>CM051621.1:69355702-72200702 GCA_028020825.1 Podargus strigoides
GTGAACTTTAAATGGAACTTTTCAGTTGCTAACCCGTTCATCTTGGGATTTATTTATAATTCTTTATAGGGAAAGACTGTGGGGTTTTTTCCCCCTTTGTAATTTTGGGGAATTACATTTGAAATAAAACTTATGATTTAATTGGTGATGAAAAAAAGCTGCAGATAAGATAAAGCATCATCATCTCATACAGAGCACAGACTGTACGTAAGATAGCTAACAAACGGAGGAGTGATATCGTAACTGCCATTATTTCTAAAGCTGGGCTGTCTGATGGAATGATTAACTAGAAATTATCCAAAATTAAAACAGGAACATTTGCAGAAAAGTAGTTTCTAGTGACGATGAGGACAGAACTTAAAATTGGAGAAAAAAATACTCGTCTTCATTTGGACAGTATCAAGAAAGCTTCAGTTCTTCAATCAAGTAATTTCACACCCACACAGCATTTTATAATATTTTCATTAAAAATTAAAAAGCCAACCAACCAAACAAAAGTACCCAAGCCCAACATGCATTCATCCTCAATAATCACATTCTGTGTTGACCACAAGACCACCTTTCTCCTCAACCTCTTGGCCAAGGGCATTTGCATGAATAAAATATTTTATGTAGACAGTTTGCCAAAGGTCAGCACATAAGCAGCAGTCTAGGGTGTAGAATAGAGCAGTTCCATTGGAAAGGACTTATAACAATCATCTAGTCACTGTCTGTCACAGCTAACAGATCATAAATGCTGTATATCAAAGCAAAAATAATAGTACACATTTTAAACATTTGTTTTCTCAGACTGTACTTAATACATGGGGAAAACCCAATTTTGCACCCTTACACTAAGGGGGGCCCCAAGGAGGCACTGAGAGAATTCAGCAGTGACCTTGGTTTCTGTAAGATTAAGTATAAGCAAGAGCCTCTCTGCAAACCGTTGTACTGTGAGCTCAGTACTAACAATAAACATGGAGTGTTATCACTGCTAGGAGCAGATAGTGTCTGAAAAACATGTTGACTTCAGAAAGTGCAGCCTGAGAAGAGACTTAACTAAAAAGTAAAATCACTGAAAGGAAAACTGGTTCTGCTTTAGTCAAACCAGGACACCTGTGTATAGACGGGACAAAGTTCACCACTGACAAGGTGCAAGGAGACCTGAGAGGAGCAAGCTGGCTAAACCACAACTGTAATATTTTGTCTGATGTGTGTACTTTTAGAAGAGAATCTCAGCCCTGCCAGAAGCTGCTCTAGTGCATGATTTAGTAGAGAGTCGAGCAAGCGTCTGGAGCCCTGTACCAATATAGCCTGAAGATGTGTGTCTATGAACGCACACAGGATCAGGCCTAGAAGACACAAAATGCTTGTGTACAGTGAAGCAGGAGAAAGAGCTATACTCCCAGCACTCTTTTTTTTTTTTTTCTCTTTCACTAGGCTGTTCCTAGCATGGGATGCATCAGAAATGACAACAGAAAGGAAAACAATGTTCAAATTTCCACAAACTAGAAAAGCCTTCAGGTGCCTACAACAAACTTTTATCATTTAAGAATGGAAAATCAGCTTTCTCTGTTTCTAAACATCAGGAGGAGATAGCCTGCCAGGTCTCAGTGAAATCTGAAGAGAAGCAATTAATCCTCTCCAACTGCAGCTTTGTGATCAACCACTAAAAAGCAAGTGACCAGACTTCCTAACTCCCCAAAGGAATATAGGCACTACCCTTATAATCTCAACTTTTTGTGCACTGGAAAAAACCAAAATCACACCCCAATTCCTTGCTGGGGGTGGGGGGAGAGGGGGAAGAATTAAACAAGAAAAAGAGAAGTATCTTCCAGTTAGGACAAAAGAAGATAGATGCAAAGTTTTGAACCCTGACCTAAGGCATAAAGAACAACAAGCACCTATATAATAGAAAAAAAGGAAATTTCTGTGGGTAAGGGCTAAGGCACATTAAGCTTAGCTGCTAAAGTCAATATTTTAACTTCTCACACTCACAGCCACAGACATACGTTTGGGCTTTTCTTGCCTCATCTGTATATATGTACACAGTATTCTCTTTTCAAAAGTAAAAGTGAACAGGATCCTTCATCAATGTGGACTTAAGAAACAGTCATTCATTTGTAAAATCCATTAATTCTGTGTGTATATATATATACACACAAATGCTAAAACTGTAGTCTATATAGTGTATATATATAGTATATATGACTGTAGTTATATATACACAAACAGCTGCAATAACGTTTTGAAAATAAATTGGGACAAATAAAATGCTATACAGGAATAAATGTGCACATTTGTGAACAGTGAAATTTTGATCAATAAGATGGCACTACAAAACTATTATGTTCATAGTTATTAAGAAGATTGGGAAAAGACACACTACATCACTGCAAGGCCCACGCATTTTTTCTGTAGCAGAAGAAAGCATCCTTTGAGGCTGAAGAACCATCACAGATTCTCAAGTACATGGGGATTATTGCATTTACCTAATTTGGGTTTGGTTTTTTGTTGGGTTTTTTTTTGTTGCTGGTCCTAATTTAAGATCCTCTTGGATGATGCTACTGATGCACTTAATTTTCTCCACAGAGGAAACAGAGCTGGACACTGGAGGTGGCTGACCTTGGCATTCTGAACACGCCCTAAACCCTGTCTCTCTTGCTCTCTACTTGGAGCCACACAATAGCTCATCCATGGCATGGCTAGAAGTGGCTCTCTGTGCCCATGGCTGCCCAGCCGTACAGGCACACCTCCACTAAGCCCTGATGACTTCTCTGAAGACACTGGTGAATAGCAAAGCAACACATTTCCCCAAAGTCAGAAATACGCTTGCACATATATACATACGTGCAATCACTCACAAAAGTTTTAAATGGAATGTACCTGCCTTGGCTGTTATTGTGGACATGCAGTCCTAGGCTTCTAATAATGCTTAAGACAAGAGTAAAGTACTTTATTATTTTCCTAAAAAACAGTATAGAAACCCAGTGCACCACAGACAAATATTTCAAAGTAATAACCATAATAATAATTGCAAACACTCTGCTTAGGAAAAACTACTTTGTATGTTGTCCCATGTTTTGGGGAACTTTGTTCTGTGTTTCCCACATTGCAATATTTCCACAGCAAACTGTACTGTGAGCCTTCACAAAATGCTGTGTAGGGAAGACCTCAGTCACATACAAGAGTGACAGAATTCAGATATTGAGAAGGAAACATTTTTGCATTTTGACGATCAGATTCATATTAGGTATCAGCTTAAGAACTTCGCTACCAATGCAACTTTTGGTATGCTCATGAAAAAACTGTAGATGAAATTAAATAGCAATTCAGAAGATCCCTGACCCTGAAATAAACAATCCTGCTGCTCCTATAAACTCATTACTGGGCTGAGGCATAAAGCATGACTTGTTTTCACCTCCTGCTTTTTTCTTGTGTTTCTGAAATATCAAGACAGCATATTTGATGTGAAATTAATACTAGCTGCTTTCCAGAATGACTGGAAATAAAGATTTCTATATGCAGGGGTCTAAAAAAATGTTTCCTTTAAATTGCCCCTTATGAAACCTCTGACTGTCAGAGCAAAACTGGAAAATCAGCGTTCATGAAAAAGGTATTGGTAACTGCATTCCAGTGCAGCTAAACTCTACATTAAAAGGAAAACACAACAAAATTTACCAGAGTAATGTAACAAAAATGACAAATACATAAATGTATTCCTACATAAATGCAGTCTACATTCCTTCTCTGTTTTTCTAAGTAACAGATAAGTTACTGCTATGCACTATGCTTCAGCCCCAAGTATATGCAATATATTTCTCAGAGACATGACTATTTCATTGATACCATACTGTGAACACTGGCTCTGACAGGAGCCATCTTGCAAGGAAAATGCCCAAATGTGGCTTAGTGGAATTTTAGTAGCTGGAATATAAAATATCACTGACTACATGATAGAACTAGCAGCTGACAGACAAAGGGAAACAACTCACAACCCATATAGCCTTCATCTGTACATACTGAACATTACTACAATACTCAAACTGTATCTTTATAGTCTATACTAGACTTATAAACAAAATTTTCTATGTTTCATTTGTTTCAGAATGATTATTTTTTAATAATTGACAAATGGAGTTGTTTCATTGTAAATAACTCTTATTTATTCCAAGCAGAAGCTGACTACAAAGAAGTAAAATAATTTTTTTCAACCCACATGACAAAAAAACCCTCATTTTTACTACCAGTAGAATACTAATCATAGTTTGTGTTGGTTTAGTGTGTTATTTATGTATGCCTGAAAAGCTGTAGGCCATAAAAATGGATATACACCAAATACAGGTGAGCTAAGAAAGGGAATGACTGAGGCACTGAAGTATTTGAAATGGCTGGCAAAGTTCTGTTTTGCCAAAATACTTCTATTTGAAGTATTACCACTGAATGGCAACAGGCAACTCTAATAGACTGAGTTTTCCATGGACACAGCTAGCACAGAACAGGAAAGAACTGTAGCATTTATAGCCCCATTGAGGTGAGGAACAAGCTTTCCTCTACCCACAATGGATTTTTTTTCTGCATTATTTTTTTCTCTCTTATTTTTATATCAGATCAAACAGAATATTGCATGGATACACGTGTCACATTAATGCATCTAGTCCATTTTTGCATTATATATGCACATGATAAACTTATATTAACCTGAGAAGTCAACTAGAAAACTTTCAGAGTCAACATGTGACTGAAGATCTCTTCAGTTTGTACACCCTTCTCTCAGCCTATAAGTATTTTTTTTCTCTACGTCTTGTTTATGCAGAAGATTACAATGTCACAAGAGTTCTGTATATCCACATATAGAACCTTAAAATGAATAGTGTTTTAAACTCACAACTTCATGTTAGTTGAATCAAAAGCTACATAGACAAATAGTCTTCCAATGAGGTAATGCTTTTTATATGTATTTGACAATGCCATTCATAAGTAATAGCTATATTAATGGCTTATTCTTTTTAATTAATATATTTAACTTTTATGCATACATGCAACAGCTAATAAATAAAGAAAACTTTCTTATATGCACAACATTATTCTAGTAGCAATATCCCAATCAAAACCATTGTATTCCATCTCTGAGTCTTACTTTAACATCTTGAAGACTATGCATACAGTAACTGGAAAAGATCTGATAAATACTAGGTCTTGGATAGAAAATTGTCACTTCTCCAGGCTTTCTTAACATTGCTACTGAAAAAACCACACCATCTTGGCCATCGTCCTCTGGACACACTCCAATAAACTTATAAAAAATGGGGATAACTAGTCCTTCAAGTTGCTACAGGGACTAAAAAATAAGTGGTGTTTAATAGGAATAAATGAATCAAAGTATCAGCTGTAGACAAAGTAGATACAAAGGAAAACTGGAGATACTGATCTGGATTGTGATATTTAGATCATATTTTGAGATATAGCATGCTGGTGACCAGGAATTATTACATCTGACTATTTCTCATTCAAACAGGGGCCAATAACAGCAAGACTACGCTCACTGGAAGAAAGGCTCATGACACTCACAAGGAAGAGGGGCTTCAGGGAAGATGATTCCCCTTTCAGTCTTTTGATCTTGACTAAGCTGAACACTGTATCACCACCAGTCTTTTGTCCCTCAATAATGACATGGTGATACCATCACCTTCTTATGTGAAATAAATAGTATTACCTTATTTTGTGAAATAAATATTTACCTCAATTAATTTTACAAACAATTAATTTATTTGCAGTTGTAATGTAGTCTGAAAGTCATAAAAAATTACTAATACAGATTTTAAGAGGAGTGATGAGATGCAAGAATCTTTTGTCAATGGGTCTTGGTTACATTGCATATCATAGAAGAGCTCAAAGAGTTTATCATCTGGCCATAAACATTCATGTTCTTTGGATGACATAACTACGAATCAGTTTGGTGGTTGTTTGTTGCGTTTTTTTAATACAAATTCAGACATTATAATGAATATATTCTTCTACCACCATTTTCTGTTTCACATGCCAACTCCAAAAGACACATCAGTACTGATGTGACATAATATTGATTTTAATCTGAGTTTGGCTTCAGGCTTTGTATCATATTTTCAGAATTCATTATAAATAATGATAGGTTTGAGTGTGCATTACTTGTGCTTTATGATGGCTAGAGTTAATGGGACTTGGAGCTATTTTAGTTCCTATTATCTTGCTTGTCCTGGAGGTTTCTGTCCTCAGGCAATCAAGATAAAGAGGTATTTTGGTCCTCAGAGGGCATTATTCCTGTAAAAAGGAAACTATCAATGACGATGATATTGAAAACATGCACAAAGCACCTATCTCCATAATGACAGTGCCTATTTTTCAAAACTTAAAAGTAAATGCAAAAAACTTTTTTTCAGATTTGAGGACTGACTACTAGTTTTCCTCTTTCACTTTTGTTGTGTTTGGATGATTACCAACTGTATTCCATATGAGAGCAAACAGTCCAACTGACTAAAAACAGAGACATGCTTGTCAAGCCTTTCACGGAAGGGGGACTGTCACAATACATGGCAAATGGACCTGCTGTATTCTGAGCATTGAACAACAGCCAGCGTAGAAAGAACAGCACAGATAAAGATGCTTGCCATTCTCTTTTGCTAGCAGTCAGAAGACTATTAACTCTGTTAGGTATTTCCACTATAAGCTGCAAACTAATCTACATGTTTAAGTCCACAGAGATATTGTCGTACATATTGCTACTGCCAGAGAAGAACATCAGCAACTGTGGAACAAACCACATTTCAGAAGTGCAGGTTTTTTCACTAGGTGACAGTTAAACAGACACATAAACCTGTTCTTGTAAAAGCTGTTGTCCTCAAGTTTCTTCACCACAGTGACAAGTTTCTTGAGCAGCATAGAAATTTGCCAGCCATTTAAAATATTTTTCTTTGGTGATTAACACAGTTTCCATTTTATCTAAGGTTAAATTAAAATAGGAAAACTACCAAGAATAATAAATATCTGGAAGCCACCTGGAAATGGATAGATCTGACCAATCAATTTTATCTTTGGAGGTGCTGAATAACTCCTAAAGAAGCCTGCCTACCTATAGAAAGACCCAGGACAATACACTCCTCACTTGGAAAATTAAATTTTTTACTTGTACTTAGGATCACTGAAACTGAGTGAGGGAGGTAACAGACATAAAGGAAGCACTGGAGGTAACTACTCACAATATGAACAAAAACATATTATTCCTTGAAATCTTTCAGTAGTTTCATAGAAGGTTTGAGTGAGCTTCCAATAGGAGGGACAAGAACAAACTTTGCACATATCACTCCAGACAGCTCTTACACCTCTTCTGATCTTTCTCAAAGGAATAAGCATCTTATCGTGGTTCCTATGGCTTCTGTCAGAACACTAGTGTTTTCTCATCACAGGTAATAAGATCTTTAAAGCCAGGCTGCCTGACCTCAATTATAAGTATGCACTGGTTTTCCACATTTGAAATCTCTGAAATATTTAACCTGTGAAAATGAAAAAGGGATGCTGCTGAGTTTAAAATAGCAGCTACTGAAGTTTCATAGAGATTCCCCCCCCCGCCCCCCTACAAAATTACACCAGGGAAAAAAGAATAGTATTTAAAAACAGATCAAGGAATGTTTGAGCAAGCTTGGTATTGACCACTGCTGAGCACAATTTAGAGTGTCACATGGAAGCCACAGTTTGGTAAATACACACACACAAATATAAATATATATATACACATATATAGCAACCAGACTATAAAACTATATATACACAGGGAACACTTTAGTTCCTCCAGTTTTATAAAACAAAGAAGAGATGTTTCCAAAGGAAGTTAAAAGAATAAAAGACCTATTTAGTTTAAAAGACCTCATATTTAGTTAATGATTCAGAAATATTATACTGCTGTACATAATGAATCTATGGATTAATGCAGTCAAATATTTTCATTTTTAAAATACCCTCTGGTTAAAAGTTGAGATACTAAGTTATATGTAAAATAAACAGCAAGCAAACAAAACATTTTTTTTCCCTTCTAACTGCAATGCTTTAAAATATTTCCAGGCCAGGAAAACAGTCCTCACACTACTAGAAATTTTATTAACAATTTTGTTGTCCTTATTCAGACAAAAATTCTGCTAGTTTAATATATACAGCCATCACGCAAAATAGTTAGACAGTGTAGAACTAAAATTATCCAAAAGTGAAAAACAGATAATGAAGTAGTCAGGGGCTAAAACGACACAGTTGAATGCTCAGATAGAAGTGGGGGGTGAGGAGGCAGGGGGAATAAAGCAGAAAAGTAGCCATTCCAAAGAGTAATATTTTAAAGAAAATAAAGCATAACACATTCAAACATGTTATGAATAGAAAAGAATCAAAAACAGTACACAAATAATAGAAACTGTCTATTTTTAACCAGCCATCTATATATCCACGCACCTGAGTAAAATAGATTGCATGTGAACTGAAAGAGACGAAGCAAATTGCTACTGAAGAAAATGCAAACCTGGTAGTGATAGTGCTTTCTACTTTTTTCCCCGAGAGCTACAAAAGAAACTTTCATTTATTGATTTCAGTCGTGTCATTTCAGTACATAACCTCTTCCCATACAACCTGTCCTCCCCTCTTGACTGAAACCATTGTTGATATTACAGCCCTGAGAGATATCTGGAAGATGTTGCCATACATTACAGCAAAACAAACTGCTCCTAATCAATTTGCAAATCTTTTTTTCCAAGATTCAAAAATTGCCTATGATGATTACATTTACTCTTGATCAAAGGAGCATTTTGAAGTACCATATCTAGTTACTAGAGGCCATGGAAACAGAAAAAAATCTGAGTTATGAATATTCACTCAAATGTAATCATTTCCCTTCGTTCAGTCTTTAACTCTCTTCCCACCCTTTCAATTGTTTAAAAGCTCAAAGCAAATCTTTGGATCTGATTGTTCTAATCAGTGTAAAAATAGTATTAAGAATTCTGTGACATGTCTACCTGTGAGCAAACACTGGTTTCAACTAATGTGCCCATGGATCCTCCTATGAAGTTTCAACAGAAAAATCCAAACGCACATATTCCTCTGCTATGGATATCACCGTAGTTAGCGTTATGAACATAGTTCATGTAACACAATACTGGACTTGCTCTTCTAAGCTTTTAAAAATTAATAATTTCTTTTCAGTGTTTTAAGATTAACAGCAGAATCTGATCAAATGCTGCAACACCGCCTTACAAGGACGTTCCAAGAAACTGGGGAAAAATTATGACTACACAATTTGTTGGAAAGATTTTATCTGCTTTTCCAATTGCCATGTTTTTTTCACAATACTGGCATCAGTGCTTCTTCTATCTAGGTTAAATATAGAATCACAGAATAGCCTTGGTTGGAAAAGGCCTCCAAGATTGTCAACTCTAACCATTAACCCAGCACTGCCAATTGACCATGACACCATGTCCCTCAGCACCTCATCTACACTTCTCAAATACCTCCAGGGATGGGGACTCCACCACTGCCCTGGGCAGCCTGTGCCAATGTTTGACAACCCTTTCAGTGAAGAAACTTTTCTTAATATCCCATCTAACCCTCCATAGGTAGGAGATATTACTGGTACCAACAACAACGAAAGTGAAATAATTTGCCATGTTTTAGAACTGCATTATAATGTGTAATAGACTTTTTAATAACATGAAAAGAGACTGATTTATAAATCTCTAGAATGACATCTCAAAAGGACTTAGATATGCTGGTAAAAAACAAATGGCAACTAATGTATCTTTCACGTTGGCTGTGGCAGTGATTTACTATGTTGTCTGCAATGCTAAATATACATCATAAATCCCTCCAACAGAAGCCTTATTATATTCATCCATCTCTTCCCCATGAGCCAACAATTTCTTCTTTCATAAGCTTTATTGTATAAAAAGGAACTCATTATATAAAACAAAATGCAGGCTAAAGCTAGTGATCTTACATTAACCTAATGAGGACTTTATCTAAAGAATGCATATTGGAGATACCCTGTGGTTATGTTACTGTTAAAGACTATTTATCGAGTGACATTGGGCAAGCTCTTTTTCTGCAGGATAAAATTATACAGAGCTCTTCATAAACCAACATCAACTTATCAGTTTTCTGCTTCAGTATAAGTTACTGTATACAGTCTATTGCATAATACAAATTGTAAAGAAAGATCTCAACAGCTTGGAAAGGAGCAGGACTGTAAGGAGGGATGGTTAGTCACTGAGACAGTATGAAGTGATTAGAAGAGAAAAGCAAATGGAACCTTAATGGACAATTAATAACAGTGTGAAGAGTGTCTCCTTTCAGTCAGTTGACAATGAAAAGGCAGACATTCAGATCACTGAAGTCACATTTGGTGTCTTCAAAGCACCCTTACCACTGCTAATAACAATAAAGCACTCCAATGGGGACATGCATGCATTCACAGCAAGCTCCCACCACTTACGGTGCTGTGAAGACAATGTCATCAACCATTGGAAGAACCAACTTCCTTTTTAGCATCAATTCCCTGATCACTAATCACAGCATCTTTTTTCCTTCATTTTCTTGACAGGGGAAAGAGACATTTTACTTGTTCTCCACCCTAAAGACGCAGAGCAAATTTTCAAGAAGAAATACAAGCAGATATCCAACCAAGACTATTCCATGATTCTATGATCAGAAATAAGGCCACCTGCTTCCAGAATCCTATGCTAGACACAGAAGGGTGTGGATGGAACCAGATGACCACCCACCAATGCAGTGTTGAAAGGTTGCTTACTGGTAAAGGCGTGGCAAAGGCATTAGCCTCAACATGACCAAATGGATGTTTGGGGAAGTAGATGCCAGAGGGAAACTACAATCAATGATGTAATTTCGACACAGATCAGAGAGACCTAAGTGAGTCATGACACAGTTGAGAAATGGCCTCCCTCCTCACTAGTCTCTCAAAACACTGGAATTTCAGGCAGGCAATTAAAGATTCAAGTTAGCCACCTTCTGCTTTTGATGTATTCAGAATATCTGAGGAACGAGAGCAGAGATTCACGATTCACATCTGTACTACTTACCTGAAGGGAGCTCCTGAGGCAGCTGGCAATAATAGCAAGCACTGCACCACTGCTAGTGTGTCTGCTTTTGGTGGTTTTCCAGAAGAATGCTGCACAACTGACTTGGCCTGCTTGGCGAGATAGACATTTTTTCAGATTTTGGAATCACAATTGGATGACCAGGAACATGTTTGTGGCCTTGTAATCTCATCACACTTTATACAGAAAAACTATAAAGTAAAAAGAAGTCTACACATATCACTTACAAAATGAAAAATCTTTGCTTGTCTTTTATTAAATGTCTTTTTGAGAGAGAAATCACATACTTGATTGAAGGAGAGGTTTGAAATTTATTTTTAACTACGTATGTCTAGGAGTTATTAGAAGGAAGTTTTGATGGCTACGCTGCAGAATACTTTTGATTTGTTAATGTAGAGTTGTTAACTGAAAAGAAAGCTAATGATGTTTTCAGCAGCGACAGTAATGCAATTGCTTCATTCATTAAAAATGGTTTCTAATTAGATCACAAAAACAAAAAACCAATCCTAGCATTTTATCTATCTGTATTTAGCTTTGGGTGTTCAGGATTGGGTTTGGTTTTTTGTTCTGGTTTTTAATTAGAAATCACCTTAGAAAGATGGTTATTTGGGATTCTTTACCTAAACAAAAGATCAAGACATCTGATCACCGCAGTTCTTGAGGTCTAGAAACATATTACAAGATCTTTCCTCTTCTTGAAAACGCTCTACATTTCTTTACTACAAGTACTTATCCTGGTTCTGTCAGGCAAACTGTGACTGTCCCACATGGACCCTGTGTAGGGGTCATGACAGCTCCTTTCATGTCCTGGTCAGGCTTTGCTCCAGATAAATTCCTCTAGAAGCAAAACTTTCAATTGTCTATGAAATTCTCAATGTTTTCCAGTGGAAGTGTGGACATCTGACCATAACATATTTTAAGTTCAGTGAAAATAAACTTTGTTTTCATTAGCAACCTTTGATTTCAGGCACAAATCCTAAGATTTGCTACTGTAGACAGGTTAAAACTGGGTTGGTTTTTTTTTTTTTTAAATATATGCAAAACAGTGCTAGTTCCTTAATGGAGGCAGAAGGCATTTCCGAAATGGAGTTTTCGTGCAATAACACTATCCTTAATTGAATGGAATTGTTTTTCTCCGTATCTTTGCTGTCTTATTTAATTTTTTTTGGAGGGTGGGGAACAGGAAAGGATAACAAAACCTAATAATTCTTATAGTTCACCTTTCTACTCATGCTTATTTTTCCTGCTCACTTCATCAACAAAGAAATGAAAAGTGCTAATGGTTCTGAATGGGATTAAGCCAATACTCTTTCTTTACTTTCCTATCTAACTCCTTTCAGCATGTTCCTTGTTATTTCTCTTTACGTTAAATTATGCATAGTGTCATCACACACATCAATCACAGACCATTTTTATCTTCTATATATCTGTATATATAATGGAGCAGTGTTATAGGAAAAGTCTTGGGAATCTTCTCCCCTTATGCATGCACTGTTTATATAACACACCATGCAGAATTTTATTTTTTCAAAGACAGACTTCTTTCGCCTTGCATTGCCACAAAACTGCCATTAAAAAGCATATAAAAGGTTTGAGGTACAACAAAACCCAACTTTCAGTTGCAGTTCAATCTGACCTTCCCATTATTCTGCCAAAAAAAATTATTTCAAGCAATCTTGAGCTTCATAATAGACATGATATCATTTTATTTGGAATTACTTCACCTGCGTGTCTATCAATGTCCTTGGTATATTTCAGATAAAATACAAAACAAAGCTAAAAACATAATGCAACTGTGCAATCTGCTGTGGCACAAATTGCCAGTACTCTCAAAAGAGACGTGGGGTGCAAAATTGCTACTTTTACAATTACAGGTGTATGTTCAAGGTGTCAATGGTCCTCCAAGGACTTAAGAACAGCAAACTTGATTATACTTAAATGAATTTTTAAAAAGAGGAGAGAAAGCATCTCATCTCACAGAAAGAGAAAGATAAGATTGGAAATAAGAAGTGGAAGCATTCACTTAAATACAAAAGACAAAAAAAAGAAGCTCCTGAAGTCCAAGCACATAGATTATAAATGAACTGCACAAAAGTCAAGAACATTATTCCAAGTATGTGCTTGCTCACTGCCATTTGTCTCTCAAATCACCTCTTCCCTTGACTGCTTTCACTTACTGCAGCTTCTTCTCCATAAATAAGAGACACTGATTGCTGGGACAGGGATTCTTGAAATTTTATCACTTCCAAAGTTATGGGCACATCAGGCACCTAGTTTCTGACCACAGACCCTGAGGTACTATTGTAATAAGTATAGTAATGTTCTAAGTAATAAGAAATTATATAAGTAGTGCAAAACCAAAACTGCTCATTTTAAAAGTATGTGTGAATATCTTTGCCATTAAAATATGCTTGTTCTCTAATATCCACAGTACTACTTCTTGTACGCCTCCAAGAAGGACTTTTGTTTCCAGGTATCTCAAAAGTTTCAAAGAACACTGGAGCAAATAAATGCTTGCAATAAAAATCACATTAAAAGAGTTCTCATGACTGCTGCTGTATTGGCTTACTGCATGCTCATGATGAGGTTAGTCTCATCTAACCTTAGGCATGTGCAGTACAGATGCCTATACCTGAACCCCAGCTTCTTTGGTAGTCTACAGAAGCAGATAGATACTTCCAGGGAGCACATGTCTCAAATAAGTTGTGCCTTAAAAGTGCCTGTATCTCTCCGTTCACTCTAAGGAAAACATAGCATTAACATCCCAGGTGTAGGTGTTCATACAGATATCTATATTCACTAAAATGAATTCTTAGCCAGAAAGGCTAACATTTCTCAAGGACTTGCCAGCTGTTTGTAGATAATTCATAAACAGCAAGAAAGAATCATCACAGCATGACCATATTACCTGACAGTGAAACCACAAAGTATTCCTATACATCCAATGAAGAAGAAACTATGGAGAGTGACCTTTCTGCAATGACCTGCGCATGAAATGTTTTACTTAAATGTTTTATCAAAGAATTGCAACTAACTGGTTAATTTTTCGTGAATGGACAAGAAGCAGGATTATCTGCTCAAATAGAGAGTTCATCGGAAGGTGTAAAAGCACTTTTCTGAATCTGCTTTTCACAACTTTCCTGTGAAAAGGAGATTATGACAGTTTCACAGGTGGGTACATTTAAGTACAGAAATACGAAGTATAAAGCCTGACTAACAGGGCAAGTTATCAGCGAAGCAAGGTAAGTACCAGTTTTCCTTTCTGCCCTGTTCTCCGAATGCTATGTGACACTGACTTTCTGGAAATGATACTAAACAGAATCTCTCTCTCAAGAAACAAGAAAGAAAGAAAGAAAGAAAAAAAAAAGCAGCCTTTTCCCCTTCCCAAGTTCCAAGTTTTAAATATTAAAAAATGCACATTTAACTAAAAATGAACTTATAACCAGTTCACCAAATTCATATGCTTTGAATAGTCTCTCAAACTGATTCATAAAGCATGAGATAACTAATTCCCTGGCCTTAACTCCATGATGAATGTGCTAAACTTTATCAGTCATACCTTGCGCTGCAGGAGCTTTTCCACTCGAATAGCAAATATATGTTTGAATGGTATCAGCAAAGAAAGACTTGTCTGCTTGATTTGAGTTCATAAGTCATTCTTCAAAGTGCTCCAATTTCTTTCCCCTCTCATATTTTCTCCAGCTGTTCACAGTGCATTTGGACTGGGTCATTAGAGTAGGTTACACTGGCAAAGCCTCACCTATTCAAAGGATGTTCGGTTCTTCATAGCAAATACATTCTTGTGAAATACAATTTAAAACAAAACCACAAAGTTTTTATAGTGCTGTCTGCATCTGACAAAACATAGCTCGAGTATGTTATCGCATACTGTAATATCTAGTTATTGCCTGGTCATTTTGTATTTTATCTGTGCTGGGCAGATGCATATCTGACATAAAAGGCAACAGTTCACAGGTTGCACTAGCTCCCTACCTACAAGGCTGACCTTCCTTTCAAACTACAGTATTTGTTCTTGTCAGTAATAAGAAGAAATTCCAGGGGACTTTTTCAGGGTTTTTTGTTGTTGCTAATTTACCTTTCTTATTCTTAAACTAAAGCATCTATCACCATATCAGATTTTTTTTTTTTTTTTTTTTTTTTAAATATCCTTTCATATACTCTACTCTTTGCCAACATAATACTGCCCAGGGAAGGGTGGGAAAGTTTGAGTTGTTTGGGTTTGTTTTATTTGGACATTTTTTTTGTTGTTGTTTGTTTGGTTTGTTTTTTTTTTTTAAGAAGGAAAACAGTTGTTAATCCTAAATGAAAGTAGTAGCATATTCTTCTATTCTTTCAGTTACTCACTTCTGATGAATTTCAAAGGGGACTTCCAAAGTTCTCTGCTACCCTAGATCTATGCTCTAGAGAGTTCCACCTTTAGTTGAATTTATTATGATATGGAACTTAAGAAAACGAAATGGTATTGAAAAGTAATGCACCAAATAATAAAATACTGAAAAAGAGCTTAAAGATTAAAATAAATGAAAAAAAGTAATGACCTCCAATCTCATTAGCAAAACTAGCTGGGAAAGAGCTTATGGAAAAAAGAATATTAGTTACTGAGTGTTTTTGTTTCTTTATTTAGACAGCTATATTTCAAGTCAACCAACCGAAATAACCCAGATGTTTATGAGTGAAGTTGTTTTATAGAAATAAATATTGTATATATATTTTTAATAGATATAAATATTATTTTATTGAAATAAATATTATACTTCTTTGTCTCTATCTTAAATAATTTTTATAAACCTTAAGATACCAATTATCTTCTTTGCATCTTGGAAAAGCTACAAATATTCTTTTTGCAACTTAGATTCATCCAAACTCTTAAAAGAAAAAAAAAAAGGAAAGCAAGGAAGAAAAAAAAAAAAAAAAAAAGAGAAGCTGTCCTAGAATATTTTTACTAGTTTAGGAATAATTTATTCATATACCTCTTTTCTCCTCTGTTCAGAAGGAATGGAGAAAAGACCTGTTTTTCATTTGTGATGGAGACAGGAAAAAGAACCACAGTATCGTTTCTGCCTGTATCTTCAAAGGACTTCAGGATTTGAACTGAGAATAATTTAAATGGTGCAGCACTAAACTGAGGATTAGTATCAAGAATTCTACATATTAGAAAAATGCAACTGTCCATCACAAGAGTGAAGCTCAGTGGGTGAGAGGCAAAGTGACCCCTGGGGCTGGTCTAGCAACTCATAGAACACCTAAGAACTACCACAAGCTTCACCACTTTCTGTTCCAAGATCAAGAAACACTTTGTGACCTATATTTCTCAGAGCTACACAGCACACTGTACACAACTGAAACACAGAAGCAAACCACCATGCAATTCTACTCCTAGGAGCTGGGAGTGGGGGCTGGGGGAGAGGAAGATAGGAAGGAAGGATGGACATAAACCTGAGTACAAAACTTGCTTTTCAGGTTGTGATTCACTGTACTGAGGGCAGGTGCTCAGATATCAAGATCAAGGGTGCAGATTAAAAATCCAGACAAAACAGCAGATTTTTTTTAAGTAACCCTTAAGACACACATGTAAATGTACCTACCCATAGATGTCACCAGACTCATATACCGCTTGACCTTTCAAGCACTGTAGATCACCAACACACAGATTTAGTAAATTTCATATTTAACCTATTTGATCTCTTACAGAAATGGTGTCATACAGTTAATTTGCCAAAGAGGGATAATAATTACAGATATGAGTCTTACATCATGGTTACTCTGTCAGATGAATTTCTCAGGCACTAATCTTATTTGTAGCACATTTACTTGAAGCTTTACAGTGTTTCTTCTGACAGACTCTATCAGCAGAACTAACTGTCCTAACTATAGCTAGACCATAAATGCTTTCTCCCAAAGAGCAACCTCTAAATCAATATTTACAAGTAAGCTACAAAAGGTCTCAGAAAAAAACCTGTAACACTGCAATATTGACGGGGGGGAAATATGTAATTGGCTCCCTTGAAAGTCTTGTCAGACGACAAATATTAGTTCACACAAAATTGTCCAATTAGGAAGAAAGTAAGCAAAAGAATAATTTTCCCTAAGGTTTTTTGTTAAGTTTTTCTCCTGTTAAATATTACCAATACAAATATCATTGGCAATTATTACCGAGGTAACTCATGGTCTCATTTTTGAAAGCACATTCCAGCTTACAAAATAAGGTTTCAGGATTGCTAAATTTCTTTTTCTCCAGAATTTTTTCCATTTTTTCTTCCAATAAGGAGAAATTATTGGATACAACTTACATGCATGACTACACAAAGTGCAGGTAAAGGAAAAACAAAATACTTCACATGGCACAACACAGGTGCATTTCAATCCACGTACACAGTCAGAACTACAGGAGATTTTGTGTGTGTGGGGGGGGGGTGTGTGTGTGTGTGGGGTGTGTGTGTGTGTGTGTGTGTGTGTGTGTGTGTGTGTGTGTGTGTGTGTGTGTGTGTGTGTGTCTAAAGCTACAGTTTTAAACGTGTTGTTTTGGATAGTCATGGTATCCGAATCAGTCATTCAAGTCATCCAACTATTTACAGCCACTGAAATTTGTCCACACTGTAAGGCGAGCATGAAGTATGTAGACCCAGTTTTCCCTTCCCCTGCACTTAAGCAGTTATTTATATAACTGTTATGATAAACAACATGACTTAAACTTGATGCACAGGCAAAACAACATGTTTGAGGGACTTGTAAGGCCAGCTACAGCAAAAGCAGGGAATTCTCTATGAAAAGTTTCCAAGTTCTGACAAAGCAGCATTTTCTTGAGAGAAATTTGAGTATTTTTACTCATCTTTATTGACACCCAGTAGAAAACTTTTTACAATGACTGTTATGCTGAAGTGTGTTTAAATATTCTTGTTCTAAATACATAGGTTTAGAATGAAGAAATAAAGAAATCCACAAAAGAATTGAGAGGGAAATAAAAAGTATTGCATTTCTGTGGCTCACCATTTCAATTAATGCTGCATTTGAATATTTTTTTTGTAGTAGATATATAGCCACCTAAGAAATGCATAAGTAGCCTGAATCATGAATCATGTCACTGAATGGCTTAAAAAAAACATTTAATTCTAACTCTAAAATACAGGCTTTGAATGCACACTGTAATTGTATAGTTTAGCAACATTCAGCTATTTGAATAATAAAGCAAACTGTTTTAAGTAGAACACCGATTTTGTCACTCTCAATATTTCACTTGTCAGAAACGCTGTCTTCTATTTCTACGCATTAGCATTTCTGATTTTACAATTATTTTTTCAGAAAGGTCGATGAACCTGGAAAAGCCCCCAAAGTACCAGGACTTGAGGACAGCCCACCTTTAATCATTTTGCAAGACCGAAGCATCAAGGCAACATAAGCAGGTACATCCCTCTGTGTGTGAGCATAACACATCTCTTGAACATGGTAGTGCATGGGCAGCTGCCTCCACAAGGGCTTGCAAAATGACTTCTGTTACTATTTCAGCTGACATTAAACAGCTGTGTTTTCTGTCATCCATTTTTGTGGACCATGCCTCAAAAATAAGAAGTTTGGCTTATGTAATTCCCACTTAAAAGGTACAGATGTCAGACTTCTTTACATGTTCCTTTTAATCATACAGGTCAGCTGAAAACTAAAAAGGTACTTCACATTTTGTGTGTTGTGTTTACTGAAATCTTCCTTTTTAACATTAAGGCATGTGAATGGAGTGTCAGGGATCTCAAAAACTGGATGATTTTAATTTTCAGAGTATCAGCTTGCATTAGCAGCACTAATGGGAAGTCCTCTAAGATTTCTACCAGAGCATCTACAGTTATAAGACTTATCTCACCATTACCCACCTTTGTTTTGGGACAGAAGCACTGAAATTATCCAATGGACAGGAAGGAATTTGCCAGCCAAATTGCATTCCAGACTAATTACAACAACCTGGTATCCAGGAACTTTGCACTTGAGAGGTGAAACCAACGCACTGTCTTTTTGAATGCAATCAGCAATAATGTCATTTTACTTGCTGCTCAGTTGTATTAATACATTGGCAAAAGGAAGAATTTTTTTTGAGAGAAGAGAAAAACTAATATTGCTCACACAGGAGAGGAAAAATCCTTAAGAAAGTCAATGTCTTAAATTAAATTAATGCCAATAAAGCAGAATTTTGTATCAGAAAAAAGGAAAAAAAATAGACAGAGAATGCAAACTAGCCGCCTAAAAGAACAGAAAATTTTCCTGACCCAAAAATATACAAGCTCAGTTTCTTTAAATCACACAGTAAGTCTTTTATGTTATTTAACCAATGATGATGGCCAAGCTTTTTCACTCATGTACTGGATGTCAATTCCAGTATTGACCTGCTACATTGTCTCACTCCAAAAGCTGTTAAATGGCATACAGACATCTGTGTTGTCCTGCAGGTATGGGAATCTTGGCAGATTTTCAGAATAATTAGAAACCAAAAACATAATTTGGAGAAAGAAATATGAGTATTGCAACTATGGCTTTTTGGTCAAGGATGTTACTGTATTTCGGACTATACTACAAAACAGGTTATTGTTACATAAAAGCAGAAAGTGGCAGCATGTTAAACAAACCATACATAATTTGGGTTCAGTGAACACGTTGCATGGATCAGAGTTTGTCAGCTTTTGGTCAGACAGTCAAGTTACACCAAACAAATCCTTCTTAGTTTGCAATGTAATGCTCCTGTCATTAACTCAGTGGGTTCCTTCTCTGCTTGACTGACACTGCCTCCTAGGTCCACAGTGATAAGTGACCCTGAAAAAAGCTCTCACTATGTTTCTATACCAAGTATCAATCGAAGCTAAGGCATTTCAAGAAACCCTGGGGCTCTGAATTAGGAAACATACATGGGATTTCAAGACTTGCTTTCATTGCGAAGTCCTGCATCTCACAGTATAATAGAGATTTCACAACACAAGAAAACCACAAATCCTGATATATATGAAGAATATATATGCATGGCCATTATATGCCTTTATGGCTATTTCTTTTCCCCCATCTCATTCTTACCATGACCTGCTAGGTCTGAAGGATTAATTATACAAAAGAAAGAATTACTGCATAAACTAGATAAACACTAAAATCTCCATGTTTCATATTTGAAGAGCAAATATTTTTTTAATAAAGAATCAAAAAACAACATACGAAATGTCCCATTAAGATCAGTGGTTCATCAAGACCACAGTTCTGACAAGCAACAGAGCCTGTTTAGGAATTTCACACTGTCTCAGCCACTTTCTGTGATACATTTCCCTTGTATTTCCCCAGTGTGTCCACAGCTGCTTGATTTGGGATGTTAGAGGGTTTGTATACACCTATTCCTCTCAGTATTTGCTGCCCAGGAATTTGTAAAATCCCTTTTTGAACCTGATGATTCCTCTTCTACTTTTACTGACATGAAAGTCAAATATGTATCTCTTGAAATAATCTGAACCATACTGCTTTTCAAAATGGTATTTCATTCTACAATTGAAGATCAAGATGCATTTTAACGAACTCCTTGATGGCTAGTGAGAAACAAAGTATTGCTCCACCCATGTATTCAGAAATTCAAAGCTAGAAAACAAGTGTGAGGTCTTTCTTAAGCATTCATAGTAATGTTTTAGGAAATTTAGCTTGAAATATAAATGGCCATTTCATTCCGAGTGTTTGTTTTTTTTATTGTGGGGGTTTTTTTCAGAATAAACTTAATACATTAATTCCAACAGATTTTACTCCGGTCATTTTGTATCAAAAATGGGTAAGTATATGCTTTGATTTTTAATAAGGAGAAAGTTGTTAGCCATTTTTCATAAAGGACTGTGACTAATTTTTTTTTATAACCTTGGCTAATAGATAATTAGGTGTTTCACTCAAATTAGCTCTGACACAGCTGGAGGCAAAGTGGGAGGAAGCAAAAAGCTGGCTTTTGCCATAAATTTTGTACTAACAGCTTCTGAACACCTCTCTGCAGCAGCTGATAGAAAATGCTATATTGGATACGCATAATCTGTGTTTGCATTTTGTTAATGGTATTCTCAGTTTTTAAGCGAAGAGAAGCTTAAAAAAAAATTAAAAAAATAAAAAGATACGCAGAGGAGGAGGATCTCCCATAGAGATCATTAAGCGGATCACTGAAGCTGTACAGATTTCAAAACATATTTCCTGGATCAGGTACTTTCTCAGGCTTCACACGGAGCACGCTGTCATCCATTAGTATTATTACTTTAGTGTAATCCCATCACAATGCAACAGTGTAAATCATGACTTGCCTCAGTCCATCTCCCTCCAGTTTAAGATCAACAGAATTATTCATACATGCTTACGTACGTAACTACTGCAGCAACTGTTCTCTTACTCCAAGCACCCACCTTTGTGTGATTTTGTTCAGTGGCCACCAGGTAGAGAACTGACACCACAATAGTATGAGCAATTCTTAAGCCACCTAAACCAGGAGAGGGGTTCACATGTACTGTGCCTAACACCGTCCTCTGGGTACAAAGGAAAATGTACACAAACCACACAAGCATGAGGTCTTCCACACCAGGGCACACAATGCCAGCAGCTCTCATAACACACAAGTCTCTATTTGCATAAAGTTATTAGCATTTGAAATATTTATTCTTTAACTAGAGCTTTAAAAAGAGCATCAATCATATATCGTGACAGTTGCTTTAAAGGAATGGTCTCAAAACTTCATTACGACACATGAGAGCAGGCAGCCAAGAAGGAACCACCTATGTTTTTCTTGTATTTATCCAATTATCACTTACCAGAGCTGAAGGACAGACTGTCTCTTTTGTCCGATTTCTACTCTTTGCATCATGGATGCTGCAAGTTTGTTTTTATATTACGTTGACGTGAGATTGCATAGCATGACAAGTTTAGCTGAATTTAGAAAGTTGGTCAGATGCCAATATGTAATTTCATATTTATGCAGCAGATTACATATTGTGCTTATGTATTATGTATTTCCTGTCACAGCCGAGTAGCTTCTTCACTAATTATTTTTCCATCTTCTGAAACTCATGATTCTTTCCTTATAATGCCTAAAGTGAAAATCTGATAAGTTTCCTAGTAAAGACAATAGACTTTTTAATACTAAATAGGGAATCAATATATCAAAAAAAGGCGCATTAAAACCTCAAAGTAAAATGGAGGCTAATCATAATCAAGCATACAAAACTGTCTAATCAGGAGACATTTGCTTGTGTTACTGGGTGTAGTATTTGTGTTTTGTAGATAGCTGACATCTGGTTACCTATAATACATTTCTACCAGCACTGGTACCTATCTTTTATACACATTTGTATATGTGTGTATTTGCAGTCTTTCAGCATCAGGTTAGCTACTTATCTGAAATGGTGCATTTGACAACAGTCACTTAAGATTGACCAATTGCACTCACAATTTTAGAAAAGTTAAATGAGCCTGGAAGTTTCTGTTCTTAAGCAGCATCTAAGAATTTTAAGAAAAATTATTTCAAAAACAAACATGCATTTTTACTGAGTAAAATATTCTTAGCAATTTATCATCCATTTCAAAAGACAACAGCTTGGCAGAGTAATGTGATCCGCATGTTAAAAGTATCACCCCTGAAAAGCCTTCTCCAAACGGTCCCTTGAAAAATCTCAGAAATGTAAGTTACATAGCCTCCTACCTCCAGCCTACAATTCATTTGAGATGTTTTATTCCAATGATGAAATAACGATTTACCTTCATCACTTCCACATTAACAGCATCATCAGTAAAACAGTGATTTTGCAAATACCTTCACTAAACTATTCACATCAAAATAGTCCAAACTTACAAACATCTTACCAAAGTTTCCCATTCATCTAATATCAAACATTCCAATACACTATCACCACCTTAGTAAGTCTTAACTGCTTTTTACCCAGACAATAGAAAACATGTACTTTTATCTTCCCTCCAAGTCAGGCACCAAATCATGTAGGTTTTCTGTGATGTCAGCAGGCTTCTTTACTTTGGTGAAGTCATAGGATAAAGGCTCCATGATCTTTTTTGATAACTTGACATATCTTATAGTGTTGTTCTACTATGCTCACTTGCTGATATTAAAAACAAGACAGAAGATATTTTTCATATATGTCTTTCATTCTTAATGTTATATGCATGTACAAATAATTCGTCTTGATGCAAAAATTACTATCATATCTTCACAATTACTGTAAAGCCTTTCCCTCCCCTGCCCCCCTCACGCTCCTTGCTGTAGTTCTCAGTTCTCTCTTGCTTCTGTACAAGTCAGCCCCTGCCTCTTGGCAATCACACTGTTTAACATTTTCCTAGCCAAAAATAACTACCAAATGATCATCCCCCACTTCTATTGATCATCTGGCATCCATCCAGCTTCTCTCAATCAATTGATCTCTTGCTGCTTCTGAGCTCCAAACAATTGATGATATGTCTTGTGCTGCAGTACCATGCTGTTTCATCCTCTGCTCTCTGCAAATTGATATTGTGCTTTCCCCAATTTGTCTACTGGCTTTCTTCCAAGACAGAGAATCCAGTAAGATGTTTAACAGAACTTTCCTTCCTACTGTGGTTGGCTGTGATCTCTAAATACTCAGCTGAGTGAAAAAGAAAGCTTAGCTCTGAAAGCTAATAAGGAATTCTGCTGAGAAACCATCCACAACAGCAACTATCCCTACAGATAAATTGAAACAATGTCAATAAGCTTTCCACAGGTAATGTCTTCAAGAAAGAAAAAAGCATAGAAAGAAGTTGTCCTTTACTCAGTTTTGGCAACATGGAATTTTCAGTCTGCTCCAGAAGAGCTGATCTCCTCCAGGTCTAAATTTCTCTGTAAAGATTTAAAAAAACCTCACCACCTAATTCCTCTCCCATGTCTTTAGAACTTTTGCAGATGATTAAGAACTCCACAATAAAGGAATAAGCACTATTTACAAATGGCCTTCCAGGTTGTCCAAGACCCCCCTTTTGTATCTCACAGCATTTTAAAGTGTAATTTAAATGAATTATATTTGATCATGTGTAACAGGGATGCAATAACACAGATCGGTGAAAGCTTTCTGGACATGTGAAAAAGAAGTGTAGCTCAAGCTACAGAATTTGCATGAATTAGTTCAAAACCAAAGTAAAGCAATATGGGGAGTAAACTCATTGAGAAATCAAAACTCTCCAATGAATTTCAACTTGTATCAAAAAAAATCTTCATTTAGGATATTATAATTTATTAACATCTATAACAAATCCTCCAGTCCTGCTTTACTGACATGACTTCTTTTAGTCATTTGCTGATAGTAGCAGGAAAGTCTTACATCAATGGCAATTCCCCAGCTGACATTTGATCCTCAATACCTAGGAACTCCAAGCAAGCCTGAGCAGCTCCATTAACATAATTTAGTCATCAATGGTAAACTCCTAGGTTTTTGTTTATTTTAATTATTTCTTTTAATTATTTAATATATTTTAAAATAATTTTAGAATAAACTCAAATTCAGTCATGATGTTAGCCATGATTTGCCTGACTGTTCAGCTTAGAATATTACTTGTATATGATTGCAACCATTATGCTAAATGTTCAGAATCATGCTGCCAGGCTTAAAACTACTGTTCTTAAAAACCATTTTGAAAAGGGAGTTTAGGAAGAAAAAAAAAATCACTACATGAGCTTATCCTAATTTTAAATTCAAGAAAGTTATCCCATGTTTTATTTTACTTTAAAGTTTTTAAAGTGTTTTTTAACAACCACTACATAGAATAGTTCTAATTGGAAGGGACCTACAAGGATCATCTAGTCCAACTTCCTGACCACTTCAGCCTGACCAAAAGTTAAAGCAAATCAATCCAAATGCCTTTTCAACACTGACAGGCTTGGGGCACTGACTCTGGGAAGCCTGTTCCAGTGTTTTACCTTGCTCTCAGTAAAAATGTGCTTCCTAATGTCCGCTTTGAACCATTCCCACACATCTTATCACTGGATACCAGGGAGAAGAGATCAGCACCTCCCTCCCCAATTCCCCTCCTCAAGAAACTGCAGAGAGTAATGAGGTCCCCCCTCAGTCTCCCTCTCTCCAAACTAGACAAGCCCAAAGTCCTCAGCTTCTCCTCTTAGGAGTTCCCTTCCAGCCCTTCCACCAGCTTTGTTGCCCTCCTTTGGACATATTCAAGTAAATACCTTAAGGAACTCATATGCTGCTTTTAACTATACTTTATTGATCTTTCTCTTCGAGAATATAAACTAGTGAGCTAACAAAAAAACCCAAATGCACAAATGTAAGATTAGAAATAACAGAATAGTCTGTTTTACAGACAATTCTACAGTTGGAAAACAAGTGGATTATGAATGAGCAATAAACTCCTGCGGAAAATGAGGTGTCATAATAGTATGTATTAGTAGGAATATCACAGGTAATATATTTCTGCAACTCAGGACTTTTAATCCTACCTAGACAACTGTGCTTAAGCCGAGTATTGCATTTTGGAAAAAAACTTAACAAACAAGACACAAACAAGTGTGTTCAGGAATACAACAAAACTGATAAAAGCTGTATGTTTTTAAGTCACATATGAAGAAACACTGAAGGATTTTTGTTTATTTGGTCTAGAGATACACACCATCAAAGGAGGACTTGCAACAATTTTCCACCATTAAAAGCCTATTATAAAAATTGCAATTTAATTGTTCTCTATGGCATCTGGAGGAAAAGAAAAAATGCATTCTATGTACAATTGAGAAATACTCCGTAGTATGACATTAGGAACACACTCTGACTGCAACCGAGTTTGGCATTACAGCGAGCCATCCTTATTTCAAGGTCTGAAGAACAGAGTGGACTCATTTGGTACGACTTGGGTTACAGTTAGACTATGCTTAATACTTTTGCAGAGCGGGATGGACAACTACTCTTGTCATATACTGCTATGGTGTTTTTTTTTTGTTTTTTTTTTTTTATAAAAAAGCAAAAGATTACCACAAGCCTGAATTTTTTTTTTCATTTTTCAAGTAACACAAAGAACAAACTATGTGCTGCATTTTCCAACTGCTACACAAGGAAAAATGGTAGTATAAAATTTCTCTGAAGTCTGTACAAGATGACAAAATTCTTTTGAAATGGTCTTCTGTTATTCCATGTCATCAAAACATATATGTTGTTACAGCACAAATAGTGGCTATTAGGGACAAAGTATAGTTCAATACAGTAACCATTATTCACATTTTTTTTAAAATTAACAACTTCTTATTCTCATCTGTATTTATTAGCCCCTTAATAATGCCTTTGAAATGTGGCCAGTGAAAGTCTTACCTGTACTTCTTAATACAACTGTTAAGAATTTTTTTAATAAATATTTTTGTAACATATTGAGAAAAGATCTTTCCTCTCCTTGACAAAAGTATTAAACACCCATTAATCCTAATAGCAACCTCTGAAAAGTTTTCTGTTACATTTCTGAGGACCACTGGGAGATACACTGTAAATCTTCAGTACAAGATTATTTCAGAATGATAAACCATATACTGTTCAGATTCTGAACATTCAGACATAATATCCAGAGAAAGGATCACATGTAATTTAAGGGAAATCACCTGAAAATAAAATCAGCAGTCAGCTTCATTAAAGATTACTGACACAACAATCCAAGTATGCAGTGGCATTGACTCATATACAGTAAATGGGGTATGCGAAGAAACACCGGTCTGTGAAATAAAACACAAATGCCTTCGCTAAGGTTTTCTGTTACACCACTGAAATAATTGGCTGCAATAAAATGAAACAGTACTAAGAAAGAATGACACAGAATCTCAGAGGAGCTGGGGTTGGAAGGGACCTAGTCCATCCCTCACTACTCAAACCAGGGCCAACCAGAGCAGGTTGCTCAGGACCATGTCCAGTTGAGTTTTGAATCTTCAAGGGTGAAGATCCCACAGCCTCTCTGGGAAACTTGCTCCAGTGTTTGACCACCCTCACAGAAAAAGGGGGGTTTTTGTGTTTAGAAAGTTCTTATATTTCAGTTTGTGCCCTTTGCCCCTTGTCCTTTCACTGAAAACCACTGACAAGAGTCTGACTCCATCCTCTTAGCACTTGTCAAGATAATTAAGGAGACGTGATAGGCTGTGGCAAGCAAACAGTATGATTATTCCCATTTACAACGGACACACAAATCAAGTGACCTATTCAGTTAATGCATCACCTGCTTAGAGATGCAATAAACCAGAGTCAAGAGTTTTCCTTAAACATCTTTTCTATGCAGTAGCTTTATTGAAGACCTTCCTAAAGGTACTTGTAGAACCTGTGTCAACAACAGCATAGTACAGCCAAGCCTTAGGCTTCCCTGCATCCAAAAAGCAACGTAGTCCTTAAAATCTGTCTGCTCAAATGTAAAGATACTTAATTTATTCTACTCATCCTTGACAGTTTTGCCTTCAATGAACTGTAACTTTACCATTACACCAGATCTCTGAGTACGACAAGATATTGTTTCCTGCAAAAGTTAATGAAAAACATGAAACACCAAATTTGTCCACTACCAAGCTCAAAGTGAAAATAGACACCCCAGAATATCAAACTGCCTCCTCTGCTTTTCCACTTGCCAATTACCTACCATCCATTATGTAACCCACCTGACAAATTCTACAGTGAAGTTTCATGTTTTACCATCATCTGAAAATATGGGAAACAACACAAGAAAAATCTCGTCCTCCTACTGAAATTAAATGACAACATGCTGATTACTCATTTTACTTTGTCACTCTAAATAACAATGCAATTCTAAAACTGTGGTTTGTTTGTTTGAACACGCAGACAAAATATTTCCTTCAGCATTGTTAGAATACAGTGACCTCCATACACATAAATTGTGGAATTCGTAAAATCTAACATTAGGAATACAAAACAACCAATATCCAAGTGCAAGAGAATTCTAGCAGCTTATTTTCCTCTGTTTGTAAATGAAGGAAGATACCACTGCTCGTTTACAAATGGATCTCTTTTTCATGGTTCTCTTCACATCCATGACAGCTAGTAACACACGTATTAATGAAAGT
This sequence comes from Podargus strigoides, assembly GCA_028020825.1. Lineage (NCBI taxonomy): Eukaryota > Metazoa > Chordata > Aves > Caprimulgiformes > Podargidae > Podargus > Podargus strigoides. Next base: position 69,383,870 of record CM051621.1, read on the forward strand.
TTAGTATGATGAATCATCAGGTGTAACAGCAATATATAATAATTTGAGAGCCTGTATTAATCATTGCTTGGAAGTTAAACAGGAATGCAGTGTGTAGACTTTTTGTTTCATGTATTTTAGAGTTTCAAGAGGGGTGAATGCCTTATCTTCACCATCAGTCACGGCATTTTTTTAAAAAAAAACAAACCCAAGGATTAGCTTAATATATGTTAAAAAATATGTTAAAATCATGTTTGCAGATATGGGGCTAGAACACTGTGTATGTCTGTGCAATCTCTTCTCTACGCAACATGGTAGTAAGAGCTTGAGAAATTAATGGCATGAACTTCAACCATAAGCAACCAGAGAATTTGTCTAGACTCTCCATAGGTTTTGCTTGCTAGTTCGTATTACTGTAAGTAAGTTTAAAGCACTTGCATCTACTGAGCTTTAACCATTTTTGAGACATATAAACATGGGTAAAAACAGTTACAATTTTTAACTCAGCAGGTAGCTGAAGTAAATCTATATCACAATACTAGGATTTTAATACTTCACAAACATTTCAAAACTATCAACCTACCTTGATGAAAGAACTTATAGATCTGTATTTGGCTAACACATGCTAAGATGCCATTTATATTCTAAGCATGGACTTGACCAGAGAGACAAAAGAACTACCTCCAGATGCCAACTGGGACAATCAAGAACCATTAGCAAACTGTGGATACTTCAATCACTGAAGCTATTGACAAGATAGTTGGATCCTAATTATTTCTGGAAGTAGAATAACTTTCTGTACCTTAAAATTAAAAAGCTAACATTTTTATTTATTTTTTTTTTTAAATCTAGATAGAATTAGGAAATTGCTCAGGTTTTTTCAGAACCCATTCACATTTTCTCTACCTATCCCAGCCCCTCCTGCATATATATGACATACCCTTTCAAAGAATATAGCTGAACATTTAGAAAAATAAGGCAGATGACCTTATGAAAGTAGAACTGTAAGATGAGACATGAATCAGAATGCTGACAAATACCCAGAGTTGAAAGCGTCTTTTCTTTTTTTTCCCCAGGAGAAGTTGTGAAAAAAAATAATCCATCTTCAAAAAGGACAAGAGGACCAAAAGAAAGAAATACCAATAAAAACTATGTTAGTTCTGAATATGAGTAAGGCACATAGCCTGTTCCAAGACACTGGATTATTTATACTGCTTTATACTAGCAGGAGGAAAAGGAGTTCCTCCCAAAGCCTGGTTGTCCTCAGATATTATGTCTGTGAAACATTGCCTCTTCAAAGGCGTAATCAGAAGTGACAGATGGTTAGTATGGAATGCTTTGACTAAGGATAAAATTCTCATTAATAACCATTTCTGTTTTTTTTTAATCTGTGATGGAAGCCATGTGAAGGTTTAACAAGCAAGACAGTTCACAAAGATGCTCGAGGAAAAATGGTCATCATAAAAAAAAATCTAAAAGTGTATTTCTCAGAAACAGTGACAAAGTGTTTTGAATCTTGGAGTATAAAAGACAGAAAGATGAGTACAGAATTGGACTGAGTCATATATACAAGTGAATACATGAAATGTAAGACTTTGTGAACAAAAAAAAAAAGTCTGCCCATGACAAGAAGCACAGAGCTTCTTACTTCTGAGGAATAATGCATTTTTATAACTCTCACAAACAGATTGAGGTGCTTATTTCTCTAACTGTTGCTCTTGATGTTGTTACTGCATTCATCCCTGAGCCTCATTTTTTTCAGCTCTGCAGAAAAAACAGCCTAAAGTTGTTTTCTGCCCTCATCCCTGACCAAAAAAAAAAAAAAAAAAAAAAAATTCATTTTGCAGTTTGTTGTTTCTGAGTATATAGTGCCATCTATATTCTCAGGATGTTTTCACAGTCTCTGCATGAAAACAACAATTACTTTGCCTGTCCTAAAATCCCAGCACATTTAAATGCATTCTTTATTACCCAGATCCTAAAATAACACACACACACAAGGATTTTCTAATTTGACAATTGATTAGGACTGTTTTGCTTTATGGGGTGCTTATTTGAGAATCCCTCAATCGTCAAAAAGCATTAAGCAGCCTCCTTCTTGAAATTAAGACTTTTTAAGACACTTCAGGACAGATGAAATCTAAAACATTTTACATTTTTAACCAATAGCTATGTGTTTTCTTTGTGCAAACTCTGTAACTACTCACCACTAAAAGATCTAGGAACTACTTGGAGATTTAAAGTCAGTTCTGTAGAACCTACTCCCATTCCAAACCCAATAGGAACAGTTGTGAAGATCAACCTTGCTTCAGGAATTTGAACAGGAAATGAACGTATGGAAAGATCTGTCTCCTTTTGAAGCTGACAACAGGTACTGCCCTCTGAGTTCAAGTTTCAATGGAAAATAATTTTTTGCAAATCAGTGCAAGCTGCTGGAGCTGAAACAGCACTGAGGCCCAAAAAACCCACCCTTGTGTTCACAAGAAGAAAACAGACCTGGAAACCACACTCCTACATGCAATTTCAGAAGAAACACACTTGAATCTATGAAACACACAATACTGGAGAAACATGTAAACTCCTTTCTTAAAAAGGCATTAGAGTTCAAGCCTTTGTTATTTGGGCAGTCTTCCATTAAAGCTTTGTATCCTGGCAAAGACCAGTGATAGACATGGACCATGACAGCAGTGCTGAGACTTGTCTTTCCTAAGACCAGCAGTGTGTTGAATCAACCCAGAAGACAGGAGATTCTTTACCACTGCAGCTGAATATGTATGAAAGACAGGTGTGAACATATGCAACAGCAGCTACTATGATGAAAGAAAAGCAGTGTTAAGTACAGTAAATGTCTTTTCCTTCTGTCTTGTATATACCCAGGCATATGAGGACAGGCAAGCTGTACTCCTTGAAAAGATATATTGACAAATAATCTTTACCTTAGAAAGTATTTTGTCACCTGACTGAAGAATTCCTTGACTGTGGTGAGAGCCTTCCTCCTTTAAGGTACTTCCAGCTTCTACTTTAAACAACTGACTGAATATTTTGAATGATACAGGTCAACGCCTTAATAATATACTTGACAAAGAGTGGTAACATCTCAGCAAATGCATAAGAACATAAGTATAGATGTGCCATGAGCAGTAACAGCAAAAATACGAATCAAATTCAAACCAAGTATTAATCTTGCTTGCAATTCTGTTTTCAATTTTCCAAATCACCAGATTAAAGTACCGCAAAAAGAAATTAGTGATGAGAAAAATCCTATTAGATCATATTGTACATCTTCTTGGCAATATAAAACTGCTCTCTATAGCACATATCTCAGTGCTTTGTTCTGAATGACCGAAAGAGATGCTACCCATCTACTATGTAAGGAAAAAAATTTCTACTGAAACTTTTCTAAAAGTTGTGTCCTTATATCCCATCTAAATTTGCCTTTGCTCAATTTAATCCTATTTTTCACATTTCCTCAGACGTCCTATAATCTTTAGGTCCTGCTTTATGACTGGCATTTACCTCAAGTAAATAGTTTTCATCTTACCCTCCTACTGGATGAAATAGATTTATTGTTTTTGAACCTTTTACTTTTTAGGCATAGATGGACCTATAATACATACTCCAAAACTGCAAATGGAAATTTTATGATTATGTTATCATTTTAAGAGAGCTCAGATTATTAATTTGGCATTACGAGCCCCCAATATCTATTGAGAAACACAGTTTCCTAGGTCTGTATTTGATTTTTTTGTGGTCACGTCACATTGGTAACTCAAACTCATCTAGATCCAAACCTTTATTTTTCTCAGTAAGATACTGGCTGCATTCAGTCAAGCCCACAGAATGTTATCTGATCTTCCTTCATGTTATTAATTATTCTTTCCATTAAAATTCACTTTTTAGGCTTGCATAATACCAAGATCAGACTAACAGGCATGCAGTTACTCACATCTCAATGCCTCTTACATAGACATAAAAAGGTTACTAATATGTATCAACTGGATTGCATATTCACAGCTTGACGTTTTTAGTTTTTTTCAAGTAGTTTTTGATTCTACAATTAAAATATAGATCACATTATAAACACAAAAGTTAGCATATTTTTATAATGACCATATAAATCATATGCTTAATCAAATTATATGTTTATAATTAACATATAATTACCTTTTAACATAAATTCTACTAGTTGCAAACCATCTACTGAAAGCTTAGTTGAATTTTAACGATCATCAATAAAACACCCAGATTTTATTACTCATCCCATTTTTCCCCTATAGAAGCTTGGCTGAAGGAACAGATGTTATTTCCTCAAAGCAGAAATATTTTTCCCATGAGCACTTCTTTTAAGATGTGGCAATATGATTAACCTGCTTTTACAAAGAACCATCAGCCTGTGACTATCCTTATGGTGATGGGTTTTCCCTTTTGTATCCTCAAACTGAAGGTTAACTGAAATGAATCTTTGGCAATGATCCTATTAAAAAGTCTCCATCAGCAATCACCTGATCACTGTGGGGTGAAATAGTTTAACTTCAGCCCTCCAGAAAGGTGTGTCTAATCCCTTGCAAAGTTTCTATGTCCCAACTGGATGTCCAAGCCAAAAATAGTAACAGAATTTTTCATTGATCATGTCTTTCATCTGTCCTTCCTTAAGGAGCTCACGCTTGGTCTTAGATATAAACACCACTTCAGAGGTTTTGTCCCTTCTTTTTTTCCCCTGTAATGTTTTTGAGTATAAGTGGAATGAAAGATTTATAATTGCATGTTGTTGAAGCTAAGAATATAGTGGTCAGAAAACACAAAAAAAAGCATGTGAGCATGATGAAAGGCAACACAGTACTCTGAATATTATTAATGGAAACAAAAAAGCACTTCAGCTTAGAGAACTATCAGTAGTACAGATGGATCACCTAAATCTTACAGTCAAATAAATAAACTGTAGAAGATAAATAGCGGTTCTTAAATTACCATTGCAGAACTCCCCTCACAATGGAATGAACAATACTTACAGTTATCTTCCTTACTAAGATTGTTTCTCTCTCCCTGTTTGGCATGCAGTTATGATAAGAGTAGCATCCAGAAAGTAAGAGAGTGAGTTCTGTGAACTCTGTAAAGCAGAGGATCTACATTATGGGATCAGTTTCTTTGAACAGCTTAATTTTACCAAAAATAATTGCGCCAGTATTTTAACAAGTATATCTTCAGTCTGGCCCACTTTTCCCACGTCCTGAGTGTTACCGAATGTAACGTATCTTCTGTTGTATCACACAACATTGTCTGCCATTTTACCTAGGTGTTACTTGGCATACTCATACTGATCTCTAAGTGATGTGTTTTCTGCTTATAGTCAAGATTCTTCTGAAAAACCCAGCCTCTGGGCTGTTTTAACTATCTTTCCAAGTAACCGAGAAAGGAACCAAACAAAAAAGATCAGTGAGAAAAGGGGAACCTTTTTTCCTTTCTTCAAACATGGAAACACCCTTCTCTATAACCATGACAAGAACAGACATCACTGAATCCTTTACCAGCATATTATCCCGTAACATGGGAATACACTGAGAACATTATGTCATGAAATACAAAAGATCTTTTATCTTGAAAAATCATAACCTAATTCAGCTGGAACAAGTTAGACAGCTTCTTAGTGACAACCTCACATCAGGGCACTCAGCTGGAAAAACCTCCATAACTAATGGTCACATAGAACTCCCACCACCAACTTGCCAATAATATGATCACTGACAATTTTATATCAATGCTGTTATATATGAGGGCTTTACTAAAGCATCAGCTCTAGGAGTTACATGATTTGTGAGGAGCTCAGCTTTTATTTTTAAGCTGTTTTCATCTCAAGATTCATAGACTATAAAACCAGAAGGGATTGGAGTGATCGTTTCTAACCACTACATATCGCTGCAGTTCTTCCCTAAATTTATTCAAATTTGAACCATAGGATAATTTTTGAGGTGAAAATTTCTTATGATAGAGATTCCATCACTGCGTGATTTCAGAGACATGCTTGAAAAGATTTGAGTCCATCTATCACCAAAATGAGAAAATAAAAAATTACAAAGATATTATTTTTGAAAAGCAGAGGAGTTCGTTTTAAGGTACTTAGATAGTTTTATTTTTGGCAATGGAGATGGTTAGGGAGATTTGATCCATGATTTGTTAATGCTGCTTATGTATGGAGTTGAGAACAGTCACGCCATTAAAACTTTTAAGCTATACCACATACAAAATACATACATAATAGGTTATCTCTGTATACAAGCTCTTCTCACTAAAATATAACTAGGATGGTATTGAAGAGTAATATTTTTTTAAATTACATAGTCATATGGTCCCCTTGTGCTTTTATGAATTATCACATTGGCTGCTCTGGTATGTTAAGATATTATTTGCTTACTACTGAAATTATTGCCAGACTTTACTATCTCAGCTCCTACAAATTTGTTCTCTTTTAAAATGTACAATTCAATATTGCAGAACACATTCTACCTCCTTCTTTGGCACATAACCTTTTGAAAAAATACAAGTACAAAAATTTGAAGATAATAAAGTGACTGATAAAACTCCAGTGCTACTCCACTGGAGAGGATAGAATTTTTCGCATACATTGGTTTCTCCTCATATTCAGAAACTCTAAAAGCTGGTGCTTCATTTTAAGAAACTTAGAATAATTTAAGCAAGTCATAATCCATTAGAGTAGTAATTTCAATTAACTAGGACTTTCATTAATATTTAATGAAGTCCATAGAACTAATGACTGGACCAGGTCTTATGCACTGTTACTGTAAGAGTTAGTTTACCATGACAGTATTTAGCTCTGTTATTCTAGCTGTTTAATTGTAAGGCATTTGTGAAAGCCATGCTATTCAAGTGTATAATCTAAGGACACATAATCTAAATTAAAAGTCACATTTAGACAGAGGAAATAAATTAATACACAAGCCAAGCATACTATGCAATAACTGCAAATGTCATGTAAATATCAAGAATTATTGACCTTGGCTTTCTGTCTTATTTTCTATGTACAATATTTCATTACAAGGTATTATGAGAATTACAGCTTCTTAAAGACACACAGCTTCTTTGTTTTCATGTTGCCACTCCACACTTCTTTCCTATTATAAAAAAGTAGTACTCTTCAAATCAAGTTCAATATGGATCCACGTGGAGTAGTTTATGCTGTAAACTAGTACATAGGCTTATGGATCATCAGACCTAATTCTAATTTGTCAAAAAGCAAACAGATAGACCAGCAGTTTCTGTAATTTGCTCTGTAGAGTTGTTATATATATATACACATACTTTTTTTTGGTTTCAAATGTTTGGTTTCTTGGGGCAATTTTCTCAAAGGAGTATGTAGAAGAGGTTTGCACACAAATGCTTCTTGTTGACAGAATGAATGTACAACTTCCCCACACACATCTCAATATATACCTTTTCCTAACCAAAATAAAAGTAGAATTCTTTTGTCAGAAGAACCTATAGTATGCTAAATTAAGCATTAATCATAGCTTCAAAGGATAGATGCTACAGAAGCATCAGATATCATCCATTTCATCTTAATGATGAAAGATCTGCACTTCAACAAAATTTCCAACCTTATCAACGTAATTGGTACTATTTTCATAATAAAACCTCAATAGGTAATGTACTTTTGGAACATGCTTTCATTATACATACAAAATTCTGATGGAAAACAGAACATGTGTAACAAAAGTCTGCGGGCCTACATATATGAGAACTAGTTATCCAATTTTCATGTAATTCTGTTATGCATTCTAGAGGTACCAGATGCCATAATAAATGCGGTCCCAGGATACTCCAGTACACATTCAGGCAATGACAAACACTTGCTTCTGAGAACCCTGCTGGATTTAAAATTACAGGCATAGTCGATTTGAAATTACTGCCTCTGAGTTTTTCGCTTTTTTCTTTCCCTCCTCTCTGGAAATTTGATGCAAAAATACATGCAGCAAGTCCTCTTTATTACATGTGAGATACACACATGAATAGTATATGAGGTGGATTATATGGAATTGTTTACTTTATTTTCTAAAATTATAGGGCTCCACTATTGGCCAACAATTTTAAGTAAAACTCAACTACTACTTTTTGCCTGAAAAAGAAAAGTTTTAACAGTTGAAACTGTATGTTCTGTTCCCTTGGTCCAATTTTTAGATGTTTCATTTTAAAAGAATACAAGATCTATAATGAAATAATATTGTGTTTCTATCACAATTTATTGTTCTATCAACATTTTATGTAACTTCAGAAGATTATTTTTTTTATTTCATTACCAAAAAAAAGGAAAAATGTCAAGTGACACAAATTTGCATATTTATGTATATCATTTTAAAGAGCGGGGGTCATGAACATGTATTTGAAATCATCCTTCTAGTTTGATAAATAGTACATGAACTGTATAATGAACGCGCATTCAGTACAAGTCCATGATAATGTACTATGGAGAAGCAGAGGGAAAGAGGACATTTGGGCACCTCACAATCTGTCTTCTCCCAAGGCTGTGATAGGAGTGACACTTCCTAGAGTAAAAATCTGTTGATAAAAGAGATGACTCTTTCAAATAAAGCAAATTCCCTTAACCTCTTCTAAGAATATGCAGCACAAGAAGAATACCTGAAAACCTGGTTTATTATTCAGGTATTAGTATAAAAGCAAAGCTACATAGAATTGTTCCAGAAGGAGTATAACAGGTAAGTAAAACAGAGTAAGACTGTGATCAGAAGAAGGACCTGGAATGAGTGGAAGGAAACTTATGATATCTGATACTTTTTGGTAGAGAACTAGAGCTACCCTTTTGTTTTCTTTAAAATACATGATTTCATGGTTGTAAAGAAACTGGAGCTCATTGATGCCCACAAAATTCACTTCCTAGCAGCCACAACATCAACCTGTGGTAAAAAGAATGTGGGAAAACACACTCATATTCTTTTCACGTTGCTCCTAAACATGCTGCTCCTTGACTTTATGCCAGTATAAATGAAGGCAGTATTTATATAATGTATAATATATAATATATTATAATACATATGTATGATATATATTATATATTATACATTATATATATTATACATTATATATAGTATATAATATATATTATATACTTATGTATATTATACATGATAAATGTTATATATTATATATATATGATATATATACTTACACACACTTATACAGACTTAATTTATACTAGCTACACATATATATGTACATACATATATATATGTACATACATCCACCCCACTAAAGTTTCAGTGGGCAAGAAAAACATTCCCTGTCAAGTTACTCTCAGTAGTACTCAGAACAATGAAGGTACGAAGTAGAACATGAGAAGCACACTGTAATTGACAAATCTTTCACTCAAACATGTATCACAGATGTCAAACCACTGTTGTATATATGTCTAAGTCTGGTGTCTCCTCTTTTAATGATCTTGGTCTTCCAGGGTTGAAACTAAGGGAAATTCCTAAGCTTTTGAGCTATATAACATGCTCTTATCTCTAGAAGCTTCTTAGTATAACAAGGTAAAAACAAGTTCAAAGAAAATTAAGAAAGCTTTTCCCAAATTAAGTTTACTTAGACCAGGGGGTCTGAAGTAAACACCTCTCATCTTGCAGCAGGGGTTGCAGGGAAAAAAGAAAACTGGTTATGGCTTGCAACAGTTTTCTTGAGTTGCTTAATGCAGATTCACTTAAGTAAAAATGAATCCTCCTGATATGCCTTTCAGCATTCTGAGCTTTAATGATGCCTAGCACAGCAGTGTAATTAACAGTACCAGTGATATATAACAATTCTGTGCTTTCCAGTGGCAGAAACAGAAGGCTAATGCCAGATTGCTTGTTAAAGGTACACCCGGCTGCAAAGTACACCAGATGAGACAATCCCCCAGTAGCCACGTAATGAGGCATAGACATCTGTAAGATTATTTCAGAACTCTGAATGTGAAGATTTAAAGTCTTTGGTGATGCTGCAGATGTTATTATCGTCATCCCTGCAGCCGTTGTCACTGGAAATAGATCAACCCTCCAATCAGACTGGACTGCAAATGGCTCAAACCTTGTTTTCCCTTAAATGCCTTAGTACATAGCTATTCCTAAGTTACTCAAAGCAGTTCAGACTAAGTTAACAGAAGATAAAGCACTCCCTTGCACATGCTTTTCCTTCTGAGAATTGTGCCCTACTACTTTAAGAGAACGTAAAGTGATCATTCAGTAACAGAAGAAAAAAAAAAAAATAAAAAAAAAAATAAAAGCAAGGGAGAATAATTCCACTCTCAATAAATGAGAAATGCTAGAATTTAAAATTTATTCAAGAAACAATCCTTCATTCAAGGAAGCACATGGTAGCCTGGGCTCTCAAAGGCGGTAGAAAGACTTTAAGATGGTTATATAAGCCCTTTTATCAGGAATATGTGTTTTCACAATAATAAAAACAGTCTTGTAAATATTTATAAAAGATAAACCTTTTTTTTTCCATGAGAGCCTATACAAGAGGATTTGAAAATGACGAAAGATGTATCAAGTCAAAAACACTGTAAAATTCAGAAGAATCAATTAAAATAAAGTCATGGCATAATATTTTAAATAACTAACTAAGAAAGAAAGATTTGGTTCTTCATATAAGTACCTGCTTTTTTTTTTTTTTTAGGAAGAGAACAACAACAAATTATTCACTTCATAAAGTACTAAGATCTCTACCTAACTCAGATATTCTCCCTACAGTTTGATTTTTTTTTTTTTTTACATTTCCTCCCATCTCCCATATGCTCTTCTCATCTGTGTTCATAATCTTTTGACTAAATTTTCTCCTCTATTGTAAATTTTGGTTTGCAGAAGAAAAATGTAAAATATATACAAAGCTGCATTGTAATCGATGTTTCTATATATGCAGAGGAGTGTTTCTTCCTAAAGCATTTTCAAAAGTCTCCACATATTACATATTCTGCACAGAATATCAGAGTAAATCTATAGAAGCTGGGGGTGGGGGGTGAAATCAAGAGAGTTTTTGCTGCTGTCTATTTGCACACTGGACGTCACCATAAATTTGTTAATGTTTCTAAAGCTGATGAAACCTCAACATTTCTTAGAGCCAAGGAATTAATATGGCTTGGAAATTTCCCTTAGTCATGAACAAAAGAGCAAGAGCACAAAACAATTTAAAAATAAAAACCTCCAACCTTATCTAACAAAATCCTCTCTCTTGAGGTAAAACATTCCAAAAGTTTCCATCAGTTTTCTGTGACAGACATTTTCTGATAGTAAACATGGTGAAATTTTTTGGTCTAAATCTACAGTTTTCTTTATCTTTTACAGGGATTCAAAAATGCTGTCAAGAGGGGAAAAAAAAAAAGGCAGCAAAACCAGAAAACAAGTTGGAAAAGGAACAGAATCACATAATGACTGCAGACTACAACATTCATCAGGGTGTTACCATTCTGGTTTCAGAGGGAACAGAAAATGATCAGATAGTGTACCCCAAATTTCACTGCTACAAAATTAGTGCTTCAGTAATGACCACTGTGGAATATGTATTTCCCTTATATAGTCAGAACTAAATCAAGTCTAACTACACCGTTATGACACATTTACTACCCCCCCCTCACCCCAGCCAGCACATCATTCTCAGTTTATTTCAATCTGCCTAGCATCTATTTGCCATAGCAAACACAAAAAAACTCCAGAGGCAGAAAGTTACTTGAACTGAAATCTCAAATCTAAAACAATTTCACAACTTCTTTTTCAAAAATAAATAAAAAGAAAACTTCTATAATAATTGATTTCTTCTATAATTGTTTTTTCATTCAAGAAATTTCTATACAAAAAGTCCTACATGAAAAACACAAGTATCAACATTTATAACTCATTTTATACCAGCATTTTGAGTCATCACAGCATTCACTAGTACCCTTGTGTATGTCACATCTTGGCCTGACTCTTGTTGTTACAGTAAGAATGAACATTTGAGATTGAAAAGCCAAGCCAGAGAAGTAGCTGTGATAAACACACCTGCCCCTGGGAGGGATTTAAGTTACTTAGACTTTTTTTTTTTTTCATACAGTTTGGCTTGTTTTGTTTTGGTTTAGGTTTGGTTTTTTGTTGTTTCTTCTTAAGAAAGAAACATTCATGTAGGACCAGATGTCACGGGCTTGATGCAGAAATTGTGAAGGAAAATTCTGACATGTTTTAAATATGAGGTCAGACCAGACAACAAAATGTTCCTCTCTACCCTTAGAATATGTGGGTGAAACACTTTTTATTTTTTGATGAAAAAGATCTTTAAAGAGCTAAGAATTTCACACAGTCATTTATTTTGTGTTTTCTTCATCTCCTCTCACTCCTTACCACCACTATCCACTTAGTATGTGCTGCCTTTTAGGCTATAAGCTCTTTGAAGCAAGGGCTGTCACATTTTATATGCTTCTACTGTGTCTAGTACAACAGAGCCTGACCTAGTTAACCCCTAATCAATAGTGCAATAGAGATGTTAAATAATTATCTCAGGACTGTTGTATTTCATGCCACACACTTCAGTTCACTGAGAAACTCTGTTGCAACATAAGGGTACAACTCTATTACACAAGGCAACACCAGTAATAAAACCCTGAGATTTTCATGCATGAAAGCATCAGGAGAAACTGACATTAACAATGACTAAAGCCTATATGGATCCAGGCAGGGATTTATAAACATGCTCTTTCCATTGTGTTCAAACTCAGCTGCACCGAAATGAAACTTTGATTGCAGGTATTTTTATTCAAAGTAATTAAAGCTCTACTGCACTGCTGAGAACAAACGTGAGCATATCAAAATACTTAAAACTGAAAAGAAAACTTTACTCTTTACAATAGCAAGCACTTTTAAATTGCTTTGCCGTTCAATTCCACCTCAGTTGCACACAGAAATTAACAAATCTGCTTCCAGACATCCCTGTTATTCTTCATAAAGTCCCAAAGGTGTCTCAGTGAAACTAAATTTTAAGCATGTTAAGTGCATTACAGGAATTATGTTCCCAAACACACAGTCCAATTAAGTGCCAAATGATGCCTTCAAGTCTCACCCATGTAAACCATACAAGGCCATTGAGATTTTGCAGGGGATATTTAAGGGAAAAAAAAAAGAACACTCGTTATTTGGTAAATCATGAATAAAGATATTTTTCCTAATTGAGTTCTTTCCATTTTGAAATTTATGCTGTGTTACAGCTCAAATTACCAATGGGGAAAAACATATCTCTGTAAATCGGGAATCAGTGGGGGGCCTGAAGGATGAACAGACTTTTATTGCAGGATTAACCAGAAAAATAGGAAGAAGTCCCCAGAACAAGCAGTGATTTGGATTCAGAATGCCTTTCCTGTGGTTTTCTTTTGTAACTCCATCGGCTAGAATTGTAATAAATATTCTTTAACACAGCTACATATACATACAGACACAGTAAGGGTGGTATGGGGCCTCTAGTTTTTTAATTTCCTAGAGAGAGTCTAAATGTTTGTTTCCTGCAGCACCAGTTACAAACTAGAGAATACAACAGAGTTTTTGCTTAAATATTCAGTGACTATCAAACACTGTACACCATTTCACTGGGTAAAATGTTTATCTTCTAAAATGCTAAATACCAGCTAACTGTCTTCCTAGTCATCATCTCTACGGTATCTGTAGCCTTCCATGCCTCTATCCCACTGCTTCTTAAACATACCCTTTCCAAACTCTGGATGCCTAAACTGTTTAGTCTTTCCTTGTATATCAGCTACATCACAGCTCTGACCATCCTTGTTGCCTTTGTATTGTTTTTTTTTTTTTTGAAGAGGTTTCTTGCAAAAGGTGTAATGAAAACAACTACTCAGAATCTGATTAAGAAACTTCCAAGCTCTTATTTTCATACACAAGTGTTTGCAACTGAACTAAGAACAAAACAGTTCTTTTGCTGTCTGTTCGAGGAAGCAAACCTTTACTAGCTGGAGAAAACACTAACACAATTTAGATGTGTGGGGAATATAAAACAATATTCCACCATCTCATGTGCAGGTTCTGATCTGCAAATCCTGCTGTTTTCACACTACATACAAACATGCACATCTCTCAGCTGAAGCGAGGAGGAAACCTTCCTGGAGGCCACATGGTAAAACCATTGACATGAGCTTGTGAAAATTTCTGTTGGTGCTTCAGATTCCTTTCTTCAAGCACAGGCAGACTCACACATGTATAAAACTGTACATTATTCTTGAGTGTTTCATGTTGTTTGTGGTTTTTAGTGGTTTGTTTTTTTTTAAATATGTGTACATATACATATGTGCGTCTACATTTAAATAGAGCTAATAAGAAAACTGAACTAAAATATGATGACAACAGGCCACTGCCAATAGTTTGCGGTAATGATTCGGTTGACAAATTTCACCTTTTTCTGTTAATGATTTTTACAAATTACTTTGTGTCTACATTTAGCCTGTACCCAGGGCTAAACTGTAGCAGTTATTCCATCACCTGATGCTCCCTCCCCAGCTGAGAAGGGGAATTGGGGAAAAAAAGGAGAAGCCCCGTGAGTCGAAATAGAAACAGATTTAACAAAATAAGACTGATACAACAACTGACATAAAGTATACAAAGTTCTACTCAACCTGGTCCTTGATGTCAACAGCAGGAGCACAAGGCCAGAAGAGAAGAATCCCATGAGGAGGAAGAACTCCACTCTGTGAGCTCCCTCCTTTTATAATGAACATGATTAAGTGGTATGGGATACACCTGACAACTGCCTTGGTTGGATCTCAGCTGACTCAGGTCTCCATGGCTGGCCCATGGGTCTGTGCCTGGGGAACCAGGACACTTTATTACAGTCTGATTAAGAGTTTTCAGCTAAACAAGTAAGAGGCTGTGACCATTACCAATCTCTTCCAAAGCCTTCTCTCTTTGTTTAGTATCAGACATCCCAATACAAACAAGTATTATACATATTGAATCTGGACAGTGTGGAAGAGTTTCAGTGAAACTTGAAGTCCTTCAGTTTAGGATTTCAAACATGTTTTTTTTAATTTGTCATTGATTCCATTACATAAAGATTAAACACGACTTGAAAAACTATAAATTTAAAAGGCTATTTGACCTATTTTAATGTCAACAAAATGAAGCCAGTATCGCTTACTACTTCACCACTCGATTATGAAGGAAGCATGGGAAAGCACTATAAAAATCCTACAAGAGGTGTTATTCTTCTAGCAAAGCAAAACCAGAAGAGTCTTGACAATGAAATCTGTCCTTTACAATAATTCTAGCTTAATTTCCAGACCACAGAAGTCTGGGTATTATTAAATAAGCAATGATAGCCTCAAGGCACTGTCTTAAGCGGGTGCTACTGAAAGAAAGGTTGTCTCATAGCATTTCCCAAGTGTTACACACATTCAGTTATACTGGCAGATGGCACATTTGGATCTCAAATGTATCTTCTCACAACTCAAATGCTGATTCCCTGGAGATTTTTTGTGGTTTATATTTTATTTTGTTGTGTTTTCTGGGATGGTTGGTTTTTTTAAAGAGACTACATTTAAAAATGATGTAAAATATTACAGAAAACAAAAAACCAGGAAGTGCTATAGAGATCATGAAGGCTACATGTTGAATAGATCTATAGCTCACAGTAAGCAGTAGTAGATTTTCATACCCTTACTCACCCTTCAACTGCATTTCACTGTGCATTTCAGAAGTACTGAAATATGTTTGTGCATAATTGATATCTTAACATGAAAACTGCCTCTCCCATTCATTAATCAAGCAACCACAAGAAGGTATGATAGAATACTATCATAACTTATGTTCCCCAGGGCTCAGCATTGGGGCCACTCCTGTTTAATATCTTTATCAATGATCTTGACAAGGAGATTGAGAGCACCCTCAGTAAATCTGCAGACAACACCAAGTTAGGTGGGAGTGTTGATCTGCTTGAGGGTAGGGAGGCTCTGCAGCGGGATCTGGACAGGCTGGATCAGTGGGCTGAGGCAAACTGTATGAAGTTCAACAAGGCCAAGTGCCAGATCCTGCACTTGGGTCACAAGAACCCCATGCAACGCTACAGGCTTGGGGAAGAGTGGCTGGAAAGCTGCCTGGTGGAAAAGGACTTAAGGGTGTTGATTGGCAGCTGCCTGAATATGAGCCAGCAGTGTGCCCAGGTGGCCAAGAAGGCCAATGGCATCCTGGCTTGTATCAGAAATAATATAACCAGCAGGACTAGAGAAGAGGTTGTCCCCCTGTACTTGGCACTGGTGAGGCCACACCTCGAATACTGTCTTCAGTTTTGAGTGCTGCAGTATAAGAAAAACATCAAGATGTCTTTACAACAAACGAAGAATAACAATGTAAAAGATACAAATGGCCAGTTATATTAGTAGGATAATAGAGATCTTGGGGTAAATCTCAGTCAACCCCATAGTACAATGTAAAAGCCATCAAGTCTGTGTTCACAGTAATTTAAAATAAATAAATATTAATATACTGATGCCATAAGAATACTGAAAAAAGACACATGACTAAAGGGAACAGCAACTTCATCTGTGCATGGACATTGTCTACAAAAAATGCACCTGTTCACCTCTCCCTGTCTGTACCACAGTTGAGTGAGCACTACCAGCCCGACAACAGAACAAGAGGAAACACCCCACCCTCAAATGCAGAGCAAATTCTTCTCTTCATACTCATTGTATGTGCAACTTTAATGACAACCAAAGCAGGGAAAAAAATATACTGAGCAAGCCAGTTCAGACTTTAAGAGCAAGATCTGTATACTTTGTTTATAGAAGCTTTAGGAGAAATCAGACAGCCCAACAAAATCAGGGGATAAGTTGCCAGCCAGAGTGCAGAGAAGTTGGGTTTGTTTTTTTTTTCAAAGTTATATTATTGTTATTAAGCATTTCTTTTGATTCATCATCTGCTAAGGGGATTCGGAAGTCAGCAGTAAGTTTTGCTAGTGGCACCTTAGAATTTCTGCAGCCTTTTATTAATATCCTACAGTTATGACACACTCTATAGTTTATGCAAGCTACTCTGAATCAAGCTTTCATAACCTAGAGAGGAAAATCTGAATGACCTGCTAGAGTGCACTTGCATTATCTCCATTGATAGCTCAGACAAATATTTACATGTTAACAATACATCCACTTTTGCAGTGAGGACAGAAATTCAGTAGAGTCACATAAAGAACATTTTATCAAATAAACAGGCATTTAAAAAGTAGATAGTGGACATTGTTTTGCCCCAAGTAAAGAAAGACCAGACTTTAACATCTGAGTACGTACATTAGGCCTACTGGAATTAAAGTGCAAGATTAATCTTCTTACAAAAACTTTTCCATAAAATTTTGGTCTCTACTACTGAGATTGGATATGAAAATTAAAATCCATTGAAGTTCACTAAATAGGCTCTGCATTTTGTTATTTTATCTCAGTTGAAATAGTAGAGCCTGTGACTGTGATAATGCTTTGAAAATAAAAAGAAAGCAAATCACTTTCTCCATGCACAGATTATAATTTAGTTTTTTGTTTCCCTATTTTCTTTTCCCTTTTCTCTCCTATCCTTTGTTAACTGCAGGAAAGATGAATCATATCGGGCATTTTGCACTTCTGTCTAAAAACAGCGGTAGCTCTGCTTATTTTCATCTCCTCGGTACTGAAACCCATAACTGGTTGCAGGAAAAAGCACTCTTTTCAGAGTTGCCCCTTTGAGGTTGATAGTTATCATTTCTAAGGAACACAATAGCTTCATGAAGTCATAGTCATTAAAAGGGACCAGAATTATTTCAGGTCACTTCCATGGAGAACTAAATCCATAATATCAAAGCACAAATTCATCAGCATAATCAAATAGGCTAGTTCAAGTGATTACTCTTCAAAAACCATAATCACAGGTCCTCTTACTAAGCCTTAATTCCTCTGTAACCCACATTGATACCACTGTGGCTTTTTGTCCTCTTGTGGCTAGACCACAAAAGGCTTTTGAGAGTCTTTTACTGCCTGCCAAACATAAAATTATAAATTGAGCCTACAAATTAGTCTTTTAACTCAAGCAATAAGGGATCCAGGATTCTTGCAGAAGCTGCAGTCATAATTTCCAGCTCACAGACAGTATACACAGTTGGTCAATAAACACAATGGATCAGTTGAACCAGTGGAAAACTACCTGCATATTTCTTCATTACTGTCAACCAAAGTCACTTCAAATCACAATGCAATCTATATATTAAAAAACAGTTCATTTGAGTATTTTACAAGGATCTTCCTCATATACCCAAATTTAGGGAAGAACAAAAACTGTATCGCATGCAATAGATACTGGAACTGTTAGAAGTCCAGTATTACTCTTAGATTTGCAGGAGGCACTGGCAAGAACACCACATTGCTCAACAGAAGACAATAAATAGGCACTTGAATGATGGATTATTACATCTAATTACCTTTCCAAAAGGTATAGAAGATAAATGTTTCTTTGACAAGAATGAATAAAAGAAACATTCAGTTGCTCTCATTTTTTAGATTAATGGGAGATTTAATAACTGACTACCTTGGCTAAAGAAAAAGAGTTGCTAAATTATATAAGACATTCCTTATTTTGTTCAGATTTCAATTTTCACAATCCTCTTCTAAATACAGCAACACTACTTTCTGTCACTTTTTTCATTCCTGGCCCACTCTTAATTGGAGCACCATAAACTTAGAATATGTGAATGTGTACATCTGTGTGTGTATATGTATTTACTTATGAAAACTACTCATAAACATATTCCTCTGATTACCTGCAATAATTCCTATAATGTCTTTTGTTTAAGAGGGTTTCTCTGAAAGACTACTTATGCAGCCCCATTTCAGAGAAGAAAAAAAAGGAGGTAACACATGATATACCTTGAATAATTAGTCTTTTTGTTGTTGTTGGGTTTTGGTTTTGGTTTTCTTTTCCAATAGAAAAAAAAAAACCAGCATATTTTTTTATACCATTTTGCAGAACAAATATGAACAGCTTGACTGTAAGATGCCAACGGAAGACCTCTGGAAGTTTCCTCACAAACTATGTTGAAATGCTTTAAATAAATAGTTTGAGCTTTTCTGTAAGGTACTTCACAGAGCACAGATTGAATTTCTTAGGCCATAGGAGGTATTTTAGCAGAAATCTATAGGAAACAATATACACAAAACCAGTACTAACCATGGGCACTTTACTTACATTTGTGATAGATTTATGGAATAACTTTTTGTCATTCATTCCAACTCCCAAGGCAAAACATTGCACAGAGTACAGCAGTAGGAAAGGTTTCTCTTGACAGCTGACATGAAATAAAAGCCAATCCAGAAATAAAACAGGATGTGCTTATATTTCAATCTTGTTATTAAATATTTAATTCCATTTATAGGTGGAAAATAGTATTGAAAAAAACTCCTGTTCTTTTTATGGTGTGGGTTAGATCACGGAAACTGACTATGACCTCAGCACTTCTCCCACTCAAGATGAAGGCCACTACAGCCATAGGGACTATCCTGACAACCATAGACAGCAACACACATGAGAACCACAGGGTTTTCCAGGTACTGGCATAATGATTACCTGAGCTAGAACAGCTGGCAGGACCCCCTCCTCTTTATGTTTGAGACAAATAGAGGAGTCAAGACCTGGAAGCATGACATTCAGAAAACTGAGAAAGGAGCTTTCATTTAAGTCTTGGCTAGAAGTCAAGATAGACAAGTCCCAGTGTTGAGGAAAGCAAACCCTTTTTATTCTTTATATGCAACTAAGATGTTTTTCAAAGAAACATCAATTTGTCCCAGTGATGGGAGTTTTACCTACTAACTAATTAAAAAAAAGTATCAATATCCTTTTGAATACTTGAAATAGATCTTACTCATGCTTGAAATGGTGGCAATAATTCAAATGTAAATAATTTCACCCAGGCTTTTAGTGATATATTTGAAAAAACTGAGTGGCATTAATCAGAGGCCATGCCTGTATATCATTTGACTATTATCAAGAGCCAAAATTAAAAGCGCTTCTCTATTCAGAGATGACAATATACTAATTAGAAATATATTGCACTAACACTAAAAACTCCTTCATAGTCTGAGTGCTTTAAGTCCTGTAAGCAAAGAGATACAAGCACTATTATAAAACAAAAGTACACTCATGCTTAATTATGCCATGGGAAAAAGCAACACAACCACAAAAAACAAACAAACAAAATGTGGAAATGCTCCAATCTAGCCAAACCTACTAAACACAGAATAGTTTAGGGAGCATGACTATGCCAGACTTAAATATTTAATGACACGCACATCCCTAGATAACTGGGTAGAAGACAAAGGGAGTATCCTGTATTATTTTCAGTAAACTGAAACAGTAAATTTTCAGTTTTCATTTAATAACATTAAAAGGTTTCTTCATATTCTGTGTATTATTCATGTTGCATGCTTGCCTACCTGCATTCATTCCTATGAATTACCTGAGTGCTTAAGAGACAGTAGCACAATTTTGGTACCTAAGTTCAGTTAACTTTTATAGTCACTTTAGTAACAATCCCTACATGAGCACATCTGTGCATTTTACACCCATCTCCTGTACACTTTTTTTGAATGATGAATAATGCAAGATAATGCACACATTTCCAAGCTCTCCAGATAAGCCAGAAACCAGGGATTTGATGAATCTGCTCGTTAAAGTTTTTTCAAGTGTCTATCAAATTCCTTCCCCAGTTACACGAGGAAGTTTCTACTGTGGTGGAAGAGTCAAAGAAAGCAGTGACAACATAGAACCATTAATCAGAACACTACAAAAGACTTAAAGCACAATAACCATTGAAAAGAAACATGGAAAGAACAGGGACCTTAGGAAGGGACTGAAGCAGATCCTTAGGAACATAAAAACCAAAGAACAGTTCGAGTTTTTCAGATACCTAAAGTTATAAAGGTTTCAATTTCTCAAGGTACCCATTTTCTATTCATTACTGAATCCTCATTACAAGGCTATGTTTGCGCTAAGTCTCAAGAAAATCAACAAAGGAGACATATTGCTGATGTTCCTCAAGTCTGCTTGGATGTCACTTGGTTGAGATGAGAGCCTCCCCAGGGAAGCCACAGTCACAACTTGAGAAATGCTGTGTGATAGGGTTAAAAGCACTGAACATAAGCATCATTTCTTAGAATGGGTAAACATATTGTGCTCTGATGATGCATTAAATTCAGTACAAAAGAAACAGATCTTTACAGGTCAAAACTCTGATCTCTGCTCTTAAATTAAAAGATTAAAAAAAAAAATCAAGAACAATTAAATGTGTGTGGTGTAGTTTTTTAAAAAAACAGGACTCAAACCACATCCTAGATTTACTCTCTCTGCTCTCACCATAAACCCTATTCACATTCTTCTCCTTTGTTATGCTATTACTTACATAATCCTTATATAAAAATCTGTAACTCTTTCCCTCTAATATTACCAAACCTTACAAATCTCTGCTGTAATATACAGCTCCCTGATGAATGCACATTACAGGATCTCCCTCTTGTGTCAATTTACAGAGGATACAAATCATGACAGCCCCCAGCTACAAGGTGTTGTTGCTCAAGATGCACCTCATTATGCTCTTCTCTCTGGAGTCTTCTTGTTTTAACTCGAGAACATCATTCCAGAACAAGTCTGATACATGCACACTAAAGTGCATAAATGTCTGTTGTTTGTGTACACTTTTCCCTGCGGCAGTAACTCAGTTACAAACCAATTCTCCCCACCCATCAGACTAACCCTCCTCACAAAATAGAATAGACATTTTCTGTAAATAGGCCCCTGCCTAAACAATAGAAACATTTCCTTTACCTAGGACACAATTGCATAACTCAATCCAATGGCTAAAATTTGAAGTCAGCAAAGCTAATGAATTAAAATGGCAATTTATCTAGGAAGATAATTAGAAATAAAATCAAACAAAGCATGGAAATGACAAATTCTACGGGGGGGGGGGGGGGGGGGGGGGGGGGAAGAAGGGGAGAAGTGGAATTCCAGAGAGGATTTTACACTTCATTTCTTTTCCAAAGGCTCAATGTATTTTAATGTAAACTCTTCTGAAAAACCCATTCCATGAAAAATTGTGATGTTTACTGTAGACAAACAGTCTTGGTAGAGGAAAAAAAAGCTATATTCTGTATTTTTTCTCAGTCTTCTTCAGACAAATGGGAGATATACGGGATTCTAAGCAGAACACAAACTGGTTCCGTTCTGCTTAGTGTATATATATATATAATCTAATAGAACTAGTGTCAGGTTGAGAGAAATAACAGTTTTTACAACCACATTCTGCAGGAGAGAAAAACAGAGAATGTCTGGAAGAACAGTTAACTTTGAGCCCCCTGCACCCCTCAAATATAGAGAAACATGAAAAGGTGAAGAAGGACTAGAAAAACTTACAAGGCATCTAGAACTTGAGACTTGTAATTGAGAAAGTAGCATAAAATTAAAAATTAACTTAAAATGCCACATAACCATAAAATTCACCAAAAGCTAAATTAAAGTTGGGCTGGAGAAATCTTGTCACATAACTATCACAAATCTCCAGCTGCAGCACAGAGCCAAGTCTGATAGAGAAGGAGACATTCACCTTCTGACCCCTCAATAGTATGAAGTTTAGAAGTGGAAAATCTCTCTCTTATTTCTTTCTCCTGTAACTAAACTTACAGCTCCTGCAGAGGATCCTTTTTTTTCCACCCCTCTTCCAGTTGAAAACAAGTACTTGACTCATAGAATCATTTTATGCATTATACTTCGAGAAAGCTAGTCATATTATCTAAAAGATCACTGCAACAAAGATTAAGATTCTCAACTTGCCACAGACTGTCACTCATTGTCAAAGCAATATCACAACAGGTGTGGCAGGTAAACACAAAGGGAAGATCTCAAACATTCATAAAAAGGAGTAGGAGAACAGAGAACCATGACTCTGTCACAGCCAGCATAGCTACAGTCAAGAAGTACAGCACGCGTGTGAGAAACATTTTAGCAGCCATATTATATTTCACTCTCATTCATTAAATCTGTTTATAACTGCATCATTATTGACTTCACAGAATGGAAAAAAAAGTGAGAATAAAGTATTATATACATGTCCTGGTTTGGCTAAAACAGAACCAGTTCTCCTTTCAGAAGGGTTAACAGAGAGCATCTGCCATCTGTTTAGTGGCCAGCCCAGCCTCAAACCACAACAATACATTAAAAATCCATACAAAACAATACATTTAGGGTATCTGTAAAGGTTGGATGTATTCACAGTGTTAACTTCCTAAAAAATCATTATAAAAACATACAGAAAGATTTCTAGAAAGGGTGCATCAGGCATCAAAAAAAATCCTGTAGCATGATATGGTAACAGTCTTCAAACATGTGGATTCTAGGAATGAGAATGAATATGTACCCAATAAATATCTCCATCTAACCTATCTAATAGAGAGGAAAGGAGCAACAAAACTGAAATGAGGAAAAATGAATTTCATCATTACAACTTAGTTCTTAAAGGCAATTAGTTACAAACTGAAACATAAAGCTACCTGTAGAGGTCTTCAAGAATAAAAACTCTTAACAGAAATCTATATATGGTTGAATCTAGACTGGGAGAAAGTATGGACCAGATGACTACTTTAGGTCTTCTCCAGCTCTAATTTTCTATCATTGTATGATCATTTTCTCCACCTTTTAAAAACTTCAGAGGGCAGAAGCTGTTTACTGCACAAATTTAGCAGTCCCTAGGCAGAAGACAGTGCAATGATTTAACAGTGCATTTTGTGTAGATATATTATTCAGAAACATTGCTTGTAGTCCTAATATTCCATGAGCACTGGCATTATGTTTTTCCTAGTGGCTTAATGTAACAATATGATCTAAAATAGAAACCACTTTCCTACTCCAGAATAAACATTTTAATTATCTATGCAGCGCTTAAATATATTACGATGATAATATCTAATAAACTTATGTATGAATAATCATCATATTGAAAGGTGCCAGAATGTATCCTTTCTTATGTTAACAAATATCCAATTAGAAATTAAGTTCAGCCCTGCAAAGTCCATTTCCAGAAGACTAAAAAACTCCAATATACTAATCAGACTGTGCTGACAAAAACACATTTAAAAAAACATATCCTTCAACCTTGGTGAAAAAGGAACAATTACCATGCCCATTCTCTTTCTCTCTCACACTCAGTGCTGTTCCACTGGGCAAACAAATCACTGCTTCGTACCTTAATTCCTGTTTACATATGTTTTAAAGAACAGCATTATGACAGCTAACGTTCTTGTTTTTAAGATGGAAGAGAGAAGATCACTGAAGCGTGAAAAACGTATACATTTTATTTCCCAAGTCAGCATTAGGGGCAATTACCACCAAACTCACTCTGCTTCCAAATTCAAAAATAAGCAGCACAAAAGTAATCTCAGGAAAGTTCTAAAACTACAGAATATACTTTCCTCACAAATTCCTGGGCAACAAGTCAATATCCCAGCTTTATACTTCCCCCCACCTCCAATATAGAGAAATTCCACACAGTAGGAAGAAGATTCTATGACTCTTCAACATAAAATGAGCCAAACTGACAATCTTTAAGCACATGCTTACTTTTGACAGAAACTTTAGCACAAATTATATTTAAATAAAATTCAATATGATCTTAATAATATGCATATACTTTGATGAAGCCAGGTCAGAATAAATATGCTGAGAAGAACTGTATTACCCTCTACTGGAACAAAACATGGAGATTTTTTTAAATGTTTAGAAACCTGAACTTGTTAATGTGTCCAAGCATTCATGTGAATGTTTGAACAACTACAGGCACAAACGATTCTCATGACAGCAAGTCAGATGCACTACTTTTATTCAGGTTAATTCTGAGCTCCTTACTGGGCTTAGTAGTCAGTAACTGCTTCATTTTCACGATATCAACAGCAGTTGTGCCTAAGGACACAGTCTTTCCAAGTGTCATGAGATTATACTGAAAATATTTAGCTTCCTTAGTGTTTAGTTACAGCTCTCTTGGTGTGAGCAACTGTTTTCAATCAAAAGTATTTCCTCTTGTGGATACTGTAGACCTTCACAACAGAGCGAGGAAATAGAGGAGAGTTTCCAACAGCTTGTCCAGAATGATATTACAGTGATGAAGCATGAAACACTTAAGACTGAGCTAGGAAAATGGTAATTTGCAATACAAAGAAAGTTATTACATGATTTAGTCTAAAGACAGTGGCCAGACTGTGTGTGGAGACATGCCATGACAATGTGCATTCAGGAAAGGAATGCCCTGAACACCACCAGCATTCCAATTCACAGGTTCTGGTGGAACAGGAGCAATGCACCCGCAGTTTCATCATGCTAAAATATCAGAGCAAAACCAAAACAGAGAAGAGGGAATCAGAGTTCCAAATACCTCACTTTTAACAATGAAGGTAGGCACAAACTAATGATCAGCTTACCTTGTCAACAAATCATATTGCCCTCACCAGGTAAGAGCTGTGTTACAACTGCCTTGCAGCATGTTTTCATCTTAGTAGAACCACTATTCCTTTACGGAATAAGATTTAGAGACTGAGGAACATAAATACTTTGTTCAGTAAGTAAATACTGATATAATAGAGATTTGGGAAACATAACCTGTTTATCAATTTCAGCAGAAACCTCTTCTGTAGATTTCACTTTATCATCTTAATCAGCCCCAGTAGGAATATCTACCTGTCCATTTAAACACTAAATATACATTTTCCTTGCCATAGTAATCTGAAAAAAAAAGGACTATAAATTGCAATGACGCACAGGTCACATTTTATAGTCAGACTGCATTAATCTAAAAACTATTATTTCCATACTAACTAAACAGTATGTTTACATTATAGTTTTGTGAATTATGTTTCTGCTGCCTAAAAATGAATGAAAAAAAACTATGAAGGGTATACATATGGTCTGTTAAATTAGGGGAACCAGAAAAAGGACACCGCTATCAAACAAGGTATCACCTCCAACATTCTTCATGAAGGTCAAATCCTCAAGCCAGGACTCTATGACCTTCATCAACAGATTTTAAAAAAAAAAAAAAAAAGCAGTTTCAAATCTCACTTCCTTATTCTAACAGGCTGTATTTTAGAGATGGTGGTTGAAACAAGTGCTCACATGCAACAGGCTGAAAGCATATTGGCAAAATATCAAGTGATAAAGTTTTATACATAGGGCACAATCCTGTCACCTTTATTTCAATCAAAATATCCTAATGCCACAATAGTTTAAGTTCAAGGTAAGAATTCAAGTGGCAAACTGCCAAATGAACGCATCCTAGGTATGAGGGCATCATCAGCATATAACCTGGACTTCAAAGAAAAATTAGATATTAAATGCCACGAGGAACTAGTTTTCTTACTGTAGGTATGCACTGGGCTAAATTATCCACTCCTTGTAAATATCTAGTTTGCCACCAGTTATTAATGGCAGCACTTACTGTTCAGATTAGATTTTGCTGTTTGCTAAAAAACACTTCCAGAAAAGTTGTCAGCAGGGTACAAAAAAAATCCTTCTAAGCAGGAATTTTCATATAAATCCTACAGCGTTCTGTATTTATCAAAAGCTTACATAACCTAAAGGAAATGTTAGCAGAGCACAACATAATTTGGAGAGTACTACATGGCAGAGTAAGAAGTTTTCTTTGTTCACACAGTGGCAAGAGAGAGGAGGCAGATAATTCCTTACTGAATATTTTGCAGAAGTATTTCCATAAGTAAAGGCCATTTTTTTTTCTATGCTACCCATCAAATTTTCAGCATAAAACCAATTCTATCACTGTCCTTCAGAGTATCTTTATCTCTGCCCCTGGCATTTTTATCAGAAATTCCTTTGGACACCTCTAATTGCTTGCTGCCTGCCTATTTTTCTTCGATGAGGACAGTGTAAACTGAAACTCTGGGTGTGAATCTTAATTTCCATTTATCTAGCTAGCAATGACATATATATACACTAGGAACGCCTGTGATGCTGAAGCTAAAAAGCAACATTTCCCTGTGTTCTCTTCCTCTTCAGCATATACATTGAAAAAATAAAGGAAAAAGAGAGAGAGGGGGAACTGGGCCAAAAAAAGTCTAGTCATTTGCTTAAGATCTACCCAGGAGAAGTTTCTTGACTTTTGGGGACTTACAGCTTTGAAGCAAGGAGTTACTACTTCATTCCCATTTTGAAAAACATGGCACATGGACTATTTAATGCTTGAGTTCTATTTGAAAAGTTTAGGTTTTATCTAGCATGCATGCTTGTTTGCTTACCCTCCCTAAAACACTTCTCTTTAACTCCTTAATCCATAGTATTACAAATGGAAATTAAGTGGCAAAGAAAAACAAAAGTTTTAGCAGTCCAGATGTAGATCAGAACTTATTTTTATTTTTGACTTTTATCTAGTAACCTAATGGTTGTATTAGTATATATTTGCAATAAATAGGTTTTGTAGTCATCAACTCTTCAGCCTTCCTTCTGTGTTTAATCAATCTCAAAATGTCTTTAACACTTCTTATCCTCCTTCTGCCATGAGCATTATAAAACTCATAGAACATAAGCAGTAATGTTCATCTTTTTGCACTATACAGCCTAGTTACCTGAAATAAGTACAATCTAAAACTCTAATGAAAATCCTCTTTCTTACTGGCTCTTGAAATATTTTCCACATGCTTAATCTATTGCTTTCTTTGCATTTGTGTATGGCTCTAAGAAATAAATTCTCTGCACTAATATCTAACTACTTTAACTTGGTTGTAAGTTGTGGTTTGGTTTTGCGTTTGTTTTTTTCTGGTTTTTGGTGTTGGTTACTTTTTTCCCCTCCATGTCACCCATAGTCTACAGGAAGACCACTAAATGCTATGTAAACTTCACCACCAAATTTGCTCCCTATACACTTCAGGTTTTTGGGAACATATCCATGACAGCCAAAGTATACTTGAATAACGTGGGTGAGGCTCATGATGCAATATGAATTAATGCCTACACTACGTCTCTAGCTTAACTATGTTGAACTTTATTTTATATAGAAAATATACAGAGCTATCTGTAATGTTTTAAAATCAGTATGTTAAAACTTTTAGGAAGAGAAAGGCAGCTGTGATTAGATGTGCAATCTAGCAATTTTAAGGTTCTGATTTTCTCTAAGAGTCTAACAATATCTTCTCAAAGAAGAGCTGCTAAAATTCCAGTGGATTTCTGTTAGCATGACAGTGTGTGAAAGATGAAAGGACAATTACTCTTATTCATTCGCAACCTTTCATGTATATTAGAGTCTTTTTAGGAGACCACTCAAAATTCTTACTACTGAAAGTACAGAAAAGGCACAGAATGAGGAAGCTGTGTTTAAAAGTTAGCAGAGTTCTAATCTCTGAGAAGAAATAAAGAATTCCTCAGCAAAGTCAGAATGGCGGTTTAAGAGACAGCTTTGTCACTTAAGCCTATCCCTAGCATAGGCTTCATCACAACACTGCAGAACTGCATGTTGCATCTACATATTGCTCAGTTTATCTTTTGATCCTGAACCTGTTTCAGACAATGCAGGGTCTGGAAACTGGTATTTTAACATCTCTGCCTGTACTCCCTTCTATTTATCTTGATATTTCTCCAGGACTGACTACTGCTGATCTTTGCTCTGCTTACCCGCTAAATACTTGTTTTGCTTCATTAAGTTCACAAAGTTTTCTCTTTCCTTGCTCTTGACTTTCCGTAGTTTCTTCTAATACAACATCAACACAACTAATTCACTCTAACGCATTTTATTCCCCTCTTGCACACAAAGTTTGGACTCAGTGAGCTAAAGCAGATGAGGTCAGTCTTTTCTTCTCCTTTTTGAGCCAAGAGAATGTAATTTGTTGAGTTCCACTGTGTAGCAAGTATTGCACAGGGGCTCTGTGATTCGCATATAGAAATATGCAAAAATGAGTAATGTGTAGAACCACCCACTTACAATTAGTTTATAAATCAGAATAAAAGCCATGTTACTTCCAAAGTGTGTGCACACATGTATAGAGAAACAGTATATATAGAGAGAGTCACCTGTCCTCTTATATCACCTAAGTTGTGTAAAAGTCAATTCCATAGGAAAAGCTAAAGGTCTATTTAAATAGTACTCACCTTCAGGGCTATGATGATTTTCTCAAAAGAAAAGGTTGTTTTCCTACTTGAAAAACAAAGCCAAAAAAATCCAACCAAAATATGAAATCCAACAATAAATGAAAATACAGTGTCCAGATGGAAACACTTATAATTCTGTAAACAAAATGTGACCAAATTAAGACATAAGATCTGGATTCCATCTCTGGTCCTGCTCAGTCTATCAATAAGTGAGTTCTGCAATGCTTGAGTATGGGATCTGGACAAGACTACCTCCAGAGGTACCTTTCAACCTCAGCTGTGTTTGCAATTTAGGTATTACCAATTGTAGAATTTAACTTACATTAGCTTAGCTGACAGCTAGCACTAACACAAGTTGATGAACTTGAATTAAACCTGAAGGATAAGGGTTAGCTCTTATAATCTAGTTAGAAGAGCAAAGAAGTACTTAAGCCTAAACCACCTCTTAATTACTGTTAAAGTTGCAAAATTTCAGAGAATCTTTGAGACAAGCAGACTATGAGTGCCAGCATCAGCTAGTTGATAGGCACCATGTGACTTCAAACAAGTCAGTGAAGAATTAGGCCTTCTTCACCCAATTCTATAATCAACAGCGTTGAGTCAGAGAAAAAACCCAGAGGACTTCAACACCATGCAGCAGGACTTGGGACCATCTCTTCCACTTCTAGAGATGTCTGAGAGGGTGAGGATGATCACAACCAAATGGGGACACAGCACAAAGTCTGTAGTTACAGCTCAAAAGGCTGTACTAACCCGCCTGACTTCTTCCCTGCAGAACACAGTCACTCCTGCAGAACACAGAAATCAAGCAATTCATTTAAGAATGCTTATACCTCTGATTAAAGTGTTTTAGTGTTCAAAACCATGTAGTGTCCACACCTTCATTTGGTTTTAAAACATAACATCAACATGCATGCTTTTCTGGAAACAGTTTGACAGTAGAAGAAAATGTTTACATGTTTCTATCACACACAATCCATGCAAAGCTGGCTACAGAAGAGTACACGATTAATTTGGAAATGACAGAATAAATTCTGAATTCACCTTGACTGTTTACTTTAGTCATAACACTACACTTCCTGCTACTTTGATGCTGCTTTCACAAGCACTTCTCCCATAAAGGGATTTGGTTAGATGTTCAGAAACCCTCCTAGAACATCATAAGAGAGAAAATAAAATTACTTTTAAGACCGTGTTGTCTGCTCTGGGTTCAGTCTTCAACTTTTCTGTTTGGCAACAGTCATGCTGGTTAAACATGGGAAACATTCTGTTGTTTTAATCAATTTTTCTTTATTGTTCTATCATATGACCCCATTTTTTATCATTAATTACACCAATTTATTGCTCTACTTAACTCTTTTTTGGCACCTTTACCTGATCTTGCTGCATCAACAGTGTAAACGTGCTCCCTGTTATATGACTTGACACTCCTACTATGCCCTGACAAGAGCCTGGGTACATACTACAGTGTTCAGGCTCAAGACTACTGAGCAGGTAGTTAAGACTTCCTACAATCCATGGCAGCCAGATTTGGCTCCTTCTATACCTTCTGGAAAGCAATAGCCCCAGTGCCCACGTTTGGAACTGACTGCAGCCAGCCTCACTACAGGCATCTGTTGAATCCCGTTCACTGTTAGGATTTCAGTCACATAGAGAAAGAAAAGGCTGTACCTACATGTTGTTTTTGATCTAGACTTCACAACTGGGACCTCAATATTTAATTACACTGCCCCAGTGGCTGCTGCACTGTGAGAACATTTCCAGTCACTAGAGGAATAGGTTACTAGTTCCGTCTGTATCTCTTATTTTTGAAAAAAAAACAATTGTTGTATCATGCAATTTCTTTCACTTGTGGAAAAACAGCTTTCTGCTCAACAAATGCAAATATTTTAGTGAGCCCATGCTGCGGTGTGTTTCTAAGGAGCAGGTTCCCTTCAACTGTGACAAACTCTTTGATAATACCATTCCTCCCAGGGAAGGACAGGTTGATGTCTAAAGAAATTTTGAGATATTTTTCACCACTAGAAGATTTTCTTTTTTTTTTTTTCCATATAATTTGCTAGTCAGCTATTGCATTCCTTCAAAACAAAGCACTTATGCTGTTTTATCTGCAATACCACAGAGGCTATTATCAAGTAGAATGGAAAACAAGTCAGATGAATTTAACCCAAGCATACTTATTCACTATAAACAAGGCTTCCTACAGGGTTTTTTTTCACCTGTTTAGAAACAGGTTCCACATCATCAATTTCCCTTATGTAATGTACAATAAAATACTTTCTATATGAAGCTACAATAACACAAAGGAAACATGGATAAAGGATAAACACTTTGTGATAATGGGAAAACAGAAAATACTGTCTAAAGAAGTTCAAAATAATATATTTTTTCAAGAATCTCTTGTTATTTTAATATGCAGATTTCTTACCACCTGCACATCTTTAATTGAAATTGCTCTCTTAAGCTTTTATAAGTCATTATCATGGGATCAGAGCCCTGAAAATTGTTAAAATTAAGTTTGTCATAAAATTGACATTTCTTTACTTACAAAATTTATTTCTCATTGCAATGAACTAATCACTAAGAAGTATCAACTGTCATTAAACACATCCCCTTATAATTCCATAAGGTCAAGTATCTCTCCGTTTTACTCAACAGTTCAACATGTTTCTTACATCAGTCTTGTTTTGTTCTAATGTATACCAAATTTGTGCCTCTGAGTGACTGCATTTTTTTTTATCATGTGGTCTGCACTGGCTGTTTTTTTCTGGACCCACTGACTGGTTTTGTTTACATCACGCATTATGGCAGTCTATAATTAATCTGCAGCAGTTACAGACACTGTTCTCCTCTACTGCTACTAGCTGGTATGTGCCTTGGGGATCTCTCTCAACTTAAACTACAGCTGTCTAACCTGCAGAGCACAGCTCCACCAGCCATTCTGCATTCTGACCTTGATTAGAAAGACTCCTGTTAATTTCAGTGGTCTTTTACTATTTTCAAGTATTGCTCCCAAGAAAAATTCTTCTTCTGTCAAAGGCAGACTAAATATCCAGGTTAGAATGTCCAAATCTGAGTAAACTCATGACCCAGCAACAGGACTTTATCTTATACATTGCTAAGCTGATTTTTAGTTTAGTAGGTGGACAGCATCAACATCTCCCATATCTTAGAAGGGAGATTAAACTAGAGAGAAATCTTACCTGCTGATTTTCTTTCACTTTACTAATTGAATACACCTATTGCTTTTACAATCTTCTGGGAAGAACATTAATAGTGAGGAATAATGCTGCACGTTGTCAAAATGATGAATAAACTTGCAGAATCTGAATGACTTGCTGACACATGCAAAGGAATTTTCTTTTTCCCTTCTAGGGAAATTCTAAGGCTGCAAGTGGCTTGAAGGAAGAAGAGGTGCCCAGGGCTGCCACTTCTGCAGTTCCTCAAAGTTTCAACTGGCACAGACACAGGAAGCAAGCAATCGGAGAAATCAGAGGAAGGTGGATGCAATTGGGGTAGAGTAGCCCAGTAAATTAGGGCTGCTGCAAAAGGACTGTTTCACCCCTATTTCTTCAAGGTCAGTTTTCAGTCTGTAATATGAAGGCTGCAGATTTGACCAAACTATGCATATCAGCACCAAAAATGAGATGAGGCAGGAGTCACTGTCAGAAGTGAGTATACACTAAGGATGAGCCAAGGCAGGAGAAATACCTTCCTTTGCAAAGATGTCAGCTATGTAACTGGTCCCTGTCCGTACCACCTCCCCATGAAAGGGGAAATCTGGTCAGACCTGAAGCATAAAGAAGGTAGGAGGTATCAGTTGAACATTCTGTCCAAGATCCTACACCTTTTGTTGCCCACCATTGCAACAAATCTTAAATACACATAAATTTTGCCAAGTAATCTCCATGTTCTTATCCTTAGAGCAACAGCCTTATGAGACTTAGTTCAGGCCACTTGGATGACATTACAAATATTCTTAAGCTTATATGAGTCTAAATACTCATGTATCAAGTTCTCCTCCTTTAACAGCTACATTTTTTGCTACAAATTTTGAGCTATTGTTCTAATAACCAGACTAGTTCCAGACTGCAAGTGAGCACAGTAAAAAGGTCAAAGAGGGGAGGAAACCTGTGCCCTGTGGCTTGAAGTGTTGCCATCCATGCAGGCCCTTGTGGAACTATATATGTACCTAGTGCTTGTGATGGAAAAGGACTGGCCTCAGTCGCTTGCATCAGCTCATACTTTGCTCCTAAGAATCAACTTTATGTGCAGCAAAACCCAGGAGAAGTTTTTAAGAAACAGCAAGAGCAACAAAGAACAGGAAAACCAACTTTTCAGTCAAACTGCGTGAAACTGGTCTTTTCTCTTTTCCTATTTACCTTATCAACTACTTGGTCAGAAAAAAAAAACTTATCAAGGCTAGCACATACTGCTATCACTGAAAAGCATTACTCAAAGATCTTCTAACTCATTTAACAGCTATCGCTTCAGTAATGAATTAACTGAAATAAATTTAGCTTACACACAATTAAATCTGTCAATGTAATAAGCAAAATAAACCTCTGATGTAAAACTTGAGCCACTACCCAAAAGTCAACCCACCTTTTTTGTTTTGAGAGATTTGGTGTCACTCTGTTTTTCAAATATATTTGTAATTTCAACAGTAATTTCATTACTGCCATGTCAGGATGAACAATTATTAACTTTGACTGAGTACAACATTTCCTTTAGCCATGGGAGTACAGCTCTTTACAAAACTGATACATCAGCATAAAATCATCTAAAGAAAGTGTGAACCTTGCAGCTTTATTTAACTGATGTGAAATGAAACTGAAGCAAACACACATATTGTGGGCTGTTTCATCAGAAGTATAATCATTTACATTTTGGTTGTCCGTGTCAAAGCGTACTTTTTTTTACTTACTATTCTGTTTTAGCTTTTAACATTTAATCGTAGGGGTATGTCTTGATAGTAGCAGACAATCTTACCAAAGACCCTTTGAAAATAGCAAAAAAACACTTAAATAATAATTTATAGAAGAATATGCTCACTTTTCAATCTTAGTCTAAGAAAACTTCTTGCAAATATTTATGTTTTTCTTGGTTACTGTCAAGTTTTTAGCCAGAATTTTGAAGTACAGATTCCAGTTTGTTATATTTTTGATGCTTGCCTTGAGGGTTTTGTAAAAAATTTTCCAAAAAAACTCTGAAATGCACATCAGTCAGCAGGTTCTAACGCAGTTGTTTTTTTATCTGCGGTCAAAACTATGGCATCAGGGGTACTGGAGATATAAAAATATTGCTTAAAAATCCTCTTCCATAAGTGAAAATCCTACCTGAACTATGCCCTTGGAAGGAATTCTTACAACTAAAAGGATATTTTCAAAGTTTTAAAAAAGCCTAAAGTAACGCCCACTTTTCAGAAGTCCTGTTACACTTACTAAAGGATAGTATTTTTAGCCAATGCCTGTATTTGCAACATGTACCATGGTAGTTTTATGTCAGAAATATGTATTACTAGCATGGGAAGCACTTTTTTCACTAGCAGACATAAGCAACATAGATAGGTTAAGATAGATTAACAGCTACCAGATCTTCTCAAATGCTTAAAACAAGATCAAAGACGGATAAAACAGTTAGCATTAAATATTATACTCATATTCATATTCAGAGTAGTCTGTGAGAGCAAACTGATACCTTATACAGTATCATTTTTGCCTAGCTTTGTCAGCTTTTTTTTCCAACCCTTTCAACCCAAAACCTAAATGCTACATCTTAAATTTTCACATATTTAGTAGTAGTCTTAACAAAAGTAGAAGTTACCTGCTTATCTAGGCAGACATACAAACACACAAGGAGAAAACTGTCACCCACCATTCCAGTTAGAAAAAAAGTTTGTAAAGTATATTACAATGAGCAGAAGACAGGATATCATTTATTCACTAATCTTGTAAGTGAAATTTATTAAATTAATATTGTCCTGAAAATAGCACAATTGATAACTGCACCTCAAAGCCAATTTCCCACACTCTTCCAGAGCTTTCAGGTTATCAGCCAAATGTAATTTTGTATTTTTTCTCTCATGCTACAATACAACCGAGGAAACATGGCATCACAGGGGACCCACAACCAAATAGCTTCTCAGTAATTTTAAGTTAAATACGGAATAAAAGAGAATTCTGGGTTTGGAGGAAGCAAACACGTTGTCTTGTTTTGCCTCAATCTCAGTATCTTTTGCATACTTGTATCAGCAATACTTTTCTCAGTTATACAGTTATACACAGTTAAACTGAAGACCTAATTTGCTTGCACTGAGATTTTGAAAGAAAAGCTAGAAAGATTCTGACTTGTAAGTGATAAAATGCAGGGTACTCAGGAGGAAAAGTAAATGATTTATGTTTCAGAATTAGCAGATAAACAAATTTCACTGTTCTGTTTTTTCCTCCACTCCAAGCTTATAAATATAAATATCAGCCATTATAATCAAGTATGGTTTACTCATGAGGTTGATATTTAATGATGCTGACTCAGCTGACACTGATGAGACTTTAGAATTTAGACTTCCTCAATTAGATCACCATCTTAAGGCCTGTTAGTATCACCAGAAAGCTTCTGTCTAGATACAGAATACTGTTTTGGGGGCGAGGGTGTTTTTTTTTATTCTTTTTCTACTGTGCAGTCTGAACACGTTACTGATGTACTAAGCAGCATCAGTCTATTCTGTATAGATAGGATCACCTCCTTTCAGATTCCCAAAGAAATCCAGGCACCATCAGAGACATACGAAAATGAGGATGCTAAGCAAAAGCAAAATCTGCATGTATTCTATTGAGTGCCATGTATTGCTATTTTTGGAGTCAAAGATCTAGTTGCAGACAAAATGTTACTGATTGCATGCATAGCTACACTGAACCAACCCCACTTGGGTTCTGATCAGCAAGAGAATGTCACATTGCTCATCTGAGGCATAATCAAATCATTGAGGATACAAAGAGATATTCATAGACAAGTTAAATAAAACTCTGCTCTTAATAGTGAGATTCTTTCAGAGTTTTCATCCAGCGACCAAGAAACTACTTCTCAATGTCATCCGACTCCTAAAAATATTTGTCAAGTTACCTTTAAAATTCTGTTTCTTGCCTGGACATTTCTATTACACTTACATTAATGCATGCATACAATTATACCTTAGAAATTGGTGCTACTGTGGCACAAAAGCAAAACAAATAAGTCATCTCATTAATCATATAAATTGAAGCAATGTTCTTCAAACACTGATGAACACCTGTAATACATTAAATAACAAAACAAGCAAGCTGATCGTTTGCACACCACATCCAGCCTGCTCAGTCAGTGAGACAGGTTTATGAAAGGAAAGTTTTCCTTTGTATCACCAGCTGGTTTTTAGGTACCATGATATAAATCAATGTACAATAAAGGGGCATTAGAAATCACACTGTTCCTAGATGTAAGAGAAGATAGAAAGCAATTTCCTAATTAAGGAAGTCAAGTGGGAATCAAATTGCCAGCTTATTTTGCAGTATCAACGGAGACACAAATAATGATATGCATCCAAAAGAGATTAAGCATCAAAAGAGGCTCAGTTTTTTTAAACTTGAACTTGTAAAACGAAACATCAAAAAAAAACCCCAAACTAACCAACCCAAGGAAAAATGTTTGAAATAAATTTGAAAAAAGTGAAGAGTTTGAGAAAGCAAAGAAGAAATGTTTGTTCATAGGGTATTTCTGTATAATATGCGCAGTCTTTCTGCATTTCATTTGGCTGAATATGTGGGAAAGGAAACAGGATCCAAGCTTGGATGAAATCAGACCTGCATAATGTAATCAAGAATAAGAAGGTATTATATATCAGATATAATATAAAACAAGTAGAAGTTGAAATGAGGAAAGGAAAGATAAGTCAAATATGGAAAATGGACATAAACTGTAGAAGAAGCTGAGATAAGATTTTTCCCCAAACACGTTAAAAACATTGTGAAGACGACTGATGGAATTCTGAGAGATGGCAAAAATAATGTGCTCACAGCAGAAGTATGAATGAAAGTAAATGCACTCATTAATTCCATATTCACAAGACGCCAGGGTCATCAACAAAAGTAGTTTGTTGAGAATGAAAAATTGTTATCAGGAAAGGTATCACGTCGGATGAATGTTAAAGAAATCCCAAGACATATAATAACAAAAACTACATGGCATCAATAGAAAACTAAATATATCGAGATGGTCTCTAATCTTAACTTCATTCAGATACTTTTCAGTTATATACTGAAAATAACAAGAAATTGCATTGAAAATCCAGTCTCAAAGACATAAATAAATGAATAAATTTCAATTAACGTTTTGCTTTAAGAAGTCCAGTGGAGAAACTTAGTAAAGTTCTAATAAAAAGTGAACATTAGGAATAAGATCCCAGTGTTCAATACTTCCATTTTATTGTTTTTTTGAACAGAATGGTTATTTCCTTCCTTATAATATATGTATCCATGCTATCCTAGATTTTAAGAATAATGCCTTCAAAATAAATATACATTAATTCAGGATTCTTACTATGCACACGAGAAATATGAAATACGGATATAAAAGAGAAATATGCAAGATTAATAAAATACTAAAATAGTATGGTAACTGGAACTACAAAAACACTGTCCATTAAAACAAGTCAAGATTGCAGCACTACAGGAACACTCCATCTGCCTGCCACAATGATTATTCACACAGAAATCCTAACGTTGAACAACACAGCACTACATAAATCATGACAATTGCAAAGGGAAGGCCTCCTAGATATTATCCCCTGACTTGAATTTGCCCTCTACAGAAGAAAATTAGTGATGACCTATTTAAACATCCAGAGAAATTTTTTATTTTTTTTTATTTAAGGTAATTCCTAATGTGCTTATGTTCATGTTTTAGACACAGTCACAGCCAGCAGGAACTGCAACCCTTGACTAAGTAACTGCATAATGAATTACAATTTCTCTTCTAATGCTAAAACAAATCAGAATCCGAGCCCAGCAGTTATGTACTTTGCAGAACTTACCAATGAAGCTGCCAGCCCTGTACATATATTTCTGTGAAGAGGCCTCAAATCAATGAAGGACTAAGCATATGCTTAATTATACTTAAGCATGTGCTTAAGTGTTTCCTAAATTTGCACTGTAATTAAGACTACATTTTCTAGGATATCAGTTTGACACTAATTGTAATCAATGCAAATTTATTCTTTCTCCTATTTGTTCATGGAGCAATCCTGATTTCAGTGGAATGTATCTATTACTCTCATAACACATCTTAGCAATTTTCTGTCTGTGGGTTGAAATGAGCATTTACTGTTCATGAGTATTTCTGGATTGCTTAAATATCACAAAATTGCTTTGTTCTGCTACAAAACAAAAAAAAAATATTTTAAAACATTAAACTGGTCCTATGGTATTAATAGTTAGAGGAGAAAATATCTATCCAGGATTTAATACATAACTAATAAACTACAGTTCTACCAAAACAATACCAATGAGCAGCTGTTACATGGAAATCTATATGCTACATCTGTGCTATGCATCAGTTGAACCTGGAAAAGACTGCCTCAACTCTCACAGCTGCCTGGACAGCTTAGCTGAAATAATTTCAGTGTTCAGACATAACTGGGGAAAAACAGCTTTTCTTCTCTCTGTCTTGCTACTATAGTGATCTGTAGCTTTTGCATTGTCTAAGTGACTTTTTTTTTTTTTTTTCTTCTTGCTGCCTATAATCATTGAGTTAGTAAGAGCTTCCTACTCATCTCAGAGTTTGAGGGCTTATGTCTTCCATGAGTAAAACACCACTTTAGGGAGTTAAAAACAAGGGGGAACTGGGTCCCCATGAGAGAACAATTAGTGTCTCACATGCACCACAGGAAAGCTGCTTACACACACTCCCAGCATGCTCCTGCTGGAAGAAAAGGAATCAGCATTTTCCAGCAACACCTTCTATAGTTCACTAAATTTCAAGTGTCAAGTAGTAGTTTACCAACAGTTTTGCCTTCAATGGCTTGCATTTAGCTGAATTTAGAACCATTTCATGCATGACAAACCAAAGAGCCTATGGTAACCTTTATATCCAGTCCATAAAACTGTTTGATTTACAACTCACCTTTGGAAAGACAACCAGACCTAAAGTTATAGACTTCAAATAACAAACTAAATAATAAATTAAATCTAGAGACTTCACCACATCCTCAAAAAAGCCTTTCAATAACTCAACTACTTTTAAGTTAAAACCATGCATTTAATTCTAATTCTAATTTACCTAGCTTCAACTTCAAACAACTAGATCTTGTGTTATTTTTCCTGTGCTATGAAGAATTGCTTGGTACTGGACATCTTATCCCCATAAACATACTTGTAAACAGTACCAATATCATCTCTATAACTTGATTTCAGTAACTTAGCTTCCAAGTTTTCTAACTACTCTAAGCTTTTTCTTTCCAGAAAGATTCATTCTTGTAGCTCTTTTTCTGAAACCTTATTCAACTTTTCCAGAAGTTTTTCAAAATTCTGGACTGAAAAGAGAATCTGAAAACACTAGTCTAGCACTACGCTCAGTAATTTCAAATAGCAAAGTATTCCTATTCCTAGCTTATATTTCACGCTTTTAGCTTCCAGGTTTTAGTGAAGTTCATATTCACTTGAGTAAGACAGGCACTTGAAAATCCAAATCCATACATTAAGTCTGAAAGTGAGATTTACAGATGGCTCACAAATTTAAAATTGCGATCTTCATACAGTTACATTAGCCTAGAAAGACCTAAACTTCATAGGCCTATCACCTTTCAAAACTAAGGTTCCTTATGATACCCAAAATTCTACAGAAGACTAAAAGTGCCTCGGGTCTTGACACAGCTGAGGAACTTGACATTTATTTCATGCTTACCTCCCAGCAAGGTCGAAGAACTAAGCCCTCTATGAATCCTGCACAATAAATATAGCTGAAATGTAACCGAATTCTGATCCCTTACAAATACAGCTGGAGGAGATGGTATCCCCTTTTTATTTATAGATCAGTTAGCCCACCACGTAAGACTTTATCTTCTCTCTCTAAATAAAGGATTCAAATACACGGGTAGAATCATTCAGAAAAGTGTACTTACTTTTAGTGGATAGGTTAATCTTTAGTGTATATATATAAATAGATATATATACAAATTATAGAGGGAGATGAATCAATGCTCTATAAACACCTCTAGGAAATGTTCTATTTGGTGTCTCATGTTTTTACTTCTTAAGGATCAGAGAGCGAACATGATTCTTACCTTATTCCTACTCCAAGGACTCCGAGATACTTTATAGACTTCCTTGTTCATAATTTCTTGAGTTAGGAAGAAGTACCCAAGACTCAGCTTTCAGCTGGGTTTCCTATATTAGAGATGCCTGGTCATGTTGACTTTCTCTCTAGCCCAATGAATCTGCCGTTATAACATGCACCATCCTAGAAACCTGAGAACAGAGAATATTCTCCTGATATCACTGAACAATTCATCTAAATCTCAAGCAGGTGGAATGACTTAAAAAGTACACAGCACTCTAATTCAGATGTGGGTCTTGGGAAACTTTTTGCATGAGAGTTGTGCATAGTTTGCCTTCAGCTCTCTGTCCCTATTTTAACACAACTTCTAATGGGAACTTTGAATTTCAGCCTCACACCACTGACCACCACTTCTTAGACAATGTCATTATATTCTATTATTCCCATATTACAAACAGGCTTTATGTTTCTGAACATATAAATTTCACTTCACTATAATAATGATCTTTAAATGATACTGAAAATTGATGTACTGTCCCATTAATATTTTTTTTTTAATGTGGATGGCACTGCATTATGAGCTAAGAGTACGTGTCTGTGAAAACCCAAAAGAAACACCCCTGCTGATGTACCCTTTTCTCCGATACCTTGAGATACACTACTTCGCTTCTGAGATATTCACAAAGGCAAGTTTAGGCACAGATATTCTGTACCCCACCAATTTCTATTATCACAGTTTTAATGTAGAATGCTTTAAATCAGTATTGATTCTACCTGGTCATGGTCACCATCGTTCACTAGCATGCCATAGTAGGGACAGGTCCAGATTTCTCTTAAGTTCATGCATAAAAAGTTACTCATTAAATACTGCTACAGCTACAT
This sequence comes from Podargus strigoides, assembly GCA_028020825.1. NCBI lineage: Eukaryota > Metazoa > Chordata > Aves > Caprimulgiformes > Podargidae > Podargus > Podargus strigoides. Next base: position 69,425,203 of record CM051621.1, read on the forward strand.
GAAAACTGAACATTTCTTCAGCATCAGGAACATGGGAAGGGGCACTGTTGGACGGGGGAAGATTACATTGCCACTATTTAAGGTGTATCTCTTACATGGTTAAACGAAAGATTTCAGTCTCCAGAAATAACAATCCAATATCTTTCACAAGCACTAAATTCAGTCGAACAAAAGCTAAAAGGCAGAAAATAGACTAACTTGAATTGCAAATGTAATCACAGACACAAGACACTAACCTTAAAGCTATCAAAATGAAATTCACCCACCCCTGCACCATGCTGAGGACTAAGTGCAGAGCCCTGAGTAGACATTGTGGGAATGGGATCCACTCACCCCACTTGTGCACATGATAAAGAGTTGCTGCAAAGCCCCTCTCGTTCCAATTCAATTCATAAGCTGGTAGAAAAGCTGAATTTTTTTTCCCTCAATGTGGTTAGAAACACAGAATCTTCATAATCATGGAAATGGAGGCCTCTGCCTCTTCCTGTCAAGATAACTTTCAGTCATATAGCCAGTTTCGTTACGTGGCATGAAAAGTCAGGAGTTAAGGCCCTCATATTAGGTTCATCTTCAATAATTCAAAACTAGAGAACTAAACATTTCACTGTCAGCATGTAAAGCCACTTGTTTCAAGTAACGATCCCGAATAACCCGATTCCTGTTTTTCCTTCTCTTTCTCTGTTTTACTCATGATATCTACTTGAGTGGCTCAAGCTGACTGCAGTGCAGTCAGATCAGACACTTAAAAGCTTTCTTTCAAGCATCAGGCACTAGACATGCTTATTAATATTCACCAGATAATTTCGTACTTTGCTGATAAAAGTTCTCTCAAAAGAGCTTTCTTTGTTGGGAAAAAAATAAAATCCATATACAGCAAATGAGCAAGTAACCACTATGAATTATTAGAAGGCAACTCTACGCAACAATGACCTTGAGAATCAACTGACTGTGAACATTCAACATTCAAATAGTTTAATTCTGCTCCTTCTGCAGCCAATGGATGCTGATGATCTATGACATATGAAATATGACTGAATTATCAACCCTTCCCACACAGGCAGGTGTACCGGAGGAAGACTGGAGAATGCCTTCTGACCATCAGTAATAGACTTTCCTAAATTGAAGCTAGGAGACCAACATATTAGCTAGATAAGATACTGTTAAACAAAAACGTGGAACTATTCAGAGGTTAATACAATGTGTCATTCCCTGATACTTTTCAGCCCTTTATGCCCTAAAACATTAACTTATATCATCCAAATACCTTAGTACACCATCCCCACCAAAATAAACAGAAGTTACTCTATGAACCTTATTGTCAGCTGCAGTGATAATAGGCTTGATATCCAAAAGCAGATTTCTGGCATTATACTTTCAGTACTCAAACAGCTTAGTTGATACAACTTTGTATATGTTCTGGGATTTGGAAAGGTTCTGACTAAGCATCAAACTATAAGCAATGAACACTTGTGTCTCTCAAAGGTAACAAAAATCTTCACTCTTCAGTGACTGGAAAATAAAGATTCAAAAGTACCAAATAAACCAACTGAAGTAGGAAGAAATAACATCTATCTTATCCTGCCCACTTTTTATTAAGTGCTATGCAATCAAAGATCAGAAGTAGCCAATGGACAAATTGATGAGCAAGAGATCAAGGAGACAAGGACGATTAACTGTGACACAAAGGAAGAACTGAACAAAACTTCAGAACCACACCATATCACATGTGTATTTGCAAATCTCATACCAACAAGTCCCTACTGTTGGTGAATATGTTCATATTATCAAGCCTAAGCAAAGCAAGGTAAGCCACCCGCCTTTGCCAAAGGGTCTGTGTTATCTAGTTCCACCAAGTGGTCCTTATGCTGAAGAGGTGAATTTTGTAACATTAATTAATTTTATAAATATATTTAATAATGTGATGTTGAGCAAGTACACGCAAAGCTATAAACAAAACCAAAGAAACTAAGGATGCTTGAACATCCTTTGCCTACTTCCATATACTGTGTTACGATACTTATGTAAAGTGTGCAGGTGTTAAAATGATGTAGGGTTTTCAAAAATTATGTCTGTTCAAAACTGAAGGTGAAATACGTGGCTTTACTAAGAACAGCTGCTGCAATTTTTGTAATGGCTTTTCTTATCTGAAATAATACAGCAGACTAGCATGGCAGAGAGGAATGAATAATACTTAAAAATAAAGTAGCAATTCTAAATAACTTATTAATAATAATAAATGGTTAACAGAAATTGTCTTTATAAATTAATCATTATGTGATGCGTTTGATATGTTATGAGAAAACAATTGTACATAACTATGTTCTTCATTTTGTAAGTGGGTTGTACAAGTTTTAATAGCAACCATTCTATAAAGCATTTCAACTTCATGTCAAAAAACTGTGGTGTTACCTTAAAAAGAAGACACTAACTCCTACCATATATATCAGGAGTGAAAAATATAGGCTATAGGAATGCTAAAGGCTAAGAATAGAGTGCCAACAATTTTTGCCAACAGGACTACAACCTGATTTGAAATATATTGTTCTCCACACAAGATGGTATGGATCATAATCCACTCAAGGAGAACATAGCTTTTGTCTTCATAACAATTGCTGAAGAGCAGTGAGCCAGTTCACAAGCTGAGAGGCAGACTATTTGGGAGGGGAATAAAAAGAAAAGTTCTATGCTGTGCAGCTACCTCTGTGTCCTTTGACACACTCTGCCATGCTGGTCTTCCACCTGTGACAACTCCTGGCAACGCACCTCAAGGATGAACCATGACCTTACACTTCCAAGCACTCCAAGAACACTATAACAGAAAGACACCCTCTACAAAAAAATATTCTGACAGTTCAAATGAAAACAACATTTAGGGATCTATAAGCAAATTATGAAAAAAACACTCGCCCACATCCATAGATCAGCAACCTGTTTTGTCAACAAAAATAGGAATTTTGGGGTTGGATTTGAAGGACTGCAACAGGTTTGTTCTGAAAATCCATAAAGAGATCTTTCTATAAAGCAATGGAGAAACATGAATGTTCACAACTGAACATAATAAGAGTTATGAAAGGTGAAATTATGGGTGAAAGGAAAAGAGAGATCATTGAGATACAACAAACTGGGAATGGTCCCTGAAGGGTGCTCAAAGTGTATCAAACTATCTTCTTCCATCTTTGATCAGCAGTTTATCAGTGATGTAGAGAAAAAGTAGATGATCAAAACAATCAATGCTCTTTGAAGCAACATCCAAGACAGATCACAAAGAAGTAAGACAAATTGTCAAATTCAGGGAAGTGAACATGATAATAATCAAGTTATTAGATAAGAGCCCAGACTGGAGTTTAATGTCAAGGAGTAAGCACAACACTACTTTGCACACATTATGTGGAAACTGCCTGTAAAACTTAGCCATAGTCTGGGAAACCCAAAGCTTCTGAGACATGTCTGAGTCAACAAGGATATCAGATTCACAGAAGTGTTACTGATGTTCACATGATTAATATTATAAACAGTTATAAAGGCTTATGAGGGCAACAGAAGTTCAATGTCTCCTGGAAACACAGTAAGATCAAGGATAAGAGATCTCCAGACGGAAATGTCAGGGACAGACTAACATCATTTGCACGCAAGAAAAATAGATCTTCCCTTAATTTGCACTTGCAAATAAAATTACCCCGAGGGAAAAAAGAGTGGAAAGATGAAGGGGGAAAGTAGAGTTGCACCAATGAATGTGCCACAGAAAGCAGGAAGGGACATTACAGGGAATTTTCTTGTTCTCCAAAGGATCCATCAAGACTGGGTATAGGTGTAGCAGAGAACAGGGAGAAAAAAATATTTTAAAACAAAGAAAGAACTCTCATCTGCGCTGGACATGACTGACAGGTCATTGAGGACCAGCCTTAGCTATGAAGGAGTTAAAGATGACTTTAGTAAAAGTTAACCCCAAGAAATTAAATTGATGAATGGAGAAGGACAACGACAAAGTCTGAGGAAAGGCACTTCAGAGTACGTATGTTAATTCAGCAAGTTGAACTATAAAAGAAAGAAATGTGGGATGCTGACAAGATAGCTAGAGAGTTAACTGGGACAAAGGAAAATGCTGTTGTTTTTAAAGGTTGATATTCGCTTCTTTTTGTGTGAAATGAGCAACAAAGTAGACTTTTACAGTGGAAGAGGAGAGCCAATGAGCAAAATGAAAGGGAGAAGTGAGCACAAGGAGCACAAAAGAAATTTAGATTACTAAGGGAAAGTCATGGAATGAAGGAGAATACACAAGAAACTTCAGTATCTGCAGCTACCAAGAATGAGAACAGAGCTCTGAGAGGGGGAAAAGCTCATATCAGACTTTGTACGTAATATTATTGGCATGCACTTTGAAAGCTTCCATATCAAGGATACATAAAAGTGATATACAGAAGTCTACTATAATAATAGTAATTGGTACAAAAAGGACTGCCAGAAAGTAAAATTAACAGCAGCACCTGAGCTGCAGAATAAATTATATATTCTATATATTATATATATATTGAAGTGTTTGAGAATTCTTTCTAGGTAGAACCTTTCTCTAGAGAGAGCAGTATTATGTAGTCCTTACAGAGAAAAGTGGAATAATTTCTCTATCAGTATTCCCAGACAGACACTCTGCTGTTCTTACACACCATAAGGAATATTACCATTGTTAACATTCCTATTGTTTATGCATAATTTTTTAGGCATCCAGTGACCTTAACCAGGTTGAGTCCCTTCTCACTGGAACAGACTGTATGTGACAGATCTCTCCCAAAATTTTGTCCTGTGATGTTGAATAGAAAACATGGAATGAGAGGCAAAGAAAAAAAAGCAAATGAGATGACTATGGCAAAAAAAAGCATAGGGCATACAGAACCCTCAAGTGCCAAAAAGCAGAGACTACTCTGCCATTTGCCTACACATTATCAGGCTTCAATTTACTAGGAACATCTTGGAGAAAGATAGTCTTGAGGTAGCAGCTGAAGAAAGGCAAGATGATTTTTTGGTGACTCCACTTTTTTCCATGGAGAACTCTCATACACAAAAGGCAATACTACAGAATTAAACAGAAGTGCTCAGGTAAAGAAAAGGAAGAGGATGACCCTCTCTGTGGTTAACAGAAGGGGACGAGTGCTTGTTTCAGTTTCCTCCCACCCAGTGGCAGAGTTCCAGGACCCTCCAAACAGAAGAGATGCAATGCTTCGGCTAGAACTGCCCAAGGTCTTGGGCCATCAGGTAGTACTGCAAGAGTAGTGTTTCAGTTAGACCTTGCAGACAGACAACACTGTAGTGCAAAAATGAACAAAGTCCAAGGATCTAGGCATAATTCACATTATCCTCTCACTCCAATCTCTTTTCATTTACTTAAATTGTATCAGCAATTATTAGCATCTATTTACATCTACGTTTAAGACTGAGAACTAGAGATGTCGAAAAATTGTGTTGCAATCAAATTTTCAAATTCATTTTCTATCATAAATTCACATCTCCTAACAAAGAGTAAGTTATAATAACAGAACCATTTTCTGCCCCTCCAATGCCCTAATGTAACCAGCCTTTTTGTGCAAGGGAACTTAGAAGCTGCAAGACAACATATGCCAGTCAGGGGAACCAAAGTAATTCACCAATGATTTAGAGCAAGACCCAGGTGCACTGACTCTGTTCCATCCAGTAATCCCAGTAAAGCATTGTTTGTAGCTGTGTTCACCAGTCCCTGTTCTTACAAACAAAGATTACCAACCACTTGTGCCATATATTATTGTTTCACTAGACCAACTCTACTCCATTACTAGCATGGGACTTGTGAGCTGAGTGTAGTAAGGAAGAGATAATAAACATAATAATTGAGAATGAAATTCTGAATAGACCAACAATCAGAAATACAAATTTGTGTAAATCATCACATCAGTCCTTTGAAACAAAAATCACCACCTTCATAGGTGGACAATCATAGTCTCTCAGGATTAATTCTTCATCATATTGTACTGAGATTGCATATTTTCTTTTCACACAGACTGCAAAAGATAGAGGCTGCACCAAGTTGCTTAAGCCATTTCAACTGAGTCCAAAATAATTACAGTACCCTAATTTTGCCTTAAATCACCTTTTCATTTAGATGAACTCTTTTTTATAAGGTTCATGTAGAACACTGAACAGAAATGTTAGAGTATAATTGCTGAACATTTATTGAAAGGATAGCAACATAATGCAAAAAGCAGAGTGAAAGTAATTCCAGGTGAAAAGATGATAAAAAGCTCTTCCTTTTTATATACTTAATTTTTCCACAAAAATTTGTTCAAATGTAAGGGAAATTTGTCCAGACTTTCAAGTTTTCTCCCTGCTAAACACGAAAAAATTCACAAAGGATTCCCACTGAAATCAACAAAGAGCAGTGATTAGTGGTCCATACTGTACCTAGAAGTTGGGTTCCTCAGGGGTCCATCTTGGGACCTGTCCTGTGTAATGGCTTTATCAATGACCTGGAGATGAGGCAAACTGCACCCTCAGTTCCAGGCTCCTTACTAAAAGTTTAGCTGCCTATGCTCAAGGCCAGCACTGGTAAGGTGCAGCCATGTAACCTTACAGACAGAGCTGTGAGAAAGAGAGCTATGAGAAGTCTCACTGCATGTATTTCCCCTACACTCTTTTAAAAAGCAAAGAAATTAAATATAAAATTCTTGCACAAAGCTTAAAATGTCAGAGATATGTTTATCTTTTTTTGAGTAACAAAATACTTCAATAAAAAAAAATAGTCAGTAATAAAAAGCTTGCAAAATTGATAAAAAGTCATAATATCAGTGGAGTTTATCACAGGATATCTCACAGCAGAAAAGTCAAGGAGGAAAAGACTAGAATAGTCTGCTTTGACATGCATAGCATGTATTCTGGGATATTATACAGAGCGTAAATACCATATGATTGAGATGTACTGGGAATCAAGCTCTCAAGATTAACAAGAAGGTCTAACGCAGATAAAGAACTCCACAGTATGGCACAGTTCAGCAGCATTAAAAAGCTAGAAGGATTATCAGGATGGATTAACTCAGAAATCAGACTGTAAAAGAAAATACCTAAGCACTTCACATATTCGCAGAACCCCAGGTTCACACAAAGCAGCAGTACTGGAACATGAAAACCTATTAGCCTCAAATTCTGTCATCTACAGGCTTTCTGTCACCAGTGCACATCACATACTTGCAATTTATTATAAATACTAGCAAAACACCAACCTAAGTATCTGAAAAAAACATCCCTTCGAGTTTAGATACCCTTTGGAACCAAAACTCTTTCAGAAATTGGTACACATAATACTAACAGAAGTGACAGGAATCAAACTTTCCCTCAGTGACATTTCAGTACGTGGCAGGAGCAGAGAAGAAAATGCCAAAAGCCTAATGAAACAAGAACACAATCTACAAATTTTCGTGCAAAATATCAATCAGTATATACTAAACATGTTACTTGGGTCATATCTTCAAAAGAGGAGACATCAAGATTGATTGAAAGAATCAGTTACAAACACTATACCAAGATCTGCAGAAATCAAAGCACTCTCATGAGAAAGACAGAAGTGCAATAGCTGATACTACAGACACTATAACAAAGTACACTTTGACTGACGTGATCTCTCTAGGTAGTACAGAAACAAAAATAAATAAATAATTTGAGCACGATTATAAAAGAAGAATGTGCAAGACCACAAATGTGAACCCAAGTCTTGGCCAGATACTCTGGAACTGATTTCCTTCTTCTTGCCATACTCAAATTGAGAACAAAAATCAACACGCGTTATATTTAGGAATTTAACAAAGTAAAATTACACAAATGGTCAGTGGGTAGTAATACTACCATCAAAAACTCCTCTGCTGCAATGCGCAAGGAGGAACTTGTACATGCCAAGTTGTAGGTATACAAATAAAAGTCCTAACCTAGAAGCAGTTTTATGTTCCACTGGTGTGCTCAGGAATAGCCTCATTGTTTGGTCATGTCTTCTCTTCGTTTAAAAAAAAAAAAAAAAAATCCTAAAAAACCCAAACCAAAACAGAAGGTGCATCTCAAACCCAGCAAATTCTTGTTACTGTTTAGCAGATAAAAAGTCTATGCTGCAAGCAGGTAGCTTTTCTTAGTGACCTTTTACACTCTTTTCCACTTCATGAGTTCTCCATTAGTTCCATAAAAAAACCCAGGCTTTTAAGGGGCAAAGTGTAAGGATTTAGATGCAGTAGATAATCTCATCTGGGTTTTTTTCCTACAAATTCCCTAATGATCTTACCAAGAATTCTGCAAATGCTATAAGGGCAAAGGATTGCTGATATTTAATCCTTTTTCTGATTAACGTAATCTCATGTGATTTTTATTCCGTGTAACTACAATTGCTACATGTTATTGCACTAGCAACATCTATCTATATTTACTTTGTACTAGGTGATTAAGAGCATCAGTGAAAGTTCTCATCTATCTCCCAACACCCCAAGTCACATTTGTCCACGTACTGAAGGCCCAAATATTTTTTATTACTAGCCTTCTGTATGGAAAGTTCAGGCTGAATACTAAAATTGTAAATAGAGGCACAATTTATGAGTACTGGTTTTCAAAATAATGCTGCCAGACAAATATTTCTGAAATTCTATTTTGTAGGGAGCTTTGGCTAAGGATGCCGGGTTTGGCTTCTTTCTGATCTCAGTCCACAGTGAAGCTCTCCTGTTTGTAAGCAGGAGTATACAAATGTGACCTACAATTCATACCTCTGTGAGTTCTGAAAAAATTTAAAGTCACATCTTTGCATTCTGAAAAACAGAATATACCAACCTGCAGAAGCTCTAATATGTCTAGGCTGTAATAATCTTCCATTGTGATATGCTGATGAAAAAATGTTTTTCTGATTAAAACAATAATTCTCATTTAAAAGGATGTACTACTTTGTTTGTACATCGCATCCTATAAGGTATTCCTCAGAAATGTTTATCAAACAACATGTCATGCAGTTCTAAACCAATTCTTCATGCGTATGAAAATCTGCCTCATTTACAGCCTTTGAAGCAAACCCTAAGGGAATATTGGCATACATACCCTAATGCTGATTATTTTATCAGCCACAGGAGTAAAAAATGCTTTACCACAAAGACACCAATTAATGCAAAAAACAAAAAGCCCTTCACTTTTATGTCTGATGTTGAAAGAAACTCAGTTACAAAATAATTAATGGGAAATGTAGCTTCTGTAATACACATTGTGAATATACACTCCTGATGCTTTTTTAAAAAAAAAAAAAAGTGCTCCACTACGATTACAAAGGAAAGATGTATTTGATTTTCTTTTCTGCCACAAAGTATTGTATGCATATTATCCTTTCATGTGCCCTACACAGCTGCACAGCTTTTCATGAAACATATAACCTATGGAGTAAATGATATTGCAAGTCACGAGTACGGGTTAATAAAAAAGCTGGTGTAATACTGTACCAATTCTTCAAAGTTTTATCCTAGAGACCAGTATTAACACTTTGCTATTTGTAAGACTCAACTTTTATCTCAAAATAAGCAAAACCCTCAAAAAATATATAAAGAAACATTCTCAAGTTCCTGAAAAGTCAGTGTAGTTTCTATTTTATTTACTGCTGTTTAGATTTTTTTTAAAACAGCTGCCTAAATTACCCTGATTAAGGATTTTTCTGGAGTGTGATTCGCCCTGAAACCATCAGACCAAGGATGTTAAACTGTTGCAAAAAAACTACTGGGCAGGACTCCAGGCTGCACCCTCTGGGACAGAAGGATCTCTCGCAGACAACTGATCTGAACCTCGCAGGGCAAGTCTGCATTGCATGCACTGTGAATTCAGTTTCAGTAAACAGGATGCAGAACTGCTCTGTGCTTGTGGAGTACCATACCCATGGCTCCCAGAATGGTGTCAATGCTCCTACACGTACCACATTCCAATCCTCACTGCAGCTACTAATGAGTGAAATGTGTTCCCTGAAGGAGTACCTCTATGATACAAAACAATGTTCTTGAGATGACCATGGATTTTTTTACTTCTGGAAAAAAATACTCAACAGACCTTCCTCCTCCTCTTGTGCCAAACTAAATAGGTAGACTGGCTTTTTTAGGCTCTGGTTTCCCCATGTCTCCATGTCCTTCTTCCATTCTCCAAAGTTCAATACTTTGATCTAAATAAGCATTAAAGCAGGACTACCACTAACACTAACCACAGAGCTACATGGATATCTACAGGCTTTCTTGTGCTGGCTGGAAAACCACTGGTTTCACGTTTGTTCTGTTCAGTTTTGTGGGTTTTTTTCTTTTGATGCAGTCCTAGGATATTTATAGAGCCCTTCATAATAATCTGTGTCAGAATTACTGATCCAAACATATCCAAGTTGGAGGAAGTCTGCTCTCTGAAACAGCATGCCTTTTGCTGATTTACAAATACGTTTGCAAGACCGGCAAAGTTAATTAAAGTTAATAGAAAATTTTGAAGTAAAAAGAAAAAAGAGCACTAAGGAAAATTAATTTTAAAATGATCTATTCCCTGAAAGCTGCAGGAGGGGCTGCATTCTCACAGGGGATACAAATGGCTGCCATTTTATACTTTAACTTCTTCCAGACAGTACAGCACAACAGACTGATCAACTGTGTCTGTGTAATATCTTCAGACTAATGATTGGGCTTAGGTTGCCAGCTAGGCATTTCCTCATTCATTACTTTCAACGTATCTACCAAGTCTCAAAACACTACAGACGTTTTTAGCATCTCATCTGCAGAAAGGAAGAAAAGTTTTGTGATTATGGCTCAGCACAGCATCAAATGTGTTTTCCTTCCTTGACTTTTCTCTACTTCTCCTTTGAGAATCTTAGCATGTCATCAACACTGTGTGTGCATAATCCAGGTGTCCACAGTAGGCAGAAGAGGAGCAATTCACTAATATTTGTAAAATACTTTCAGATATCCATACGCAAGGTAAAGTAAAACCCTAAAGTTCTTATGACATTATTCACAACTTTTTGCTTTCACAAAAGAGTATATGTAAAGGATTACTCTGCACAGGCAAAAAAGCTACAGTTAAATACACAGGATGCATTTGCAAGATTTTTAAGAAGAGTTTTTAAGAAATGAAGTATTAATGTTTTGAAGCTATAGATATATTAATTCCTGACTCCATTTGCTGCATCAAAACTGAGCTCAGAAATTACATGATCTCTGAAAGGATCTGCATGTTCTTCATTCCTCTGAGAACCAGGCTGTCCTTGTTTTAGAATACAATACAGCTTTGCTTAATAGGGATAGAGTCATCTTTTCTGGCATTTTTTGTGGGTTGTTTATTTTTTTAATAATACCTAGATTAAAAAAAACTAAAACCACAAACATGTTCAATATTGGTGATTACTTTCTGCTGCTTCTGGACTGTTAGTCTGGGGGTTGCCTTGTTTCTGTCCAACTTGAGTGCTGACTCTCACACATTTTCAGCAAGCCCTGGTGAAAAGGGAGTTTTGAAAAGCACAAGAACAGTTTGTGATCATCCTCCACATACAGAATAGAAAGAGTTAAGAAACTGCCAGGCCCAGTTAGAAGTTTTCTTCAATAACAACTAGCATAAATCAATTCAATTCAACCAGAATTGAAAGACAGATGAACTTCATTCCCTGTCTTCATGATGTCAAAAGGTTAAGAGAAACCAACCCCTTCTCTTTCACCAGAAAAAGAGAAGAAACTTTAATTTCAGAACTTCTCAGCTACTTTGCTTCATCAGTTTCCCAACTTTTGCTTTTTTCAACCTATTCTGCTCAAATCCAGGGATTTTCTAACATTCTGACTATAAATATTCTATTATTCTAACCAATAAAATGAAGAACTGTGTATTCCCCTTCTACTTCCATCATCCATGTTGAAAGAAAAGGGGAACTGAGGCAGTTAATATGATGCAATCTTATCTCCTCTCTTCCAGCTAACATCAGGATAATAAGTGACAAGCCAATTGTAAAGTTAAATTGTTACTAGGCACCAGAGCTGATCCCCCCTTGCTCCAGTATTCTGATCTTAATCTACTTGATGTGCAAGTTAATATTGCTTAAATATAATCACTAATATTAAATTTTCATGTAATTTGCAGCTCATTCAAAATTTGATTATTTACCCTGAGAGTTCACTGTACCCAGCACTTTCAGTAATGCTCAGTCACTGAGAAATGAACAGAAAGAGTGCAAGAGTTTCCAAAACAGTCAAAATAAACTACTGAACTTAAATTAAAGAACTATTTACAAGAAAGTTTTTGCAACACTTACTAGGCTGTAAAGAAGCAAATATCTTCCACAAATTCAGATTAGTTTTAAGAAAGATTAAGACAGCCATTTCTATATAACACATGGTGAAATTTTGTCATTTGCAGAAAAGAATCTCATATTTCAACACTGAACGGAGAACATCACGTCAATAAAGAACATTGTACTTCTCTGGCACCAAAACGCCGCCCAAATTCTTGACAGTGCTGGGGAGAATATGGATGCTCTCAGGGCATTTATTTTTCAGATTTCTATCAGCAATTTCTATATGAGTCAATTTTCTAATTCTGGGCAACGACAATGCATAATTTCTTGAGTATAAATATACAACGTTTGATTGATAAACAGCAAGGACATATAAAGACTTGTCATACATTTACACAAATACATTGCCTGATATACTCATTAGTTCAAGTCATCAGATAACCTATATGCCATGCTGCAAAGGCCAAAGTAGGAGAAAAATGGGAAAAAAACTAGAGAGAAAAGTCCCCTGGGTGGGGAAAAAAATTAATAAAATAAAGAATCAATTTCATATCAATACGTACTTACTAACTAGGACTGTACACACCAAAACTAAAGAATACACTGGATTACTCTCCCAGAAAACATGTACCAGCCTAAAGCTGTCACCCAAGTTCTTTTTCTTTGTTTCCTAAGAATTCACTTTTCCTTTGTGTAATTTCATTCCCATTCCACCTCCCGTCATTCCACCCAACACACAATGACATGGGTGGCCTGGCCTCTCTGGACCTACATTTGTTTCTGTGGAAGGAGTTTATGCAGGGCTGATAAGAAACACATTGAAACAGTTGAATTCATCTTTACTCCTTACCGTTCATAAAAGCTCTGTCTTTTAACTGCTGTGTTCTTCAAGAAATATGATTTTTGAAGCTCAAAATGGTCATATACCTGTAGATAAACCAAAATGAAATATGTTTTATATTTCTCAATAACAACATTGACTTTGTTGTTGTTGACCAATAATATACAAAAAATTCAATCATCATCATCTGAAGGGAAGAATCAACACAGAAAAAAAAACTTCTTTATTATTCCTGGTTCCTTATTTAATTATTCCTGGTTTTCATATTCTTTAGAGTGTCCCTGCTCGCTGCAGGGGGGTTGGACTAGAATGACCTTTGAGGACCCCTTCCAACCCAATGCATTCTATGATTCTGTTTTTTTTTTTTTTAAATTTGGAGTAGTATGTCTCCCGACAATATTTTGAACCATGTGAGATCTCAAGGAAGACTCATATGGCCAAATTCATCTGACAATAACACCCTCAAAAGCTACCATAAGTTATGTTATCAGGAAGAAGTATGAGTATCTTGTCCATTGCAAGCACTTAGTCTGCTTCATGGAATAAAGCAACTTCCAACTCCTTATTCTAAATTCAGATCATTAATAAAGTTGCAGAGTAGAATAGCATTCCAGATCAAATGAAACCATTTGTATTGTTGCTAGACACCTAACTCCATAGTACTTTCACTGAATGAAGTAATGATTTTATACCAGTATTTATAAGAACCAGATGCATAAAACAAGAAATCATGTTAATCTATTAAATTGCACTAGAAAATGAATCAAGTACCAAGTGAAAAGTCTGCTTAACACAGTACACACAAGAGAAAAAAACTGATTACTTTCCATTTACAGTCTTGTAATGACAGTGCTATGTTTTTCAGTTAGAGTAGTGTTAAAGTTTCAGATAGATAGAGTTTCAGATAGATAAAATTCTCAATCCATGTGAAGCCATCATAGCACCTGCCTCTCCACTTGAGCAAAACTTTCACATGTCCCAAGGTTGAGACTGAATTTTGCAGCCATCAGTAGGCTGTCCATCTGCTGAAGAAAAATCTTACTTCCAAGAAGAGTTTTCTATATTAAAGAATAAATTACCTTTGAGCAGTTATTCTTGACTAGTTGATTGGGTGTGAGGAATATGTTATTAGTCTGTAATAGAAATCTTAAAATAAATGAGCTCAATCACAAAACTATTTTAAATTCCAACAGAACAGCATTTCAATGCTTTGTTGGTAATATTTAACCATCATCAGGCAATCTACTCATGGATTTTGCTAGAACAAAAATATAGCCCTTGCCTCAGGGACTTCAAAGCTCAGTTCAGGCCAAGGCACTATTAACTAAGTGACTATAATAAAAGGAAATATCACAGCTCTTATACTTCAACCTGTGCTGCAACCTTGGGGAAAAAAAAAAAGGATTGGTGAAAGTATCTAGGGTGCTCTAAACCTGAAGAGATGTTCTAGGAAAGGACATCTGTAGATGTTCCCATTCTAGACACTTGAGAGATTTGATTTTTATTATTGTAGACCTGCCATTCTGTTTTAATGAGTGTGTCTCTAAGGCTTGATTTATCATCAAAGTTTCAAATCTGTCAAACTTATCCTTGGATTTGTTTCAGGACAAATTATTTGTGGAGCTCATTTAAAAGAAAAGATGAATTAAAAGAGGGGTGGATAGGCACTGGTCATCCTACTGCTTTCAATTATGTAAGCAGAAGCCTAGGTAAGTGTCTGAGCACAAAAGTCTTAACCCTCATAAAAACAAAGGTGCACAATCAGGAATTTGAGTTTTGCAAAATTGCTACTTTGCTTTGATTAGTCATAACTGCATTCCTGGCATATTTAACACGATTCTTCATTCAGATAAATTACCATTAATTTGAAAGCATAAGAGATTTAAATTCATTGAAGGAGGCTACAGGTCAAAATTAAATATGTATTGGCCTATTTCTGTTGTTTCCTTTATACTCAAATTGCTTAAGCACATACAAGTAATCTCAGGGAAAGGAGAAATAAAATAATTGAAGTATAAAAAAGCACACTGATAAAAAGAAATTGATTCCATTTCAATTACCTTTTTGATGGTCACTAACTGAAGTGGAGACATGGAGATTCTTTTAAGGGGCTAAGTGATACTGACACATTAATTAAATGTACATGATACGAGAATGGCAAAGCAGCTGACACAAAGGTGATGCCAACTTTGCCTTTTCTCTTGTGTTAATTATGAAATTACTAAATGTACGTTCATGTAATTAGGTCTGTTCCCATGTTCATCAGATTTTACTGATATTAAAATCTAGGATGTTTCACTTCCTTAATACAAGTAAATTCATGTTTTCCAGCTAGTACTTCAAGAAAAATTGACTACACATTATAAAGGTTCTTTTGGGGTTAGAATATTCCAAACTAAACAATTGAACACATTTATAAAAGTACCAGATAACATTCTCTACAGCAAGTTAATCCACCTATTACACTACCTGGGCACTAATGCATTAGGTTTGTGACTTCCAGAAATAGCATTCAAAATGCAAAAGCATGGACAGAGTCAAGCTCTAAAACGCATTTCTGACTCCTGCTTGTGTACATTGTGCATAAACAAGATAAAGGCAAATCTACATAGAGAACAAATGTGTTTGTGAAAAAATCTGGAAAGCTGGTTAACACGCTGTTAGATACTACCTAGATCTTTGGCAGGCGTGTATTTTCATAGAACTCTAATCTTATTATTTTTAAACCTGAAACCTTTAAGACGTATGTACCTTACACATTAAGACTCCAATCCAAAGCACCCTGTGACTAAGAAAAGCCCTTGTGTTACCCCAGCAGACCTTTGGACTGGGCATTATAAATATAATGCAGCCAATTGCTAGATGAATTCTGCAGACTTGTAAGCGTTACCATAACCTTATTATATTGTGTCTTTCAATATCAACTCCTCCATGTTTGTGTTCCCCACTCAGCTGTGACTACTGTATAAGCATTTTGTGGGTCAGTGTTGCAGCATGACAAATCTTGCAAGCCTCGCACTGCAGGAAGCATTTGCAGACTACATTCTGTGGGACCCACTGGAGCGTACAACAGCCACTGTCCTGCTTCTTCACCCATCTACAGATCTTTAGATCATTGGTACTTTCCAGCCTTGAAATAAGATCTGGCTAATAGGCAGCAATGTCATGCATGGGCCAGAGGGCAATGAATCAGTATAGGAAACCAGGCAGATTAACTCTGTAGCTTGCTTTTTTACTCTATCCTGTGTGCATTCATGCAAACTCATCTTTAGGAGCTTTAAATAAATAGCTTATTAAGTGAAACTAAAGCAGAAACTAAAGGTGGAACAAGGCCCTTTGCCCAAGGTGCTGTGAAAAACAAGGCTCAACAAAGGAATGAAAAAGATACTTCCCAAAATAATGTAACCAAAAAAAGTACAGCATATACCTCATATGACTTTTCTCAATAAGAATGGGTAGGTAAAACTAATATTTCACCCACCACAGTTGCAGACATCCAAATTGAATAATTCCCAGCTCTCTCAAGGAGGGGGGCGGAAGAAAACACAAAGAAAAAAGCAGTACGTAACTTCAGGTTCTTCCAATAATTTCTTCAATCTTTGGAAAAGTCACACATTTATACAAACCACACATTTAGTTTTCATCTTTAATGGAATTTTCTGTGAAAGCTAGTGGAGCTGGAAAATAGAAGCAATTTCCATAAATTTATGTCTGCTTTTTTAGAAAACAAACAAAGCAATGTTTTTTCTTCTTGTCATATGTAATTTTCTGTCTTGGCTATCTAATTTAATTTATATAACTACTTTTTATAAGTTCTTTTTCTCTCCTTATTGTAATAAAATAGAAAATCTATTGCTTTGCCGTATAGCCTCTCTTAAAAGCTCTTATTGTTGAGTTAAATCAATGCGTATCAAGGCTAATCTGTGTAAGTGGATTTTCTCTCTCTTATGCTCCTATCCCTTTTCTCTCTCTCTGTTACAGCTCACTGATCAGCTTCATGATGAGAAAGGTAAACTGCAGAAGAACACAGCCTTGTCCACTCAGCATCCCAAGGGTTTTCACATTTCACACAATCTCTATGCAGAAACAGAGCAAGGAACATGCTCTTCTTACTAATAAGAGTATCTTTGTCAGTCCAAGGTCAAGACATGCTTGCTTCAAAGGTAATCTGGAATAGTAAACAGCTACTGCAACAGCCTGTTAAGTCTATCTCAGAAAAGAAGCTCATACAGCTGAAGAGTACCATTCCTCCTGTCGCTTTTTACATTCTCTCATTTTAAGTGACCCCATCTGCTCATGCAGCTCCAACTACCAGCACTTCACAGATAACTTCCAAGCTCCATTTTTCTTTCTGTATCATAAACCCCTGCAAACAAACAAGCTGAAAAAATATAAGGAAAAGACTAGACATGCTGTCCAGTAGGTTAAAAGACAGCAACTATGGGAACGGGTGCTCTATCATCCCAGTAAGTCCATTCTCCTCTTGTTTATGAAACAGTGACATATTAGGCTTGAAAAAACAGAACAGCTAAGATTTCTATTTGTAAACAGTGAGAAGGAAATATATTAAAGAAGGTGGCTTGCCAGACTTGGATAGCATTATTTAAAATGGCAAACCTAAACTGAGTGGAAATAAGAAGTATCCAATGCACTGTGACTCATCAATACCCACATATTGCCAACATTGGGAATGAAGAGTTCTGGTTTCATCCTTAAGGATTTTTCTCTGAATTAATTTGGTAATTTAGCAAAAACAACCTCAGGCAATGAAAGGTCTGACTTTATTTTATCCTAAAGTATTTTTACTGTTTATCATAAAGAAATTGGTCATATATGCCTTGGACTCAAAACAGTACTATCACATGTTTAAATGTAAGTGTGTTGGAAACTGTAGCCTGTACGTAGAATCACAGAATAGCCTTGGTTGGAAAAGACCTCTAAGATCATCAAGTCCAACCATTAACCCAACACTGCCAAGTCACCACTACACCATGTCCCTCAGCACCTTATCTACATATTTCTTAAATACCTCTAAGGATAGGGACTCCACTACTGCCCTAGGTAGCCTGTACCTATGTGTTCAGAATTATGGACATATTCAAATATTTTGCTAAATCAGTTCCTTAAACATTAATCCAGTGTTTTCTCGAGCCCAGTGCTGATCTCAAATTATTCATGGGCGAGTATCAGACTCAATGCACTAAGAGTATTCACACTTAACACTCAATGTCTATCAGCATCTTTTCTAGAAGGCACTCCACTAGAGAATATTTAAGTAAATGTCATATGAACATTAAAAAAAGTGATATTTAATATTTAAAATGGAATCCTAACAAAACTTAATTACAGGGATTAGATGTCATTTATGCAGAGGCTTGTGTTATTTATTTGAACAGCAGATATTCAATGTAATTCAACTAATCAGGTCTATAAGGTTATTTAACTAGCTTAAATTAGGAATTAAATTAATGCCATATTCTATAATAAAAAGGCTTAATTAAATAATTAAGAGTTAACTCTTCTGAGCTGATTAACAGCACTGAAGAAGAAAGAGTTTGTCTGACAGCTGAAAAATATGGTTTGGGGGCAGCAAACTAGAAAGAATATATATTTTACCTGATTAAACTCAATACAGGGATCTAAACACAACTGCTCTGGGAATGACACTGCTATTAATAACTCTCAAACTCCTATGGAATGACTAAAGTGTGCTCATTAAAGCAAAATGCTTATTAAGCAGTCTTGAAAATGCAAACGATGCTTCCCAAATGACATTTTCCTTTTTCATCCCCTTTGGGTTTTAATACAGGTAGCCACATCATTGTTGATGGAAAAACCCCCACTTTATGTAAATATACATTTCAATATTTGAAACCACCATCATATTTTTTCCTCTACTTTTATTACTGGAAAATAAGAAATTCTAAGAACAGTGAAGCAGCCTACTCATCATCATTACTGCCAGTAAGGAAATTTCCAGTAAAATTATTTAATCAGAAAAATGTCAAATTCATTAAAGCCTTTGTTTGGTGCTGTTCTGGGAGTATGGATATTATTATTATTAATAAATGTACATAAACATCTTGACCAGATTATACATCAAATCATGATTTTCATTTTATACCAGATCAACCAGCCCCTTGTACATAATATTCACCTGGGGCAGGAATTTTAATAAACTAGTTAATATTAATTTGCATAAAGAAAAATTGCTTTAACAACCTTAACTATGAGCAATAAAACGATCTTGGTAGTTAGCAAATTTATCTGTAATATGGATAAGGCTGTTGCAGCCAGCCCTGGCTCATTCCTTCAGGGGGGTGGAAACCAAGAAAAAAAAAAAAAAAAGAGATAGCTGATGTCCAAATACCCAGATCTTCAAGTTCTGGTAATGATCTAGTTCATACAACAATTTGACTCTGATTTTCCTCATCAAGTAAACCTCTGATCACACACACAAATTATAACCATATTAGTCTTCCTATCATCAGCCACTTCTGTTTTTATCGTAAGATTTTACAAAATAGCCCCACGTGAGCAAAATTTGGCTTCCCAACAGAGGGCGGCAAACTGAAAGACATTCTCTTAAAAACACAGTCTGAATCACATTTCTTGACAAATTAGTATTCTTTCCCTTTCAGTATTGATCAGCACACACTTCATTTGTTAGCGTTCAGGGCCAAATTATTGTCATTAGTAGTGGACTCAGTTATTCCTCAAGTGCATTTTACTGAACTCCTCATTTTAACATTTAAGCACCCTAGGGACCACAGTCCCCAAGAGCACCAGCACTAAAATTCTGGAGACTGAACTCCCTCCTCTCATCCTGGCCCCAAACCTGTTCCCAAGAAATCAGCCTTCGTGGTGGTTGCAAGCAAATTATTTGTCCCTGGAGATAAAAATGAGAATACACACACAAAACCCAACACTCCCATAAAACCAACCCAGCTCCTCATCACTCCCCCTTCACCTCAAAAAACCAGGGAAGTAGGCCATAATTTTGGATAATAAATGTCTCATTATACACAAAGTACTAAATGCAATATCTCTTAAACACAAAACAACTGAGAAACATCACTTACTAACTGAAAGAACAGATAATATACACTAACAATCTGAACACCCATAAAGAACCTAATATACGAGATACGTAATTACACATATACATTTCCCCACCCACCTCCTTTTGGGATACTTGCCCCTACACTCTCCAAAATCTAAAGCTTCCGCTATTTCAAGATACTACTTTAATTTAAGAAAAAAAGTTAAACCAGGCAGCAAAACTGATATCCAGTTGCCAGAAACATCATCTGTCTGTGAACCAGTAAAAAAAACATCTTTATAGGAAAGTCTTACTAAGCCCTACCTCCAAACAAACCAACCAAAAAAGCAATCCAATGAACTCTAATGAAGTCTGGTATCTTATAGATTTGTGCTCTATGGTTGATTGACCTTGATGCTTATTGAAGATGTAAGCTCCAACTGAATCTCTCTCCAAGCCTAGGACATTTATCTCACTTTCACTGGATAATCGAGTAATACAGCATCTCTCTCATTTGCCCATGTTATCCACCTGCTTATTTTAATGTGGTATTGTCTTTGAGATCTTTATCACACTGTCAAACATGGTCAAAATAGATTCTTATGACCAAAATACTTCAAAAAATGATTAGAGACCGAAATACCACGTGACAGCAAAAATCTTGTTTCTCTGGGAAAACAGACTAAAATTGCCAAACAAATGTTGTTTCTACACATAAAATGGATTAAGTGTGTCTTCCATAGAAAGGTCATCTTGGGTTCCTTCTGATTCTCACAACTTCTCTACACATATACTTCATGAAATATTTCACATCCTGTTAACCTTCCAAAATTCATATAATCTAGCTCTTCAGATCGATTTTTTTTAAGCTTTAACTGCACCATAGATCCTAGATGCCAATTCTCATTCAATTGATGTAGTTCTTAACTTTTTTGAGTTTTCTAAAATTTCTAACATTTCAATTTAGCTACTATATTAGAGTCCATCATGAAAAAAAGGAACTATAATTCCTCTTTGTTCTTAAACAGTTTTTTTAAATCTCCATGAAAACCTTAGGCGGTATTATCAAGTTTTTCAGAAATAAAGGTATTTAAAAATCTTTAAAAAGTCTTATATCAGCTACAACAATGTTGAGCATGATCTTCAAAGCAAGAAATAAAAGACGAATAGCTACTACCCTTATGCACAATCTGCATAATTTTACTCCCAGTTTGATAAAGCCTGCTTGGCAACTTTCTTCCTCATTTTCAAAGCCCCAACAGTAGCTTAAAAAAAGACTTTTTTTTTTATTTAAAAAAAAAAACAAACAAAAACAAAAAACCAAACTTAAACCACACAGCAAGATTTTTAAACAAAAAATTAACAAATTTCTATTACCCTGATAATAGTCATAGTACATTTCAAATTAACTACCAGAAAGTCATGAAAACAATGTGTGGTAGGAAAACATACATAGCAAAACTGTAAGTGAATGAGGAAAACTTGTCACAGTTTCATGAGAAGAAACTATAAGGAGTGATTTCTCAGTCAACATGAGTAACAACCAAAAACTACTGAAGCTATTTGAAGCTGCCTACACTGATCTTTAGCATAACTGTTGAAAAAGAAAAAAAATTCCCAGACATAACCTTATCCTTCATTTAAGCAGAGAAAGGAAAATGATAAAGGAAGCAAATCCATATGATGAGTTTTCATGAAAGCTAGAAAAACTAATTTTATGATGAATTTCCAGCTACTGAGACTATTTTGCCCTTTCAGAGTTATACAGATGATTCTGTTTTCCTTTTTAAAAATCTTTTCTTTTGTTTTCAGATCACAATCACCGTACCTCAGAAAACAGAGAACTGTAAATCCAGTTCTTCTTGGGTGCTTAAATATTCAGTTTAGGAAAAAAGCTACAGATCCAGTGACAGCTACGAAAAGTACAGAATATCCCATTGCTCCCTTTACAGAGATAGTGTAACATATGGTTAGCGTGGGGCTTTTCTCATCAGCTCAGACTGACGCAAAATGATCCAGTTAGAGTCAATTTGCATGCATAATATCAGAGCAGAGTGTCTACAGATTTATAAGCCAAAAGAAAAAAGTATTCACAACTTTGGGAAATGAAAACTTGGAGTTGCAGACAGCTTTAGCTGATCTTAAGTCCCACACAGCTACTCACTAATTCTCAGTAAGGCATGCAGGGAATTAAACATGCAATTCCCATCATTACCAAAGATTGCTGCTGCTTGGAGTCTTTATATGCTGAAAACCTACCCTCTAGTGTTTACTAATAGCATCCATTTAGTGCAGCAGGTGAAATGCTGATTACTTAATTTATTTCTTAGTCATTTTGAAAACCTCCCACTGCATTTATTTTGCATATCCTGCCTTTCTTCACCTGAAGATGAAGGCCACTGAAAAATCCTCTGGGATAAAACAGGACCTTAGCACAACAAATGAGCATCGCAGCATGCATACATTACAGGGCATCAGGGTGCAACACAAAAATCTTCTCAACAGTCCATTTACACACTGTGAACTAAATTCATTCACTGTATTTGTATATGAAACTTCTACCTATCCCTGCAGGGCTGATATGAACTAAATGGTAAAGCAATCAAAGATTGAAGTGTACTTTTGAGCATGCACATAATTTCATAAATAGAAAAATATGTCATTTAAACACTTTAGAAGCATTACGTGAAGTAGAGAGGCAAAGAACTACTTCAATATATTAAGATTTAATAGGTTGCTTTCGTGAACAAGGGCCAGATCCTGCACATTCTACATTCCCTACTGAGAGAAAGCAATCTCAATTTGTTACTAGAGAAAAATAAAATCTAAGTTATTCACTATTTCATGCTTTTCTGGCTTATGCACCATTGATAGCCAAATTTCCAATTCTCTTACTAACATTTAGATGTAAACAGCATTTTGTCAGGAACACATAGTGATCACAGTTCTTGCAAATAATGACTAAGTTGACCTACACAGAGAAAAGAAAGGTGATGTTTTCAGTTTGATGTTGCCTCTTTCAATGCTGACTTACACTAGAAAAGGGAAAGGAATTCCTGATGCATGATATGTAGCTCTTATTTCATTCTGCTTTATGAAGACAGGCATGCAGTGACTGATTAAAAATATGCAAATTTAAATTCAAGAATTTTCCATAGTACTCAGCAGTATAGTACCTTAAGCTTTCCTCAGATAAGACTTACAGGGATTTTTACATAGTTTCTGGTCCTCCTTTTCTTTCCTTGATTATAAAAAGCTAAATTAGAGTAGGATCCTAGGGTAAATCACACAGGAACACATCCAAATGAGTTTCAAATGTCTCCAGAGATGGAGACGCCACAACCTCTCTGGGCAGCCTGTGCCAGTGCTCAGTCACCCTCATAGTAAAGAAGTGTCTCCTTATGTTAAGATGCAACCTCCCATGTTCCAGTTTGTGCACACTGCCCCTTGTCCTGTCACTGGACACCACCAAGAAAAGTCTTGCCCCATCTTCCCGACATCCGCCCTTGAGATATTTATAAGCATTAATGAGATCCTCCCTCAGCCTCCTCTTCTCCAAGCAAAACAGACCCAGTTCCCTCAGCCTCTCCTCATCTGGAAGATGCTCCAATTCCTTCATCATCTTAGTGGCCCTGTGCTGGACTCTTTCCAGTTGCTCCATGTCCCTTTCGAACTGGGGAGCCCAGGACTGGACACAGTACTCCAGATGAGGCTTCACCAGGGCAGAGTAGAGGGGGAGAAGAACCTCCCTTGACCTGCTGCCCACACTCCTCTTAATGCATCCCAGGATGCCATTGGCCTTCTTGGCCGCGAGGGCACATTGCTGGCTCATGGTCAGCCTGTTGTCTGCCAGGACACTCAGATCCTTTTTCCCCAGAGCTGCTCTCCAGCAGTTCAGTCCCCAGCCTGTACTGATACATGGGGTTGTTCCTCCCCAGATGCAGGACTCTAGACTTGCTCTTGTTGAATTTCATTAAGTTTCTCCCTGCCCAACTCTCCAGCCTGTCCAGGTCACACTGGATGGCAGTACAGCCCTCTGGCATGTCAGCCACTCCTCCAGGCTTTGTATCATCAGCAAACTTGCTGAGGATACACTCTGTCCCATCATCCAGCTCGTTAGTGAATGCATTGAATAGGACCGGACCCAGTACCAACCCCTGCAGGACACCACTAGTCAGAGGCCTCCAACTAGACTCTGCCCCATTGACCACTACTCTCTGGGCTCTGTCCTTCAGCCAGTTCCCAGTCCACCTCACTGCCCAATCACCCAGTCCACACTTGTTAAGTTTGGTTGTGAGGATGCCATGGGAGACAGTGTCAAAAGCCTTGCTGAAGTCAAGGTAGACCACATCAACTGCCCTCCCCTCATCAATCCATCTAGTTTTGTTCTTATAGGAGGCTATCAGGTAGGTCAAGCATGACTTCCCCTTGGTGAACCCATCTTGACTACTCCTGATAACCCTCTTTTCCTCAACATTCTTTGAGATGGCACCAAGGACTAACTGTTCCATCACCTTTCCAGGGATGGAGGTGAGGCTGACCGGCGTGTAGTTACCTGGGTCCTCCTTCTTGCACTTTTTATAGATCAGAGTGACACTGGCCTTCCTCCAGTCCTCAGGCACCTCTCCTATTCTCCTGGACTTTTCAAAGATGGTGGAAAACGGTCTAGCAATGGCTTTTTCCAGCTCCCTCAGCACTCGTGGATGCATCCCATCAGATTCGTGGGTGTCCAGTTCACCTAGCTTTTCCCTAACTCAATCCTCTTTAACCAGGGCTTCTCAAAGACAACTTGCTTCCTACAGAAATATATATATTTTTTTTTTTTTAAAAAAAAGCATCTGCAACACAGTACTAAGCTTCCCAACCAAAAATTTTACTGCTTCCTTGAAACACATTTTCAGTACTAGGTGCTGAGGCACAACTCAGATCCTGCAGAATTCCTTGTTTCCTCACTTCTCTTCTCAACTTTTAAAGAATCTCATCAGCTTTTCTAATACCCCCATCATCTTCACACTCTTATTGGTCTCTAATACAGTGGGAAAGACCTGCTTACCTACTAAACAGCTGTTTTTTCACCTGGCATGTTGCATAACAGAGGTTGGTTACCAGACTTATGTCCTTTTTCTCCAATGCCTTAAAAAAACCCCAACTGTACTGGATTTGCTAAGCAGCATAGCAATCATGTAAAAGAAGATTTGATGAAATGAATATCTTTCAGGGACCATTTGCCACCAAACTTACTTTATAATTCATCTATTCTCTGATACTGGGAGTTGCATTATTCTGTAAGGTACAACTGTACTTCCAATGCACTACTTAAATGTTAATGGAGTGAAATTGCTCACATCCATATTTTAACATGCTTGAGTACATCAGTTCACTCACTTCTGGAAAGAAACTTATCTCAACATATAAGAAAAGGTCTACTATAAAGATTCAACTAAGTTAACTACAAATAAATTCTATTAGGTTGGCTATTGCAGTAGGGATTTGAGTAGGAGGGAGTTGGTTTTGAGGGTTTGGGATTTTATTTCCTTTTTGGATGTGGATTTAAATATGTGGCTATGTTATGACTTGCTACTCACTTTTAGCTCCTAACTGAAGTGGAAGATTGTAAAGCTCATGCTTTTGAAAATTTCTTGTGCTTTAGGGCTACATAAAATGTTTTTTCCTTCTCTAAATCCACTTTAGCCTACAGTTGATTTAATTAGATTATTTCAACATGCAGTGATGCTAAAAAGTTGCTATTTTGCTTCCATCATCCAAAAAAAAGCAAACTATGTTCTAATGTCAAAAAAATCAAGTCTATAATATATTGCATCCACAGGAGGGCAACAAAGCTGGTGAAAGGGCTGGAAGGCAAGTCTTATGAGATGCAGCTGAGGACTCTGGGCTTGTCTAGCTTAGAGAGAAGGCAGCTGAGGGGTGACTTCATTGCTCTCTGCAGCTTACTGAGGAGTGAAGAAGGAGGAGCTGATCTCTTCTCACTAGTATCCAATGATAGGATGTGTGGGAATGGTTCAAAGCTACACCAGGGGAGGTTTAGACAGGACATTGGGAAGCATTTACTTACTGAGAGGGTGACCAAACACTGGAACAGGATTCCTAGAGAGGTGATCAATGCCCCTTTCAGTATTGAAAAGGCATTTGGTCAATGGCCCTAATAAATTGCTTTAACTTCTGGTCAACGCAGTTAGACTATATGATCATTGTAAGTCCCTTCCAACTGACATTCCATTCTATTGATGCACTAGTCTAATAAGCAACTAAAGACAGAAATCTACAATTTTAGTAAGTAACATCAGTAACACCAGTGGTGAGAGTGGGTTGGGGAATTGGTTTTTGGATAATTATTGCAATTTGCTTAATCGTCTTATCTCAGCTGGGTCAGTCTCCTTGTGGTCCTTGTGTGCTAAGTCAACAATTCTCCACACGCAATGGGAGTTGTATACAATCAACTATCTGTACATGTGGACAAGAGCCATTTGAGAAACCTATCCGAACTGCTGCTATCAGAGAAAGGCTTGAGCAATAAGCTCTTTACAGTTTGTGATTCACCAAGTTTCTTTGGTGATGAGAACTATGAAAATCAAGAGAGCAAAATTTGCCTTTATAATGCAAATATTGTAATTCTTCCAGACAAACACAGCCCTCCACATACAACTTAAAGCACTATAACTCTTGACCTCAGTGAAGTTACTCTCAAGTCACAGTGGTGAAAGGGGGAAAACAAGTAGTGTTTCTCGAGATTTTGACAGATTTTTACCTACGATGTTAGGGTCAGACTTCAAAAGGCGTTTAGTTATCTAATTCCCATTAGTTTCAAAGTGAGAAAAACATACAAACACATTTCATACTCTGGCCTTTTATTTACTTCAAATATCCAGAGGGTTTCTCCCTTTATACTTTTTAAACAAGTTTCTTGTTGCTAGATGTGCACAGCCTATTTCCATAATTTATTTCTTTTATCTTCAGTGAAACAGATTTTAGATTTTGCTCTGTTGCTTTCATGTGTTTAAGGCAACAAAGAATGCCTTTTTTTTTCTGTCCCTCTTCAGCTGCAGAGGGCAAAGGAGAAAGAAGAGAGCTCAAACGCACTGTTGAAATACATACCCAAGTAATAACAAATGAGAAATTTTTAAAGCAGTGTTACCAGTGTTATAGGTAAGAGATAAATGATAGCATACATAAAGAGCACAGGTCTTATCAAAACATTTAAAATTTTACATATAATACACTAATGTGCTATATATATACTTTATTTTACAATTTCTCCTTCCAAAAGCAATGGCACATTCCTTACAGTTACACTTAAATTAGAGCTGAATATCCTAAAGGCAAATGCATGTCAAGATTTCCAAGTGAAGCCTGGAACACCACACCACTGGACACAGGTCTCCAACTAGACTCTGCCCCATTGACCACTGCTCTCTGGGCTCTGTCCTTCAGCCAGTTCCCAGTCCACCTCACTGCCCAATCACCCAGTCCACACTTGTTAAGTTTGGTTGTGAGGATGCCATGGGAGACAATGTCAAAAACCTTGCTTAAGTCAAGGCAGACCACATTGACTGCCCTCCCCTCATCAATCCATCTAGTTTTGTTCTCATAGGTGGCTATCAGGTAGGTCAAGCATGACTTCCCTTTGGTGAACCCATCTTGACTACTCCTGATAACCCTCTCTTCCTGAACATTCTTTGAGATGGCACCAAGAACAAGCTGTTCCATCACCTTTCCAGGGATGGAGGTGAGGCTGACCGGCGTGTAGTTACCTGGGTCCTCCTTCTTGCACTTTTTATAGATCAGAGTGACACTGGCCTTCCTCCAGTCCTCAGGCACCTCTCCTGTTCTCCAGGACTTTTCAAAGATGATGGAGAACGGTCTAGCAATGGGCTTTTTCCAGCTCCCTCAACACTCGTGGATGCATCCCACCAGGCCCATGGATTTGTGGGTGTCCAGTTCACCTAGCTTTTCCCTAATACCATCCTCTTCAACCAGGGCACAGTCTCCCTCTCTCCTGACTTCTTCTGCAGTCTCAAAGGTCCATAAAGACCAAGGCAAAGAAGGCATTCAGTAATTCTGCCTTCTCTGTATCCTCCATCACCAGGGCACCCACTCCTTGCAAAAGAGGGCCTACATTTCCTTCAGTCTTCCTTTTGGCTCGAATATATTTGAAGAATCCTTTCTTTTTACCCTTGACCTCCCTTGCTAGATTTAATTCTAAGGAGGCCTTAGCTTTCCTTATTGCATCTTTACATTCTCTGACCACATTCTTGTATTCCTTTCAAGTGGTCAGGCCCTTCTTCCATGTTCTGTACATGTTCTTCCACTGTGAAGTGCTGGGGTCTGAACACCAAGCCCTGAATTAAAGTTGACATATGGGTGGTTCCCACAGCCCTTCAAAAGGAGGGGATGAGTTTGCCTTTTGGCTTTCCTCCAAGGTGTGGCTGGCCTTGCAGGGAAAGCCCTTGGGTAAATGAGCCCCAGGTGCCCCACATTGGGTAAATGAGTGCCAGGTGTCCTGCTTTGGGGATAAAAGCTGGGACCACTTGCAGGAAGGGTGGAGTGTCTATCTGTGAGGTGGACGCACTTTGCAGAGTTTCCCTGTTGGGGAAGGACCTCCTGATTCTCCCTGCAACTGGGCCCCAGTCAGGTTTGGCATTTGCAAACATGGGCTTCGTGGGGAGACAATATGGGGCTACTTTCCTATATGATCAGGGAGTTTCCCGACCATATCTTTTATCCGAGCCCCAGAGAGGCAACAGACTTTCCTATGGGATGGGTCTGGTCGGCATATCAGGCCCTCCATTCCCCTCATGAGAGAGTTGCCTATGAAAATAACCCTCCTTTTTTCCTTGGCAGAGGCAGTTGTGATGCCTGGGATTGACTGACTCATCCTAGGCATCTCACTGGAAGTAACTTCATCATCATGTGCTGCCTGACCCTCAAGTTCCAGGATATTAATATATAATATACTAATGTATAATATGTACTATAATATAGCAATAGAGTAATAATATATTAATACATATATATAATATGATATATATATAAATATATATAATATTAAAACATCCACATGCAACTCCCCCCAAAAATCCGAATGTATGAGAAAACATTTTCTAATCAGCCCATTATATTATAAAAAATGAAATAAGAAAATTCAGAGGAAATTTCAAAGCCTGATTAGAACGACTCCACTTGTCCTTATCAGAGTATTGTTAGTTAACTTCTGTTAACTAATAAAATATTATTTTATGTTGTTCTCTCTCACACACAATATTTAAAAATAAAATTTAATGTGTATCCATCATGAAAGTGCTGTGTTCTTTTGAGCATTACCCATGACCAAAAGCAAAACCATTATGAAATACAAGTCTATTTTCTTAAAAATTATTTCAAGTATTTCTGAAAATGAAAACTACAGTATAATCAGGATAAGCTTCCGCAGAACACATTTTCTGCATAACCTAATTTTTTAATAAACTTTTTTGTAAAAACAAATCAAGTTAAGGAAAATGAACAAGAATTCACTTAGAAACATTGAAAGCAGACAGGTTTACAGAAGCATACCAATCTATTAGTTGACATGAGCTAGAATAAAGAAGCAGTAATGCTTTTAGACTTCCAGACACAGTCCACATAGCATTTACAATGTTCGTTTTTACTGGACTTAATACTCTTGTCCAGACATACTTTATAATCTTTTATAGCATTATTTTCTGGTGTGGCTGAAGAGGCCACAACACAGATAACCTGACTACGTATGGGACCCAGAGCAGATTATGTTTTCTTCTGATCTTAGTTCTACACAGTGGACAAGATTCTGATGCTACCTTAGCAAATTAGTATTCAATCAAGAAATTTCAGTTCAAAATAATAAGATTACTACATTTGACTATATTCTGATCTTACAAATAATGAGCAGAGCTTAATGGGCAGCCAAACGTCTGCAGAAGTAGGTAGAGTGTAAATGGGCTTGTCCCTTTCTGGAGACGTATGATTTTATTACCCGATATTGTAATTATATCACGGAAACATCAATTAAAACTACAGAGACCTAATACAACATACCTGATTTCTACAGTTTTTACACTTATTGCACAGCAGATGAAACATCCATAGGAGTTCTACTTACTGTATATCAAAGAATATATGCTCAACAGCAATATATGAATATTAAATATGTTGTTCTGGTTGCAACATAACACATTATTTTTCCCCAACACACCTATAGGCACTCATCAGCATGCATTTGCCCAGGGAGGTAGTGGAGGCTCCATCCCTGAAGACATTCAAGGTCAGGCTTGATGGGACTCAGAGCAACCTGATCTAGTAAAGATGCTCCTGCTCACTGTAGAGGGGTTGGACTAGATGACCCTTGAGGGTCCCTTCCAACCCAATACATTCTATGGTTCTGTGATTCTATGATTCCCCTCATAAGCATTTAATTTAGTCTCCTATCTGCCAATACAGCTTCACATATAGTTAACCCAACAAGAGGTTCCCCATGCAATATCCAGGATTAAAAGCCAAGAACACCTCCTGCTTCCTTCGCCACCTCACTTGAAACTTTATGACTGCACAGGAAACTCACCTCAAAGCCTTCACCTATGTGAATCTCAGTTTCCTATATTAACTTTGGACTTTAATTACCTTTATTTCCCCAAGACAAATAATTCACAGTTATATGGTAATCTACTAGTATTTTCATCAAATTGATGAAGGCTTAAAAAATGTAGTTTTTCCAGTACGAATAAATTGGTGTTTTATTAATGCTTATTTCAAAGACCCAAAAGCACCATTACAGTCACTAGTCCGCTTTTTCTCAAATTGTGGGCTGTAATTTCCAGTGGAATAATCAAAGGTAATTATGGCTTTGAGTGACTAAAAACAAATGGCTAAAAGAAATCTTTAATTAAGAATGGTCACAAAATTAATTAAAACAAAGAAAAGAAATACTGAGCAACTTAAAGTAACACTTGTTTATTACTAGCAGCATTTCAGTTTTTCTAAGGAAATGAATTAATAACAAAGGGTGTCAAGTACTTCGTTGGCATGTTCAGCAAGAAGCTTAGTTTGTTCTGTTTTAGAACCAGACTGAAAATACAGGCAAGGAAGGTGTATGAGGGTAACTGTTACATTTATACTGGGCCTCAGCCAAAGCTGTGTTCTTGCTGTCATAAAGAAGCTATAGTGGAGGTGGGAAAGGCTAGATCCTTGGATTTCAGAAGCCTTAGTGGAGCCATCCTGAAGTCAATAAGCCCAGTGATGTGTCCAGTAATTGAGGTAAAGCAGGAGTAAGAAGCTAACCCACTTAAAAAAAATAACTGTCTGTTTCATAATCTGAGTAATGAAATACCCAATAAAGGCCATGAGTGCTTCATATACTCAAGTTTAAGTTTGTGATGATTTTTCACAATTTTATTTGTTTGGTTTTATTTTTCAGTAGTGATCTTGATTGTAATTTACAACTTCAAGCTGTGCAAACTCACACCGCATAATTCAAAGAGTATTAATTAAAAAAATTAACAGCTTTAGTTCAATTTTTAAAGTTCCATCTTGCTTTTTAACTGCTACAGGCTTAAAGTAGAATTTCTCTACTAGCTGTAAACAAAATATTTAAAATCCTCTTGAAGAGGAAACAGAATTACATAGTTCACTAAACTGATCACTAAAACTTTTGTATAGAATCAGTCCAGTCCAAAAAAAGAGGAAGCAAGGACAGGAGTGGATATTCTCATAAACAAGTCTTTCTCACCAGTCATGCAAGTCAAAAATATGAAACATGGGTAGCAAGTGTTATGTCACATATGGAGGGTTCTGTGTTATGTCACATATGGAGGGTTCTCATCAATGTCTAGAAATACCTGAAGAGATGGTGCCAAGGAGACGGAGACAGATGCTTTGGAGTGGTGCTCAGTGACAAGATGAGGCAATGGGCACAAACTGAAACACAGGAGGTTCCTTCTGAATATCAGAAAACATTATTTTTCTTTTACTGTGAAAGTGAATGAGCACTAGCAAAGGTGTCCCAGAGAGGCTGTTGAGCCTCCATCCCTGGAGACACTCAAAAGCCAGCTAGAAATGGTCCTGTGCAACTTGCTCCACATGACCCTGCTTGAGCATGAGGAATGGACCAGACAACTACCAGAAGACCCTTCCAACATCAGCCAGTGTGACTCTATATCAATCACACAAGCATTCATGCATGCATCTAAATATCACAGGAAATGGCTTATGGGTGAAAGCATATGAAAGTAAGGTGACACTAAAAGACTTTTCTCTGAAATAGCACTGACAAAGCACAAACACACAATTTTAATCACTAATAAAATCCAACTGCTTCACCTGGCTTGGAAGATTAGGCAGAGCATTTGCTGACAGCATGCATCAATCAAATATTTTTAAATAGCTAATCAAACTCTACATACTGCCAGCTTTTAATTTTCAATACGTTTCTTAAATCATTGCTTATTACCCTGTTTATAGTCATTCAAAAGCCAATGAGTGGCCAGTACTTAATTCATACAGCAGCATCATACACGGACACACTAACGTATAATCAGTGGTTGAGTTACATCTAACAACTCTAACCATCTTTGGCCTGATGTGTTCAAGTTTGAGAAAATATTTAACGCCAATTTTCGCTGTGAAAATGCCAAGGAGACAGGCTGAAGGTAAAAGAATACATTAAAATTTTTAAAATATACTAAGATAAAAGTTCAGTGAAACCTCAAAAGTAGATAGAGGAACTTTTATTACCAATTTTTATGTTTTGGCAAATACAGAATATTATTGTTCTGAAACAACATTGTGTTGGAAACTCTTTTTCCTCTGCTTGTTTTTGAAGCCCTTGCTCAGTGTGGTTGATAATATCTCCTAAGCTGCACTACTCTCAACTCTTTAGACTCCTGTCTCTGAATCAAGAGAGAAACATGAAACTTACCCTGGAAGAGACTGTTTTTTGGTTTATTAAACCAGTAAATGAGCATCATACTACCTTACATACTTCATAGTAGGTTTTCATACTTTCCACTAAACCAAGATATATTAATATCATTTCAGCATTACGATAACAAAGAAGGGGTTCTGTGTAACTCAAACTGTCAATAGCTACTCTCTATCCTATGACTTCAAGTAGTTCCACTAGACAGTACTAAAGGTGTCATGTCAAGCCTTGATGACAGACTTTGATAATAAGTCAAGCAGTTTTTCCTGAAATTTGTTCTTTTAACTCTTCTGCGATTCAGAAAAAGGGGGGTGGGGGGCGGGGGAAGTTAAGTAGGAACAAAAACTAGAATCCACTGTACTACTCAAATTTCCTCCTTCTTTTTTTCTAGAAATTTGGATTTCTAAACCAAAACAGGATATTGAAGCAAAGCCACTGTCTCCTCTTGGAGCAACCTGCACCCCTCAAAAATCCTTTATTAACATGTAAGCAGATGGTCAAAGGTATTGATTTGAATAGTAATAAAGAGGTACAGCTTCAGGTGTGTCCTAGATGTTAAACTTTACTGAAGAAATAACTCCCCTTTGGTTTCTCGCTTGGTTGCCTGAGACACTAATTCTCAGCTCAAAAGATTATCTCACACTTCACTAGCTTTGGTACCTTAGTATAATCATCTGCTGTGAACTTTTTCTGCACTTCACAGACACACTGCAGGGAACAGAGCAATCACAGAAGATTTTTTTTTTTTTTTTTTTTTTTAAAAAAAAAAGAGCTACAAAAGACCACAGCCAGTTTCATCATAATAGCTACTGTTTTCTTTATATTTCAGACACACTTATCCAAATTTTATTTTAAGTATTATTCAAGGTGAATATAGATAAGAAGCAAGAGAAATAGATTATTTTTTTCCTATTCTCTAGAGGCAATTTCACAAGTCCTTGCAAGGTCAGGCACTGCACATAAAAGGCAAAAAAAGTCTTCTCTGTGATTAATGTCATTGATCATCAGACAAAATACTTAAAAATGCTCACACTGCAAGTATATACTATACATACTATTATATAGTCAAGTAAGTATCTACAGTTACACATAACAGTCTATGTTCTAAAGATAGTCAACTTGGGTTTGCTGTATAAATATTATTTCTAAATATTATGTTTTTATACACTAGTGTAATTTTTTGTGCTGTCCTGCTGATAGAGGAGTTGAGTTTAGCTACACTGAAGCAGGAGAGGTGGCTTATGCTAAGATCAAGTAATCAACTTATAAGATGTGTCATCCTCCTGTTTATTTAATAGCTGCAACAGTATAGAATATATATATTTTCATATTACATGATTTATAACATCATAAAATAAACAGTAAAATCATTAATTATATTTTAAATTGTATATAATATTTTATGTATATCATTCATGTGTATCAAAATGTGTTAATGTACTGGTACATGGAGCAACAGAAATTTTCCCTGTTTACCCTCAGTTATTCAGTACCAGAAGTACTCTGAACTCATAACAGCACTGACAAAGCTCCTCTTGGCATAAAAAACACAAGACTGTATAAATTAAATTTGACTAATTAAAAAACCCAAATCTTCAAGGTCATTTGTATGAGTTAAGGGTGCATAGCTGGAATTACAATCTATTCAAAGATGTATACAAAGAGTTCATTTTCAAACAGGAATTTAATCATTTATATACCTTTTTGTGCATACAAATGCTGGATTTCTTGTTTTAATCAGGGATTTGAGGCAAAATTTTTTCTCGAATGGTAAACACAGATTTGCTGAAACTTAAAATTTATGAAATAATGAAACTTCAATTACATTTGTAGTAATAGTAGTGATTAAATGCAGAAAATCTAAATTCCATTCCAAAATAATTAATAGTCTAAATACAATATACAGAATCTCTATGATATGATATAGTAAATTTATATGGGTATCCCATATTCCAGGTGAGACCCTCAACTTTGTGGTATTATTTTTTTTCAGGTGCTGTTTAGTTCTGGGTTTTTTTTTTTTAAACCTTCAATGGAGTCTCCTGTAGGAGCTGCTCCATGGTTTAACTTTCCAAGTGGAAAGCTTTTTCTAAAGCAGCTTGGATTAAAATAAAGAAAATTATTCCTTTCTATTTCCATTAACAAAAACATTCAACCAAAAAAAGCCCAAACAAAACAATAAAACACTGACAGAGCTGATGATCGCTTCTTTCTAACAAGTGTTTCTACAAGGCTGATATCCCAACACCCACCCTCAGATTTTACTTTTTATTTAGTGAAAATTCTTCCAATATTTTTTTGATATTTTCTCTTTTCAAAATTGTCCTTATTACAGGTATCTCTGAGTTCTTCAACTTCAACAGCTGAGGCCTGACCAGCACCAAATAAAAGAGAAATAATGACCATAACTCCTACACATTAATTCTTTTAATACATTCCAGAGTGACTTCTGGCTTTTCCGGAACAGCAACATATTGCTGACTTGGACTGTGATGCACTGTTATCCTTTTCAGCAGCACTGGTGCATAGCTAATTATTCTCACTTGCACTTGTCTTCATTGATCTTAATCATCACAAAATTTATATTACTGTGATCATTTTGAATTTCCAGCCTGGATTCCAAGTTTTTGCCACCCCTTGCACTATAACAGCCCCTGAAGTTTTAATAAATGTCTTTTCTATGACGGAGGGTGCTAATAAAAACCCAAGACTCAACCTGTAAAAAATGTCCTTCCAACTTCACAATGCAAAACAAAGATATTTTCACCTCAGCAGCCTGTACATTTATCTCTTGGTCATTTACTTCTAAAATGTATAGAGGTCAGTGTCAGAAACCTCTCCGAAGTTAAAATGTATCACAGCTGTCACTTCCCACCTACCCAACAGTCCATGAATAAATTACACCAATTTGACATGGTTTGCTCTTGAAAATCCATGTTGAATCTTTCTTAAATCCTTATTAATTCCCACATTAAATGGACACCAGAACAAATTAAGTGTTTTTATAAGTGCTTATGTCAATTACATATCTATAGTTCACTTATTATTGTGACTAGTGCAACCAGGACTTTTGCCATCAAACTTTTGGTTTCCTTTCCCATTTTACAGTTTGTCTGTACCTTCTCTGCCCTTCCTCTTTTAAGGCAAATTTAAGAAACCTATTTATGATACATTTTGATTGAGAGGTCTGGATTTTACCCTACACACATACGCTATTCCTTTACACATATCTTTTACAGCACACATAGTCATCAGACTTCAACACCACATCGAGTTGGACCCATGCTAATTCAAATTATCAACACCTTACTTGAAAATTTTTATCTTTAGAAACAATTATCCATAGCACTATGTTATGGATTCTAAGTAGATGGTATCAATGAAAACTATTTAGTCACATCTACTGCACAATTCTGAAGGCTTGAAACAGTATGCAAATGTAAAGAACATCTAAATACAAAAAATCTGATGCAGCCTTTAATGAATGCATCCCTTAATGTTGCACAACAATTTCAAAGTGCAGTTTGTTTAGACTAGATAGTCTAATAAGATTTTATTTCTTCAACTGCTGTAATTTAATTTTATGGAAAATTATCTCCAAAGCCAGCACCCACAACAAAATTAAACATACAAAAGTTCTAGATAATCAGAATAAAACTATTCTGAGAAAAGTAATTATCTAAATAGTTCAATTTCACAGTGTGCGGGACTCAGTGGGTTTTTTTTTCTGTTTGTGCATTTCCCGGGTAGCAGAGAGCAGCACGAGGGGCAGAGCACAGCAGGGGCTGAGCTGTGACTCACAGTACGTTTGGTCCTTGTTTCCCTAGTCCATTATCTACAATAAATTAAAAAAAAAAACAACAACAAAACAACACTTCTCCATTAGAAAGGCAACAGTCAACTGCCTACAAATAAACTCACCAACCCACTGCCTCTGACTGGGATATTATGATTCAGATGATGCAGGCACACAAAGCAGAACTTTTCCAATCTCTTTTAATTCTCAGGCAAGACACAGCCATTACCATAGCCTGACCTAGTGACAGCACAAAATTACCATCTTTGTTGTGAAAGACCAATTGTTTCCTTCTCTTTGCATTTGATATAAATAGAATGTATTCCAATATTTTTAATAAGAAAAAAATAGAGGAGAGAGTGGAATGGCAATGGAATGACTGCAGAAATAGCTTGGCTCTTTGTAAATGCCACATATATGAAAAATAAACTAAACATTAATTAAAAATTTACATTTTCCTCATATTTTTTCCAAAAGCTGAACACGAAAAAGAAGAGCAAAGCTGCAGTATAATCCAGGCTAAAATCTTTTTTCAGCGACAAAGGTTTCAGAAAAGATATTCCACACAATTTCTCAGAGAGACATCCCTAGTGTGAACATTTCATTTTCTCTGATTATCATAATATCTGCATGCTTAATTTACTACTCACAACAGCAGATTGGTTTCTGAAAGTGGGAAAGTAACAGCCTACAAAGTGAATGCATTGAAAATCCTTCCCACTAAAAATCAATAAAATGACTGATTTGGAAGCTGAGCTGGTTTATTACACAGTAGTGAAGCTTGGAATTTTGTCAACCACCAGGTAGCACTAGGATCTAACAGGGAGTTAAAAGCAAGGGGAGTTTGGTAGACATCTTCTTAAATTAATCAAATAATTCTGCAAAGATATACAGATGTCCAAAATTAAGTGAAAATTAAGCAAAAATTTTTTCAAACTAGGAAGAACTGTATCTGAAATTGGCTCCCTTTGAAACTGTAAAAATGAAAAGCAGAAGAGAGGGAGGATGGTTTCACTACTTAAATTGAGGAACCTCACATTA
Organism: Podargus strigoides; assembly: GCA_028020825.1. Taxonomy (NCBI): domain Eukaryota; kingdom Metazoa; phylum Chordata; class Aves; order Caprimulgiformes; family Podargidae; genus Podargus; species Podargus strigoides. Next base: position 69,463,143 of record CM051621.1, read on the forward strand.
TTGCTGTGCGATAAAGCCCACTTTAAGTACCAATAAAGTCATAAACTTAATTTATTTTACCTTGCAGAGACAAAACTCAAACTGCTTCAGAAAATCTATCATTATTTTCACAAAAATAGTGTAGCTTTTTGTATAACACCATTTGTTGAAGGGTTTCTTTTTCCTCAAAATCCAGAGAACTAAAAAGATTCAAAATGTATACAGCTACTTTGAACAACTTCATTGATGTGTTCTACGTATCTTAGAATTTTAACTTTCATTAGTCAGACTTTTCAGTATTGACACCCAGCGTGCCCTAACCCTAACCCTTCTCCCAATTAAACAGGCCTGAAGGTATCTTTCTATCCCCTATGACAATGTATCAATAAATTCATTCTATCCCTTGGCCCCATAAAAATACTTAAGATGTGCTTCAATTTGGTAGAAGATGCAAACATTTCTGTAGCAAGGCAGAGAAGACAGCTGTTTAAAACTGGTTACAATTTCAGCATGAAGACAGCATCCCATCTGCGATAGGCATTCTGATGCTCCTCTAGGAAACATTAGGTTATTTATCCCATCTAGAAAATTTATTGTCTGAAACGATATTATTTGCAGATCCATTTGTCTTGTATTTTTTCATTTGCTCATTTTAATATTGGTACATAAGCAGTAGTGATTTACAGCTTTGTCTGGAAGTCTGATGGCTACCTCCATGCATAATGATGTCAACACTTCAAGTCTCCACATTTTTAAATTTGTCATATAGAAGAGGGAGAGAACACTTAATGCTCCCGTCTCCCAGAACACTTGAGCTTTTTCCAAATTTAGTTGCCACTGACTGCATTGCTTGGGGCCTTTCCTTTCACAGAGTCACAGAATGGTAGGGGTTGGAAAGGGCCTCCAAAGATCAGCCTCCAAAGTTCAACCTCCCTGCTAGAGCAGGATCCTAGAGTAGACCACACAGAAACACATACAGACGGGTTTTAAATGTCTCCAGAGATGGAGACTCCACAACCTCTCTGGGCAGCCTGCGCCAGTGCTCAGTCACCCTCACAGTAAAGAAGTGTCTCCTTATGTTAAGATGCAACCTCCCGTGTTCCATCCATTGCCCCTTGTCCTGTCACTGGACACCACTGAGAAGAGTTTGGTCCTGTCTTCCTGACACCCGCCCTTGAGATATTTATAAGCATTAATGAGATCCTCCCTCAGCCTCTTCTTCTCCAAGCAAAACAGACCCAGTTCCCTCAGCCTCTCCTCATCTGGGAGATGCTCCAACCACTTCATCATCTTAGTGCCCTGTGCTGGACTCTTTCCAGTTGCTCCATGTCCCTCTTGAACTGGGGACCCCAGGACGGGACACAGTACTCCAGATGAGGCCTCACTAGGGCAGAGAAGAGGGGGAGGAGAACCTCCCTTGACCTGCTGGCCACACTCCCCCTAAGGCACCCCAGGATGCCATTGGCCTTCTTGGCCATGAGGGCACATTGCTGGCTCATGGTCAGCCTGTTGTCTGCCAGGACTCCCAAGTCCTTTTCCCCAGAGCTGCTCTTCAGCAGTTCAGTCCCCAGCCTGTACTGATACATGGGGTTGTTCTTCCCCAGATGCAGGACTCCACACTTGCTCTTGTTGAGTTTCATTAAGTTTCTCTCTGATCAACTCTCCAGTCTGTCCAGGTCACACTGGATGGCAGCACAGCCCTCTGGCATGTCAACCACTCCTCCAGGCTTTGTATCATCAGCAAACTTGCTGAGGATACACTCTGTCCCTTTGTCCAGGTTGTCAATGAATACATTGACTAGGACCTCATTAATTTGCCTCATTAATTTCTGATATCTGCTGCAAGGCTTACTGAACAATAACATATGCTCTCTGATCTCCTAGTCTCTCCTGCAGCCTTTTCAAGTACTCCTAGCAAAAAAAAACTAATTTGTTTGTAGGTTACCTCTGGAAGAATTACATTTGGCAGAAGTGTGAATACTCACTGAAGACTAAAAGCTGTTTGTGCAACTAAGTGAAATTTAGTTTCACCTAAATATGCATCAGTAACAGACAGGTATATTTTGATTTCTATGTATCAAATGTGGTTAAGAATACATGTCACAATTATAAAAAAACACTTTGCATATATATATATATATGTAGTATATTTATCAATTATTCTTTTTGCATGTTCAAAGATTGCAGTGATTCTCCCAGTTATCCCATCACTTTCACTAGAAGTTCCTGATGCTATATACTTTGAGATATTGATATCCACATTTAGCGATCTAAACGGAAATGTGTGTATTTCTGAGCTTTGGTCACAAAAAGGCATTTTGAGTGCTTTAATAACCACGAGCAGCCTAAACAGTTTAGCAGCAATATGAAACGTTCTGAGAAATGCACAGGCAAGTTGTCACTGAAGAAGGCATCGGCAAGATTGAAGGTCTGCTTATTGGTTCAGCAAACCCCTAAAATTGGAAGGCAAACTCTACAGTCCAACTGAGTTTTGTATGTTTTTTCATTGAAAAAGAGTTTATTTTTACATAATCAATACAAGTGTCATTCAATCAGGGTTGTTTTTTTTTTAAATAAACATTTACACACAAAGTTTCATTGCAAGCACTTGTAGGAAAACTGAACCTTCAATTTCACACACATTTTCATCTCCAGTGGGAGTTGCATTTTTCCCTGGTTTTAGCTGTCTAATGTGCCCACATTCTTGCAAAACTATTCCTGTGTCCAAAGTTATCCACAGATAGAGAATTTTCTGTTGATAATATGCGTAAAAGAAACAAGTGTGTCAATTTCTACCTTCTCAGTTCCATCCTGTCTCAAATAAATGGAAAGCTTTGCAATAGACTTTTTTTAAACAACAATAAACCAGCTCTTATTTCCATTTGACTACAAAGTCTATTATCTTGTTTTATTTTCTTATGATTCTTTAAACTAAGTTGATATCTGACTTCTTAAGAGGCATCTATCTCCTCTTGGGTCATTTTGCTCTTCCAAGCAAAATCAGCTGTTGTATATCTGCTTTTCTGAAGCTTTCTAGGGAGCCCTTGGTTAGCAGCTAATACTAGCTTGTCACTTTTACTGATGGTGCAGTTCTGTCACTGCTGCATATGCAGAGTGGCCACCAAGTTCAGTGGTGTTCCAGAGCTAGGTCTGCTAACCAGTGTCCTCAAAGAATGTGGCAGTTTAAACAGGTTTACTATATCAGTGTGTCACCAAAAATACAAATAAGGAGTCAAATTTTGCTTCTGTCAATTCCCAGAGCTGAAAACACACACACGTTTTTGAGAGAGTAAGAAACCTATATATCAAACAAAAACACACACAAGACCCTTGGTTTTCTACCATCATGGAATATTAAAAGTTAGATAAAAATATTTTTGCCAGTGAGACATCCTTTCTACTAAACTGAGTTTAAGAGCCTCCCAACACACAGTATACTCTTCTTATGGTCAATTTACAGTCCACAAATATTTGCCGTGGTTCCAGAGATTCCACCCAGAATTTTATTCAGCGTAGAGCACTTCTAGAAAACCTGAATTTTATCTCAGCTTCATAGTTTCTATAGGGTTTTTTTTTGCTATCAATGCTACAATACTGCTCTGCTAAAAGATAAAATATATGCTTACACTAGACATGTAAAAAAAGGACAAAACACACTCACCCAAGCAAAATCCCTTTGGAACAGAAGATTTATGATTTTTTGCAATTAATGTTTTGCACAATATTAATACAGAAAGGATGGTGGTGAATTTTGCCATCATTTTTTACCATCCGAGTGGTACGACCATGGTCTTTTCTATCATTCTTTCCCATGTGAACCAGAATTTTAATTCTTAGAGAGTAGATGGAACGTGCTTCACAGTGCTGTCCATACCTCTCCACACACACTCTAACTTAAACCAACAACAAACTTCATCCCTAGCTAGCAATCACATTCAAACCTTAAAAACCTTCTTCAGGTATTGTTCCCCTTTATGAAAGGGAAACCATGTCCATCCATACACAAAGCTGAAAGCTCTTTACCATCATGAGTAATTCTAAAATTTTTCAGAAGGAAATGGTCTAAGGAAAAGATGGCAAAGAAAGCTAGAATCTATTTAGGACAATAAAAGATAATTATATAGCATATACAAAGGGGGATGGGGTGTGTGTCATAGTTTCTCATTTACCAGCTCTCGATATTTTGATACTTTTGCTGCATGTTTTCATGTGAGATGGTTTACACATCAAAAAAATTTCCTGATTAAAAAGGAAGGAAAAATAGCTAGAATTATTGTTCGTATAATGATTCATTAAGTAGGCTTCGAGGAATCCTCCATAGTCTGAATTTTAACTTAAAACAATAAAACTGTAACCCTGCAATTAATTCCCCAACATTACAGCAAATTGTGAAAGCATTCACTTTACTGAGACTGAAGGAACTGAATGACAAAGCTCTCAACCTCTCCAACACTCTAGAGCAGCCTTTGGTAGCAAATTCTTTCCCTTGGTGTCTCTGCAAAAGTTATAAATAAATTAGACTGGATTCCCACATATACATGTCTAAAAAGCTAAAGAGGAAGTCGGGTAAACTATACCACTAAAACGCTATAGAGTCAAAGCAGTAATGATAGCAAAAAGATATTATTCAAGCAGTGTCACTATGTCCAAAAAAAAAAAAATCTAATAGTGCTACTAGACATACTGCTGAGAAAATTCCCACCAACAGTATGGAATATTTTTCACATTTCTAAAAGCTGCTGCTGCACCATTCACACTCTTTGCCTCAGGAGTTTTAGTCAAAACAATGAATATAGTATGTGAGGATTTTGGTTTCTACTCAAGAACCACATATTAAAACATGATTAGAAGCAGAGGTTTCACTGTAAAAATGCTTCTTCTGGGCTAGAATTCAATGTTCTCCATAGACCACAGAGACCACAGAAACATGAAGGAAAAATCCTCATTTATTTCATCATGAGCTGAAGTAGTGCCCGCAAATCTTGTAAGTTTTATCAACTTAACACACTACTTCCAATCCCATACAAATTCAGCAGGAATGCTTAGTTGGGTTTTCGATCCTGTGTCATTGGGCTGTCACGTAAATTTTAATTTAGGAATCCCTACTGTTTTCAAAACTCAAAGCTGAAGAACTCCTTGGGTTTCCTGGACTCATATCCATCAGAAAAATCATGATTGACCCATAATTTAAGTACATTTAATACAAAAATAAACAGTAAACATGAATGCCCTTTTCCAGTTATTTTCTAAGCAAAACTGTTAAAGTTTCCCTGCAAAGCATAGTATTATAAACTATAACAACATTAACAAAACTTGAAAAAGTATAATTCATTAGAAAGGAGACAAAGTAAGAAAAAATGAAGATATTTTTCTTTGCTGTCACTTGTATCTCCCCCTGGGAAATGTTTTACTTCACTTTGTTGCTGTTCTTTCTCTGACCTGGACAGAAATATCACTGTAGCCTAATTAATGTCACATCCTAATTAGAGTAGCTATTCAGTGAACTTCTTGCCATTGCTGTCTCCATTATCTCAGAGAGACTTCTCTTTGCATACACACAATTCAGAGAGTGAGGTATGAGAAATGAGTTGTGAACTGTGAACAATGTACAGACAAGGAGGCTTCAGATCCAGCAAAAGAATGACTGCAGAAAATATTTGAAAAATATTTAGAAGATTTACAAAGGGTATAGCAAATCTCATAATACAAGAATTAGCTGACCCTTGATAAAATGAGCCTGAATTAGCAAAGAGGCAGTAATTTTTCCCTATACTCCACAATAGTTTGTGGAAGCACTGGCATATTATTTTTACTGGAAAATCTTTTAAAAGCTCAAAAAGTAATCACATAAATTAATGGAATAAAGATATATGGAAAACTTATTAAATACAATGCTTTACATAAAAGAGCTGATTGAAATCTCTACACTGCTGACTGTAGAAAGCTAAGACCATTTTAGAGCAAAGATCATTCCTTACTTTCCCACTCTCTCTATTACTTTCCTAATCATCCCTACTGACCACTACTAGAAACAAAACATCGAGTCAGGGTGACTTAATATCTCAGCCAGTGTGATCATTCTTTTTAGCAAAGCATACATGCCTTTACTTGCCATCTGACTTAACAAGTAGGACATATTTCTTCTGGCTGTTCTCAAGTTCCAAACCAAAGAATTCAGTAACCACGTTCCTTATGGGATCACACAAACCTCAGATTAAACTGATGTTCACTAATGGCATGAAAGTATCAGCAGCTCTGGCTTGTTTTTTCTTCCTTTTGTGTCATACTCAGCTCTAAGACAAGGCAAAATACTGGGCAATCTATATCCAATGAAAATCAATTATGATTTAGCTGTGGTTTAAATTTAGTGTTTCTTAGACTTTCAAGTAATAGAGGAGTTTTGTGGCTTTTTTTATTATTTTACACTCAATATCTCATTAACATCAAAAGGGAACATACAAACAGTTTATTGCTTTAAACAAAGTCTTAATAATCTAATCAAAATGCTACAACCAAGAGCTATTATTAGTTCAGTTACCATAATACGTACACTCAGAACCCACCTTAACTCCTTAACACAAAACCTCCTCAAAACTAATTCAGTTCAAAGCTTTGTAGACAAACACTTACTGGTATATACCTGGTTTTCTACAGGGTGTCCCTGGCTCACCCCACAATGTTCTCCCAGGTCCCAAAGCTGATGCTGCCAATCTTCTGAGAGAGGGGGTAGGAGCACCACAGAAACATCAGTATGTTTTCAGTGGAGGATAGTGCATGCAGACCTCCTGCGCAGTCTTGGGACCTGCTTGAGTTTATCCAAATATGCATTCTTAACACAGCCCGTTTTCTCTTCACCAATTTCTAGGTAAAGTTTGCAAAAAATCGTGGTATGCAATTTCCATTATTTTATAGAAAGCTTTGTACTAAGCAGATTGCTTAATCTGCCTTTCCATTCCTTGACCACCAAATGGCATTAAAACACGATTTTGCAAATATTTAAGAAAATTGTGTATTATGCGTGGTTCTTAATACGGTGGAGTACCCCTTGAAAGTTGGTTTCTGATGTACAAGCACAATGCAGCCACTAAGAAATTATCTGGAATGTATGCAGGATGCACATGCACATTTCACACACAGAACTTCTCTCTAGTCTAGAAGAAAAATATAGATTCAGGTATCTGTGGGCTTATTCCCTACCTTTCAAGATACATAGCTTATAACCACATTTCTCTACAAAAATAAAATCATAAAAATAAGCCAATTAGTTTATCAAAGACTAGGACTGTTGAAACATAAAGCCTGACAAACTGTGTACGAGTCCCCATTTTGTAGTTCATATTCAAAATTCTGACCCTTGTTCTACTTAAATTCCTGATTATGGATAAAGATACAAATATGATCTTTCCAGCCTGCTCTGTGTACCTGCTGGCCAGAGTGGTTTTCTGCTTCTTTCTACCTGAAATAAAACCATATAACAAGCTCTGAAAGATTTCACAACTCTTTGAAAAGGTGGACTAAAAAAGCAAAAGAGTGACACACAGATCTCTGCACAAGGTACTAACTGATGCACATATGAGGTGGGAAGCTGCAGATTCTTGGATGGAAAGATATATATTGGCAAAAAGATTTGTATCCCTCGAGCTACAGAGGCATTACTGAAGCTTTTCCACAGTATAGTTGCACCCCTTTAAGTCTTGCTGGATTTAAAAGTGACCAGAGAACCTTCAGAACTTAACTTCAGATAATCACCTCAACATTAAGCTGCTTATCAAAAATACCACACCTTTTGCTACTCTCTTCACTGTGACTCATATCTTTCTTATTTCCCAGTTGCTGTGATCACTGCTTCTATGCCCCTCTTGCCCCACTCTCTCTGCCAGAGACATCAGTACTTCCTTAAAGAGCTGATGGTTCTCTGGTCTCCTCCCGCATTCCCCTTCCTCCCCTCTTTGTCTCCTTCCACACCTCCCCTAATTTACACAGTAGATACATAACCCACTTGAGTCCCTGGTTTATTTTTCTCCCTCACAGCTCTTTAGTTTGAATTTTCAACTATTCTGATATGTAAGCAAGACAAATCCACAAACATGTCAGATTATCTTGCTTAGTTTATAAAACACTGAATAGCTTGAGGGATTGCTAATGGCTAGAGAGCCTTTTGTTTACAGTTTGTGGTTTCAATACCATATGATGCCTACGATGGCCTTGAGTCACTTTTATCTGGTATCTATTTCATGAGGATACATAATACGAGTTGTTGAGCTCAACACTGTTTTTCTACAACAAAAGATGATCACAGGTAGCACTTCTGCTGTCAGTCTTGGGGGTGGAAAATAAAAGGCTGAGTGCAGAAATAGAAACTATGAGCATGTTTTACAGGTGCAGAGAACCCCGAAGCAGCACACACTCATGTTCCTAGGCCTACATGATGCAGTGCAGTGCCATTCAAATTTGCCATCTTGGTCCTACAAGCAGTACACAGCTATAAATGCATCAAGCTGGATTTATTAACTCTGGCATAGCATCTCCCTAACAAAGATGTACTTCTTCAAGACCTAATCTGAACCCTAAATGTGTATTTCTCTGGGAAGTACATGCACACTTGCAGGCGTTAGTCACAGATGAGAGGGCTGTCCTTATTTTGGGGGAGAGTGCTTGGAAAACTGCCTTTGGATATGCTTCACTAACCTTGGAGAGCAGCCTGGAGCTCTGGTGCTGTCATCTTCAAGACTTAATTCACCCAACATGAACAGTAATATCACCTTTCCTTGAATAACTGAAACACGTGGTTTCTTATCCTTAAGACTAATGAATAAAAATATAGATATATTTTCTCTTAACCATTACATACAGACGGGTTGTTCAAACGCCTGTTTGCTTCTGTAAGAACATACTGGATCAAACTAAGGGTCTACAAAGTTTACTATCACAGCTCCAACAGTGAGCAGTGTCAGATGTTGAGGAAGAGTATAAGTCACACAAATAGAGAGTGATTCCCTTGCTAAATGCTCCCAGTTTCCAAGAGTCAGTCATTCCTGAACTTCTACACCTGAAGGTTGCATTTGAACACTGGACTTAACAGCCATCAATGAACCCTACCTACATGTCTCTGTGACATCATCTTTCCAAAAATTAATTACCTAAAAAGTCACAAATGGCTATGTCAGTAGATTATATACGTGTATTAAAACATACAGAAAGAACAGTAACTAGGAAATTCAAAAAAAAAAACCCCATCCAGCATAGCTCCATAACATTGGAACAGAACCAAATCAAGCGAATGGCCATATCCCCCAGGCTCTCCCCATCCAAAACCCTCTCATTCTGAGCATCTGCCCAACAAAAGGGGAACTGGATTACAGTAATAAAGACTGGATGACCCTGTCACTGGTCCAGAGTCAATTAAACAGGGGGATAGTGAGGGAGGGGGCGTACAGATGCTGGGTTTTTTTTAATTTTTTTTTTTTCAAGTTAACTGAAAGAAAGCACTTAAAAGTAGAAGTTTACAGACCTCTCCTGAGGAGAGAGTATGAATAGCTCACAGCTGCCTTAAACCTTCCTGAGATATGCATAAACTACATTTTTATTAGAGCTGGATTATACTAGCAGCTATCCAGGAGGTTCAAATGCCTAACCACTGGAGACAATCAGAAGCACACAAAGATCTCTGCATAATGAACATAAATATCCTTTCAAACAGAAAATCATGATGTACTCTGCTGTAATCAAGTCTATATTGTTGCATAAAGAATTTTAAGCAGAAGAGCAATAGATAGGACAAGTTAAAAAGAGATGAACAAAAGAAACTCAAATGTTTCTTCATAATCGCTCCGTTTTAATCATTTTTTCAATAAAATAGTTATATATGATAATGTATTATTAGATAGCTTCTTTCATCTCATAAGTACAACTCTAAAACTAACAAGGTAGTCTTTCATTGTCATGTTTTAAATCAAAACTTATTTCAGGAGTTTCAAAGTGGGTCTAGGATTTCAGCATATAATTTTGAGACTAACTAGTGCCTGCACAGAGTAAAGACAGTCACTGCCTATTGTCAGCACTAGGGGAACAACTTTAAACAGTTTAGAAGCCCATCAAACAAGGGCAAGCCCAGTGCCAAACCCCAGCCCAGGTAAAGAGCTGATTGTCAAAAATGCCTGAAGCAATTGTTCTTCGTCTGTTACCTGACCTCCTTTTCTGCCATATTACTTACCTGGTGGTGGACTTTGGCAAGTTTTTTCAACAACAGAGTAATAACATCACCATTTTGAATTTTACATTACTTTGCAATGTTCAGAAAAGAGGATTGTACAGGAAATCTGGGACCAACCTACAGAAGACAATGTAGCCTAGTTTGGACAGTGTAAATTCGTAGTAAATTCGTCTTCTGAATATCCTGAAGAATGGAAAACTTAAGTTATATTAATCCAGAACAGATGCCACCTTTGGTTTCTTGGCAGCAAAACTGTTTTACAGGTATTATCTTTACCATATCCCATGAGCAGGAAATAAATAAAAAGGAATAGAACAATTGCAAACAGGTGCATTTGCTCCTAGAAAGAGCCTTGCTGCGTAAGAAAAACATTGATTGTTGCACTTGAATGTGCTGTAAAACAGTCAGAAGAGCATTTGGAAATATTTATTGCGAAGACATCCCTACGATCACCCATTCACTATTGAATGAGTATCTCGGGTTTACATTTTATGACCATGAACAGCACATCTCCAGTAAGTGCTATTTATGGGGCACAATCAAATGACTTCTTTTTCCCTACATTCCTGATAGCACCTCCAAAACATGTAACTACTGCATCACAGCACCTTATTTAGGATAGGTGGAAATAATTATATCTGAATGCAGAACTGAGTATTTAGGTAATATATAGAAGTAGTAATGGTCTACTCACACATGTACTTAATACGATAGGCATGAAAAGCATCAAACATTTATTTAAGAGATAAAAAGAATATAGCAATAATCTTCATGAAGGCTTTATTTTTACAAACAACGTAAAAATAAAGCAACTTCAGAAAGACTGTATTAAAAAAACCCACAAAATACAAACTAACAGAAAAAAGTAAGCCCAAATCAAACTTCAGGTCAAGCCAGCAAGGCATGTAAATAAGTTACATATTAAATGAGTAGGCTGCATTGCAAACTTGCGAGCAATCTTTATCTATCCGTCCCCCAAAGCGTGGTGACATTTCCACTACCTTACTACAAACAAATCCAAAACCCAAATAAAAAAAGATGAGGTGTAACAGTACAGTTTGTGGATTTTGAAATCTTTCTGGAAATTCTGCTTAAAGGAAACTTTAAAGAAAAAAAATGAAGCGAGAAGAAGATAAATTTTGGTACAAAAGAAAAATGTCTGAATATTGGGATCCACTGTGCTCTGGATTAGTTTCCCAAGATAAATGCTGAAAGCCTCATCACTTGATTGGTTAGAACAAAGTACTGGGAAATACACATTCTAAGTATACCAAGGCAATCTTGCAGTGGATGAGATTGAACTGAATGGCATAATACATAGTTTTCCAATTCTAATTTCTGCGACTATGAAAATATTGCATTTAAAATGGAAATGCATTATTAATGACACATACAAACCTTAATAATTTACTATCAGTTTTTATGTTGCCTAAACAAACCAGTATATCATTTCATTACCATGTGGAGACCCCAGGAGAGACTTAACAACAAGGGGAGGGGAAAAAAAATATATCATTTAGTTCTTCAAAAACATAATAGCTATTTAAAGTCATAAGACACAAGTAGAGAGCAATAAAGAACAGCAGGTTCTACAGCTTGTAAGGCAAAAGCAGAACTCAGCTTTGAGAAGGGGAGGAGAAGGAAAAATACATAGCATTGCTTCAAGTAAAAAAAAAAAAAAGCAGGCTTAGATCTCAGATGACATTAATTGATTCAGGTCTGCTGTCTTTGAAACAGGGGCTTTGACTATATAAATGTAATAGCATACTGCATATGCAGTCAGGGGAATTTAACTTGCAGTCTTCTAATCCACCTAGTGCTGAAGTCCGTATTACTGAGGGAGATCACCTACAGACAACTCAATATCTCACACAGTCCTTTGTGGGGGTTGGGAAAAAAAAAAAAAAAAAAAAAAAAAAAAAAAAAAACAAAAAAAAAACCCAACCCAACCAAACAAGAATAAAATCAAGAAATGGAGCAGAGAATTTTTTTGGGGAAAAATTAGGGATAACTTTTCTTGAATCAACACAGGAAAAAAAAAGAAAGGTGAATTTAGCACAATCAGAAGCTAAAACAGGTCCTTTTAAACTGTCTACTACTACTACCTAATACCAAAGAATGCAATCACTGCTTCTCTGTACCAACACCCTGAATATTTAAAAGACAAAACAAAAGCACTTAGTAAGAGAACTAAAAAGCAATTAAACTCTTTTATGGACGCATCCTGACAAGAAGCTAATAAGACAAAGGCTGGATACAGGTACAGAGCAGCTGGTATCTGATATCATACTATTGCCATTAACATGAAAAATATTTCTTAAATAACGTACTAGTGTATCTGCACTATGTCCCCATGACAAGGCTCCATAAGTTTTGAGCACTCTTCACCTCTGTATTCACATATATGAAACTGTATCATCTTTTGAACTATGCTCCACATTAGATTCCTTGATGGACAGGAGATGAGCACACTGTCTACTTCATGGCTGCCTCTTACCCAGGCCATTTTCTACTTCATACTGCCCAGCCATTTACCAGGTCATGGAGTAGGTGAATCTTAATATTCTTTAAGAGATTACTAACCACAATGCCTGAGTTTCATCTTTCCAGGAATGACCACATCACCTGTCTATATTTAGCCAGTAGTGGAGCTAAATCGTAGCAGTTATTCTGCCACCTGATGCTCCCTCCCCAGTTGAGAAGGAGAATTGGGGAAAAAAGGGAGAAGCCCCGTGGGCTGCAGTAGAAACAGATTTAACGAAGTAACAAAACTAATACAATCATGGACAAAGTATGGAAGGTTGTACTCAGCCTGGTCCTTGATGTCAGCATCAGGAGCAGAAGACCAGGAGAGAGGAGCCCCAGGAAGAGGAACTTCACCCTCAGTGAGCTCCCTCCTTTTATAATCAACATGATGCAGTGGTATGGGAGTCAGCTGATCTTGATTGGCTCTCCCAGCTGACTCGGGGCTACTCATGGCCTGCCTGCATGGGTGGCCCATGGGTCTGTGCCTGGGGAACCAGGACATCACAAAAAAACACCCAACTTTTTTAATCACTAAATTTTATGTTTAAAAGCCATGCATTTTATTTTTTTTTTTTTTACTGCAGAACTGTAAAAATATCCTTTGCAGATAGACAGGGATTTGCTGACTTACCACCTAACATGTTTTGTTGTTTTTTTGCAGGGCTGTTCCAATAACATTAGCTTTTCAGACCTGCAGCCACCAGGAGCACAGGGATCAAAACCGAGAAAAACAAGCAAACCAACCACCCTCTCACCCCCCTAAAAAAAAAAAAAAAAAAAAAAAAAAAACCAACAACAAAAAAACGCCAAAAGAATGAGAAGCCCAACTCATAAGTGACAAAACCCAAAAGACTGGTTTGGTGGCATTCCCTCTCTGAGCCCTTCTCACAGCAGCCTTACAGAAAGCACTGAATCCTTAATGTTGACAAATCATTTGCATTTAAAACAAAAACTTCCTTATAATTCAGCAGCTTTTCTGCATAAAGTAGTCCAAGGGGAAAATTACATAAAGACATGGACTGCATTTTGACACTTCTCTTTATAGAAAGAAAATACAAAACCACAAAAAAACCCCAAACAGGTCCATTATCCTAAAAATTAGTAAGGAGCACTAACGATCACTAACATTCATATACTTTAGCTCCAAAAACACAGCACTTCTTGACTGAGTGCATTTCTGTCCTCATTCAATAAAACGGACAGAGTTTATTATCCCATGTTTCAAAAATAAATGGCATCAGTGAAGTGAAACAACGCAAGATGGTCAAATACCTACTTAGTTTAAATAAATTATACCTCCCTCTCTCCTGCTCATAAAGACAGTACTGTAAATTCCTGAAAGCACATGTGATATTATTTTGCAGGGATAGAGCACATGAATGCTTCCTACTTTATACCCCAGCAGTTTGACCAACTAAACTTATATCAGCTGGCATCCTTCAGCCCTCAGCTCTTGAATTCAGAAAAGCCTTCTTGCAGGCTCTTTTTCTACGCTTTCTAACCTCATTCCCCTTTGCACACAGACACACATTACAGTGGGGACCAGAGGGCAAGAGCTAAAGCCCTAAGCATGCATTAAATTAACTCATTTTAAATTTAGAGATGCATGGACACACCAAACTATATAAGACTTGGTCTCAGGGGCAACATTTTATACTGCCATAATGTTCCATTTCCACTGTAGTACATCTCCAAATAGAAAGGTAGTAATTCAGTTTAGCTCTAACCTGATATCCTACACTTATAATTAAAAGGAAATATTTAAAGTAGGACTCAGAAGAACAGATTTTTATTTTTTTTTCCCCAAGTGCATGAAATGGACCTATCCTGAGATAGGTGTTATTATGTAATTGATGAGCCAGCAAGGCATTTGACAGACAAAAACTTTTTAATTATGTTTTAAAGTCAGGGTTATACTTCAGAGTTGAGTGTATTTGGTTAGAAGGCATGGAAAATCTCAGCAGGGCTCCACCAAATAGGCGAAGCTAGTGATTTCAAATGGTCAAATATATGTACGTATCTCTAACATAGATACACGCATATACACAATTAGTACATACACATATAAAATACACATGCACTATTGATGCAAAGCTTATTTTTTTTCCTCTGGGCTTCTGCAGCCACTGCATTACCAGAACTACAAGTGGTCCTCAGCATGCCAGACACAAAGAAACCCTCTATCTCATTTGGAAAAGTTTTAAGCCTACCACGTCATAGTTTCAAAATGGTTCCCCCAGACAACAATAAGCTTAAAAACTGGTAATTATGGTGTTGCAGCTGTGGCAGCATTCAACTTCCATTGCTGTTAAAACCTTGTCAGAAAATAACCCTTTGGGCTGAAACTTCTTATGCTTGATCTCACTGCAGATGTTTGCACCTACAGATTTTTGCTTGTTTGTTTGAAGGAAAAAACGGGGTATTTAGCAGGGCAGAAAGGTAAAAAGAAAACAGGAAACAGGAGGTTGCATATAGAGTTGTTAAGTCTTAGGACTAATATTCCTAGGTTTTCTAAGACTACATAATGTAAAATTCATTGTGAGCCACATTCTGCCCTCATCGTGTCACTGAGCAGAATTTAGGCTTTCAATTGCAAAACTGAAAAGTGCCTCCTGCTTTTAAACAGTAGATAATGTGACACTGTGCTTTTTCCTTTGCTCTGCTCTTGTCTGGCTCATTAGCCTTGTGAGACTTTCCCCAGCCCTCAACCTGCATTCAGTACAGAGCAGAAGAACAGAGAGTTGGAGTATTCTGGAGAGTGACCTGCACTACTGAATATTGAGGATATAAACACATCTTTTTTCTCTCTAAAGATTCTCAGCTGTTCTGATCCTGAGTGTTTAGACAGGTGAGAGCTGTCTGAGATTTCTCTGATGCAGAACTTAAGTACTGATTCCTCTCATAGGAGTTACATACTAGTGACATCTATGGCAGCTCTGTCATTGTCTTCCATATGAACATTACCAATCCCATAATAACCCACACTCAGTAATAAGCAGTTCAGCAGATGAAATGGAAAAGAGTTTCAGCACATCCCCATCAACATAACATTGCACAACCGATAAACCTGATGAGGTCAATAATAACGAAAATAATAAATAATTAATAAATAATAAATAATGAAAATTGAATATTATCAGGGAATTTCTCCTGAACTTCAAAAAGCATCATACTGGTTACAAAAGTTTATCATAATTTAACATAACAATTTTTATTTTTAATGCCATTTTAGAAGTTATACATCCATGCAAATCAATCACGAGAAATAATGAATTCTCAGCTTCCAATCAAAAGAATTTTATGTAGCTTCATTTAATGACTTCAGCCAACACACTTAACCTACCGGTAAATTAAAATGGCAATGTAATCTACTTACTCACTATATAAGATAATATTAATAGCTTCTAATTATACATGCATGGTAATATCTGTGATTTCTAAACATCACCACAATGCAACTCCTCTGTACTCTGCATGAAGTCCACTGGTTCATAGACTCCTAAACAGAAATATCTGTTACTATGCATACTTTTCAGCACAAGCAAAGACAGACCATTCTCTCTGATATGACAGTGACTACAATAGGCAAAGAAAACACAGCCTCCTATTGACATAGAAACGTTCATACTCTATTAGGTGTTCAATAGTCAAATTTTTGGCTTATTTGTACCACTGTGATTCCTCTTTTTAAGTTAAGACAACCAGCAGAGTTTCTCTGTAATTAATCTTTTTTTATATAACCTTTTCATGTCTTTTATTTTTTTTTTTTAGTATTTATGTAGTCATGTGGTCTAATTGTAAAATGCAGTCCTTCGCTGTAATGCTTACACTCAGGGGAATGAAGATAAGGTTGTAGTGGGAAAAATTAACTGTGAATTTCTTGACTTGTGTATAATAAAATATCAATTTAAATGCTATATTAATATTAATATATTTTATTCTGTAATTGTTTTAATTGAGAGAGACCAATTAGGGAGGAAGAAAGTGCCTATTAGTCCACAATAAAAATAATACATTTAAGTACTTCATTTTGTAAAGATGCCTCTGCTGGTTTTTATTGAAATTTCCACTTAGGGAGATTGCTGTTGTTCTTAACATGCTTTTTTAAATCTGACAAAGTTTTCAGTAATTATACCAGAAAATTTGAGGAGCTTTCAGGGCTCTGCAATTTAAATCAAGTTATGTCTTTGTAGATAGATGCACAATTCAAAAGACACTATTGTTGATATTTTTAAGCATAAGTGACATTCTGCTAGGTTCTTCATGGCCATTTCATTTATCCCTTAGAATCTTAGAGCAGGCTATTTAGAAAAAGCCAACTATTAGAGAGGAGGCACTACTATATGAATACACACTTTAAAAATCTTGGAAAGTATTTTGGTTTCCCACCTGAATTTTCTTGGGAAGAGAGAAAAAAACATCAGCAAAACTTTGCCTGAAAACTGGCACTCAGTTTTAACAGCTAATATTGTACTCTTAAATAAAAAGTACTATGATGCAGGGTTACTTTCAATGTGTTTAAGGACACATCCCACAAGCTTCCTCCCCTTTTAACTCCAATCATGCTTCCACTGCTAACAACTCCTCAAGTGGGGAAAAAAAAATAATCTATTTTACAGGAAACACAGGGGATGAAAAGCATAACATCATTAAGAGTAAACACTTATCCACCCCATAAGTTTATTAAGGCCAAAGAGAAACACACTAATAAATCCTTAGGGCATAAGAATTAATACTACTGGAGTCTTTGCCAGTGTCTTTGTCCTTCAGAATGATTTTCTAACATGGATTACTTGGACTTCATGAGTGACATCATGATTTTTACATAGGAGGAAAAAACAACAAAAACCCCGCATGGTAAATATGTGTAAGAGCCATTCCAGCAAAAAGTTGCATCACAAAGATATGTGAACAGGAAAGCAAAGAAAATCTTGAGGAACACATTTGAAAGACAAAAAATGTAATTGTACTAATTTCTGACAACTGATAAATGTCATGACTTGCTAATTAGCAATGCTGAAAACAGATGGATTAAGATGTGACAAGCTATCTTCATAATCCTCACTTCACGGCATGGGTAAATATCCACTCATAAAAACTGCCTATTACTCTTCCCTGGATCCACCAGTCTTAAATGTATTCACTGTAATTCACCTTTAAAGATGACTGCAAGCTCTCTGGGACAGTTGTGATAAGGAAAGGGCATTATTTTTAAAGGTGAAGTTTGTCTACAAAGAAAGATGGGCTGCCTCCTTGGAAGAGATGGCAAAGCATACTACAGAATGCTACGTCTTTTGAAAATAAAAAATATTTTATTGTTAAATGCAAGTGCTCAACTTTTTAAAATAAGAACAAGTAACTTTTTTTATAACATCTGTACAGCACTGACAGCACATAATTGCGTTCTCACAATTGACTTTGTATCTTAAAGCAATCACTCTGTATGAAAATTTTATAAAGAGAATAAAAGGGAGACAGGTTTTTAGAGAGGTTCTTTTATATTGGCTTGCATTGTTTTCTTTCTTTAAGTATGTTTGGGGTTTTATTTAACAGAACCTTGCATACTTCTAAAATATGACAGTCACTGTACAAGATGGTATTGTGTAACTAGAGACACTGAAAAGTCACCTTAAAGAATACTAATTCAGAATAGAATATTTCTCCACAATAAATAAATAACTTGAAAAACCAATGGAGAAAAGGATGACTTGATAATGGGATAATGATACATGCTGCATCAAAGTCTGTTAATTGAAGGTTTGCCGTGACCAGTGAATAACATTCATTGTAAATGTCTTCAGAAAAATAATACCCTGCTAAAAGTAGAAAATGATCAAGAGGAAAGAAAATTGTAAAGGAATGAAAATTAGTAGACTTTACATACTAAAATATAATGGTAGCTCTCAGAGCCTAGAATGGCAGACTAATTTTCCAAATTAGACTGGTTAGTTAATTGTGCACTTCAATATGCCAAGCATTTCTGAATAATACTAAAAATGTTCACAAGTTTGACAAGGAATAAAAATCATCTAAAAACTATATTGTCCTAAAGACACATATATAGAAAACATATACATACATACAAAGATGACGGAGGCAGCCTACAAATCAGAGCTTTGTTGTCTATAGAACTCATCAGCTGTAGTTCAAATCTAACCTCAGGTATAAAACAATATATATATACTTATGACATTGAATAATGAGAAATATTATCAATTTTGGGGAAAAAAGTAATTTTTTATATATATGTAACATATAGCATCCAGTACTGAAAAAATTAAATGACATATATACATCTTCCTTTGAATTTGATTTGGGTTACTTGCAAATGTAGTGTTGTCTTCACGATGAGACGCCTACCTGATTTAAGAGTGTACTACAAAAACTCTTAAACTGTCTTAGATTTGCTGTGACAAATTGTCAGAAAGTATTTTAATTCTTTTAGCATAGTATTTGGAAATGCTACAAAGAATAAGAACGATGTATTTAAAAGATGTTATTAAAGAATAAAATATGCACTGAGAAGATCCCTTTTAAGCATTTCATTATTTTACTCCATTTAAATAACTGGTATCTGCTCATCAATGCAGAGGAATGAACAGCGACTTTTCAACAATACCCGATAGTGCTCAGAAATCTTTATTTCAGAATAAAGAATGGAGCAGAGCACAATTTTGAAAAAAATACTATTTCATGCTATGCCATGCATGTGACTGCCTAGGAACATTTAGGGGGGATAAACTAACCAGATCTGGACATAGCAAAAGCAAGAAGGATTTGTAATGAATGCTGAGAAAAATTAGCATTAACCAGGCAAGAAAATAACCACACTGTAACCAAATCTATGTGGCTGCTCATATACAGGAGAAGACAAGTGAAAGATGACAAATTGGCAAACTGCTCTAAATAAACTAATACAAAGCTCAGAACACAAGAAAGGTACATCTACTGAAACCAAGAGAATTAAAATAAAGTGTTTCTCAATACGAATGCAATTAGCTTTTGGAAATCTTTTTTCACAATGCATAACTGAAGCCAAGAGCTTAAAAGGATTAAAAATACTAGTACAAATTAATATAGATAATGAAGGAAATAATAATTACAACAGTAACTTAATTCGTGTTTGTTTCATAAGGGCAAGGAATCTTTCATCTTCCAAAAGTATGTGGCATTGGCCACATGTTTTGGACACAATAATACTATTTCCACATGAATAACAGTTTTTCCTGTGTGGAAGCCATGGTAAATGCGTCATTAAAGAAAAAAATAATTTTAAAAAAATGTTACAGCTGAGGACGCACTTTGCAGTTAGAGGAACAAGACACAAACTGAACATGGAGTAAAAGAAAAGTGTCAAATGACAATGAAGACATGAACTGGTAAGATTTCCCAATGAATTCTGGTGCAGAGATTCCTGGACAAGAAATTTCCTTATGTTATGCATGAGATCAGATTAAATTAACCAAAGGATTCCTATTTGTCTTCAAAACCTACCCATATCATTAATTTAATGGTCCACTAGGGCTTCATAGATGCATACAGGAGTAAGATAGCAAGCTGTTTGACTTTCCTACTCCAGCAACATGACAAACACAAGACAGACAACTAACCACCAATTTTCTCCCTACACTCATCTGTGATTCTATGTTTGGGCATGAGAAAGTAAAAGCAGGAGAAAGTTCTTCATCGCTTTCCTTAAGTAGTTACTATGAAATGCTTTAAAGAATACCTGCATAGTAGCACAACTTTTAATAGCACAACTTTTTAATAAGCTTATTTAGAAAACATCTCTGTTTCGTAAATACCTGTATAATAGGAAAAGCCAGTGAGAGCCAACAGTCTTGGAAAGGACCAAACCTGGAGCTTGATTTCTTGTTCAAGTTCAGAAGCACGCTGCTATCTGATATTACTAGTTCCACAAATCATGTATTTGGCAAGCTGACAACTTTTTATTTTTTCTTTTTTATATTTCAGTTAGTTTAGGCAACCGAGATGAAAACACTTAATACTGATGTCAACACTTCTACAGCTTCTGATCGGTGTACTTTCACTATCTAAAAACACCTGTAAGAAAATTTAATCGCACTTCCAAAAACAAACAAAACAAAACAAAAGGATGATCCATTAGTTGCATATTTATGTAAGAAGCCCTAGGATTCATCCTCTGCAGACCTACAAAGCTATTGATAAATATTTCCTGTTGGCTATTTACATACCAGGTTGCATTTCAGGTTTGCATTTGATTTTACTTCCTAGGACTAAATAAGAAATAAACACTCTCCCATCAGAGGGCATCAGTTTGATGGAGCACCTGAGAAGAGCAGTAACCAAAACACAACTTTTGCACTCAACTGTTGTACATGACTTTGTCACCTTTACTTCACTTTAGATATCATTCTGTCCTCCTGGTCTAGCCAAGGCATTGTTCAGGATGAGGATAAGATGATCTAAGTATCACCATCATGCCCAGATCCCAAACTATACCAGAACTGCCAGTTCATGTTCACTCAAGAATCACTGAAAACTTTCTCCCCTCCAGCAGGCATTAAGTTCTGCTGACTTCTAATAGTTGCAGCTAGCAGTCTAGGTTGGATTTGGAAACATGCGATATAAAAAAAAATTACTTCGATATCAGTCAATTATCTGGTGTAAAATTGTGTTGTATTTTATACTGATTGTCATAGGGTTCACAATTTCCAAATTGGATATTTAATAACTAGGCTCTGAAGGTCACAATTTTTTAAAGTGCCTAAGTGGCTTCAAAGTCTGGTTTTAGGCACCTAAATAATTTAGGTTTTATACTGAAAAAGAAAAAGTAGATCATTACTCACTAGAAAACACATGCCAGTGCAAAGGAAAACAGAACACACTAGGAAAACATCACAGAGCACAAGACTGTACTGTTTATGAGGAGTTTACTTCAGTCTATTTACTCGTGAGATCAAAATCCATCTAAGACCAAGTATAGGTTACAGCTTTGGGTGTGCAGAAGCTGTTTTTGGAAAGGTGTGTGAAGGGAAGAATATGCCTTGGAACACAGTTTCAGAGCATTCCTTCTTTAGTTAGAAGTTTATTTTTGTTTTAAGTTTACTTGAAGTATTGTGAAGAACACAATTTCAAATAGTTGATTTACAGGCCCTAATAAAGTCACTTAAATAGCAAACTAGAATAACATGACTTACGATCACTGTTTGTCTAATTGACTACATTCAGAATGGAAATACTTGGGGGTAAGAAAAAAGGCTTACATAAAGTACCTACATAATTAATCCAGCATCCATTAAAGACAAGTTCCCCACAGTGTATTTTTTATTAGCATGTTGCCTAGCCTCAATCCTAGGTATATCAGCTGTTCAGGTTCTCAGCACTTCCCCTACAGGGATCCTTCAGGCTAACATATGACATCATTACAGAGGTTTTCTTCATCACATTGTAAGTCAGTTCTAAGTTATCACAGTGTATGTTCTTATATTCTGATTATATTCATTCAGTTCCATGACTCTCCTTACTCCCTGTGATTATTATCCATCAGAAATCACGTTATGAAGTTATGGGTGGGGGGAGAAGGGAAGAATCTCATTAATTTTTTACATTCTTACTTCTACATTTAAACTTACATTTATAATGTGGAAAATTCAGATAAATTAGCCTAGAAGGCCATCTATTGTGTTTCATGGATATGACTATGACTCTTCAGGGACTTCCAGATCCAAAACCAATATAACGATAAGTAGATATGTGGGATAAATACAGAGACGTACTGAATTCATGCCATAAACTGAACTGACATAAGAGGTCTCCTGCAATTTATTTTTTTTTTTTCCTGGAAAAATAGTCATTACTAGGACTCATTAAATGCAAAATACTAAACCAAATAATTGTCTATATGGGCTTTTTTTAAAAAAAGGATCATCCTTTAAGTAGGTTTTACTAAGAAACATAGGGTTGTATTCTAAAAGGGACGTTTGCCAAAATGTACAGTAACGTAAAACAACCATTCATCCACTGCTACCCATGCAACACAGTTAACTGCTATTAAAAGCTGAAATCAATTCAACCCACAAATACAGCACCGAGGTCTCAACCAAATAAAAGTTACAGAAAATGTCAGAAGGCAGCATGAGCTACAGGCAATGCTGATCAAAGATTTTTCTGCCAAACAGAATACATCCTTCCTAGCAATGAACCACTCTCCCTCATCAGCAAGACCCAGTCACGTGTTACTCCTCAGGATACTGAGTACATCCCAAACCCACAAAGAAAGGAAGTGTACAACAGTGTTTTTACCTCACCATGAAATAAAACCACAAGATACCGGAACGAAAGGAAATGCTTTCAGGCTTTTTTCCCAGTTCTATATTAATGTATAGATCACCACAAACAGAAGGGTTTCACTGACACCTTACTGAAGAGAACAGTGAAATATCCCAGCCTTGTAACTCATTTTCAAATTTCTTTCCCTACAGTTTTCAGACAACACCTGGACCACCAAAAGGTAAGCACATTAAGATTCCTATATTTCACCTAGCTGTCAAGAGTATCACAGAACAGGCCACTTTCTCATGCCAGTGAACAGACATCTTCCCATGTAGTACACAAAACAAGAGCAAACTATGATTCTGATGCAACCCTTAAAGATTTTTAGATTTCAAAACCAAAAAAATCCCATGCTACAAAAGAATAGCATTTCAGCAAATGAAAAATAATGTTCTGCCAAATCATCAACATAAGATGCTCAGTATTAGACCAACAACATGTCCTAGCTATTCTCATTGGTTACCCAGCTCCTTGGAAAGGAGCAAATAATCAAATGCACATGGCAGAAAACAAAAGCAACTGTAACAGACCAAAAATTAAGAGACTAAGTGCAAGTTTGGTTTTCACTGAATCGTGTTTGTCATCCTCAAGCAATGACAATCAGAAACTATATTTTTAATAGCAAGTGTCTATTGCTTGGGTAAGAACATAAAGGTTATGATCCATCTCAGTTAACTTTAAGTACCTAGGAGGAGCATGTAACATAAGCTTAAATTTTGTTCCTTGCAACTATAAAAGAGGCCTCCATAGAGAACATGCCATTTCTCGTTTCTTTCAATTAGAAGCTTAGCAGAGGATAAAGTTAAACACCAGAAGTGTTTCCAAAGTGGTTCCAGGACTTACAAATCTTCCTTGGCTTGCTGTGGAGAAACATAAGAAACTAAGACAAACTCTTTGCCCAATGTCAGCTAATACTGAGTAAACCCATCTTCATCCTTCAATACCTGCTGATAAAATCTGATACTATCACCTACGAGGCAGAAGATCTGTCTTATCTGAGAGATGGTGATAATCAAGGTATCCATCAGAAAGGGCTGAGCTATTTTCTTGGCTCCCTAACAATCAAATATTGATGGGAAACTATTTTCATCACTAGCTCACTCATTTCTGAAGGTCTACAAGGAACAGTACTGTCTAGTGATTTTTAACATACTTAGGCAATCATCAAGGGGACAGATCAGAAACGTTTTTAAGTATCATGAATCACTGTTTCAAATGTAAACCACAACTTGCTGATGTTACCCTCTCTAGTGCATACAACTAAAACCACCATGCAGCCAAAACAACAAACAAAATCCTACTTGCTAAAAAAATTTTGCATACACTTGCTCCTGTACTATGAAAGACAAGAAACAACAGATGATCCTATAAACTTACACACTAGTGGGAGATATCCTGATAATATATGGATAATTGACATAAAAAATTTTATCTTCCTACTATTTTAATCCCTCTTTTCCAGTGTATCTCAGAAATAACAATCTCCTCCCTCAGAACTATCAATTGTATTAAAGGATGACCCTTCTTTTATGAGACTGCTACAATAAAAGTAGAAAACATGGCACAGGCACTGACTCCAGAGCTGCAGAATACATTTTAATATTAAAAAATAATACTTTTAATAGAAAACTTTAACATAAAGGAGAAAAAGATGTAAACTGATAAACTACAAGGAAGGAAAAAGGGTAATCTAAGACCTCCTTTCAAAAAAATTAAAGGATTATGCATTCTGAGTCTGATTATTTTCTGATATAGGAAAGAAATCCCCCCGAAAAATAATGGGCAGTCAAAGGAAGCCTCTCATGGATACACTGATTTCAACTAAACTTTCACCAAGAAAATTTACTTCGCAGTCAAGATAATTCCTGGTCAAAGGCTACAGGAGAGGGGCAGAGTATGCATGCCTCCTTCCTGAATGGAAAGACTCACAAACCCAGATGCTGTAAGGCTGAGAGAGAAGATTCTGACCAATTTACTAGTTTATATATCAGCTTTTGCAGTAAGGCAATATTTTTTTCACTAGATATGGCCAGTCATGCAATAATATTAAAATATCTCAATTAAAAGTAATAAAGAAAACGCACTGGTATTGCAGAGTAAACAGATTCCTTGAACAGTACATAAAAAAAAAGGAGGGCAGAGGAGTGGTGAGGTCTGGAGTAAAGAGATTTGCTCTATGCTGCCTATCAAGATAATTCAAATAATTGGAGCTTGACACTTGTCCCTCCTCAAACTAAAAAACATTAGTAACAACAGTATCAGCCTCGACAGAAAATAAAGACTGTATATATACGGAGAAAGTTAGTGCCTTGTGAACTAAGACAGAAGGTAGAACATTATTCTGAGAAGCAGATATAATTTTCTAATTAAGAATGTGCTACTCCATAACCCCAAAGCATTGAAAATTGAGACTGGAAGAACTGGCTTGCTGGCTCTGAGTTGTGCTTCCCCTGATCTGAATGCCTTCTTGCCTAACACAGGCTGCCTCTTATAAGAGAGCTTCCAGCTACTACTAACCTCAAGCACCCTTCATGAATCTTTCTTCCCTTTCCCTCCAAGATTTCTCTCTCACATATGCTTCCTCACTGTGAGAGGTGACTCTGAAAAGCTTAAGCCCAGAAACAGCACTATAAAAAGCTTTGTGATTTTTGTTCCTGTCCCCCAGCACTGTGCTCCTCCCCATCTCACTTGCCAAAGTTGATTACAGTGTTGAACATGTATACATTTAATTGCTTATTGGGGATGCCTGAATACTAGCATTTCCAAGTAATGTATCCTTCAACAAGACCATAGGATCCTATGTTATCAGATCCTTAATTCTCCAACTAAAATTAAGAGGCAAACATTACCGTTAGAATGCAGTTTTCTTAGAGTAGGTTACAGAAAAAACTGCCCTTCTAAATACTGTAACATTCCCACAATAACTTAGGGTTTACTACACAGAATACTCATTCAGTTTTATTTTCAGATTTGCTTGACTCAGGTTCTGTTACCCTCAGAAGCAAAGTGCTCGTCTTGATGTTTGTTCGTTGTGTTCTATGAATAGAATGCAGGTACTGTCAATTAAAAAGGTAGATATTTAGGAGGTTTTTTGCAAATTAATATATTTGGATTGAAAAATATGCTTGTGTGTACAAAATGCATTTTTTTAAAAGCATTGTTTGTTCTAATATCCATTTAGTCATAAAATGTAGCCTTAACTTCTACCCCATCCATAGCTTCTTCCTTTCTATTTTAAAGCAAAAATAGGTAGAGAACTTGGAAAAACGCAGCAGAATAACATTTACTTGGATAATAACTTCCTGCTAAAGTAATTTACATTAACACCGAGTCTCTTGAAGAGCTATGCTGCCATCTATTGGTAAAGAAAATACACTTCAGATGGTATTTGAGCGCGTAGGAAAGCTAATGTTCTATTAAAAACAACTTTCCTGCATTTATAGATCACTCAAGACAATAACACTCCTTTCCCTTTGCTGCTAAGCACATAATGGACTAAGTAGGGATAGAATAATTTGTACAATATATCAACAGTGAAAATTTTGCTGCATTTAACACTCGAATGAAGATCACTCAACCTGTATACCTTTACATATATTCCAGTCAAGCCATATTTTTTTTTAATAGAGGTGACCATGTCCAAACACATTCAGCACTAAGGCACAACAAAAAGGTCACAACTGAATAATCACAGTAATCAGCTGAAGGAATATATGCACATAAGAGTAAATATTTAATAAAAAGGAGGCATCAATATAAATTATTTCAATGGGTTAAATGCTCACTGAGAAAATTAGCTAAGGAGCTCCAGACTAACTCACCCTTACATGATAACCCTACAATGTTTAAGCATTCACCTCCACCTACAAATTATGTGAATTTCAGTGAATTGCTGATACTGGCTGCCATATTCTTCAAGCTAAAAGATTATCTGATGGATAAAAATGAGGTAAGTTGTTTTAAATTAATAACTGCTTCAAAAAGAAAGAAATTAAGGCTGTTATTTATTTTACTATTTGTATAGCAAACCCTGTTTGTCATGTCTTTTTTAGGTTTTGTTGTTTTGTTTTTTTTAAACCAGATCACCTGCACTTTCGGGGAACAAGAACAGCAGCTGGCAGCAGAGTACCCAGAACACTTACAAATTATGGAAGCTACATGCTCACGCTACCAATTCTTTTCTTTCCTAGCACCAACAGGTTCTTAAAATCTTATTTTAGGAGACAACTGTCATGCATTATTTCCGAGCAACTAAAAAGCAGGATTACTTGCAGTCATCATTGCTAAAGATAACATTTGGAAAATATTTTGAACTTAAAAGATACTGTTTTGGTTTTAGTAATGTCACTTATTGGGACTCTCTGCCTCATTCAGGATAATTAGGCTTTGATTTCCAAACTCGACTTTAAAAAGCCGTGTTATTCTATTTGAGTTACATTTCCAATAGGAACAAAATTTGAGTATTTTCTCTTCTCCCTTGTAACATACACTGCAAGAAGTTAATGCTAGGTACAGCAGAGGCTCTAATTAACTTACTTAGTGGCAATCCTCCTCTGCTAAGTCTCACCACTCCCCAAGCACACTGCACTTCGTGTTGCAGTGTGTTCTGTTGCTAGTATGTCTGTCATTGCCATGGTTAGCCTAAGCAGAAAAATAGTAACTCACAAGATTTTACTTGGGGTTATGAAGTTCTGCTGTGGATGGACACCACTACCACCCCACCTCCACCACCACCCCAATGAGAACTAACCCTGGCTGCATCTGCTCTTCTCTTATCCTTGAGCAGTACCTACTCTCTTGTCCGCTCCATACAAAGAGTCTAAAAGGAGTAGTGAGATTTTGAAACAAAACCACATTTTTTTCACACAGGTGCTGATTGCTACTTGTTTTTCTTAGCCTGTGTATAAAGGCTAAATTCCTTGAACTCAAATGGAATGCATTCCAAGCTCTGAAAGGCTGAACTATCAGCATAGCTCAACAAGGGATGCTGGGGAAGCCTAGAAGGAGAAAAGGTGGTGAAGTTTATCCCAAACTAAGTAACACAATAGAAAATGCATTCCAGGACTCCTAAAAAACAAGATAACATGAATTTGTTTCTGTTGTCATTATAGTTGATAATCAACGTCATATAGAGACATACCAGTTATTTCGTTCATGTAGAACCACTCAGCTTCTGTGTGCCCAATTGGTTTTAGTAAGATCATGCAAGTCTGGATATAATCACTTGAAGAAAAAGGAACATGCAATCACATACACAACAAGTAAGAGTGTTTAAATGAAGTTTTGGTGATGTATTTTCTCAACCTTAGGAGGTAAAGGTTCTTTAAAGCCATTTTTCACCCTTTGAATGTGCACATTGTAATTTATTATTACAAAGCAAGATAGGGGAATTTTTTTGATACACTTCATTGTATTTATATTAAAATTTAGGAATTCTAAGCCTTTTTAATGCATAGAAATGTGAAAGAATTTACATCTTCTACTTTAGTAATCAGCCATGTTATTGTCTGTTACTCTTAGCTGAATCTAATGTCAGAAGCAATACCCTTATCAATGAATCACAGGGTACCAAACCAGCAGTTTTTACTCATGCAAAACTACCATTGACTCCAATGTCTAGAAATTACTGCACGCATAATATGCACAACTATATGATCATCTAAGACCTTTTCCAAAATCAAACCCAAGAAACATACTTACTTTTCCTTTTTTAATATACATGGTAACAATCTCACTATTTTTAAACACATTTAAGGTATTAAATCCTTTGTTATCAACGTTAAGGGGACCTTTGTTTGAATCAAATTGGTCTCTGTTTTCATACTGACTTTCTAATTCAATTTAAGTACTTTCATTCTATTTTTAGACTTTTCTTTCATGAGACTCTAATTGATACCACAACAGTATTTGGCACAGCATAGCATCACTTCTCCAAAAAAGCCCGTCTTGAAAGAGAAAAAGAACTAGTAGGAGTTCCTGTAGATTGGAACTGAAGGAGACTGGTATAGTGGCACCTGAGAAATAAAAGTAATTTTTATATTGTGTCTCATTCTAGAAAGAGGTATTAATCCTCTGTCATTGATACTATTTAATTTTAAGACAAAAGATTTTCCTGCACCTGGAAAATGAAGGCAAATGCTGGCAACAGAAACAAGAAGGAGACATGTAACACACAGAAATCACCAAACTAAGAAGAGATTAGAAGGCCAAGACACAGGTTCCAACCCATGGAAGATGAAATGCTGGTCACTGTTACTGATGTCAGTGTGCTCCTTTTTTAGGGAGGTCAAGTGATGTTTTATTTCAAAAAAACTGTCAAGAGAACAGAATCAAATGGGCATATTTTCAAAGCAATATAAGAGAGGGATTAAGGGAGGCCATGGAGCTTTAAAAAAGTTCCTAACTCACAGATTCTATTTCTGATACACTGTATTTTATTTTCTTCTTTCCCATGCCCGAGTCTTTATTCTCCCTGTTGTCCCAACCCCTTCTTTATTTTCATTATCTTCTTTCACATTTTCTCCCTTCCACCAATGTGGAGTTACTCATCTCCCTGTTGCCTCTTTTCTCTGTTTAATCTACCTGTTGGCAGGCATGCTGTACTTTGCAAATCGTCTGTGTTGTTCAGCATCTAAAAGCACTTCCAGATTAATGTTTCAGACAGGAGTAGCTGGAGCCAAAAGGAAATCCCACTGAGGAAGTCAAATATTTCTAAACTAGTTTATCTCTACTGACTTCCACATAATCTGCACAGTGGCTTCACCTGGCTGTCATAGTGCAAGTTGCTAGCATATCTTTTTTTAATTATTTTTCCCTTTCTTGCATTCCTTTACCTTAAGATGGTGCTATATTTTGTCACTAGAGTGATAACATGCAATAATGCTCACTGTAGCTGAGAACCTCTGGTAATTTAAACTACTTTAAAACAAGGCTGGCAAAGAATCAGGTTCCATGAAATACCGACTTTAAGTTATAAGATTAATTCAGTCTGCAAATCACATTTTAATTTCTACATACTTAAAAATTCCTACCTATTTAGAACCATGTATATTTTTTCAATCATCATGCATCAGACAGAGAAAAGCAAACAAGTTAGGTGACATCTAGATTAAAGTTGCATAAATAATTCAATCTTAAAATTGGTGCTTGGTCAACTCAAACGCTTCATTTGATCTTCTCAGGGAACTGAACAACAGAAAAGTAATTTCAACATTAAGTTGACAAATATTTTTGGAGTCATAATCTTTTCAAAAACTTCAGAGGGAAAAAATGTCACGCATCACCTCAAATACCTCAGAATATTTCAACTTTCAGTAGAGGAAAAAATTATTATACCTGAAACACAAACACTTGTTTAACTCAAAATTTTTATTTTAGTGAATTATTGACTTAAAAAAAAAAAACAAACCAAAAAAACCTATTACTTGGTTTCAGCTGGGAAAGTTCACAGAACACTATCAGTTCACAAATACATAAACTATAACTTGAGAGCTGAGAACACGAGATAAGAAGAATTTATAAACCGAACTACTTCATGAGATCAGCAGCTATTTCTGTAACATCAGTTATGTTTTTTCAAGCATTTTTAAAAATTTAATTCATATTAATAATTGAGGGAGATTACAGATAAATACTTGACTGCAGATCAAATATCAAGAGTTCATTCAATACATCTCTGCAAATAAACAATATTTGTCTAACATCCAAACCACTATTATCTATTTATATAGCTGCATCCAAAGTATGTTAACTATAATAGCCATATTTACAAATAAGTTCTGAGGCTCATTTCAGTCACATATTTTCCAAAAAACTCTTGCAGAATCCTCTCACCATGAAGGTATATTATAATAAACCATAAGTAACTTGGATTTAGCTTTAAATATTGTATTTTAAAGTAGACGTAGTGAAGCAGGCCTTCTAAATCAAATACTTTTTAATATAGTTGAAGTCATACACCTAGGGGAAAAAAATGCAGGTTGTACTGTAGCAAAGAGGTTCATGTACAAACAAAGGAGCAGAAGGGTCATTTTATCTCTAAATACAGAGGGATCAATGCTGGAATACGATATCTCCTTCTGATACTTTTAAAAGGATATTGAAGAATTGAAGGAGTGTTAAAAAAAAGAAGCAGCCACAAAAAATTATTCAAGGTTTGGACAAAATGTCTTAAAGTGAGAGTGAAATAGCTCAATCTGTTTAGCTTATCAAAAAGAAGACTGAGCAGTAACTTGATTGGAGTGTGTGAGAACATTCACAAGGAGAAAGCATCGGGTACTTAAGCGCTCTCCAAATGTAGCAGAGAAAGACCCAGCATTAAGAAAAGGCTTGGCATTAAATACAGACAAATTCAAATTAAGAATAAGTCATAAATATTTAACAGTGATGGTGATTAACCACTGGTGCTATTGAAGCCATTGCCCTTCTCTCAGTAGTTTCAAATTAAACCTGGGTGCCATTTTGAAAAAATACCTTCATCACTGGTCTCCAAGCGAGGCTACCTGGGTGAAACCTTACAGGATATGGTAAAAGGTGTGGCAAACTGAATCTGCTTGACTTAAGATCTACAAAACATACTGGAAGAGCTCCCTACAGGTTTTAATAGAGCTTTCTCAACAGCTTCTAGTGGAACGTGTTCACTTCTCTCAACAAGAAAAAGTTTGGTTTCCCACTTGTGCCAGAGAACTCTATGAAAGCCTCTGTGTGCTAGCCAGAACAGCATATATAGGCAGCTGATTTCTTTAAAACCTAACCACATTTGTTACAACTTAAAAAAAAAGACATTACTTATGCAACAAGCCAGCCCACCAGTTTATGTCAACACAAGGGTTAGTTCACCATTACAAAACCCATATGAAAACACATAGGGTTAGGCGACAGAGGGGAAAAATATGGAAATTACTTTAAAAGAGCAGAATTTGCCCCCTCAGCATTTCCACATTTTCATGTTGCTAATTAACAACACTGTTCTAAAGTATGTTTTCAAATGGATGTCAGTGACATCAAGAACCAGAGCATGAATCACAGGAGATACTTTTAATATAGTCAGTCTGTTTTTTATAACATTAAAAGGGAACTGATGTGAGCAAAGCAGATTCACACATGATTGCTTAATCTCTTTCCACTTCACATAGCCTATCAAACCATTACAGCAGCAGCTAAAAGTCACATGTGGGGCTATGCACATGTCTGTGCAGTCACCCCCAAAAAACTTCCTCTTAGGTTTTAGTGCTGAGTATGACCTTACATAGCATGGAATATACCTGTGGTCAACCTGGATCAGCGGCCCAGGTTGTGTCCTCACCCAGCTTCTTGCACACCACAGCCTACTTGCTGAAGGGGGTAGGGCAGAGCAAGAAAAAGATGAAGTCTCAGTGCTGTGCAAGTACTGCAACACCCAAAACACAGTTTTAGTCACAAATGTGAAACACAGCACCATATGGACTGCTATGAGGAAAATTAACTCCATCTCAGGCAGACCCAGTACACAGGTGCATTTAGTCTTCAGCAGACAAGAGCTGGAAATCACCACTCCAGCTCTTAAGGGTTCACCAAGAGACTCCACTGAATTCAACTGAAAACAAGAAATAGGCTAGAAGAGTAATAAAAGTTATAAAATAAAATAATAACAGGAATTAGTTATATATCCAGAAGAAAATATTTTTCTTGACCTTCCCAGTAACAAATCAGTCACTACTCTCACTCTGCAATAGCATTGAGATGAAAGAAGGTGCAGAATGGAAGATGAAAGTAACTGAAATTCCACACATTTTTCATCTCTGTCATCTCTACACACAGCCACTCCATCAGCAACCCCTGGCTTGCTCCCACATGAAACAGACTGTGAAATTTTACTTTCCCTCAAACTCCTGCACAGCCCCACATAGCAGGTCATGACAAACCCGCATGGCCAAAATATTGGGTACTGCTGTTCATCACATCTGGGACCATTAACATTATTCTCACATAAATAAGAATAAAGAGTCCCCAGGCAGTACAGAAACATCCTTCTTGTCTATGCTATGTCTCTTTGCAGATGGAGAAAGGACTTTGCTTCCTCTGGCTGTCAATCTGGTTCCTTTCACTAGCATTAAAATTCACTTTAAAGTCTGAATAATAAGGATTGCTGACCCTTCCACACTGATAAAAACAAATAAATGTCAGTCAGACACCAGTTTAGTCACACAGGTACAGTAAACTTTTTTTCTAACCGCACTGCACAGATTTATTCTTTAAGCTAATCAGAATTCAAACAGAACAGGAATCAAATGTCACCCTGCCACGCTAACATCCATCAACCACAATGATTACATCTACATCAATCATTTGATATAATAGGAGTAAAGTCATTATAACAGAGCGTTGTCAAAAGATCTGGAATGGGTCTTCTATTTAGTATTCCATCATATAACACCTACAAGATGATTTCAAAGGCAGCACTGTGCGCTTTGAAAATATAAGACAGCTTGCTTCAGCATTTTCCTGGCAGCAGACCGTTACTCAATGACAGCATTCCCTATGAAGAAGTAACATTACTGATTTGAGCTTTATAAAAGAGGAGGGCATTGTTTTTTCTGTTCCATCAGTTTTTAAACTAGAACTGAAAATTAAACAGTTACACTGCTTTCACATATACAACCTGCAACTTAGCTAAAAAGAACCTTGTCATTCAGCAGAAGCATTGGTTATATCAGATAGTTCAGTAATAAGTTCATTCCAGTGTCTCCTTTACTTTGGAAGTCCCATTGACTTTGTCTCCTCCTGTGTCTAATTTTGCCTAAAACACCTCACTACTTCATTCCTAAACAGTGGCTTTCTGAAAAGAGTAGTACTACCTGAGTGTTACCATACATGAAAATACCACACACTAGTACTTCAAAATGTGAAGTTCACCTACAGCATTGGAACATATCTTCTCAGTTTACAGATCAGACCAAAGTCTAATGTCTGATTATGCTTTTTGGTGCCAGAAGACAAATTCCTCAGAGACTGCATATGTTGCACTCAGCACCACAGACAGCCAGTCAGAAGCACATATCACACCAGAGAAAAGAGAGGACAAACAATACAGCAAGTATCCCCTTTCTGGACATCATGGATCATGTCACAAAGACAGGACACCACTGCCACTTTAATCAAAGTGGAAAAAACTTACTTAGAGTGACCTTTCTGTAAATGAATCACCTTAGTGAACATGGAAACCTTTAACCACAGCTAAATTATGCTTCCTTTACATGGGAGTTATTGTGTGCAAAAAATGATAAAGACAACTAGTAAAATGACAAAGACTGAAAAACAGTCCTTTAGATCCACCACTACAAGGATGAAGACCATGGAGAACTTACTCCACTCAGCTTAGAAAGCAGACATATAATGAAAACCATTATATGTTAAAACCAACAGTGCAAATCAGATGTGCAATATCTGCTTGGACTTTATCAGTCTACTCAAGTTCTTTGCAAATAGTACTGACAGTAGTAATAGTTTTACCCAGATACAGTGGTTCGTAATATCTATTAATATACTCACAAGGGAGTTTGAAGGAATTATGTCATCACGTGACTTCCTCACAGGCTATTTGTACCTTGACCCTCACTAAATCATTGCAAATTCTTTTTACATATTTATTTTGACAGTCATATTTTACACATAAACAGCAATGGTAGCGTTATATATATCTCCACAGAATTAGGAGATTTAAATGGCGAACATTGTATATTTAC
This sequence comes from Podargus strigoides, assembly GCA_028020825.1. Classification (NCBI taxonomy): domain Eukaryota; kingdom Metazoa; phylum Chordata; class Aves; order Caprimulgiformes; family Podargidae; genus Podargus; species Podargus strigoides. Next base: position 69,497,901 of record CM051621.1, read on the forward strand.
TTGGCATTTCAGTGAACATAAAGGTTTATAGTTCTGAGGAAAAAATTGACTTTGGCTTTACTTCAGTCAATATTTATTTCTCCTTTCAATAAACATTGATGTTTGCCTCAAGAGAAGTCAATAACCTGTTAATGTACATTACTTGAATAACATTTGGGAATTACTAAACAAATGAGTCAAATTCAGAGGATCAAAAGATAGTGGGACCAAGAAAGACCTTACAAATCATTTGTTTAAACTTGCAGTCTTAGCAGAACTACCGGAACATGACGTGGAACATCGCTATGAACAATCCCTCCTTTTATCTTCAGCATGCTGCTACTGCAGCCAATTCCCTCTTTGGCATAGCTCACTTGCCAAAAGTTTATGTGCAAGGACTTTATCCTTTGCCATCCTTTCATGTTTCCAAAGCTAACTTCTCCTCAAAACATGCTTTGCTTCAAAGATCATGTATATTTTAACCACACGTTCTTATGTTTCTCTTATTTAACCTGTTTTTTTCAGTTTGCCATCCATATCCTATAGAGGTATCTTCAGAAGTCCTTAAAGGAACTCTGTTTATAATACTCCAAACTTTTACTGAAAACTCATGTTACAGGACTTTCTAGTTAGGGCTCCCTTCCCATATGACCACAATGCCTTAATACCATTAAAATGTACCACACCTTACCACTCACGTGAGATAGTAAAGCAGACAATAATCAAATTTTAGGGGGAATATGACCTTAAACAGTGAAAATACTTGCAGGCTCTCTCAGATCTTGGAAAAGTTATCCTTTAATGAAAAAAATCATATGAACAGTTAAATATATCCAATTACCTTATCACATTAAATATTCAAAGGCCAACTATAATGATAAACCTTAGCAACCTGTCACAGAGGAAGCTACGGGCTCGATTTAGCCTATAACAAGCCTATATAACAAGATGTGATAAAACTTTTAGAGACTATATTTTCCATTATCTATATCCTTTCTTCTTGCTTAAGGACACTAGCTGCAGTTTCATGGTGGATTATATATTAAGTAGAGAGAAAAAACTAGCACTATCATGTCGCATCAAGTTAGTAATTATCACTTGTAATGAAGAACCCTGAGTATCTCGAAAAGTCTAAAGCCACAGAGTGAGCTCTGTAAAAGTGTACTCACAACTTCATATGCAACACCATTGTTCACTAGTGACAAAATGGAATCTTAAAATGAAGAGTAAAAAATAATTTAATTATAAAATTACATAATTCCATAAATGTTTGTAATTTTGGAGTACTGCATTCCAACTTGGGAATCAAATAGAATTAAAATATTTTTTCTGTTCATTTAAGTCCCAAGAGAAACACCTTGTTTCTGGTGATCTAACTAACACTCTGGAGAAATAAATACCATAGGTTTTAGCTAATGTATTATACGTGTACAAACAGTGAAAATAAGCTGCAAGAAACCCTATATGAAGGTTGTGTTATTATGAGCAAAATGATCATAAACAGGTTCAAAGATTCTTTTTTCTTTCTGAAAAGAAAGGGAACACAGGTATGCATAAGAGGTACAACCTAGAACAATCAGCTTCCAATTAATGTTTGTTAGTTTCCTCAGACACTTTAAAGCAACTCACACTTAAACTGAGAGACAGGGAAATAGATCACATACTGGACATCAAAACAGTTCAAGAGCAAATGATCAGTTTGCTGAAGGTTTAGTGCTTTCAGCCCTCTCCCAGGTGTCTCAGAAAAAGTAATGATAAGCTGGCAGCAGTATAATGGTACGCAGGGCCTCATAAGCCAATTTTTAGCAGGTTGGGATCTTCAAGGGAGCCATTACTATTATTGTACTCTTGTGTTTAGCCCTCTTGCAAGTAAATTTAGCAAAAAAGCCAAGATTTGAAGGAATACATCTCAGAGCTACAGACGAACTCTGGATAAAACTAGGTGCATCATTGGTAAGGTATGGAGAAGCAAGAAGATGGCAGCAGCACTGTCTGCGCTGGTTTGGTTCTTTGTACAGCTGCTGTCAGATTCTTAGAACTGTCAATCCAAAAGTCCTAAACCTTTCACAAGTCAACCCTTAACCTAATCTTTCACCTACCAACCTTTCTCAAATACTAAATTCACATTAAGTACATTAGGAATGAAAATAACCTTCTATTCTAATAACGAGAAACTGCCAATTAAATCCATAATGTATGGACATTTTCCCCTTACTTGCCCTTTTTATGCAAAAAAAACGTTGTAGGAGGTTGCATGCAATACCAACATGTTGATCATTTTAATTATTTCTGGGTATTTGTCCATACTGCATTAGATTAATATAGTCTGAAAACTGATTTATTCACTCACTTGTAAATTGCATCTTAATGCGTTCACAACTGGTTAGCATTCATCAACCAAAGACCTAATTTAGAGTTCTTTTCCAACAAAAGTGGGCAAGCTTATCTTCAGAAATTATGAAGCAGCACAGTTAGATGCATTTTTAAAATATTTATTCCATATTTGCATGCACACATCTTGCAAGATTTTATCAGTGCTACCAAAAGCTGTCCAAAGCTCCTACAGTGGCAGCCTTTTATGCTTTCTAAATACCTGTAGTCCTGTGTAGTATTTGTTGCTCCCTAAGTTGATTTTTGTAATGTCCTTGTGATTAAACACAACTTTCTTCTAAAAGGAAGACCTGGGGTTTAATTCTAAGGGTCAGTGGCAATCCTACCATTCCGAACCTCCTCTCCCTGGCAGAAATATCAAACATGTCGTGTATCACAGTAGCACTACTTAAAAACAAAAAACAAAAACAAAAACAAAAACCATACACACAAACACCTTAAAAATACAGATTTGATAATCAGTAAATTTGTATTACACTGAAGGTTAATTTTACTCAAATTTCAATATTTTCTACTTACTTTTCTGGAAAAAAGTGCATCATTATAGTAAAAAAAAAAAAAAAAAAAACACAACAAAAAAACCCCCAAAAAAACCCCACCAAAAAACCCAATGTATTTCACATTTGGGCACCAAAACTAATCAGAAGTAAATTTCAAAAAATATAACAATCAGCAGACACTACAGTAAGTTATCCAAAGGTAAGAATTCACTGCATATGACTGCAGCTAATTCAGGTTAAGTTTTGACTCTTGCACAGATTAAATCACTAATAATATTCACTATAATCACCATCTTAAGAAATAGATAGAGGGCAAACAACTTGGCCTTCCTTTTATTCCCCTAAATAAAATTTTTAAGTGAAATTACCTCAGAAATCAAAAATATCTCTATGGCCATGGTAATATATGACTGAAACCACGTTGTCCCCTTTTTGCTGCTGACTAAGTAGAAGGTAGGGTATCGAGGTTAAAATTTACTAACCGCCAGCAAAAGTAACCGTATCATTTCAGTTGTAAAAAGGAGATATTTGAGCTCTCACCACAGTATGAGTGACATAAAAGAGGGTGGCTGTATAGAGAATAGACCAGGGGGAATACATCAAAGCCTAAAATCTATTCCTAGGAACAGAGTAAATGAATCAAAGAGATTACTGAATTAAAGAAAAAAAAAAGCATCTCCACAAAAAGTATAACACAGACCTCTTCCCTATTTCACTCTAACTTGAATAACAATGCTAAACGAAACACATATCATAAGTCAAATCATATGCAACCCCTGGCTCCCATACAAATGGCTGCTAGTGTTAGAACAACGGTATTTCATCCTAATACAATTCATAAGTTTTAGGAGGTGCTGTCATCGATTGCAGCACTACCCAGTGACCTTTATCAGCTACTCAAATAGCAAAATGAAGAACTTCAAAGAAAGGATAATTCTTAAAAGCAAATAATAGTTATAACTGTTATCAACAACAGAGCTGAATTCTCTATAGTATCCAGACTATGTGCAGCTCATTAGTGCACCACGAGTCTTGGTTACCAGAATGTTAACAGCATATACATATAGACATCTATAAACCTCTCAACTTCCTCACTAGCTGCTTAAATGAAACAGTGTCATTTTTCTGAAAAGGTATTTTAAAGAATTTAAAGATTATTTTACCATCTTAACACAGTACAGGAGCTTAATACAATACGTGTCAAAAGCCCTTTTTAAGTGTCCTACAGAATGTGATAAACAATGTCAATGATCTTGCTTTAATACAGCAAGTGAACCTAGTTTAGCATATCAGAGATTACATGTGATACTAGAAAAGAAATTTATGATAAGGAATATGTTTATTTAAAAATAATGGGTTGCGGAGTTTTTTGGACCTTTTTTTTTAGGAGATAAGAAGGAAATTTTAAACAATAATTTTAAACACATACCAAGTCAAAGTATTACAGACCAGTATTTCAATGTGTTACACTGAGTTCTACTTATTTCAGGGGATCAGCCCTCAACATAAGCAAATATTTTTCAGACATAAAACATACAGAGACATTAAGAACAACAATAATTAACTCAGAGGGAATGGAAGGCACCAAAAAAATATTCTGACTGAGGCATGCATATAAAGATATGTCATCTCATCCAAATCTATCAGAGAACAATGACTCAGATTGTAAATTAAATTCCTTAAGAGCAGACATTTTAAGCCATATCAATGCCAGGCTTGCCTGTGAGGTTCTCAGCTCTTGCTTCAAAAGCTATTTCAAATCACAGCTTTGAATAAGAAACACTATCCTAGGTTTGTTCCAAGTACATTCATCATCCACTTGTTTCTTTCAATATCTGATCATTCCTATTCAAGTCAAGTAACAGCAGTCTCTCCAAACGTCAAAGAACACCAGACCTGTCCAGCAAGGATCAGTCATACTAAAGAGACTGTAAAAAAAAATAAATATTGTAGTAACTCCTGCTTCTGTCCTCTTGGTGAGATAACTTTTGAAGGAAAATATTTGTGACCTTCAAGTCAGTCAGCTTTGGCATTTCCTTTAGTTGTGGTTCTATGAATGAATCACAATCAGGTGAAATAAATCTGCTCGAGATACTTACAATAACAAATGCTTACAAACCACATAATTTCTTAGTTTGGCACTGTAACTCGTTCAAGGACTCAAATTTACTTGGTTTAGGTGAAAGGCGACCAGTGTCAAGTGCACTGGAATTGGGGCTGGAAATTGTAGTTTAGATTTCATATCTGCCAAATCAGAATTCTTTTTCCTTGTTCACTTAGTAGCATCTACATGAAAGAAAAACACAGGTGAGTGCAGAGAAACATTTGTAGTAATTTAACTTGGCTGCATTTCCTATTTTTAACATTAATATATATTATACATACAGAAATACACTAAGTATACTGTTTAATTGCATATTTGATAAAAATTGTCCATTTGCTTTCCCCTGCAGTTTAATTTTAATGTTTACTGACTGTGACAGACATGTCCTTTGTTCACTCAATACTCACTTTCCCCTGTACTTTAATACCCTATTTTTTACTAAAGCATATTTTTACTTTTCCATACAATTTCAATATTCCAAACATCCGTCTTGCACAAAGCATTTCACCAAGTAATTACATTAGGCTGCTCCTTGGCTACTGTCTCAAAAAAATTTTAAACTTTCAAGATTAATGGGTTTTATTTATTATAGGTCAAAACACTTCATTGTCACACTTCAGTAAATTTCCAGTCTTGCACATCTCTATTGGGGAAAAAAAAGATACTAGTGGATTGTTGATTGATTTTTATTCACATCTGCACAAATGCATTTCTTACATCATGAAGCAGTTTTCCTTGTTCTGGGGGACACTGCCCATGTCTGATATTATCCAACAGGAAACAAAATCATCTGCTTCTCATAATTCACATTTGTATTTCCATATTATTTTGAAACCTAAATATTTCGCCATGTGCCAGAAGACTTGGATCAACTTGCTATCTTCAAGTTATATCATGTGTGCTAAATCTTTTATATAAGAAACATCAGATCAAATTCACCCACTGCTGATCTAATACTAGACAAAATGTTTTTATTAGAGATAACTAACAGCTAACATAATACATACATCAACTAACTCTCAAACTATAAAATCAGCTCAAACTGCATGGAGCTACCTAAGAAGATGGCTGGTAGCCACCTAACAGCTCAAAAATCTTTTAACAGTTTTATTTAATTGTTCTTCACTGCTAAATGCTGTAGCTTCATTATGAAAAGCTACTCTTGTGCTGCCTGAAGGTTGATGCTCTCCTACAGCATTCCCATGCTATCTTAATCCCTGAGATTAAGGAATAGAGACAGGAAGCAAAGTCAGAACATTAAGAATGGAGAATCAGTACTCATGTCTGTGTACTCTGCTCATTACACCGCAAGAGCTAAACTCAGATAAAACCAGTATGTTGGCAAAACAGATGCCTGCCTTCATTTCTGCAGTAGAATGCCTTATTCATGGCCAAAGACACATCTTCCTCACCTCCGATTATCGTGGTCAGGCATCCAGCACTCTAGTTAGATAAGTAAGTATTATGATTTTCCATTTCACTCAGTAGCATATTTGTATTTGTGTACACACACACGTTACAAATAGTTGCATTCAGAGAGCCTGGCAGAACTCCCTGCAAGGAAACCACCACCACTGAATCAGAAAGATGACACTGAACAGCATGCAGAGTCCCTTGATGCTGTCTGCTTCTGCTAAATCCTGAGCTCAGCAGGGACTGACATCACTTGTAACTCACATCAGGTAGAGTTAATCTTGAAACGTCAAGTTTTCAAGACAAACTGTTCTATCCACTTTTTACGTACACTGCCCAACATAGAGGACATCAACTTCAGTAAAACTTTTATATGCTGTTGGATTACATATCTTGAAGAAAAAAGATTAATCAGTCTCCCTAATTTCCCTAAAAGTCTGTGCAACTGATGTTTCCACATAAGCAAGGGAAATAAATCTTCAGAAATCGCACACATTGCACAACTGCCATAACACACAAAAGATCAAACAAAGATCTACAGGCTATAAAATAGAGCTTTTCTCATCAGGGCCAGCACTAAAATTAAGGTATCTTGCCTAATAGGAATCTCAATATCATTTTCCACTCATTTCAAAATACTGTAGAAGGTTATAAGAGATCCTTAGCTAACAGCAGTCCCCCAGGAGAAGGGAAAAAAAACAACCCAAAACCAAAAAACGTATGACCCAAACCACCACCAACAAAAATCACAGAAAAAAACCCCAACCAATTCTGATTTAAAAAACGTGCCTTACAATACAAAAATGCAACAATTTGCTGACATGGAAAATAGCAGGCTATTGGAGATTGGTAGAGAATAATGCTGCTGAAAAGGAAAGGAACAAGCATTTACTGCTCTTTTCTCTTTGACTTGCACTCCTCTTTCTGTATTTTTGTGGGTAAGTAGTTATGCAGAGCGTTTGTAGCCCATCATAGTGATTAATTGACTTTTCAACTCCTAGGACAGGCCAAGTACCCAGAAGGTGTGGCTCCACCACAAACGCAGTAAAATCACATCTAACTGTGTTAGGTTTAAACGAGACATCCATAAGCCTGGACAGTAGCATGAGATTTACTTTGTAACTTACTAAAATTCAATTTTGACAGTAAAAGCTCTCTCCCACCTGCATTCGTCCATATTTACTGTATTATCCATGCTTACTGTAACACTATAGTTTGGAGGAAAAACAGAGTAAAGAGTAGAAAACAAATGCAGAACCCACAAACTATTAAACAACCAACAGTGTAAATACTAATTATGTTGACTACATTTTCTATACCACATAGTGTTATTTCAGTAAAGAACATTTTCTTTACTGCGAATAGAGCATTTATAATAAGCAGTAATTTGGTGAATTATTAGCGTAACATACAGAGAAAGATTACTCAGCTATTATGTAGTACTTTTTTCAGCCTTATGATATTCTTGAATATCACAATATGCAATATTTACTAGATTTACCCAGAGCTGTGTATTTAAGGTGGCATCCTTTCCTTACTTGAGTTCAGCTTTCAGCTTAGTGGTTAAAAAGATATTCAGGAGCTTTCATATTCAAGAGCCCATGCTACTTTCTTGGAAGTGGATTTTAAGATAAATACTGGTAATGAGAGTAGCACAAAGAGGTTAGTTGTATCATTAATCTTGTCAAATACCCTGCACCAACAGTCATGAGTTATCAGACAATGAAATAGAAGGCAGAATAAAACATCAGTTTCAGCTTTACTTGTGGTAATAGATAGAAGAAGCTGGGAATGTGAGAGGACAGAGATAAGAAAGGCTCACATTTTTTCAAGGGCTTTTTAAAGTGTGATAATATTTAGCTAGATAGATGGCATCAAAAACAGTGTTTTAATAAGATAATGTGTGCTTAGTACATATAAATTATGTAAACATGTAGAATGTGCACATAATAAAATATTCAGAAACCAATCACTCGCAAAACATGAGAATATTCCAGACATTGTGGTGTTGCAGTTACCCTTACAGACCTTCCACGCTTCTATTTTAAATCCAGAAACAGTAACTTACTGAAGTGAATGCACAGAGCACAGGTGATTACAGGCTACACAGGGGTATGAAATGGACAATGAGTGTAGGATCGGGTCTTTACATGGCCTATTAAAGCAAAACACTGTTAAGGACATCTTGGTCATTACTACTTGTCTACCTATGAAAAATTAGTAAGAATCCTAAGGTACCTCATTATTAATCAAACTGACCACCTAAAGTGATTAAAACTTTAGTAGAGTGCTTCAGCAAATCACAACTGCCTTTATTTCTTCTTTACTTTGAGACATAGTGTGTTCAGATTCAATTTAGAGTTATTTTATCATGTGTTTTATACCTCATTAAAAGTGCTATTTGCTTCTCACTGGTGTTTTCTGCTTTTCTTTATGTCCATTGCCTTCATTAAGCAAACCAGTACAATGCTTGCTGGTGCAGTGGTATAACACTTGTGTGTTCTATGCTATTGTCCTCATGTTCCCTGGCATGTGATGAGAAATAAAGTAAGGGCTTTTTTTAAAAAAAGGTTGAGGAAACGAGGTCAATAAAAGGGCTAGCTGATGAAATAAGCAGATCAGAACTTCCTGTTAAAGTGTTTCTCCACTAAGAGAAATGGGAAATATCCATTCCAGGCTTCTGTGTTGAGGAAATAATTTACTATGCATTCTGTTTTGACAAGCAATGCATGCACAAACTATACTTTTAATTTATCAGACTGGCTTCCTTAACATTCCTATCACATGTACAGAAGATACCATTCTGCAGAGCTTATTCAGGACAATGTTTAACTAAAGAACTTTGAATGAGCAAGACCTGCAGTAAGACATTACAGTGGAATATTAAACTGTACATTCTCTTTTAAAACAGTGAGTTTGATCAGTTGACATAAACAGTTGCTTTTCAGCTGAGCATTGGTTTTGAGGCTCCAGCTGTAATTAAAAAACCCAACTGATCTCCATCTTTTCCTTCAGTAACATCTAATCACTGATATTTTTACTAGTTCCTCTCCTATGTCCATCTAATCACTGTTAGTAACAGCACTGTGCTCTAATGCCAAAATTAATGTGTGTATAAAGACTACGGTCAGATATTCCCACATTGCTCTGAGCTCTGGGAGTTTTATTGTTGGGGGGTTGATTTTTTTAGTCAATTTGTTTCCCCACTAAATTTTTCCCTCTTTATTTACTTGTTCTCAAATGTGAGCTTTGTTTCTGATGGGTAAATAAGGAGGCAGATGTTGAGATCCTGCATTCCCCTGAGGTCAAAAGGGAAGCAGAGTGTCAAGAGAAACTGCAATACAAAGATCCAGCCCTGCCCTGTGCAACAACAAAGTGATGCCAATTCCAAATGCAAAAGGGACATGCCCCCTACAGAGATGTTAAAGGTAAACAAAACCAACATTATCTAATATAGCAGAGTGCAGAACATTCCCAATAACATCTACTCTGTACAATGGTTAATAGCTACAACCAGCCTCTAACATAACTAACAATCTCATATACTGAAACAAAATGAGTAAGTTTCTTGAAATATTGTAATACAACCATTTAGAACATAACTTTTCCCTACTGTACTCTACCCAGTCCTAGTCTTATTGCTATTGCTCATCACTCCTACAGTCCATACTAAGAAAACTCCTACTGAGTTCACTGCACAGTGCAGCTCTAGAACTTCAAGTCAAGCATTCAAAAATCCATAGTTGTCATAGCAGTAGGTAAGAAATTCTTTGTTTCTGTTTCAGGATAAAGAACTTCCACAATGTGTCAGAACCAACAACAGTAAACCCTGATGTCTAAGGTTGTCCACTCTATGTAAGAGCCTTTCCCCACTGCTTACAAACATAGAGACCTTGAAAAAAACATTTCCCTTCAATTATAGCAGCAGCCTTGTTTGTATGAACACGTAGCATTTCCCATCCCAAGTCATGGCTCTAGTTACATTTGTTTTACTTCCATTCACAATACTGTATTTCCAAACACATTCAAAGTTGTTTGCTGCACTGTGATTTTCTTGTAAATAAACTGTAAGAATATTAAGTTTGCTGTGATGCCACTAGAGTACCATACGTATATAGTGACACTTCCAGTATTTGCATTGCCCTTTCAGCACAGAACCAAGTAGAAAGCCTTATATCACCATTTGTTGGATGTTATTACACTTTGAAAACACAAAAACAACTGCTTGGTGCTTTTTTCAGCTTAAAGCACTCAAGAGAATTGCATGCATAAGTATAACATTGTGCCAGTTTTTAAAGTAAATTTAGGGTCTCTGTATAGAAGAAAATAGATTATTTCAATTTACTTAGTTACTTGAAAAAGTTTCCTTTGCACTACAGATGAACACCAAATGCCTGAAACCTGAAAAATATATTCGACAGACTCATCACAGGCAGAAAATACAATTTTTGGCAGGAAATCTAATGGGAGTTTTTCCCTTGAGAACAAATACATTTAACTGGGGAGGGGGCAGGAGATTGTAACACACATTGGTGCACCAAAATAGCCCATAAAAACAGAGCTCAGACTCATTCTTGGAGATAATATTTTTACATTATTTCAACACAAGGATTTCTCTACTACTACACAAAACATTCACCTCTACAACTCCTTCTGCCAGGCCTCCTGTTTTATTAATGGAGACTATTTAATAAAGTAGCAAACTGAGGAATAAGAACAAAAAAGCAACACACTCCTGCTCACTATTGCCTCCTATTACCTCTAATAAAATATTTTTTTTAATGCTAATGACAAAGTACGGTACCTTGTGCTGCTTCCTTTTTGTCTTGTATTTAGTTGAATGCAAGTATTTGTCTATTGAGGGGCTGTATTAATAGTCTCTCTGGAAGCAAGTATGAGCTGTTAATAAAACCTGGTTATACCTTTTAAAACAAAACTAGCATCATATTGCTCTCACCAAATACTTTCAGAAAAATACTAATTAAAACTACAGGGGGAAAAAAAAAATCCTTCTTACAACATTTTTAGACTTGACTCATGTGTTTTGATTACCTGGTATTGACCTAAATTAACCTAAACCCAAAACGCAGTGGAGCAAAATTTATTAAGCCTTGCTTTTCCACAGTTCCCTGTTACTACACAATCTATATATCTTATTTCGTGTAACAGTGTGTAATTACAACATATACATCATGCAGTTCACATATATAGGATCTCAGGTCTATGCACTTCCTTGCTTTTCACTTGACCACACTGTTAATTTTTCTCTCCTAATCTTAGACTTCCCTTTTTGAATCAGTATACAAGAACTCCATTATGTTGATGCAGTTATCTTAACTGATAGAAAAATTACTGAATCATAAAGGTGGACCCTGCAGAGACTGCAGTGATTCGGGACTCCTTCAGCTTTTTTGCAGCTACACATGCACATTGTCTTGTCCCTGCTGTGACAAAGTCTGCTTCCACATGGTAAAATCAGGTTTCACACTGCTAAGAACAGTTAGGAAGGCAGGCTACTGAAGCTACTCCACAGGAGAATCAGCAAGGATGTTTTTGCAGAAACTAGCCACAATCATAACTGCTAATTTTATTTGGTACAAAGTAATATTCTACTGTCTCCTTAAATGACCAAGCGAAAAAAAAAAAAAATGGCATGGGAAAAATGCTACACTCAGTCCTGCACCTTCATCCTCCTTTGGCAGAGAAAAAAAGGCAGCACCACCATCCTCCAGTCCCCCTTCTCTTATCCAGTACTCTTGATAGCATTTATTCCATGCTAAAGACCAGTTTGCAGACCTATTTTTTTCACGCTGAATTGGAGACATTGTTACCTATGTTGTCAAAAGAAAGCTGGAAGTTAAAACAGCTGAGAAAGGGGTAGGTGAGCCATTTACCACCTAAGAGAGATTTTGGGGCTGGTTGTGGTTTCATGTAACCAAGAGACACTTAAAATACTTGATATAAAATCACAGAACGTTAGGGATTGGAAGGGACCTCAAAAGATCATCTAGTCCTATCCCCTGCCAGAGCAGGAATACCTTGAAAAAGGCATACATTTTCACTTAATAGCAGAAATTTAGGGGACTAAAATGGGAAGACTGAATTTTAACAACAATGAGCCAAGCACCACATCCCAGCACAAATCCTGCCACATTACCATCAGGGCAAATGTGGTAGTTTTACGGGTTTGCTGAAACAGTCAAAGTTCATTTCAGTGCCACAATTCTTACTAGACATGAAAACAAAGCTGCTCTTAACAGTATCTAAGACGTGATTTTGTATTAATACAATGTTTCATTACAACATCAAAATTTATTTTTTTATTTACATGAACTTTTCTTGTCTAGAGAAAGCCTTCCTATCACTCAAAACTAGATAAATGGAAACATTTGTCATGGACAAAGCATCTCCCAAGCAAAACACAACACAGCAAATGTCAGTGTAACTGTGAAATGAACTGCAGGTTTCCTTCCCAAGAAGAAAGGCACATGACACATTATTTGAAGGAGTCTGCGGTGAAGTAAGCAGGCCTTTGACCTTGGAGTTCTTAAAAACACAAAGTCTGGAGTTTATATAAGATGTTTATTATTCAGCAAACATTTTGACAGAAAGAGCTTTGCTTAGGGAGCAGAATGATATTAAGGACACAGCTAAAAATAAAAAATGCAAAAAGAGATCACTTGTTTTTGGAATATATTTTCAATGCTTATTTTTTCTGCTTATTTCCAGAGCACTCACGTATGACATTACACATGATTGGAAACAGTACAGATTCTCAGTATGGCAGTCTGAGACCCATGTACAAAACTGAGAATACAATTTGAAGCTTGATAATGTTCAAAATGATTATATAAATGTTGCTGCTTGTGATAGGGTGAGACTGCATTCAATGACCCAGAAGATCTATGCCACTCCTTTGTGCTTGGAACAAGCATTACTGATGCAAAACCATCGGTTGTATGGATGCATTTTATTCTTAGCATTTGACCTATTCAGACATCTGGAGACTACAACTTAGGCAAATACCTTCAATCCAGGTATTTAAAGGCAATAATATGTAATAAACACTACTTAGTGAAAACAGTAAACTTTGACTATCAGCCTTGTCTCTTCTACTTACTAAAAAGAGACTGTTTAGTTAATGAGAAAGGGTTACAGCAACTTAAAATTCTTCACAACAGGAATTAAGTCTAAACATCTCACCTTGACAGTTTATGTTAAAAGAAAACCAGGTTCTTTTTAATACAACCAATGTCAATTAAATATTATTGCAAACAATTCACCTCTACCTTTTAATTCAGACTAAGAGTCTACTAAACATATGGTTTTATTCCCAGAGAGAAAAGAAGCACTCGAAAGCACTGCATCCGGCCCTCCACATCCAATTTGCTCTCATATTCTATAATGATATAGTACCAGACATACATATTTAAAATACCTAATTTAAGAAAACCAAGGCCAGAACCACTTAGACTGCAATTATAATTATCTGTCTGAACATTTTTCTAACAAAAATTTTATAAAAGAAATTAATGTGCATGGTGAATTTCAAATACTAAAACACTACGCACAACTATTTATTCTGTTCTGTTCTAGCTATCTATACCCTATGCTTTATCACTGCAAATGTTTTTTAATGATCATTATCAAGTCATTTTTAGAGCCATCAAAAAACAGCTCAAGAGCCAATCAACCCTAGTCACAAACTAACTTTTGTAGGAAAACAGAAACCTTAACTACTGACAAGCCAGCACACAGATGTCTGATCAGAAACTATTAAAAGGAGCAAGAGGATTCCTCAGGGTCTGGGATTTTTTTGTAGAATTGTTTCCTACAGAAGCTTTATCTTCAATTAGGGCTGTACCTCAGACAGCCCTAATATGCCTGTTACATCACCAGTAACGAAAACTACCGGCACTGTAAGCATTTCAGAAGAAAATGGGTATGAAAAAAATCTCTATGTGGTATTTAAGAAACAAATGGTTTCCTCTCAGTATCAGTTAGGAATATCTGCCTGTTCTTAGCACTTATTCTCCTATTGTTTCTGAATACCAAGTCTTCCCCTCCGCCCCCCCAAACAATAGATATCTAACACCCTGCAATGTACAGTCTCTGGGGAGACAAAAGACAGTGCAAACAGTCCTAACAAACATTTGGGCATAAACTTTCTATATAAGAAAATACTTGACCCTCCATTTAATAGTTAAAAATATATTTGCATGAGAAATAATGCACTCCAGTACACAGCAGCACAGAAACTACACAATTTAAGATATAAGGGCATCTGTACCTGGCTGAAGTCACTTCCCTCTAACTGGTATTTACCTGACTTTACAGCCATCTCATTCTCCAATGGGATCAAGATCCCATTACAAGATGTAAGTAAGTAAACCTCAAGGAGCTTACAGTGTAGACATGTGGTAGAATAATTACGTGCATTTTAAGATGGATATTAAAATGTTGTGCATCTCTGGTGAAAAAAAAAAAATGAAAACACAATCTGTAGAAGCACAGATACTGAAACACTTGTCTACTCTTGTCTCTGAAGTCTAGACAGCGATGAAGACCATATATTCTATCCTCCTGAAGCTAACCAGTCCCAAGGTTAAGAGACTCCAAACCTGATTGATATTCATACAAGATGGGACTTAGGCTCAACTAAAAGTTCAAGTTAACTGTCCCTTTCATTCACTAATGTTCCTACTATTCTTGTAAAGAATTTTATCACTGGTAGCAGTAGCAACAAAGGCAGGCCATGCACATTTCTGAAAGCCCTTTTCTCTTTCCTTCCACACCTTTGTCTTGATTTTCTGTTCCTTTAATTTCAGTTTTGGTTTATAACATATTATTACGTTTGTGGGATTAATAAATTTTGCTCTGGCAAAAAACAAAACTAAAAAGTCACACCACAGAAATAAAGGTTTCTCCCATTCCACTATTACTTGATAAATTTTTTTAAAAACCATTTTACTGTGTGATCAAATAAATTATTACTCAGTTCACAACTGAAATCAAATATCACTCAAAAGTTCCAAAAACCTCATATTCAAGTATACCTATTAAAGAGTATAAGCTACTAAGACATACTTGAAAATGAATGCTATATCCCCTAAAGGTTATTTATCACCAGAGGAGGAGAAAGCATGCTGTGTGCTTATGCCAGACTGGTGAATGACTGCTGCACACATTATAAATCTTTAGTTCCAAACATGAAGTGCTCAAAGCCATAGTTCCCAAACACATCAAAAACAAGAACAGTTCACAACGGGCTAAACTAACTGGGGCTGGACCCAGTAGGAATACATTAATCTGCAGAGTGTGTCTTCAGATAGAATAAAATGAAGAGAAATCAGTAAAGAAAACAAGCCATTTATAATACATCATGAAAAATCACTAAAACAATAGCTTTTGGAAACCTTGCATCTGCAGAAAACCTTCTAGGCCTAAATCCAATACAAACCTGTCAGAAAATATTGATGAAAAATGCACATTTACAATTGTAAATAAAACATGAATATGGAACCCATTCCTAAATTCAATTTTTCCAGAAAGGAATTAAGATGTTTGGGGTTTTTTTTTAAGACTATGTTATTTAGTTAGTTGATTTAATTAGACACTGGTTTTGGTAAACAAATTACTTCAGAATGAAACTCCCAGAAAAGCCATTGACATATCAAGTGGACATCAAAGCCTGTTACTGTGCTTATCTGCTTCACGCATAAGAGCTTATTGAGAATACCTGTAAGAGTCTAGCATTACAAAAACCACCTTCCCAGAAGAGAAATATGATCAAAGCAATTGTCATATGGCATAAGGCCAGCCTTTCATACACTGCACAAGGGATTCTTTTAACTTTGTCTTGAAAAGCCCTCTGATGCTCCATTCCACATCCTAATCCAACTCCGCAAGTGAAAGGTTAATCGAGTGCACCCTTAATACACAGGCCCATCTTAACATATACTAACAAAATAAAAACATATTTTCATTAAGGAGGGTGCCCTTTTTAACATATTAAAGCAGTAACAGGCCTTCTGCCATTCCCTGACAGCAATACATGCAAGCAGCTGCTCAGCATTATGAATAAGACTCAAGAAAACCTTCCTGATTAAATTCATTACATCAAAGGCTCAGGTAACACATGTTAGTGAATATATTCACTATGTACATGTACAACTACTGTTCCGAGGTCCATGTCTAAGTAGTTGGATGTATTATATTTTACAGTTATTGATAATGAGATTAAGCATTTTATTTAAGTAGGTACCAATTCAGTTTCCACAGCATGACTTTCTGAAAGGATTGGACCAATCTGTGCAGCACCAAGGACGATATAGAATACAAGAATGAGAACTTTATAAAAAACTACTAGTAGTGTCAAAAAACCCTACAGTAGTGTCAAAAACAAACAACCCAATACGTTAAATAAGATGTCAGGATTACATGAGGAGGCAGAAAGGATGGTAAAAACATCGTCATTTCTCAAGCACCTGCAAGTCATCTGCAGGTCTACTGCTTGACAGCAACTCAGGAGCTGGTTAGTTTTCAACATGAAAAAAAAGAAACCCATAACAGAAATTAAGCTCTAGTGCATAAGAGTTCAGAAATATTATCTGTGGGCATCATGTCACTGAATCACTACCACAGTCAGCACTAAAGGCAGTACCAGTCATTACAATGGGTACTGTAAAAGTAAGGCTATACACACTTTTAATGAGACAAACTCTCCAGTGCCTTCCTAGCGTATTTCCCTTCATTTAAACATTTCAGGAAGATATAGAGTTAAAAAAAACATGCTAAACTCAAGTAAAACACATTCAATTTTACTTTAGAATACAGTAAGCAACATTTAAGCTGCTCAAGTAGACTGCTCTAATATACTTTTTGGAGGGCTATTTTGGCTTGTATTAAAAATGAGTAGTGACAATGAGAAAAAAAAGCAGTTCTTTTAACTCTACAAACACTGTCAGGTAAAAAGTTAATAAACCTTCTTCTGGTAAATTTGGAGAACTGAAATGCAAGAAACCTTCAACTTCTATCTCAATGTCTAACTTCCCATTATCACATACAAATACCTGAGAGACTCTACAGCTTGAACTGAGACTCCAGGTTGACCACTGACAATTAAAACACATCAAACCGAATGTGCTTAGGGCTGATCTTGTGATTAAAATCAATGTGAACAAAATTTATGCATCCATCAGGACATGCGAAGATAAATTTCTGACTCCTAAACTAATCTCTGGAAGTATATGCTGCCTCTTAGGATTACAGGACAGAAAAGGACTACGAAATTTCAGTTTAGTCCCCAGCCATGACAAATACTGCATGATTTAATGCTTTTCATAAGGCAATCAAACTCCTTCCTAAAAGTGCTTAAGACCATGCTTTGATTGAAAAAACACTGCAGAACCTCACTGCTCTAACAATTACAAGCCTTCTTTTAATTCTCATCTTGAATTTATTCATAGCCAGCTTAGACCCATTAGTTCTTGTGCCAATATTGTCCTTTAGTTTAAATAGTTCTTCTCCAGCCCTGGTGTTTACCTCCCTTATGAATTTAATTTCTTTCAATTACATTACTTAGGACTAATTGTTTTAAAATGAGAGGACACATTTTATAAAACCATCAATGGGACATTCCATAAGGAGAAAAATTAACTTCTCTAGCAATTAAATATCCACAAAAGTTGAAAAGTGCACAGTAAGGCAGTTATAACCCCATGGAAAACTTGTATTATTCCAGAATGTAAGGGAGAAATTATTTCAAAATAAAGATATTAAAGGCTGTAAGATGAGAAGCTTTAGAAGCATACTGGATAAAAAAGACTTCTTATGAAAAAACATGTTTATTCTTCAGCACTCTTGCAGAAGGACTTTCACTGAATTTAAAAATCCTTTTAATGCTCATTTCCCTTGACACACTGCAACATTCGGGAAAAAAAAAAGAAAACACAAACCACATATCAAAACTTAGAAAGCAGTAAAATAAAATACTCAGGGGCTGTGAAAAAAAAATACAGTATTTTGTATGCTTTTGAAAGGTCAAGCAGGCTTTTTTACTTCCACACGGACAACTTTGAGTGTCACTTTGGTTCCTCTTGATACTTCCTTCCTATAAAGTTCAAGCTGAAGTGCTTCTTGATCAACTGATGACCATGGCAAAAGCAAATCATCTTTTCATAAAGTAACTATTTATTTTGGGTAGCAGTTAGACTCTTGTTTAGTGATTCATCTGATGTGCTACCTTATGGAAGGAAACAAGTATTTATGTCACTATTTCGGAATCACACAATGTTTAATTTGAGGAAATTTTTGTTAGTAAACCTGAACGTTTCAGATAATTTGTTGTGTATTGATTTAGCTTAGCTGATCTAAAAATAAAAGGCAATTGTTTTAATTCAGTTTCCATTTCGTTCCTACAATATGAAGTGTAAGAACAGCAATAATGTAAATTTAAACACAATTTTCATACTAATAATCTGAAGTAATCAAATACCTACTACTAATTTGAAACCATCAATTTATACTTCCTAAGAGAAGTATTACTACCTCAAGACATTAGGTAGATGAACTACAGAAAAAAGCCAAAGAATACTTCACTATACTCACCAAGAATTATCTGTTCCTCATGTATGAGGAGTACACAGAGCAATGGACAACTAAGAAGTTACCCTACCATTTCTGTAAAGCGAAAATCCAGCTTCCTCCTAAACTTTCCTTCCTTTCACCAATATCTCCCTCTTGTACAAGAAGTGTGAGCTCCTTCAGTAATGAAGTCTTACAGACAAACTCTTTAACTCATTGAAACCTTTAGAGCAAGTGAGTGTTCTCGTATTTCTCTAACTCCAGTTCTTCAGAGTTATTCAGACTACACTAATAGTAGACAAAAAATTTGGCAACTCTGAAAAAAAAATCAGAATTCACAATCTAGAAGTCTTTAAAAAAGTAATCAAAACTTGGAAATGTTTTTTGATTTTCATATCTCATCAAAAAACACGTACTAGCAAGTATTTCACACAACACTAGAACTGAACCTAAATCAAAGGTATCACTGATGCAGATAAGCAGGTAACAAATGTGCTGATATTGCTTCCAGAAAATCACTGACACAGTCAAAATGCTGTCATATATCACTATGATAAAGGACTTCTTCACTCAAACCAAAAGATACAGTGCAGTACCTATCTATTGCTAAATATTAGAGTTATAAAAACCTCCGCTCACTGTATGATCAAGTGCTGGTTGCCTATTTTTATTTTGTGAATTTTCTAGCACGATTTCAATAATCATTGCTAGAAAGAAAAATAAATTCTCTTTTTTATTAGAACAAGAAACTTGTGTGGCTCACAGTTTCCAATGAATATTCTGAACTGTTCTCAGTTCTACAACATACAAGAAAACGAGAATTTCTGAAGAAACAATGGAATAATAATTCCATATAGACAGTGTATAGGTGTGCAAAAGATATAAAAAAAAAAAGCCCTTCCAAGTCAGTTAAAAGTTGCTCCTACTTTTTAAGGACTACAAGATCTAAATCATTCAACTTTTTGCCTATCCAGAAAGGAGTATGAAAAATATGCCTTACCAAATCATTACTAATATAATAACTTCTGTCCGTATTACTGCAGAAATCCAAACCATACAGATCTGATCTATATAGGATCCAGGTTCAAACTCATTCAGCTGAAGTTTATGAGCGTGAAGGTATGATTTTGCCCATATCTTAACACTTTCACAGTGAAAGAAAACTTCTATTTGCAATACTCTTACTAGCAGAAACAATAGCACACAAAGAAACAACCATCCTTTCTTGATTTTGGCCATAATCATTCTTTTAGCCACTCACTCACACTTGTTAATAAAGCAAACAAAACTCTGCTGCCTTGCATTGTATTTTAATACATCATTGTAAAGACACTGCTGGCCATTTTAAGCTGAGTACCTACCAACACTGATTTCACGTATCTCTTTACTCCTTCCATAAATTACACAATATATCACTTAAAGCAGCTGCACTCAGTCAGTTCATGAGCTAGGAGACCAACAAGGAACACTGAAAGACTTGGTCACAGGAAACAAAAACAAAAAAGCAACCACCTGCTATCATCTTTTGCTATTTTAAAAATATTTTTTTTTAAAAAAAAGATCTTCACCTACCCTGAAAAAAGAAAAAAAATGCCTTGCTTGTTAATGAAGAAGAACAATTTGTTCTGCATTACTATAATACTATGTTTTTAAAACCTCTGCACACTATTTTTTCTTTCCCCTTGCAGTTTGGTGTGGGGCGAAAGAATAGGGAAAGAAAAGTGAGTAAAACATTGGTAATTTGTTTAGCTAGTGATGCAGGCTATTCTCCAATCAAATTTTGTTTCCCAAAGGAAGATATCAGTTTTAAATTACACAGCAAGCAGGCAAGAGAAAGGAAGAAAACAATCAAAACCTTCCCAGGAGGGGTAAGAATAAGGCGAGAACTCCAGAGATCCTATTTAATAAATAAACACCTTCATTTCTGTAAGTTAATTTCACCACAGGAAATAAGTTTAGTTTTAATTATATTGCTTTATGTCATGTTTTATAAGAGGTACATGAAGCTCATTGACTTTCTCTTATTAAAGCCCTTACGTGCTGCAGAGATATTGCATGTAGATTTAGTCTCAGTAGAGCCCTAGCAGAGTGCATAGTGAAGTAAGATGCAATATTTTCAGTGTTATCCCACATCTGTGACAACTGCTGAGATTAAAAACAAGATGTTGCTGCAGTTCACTTTTTTTTTCCCCAAAAAAAACAATTAGACATAAAGAAAATACAAAAGATACCTACATACACAATGATAGAATATATCATCATTCAAAGCCTTTGCTCACACAGGTATGAGAGACAGTTTTTCAGAAACCCAGAAGCCTAAGAGGCTACACAGGAATCAAAATAGAGTCTTTAAGAATTAGTTTCTAAAAAGAGAGATCCCAGAGCAAAATAAATTTTGGTTCCAAAGTTTAGACACACCATGAGCTATATTCTAAGAGATGAGTAATGTTGCCATAGTCTTCCTTGACCTTCTGGCAACACTCTCTATCATATGGTATCAAGTCAGTTAATACAGCCAGGTGGGAATATCTGCAAGTTCTATTTTGAGTGCCTTAGGAGACAAAAAACTTGAATATCACTGCCATTACTGTGGCAAAGCACAATTACAATACTATCACATATGTTATGCACTTATCACCACCACTCTCAGAAGTTTTCACTTAAGACAGCGGTTCCCCTCCTGATAATCCTGGTTGAGTATCAAATGTTTGGAAGCACTGGCAGATATTTCTAGATGCCTTCTGTGACCAAGAGGTAGCCTGTTCTCCAGACTGTAGAGGGGAGAAAAAAAAAAAAAAGAAAAAAATCATATGTCCTAATGATGAACTTGAAGATTTCTACAGACTTCCACTAATTTGATATGACTTTTCAATAGCGAGTGTCACACTCCCATGCAGTGATTTCTGTAGCTTTCAGAAGACTGAAAAAAGAACATGACCCTGTAACTAAAGCCACAGCAGACGAGAAGTCTATTTATATGCCAGTCTGCTTCTTACTTAGGCACAGAGGGCACAAACTTCATTTGCTATCAGCCTAACATCTCTGGATTAAACAATTATTTTAGGAAGGGGTAAAACTCTTACACAGCACTGCCAACTTTAAAGGAGTTATAAAATCCTGAAACACACTGTTTTTTATGTTGCTCTATAGTATTTTCACCTCAGCTGCTATTATAACCATTCACAGTATCTATGGAACAGGTTAGGAAAATTTAAAAAGCTTTGACAAAATCTCTGGCAGCCATTATCCAACACATCTGCTCCCAGTTGCTCATCCATCTCTAATTCCCATGTGCAAAGTTTGCAACTGAATATTAAATAGATAAATAAAATATTTCTTTGCCAAACTGCCTGACACTCATTCTTCAAGCTGTTTGCCCTTCATGCAATTCAGAGCACCACAGCTCTGATTCAATTTTTAATAGAAAAAACATTAAAAATTCCCTTTAAAAGCTCTTCTTCATACTCATGAATAATCAACAAGTAATCCTGGTGCCTGAATGACAACAGGCAAGGCAATGTTTTAAGAGAGCTGGGCATTCTCATAAGATTAGGATGAGCTAATATGTAATTACCAATATCACATATCCAAAACTTCAAACAAAGTCTTCTTTTATTAGTAGCAGATGGAAGAAATAAAGGGAGACACACATTCACAATAGCCATTCTCTCAGTCTGATGTCAAAGAAGAAATTCCAAGATGCATTTTTGGATCTCAGAATGCTACAGAATTGTCATACCTTTGAAACTTTCAAACCCCTGTGCTCCTTGTGCTAAGCTACTTTTTATGATCTGTGGTGGTGCTCTGAAGTAGTGCAGAGTCAAAGAAAAAAAACAAAACAGGAAGAGAGTTTAAGCTGTCAAAATATGGTGAATTTTGAATCCACAATTGAGAACTTACATCATTCAAACACACTGTCCTTGTCAGTAACAGTAATTTGACTAATTTAAAAAATACAGTGGTTTTCCAAGAGTGCAGAAAACAGGCCAGCTGCAGGTTGTACAGGTGGCGTATTCCAAGTGGCATCAAGCAACAAACCAGGGGGTTTTTTTCAACTTTTAAAGTCATCATTCTGTTGCTATATTCCTTTTAATTCAGTCAACAGTAGTCAATAACTCTTTTCAACCCCATCATATATACATCTCCACTGAATTACAAGGCCTCAATAAAAAAAAAGCAAAGCATAATGCACACATTCCTCCAGGAGTAGTGTTTGACTAAGACGTACCTGCATACAGTCAGTATAAAGCCGTTAGGCAATACCATGCCTGAGGGATTCTATTATTTTACCAGAAGAGATTACTGGGAGAGAAAAAAGTACTACTACTAGAGAGCTGTGTATTAACTAGAAGTTAGTCACCATCTATACTTGTCCTGAAAACTAATTTTCAGGTTGCAAAACTCTGATGAGTTCTTTTCTTTACACACTTTACATCTGCCCATAAATAGGTTGGTATATTTTTCTCCTATACTTTAAAACTCGATTGCTAAAGATTATATGAACAGATGTGCAGCTAAAAATGTTCACAGAAATTCTGCATAGCTTGAGGCAGGAGACTGCATATAAATAACTGCAAAACACTCTTTTGTGTTTGAGGAAGAAGTTGCAAGGAAAGGCTTGCAAGGGACAACATTTTATTTTACCAGTGAGGGATCACCAGGTATAAATAAATATGGAAGAGGTCTAAAGCTGAACCTGGCTTTTTATCTTCTCTCATTGCTGCTGAGGCAGGTAAATACCAACATATAACTAAGATTCAAGTTCCATACGTCTATGTATCCTTACAGACAAGTTAGTCCAATCTTATTATGCTTCGTTCATCTTCACATGTGCATAAAGACTGATTCTTCACACCCATCTTTTTTACACTCCCCCTTCAGATATTTCCACACATTGATGAGATCCCCCCTAGACTTCTCGTCTCCAGGCTAAAGGACACAGTCAACCATTCCCATAACTCGCTGCTTCCTCCTGATGGTCTTACGTGGCTCCGGGTCAGTTGGCTTTGCTTGAAAGCATACCCGGCTCCTCCTCAGCTTTGAGGGTAGTAAACCTGTCCAATAGTTGCAAACCTTCATGTGGAGCTGCAGTTGCCATCTTCCACCCTTAAACATTCCCAGAGCTTGCACTTGCTGTTCTAAGGACACACACTCAGCAGACTTCACTACAGTAGGGCTCTGGGCCTCTTGAAATTGTTTCATCTCTGAGAAGATCCTGTCTCTCTCCCTCTCTCATCCTCTCTGATGCTACACAGCCTGCTGACTTCTTCCTTTAACTCCTCAACCTGGCAACACAGCTCTCCTAAACCAGCACAGCACCTGCAGGACAGAGGACCATCTCTCCTGTCCTCAGGGAGAAATCCCAGGCAGTCCCTGCAGCCTGGGACATGGGGAGCTGCATTGACCATCTGAAGCTGTGGCTCTGTCAAAACCCCTGCCCTGACAGCCATGGCTGCTCCATCACCTGCTTGGCAACATGCCCTGTGGTGTGTCACCACCATAACAAAGAACCTTTAGGCTGACCTCAGATGAGGGTCCCTTTTCTGTGCCCTTCTGCATGAACTGCTGCACCTGTTGGTTGCACTCTGGGAGCTGTGCTCTACACCTGGCTTTTACACAGGCCTCTCCCTAGCACTAGCTGAAAGGGTACTTGACCCTCAGTAACCAGGGGGCAGCTGCCACAAATGCTGTGGGCACTCTTGGGTCACAGGCAGCTGGCTGAGTTTATCAGAAGCTCCCAGAGCTTCCTCAGGATACCTCTGTGGCTCCCCTTACCTTGTGCTTACCTGGCAGCAGCAGGTACAAATCTAGCACTAATACTAAAAATTGCAGAAAATTTATTCTATTGTTTGTCTGTTTGAAAAAAAAAACACAACAAAACAAAATACAACTAGGTTTTGACAGTTCAATTTAAGAGCATTATCTTCTGCCCTACATAAACTGCTTTTCTTCCTTTAAACCGAGTGTGCAGTCAACACCACAGCGCATGATTTTAGAAGCGATTATTATTACAGAAATCAAAACCACTGGAATCTGAGGTGTAAAAGTAACATACTACTCAGCAAAAACAAACTGCACTGAAAAAAATGGTAGGTGTTTCCTAAACAGTAAGACTTAATTATCTCTCCCAGAGACAGAAGAAAAACAAATCTGTGGAAAGGTTACCAGATCTGACACTTACTTACAAAACTGCAAACAAATTTTGTTAAACAACACTCAGGTAATTACAATAGAGACAGGCCTATATCACTTCTACAGATAGGCATATGCCTATTTTTATACCATTTTCAAATAAATTTTGAGTATGAACACATCAGTATTCTTTATGTTCGATTAGCACCACCCTCCTGTCACTTGGTTTGTGAATTATAAAATTAAGCGGTATTCACTAGCGTTATCAATCCTCCAAAGAGGATATAAACGAGTCAAATGTAAATACTACTACTATAATGTGTCATCCACGTAAATGAATAAAACCTTTTTTGTTATTTGAAAAGGAAGAATAAAATGTCTTGGGACTTCTTTTCCTTTACTTCATTGCTCAATAGAATTACAAAGCAAAGTAAAACAAATGGCTGGTGAAGTAATGGTACTCCATAGTCTTCATAGCAAACAACATTAAATCCACTGGAATAGCAGGAAATTAAAGTTTTTTGTCAGTCTTGAATATTGTACACTGGCTAGCGGACACTTGGAAAAATATTAAATATCAATTCTTACTGTCCATAGAATTTGTTGTTGAAGCCTTCAAAGACACTTGTGGAAACCTAGCCAGATGAATAGGAGAATGTATGTAATCCAAAGTGCTAGCCGGCCTGGGACAGAGCAGCTAGGCTTGGACTAGGTGCCAAATTCAATGTTTATAGATGCTTTTAACATTCAAGTAAGTTTCCATAGAGGCATAACTTGGCTTTCTCTAAGGTAAACAGTACAAGGTCCATCTTATTTCCATTTATATTTCCATTTCATATTCAACTTAGGTTTCAAGAGAGACACTGTGCCATGCTTCATTTTTTTAATCACTTCCCCATTCTACTATAGTTCAACAATGCATACAAGTCTATTGTTCTTGTTAGAGGCATGGTCTAGAGGAGACAGCTGGTGAGCGGAACTATTCCTACTTCAACAGGTGAGGCAGTTGGTAACTGTGGACACCTTCTAAACTTTCCTTTCTAACTGAATATTTACAGGCATCACGGACACTCAGAGGCATATTATCAGGATGAGCTAAAAGCTGCATGTCCTAACTGACATGACTAACGTGACAAGCGTTCCAAATCCAGCTAACAGACATACAAAGCAGGCTTAATATATTATTCATGTCTTCCTAATGTAGATTGGGAACTAAGGCGCTTCAGTCACACAAATGTAAAAACAGTAGGAAACTGGAGTTATGTGTTTTTCTTATTCCATGGCTTTAATGACTTCCGCATACACAGCACAACAGATCATACTTTTTCCACTTCTACCGCTGTATTCATGCATGTAGCCTAAAGCAACACAAGAATAATAACTTCAAATAACAGTGTTTTTATGATATTAAATTAGGTTTTTATAATGTTGACTGTATAAAGTACAAAAATGGTGTAGCATGAGACTTTTGCCAACAGAGCAAAATTTTCAGATTATTTTAGCATTTAGTTTTTCCATTTCCTGGTAACGGCTGTAAGCACAAGGGGAATGTTCACATTCCTAAGTTCTTAAATGGCATAATAATCATCGCAGTAAGAGTAGAATTTAGATTTTAGATTCAGTAAAAATAAAGGGGTGGAGAAGCTAAGCTCCGTGAAAAATAAAAACCTCTCAACAGTTTGTCACTGAAGGAAAATACAGTTTACAGCACTCAGTTGTGTCTTAAAACCACTGCAGACAACTGATTTCATATTATCTCCTCAATAAGCACAGTTAGGCACTGGCAGCCAAACCAACACAACTCTTATCTTCCTATTCTCTCATACTCCATACAAGCCTTTCATCATGTCAGTGTAAGTATCCACTGAGAGAGAGACAGGGAGAGAGAGATCCAGCTGAAAGACAGACCAGCCAACAAGAAAAAAAAAAAAAGCTAAGTAATTTTCAAGAAAATCATCTCTCTAAATCAGCCTACATTAAGATGACCCAAATACTTCAACCTCCACTACTGAAACTGCTTTTCATATAAAAGAGCCAACTATTGCTTTTACACAAATAAAACTTATTCTGAAATTAAAAATGTAAAAGGCATCAAGCTGGTCATGTTCTCAGGTCTAAATTCTAAATCAAGACCCCAACTTGCAACTCAAGAAAGCAGCCTGCATGTAAAGAAGAAATTAGTATTCTATATAAAATACAACATATGTGAAAAAGGTTTCTATTCTTTTAACTTTCCATTCTTTTATCATACTACTATACATTTTGAAAAACATTATTCTGTTAAAATGAGTTTTGTTAGTTTTAGACCATCCAATGGTTTCTAATTTGACTTTGCATGAAAAATACATGTGATATGCAAGATGGATCAAGTCTCAGATGTAGTCTTACATAGACTAGCCAAACATTTGCTCAAAAAACTTTTAAAACACACTGCCTTTATATTCTGTAAGACAGCCCTTAGAAATATTTTTGGACAGATTATAGTAATACTCCTTGGTCCATCTACCACTGAGAGCCACTATTTGCTAAGAGGGTCATAATTTTCAGTGGATCACAAAGTCTTGCACATCACTATTATAAAGTATTTTGTAGCTGGAAATTCATTTCTGTAAGTCTTGAAGACTGCGAGTACACAATAGCTGTAGGTCTGTGCTATCTATTTAGTCATACCTGTCCAGTATCACAGGTCATAAAGTGTTTTCTCACATTTTGAAAGCTACTATATGACTTTGTTTTTCATAAAGCCTCCTGCTATTGGATTCTGCTCTACTGATGTCAGCGACTAACATCTCACTCTTTGCCTTAGTTCTTTACTTTGCTGTTTTACAATTTATACATTTCAAAAGGAACACGGTCCATGCAGAAAGTAAAATACTCTACAAGTATCTCTTACTGCATACCATTACAGTTACAGCATTAGCTGATATCTTACTTCTCAGACAGTGCTAACATAGTAGGTGAGAAGAGCAGCACATAACAAGGAGAATGTATATACTGGCAGTCAGCTATACAGTATACTAGCTAGGTGTTTGCATTCTTCCCTACACCTCTACTCTTTAGCTCTGTGAATTAAGTACTAGTACTAGATGGAGATATTGGAGATCATGACAGGGTCCTGACTTTGTATTTTCTTACACATAACATGTTCATCATTAACATACACGTGCCTAAAATGGATACCAGAAATGCTTTTGCATAGCACAAGTTTGCAGACAAGTGACATCTGGACCAATTACCAGCACTAAACCATGCACACACATACATAAACACACATAATAAACAAAAAATCTAAAACATTAAGAACTCAATAAGAATAGAAGATGACGTGCCACAGGTAAAGACACAACTGTATCTTCCTCAAAATTACTTTTATCATGCTGTCAAATGCCATAGGTAATTCCAAAACTCTTCCCAATCCTAAAAAAAAAACCGCTACAAGGCAAGAACAACACTGCCAAACATTCAGTAGGTCTGGCAGAATGAAGACAACAACAGAAGCAATTGCATTTCATCACTGTGTGCAACTACGTTATTTTACCAGTTTCTAAAAGCAAAAATTCTACAGATACATTCTTAAATTATGTTTTCTTTGGAACCTTGCACAATGTTTGCAATGAATAAACAGTAATTTAATTATAGCAATATTATTTTCAAAATAGTTTCCAGCATCTGCATTGTTAAGAGGCATCTGAATATCTCAGGTAGCAGCAGCCAATATTAATCACTTCTCTATCACTGTTTTCCAATGGCTTGTACATCCCACTAGTTAAGTTCTGAGAGAAAGGGACATGTTTTTCTAAAATTTTTGATTGCCTATTTAGCCAACTTGAGTTCCAAATGGAAATCTGCAGTATGATACTTCTGCTACAAATTGAGACTGTGGAATAGTCAGAAGGATACTCAGTTGGGATTAAAGAGGTTTAACTTTTGTCCTAGGTCAACTAACGGCTTAATGCATAACAGCAGGAAATTTGCCTTTCCTGTGATTATGTCTCTTCTCTTTGTAAAAAGAAATTTACGTGATCCACTGAACTGCTCTTTGAAGCCGATATTAAACACCTCACATTCCAATCCAACCTAATAGAGGGGCTGATCTCCTGAGATGTAGCACATTTCCTCCAAATACCACCCTTTTCAATTTACAAAACATCACAGTGACATGCAACAACCAGGGAACCAATCAGCACAGCTCATTCAAAGCAAATCTGTGTCACAGAAACAATACCTCTTTGTATGACTTTAGAGAAAAAAAAAAAACAACAAACCCCCCCCCACCACCACCACAACACATCAACCTGAAAGAAAAATAAGTGTCTTGTTCATTAAAATAAAAACCCAACCCAAAACCAAAGCACACCACAAAAATACACACAACAAACCACACACACATATCAACACCACCTCCTCCACTCATCAATAGAAAATAGGTCGATAAGAAATGTGTGATCAATTTTGGTATTTGATTCCTTTCTAAGGTACTTTCATATCTATTGATGAGAAACATATTTGGAGCTTTAATAAGGTGCTTGAAGAATAGCAGACATCATATCTGCTATTCTCAACTGCATCACTGAATGTTGCTTTCAATGCAGCATAGGAAGAATGATCTGTAAACTCTGAAAGCTCACAAAGACATGCAGGTGTTGTTTTCATGAAACTCACATTATGCATGGCACAAAAACAGAAGATCGCTTTAAATGTTTGAGAACATTTAACCAAATTGTTCCTGAGTCACTAAATGATAATTACTTCTACGGATTATAGACCTCTTAAAAGACCACTATCACCCCAAACCATCAATAGTTGCAGAGAGGCTGAAATGTAAGGGCAAGGTTCAGCATTAAGGTGAACCTCTTTTTGCATTTTTTCCAATGTAAAGCTAATAAATGAACGCTGTGAATTTGGGGGCAGCAAGAGATGCCATGTTATCTGACAGATTAGCATGTGAAGTAAATGAAACTGTCACACAGAGATGACTGCTAACAGAATCAAATTTAGATTTAAAATGAGCCCTGGAAATATCTCTTAGAAAAGCTTCAACAACGAAGAATTCACTGACTTCCCAGAGGGCAGGAGTTCATGTATTACAGCAAATCAATCAGCTGTGCCCCTCCACTGAAATACAAGAAATGAAGAGCTAAAAGTGACTGAAATGAAAAGAAGTTCTTAAAAGAAAGAGTGAGAGTCTATAACTAGGGTCATGGGTCACACCATTTAAAGATAGCAGAAGCACTATTCCAATAAGTACAAGACGAGGTACAGAGTGATCCATTTCTTTGAGAAGATCAGAGCACTCTTGTGTGCTGAACAAACCAGACGTAATACCCTTGTTTCATACCGCATTAGGAAAAGTTCTTGCAACTCTAGAAAACCATGACCAAGCCCAGAAATAACTGCAAATAGAACGTAACTAGTCTTCCTTATTTATCAGAAGTGACATAGTCATTAGTTTTAAAGAAATGGTTACTGTATTCTGAGCTATATATAGGTAAGAAGTAACACCGCAAGATTCTAAAGTCTACGCTTGAGGGAAGGCTTTCCCAAACTTCTGACTAAAATGGAAAATTAATCTAACAACCACAAATCACCATTATATACCAGGTTACTAGACTTATCACTGAAATCACTGCTTTATCAACTCTGTTGTGTCTGAAGGACATTGGATTCGCTATAAAGCTACAACCTATTTGAGATCAATCTCTACCAAGAAAAATGGAGAAAGAAGCCTCCCAATGCTGGTTGTCACTGCAGTTCTCTGGGCTTTGAAACAACTAGGTACACACCCTTCATCTCAAAGAGACAAAAGTAGGGCCCTTACACTGATTTGCCCTGGAACCAGTTAACAGTTCATTATAAAAGCCGTGTGTACACATGCCAACACTTACACACAGATTGTGGTACATTCTGAGAGAAATTTGGAATGAAGCTTTTTTGTTGTGTGTGGAAAACTCTCCCAAATCCCTTACACTAAGTTGTTGTTCTTGTGAAAAACAATTCCTTTAAGCGTTCCCTTCCTAAGCTATTCCCAGAGCAAAGTGTATCTCCTTTCAACCAATTTATTTTTCGTAATTCATCTAGTCTACATTCTTTCCCTCTCCAAAAAACACCGGGCAGAGAGTTTCAGAACTATTTTAAGCACAGAAAGCTGGACTGTTGCAGATTTGAGGAGGGGCAAAAATCAAACATGAAATTATATGGCTAAACTAACACTTGTTCAAAATTAATTAAATAAAATTTTTTAAACTGTCAGTAAAACCCAATAAAAAAACAGAAGTCATCTAGCATCTTGATGATCAGCCAGAACATGATTTCAGCACAATACCAACAGCAGTGCTACTAGACAACTACCTTAGAAGACTACAGTGTAAATAGATTCTTTCTATATTCTGAATGTGTGTTGGCTGGTACTGTAAAAAACAAAGCTGTTTTGAATGAGCATCCTAGAATTCCTCCTGTGGCACACTACAGCCAGCTGCAGACAGTCTGCTCTATAATGTATTTAATTTGTTGGATATGGTAGAAGAAAGTAGGATGCAGTGGGAAAAGCAGCAGAAATGGTAAGCACACACTACTTAACAAGAACAATGCTGTAATCACCTTTGCACCATTATGCCATGTTAGTCTAGGCTGTACAAGCCTCCCAAACTGTTCCCCCACAGTTCTAGGTACTTAAGTAGCAGAACACAATCTTTCTTTTTTTCTGGCATTCAAGAATATTTGGTCTACAATTTTTCTTCCAAAAGCAAAATAGAAAGATCTATTTTTTTTTTTTTCCAAAGCAAAATAGAAAGACCTAATTTAACTGAGAGCATGTACAAACAGAGGAAGTGCTGCTCTCAAGATACTTTTAACTATACTGCCACCAATGTTAAATGATTTTCCAGCATTTTAAATCATGATAAAGTTAAATTGTTGTATTTTTCAAACATGGGAAAAAATCAAAAGCAGCATTACAAAGAAGCTAAAAATCTGCATATGCATGGAGAAGTCATCACTGTTTTAGTCAGAATTCTCTCTTTATCATCACACTTTTTCTTTGGTTCAAATAACACACCTATAATCCCAACGAGGCCTGAGTAGAAAGCATACAACAGGTACTAATATTTACAAACATGTCTTCCCTAAAGACAAACTTCGTCAATTACCATGAAACAACCAAGCTGCCCAAATGATCCAAGTTACCAATGCTAAAGTTAAAATGGCAAGCTCTGTTCAACAAAAAACAAACCAAACCAAAACTAGAGAATTAGTATAGCAAATTGTGTGCTGTTAATGGATAATTTGTCTATTATTTATCTATTGGTTCTAAATATCGTTGTTCAATCAGCTATTCAAAACTCGTACTGAAATTTTTATGAAAGCCTGCCACCATTAGGGAAATATAGAAGAAAACTGGTAATAGCCCCCTAGGGTCCAATATATTTTTGACAATTTATTTTAAAACATATGCCAAAAATTAATGAGGCAGAAATGGAAACAGATTGGTAAAGATTTAAATACCTTAAAATGAAAGATATGTATTATAAAATATTTGTGTAGTTTCCTGAAATAAAAAGTCAAGAAAATAAACACTGAGGTAACAGTGTGATAAACATGGTTCAACAACGAGCATGGAAATGTGTCATCACTGTGATTAAGAGGCCTGACAAGAACACTGTCAGAGTTGTACATTTTAATTTAAGACTTTTAGAAAGATATTCTGAATAAAAGCAGGCATGCTTACTTAAAAAATTGTACCTTCTTAAGTTTCACCACTAATATATTTTATTTACCTGAGCTACTAGTAATTCAATTAAAAAAAAAAAAAGAGTTAATTTTGATAAAGTATTTTAAAGACTGAACTTCCGTCAGCTTCATGACATCAAATTTACTCATTCTCGGAAAATAGCAACATCTTACAAAGGTGAGTGTGAGAAAATGTCCACATTGCTGGCAACCTTTCTTTTTCTCCATAGGATCTCTTCAATATGAGCAGATTGCCCTGCAAATATGAAAGGGTCTACAGGCATTTGACAGAGTATCCAAAGAAAAAAAAGGATTCTTAAGGCTTCATAAGGAGACAGACAAGTTGCATCTTATGGCTTTTGGAGCGTGTGTTTAAGAGGTAAACAGGACATGTGACATGCCTGACAGTTGGTATTCATTGCCTTTTTTTCATTCTCTTCTATTTCCTGATAAATGTACATCAGTGTCTTACAGAGTACCATGCAAGTGTTCTGCTTAGGAAAGAATAACAGAAAAATAACTGAAAAAAACAAAGCTGAAAGTAATTTTTCAAAACTATATTGAGACCTTATGAGCAGAAAGAATATCACTACTAAAGCATTGCTCACCCCTTCCAGCAATTATAGCGATGGTTACTCCAAAGCATAAGAGTGCAATAATATCCCTAGAAAAAGGTCAGAAAAAGAAATCCAATTTAATTTTTTTTTTTTATGTTGACGTACGTCAAAGTAGAACTATTCTTCATGGACAGAGTTTAACACTGTATCCTTAGCTAGAAAAGCAATTGGGACTTTTTGCATAGAAATAGAGCCAAATATGTAACTGTGTGTTTTCTTGGATACAGCTGAACCTCCCAAATGTTCCCCATGAGGCACTTCAGTTTTTGTCAGTTTTGAAAATTCCTTAGTCCTACTATTCTTTGTAAGGTTTTCCTGCAGGATGGCAATAGGGAAGATCAACCTTTTAATTTAGTAGGTTCTCCAACAGTAATAACAAATCTGGATATACGGACCACATGCCCAGTGAAGCACAGGGCAGCTTCAACATGGGAAACCACAGCACGGGTAAATCCTGGTGAAGAATACTTAATTTCATGTCAACATTATTCTTTCTGAATAGCAAAGTATAACAGATAAACTGCAAAGTTTATAGTAATCTTATTCAGTTGGCTAAATGCCAAGTGCCCTTGGGACAAAGTCCAAGAAAGAAGTTCCTAAAATTCAATTGCTTGTGCAACAGCACAAGATCATAAACATACAGCTGATATGACTGATGTCTCTACAGTCGTTCCTATCTTCCATTAAGCCATTTAATAGGATCCAAGAGTTGGCTCAACCATTAGATCTTCCTCCCTAAGAAAACCAAAGTATTATATGAGTATTAAGTCTTCACTCTATTTAGCATAAATTGACAGAACCTCTTCCAGTACGAAGAATCTGGCTAGCAATCAGGTTGCTATATAACCACTGAAGATTCTCACAACTGTTAGTGCAGAAAATTCCCATTCACACAAAACAACTTTCCAGGGAAGGACACTAAATTCAAACTTGTGAATGAAGCTGGATTTTGAAAACTGTACATTTCAATAGCTGTTCTAAATATCTGATAGAAATGTATAACAAGTGCCAGAAAAGTGAGAGTTTCCAGAAGAAATTAAATAATTTTAAAATCCCCAAATATATTACTGTTTGAAAAATAAACATTTAATTCTTGTGGGAAAGTGACATTCCAATTTTTCTTTACTTCTAGAATAAAGGGCATTATAAAGGGCTACATCTTGGGGAAAAAAGCCAAAAAGACTAGCCTAAAACAGACTAAGGCAAGTAGAGGATATATGGAGGAAGCTAGAATCTATCAAGTTAGAACTAAATGGAAGTAGAAGATGTAAATATACAGTTAAAATTGACTAGGCTTACTATAAAAAACAAACCAAACCAAACACACACAACCCCCAAAAATGCCATAACAAAACAACACATAATCCAACATTTTCCAAAATCAGTATGTACTTTGGGGCTTTTTTTCCTGGAGACGCAAACAGTAACAGAAAAAAAAAAAAAAAAAAAAGAAACAACCAAACACTACTAATAAAACAACAAACAAAAAAAACCCACCTAGGCTGTTGGTTTATAAGGATATTCCAATCTAAAAAGATACTCAAACCATTATACAAGGCTCACTCATTCATGCATTTGTTTTTGGTTTTTTTAACGTTTATGACTAAAGTTATCTTACAAAGTCTTACCCTATATCTTTTCAGCACTTTTAATAAGTACACCAATGGAGTATGTACCTGTTCTGTTAGATAAATACAATGTGTTTTGCTGATGTGGACATATCAAGTAACACTTTAAACACTGATAACGTTAATACAGAAATTTGAACAATTATAGATATACAATTTGTAACACCTTTGAAGTACTTACTGTTTTGTAGCAGTAAATATTAAGTCAACAGTATTCTTTATCTAGCTTTCTTCCTGCTTCTCCTAGGCTATAGTCATTAAATTCTGTTCAGATCACAATAACGTTTCCCATAAACATGGGTAGGGTGTTATGCCATGTAGCATAAATACTATTTCTTCAGTACTGTAAGCATGATTCATATATAAAATTAAGGTTATCAAAATCAAACTTCAAACTAGAAGCCTTAATTATTTTTTAACCTCTTGAAGTTTATTTTGTTATCTGATGTAACACACAGTAGCTTGGCTGCCAAAGGCATCTCCAACCCTTCCATCATTAGTGGACAATACTCTATGTGGTACACTTCTCTGAAAGCTGTTTGAAGACATGGAAAGTGATGTCCTGAAAATTCCTCAGAGAGGAAGTACGTAGCACTCAGACATACTGGGGAAGCTGCCCTAAAGCAGGCTATGAAGTCTATAACTAAATTCAATAATAATTTTCCGAAAAATTTAATGGGAGAAAATTCTAGATGTCACCTGTCTACAAAAATATCACCACACACAAGAAGTATCCACACAAAGGAATGTGAACACCCTAGACTAATAAAACTAATAGCCTCAATAGAGCACCACAACATAAAACCTGCTGTTTACTTTGGCATTTCATTCAAAAGCATAAATTCAATCTTTTTTCTTTTTTTAAATGTCTCCTCACCAGCAAGGAACAACTATATCTTGCTTCACCAAATCACCCCGGGTTTATGCAACTTTTTATTCTATACTGGAATTAAAATTGGAACTTTCAAACTGTTACATTAAAACAAAACAAGAACCACCCTGGAAATACAATGATTCAGTGGTTAGAATATGGGAATAGAAAATTAGAATGGATGCCTCAAAAAAATAAAAAATATAAAATCAATGGTTTAAACTTAAGTTTCCTTGGTAATTTAGCCTCCAGGCATCATCTATTTTGAGAAAGGTGGCTAAACAAATCTGGTACACACATGTAACTCTGCCTGTTCTCTCATTAAAAACTCTATCCCCCATCTGAAAAATATTCCCCTTGAAAAATCAACATAACTAGAGATTTTCTATCAAATTTAGGGTTTCAATGGAAATTTTTCATCAAGGAAAAATGGAAAGTTGAGAAGCTCTATTCTAACTACTATATTAACATTTGGCTCACTTACTCTCTGTTTTCCATCTATATCACTGTTCCACATAACACAACTATTTTCTGGAGTCATTGACATGTCATCCACACATTCTTTACAAATGCTCTGCAATCTGAAATTGTCAATAAAATTTTATAACATTCTCACACTATGCCATATTTTATGTCATTTATTTGTTTTATTATTATTATTATTATTATTATTATTATTTAAACTGCTATTTCCTCCTTTGAAGTGCATCAGTTACTATACGAACAGTTGCATAAGCAAACCTGAGTTGAATCCACTAGCAGAGAATAAAAAAGTTATGATTTGATTGAATAGCTTGAAACGTATAATTGGCGAAACAGTGAAACGTAAGAACTCATGTGCTGGCTAAAATTCATGCCTTGACTAGAACCAATATGATCTGCAAATAGTGGAATGTTAAAGGATTGTACTAAAGAAACAAATAGCAATGTTTTAATCACACTTAATCCCGTTTAATATTACCACTGAATTGTGTATTTATTGAACTGCTCTTCCAGAGAGACAATTTCAATGTAAAGATTCATTTCATTGCAAAACTCCGGGTATTTCAGCATTCCAGTAACTTGTATTAAACTACTGTATCAATTCACTATAATAAATAGCCTTGTGTTGATAAAAAATCATATTGCATACAAGTCATCGACATTAGGATGTCTAGATTTTCTTTCAGTGTTTCATATAAATTAAAGCAAGACCAGGCTGAGATTTTACAACTGATTGTTTCACCAATTCCTTAACAGGTTAATACATCAGATTTACTTTTTAAAAAATTTTTTCAAGGTATTTGTAGAAATAAGCCAATTAATCTATACACATACATACAAACACACACAAAGGAATTCTCATCTGTTTGTAAATTATCCCTTGTCTTTCAGAATTGTAAAAAAATCACAAGGAATCTGCTTCCATAAGATGCTATACCTGGCTCAAATAGGAGTTGCACTTAGTGGCATTGTAGCTAGTTCTACTAGAACAACCAATTACTCATATTAGAAACATACACCAAAATAAGACTCTTAGAAGCTCACTTCAGCCTTCAATGCCCATGAGGGGTTTCGCAGGTGACAGAAGCCTTTCAAACAGCCAAAATCAGTGCTAACAGCTCATCTTCTACCAAGAACCATTTTAACGAGCCTTTGGTGTCACTCTTCCAAAAGCTTCTGCACCAGATCTCCTGTTCTGGTCTCCCTTACAATGGAATACAAATGACTGACCTCAGCTTTTTGCCAGTACTGTTCTATCATTCAAACATTCAAGTCAAGTTGAAGTTTTTAAATCATATTTCATTATTTGTTTCACTCAGGAACTACTTAAAGTGAGATTATTAATTACTAATACTTGAGCTGAACTCGAAGAAAAATATCCCAGTGACTTCAAAGAGCTTTGAATCAGGCCTAAAGGGCTTAAATGGGATTTAATTTATTCCTGGACTTTTACTGACCCTCTGCAGAGTGATGAATTTAACCTATCTTCAAATTACAAATTAAGTAGGCCAAGGATATATTTTTGATGGCTTTTCAATTTGAAAATACAATGAAAAATGGCATTTGTGTTTTGATCAATCATTTGGACGTTTTTTAGAGATATTTTCTTGGTCTGTATTATGTTTTATGTATTATTTTTAGTATTTTTTACATCAGTCAGTTATTTCGAAGCAGTAGATGATATTGAGTATTACATGCTGATTAAAGAACACACATTCCTTGTCACACAAGTGACAATGACTTCAAATTTTAAGATTAGGCAAACTGATAAAAATAGAAGGGCATAAGTCAGGAAACAATTATCCACCTTAGATGAGGGAGTTCTACAGACTTAATTAAAAAATGTACAGAATGCATTACTGTCAATTAGAGCATACCCTCTGCAATTCATTAAAGCCCTCTCCCCTGTGCAGGAGTGACAAACACTCCATTATGCACTGGAGAAATGAGGCAGAATACAAAGGGGTAATGTCAAATTAAAAAGGGACTGACCTATTCATAGCACAAAATTATATTATTCACAAATTAAGGAATCTGGACAAAAGGAATGAAACTAGAAGAGAAAAAAATGCCTAAGGAGAGGTCTAATTTGTTTACAGAGCAGTTAGGATGGAGATTTACTATGGTAATTAAGCTATTATTCAA
Source organism: Podargus strigoides (assembly GCA_028020825.1). Lineage (NCBI taxonomy): Eukaryota > Metazoa > Chordata > Aves > Caprimulgiformes > Podargidae > Podargus > Podargus strigoides. Next base: position 69,536,474 of record CM051621.1, read on the forward strand.
TGACAAAAAGTAAAAAGGAAACAATTACTAAAGAAACTCCACTGACACTTGGCCTAAAAAGATACATACCTCGGTAAGAAAGAAAAAGGTGAACTAAACAGCAACAGAACTTTTTAAAAACTGTTTTATTTCAAATCAACTGAATCAAGTTAGACCTGCCATCACTTCATTTGTCAGTCCCCTGATCTCCATATTCTTTTTGTACTGGACTAAAGTATCTCTCACAGTTCCCATACATATAAGTAGGGACATTTGCATAGTTTGGAAGTACTTTCCCTGTTTCTTTATCCCTCTTTGACTACTTAGTTTCATTTACTGATACTGTATTGAAATATAAATGGAAAAGAAATGAAGATCAATATTCTAGGTCCCACTCAGATAGTGCTAAAAAGCAGTTGTGCCTTCATTAATCTTTCTGAGCTCCTTGATTCAGGGGCAGAAACTTTTAAGTTTGCAATGGAGTCTTCTCTCAGCATACTACTTCCGTATACCTTAGCTAAATTCCAAGCAAGCATCTGATACCAATAAAAAGTAGTCTATTAATACTAAGATGCGATTTTCCATTCCAAGATATTTCCAAAGTCACAGTAAAATTAATCTAGGTACCTTTACACCAGCATCTTCCAAGTCAGGAAACAGTGTGGATGCATCAAACACAGCACTGAGGTGATGTTTGTTATATAATCCAGAAGTAAGTCCCATGTGAAAACCACAGCCTTGTGCAAGAAACTCCTGACCTCAGGCCCTTACACTTTAAGCCTACCTTACAAGTTATAGACATTACTTTCTACTACAAAATTTAAAACTCAGTACTGTTGGATTATAATCATTTGTCTATTTTGACTTAAAGACCAAAAATATTGTTTTGGCACTTTGCTTTCTTTCTGCATTTCACTTTTTTCTCCCAAAGCTATTCTATACTTTTCAGTATCCTACTTGAGCAAACAATAACGGAAAAATATCTAAACATAATTTGCTTCATTTTAGTTACAAACTCCAATACACAGCTATGCAGGCAAAGGATGAATGGAAAAGAAGATAAGTTTCCTAACTGGCTTGTTATGAGCAGACACATTAGTTAAAATCCAATTAAAAGGTCGGTTTAATTAGACAGGGGGATTGAATAAGTGTTTCTAACTGCTATGGCACCATGAAGGAGCTCATTCTTCTTTTACCTATTTGAAAATATATCAAATGCAAATCAAAACACAGCAATCGAGTGACAATGGGTTATTTAGATGCACTCAAATTCAAGCCTAGAGATGCTAAATCTGATCAGTTCCATTGTATTGCTAGTTCATAGGTCCTCTTCACTATGCAAGAAAGCCTATCGGTAAGTCACACAGTCAAGAACAATTGACTACAAATTGGAATGGGGGAGGAGAACATCTTTCCTAAAGACTTCTGTCAAAACAAAAGCAATTATTTTTAAACACAAAAATGTAACAACTAGCCAAGCTAGGTGAAACAATACTGGAGTCAACTTTCATGACAGATAAACAAAGTCATATTTACCTATATCATTTGTACCACTGCAACAAAAACAGATCACATGAATCCTGGCTATCTATACCACATCAGCTATTTTGATGATATCACAGGTAAAGATTCAACATCTCATACCTCCCACCTGCAACACCATAATTTCTGTAGCAAGAGCACCACAGCCCTATACATGGATATTAGAACATAAGCATAGGCTATACCTAGCTTGTCTCAGATTGAGATCACAGAAAGGAAATGGAACAGTTTGAACCAGAAGAGCATGGTATAAACTTTACTGATTCCAAGTCAAATATATAAACAGCCCTTGACCACTAGTCGACAGACTGGAATGCAAAAAAAGAAAGCAGGAGGAGCGTCACATCACTGTCCTTACGCAATTATTATGAAAGCACACACCAAGGTGTAAGCACATTCTTCCTCTCTAGACTTTATACCTCTGGTCTAGGCATGATTCATATTTACCAAGAATATAGTAAGACTTCAGCTGGTTGTTACACCTCCCAGGAAAAGCTGAAGCTAAGGTACTTTAATTAGCCCATGTTACACAAGCGCTTAAACAACAACGTCTGAGCGCACATGCGTGACAGAGGGGAAACTATACTACTGAATTAAAGTGTGTCAAAAGTGAAAGTATTACCCATTTCCTCACAGCAGAAGTTTTCCAGCTGTAATATTGTGATGGATGTCATATTTCAGCACGTCAAAGATCAATAAACAATTTAGAACCAGAGCAGTCACTTCCTTAGCCTGCCATAGTCCAGTCATTTAGCATTCTAGGGCCATATGCAGTACTCCTAAAAAAAAAACAGTCCTGTAAAACAGTTAACACTCATGACAACTTTAATAGGCAGTAATTTACAGACAACTTGAAATTCTTACCTGTAGAGGAACTTCACAAAACCCTAAGTGGCTCTATTTTGCTACCATCTTCCAAGAACAACTGTATCACTAAAAAGCTTCAAAATTAAGTCCACTCAATCTCTGTTTAATCATTTATTCCATACAAATTTAAATGAAAAGATAAATTTTTTTTAGCTAATTACTATAGATGATAAATTATTTTCATTGTGTGTAAACTAACGAGAACCATCAGTACTTCCTCAGAGCTTCGTTTGTTTATACTTAATGAAATTTACAAGCATAAAGATTGAAAAAAAAAGGGTGCTTTTTACAACAAGAATTAGGGACACAAAATTCATACTACACGAATGCATTTCCCATGTCTCACTAGGGGGGATTTACTTCTCACTGCAGTTCAAAAATGGGACAAAAATTATTATTTTTTTTTTTCTCCTTCTCTGCTCAACAGTAATGCCTCCAAGTAGGAAAAACACTGCTCCCAAAAAACTTTGAACACTTGGAGGGACCTGTTCTGTTCGCTAAATGCAAAATACTATTTTACTTTCTATTAATATTGAATATTTATTTCCAGGTCTTGATTTGCAGCTCAGTAACAAAGCCCTTGGAGTTTTACCCATCTCAGTCCCAATGAACCACTGCACTCCAAATGCCCCTCTCTGTCACAGCCTGTTTTGGAAGAGTATTTCGGGGCACTTCAGGGCACGTATTACTGCACCCCTTCGCTGGCATTCCACAACATGGTGTAATTGGGAAGGTGGGGGTGACAGTGGGACACGTCCCCTGTTTCTGTCAGGAAGGAGGTGCAAGGGCTGAAGGGCGCCCTGTCTGCTAAAGCTTCTCCTGGTAAAAACACCACCCTACAACACTCTGTCGCCCCTCGCTCTGCCCTCAGTGGGTTATTTAATCCACCTATCATTATGTTTTTCCAATTTGGTAGCCTTTTGATGACTTTAAACCATCCGGGTTTGCCTGCCGCCTTTAACCCCTTGACTTCACAGGCGGTGCGCCTCACCTGTCACTGGCAGACAAGGTGGGGGTCTGTGTCACACAGCACCGCGAGCGGGCGGTGAGGAGCAGGTTCGGCCCCGGCAGCCTTTGGGCGGGAAGCCGCCTGCTCCCCCCCCGGAGCTATGTTGGCGGGGAGCAGTGAGCAGCGTTTGCGTTGCTGACCTGAGGCAGTTCTGCCGCGCCGCCGGGTTTCTCGGCTTTCAGAGCCGGGCAGTTTCAGTTTGTAGTGGATTCGGAACCATCTTCTGGGATTGAGAGGGCCTGAGCTCCTGAGGTGCTAGCTGCCATGGCGGTGCACCCCAGCTCGGGGTCGGCTTCCCCCTCAGCTGTGTTTTACTGGCTGTCACAGGGGACACCACCACCCGGTGCCAGCTCCTCCACGCCTCAGAGACACTTTTTCCACCCCCAGGCTCTCCATCAAAGCTTTTGTACACCATCTTCCTCCAGCCACACGCCAGAGCTAAGGGTCAGCTCCAGCCATGGTCCCCCTTTTTTTCTCCCCCTTATCTCCTCACAGCGCCATGTTTGCCCACACCTCCTCTTTGCACCACTTCCCCAACTCCCGGCACAGCTTCAAAATAACTGCGGCAAAGCTGTTTAAGAGGGACCTGCCAGCAACTCCCTTGAGCCTCACAGTGCAACTTGAACTGCCCAGGATCTCTTCCCTTCCCGCAGCTCTGTCAGCTCGCCCCCAGTACCTTCTGAGCGCCAGGTATGTTTGTACACCATTTAAATACAAGCCCAGTATTTGCAGGTGCAATATGCTGTCCGATGAACAGAGTCAGGTCAATGCACTGTTCCACAGCAATTGTGCTGGGGTTTTAATTCTGAAAATACTGTATACTTCATGGTTTGTTACTAACTCAGGTAAACTTTTTTTAATTGGAAGTATATTTCCTTCTGGGAAATATAGGCTGTTTCTAGGCTTTAGAAAAATCATATATATCTATATATATATATATCTCATATATCATATCTATATATATATACACACATACTTTTTTTCTCCCCTCTGTTCAACTAAGTTGTTTATGCCTTTCAACAGGGACTAGATACATACAAATCTCTTAAAAACCTAGCTGAAAATTACATTATTTTGTAGCAGCATTTGTTGCAATCCAAATAACTGCTGTACTTTGGGCAGATAATTGTAATGGTTTATCTTTCATCTATGAGATAACGCAGTCTTTGTTGGCTGAAAAAGTGATCAAATTTGGAGTAAATTGATTTCTTGGTTTGAAATATTGTTCTAGCGTGAAGACATGAGAGAAGTCAGGCTGTACTGATACCATACACTTCTAAGTTACTTGGAAAATTATCGTCTGACAATCCTGCAACCCTGGCTGACATGACAGCTGAAAAAACACAAGTGTCACATTATCAAATAGTACACTTCAACATCTCGTTCTGTGCCGTACCTAGTAACCAATGGGTGTAGTTTACAAATCCATACATAAACCAGGTATCTGCTGTTTTTATCAAAGCATGGAAGTGTTTTCACGAGCTGTCTCTAAAACTGTTTTCACACAATATCTTCACGTAGTCTTAATCTTGCAAAGTTGCCAATGCAACTGTTTATTTGGTTAAAACAATTATCTTGTATTAGTAACAAAACATACTATTTGTATCTTGCTGAATCCACTGTGAAACATCTAGTATTTCCTGTATCAAGTTACAGTTTGTCATTCTCATGTGAATGTTTAGAAGTACAGGCAGTATAAAAGTAATTTTGGGTAATACCTCCCGTGACTGTGTAATACCCGTGTTTCCCCCAGTGCTTGCTCCAGCTGCCTTCTCATTCTGCTTGAAAACTAAAAGACACTCCTGCCAACTTGTTCTGTACATACAGCTAACTGTAACCCAAACTCATCTCCTCATATATTCTTACCTGCTGATTAGATAAACAAAGAGGACAACAAAACACTTGCTGTTAAAATGTTTATCTTATGAAGTCTTTTCACACCATGCTTTAGCTAGTTTGACAATTAGAATTTTACTGTTTCATCGATTAAACTGTGCGACTATTCACAAAATAGCATTAGTCAGTGCTGTTCATCATAATCTCTACCCTATGATACTGTGTCCTAGAACAATCCTCTAGTTTCACTCAAGTACAAGTAAGATTTTGCTCAACTTCGAGACTACCTGTTACTCAACCGTTTGGTCTCATTCTGCACAACATTCAGTTCACCCTTCTTTGCACACCTTGCACTGCTGGTGTCCATATGAAGACATCCATAACAATACACAATACAAACATTTGCGGTCCTAGCACCATTAAAAAACAAAGTCGTTTGATTTCAAATGCAGAACGAACCTGGCACAAAGAGAATTTCACCACTGAAAATAATTGGAAAGTCTATAACTAAGTCTGCGTCCTTACCCAGAGGTAGTTAAAATTGCCCTGAAAATCTTTCTAGTGATTTATATGACATTTTAATATATTCTTGAACAATAGCATAGAGATAACTGCTTAAGAAGTGCTGCTTGAATTGCATCTGAGTTTGCAGTTTGCTTATCTGGATCATTAACCAACTCAGTCTGCTCATCTACTTTCAAATTTCCACTGCTGTCCCTGGTAACTTTTTCTTGAAGGCAAAAAGGCTTTGTACCTTTTTGGGAGGGTGAAAGGGAAATGACTTTTAAAAGAATTAAGTAGGGACATTCTTTGGAAATGTGATTGTCTATCTTTCCAGTTATGTCACAACACAAATCGATCTGTTTCACTTAGGTACAATTATTCAACTTACTAGTAAATCCAACAACAAGGGGTTGTGAGGGAGAAAAGAGCATAGCAGACTTGAAAATAAAGTATACTTTAGGCCCATAGTTTGGATCTGAAGTCCAGGTGTTTAACAGCTGATGCCAAGAATGTGATTACCAGCCTGAAGGAATAGTAGTCAGAATAGCCAACAGGAGGAAGACAGACACACAAGCACAGGAAAATAAGAAAGTTTGATCTAGTGAAGGCAAAAGGGATGAAAGACATTGTGATTTCGATGCAGACATCTCATGTACCCATAGATAAGACCACCATTTTCAGTGAAATCACCCATAGTGATTTACTCTCCAAGCAGCCAGTTGCAGGCTGCTAGAGTTCTTAACGAGAGACAAAACCACAGCCCATCTGCTAATTTTTTGTTTATATCCAACATAGTTACAAAAATCCTTCAGATTATACCTCAGAAGTGTTTATGCTTCATTATGTTGCTGATCACAGCCACCAAAGAACGTAAGCAGAGAAGCTCAAAATGCTAGATTTGTATCATGAGTACACAGCTAGCAAGGCATGTAATTTTTGACTGTCATTACAAAGTAAAGCAACCCAATGGCTAAGATGCCATTTAATCACTAAAGCATGTTAAAAAATAATGGTCAGTAATGTGTTTTTATTTTGCAAGGAATAGCAGTGAGCAGTAGTCATGCTGAACTATGGTTTGTTCATTAAATTGGATGATGGATCTTGTTCTATTAATTACATAAAATATTCTCTAGAAAGACGTGTTATACAGTTTGGTTAACAGTGATGATTTTGATTTGGAAAAATAATACAATTCATCCTGCAGAATATATTTGACCAGGTTAAATATTATTCAGAAAGTAAAACGTGCTTCCCTTTCTCATAGGTAGTATGACCTATTTTATGTTAAATTGAGAATGTTTAGACTTCACAAGGGAGATAGAAGAGGACCCTAAATCGGTACAATATGCAAAAAATCATATTGCATATTTATCAGGGAAAATTATTTCTTCCCCAGATGAACACAGAATTTCTAAAGGGGATTAGGAGGCGTTATGGGAGAAATATTGTGACTGCATTAATTGAACACAAATTTGCCCTTTACTTCTTGACACTTCATTTGGAAAACACCAGGTAGGTGTTAATTAAGATAACAAGTGACCCATACTTTTCATCTTTTGCTTTAATGACTGATGAGAATTTATGAACTTTAATACCACTTCTTCACTGATGCAGAGTTAAATATACAGAAAGAGAATAACACACACCTAATTTACATAGTAAAAAATTAGGTCTCACTTTTGATTTTGATATATGCCTCAAAAAGATAGGCAAAAATCAAGTCTGCTTCCACATGCTGGGAAGCAGATGACAATGAATTGATTTTACAGAAGACTTGACAGCTGATTACAGGTTATTGGAAAGACTGTTCTTACCAAAGGCAGGAATGCCATGCACTGCTTGTAGGAACTAGTATGCTTAAGACCATCTGTACTAAATGGAGTGTCTATATTTATCTGGTTCAAGTTTCCATTAAGAAGCATAGTCCTACCTCTGTTCTAATCTGAATATTAAAAACACAAAAATGAACACTTGCTTATCACCTAAAAAGGACATGAGCTTCATTCCCTTGCCATTTATATGAGCTTATTTATCTCAAGGAACAAGAAAGGGGAATAAATTACCCCTTTTACAATTGCAGCAATTCAGCTTTGCACTTTCCTCAAAGAATCAAAAGCAAGACTTACTGATAACAGGTATTCCTATTTTTACAAAATGTCTACTTCAAAACACAAGTGCACCAGATATACTTTACTCACTGAACAAAAGTTCCAAGTATTATTCCAGTGTTTGTATTATGGTCTCAGCTGTATTTCTGAATACTAAGGTTTCTTGAATTTAATAGAGCTCCATGGTTGTAGAGCTTGCATCAAGGCAGACAGGCCATTTTGGGAGTGTCTACGTTCAGCCAGTACTCAGGGCTAAACCGTAGCAGTTTTTATTTATTTACTGAAGGGATAGGGAGATGAAAAAAAACCTAAAGGGTCATATTTTGGTAAACCCAGTCACTTAACAGTTGGTAGAAATGACATCTTACCAGTAAGAGGATCACATATGCTACTGAGTGTGGAATGGCTGAAGCAAGAGGGTAGCCTTCATCCTGATGCAGTGAGAATTAGTGTTTCCCATTGTCCTTCTCATAATGACCACTATCTAAGATTACCTGCAGGAAAACACAGTCACATACTGTAATAAACCGTCATGGTCTACTTTTACAAGTCATTTGGCAAACTTCTGGTCTCTGTAGACCTTTGCCTGAATTTCTCTGTGATTTGCATATTGCTTATCATTATATTCAGCACTGGAGTTTTCTTTGTAATTAGTTCTTTTAAGTGCATGAAAGCTTTAGAAGACACATATTCATTTGACAGTTTTCTAATTGCTTTTTATGTTGTCATCTTTATGGCAAAGGAGCTTTATAATCTTAAACCTCTAAAACATTTTAGTTTTTCCTCGAACTTGATATTAAAGGGCTAAAAACTGTGGTCAGATTAAACAAGTCTAATTTGAAGACACATGAGGACTTTCCAATGCATCAGTTAAGTCAGTCAGGTATTTTTAATCCTTTCCACAACCATCAGAATACACAGAAATATGACAACCCACATCTTGCCCTTTGAGAGTAAATATTTGCTTCATATGCATTACCATCTAGACCAGACTAGCTATAGCAATAATCAGATGGGATCACTCTAGGAAACGTATTACACTTACTTACTAGCACAATTCATTGTCAAAGCAGATTGTTTTCTTTGTATCTATATTAAATGACGTTTTCTTTCATCAGATGCCTGTGCATCTGCCTGACAAAATTTTTTTTCCTTTTGCGGCATTTCCCTCAGTTATTTGTGGGCTCTCCCCTCCATTAGTACAAGGCAGGATCATGTTATTCAGCCTTAATAAAAGGCTCCACAAGCATTTTGGCTCCAGTAGCACTCATCACTTTTGCCATTCTACTTTCAATCTTTTTATTAGCAAAGGTTGGGCTGACATTAACAATTCAGCAGAACAGGAGATGAGTAGATCAAAGTAGATCAAAGCAGAGTGTGCTGAGCCATCCCCACTGAAAGTTTCAGAGTTTCACTTTAGACTATAGGTCTTCTGGATTGAGCATCCCAAACATACACTGGGGGGGTTCAAGGCTGTCTGAAGGAGCAATAGGTTCAGACCCTCACATTTCCATTATAGATCAGAGAGCATTAGCTGAGCTGTCAGTATGACATTCTCCAAAAAAGATCCAAGTCATATGCTCTGTGTACATCAAAACCTGCCAGAGGACAGTGCTTGAAAACAACACACCGTTTCTCTGAACTGAAGTACTAGTACATGTGCAAGCAAATACTCACTTAATAACAATAAAAGGAAGAAGAAAAAAAAGCCCTCCCAGATTAGAAACACCACATAGTATTCCTTCAAGCTCATTGTCCTATTCAAACTTTTACTTCCATTGGTGTACCGCTTATTTGACTAGGTTTGTTATTTTTAGGGGGTGGGGGGGAACAAAAAGCAACCACCAAACCTCCTCAGGACTCAAAACACAGCTGCAAACATTGAGAAGAAATTATGTTTTTTAATTTTTAATAGGAAAATGTTATTTTCTCTTGCTCCATTTACTGAAGGACAGGGTAAAGCCACTTAAGCAAAAGACAGATTTTTATGAAGCTACAGAATAATAGTATTGCAGCTTTTTTTTAATCCAAGATTTAGTTCAGCCAACTGTTCAAATCTAATTTTTAGCTTAAGAAAAATATTTAACAACAATATAAATTGTTTGATGTTGCTATTTTGTAAGTACGTTATACAAGATGAAACTTATTTTTGTGAAAGATATTGAACTGATATGCAAGATCAAGCCAAACATTCTGCTCTTTGGTACTTGAGAGCACCATGTAAACCAAGGTTGCCCCTGGTTCATCTGGAAAGTCTATCACAACTTGTTAGTTCAAATAGATCATGAAAGTTCAAGATCAATTCAAAGGATATTTAAAACAGTCTAATACTTGTGTTTAGTGGCTATCACACCATGGAAGTGGTTATATTCAGACAGCTAGTGTGAACCTGAAATTCTATGAGTCTCATTAGTTCTAATGACTTAATGTTTGCTAAATAATGTATCACTGAAAAAATAATCAAAAGCTTTGCAATTTACTAGAACATGTGGTAAATTCCAAGTCTCTGCTCATGTCAGACTGTTGCACTCTTTTCCCATCTTTTAATTTTACTGCTGGTATACTTTCACAGTTTATCATATGGTTTACACAGATAAGCACTGCTTTCACTTCCCCCTCCCCTCTTTTTTTTTTTTTTTTTTTTAGAAATGTGTAATAGAAACTTAATTCTTAAGGAAACTGTTCTTGTAAAATCTGTTCACAAAAGCTGTATTTCATTTTATACCTGAGGTGTAACAGGAGTATCTTCAAGAAAAACCCAAATGTACCTGTGAATAACTGCTTTGGCAGGACAAAACTACCCTTTTTAGTGACCTCAATATAACAGTCACCTATCACTGTATGCATAGATGCAAGTAGATTATTTGCATGTGACATAACCGGTAGTGTTAAAATGGCACCTCTTTTTCAATGTGTGCTCTTGCAAGTCTCTGTATCTCACAACTGCATAAGACATCCTTGAAAACATTTCAGGTCCCCTGAAAGCTATTTGCAGAAGATTTATCCAGTGTCGTAAACATCCTGTGCAGCATGTGAATAACTTGTCTATCAGATAATGTATAAGTAGTTCTTCCCTACACCTCAAACTTTGACTATTTAAGTTTCCATATTACTGTGGAATCAAAGTTAGAATGTACTGGTACTTGTCTTGTGAATAAGCCTATTTTTCTTCTAAGCAAAACAACAAAGGAGGCCTCAACAACTATTTAATAATTTACTGAAGAGCAGTATTGCTATTCCCATCATGAAATGTGATTTGAGTGTGAAAGCAGTCTTAAAAATAGCTTCAGATCCTCGTACTTGGGATATTTTCAGTAAAACCAAATGTAACCTGAAACAGATCCCCTACAGTACACAAACATTTTTATTTTCTTTTTCTGATCTGTATGTGGAAAGATGCTCCATTTGCATGTCCACAAAAAAAAAAAAAGTCGATTTAATCACAAAAGACTCTGGGATTAAGTAGTCCATGATTTAGTGAAAGACAGCAAAAACTAACATCCAGATCTTCAATCAGTATTAATCAGAACAGTTCCATTGAGGTCCACATTATGCTAGCTAAGAACCTAGCCTTAGATTTAATGATCTCTTTGGCAGTGAAGCAGAAAGATGGGTTTACAAAAGCAACAGTGAGGAAACAGAAGAAAAAAAAGAATTATTTTGGCAGCAATCCAGCATTCATAACTGAACTAATGTTCAATTACTGTAAAATGCTTTATGGAAATAAATGTTAGCTCTACATGTATCCCAAATGGGTTTATTACAATCAGTGCTACTAAAATGATTAAAATAAAGTGTTACTAATATGCCAAACAACTGTGATTGCAGTTTCATAAAACTGGTGCTTAATATCCATCAGAGATAAGAAGGTGGGTTTTTTGTAATAAGTAAACATAATGATGTGTCTAAATCATTTGAAATTATGATATTGATGATGATGTTAATTAGCCTTTTAAAAGCAATTAACATAGTGCAATATGTAAAATATATTAGAATACCTAAAGGTTACTTAAGGAACACAAAACTACTCTTAGTAGCTGTTGTATATCAGAACAACAGGAACATAAAAATCATTACATCATAAAATCATTTGCTTGTTTTATTTATTTATTTTTTTTTTCAAAATCCAAAGTGTTTATGACCAAATTTTTGCTTAGAAATTTTTTGTTATTATGGTACTCAAAACATTTTAATCACCACTTTCCGACCGCTAAATGATAGCTTAAAAAATAATCAATTACTGACACCAATATGCACTACTAATAAATAACAGTTCATTTTATGAAGGAAACATTAAATTATGTGAATCTGTCCAGTCTGCGTATTTCCAAAAGCCCTTTCCAAAGGAGAATTAACACATTTTGGTTAGAGTAAAATGTGCAGATTTATTAGCAAATATGTTTACTAAGCTGTTGTACAGGTGCCACAGTCAGTGCTGCAGTTTTGCTGATGAAAAAAGTTTTACTTAAAACACACACACACCATAGCAACAGATTTTAAACATAGCACATCTAGGGAGCTAACAGTTGAAGGAGAATCATGAGGATGATATCTACACAGAATATGGCCCGACTCATACTGTATTTACTAAGATTTATGTTTCTCAAGAAACTTGAGAGTATTAAACATTTAGTTTCCTATCTAATTTGTAACTCTGTAACTTTAAATACCATCCTTGCTGTGAAATTGCAAAGTTAACAGCAGGCATTTCATATGTATAAAAAAGTGTATACATACACACATTCATCAGTCAGAATTTAATATCTACGTGGACATCTTGAGGAAGAGTCATTTTTTCCAAAATCAGTGTTAATGCTGCAGCTAACTGGCTACTAGTAATAGTAGCTATTTCATCTAGTGCCTATTTCGTCTAGCACCTTTTTTGTTTCTCAGTTTCAGCTTTAATCAGTATAAATACTCCAAGTGCTCAAAGAAATACATACATTTCTACCCTTCACCAGCCACCTGATGGATGCGTCACCTTTCATGGCAAGCTCTTGTGGAACAAAGTTTTCTAGTTCTACGCTCTAATATTTGAAGTGCTGTTTACAAGATTACTTTCTTGCAGCTTTTACAAGTATTTTAACAAGTACTGTAACTTGTTTTCTTCTTGACCTAAAGAATTTATCTTGCCATGATTTCTCTAAAAAAAGTCTTTAAAAAAACCACTGCATAGGCAAGTACTGACCCTCATCACCTTTGGTGAATAGAAGGTAGTTCTGAAGTCTCTGTAACTAAGATGAACAAGTGACTAACAGCAAAACTATACCATTTTTAGACAAGTTCTCTAAAAGGACAGATGACTTATATGAGTCTGCTAAAGCCATAAAAACAAAAATTACATTAGACAAATACTCTGTCATGGATCCCCAACCATGCAGGCAGGCCATGAGTAGCCCCAAGTCAGCTGCGAGATCCAATGAAGGCAGCTGACTCACAGGTGTATCCCATACCACTTCATCATGCTCATGATAAAAGGAGGAGTTCCCTGAGGGCAGAGTTCCTCTTCCTGGAACTTCTCCCTCTTGGTCTTCTGTTCCTGCTGTTGACATCAAGGACCAGGCTGAGTAGAACCTTCCATACTTTATGCTGGTGATTGTATCAGTTTCATTATTTCATTAAATCTGTTTCTACTTCAACCCGTGGGGTTTCTTCCTTTTTCCCCAATTCTCCTTCTCAGCTGAAGAGGAGTAATTGGGTGGTAGAACAACTCCTACACTTCAGCCCTGGGTACAGGCTAAATGTAGACATACTCTTTGAGCAAAATTCACTTCCCACTCCATAAAGAGATCAAATATTCACTTAAAACATGACACCATCCCAGATAAGTAGAAGATGAGGATGGGAGATGGATGAATGCATCAGAAAGTTCCCACAGTCCTCACATGCCAGAAAAGTCATAACTGATTTCATTCCACAGTCAAATATAGAAAGTCACTTAAGAGAGACTGGATATGACTAAGTAAATGTAAATTACTAAGATGAGACCAGTTGTCACAGGTGCATGACTGGGACCTCTGTGTCCACAGTACAGAATATCAGCTTGCTGACTTTTCACTATTCCAGCATGTCAGTGGTACAGACATGACAGAGCTGCTTTCTGCTGGAATTCGCACCAACTGTGAAAGGTGGATTTCATATCTGTTGCCTTCCCTTCTTGCATTTGTATACTCATCTCATCTATTTTGTACAGCAGTAATTACATCTGTAGATTTTTCATTCTCTGTGGGTTATTAGTTTGTCTAAGCAAGTGAGAAAAAACACTGCAAGTTTTATGTTCTGTGATTTATTTTTAAAGCCGCACCATGTTCACTGGCAGGTTTATAGTCAAGTTAAAAAACAAAGCTTTTTGAGGGAAACTGAACACAAGTCATTAAGATTAGTGTTTTTAAAGGCTTTTAGTCAAGTCATGTATTTTACATTAAACAATAAGTAAATAGAGTACAAGCTTCCTGAAACAGCAATTGAAACTCAGAACTCCTTACTCACAGGCAGTTGCTAGTCTAGCAAGTCATACCATCTCAGCTGCTTCTTTTTATATTGTAAATGAATTATTTGCTGTACATGGGCAGATTGACCAGAAAAGACATATTTCTCCCACTGAAGCCCATCTATAGTTGCCAGCTAATATACCCCACTGAAAAACAAGAGACATGAATCTCTGCTTCAGACTGATAACTTAATTGAATGACTACTTTGTGCCTCCTTTGGCATATACAAAATTCAGTAATCTCACTACCACTTTCTCCTGCACTTTGAAAAGTTGATATGACTCAGCTTCCAAGATAGGAGGAGGATGAAATTAATTACTAGATCAGGTACTCCAAGTCCAGTCAGGAAACTGAGTTTTTTTCTCAACAAGCTTTATTTTCCCAGTAAAGGGGGCCAGGCACTGGGTTACCCTACTTCAAACCTACCTGCAGAGGCAGAGTCCTAAGAGAACATCTCTCTCAAGCAAGACTGTTTACCTGCATTTGGTCATGATTCATTCAGGTTGTTGGAGACGGGTCATAAGAGCAACCAAGATGATGATTGTCAGTACTATGGACTTAAAAAAAGTTCAGACATCCACTGGCAACAAGCTAACTTCTAGGAGCAATATTTCAAACAGTTCACTTGTTATTAAAGACTAAAACAACAACAACAAAAAATATATCTGTAAGAGTATAGCAGGCTCTTTAGAAAGGTTGGTTCCTGTAGAGTAGAAGTCTTCTTTTAAGTAATTATTGGTGCTTTTAAGTGGCCACAGCAGCTGATGCTGCCTATAGATTTTTTTTTTAATCTTAATTGCAAAAACCAGTGGAAAGTCCTCCAACTAGTATGACTAAGGAAGCGTAAGACATGGTTTACCAATGTGTTTGTCTACAGCCCTGGATTTTGTGTCCTTTTGTTAGGTGCTGCTTTTAGTAGTGACAGAATACAGAAGAAATCTCAAATTGAGCTAACCAGAAAACAGCGCTTCTGAGCACTATTTAGTAATATCAATATATGTTAAAACTAAATGCTTCTGCTTCCAGACAACATGCAGATCTGACCAGTACAAGCTATTTCTATACACAGAACACACAACACTTTCCTCAGTGTTCAAGTTTAAAATTGCCTTTTGTGACAAGCATAGTGTACTGAAAGTGTTTGCAAATTACCAGAAGAGAAGATACCAAGTACACTTGACGAGCTGTTCAGACATGCCAGAAGTTTGAAAACTGCTTTTCTAGATCTGTATTTGTACATAGTTTTTTCAAATTATACTCTAGGATTGTTTCTTCTTTGAGAAATATACACTACACATTTTCTAGTTAAAGGTATAATTAGCATGTTCACACCGTATAAGGACAAAAATTGTTTTGCAAAGTACTGGGATACAGAAAAGTGGCCTTTCCAAATAGAAAAGGATTTTCATGACCCAAAAATATCCTCTAAAATGATTCCATCGGAGACTACTTAAACTCATCTTTTAAGCCTAGTCATTTCATAACACAAACAGGAAAAAAAAGAATCCTTTAAAATGAATAGCAGTTAGAATACAGTCAAAATATCTTGCTCTGAAAACTTATTGTAAAAAAAGGGAACATTCTGGAGTGTTCAAGTCCCTGTTTGCCTCTCCCTTCTCTAAGGTTCTTTTTCTCCAAATATAATTTTGAACATGTCTCATTAAATGCAAGATTTTTTTTTTTTCCCCAATCCCAGTAGTTGCACAGTCAACACCAACATTTTTTAAGCAGTGATTTTGAAGAGTTTTTAAATCACAACCCTGTTACTAAGATAATATGAAAGGCCACTAACACCAGATTATACTTTTGGTCTTCTTGAAATACCATTGATATTTGAAACGAACTCTAAAACCACCTGTCATGCCACAACAGAATAGAACCAATAGCACCCACGTACAAGAGAAGACAGAATACAAAACACCTATAGCTTGGAGACTCAGATTCAAAGCTGAAGTCCTAACAAAGGTGTCCCACATCTCATGGAACAATCATCTAAGCTGGACTTCAGAATCAGCTGTAGCCCAGTAAATAAAGTTATTGGTATTGCTGGTAAAAGACCATAGACATTTTACAGAACAGAACAGTAGCAGATCTCAGGGCTAGGATGATCTTGCCATGGCCCCAGCTGGGTTTAGCTGTGGTAATAGCTGTTAAGCAGGCAAGTGATCATCACTGCCTCTGCAGGCACTGGCTCCAGTAGAGCTGGGGATGGAGAAGGCCTGGTCCTCTCCAGACCATCCCCAAGGAACCACCAGCAGCCCTGTGGGTGCCCAGGGAGTTGCTGGGGCAACTTGCAGACCTCTCCCGGGCACCAGGGAGAACCATGTGTGCTGGGAGGATGATACACTCCTATAAGCCCAAGCAAGCTGAGACAGAGGAAGAAGCATCTCCAGCACTCCCACCCCACCATCCTGATGCTACTCCTTGAAAGTTTAGTAGTATCACCCTTAAGAGAGGTCATCACAAGGGTGAGCAAAGCAAACACCAGAGAAATGAGGTGTGCTCCCTTTTGCCAGTAATATTGTCAGTGTAATAGTTCCTTTCCCTCCCCCACCTGCCATTTTCTCTTGACCAATGTTTATTAATACTTCAAATGAGGTTTATCTTTCAAACTAGCAGGTTATTAGCTATTACCAGATAATATTCTCTTTCATCCTCTAGTTTTGATCAGAAGTAACATTCTGTACCAAAGTCACCAATAGAGTTAATTGAAGGGAAAAAAAAAAAAAAAATAATCATTTTTGAGTTTTTCTGATGTAACATCATACAGCAGAAGAATTTCAACTTAGATCTGGTTCCAGTTGTAAATTAAGATGATCTCATACAATTAAATGACAGAGTAAGGCAAAAATATCTATACTTTAGAACATTAGACAATGTAAAAATTGGCAACAATTATCTGGAGACACATTCAGTTCAGTGTTTTAAATTGTGTTGACACCCTTTACACTTATGAAGAGCCCAACAATAATATATCAAAATTTTATAGTTAAGAGGAAATAAACCTGCTAAAGTAGCAATGTCAGATTGCCAAGACAGTTGTTAGAAAGAATAAAGCTTAAAAAAACAAAAACCATGGGAAACATCCCAAAAAGCATTTTAAGATTTAAGAACAATTTCAGTTTTACACAGCATTAGTAAAATTATAATTCATAAATTGAGACCAAAAAAACACAGAAACATAACCATATAGAGTATTTGTGGATGGAAAAATATTTTCTGGGCTTTCAGAATCAAGGAATAATTTTAAATATAAAATGACAGGCACAAAATAAATCTATACAATTGTAATAAGTTCCTCCACTGTGGAAACAATGTTACTCAGCAGTAAATGGAAGTAAAAATAATTATTTCTTGCCAAAATAAATTCAACTTTACATTTTATCATTCGAACAGTTTTATTAACAAGATAACAGCATTTTGTCCTTACAACTTTGAAAGCAGAACCATGTGAATTAATAGCTAATTCAGATTTAAAATTAATGAGCTTTACTGCGTTGATTTTTTTCCTATTTCCTTGAATAGTATTTCCTTTAAATAGTCTTTCACATAATGCACAATCTTATAAGTCCCAATTGAGTAACAATGAAGTCTCGTTAGTCTGTGTCACCTCATAATCATTCATACTGCATTTTAAGCAAGCAACATAAATTGCTGCCTTGGGAAATTATTTTGGAGTTATGGAAGAAATATGTACCAGCTTAAGCTGTAGTTTGTTCTGGTAAAGCATTTGCTACTAAAGAAGTTTTACTGGGCATACAAGAGTGTTTTCTCATTATACTACATAGGTTTTTTCTGCTAAGTGTGGGTTACTTCTCACATATGTTAAATCCTAACTGCCCACCTACTTCATAACAACTCTATTTAAAACCCAGGATTTTTCACAGAGGTGATAAAGTCAGGTTTAAAATAAATTGATAAAGGAACACTTCAAAGGAATTCAGAAGAAGAGAAAAAAACACACAGAGAAGCTTTCACAAGGAAGGAAAGCCACAGGACAAGTGTTCTGAGGGACTTGCTAAATTTTCCCCATACTTCATTGTCTAGTCATCTATTTCTGGCATTTGACAGCAAATATAATGGAATCAGACCCACATTTGTTAATCTACCAATTAAGCAGTGTTGACAATTAAATGAAAATCTACCTCTCAGTTGAGGGCCAGTACAAATCTTACGTAGCACTTAAGTGCTGTTTATGACTCACTTTGAAACAAGATGGTAGCTAAGTGATGTACATGTCCCCCACTGCACAAATTAACCCTTAAGGGATGTTTTTATTTCACATGAAGATTCATGCTTTATCCTTCTGCAACGTGCATTTCATAATATCTTGTTTCATGTAGTTCACTATTTTGACATTAGTTTTAGTGCTAAAGGGTGAGATGTTTTTCCAAAACTGGCCAATTTCCATCACTAAATGTGCAAAGACATCTACCATCATATACAATATCAACTCACCTTAAATAGGAAAGATGCTTGCTTCAGAGTTGACGGGAGAATAGATAGCAAGCAAATTTTACGGAGACAAAGCCAGAATAGTAATTACCCTTTCATTTACCACAGAAGTTATGCTGTCAGGGAGGAGAAGGTGGAGTGTTGGAAACTGATAAAGCTCCTTCTCTCTCCGTAATTCTTTAAAGGCAGAAATTAAAGCTTCAAGAGCTCCCTGTTCCACAACTATAGCTTTAAAAGCCTGGAGTTTCCAGCAGAACACATACAAGAATGGTTAGGAAGCTATTAGTATTTTTTTTTAATTTTTTTTTTTTTAAAAAGAGTTATAGTCTTGAAAGCCATTTGCATTAAAAAGCTAAAAAAAGGTATTTCACAATAAAAATCTTGTTTTGCTGGACAACTCTCTAACCAGTTGTAGTCCAAAGGATCTGTTCCTGACCAAAGTGCCATCAGTTATGTCATTCCCATATTCTCAAACATTTGCAAAAGAAAATATTTAAAGAGCCGAGACTCCTTATTGAAATGTCTTGTGAAAGTGGGAAAAAAAGGATCTTTAAACTAGATTTCACAATTATTAATTGGCTTCACTTTTAATTAGTTAATGATCCAATTCAGCTGTGATCAAAGCACAACAGCTAGATAATTCAGGATAGAAAATGAAGTTAATTTACTTAGATATGGTACTACTTTCCTAATGACTTTATTTCAATGGAGTTTCAATTAGTTATTAGGTTATTTTACTCATTAGTCCAACAAGATGTCTGCAGGCAATTAATATGTCACTCCTCATGAAAACAGAACATCTTTTTTTCCAGAGGGACATCTTTAAGATATATATTCTGAGATTAAAAAGTTTATGGAAAAAACTAATTAAATATTGAAGCTCAATGAATTAGGCATTTATTTTTGTTTATTTAGGGGGCTGAATGATTGTACTTTTAAAAATGTACAGTTAGAGCCATTTATCGATCCACCATTTAGTTTTCAGTTCTGCTTGCCAGACAAAGATTTCCCTTACCTAAGCAGAGACCATACACACTTTAAGACTAGAGCACAAATCAAGACATTCAGTTTTCGCAAACAAGACATCCTCTCAAACAGCTAAACCACATCCCTGAGCAGTGATAAACCCCTAAGCACAGTTAAAAAACAGAAGCTATAGCAATTGCTAAATCAGAATTTATCAGACAGTTGAAGTCAATGGTCACTTCAGCATGAGGGGAAAAAAGATACACCTATAATCAGTAATCATGTTAAAACAAGTAAAGACTTTCCTCCACCCAAAGCTGCTTATTTTTAAGTTCCACATTATTAATTACTTAACCTTTCAAATTTACTACATGGTATCATGTATTCTACTAGTAATACCCAAAATGATTGAGCAAGGAATATACTTTGTAGCTACAAGCCTAAATCAGTAAAAAAAAAAAAAAAAGCTCGCTTACTGACATTTTTCCTGGGCACATACTTTCAGAAGAGAGTTTCCAGCATATCACTCTACTCCATGCCTTTTCTTAAAAACATCGAAGTACAAACACTCTTTACTTTCTCCTTACCCAGAGACTCATGCACTGTAAATGCCTTCCTCCATCAATGACTAGAATAAAGGATTTCCTTTCTCAGTTTAATTTAGTCAACAAACCAGAAATAAAAACCCAAGCCCAGTAATTCACGTAGGTTTGGCCACAATGAACAGTATTTAACTGTGGGCAGCTCCAAAAATCTGACTTTCATTCCAGGTGTTTAACACTGATCCCTAATCACACAGCATGTGAGGCATCACTAACCTTCTCCAATTGCTGTACTCAGATGTAGTTATTATATATATATATTAAAGTCTCACTTCCACACTGACTTGCACTAGCAAGCTGAGACTGTAAATTCCTCTTCTGAAACCTACATATCATATGAATATCTATGGAGATTTATATTTTTTTAACCAAGAACAGCAGCAGGTCTTCTAGGCACCTGACTTTGATTCAGCTGTTTTCAAGGGTTCCTAGGCTCGAGTGCTTGCCACTCACAACAAATCAGTGGTACAAAATAGGATAAGTTGGGAAAGGGGAGGGTTTCAGCTGCGGTTTTGCAAACCTTTTGCTTACAGGATAAGCAAAATTCAGACTACCCAGACATACTGGCCCTGGAGAGGTCAGGCAGAACTGCTTACTGGAGAGAAGCACAATTAACTTATCCTTCTAAACTTATTTCCCTAGAGACAAGATCCCACAAACTTCATCAGCCTAGCAAAAGTGCAGGAGAATGGGTCAAACCAACTCGAAGCAAGAATAATGAGCTTGACAGCCAGCACTGCTGGGAAAGGCATACAGACAGCTGTGGAGACAGCCAGGCTGACAGGCTTTTTTATTGTTATGTTTTTAATGGTAGTCTGATAAAATAAGACTATCAAACAGAAATGCACATTCATAAAGTCATTCTCTGACTCACTGAACCCTCTTCTCTGTTATTTATGGTGAGAGAGGAGGTCAAATCAGAGAGGTTTTAGTTGATGAAGAAAAGCTGCAGGAAGGATTTGCTTAATTCCAAGAAAGGGCTAGTGTCATCTTCTTAAAATTAATTGGCACATCCTTCTTAAGAACTAACAAGTTCCCAACAAATCTGATTTCCAAATGTAATTTTGCATAGGCAATTATTTTTTCTCCAATTCAGAGTATTTGACTTTTTGTTTTACTTTTGAAAAATAAGTATTTTGGAGGAATTCTCTGCTTTTGGCCCAAATACAAATAGTAACACCACAATACATCCTGTGCTTGGAGAAGCCTTAGTTGTATTTCACCATCGGGAGACTCATGGCAGTATATCTCATCTACCGAAACAATACTTCAGAAGAACTTCAGAAATTCAGAAAGGTGAACTCAATTTAAGGGTTTTTCAGGTATTGCAAGACTAAACTTTTTCACTTGGGTGCCTGGTTCAGATGCCATATGACCATAGCAGTAAGAATTTACGAGATGCTAATCTCTATTTATAGGATTGAGTTAGAGTCAGATTAACCTTCTCCTGTGAAATTCTTGTGAACTATGCGCCCAAATAAACCTGTAACATCATCATCCTACTGTCATCACCCTTGACTATGTGAAATACTAACCACGTTTTTTCAAGCAGCACTTAGTGCCTTACAGGACAAAAAATAAACTTTAGCTTTTGGGATGAAACAAAATTGAGTACAAATGATCAGCTGGGGACAAAAAAGATAACAAAACATTAAAAAAAAATAATAATAAAAAATCACATCTAGTGTCCTAAGGAATTAACCACCATAAGGAAAAAAACAATTCCTTGCTGTCCTGAACACTTCTATAGTAACTTTAAGCTTTTAGGAACAGAAGATGCATTACAATCCCTGACTTATTAACTCAGCAACCCTGTATCAAGTGTTTAGATTCTCTATGGCACAAGTGTCAGATTCCAAGTTTTTTCAATATGTCATACCACTGATATTGTCATT
This sequence comes from Podargus strigoides, assembly GCA_028020825.1. Taxonomy (NCBI): domain Eukaryota; kingdom Metazoa; phylum Chordata; class Aves; order Caprimulgiformes; family Podargidae; genus Podargus; species Podargus strigoides. Next base: position 69,558,728 of record CM051621.1, read on the forward strand.
CCACAAGCATTTTTTCCATGGACAGAGCTTAACTGTATTTACATCATCCTCTCAACTGGTCCCATACAACCAGGAAGGGCAACTGGTCAATTAGCTAAAAATAAAAGGGGGAAAGGGGGAAGAAAAAAGAAAGCTGTACCAATGCTGTGCTGAAACTAATCTATTTGTACTCCAATACTCACCTGCTTTCTCCATCTCAAAAACCAAAACAAAACACAATTTGATCCTCCAAATTCTCTGAAGACAGGGAGACAGAAGTATGCTTTTTGAACCTGGGCCTCCCAAACACTCCATTAATGTATTTGCCAATTTCCCCCTCAAGCCAAGGAGAGCCAGAGCTAAATCTTGACCTGTCTGGAAGGATATCTTATCCATCCTGCTGCAGCCACTTTGAGGAAATCCAGTCAAGCAGCTAAGGTGTTCACCTGTGGAGAAGAGTCCTTACACTTTGGAGGGTTAAGGTATTTTATCTTAAAGAGGCACTAAATAAGATTGCACAGTGTCCTTAGAAAATCCAAACCAGGTTGGAAGTGGTTGCCTCCACAAAGGGATCAGATAATACCACACTCACCTGTCAAGACTACACAAGGAATGAAGCATTCTCTATTAGGCACTTGCCTCTGAGCCATTTTCTGAACAGCATATGTTGTCATGAATACAGTAAACAAAAAAAACCTTAAGTAGAAAAAGCATTCAAATATCAGAAGCCCCATCATTATAAATTCTTTGGAAAACAGAAAGTGCTAAATGCTTTCCTCAGTTATTTTTTTCATTAAAGAACTTGTTACCAGCAAGAGGGAATACAGCCAGCAGCATTACTTTGGACAGTTTCTAGTTCTGCAGTGCTTGATATGCTTAATAGCTTTCAGTTAACTCAGGCAGAAGAAATTAATTATGAAATTACTACAGAAAATAGGATAAAAACTCCATGCAAAAATGAAACACAGGAACAGATTCACAAATGCCGAGCATTAAAAAGGAGTATAGAAATAGATAAACCAAGATTGAGCCAACTGTGTTTTGGGGGAGATGGAGGAGAAAAGGATATGTTTTCAGATAAGCTAAGACTGAATTTGACATCTCAGACAAAACTTGTCATGGTAAGACGGTTAACACTAAGAAAACAGTTGAAATTACTACAAAACTAGAGTTTCTTTAGCTTGTCCTAAAAGTTCTGGATGGTCGATAAAATTCTCCGATCATCACAAACTACAGAAAAAGACAAAGATTAGAGCTAGAAAACCACAAGCATCCTGCTTCTAAGTGACTTCCATTTTTTAAAAGCACAACAAAAATAGAATTTTTTTGACCATAAGTTTTCACAGGGTGAGGAAACATCAGGATTGCCCCATGCTTCTTTCTATTCTGGGACTCACCTCACTACCTTACATTCATATTTCATGACCACATGGAGAGGCAACATACTAAGCCTGTCCCAAGTTAACACCAGAGCACTGGCATTTTTCCAGCTCAGGTTTGCTTTTGATAAAAGTTTACTCTATTTCAGAGAAACAGTCGGTTGTACAAATGCTGCATGAATATCTCTAGCAATGTTGAAGTCCCCAACAAGTATAAGTGTTAAAGCTATTCAATGAACGCGTGTCTGAATCATTTGCAGTTTATTAACCTTTTCTAATTAAGGTTATATCAAGTAATAAAATACAGACCACAAAATCACCTCAGTGAAGTACAACAAAACTAGTGGAGGAACCACATCAGGAGTCAAAGAAAAAAGCTGCATGTAACAAAGTAAAATCATGATCAGTGTTGTAAATGTAAACCAGGATTAAGTAGTTAATATCACATAGTTTGTGTGTCACCTAGTCACAACAGAAGCTTTACTGGTTATCACAGAAGTTATGGTTTGTGGCTGCATTTTGAAATAATTTCCAAGGTAATTGGAAGTGAGCAATTATTCACAGCTACTGAAAACTCCGTCTTTTTGATGTTTTCCCTTAAGTATATTGATTTTCTCACTGATGGGAAACAGCTTTTCGTTTCTAGGATATATTTTTGTGTGACTTCAGGGAAACTAAAAACACTGTTCTAAACCAAGTCAGAGGAAGCATACTGCACTACTGAGAGACTACTGCTCCATTGTTATGCTAGCAGAGATGGATGATGAAATGCATGCCTCTACTTTTGCCTAGCTGGACCTCAAATTTAACCAGCACACCTGTGTCCTCAGGTGTGTCCACTTTACAGTTGGCTGGCACCAGCTGTGTTCAGCATTGAGCAGCCCCAACCTCTCACAGAGGCCAACCCTGCAGTCTCTCTCCCTCCCACCTCCCCCTACACCAAAACTTAGCCACTAAACTCAGTTCAGATACCAATGTGCATTACTAAAACAGCATTTTTAGCAGGGTTTCCCTAGAAAAATGTGAGTTTGGTGCAAATGGTGCAGAAGCAAGTAAGTGACAATGAAATCCATAAGGCTTTGGACTCAAGAGCTCTGGAAAATACTCAACAGCTGTAAGAACATTTTCCCTGGGTCACAGTTAGGGTGCAAAATAATGCAGTGACTAATTCCTAAATGACAAAAACTACCTGAGATTTTTTCCAGCTCAAGAACGAATGCACAACATTAATACTCTGACTGCCTATGAAACCCACAGGTCATCATCTCACTTTGCCATTTCTGATGGGAAATCCTGGGATGAAGATACAAGGTGAAAGCTGTTTGTACCAAATGCTGCCATTTTTCAGACTTCTAGTGCACAGTAGTTCTTACTCCAGAGGAAACTCATTCACATCTCTGTACATTCTCCAGGTTTTTTAGGTTTTATTATTGACCAATATTTATCCTGTATTTTAATAATGCTCCCTTCATACCTCAATATGAACAGCTACTATATTATGGGAAGCATTAAGGGTTTACCTATAACATCAAAAGAATGAAAGTGTAGAAGCTACGGGGAAAAAAAAAACAGCTCTTCTTTTTGTTATTGCTCTGAGCTGGTTACCCATTTCAGTGAGAAACTCCACAAGCAAAATGGTTCCCTCTGCTCACTCCAGTTGCAGGATTAGAACCTCATTTCTCATCACTGAAACCTTATGAATAAAAATGAACCTGAGCCTCTGCCCTTTATCCTCTACAAAGACAGCTACGAAACTCTTTTATCCTGTTCAACCCATCAAAGGTATGCTCAGAACATTTGACTAAATCTGCCAACAAACCAAGTTCTGTAATAAAATATAAATCTAGTTACTTTAAAATAAGGGATCACAAGCCTTCAAAGGAAAATCATTAGGCTGCATTATGAAAAAAATCAAACACTTAATGTTAGCCATACCAAAATCCCAACCATAACTGAGAAAAATCACGAGTTTCTTCACAACAGATGCTTTCAAACATGTTATGGAATAACACAGTTACAATGGGAATATAAATTATAGCAAAAATGCAAACAGCTCTGAAGTTATACTGTCTTTTAAAAGCTAAGTGTTCTGAAAATAGGTTTACACACATGTGGCAGACAAGAAATAAGAAATCACAAAACAGATACGACACAGCCAAATGTATATTATTCATTCTCACTCTTGCACTTATTTCTCTCTTTAACAACCATCTTTCATTTGTTATTCAAACTTACCTGAATCTGGCAGGTCTATGAAGAGATACCTCTGTTTGTTAGGAGACTGGATACCACCTGGCAGACCAGAGTACTTATTGACTAGGCCCCACCCAGGAAAACTATTTGCATTAATTAAAGTATAGCTAGCCAGGTGTGTCTACTTGTGAGGAGGGAAAAAAAGAAAAACCACCCACAAAAAAACAGAACTGAGAAAGCACTAAATTCTTCTCCCACTCTGATTATTAAAGTCACCTTCAAATGTGTCATGTAAATGAAGACCTATTTATCTGGCTGGTCTCAATTTTCTGTCAACAGAGAGATTTTTATACTAAAACACCAACTTTGTTAGGCTTAAGAATGGTGCCAGTGCATTAGATATATCTGTGCTTCACTAAACCTTGTGATATGACACGTGGGAGGTGATTAACTATTTGTAAGTCTTAGTCTAACTAGAGAGATGGAAGAAGTGAAAAAAGTGTTAACCGAGTAAGGTTCCACAAGAAGGAGAGATGATGGTGGCTGTATTGAAATGCAAAGCATGGGGCAGAGATGAGATTAATAGTGGAGTTTGTCAAGGCTCAGTCTGGTGAACCAATCCAATGTGACGTTTTCATTGGTAACTCAAGCACAAAAAGCAGGAGAGTGGCAATAAAATGACTTGATGATTCAAAACTGTCAATACATAGGAAGGCTGAATACCATGTGCCGCTGTGTGGCCTGGCTGGTGGAGAAAACTGTTGCTTTTCCCTAAGAATTCCTGGCTCAGGAACTCCTGGCGGTGTCCGGGCACCTCGCATACAGCTTCTCTCTCACCCGTGCGATGGAGGCACGCGGCCAAGCCCACACAGAGCTTGCTAGCTCTAGCGGTATCAGAAGTAAAGAGTCCAGAGATGGCTCTTGCGAGGGATGCGGTGTTTATTCTGACCGGCACGCAGGCTGGCCAGGTAGCAAGAGGACGGGCCCCGCCCGCCGACTTCTTTATCAAGGGACACAGACAGGGGAGGGGCAACAGCTGAAGGCCAATGTGGTGTGACCTAAGGTTAGAGTGACTGTCTGGCTGCTGACCAACCAGGGGGACCCTCCTCACACAGGTCACAAGACCAGGTGAGGAGGATCCTGGCCAGCTGACTTGTGGGGGGTGTTAGATCTCTGAATTCACCCACCACCGAGCTGCTGAGCCCCCTGGTTTCGCAGCCACCTCAGCTGGTGGCTCGGGGACTACAACAACCATGCTCAGAAAAAAAGGATGATATTGCCTGAGAAGTGCTGGATCAATTTTAAAAGTACAAAGTGCAATGTTGAAGAAGTACTACTGCAATAGGAATAGATGTCCTAAGTTATGAGAGGAGACTCAGAAGGCTTGATATAATTAGCCTCGTAGTCTGAAAGTTAGAAGAACATTGTTGCTTTCTGTACGTACATCAGGAGCAAAGCTGTCACAGTGGGAATCAAACTGCATGAAAGACAACATCATTAGCAGATGAATGAACGGTTATATACTAGCCGTGAGTACATTTAGGCTGAAAATTAGATACTTTCCAAATATCAGAGCATGGAGTTTCTGTGCTACCCTTCCTATTACAAAAAGTAGGAGCAGAAAACATTACTGGCTTTAAGCTGGAGCTTGTTCATTTGCTCTGTAGAGGGATATAATGTCATTGCCTACAACAGAAGACAACTAACATAGAGACCCATGTCCCTAATTTTATAAGATTCTGCATGGGATATTTGTTCTCTTTCACATGAACATAAGGGACTTTTCAACTGTAACAATAAAATTCAATGAACATCTACATCAGCTAATTTAAGAGTGTGTAGGTGTGTACATGTGCTGAAAGAAATATGTAATTGCCAACTTTGGGTAAGGTTTACCAAATGAGGGTAAAGAATATGGTTAGTCTAATCACAGCGATGTCAGGGATGTCATAAACATTCCCAAACTCAGAAATGCCGAGGTGTGTTGCACTGAGGTATGAGTGTAAAGATCTTCTTCCACAGTACTTGTGCAGATGTTGGGGAGGAGGGAGAAAGGAAAGGGAGAGGATGAGGTGTTGCCATTCTCCTTTTTAATCCTCATTCTGAGGGGGATGCTTGGGACCACAGGATGCCAAGGCAAATTAGACTAACTTTCTAGATTAGTCACTAGTCACAGACTAGAGTACGCACAATTAATAGCAGTCATCACACTTCCATCTTAACTGAGGAAAGCATGCTAGAGCTAATTCTTAAAATATTGAGAAACTTATAAATAAGTACATATTAGAGAAGGAGGGCATTCAAAAGACTTTCAATACAGTGAGTGTGAGAGCATAATAGACCACAGGCTAAAGCTGTGCCACCACATTTGATTTTAGATCAAACTACATCCGCCATTTAGCACCCGTTTGCTAAAATGCCATACATTTTGAAGAATGGGCCTTAAAAAGCAAAATGGCTTTTGAATGGCTTTTATTTTTGTTATGCATGTTTACAACTTCTTAATAGTAAACATACATTTTCAATGCATACCTCCTTCTATCCTGTCACTTATTCTTCTAGAAAAAAATAGCACTATCATACTGCAGGAAGGCCTAATGGCTCTCTGGGAAGGCTACCTCTTCCAATAAAGAAACATGTTAATGTCACTTTTTAGCTACTGGCAGTTCCTTTTTCAGCTTTTGGATGCTGCACCCGTATAAGTCTATTATAACCGTCCCCTCCACCTCAGCTTAATTCATTGCTGGGGCACAAGATAGAGTATTATCCTTTCAGAAATTACTGCCCAGCTTTAAATTTCAGGGCTGTCATATGCAATATCTTGAATACAGGGATTAGTAATAGTTCCCAGTGAGTTTCTGAGACAATACCATACAATTTTTATCAATAAAGATTTAACACAGCATTTGGAATCTTTCTTAAAGTAGCTTTCAAATAAAGGTAATAAATTTACTGGGTTTTTCTCATGTATCAGAGGCAAAACAAGGAGACTGTGTTTTTCTAAATTGGGTTCCAACACAACATTAAAATGTTACTATGCTTTAATACACAGCAATAAACATCTTGCTTCTAATATTTTTTTTTTTTTTCTTTTTTTTGTCAGAGATGATTTATCATTCTCTTTAGTGTGGCCCTAAAAGATATTGAATTCTCTAGCATTTGACAAGAACGATCGCTTCTCCAGGCTTTTCTACTCCAGAAAGTTGGCACACAATCAGCTAGAGCAGGGCTTTACAGAGCACTGACTGCTCTTCCTAACTGTCTGCATGGTCATTGTTATGGCAAAGTAAAACCACACAGATTTAGCATGGCTGTTGAATTGTAAATTGGCACCACAGCTGACTGCACTAACCCAAGAAATGACGCATTAGCTCTTCCCACAAAGGGAAACACTTCTGTAGCACACAGAATAAGGTTTGAAGCAATATTCCAGTATGGGGGTTGGAACCTGGCTGGAACAAACTTTTGGCAAGATAGCAAAGATAGTCTGTATTTAAATCCAGCCCTTGCATTAAGAGGAGCCCACAACGCTGCCTTTCACGTTCAAACCTTAACCTCTGCTCATCTCAGTCAGACTGATTCTCTCTGGGGGTTTTCTATGCAGCTTTGGAAACTGCTGCTGAGCACAGGGAATTGCCACTACTGTTTTTATCCCTCGGTTATTTTCCGTCTTTCCTACTCTGTTCTTCTGAGTCTCCATATTTTATACAAAATCCATATAGCTTCCTTTTTTTTAATTTCTTTTTTTTTTCCCCCGCTTCCTTTGGACCTTAAAAATTAAATGGTGCAACATACAGTGCAGATTACAAGAATGAGGGCTGTTCTTCCTTCTTTACTTTTTCTTTAGAGTGCAAACACAGTCCTCAAATTAAGGTTCTTCCATTCTGTGATTCAAATGCAACTTCAGGCACTAAGCAGATGGCACTACACATTCAGTGTTTACATGACAGCTGCATCTCCTGAGATAAAGGCAGCTCCTTCCCTCTGCTACTCACTAGCCCCTTTTTCTTCCTTGTATAGGAAGCATCTGGATCTGACTGCTTGATGAGCTTCAGTTATCTTTCTGACTCTAACAATTAACTCTTTTCTACTAAGCACCTTAAATTTGCCAAAACCCCTAGAAGAGGACAGGATTTTAAATTTAATGTCTTTTGGCTGCCCCAGCCTGGTGTTCAAAGGTTCTAAGTTTGGAAACTAAAGTTTTGCTTCCCTTGACAAAGTAGATTTTAAACTGTTTAATCAGTTGCTAGAGATGATAATAATATAAATACTCAACCATGGAGGTAAGCTGTTTACAGAGGTTGCATGAAATTACATTTACCAACCAAGTCATGACTAGGGGGAGAGGGTGAAATGTAGAGTCCTAGGATTTTCAGGCATGAATAAAAATGCCATCTCTTCAGATATATGCTCTTAAATGCTTCTCTAAGAACTTTTCTCTGATTCATATAAAATGATGATACACTTTGAATGAGAGGGAATTCATAAGAACATCACTTAAGCAGATTCCAAAAAATGTCTCAAAAGATTTCTGTTTTTTGACATTCCTATGGTTTTGTATGTATCCTACTATTTTGCCATCTCTGGCTGATATTAGATTATTACTCCAGAAATATATGAGAAAACCACCTCAAATAATTTGTAGTTGACAATGACATATAATTTTACTGAAATATATCATGACAACCTGGTAATTGAATCTTCTACAATATGATTCTTTTGCATGTCAGTAAGAATAATTGATGAGAAAAAAACAAAAAGGCTGACTGATATGTGCAGGTCAAATTTATGAAACTTGGATGAATTTCAGTGAAAACTACTGCAATAGCAGATATTCACATACACTCAGACTAGAGGTCTGAAAGGGTTAGCAAAGGTATGCGAGATAGCTGCTGGCTGTGTTACTGATCAGTATTCAAGAGAGTGATTACAGGCTGAACCATTTAAAATTTTTGTTAATATTGACCAGTAATTGTAATTGCAACCTACTTGTTCTGCGCACATAATAAAGAATGTACAATACTGTAATAATGTGCCAATGTGCGGCTCAGTTTTAAATTTGCTGAAGCTGGTACTGTTGGCACCATTCTTTCTCAGGTAAATGGTAGTTTGAAAGGAGAGACAAATCACCTCTCTAGTCTCTTGTCTAGGGTGATTTTTATCTTAGTTTACTGACAGAATAAGAGATTATCTAGCTTAAACAAATATAATAACACAATCACAGTACTGCAAAATCAAATGGTTTTGATTTCCTATCTCACAGAGCTTCTCATCCTGACAGATAATGGACAGATAATCAAAACAGAAGATATCCCAGCACCAGTCACTAGAGCAGTCCTAAAGAACATGACCATGGAAGAGACCCTGCTCTTAGATACACAATTTAGCAAGATGCTTCAGCCAATGTTTAGCTCTAAGCACACCTTTACATCCATCTCTATGCAGCAAAGCCTTTAAGCATATCTAAGTGTTTAAATATGCTCCTGAATCAGAGCCATAGTCAACTACCAGAAAGCATCTGTTCTTTGATGCTGCCTCAACCCTGTCTAGCTCCCAAATTTTCTGTTTAACGTTGGAAATATAAGTCTATGCCAAGACTTATTTTCTGGTGTTATTTGTTACCAGGCTGCAGATGGCTAATGCTGCAATTCATGATTCATACAAGCAACATTCCACCCATTGCATTTCTTAAACTGTATGCTCTTTAGATGAGGAATATATGATTAATACGTAGGCCAAGAGAGCTTTGATCTGGACTGGGGCTGAAAAAAACTCCTATTAACTGAAAAGTAAATAGTAATAGGAAAAAAAGACATTTATACTACTATCATGCTATTATAATATATGTGTTGACAACATATTCATCAAGAAAGCATAAGAACACTTTGGAATGTGACAAGTTTGGGGGTTTCATTTACATAAATAATGTCAACTAAAGGAAACTGTTTATTTTACATTTAATTGTAAAAAGAAGTCAAAGGCGATAAAAAGAATCTGAGAGGCAAATTTCTGAGACTGCAGTGATGGATTAAAGATACAGGGTCAGATTGGCAGATGATATAAATTGTTGTTGAAGTCAATGGATCTATGACAATTTCCTCTGCTGAGAATTTGTCCCATATAAGTTCCTGATTATGAGATCAAAAGAAGTAGAAGAACTATTATGTTTAGTCTTAAATTGAAGCAGAAAATGTTATGATATTCTTGGTACAGATCAAGTAGCTGTCCTCCATACAGACCTTTTTCTATCTTAAAAATTTTATGCATTATATACAGATAACTATTGCCAGAAGCACTTTCTATTACCAGATACCTCTGTAACGAAAGATAGGAATAGAATTTGGAAGGAGACATTCGTCATATTTCATTCTTGAATTAGTTAATAAAAAATCTTTTAATGTAGTACTGAATACCAAGAGGGCTAAGCTTTTACATTAGTAGTATTGGTACTTTATATCAGGACCTGTCTAAGAAAAGGTATTATTTCTCTACATAATTATTTCCTATTAATATTACTAATATCATTGTACAGTATTTTAACAGAACTCTCCTTGATCAATTTTAAAAGCAGGAATGAAACTGCAGGCTAAAGTTGTTCTTTATAGCTAGCTCTCATTTGAAGTGGAAATGAGGGATTTTTGCTGACCTCATTCTCTTTGTTCTTGCGGTGGTGGATAGTCACTTCTGGGGAGCGCATGAAATACAGCCATTGCTTTTGGCCCAGTACCGCTGTCTTTACACTGATAGTATTCATTTGCACAATTAATTACACTGGGAAGTGCTGGAATTTCTAACAGAAATAAGGTGACAATGAAAGGCTAGGAGAATTAAGGCCTGCTGAGCTTTCAAGTAGCAAGAAGTCTTAAGTCCCTGAGCTTACTCAAGAAAGCCTTTCAAACACACTTAAGCCCCATTAAAGTCAGTTGCTAGCCATAGTCCCTTTCTTTTGGAAGCTGTAACTTCTTGAAGTTTAAACCAAAATCTTAACTGTAAGATTTAGGAACCATATGACTAGGAAATACACAGCTGAAGCAGCCCCATATCTAAAGTAGCAAAGAAAGCGCTTTGTCCTGTGTATGTCTTCCCCTGAAATTGGTAAAGTACATTAGGAAATTACAGAAATGCAGGTAATTAGACTTTTAAAAGGCTTCTGTAGGTCAGGAGGCCAAAGAAGTTCTGTAAGATATTTCCTTTTAGAATTTTTTTTTTTAAAGAACTTTATTTGACAAAAGTTACAAATAGAAATAAGCATGCTGGTCTTTGCATATACCTAAAACTATTGAACTTTTTAGGGTTACCCAACTCCAAGTTCTGAGAAACAAGTCAGAGCAGAAACACTCATGGTTTTGTACTTTCCTGTTAATTATTCCTTCGTTACTAAGTTACTAATAATTAATTTGTGCAATAAGTTAGTTTTAGCCACGTCTCCTTGTAGCCTGATTAATTATCCCATTTTCTATCCTATTTCTGTATCTCTGTATTTTTTAAGAGAGTATGTAGCTGCCATAAACTGATGATATGAGGGGTCCAGATTATGCACATTATCCTTTACTGTATATGAAACATGGAGTTCTGGAGATAAAATTGGAGTTGAACTATTTACATGAACAAGAAACAAATTACTCAAGAAAATCTCCTATTCAAATCAGTAGGAGTATTGCCAAAGTTTCAAATTTAAACTTAAATTTTCCCTTCAGCTGCTCTCATATATATTGCTGGCATCAGAGGCATTTCCAGTCTTCCATGTAATCCTTTTTAGTTTGTAGTAGGGTAGAAGTGGCTGAACATTAGTGTTAGCCACTAAGTCCAAGTCAGTCAATTGTTCTCCACACAGTCTAGCAGATTAAAATTTCTTCCTGTCTAACATTGCTCATTATCTAATCCAAATGAGAACAGAGGGGAACATTTGTGATGATATATTAATATATCTATAACAAACAATGCAATTGCCATACATTACTTCTAACATATTTTTAAGCCTTTACCATACATCAGTGAGCTTATCAAGTTATCTTGTGCAACAAATGTTGGTTATTAATTGTGAGCAATGGTACAAAATTAAAAGTGTCATTATAAAAGCCTATAATTTCTTTGTATTACAGAATTATACTTATTACCATATTATTAATAATTCCTCACTAATATATCAGTTCTTTACTTTCAGAGATAATGGAGAAAGCAGGCCCTTATTTTCAAAGTATTGACTACATTTAAGTAGAAAAGGAATCTTTAAACAGATGGTCATTTATTTCACTTTTTCACAGGAAACAAAAACTATATTAAGATACAAATGTCTAAAAAGCACAACTCAAAATTAGGAAATACCATAAATAAAGCTGTCTGTTTAATCTTAACTTGGGGTTCTTTTCAATAGACATTATAATAAAGTCTTTAATTATATGTCCTAACCTGCATTTTTATGTTCAGACAGTGAAGAATATGGCCAATGTCCAGAAAATAGTTGTGGATATCAACTTAGTCATATTATCTTCAAGACCTTCGTCTTACTTTTTCAGATATTGGAAACTATAAAATTAATAAATGTAGGACTCGAGAGAGCTAAAAGGTCAAACTAGTTAAAATTCTTGGGTAAAATTGCTTTGCACAAAAATTGTTTATTTGACAAAAAATGTTTCTAGTAAGGTCGTTAACTTTATGGAAGACTTGGACAGTAAACTCAGAGAGTACTTTTTGCTTCTGATATATTCGAAATCTTTTGTTCTGAGCTGCTCAGCAATTCATCATGCAAGTTTATAATTTCAGTTTTATACCAAGACTGAAACAGCAATCTGTTTTTCAATGGGCTTTATTCCTACAGTTAAGGCAATGTAATGCCAACTTAGAAAATGTATTTTATATCATCATCTGTCACAAGATTACCTTATGATTCAAAGCAAGTCACTTAAACCAGACTTTTGAGAGGAAAGATGTTCCTCATTTTCTGAGTGCTTATCTTGTCACAGCAAAGATTTCATTTGCAAAAATGCAGCATAGTCACAGCTTCAACTGAGACTAATAAAAGCTAGGCTGTGAAAAACATAAATAGCCTATGAAAATCTGGATGTAGATAATTCGAATTGGGCAAAGGCAATCTTAAATCTGGCTTTTTCTAAAGTTTGAGTTTTCTAAATGCAGTTATACTTAACAAATAGGTTTTATTTAAAAACAAATATATAGAAAATGCAAATACACTCATTTTGAACCATTGGAAAACAACATCAAAAAATGGTTGAAATGCCAGCAATCAAGGGACAATTACATTCAAATTACTATTCATGTCTGAATGGTTTATTGCTAATTCCTATGTGGAAAATCAGTCTCCGGTGATTTGCCTGAAGTTTAAAGGGAGTGCATCTGATAGCTAGAACTTTCCAGTCATTTTGTATACTAAGCTCTTCTTTTCTGCTGTGACAGTGTATCCATTACCAGTCACATCCCATAACAAAAGTAAATATACTAGACTGAACTATTTATCCTCCTGTTGCACTTCCTGCCTCTGGGATTAAGTAAATACTTAATAATTCTGAGCAGTGAACAGCAAGGTAACATGATATGAACATCAACCAGCTCCCATTAGTGTCTGTCTAGGAGTGGAGGAATCAAAGAGGAATGTCCTGCTATACAGAGTGAGTAACATATGATTTCCCGTATTATTGTGACATAGGAACTTGTTGAAATTATTCAACAATCAATTTGCATTTCTTCTTGTGAATAGTACTTTTAGGGCATTCAGGCATTTTATCCCAGTGCAAATCTTCAGAGTGTTCTTTTGTCTCTGTTTTTCCTTAGGATCTGGGATTTTACCTATTTTTCCCATTCTGCTACAACCCTAGTAGTTCACTCATTTGTTATATTGCAAGGAGGAGGAGGACATAGAGGCCAGGTCTGGTCACATGATTTAACAGAGACAAGGGAAGAGCAGTATCTCTCTCTCTCTAACCTGTCCCTTTAAAAAATAATAACAATCTGATCATCTCTACTAAATTGCAGGTGTTTTAACCAGTGGTTCCAACTATTTTGCTGTGCAGATTTGCTCCTTCAGCACCAAAGTGAGCTGAAACAGTGACTTAGAGCCTACTTACATCCTACATAAAAGTATTGTTTTCAAAAAATCTTGTCAGCCAAGATTAAAATAATTTTTTAAAAAAAAAAGTGCCATTAATAAAATGATCACTTTCTAACTTTTTTCTTACCTGTTATCAATTACTTTGAGACCTTAGTACCCCTTCTTTTTTCAGCAACAGATAAGTAAAGTGTTTGTGGATATGTTTTGTTTCAGGATTTTGTTGCTGGGTTTTTTTATTCTTTTGCAGCTCTACAATTTATCCAGTAGCTGTAGGTGCTTCTTGCTTGGAAGCACCATCCATGGTCAAGTTCATGTCCTGTTGTCCCACAAGTTCTAGCTCTCTGCTCTGAGCACTTCTGGTACTCCTTTTCTGTACAGGGAATGGAGAGTAAGTGGTCAAGAGTCTCCCACTGAAAGCCCTGAAAAAAAAAAAAAAAGAAACAACCTGGTGTGGACCCAATGCCTGCAGAAAGACAAACAAAATGTTTTCTTGAAGTAGCCTTGAATATCTGTGTCTATATTTTGGCATGCTCTTTCAAAAGTGCTCTGTGTCAGTTTAAGCTCCTTCCTGTTCCTGAGCCTTCTGAGGTGTTTTGGTTTGGTTTTCTCCCCTCTCTGATACATAAGGGTTTATGAGAAAAAATAGGAAAAAAAGAGTAGTTCTTTTAAGACCTTTCTGTGCAGTAACAGTAATGAGCTGTTATGTGAGACTGTAGGTTTTCCTTCTCCTTTAAGTCTAAAGATTTCTCATTCTAATTAACTGATAACAGCAATAATTAAACAAACAAACAAACAAACAAACTCTTCTACCACAGTAACATTCCTGATGAATTTTTTTCTTATTGCTCCCTGTGTGTCTGAGTGGCCAGCACCAAGCAATTAAAGGCAACAACTGTATGAATTATACTGCGTGTTACAGAAAAGAAAAGGTTGGCATTCTGAGCCTGAAATTCCAGTGCTCTTCGATGCCCCCCATGAAAATCATTTATGCAAAAAAGCAGCACACAAGCAGTAAACATGATCAGCAGGAACTCATCCTTCTGCTTTTATGCATATAAAAGGCTGTTCCTCTGTTTCATCTGTCTGTGGTATTTGTTTTTGCTATCACAATCCCCTATTCAAAAATTGCATGATAAAGAGCCCGTTTCCTGCAAAACCAGGCTAGTGGGGCAGCTAAACAGCTTTGTTTCAGCTACCATTTCAATGAAAATGATGGGATGAATCAAAGGCCTTTTATATTATACGCTTTGATATAGCGGAGACACTGAAATTCAGCTAGATTATCGGATAACTACGGTGATCTCCATAAGGCAAAAGACAAGAATGACATGAAGAGAACTTTTTTTGTTGCAATAGGCTTTTCTGTGATGGTTAAGCTATCCACCTTCAAGCTGTCTCACAAAGCCTGGGCTCCTGGTTACTTGTTTTGACTGAGTCCTGCAGCAGTTAGCTTACCCTAGAGGGGCCTGAAGGTTTGTTAAATGTGAAGCAGTTGTGCTTTAAATTATCCCTGGAAAAAATGGAGAAAACATAATGTGAGATGGCCAGTGAAAGATAAGTAAACATGATAGAGGAACTGCTTTAACATTATATATACATATACATATATGTATATGAAAATAATTGAAAATGTGAAGAACGAAAGCAAATCTTTTGTGCTGATGTAGCCAAGTCTCTTTTCAGAACAGCTTCACATAGAAGTGATCACTTGTACTGCTGAGTTAGTTTTCTTACCATTTGGTGGGCTGACTCAGAGACTCAGCTGTGCAGTCCAGACAATTTGAGGGGAAAAAACAGAATGGTGGAGCCAAAAGCAGAAGAGGAAGAAAAAGGGAGTAAAAGAAGGGGGACAATAGGATTGTCCCTTTTACTGGAGGTGCTGTTAGATCAGATCAGCTTTCCTGTCAGACTAAAATTAAGAAAATGTATTACCTGAAGGGTAAGAAGACCTGACCTTAAAGCCAAAGGGAAAGATAACTCTATGTTTCACTGATTCATTTGTCAGCCTTCAGAGATCTTCAGAGACAATAGCTGTTTTCTTAAGCTTTGCATTTCAATGTTAAATACCCTTTTTGTATCTGCCGTAGAGTTTGCCAGGAGCTGAGAAACAGCAGTGAATTCACCGAAAGCTTTTTGCTCACACTGGTGGTGCTGAACTCTGGAATAAAGGCACTGGCCCCTGGGAATGTTCCTGTTTCTGCTCTACAAAGCTGCGGAGGCACGTCTGTAGGTCAGTAACACCATGTACTGGCTAAAAACAGAGTCAGAGTTAGCACATGGGTAAATTGCTTGGTGGCCATCAGGACAATGATGAGAAGACCTGAAACTCATATCAACCCTCCAGAATTGTGTCAGTGATGGTACAAACACTGCAGATAGCCTTGCAGTTTAAGGAGAGAAAGATCATGTAAGTGGTGGAAAAAAGGCAAGAAATTCAAAGGAAATGGGTCAAGGGTTTGGAATAAAACTGGGGTAAATACTAGTTTGTGTGTATGATATATGAACTGAAAATGAAGGTAGTTTTTTTGAGGTGCAGTATTTCTTGACAAGTTGCTGCAGGTATATTTAAATTTTGCCATTTACTTCAAAACATAAGGAAGGACAGAGAAATATCAGCATCCATGTGTTTTCCAGAGCAAATGCTTTCTCAGCAGTATGAACCATCACTTTTGTGCCCTCAGAGAGGCAAATATAATCCAGTGTTCTGAGACTGCTTGTTTTCTAACATTGTGAAAGCAAGTGATTATATAAGAAAACTGATTAATCAATTGCTACAAATTTATGGGAAGACTCATTTAACTTGGCACTCTGGGGATGCTGTACTGTAGCTGTATTGCAGATTCAGAGCTCAGGGAACAATATAAACATCAAGGAAGAGAATGAAGCCATTTGTTTGCTTGTGTCCACAGTAAAATAACTTTGTTAGGAATAATTAATAGCACTTCAAATAAAATAATCTTAAAGTAACAGTTTTCAGCCACAGAAGTCATTAATTTTCTACTAAGTGAGGAGTGTGTGTGGCAAAAAGCCCGACACATTATTACATTCCTCCAGCATTGTGGTTTCCATCATTTCTATGAAATCCATACCTTTCATGTACAGTTCATTAACACTGATCAAAGCACATATTTTTCTAATAACACCATTTTTCCTTGTAATCTTTTGTAGATGTTTAACTTCATGTAATATTTTGGATGTTCTTTATCCTGAAGTCTCATTTTTAATGTGTGGTTATGGTCAGAGAAGTGACAGTATATAAATGACATCTTGGTTTACTATATTTATTCTCTCCAATGACATCCATAGCAAGTTTCTCACTTTACAAGTCAAAACAAGTTTTTTATAACCGCCAATACTGTACTTTCAAAGTGTTGCCTGCAAAATCAGCTACTTGTCTCACTGCAATATCTGTGCTAAAACATAGCATTTCTTCATGCTGTATAAGATTAACTTTCAGAAGTAATTTCTAAACTTACAGTCAAGATACTGCATGTAGAAATCTCAGTAATGACTGAAGACTTGCATCTCTCACTAAGGCACAAGGTATATGGTGGTCTGAACTTTATATAGGATTATAGGATTATGTGCGTTACACATTGGAAAGACTGAAACCTGACTGTTTAGCCCCTACATCTGGCTCTGTTTCATTTCTGAGTCCCGATATGGGTGGTCGTTAAGTACATCCACATCTTTTAGTGTAGGATTTCAGTGGGGTTTGAGGATATGATGAATGTCCTGAAGCAACATTTCTAGTAATGGAAAGTGAAAAAACACTTGAACTGGGTAAAATGACGTCAAAAGTGACAGTAGAATCAGAAGGCAACACTCTGGAGGTTAAGTGCATGATGATAAAGAAAAACATATTAGGGAAAAAAACATATACAACTGAAAAATATGCAATCAAATGGGTGTACCTGCTTTAGCAAAAATTTCTGTGCTAAGACTAGTTTTGTTACCTTCTCTGGCAGGGATTGATCGTCATCTTCTCGTTCCACAAATTTTCTGTTGATTTCAATGGCACCGCTGGTAAGTACAGCACTGCAGCTCTGCATTAGAAAAGATAAGCACAGGCTTGATTCTTTCTCACTTCTATTATTTAAAAGGGTTTAAACTTTCATCATTAAGAAAGAGAAAAAACCAAACATTTCCAGGCAGATACTGGAAGACTAAATAAATTTTGTGAGTGCAAAATTCAATAATTATTTACTGGAGGTAGAAGAACAATTCATTCATTTTGAAGTGACATTTGCTGATATAGATAATTGTAAGTAATTTCTTGGTGTTTGCTAAAGAATCTATTTTTATTTGTTCAGGAGGGCTCTTTCTGTTATGCTTTACATACATTAATGCAGCCTTAGGAGGGAATCAACAGTTTTATGTCTACTAATAAACTTCCCAGCTTCAGATTATTATTCAGTTGTTAAACTATACACCATATCATTGAAAGGCATTACAGAGGTTTCTCTGCTACTTCTCTTTAATGTTGCTGTAAATAATGGCGTTTATGTGTCAGTTTAGGGTGAAGCTTAAATCCCTTGCTTTTTCAGTGGTAAAAACAGATAAAGACTTCTTGAGAGGTTGTTTAACATTAATTTCCACCTACTTCACCTTTGAAATTGTGCACTTGTGGAAAAGTATGATAAAAAGAGAGTTATTTTGGTATGCAATGAGGTATACTAACTCATGGAAGAGCTTGTAATATTTGTTGATCTTAAGGACAAGGCCGAGTAGAACCTCGTATACTTTATTTTGACGATTGTATTAGTTTCATTATTTCATTAAATTTATTTCTACTTCAACCCACAGGGCTTCTCCCTTTTTTCCCCAATACCCCTTTCTCAGCTGGGGGAGGGGACATCAGGTAGTAGAACAACTGCTACAGTTTAGCTCTGGGTACAGGATAAATGTAGACAGTCTGAAAATATTTCAGTCATATTCTCTTGTTTTACTATGCTAATAACCTACTAAATGTTTATCATAAAGATTTTCCATGCATGTTTTAAGCCTGAAGAGACATGTTATTAATTATTTTTACTGTTTGGGGAAAAAAAAAAAAAAAAAGTCTTCTGTGAGGTTAAGTGTGAAAAAAAAATATAGCCATTGTCCTTTAAAAGAAAATATTAATCTCATTTTTCAAATCAGGTGTCAAAAAAAAAGGCTGAAATCTGTGGCTTTAGAACTCGGCTGAACATAATCTTATTTGTAAAAGGTAGGGGTGGGAAATAGCAGGTAAACCAGATCAGCATAATGTTTCCAGAAGCACATATAGGTTGAGCTACCATATCTTTAGGTTTTTGGAGACTGACCAACTGGTATTGATTTATGCCTCCAGAAACTGGTGGAGTTTTCCTATAGCTGTATCATGACTTTCAGTTTGTCGACAGACCAATGTGTTGTAACAAATAGTGGTGACACTTCAGAGGGCCAGGCAGATTTCTTTTTTCCATCAATGACTCCATACATAACCAAGCAAGAAAAATATCGTGCTTTGCTGGAAGCCCATTTTAGGTTTCCTGCACTGGAAGGAGGTTCACACGTACTGATCTTCCAGCAAAAATGGAAATGTGAAAAACAGACTGATCAGCTCTCCATGACTGAACACCGTGCAGTAAAGCCAGAAAAGGGAAAATACCACAGGCTGATTTTTTTAAAACGGTGTTTCTATTTTCTCCGTTTCTGATGCAATGACACATACAGTTCTTGACAGCATATTAATCCAATATACAGCAGGATGCTTTCCATTTTAAGGTGGGTTTTTTTCCTTCTAAATTTGTATGCTACTTGGCCTCCTGTATCCAGCATGGGAGAAAATCACACCAGATGATTTTTGCAGGTAAGGCAGTGAATTCTCAATGTCAGAAGCAGTAAACTGTGCAAACTCAAGTCAGAGAAAGGCAGAATTTCTCACTGGATAGGACAGGTGGCTGTTGGCATTGGCTGTCTCCGATCTGCAGGAAGGATGCGGTTTTTTGACATCACAGTACCTTTTTGTTACCTGAGTTCTACTTTCTAGTTTTTTAGGTCAGTTGCCACACAGTGGGTCAGAAAAATATCCCTTGAAAATACCAGGTAGATACGTGGAAGCTTTTTAACATGGGAAGGTAGGATAGAGTCCAGGCTCATTAATGCTTTTATAAGTCTGTATTTGCTTCAGTTAGGTCAATGTTATTCTACATCACACAACTGCTGTATCCAAACAAATATTTAGAAGATAAAAACACCTCACACTTTAGAAAATAATCAGTCTCCTGGAGATCCTGACAGTACACGTAATGTAAAAATACCAGTTTCACTGAGAACTTAGGAGGTCCCCCAGGATGCAGTAGATGATTCTGTCTTCCAGATTTCCCTGGAGTGAAAGCCTGTCCTTCTTGATGTATGACACAGACCAGGAGCTTTCAGTAGTTCCTACTCAACATAGAAATGACAGATGTGAGTTTTAACCATGAGATAATAAAACCAAGAGAAATGTAGCTGCATGCAGAACCTCGCTGGCAAATCCTGCCCTGAAAACAGAGATGTAAAGAAGAGTCCCAGCCCTATCAGCAGTGCCTTGACCGGTAGGCCACATCATCAGGCAGAAGAAATTCTACTCCTGGACACCTGCTGGGCTTTTCTATTGCTTGGTGTATGTCCTGCCAGAGACCCAGGAGGCCCACTCAGAGCACTGAAGCCCAGTGTACTTCAATGCAAAGTACATCAGACATATCCACATCTCCTTCTCACACCATTTGTAGGAACAGTTGGGAAAAGGAGCAGAAGTGAATTTCATTACTAGTCCAGCTGGCTTGTAGGAAAAAAAATGCAATTTGATACCCCATTTTAATAATTTTCAGAAATGTGCAGATGAGTTCTGAAAAGTAAAAGAAGGGTATCAGAATTTATTTTCAGCTGTTCTTGTCAGTATATTGTATGCTATCACACATTATCTTTTATTATACACAGAAGTCTCTTTAGAACACTGTTACTATATTTATTGCAAATGGGAGACAGATCCTTCTAGGTTATTATTTTATTGATATAGTGCCATAAATGCATGCAGAAAATGTCCATAAAGTGTTGTTTCAATAGATCTTTTTTACTGTGGGCTTTTTCTCTGATGGTTTCCTTAATTCATGCTTACCTAATCATATTTCCACTGATCACAAGCCTTTGGTAATCAAGGCACTAAGTACTATGTGTTTAATTTTTGTCATTTGTTCTGGAGAAATACCTCTTTCAAGATGCCTTGAGGAAAAATAAGTGTTCATTCCTCTACTGCATTGCTGTTATTGAGGACTGACCCAGTGGGTTCAAAGTCTGTCCACAGTCTTTATAAGAAATCCAAGGAGAACCCCTTAGGAGAAGAGTTGCTTTTGGCAGAATCCTTCAATATTTTATAAAGCAAAATAAATAAACTCAAGAGGAGGACAATGTCCTTTGGCATTCTGCATATTACAGTCCAGTCAGAGCAAATATAAGCTACTTGTCGAGTAATTATACAATGTGGTTTCATAACCATGATAATCTAAATACTTGACCCATCAAGCAATAAAAGCAATCTCTTGCAGTGACAGGACTGTTTAAGCAGCTTCATGACATAAGCGAAAGCAATTGCAGTTTCCAGAGCTACCAAGTATGGCTCAATAACCTAAAGCCTTCAGGCTGTGCAGGAAGTCCAGAAGGTAGGTCAGAAAGCATCTGTCAATAATTTAAGTAAGAGAGCAGCACAAAAGAAAGCACAAAACAATGCAAACTGTGTAAGAATTTGTTATATAGAATTCACATTAATAACAAAACATTAGAAAATTAATAAGATTCCATAATAAGAATAGGAATGAAGTTATAAAACATGCTAATTAAGTGACCATTAAAAGGGGTTTTTGGGGTCAGTGAATTTGTAGCATATTTGTAGCATATGAGATCGATTCTTTGTTTCCTCCGGAAACAAATTTTATATTCTATCATGCTGTTAATATATTTTTGTTCACGTGCATGTCAACCTGTTTGTTGTCTCAGAATTTGATACAAAGGTTAAAGTCCTAAAGATAATTAAGCTTCTGCAAAACTCAGCAAAATAGCCAGCCTGCAAAAGAAAACTTTGATAAGGTCCCCAACTCAGGTTATAACTTTCAGTGACACCTTATTAAGGTCACAAAATCCATACAGGGCAGAGCACATGTAAGTGTCGCAAATACAAAAAAAAATTCAACTGGAGATCACCAGGCTTGAGACACCAAAGTCAGTCAAGAAAAAGGCATAAACTCATAGTTCTTCCTCACAGAACTACATGTCCAGTCTACTTCTCCTGTGGCCTTTGCCTTTGTAATCTAGTCTTAAAACTACATCTTTCAGCATCTTAGAAAGATGAACCATAGACAATGGTAGTAGTTATGTTTCTGAAGCATCATTTTCTGTATGTAGCAACACGCAGAAAATACTCCTTGCCACTTTGTCTGTCTGTTGTCTCTCTTCATAGAGTTCTGTGTACCCCAGATGGTCTCTACCTGTAGCTCTGAAGTGCTCTGCTGGGTGTGGTTCCTCTTCTGTCCCGTCTTTGAATGTTTTGACCTGTCTTGTAGCTTTTATTCTTTTCTGCCTTTCATTCAAGTTAAAAGATCTTCCTGTGCTAGAAGAACAGCTAGCAGTCTTCATTATACCCACAACTTAGAGGCTTCCTTCATGGTTTATTTGCAAAACAACAAAAAAACAAATGAAGATCTAGACTTTCTAACGATGGGGTCACTTAACATCTGTTAAAATAAGTGTAATAGCAATAATTAGTGTAATAGCAATAGCTACTGAAGGATCCATCTATAGCTGTTGCTGTACTCTTTTTCATACCTGATAAATCTCTTCCAAAGGCATTCCTTGTGTCAGCATTTTGCATTAAAATCTTTATGAGATAGATAGACTAGAGAGGCAGCATAGTTCAGAATGGGAGCTGGGAATGTAGAAACTCACTCACAACTGGGTTGAAACATTAGATAGTGTCCATAATGCCCTGTCTAAATTGATGCTGCTGTATGTGTGTAATAGAAGATAGAATTACACTTCAGCTGTATTGAGAAACTGGAACTCACCCACTGCTTTTCTCAGAAAAATATCTCGGTTTGCTTCAACCCAATGCTTTGACCATTGGTCAAGCTTAGTCCAGCACATGGTGAAGACAGCTACTGTATTCCACATCTAAGTAAAAGACAATACAATTAGAGAAAAAATTCACATCCCTTATGACTTAAAATGCAATTTAAGCTGAAGAGGAAGAAGAGCACTGGTCCTGAAATAAAAAAACTGCATGCCCCATTTTCACTAATTTTGTGTTTTCAGACTATTAAAGGGGAAGACATTAGATAGTACTACACAATAGCCAAAGTACTAACAAATGGCAGTCGAATGTGTGCCTCCTTCTGCTGAGCTTTGGTGTGGAGTAAACAGCAAAAAGGTACAGACGAACTACAGAGGTATAAGAAGAAAACATGGGAACTCCTGGCTAGGCAGAGGCTGAGCAGTTTTCACCCATTCCTTTTATTCTCCAGCTGTAAATCATCCATGGTCTCTGAAGAATAATCTCTCCAATATTTCTCAATTGCTGAAAATGGCTGCTGCGAATTCTCTGAGATGCCTCATAATTACATAGTGTGTTTGTTGCTTTTCCTGCAACTCTTTTCTTTAATGTCTAATAACTAAATAATGTCATCAGGTATATGGACATAGCTCCCACTGGCTTCGAAAGCAAATAAAGAAGGGAAATTTACTTCATCTATGTAAATGAGGCCTTATCATGCTATGCAATACTGCAGACACTAAGGAAGTTATGCTAGCAAAACTCTTTATAGAAGGCAAGTCTGCTTAATGCAAGAAAGAAAAATGACAGAAATTGTGAGGAAGGGAATAGATGTGCACATTTACCCCTTTAAAAGGTTCCAGCCATAAAACTAGTGCTTAATTCAATAGCTAGATACTAAGTGCAGTAAGCTGAATATTAAAATAAAGTTTATTTGGCTGTAAACTGATGAACTTTAAGAGTGCAGTGAACTGTGTGCCTTTTATACACATATTAAGCAAAAAACGTTTGGTTAAACTAATTTTCAAGGTACTATTCAGAGACACAAGAACAAGAAGATGCCTGGGATAGGCCAGAATTAATGATTTTAGGGGACTAAAAAACAGGTTTTATGACATGACGTATTGTTTATAGATGTATTCTGTACCAATAGTGTCAGCTAAGGACTCTGAGGAAAATAGCTTGACTAGTGAAAGAGACCCTCTATTAAAGACATTATATTATAAAGATGTTTATTATAAATTTGTTATTTTTAATGATTTCACTCTTTCTAGGCTTTAAAGTAGCGTGCACACAACAAGGTTTTGATTTCAGGCCATCAGTTGTCTGAGCAGGTAGAAAAAAGGACGTTTACCATAACCATTGTGTTTGCTAGAGAATAAAAGCCTCCACTTGCTTTTAGTTTTATCAAAAGACAAAGGAGAGGAAGACATTTATTTTGTGTTTTCTTTCTTTGCCCCCCCCCCGCCCACGGCTTGTTCCTGGATACGTATTGTTTCACATACTCTTCCAAAGGCACCCACCTGTGTTCTCTGTCAGAGAAAGGCTACCAGAGCAGATGGCTCTTTGGCTTATCCCAATTTGGCTTTTGTATGTTCTTATGAGTGTGTAAGTGTTGAATGAAGGTGCTAATGCCATTTACATGCCTAGTTCTCGCAGTGAATTAAGCCTCACTTTTGGAAAGAAGTGGACATAGGCAGTACTGAGATATCTTAAGAAAAGCTGTGTCTTGCTCTCCCATCTTTCTTCCACGATAATGTTCTATCTCAATTAGATAAACAATCAGGAATATTTTCCTCTGATGGACAGGAAACTTGCCGTTTTCTCTTTAAAATGATAAAAGACATTTATTCTTGGACACCTCTGTGCACAAATGTACTTAACTGGTAATTTTAATAGAATATTTTACGTGTGCTCAGAAGTAGTGATGCATGTGGGTGAGCATTCATCTCTAAGGTCACATCAACTGATACACAAATATCTTCAATGGTAACCATTTGTCTGAAAGCATTTACAATTAATTGCTTCTTCTTGATACTTGTTGCACTTGCCTGAAAAGTTGTAGATTAGATGTCTGTTAATTGAGCATTCAGAAGGGATTTTAATGTGGCATCAACATTACTGACATATTGGACAGTAATTTAAGCACCAGTAAACTTGGGAGTAGTCAGCAATTAGTAAATATATGTCTAATTATTCATTGGTAAGAAGAAGTAACAAGGAAACTTTAACTTCCTTATTGTTCTTTATTTTTTAATCTTCTGTGCCTGTAACAGGAATACTCCAACTTGATTCTCCATCTCAAGTTTAGAGGAATTAGTCCTGAAGACTCTATTAACCCTAGAAGAATAGAGTCACTTCTAGGGCTGCCAAAAAAAATAATTCATAAAATTATCTTATTTCTGATAAGTTTTCAACAAACCATTACTTTTGGAGGGGGAGGATAAAACATCTTTCCCTGTAGAACTTTCAGTATTTGGAATTTATATTCATATTGGGGAAAAATTAGCATGCTTCCTAAGTGTAAAGCATATATGAGTTGTTATGCCCCTGATTTCCTTCACGGACTGTTTTGTCCCAGTCAATATTTCTAATAATGTACTGTTGTTAGGGGATCCCAAAACATACTATAGTCCAAGGAAGAATAAGTACAGAGAAAAACAGTTTAGCTGGCAAATCAGTATCTGGAGAAAATGGCAGAAGGACACACCTGAACTACACATCCCAGAGGAAACTGTTGTAGCAATTTCATATATAAAAATAACCTATCAAAGCTGAATAAAAAATTTCAACCTCTATAATTTACTTTCACAGAAAAGCTGTCTCTCATGCAAGTAAATCATCTTTTATAATTAACTCTAGATGTCACCCAGATAATGGGTTCTAAAAAAGAACTGATTGTTCTCCAGTGCAGACACTCCCAAGTTTTATTGGGTCCTGACACTTTCAAGTATGCTCTAACTCCAAATCTCATTATTTGTACTGTATTAAAACTTCGACATTCATGATTTTCCTTCACATTTTAGTTTCCTCAGTCTAAACAATCATAGGTCCTCATAAACCAAAATGACAGAATCCTAAAACCAGTTCTAATTAGAGTAATCTTGTCCTTTTACTAAATTACAAGTCCAAATAGCAGTCCATCATCTTGTGCAAATTACATCATATATGGAAAAAAAAACAGTATTAAAACGTCCTACTATTATTATATTAAGGCAGTCACAAATTAACAGCATTTTCTACCAGATAATAGCACAAAAATTCCAGTATAAAATTGAAAAGTATATATAAACAAGTACATAGCTTTTCATATCATACTTGCTTTAACAGTCACTCAGCCATCCACTATGAAATACAAAACTATTAATCAACGAAAACTAAATTTATTAAAATACTGTTTAATTTAAGATAGCTTCACATCCAAGCTGTACAAAGAAAAATCTCTTTTATCTCTTGCTTTGATGAATCTGGTCTGTGATCTTGTGAGCTTCTAATGATGATCAAATTGAGCAGAGTACCCCATGAATCCTAACACAATACTGAAGTATGTCCGTAATGAACACAGTATAAGGTATTTAGACCATCTTGAGGACAACTGCTTCCACCCAGCTACTCGTATCTTCAAACAGTATCAGTCAAAAGACACTGTGGGTCAGCTATTGAAGCACTCATCTAGTTACATCCTCTTCTATGAAGCAAATTAAATTTGCATATTTTGCCATGTCTGAGAGTATTTCTGTCACTAGAAAGGTTTGGTTTGTTTTATTTGTTTTTAAATTATTTTACTTTTTACTATTTCTTTATTTTATTTATTATTATGATAGTTTTATGGAGTAGAACTGAAAGGAGAGAAAGAAGGAGCAAAGCAAAAATTACATGTCATGTGAAAATAATATTTATAGTACTTCTGTCCATATTTCTATTACCAGCTGCAAAATTATTAGTTTCATTTGAGCATTAATTTTTAACAGAATGAAATGGGCACCCAGTGTAATAT
The DNA here is from genome assembly GCA_028020825.1 of Podargus strigoides. Classification (NCBI taxonomy): domain Eukaryota; kingdom Metazoa; phylum Chordata; class Aves; order Caprimulgiformes; family Podargidae; genus Podargus; species Podargus strigoides. The sequence continues at coordinate 69,585,388 of CM051621.1, forward strand.
GCACAAGCTGAGAGGCCCGAGGCAATGTGTGCGCTTGCTAGGAAGTGTTCTTACCTTGCACAGAATGCTGCCTTTGCAAACAAGAGCTGCTTGGCTCGTTCTGCAACAGAGCTCATTCGAAGCCACGTGTGCTGCTCACCTAAGCTATTCGCCTGGCAGTGTGAGCTTGCTGCTGGAGCAGGGGCTTGGCAGGGGGCATGTGCTGTGCCTTAGGACTTGTTACTGAGTATTCTCTGAAAGAGCTTTGATGTTCATTTGATCCACCAAATTCACCTATTTAATTATCTCTTTCCCAAGATGATGCTGCTGGCAGGCAAGCAACATGGGCAGTCTTAGTGGGTTACACCAGCACAGGCAGGGCATGGGGGCAAGCTGTGGTTCACTTAGGAGGTGCTGGGACAGAGAGTGTTTCCTAGTGCAGAGCACTTCATAGGATCTCATAATTCAGGCAAGTCAATGTAACTTTGAGTCAGTCTACCTCTGCTGTTGAATTATGTTGTTGAATGCCTCTGTCTTCCTTGACGCTTGCGACAGGTCTGCAGGGACCTTGCCAGGAGGACTCAACAGGCACCTTCCAGTGGCACATGTGGCCAGTCCTGCATGTTGGCTTTATGTAAATAAAGTCCTTTATAAGGTTAAGGAGAGCTTGGTGGGATTTGCAGTGACCAGGAGTATGATTAACTACTAGGACAACTGGTAGGGTTCTGCAGTTAAGAAATCTCCCAAGACTTTTTCTGTGAGGAGTCGTTACAGGCCTGTTAGCTCAAGGAGCACACTTTAGCTGCAGGACCAACTTAACTTCAGTATACAGTTACACACATCTTCCTCCCCTGTAATTTGTGCTGTCCATAGGCATGTAACTACAAATCACTTCAGTGGTATTTCATACTACCATCAGAGGCGAAGTGACAGCATCTTCCACCATCTACCTCGTATGTTATAAGGGTTAAGGCAATGGAAACTACAGGGCTGCTGTTTTGTCTATCTGTCTCTGGGGTACCCTGCAGAAGAAAAGAACAGCTCTTCTGCTTTCATAAAACCAAATCCTACAATTTTGCATCTCAGTATCATCTCACCAGTAAAGAGCATGGCACAGAGATGGGACTCCCTGGTGGAAAACTCCTGTAGTCTGAACTATGACGGCCTCTTGTGTATCTTCAGTGCAATCTGTCTATGTGCCTAATTCTCCTTCCAAGTAACAAGTTCCATTGTCTCTCCATTACAAACTTGACTCATTTGGACTACCACAGCTTCTGAACTTGGCCTGACATGACTAGTTGAATCAAACAGGTATTCCCCCTGCAAAAAAAAGAAACGTGGTGGTGTGATCATATGATTATGCAGATGGCACTTCCCAATCCTTAATGTCTTGATTTTACAATGAAATTAACATTTTGACATGAATTTTGATTTCCAGTCAAATGTAATAATAACATTTCAGAGGTACCAATGAATCATAAAAAATAGACAAGTTCTGTTACATGAAATTCCCTCTGAAGTTACCTCAAGAGTTCTGTCTGTTCAGGTTTTAAGTAACTCTGTCGCTTCAGTGAAGTACTGCAATCAGTTGAAGATTGCTATCATATTAGAGGAAGTTTTGTGCTCTACATGGAGTTTTATACATGCAACTGAATATCCTTTCTGGTGAAGCTACCATGGCACATTACAGGTAATCAATATTTAATTTAACATATCCAATATAATATCCTGTATATCTTTTTTTTCTGATGTCTCCCTTCTTTTTCATAATGCCACCTTTTTGTTCTTTTTCACCAGAGAAAATATTCAGCCCTGCTTTTAATGAGTCCAGAGAGAGAGTGTTGCATTTATCCAGAACAGATTTATGCAAAATCCCTTGTAGAATCCATGCAAAAATGACATTGTCATTTACTGTGTGAGACCTGTTCATTAAACTGTGAAAGAAGTGCAACAGGTGACAGATTCTCTGGAATATCATTTTCTGCTGAAGCGCACACGTACTTTTAGATGGGTTGAGCTGTTAATAGTCATTGCTACTCGAAGTGTGAATGAGTAAGACTGAAAAGACAGCAAGTAAGGATGGTAACCCACAAGCTACTGTTGGCAGAAGGTTTTTGCAGAGACATGGTCATTGCAGTACCTTGACTGCCAGATTTGGTTCATCCTCTGACAAGCTGAAAACTTAAAATATCTGCAGACTTGTTCGGTAAAGAGAGATGTAAACATGCAATTACAATGTAAGCTGTGTTATTTGTTTAAAAGTGCTGCTGGCAATCAATAAATAATAAAATGTGTATTGTATATACATTCTCAAATAATTTCCTGATTATCATAAGTGAATTCCACTGATGGCTCTTGGCAAGCATATAAGTCACGTATAAGGCACTGTAATACAAATTAGCTTTTGTGTGCTTCTTGCTTTTTTAGGGGTGGAGAGGTCACAGAAAACTTTGTTAGAGTTAAGAATCATAGAGGAGTTCGCTCCAGGAGTACTTTTAACAGTTCTAAGTAGCTATAAAGATATATTTCAGGGCAGGAATATAATGCTTATTTGCAAGATCTTCAAATGCCACTGTCACCTATGGCTACTAGATTTCCTGTTAGAAGGAAGAGATCATAAATAGCATTGTGTACATTTTGCTTTCATTAGTGGATTTCAAGAGTCTAATGCTTATCTAGGCATTTGATTTTCCAAAATAAGTGTTTAACAGATCAGTTACTTAAGTAAATATGCATACAGCCCTATTCTTAAAAAAAAAAAAATATTATATTGCACAGTGTCTGTATTGGCTTCCATCATGTCACTTGAAGAATTCAGTAATATTCACTATGATTGAAGAATGTCAGTCTTAATCAGCAGTTTATTTGGGAAGTACTTATTATGTAATGGTTACCAGTGTATGCTACTGGGAAAAACTTAAAGGGGAATCAATCTGCAGATGCCTATTTACTCCTTTCAGACTTTCTTGATTGGATATGGCAGCTACATTAGGATCAATAAATCCTGTATTCTGAAGTATTCTTGGCATTCATGCCTCTAGGTAGATAGAAGGCAGCTGACTAATACTCAGTGTATACATTTTCTACATGGATATCAACTCAGATTTTTATACAGTGTCTTTTGTACTTGAAGATTGGTGCATGCGAAATACAACATTAAACACATTCTAGATAGAAGTGTATGAATACTTGGCAAAGATCAGCAATCTATCAGCAACTTTATTTTAAAATGAAATTTGTTTTATTTCCTTTAGCTGTTGCAGAAATCATCTAATGACCAGGTGTCTGCTATATGAATTGTTTTGCTTAGCTTTGTACAACTGTGTCATGCAATGCATAGTGGTTTATATTCCTGTGCAATGTTATGCTTATTGTTAGATACTCTTGAGCACAAAAAATGTGTAGCACAAGTCCAGGTGAATACCCTAAGGTATGCCTGCAAGGAGCCAGGTGGGGAGTGATCACAGGGTTTACCGCAAACATGCACTAGGCAAGCTTGAGAGGAAGATACAGCTCCTTCTCCAGGTCATACGTGGGCTGAGAGGTAGCAAGGAGTTAGTGGAGGAAAGTGATGGATACTGGGTAAAAAAAGAGCATGACTGCTTCATACTTGCGCAATCATTTATGCTTCTGGAGCGAAAGCAACACAGAAGTTTGAGTGGGCAATTGTAAATTATCACTTCTTGTGCAAGGCAGTGGTGAATTAACTCTGAGATGGTGCTGTTCGACTTTCATCTCTACTGCTTCCTTGATTTCCATTCCTGAGTCCCCAGTGCTTGGGCTTTTGCTATAAGCTCCTTATAAGACACTCAGGCTATTTCAGTCAGGCCACTGTTATGCAAAAAAAAAAAAGGTGCTGCGTTAGTGAAGTTTAGCCCAGCAAAGGGAGGTCACAAAAGATCCTCTACAGTATACATTACTTAAATGAAGTCCTGTATCTGTTCAAAAAGGAATGATGTGGATGTATTTAATGTACCCAACTTATTTTAAAGCATCATAAATGATATCACTTACCTATTTTCAGACTTAATAAAATCATTAGCTACAAAATAGTAGCCTTCCTCAAGTATAATTTGAGGTGTTTACTCTGGACAGTCCTGCAAAACATATCTTATTAATAGGAATTGTATCTCACCTTTGGCTCTTCAGCCAAAGAATTAGCATGTACCAAAACCAAAATCTATGTATGTAACTTCATACTGTTTTGGCCACAAAAGTTCAAAAAATTATACTTTTAAAAAATTAAATTTTTAATTTAAAAAAATTATACGAAACACTTCTGCCAGATGCAGTTCTAAAATATTTGTGGTGAATTTTATTTTACCTCAGTGTAAAGCCACTCAGTCAGTCTCTTCCTCAGTTTTCCTCCATTCCACAAAAATAGTAGAAACCCATATATAAGCCCAAGACATCTTCACTGGTTTTCCAGCTCACCTATTCAAAACCAGCAAAACATACATGTCAAACCATGTTAAAATGAAAGAAAGAAGAAAAGACTTGATGCCAGCACTGGAAATGACTGTCAGGAACTGTTGAAAAGTTAAAATCTGTGAATGGGATGATATACAACAAAAAGCAAACTAAACATTTGCTGAGTGAATTACTGCTGCGAGTAATTAAAATTGTATAAATTTGATGCCACTTTTGTGGAGACAGAAGTATTTTACCTTAAAAAAAGCGACGTTGTTCTCATCTGTAAAACTCTTCCAATGTAACTCTGCTCAGCACTGTGAAGCATTAAGACAACAGGCTTTGATTTCTTGAAGGAGAGAGCAAAGATGATGAAAAGAACTGGAAGCAGCTGGAAATAACTTTTACTCCTGATAATAAGGAAAAATAAAGGTGTGTTTCTCCATGTCAGCTGATCTTGCAGCAATACCTTTTGCTATATATTTAGGGCTGCTGGGACGAGATATTCATTGGGAGGAAGAGTTAAAGCAGAGCTAGGAAATATAGCCTAAAATGTTAATCAACTCATGCTGTAGGCAGTTTCATTCAAGGTTGAATGCTTGTATGCATTATGAATATGACCATCCTTCCTTTCACTCTATTATCTTCCATAACCCTCTGCCAAGTACAGAGGGTTTCATCTTTCCCTGCAGTACTGACTATTACTGTCCAGACTGTGAGTAGGCCTGAGGTACATAGGCTCAACTGAAAGATGTTCAGAAAACGTGGAAAATGGCAAAGCCTCCAAACCTTGCCCATACCATACCCAAATGCAAACATGCTGTGGCACTGGGGACACCTTCTAAAAACCACATACTTCAGGCAGAGTAGACAAGATCAAAGGACACAATAGTATATATTTTTCATTGCACACCATGATGTAAAGATCTTCTCGTCATTCTCACAGCCTACCTCTGGTGTCTTTGATGCACTGCTATCGTGCTCTCCTTGATGAAGTCTGGCTTTCCTGAATACTGAAAGTTCTGAAACGCTCCCCCAGACAAATATTAAGGCTACTTGCCACTGCTTATTTCTAAGAAAGACATGTGAGGGCTGCTGTTTCTTTGCAAGAGAGAAAATTTATGAAGAATTCAGTATCTTGTTCCAAAGTCATAAAACAGTTTGGGCAAGCACAAATGGAATAGCTGCTCCCACTGCACCAATGTGACTTCTCCTAAGGAACATTATTGCGAACAGAAATTAACTAACAAATTGCACCTAGGAAAGTTTAAGGAATATTCAGAATGACTCACAATACTTATAAAAGGCCCTAACGACTGCTCAGGAACTCACGCCAAGGTTAAGTTTAGTAACAATCATCGGATTTGTCTGTTTTCAAGTATTGTTCTAAAGTATGTAAAATGTCTTTCCTCCAGATGATTTGGCTTATAATTAATGAATGTTAAAACACCAGTTTGGCTAGAAATCATGAATGCAGTAAAAGATAAAGAAGGAACTAATATTTTATTATATTGAGGGTTGCTATAGTTTTTATTTTAGTTATGAAGCATAACTATGTTATCAACAGAGATTTGGCTGTCATCATCCAGAATGTAATGACTGCTGTCATGAAAAGTAAAGCCAAAATAAATATAACAGACTTTTCAGTTAGGTGGATATCTTTATACTTATGGAGGTATAAATAAAAAAAAAAAAAAAAAGGCTAGGGAAGATTAGGAGGAGGTTTGAGTGTATACACCATTGCATATTCACTTCAGAGAAAATAAAGTAGAGAAAAATGCAAAGGAATATTATTTTGAAAGTGGTATCCATTGGGTTCCCAAAGAGCTACAGCTAATTATCCTCCCTGAAAAAAATGGGCATGTACAATATTTTTGCAAACAGACTGAAGCCCCATGTGTTGGCTGTAAGACTTAGCAAACCTGTAATCCAGGGGGTCTTTCCTTGTGACTACACAAAGACTTCAAAGCATTCACAGAACATCTAGATTGTCGAATATGTCTAATTCTTCAATATCGGTATATATTTTATATTTATGTCTGCATAGGTAGACATACATATGCCTAGTACCTGAGATTAATAGCTGAGGATAATTTTTATATGGGATTGATATAACTTATAGTTATTTATACAACCTACTCTATTAATGGGAAGATCAAGAAAAATAAATAGGGGAAATAAAAAGGCATATTTTGTGATGAATAAAAATACTGAACTTTTGAGCGTATGCACAAATGTCATGGAAATAAGTAATAATGCATCAACACATGAGATGTTAAATTTCTGGCTTTAGGCTCTTTCTTCCACAGAACATCCTGTAGCTTTGGATACCCACAGGGGGTGTATGTGAGTATGTATATATGCACATATGCTGCCCATCCCTTACTGCATTATATGAATAAATTATGTGGCTTTTATGTTATGCAAAAGCTTGTTCTGCCAAGAGCTCTATATACATATTTTGTATGTGTAATGAATTACACAAACTATTTTGCCATTGTTGAACTGCTGGGAGCAAAAAATGATAAATGTTAATGAAAAATTCAGTAATAGACAGTACTGAATTCAGTGGGAATTCTGTCACACTCTTCATTGGGACCAAGATTTCAGCTCTGCTCTTTATCATGGACAGACACAAGAAAGAGTAAAGGTGCTTTGTTATTCTCTAATTCACACAAATTCTTGTTTTCCTTCTGTGCTGCCGGAATACTGGTACCCAGAGTTTAAATAAACTAATCCTTATAACTTGCAAATATTTCTTTCCTACTGAACTCGATTGTAAAGCTCTGAGCTGAGTTAAAAAAACCCAACAAACAAATAGGAAACTGACCCAACTGAGAAACAGATTACAAGAAAGAAGGGGAGGATTTTTCTTAGAAAAAGGAGAGTGGCTGTGCATTAGAGTGCACAACACATTATTTCCTTTCTGTATATCTCGTATTTTTATAAATTGATGAGAGGTTATTCCCAGATAAACTGTGAGATGATATATTAGTACCTGGAAGGAATTCACAGAGTAGTTGTGCATCTCTTAAGCCTTCTCCCTTTTAGACTGCACACGTCTAGGTCTTCCAGGTTCCCCACATATCTTCTATCTTCTAATCCTTTCATCATTCTTGTTGCCTGTCATCAGAGCTTTCACAAGCATGGAAAAGCAACATGCAAAATTCTGGTTTCACCATAAACTGGAAAAGTCCTTAGTTGTTTCCCTAGCTTTACATAAAACCACCTGATTCACTCCAGACCTGATCCAGGGCTGTCTAGCTCAGCTGGAAGAGTCCTATTTGGTACCATATAAAATCTCTGTGGGGACATCAGAACACCATTTATACTGGATTTCTTTTTTTTTTTTTTCCTCTGACAGTATCTAATTGCACCCTCCTCTCTGAAAGCCACATGTCTGACATTCCTAAAATAAACATTTCTTCATGTATTGACTCGTACTAATTCCTTAGTCTGTTACCTTTGGAGTCCAATTGCATTGCTCAAATTTAAAGACTTTATCCTCACTTAGAAAGAGCATTGACATACTGGGAAGTGTTAAGAAGAGAATCGTGAGTATTATCCAAGATCTGGAACACCCATTTTAGACTGAGTGATCATTTTGGTTATCACAGAGAAGGATACCAGATGAATTGCTCCGGATCTGCAAGGACCTAAATGGGAATAAAATTGTTAATAGCAGCAGACTCCATGGTATAAAAAAATTTAATGACTGTAAGTTTAAAATTAAAAAGCTTGGGTGTTTTTACCAGAGGGGGCAAGAAGCTCTCGGAATAATTTGTTTAAGAACATTCACATTCTTAATTTGTACGAGTTTAAATCAAGAGATAGCCCATAGCCTGTGCAGACCTATTGTCCTGTTGCAGAACATGTTTGATGTAATTCTATGACCTGTATATGCAGGAAATCGAACTAGGTTTTCTTGCTCCACTTTTTTTTTTTTTTTTTTAAGCATGTCACACCTTTAACCTACTTTCACCTTTTCCTACAATTTTTAGGCATAAACACGTCAGAATCAGTAAACATTTTATTTAGGTTTCACTTTTATCAATTTCACACTTTAATAACAGCCTGTGTATCTGAAGTCTTTATCTATTCAGGAAATCAGGTCAGGATCAGTCTCAAGCCTTGGACAGAAAGTTCATCCTCTTATTTGAAACAAAGAAATTGAGTTAGTTCTATGACTTGTCAATCACAGTCATCTGTTAGCGTTATTCACAATGCGACCTCCTTGTTGAAACATATTATGGAGAAAACCATTTGTTAAATGTCCTCTTTTAACCATATGGGTTATAGAGATCACTATTAATGATTTTTTCTATTTATTCCAGACTACAAAAATAATGGAAAAGGAATCCTTTCTTCTACAAATTTTTGTATTGTTTTCTTTAAACCAGCAGTGTCATTTTCATTAATGCTGAGTAGTGTCAGCTTCATTATTCTTCTTATTCATTTCTCTACTCAATGACCTTAGACACATAATAATACAACAGCAGTTTTATACTAACTTAATGTTTTATTTCATAAGGGAGTACATGAATTTTCTTTTCCCATTACAAACTTCATTGAAAACCCAAAATGTACAAATCTTCCATGAAATCATATTAGAAAAAGAATGTTTCAGCTCAGTCAAACATTCTTTTTACATAAAACTGAAACAATTTATTTGGAATTTATATTTTATACACTTTTTACTCACTTGTATCTGAATGATTTTCATTTTCAGAAGTCATTTGAAAATAAAAAATCCCATTGATCTAAAAATGTCAAAATGGAGTATTTCCATGCTGTCAAAACACTTGGGCAAATTTTATATTCTTCACTCTGTGTGTTAATTGGACAGTAATGGCATTTCCCATTGAAACTTTTTTAGTAAAAGCTTCTAAGAGGATGTCCCAAAGATAGGTAATTCAGCTCCAACTAATACATTTATGGGTATCCTCTATAACAGCACTTTTATTCTAAGAGGATAATATCTGATTAATTCATAAGACCTCACCAAGTATTGAGGAAAATAAATAAATAAATAAATAAATAAATAAATAAATAAATAAATAAACAAATAGGAGGGAATCCTACACAACCGAAAGTATGGGAGTGAAGATGTATGAATCCACATCATTGTTATAAGATGCTATTTTGTAATATATTTACACCTTTAAATGCAAATGAACACATGGACTGTGCCTCATTTGTATCTCATGAATATCCTAAAGCATGACCTCCATATTTTATCATGGTGCTAGGGTGTTAGCATGCACTATGAAAGACATCATGCACTACAATAGCGGTCTATTTCAAACGCAATGGACTTGAACTAAGGAAAAACATAATTTAATTTGCACAGATACTCATTTTGGGTAATGTTTTTCATCTCTCCATAGAAGAATGTTTTAGTGAGAGATTCTGTAGGATGCTCTCAGAGCAGTGTGCTTGCATTACACTTTCTAACTCCATGTGTCATCCTTTCACTATCTGGCACTTCCTTTTCTTCCATTCTGTATAGTAGCCGGGGGGCTACTTGCAGTATAAGCATTATTCAACATGAGAAAGAAGGCAGAAAATAGGGCCCATATGTGCAAGTTAAGCTCAATTCTGGCCCATTGCTTCTAATAGTCTTCCTACATAATATTCTCCACTTTCATCATTCTCCTTTATATTGAAAACTAAGAAAAAGTAGTTTTGAACATTTTTCATCCATCTTGGAGTCTTCATTTATACAGTCCCATTGTTACTTTTCAGTGGTCTCTTTCTATTCTCTCTAGACATTTCTAGAACCCTTTTTTTATTTCTTTTACTCACCTCGGTAGCATTGTTGCATTTGATTTTGCTTTCTTTTCTTCCCTTACTTTACCTCTACTTTGTTTGCCAGCTAGATTCCATCTAGTCCTTTCAATCTATTCATGTGTTGGTTTGGGGGGGGTTGGTGGTTGTGTGGGTTTTTTTTTTCCCCAGGGTGAAATGAATAATGCAAATTACTTTGCTGCTACCTAACAAAAAGAACTATGTAGCTTTAGGTCTAGTTCTTTATTGCTTTACTTGCCTCCCTGCAGTGAGTGCTGTCTTTTGATCGACTTTCATCAGTCTATGCTTTAGCTTAACAGCTGAATTTAATTGACTGCAGTATATTCTGAAAACATATCTTGATTTCATAGCTCAAATAACAAAATAGAAAACTACAGTTTCTAGTAATCAAGTCTCTGCTTTCTCAAGAAAATGGCTTATTTTAGAGTAAGAAAAGGAATTGCATGTTAATGCAGACATAGATAAAAAGCTGTTCAAATTCTTATACAGTCTTGTGTTTTCATTTTCTTTCAAATACCATAGCTTTAACAAAGGAAAAGTATACAAAAGCAAACATTATAAATAAGGTATAGTAGATGCTAAATTGCTGTACATCCATTATACAGCACATGCCAGATGTATAACAAATACCTCTTGTGCTTAAAATGTCTTGATACATTACATTACTAATATTCTAGCCCGCAACACTTTCACCTAAAAAAACTCGGACTGCTTTATGAATAGAAATACAAAGTAGAACTTGGCTCCAAATATTATTGCCATTTAGAATTTAATTACCTGATGTAGTAGATGAAGTGTCATACTCAAAACTAGGCATTGACCCAAATATATTTTTCTCTTACATGGATTCTACCTCTCTGTCTTTGCCAAAACCTATGTCACATTTTGAAATTCATTCTTGGGAACTCATATTTGGATTGTTTACAGTGCATTCACAAACTCTTTCCTCTGTCCTTTACTGATTATATCTGACAGTGTTCCCATCACCAATTTCTTAGCATACTGAAAAATATTAAAACTTTCCCATACTGGTGCATCATTCTGGGATTTCTCAACAGATGTAAAAATCCCTTGTGTAAATGTTTACATAGGGATTGAAGTAATGCCTCAGAAAACTCTAGTCAGGCTACAATAAGGAAATCTTTATTAAACAGGAAGAAAGAACTGTATCATTCCTGACTTTGTAGAATAAATAATAGCTCTCTAAGATTACTAGTAGGCAAATATATTGTCAAGATATTTGGGTCAATGTTTTGCAATGCAATTTGTTCAGGAATTTCTGTTTGTTTGGGGTTTTGTTTGCTTGTTTTTATAGAAGCCAGTTAGTGCACGCTCCATAACATTTTAATTCTATTTTGAAATGATTCACAGCAAGCTTTGAGGTTTTATCCTAGACACAGGAATGTATGCAGGTTTATTCCTTTAACGGTTCTGTAGTTCTGCAGCATACAATTGAGGCATATTTTTGAGCACACAGCACGTATTGACTTGAACATTAATATCAGAGTGAGATCATTTGCAAGTAATGGGGATTTCAGTTCTGAACTGTGATCACCTGCTTCGCTAAAAGAATCCTTCACAGGCTTGACTCTGTGATTGGTGTCACACTCAGGAATGAATGCAAAATACATCATCTGCCCATATAAGCTCGTGCATTGCAGGAATCAATATTTGATTATAAACATAGTAGAATTTTAAGTTTTTACCTAAAAAAGGGTAGTGTAGTTGATACGTTGTGTTTGAGTAAAGTAATAGAGATGTACATATACAAGTAGGGTGTCAGTAAAAGACAAATAAGCTAATGGAGAATGAAACAGACATAGACAGATATATCAGCCAAGTCAAAAGCTCTTTGGTTCAGTGAAAACTCCTGGCAACACCATTTAACAAAAATTTTAAAAACATTATAGAAAAATGTCTTAGCATACTTCATAGAAGCTGCTGGTTAGTGATCTATTAGATCTTATTTGATTGATTTCTGTTAAGATTAGGAGCATACTGGGTTGCAAAAGGAAAACTAGAATACATACTAAAATAATTTATACGGGCTGTATATTGAGAGCAGTTTTATTCATTGTAGAAATAAATCTACTCCTCTGTCTGAAACTATCAATTAAAATGGTAGCCATTATTCATGAAAATAAATACATAGTGTGTTAGTCATGACAGGAGAATGTATCATGTATAAGTGGTCAATAAATCATTTTAGTGGGAAAGTGATATGGAAAACGGTGGCACTTAAGCTTTCAATTTTCATTAAAATTGTAACTGCAGCAAGCTGTTCACCAGAGATTCACTCTCTGCCACACGTGAGGACTCCTTGTTGTTCACAAGTTTGCAAAAACATCTACTCCTTTGTCTGGTACCCGATTCTGCTGACTTTCAACACCTGCCAGAGACCCTGCAAAGGGGCAATGCCGCGCCATGCTCTCCCATACCGTGTACTCACCTTCTGCATGGTTTTGAAACCATATAGGCTCTGATTGTGAATCCACAATGTGCACCAAATTTGCTGAGAAGAGCACTTAAAAATTTACAAATAGCATTGACTCCACCAGCAAAATAGAACAATAGGAGAAAGTCTGTTTTACAGGTTGTTTTTACTACATTTTCTTCTTTTCCTTATCTGCTTTTCCTCTTGCTTTGTAAAATATGTCCTTAATCTGCCATCAGTACCTAACTGTGCTCCTGTTTAAATCAATAGGCCACCTATCCTTAAGTGATCACACTCTCATTTTCAAAACACTTAATTCCAATTGCTTTGCTTTGACAAGATTTCCAACAGAGGTTAAATTTAGTGACAGGAAGCATACTGGGGACTCAGATCCTGCTAAGACACTATCTCAGGCATGTATTGTATTTCATATGCTATGTTATTATCACAGGCATATGCTGTATTTAATATACTATATTATATATAATACATTAAAATATATTATGTCTATAAAATTAGCCTGATGCCTAGGAGACCTGGTTAGAGAAAACGTCACAAACAGGAACGTAACATACCAATAGATCTTCTTGCTCCTCCTCCAAACATATCTCATAGCAGACAGTCCTTTTCCTTGCCCTGAGTGGAGAGAAGAGCAGGGCTAGAAGATTTTTTTTTTTTTTTTTTTTTCTAAATTTTACAGTCCACAGGTCCAAGAACCATCTTACTGACAGTGCAAAGCAATTGAGATGCTCAAAAGTCACATTAAGTGGTGTCAGTTGCAGAGCTCTCTCCTCCCATCTTCACTTTGGGAGGCACAGGTGAGCTGCATCATCTCCACTTCCTCTGCTGTTAGACACTGCATAAAGCATTTATCAATAGGACTTAAAAACCAGCCACATGGATGAGGACATATAAGGTGAGGGGAGGGAGAAGGCAAGGGAACTAACTACCTTCTAGATTTTGGACTGAAATCAAACACTGATTTAGTCAGTGGGAGTTTTGTCAATGTCTTCAACAGAGCTGGGCCCCCAGTGTACAAGTTGATGGTTTATGGTAGTAAGGGCTATAAGGCAGTTTTTCTTTTGTTTAGTTACCAAGACTTAATCATTTTTCAAGCTAATTTTATTCATTGTCTTTTTTTTTTTTTTTCCCCAGGTTTAAATTTTCTATGTGATAATCTTTCCTTAGGTTTTCATTTTCAGAGGTTTTTGTTAAGAGGAGTTTTTTAGTCTGTTTTTTTTACCTCTTACAGTGACAATTAAACTGCTGGTGCTAAGTAGAATGGTGTCAGGTTTTACATGCTGTACTGGCAATAGAGCATCACAAAATCCTCCACTGCAGTTTAGCTATCTTGAAAGCTATCGACTTTTATTTACAAGATACTCATAGCACACTGTCATAAACTTGTTCCATGCTGACCTTCTGGCTCAGTGAAACTGGTTTTTTGGAAGAAATTAGACTACCAGTTATGGTAGCACAAGTTCAATCTCTGTGATATTTGTTCAGCTGCTACAGAGGCAAACAAAACTCCAAGTGAATTTGATTTGTGCAGGCTGTATATTGCCATCTAACTGACAGACAGCATAGCTCTTCTCTAGAACCACTCACATGATCCATCAAGTGTTTTCAAAATACTGCAGCAGGTTACCCCTTCCAAGGAAGAAAACAAAGCTTCAGGGAAAAAAGTTTTCCCTGTTGGTTTACAAATGAAACCCTGTCAGTGGGTCACATGTCCACAGAAATATTTCATATTCAGTATTCTGCATATCCCAAAAATTTCATATCCATAAACATACCTATATATATACTTCAAGTATTTTTTCCTGTTGGATAGTGTCCAGAGAACATGCAGTATTAAGTTCATTAGAACACATATAATATTATAATGGTATGCTAGTTATTTTTAAATACAAAACCACAAACTCCTGCAATTCAAAATCACTGCAAGTTGCAATGTGTCAATTAACCAGGTCAAAAGTTACTCCAAATCTCACTATTTCCCAGCAATCTCCTGCATTCCCTTCAGCAGTAGTCTTTACAGTTTCAGTTTTCAGGTTATGAAATGTTCTGTTTTGAAGTATTGATTCTCTTTAAAGTGATCTCATTTTTTTCTGGAATGTTAGCTAGGCGTGTGAAAATATGGTAAATTGGCACATGCAGCTGTTGCAAAAGAAGAGTGTGTTGTCGGCTAAAGCAAATTTGGCATGTAAGGGGTTATTGGATTGGTCATGGTGTTTTTGATAGTGTTGTGAAAGGAATGAGAAGGTTGGTACAAAAGAAAATCTCATAAGATGAGGTTGCGTGCTGTCTTCTCCCAGCTGGCTGAGGCTGGAAGGGCCTCGGGTAATTATTACTGAACAGTTTGAGTTGATTTGTTCTGGTTTAGAGTTTGTGGTTTTGGAAATAAAGCAAGCCCTGAGGAAGGGGATGCAAAGAGAAGATGTATGGCTAGGGACTTTTTCCTTGTATGGCCGGTGAGCCTGCACAGTGACTTAGAATTGGCAGTAAAGTCCAGACAGTCCTTTACAAATCGTCACCTAGGTGAATTCTTTGCCATCAGAAGAACTGAATGCCTTTAAAGAAAAAAAAGCTTTCAAAGAATGCCTGCTGAAATTTAAATCTTAATTCATTCCATCTCTGCTTGGGCCTCTTTTAGAGTCTCTTTCTGTGAACGCTCAAGTGAGCAATCATTGCTTGTAGATACCAAAATTTAACTACACAAGTTCCATATTCATATCAGATAAGGTATATTTTTCTATGGAATGGGAAACTAACTGAAATGGCAAGGGGGAGAAGGAGAAATGTTCCAGAAAATCCTTATCGGAGCCCTGCAACAGAAGCAGCTGAGCACCCACCAAAAGAAATATCATTTATATAAAGAGAAGCATATGTGTAGACATCCTATGTGACATCAAGGAAACCAAAATATATGCAAATATGTCCTAGATATTATAAACGTCTATACCTATATATAAATCTGTAAAAATGCCATATACATTTTGCAATTCTGCTTGTAATTTTAAAGGTTTGTTTAGTTTCTAGAGGTTTTCTCCTTAGAAAGAGGATTTCAAAATGATTGTAGATTTCCAAAAAACTGCTGCAAATAATAGCCAATATTAAAAAGCATTTGTACACATACATGAGCAAGACTGTTGAGGTGATTATAGAGGCCTGCAAAGCAGATTTTTAAAATAGTTCCATATGCAATGCACATGTTGAAGTAGCACCCCCAAAGGCAACTTCACAAACCAGCAAACCAAGCGGTGACTCATTTGAATGTAGAAAATGTCAGAGAAGACACTATGGCCCAAGACTCATTATTCAAAGGTAGATAAGTCACATAACTGCTTGCTGTAGTGATGCTTATTTCCTGTAGATATTAATCTGTTCTTATTCTCAAAGAACTCAAGCAAAAATAAGAAACAAAAAGGCAAAGAGACCCTGATAGATCTACTCCATTATAACAAAAATACAACCAAGACAGAACAGTGGATTATAATAATAAAGCAGCACACCTTTTCTTCAATTCCTCTTCTTCCTAATGTGACGTGAATTATGCAATCCAGGTGTGAAGGCTTACCCTCTGGACTGTGCAGTCTCTCACTCTTTTCCTCCTGTCTAATAATACAGGCATCTCTGAGGGTGCCAGCAATGATGAGCTTGTACTTAGCAACAATTGCATAAGGAATAGTCTTGTACTTTCTTCCATTTTGTCACATTATATCTCTGCTGAAAAGAAGGTCAGGGATAGTACGCTGGAGGGGTACTCTATTATCTTCTGATGATATACGTCTAAAATGAAGACCTCCTTATCTCATACATGCATGTGTGCACATCAAGCTTGAATGATCAGGCGAGGGAGATCCATTTCCTTCTCACTGCTTCCATACAGGAGGTGTCACACATCTGAAAACAGTGGTAATGCTTCAACATAACAGATGACATCGATTCTCCTATTACTTTTCCTCAGACTTCTTGGTTCTGGGTAAAGAACAAGGAATGTGCTGTCATTGAAAACTCTTTCTCAAGCAAAAAGAATTGCAGCTGGGTCCTGCATTACCATGCAGAAAGAAGCAGGAGAGGGCTATGATTTGAGATAGGCATTCTGGGGCTTCAGTCTGAAAATTTATGAGCATTTTCACAGCCTGCTAATTCCAGTGGAAGTAGGCAATGCCTCGCACTCCACAGGAAGTTGGGCTCTTATTTACACTAATATCAGCTTTTATGTTTTAACATAACATTTATGCCTGTGCAAGCACAGATGAGATTTTCAAACCTGAAATTTTTTGACTGCAGATGAATTACTGTAATTACATCTCACTAAAGCAATGACAAAATACTTTCTTAGCTGTGAAGAAAAAAAGCTATAAAGAGAAAAGGTTTTTCCATGCCTGAAAATGAATCATACTTGTGAATACATTCCCTGGACTCAGTCAAATTCTGAAACATCATGCGTGGGCAGTATTCATGACCAGGAAAAAGACAATAAACAGTGTAGATACCCAGTCAACCCTTCCTTTAACCAAGTAAATTGCTAGTCTGGGAACTTACTTCTCTTAATAGGGATGACGTGATGAATACAGTCATTAAGACTCAAGAAAATGCCAGGCACGCTCCTTACTGTATTGGCTTTTATATTTAAACAGTAAAACTGAAATCACTTGCAAACTTTAATAGCAGTTAAAAGAAATACCTACAGGGTGGGGGTGCTAAGAAGAAAATAATTCTTCCTATTTATTGGATTTTAATATGGAGAAAAACAGCTATAAGATTTGAAAGCGTATTTGTTGGGGAAAATAATTTGCTAAAGATAGAAGACATGGTGGGGCTTTTCTCCAAATTCCCTTGCTGATAAATGAACACTAATGCTTAAGCCCTTCTAATGAAGACAAGTTTACCACGGAATAAAGTCGCCAATGATGAACAGAAAATAGAGCATTTGTAAATACAATGTAACACAGAATGATAAAGCACATCCAATTTATGCAAAGATGTGCTTGCAGCAGTACGATAAATAATATCCGCATAATCAATTACTGGAAGAAAGACAGGCTGAATAAATTGTTTTCTGGCAATTTATGGAAAACAAGCCTCACACAAAAAGGACAATTTGACTTTAGT
Organism: Podargus strigoides; assembly: GCA_028020825.1. Classification (NCBI taxonomy): domain Eukaryota; kingdom Metazoa; phylum Chordata; class Aves; order Caprimulgiformes; family Podargidae; genus Podargus; species Podargus strigoides. The sequence continues at coordinate 69,603,140 of CM051621.1, forward strand.
CTTTTAACAAGATTGTCTGACGAGCACCAAAACCAAACTTACTAATGATTCAAAGGACACAATATTTATAACTGTCTATTTTCATTAGCAATAGAAAATTCGAAGTAGGGCAAGAGCAAAACTCTTATTTTTGAACTTAGAAGGCAAGATATACAATACAATAATATAAATATATAGATATGTATATTTGCTCTTCCCTGTACCTGAGATTCTTTGGTTTTAAAAAAAATGCAGGAGTGGGAGACAAAGCTAGAGAAAAATATATTTGAGGCTCATCAATAACTAATAATAATGGGATACTATATGTATTTGATTTCACTATAGTAGATGTACATTTAATGGTCAGATGCTACACCCACTGGCCTCTAGAAAGTTTTTATTGACCTGGGTGGCATAAGAACAAGTCTTTAAAGAAATGTTGAAATCATTTGGAAACTGAATTGGGAAAGCTGCAAATTATATTACTATTCCTTTCCAGAGCCATTTACTTTATGATTCTAAAAATCTCTACAATGCATGTAGTGGTTTTAGAAAGCTTCAGTAACTGTTCAGTATACCAAGAATATTAGAATGAGTGAAAGCAGCCATTTACTAACCAGATATTAGTTTTGGAAGACAATGTTACTGAACAGAAAAAATGCTACAACCCTCCCCTCTTCCACCAATCAAAATAAAACAAAAATTAAAAAGTAATATTTGGGTGATGACAGTACCTAAAATATTTGCCTGTAAGGGTATTCAAATGTTTGTTATAATCTGCATAAAACAACTAGATAACCTACTTAGAAAACATTTAGCAGTTTATGACCTTCAGTCTATGCAGGACATTAAAATTCACATAACCTCCAGATTCACTTTCCTTATAAAACATTCAATGGTGCCTGTAGCACCACTTGTTCTGTTAGTAAATGAATCACTGCTTTTATTTTAGTGTCATTCCAGCCTTATCAAAACCTCTCTCTTCATTTATTCATGGAAAAGGTACAGCCAGGTACCAGCTAGCTGAAGTTGGTTGTTTGTCCTATTTATGTGATAAGCTAAGCAGATGAAAAAAAAAAGACCAATAGTTAGTGAATATGAAGACGAGTGCGATGTTTGATTGTGACTGAAGAGAGTGTAAAATCTGGCTCCTTAAAATTTGCTGCTTACTTTGGGGTTTGGCTAGGCATTTGAACCTACACACATGATGATATCTCTGGTTTGGGTACTCCATATCAAAGTTTCATCTATTGCTGTACAATCTGCATGTTTGAAGATACACATACCTTGATTAGCCATGCTCTGATTGATGGAAACACTTGGTTGTTTAGAGGTCTAACATCTCCCCAGAGGTTTCACTTCAGCTCGTAAGTCTTCAGGCACTGGTCAGGCTTCACTGTCTAAGTGCATACAGAGTTACTTCCTGAAGTCTTTACTCCTAATTCAGGACATTAAGACTTCATTGCACAAAGATTTATGTGCTGAAGCGTGGACCTCACAAAGACTTACGTACTAAAAACCTGAAAAGCAGTCGCTGCTCTCTTCCTGACCCAGGCAGCGGTTATACACAGACACAGAAGCTGTAAAGGCCCTGAGTGAAGACTTCAAAGCAAGCTGAGCAAGCATCCAATATTAGTTCCCAGAGAGCCTTTTAGAAAAGCTAGAAAGCATGTGCTGATGTGCTTGCACACACAGGCTTTGTGCTGAAGAATTTACACCTTACATAAATTGTGCATGTGCGAGAAGGTTAAAAATTTCTATGGGTTGGAAATGGCTATGATGATGAGTTGAGGTGTATGTACGTTGTACTACACACACAGCACATCTCTGAAATGGTAAAGCTTCACCCATCACCGAGAAAAATGTGCAACTAAACTACACCAGCAATAAGCTGTGAAAATTCACATTCTGAACATAATAGACTGAAGTATAAAACCATACAAGTTACTTTCTGAAACAAAATCGCAACAGATAGTTCATTGCTTTGCAATACTGCTTCAGTGTTTAGGATTTGACTGTAACATTGATAGGAAAAGCAGTTTCAGCTTCAGTGGAAGCCTTCCCGGACTCTCCCAAGTGCTGCATTTCTTGTGCAGATTGATATGGCATCAAGGCTAGGAAAGTCAAATGGCTTATGCGTAATGAGAGGATAAAGCCCTCAATGAAGTACTGGTAAAATTTCCAGTGAAAGTACCTATTCTCAGCATTGTAAGAACTGAGTATTTGGAGAGATAACCTACTATACTCCAGTGAACCTATACTTAAGGTGGAAGAAAAAGGCACATGGATATTTCTAGATGGAAAAGTCCCTTCATAAACCATGTTTTTTTTCACAAGATAAACCAAATCAACATCGTACCTGCTCTAAAGAAACACTTCCTCAGACAATCCTCCATTTCTAAATGCAGCAGAGAGCCCCATTTATCTGACTGTCCTCAGAATAAATTTTGCAACCCATTTTCCCTTCTAGTCAACTGTACAGTGTCAATGGAAGACTTTCCTGTCACATGAACTGCAGGAAACAATATGTATTTTGAGATATTTTCAATAACAGAGAATGTTACACTTTGGGGAAAACCTTTATCACAGTGTTCCTCACAGTAAAGGAACAAAATGAGTAAAACCAGAAAATACCTGATGAATAGATTCACATCAACATACCAGAAGAGTGTTAAGCATCTTTGGGAAGGAAAATCCTTCATTTCACTTTCATGCTGAAGTAAACTGTGAACAGCGCACCCCCGTTGAACAGAGAAACTTCTTATGCAAAGACGCTGCCTAACATCGAAGCACTGAGCAGCCATTTCTGATGCATCCTTCTCTGAGTGTGGATCTACAGGGACATCTTCTGTGGCTTCAAGAACCTGTGTGTGGAAAGGGGCAAGAGGGCTGAGTTAAGCAGAAATGAGAGGGATGTGCCATTACCTTAACAGCACTATTCAAAATTTCCTCAGAAGTTAACATAGTCTGAGGCTTCAATAATCTCTGTCACTATCCTGGCTTCTGATTAGAGTTACTCAGTGCTACAGAGCTTCCTTTGCAGGGGACACAGACTCATGTTGCTCCCAGAGAAAAGCCTGAGCTTCAGTCCACCTAAATCATGCTTCTGGGTGGTTGTAAAAAGCATCATCAAAAACTGGGGGAAACAAGTTAGGGGACACATGATGGATTTGCAAAATCTGAACAGGTTTCAGACACCTGAAAGGTGTTTGCAGCACAGAAGAATAAGGATCAAATTCTCCTGCTTTGTTAGAGAAAATGTAAAAATAAAAACTATGCAGATTTCCAGCCCTCACTCACTATCCTGGATTTTGAAAGAAAAAGGTGAGAAATAAATTGTCATTAGGAGCTAAATACATTTATCAACATTGGTAGATGGGATTTTTTTTTCTACATCAGATGTATTTTAAAAATGCTAATAACTTCAAGCTGACAGCAGATTGCACTAAGACTACAAGACATGAGGAATGGAAATAGTTCTGACTCTATTACTTTCACCTGTGAAATACCATGTGTATGCATTTCACTGGTTCCTATGAGCTTCCTTTTAAACAAATCAACCACACAATTATTCAGGAGGAGGAAAAGAGGGAAAAAAGGCAGGGGTAACGGGATATATTTTGTGATGTACATAAGACAACATTAGTGTTTGAATAAACCTTTTTTAAAGCTAATACCAATGCTTAACAAAGGCATATGAAACATAAGGCATGTGAGGAAATGAAAGACAATAAGTGGAGAAGCTAAACATTGATTTCCTTTTACATAATTCTGGTGATGAGCATTATTTCATTACGTGTTTTGCCTGTAAAAAGATGCCTGACCCAATCATTCACAGCCCTGTGCTGCCATAAAGATGATCTGAAGCTGTAAAAACTCATGCAAGGAAATTTTAGAGGCAGCATTAAAAAAAAAATAAAATCACTCAATAGCATGAAGTAGCCAGAATAGCATGAGTGTTGATTAATTTTGCTCGCTAACATGATTTCTTAAGATCATGGGCACCTCCTAGCAGTAATTTGTGAAGTTACTCCTACAATATAAATTAAGAGAGATCTGATCATTCTAAAATAGAGGTCATGAATTCCACCACCCATCATTCAGCTGCAATTACTGTAACTCCAATTAACAGTGACTGTATTTTAGTTTTCTAGTTTCCCTGTCCTGTGTGGAGGAGCAGCTTGGGACAACATGCTGAAAGGCATCCTTGAGTACCCTTCACCTGTGTGTGTTCTGTACCAGCAGTCAAGGATCCAGGCCATTAAGTTCAAAGGATATAACCTACTCAAACTTTAACATTCCATTTAATGTTAATTTATAATTGAAATCTTATGGAACTACAAAAGCTTTACTAGCTTTATTAAAACCAAGTACATTTATTACAGTCTGAAACTGCAGCAAGGATATTCTGGGTTGAATATTTCATTAATGTAATTTTTCTTTTTTATTTTAAAAGAAAAATCTTGGGGAAATTTAGTAAAGACAAGGTCTTTATGCCCTGCTTCAAGAAAGTACCCAAATAGTACGAATAGAAAATGATCACTTTAGTGAGATATAGCATGTAGTCCTAGGTATACTTCCACACAGGTTGTTTGTCAGAGCCTAAACTTAAGAAAGACTTATTTCATAAAATGCTGTATAAATATTCCTTTACATACCTTGTCATATATTCCACTGTAACATATTCCAGCATCCTTGCTAGTTTTTGTGTTGACCCGCTCACACAAGGGATAATGATGTGATTACCTACATTTTCATTTACTTCTCATGTCTTAGGAGGAGATAGGTCTGGTCCATGCAATGTTCTTCTCTCTGCTGCAATTTGCATATAGTGAAGAAAAAAAGGTTTAACGTTAATATTGCAGCTAACAGGATATGATAATTTTAAAAACAATTGATGTGAAAAAAAATAAAATCTCTGACACTACAAAGCAGGAATGTTTTCTATAAGGGAAGAATCCATATTGCATGCAGAAAACTGAAGGGATGCTGTGGATGTAACGCCTGAAAGATTTTGAAGCATTGCTACAGGCTGTAGGAACAACAAAGTATTGTCTGATATAGGGACCAGTGCTATCAGCTATGCCGTTTTTCTTACCTCTTGGCAATTTTTCTCACTTTGTAATTCTGAAAAGCAAATCAGATATATAATTTGACCATCCTGCATGGAACTGTGGTGTTTATAAATGAAACAATCCAGAGCTCAAGAACTTTCACATATTATTTGTAGACTTGCTCTTTAAAATAATGTGAAAAAAATGAGGTCTGGAATGTTTTGGTCTGCTTTAGTAAAACAGAACAGCATATATTTTCTGGAAAATGAAAACAGAAAGGGAATATCCCCCTACTTTTAGCAACGGAGAGAATGGAAAAAGGTATTAGACTAGGTACAACCCCAAAAAGCTAAACACAAAACCAAAAGTTGTTTTCATGAGGAACATTTCAGACTAGACACAAGGAAGAAATTTATTATGATGAGGGTTCGGAGACACTGGAACAAGTAAAACTAGCTCTTTCTAAACAAGTGGGGGAAATGAAGAGCTCTTTCTCTTCCCTCTAAGCTGCTTTCAAAGTGTTTTCCTACAGAAGTCACACGGAGTATTACAGCTTCTGCACAGGCACACCTAAGTAAGGCAGAAACATGACTGAGATTAATTATTTTAGAAAAGGAAACGGCCATTCACAGAAAATCTAGCACAGTGTTCATGCTATCTAGTCACTGATGTACAAAAGACGGTGCCTCTTCTCATTACACTGGAAGAGTTTTCTGTTCTTTGTACACATGACTCCAGCACAGTGGGGCCTGGTAATAAGCATGGCTCCTAGGAGTAACTGCAGTATGAATAACAGCAAGACCACATGCTTTATTGTAACTGTGAGAACCCTAACCACATCCAGAGCTTCTTTTTAATTGGTGTAGTTTTGTAACTTTGAGGAAAGCTATAGCAATTTAAACCAGCTGAGATTCTGACCTAGCATCCTGAGTCCTTCCATTGTGTGAGTAAAGTAACTTCGCAAAATCATAGCATCAGAAAATTCAGTGGTCTGAAGGTACATTAGTTTTTAATACACTGTTTCTAAAACCATTAGAAAGGACTTTTTTTTTAAGAAAAACTAAGTAAGGGCCATCTTCTCCTATTACGTATTAAACTAATAATGCTCCCGTAAAGCTAAAAATACTTTTTTCTCACAGTTGCCCTCCTCAAGTTTCTGGTTAGTATAATTCATACAGAAGCAACAGGGTTTTTGACAAAGTAATAACAGCTTGAAAATAGATAAAACAGACTGAAAGGGGACAACTTGAACACAGAATTTGAGTTCATGTTTATGTGGCTAAATCCCTACAGAGATCCCTTTATAGGAGTGTGTCCTTTTTAATATGCTTGTTGAGAAATATATATTTGTAGGGTTAGGATCAGAACAAGTGGATATACTCACTGATTTCACACAGCCCCCTCTCTGCCAAATTTGTTTTGCTGTTGTTTGGGGGTTTCTTGTTTATGTGGTGTCCAATCCTTTCCCCGTCTCCTAATAACCACAGTGGGTATCACTGATATTACATCCTAGTCCCTACCTCAGCTGTCTTTAGGCTCTGAAAGTTTTGATTTCTCATAATGTCATAAGTACAAACTGAACTTGCCCCTGAATTTCAATGGTCGCTTAACACATTTTTTCTTTTTTACTTTACTGCTAAGGCTTCCAGGATTTTTGCTGTTTGATCTTGAGAAGTATGGACATGTAAAGAAAAGATCAAAGTACACTCCTGGTTAATAAAACTCAGCAAAAGTTACTGCACAAAATGCTGGTCAAATTAGACTTCATCAAAGAATCATGGACAGCTAAGGATCAAGAGGAAACATTAAAAATCAGGGTAGAAATATTTTTTAAAAAGCAGAAGGAAGAAAAATTTGGGTTTAGAAGGTCAGCAGGGAAAAATGTTACTACATCATTATCTAATTTCATATTTTCATTTTCACACTGGTTTACAGATAAAGTGTTGGAAGGTAGATTAGAAAGTCCATAGCTTAATAATACTGGTAGTGGTCAATGAACACATCTTCTGAATGAAAAGACACAATATTTACATTTGATATCATAATACTTAACAGTTCGGTTAGATTATAAAATATGGAAAAAATACAGACTTGTTTTCAAGAAAAATAGCAACAAGAACTTTATAAAAGAAGATCTTTAGGCATGAACATTTATTTTAAATGTCTTAACTTTTATTTAGGAAAAAAGGAAGGAACTATTTTAAAGTAGCCAGTTTTTTCATTTGTAAGTTTTTTAGTCAGGTTATGTATAAGAAAGCAACTCTGTGTTCTATATTACACTAGTTCAACACTCTCTAGCATTGTCCATACCATCTGTTTCAAGCAGCAAGCATTCCTGTAACAGACATATTACTGAAAAACTGATGATAACTAAGAAATAACTCATTCTATAGGAAAATTATGTGTCTAAACCCTCACAGCTAAGACTGTATCCCCTATATGATCAATTTGAAATCATACTTATAATAGTATTAGTTACCTTCTTACTGCTATAAATAACCAGTCTTTCCCAAGAATACTGTTAATATTTTCTGGCAATAAGTTTCACACATTAACCATGTTGTTTAAGGTGCGGTTCCTCTCACATGTTTAAAATGCCACTTCTAATTTGTGTTCTTGCATCAAAAATGAATGAGTACATGGGTTAGTCTTCCCACACTTTTCTTAAATTCAACAAATCCAGTCATTTAAAAATAACTAAATATTTTTGTCTGTCTCTGCAGCAATACAGAATGCTACAAATAATTTTTGTCACCCTTTTGTATTCCATCTGGGTAACCCAAATAGGACAGGGAGTTCAAGGTGAAAGCACTGCTGATTTTATAAAATTTTTCTATTCCACTGTTGACCGACTGTGCTTCCTGCAGTTCTTCACGTGAACTGAACTCTACTGGCTTGGCTGTTACTGGGTGCTGAACAGGTGTTTCATTACACTTGTCCCAGAAGATGTTAATTTTTTCTCTAGATAAGCAAGACACTGACAAGTGGAATAGATTGCATCTGACAGGCGGGAACTTTGTTAAACTAATCCCAAAGGAAAAGTAAAGAGATGTAAAATAGTGCGGTCCTCCCCTGTAATGATCACAAAGTGCTATTTAAAGAGTCCAGTCCAGTAAGACTACAGAATTTGCACACAGGTGTAGGATGATGACTCTGAGCTTTCTCTGCAGAGTCCCAGAGCAAGGATTCCATGGCATTAAGAGCCCAGGAGTCTTCATCTCTTCAGACACAGATCAAGAAAGCCAGTGACATTCACTTTACAGTGAGTGAAATTTAAGGCCATGCACAGTCCCAACCTTGTCTCTCCAACTGCTTGTGTACCCCAGCTGCTGTGCAGGAGCTAAAAAAAAATAAAATGTCTTATCCAGTGAGAAATTAATTTTTTTCTGACTGTGGAAAAAAACAACCTTTCAGAGTCTAGAACATGTTGGAAACCAGTGTTTCCCTAAGAAAATACGACTATAAGAACAAAGGAATAATAAGGTGATGCCACTAGTTGGAGAAAAAACAGCCTTTCTATTCCTCTTCTGGGAAGCTATGGAAGAGCCAGTGGACTACATCCCTTGAAGACCGACCAGCTGTGGGCATTTCCTTGCAAACCCCTTGCCCACAGAATTCATATTCCTAAAGTCTAGTCTGTCCATCCTGAATTAGTCAAACAAAAGCTGCTACTTTGCCATGTTAGATGGTGTAAATGTTTTCCAAAGTGAGACAGTTAATTTAGATGGCAGCAGCAGAGATGGTTCTTCTTATTCTTTCATTGCATTTTGAACATTGATTTCAATTGCTGTCACTCAATGAAACTCAGAAGGGTAGGATGAGGATGTTCTTACTTCGATCTGTCTTTGAACAGAGTATGCAAAGGAATCATCCAATGTTCATGCATGAATTGGTTATTTTTGATGATTAATATTTAACTACGGGGTGGGGGGTGAGGGGGGTGGGGGAAGGTGAGTCAACTCCCCAAAAATTCAAAAAGCACCAACTCTCTTTCTGGGAGACATTACTGAGATGAGGTCATCTTTCACTTTCGGTATCACTGTCGTGGATTTAAAGTATTTTTAGTAAAGTTTGCAGAGCTTCTTGGGATTTGGCTCCCCAGTCACAAGCTATGAAAACAAATTGCTTTCAAACAATTGAATAACTTTCAGTATCAGATTCTCTGAGCAGAAATAAACAAACACAGCTTTGTACCCATTTCTGCTGATTCCTGGGGAAGAATCTTATTCAATGGACATTTGGCAATTTGGATTCCAATCTCCTTTTCTTCCTGGTGTGCAGTCATAGCAAAGGCAGAGTATTTTTAACCAGTTACTCACTAGAAATATTTTAGAAACTGTGTTTTGGAATCTGATACATTTTCAAGTAGCTAACTCAGACAGTATTTAAAGTCCTTCCATACCTCACTAAATATTTTCGCAGCTTGAGTTTTTCCTTTCCTCCTTATAATTTGATTTTTCTTCCTTTTTTCTTGTTTTTATGTGTTCCAGTTTGCTTTCTTCTTTTCAGTTTTTTTAATATACAGAGCATTTCACATTCTCTTCTATCTCTTTCCCTCCTTTTTTTTTCCTATTACTTTACTCCTTCCTTTTCCTTCAGTACATCTCTTGCTTTCTTTGAGACTCCACTTCTTTCACTCCACCAGTCTATTGATTAACAAGTTGATGTATTGCTTTAAAAGGGTTCTCTAAAATAATTTCAGTAGCACAAGAACACTCAGATGTACACAAGGCATGTTCATTTTCAATCCATTAAATTGTCATTGGAATACTGAAATTGCCAGAGTGCAGTGAAAATACTCCATTTTGCTTCTTCAAAGATTGTAAGTTTGCCAAATAGGCACAAATGATGTATACCAGAGTCATACACATCAAAATTGCAGTCTGTACTCTGCACTGCTCAAATTAGAGTCTGCTGCCAGATTGTCTGAAAGAATATACAGGAAAGTACACAGCTGTGGCAGTCTCTAACTAAATGAATAATGCAGTATCAACATCTGTAGGATTTTTGAAATGCTAAACGTTCAGATATGAAATCTCTGCTGAGGACACAGATGGTATTGATGTTGTTGTTCTTGCAGTGGTTCCCACCAGAAATGGACAGAGTTCCATAATCAGACTGGTCTGTTAATGCCTGAAACAATACTTTCCTTCAGCAGTGCTACTTCTCAATGCATCACAGAATGATAAATGCCTGCTTTGTGGGTTGCATTTAATTCTAAGCTTTGTTAAGCTAAAGAAATCCAGTAATGAATATGGACATCTTCAAGCACAAATACAGATGCTAACACCAGTTGATAGCACTCAGCAGGTGAATTTATACTGACAATCCAAGTTAAGGTAGAATAATTAAAATAAATCTTCCATTCAGTGCAAAAAGCATATGTTTACCTCAGCAAAGCACAAACAACTAAGCAAGCTTTTCCTATATGCACAACAGCTTTATTTCATGGGATTATATGTATTTTTTGCTGTTTAAAACACATCGGTTTGCATTGCCTACTGAAAGAATAAAAAGAAATACAACTAATCTCAGAGTAGGAGCAAATATATCTCTTCATCATCCAGTGATTTAGGGCACTGATGAAAGAGAGCACAATGTCTTATAATTTATGCTTTGTCCATTACTGTTTTCCATCAATAAAAATTGTGTTCCAAAGTCGTTGAGCAAATATAAAAAACTACTGTTGCTCAAATTAGATGATGTCCCTGGAGTCAAAAAAAAAAAGCTCAAAGAACTAACTGAAAAGCCCACATAAATTTAAGCAGTGCTGAGATGCAAAGGAATTAGAAGAAGCTAATAAGGAAAGCAATGACTATATAAAACAAGCCTCTGAGAGAAGGCATGATGTCACCGATCAGCTCCTCTGGACAGTTGTAGTCTGAACGCTTAATCCTAGACACAACTTATCTTCTTAGCTGGGATAGGCTCTCCAGAAAGATCAAGGATTATTTCCTTTGTGCACTGACATAGCTGAGACAAGTATATCGGAAATTTAAAAAACGGTACCCAAACTGAAGAAGAGTATTTTAAAAGCTTAAAAGACAGGATAAAAGGTCAAGATGCTAAACCAAAAATTCCACAAAGCCTGTCTAGGCAAAGAAGGAAAAGGATACATCATTTTCATCAAAGGTTCTTGATTAATCCTATATATAACACTGTAAAATTCAATAACGCCCTCTTCCTTCTTTGTTTTAATTTTTAGGAAAATATCAGAACTTCAGTGAAAAGAAACCTGACATAAACAGCAGTTATCTTTCCTATCTAAATGCAGGAAACATGATCTTCAGAGACAGCTACTCACCTCTTAGAGGCTTGGAGTTCATAACCGTTAGGCTCTTTAAGCAACCAGCATAATTTCTCTGGGAAGGAATGAAACACTCTTGTTCCTACGAATGCTCTGCAGCAAAATCCGAAAGGGACAAGGTCTTCCATCACCCACATTGCTGTCCTCAGCAGCTGCTTGGCAGCTTTGTTGGCCTCGTGCTTTCATTGTGCCCAAACTACTTACCTTGTCCTCCATGTTTTGTGAAGACAGGGAGCCCCATGATTCTACTGCTTGCTGACAGAGATGTCAAGAAAAGTGGATTTCTATTTTCCTTTTGGGGACTTCTCTTTGAGTTTGGCTCTGGGATTGGTGATGCCAGCTAAGCAGAGTCTGCAGACAACTGTGCCTTCATCCCTTCAGCAGAGAAAGAGTTTTCCTACTCCTAAAGTCACATTTGGAAAAAGAATAATTGCTACTAGAAACACTTGGCAGGAGGAGTGGGAGGAAGGGAAGACAAAGAAAAAGACAGATAAGAGCAGCATAAGCACTTCCTGAGGTCAAGAAATCCTACAGTGCCCTGGAGTGGAAGATCCTGGGGGACCATCTAAAGGGCAGCAGTTCAATAGTTTAATCACCTCATAATACCCCACCGGGCAAAACTGTGCACAAAATCCTCAGCTATAGTTTTAAGAGTGAGAAAGTTGCTATAAAACAAAGAATCTCAGTTCATACCATTCTTTTTCGGGGGGGGGGTGAGGGAGGTTGGAGGGGCGGGAAGTGTATTGTTCTTCCCATAGAAGAAAGAGAAACATTCATAGCCAAGGAACAGGGGCGGACTGTGAACGCTGGGGTCACAGAAGCCGTTACAGCCAAGTTTGAAACCCAGTCAGAGTTCTCCTTAAGTAGAGGGGCAAAACTCAGGACCTCTGTGCTGTAAACTGAAGAAGAACTTCTGCTACTAAAGTAGCAGATAGGGATAAAGCATCCAGATAGGGATTGGAAACACACATGCAAAATGTGCATACAGTGCTGACCAAAGCTAATTAAAAAATAAAAACAATTTGCAAACTTTAAAAAAGGTAATAAATAGGCAGCTCTAGGATTCATATGTTTCTACACAGGGGAAAAAAAAAAAAAAAAAAAAAAAAGGATGAACATACACCTTGATGCACAGAACATTAGCATTTTGCACATGCAGGAATCTGATCTTCAAACCAAGCCACAGAGGGCCTCAGTGACTTGCCCAAGGTCAAAATATAAAACCCACATAAGGCTCTTTGATTGTGATTTGCTTTCTAATGTAGAGAAAGCTTGCATGCTGAGGGAACTGAAACACTTTTCAGGCATACAAGAGCTCCATCTAACTAATTTACTATTCATATATACTTTAAAGAATCTGATCCCAGTAGATGTTTGTTCACATCACAAAGCTACCAGATATTTTGAAATAATATGTTAGAGTTGGAAGACTCTGTAGAGGAAAGGCCCAGAAACCCAGCACTGAAATAGAAGACATGTTACTAAGCAGGATCAAAGAATACGCTGACAGATGAGTTCAGGAAACTGAGACCATGTTTCTGTGCTCTGTGAATAGCCTAAATCCAGGCTATCTTGTGTTAATATTCCTACGAAAGCATTTATCAAAAACTTAATAATGGCATTAATATGGTAGTAGAACTTCTGCTGCCTTGTCAAACTTTTACAATTGGTAGGACTTCTATTTTGTTTTCCCCTTAAGAATCTTGTTCATTTTCACTATATTTCCTTCCATTATGCAGTTTCTTAAATCAAAAACTCTTGATATCTACACAGGCACATTATCTTAACAGCTATACTATCTGATACAATACACTGGGGCCAGTAAGGGCCTCAATTTTTGGTAACATGTGCTTCCTGCAAAACTCTGAGCCAAATCTAGAAAATCCCTTAAATACTCTTATTTTTAGCTATATAGTTAACTCCAGTTGAACAGTCACTGGAAAAAGATTCAAAATTACACACATTGTGAAATACTTTGCTGATGGTCGTCAGCCTCACTGCTGAACCAGTTTCTATAGTATGTGTCCTAAAATGTGCATAGAGTTCATACATATTTTGTGCTTCCTAAGAACACAGAACCACAGAATCTTGTCTTTCTAATTTGGCTATCAGTGGAGCAGACTCTGCTTTCTGCTGCACATTTGCTATAAATGAAGTAACGCTCTGCAGAGGAGAATATAAGCATTTTTCCATGACACTTTCCTGACCATTGTGAAATGTCGTTACCTATATATACGTATATCTATATATCTAAGTATATTTCTATTTCCATAAGCAATGCACCTCCCTAACTGAGGAAGCTGATCTTTAACAGGCACTGATACTACAGATTACCAGTGCCAAGCTAAAGAACAAACAATCTGTTGGAAAGATCATGATTTGTAGATCTAAGCTCTTAGGACTGTTTCAGTATGTTGAAGAACCTGAGAGAGAGAACAAAATGTTTTATGAAATCTTGAATTATGTAAAATACTGAGTTGTATTACAGGAGGCATTTTAAATAAGGGCAGAATAAAGGCTAAATATTTCTGAACTGTCTCAGAAAAATTAATCCTTCTTAATTCATGCACCATTACTAGACTCTGATATAAAAATGCCACCTGCCTTTAGGCTGATGTGGTTATAATTATTCACTTGTTTTAATTCATATTTTATGCACTGTATGTATTTTTATGCAGCACCAATTGTGGTGGCATCCAACAATTAAAAATAAGCATAAATTAATCTCTCATTTACAGGCAACCATCTTCAATTAATGACCTAAAAGACTTTCTACAATTTTTAATTAAAGTTCTGAATAAGCCAATACATCTCATATAAATCTTATGAAATCTGAACTTTTCAAGAAGACCTTTTTAACAACACCTTGGAGGCCATTTTATCCGTGTTGTGAAAATAAGAGCCTAAGCTTTTTGTCTCTCTGACTACTACTGGGTGCCCTAGGACTAGGTAATATCCTCCCAGCACTACTTGAGCAGTAGTTGGAGTATTGATTCTAGCCTCAGAAAAGTTATGTTCAATTTTTTAACAATGACTCCCTGAATGACCCTGGGAAAGAAAACTGGTGTTTTGTACACAATTTCTTTGTCTCTCAGAGGCGTCACAGTGCTAAGTCAGGGAGACAGTGATAACGCTATGTAGAAATTGTAAAGTCTTTTCTAGAAATGTTATTACAATCACTAGACAGCACTTTCCTTGACAGGGTTCATCCTTGGACCCAAAGGTGTCATTTCGGGTATGGATCCACTGAATAAAAGAGAATTTAGGGCAAAACCCTCAAGCTTCTTTCTGAGGGTTGATATTTATTAGGCTTTTGCAGCTCCTGAATAAGAAATAGCATGCAGTGACTGTTGCCAGAGAATTGATAATGTCAATACACCCAGCAGGCTTTTTCTTGTAGCTGTGTGTGGCAACATGATGGCAGCTGAACAGAGAATCTAGGATATATAAATCTCCCAAGTAGTCATGCTCCCAGACATAGCACAGAAGACAAAGCTGCCAGTTATAACCCGAGCAAGAACACACAATGAATAAGTTGAAGTGGAAAACACAGAATTCAGAGCTCATGGCAAACATGTCCTCAAGATGAGAGAAAAAGTGAGAAATACCGATGCATTTTTAACAGATGTATGTTACAAAAAAATCTTCTTTCTTTAAGGCCTAATTTTGGACCGTATCAGCCCCAAGTCATCCTTCTTTGCAGAAAACGAGATTGTGGCAAAGATCCAGATCCAGATAGTTGAGTCCTAAACTGACAGAGGTTGAAAAATAAGAGCTGACATTAACTTAGCACTGACCACTACTTTTCATGTCATAAACAAGCTACCTGCTGTACAGATAGAGACATCATTCTATTAATATTTGATTGGAGAATGTTAAATTATCAGTATTTAATGTGAATACTTTTAATGAGTACGTTGCACTGTATAACCTGTATTACAGACTGAAATCCTAAAATGTGTTCATAACTTAATTATAGTGGGAGTCGGTGACCATAATAAAATAATATGTAATACTGTATGGGTATTAAGATTCAATTATACAGTGGAAAAGTAGAAGTATATATATATATATATACAGTATACTGATATTTTGAAAAAATAGCAGTAAAACATGATGTTATTTTTAAAGGTCCTTATGGACTTTTCTTTGGCAAAGCTGTTATCTGCCTTTAGATCTAGAATGATATTTCTGTCGTTAACATTTTTCGGTTAGGAATGTTCACGTTGAAAAGAATGAGAACACTACTCATCAATATTTAGATTTGAAAGACACATGAGAAGGATATCTATATTAAACATCCACTCAAAGGATATAGGAACATATTGCAAATTTTTAAAATAGACCTACTATTTGCAAACCTAAAAGCAGATTTATCCTATATATCATGAAACATAGTCACTTTTCTAAATTATTAGTAGAAATTTTAATCAATGATTTACCATCTTTCACGGGATAGCCAATTAGAATATTTGGGGTGAGTGATTTGTACAATACTTATTGATTACTTCACACACAAATGCATACATGTGTATGTTTCTATAAAGACAATAGCTTTCATACAAAAAGGATAAGCCTATTCTTTTAATCAGAGCTGTTCTATAACTTAAGGGCAAAAATAAATTGCTCAATAATGAGCCATGTATGTCTGTCTCCAGTTAAATTCTGTATCTCTCTGCCTCATCAAACACCAACCACCGTATGTGGGCAGAAGACTCCTGGAAAGTAAATTGTGCCATGCAGAAGAAATCAAACCAAGCAGTTCCATAGCACAACATAGTGAAATGATGATAAAGACAGATTTTACAGTGCTTCCATCTGTCATATACTTGTCATATCTCCATTGTCATATACTTTCCATCCTGAATTATATGATACTACATAAATCCTACTTCCACTGTAAAAGTTACAGAAAAATCCTATGCTACTGCAGATTAGAATTTGAAGGGGACATATGCATATGTACTTATACATCCAGTGCTAAATGATTATATTGCGAACTTAAACACTGAGACATTGATATATGTCAGAAATATTTCAATTTAAAATTCCTGACTATAAGTGTTTAATTCCATTTTCACTTACTTTATTTTCTAGAACCTCTTAAAGCCTGTCTTCCTGTTATCTTAGCTCTTTGTCCTGATAAACTAAGTTCCCTAGGTCCCAGACCTGGTTTCTCTAATCTAAGATAGCTTGTCCAATTAATTCTCATTTATTTTGCAGCAGGATTTATTAGCTGAAGCATAATGACAGACAATGTAATGCCTGGACAACTTAGAAATCAGGCACAAAAACTTGTGTCTCACTCCAAAAAGTTGTATGGTCACAAGCCTCATTTTCCAGATTCTGGCCACAATATCCTTTACCCTGGTTTCCCACTTCCCAGCTCTCCCACGCTTCTCTCTTCTAAGCAGACCTACCTACTTCTTCCCTTTTCATCTGTGTCAGACAGCTTTCTTCTTCTTTCCCCTTTCAGACAGGAACAGCCAACATCTTCACTGCAAAACCTGAAGCACATAAAGGCTAGAAAAAGGCTTCAGGGAACAGCTATGCTGAAAAATAAAGAGTCTATAATTTAGCTGCATGAACCTGGACAAACTAGGGCAAATTTTCAAAAGATAGCAAAGGGCACAGCCTTGATATGGCAGCCCCTCTCTACCAGACTGTGACCACTTATTTGACAGTCATATTTCATAATTGTTTTGAATTCAGAGTAGCAAATATTTTTCTATGCTGAGTGAATACTTTCAGAATCTTCCAAAATCATTCAACTCAAGTAGTTACACCTAGGCAAAATTCAAAGCAACTGAAAATGAGATTCTGAATGGTAAATGTCAAGGTACACAAGTAGGTACTTCTCCTTTTCCCATCTCCAAAAAAGTTGACCGTGAAAACGTTCTTACACAGACAAAAGTAAATCACACATGTTCTTCTTACATTCTGCAGCTTTTAATTTTTATATGAAATGCACAATTATTATCAAATTGTAAGGGCATATGTCCTGATGATGGACATGCTGTGTAGATTTCTGCACAGGGCTATTTCATCAAGACATCAAACACTTGCCCCAAAGAGAAAAAAAGGCATCAAATAGTTGTCACAACTCTCTGAATGGAAGAACAGCAACATTACTGAAAATTATAGTGATCTGTAGTTTATTTTGTCCTCATGTACTCAGGCGTGCAGACTTCATAAAGAGGTCTCAAAGCTAAGATCACACAGGGACCAATAAAACAAGTGTTCAAGTACTGCTCTGTGCCTGTATTTCAGGCATTATCTATTATTTTACAGGGCCAAGGAGAGGACACCAGTTCCTTATCTGGTCCTTCATGTCAGTGATAACACTTCAAGAAATGGTGTCACTGACAATGCCAGTTGTGATGATAAATTTTGTAATATGGAAACTGTTATAGTAGGAGATATATGTAGGTCAGCTACCTGTGATTCACATGGACATGCTCAGAAATGTTAATGTAGGGAGCAAAACCAAACAATTTTCTGGAGGTTTCCGTCATTTTCATAGATATTACAGAAAATTTCTACAAAAGGGAAATGCTGCCTTGAAAGTTGTCAAACTTCTAAAGTTCTGAGATGGCTAAAAATCTCCAGTCTTCTCCTCTACCACCAAAACACCCCCAAACCACCAAAACCACTTTCTGTGATGTTAGGAAATTGATTCAAAAGTTACCAAAGATACATCTTCATTTGAAAGCAGTAAAATTTGAAATTTGATCCTGGAACAAAAACTTTTTTTTTTAACACCCCCCCCAATCGTAAAAAGTCTAACAGTAAAACTGGGAGTAGTTTTGTCTTCATGTCCTAAAAATTTTCCAAACTTTTACTTTCTTGTCTTGTAAAAGAATGAAAAATTGAATTGCCAAATATTTTTCATGAACTGATAAAGTAAATAGAAATCTGAGTGACACTTAGTGGTTCAATTCAAATTCTCAGCTATTATCTTCATAGTACCTGAAAGGCCTGAAAATTTTATAAATGCACCAAAGTTCAGAGGTAAATGTAATCAACAGTTTTTGTACCTCTTGCACAATGGATTTATAGCAAAGATCATTTCTACAGAAAAAAAACAGACTTGGTATAAGATTGTGAAATTAACTGCTACAGACACTAGCAACTATCTACCTTCCATTCTACCTGCTACACATTTTGGTTTTTCTCTCTCTCTCATAAAAGCACACCAAAAATTTCTACTGACAATTGTCACATGAAGAGCTTCATTAGAGCACATAGAACATATCTGGAGTGAAATGGTTATGATAGTGATGAATAGAAAATATTACAAGCAAATAATAATATTTATCAGTAGAAAATAATCATTTAAGACGGATGGATGAGTTCGAGAAATGCAAGTAATTAAAGATTTGTTCTTAAAACGTTAAAATGTTAATAATAATTCTTCATCATCCATCCCTGTAACACAAAATGTAGCTTCTGTTGGCTCTTACTGAAAATTCAGATATTGGAGGATGTTACATTCTACCTTTTTAAGTACAAAGGAGTTACAGGGGGGAATGGAGGGGAAGAAGCATTTTTTCAGTGCAGGAATACATTTGAAACTCTGATATCTTTCCTAGATTTTATCTTAATTTTATGCATAATGAGATGAATAGAAGGCTATCATTTCATTTCAATGGACAAGTGATCAGACCCTAGATAGAGTTGCTGTAGTGAGCTTCATACTGAATTTCAATGGAGGAAACTTTCACAGGCCAGTGTTAGATATTGTTCTGGAAATTGGTTGGGGACAAGTTACTCACACAGGAATGTTGTAATGTTTTCCCCATGGAAGGAAAAAAACATATTATCATTTAAATTATGAACTTGAAATCTCCAGCAGCAAAAGGCACAAGCAACCCAGAATAACTCTTCCGTCTTGGTCTCCCCTGTGGTAATGTTATTGGGATTTCTAGATGGTTCTTTTTTCTTATCTTTAAGTGAAGTAGGTACAAGATGCAGTGTTAAGTCTTATACTTAGGACTTGATCATGTAAAAAGTGGCAAGTCCTGAACCAAAATTGAGACATGGTTCAGAATGCATTCTTGTTGAAAATTTTTACATAGCAGACTTCTAATGTCTCAAATAATTGGTTTTCTTGTCGTTGTTCTGCATGAATCACTGTTTTAAAATTATGAAGGATGTTAAAAATAATTATGCATTTTTTTTTCAAGGCTTTTGATAAGTTGGCTTTCTTCACAGGAGTTATTGGCAAGAATTTGGCTGAGTATGTTAGGTTTGCAAGACATGTTACTGACTCCAGTGGGGAGGGTCGGACGGGAAGCCTTATGAACAATACCTGTAGATACAGAAACAAGTTTCTTACCTCTGTGATGTTGCATATCCTGTGTTCATCGAGTCTTATGTGTTTTTTCATTCTTTCATGAAGTCTCAATAAGCAACATCTAAATAAAGAAAACTACACTTCACTGAAACATAGGATAAAATTCGTCCTTTTTGACAGCTGATTGTTCTCATGCAAGAGTTGATAAACACTATATAGAGGCTACAATTGCACACCTGGACCACCTATGAGATGTATCCTTGAGCCCTAAATAAGCCCCGGGTGTTTCTGGAGGTATGATCAGGCAGTATTGATACTGTCAAAAACCGTTAAGCTTCCTGCTGGGAAAGAAAAACTTAAGACCACAGTTTGGGCTCCACAGTATGCCCAGAATTTTAACATGAAAAACAGCAGCTGTTTGTTCCTATTATGACTTCCCAGTTGGCAGATTTTCTGCTCAGAGGGCCTACCACCTGGGCTTATGCCAACAGAAGTAGAAACAGTTGGATTTAGTCTGTGATTAACAGAATAAATTCCCCTTCCTACTGATAAAATGTCTAGATTTTATCAGAAGGGATATGTCACAGAAAAAAGATGACAATGCCATGTTCTCACATTCGGGTGTGCTGAGCAGGTGACTCTTTTGGATGAGTCCACCCTGCTGACTACAGACAGTGTGCAGAGCCCCCAGCATCAGCACCACCCCCAGGGCTGCTGTCAGCCACCTGAGCAGTACCTCTCCTCAGCTCCAGGCTCCTGCCACACTTCCTGCTGCTCTCATCCCCGTCAGTCTAGTCTCTAAAAACATAGCTAACCTAGATGTTTCCTTCACTCTTGTTGAGGCACATCTGCAGTATATTCCTTAGAAAGAATTCAGATGTATGTACTGTAGAAAAATGGGATTGTATTGTCTATACAAAAATCACGTCTTACTCTTCTTAGGGTAAACCACAATCAACCTTACATTTTGCTGTCAAACTTTGCTGTTCTGGTGATCACTACTCAGACTGAGCAACCATTTCTTTCCTGCACAAAGTAAAACCATAGTCAAAAAAATCAGAAAACATAAGTGGATATACTTACTTAGTTTTCACTAGTTTGGTTCCTGATGAAGATTGCCTGCCTGCTTCCACTTCATCTAAAGGATGAGAGCAAGTGTCCATACAGTTCATTCTCTGTAGGCAACATCTCATTTTCCTTTGAAAGGAGGGGATGAAATGGCTGCATATTCTGATCACCTAGCTACTTCAAACTTTCGCTGTCCATACCCGATTGGGATCTGTATCGTCTGTAGGTTTGTTCTGATCTCATTTGTTTCCTTTGGTTACTGTAATCACAAATTGCCCTGTTTCAGGAAGGCAAGATACATTCAGAGGAGAGAAATCTACTTCTCCAGAAAATTACCTAGTTCAGGTTGTTAGAGTGTCTGGAAAACAATGATTTCTTTCCCCTAAGTACATGCGAAGCTTGAAAAGATGCACCACCCTACACAGATTAGGTACCTACATGCAAGCAGTGAGATAACTACGTCTTCCTTCCCTCTTCTGTGTGCCTCACTACATAGGCCACAGACTTAAAAATTTAGGGAGAGTCAATTCATAAACTTCAGCTGTAGACCCTACTTCTATATTTTGCGAATGATTAAGGGCAAACCTCTAGCATAAATGTCTGTTTTCTTGCTTGCCTCAACTTAGCTGTAGCTATCCATAAATATATACTCGATACTAGTGGTACTGCACTGTCTTTCTTGTGCCCATGACAAAACTGATCTGGGCTGTAAATCAACAGTGCTGTGAAATACAAGAGTGTCAAACTTCTGTGAAAATCTCATCCATGTTATGTTTGACATGCACACAGCTGCTATGGTTGTCATCTGAAACTTTTCCCAAAGTTTACATTAGGTGTTTCCTTCCCCACCCCATTAAAAAAAACTCAAACATAAAAACCCCCAAAAGCTACAAAAAATTCAGGGTTTCTTTTTGGTGACACTGGGTTTTGGGCCATTGTCAGTCACCAGAAACCTTTTCTCTAGCTAAAACAAGCACTAATGCTCATTAAAGACCTGAGCCAACTTCCATGGAAGCCATTTGGATTCTTTCAAATTACTTCCTTGTGGTTCAAATCAGGCCCTGAAACACCTGTATTAGTAAAAATCACTGTTGATTCCAGTGAGGACCTTCTATTGTTTCTATATGAAGTATTTATAAGAAAATATTGAACTGTATTTCACAGTGACTCAGTAAATAACTCATGTCCTGCTCAATGCTTTTGGGTGGTAATTAAAGATTTAAAGCATTCAACAAAAATGTCACTCCTTAATTGAAACCAATAAAAATCTTTCCACATTAAAATATTTGCCTGTTGCCACTCAGACTTTGTTCTAGGTGTATTATAGGATTTTTCTAGCTAATCTTACTTAAAGTAAGCAGTAAGCCATTTTTCCCTGGATGAAAGCTTTAAAAAAATCATATTGCCATAATCTTTACACTGTTAAGAATTTTAATGTGTATTTATTCTTCAAACACATGATCCCATATGCGTTATCTAATTTCATTAGAGACAATGGGCAAATTGATACTCACTATACTTTCATACCGCTTGTGTTTCTTTGTTGGAATTGTGGAGCTGTAATCTGGTTATTATCAGACAGCACATTATAGACTGCATCAGCCTCTACGACTGGCTTTTGGGTCCCTCTCCAGCAGTTCCTTGGTCTATAAAACACACTCATACTCTTGGTACCTCGGAAACAGCAAAAACTGAACTCTCTCCTCCCTGCCCCATAACGCCATTAGTTTGATGGATAACACTGATTATTTAGTTATCCTTGCAGAAGGCTGAGTTTCATCACATGTTGAGCAACCACATATCCAAGTAAAGCAAAAGAGACAGAATGCCACCAATGAAAGAGAAACCCAGAATCCACTTGTATTGTTCCAGTAAGAAACACGAAGTAGAAACCTGCCACGGTCCAAGTTCAAAGGAACTGGTGTCTTCAAAACCCTCAAATTATGTATTCTGGGGACTTGGAAAATAGATCAATTCAGAAGCCTAGTCTAGATAACCTAATGGAAAAAAGGTCACACTAACCTAACTTATAAGCTTGAAAGTCTGTCACTTTGCTTTCTAATTCTTAGTTTTTGAGCTGTGGACACAAAATTAGAAAGTCAAATGGTAATTAAAAACACCTTCTCAGGTAAGTATTTGTATATCTTTGTTTTTTCCTGGATGAACAGTACTTAGGCCTATTCTGAGCTAAGAAGCAGGAAAAGAAAATGACAATTTTACAAAATAAAACTTGGTAAAATCACCTCAGTGAACCAACATATTTTCACAGAACAGATGGTTCATAATGAAGTTTTTTCATATGATTACATCATAAAATATTCCTCTAGCATAGATATTTGAGCGAGTTATGTTTGGGCTATCTCCAGCACTGGCATCTGTATAACTATTCCAGTAAAACACTTTGTTCAGCTCTGCTGAATCCATGTCAGATATCTTCTCAATGTTTAAATATCCTGTAATTGATTTCTTGCTCTCCATTACTTTTATTTTCACGTTCAAAAAAGTTTAAGTAATTAGAAGGTTAGGCTTTTTCCTTTGCATGACTGTGATGGCAAATTCAATCATATCATGAATTTTCAGGTGTTATGTATTCCATATTTTAATTTCAGCTAATAAAAGATGAAAGGATTATTAGTGCCAAATATTTTGGCTGACCCCAAAATACCGTTATTTCATTTTCCACTTTAAATGGCCATATGTACATTTTCATTAATTTCTGTCTTTGCTTCTTAGGATCCTTATTTCCTCATAGGCTTCACATGTTTGATATCTTTAAGAAGCCTTTGATCTATCTTGCACCTTTAAAAATTTAATCTCTTTTGATTTGATGTAATCATTTTTGGTGTGTTCTTTTGATGTCTCCATTGTATTTATTGCTTTGCTATATCTCTTCATTTTTACTTTCAAAGAGCCCTCTTTATTCAGAGACAGATATTACTTTCCCAGTGTTATTTTCCTGGCATGTTCATCTATAAGAAATTTGCATCCTTTATTTTTAATTTGAGGGGCTTTTAGACTATGCTAGTCCTTAATACTTACCTTCGTTTTATGACATCCTTGACTGCTAAACGCAGTGAAAATGTGTCCTCTTGTATTTGGTGGCTGTACTACTGCTGCTTCTCAAGACCACTCCTACGTTAATAAAAGTTAAATAAAGAATAGCCTCTTAGAATAGTAGAACAAGAACCACTTGAAATGTTGATAAATATGTCTCTGATTTTTTGTACTGTGCTATTGACTGGTTGATATATAACTAGTTTAAGTCTTTTATGTTTTGCCATTTTTTCCTACCTCTTAAAATTTAACTCAGAACTACTCAGTGTAGTTCAATTTTAGGAATATGAGTGAAAATACAGGACAGGGTACTGATGGCAGCAAGCTGGCCATCCAAATTGTCTGGTTACTGCAAACAGCATTCTCAGACCAAAATTCAGTGTGATGGTACTTTTCTATCAGAATTTTAGTTATAGGTAGTAGTACATAACCTTTCAGAAACAGTATGATTCCCTGATTCACCTGGTCTTCCGTAGCTTATAACATTTCTGACTGTTATCAGAGACTGTCTCTAGGAACTGGAGTAAAGGGTGGGGTTTATTTGGGTTTTTGTTTGGCTGGTTAGGGGTTTTTTGGCATTTTCAAGGTAGTACAAAAGTGTCATCCAGTCTAAAACCAGATAACACAGATAATTCAAACAGAGAGTCCAGAAGCTGTCTATGCCTTAAAGTTCATTGCAGAGCAGACTGTGGTCATTTAAATGCAGGCCTTGCTCTAATGTAGTGGTATATAGCCTCATTACTCTTATTAGAGTCATAGATGACATTCTTCTGTGACACTAGGGTATATCTGGAGGAAAGAAATCCCCAGCCAATTTATTCAGATAGCATTATGGTTTGTTCTTACGACCCCCTCCAAAGGGATTTAGGACAACACAGGATCTCATAATACACCAGAGCTATTTTTACTCTCACTGAAAGTCGTGTAACAGAGGCAACCATATGAATTCTTGGGACTTGATTAAGCATCTCCCTATAGTTGGTCTGAGCTTCTGGAATGAAGTTACTGGATGAGAACTTCAGACTTCATGTTAAGGAAACTGCAGTTTTTTATCCCTCAATAACAGTTTGAAAATAAAACACACAAAACTCATAAATGGAAATTGAAGTAACACCTAACATAAATTAATAATTTTAAATGTGTACGTTTTCAAGCCAATTGCACTTTTAGGAGACACTGAAGAAATTATTTATGGCAATAAAATGTGCTAGGGCACACACAAAAAGAAAATGCACTTTTGCCACCTTTTGAAGTAGTGCTGCAAGTCAAGGTCAATGCGTATTCCCTGTGTTTTACACTGTAGAAGTTCACCTTCCAGCACCTGTCACATGTGATTCCCCAACAGTCCACAGCACAACACAGACACCTTCCTTTCCCCAGGCAAAGCCAGAATCTGCAGATAGGTAGTCACAGAGAGATTTTATCTCCAGGAAAGAGAAAAGACATTTAATTTCTGGCATTCTTTGTATGAATAAATAATTTAAAAATAAGCAAATGAAAATTGAGTGCTACTTTAAGTAAACTATTTGTGCACCTTTCAGGATGGCAGATTCATATAATCCCTCTCCTATATCTTGTTCAATATTAGTTTTATCACAAAAGAAATAATAAAAATGACATTAGAACTCTGTGCCTTGGTAAAAGTAAGTGAAGTTTGTACAAATGCTTTGACAGAACTTGTGTGTGCCTTCTTTGCCTATAAAAAGAATCTTCACATTATATATGTCAGCCGGCCAACCCTCATTTATAATTTCAAGGTCTTTATTGCTTTTTTAAAGGTAAGATCTATGAAATAAAGAATATGGTTGAAGTTGTACTGAACTTACGCAGCAGTGGGTAAAATAGAAAGTTTCAAGGTTTAATTATTTGTTTGACTGTATCTCAGCATTATCTTCTTAAGTAATATTGAGAAAGGTTAATTACTGTATTAGTGCTGATTTTTAGAAAAACGTCATTTTGGGGAAGCTGAATAGAGGGGAGTAACATCAAGATGAAATTACCAACAAAGAAACTGTTCTTTCACTGAAGTAAGCCCCACAGACACTCTAATGTAATTTCTTGTTAATGAATGCATTAATAGAACTTTGCCACAGAAGAGCCCTCTGAATTTTAAACTACCGTAGATCTTTGTTCAAACTGTGTATGACAAAAACATTTTATATCAATTATATGTTTCATTGCACAGTTGGATGAAATAATGATAGATTCTGAGTTTATTTCCCAGTAAGTCAGAAACAGTGATTAAAATAATTAAAATTCTTTCCACAGCATAAAAATTCTATAGTACAATGTGATTTGCAGATCCATCAGGAGGACCTCACTGACGTGGTGGGGGTTTTACTTGTACATGACTCCTAAGATTCAAGGTTTGAGGGAGCGAGAATTTATACAGCAAATATCTAAACCACAGAATAGTCTTTCCCTCCCTTCTTGCTCACATACCCAAGAGTTTAGTGTGGAAGCTGAACTAAAGGGGCTTCTATTAGTCCTCCTCCATTGTTCTTAGGCAAAGAGCAACCCAGGCTTACACTGCAAGGCAGCCTCTAGCCCCATGCACTAATTTCAGCACTAGCAAGAAACTTACCTTCTACGGACCCGAAGGTTATACAGGTTACTTACCAAGAGCCCAAGGGCCACATCCAATTTGCATATAAACTATAGACATTTATTATAAGTGCATAGAACCATATTTGGTATGCAGATGGAAAATAATTTATAGTGGTTCAAGTTCATTAGCAATGCCAGCCAACAGTTCTGCTGTTTTGTCCCCATCCTTCAGTTCCAGGAAGAGGGCAGCAGGAACCCACATTATATGACTCAGCAGGTCTCATCTGGCCCTTGGGCTGCACATTACATGCCCCCGCTCTACTGTTTGATGTGCTAAACAATCTCCGATTTCCAACTGGGGATGTAAACTGATAATGAGATTGCTTTAATGCTCTAAATCTCAGTGGCATTATCACAAAGGCCATTTTCTGGCTTTTGCAGTTGCCTGAAAGGGAAAGGGAAATAAACAGTAGAGGTGAAAACAGAATTGTTGTATAGGTTAAAAGACAAACAGGAGCTGCTGATTCAGGAGAAAGTGTAAACTGGTTGCAGTAAAGTATCAATTTAGTTTTCTTCTGATACATTATATTGAATGTTTATTTAAAATGCTATTCAGGTGGACAGGCTCAAAAGGAAGCTACATCCTATTCCCACCATACTCTTGGGAACAACAAATAAACACTGCAAACGCGTTACAAACATTAAAATAACATAGCAGGCCATGCGATCATTTTGTGTACCATCACAGTGTGCCAAGAGATCTGCTTTACATCAGCAACAAAACAACTGATCCGTTAAATGCAACATTAAGCAACCTACTCACACTTCTCTTTCCAGGTGTTATGACAGTCCATAATTACTTCTTTAATTCTCACTTAACATTTGGGGTATAGCGTAGTTTCTAGTTGTCAGGCACCGTGTAACTGTATTTTAAAATTTGCTAAAGAAGTGTGGTCTTGAGAAACCACGAACAGCAGGGGCCAAATTTTAATAAGTATCTCTGTTAATGTCACTTCAGCAACATGATTCTCACTATTTTAATCACAGGGGGTCTTTAACATGCCTTCAGGGACACACAGTTAAAGTCAAGAAAAATGTCACAATTATTAACTGACTGCAAAGAAAGAAAAGTAAGGAAGTTATTTAAGTATTGCTAGAAAATTACTCTCTTAATTAGAGCATTAGAAGATTGTTATATTTCTCTCTTCAGTAGCAAATGGTAATGACATATATATTTATACCAAAGTAAACATACAAGACACTGACCTTTACTAAAACTAGCTGGTAATGATTCTCTTCAACATCCCTGAACTTCTGGAACTCATCCATGCTGTCCTGCAAGGCTGGCCCCACTGCACGTCCCCTCTGTCCACTTCCCCCTGTCCTGTCTCACATCACACCTATGACATGGGGGGGGCATGTTTCAGACCCCTTCCCTAAGCTATGTGTGCCCTGATGCAGTGGCATCCAGCAAAACACTGGAAGAGGACTGAGCTTCACATGTACAATACACAGCTGTACTAAATGAACATGCTGGGAGGTCTCCAGGTGGTTTCAGTGCGGGAGTTAAAAGGTACATACCACAAACCCCAAACTCTTCTGTGTATTTTCAGCTCAGTTAGGGCCTTGTATATTGACTAAGAAAAAAAATAGGAAAAGGAAACTGAAGTCTTAAATCTCTCCTGTTCCAACAGCCAGGATGTCCAGTTACACAATTCTCAATTTTATTTTACTGTGAGGATGTCTCATTGGCCTTTCACCTGCTGGGACAGTGCACAGCTAAGGTAACAGGGCACAAATTGTAGCAAACTACACATTCCTAGCCACCACCATTAGATCTTTATGTTCTACATTTGTTTCAACAGTCCTTGAATGACACTGTGAGGAGGGAGAAAAAAAAAAAACACCACCAACTACAGCACCAGAGAAAATGCCTCTCAAACACTTCCAAAATACAGCAGGTGTCAGACCACCAGCATGGTGAAGGTGTATGGTGTTATACTAACTACTGCATGCTGCAAGTGAAGTTTGCTATGTCAAATAGTAGAGGACAAAAAAGTGCACACAGCTGAGAAAAAATACAGATTGGTCAGCAGTAACCACTTACTTCCACGCTTCATCCTTACCTAATCTTTGTGTGAGACCTTAACTGCTGTTAACCTCAAGACATCCTTCTGCCCTATGATGCAGCTTCTTGTTTTCTTTTTTGTTTTGACACGCATATGATTTCTACCAGTACCTCAATGCTCTTATCCTTTCCACATACTCTGTTCTCAGCTGGTTACCATCTTTGGCTTTATTAGTGCCAGATATATCCAGCTGAGCTTGATCACCTAATTGCAAACATGTAACACTTCTGTCAGGCTTTGACTGGC
This sequence comes from Podargus strigoides, assembly GCA_028020825.1. Classification (NCBI taxonomy): domain Eukaryota; kingdom Metazoa; phylum Chordata; class Aves; order Caprimulgiformes; family Podargidae; genus Podargus; species Podargus strigoides. The sequence continues at coordinate 69,631,820 of CM051621.1, forward strand.
AGTTAGAAGAGTAATCTTCAGTTTCCAGAAGCCACTATTATACACTCTAATGAACCACCAACTAAAAATCCAGGAAAATGAAGTTAAACTGCTTGTGATCTCAGTGGGTACAGCTACATCACTAATTTAAGTTTGATGGAGGGGTTCTTTCAAGAGAGAAGTCGTCTTGTGTCCATACTTGGTGTCCTGTGATACTCCCTCAAGCACAACTTTGCTCACTCTGAGCCTTTCCCTCCTGGTGGAAACAAGAAACATGGAGCAGCCAGCTCTCTAAGCATGCCCAGTGAATCTCAGAAAGGAAACCAGTGTGAAATTCAGGCTGATAAAACACAGTGTGGACACAGGCTTGGCAACATGACAGATCAAATCAAATCTAACCCCAGCAGATGCACCCAGTGAACTCCACTTTTTCCTGCTCAAAGAATGTATGCAATAAATGACTCGACAGAACTGTATTGAAGAGGGAGAACGCAGTGGAAATAGGAAGATAAACAGAGTAATATATTCTTTCTCATTTTTGTTAATAGTTCTATAAAGAACAAAACTAACAGTCATGTCACAAAATGGGGAACAGTGGCTTAGTGAGAAGAAATACAATCACCTGAGCAAACCAGCTAAACGTGCCTCAGATTGAGTGGCTGCCCTAATCCAATGCAAAACCTGGCGGCCCTCTGGGAAGGAAATACTGAAAAATGGAGCTCTCCGAGCACCCATACACTTTAATTTTCATTGATCTCTGAATGATGTCTAAACCTAATATTTATTACTTTACTCTCTGAATTGAATTTGGTCTCTGTTACGAGCAATCAAATCAATCCGTTATTCTCGACACAAAGTATAATAATATTTTAAATTTTTTCCTCCGTTTTCTTGGTAAAGCAACTGTTAAGAGCACTTGCTGCCTTCCAACCTCCTCTCTTGTCATATCAACCTGCAAACTGTGGTTATCAAATCATAGGGCTCTATTGCCTATCCAATGAGATAGCAAGGCTATCCAGCATTATGCCCGTCATCTGCTTCAGCAAGGCACTTCTTGCTTCGTTAGCTACTCAGCCATTCCAGTCCTTCCCATCTCTAGTAAGGCTAAAGACACAGTCCATATTGTCGGAGGAAATTTCTTAAACAAACATTCCTGTACTTGTCAAATCTAGGATTTTGACACCCAAAGGCTGGAAAATGTTGCATGGATGGAGAGAAGGGTCATTGCTTAGCCCCAGGCATACTTATTTTGCCTAAGGTTCATACCTTATTAATAATATGACACCCTCTGTTTTATAGTACCATTGTTGTTTTGTTTGTTAAAGAAATGCCCCAAATATGATCAAACTTGAAATGAAAACTGAACACATTTCGGGCTTGTCTACTGGTCCTCTTTCTTTATTTCCCCTTCTCTGCATGCACACCAACAGTATACTACTCCCCTTCTGAGCTGCCGTCAGGCTGGAGCACTCCCAGAGGAGCTGCTCTATTCTTTTAAGCTCCCTTTTGCACCTAAGAGTGCCACCGTATGCATGAGTGGCATTTGCATGGAAGGGAATGCAAGGTTCAGAAAGCTAAAGACATCTCAAGGGGAAACTCACTATGTAAACCTGCAGTTAGCAAAATTTCCTGGGAGACATGATCTGCGGATTAGAGTCTACAAACATAAGTCTGTGGATTCCCAAGAGTCCCTGCTAATCTCTGGGTACATTATCAAAACTAATCCTTCTTTTGGTCTCCGCTGAAATTAAAAGTGAAAGCATGTTAAATTCTTTCCAAAAGTGGATGAGGGTTTCTGCCTCTATGAGATTTTAGCTTTGGATACCAGCTGGATGGAGTCACCTTCCAGCAGTCCGAAGGCTAGACTAAAGTAGGATGTGTTTTGAGCTACTTTAAAGTGCTTACTGCTGCTATCAGCTGGCTGTAGGTGAGCCTCTGCACAGCTTATTCTGAACTGATATTCTGAGCTCTCTCTCACAAATCTCAATAAATAATCTCAATAAAAGGCACTGAATCCCAGAGCAAGACCTGACAGATACTGCAGTGCTTATCTCTGAGTAACCTAGACCCTTCTTCAGCCTGACTTTTGGCTTATTAACAAGCAGGTGCTGTACAGAGACTCCTGTTTATTGCTTGTCTTTGGACCAAATTCTTCCAAATCTTAGAGTCAGTAATTTGGACTTCATTTTCAACATGCAAATAAAGACTTCTATGAAATTTTATGTGATTATACCAATCATGATTTCCAAAGCCCCTCACAAATGAAAATAATCTAGAAAATTAGAGGAAAAAAAGTTCACAACTGCTATCTTTATGTAAATACATACGGGATATTATAGTCACACAATCAGTTGTCATATCTCAGACACCTTCTTGTGTCAGAAAGTGGGAAAATTTGAATTATCTATGATGTTTATTTCAGTAACAAAAGCAACAAGTGTTAAATTTTCTAAATATGAAAACAGCTGTGACTACCTCTACATTTCAGTAGAAGTACAGACAAGTTTCAACTTAAGAGTATGTTGAAATATCACCATAATGGGAAAATATAATAAACAATTATTTATGTCTACATCAGTAGAGAAATTTCTTACCTGCAGGAATTTAGAAAAACACATACAGTGAGAGTAATCTCTTAAATCGTTACTCAGTTGTCTGCCACTACTTTTGGTCAACTACACGCTGAAACTTTCAGGCAATAAAGTTTATCATTTGGAAGACTGTCCTAGACTAAATAGATATCTTGCAAAGAGAGGATTCAGAAGAAAGGAAGGTATAGATCTGAACATACTAACCAGTGAAATTAAAGTAACAAGGAATATTACCTTAGGAGCATGTAGAGGGTAAATGGAGTCCATGTGAATTTCCCTGCAAGACCAGCTCAATTATACTGATTAAGAAGTTCCAGTAATGTACTGTAAAAGCATACAAGAGAACGAACTTTATGCACCTTCCGAAGGAGTTACTGGTGTTAAATAAAGTACAAGAGACAACAATCTATTTCCTTTCATGAAAGGACAAATTTTGTTCCCAGTCTCTGTGGGCACTGGTTACCTGAATGATGTGGATCCATGCTTCTTCATTGCCTAAACAAGTACGATATATTGGGCAACATGCTTCCATCAGTCAGGCTTAGTTTTGCAGAATCCTTCTGTGCACCCCTACTTTGGATGGACTGTTGGGCAGATTCAGTAATGCTAATCTGCTTATTCCTTATGAACTGTATACAATAATTGCACTGTTCGTGATCCAAAATACAGGCATGCTATTCTTTAGTCAGTCAGCATGATCTCAGGTAAGTAGATCAACCGCTCTCAGGAAAGATTTTGTAAGGAATTTATTCCCATTTTGGTTTCCACCTTCCGAGTGTTACAGGCGAGAACACAGTTAAGAGAATGAACTGAATAAGAATTTTAGACCACTAAGGTTATACACGATTTGATGATGTACGGACCCAATCCTTGGCCATACTAAACAAAACCTCTAGTTTTCTTGTAGTTTGTGGTTGGTTTTGGTTTTGCTGGGTTTTCTTTCCTATCAAAGGCAAGATACCTTAGCAGAAAATAGTGTGGTAGCTGATTACAGTACTAGTTGTTTAATTAATGTAATGGGTAGACAGGACAGTATTAGGCTAAGTAAACAAGCTGCTAATCTTAATGGGACTGTGTTTTGAAAATTAAATTTACTTCTGATCTACTGATGACATTTACTGTTCTAAGAATTATGATGGCATGTTCAAAGCTATTCTTCTGCATGCAATTTTGTTTTGCTTTCTTTATATAATTTTTCTTACAAGTTCATCTAAATTATAATTTAAGTATTTATATGGAGCTTACCTTTGTGGAAAAGAGTAGCTACAATCTAAGGCTGCATACTATCAAATTAGATCTCAATTGCGTACATCATACAGGAAATTTCAGCTTCTCCTTCAGCTTTGTGCAACACATTTTTTTTCAGGTGGAATTTAATTAAACTGAAATTAAAGCTGACTACTGACTCATTTCAGAGCACTGAAGCAGAGAAGTAGACAGTGACACTAGAACAATTTGCAACCATCTAGGACACTGTCATCTCCCAGTAGCCCTCAATTAGCCATTAATAATTTTATGAATTTTAAATTTGATTTGCACTGTGTAACAACTAATCTGAGAAGAGAGACCTGTTAAGCTAATCATTTCAACAAGTCTCTCAAAATGCAAAATCACCAAAGTACACCCTTTTTGACCACTACATGCAACTGTCATATTGGTGCATATATATATATATATATTGCTTCATCATCTTTGCTTTATTAGGTTTTTCTTACCTACTTCAATCATGACTGAACATAAACTGTGCTGATCTGCTGTCTCTAGCCAGATTATACAAACTGAGGCTACAGATAAATGAGCACTTTATACACACATTTATGTATTTATCAAATTATAATTACAGGAATTGCAGAAACAGAATGGATATTCAAAAAAACCTTTGCATCTCTCAACTTTGTATCTGTGTTTGGTTGTCTTTACCAGTCAGATGTAAACTCAATCTGAATTCTGTAGCAAGCCATTGTAAAAGGCCAGTACAAAGGCCATATGCTCACTCACTCCATGTGCTCAGACTGGCATAAATGCTGCCAGCTTCAGTATCTGAGCAGTATTTGCTCCTGATCAACTGATCTGCTTAAGCTTCTTGGTTGTATGGCACCACCTCACAACCCTGTGGCATTAACAACTATATGAAAACCATGTCTGACAATGTTTAACATAACCTGTGCTAAAAAGCCTCCAGTGAAGAAAGTCCCACAATCTCCATGAGTAATCCATTACAGTGCCTCTCGTTGCACTAGAAAGGCTTTCTGACTATCTAAACTGATCACCATAGTGCAATCTCAGTCCATTATTTCTTTGTATGCCAGTGGACATGAAAAATAACTAATTCCTTTAGATTTTGAAACAATCTCCATATCTTAAAACTGCTACTGTGTCTCTTTTTTACTCTTCTTTAGAAAAACAAACCCTAGTTCTGGAAATCTTTTCTCCTAGATGCTGCTCTCAAGCCCTCTGAGCATTCCTGCAGTGCTCTCTTATAGAATAAACCCTCCTTGTGTTCCCTCTGGAGTTGCTCAACTCTGCACTGGACCTTATTTTAGAAGCCGTACAATTTCCAAGTTAGCCCAAAAAAGGTAAAACAATTGACTTACAAGATTGGATGCCCAGAAACCTTGCTCCATGAAAATGAAAGTTAAAACAGCTTGGGATCTCACCCATGGTAGGGTCTCTAGATACCACCAAAATGCAGGAACTGCGTTAACTCTGTAGTAACTGAAGAGTAGCGCTAGGTTAAATATTCTGCATTTCCCCAGAAAAACTGAGTGTACAAAATAGCCCTGATATATGTTCCCATAAGTTTAAGCATTTAACCAGATTCAAAATAAAATCTGTCTCTAAAATAAGCGTTTGGAAAGCAGAAGGAAAACATAAATCACTGTGATTGCTAAAACCAGTGAAAAATAATGGATAAAACTAAAAAAGAACATCAAATAGCACAGAAAATTTCAGAGAGTAAAACAGTGCTCAGTAAATGCTCACAACATTTGAATAGCTGAGAATGATTTTCCCTTTACTGAAAAAAAAATTGTGTATGGAAACGAATGCAGGAAGTAAAACTGGTAAGCAAATTTACAATCAAAATCACAGTGTAAGAAAAGAATCAGAGTTGACAGTATCAAAAATACAGGAAAAAGGAAATGTTCTGAATCTACTTTTAAAGATCTGGAGCACTTAACTGTCAAGGCAGATAATACACAAATGATTCCCAACATGAAATTTTTCCTACATACTAACAGAGCCATCTTCAGTGTGGTTTTGTGATCTTACATGCAAAAGCACAGAAGCTATCCATACAAACATGAGAGAAGCACAGACCTCCTGTGTTTTACATGGTGGAGGTCTGTGAAACTGCTCTAAATGTAGCCCTATACCTCATGAAGCCAAAACCAACCTCATTACATGAAGAAAAGCCTAGGGCTACCCAGAAAATCTGTACAATAGGTTATTTAATTTCAGTTGCAATTTAACTATGCAGAAAAAGCCAAATGAGGACAGAGTTGAAGAGCAGGACCATATGCAGAACTTTCCATGTACTTTGATGACTGAAAGTTAATAGAGCTGTCTCTTTCTTTTGCATGAATAATTACCAATACAATAACAAATTACCAACTTAGTTCTACTAGATTTATGAATTGTTCATGAGCACAGTCTCATTGTCTTTAATACATTTGCTACATGTAAGCTCTTCTGAAACAGTTTAGACAACTAATTTTCAGGCTATTTTTGTGAAATGTTTGGTTTATGTGTTCTTAGATTTGGATAGTGGGGGGTTGTTAATTCAAGCTGCACTGTTTCAATTTGCATATTGGCTGACAACCTTCTTGCAAATAATAACAAATCTCCCCACCCTGCATGTCCAGGAGGAATTCTTAGATGCATAATTGATCCATCTCAAATAATTATAACACCTGAGACTTGTGAACATTTGCACAATTAACGAGAAGACGTTAGAAGGCTCATGACTGATGATTAGTAGCCCAGTATGGAGTATAACTATTCAAAATTTGACAACTGTCCTCAGAAACATACTTATATTTATGAATCTGATTTAAAACCTGTGTTTATTTTTGAACCAGCTGTGGACACTAGCTTGGAAACTATTTTTACTACTACATCGAAGTACAAGAAATAGTGCAGATGCTATGGGCATGATATTTGGCTAGGATAAATCAACAGATTTTATACAAAGCTGTACTCCCTTTGACAACTGCAGAGATTTGGCCAAAGATATTGAACAGACAGTTAATAGATCTTTTTGAAGCTATTAAGAAGTTAATTAGGCAGGGTCTCCACCTCTTCACTTCTGATATTAACCACATAAAGGCATATAAAAGCAACGTTCCAACTTTTTCATATTATCATGAACCAGGAAAAGGGCAGAATGATACCTGTGAATAGACACAGAAAGAGTTCATACATTAGATCACTTGATTTGATGATGGGGTCAGAGTTCAGTGCACATGAATACTTTGTGAATGAAGCATACAAATGGAACTATTTAATAATAGAAGAGTGCATTAATGCAAGCAATAAGCATAGAAGAGATTTAAGAGTTAAAACGTTGGCAAATGTTCATCTCTAAAGACTGCAGGGATTATGAAAACACAAGCTGTGCTAAAACTATGAAGCTCAACAATTGAGATTCTTCCTAGATTCTAGAAATGTCATTTTTCAACTGTGCATTCTCTCTCAGAAATCTATAATGTATTACATAGTGGAAAGCATACTTATGTAATGTTAAAGAATGCACAAATAGTAGAAATCTGCATTTGTATGGTACTATACTACTTTTTTTGTATGAAATGCTTAAAATTTAAAGTTCTAGTCTGACAAATATTTCACAGAGTTTGTTACCAGGTATCTTCCTGGCACAGTTAATTGGGCTACACAGAATAAATGATGACTGGTTGTAAGTATTTGCAAGATCATCCCTAATAGAGACAGTGTGACAGGTATGGAATTCAAAGTTAAATGTTACCTAATCAAACACTGAAAAAGTACTGTAATAAATCATTCAAAGTAAAGGAGGACTAGATGATATTATTCAAGATAAATTATGTTCCACATATAAAAATAAAATATTATCTTGAGCCTTTCAGCATGGTACAAGTGACTGAGTATAAAAATAACAATCAAGGCAGTCATTCGGGATGCAAAATCAAAAGAATGTAAATTAAATTCAATAGACATTATTCAGATAAAGGCTGTGTTGTTATTTGGTCTGTACAAGGTGTCTAGCATTTTCCCCACTAAATACCTGTGTCTACCAGTCAGCATCCAGAAAGGTATTACTGAGGTTATTTTTTTCTTTCCAATAATGTCTCCAGTTGTAATTTTTAAGGAAAGAGTGAAGACATAGATGTCTGCCTACCTACACTTTCCACAGTTCAAATTAGGAATTCTTTCCTTGCATTATACGTCCTTGGAAGACAAACAGATTTGTTAAAGTGTCCTTACAAGGTGATACAGTTTAGTATTTAATCAGTTATTCCCCAAAGTTTAAACATTAGAAAAGACATCACAAAAGCAAAGACTGGTAATACTTTAAATTCCATGGTCATTGATAAATTCATATTTATCTACATATTTTCAAAATCTACTATCATCTATAAAGGGTTTTTTTTCAGGAGACAGAAATACTTTTTTCAGTCAATTATCCTAGAACAATTTAAAGACATACAGCCAATGTATTATTTTCTCCATGTTATTAGATGCAATATTTGTTATAGTCCTTTGAGAATAGCAAGGAAATAATTATTTTTTGGGGAGGGTTAAAAAGGCTATTTATTTTTTCCTGTTGACAGACTATGTGTGGTTATTTTCCTTGCTCTCCTTGCATATAAAAGGTTAGTTTTGTAGTTTGTGTGTTCTTCCCTACAACAGCAGAAAGAAAAAAACCCAGGAAAGTGTAACTGTAATTCCACAAAAATTGACTAATGAGACCCTCTCGTAGGTAAGATGCTTCTAATGTTTCTAAGAAAAGACTAGATTTCAAGTTCATGGGGGTTTCTTAATGCTTGTAAAAGCTGTAATTCTGACAGCCTGCAAAACTGAAATCTTTTTTCATTACTTCTGTAGAACAAGTGTGGCTGTAGTACAAGATTTCCCAACTTTACACCCAAACACTTTCCCCTTTTTCTAAGGAACACTTCTACAGGAGTGAAACAGTAGTAAATTCTTGTGGCATTATTTCCTAGGATAACATTGACAGCTGCAGTGCTAAGTGGCATACTTTTGGCTAGCTGGAGAGTCATCACATTGGTCTTGAGAGATAAAGTGTATTTCTCTAGATCTTCACAGGCTGGAAAAATGGTTAAAGACATTGTAAATATTATTTCAGGTTGAAATACATCTACTTTAGATCTTATTTCCTCAACTCTTTTTCAGGCTCAATTAAAAAAAAAATAAACACTTGCTGAAGAGGAAAATAGATTATTTTGAATTTCCTACACCAAGCAGCTGTTCCCAACTGCTGAGCACTCCAGTAGTTGACAAAGCTCACATGCAAGAAGGAGGAATACATTGGCAACTCCTCATTGGTTGGTAGCAAAACTTCTGCCCTTCCACGTCTAAATCTTCGAGATGAAAGAGTGACTGACACAGTCCCCTGAAAGATATTAGCTTATAAATGATCAATGAAAGTCTCTCTTTTAGCAATGCTTTCTTGCTGCTGCTGTCAACAGCTATGAGGATTGCAAGCTTCTTTTGTCTATATATTTTATTGATGGATAAGATAACCACAAACATGTATACTTTCATTGTTCAATAGGATCAATACCACTTTAATATTGCTTTAGCACTGATTCAGAGTTATTTTCTTCTTAGAGTTTCTAGTGAGGAGAAAAATCTCTAACTAGCTATAGACTCTGAGTCCTTAACAAAACATGTCTGCAATTTTTTATAACAGCAAATCTACAGCAGGAAATTTGGCTGAATTTTGTCTTAACCAAATATTGCACAATCTCAGGATAGTGTCAGGTTAAGCCTATAAAAGAAAAAATAGCATTTATATTAAAAAGAAGCTGCTACACATTGATTCCACTGACATCTCTGTCACTGATTCTTTTTGTGACCTTGGACAATTAATTTACTCTTTGTTTTACTTCGTTTCTCTATTGTGAAACAAGTTCCTAACAACATTCAGTTGTTGGTAACTGCATGACTTTGTGAAAAGGGGGCTGGAAACTGGTTTGCATTCATCAAGTAAACTAGATTGGCTTGCATTTTTATGCATTTAAATGCCTGACAATTCTCTGCACTCTTTAGAAAGAACCAGGGGGAAAAAAGGTCTTCTACTGTTCAGTCCTTTCAAAAGTATATCCAGCAATGTATTTAAATGAATAAATCTCTAATCAGAAATATTTATAAAAAGCACATGCTTCCAGTAAAAAACTTTCAGTGGGTGTTCTGCCATTTTTCAGGTACATCAATGAATGTATTCACTCCTTTATAACTCCTGTTTATTTGGTCCTTTATGTCTTCAGCCTCAGTAACTTTTCAGTTGCCCATACAAGCTGTGATGAGGTACCAGGTTTGTTTATTCCAATTTTATGGCCTACAAAAAAAACTTTCACAGTTCCTGCTAACATTTTGAAAAAAAAAGTAAGAGATAGAAATGAAAGGGCATTTATTTTCAGAAGATTTGTAATCTGATATCTTTGATTATACTGACTGAGCCTGTGTCTACAGTGTAGGACAGACTTGCAGTCCTGCTCCATGAGCTTCCAAACACAATACCACTATGTTCCAGGTTTGTAGTCCTGTTTTTTTTCTAAAGGAATGTACAGTATAAAACAGAAAAAAGAGTCTAAACCTTGTCTACGCTTGAATATATATTGGGCATACATTTATTGCTGGTAGTGAGGTGGTCTTCAATGCTCACAGACAGGTAAATAGAACTATTTAGTTCCACATTTTATCATTCTCCTGCTCTGTGATCCAACAGCATTTGAAAACTTACTAATAATAAATGGGATTTACATAAATTTTCACAAAATCTATGTCCCATTTTTCCCCCCAAAGGGTTACTAGCAGTGTGAGTTAGATCCTTGGAAATCATGAGCATTCAGTTCATATTCAGGTAGTAACTAATCCAGGTGATATCACTGATATAGAATACTCAAACAAGGGAAAAGTGTACAATCAAAAGAGGAGAAGGTCTGTTAAGGTTAGTTTGTGCTTCCTCTGCCCAGCGTATCTACAAAACAGAGCACTATTAAGTGTAGGGAGGAGAGTCCTGGCAAAAACAAGTCCTTTCTCTGATATTCACATCTTTCAGATATGCCAGTGCAAACGCTTTAAGGGATACAACTAAGCCACAGTAAAGACACAAGGCAGGTCCCAACCTGTGATTACAAGCACAGTTTTACAAGCTGGCAGAAATATCACCAAGTTCCTTTCTGCAGCAGACAGCATCTGTATCCCTATAGGTATGACTGAAATAAGGCTGTACAATTCCCAAAGAGGAATGTATCACAGACTGCAAACAGACTGACACTGATGCTGTCATACACTATACTGTCCAGAAAGTAGATTATGAAGCAAAAGTTTGAGAAAGAACACCTGGAGTAAGTTCAATGTGATGTAAAAGCTCATAGTGACTCAGATACACATAAGCAACATTAAAATCAACAGGATTACAGCCTTAAATCAAACAGTTGAGGTCCCTCATATTATCACAAACCTGCGTCTAAATTATACTTTAAATTTATCTACAAGAATTTGTGTTCATTATACCATGGTTTCTTCTGCTTTTTCCTAATGGCAATATTCATGCTGTTTTCCAATACCTTACATAAATCAGAACAAAGTGACTGTACTTTCTTTTCATGCAAGACGTACCCTTTAGACTTCATTTGTCAAAGAGGTAGAGTAACATTAGATATCTACAACAAGTGTTAAATTTACCTTGCATTCACTGTATCTCCACTTTCAGATTCACTGTCTTCTATACTTCCAAGTTCTTTAGAGGAAATGCATAGCAGGCTTAATTCTGCAATTTCTCAATAAGTTTATTAATTTTGATCTCTCCCATGTGTGGCATTCTGTCAACAAGGCATGGCAACATAAACAAAAAAATGTAAGTAATGAATACAGAACTTTTTGATGACTGTGACCTAAAATTTTTAAAAAGCAGTGGCTTGATCGACAAGCAATACCAGTTGAGATTTTTACAAGGAAAGAGTTCCAGTTCATTAACAAGTTATATAAAGAAGTAACCAGCATCTTTTACTGAATGGAAAGCAGTGAGTTTCAAATATCTGTTGTTTATGCATTTATCTGGATTTTCACATTGTCACATATAATGCAAACCCTATAACATAACAATCTAGAACCCAAGTATTCAAGCTCTACACAGAAGATGGAGAACGTAGGAAAGACAAATTAACCTCTCCTTTTCCTTGCTCCTCCTGCCAGTCTGGAGCCACATGCTAGGTCTAATGCCCAGTGCCTCCCAGGCTGCTGCTCAAGCCCAGGACATGGAATGATGGATCCAAATCTTCCTGTGATACTTCAGCACGAACCCATATCCCCTGTATACTGCTAGCCTGCTGTCAAAATTACCTTTCCTAGTGGTCTGCAGAAGTGTGGATATTATTGCCATGGCTCTCAGCAATTGTGCAGACAATCCTTTACTTCACATCCTGCACTTCTGAGAGGAGCTCAACCTTGTCTGTGTTTGTATTTTTGAAAAAAAAAATTTAAATGCCAAAAATACAAATGCATAGCACAGCAATGTTTGCATTCACACTGGTTCTAGCACCCCTACTCAACAGTATGTCCAAATAGTAAAGCAAGAAGTTTCTTTGAGCAAATTCAATCTCTGCTGAATCTTCCTTTCTCTTCCTTCCAGATGCTCATAAAATAAATATAATAATGAATGCAAAAGACTAAACCAAAGAAAAATATTATTTCAAAATTATTAGAGTACAGGGAAGATAGCATGTTGCTTTTTGGAATAAAGTAGTCATTCAAAGCTCCTTGAATTGTGAAGCAAAATCATGTAAATGCTTGCTTCACAAATACATCTGCTCATGGGGATAAACATAGCCACCATAGACACGTAGCTTTTGGAGCCGGTTCCTGCATCTCTTGTCTTTCCAATATAGGTCATGCAGGGAAAGAAGTGGATGTCAGGGAGGAGTTTCATTTACATCTGCTCTTGCCCAGTATAGAGTCCAACAGAGACAGTATGTCACACCAGCCTAGGTTTGATGAGCTCTTCGGCTGTTTCACTTTTGCCTGCAAGTTATTTGGACTATTATACAGGGTTACAAACCTGTAACTCAGTTTCCTCCAGCTCTAGAATGTTACTTTAAGATGGTGATTTACATTGAGATTAATCACAGTCATGGCCATGGTAAATTGTTACCCTGTTTAGTTCCATTGATTTCATTGTAGAGCACATATTAAGTCAAAGACGACTGAGTTTGTATTCTTGGTATTGCTTGAAAATAACCATACTGCTTCTATTACATGTTGTCTGCCTGAGCTAACTGATTATATGGTTATTTAGTGTAGCTAGGTGGTAAGCCTTATGTCATTATGATTCAATTGTTACAGCCCTAAATAAAAGCGGACCATTTGGATCAGGAGCCTGAACATCTGACAAGCTGTGTGGTGTCTAGATCCAAAGTTGTGGTTTAGCATGCTATACATACGTGGGCAGCTGCACCATTTAGATGTGGATCCAGGCTTGGGCTGGAACACCTCGGGCTGGTTTGAACACTGCCTTCCAAAGTCTGGCGGGTTTCAGCATGATGGTTTTCTGTTAAACCCATTTTTAAACAAAAGCAAATGCAAATGAGAAGCTAGCCAGAAATAGCACTGCATATCAATTTTCTGCATCAATTTATACTGCAATGGAAACAGATGGTACATTCAGGCGCTGTCAGAGAAAGCCATTTGTGTTTTGGTGACTATTCCTTTATTTTTGATGGTGTATTTATTCTGTCTATTTCCATTGCTGAGTGTTTCAACACCTGTATAAAGCAGGATACCACTATAAGTGACAGTTACGTAAACTAATCTTGGTAACATATGCAGCTTTCTCAGTCTGAAGTGATTTTTCTAACCATTGGTGTAAGTTGTAAAGAATACCACTTTTTAATGGCAATCAACACCATTCACTTGGTTTCTACTTGCAGAAAGACAGAATAATGTAACAGGGATCCAGAGAAGCCATTTCCAAAACCATGAAAGATTCCTTCTATTTTTAGGAGGCATGTTTTGTGTTAAAGATGAGTCAACAGATCATTTATTCCCATATTGTATTCCATATGGTATTTGTATTCTAGATTTTCAACAGTATCTACCAAAAAAAGGCCAGTATGGTGTTCTAAATTCAGGACACACAGCTCAGAGAAAAGATTAATTCAGATAAGGCTTGGGGCAATACACACAGCTTATGCAATTTACTGTCACCATTTAGAGTGAATCTTTGTTGATTAATTCAGCTGCAGCAAAAAAGTGACCATTGTGGTTTTTAAGGGAGGAGCATGGTCTAGGTTGCTGGGTTATGTATTGATATTGTATAGTTCTGAAGTAACCCCCTTTAGTGTCTACTGCCAGTCAGAATTCTCCAGTTAAACATTTTCATCAGAAATTGTTCATTTGTGAAGAGGTTCACTCACTAAAATCCACCAAATATCTCATGCCCAGAATAAAATTTATGGTCTTGATGAACAAAAGCAATGCAGAAGGCCCAGCTGTCTATTAGTGCACAAAGAAACTGATTTAATTTTTAGGACTGAACCTTGGTTTTCCATTTTCCAGTGCCCTCCGTTCACTTTTCTCTACGACACTCTTCAAGCCCTGTTGTTCCAGGACTAAATGCTTGAATCCCAATCTCAGTAAAATAATAATATTGCCAAGTTAGAAAGTATTTCATCTGCTTGCTCTTCTTTTTTCTATTCCCAAGACCACAGATTTGAAGCTTTAAATCCAGAAAATTCTCTCATAACAATAAAACCATTTTCCTTCAAGTAAAGTTTTCCTCTGGACAATACAGGCAAACAGATATGCATCTTCTTGAACTGTTGAGCAAGCACCTAACACCAACTCTAACAGTGTAAGAGTCTAAGCATCTTCCCCCCATATGGCAAACATCTACCCTGGATAAAGGGACACACACCATTTATCATAAAACAGTTTCCCTGTATCCGTCAAGGGTAAATTAAGACTAATGTGAAGTATTGCAACAGTTCTCACACCAGCTCAGACATATAATAGCTTTGGAAACTCAAAGAAGGGGTCACTGGGTTGTGAATGACATCCTGAAAGGTAAATCCTGACAACTGGGGGCGGGGGGGGCATGTAGAGAAAAAAAAAGGAGCTCATTTTCTGTGCTCCATAAAGAAGGGTAGTTTAAAAAAGGATCAAGAAATATTCTTCTGCAGGATGTAAAACAAATTCTTTAAATTTTATATGACTTGTCTTTCCTATTTTGTAAAATGGGGAGTATACATTCTTGTGTTGTTTTGTCCATTTACAATGTGAAGTCTCCACAGCAGGGTCTGTGGAACCTGGCACAGTCAGACCAGATGACAGCTGCAGTCTTTAAATTCTACAGTATTAATCAATGAACCTTATTTGTTATGTATTTATGATGGCATGGTCTTACAGATCAGTGCTGTTGGTAATACCATTGAAATCACTACTAATACACTTCAATCAGATTGGTGTTGAGCGTCAGCATAGACAGCTCCTTAGCAGGAGTAGTTAGACACGAAATCTCACTGGATGTGCTAGCTGCAGAACCAGTTTGTGACCTCCCACTGTACAACCACTGTTAGAGACAAAAAGAGAAAACTACATAGTATTTACTTCCCAGTGAAGGACATGATTAAAATTAGATTTACATTGAGAAGAAAATTAGTACATTATATTATTTCCATATATCAGAAAATGGATGACTAAAAAAAAAAAAAAAAATCTTTGTTTACATACCATAATCTGTTTACCTGATATTTACAGATAAATAAAACAGACACAGATCAGGCATAAATCAATGCAAATCATATGTTTATGTTCATCAATTGAACCTTATTTTTTGTGAATTTCTTGATAACCTGTTATTTCAACAATGAAAAACAAGTAAAAACTTCCCTCAAAAGAGCAAATTCTTTTTCTATTTACTATGCAAATAGAAGCAAACTGCATTTTCCATTTCTAATTAAATCTCTACCTGTTCCTCAATCAGGTAAATTGCTATTAGCTTCTTGCGAATTATTTTTGGGACTATTTTGAACAGAACTATTCTGGCTGCTGTAATTAAGACTTCTAAAATTAATATTTAAATTTTATAATTGCTGGACTATGGCATCCTGTGAAATAATAATTACGTGTCTGATTGCAAAGTTGAAGTGAACTGTTATGTGCATTTAACTCTCTTTAATCTTGACGTCTGTATCCCTGTTCACGTGAACAATGTTATTAAGTTCTGAAGCTGATTACATGGGTTGGTTTGTGAGTCAGCCAGCCAGCCCTTCTGACATCCAAAAATAATGTTCGGTTTCTTTTGTTAAGGGGAAAAAAAAAAAAAAAGCCTGTACCATTTTAAGCAACATAAGCTAGACCTTAGAGTGAAAGCCCAGCCTGGTCCAACCAATTCAAAAACCTCACATCAAACTTAAAGTTCTTTTTCAGTGCTAAAGGCAGTGAACAGAAAATTCTTGATCTCACCAGCTGAATGTCGAGCTGAGATGCATGTCAGTATCTCGTCAAGTCTGTCTGCAGCTCCAGTCTTGATGTCTGAGAGTCTCTATGCTTTGATAACAGCAGGGACTTGAAAGCAGGGAACACAAGAAATTATTAAAGTAATTGCTCCAAAAAAGCAAATAACTCCATCACAGGTTATTATCTGCAGCAAAATTATGTTTGTGAATGGGAGGGTGAGTTCAGCCTGCATGTATAACGCAGAAAGACAACATTCCTAGAAAACAAACTACAAATCACTCTAAAGATGAATACCCTGAGAAATCTCAGTTCAAGACAAAGTAGGTATCCATTACCTTTCATGCTTCTGTTTACAGGTCTTCAAGAAAAGACTGGACTACTTTGTATGCATCAAGGGACTGTTGTTGCAATTTTGTTTTTTATTTTTCTCCTTGGAAAGCATGTTCAGAGTCAAATGTTTCATTTCTGTATATTCACCCAAACATGAAGAGTAATTCAATTTAAAGAACAGTAGAAAAGACAGTCAGAAGGACAAATTCTAGTATGGCATGAAAAGAAAAAATGAACCACTTCAGGAGTCTGGTTTTCAAAACTAAAGGTCTACCTTCACTCTCTCTAATGTGAAGCAAACTAACTAACATGTTTTAGTAAAAAGCTGATTAAGACTCACTGGAGAAAGACTGCTTCTCCTGCAGTGACTGAGTTAATGCAAGACTTAAATTGCCCTCTAGAAACTTCTCTCTATTGATTATACAAGAACCTAGGACAACTACACTCTTAATTAGGATCCTCAATTAAGTACTTCAAATTTGGTGGGATCAATGCCAACCAAAGCAATTATCCTCGCTTTTTTTTTTTTTTTAACAAATAGAGTGCTACATCACGTCTTTTATTTCCTGGGGGACCCATCACTGAAGGTACAGTTCTTGAACTGAAAACAAATGGGTTTTTAGCACTTTCTGTGTTGTCCTAATTCAGGGATCTTTTGAGGCTCTAAAATGGTCTCTGCAATACTATTGTTTTTTTCCTTTCCCTTCAAGGATTTACCACCATCCTGTGTCTTATACTGCCCCTGTATAAAACCACAGTGATATAGAGTACAAGGAGGCAGACTCACCCCTCGTTACCAAAATTAATGCAACTAGGTGAGCACATCTGCAAAGTTCCCAGTCTATCTGCACATGTCCTCCTCTCACCTTCATTAAAAAGAACTGTAGTTTCTTCCTACATTAAAGTCTTTCTGTTGATCTATAATTGCAATTGTTCATTATTATTTTTACCACAGTTTTCCTAGAAGACTGTGATAGGAACTGAAGAGTCCCTGGGTTCCCTATCACATATTTGTACAATTTCACAAGGCTTACTTTCATTTTGCTTCTGACTGCCCTCTTTATTTGCGATGCTTACACTATAAGCTTAAGAATATACCATGTACTAGCTGTGAGTTTACATGTTGCTGCAATCATTGCATAGTAATTCCGTACATGACTAATTAAGCATTAAGCATCGGTTTGAACTATGGCTCATCGATTCTTTAGAGAACATTTAAAAAGAAAACAGAGACTTCAGCCAACTGTTCTTTGCTATATGTGATTTAACTTTTCAATAATAGAAATGATGATATTTTCATCATAATCATCATAATCTTAAAAATACTTTTTCAAATCAGAAGAATATTGGATTTCATGGTTTTAATTATTCCAAAATCATGCTCTACTTAAAATAGTTGACAACTGGCTGTATGTATGGGTGCATAGGTGTTTCTCTGCTTAATGCAAAGTCTCCTGTTGAAAGTCAAGTTATTTCAGTTGGGGAAGGACAAAATGTCACAGGCTATGCTGAACAGAAAGCTTTTCTCTTCTGATAGAGAGTAATATAATTTTCAAATTAAAGTTTGGGCTTTTTTTAATATCTTGAAAAACTGCTGATCTATTTTGGGAAACATAAGGAAACATATCTAGATATGCATATATAGTTGCATTTATTTGAAGTGTAATAATTATACTCAGTAGAAAGGGTATGCCAGAACCATCTTACTGACAGTCTGTGTTACATAGTCTGGTTATTACTGAGAAAATAACACTCTGATCTCTGTGTGTTGTGAGGTGGTTCTGGTAATGACATTCTGTTATTTCCTGATTCAGAAATTAGAAGCATCCATAATATTTACATAAGATAAGACAAAGCACCTAGTGAACTAATGGCTTTTTTTAATCTAGAAAAAGGAGATTATTCCAAAAGTGATCACAAAAATGCTTTTGTTTTTTATTCCCAAATTAGATATCTTTCTTGCTCTAAACATAGCAGAACTGGTGACCAGAATGGTCAATGAGTTTGAAGTGTTTTCTTAAAATAAAATTTGAAAAGCAGTCTCCTAACATTGTTTTCCTCCAAATTAGGAAATAATTGTTGTCAAAGTTATAAATTATTCATAAATGGAGTTATCTCTGATCTTGAAGTGTTCATGTTTCTAGTGTTCATCTTTGCCTCATGTCAAAAATTCAGACCTATATAGATCCATCTTTCCTAGCATGAGACTTTGCATTCATATGCAGATCTTCCTTTCCAAAATAATAGCTATGCAACAACAGTATATTTAGAAACATTTTTTTCCTATAGAAAAGGCTGTTTATTCTCAATTGACAGCTTGAAGACCACACACTTGTGTGTGCACATGTGTGTGTGTGCTCACATGTTCATTATCTACATACACAATTCTAACCAATAAAAGACTTGAGATTTCCTCTTTCTAAGCTTTTGTTCAATAAACAGAAACAAAGTCTTTTATAGTCAGGAATCAATAATCATTTGGAACTATTCAGGCTGTACTTTTTAATCCTGATTAGTGAGAATAGCAACACTCCCAATGAATGAAATTGTGATTGTATTAAGTAGAACTGACAAAAGTCCCATTAGAAAATGATGCACTCTGCTATGTTTTCCTATAATGCCACTTTTAAAAACAAAAAGTCCCGTATTTCTTTTGTCAGTTGCCAGCCAGAAGCTGAAATTCATCCCAAATGTCTTCGTATTGACTAAAAAAATGTATTTTATTATAAAGATGATACTGCCATCTACTGGGTGCCATTACTACACAGAAGAATTATGTCCTTTCTGAATTCAGCAGGGACAAATAAATTGTGTAATTCACCTGACTTCCCATGGAGTTTTATTAGCAGCTATATTATAACAACCTTCAGGTACTGTATCATGTATGTCTTATACAAAGAGCTTAGTCCCCTCTTTGCTAGCGTTACCAAGTTACATGGAGAGAGACATTTTAGCATAGTGATAAACTTAAATTTAATGATGCGTCACTGAAACAGCAGCAAAATAAAATAACAACAAAAACCCCAGCAAAACCACACCTTAATATTGCCTTACATCTCAGAAAGATCTTATAGAGATGTTTTCATACACAGTGTCAGTGAGTGGAACTGCGTCACTTGCTGTGTTGGAATAAGAGATCTCATTTCCATGTAAGTGGCAATGTTTTGCAATACAAAGAGATTCCTGTGATACACAGAGACTTCACAGATATTTTTTTTTAAGCAACCTATCGAAGCTTCAAAGAAATATTTTGCCATCTAAGATTGATTTTATTTTCTTATAAAATTTTAATTGAAGTTCTGATTTCTTCTGCGACATCCCTGCAGCAACTATCTATATCTTAGGCACATAAACTGTGCATTTTTATGAAGAATATAGGTATCAAATATATAAGCACTGAAAACTTATATATGAGCTTTGATAGTTGTAGTTCAGTCCTTTACTCAGTGGGACCTTGTGGAAGTAACTGCATACTGTAAAATAAATGAAGTAAGTTGGAGAAGTGTCCCCCTGTGCTCTGTCAGTACCGGCTGTGCAGAGGCCTTGAAAGCATTGCTCTGCTACAGAAAACAGAAAAACAAATAATAATGACAACAGAAAACAATTGCAAAAGAATGAGAAATCTTCTTAGACTTGATCTATTGCCATATCTTTATGACACTCTGGCTACTCAGGGTTTTCTTGTTTCCCTCCTTCCTTAGCTTTCACGAGAGCATGAAGTCATTTATCCTTCATGGCCCAGGAGGTTAGCTGACTACATTAAGTATCACGTACAGAACCTCTGTTATTGTTGATGCATAACTCACCAGTAACCAGCTTGACTTTTTGTTTCTAAAATGGACTTGGAAGGCCAGCAGTTGAAACAAATAGGAAGAAAATTCCTCTCTACTTTTAAACAGAGCATATGTGACTCAGAACACTGAAGCAACAGCAAGCCAGAACCTCACAATCTAACTGTACCAGCACTGTGGAGAGCAGAATTTCACTTTGCAACCTCTTTGATTTTTTTATCGCTGAGGTTAAAACCAGACAAGTTTAGCTAACTGTGTGCTAAGGCCAAAAGGAGCCATCCCAGAAAGTACAAGGTACTATTCTTCCATGCTTGGGAAAAAAAAACACCAACATTTCTTCAGGCTAGTGTTCCCCTAGGTAAGTATAAATGCCTCCCATTACCATTAACGGCATAAATAGGATAGCTAATAAGTATTAGACTAGAACTCCAAAGCCCTTGCATTTAATTATACTTTTGCTACAACATTTCACATGACCTTGGGCCAGACACACACACACAAAGAAAAAAAATTCTGTCTGTGCTCCAGGCTGCCACTGGTAAATGGAAATAATGATATATTTGCCCCTTACAGCAGTGTTGTGAGGTTAAATTCAGGTTACCTTAACATTAACATTTGTTTTCCAGTATTGAAATGATACAAGCCATTAAAGGTCTATTGCAGTAAGATTAGAACTGAGTGTGACTTTCTTCTTTTGTATGCTTACCTTTCCCCTAACACATCATTTAAAGATACAAGGGGATTCTTTTGGAAACAGCCTCTGCTATACTGCAGCAGGAAGATTTGTGTGGCAAAGCACCTGTAGAAAAAGAAAGTGCAGTAAAAGGGGAAAAAAGCTTCACTCCTCTTCTGTGAAAGATTGCAGAACCTACCTACAGAATGGCTGATAATGTGAATTCAGTGCATTGTAACAACCAGAATTTAACCATTATGGAAGGGGAAATGTCTGTTGATGGCAGTAGAGTGAAATTACAATCTCTGCCAGCTCCAATGGCAAAAGGGATAAGGAAAAGTGGCATCAGTGTAATATCAAAGTTGTGCTGCGGGGTTTTTTGGACAGACGGCAAGTGAATATACAGAAAATGAAATTTAGATTTGCTTTAATACTAACTTAAAGCCAAAGTACAATTTTAGTTATACTGTACAATGCTTCCAATGTTTCTACTGTCTTAATCAACTGTCCTTTTTATTCAAGTAGGCAGATACTTTCCATAAGGATTCTTGTCCTTGTCTGCAGTACCTATGGGTTAGTAATACTCTGCAGTTCCCTGATGGGTACTGACCAGTTCTTGCTTTAATAAGCTCTTGGTCTTTGGTCTCACAGAATCTTCTTTTCTCCAACCTAATCCTAACTTGACCAAGTACCTACTGGTTATATAGGAACTATGCAAACAGGATATGTTAAAAACAAAGGAAAACCCAGCATTTTACTTTCTCCAGTCTGTTTTTCTATCTAAACCAATACCAACTGTCTAATAGAAATGGGACCTCTAGCAGCAGTAAAAATCATAAAGAGGAGGTCTAACATTTTCTCTTCCTTAAACCCAAGGACCACTGCATGCTAAGGTTGCCATTTAGCTGCTCTAGAACATGCTACTTGCAACCTAATGTCCAACAAAGCAAATTCTAGCTTTAAAACTGATATTTTGAATGCTTGGTTTAGTTCTGTACAGGTAATATAGACACAGGGTTAAAGATAACATCGCAGATATCTGTTCAATCTCATTTCTGCAGCAATTCAAGTCCCCTGGACTGGAATCCTGTTCTTATTTGTAGTGGCATGTGTCCATTATTATAACACGTTCAATTAGCCATACTAGAAACATAAACAATTCCTTACCTGTTAAACTTGCATCACACTTCCATTCTCCCCAGGAAGTGAATGACAACTTGTCAATGGAATGAAAAACAGTTTTTTCTCTTCTGTCTCTGACCTGAGTGGGACACAGGAAGAAACAGACATGCGAGTGTGATGAGCTAGAGGGACTCAGTACTGTATTAGTACATTGGGCTAGTTGTCAAGAAAATGAAAAGGTTCACTTATGGTTAAATAGCAATGAGGCAGCATACTGAAAAAGTGCGTGCATGTGTGCGTGTGTGTGTGTGTGTGTGTGTGTTTATAAAATGCCTTCTCTGTGTCATATAGTTTATTCTGTGTTTCAAAGAATTTAAATCACGCTTTTACTTTAATGGCTACTTCATATTCCTCCTTTCATGGTACTCCGCTTTTAGGTTTGAGGTATTTTTATTTTTTAAAGGTCTGAAGACCAGTAGCTACAACTATGTCAAAACAATTTCTGTCCTGAATACATGAAAAACAACTTAAAATACTGACTTTGCTAAAAGAACATGAGCCAAGCTCAGCAGCCAGTTATTTTAGATCAGAGGACCTAACATCAGCCACTTACTCTCTTGGAGAAGCAAGGAATTTCTTGTATCTGACTGCTTGGACAAATGACAAAATCAGCCACTGAGATAATATGGAGACAAAGTCATCCTTCTGCATGTACCACAGGCTAAAGTGGAGGACAGCATTTATAATTGGGAAAGGTTTATGCACTCAACAGCTGGACTATGACTAGATGTAGAAGAAGGATATATTGGCTGTTTATATCGCATTTTGTACTCAATCAACTGTTGTCTGGCTCTCCAACAGAAAAGACAGGAGACACAGAAAACCATATGGCTGAAAGGTCATTAGCAGGACCTGCCATGCCTAAAAATTCAGGTCAGATATTTAAAATCAGTGAAAACCACATAGTTCAAATCCAAATCACTCTGAGCCTCGGACCCTCCTTCAAGAATAGAAATAGCAATGTAGTAATGGATAAATAGGGATTGTATATTGTAATGGAAGTAATGAAAACTCACAGCTGAATAAAATTTAGTATCTTCATCTCTCGGGATGATCAACAGCAACGATCCTGTGATCTTTATCCCATTCAATGCATTAGTGATAACAAACTTGTAGAAAAAAATTAGCAAGATTTAGTGTAATTAAAGAACATACCATACAGCTTCGACACCAGGGATGATGCAGCTGAAGATCAGCCTTAACTCTTCATTATGATAGTTCCTAGATTTCAGTGGTTGAAGGTAAACATTTAACAGGAAGTATAGTGATATTTTTGAAAAAAGAGAAAAAGAAAGTGTTTTAATAATTCATACCCACATAGAAGCATTCATAACACTTTTGTTTACCTCAGCTTCTTTGTGTATTCCTCTCCATTTTCCCTCATTTATTCTTCCTCTTCGTATTTTTCCAGGCTCCTCCTTTTCTTTCCAGACTTATTCACTTTTCAGTCTCAGTAATCTCTATCGATCACAAGTAAACCAAAAATTGAATAACTTTTAAAATAAACAACAATGACCTTCCCCCTGCTCCCCCCATGGAGATTGAGAGAGTTCATCTAATGGTACCAGCTCTTTTTATCTACTTTTTATTTCAGTCTGTAAAATAGTACCATGGATGGAAGGAGATAATGGAAATGACAGAGTTCTGGTATAAAAGTTTTCTCTTCCTTTTGTAGCAACCCCTCAGAGAAACAATAAGTGAAACAAAAAGAGTCTCTAAACTCAACTTACAAAAAATACTTTTTCAGTTATACAGTACAACCTCCTGCAGAGAAAGCAGAAACAAGACAAGAGACAGATCATAGTTTACATTGTCACTGAAAATAGAAATTATTTTCTAACTTTTATGTTTTCTAGGCCTAGTCCAAATGTCTCTGACTCCCATTTTTATTATAAATGTGCACTGGATTAGTCCCCTTTCTCCTTTTACTTCCCTTGACAAGCAATAATTATTTCTGTGCTACGCATTCTTTTAACAGATGAAGGGAGACAAATATTTCAAGCTGGGGTGAAAAGAGAACATTTGTTATTAGCCCCAAAAGTCAACACTTTGCAGGAAAAAGTTAGTAATACAACCACAGCAATAATAAGCAGAGATCATGGCAAAACGGAGCAGAGGACAGTAATCTTCCAACATCCTCAACTCCACCCATCCAGCAGCTGTTCTGGAAACCCATTATAACAACTTTATAGCTATTTCTGTAGGTGCCAAATGCTACTTAATAAACATAAATAAGTTTATTAAAGGAGCAGCTTATATGTAAACTTTGGAAGATTTTCAATCGTATTTTCTATCAGCTCAGTTTGATGTCACTTAAGAAATTTCACTGTCTAATTTCACTGCATACTGTAGATGTCTCCATAACTTAAACTGTATTTATCCTTTACAAACCCAGCTTGAGACAATAGAATTAACTAATATAAGGCAAGAAAGAAACCAAGAGAATGAGAAAATAGTATTAGAATCATATTCTTGAAATACAGATAACATAATTGAAATGATTAATTTATTTCAAATTAAAATGAAATAGGATTTTTCCTGTGTGGTTATGGTGTTGGCACCAAAGACATTGCTTTTAAGAACAAAGAGAAGGTAGGTGGTAAATTGTAACTAAATTGCAAGAGGCTCGGTACTTGTTTTATTTTGGAGTCATTGTGGATTAGTGAATTCAAGCAAAAAACTAACCCTTCACGTTAAACAGGCCAAATTCTCAAAGTGTTGAGGATGCGTAACTTCTGGGAACTGCAGATGCTTGAACTGCTCCTGATTTGGCTTGCTCTCCTCCTATGGGTCCTATATTGTGCTGGCTGTCCCTAATTCCAGGCAAGGCAATCAGCTGATGATGCTCAGGAGCAGTACGGAGGTTCCCAATAGCTAATCTTACAGTAAAGGCAACATTTACACAAAACATATGCATGACTACAGAGCATTTATAAAGTTCCGTGCAGTGTTATAATCAGTGATTTAAGTGTTATAGCAAAAGCCATGTTCACTGAAGGAGTGGAACCTGCACTGTAATAATAAAAAAGTATTTGCTATTTAGCTTACGTCTAGGTTCAATCAATTTTTCAAGATCAGTTCTCTAGAATAATACTGTATGATAAATAAGGCAGTAGATAGCTATGCAGTTATAAGAATCTATAGATTTGTATGTTGTTTGAACCACAGCAACAACTCTTCTTGTTCACTCCAATAACATTCAATTAGCTCTAATGAGTGTAAGTTTTAATGCTTAACCCGATGCCTCTCTAAGAATATGCTTGCAAGGAGGTGTAACTACTAGCGGGTAAAATATAACACCATCTGATTAGGACAAATTATTTTCAAAACATGACTGCCACAAAAATCTAAAATGAAATGTAAAGTGACAGAACAACCACTGCTAAATTCTATTTTCAGCATTGTAATTGGGATAATATACCATGATTTATTTTAATGAGTAACAATTAAGAAATGGTTTCTAGAGTTGCATGTAATTTCTTTCAATTATTAGTTATTAGTTGTTCATGCATAAATGTGTTTTAATATTGGCTTATCTGAACTCTAGCACAAGGCATTTATAAGAAAGAGATCAGTGACATTTGAGAGAAATATTTCTTAAGTATTACAAAAAAATATGTAAAGCAATATGAGAAAAATGTCGGAGAAAACCCTGGTATAGTTAACACTGAATTTTTTTTTAATCTAACTGCAGCTACAGTTTAATGGCCCCTGTCTTAATGAAATATTTAAGTTAACCTGGTTGCAGAGTGACTTATTAAACTACATATTCTTTATTAGGATAAAGAAATATTATCATGGGAGGCTATGCTAACCAGCCTAGACATTGCTTGTATTGTTAAAGAATAGGTTCACATCTCAGAGGAATATAAAGACCTAGAGAAACTGGCACCTCTTTAACTGAAAAGGCATTCTACTTATCTTAGAGTAAGGAGTCTATTTTGTGCTAAGAAGAATGGCTTATAACAACAAACAGCCTCTCTGCTATCAGTCATTCTCATATAACACAATATTTATTGTGCCTGCTCTTATCCAAGCTAGAGGGGATGAAGAAAAAAAAAAAAAAAAAAAAAAGAAAGAAAGAAAGAAAGAGAGAAACAAATGCTGAACAATTCTCTTCATCAGAAGGCAGACATTAACCTGACCTAAGCATAGTGCATCTTAACCTCATCAGTATGAATCTCATGGGACTCAATGCCTATTCTTACAAACTCATCCATGGAAATGTTCACAAGCAGGATATAATAAGAGATCTTTGTACAGAGAATTTCTTTTTTTTTTCATTTACAGTATTTTGTCAGGTTATATTTATGTTTTTTATGACTCCATAAGCTCAGAAATTCAAGAATAATGAATAAGCCTTCTAAGATTTTTTGGTAGTTCCACTGCAGGTCATTAAAATTAGGTGAAACTGCTTCAAGAAATGTGAATACTCCTAACCATTATGCATATGTTACTTTTGCTATGTTTTAAAACATATTTCTTATTCCATTTATGTTTAGCCATCAAAACAATAACATCTCACTATAATAATTATCTACTGCAACCATCTTTCAGGACATGAAATAATGCACCATGATTTACAAACCCTTCTTAATTACAGTCTTTATGATACTTGGATAATAAATAAGTGTCAAATAGTCTTAAATCTCAGTGTCCCATTGCCCTGAATTCAGTCAAAACTGACAACTTTCCTCCTTTAAGCTCCACAGAAAGGCTTGGCACTTGGATCATTTTTAACTATCAGATGAATTGAACAAAAAATAAGAAGCTATTTCATTTTACTGTTTCTAAATAAATTAAGTTTTGTCTGGAAAAGACTGCTGTGATCAGCATGAACATTTCTTGCATGCTATTTCTCAGGATGTCAAGGATGGGTTTCTGTGAGGATTTGTTACTTGTTTTTCCCTTGCAATAAAGCAAAGCCTATTTTGTGCAGATACAAGGTTGACTAAATCCTTCTTAGACAGCAGCACAGAGTCATGAGCAGCGCAGCACAAGGAGTATTACAGTCTGCATAACAAATTTATTGATGTCTTCATTTTCCTGTACATTTAAAATCTTTTCTTTTGCCGTTGAAGATTATATTCATCCTGAAACATTACCCTTCAAGTGTTAAAATGACAAGTGCTGATGAAGGTAAAGCTGATCAGCTGCAAGACTCCCACTGCTGAACATTATAAAGTTTCTGTTGTTCAAACAGCTCAGTTAATTATCCAAATGTGAAGGATATCAGGAGGGGACCTGCTGAGCTTTACAGCTGACTTCCAGGGAATTATCCATAATAGAGCTGTTATAAGAAAATTATGACAGACCGAATGTACAGAGACCTCTGCTTACCTCTCTTGAGGATTTGTGCAGGACCTTATAATCAAACAGACTCACGACTTCCCTCAGAATCAAAGGGAAGCTACATTTTGCAGGGGAAAAGCAGTCCAATCAACCTCATGGTGTTTTATCACATAAACTCAGAGAGGATTCCAGAGTCACACATGTTAATTGCCTGCTGCAAAGATGACTGGCATTCCTCTAGTGCCAGGGCCTACTTTCTCAAATTTAGGTTCTTAAAATTAGTATCATGCTTTGTCCACAGTTAAAAATGTAGTCCTTGCTGCCTCTATGCATGTATTATTTTTGTATGAAGATACATCATCTGTTTATAGTAAGCCCTCATAATGCGTGTTTGTGTGACTGTAATTTTGGTTTTTCAAGCTGTTACTGCCAACATTTTGTGAACCTGGGACATACAGTTCCACAGCAATAAAGAAAGGCAGGGTGAGGAAGCCTCAGTGGCTACTAATGAGTGTGAAAGAAAGAGTGGTTTTGAGGTGAATTGGGTAAAACATGGAATCTGCTAGAATCAGCTGCTAAAAAACTCAGACCTTTGATAAATCTGCACAGCACTGGCTGATACTGCAGAAGCTCAAGCTCTATGACTATTTCATGATCACAGTCACTTGATCTAAAACAAAAGATATTAACCCCCACTCTCATTCCTAACCTCCCACAAACCACACTTTGTGTACATAGCACAATGCTAGCTAACTCAGGGACTGGAAGCATAATAGCTGTCTCTTCCCATCTTGCTTAGCAAGACTAATGTACCTTGTTATTTTTTACTGTTTCCAATAATCACTCTCCAGTATAGCTGCATAGTATTGCATGCACATGCATGGGCATGCCCTGGACAAAGAAAATAGCATCAACTTGTGATTAAGCTGTGAAAGAA
Organism: Podargus strigoides; assembly: GCA_028020825.1. Classification (NCBI taxonomy): domain Eukaryota; kingdom Metazoa; phylum Chordata; class Aves; order Caprimulgiformes; family Podargidae; genus Podargus; species Podargus strigoides. Next base: position 69,660,275 of record CM051621.1, read on the forward strand.
AAAACTAAAGGCATTGAGGAAGGTTCTACTGAGGAATTAATACTTGAAAATTAATGGAGTCAGTTTATCCAAATTAAATAATTAATTTTCCATGGCATACAGTGGGAAATAATGGTGCTATCATATCTTACACCAAAGCTCACCATTTTAATTATATAAGCCTTTTCAAGAGGCCTATCACCATAACATCTAGACACCATCAATTAATTGTTTCTAGACATTCATAATTTTTCCAGACATTAAATATCTCTCTTGGAAATATTATTTAACTTAGTAGTATAAGTTCTAAGCAGGTTGTCTACATTTAGCCTGTACTTGGGGCTAAACTGCAACAGCTGTTTTACCACCCTATGCCCTCTCCCCAGCTGAGAGGGGAAATTGGGGAAAAAAGGGAGAAGCCCCATGGGTTGAAGTAGAAACAGATTTAATGAAATAACAAAACTAATAGAATCATCAGCATAAAGTGTACAAGGCCTGGTCCTTAGGGTGAGCAGCAGAAGGCCAAGAAAGAGAAGCCACTGTAAGAGGAACTCCACTCTTACTTGCCTCCCTCCTTTTATAATGAGCATGATGAAGTGGTATGGGATACACCTGTGAGCCAGCTGCCTTGACTGGGTCTCCCAGTTGACTCAGGACTACTCATGGCCTGCCTGCATGGCTGGCCCATGGTTCTGCTCCTGGGAAACCAGGACAGAGGTGCACCTAACAACTTCTATAAAATAATGTGAAGCAGAATGAGCAATTTTGGGTGTGATAGTATCAGTGAAAGTTATGCCCTGCACTTATTACCATAAATTTGCAAGTGGTATGGTATAATAATGCAATAGTAATGAAAACCACATTTCCGTAAATGAGATAATCCATATTCTGAAGTACCACAGGTTAATTTCCAAAATTAATTTGATCACTGAATTTATAAAGTTGTCATGCGAACAACCAAAGTCAAAATCACTGAAAAATTTCTCTGATATAACCATTCAATTTATTATTTTTCTTTCTTCTTTCTGTCCATCCTTTTTTGCAGGCTTTGAGAATGAAAACTAAATAAATTTTCTACCAAATTCTTCAGCAGTAAGACTGGAAAAAAGACATTGTTATCCTGGCTGCAAAGCTGATGTGGCTATAGTACTTCCAACATGGCCGCTTATATTGCGTTGGGCACACCATCTTTCATGACAGCCTGTGAAAGATGGTGTGCTTTCACAAGCACTGGTGTTATTGCCTGTGAAAGTCTTATGCTAAATCTGAAGGTTTAGTTTTAGTTAGTTTTTCCTTCTTCCATTTGTATTTCTGTGTACTTCTGCTTGTCCTGGCAAAAAATTCAAACCCAGGAATACCCCACCAAAACAGTTACCTCTAGACTACCTCTAGAAAAAGAGAGTCTCAGAATCAAGCCAAACCCAAGCAGCAGCAGTGAAATGCATCAGAAATTTGCAGTATTCAACAAAACCTGCAAACCTTAGTACAAGCAGTATCACAGCTCCCTAACAGAATTACAAAAACATATGCTCACATCTATTTTTGTACTTAGTTTAGTAAAATAGTAAAACATGAATATGATAGTGACACATCAAAGCACATACACAGGAGTTTTACTCTTTCTGTTTCTGAGACAGTTTAATCTGACTCAAAACTATGCCTCTAACTCTAAGCAATAGATTCACTAACCTAATGCCATGGCTACTCTTCCTATGTCTTCAGTCCCACCACAAATCAATGAAGAGAAAGGCTGAAGATGTATGTCTCTAGCCTAGGCATCACTAACTGAGTATACCTCTCTATTACCAAGAATCTGGTCCCCCCAAATGACAGTGCCAATGTATTTATCTTATTTTCGTATATTAATTTGTAGAGAGCAAGTCTAGATCCTTACCAAGAGGAACAATGTCAGCTTGACTAACTGCAAATTCTTCCGTAAGGAAAGCCCCTCAAGTGTAATAGCAACAGCATGGCAAATAGTTTTGAAGTAGCGGCTTTTCTAGGAATAACTCCCCTCATGCTTGTGTTTATATTCTCACAAGAATCCTTTCCTTACTTTGCTTACAGCAGTGACTTCAAAGCTTCAGTCTGTGGTCACACTTATATTTGAATACTTTCTAGCTTCTTGTCTTTTCTTGCTCTAATAATTCAACTCACTCCTTTACTCATCTTTTTGTTGTTATGCAGCATTTCATGTAAAGTATTTGCATGTAACACCACTGAGGTATTACATACACTACTGTTATAATAGCTATTGACAAAAGTCAATATTTGTTGGGTGGTACTGCCTAATTCATGGATCATGCAGTATTTTGCAATTCAATTGAAACAGTAGAGTCACATTTTAAGAAAAAGAAAAGTCATCTTTCTGGAGGAAAAACACCCCAACACTGAGTTTTATCATGAATAATCCTGGGTGATTTATTACCCAAACCACTCAGGAAATGCAGGATGCTTTTCAGGTTTTATGTTACAAGATCCACACAAAGATTTTAAGGGTATTGTTGACTAGAGATGAAAACTAAAATGTTCCTAATGCTATTAAGAATATCTCATCTGTTTTAACAGTGTCTAGTTGCAACTGATATGTCTTTAAACTTCAGTCTACCATAAAGAAATATGATTAGCTGTTTGTTCCCTGAGCCCTGTACTGAACTGCTGCACCTCCTCACTAACTTTCTGTGGTAGATAGTAAATTATCCATGAGCCAGCAATGTGCCCTTGCCACCAAGAAGGCCAATGCTGCCCTGGGCTGCATAGGGAAGTGTGTGGCCAGTAGGACGAGGGAGGTCATTCTCCCCCTCTACTCTGCCCTGGTGAGGCCACAATTGGAACACTGCGTCCAGTTCTGGGCTCCCCAGTTGAAGAGAGACAGGTACCTACTGGAGAGAGTCCAGTGGAGGGCAACGAGGATGACTGGGTATTGGATCATCTCCCCTATGAGGAAAGGCTGAGAGAGCTGTGACTCTTTAGCCTGGAGAAGAGAAGGCCGAGAGGTTGTGGAGTCTCCTTCTCTGGAGATTTTCAAGACTCACCTGGATGCAGTCCTGAGTGATGTGCTCTAGGGGATCCTGCTTTAAAGCAGGGGAGTTGAGCTAGATGATCTCTGGATCATCTGGAGGTCCCTTCCAACTCTGAAGATTCCGTGATTCCATGAATTCCCTTGTCAACCTTCTGTTAAGTATGTTGCAAAAGCAAACTTCTTGAGATATGTGTACATTAATGCCCTGTCAAATGCGAGATCTAAAGTTGATATAATTTGCAAAGAAAAACCTCAGCTGTCACTGCGGGCTACCAGGCCCAAGTACCAGGTTCAGCCAGTATGAAATAAGAAAAGGGCTCACAGCAGGAGATTTTTGTTATACAAAAGAAACAATCACTCTCTGCTGTTACCATCTTGAGCCTGGGAAACCATCTAGCTAACTAAAACTTTCAGTTGTCTTAAATGCAGAGAACTTGCTTTAAATATTTGGAATACAAAGCCACAGCTAAAAACAGAGGCATACTCTCACACCGTTCCATGTTCTCCATAGCAGTGGCTTGGCATCCCACTTCTTGTCATTAATTTAGAGATATGATTCTTCCCTTCAACAGTTGAGTAAAAAATCGAAACCAAACTACCCTCCCTACCCCTAAAATAAGGGAGGCAGCAGGAAAATCAGGACAACTGATTTTATTAAAATGCTAAGTATTTATTGTTTCCTAAACATAAATCATAAAGAGGAAACATGGGTGTTATACAAAATATTCATATTGCTTTAAAGGTAATTTTCATTTCAAACACCTCATAAGAAGGATAAAGCTGCTTTAATAGAATTTTTTGAATCTCTGAAAATGAACCCTTGGTATTTCAATTCAATAGCCCAGTGATCCAAGTATTCATTCACTCAGAACATGAGGCCTTAGAGTTCAATTCCTTCATCCACATTAGTGAAATAGAGACCAGTTTTCCAGTGGTTCATGAAAATGCTTGAACCACTGAACTATTGGTTATATGCAGATTGTAACACTGGGAAGTATTATCTTAAAAAGTGGGCAGACAGAATGTCTTTGCATATTACAGTTTTTACTACTGGAAAAGAAAATTTTGACTCTACTACCTGCAGTCTAGCAGATTGCACATTCCTGAGCCATAACTGTCACTAAGACCAGTGAAGACCAAATCCCCTAACCAAAGAAAGCAAATGCAGCAAACAAGCCCTGACAAATATCAGCCTTCCCTGTCCTATGAAAATATGAGATGATACCTTTTTTTAAGAGAACCCCTTCTTGACTTAAAAGATATCCTTGGCTTACTACTTTACTCTTCTCAACCAGTTCATTTCATGTAACTCAAGATGATTGCAGTATTGCTTCTGTGACCATAAAATTAATCCTATTCTAACAGGAATGTCTGCAAAGTCATTAGTGTTTTCAGTGAATGCATCTTTCTGCTCCTTTTTCTAGAAGTACAATTCTGTATTGTAATCTGTCCCCTTTGAACTGAAACATCTCATTTTCAAGCATCAGTGTAAGTAAACATCTGAAGCAACGGACAATTTTTTCATGATAAAGAATTGTATAGCTGGTATATTTCCCAAGAGACAATATAAATTATTTGTAAAATACACCCAGCATCCACCATCCAGGAGAATAAAAATCCAGCAGTTTCTCATGAAACAAGGTCTCTTGAGGGCCCGCTCTCAGGGCTGCTTCTTTGCTACCTAGCTGGTTTTTCATACTAAATTCCCCAAAATGAAATTGATTTTAATCAACTTCTTAAAAAACTCATTCTACATTCACCTACTCTATTTTTATTTATTTATATTTTAAAGTCCAGTGATTTTGAGATATTGCCTTTCACATTTATAACCTCAAGGGCATTTGAAGTGCTGATGACATTGCGATCACTAGACTTTAGATGACTCTCAACTTTTATCTTATTTATCATCCTTGTCTTATTTTCCAACAATATTAGGAATAAGTACAAAATAACCAGTACTTCTACTGGATAGTCCACAAAATGTATCAGAAAAGAGTCCTGTTGTACCTGCAGGAAGAGGTACCCTTTCTTATCAATTGCATAATTGCCGGCCCAGTCAATATTAACTAATTGAATTCCCAATGATTAATGATCTATCCTTTTTATAGGATTTTCTTATCTTCCTTCTCTTTCTAAATCTTGCCTAGGAGGCCTATACCAATTTTCAGTGATTTTTAGGTTTTAATTTCTGTATCTTTCATCTTCATCTAAACTGTCTCTACTCAGGTGTCTAAACTAAACATGCCATTTATTTCTTTTGTCAAGTAACATTCTTCAAACATATTGCCATATGTCTTTCTGTCTTGCTGTGTCTATGCCTTTATATATATTTATCAAGGCACTTCAACATTTATTCAGTTTTTTGGGACATATTTAAAAAATGGATATTAGGAACAAGACATATTTGTGTACCTAATTAACACTGTATAGAGATCTGCTTTTGTCTGTCTACACGTTTTAAAAAGTACTCTGAAAATGCATGCATTCCTGAAGAAATGAGGTATTTCAATAAGTGTGACTTTACTGGATAGTCTCAGTTAAATGGACACTTTTTGTTATCCACTAATTGCTGTAGAAGCTCACCTCATCTAAAAAACCTCACCCTAAATTGCTTAATATTAGGCAGTCATCTCTACAAACAGTCGTTTCAACAAGTCTGTGCTACAGGTTTTGTGTGCATGATGGGATTAAGAATGCTTTTCTACATCATCAGTGAAGTCAAGTTTATAACTGTCATAGTTTCGAAGATACTTTTTACATTATTACTATTTATTAAGCAAATATTACTTATTTATTACATTATTACTATTAGTTAAAAATTACTTTATTATTACATTATTACTATTTATTAAGCAAATCACTAACACAAATAAAAACGTAGTTATTGTAAAGAAGAATAATTACACTATAACCAGACATAGACTGAGCCACTGTGTAAGTTTAGCCCATACTCAGGGCTAAACCGTAGCAGTTAGTCTGTCACCTGATGCTCTCTCCCGGTTGGGAAGTAGAATCAGGGGAAAAAAGGCAGAAGGTTCATGAACTGAGTAGAAACAGATTTAATAGAATAACAAAACTGATACAATTGACATAAAGTATGGAAGGTTCTACTCAGCCCAATCCTTAATGTTGACAGCAGGAACAGAAGACCACAAAGAAGGAGGAGCCCCAGAGAAAGGAGGAACTCCACCCTCAGTGAGATCCCTCCTTTTATAATGAGCATGATGAAGTGGTGTGGGATACACCTGTGAGTCAGCTGCCTTCATTGGATCTCCCAGCTGACTCAGGGCTACTCATGCCTGCATGGCTGGCCCATGGGCTTGTGCCTGGGGAACCAGGACAGCCAGAAAGTTCTGACCCCTCTGTGTGCTTGTATTATTTGGTGCTGATTTTTACCGTAATGACATAAAGTAAGATTAAGTCAAAGATAAAGATTTTTTTCACTATGAAAATTCCATTTCATTCAGTGGGTCAAAAGATAAGGGAAAATGGAAATCAAGTTTGTGCTGCCATACATGCAGCAAGCAGCCAGGGCAGTCAGCACTGTTAAGTGTTGTAACTGCTGCTTGGGTGCAGCACCTAGGCTACTTTCAGCAATGCATTGAAACATTTTAACTTGTAGAGCTGAAGAAAAGCAGAAACCTGAACTCTTGAGACGACAGGCTTGCCTCAAAAGAAATCTTCTGAATGTCACTAAAAGATTTAGTGTTACTTACCTGAGCCACTTACATAGCATTGCAGAACAATGTCTTGATTTGTTTAGTTGAAAGCTTTTATATCTATCACCTTGGAAACAAAATGTGAATAGGTAGTTGTTCGCTTTAAAACAAGTGCTGGATTTATAGCTTTGATGGCTGATGCACTGTTCACAGTCAGTGACATGTACAGTTCAGCAGTTTCTTTTACTGTCCTGCCAAGGTGCTTCAGCCACAGAATCATAGAATCACTGTGGTTGGAAAAGACCTCCAGGATCACCAAGTCCAACCTTTATCCCATCATCTCCCTAACTGCTAGACCATAGCCTCAAGTGCTTCATCCGCTCGTTTTTTAAACACCTCCAGGGACAGTGACTCCACCACCTCCCTGGGCAGCCTGTTCCGGTGCCTAACCACCCTCTCAGGAAAGAACTTCTTCCTAATATCCAACCTAAACTTCCCCTGACGCAACTTGAGGCCATTTCCTCTTGTCCTATCATTAGTAATTTGGGAGAAGAAACCAACAGCAGCCTCACTACAACCTCCTTTTAGGTAGTTGTAGAGGGCAATGAGGTCTCCTCTCAGTCTCCTCTTCTCCAGACTAAACAACCCCAATTCCTTCAGCCAGTCTTCATAAGGCCTGTTTTCCAGACCTCTCACCAGCCTCGTTGCCCTTCTCTGGACTCGCTCCAGCACCTCAATGTCCTTCTTATACTGTAGTGCCCAGAACTGGACACAGCATCAGAGTATACCCCCATTATAAATATTTAAGCCAGCAGAAGGAAATATGACGTCTTCAGTGTTTAAATAATGCCATCAGTAGCATTTCTGGTTGTAAAAAAAAAGCCAGAAATATATATTGAACATCCTGTGAACTGCTAGTAGCCTTTGCCTAGATACCTGTATCATCTTCACCTGAAATTAGTGTGGAATAATAAGCAAGCTGCTTTTCGGCTAGTTTTTTGACTACTATATAAAAACTTTTAGGAACAACTGCAAAAGAGCATAGAATAGTAATCAGGATCCCCTTGAGCATAAACACAGACAGGTTTGGGCACATGGTACCCTTGGGAACAAGGTGTACTCCACTGCAGAACACTTTTTACCAGGTTAGATCATTTTTACTGATAGATACGTGAGGTACTCTTCAGTAACCGAAGAAGTGATTAGTGCTGTAATAATCCAGCTGCCCTAAAGTAAAACAACAAAAAAAAGGGAGTAGACCAGATGCAGCCCAAAATTTGGGAGGTGATTTGAAAATTTATTCAGTGCCTTTAGCAGAACAAAAATCTCTGTTTTATGTAAAAAAACACTCACAAATATTACACATATATTAGTATGTACTGCAGTACCCAGACTAAGAGCTCCTTTTTCCCCACGCCCAGCCACTTTTTTTTTCCCCCCTAAAACTCATCAAAATAAAACTAATGCAAAACTACTTGTTACTAATTGCTTATATTTGCAGACAGCAATCCATGCAGTTCTGGAGGCCTGGCAGCAAGTTAATGAGGTTTGAGTATTCAATAACTGAGATAAAACTGACTCAGAGAAACAACAGAGCTGTCAGGCTGTCATTTCTAACAGGCAGCATAATGAAATCTATAACAGAGGGCAGTTAAGAATAAATGCACAATAATAATCTGGCTGGAAATAACAATCTAACAATCATTTTCCATATTTAAGGATTGCCCTTCTTAACTCACTAAATTGTTTATGTATTTATGTATTTGACAAATACCCAGCAAAGGCAGTAACCACATGGAATAAATGTGTACGTATTTAGCACCTTTTTTTGCAGGGCACAGCAGTATTTAAAGACAAATTCTCCAGGAGAATAATTAAGTCCATGCAACGCAAGTATTACAGCAACAGTAGTCCTCACAGGGTTGAACAGTATTTAAATATATACTGTTTGAATTCTGACCTCAGTGCTCCCAATAGGAAGATGACAAAAAAATAAAAGCACATAATTGCTGAATATTAAATCTATTGTTTGGATATACTCTGGACACACACACAAAAAGGGACGTTCATTACAGTGAGGATATGGAAATTGCTCTCCATCAGAAATTAATTTATCTTCCAAAATCTGAGTCAAGGGGAGGAAATGAACCTAAATTCCTCCTCTTCCAAAAAAAGAAAACTTGCATATATTTCCTCACGTGTGCTCAGCATTCAGTAAACCTTCCAGTGGGTCCCGAGGCACCAGGTCCCTTAATATGTCTCTGTATGGTGTAAGGTTTCTGATGTACTCAGCATCCAGTCTGCAGCAGACGGTGCAAAGCCTGGATGTAGGTTTCAGAGGATCTGGGCACTCTGGAGGGGCAGCCCCTACACAAAGAGAATTTCAGAGTGGCGGCAGCAGATCTAATTGAGTGTTTCAGTGTAGCAGCAGTTGTTTCAAATAACCAGCATTTAGCTCTCTTATTCACCATACATTTGAAACATAGGAAAACAAATAGAAGCTGTTAGAGCATTAATCTAATAATTTCTTGTGGTAAACACATATTACTGATTCCATTTTTCCAGCACTGTAACTCACATTACTGATGATGGATAATAAGGCATCTCATCTCTGCTACAAACTAAGAAACCATCTTTGTACAGCCTAATTCCTACAACACAATTAAACCATAGGAACACAATATTTCATGTAGCAGAGCTATGTATTTAGTTGAAAATGAATGTGTGTAACATGGGAAGCATATGCAGATGTTTTCAAAGCAAGATGCAGTCCTTCAGTCCCACAGCTTTGACTGGAGTGAATGAAAGACACAGACTAACACTGAGCACCAGAACTATGAGACCATATCACTCACTACTCCCACAGCCCAGCATCCTTCCAGTACTGTCAACAGAAAGACTCTTGCTGATTATCTTGCTACCCTGGGCTCCCATTATGTACAGTGATATTGACAATAAGGGATGAAAACCATTATCTATCACTTACTAGTATTATAACTAGGGATTCCTGTAGACTCCGCTTTTAACAGCCAAGTGCAGTAAAAAAAATGTTTTAATTTAAATAAACTGCCTGAAAATTAGCAGAGAAATATAATAAGCCTGGTCAAAATCTGTTGTGGTGGTTTTAGGGTTGTTTTTCTGTTTTGTTTTGGGGTTTTTTTGTCTATATTATGATGCTTTCTTCTTGGATACTATAAGAATGCCAGTTTTTTGTAAGCAGTTCCTTATGCCTGCAAATATCAGGGCTTAGAAAACAGATGTGTGCCATCTTTTTAAACCTAAGAAGGATGTTCTTGCAGTTCCTACTTGGCTTAACGTCAAATACCATAAGCCACTATGATCTTTACTTGTGCACAAATGTACTCTTGAAAGATGTGGTCTGTTTGGTTTCCATTGTTATTTCCATTATTGTTATGAAACACATCTGTTATGGATAATGCTATGTAAAGTAGAAAAACATAGTACAAGATATTGTCAAAGTCGTAGTTTCTGTTGGTTTTGGGGTGGGTTTGGAGTTATTGGTTCAGAAACTGCATAGAATAAAATTTAGAGCCTGGTAACCAGGGACCAGCGTCAGAAAATTGTTCCCAGATCCCTGGAGCTGGAAAAGTCACAAAATAGTGTTTGCCATTGTTGCTAACACTAGCCATTTGTTTCAGTCTAGCTGAATTGGGTTTCCCTTTGAACAAAATAACAGCTGCAACTGCACAGAAGTTTCATTTCACTTGCAGAACTTAAACAAGCTGAATTTTGAACTGTAATATGCACTGAATAAAGGACAGTAACATCTTCCTTAGCCACCACTGACTGGAACCTATACCTTCCTTCACCATGTAAAGGAAAAACTTAGCTGATATTTCCCTCTACATGACATGGGAACAGTTTCAGTGTTACTTTGCTCATCACACTTTTACATGTGGTGATACCTCTGTGCTTTAAAAATCAGTAAGCTTGGGTTTCAGGTCATTCTGAAATGCCAAAATAGTTACTGACAGTACTGAAACTCTTTCCCTCTACCAGTAGCTTATGCAATTTGTTAATTAGGTCTACCATGAAAATTTCTGGGTCTAATTTCATGTGTCCTGAAATGGAATACTTAATCTTCAAGCATGTTGAAAATGAATCACAGAATCACAGAATGTTAGGGACTGGAAGGGACCTCAAGAGATCATCTAGACCAATCCCCCTGCAGGAGCAGGAATACCTAGATCAGGTCACACAGGAACACGTCCAGGTGGGTTTTGAATGTCTCCAAAGAAGGAGACTCCACGACCTCTCTGGGCAGCCTGTTCCAGTGCTCTGTCAACCTCACTGTGAAGAAGACACAATATGTCTTCCTCATATTTATGGGGAACCTCCTATGTTCCAGCTTGCATCCGTTGCCCCTTGTCCTATCATTGGATGTCACTGAGAAGAGACTGGCTCCATCCTCATGACACTCACCCTTTACATATTTATAAACATTAATGACGTCACCCCTCAGTCTCCTCTCCTCCAAGCTAAAGAGACCCAGCTCCCTCAGCCTTCCCTCATAAGGGAGATGTTCCACTCCATCATCTTTGTGGCTCTGTGCTGAACTCTCTCAAGCAGTTCCCTGTCCTTCTTGAACTGGGGGGTCCCAGAACTGGACACAATATTCCAGATGCGGCCTCACCAGGGCAGAGCACAGAAAGCAGCATAGAAAAATAAAAATTAAAAAAAATCTGCAAAAATGCAGCTTCTAAATGGAAGAGAAATAAGGACCTTTGTTTTCTGTCTTTTCAATGCAAGGTTTAAAAACACAAAACACTTATATCCGTATCCTTCCTCTAGTGTGCTTTACAGTAGACCAAATCATTCACAAACGCACCGAGAGATGGACCTTTGTATGAACTACTAAAATAGTAATTGTATCAGATACTAAAAATAAAAATAACTACAATCTGGAGCCTAGGACATTTGACTGGTAGGTGGAATACGATGAGCAAAAGCTACTGAAAAGAGATCTGAAACACAGTCTTCTATTTCACAGGAGAATACCCCAACTTATGAGAGAGAGGGAAATGAGGATAAATTACCATTTTCATTCTATGGCAGTTTTCTGAATGTAATCCTTCATTTCCTTGGCTTTTATTGCAACTGTTGAAAAATTTATCAGTATTTCAAAATACGGTTTCAGCATTGCATTCTCATTTCAGCTATTCTGAAAGCGCATTTTTGAGGAACAAATGGTGTAAAAGAAAACTATCATTCAGCTCAACTTTTGAGTGATCCGATTGCCTTGTATCATCCCATAGTCTGGTCAGCATCTAAAGTAAGTTTCCAGTTAGAGACAGTTTGGGTGCATAGCAAAAGGTTAGTAAGCGTATTCCTTGCAGCTACCTTTAGAGCTGATGATAGAGATTTCAGTATTTCTGGAGAACACTATAATATGATTTCGGCAAAAAAATTACAATTTATCCTGCTCATCAAATCATTCCATTTTCAAAACAATTGCAAAATACACAATGTGGAGACCTCCTAACGTACATTAGTATTTAAAACAAAACTGAGACTCAAAAAAATATCCTGAAATGTTGTGAAATGGCCTCCTGCTGCCAAGATTAATAAAACAAACAAACCAACCCCCTCTACTCTTTTCAACTTGATAAGTGTTGACATAATACTGCATAAAAAGAAAACATGTCCACTTTTCTGTCACTCCTATAAGCCAATTATTTATCACGGGAAATTTATTTTAATTTTAACCTAGCTGAAGCTAAATCTACACTGTCAATATTCAGAAAGATAGGGGAGTCCTTAATTCTAGGCCAGAATATATGAATGATGTTCTTTCACAAGTGTTAGAAGCATCAGAATTTTTATTAGCTTTTCCTTGTTATGTCCACCCCTTTTTCTTTTTCCATCTATGTCCATGGTCATTTTCCTCTGTCCTTTACTAACTTTTTTTTTTCAGGTTTTCTTCCATCTTGTCTATATTTTATATTAAATTCTCCTTTAAATAAAATAGGAATTAAGTTTTAGGTCCAGCTCAGGGGATCTTAAATTTTCTTGTCTGGAAACTAGGCAACATCTCTGCATCTCTCTCACAAATACAGCATATCTAACAGAATAGAAAATGTTCTAGTATTTACTTATTTTCCTTTCTGTTGAACAGTATCGGGAATCCAACATGAAAAATCATGTCATTTAAGATTTTCACAGCAACAGATGATACAATTTCAGGGAAGAACACAGATACTTCTAAGGCCTGTAGCTATTTCCTCCCTACTCATTGACTTAACTATGTTAAGTTCCACTTTCATTCTAAGTCTGTGATCTTGAAGAGGCATCATGGAAAGAGCTAAAAAAATGTTGAGACCTTTTCTTCTACCATAATCTTAATACAAAAAGGAGCACTGATATTCCGTTTACCCTGTTCTAATGTGCCTTTTACCCTGTTTTAAAAAAATGGTTGTTGGAGCACTATTGTCTATTTAAAAATATCTTACTGTTGTAAAGAAAAAAAGAGTCATTGCATTGATCTTGGTGCTGGAAATATGAGTGAGTTATGAATGACAGACTGAGGAATCCTAATCAATATAAAAAGAGAGCTTTAAAGATCATTTAATTGAAGTAGAGTAAGTAGAATCTTACATGGTTTAAATAATGTCAACAGAAAAGTTACTGTTTTCAGCTCAGTACACATGATAAGACTTTGAGAGTCATAAGTACCTAATACCATCTCAGGAATTTAGTAGTAGGTAAAGATTAAAGCTTACTGTCTCCACAGGGTGCTGAGCTCTTGATTCATGTTTTTTATAACATCAAGTCTGGATTATTGTAATACCCTGTTTGTAGGCCTCTTTGCTTGCCGTTCACAAGCTTCAACATGCACAGATTATAACAACTTGGATTCTCAGTGGAATTGAACTGTATCAACGTCCTGCCAGTCTTGATTGCCTTTTTGTCAGATTTGAAATGATTTTTAAATGTGCATATCACCTACTTTTATTTTTAAACATTTAGTAACTTTTTTCCAACTTTTTTTTTTACTTAATGAATCATCATTTTCTCTACTTGCTGCATATTACGGTGTCAACTGTACCATTGGCTACAGACTTAAAGCAGATGTGCCCTCAACATAACATGGAATAGGGTGAGAGAAAGCACTCAGACTGGGATAAATATTATAAACTCTACAGAACAGATTTCTTAATGCATGTTTTGCTTTTTCTCTTGTTTTATTTTTCAGAACGTGTCTGGCTGTAGTGAAGTAATACTGTAAACTTGAGGAGTAGAAGATAGCTTAGTCTTTTTAAATATACTTTAAGCATTTGAAAAGTATCATTGGAGAACAGTAGCTAATACTTCATGAATCTATACAAATTAGCTATCCCAGCTATGTATTCTAAGGCATGAAGGCAATAAAATAACGAGCTCATGGTACTACTCACAATTACTGACAAGTCATGGAAAAAATCATGGAAATGGAGAGAGGTAATAAGTGATTGGAGAAAAATAATACGAATTGTAATAGTGATATCTTAAAGAAAAAAGAAGAGTGTTATCTTTTTATTTGTCATTCACTGTTTCTATTCCCATAACAAAAGAAATATTTAAACTAGGGAAAAAATCAAGTATTTAGACTTATTTTCAAGAGAATGCAGCATTCTAAAGATGACTGTAAATTTCATTAAAGTCTTCTAGTTACATAAATAAAAGTAACTTGGATATGCCAGCAATATCAAATCAACATGTACTGCAACTCCAGCTCTGAAAAGAAATGTACATACCAGGAATCTGAACAGGAACTGAGTGAAATCTAATGCGAAAAATTTAGGATATTAAAAAATTAATTACAGTATTTCAGCAAGTTGAAAGGTTTTGAAATCAAACCCTAGGAAACTACTGTGTAAGTGATTTTGTTTCTCTGCTAGGTAAGTAAAATAAATATGGAGATAAGTAAGACAAACTGTAATGTCACAGAATGTGATGTCAATTATCTGTAAGTATGTGAAGGCATAAACAACAATAGTGCACACAAATTCAGTTTGGTCTATGAGAATGTAATTACATTTTTGCTGAAAAACGGAGGGAAAAGAATTACTGTAAGCATTGCAAATGTCTCACAAAATGAGAGCAGCCTTGCCTATTGCAATGGGCAAAACACTAGAGGCTGCAATGTCTTGAACAATCTTGTATTATCATAAGAATTGATTGGGAAGTAATGTATAATCCCATGTCTAGCATCCAAGATTCTGTTACGGCTCTGAAATTTTTCCATTCTTGAAAACGGACCTCTCTCTCAAAAGGCATCTGAAAGAATATTCATTCCAGTCATACGCAGTATTGCAGATAATATACATGATAATCTTTTTGATCAGAAATTTTTCTAATAGTAAAATTGGACAATAATATACAAATCCTTCAGAAACACAAAATTTAGAACATTTAAATACCACCAACTAACCAACAAGCATCATTTGTGGAGGCCTTTTCCTTACACAGAACTTTTTAAACTACGATGCCAAAAACTACCTTGAGGCAAAAACATGTTAGACAAAGCTCTTATCAGCCGCTCTGCTTTTTCCCCATTAGAATTTTTTCATAATGATTCTTTATCATCTGTGTTTAGAATGTATGATATTGGCTAAGGTGTGACTCTGCCTTTGTGGGGAAAAGAAAACATTGCACTTCTGATTTGTCCTTGCTCTTAATTAAAATGTAGGCATATTTCCAAGACTGCATGTACTATGAAGACCATGAGATTTAAAATAAGTAGCATGCTCATTCATATTTGTGAAGTGGGTGAGCAGGAAAGTATCTACTCTACCTATGGCTGATATCTAAGGAAGTGACCCTAAATCATCTGTGTCTATATTGAGTAATGTATAGGCAACATGTTAAGAACATTCAATCTTCTTTAACTTTATCCACTCAAGAATCTGTTTATCTAGATTTAGAAAGCCGAAGAGGAAAAGGGAAAGAAACAAACAAACAAAAAAAAACAGCCTAGCAAAAAAGTAAAAGGAGAATAGAATAGGGATATAAAAAAGATTGAGAAAAAAATCTTATTGAATAGTCCTGCATTCTTACTCGTTTGGAGTAATATTTATCATTACAGGTAATCAATCACTGAAAGTTAGTATTCTGTTATTTATCACTGAGTGCTGACTCAAACTGACAGAAATGAACGGAGTCATCAAGAATAGTGCAGCAAGCCACTGAAGTCAATGACAATGGTGTCTTTGATTTTAGCTGTAAGAATTTCACCCAGTATAACAAGGATCTAAAAATTCACTGTGGCCAGGATGCTTCTAGAATAGTATGTAATATTATACAGAAATAGTATATTAAAATGTGATTATTTTGATGTTACCTCACTGTCTGCTCATCTCCTCTTGGTCCATTCCTCCACCTACTTGTGGTGTCATCATAAAATGAGATTGAGTTTTCTGGGACAGCTTCTACTTTTTTATTATTTATATGTAAAAGCCTTGATGAAGTAGGACCCTTTGCTTTGATTTGGGCTCATGGGAAAAATACAACTAAGATGACAATAAGTATCAAATTACCATCAGGTTTAGTACTTCCTAAGCTCTAATCAATGTTCTCTTTTATAGTGTGCTGTTTTAAGAGCAAACCTGTTAAAGCTTTCACAAAAATATAAGTAAATACAGTATTTATTGACTGTCAGTCTTAAAAGTTTGTGCTAAACAATTACATATTGTCAACATTTTAGAACCAACTCCTTTTATTTTCTTCTCTTCCTCTGTTTTGGTCTGAGAGGCTGTTTATCTCCTTTATACTCAGACATTTTTCTTTGCAGCAATTCCTGTGTAGAAATGCCTTACTTAATTTTTTAATAAGGGCTCTTATTTTTTTGTCCAGATCTGCTCCCTTTTCTTTAGCCTTTAAGTCTTTCTTTTCCCAAAATATGGTATATATTCTCCTAGTCTAAATAAGTGCTCTCATTCAGACCTGTATAATGTTTCCTGAATATTCAGATTCCAAGGAGGCTTTCTGTATGCACTGTCTTGTGTGTAAACTATCATCTTAATACTTTCAAAGTCTTTTAACTCTTCCAGCTACAGAGGCAAAATGTAAATATAACATTAGAAAAGACATGGGAGAGCACAGAAGTATAACAAGATCAGTTTTTCTGTTCCAAAATTCCAGGCACACTACAGTGGTATTTTTTTACTCAATATTGGAAAAGAGATTCTGTCTTGGGATGATTAGAATTTCATATAGCTGCAAAAAGAGCTTTTTTTGGTCTTACATAGTTTCACATTTTCTGTGTTTTTATTCTGATTGCATCTTTTCCTAGTTATATGGCTAAAGCACAT
The DNA here is from genome assembly GCA_028020825.1 of Podargus strigoides. NCBI lineage: Eukaryota > Metazoa > Chordata > Aves > Caprimulgiformes > Podargidae > Podargus > Podargus strigoides. The sequence goes on from CM051621.1 coordinate 69,677,245, forward strand.
TGACAGTAAAATGCTTTGTAGGAATTCTTTCATGGGTTCTTTCTTTCCTGATCAGTCTATCCTTTAAAACACTAATCCAGTATAATAACCTCAGATTTACATCAGGGAAACAGAGGACAATTTTTTTTTTTCAGTCAGTGCATTTGGTGCCTATGTCCTGACTATAGACAAGCAGCTTCTCCATATTGGAAGAGATATCTCCTTTCTTGGACTCTTTTTCTCTACCTCTTATTCCTTGTTTTTATAAAAATAAGGATTTCCTCATAAGTTTTTTCTTCTTTTTCTTTTTTGCCAGCTCAATTGTTTGTCTTTGCTATAGCACTGAATGTATTTCAAAATAGGTTTCATTGATGTGTCTGCCAGATCTGCTGCTTACACAAACTCAGGTTATTTATTACCTTCCTGCACCGAACTGGACAATCCCTTGAGTTACAATATGCTGTTAAAAATTATGCATATAAGGCAACTTTCAATAAAAGTTTCCAAAGATCTGTCTAAATGTTGATCAGCTGATACAATAAGTGGCTTAAACAAAAAACCAACCCTCCCTTCAAAGTGATGAGACTTCTATTAAAGTCATTTATAAACTAGGTATTTTACAGGATCATTCAGGATTTCTTTACATTTCACATAACATGATACCAAAACTTTATAAATGGAAAAAGCAAAGAGAGAAGGAAGAGAGAACCCTCCCTGACTGCCTTCTCTTCTTGGTATACCTCAAAAGGTTCATGCTCACTTTAAAAATAAAATAGTAGGCTTGGTACTGAAAATCCCAACTGAAGGAACGAATCTCAAAGAACCATTGTATAAAATGTCTAAATCCCAGAGAGAAGCAGACACATCCCTGTCCTCACCATTTCCTACTGGCTGCTTACATTGCTTTTCAGCTGGTTTTGTGTCTTGCATGGATGTATTAGACACTGGTCTTCCCCGCACTGCACAGAGTCAGCATGACAGTCTGCTTATAGAGCAAATGCCTAAACAAAGGACATGATGACATTGAATACTCTTGCAGTAAAGACCCTTTGGGGTTCTAGGTATTCAGTACTCATTCTGTCTAATTCTATGCAATTGAGTTCTGGGTTTACTTTTTGACAGCAAGATGACTTACTAAGTGTCTCTCTGGCTTTGAAGTCAGTGCTCTGCTTTTGTATCATTTCAGCTGCCAGCACTTTAAGTGATGTAAATATTAACACGAGCTGCTACAGTAAAGGAAAGACAGAAAGACAACAGATTCTTCAGGCTTCTGGTAATTTTTTTACACTTATGAGGGAGATGAAAATGTCAAATCCTACACAGGAGCTAAGTCTACTTCACTCCATTGCTTACTCAGCCAGCAAACCCAGAGCTGAATAGCTCAGTTATTGGGCAGAACTCATGCTATCTGGCTCTTTAGAGTAGATACTCAGGCACAATTTTTTACAGCATATTTTTTTTCTTTGTTCAAATAGTCACTCTTTTACATTAAGCCTGAAAGCCTGGAAATACACAGACACTTTCTCAAAAACAAAACCCCCTGAGAACTAACATCACAATATCTCTTCTAAAAATCTCTGTGTTCATGAAACTGAACTTCTTAATTATCCCCTTTTAAATTCCACCTGATAATTTCTCTTTGTAAGTAAAATATAGGGATTTTTCCCTAAGTGTTTTAGTTTTGCAGAACTCAGATTCATTTTTCCTACTTATGCCAAAAACAACAGAAGCAGACAGAGTCCAAGGGCATTTTCCTTTTGGGCCTAGAATACCAAGTCTGTATAACTGGACCAACAATAAATGTATTTGTACTATCATTTAATATTTTACAGTGAAAGGAGTTATATCCTGGATATATATATGACTAATAGGAATAAAACAATGAAAAGTCTACACAGCACATAAAGAAAAACCAGAAAACCAAAGCACTGCGAACAGTTATACAGTGTTGTATACTAGCACAGGATATGTGAAGTGTGCATTGGCATGTAAATCTGTAATCAATGAAATGCTCCCACACTAAGAATGTCTTCTGAACATTTTTTAAATCTTAAATGTCTTTATAAAAAACAGGGAATGCAAAGTCTAATAATTTTACAGAGAGCACTCAGACTGGTTAGCATCAGTGATAATTCATATTAAGAAAAGAAGAGGAAAAATTGCTGGGAAAATGTTGCATTTATGTATGCGGATTACGTAAATAATTAAACATTAAGCTGATTTACTTTAATTACAATATTCAACAAGCTTAGCAGCCACTTACAGGGAAGATAAACTATAAGTGACTTACCTTTAAAGTGGGCAGAGCCATTCCCATTCAGCAACTCCCCTTGGATACTATCATTGTCCAGTGGGGTGGGGCTTAGAAATCAAACATTGTTGTATGATGAGGTAGTTAACATTCCAGTGCTAAAGAATAAATTAAAAACAATTCTAAAGATCTTTCTGATATAGACCTTTGATTTAGTTTAGTACTCACTCTATAGTAAACCTAAATGCTTTTGCTCTAACATGCAATCACTATCTACAGAGAAGGACCCCAAACTGGAATGCATTAAGGATGTATTTTCTCTTGCATTTTGTTTAGGGAAATGACACTTGAAGCACATCAAAATTATGTGATATTGATGCTACTCAAGGAACAGATAACAAAACACTCTAATGTCAAAAGTCATTTCATTTTTCTATCAAGAAGAATGAGGCCATCTCTAAACATATTAAAATATTATTCACTTTGACAATAAAACTAGTTCCACGACATGAACTATTGCTATATTAGAGAAGGGAAGCAATCAGTATTTTTCATCTTCTAAGAACCTCTATAATACAAAAAATCCATCATGTCTAATGGAATCGGTAAGTACCTGGAAGGCAAATGTCTTTTCTTATTTCCAGTGTGAAATCTGGTTTGAAACAAGCACTTAGAGTTAACTCACTTCTGTAATATCCAGAAAAGTTTGACCAATAATGAATGAATATTATCCGTATCTTTTTTTGAAATGACATAAATTTTTCATTACTACTCCATGGTACATTGTTGCACCTTTAAAGAGTCCTAAAGGGATGCCTATGTGGCTGCACATAATATTCAACAGTACTCCAAATGGTAATATCTCCAAAGATCTGAACTTAAAGCAGTTAGTTGTTCAAAGTTGTTAACTGTTATTACCCACTTGCCTATTTTTTTCTGCTAATCTATTAGACTTATTACAGTCTGTTACACTAACAGCAACATCTGTGCTACTAGCGGCATTCCATATAAGTATTTTTAAATGTGCTTCATGTCAGATATCAAATCAAGCATTATGGGTGATGAGAATACAATTTTGTGCATTTCATTATGAAAAGCTTCAATATGACTGAGAAGTAATCATCCCTCATGGATTTAATGAAACACATAGTAAAAAAAGAAACGCACAGCAATATTGAGTAAACTTTATAAATTACTTTCTTATTTACAAATCAAGAACTTCAGTACTTCAGCTGTAGCAGGTTGACCCTTTCTCTGTCAATATTTAAATTGCTGCCGCTCTGTATCAGCTCTAGTACTTTCGTGATCATCACAGAGTGTTATAGTTTCATGATTGGTACAGTGTAGCTACTCCCTCTAACTTTATGCGTCGAGAAGCTGGATTATTGTGATGGAATTTCTCTTTGCTTGGGAAAGACAGAATTCTTTCTGAAGTAGGGACAGTTATTTACTTTTTACTTACTTAAGACTCAGTCAGAACAGCCACTCCACAGTTTACTTTCTTCTCCCCTAAGGAGCAACCTATGGATCCATTGAGCTCAACCTTAATGTTCCTAAAAACACACTACTGTGTCACATGTCTAGTGGAGCCGAGTTCCATATCTAAGGCACCAGCAAGGTTGTGTGTGCTTTTTGAATTATATCGTTTTCACAAGGAGTGAAATGTGGAGGAATGGCTTGCTGAACAGGGCCGAATGTAACAACTGTGAGCACAGGGCTGAATGTAGCAGCTGTGAGCGAGCAGTACTGATAACGGGAGCTGTACTGCTGATAGCTGTAGCTTCCCAGGGTCACTCTGACCTGGAAGCTTGCGGAAAGCTCCAAGTCAGGACAAGCCCCGAGGCAAGTCCTGACAAGTCCGAAGCTAGTGGAAAGTTGCAAGGTAGAACCTGCGGGAAGAATCCGGAAGTAGATAACCGCAAGAGGCTGGAATATGCAAATGTAGCTCTATGCTTAACTAATCAAATATAGACGAGTAGGCATAATTTGTGCTTAGCCAATTAGACATAGATATGTAGGCATAATTTAACATAAGTAGGCATAATTAACCTCCAGTGTATAAAAGGCATAGCAGAACTCGAATAAAGAAGAAGCTTGCTTATAACTCATACTGAGTTGCGTCTTGCTTCCCTCGCCTTCTCCGCCATTCTGCAACAGTGAAATGTGACTAAAGGTCTTAGTTCTCTCACAGTGTAGTTCCCTGGACTGCACAGGATGGGGGGAAATGCTATGCTAATTTAATCTACATGAATCGTCAGCACTGAAGTTCACTGCCAGTTTTACTAGCAATGTTAATTACTTAAGCTAATATATCAGTGAGAATCAATTATAAGCAGACTGTGTTTTGTACATGTAATAGGGTTTAGAATATGAAATGCATTGAGATTAGTTAACAGGAGGCTTTCTTGTGATGCCAGAGATCTAACATAGAAACCATAGCACACATACATCTTCAGACTGGTTCATCAAACAGAGACTTATTCAAGGTCTCTTTGTTGCATATTTTATTGTCTTCATGGCAACTTCCCATCACCATTACTAAAGCAGCCAATTCATCGCCATTAGAAATAAATTTCCTAATGCCTAAACAGCTTCCTGAAGATCACAAATTTATTTAACCAGTGCAACCAAATCATGGTCTTGAAAAAGTTTCCTTTTACCACCAACCTGAGCTGTATTTGACAGGACATAAATAGACATGTGCTTCAACATCCTAGTCAAAACCTCTGAGCTATCTAGCCACTTTTTTTTAACTAAGGCTTTTAAAGGCTGTGTAATATTACTATTTTTGAAAACATGGATTTAAATAAACCATTTTTATGGTGTATTGAATCATGATTTTCTTTAATTTAAAATTGCTACTTTCTTTGTTTGATGCATATCATTTTGCAAATCTGCTCTGGTTAATGGGACTTTATAGAGTGCAAAATTAATGATCAGTCTTCTTATTTAAAGACCAGTAGCTAATGTCTCTTTTCTGTGTGAAAATACAAGCACAAAAGCTCCGCTTTCAGACAGAACTCTTAGTTACTATGGTGATATCATGAAGCATGATAGCAAATGTTATTTTAAAGCATTCTTCCATCTCCTATTCAAATGGTTAGTACAAAGTATTCTCCAGTATATTTAGTTAATAGCAGATCAATGTCTCTGTTCCTCTCCTGTCAGGCAAACTATGGACAAAGAGGAGTCATACTGCTTAACAATATTGCATTGGGAGAGTAGATTAAAATAATCAATATGGCTTTTAACACATGCTTTTAATTTTAAACAAAACTCAAAAATTCCAATTCTTGGATTGTCTCCTGCCTGTAATTGTATTGGATGACATTATAACTATTATTTCCCATAGCAACTAACTGTAGGAACATAGGAATTACTACACTAAAACAGATGTTTGGTTCATCTTGTCTGACATCCTGTTTTTCGGACTGCCTGATCATACATACCCTACCAAAATGTGTAAGAAACCACATTTATCAGCAGCAAGAGGTCAGTGAGATAGCCTCTATGTCTTTCATGATCTGCAGGGCTAGCAAAAAGACTAAATATGGTTCCAATATCAGAACTATGTGGGGTAACCCCCCACGGGGCTGTCAAATTAGCTGTAATTCTGAGTTACATTGATTTTAGAGATTTCAATTCCCAGGCGAAATCTAGTGTTTCAATTACACAAATTCTGCTAGAATTCTAACTTAAACAGTAAACATTACAGTGAATGTCTTCCTTACCTTTAAAATCAATTTAATTTCTATGAAACAGTACATCTCATATGTCCGGACAGGATCAGATAGTCCTTGTCCTCTCAAATTCACCAAGTAAAGAAAAACAGTTGTTATATTTTTGTGTATCATGACAAATGTGGCACTGCAGCTTTGCACTAGTTCTCATTAACAGAATGTATTGGCCATAGTGCCACATATGGTAAATGAACATAGTTTCATCTGTGGAAAAAAAACTAAACTATTGTGTATTTCCTAAGGATCTATTCCTTTTAATTCTGCCACTGTCAAAAAGCTGATATTTTATAGTTGCATGGTGACAGTACTACTTAATCCTGCATTATCCAACTTCGGTGCCAGCACTACTAACAGTTCAGTGCTTCAGTAGCCATCTGCTGTTAACCCTTTCAAAGAAAGGGGCAATTACTTATGAGGGCAAACTAGCCACCTAAACTCAAGTGGCATTAATTCTCACTTTGCTAAAAACTATATGAGTCATATATTCAACTATATAGAGAGACTGAAAGAGATAAAGTATCAAAGAGTGGTACTTAAAATAACACATCATTATATAGCATCATTTTGATCACTACAAACAAAAGTAAATTTTAAAAGCAGTTTTCATAACTCCAGTGCGTGCACAACAGCAGGAAAGCTTGGTGTTCTGAAAATTAAACCAAATTATTCTTGTCAAAATAAGACAAGAGAAAACAAGAATTCCCTAAGGAGGTTAATTTTTAGATAACATTATATTTTCCATGGTACTTCTTATGTTACTTAAGTAGTACTTCAAAACTTAAAAGAGAGGAGGAGAGTTTTGAAGTACTGCTTAAGTCTCTCTCCCTTTTCTTCTGGCCCAGAAAGCTAACTGTATCCTGGGCTGCATTAAATAGTGGCCAGCAGGTCAAGGGAAGTGATTCTGCCTCTCTACTCTGCTCTCATGAGACCCCACCTGGAGTACTGTGTTCAGCTCTGGGGCCCCAACATAAGGAGAACACGGACCTGTTGGAGTGGGTCCAGAGGGCCACAAAGACCATCAGAGGGCTGGAGCACCTCTGTTATGAAGACAGGCTGAGGGAGCTGGTATTGTTCAGCCTTGACAAGAGAAGGCTCCAGGGGGACCTGATAGCACCTTTCCAATACATGAAAGGGCCTACAAGAAAGCTGGAGGGGGACTTTTTACAAGAGCATCTAGTGGTAGGACAAGGGAAAATGGCTTTAAACTGGAAGAAGGTAGATTTAGATTAGATATTAGGAAGAAATTCTTTGCAATGAGGGTGGTGAGGCACTGGAACAGGTTGCCCCAGCGAATTTGTGGATGCCCCATCTATGGAAGTATTCAAGGCCAGGTTGGATGGGGCTTTGAGCAACCTGGTCTAGTGGTAAGAGTCCCTGCCCATGGCGGGGGGCTGGAACTAGGTGATATTTATGATCCCTTCCAACCCAAACCATTCTAAGATCCAGCAACACTTTGAGCTAAAAAAACCCCAAGTAATCATATGGAATTAAAGCAATTGAACTGATTAAGTGTTGCTGGACTGAGACCTTTAATTTGCAAAAAAAATAATAGGTGTTTTTTTTCCCTCAGGTATGCTACCAAATTATTTCATTTTTATTTTGTTGTAGATATTCACCAGTAAGTAATCCTGAAAGACTTCCATAACTCAATTAAAATTTAAAAAAAAAAAAAATAAGTATCCAGCTGGTCTGCCAAAATTTCAGACTGTGAACTTGAGAGATGAATGGACAAATATACTGAAATGAGATGAGCTGTTATTTTCTGCAAGAATATATGCAATTGTCTGCTGATTCACATTAATATCTTAAGATGCCCTTAAAAAAATTGGAGTCAGCTGTTCATCATAGCTTCATTCTCTGACTACCTAGTCTTTCTAGGCTTCTTAGAAATATAAGTGATTCACAGGTTTTCTCTATAGACAAAAGATAAAAATTAAGAATGAAATTTGCCAGTGTTTAAATATCTATTGTTTTTCTAATGAGAAAGATCATCCACAGGGAAAGACAGATAGTCTGGAACAAACCCAATGCATTTGTTTCATTCTACAGGATTTTTTTCTTAGGCTCCTATTTTCATTTCCTTAACTCTTTCTGATTTAGTTCTTAATATTTGGGGAAGCCCTATGTCTAATTACTAAATTAGCTCTGTATTAAGAAAATTTCAAAGATACTACTGGCAATGACTTCTGCCTATATTTAGCCTGGACCCGAAGCTAAACTGTAGCAGTTGTTCTACCACCCAATGACCCCTGCCCAGCTGAATGAGTTGAAGTAGAAACAGATTTAATGAAAAAACAAAACTAATACCATCACCAACATGAAGTATACAAGGTTATACTCAGCCTGATTCTTAGGCTCACCAGAAGGAGCTGAAGGCCAAGAGAAAGAAGCATCAGGAAGAGAAACTCCCCACTATCACTAAAATCCCTCCTTTTATAATGAGCAGATGTCAGTAGTACACCTGTGAGTCAGATTGGGGAAGCTGCCCTAACTGAATCCCCCAGCTGACTCGGGGCTAATCATGGCCTGACTGCCATGGCTGGCCCATGGGCCTGTTCCTGGGAAACCAGGACAACTCCCCATTTACTTTCCAGGATAATTCCTTATATACAATCAACCTATATAAATCTTTAAATTATTTAAGAAATCCATACTCCTTCACCTGCCTCAAACATTTCAGGATCCCATCAGAGGATTCCAAATCTATATTTGAATATGTGATTTACATATTCAGCTCACTCCAAAAGTCAATTTGTTGATGATTCATCACAGTTCAAATGGCTAGCCTCAGACAAACAGCTAAAGCATATATTTTTGGCAAACCATTTAACTGATTACCTGAGAAGAATTTTCCCACTAAGTTCTTGCCTGGAGGAGAGAAATAACAGGCTTGGTGCTGTCTAGTGAGGACAACTTAATTTAAATTTTCCTGTTTGAATTAATATCATGGGTAGATCTAAGTGTCATGACAATATTGGTTACAGTTATAGCTTGAACAAGTCCCTAGATCTAAACTTCCAAATAAAAAAAAAAAATTAAAAAGCTTTATGATTGATACTTTTCTGTGGACTGTCAAAAAAGGGTAATTGTGCTATGGCATTTCGCACATCACTACAGAGATCAAGGAAGAATTGTCTTTGTTTGGATTTATATATGTATGGTCATATATTTATATACTGGTACATGTTGCGAGGATTTTTACATCTTGTCAGTCATCAGCTATTGGCTCTGTCAGAACAAGCCACAGACAAATAACAAATGATATGATCCAGTATAGCAAATTCCATTTTCTCATTCTCTTAAGAAAAATTATTATACACACCTTTTTCTTCAATTACATAGTTCTTTATTTTATTGAAAGCTGACACTCTATTCAAACTGATACAATACAGAACTTTGGAAATTAGTTGGCACTGGGTGTGATGGTTTAAGTGATGGTTCAAATTTATAAAAAAAGTAGCTCTTCTTCTAGGATGTGACCAAGTATTACTTTTAATGGACATCACAAACACAGATCAGCCCTCATGAGGAAAGGCTGAACCTTTTCACCAGCCAAGCAATCCAAATTCTAAACGTTTACTAGAAGACATAAAGGTCAGATATGTACCAGTATCTCTAGACACATAGATATGTTACGTCCTTCTCTGAAGGAAATATTAGAGAGAGATGGTAGACGAGAATCAGATCGCAGGCGCTTCTGTTAGAAACAGCATCAGGTGAAATCTCACCCATGGGACGATATATGCTCCCAAACTCAAGTTCTAAAAGATCTGCTGATCAAAGGAGAATACTCAAAATAAGGCCCAAAGTATGGCTATTCTTGCTGAGCATCCCTTTATTCTTGCAATACCAATCATGGGAACTGTTAGGCTTACAGGAATATTGGGGGAAATTGTAAATAATGGAAGTATAAGTAATAGCAAGTCAATATTCAGGGAGTAAAGACACTGAAAGTTCATCAGGAAGAGTAACTGACTGTGGATGCTTGGATAATTTGGATTCCAATGTCTTGTCTTTTTCAAAAATATCAAGAATTCTATCTTTCTTTGGAATAATGAAAAACAAATGAAAGCTACACAGTTAATTTGATTTATTTCAGCCTCACTCCAAAGATTTTTTTTCTCCAATCTGTTCAGTTCCTGCTATTGGTTAGAGTTGATCTCCCTCCTAAATGAACCTCTTTGGAGGGGCGAACCTATTTATAAATAGAAAACAAATCAAGCAGGCAGGCAGAGCAGTGTCTCTGTGACTGCTGAGCTGTGACAAAGTTTTTTATCTAGGAAAGAGAAAATAACTTCTACAAACTTTTTAAAAATGCCTGGAGTTCTTAATGCAATTGCTAAATTAGGAGATGTATGACCACTAACCCTGATATAGACTTAGCTTGGTAATGAATGGCAAATCCACAGGGGCAGAGCACTAACTGGGGAGAATGATGTAGCGTGTAATAAGCTATGTTTAATAGCAAAACCATTTGCATAAAAAAAACCCAATCAGGATTCTGGTTCTCATTCAGATCCTGCTAGATTCAACCAAGTAGTTGGAAGACAATAACTTTAAATGTTGTTAGCAAGTCTGAAAACATAAAGAGTTTTAGGGAAGAAGTACCTTTTAGTATCAGACAAATTATGCTAATTTTCATAGAGCCAGACTTCTGGGTATTCGATCAAACTTTGGACAGAAAATATTTTGTGCTTTTAAATGCTTACTTTCCATTTCTCTTTTATTAAAAAAAAAAAAAAAAAAGAAAGAAAAAAAGAAAAATGTTCAAAGAAAATATTTGAGCTCTTCCTTCATAATCTCTATTAGTACATAAGTTCCTTGAAGTCTGATAGATCTTATGACTAGTTTGATCTGAAGCTATTTGGTTTTGTGCCTCCTGGACCAAGTCCCTCTGGACTACTCATCTGACCTTGAAAGAATTGCTGTTGACTCAGACATCCTTAATTCACCTGTCAACTTTAGCAGTAGTTTGACTGAAGTTTAAGTTAAATTATCCTTTACTTAAGCTGTTTGTTGGAATCCATACAGTCTAATTAAGGCATCCTTTTAATAAGATACTAAGCTATTCTTAATAAATACAAGAAGAATACATCAAACACATTAACATTGTTAGGTGTTGTAAGACAAATTTATACATGCATTTTAAAAACAATGAGGTATTTATTTTTTTCATGGTTGACTTCATTGTTAAGGCTCAATACAACTCAGATTTGACATTTCCAAGTAGTTCTTTCTGAGTTACTTCATGGCAAAACTCTGACCATAATGTATATGAGAAGAGGTACTCTGTCATGTTCATAGAACTCATGAACTGCTTCAGGTTCAATGTAAGCAGTCTGGGAATGATTTGCCAGGGTATCAACGATACTTGCTTCTCCACCCATATTAGAACTAGTCAGTATAAAGTAAACCACTAAGCTATGTGGCACTGCAGCAGTTTATATATATTGAACTTGCAACTCTACCAAATGAGCTTAAATATACAAAATTTTATTCAAAAAAGAAAACTGTGCTGAAAGGCTCATTTACACATCCTGTAAAGGGTATAGAGAGGAATGGGATTTTCATTCTATCTATAAGATGTCCTGATTATGCTTGAAATAGGCTGTGAGGATTTGTACAGCAGACAATAACCAGGTACTACATAATGGTCCCACCCAAACAACAGTCTGAGCAACAACCTTTCTTCTGCCAGCCATACTCATTACCAGTGCCCTCCATTTTTGGAGAACGTGAACTATTGCTAAGGTTTTCCGATTAAAGGCACTATGGTAATAATTTTTTTAAAAAAAATCAAAATGGTTTTAGAAGTTATTTATATTATGTGCTTCAGCAAGGCAGTGAACTACCATTATATTGCAAACTCAGTAAGCACTGTACATTTTAAATTTATCTGACCTTTATGTCATACTGCTAAAACAAATATTATAGGTCATGCTTACAGTATTATTCTAGCGGTGATTCTGGAAAAAAAAGAATAGAAGTCTTTCTAAATATCCGTTTCAGACTGACTTCTTAGCAGGTTATCTAGCTGTAAGAGTTAATATGGTCTTTAGTGGTGTAAACAGCTGGAAAAAATTGATAGTATTATTTGAGATGTCTACTCAAATAATATAGCCAGATCTATTCTCCACATACTTAAAATGATATTCCAAAATCTGAGAGAGTAGAGTAACAAACTCTAAGAATGAATTAAATCCTGGAAAATCTGCCTTACAGAAAGATTTAAGAGGTTCAATCTATTTAGCTCATCAAAGTCAAGCTTAAGAGATCTGTAAGTACACACTTGGAAAGAGGATATCTAATGCCAGAGGGCTTTTCCACATAGCAGGCTAAGATACAACTATATGTCTTGACTGGAAGTTAGAGCTCAAGAAATGCAAATTAGAAGTAAGATATGTTTTAAACAGTAACAATTATTAACCAGTGAGGAAACAATATGGGATGTTCTGGATTCTCTCATATTTGAAATGTTTAAAACCTACCTAAATTTTCCCTTTTGTTTCTTAGAAGACATGACATGTCATGGCTTGATGTTGAGCTAGAGGATTATGAACCCATTCTTGTAGTCACCTGAATACAGCTCCAAGTTTGTGTTGTTTCCACTCTAGAAGAGCCAGTGATACAGCTTGTGTCTAGTCTGTTCAGCACAGGCAGAGAAAGCTCTGGTCCATTTGCCAAATCCCACTATAGTCATTTACATTACATGTCCCGGTGAGGTCAACCAGTGAGTCAACCCTTTTTCTGGTCAATAATAACAATTAAAAAGGCACTTTCATGGCAAATTTGTCTGACCTTCTGGACAAGGTGAATCTCCAGAATAAGCCTCCAGAAAAGACCTCTTTCTCACTGTCAATTATGACTATACTCATAATCTTGTTATGAGAAAAAGGGAAAACTGTGTGCATGTGGAGTCAAGAATTTGTTAGTCCAGTTAATGCTTTAACAGGCTAAAATTCCAAATTATCTAATTAATTTAATAAAGCCTTATTGACAGTACAGTTTAAATTGTCACGCAAAACGTTTACAGTGTATTTTCCAGTGCTCCTCTAGGTCCTAAAGTTGATAGTTTCCAACTTCCTCCAGAAGAGTGCGGAAAGGTGACAAAATATCCTAAGGTCTTTGTTGGTAGGATTCTAATGTCCCTGGTGGGGGCTTCATCCTTCTAAGTGTTGGAATCACTGAAGGTTATTTGTATATGTTCTCCTTATCACAGTCTGCTTCATTCTTAGCAGTACCCAGTTAAAGCCTGTAAATTTTAAGAGATTTTCCCCCAACCCAGTGAACACAAAGGATTGTTGCTTCTTATGAAGGGACCACAGAAGGGTGTCAAGCCACCCCCAGAGCCTGTGACAGCAGGGGAGGCAATGAATTGTCACTTGCCCCTTGACAACTGCTATCCCAGCAAAGCCCAGACAGGGCTGTGGCAAGGGCAAACAGCTGTGACAGCTGGTGCTGTTAGGTCAGTTCAAAGCCTCTGGCTACCTAGTAGTAAATGGCAAAAATTGCTTTCACTGGGCTACATTTGAAGAGATTGTAGAGCAATTGCTTTAGCTGCAGATATCAACATTTTGTCAGACTGCATCGCCCATTCAAATCACTTAACATCAGCGACTTTTATATAAGGTCAGAAGGTGAGGACATCAAGCACTGTACAGAAGTAACTGAGATCTTCAGAGTTAAACCTTTAGTTGTTTTAAAGACTCATACCATAAGCTGTAGTTTTTAATTAATTGATAAAGACACAAGAAAGCTGTAACCTTCCTAAAGGTCTTGGTTATTTAGTTTAATACAGAAATATCGTCCCTCTCTGTTGTGTTTTTTTTTTTTTTTTATGGCAAACACCATCTAAGCAAGCAAGCACATAATCTTCCATCTAATCTCCACTAATAGCTACTTTTGGTTCCTAGAGTAAAAAGCATAAACTCCTTATCCAGAAAGTTGCTCAATTTTTAATGTACAGCTTTTGGTGAAATTTATGCTTGATCCCAATTAGTACTCGGTATGTGTCCTGAACCCCAAGGATTCATTAACTTCACAATTTTTGTCACAGTTGGTACAACTGTAAATGCTATTATTCATATAGAAAAATCAGCCTTTAAAGGGTCATAGCTGTATTATTACTTTTTGAAGCTTAATCAACACTTCACTGCAAAGCTGGAATAACTGCTCTGAATGGCAGGGAACTTCCTATCTGTATGGGGAATCTGAATGGAAGGTAGCTGCATGGAACTTCTACCAAAAGCAAATCTTAATTTACATTTAGGTCCAAATATTGATTACTTCAAACAATTCCTAGAGTAATTACTCACTTCTAGTATATCCCACATACGAATTACGGGACTAAGAATTTTCTCTCCATCCTTTGGTTATTTTTTTTAAATTTTTCTCTCTATGCAAGTAACTACCAGAATCCTTCAGCAGTTGTTTTTACAGCCCACCTTCTTGTTCAAATAATACAACTTAAATGTCTCTGATCAGCTGCTTCTCACAAGCCCTGTATTTAAATACATTTGTTTAAAGTACATTTACTAAAATAGTGACGTTTTCTTGAAAATGCCTATTATTTTGTAAGAAGTTGTGAACTAATTTTCAAATGCACCTTATAACCATTATGCAGTTCAGGCAGTATTTAGATACTTAATTTGACCTAATGGCAACTGAAGACCTTCAGAAGCTCTTTGAATTTAACCCTGCAAAAGCATCAATAAAAAAGCAGCACTGTGAAATATTAAAATGAATACACAAACATTGAAATTATTTCTAATGCTTGCATTAAAGGCTTATGTAGTTGAAGGACACCTGACCAAAAAAGTTGCATTTTACATTAGTGCATAAGACAAATAAAGGGGAAGAAATAACATAGGCAGAAAATCAGAAGCACAATGGTTAGATAATCTCAGAGGAAAATCTTGCACCAGCATAGTGGGATGAAAACAACTGTGGGGAAAGGGAAGAATGGGAGGACAGTCTGGAGAAAAGAGTGACAAAAGCAGTATTTTCTGAACAAAGCAAGCACTCTGTACTGTAGCTGCTCTACTACTAATGACATTTTTTATTTGTGCAAAAAACCTCACCATTCATGAATTTCACAAAGTTGGGTTCTTCTGTTATTTTATTTGACATTCTAGAGGTAAGTAATTTTAACATTTTACTTCTGGATAGGACATGTGAGTAGTATGTTTCATATCCCTTAATTGGAATTCCACTTGCATTTTCAAAATGGAGTTTAGAGCAGGGTATTCTATGAGGGTAGATTTTACTCCCAGCAAGTACAGCAAATCTATGCACAGCTTCTAGTAAAGGCAGTGATTAAGATCATTAGCTGCTATGAAAAGGCATACTGAAGAGCATTATAACACCTGGATACAAACACCCTAGCAGTGGTCTGGATGAAGAAAAACATGAAAAAATATTTCACAGCATTGAGTGCTGACAACCAGCAGAAAGCTGCAGTTCACCAAAACATACCTCTAAATGTAAAATTATCTTCAAGCTCAATTATACAGTGTATGCCACAAAAGCTGGACACACACACTGAGTCAGCTATTGCTTTGCTTTCCTTTGAATTGTTTTCTAGTATGAGATATCAGTCCTGAATCTGCAGAGCCTGGCAGTTTAATTTTTTTAACTTTTTCTTATTCAATCCTGACATCAATGCATTTGTAAAATATTTAAGAGTGCTCATCAGAAAAACTCAGTAGTCAGGCTTTTTTATGAATACCACAGTTCAAAGAGTGAAAGAGACAGACGTGTGCAGACCATTTGGCATTTCTTTATTTCTTTATACCATATATTGATTTTTGCTACAGAGGTGGGGAAACACTCTTTTGTGAAATAAACTTACTGAAAAAAACCTCAGGTAAAGCTCTGGAGTTTCTCTGCCAAAAGGAAAAAAAAATCAACAAGCAACAAAAAGCCCCACAAATAATATTTGTTACTTCAGAAGATCAAGCTTGTCCTAATTAGGTCTTTTAAGAAGCAGAGCAATCACATACTTAAAATTTCTGCAAATGAATAGTAGACTTCTTCAGTTTTTCTGAGATTAATTTCCATCTGAATTGGAAAAAACATAATTCTATTCTGTATCAGCCACATAGACTACAGTTAATAACTGGTGAGTGTAAGACTGAAGTGATTTTGTTTTTAATCTCAAAGTACAGTTGCTTGGTAAATGCCCTGCGAAGACCATTTGCCTGCAGAGAAACCACAGTAACAGCTCGAAGCACCAGTGTTGTTCTGGACCACTAAAATAGTGCAAATAAATACAAACAATGATATGTATAAGTATATAGGTACATCTAATCCCATCTCCCTAGAACCCAGTATCAAAACCTTATTGATTCCAGAGGATCAATACTGTATTTTTTAAAGACAATGGAATGGCAGGGACCTTGAAGAATTAAATACTGTCATATGAAATACTCAGTGACAAAAAATTCTACTCCATGATGTAAACACATAAAACAGACCACAAGGAATGAGCTTTCAAAAATTATAACTGAACAGGATTAGTTTATTTCAATAGTTTTCACTGGGACTTTTTTCTTCTATATTATTGCCAGTGCCAGAACCTTTATTTAAGAATTGCTACACTGAAAGTACATAATTAAAACTTCTTTTATGCATCAGAAATGGTTTGTGCTTTACTTCCAAGTTATAGGATTATTGCTTTTTTTTTTCTCTTAATTAAGCAGTATATGTTAATTCTTCTTGCTTTCTTTAGTCATTAACATATAAATACAGGCACTGACTCTATCTGCAATTCTCTGTAAAAGATTAAGTTTTTCAACTCCAACGGACTAATGATTTATTAAAAAATAAATATGCTTCATGAAATTACTGTTGCCCTAACATTGCCATTAATAAATGCACATCTAGGAGAGAAGTGTTTCTAAAACTAATTTGGACAAGATGGACAAATGAAATTTTAAATAATGAAATGTTTATTTACAATTTTAAATGCTATGCTTGGTTTAAAATATATGCTGTTGGTTTAGCAGCTATTTTCTTCTCCATTTCAAATCATTCAAGAAAAATATGGTTGAGCATTCCTTGGTTGACATTTCTTATCTTTTGCAGCAAATCAAAATATCAGATGATATAGTCTCAATATTAATTATTGAAGATTGTGGCCATATTCTGAAGAAAGCTGCTGAAATGGAAGAAGTCTCAGAAATATGTTTTTCTACAAAACAGGAGAAATGAAATATTCAATTGCCAAAAAAAAAAAAAAGGAATCTATGTTCTTCATATCCTACCATCATCTATTGAAATTTTATATATATGTCTCCATATCCATTTTTCTTATCGTAAAACAGGCAAATACCATCGATTCTACTCAGTGATACAGATAACACTCGCAACATCATTGGTGAAAATTAAAGGCTGCTGTGTGAGAGGTGGTATATTTGTTTTCAGTTTTATACCCTATTCCTCTACAAGGGATGATGAAGAAACTCCTGGCAGAAGGCAGATGTTACTCCTGTTTCCCAAGTTCTCGCTCAGGTTCCAGAGCATAGCAGAAGAAGCTTTGACAGAGTCACAGCAAAGAGCAGCATTCACACCTCAAGCAAGGAGTCTTCAGAAAGATCAAGAAGTACACGGCCATGGGGTCTATGATGTGGTCACTTTTTGTTTCAGTCTACATTTTGGAAAAACATGACTGATTTGAAAGAGAATTCAGAGTTAACTAGGATAACCTTCCTCCTGTAGCTCGCCAAATGTCAGGGTCTCTTCTGTCTCATGTTGACAGCCTTTGTAAATCAGACTGGGTGATGTTTGCTAATCCACAGGGAATTTCTGCATCTTCCTTTTCTTATGAATCAGATGGTGAGCTCTTGGCAGCTGACCAGCAAAATAGTACCTTTTCTCTACCTCATTATCAACTGAAAAAGTTTGTTACTGTTCCCTGCTGCAGACACATTCTTTCATACACTAAATTGTCTCAGGTGGACCTACTGTAGTGAAGTTAATACATTAAACCCATTTGGCTAGATCGCATAAAACTCTTTGTTGTTATACAGACACACATCAGCTATTCATCTTCTAAAGAATTTTTTTGTTTGGCCTTTTCAGTAATTAATATATATTGTGTAACAGTTTTTCTGGCATGTTTCTTACAGTAGTGCCCTATAGGCTATACAGACCACTAAAACAACTAAACATCCTAATGACATAGAAAGTGAGCTAAGATAAGACACATGGGAAACAACAAGAAATTCAATGCTGCACACAGCCTCAGTTCTGCTCTGCAAACTCTCCATCCAACTCAGAAAATATTGTCAAATCCCACTGAAATATCATACCAGAGCAAGAAAACACTCATTTCCTTCCTACCTCGGGCAAGACACACATAAAAAACACCTAGTTCCTTCTCAGTGGTAGCAGTTATAAAGTGATGTCTCACTTCTCCCTGTAGTCTTCTCTAGCCTCCTCCTCTTTTTACCACATTTTATTTTTGTTTACTTAGCGGTATTTTTTTTCCCTAGTCTTGTTGCTTTAACACAGTAAATTACGTACTCCGTACTGTGACGGTATTCAACCTATCTCCCATGGCACTCTTATTTGTAAAGCATGGACATTTGGGCTGGCCAAGCAGACTGTTAGCAGAATGTGAACTAGCTGGACAACCAGATCAATGGCCCAGCACATGCTGGCCGGTGCTAATAAGCCAGCACTTGAACATGGGATCCACATTTGTCAACATTTTCATCACCAACCTTGATGATGACAGAGGCTACATCCTTAGCTACTTTGAAGATGACAATAGACTAGGGAACTGGCTGACATGACAAATAGTAGACTTTTTATACAGAGATAACTTGAAAAATTTGAGGGTTGGGCCAACAAAAATCTCATGAGGTTCAGTAAGCAGTGGTAGAAAGTTCTGCTGTGGGGCAGAGTAACCCGACATGTTGGTACACACCAGGAAAATGAATACTGACCTTTCCGTAAAGGACCTAGCAGTTGCAGTGGTTGCAGGAATGAATATGATCTAACTCTCACTGCAAGTAAGACAAACCAAAGACTAGGCTGCATCTGGAGGAGTGTGGAAAACACATCAAGAGGAGCTGTTACTCCCTCTACTCATTGCTGGTGGTGCCATGCTTGGAACACTGGGCTCCCCTTTGGGTCCACTTTTGGGCATGTAGAGAAGTCTGAGAGTGTCCAGCAGATGGCTACCAAAATAATAAACGTTGATGTAGCTGGGCTTGTTCAGTCAGGTGAAGGGGTGGCTAAAGGACAACCTAACAGCAATCTACAGTTACTGGAAGAACAGTTACAAAGAGGATGGGGGTGAACTCATGCTGCTGAATCTCTGTCCTTCAATGTTTGCAAGGCAGTCAAAGAAAACCCAACTTTGAATAAACACCAATAAGTAAAGGGTGCTGAAGAATGCAGAGAAGAAGATATATATAGCATAACTTCAATTTCAGCTGGCTGCTCTGAACAGCACTATTTTATCCGAAACATATAAACCAAACATTCTCTTAATGAATATGATGATTTTTTAATATGAAAATTATTTCTTTTCCCTTTTCAAGGACAGAACTAGGCCATAGCAGGGGAAAGCCAAATTTCAGACCTAAACTCACTCGAATATTACCTATGTTAGTGTTTCAGATTTAAGTCCAGTTTTCAGAATTTAAGTCCAGTAAAGTACTATTGGTTAAAGTGCTGGTTTAGCCTGTTAGATATTCTATTCTCTTCCCATATGGGCATGTTTAAAAAAGCTTTGATTAATTGCAATCTGAAAAGGAAATATATCCCCCCTAACCAATATTCCATCATCCCATGAAGGGACAACCAGAAAACACTATCAGGGAGAGGAGCATTGCATAGAATATGGTATTATAAGTATATACATTGTGCGGGTCACAGATCTGCCTATAAAAACCTCGTGCCAGGCAATACCTGCCACTTCATAGCAGCGGTCTGGAGCAGAAAACCTCTGTCTATAGCTACTGAGCTATTTTTGAGCCTCCTTCAATGTTAATAGCACTCAGCAAAGGTGATGGTGGAAGGCTATCTGCTTTACTTCACAAGGCATTACAGGGAATTCTGTTTTATAGTGCAATGCCACTGATGCTCCAACCTACAGTGTATTTAGTTATATTCTCATGTATGGTTCTCTTGTGCATTATTAATGGTTTATTACTACTTTTAATTATCATTTTAAAATACACTACTCTTTTTCCAAACTTACTAGTTCTCAGAAAGCACAACAAAAATGCAACAATATAAAGATATAGGAAATTCCCAATGATCAATGAAGCTGAAACATCACAACGATATTCATAAGTATGATAATCTATGCCATTATGACTTCTATCTGAAAAACACATTCTAAGACTGCTAGAAATGATGAGGCTGCTGGTAAAACGACAAGGAAGGTGCCTTTTTTTTTCGTCCACTGATTTCAAATAAAATTTTACAGGACATATATAAAGTATTGCAGTACTTTTTATTTTTTACTAATGCAGTGTTCACTGTATACACTAAATGCCCAATAAGGACCACAGAAACTATTCAAATAAGGAGGCAATGAATAGTGTGAGATTTAGTGGCAAGGAATTTTTGCCACCAGGGTCAAATCAAGAAATTTCACTTGGGAAATACCAGGAGAAGCAACATGCTACTGACTTTCAAAGCTAAGTCTCAAGTATGCTTCTATTTCGTTCATGTAAAAACAAGAAAGATGGACTCAAACAGAACTGATGCATAATAATAACTAGGGACTGTTGTTGGCAAAAATGTATTAATCAAATACTCTGTAAGCCTGTTGCTAAAAAATATTTGCATTAAAAGAACCCCCAACTGTATCAGAAGAAGGATGTTTAAAAGTTCCTTCAAAAATTGACAAGTTTCCTATTCATGGAAGGTATTGTATTTAGTAAAGTACAGACACATTTCTGCCCACAATAGATAACTGATATTGACGACATCAAAACTTCCCACTGGACAAGTGGGAGATACTTGTCTCAGGGCAAATACCTGTTTCTCTGTATAAGTGACAGTTTTCAAAGATAACTGCTGAAGGTAACAAATGAACTTGGGGCACTGTCTGCCAGAGGTAGATGGACACAGGGGCCTATTCCTAAAAGAAAATGTTTGTTTTGGGTTGGGTTTTTTCCCCTCCAGCTCAACTGAATCAGACCACTCAACTGAAATGTAGCTTCTCAAATGAGAAACCAGCTTAAAATAACTTCTGCCAACCTCAGCTGACCCTAACAATTTATCTTTGTGTTTAGATGGATACTCATCACCAAAGTATCTAACTGCCTTCTCCATGGAGCAATATAAGAAAGATATTTCTCTTCTTTTTTTTCTGGCTGGTAAGAGGAAGGTTTCATAGGCAGTGTCATTTTATTTAAAAGTCCAGAGAGGTTACTGTTTAAAAGCATTTGTGGGAAAGCTTGGGCTCAAAGATAGATTTTACATTTTCTTAGAAAAGAGAAAGCACAAGTCATCTTGTATTGACTTGCCTTGGTGAAAACTCTATGGACACATTAAAGTTTCCAGCCACTGGCCCTTGATTCAATTCACAGTAGTAAATAGCTGTTGTGAAAATTTCACAGATGAAAATGGGACCCTTTTGAAGATTACCATGTGATAGATACTGCCAACTAGATCATAAAGAGAAAAAAGAGAAAACATGACCTCCATTGCCTGACCCTTCCTCACAGGCCAGAACTCCAATTTGTAATGAAAATCAGCCTGATTTTTTTTGGGGGGAAAAAAAAAGACAAAACAAGATAAATGATCCCACCCAAATCCCTCCTTCCCGACTGTTAACTGTAGCTTGCCAGCAAATGAATTTTTGGGAGAACCAAGTCTCTGTTTTCTCAGGCATATTGAGCATGGAGTTATATGTCACTGCTCTCGGTAGCTGGGTCAAGTAGTTCATACCTCTCCACTCCAGGGTCACTGAAAAACCGTAATTCGGTTTAAAATGTTCAGAAGGAAAAATTAACCTCTCCTTGTTCAAGCTACCACTCACAGGTAACATTGAGATTCTGCATATATAGTTTAAATGAATACATGAACTGAAAAGGTAATTAATTTATTGCAAAAGGCTATTTTTATAGGCTATAGTAACGGCTGAGAGCTTAAAGGTTTTTCTGCTTTAAAGAATAATATTAATTTTTTTTGAAGATCAAAAGGAGATTGGAAAAATGATTTCTGTAAGAAGCAGTAGTCTTCTGAAGCAATGTCATTTACTTTTAGCCATGATGTGATTTCCTTTGGATATAAATGTGCTGAACCTCAATCAGGATGCAGAGCAGCCAGTTAAAGGGGAACTTCAAAAAGCCCTGAAAAAGGGAAACCTGCATAAAAGTTCACAGTAATTTCTGCATACAGTTCTGAAAAGGAAAGGGCTTTGTAACATGAGTTCTCACTTTGCAATTTAAGGTGCGCTGTTCATCTAAGATACTTTTCTTAAGACTGCTTTTTCCTTTAAGATTCAGACAGACAAAAATTAGCCTTTAGATGTTTTTTCTTTTTAAAATTCTGTTTCTTCTTACATTTCAGAAGCCTGAAAGTCTTTAAAATGGGGCCTTCTTTACGTAGCTTTTTGGACAAAAATAATAGCATCTAACAGTATCATTTTCCACACTTTTAATATGAAATTTTAAAAAAGTAACTCACCTCAGTGGATAAGAATGACTAATCTCTCAAAAATATGGATAAAGAAAACTGAGAATAGCCAGAATGAGGCTGTAAAATAAAGCATATCCTATCATAACAGAGTTTTAATATTTTAATACATTTTGAATATCTTTCCAATTATGAAAAAATAAAGAGTATGATTTTAATAAAGTACTGGGAAAGCCTCCAGGAGGCATAAGAAGCTTAATACAAGCCATGTGCAAATACAGCCCTGTGACTTTGTTAAAAGTATATGGCATATGTAAAAATATATAAATATACTCATTTTAAAATTCTTTTTTGAAAATGGCAATTTTCAGCTCTGCTATATTTTGAAACAAATATAACAACTTGCTCAACAGAATAAAATGTAAATAGGCAGTTCCCATAGCAATGACAGAGAAACGTAGAGGAGAAAGCAGAAATAAAAAAAATTAAGTGGGAAGGGGAAGTACCTAAGAGCAAGTCCCTCTGGCAAAATATTGACAGATGTAATGAAGAAGTACCAGTAGCTCATACTCTTTCTGAACTCTGAAATAGTGGGTCTTATAAGATGAATTAATACAAGACAAGACAGTTGCAGATTCCAGGAATGACAAGTTGTCAGAGTCTTCTCTTCGAGTCAGATCACATGCTTGTAAAAGCTATAACTCAATTCAGAGTGCAAGGAACCATAAAGAATCAACAATGTAATTTATATGCTAGCAGCAAAGAAGACACCACATCAGATAACACTGATACGGAAAGGATGAGAAAGACAGTGATGATAGGAGCAGTAGCCCTGTACAGCCATAACACAGGAAACCAAACGGGCTTTGTAACAGAGGAGAATGGACTGTGGAAAATGTAGCAAGGCATCAGACCAAATGACAAACTAAATTTCCAACAGGAGGCAGGGATGTAGCAGGTGTTACAAAAATAATATTTTCCAACAGCACTCAGGTCACCAAGAACAATCCATGATGGGATACAATCATCAGATAATGATCTCCGGGGAGATAATGTCATTAGTACAGACCATAGGGATGACTCTAAATAGACAAAGTATTACACATCAGGCTGCTTCTGTGCAGAGGGGGACTTCTTCTTTGGCAGTCTCTTTCTGTCCCATTTCCCATTGCTATAACCAGAATTATGATCCTGCTGTGTACTGCACACAAGGAAACAATCCCTTGCAGAATTGCTGTCCCTTGCTGGGAAACAGTGGAGATTTTAGCAGCAGCAACTGTAAATGTCTCTTTCATCATTACTACCCTAATCTGTAACTCATATGTGTTTTCACAGCCTTGACCCCAGCATTTAGAACACATCTAATAAAAAGACTGATCATATATCATAATATATATATAACCAATCTGCTGAAGAACAATTACTTCAGGAACCATTTAAAAGCTGACTCAGTATTTTAAGAATAGAGATAAAGCAGGACTGCCAGAATTCTGCCGTGAGGTGGGCACTCTTTGGGCACTCCCTGGCTGTTGTTTAAGTGTGGGATTATTTTTAAGCCTTGTCGTGTTTCTGTGATACCTGTCATATTCTGTTCCCCAAACACTTTAGGGAATGAGGGTGCTTCACAACTCTGTAAAGGGACTGGCTAGCATTTATGCAAGTCATTTAACATCAAGGCTCTGATAAGGATAAAAGTATGGAAAATTACTCTTTCAAAACTATCTAAAATGCACATGTAAGCTTTTCTACTATTCTCAGCACAGGGTGCCTAAATTCCAAACAGCATGTTCTGAAACAAGCACAACTCCTCTTTGATGTTCTCCACATTCTAATTCCTGAATTTTCTCCTCTGTGTTTATATTATTTTATACTGAAAAAATACCAGTGACAGTAAATGAGGATATTGCACAGCACTCCTCGGTTGGTTGAATACAAAACTTAAAGCTTTGATAAGCTGCTTCTAGTTTTGAGTAAAGAGGACAGACCAAAGACAATTATGCAATTACGTTATATCCCTGTTCAAAGTACACAGTGCAATTCTAGCTATACAGTTACTGAAATTCATTGCCAATGCTTTGAAATGCCCAGAATTTTGACTGTTGCTTTCTCTTGCCACATTGTAGCATTTGATACTTCGTTTTGACATTTTGACTTAAACAAAAAAAGTTACTTTCTTTGCAGAGAGAAACATGGACATATTAGATCATTTTTCTTGGCTATTGAGCAGTTGCTTTAAATATTTTTTTATAGTGTAATATGTAGATTACTATGTATGATGAATATCTTAGAAAATAGATGTGCTTATTCCACTAAAATTATATCTACCCATATTAAGAGAAAAAAAATACATTTAAAATAAACATAAGCCAAAATTCCACATTGAGAAATATTTTTTTCTTCGGGCTTGAACAACACGCAAGAAAGGAACGATAACTAAATGTTTAAGTCTGAATTCTCTACATCTGAATGAATTAAAATGGTAAGCTAGCACATTCTTGTAGAGCAAGACTAACATTTTCCTGTCCATGCGTTAGTTTCCACATCCAACAATGAAATTAAATGTCCTAATGAGTTTTTAATTATTAATTTACTCTATATTTTGGTGTCAGGAAGAGAGAAAGCTGAATAGTCCTACTATATAATGCATATAAATTCATGGAGGTCAGCCTTGGAAGGAGATTATGAAGTTTAATAACATTGTTTTGCATTTTAGGAAGCACATTTATTGTAATGGACTATGATTTTTTTGTATTCTCTTATTTTGAGTGGGTTCAGAAAAGAAACATAGCACTGAGATGCAAAAGATGCACATTACTACTGACTTCCTAATAACGGGCTTGCATTATATATCTAAAACATATACTAACATATATCAAATTCTACTCTGGTAGAAAACTTTCTGCCACATAAAGTTGATAAGGGAGCCTGATTATAAATACAAATTCAGAAAAAGTAATAATAAAGCGCAATCATCTAAACACTCAAGAAATAAAACCAGAGGTATCAGCACAAACAAGGAACCGAACAGAGAAAGAAATGGAATGATGGTGGCAGTCCTAAACTATCGCTATTGTCTGAGCACTTAATAAGCTGAGGTACAATCAAATCAAGTTCCAGTTCTAAACGCTGCCTGATTTTCTACCACTGGTGCTAATCCTTAAAAATCGCATGTCAATACTGAATCCAATCAGCACTATATTTCTAAAGACATTGAATGAACTCCCCGCTCTAACAAGGACAGCCTCCAAGGAAAAGAATTTATAGTAACTAAGGTTAATGATGACAACAATCATATTACTGCTACTTTCTTATCAAAATGTAAATAAAAACACAGCTTCCAAAAAACCTATTTTTTCCTGTGTTCTCTCCTTTCCTTCCCCTTGACAAAGGATGCCAAGGTTCCTATCATTCCCTTATCTTTGACTTTCATTTTTCTTGTCTTTTATTTGTAGATTTCAAGCTTCTTTACTTCATACTTCAGACATACTAGTAGTGGGGGAAAGACAAAGTGACAACAGATGAAGAAAATTTATATCCAAATGAAATCTTACAGACAGCCATTGAAATATGGTACTGTGCAAAAGCCAGTACATTCCTAAGGTTCTCTTCTGTGAGTGCAACCTGTGACCACTAGTAGGAAAAAATCTGTGCCATATTTGTTTCGGTTTTAAGTATAGAGAATATTTAATCTATACTGGATCTGATCATACAACCTGGATAAATCTTAGTAACTGAGTTGTCTATTTTCCTGCATTATAAACAAACATTTCTATGTGGTTTCCTTAACTTGGCCTTTTGTTAATGACCATTTTATTTTGGATGGCAAATATCAAAAAATACCAATGTCATGATCCCTAAAAATACAGTAATTAAATACTTTAGTGACGTTCAACGCAAAACAATCACAGTCTTATATTAGACAAAAGCTGAGGCGAGTAGTTAGACTAGGATTTAACAGTATTTCCATATATCTGAAATACAGCTTTACAGCATGAAAATTCGTCTCTTTCTGATTTTGCTTATGAGCCTAAAAGAGGAAAGGTGAAAACGTCCCAGATTTTCTCAAAGCTCTCAGCTAAATTTTTCAAACCCCTAGATTTTAAACATGGGGTTTTAAACACAGAGGTAAGCCTCAGAACATATGAGTGCCCACTGACCCAGCCAAATCTAAATCCCCAAGCTTCCAAAAAATTTCTGCTAAAGAGTATTGCTTTCAAAAGAAATCTGAAACTGAGCAACCATTTAAATGTACATTTTAATGTGTCTTTACTCTGAAAATGAGGAAAATCTCGTAACTACAGTCACGTCACATAACATCCTTTTATATATCAAATATGATCTGTAATGATTGCAGTCCTAGGGATAACAATTGCACTGACACCTGAATAGCTTAATAAGAAAAGGCAATTTTATATTGCCATAGTACACTGCTTTTCTTTTTTAAAAGATGAATTACAAATTTGGAATTACTATAATTTTTTTTGAAAAGTGTAGACATTTGATGGAAATGTTAATAAAGAGTGTAATGTTGGGGTTTGGAGCTGTACAAAAGAGAAATGAAAATAGAGCTCAAAATTGGACTAGCTCTACTGACAGAAAACATAGAGAAGCAGCTGCAACAAATCAGTAGTATGTAATGCTATCATCTATATACAGTTTTCTGGGACACTGAGGCAGAGAAAGAGACAAGTGCTAATTTATTCTTTTTCTTTATGTTCAATATATTCATTGCCATTTGTCAGTGTATGGCCTGCATTTTCTTCTATTTTTTTTTTACACTCTCTTGCTAGATAGAGTATTGATTCAGGGCTGCAGTTTACAGCTATCTAGCTTACTTGGCTATTGAGTGAAAAATACTCGGATATAAAATCCATTCCAAACAACGTCAAGGTAGCAATGTGCATTACTGTAATAATTACTCTGTTGGCTGGAAAGACAACAGGTAGCAATCAACCATTTTTGCGTTGATGGGGTGTTGTACAAAGCATTGGAGATATCACTGTAATTTGGCATATGCTAGCTTATTAGACAAAACTGTGGTTCTAATGTGCATCTGCTTCCATTGAAAATAAACAAATAGGGAATGCACACAGAAAAGGAGTGTATACTTGCGTTGTTAAAAAGTCTAAGTAAATAACTGAGCATAAAAAAAACTAGTGAGGTTAAAGCAAAAGAGTAGCTGTTCCAGTTAATTGATGCATTCTTTCCTATTAGATCAAAAGCACAGCTGTTGAAAAGAGTAACTCTTTAAGTAAGAATAAAATTGCATTGGAGTACACTAGATTTGAATTTTATTTCTGCTGGTATTGAATATGCAGAAGGCTGACAGCCTGTAATAGTGTTTATCAAAGTCAAGTCATGTTCCCCTCCCCAAAGGTCAAGGAATAGTGACCCTATACCTGTCCTTTAGCTTTTTCTGTTGCTTAAGTTTTTTTAAAGATACCTTATAGACCTTATGTTTTCCCACATTTGTACAGATGCATATTTGTAACTCCCACCCGCCCCTCAGGAAAATACTGATTTGAAAGAAAGTTGCTTTCAATAACAACATGAAATGTTGTCCCACCTTATTCATGCAATGATTCATAGCTGGGAAGAAGTACCCAAATTCACAAAAGGGTGGGCTTCCATTACTAGTTCAGAAGTGGTAAGACCTTATCATCCTTAAAGTTAGTCCAGTGTCTGCAACGGAGTCCTTACCTTTGTAATGTAAAGCTGGAAAGCTGCCAGAAGAGGCTTGGTAAAGAATAATTAATTCTATCAGAAGCATTTTTTAATTTTTTTTTTAAAAAATCATCTTTGTACTCCAGCTGTCATCAGTTACTCATAACCTCTGCAGCTTCTCCCAAATTTCCGCTTTACAGCAACACTTCCCAGAAAAGCTTGTCATGATATAACATGAGATCCTGCAGATTAAATCCAAGAGCAGTGGTACCAAAAGCGCCTACAGATGTGCAATCTTCCAGCTCAGAAAAAATATTTCTTTCTTTCCTGAGGATTGCATTCATTCACAATACAACAAATAATAGTCCTTTCTGAACACTAATTTCTGCTAAACAACGTTCCTTCATAATTTAAGCCTTGGGCTCTTTGCTGCCTCAGGCAATCTCTGAAATGAGACTTCTTATCCCCGTTTTACTAATGTGACCTGGTTAACATTTCAAAATAGAGAAAACATATTTGCCTCGAGCTTTCATTACGTAGCCACTTTTTCAACTCTCAGGTCTCTTGGCATGTGGGTTTTTTTCTTCTTGATTTTTTGCTTTGTTACATTTTCTTTCACTGTTTCTTTAAATCTTTCTGTTACCTCTTCAAATTTATATTACTCTAATATTTATCTTACCATCTTTTTCCATCTAATTCACTTCTCTCTTTTCCCATGCAGCTTGCTTTCAGTCTCTTCTCTACCACTCTTAGCCTTCCACATTAATCACCTTCTCCCTTCTATACTTTTGTCAATTTCTGTCAGGACCCTGTAGACACACCTGCACAACCCTCAATGCATTCCTCACCTACCATTAACCTCTCAAGCTCATGTCTCTTCTCCACACGTGCACACCCGTGTGCACACCCATGTGCACATCTGCGCACACACATACAATCACAGGGATTCCTTGGAAGCAGAGAGGTAATCACTGTTTATGCCTACAGAACAACTTACCTTCCTCACATAGGCTCTCCATCATGCATATCTTTCCTCTTCAAAAGTATAAAAAGGGCATGTAGAGAGGAAAATCAAAGATTCTTCATCCTTTTTCTGGAGAGACCAAATCATTAACTCTGCTTTTCAGCTTCATTTGCTGGTCAGTGTTGGACCAGGGGCATACATGTTAGTTACAACTAGATAATTAGGGAGAAGAGGTATATTGTCAGATTACGTATAATTGCCTACTTACAGGAATGAGCAAAGTGAAGACATTTTAGAGAACACTAGGATAACATGAAGGAAATAGAAGCAGCCGCTACTTCAGGAAAAGGTTTTATATCTTACTTCCTGAGTTCATGCATGTTTGTTCTTCACTGTCCTACCATCACATGCCCCATACACAATTAAGTTCAGTACTTCTGTAATAGACAGCATAGACAAACTGACATCCAATGATCTGAGACTGTTGCCTAGAAGACCAGTAATTGCAAGGCTGGAGGTGACTGCTTGTTTTTGTTCTGGAATTCTCAGTACTGCTACCATTTCAGAAAGACTTGCATGAAAAGGCAACACTTGTTTGCCCACAGAAGTGTCCTCTCTTTTGTTTGTATGATTAATTTGACATAAATAAGTTACTTGGGTATTTCTCTGCATTCAGTTTTCCATGCTTGCAATAAGCTGAGATATGTGCCTCCAATCACCTTAGCAGTGTCATTTATTTTGACAAAGTGTAATAGAAATTATTTGATGAAATAGTGTGAGCCATATTAAAACTGGACAATCTTGTCTTTGCTGTGACAGGTTTCAGCATGCCATGCAGAATAAAAATAACTGGAAGTAGAAACAGATCTATTTTTCCCTTCCAGACTTTGGAGATGTCCGATTGATCTTCTAGTGCAAAAAAACATATAGAAGAAAAGTAAACTGTCAATTATAGTGTCATCTATCTCTGTCAATTGTAAACATATTTGCCATGCATTGCTACAAACAGCTGTGCAAGATCAATCAACTCACCCAGGACTCCTAGACCAATTAAAGAAACTTGTGGATGGATGAAGGGTTTTTCTTTTTTTCTTACAGTAGAATGTAGTGCAATTACATCAGGTGTTCAAAAACTTGTGTGTGTGCATATGTTTTCGGAGACTAAAGAGAAGTATATTTCTATGGCACTTCTTCAGCACAAAATACTTGTTTCTCTGTGTCTCTTTAGCTGTAATTTAATCTGTACTTGAGAATAAGTTTTCAGCTAATAGTTCCCTAGCAGCAAGTCACTTACACTACAGAAAAGTTCTGCAGAATATAAGAACAAAAAAAACTTTCTGATTTTATGTGAGAATGAAAGAACATGACAATTTCTTTTCTAATTAAAATCATGTGCCTTCTGCCCCTGAGATACATAATTTTGGTCAGTCTGTTTCCTAACCCACGTTTGTAAAGGCGACTTGGGAATTCAGATGCCTGAATTTTAGATCTTTGAACTGAAAGGGTCTGATTTCAGAAACTGCTCTGAATCTTTTCACAGAAAAGCAGTACTGTAGCAATAGAAACAAAGAAAATTCTCAGGTTTGTATAGATCAACTGTTTCATGCAGTTGGCAGAATTTCTGAAAAAAGGAGTATGTTCAGTAGATACTTCTGTTCTACAGCTGGAATAGCAGAAGAGCAAATATCCATCATGGTGATGCTGAACAAAGGAAAGGGGGATCTAGTTGCTGCTAAAAGAAAGTATTTTCAAACGAACAGCCTGAAAAACTTTAGCCGAGAGTCTTAAATGAAGTCGCTTAGGAGACCAATAAGCCACTAATAATACTTCTAAACAAATCCTGGAAAATTAAAAACATTCCAAAGACAGCCTTGTCCTGCCAACACCATCCTAATATATTCAACTTACAAAAGAGGTCATCCTAGGGAATTACAGACAGATCAGCCTGATGACTATCCCCTATAAATTAGTGGAACTAATTGTACATAATAAAATACAGGAAGATAAAGTCATTTTGAGTTAATTAACGAGACAACTGGATGGAACGTAGCTGTGGTGTATAAAGCAGAGAGGAAAAGAGACGGTGAAGAGAGATCAGCTATTGACTGTGTCTTTCAGGTTAAGAAGTACAAGCATCAGATAAAACTAGCAGGAAGAAAATTGACCAAAAAAAATGAAGTGGTTCTTGACAAAACTTGTAGCTCCATAAGATAACTTCTTAACACAGGATTTTTGTGGGTGGTAAGTTTATATAGGACCAAAAAATCATTAGGCAAATTTGGAGAAGAAAAAGGCAGGAAATTCAGATATAGAAATGGTATCTTTATCTCTCCAAGCTCTAAATCGCTGAAAATGTACAGAGTATTCCACAAAAATATTGCTATTTGCCTTCTTATACTCATTCCTCAGCATAAGGCATTTGATTTTGGCTCAGACACAGGTTAATGAGCTAGGTAGATCTTTGATATGGTCTTTCTTGTCATTCTCTAGCAATCAGAATCACCTAGTGAAATGGTTGTAATCTAAGAAAAGCCAGAAAAATATGGATGACACATAATACTTCAAAAATTACAGAGAGAACAGAAGGCAGAGCATTCAGAAATGTGTATAAATTAATATTTAGCACAAGTGAGAAAAGGACAATACCTCTGTTTATATATATAAAGAAGAAAAAAAAAAAAAAAGACACAGAGGAAGAATACTGTAATATGCAGTCTTAGAAATACCACTATGTTAAAGAGTATATTTTTCTCCTCCACATTTTCATAAGGCTGCAAAATTATTAGAGAAGGGTTGAAGGAAGATCACCTAGCTATTCCCAGAGCTGGGAAACAGGGTTTATGATATAATGCTTTCAGAACCTCAGATTATTCCAAGTATTGAAAACAAAGCTAATAAATTACAGAGGACACACATATATGCAAAGACATCTGGTTATGAAGATGCTTATGAAGACAAAACAAGGATTTAAATTTACACAAGGAATAAGAGAATCTCTCAGCTAAGAGGGAAACCATCACAGAGTGAGCCTACAAGGAAATTCACAACCTGCTCATACATTTTTATGGCCTAGCAATCAGCCCTAGCACCCCCATCATTCTCCTTTCAGTCAGTTCTTGATGCCTCCTGCTCGCTTCACTACTGTGGACCTGCAACCACAAGCTGCAGGGACTGAATTGTATTTGCTTCAGTTGGTGACTTCTTTGGCTTGCCCTTCTCACAGTTAGCCTGCCTAGGAGCTTTTTGACAGTTGGCAATCATTTGGAATTGTTAAACAAAAAAACAAGCGCATATATCCATCCCAAAGGGTGGGCTGGCTGTGGCCTTGGAATGTATGAACTGATGAGTCCTACTGTTCAGTCCTACTGTTCATCTTTTCTAGTCCTGGAGTTCGATAAGATGAATGTTGTCAGACTGTCTCTCATAGGCCTATGACACTTTGTGACTTTATATTAAAGCCAACAATTATTTTCAGTTTTTGAATCATAGAACGGTTTGGGTTGGAAGTACCTTAAAGACCATCTAGTTACAACCCCCCTACCATGGGCAGGGACACCTCCCACTAGACCAGGTTGCTCAAAGCCTTGTCTAACCTGGCCTTGAACGCTCCCAGGGAGGGGGCAGCCACAGCTTCTCTGGGCAACCTGTGCCAGCGTCTCACCACACTCACAGTCAGTAATGTCTTCCTAACATCTGATCTATATCTCCCCTCTTCCAGTTTGAACCCATTACCCCTCAT
This sequence comes from Podargus strigoides, assembly GCA_028020825.1. Taxonomy (NCBI): domain Eukaryota; kingdom Metazoa; phylum Chordata; class Aves; order Caprimulgiformes; family Podargidae; genus Podargus; species Podargus strigoides. Next base: position 69,710,187 of record CM051621.1, read on the forward strand.
CCTATCACTAAATGCCCTTGTAAAAAGTCCCTCTCCAGCTTTCTCATAGGCTCCTTCAGGTACTGGAAGGTGCTGTAAGGTCTCCCTGGAGCCTTCTCTTCTCCAGGCCGAACAACCCCAACTCTCTCAGCCTGTCTTCATAAGAGAGGTGCTCCAGCCCTCAGATCATTTTTGTGGCCCTATCCACCAAGTGGTCCACCTGTCAAATCCACTTCTCTCCAAATTAGATAAGGATGTTGTGTGGGACACTGTCAAATGGTTCACAGTTTGACATTGTCATCTTCTTGGGTGAAGCTTGGATGCTAGATTTTACCTGGGTGGAATGTTCTCCCTGAAGAACAGTAAATTTGCTAAAGCTGGCAGCAAATTATTGAAAAGGATGAATTATTGCACTGAATTTTTTTCAATTATTGTATCTGATCTGGTCTTCTCAAATGCTTACAGTCTCTTTGGCTATACTTAATTGTGCAAAAAAAAAATTTCAGTCTCGTAATTGAAGGAATATTCCTTATCCGTATGCCAAACACATCGAGGGCAGTGGTCTAGGAACCCTATACTCTGATTTCCACAGGAAGAAAACATGGACACATGAACCTGGCAGATCACTGACAGATCCCATGATTTGGACAATTAGAGGACTTTCCTTAATACACATATAACCACCACCAACCAGATTTGGTGTCAGGAAGAAATTTCTCTGAATAAGTGTGTTAGAAGTGAAACGTAACTTGGAGGTTTAGCATTTTCTCTGTAGGCTTTACTTCCCTGCTGAAATCATCTAAGTATATCTCACATAACCAATTTCCTACCAAGACAGATGTCTTGATGGCACCAAAATCTCTGTGGTCTCTGCTGTCTCATCTTAGTGTCCTAAGGAACAAAGTACTTCAGTCTAATTAAGATCTCTGGGTTTCATGTAGTGTGAACCATAAAGGCTTGTGATATAAAAGAGGTTGGATTAGATGAAATAATCCCTTCTGACCTTAAACTCTATTAAATTATAAAAGTTCTAGGAACTCCAGTTAACAGTGGTGTATATCAATAGCCTGTGTTCTGAGACATGGCTCCCTGATTTCATCTTAGTTCTGCAATGACAGCTTCACTGAGTTTGAACTGTGGCAGCTTGCCTTTGATACTCTGGCCTTGTTTTAAAAAGCTTCAGAGAAAATTTGTAAAAGACTATGGATGGAATGACACTGAAACAGCTCAGATCCAATAAAATAACAAAAAAAGAATTACCCAATTCTTTATTCCTTTAGAGGATTGATCTTAGCAGAGTGTTTAGATTTGGAAGCTTTATATAATAGCTTCAGGCCATTGGGGTAGCTGGGGATTTTTTTTTTTTTAGATTTTCTTACCGCTCCTACCATGACAAATTAGAAATCTGGAAGTAGGTGTTATCTGCTTCATTCAGAAACATTCACAGAAATGCAAAGTATTAGGTAGCATTTACAGAGACACAGTGAAGCCTTTGGAGCTGAACGCCTTTTAAATGCATGTCACATGAATATTCAGTCAGATATGCAAATTTAGGGTATCTGTTACTTTTAGTGGATTGATCTATTATTTGAGATCAAGGCACAGATCACAAGAAAGGCATATCAAAATATCAGACCTTTTATATTATTCTTGTACAGAATATACTGCAGGTAGTCATGTTTGTTTTCTATTCCTCTTGGCAGTTTGCTTTCTTTCTATAGGAAAAGTGAAATTTAAATTTATCAAAGCATATGGAGTGACAAAACCAAGAGAAAGTGATTCATCATTGAGTCTTTACAAATAACCCTTTGCACTTCAAAAGGTGTTTTTGATACTGTAATACCAAACCTACGAAGTATCCAGAATATAAGAATTACATTTATATATTGAAGAGAAATGCAGCTAAAATTTGGAAAGTCAAACAGAAACTCTACATTTTTTAAGTACCTAACTGGCTCTGTAATATATTCAGGCCAGTGAAAGAATGCAAAGGATTGCTAGCCTATTTCAGGTACTATTTCAAAGTGGGTGATTCACTGATTTCCTTAGGTGCATTTTTAGAGCAAAATTTTGAATGTAACTCCTGAAACTCTTGAGGAGAAAAAAACCCAAAATGTACTGGGGGGAGGGCTTTAAACAAAGGTCAAAGATAAAGTAATTACTGACCACTAAAAGCATGTTTGGTTAGTTGAAAGAAGACTGATGTAAAGTTCTGCAAAATTCCTGCTATACCCTTCAGACTATTAAAAAATCAGACGAGTAGATTTAACTTGCCAGGTATCCTGAACTTCAGCTGAAATCTCTCCTCCTCCAAAAATACCTACGAAACGTCCCCTTTATCATTCCTCCTGCCTCCACCAAAATGATATACACAACAGTACTAAGCACTGGGGAGATTTACCTCCCTGGGTGAAGATACACGTCTCTTGAGATTTTCTAAAAAAGTAGTTACTTTCAGGTGGATTCTCTAGCAAGTTGCTCACAATCACCCATTCAAAATTATCAGTGCGCAGGAGACCCAACTGTGTAGCCTCTGTAAAATCCCATTCCACAACAGGAGATAAAAGACCTTTGGGGTTTTTTTTCCTCCCAGAAAAAGAGAAGTTCAACTAATTTTTGTTGCTCTTTAGCATTCTCTGTTCTGCTGTTACCGCAAGGAACTAAAAATCCCTGTAGCACTCCCTTTTTTTCAGCTATATCACATCGCACAAAGAAAGATATCAGTTCTCCCTACAAACTCTACCTTATCTCTGCTCAAGCCAGCACAGCTACAATGCTACTGTTAAAAGTTTAAAATGCAATATAGGACAGCTAGATTTCTCCAAAGCAGGATTTGGATGTTGACAACAGTGCAGAGAATGGAACTGTAATGACCTGAGTTTCCAAAGTTTAAGAGAAGGGTACCTGTCTCACTGATTATTTGGCTTGGCTAAAGAAATGATTTGTAGGTCTCACTGGTAGTGATAAATTTAATCTTCTGTAACCCGAATCAGTCAAGGCCCTAAATAAACTCAACACAACAATGCACAATCCAAGCAAACTTTCCTTTTAGACCCATGAAGTTCTCAAAACCCTAGCTCTGAGTATTATACACATTCCCTGTGCTTTGGAGCCTCTTGTGCTTTCTGTACAGTATCTTATGCAAATGAATGGTGTTGCTAGAATGATTTGTTTCAATTAGAAAACTTTATTTAATTCCTTTCCATGTTAAGACATTAGTATTCCAAAAGAGCAAACTACAGCAGCAATGCGATTTGCAATCTTACTTGTCGGTTAGCCAGGCAACAAGCTCATCAATGATAATAAGCAAACAGGAACTAAAAATCAGAATAAAAAAACATGAGAACTGAGGTGATGAGTAACTTCTTGAAGAGCAGTAGAAGAACTGCAGGTAAGTTTCTAATTAGCTAGCAGACTGCAGTGAGTCCTAAGAAAACTGAGGAATAGGAAAGACGGTTCTAAAGTCTACATATTTTCAGAGTATGGGAGCAGCATTAAAGGATAAACCTACCACATAGGTGTTTCTTATGAGTACTTTACACAATTCTATTTTCTAATCAAATTATAAAATACCTTAGAAATATTAATATGTCTACTAATTAAAATTCCTACAGTTGACTGAAATGACGACTTAAAACACAATGGATAAAAACATTGAAAGCAGAAATTACTGAAATGGTATCAGTCATGTTCTGTCTTTCCTTTAGTTCCACCTTCTACATAGAACGCACTTAAATGAAAAATGCATGGTTTTATCAGAAGAGCTCATTAAAACTAATTTCAGATTATATCTAAACTAAACTGTGGAAAAAAATGACAGATTTGTTTCGTTCTCTGGATCTTTTAGCAACTGCTGGGACTTCTTTTTCAGTAAAAAGGAAAAGAAAAAAACAAAAACAACTCCCCAAAGATTCTGAATGTGAGTACATTAAGTCTCTGAAAGTGATTTGAAAACACTCTTTAGAAAACCTGGAGTGAATAATGTGAGCATCAGAGCACACAAAGCAATGGAGACATGCATTTGAGTTGCCATAATGAAAAACAAACATTTAAAGCTAGCGGTGACACATTGCCTTGTAAGAACTGGCCAGTGTGTAGAAAAGTTAGCATTCTAATTTCATAAGGAAATCTCCAGCTATGAAAGAAGAGGAGAAAGTGGGAACCATGTATTCTGCCAGAAGATATACAACTTGTTCAACATCTGTAATGACTAAGTAAGCAAAAACTCCACTAAATCAAGTGTTATGATGATCGTTCAAGATTAGGTTTCAAAGAGATCTTACTGGGCAAATCCTGAATTCAAATTGTTCAGGACAAAGAACATCCTTGCAATCAGCAGCAGGTGCAGGTAGAAGGATTTATGTCCTATAGTGAGAAGGTCTTCCCTTATGACATAGGGAATCCCAGAGAGTGTGGAATTCAGCAGGAGCTGGAAGATGAAAGAACTTTTTTTGGACAATTTAAATCTAACTTTCTGAACTACTTACAAGCCCTGCAGCTAAAGGCTTGAAATCTGCACTGCAAAATCAACACAATGAAGCTGTATGGACTTCTCTTGAATTATAGTGCAAAGGCATCCAGGAAGAACCAAAGTTGCCTTTGCCAACAGCTTTATCAGAAGCTGGGCGAGATGAACATTACTATAAAAAATACAGGAGGTTTTTTTTTTGGTTGAACTTCTCTGTAAAGTCAGAAATCTTGAGTCTGCTGTAATTCCAGTCCCAGTTTCCCAGCTGTACCTACTATTAGAAGTTCATTGTGAATTTTCAGCAATTCAAATACACAACTGGTGTTCCTAGAACCAATATACTTGCTCTAAATCAAGTGGAATTAGGTCCAAATAAAACCTGAAGACGTCCAAGCATATTTTTAAGGGATATTATTACTGTTTTACCTCCCAAGCACTCTGAGGTTCCCAGTATACAAATAACACTGCCAATGAAAATTATTTTTGAGTCATCCAATTTTTTCTTGTGGAAAAAATTTACAGTCTTAGCTAGAAACAATCTGAAGCGAGCCAATTTCAGAGCAGTATAAAAACATTATCAAATTCTCAGAACACTCTTATCAGGTCATCTGCTATCCAATTTCCCTGATTTTACAGATGCACAAATTGTGCTACCGAGGAGCTGCAGCACTTGCTTGAGATTGTGGATGAAGATTGGCAGAGATGGGATTAGAAAGTGACTCCCTGTCTCAGAGCTAAGGCCCATTCATTCTCACACACTGGGTAACTATCAGTCAATGAAGCGAAGCTGCCTTGCTTTGGGGCAGTACATAGGAACTGGTGTGAGATAGCAATTAATAAGTGCACATTCAAAACTTTCAAAGGAGAATGGATGCTTTAGATCATACAAAGAAATGCATTTTAAGAACACCGGGAAGTATGAAATTCAATATTCAGATAAATTGCAATCCTCAACAAAAATGAGTTGCTTGTAGCAATTGTCTGAAGAATGATGATTCAAAGAAAATATTTTTTCTATGTACAGAGACAGATTTGAACTTATGCACAGAGCACTGGCATTCTCAGCCTTACCAGAGCCCACACATCATAAAGCCACATCTTACACTCCAGCTACTGCAGTTTCCAGTCATATGACATGGAATATAACCTGTGAATGCAAATTATTCAGTCAAAGTCAATATAGATCTGTATGGCTGTGTGCTGATTCTAGGGAGGCTAACCCTGGAGAAAGCTTCATCAGTACCACTCCTTGGTCAAGAAGGGCATTTAAAACAGCTTTTAAAGAACATTCTGTGGTACCCTAGGTCTACTCAAGTGCATGCTACAGAAGTCACTTTCTTCTTTCACTTCTTGAGCAGCTGAAGGGTGACTGTGTCTAAACTCTGCAGCTTTCAGGTACAGCTTCACACGCTGTTCTGGGCTACCAGTACTCACATATGACTAATTCACAAAAATCTAGTTTAATAGTATACTTTCTAGAGATGAGTAGAAGCAACATTATGGCTATAGCTTCAAAAAGCTATAGTAAAGAGCTACTGATTACCCACATAGAAACATAGGCTTCAGTGCCTTATTTGGCTTTAGTTTTTCCAGTGTATTGCAGGGGATGGTTGGCAGATGGGATTTCTGCACGGCTTCTCACAGACAAGCACCCAAAACAAGCAATTTCACAGCTACAAAGAGTTTGATGATAAAAAGGAACAAGAGAAGGTCCTGTGAGTATTGAAACAGCCCTGAAACAATGAAATGCTGTAAAGTCCTTTGCACAAATAAGAACTCAAAAATAGTTGAGATTTTGATTACGCTATGTGAACAAGGAACTGAGTGAACTGGGGGAAGTTTCAAGGACTGTACATGGAAGAAGTTATTGTAGTGGGATAAAAAGGAAAAGTTGCACTTGTTATTTTTTCCTGGCAAACTAGATTTGGATAAGGTATAACATGCACACCAGCTACAGTAGAAAAATAAAAATATTGAAATTAATGTTCTAAGCATGTATAGAGATGGGAAAAAAACCAAAACATATGACATAAAAAATAAAGCCTTATTTATTATAATGTATTAACTGAGCAGATTTATTCTCCTATCCTTTCAGAAGAGTGCTTTTCCTTCTGCCTTAACCTTTCTTATGCACAGAGACTTACTGAATTTAGGCACATCCTCATCAGCACATTGATTTGTCTGCACATCCCAAGCAGTAAAGTTGATGCTTTGTTGTACAATATACAGTAGTTTATTATCCCTGGAGTAGAAAATGTGTCTCAGTCTGCAACAACGTCACCAATGTCTTTTAACCTTCAGTGTTGGTCACTACACTAATCCTGATCATGCTTCACACCTCAGAACTGCATTGTCCATTAACATTCTTACCTTCAATCAGTTACGCTTTTGTAGAGTCTTATATGTATAAGAACCTTCTACCACATGGATTTTAGAACAAGATTAGTCTCAAGAATAATTGTCTCATCCACCATTACAGTCATACTAAGAAAGAGCAAACAAAAATATTACTATCAATTAATATGGAATAAGGCGCAATTCTTCAATAAAAGGGTTCCCCTTATTTCTTCTGAATCATCTGCTTTATGAATCCTTCCATTCAGAAAACTAAGCAATTAAATACCATAAGTAAAGCTATGTAAATTTAAGTGCATAATAAAAATAATGATTTTCAGCTTTCATGGATCTACTGTCTATGTCTAAAAACAACAAAGCCATCCTATTCTTTCACTTGAGAAAAGTTCATTTCCTTGAAACATGGATTGGACAGGGAGGAACAGGAGGGAGAGGAAGAAACAGGTTATTTTGGTTCTTTATTTCATGATCAATGGGTTTTTCAGGGTAGGGAAAAGAGGAGGAATGTTGGAATATTTTGTAATCACAACTCTTGCATTTACATATTTCATAATATATGCATGACATAGTTATATTTAATCAATGTACATTTTATATTCAGTCTTGTTTTTTCCAAAAAAAAATTAAGAATTTGTTTGATGACCCGTAAAGAACATCTGCCAACAGCAAAATGATTCTCAGGACTCTCAGATTCTAGATTTTCAAAATGTTACTAACTAAGCAGCTCAGTGGTTAATTCTTTTTACTTGAATGACATGAGACATGGAGAATGACACAAAATGTGTCTGACAAACAGTTTCTCTCCAGAAATTAGGAATTTTATAGACCATGCCATGCATGATCATGCCATTGATGAAAGGAAGCTCTTTGTAGTGATGAACCCAGTATATAGAATTGGAAAAGTTTAATGGCCATTTCACCTTATGCAGCTATCAAACATTACACATGTAATTTTTATTATGACCAATAAAACCTATTTCCAGTCCATTGCAGATGGGTTCTATTTAATGGTTAGTTTCCCAATATCATCATCTTTGCTGCTACTGTGCAAAAGGTAATGATAATTCCATTGCAGAGCACAGCATTTCTGAATGTAGATCAGATTATGTGGGTCAATTTAAATGTTATTACTGGGTCGATTAAATTGGCCTAAGGCACCATTGATTTTAAAATAAATCTCCATATTTATTATACTGTAGACTATATATCAATTTTAATAAAGACTAAAACAAAAAATCTGTGTAAACCATATATAGAGGATTAATCACAGGTTTATGGAGTTGTCATAGACTGCAGTATGGGAAAATAGAAGATAACATTATAAATATGAAATCTAAAAGGATTACATGTTGTATAATTCAGTCAGTGACTGATTTAGATTTCAGCTGGAATGTGTACAATACAGAAAGAGCAGTAAGGTTCTTCATTTTTAATTGAAAGAGATAATTGCAAAGTTTAAGGGCAGAAGAATGAAATAATTTTTACAGCATGTTCTGGTTTTTTTCTCTTCCCTTCTTTCTTATTGTTACCGTGTACCAGAGGAAAACACTTCTTAATTATATACAAGTCCACGGGTTAAAAATGAACAAACTAAGAGCATTGACTACTTTTACACAGGTAAATTCAGACAGAAACTGTTGTTTCCCAAAAAGTCTAAACTTAACACTAAATTGGATATCCAACATAACTCATAGTTGAGAAGTATAGAAGCTGAATAAGAAGTTGGCAATAATTCATAGATTTGCTTTCCCTGTGGTCTTCTTAAACAGCTTTCTCTTTCTCTGCCACCCCTGGAAATACGCCTCTAATCTGTTGGTTTCAAAGTAAGCAAGAGAAATGAAGCACACATATAGTTTATTCATTTTTACATAGGTATGTACATAATTTTCCTAAAACTAATGCCTTATACGTTAGCCAAAGCACTTGAAAAAAGCTTTAACTTAACTTTTAGTTTTTCCTGTGTTAATTATCCTGTACTCCAGCAATACAACTCCAACAATTTCAAGGGCTGACATAGTATCAGCCTGATCCATTTTCAACACCACAACAAAGTCTCCATAAGACTTTTCAGGAAACTCATATTTGGAGGTATCACCTTAATGTTACTGCAGTGCTACATTGACAGGTAGGAACCCTTTCACACCTGTGAACACCCCATAAATACCTGGAGTACCTATACATTAGTTGACCCTGTGAATTATTTCCTGCGGTACTGTTTCGAGACCCTACCCTTAGGGCACTAGTGGGAGCGGCAGCGCGGGGGCAGCGCTGAGCTCAGCGCCTCAGGGCCGCTGGAGGCGGCCGGGGGAGCACAGAGCGCGGCCGGGAGCCGCAGCTCTCTCCAGCCGGGGCCTGAGGGGCCGCAGCCGCCTGTGGGGACAGCGGGGGCGGCTGGCGGTGCGGGGCGGTCCGCACAGCGGGGCGTGAGGGAGCTGCCGGCCCCCGCACAGCTCCGGGGCTGGGCTCCGCTCGTGGGCATCGCCCTCACAGGCGAGGCACAGCTGTGGCTGCCACTCGGGCTGAAGCCATCGCCAGGGGAATGTGGCGACCCAGACACAGCCCCCACAGAGAAGCAGCTGTCGCTGGTACCAGAGGAGCTCAGCGACAGAGCCAGTGCTGGTACCAGGGGCATCAGTGACAGCCCTGGGGTGAGCAGGGGAACGAGCTGCTCAGCCTGGGGCAGAGCTGAACGAAGTGGGAATGTTAAGGAGTATAAGGGAGAGTGAGAAGGAAGTTGCTGGGTGGAGTCACACCTTGGCACCCCTGAGGGAAAAGCAGCCATCAGAGGCTCCACGAGAGACAGTGGAGCCCCTGCCCTCTTGGCACCGGGCAGAAGGAGGGGACCGAAGAGAATGGAAGCAGGTCCCTGCTCGGGGTGGCAGGTGAACCCCCTCCCGGCCTCCCTCACCCTCCGAGGTGCCCTCACACAATAGCTGCAGGGCCCTGGACTTTGAGGGTCAGGCCACAGATGAAGTTGATGAAGGTCCATTCTGTGAGGTGCCAAGGATGAGTCAATCAACCCCAAGCACCACAACTGCCTCTGCTAATTAAAAAAATGGGCATTATTGTTGTAGGCAACTCCCTCCTGACAGGAACAGAGAGCCCAATACGCCAACCAGAGCCATCCCACAGGGACGTCTGCTGCCTCCCTGGGGCCTGGGTAAGAGACATCACCAGAAAAATTCCTGGTCTGGTACGGCCCTCAGATTGTTACCCACTGCTGGTGCTCAGGCTGGCAGTGATGAAGTTGTGGTGAGAAGGCCAGGGTCCATCAAAAGAGACTTCAGAGCACTGCAGCAGTTGATCAAATTACCAGGAGCACAGGTAATTTTTTCATCAGTCCTTTTCATAACAGGAAAGAATAGGAGGAAGAAAACCCACCAGATCAACATATGGCTCAGAGGTTGGTGCCTTTGGTGGAATTCTGTTTGTTTTTTTTCCTGTCATGGGGAGGTCTACACAGCACCAGTCCTCCTGGCAAAAGATGCTATTGCAGACTCAGCAATCTTAGTTACATTTTCATATTTAACATACCCTTGTAAAGCAATTCAGAATTCTAAAGAGGAGCATGTGTGTTTTCTTTTCCCTTCCCACATGCCAAGACAACTGATAATGCAGAATCGCCCTTTACAACTACCTGAAAGGAGGGTGTAGCAAGGTGATGGTCGGTCCCTTTTCCCAAGTAACAAGTGATAGAATGAGAGGAAATGGCCTCAAGTTGCACCAGGGGAGGTTTAGATTGGATATGAGGAAAAAAATCATCACTAAAAGAGTTACCAAGCATTGGAACAGGCTGCCCAGGGCAGTGGTTGAGTCATCATCCCTGGAGGTATTTAAAAGATGTGTGGATGTGGAGCTTAAGGATATGGTATAGTGGTGGACTTGGCAGTGCTGGGTTAAAGGTTGAACTTGATGATCTTATACAATTCTATGAATACAGTAATCCTGAAAATAAAGTGATAAAAAATAAGAGCTTTTGAGAACACTTTCCTGAGTAATAACCCTGAATCTGTTAGGATCCTGTATTTCTCTGTGTCCCCTACAAAATGGTGTTCTTGGGCAAAAGTAATTCAAAGTACATCTATACAAGCCTGAATAGTCTTACAAAAGTAATCAAGCAAGCTGACCATGTGTTGTCTATATTGTTCTTTAAAATTCTGTGAGACACCTGCTTAAAATTATTTGGCTGACATAAATCACTGATAATTATACTTTTAATGGAGTCACAGCAATAAACATGAGTGAGCTTCCACTAGTTTTATAACAGAACCAGTGCATTTGTTACTTGTGTAACCTGTGACTATATAACAATTTCATCAATACCAGGAAGTAAGCACCATAATCAAGTCACATATTCTGGATTTGCACAGTTCTGCAACTAGTTTGGGGCTTGGTTTTGTGGGGATTTTTTTAAATATATATGACACTTTGTATATGTTTGCGTGTGTGTGTGTATTGAACTGATGTGCTAGCATGATACACCTCTGCATACCAGAATGGTTGAACTTGGGAGAACCACAGATAAACACATATATTTCTTCTAAAATAGAGATGTTCAGCATGCTGAAGGAAATGGGTATCAAGAGACAGCAGAATCATATACAAGTTTTAAGCAAGACACACAAAATCTCTACTAATCAGAAACTGTAAGCTATCGTCTTAGAAAAAGGATGCTCTGCTCAATGATGGCAGAGGTATGAGATGCTACCAGCCATTCTCTTCAGGCAAAAAAAGGCTAGCTCTGTGCCTGCCTTCTGAAGTCAAATCTTTCTGGCCTGTCCCCTCACAAACACTCCTACCTTTCAAATACCAAACTTTCTTATACCTCCTTTGGACACTCATTAATTGAAATGCAACATAGCCAAAAACAAGCTCATTTTTTTTTCCTCCTCCTGAACTCTTTTCCCTGTTTTTCTTGACAGTGTCATTTCTCTGATCTTTCAAAGCCAGTCTGAGCTTCATCTTTAACTTAGCCTTCTGTTTTCATCCAAACAGCTTACTTATCAGTAATTTGTCACTTCTTTTGACTCTATATTATCAACATGCAGTATTCTTCCAGCCACCATTTTTGCCTCGTACAAATGCAATCTTCACTGCTGCTTTTGGGGTCTTCCAAAATCCTTGTATATGCTGCTACTTGGGTGATTTCATAATTTATCTTTTTTTGGTGGATTATCATGCTGCCACCAGCTTTGTCTCACTATACCACATCCAACATGCTTCACATTCTTCTTTACTTATACAGCCCTCACATAAATTAGTTTTCTTTTTCCTTTTCGGTATTTTCTATAAACCTTACCAGCCTCAGGAAGGCTTTTATTAGCACCCTTATGTTTCCTCCTAGTCCAGTCCTTCTATATGGGAGAACGCTTATTAAAGTCCTCAGAACCACATCATTATGCCCTTCCAAAATTAACTTTACATTCCTCAGCTGCTGCACCATCTTGAAAATTCTCCCAGCTGATAAGAAAAAAAACTCATCTAGAGAAACTAGCTTATAAAAACTGAAACTCTCCATTATTACAGATACCTTAATCTTCAGCCTCCTCAGCTGCTGTCTCAACATTTTGTTTATAAACTCAGTGGAGCGGAAACTATCATTTACTATAGCTATATAGCACAAGAGTCTTGATTAGCTTCAAGACCTCCGTGTGTCTCACCAATATAACTAATAAATATAGAAGGAATGAGACCTACCTAGGGCACAAGAACAAGTCATGCAGAAACTTTCCCACTGATGTCAGCGTAGTGCATGGTCCCTTTAATACAGGCATCTGCAACGTAATAATTTGGAGTGAAATTATGGCTCCAGTGAAGACCATGCTTGTTACGACTACCTTATTTTGTTAATATTGAGACTTAAATACCTGTGTATAAAATTAACTTTAGAAAATGCCATATATTTTACTTCTCTGTTCTATAATGGCTCTATTGCTGTATTTACAATAAGCTCAGTATGACAGTATGTTCTGGGTTTCATCCTTGGTTTCATAAAAGAGCTATTTCTTTTTCTTTCAAGCTTATGAATCCAATAGCTGCACGTCCATTTTGTAAACTTGATAGATGTGTTCAGTTAAAGGAGGAGATCAAAGGGAAAGCTGGTGGGCCTGAAAGTTTTGGTTGTGACACGGTGAACAGATCAGAGGTCTGTGGTGCTAAATGCGGCTGCCATGTCACAACAACAGCCAGCTGCTCCCCTAGGAACAGGGGCCAACGGGGAACACTGCACCAGCCATGCCCTCACTGAAATGCTGAAAGTGTTCTTCATACTTAAGGGAAATACAATTAAATGCTGTACTGATATGCTGTTCTCAAGCAGTCTCTTAAATAACTTTTTCTTAAATAGAACTTCATCTGCCTGAATCTACGAATCAGCACATACAAGACCCTTCTTGTGTCTGTATCATTGGACTTCGAAGCTTACAATTCTGAAATCAAAATGCTAATTTACTCACACAGCTGCACATCAGAGGAAAGTTCTGGACACTACTAAAAACAGAGGGAGCTTTGTTCAGTGGAGCTGTAATTTCATTCTTACATTTTCACTCTTCTACTATCAATTAATGTCGAAGATGCAAATGCAAGACTGATCAACACCTCTCTTGGGAGCTGAATTGAAAACACAACAGTTACAGAAACTTTTGCATTTCAAAGGAGGTTCTTGGGATCAAGTATGTTGCAGGGAAGTGTAACAGTGACTCTTGCCTTATTTTTACCTAGCTTAATACAGAGCTTTTAAAATTAATTTCTTACTGATGCTCCATGTATTTGTCAGTCAAATTTTCTCAGTCATTAACCATTGATTTGCTATTCTGTAATTTATTACATTATTCATTTTACAATACCCTGTGCAAGGTTCCTTGCTTGTCTGTTCAAGTAAGGCATAATGCTTTATGCTACCCTTCACAAGTCATACTGAACTTGTAACATCATCTGAGTTGAAGAGGTTATCTACGCATTTTTCAGTTTTTGATGTCTTTCATTAGTTTTGGGGGTTTTTTACTGATTTTTCATTATGTAGTGAATGTGGGATTTGTTATCTATAGTTACATTTCTGAGTTAAACATCTCAAAATAGGATCAGTAGAAGCTGTTTATTCATTTTCATTGATTATTCAGTCTAATGAAATCATACTGAGTGAAGGGTTTCCAAGAATGACAGGGGGCTCTGACTGCCTGCTGGACATCTCTCATGGGAGGTAGGGAATGACTCCAAGCATCTATCTTCCTCTCGAATTCCCTAAGGACCCTTAACCTACTTACCTCCTCCCTGAGCTCTGTCACTGGGCAGAGGAGCTCCTCTACCCGGGCACACCTCCTGCAGGCATGCTCACGACTGCCATGCAACACCAGTGTAAGAGCTGCGTTAGAGCTGGCGGGTGCGCAGCTCAGGGGTGCCATGGTCTTCTGCCTAGTGGTTACCACAGCTTCTAGGCTTGCAGCATCCTCCCGTGCGAACTGCAGCACCCTGTTCACCCGCCCGGGAGCCCGCCCTAGCGGTGATGCTCCCTGGAGGTACCCACTCGCTGCTCCTTTGCTCAGCGAGCCCTAGAGGGGCTGCTCCCTGCCCGCACGCCTTCCCCGCACGCCCTGCCTGCGCCACGCCGTGTGCCCGTCCTCGGGGCTGCTGTCGTACCTGAGGAGTCGGCCGCCGTCACTCTGTCCCCGCCCACGCTCCCCGAGAGCTCGTCCCGCCCGGGAAGGGGGAGTTTGAGGCAGATTCTGTCCGCTGTGCTCCTGCCTCCTCGGCTTGCGTTCCTGCCGCTTTGGGGAGGGGACCCCGCCGCGATCCTCCGCCTCAGCGACTGCCAGTGTTCGTGTAACACATCCCAGCATTTTCATCCCTCTCAAGCCCGATACATGAGTGCTTAAGATCACATTCGTAAATCATCGTTTTCTAGGTTGATTTGTAGTTCTGCTGTTTAATTGCAGATCAGACTGACCTCAGCACTTCAAAAAAATGGAGCCTCTTTTTATTTACAAGTCTGTATCTCAACAGGAAGCTTAAAAATAAGCATCCCAACTAGGCAACACTGGTTTAATTTACATAAATTAATAGTCCATCATCACCAAATATTGTAATCATTTTCCTCGGATTTTGCACTTGATCAAACAGATAATTCACGCTAACTATTCAACCGAGCACTGGGAAGCAGAATATGTAGGCTATACAGAATACAGTAGTAATTTGGATCCAGGCAGATTCTAGGTCAAAGGGAAGACAAATATAATTGAAAACAGAAGTTGTCCATTTCTTTTCCTTCATTAAAGACTCCTTTCTTTGGTTACTCAAGTAAGTCAGTGGTACTTACAGGAATTTTTCTGGTATATAGAAATCTTAAAATGTATGTGGAAAACTACTTGCCGAAATTATTTTATAGGCACTAATAAAAAGCCCAAAACACATTATTATCCAAACAAGAGTCTCAAACAGTTACAAATACTCAAAAATACTGTGAATATCTGTAGAAAAGAAAACTTCTCCTTTTTATACAGCAAAGAGGTCCACAGAAATACTGAGCAAGTTATGTTTGGGGAGAAAAGATCAAAGATCCTCCTGAGCCACCACTTTTACCAAAGGAGTTATACACACCAAGAAAATTTTCTATGTATTACATGGCTATGCCTAAAATGGTATTCCTGCCTCTTGTCTTTAATGTGTTTAAAACATAGTTTAACTAATTTCAGTTTTCCTTGCTAGGCAGTTCCTTAATGATTTCTGATAATGCTGAGTCCCCCAGTTCTGAAATCTAGTAGTACTGCCAGAAGTATAACTGATCCTATTCTTCATTTCAACAGTTTGTTTTTTTACAGACACTATGCAGAGCATCAAAAAAGCTTCACTGCAAATATAACAAGACCTCAGCCTATTATTTATGGCCTTATGTTTGGGAATATTCAATTATTATCTGATATAAAAAGCAATAGATGTGGAATTATTTTTTCTTATTCTTGTAATTGAGAAAGGCATCCTGGACACATTATGGAGGTCACCAGTTACGAGAATCACGTGCAGGAGAGCTTACACTGTTCTCCTTGCAAAGGATGAAGATTTAACTCGTGACTTGAGTAAAGGTCTTTAGTACATAATAGAGACATGGTTATAGAATGAAAATAGAGTAGTTCAGTTGGGAGGGACCTACAGTAATTGTCTAGTCCAAATGGTTATGCTGATAACTGCTCTTTCTTTTCCTAGAATAGGATCATAAATAATTTGTAATCTAATAAAGAAGATGCAGAATTAAAAAGTGTGCAGGACAACCATTAAGAAACTTACTTTTCTCTCAAAACTGCTAGATTAAGAAACCTTAATTACCATCTGAAGTATCTTCAAGGACTCTGTATTGTCACAGAATTTTGGGAAGTTGATGGAAGCTTGTTCCAGGGAGCAAATCTAATGTGAAAAGGTGCTGAGGGTAGAGGGAGATTACAGGCTTGAAGGTCCGTAAATGAAAAAATATTATTGTTAGACTTCACACTTGTTCTGTTATATAAAGACACAGGGCATAGTAATTAAATTGACCTACTATATTTAAATGAATATATTATTTCAAAACTACTGCTTTCTGAGCCTTACTGTTAAAGGTTTAGTTACTGGAGTTATCTGAGGCTCTGAATTTGGAAGCAACTACATTACCTGAGTAACAGTGGGAGGTGCCTGCATAAATACATGAGAAGTTGTCGTTGCAAGAAGTGTAATAGCTACTATTCCAGTCTTTATTTTAAAATTAAGTGTAATAGGCACTCTCCTCCAGAATCAGCAAACCAGATTAAAAAAGCAAGCTAAATGGACTTAGAAATATTTATTAAAAGTATTGATTATAAATCTGAACTCAAGGAGCTAGACAAGAAGCACTACATCTGTCTACATGGGACCACTAAGGACAGTATATGCTGTGCTGGCAGTGTACGTTCCTTATCCACCTACACTGAAGCTCCACTAAACCACATGCAGTTATACTACATTTGTATTATGATTTATGCAATACCTATACACTATGTCAGACCTCTGCAGAGAGAATAAGACCATTTGCTAGAGTATTAATTATAAAACTGTTCTAATAGTGGAAGGCTTCATTCAGCTCTTGACTTTAGGCCCTAATGCACAACTTTTATAACTGTTCATATTTTTGGTGTACTCAATTACCAATTTTATTACATCAGTGCCCCAAAACCACAGTCATTACTTTCAATAAGTGACATAACTGAATTCAGATAGGTCTAGATACGAAATTAAAAATAATGAAGGGATTTAAATAAGTAATGTGTAGGCTGAACCTAATTCTGATTTCAATTTCATTGACTGTATACTAATTTAACTACATAGACTCAGAGGTATTATGATTTACACCACTGCCACTGGCCTATATTTCAAACACAGATCATAGTTCCGTACTTCAGTGCTACTTCATCTCTCAGGGCAGCAATGAAAGTCCTCTTTTTTAAAGTGTATTTATTTATATACATGGACATAGATATGTATTTGAAAATTATAAAAATTGTAGTATGAATAATGAAATTATTACTACTCATGTATTATGTAGCCTGCCTATAAAACAGAACAGTTGTAATCATAACTTTTGTAGTTTACATGTTAGTTTACCTATTATATGTAAAGAGGGAAAAAAAAAAGAGTTAATTTTTATAAATAAAATCAGACAAAAACACATTTTATGGCTATGCTTGCAGGCTGAGCAATTAAACCACAACTGTTTTAGAGAACACAACATGAACAAAGATTAAGCAATAAAAAAATTATTGTTCTTGTATTAAGAGATGCTGGCTTGTTTTCATATTCCTTGTGTCAACATTACATTATGACACTTCCATTGAAGATATTTACACTTCTCACTGTCAAGTCCACTTTTTAGACAGATTTTACATTTACAAACCAGGACACATGACTAAATTCAATGAAGATATGTTTCCAAGAGGAAAACTTCCCCACGTAAAATTTCAGGTATCTCTACTCTGAGGTCACTACTAAAAATGAAACAGAAAAGATGAAGAGATTCCCACTCAAAAAGTAAAGCCTGCTTCTGAAGAAGTAATGAAAAGTTTTAAATGGAATCTTAGGTTTGTGTTTTCATCGGTTCCGCCTGAATTCTTCATAAAACAATATAGCATCAAGATCTACTTTTCGTTGTCACAAATTTTCCGTGTAATAAAACTCCACAACCGCAGAAGCAAATATATAAATATTAACTAAAATACCTTAATTTGTGATATTTACTACTGACCTGACTATTTAAACTTCATAACCCAAGTCATCCGATTTTGACTTCTTTTCCAGTGTAAACATCTTCAGACAGTGATAGAGACATGTCTTGCAACAAACACAGGAACCTTCAAAAGGAAATGCAGAACTCTGCTGCAGCCACTGCAGCAGTTCAGTCTCATTATTTTAATCACTGTGCAGCATGTACTGTTGTCAGAGAAAAGCAAATAGGACAAAAGACCAGAAAAAAAGTAAACGTCACTGTTGTAATGGCAATTTTCATCAAGCATGCTATTTGCAAGAGAAGTGATACTGAACAGTAATTGTTTTGATAGTATCTGCACCTCAGTGGTAGGTAGCTGATTCATGCAATCATGAGTAAGACTGCACTCTTCAATCACATCCCGGTTTCCAGCTACAAGTAAATCAAGTACCTTACAAACATTGATGTCTCATTTTTTTTTTCCACACATATACATGTCCACAAACAGTTTTAGCTTCAGTATATCATTTATAAATGAATTTTAGGGTGAAAATGTAGCTTCTTAAACCAAACATTTTCACTGACTGAAATGACATATTAATATATTTTTATTGATTCCCACTTGCCATTGCTTTTGTTTTACAAATTTTCTCTGCACATTAGCATAACTAAGATGAATAAAATGAATACTTTTTTGAAAATTGCAGTATCCCTGTAAATACTTTAGACACAAATTGTGTACATTGCATACATAAAGATTGCATACATACACTGTCTTCATTAAGCCTGTAGCCATATGTGGCTCAGAGGATTAGTAATTAGGCAGTTATTGAGTAGTTTACCATACTTTTCCAGTCTGGCTTCCAAGGTTTTTTGCCATCCCCTCATACCTTCTTGAAGTAGCTGTAGCCTTCGCATGCTGGAATATCCCTTCTTCCCTAGCTGAAGAAATCACTTGCATGGAGTTTCAGAAAACCCACAATCTTACCTATCACTGAATTGCACAGACATTAGTTTACTTCGTTTAAAAGCTTTCTTTCAAATATAAATGTTGCTGCATGTAATAATGAAAACTGAACATGTAAATCCAAGTGGCTATTAACAATTAACAAAGTAGGAGACTCCTAGCAGATAGTCCACAAGCTCTTGAGTTTACCAGTAGTTTTGAGAAACGCATGTCACATGTCACCAAGAAACTAGCTGCTGAAGAACTAAATACTAATGATTGTTAGAAGAGTCCTTTTACTTCTTAAAAGCATTAGGTTTTAAAGCATTGAGCTGAATTCAGGCTAGAGCTGAAGCAATCAACAGCTACTAGAATATGAGAACTGTTTCAGGGTGGTCTTGGTCCCTTTAACAGGTCCTGCCCAGCCATCAGGATAAAGTTATCTACAGAACAAATACAGCTCCAGTAAAACTTATTCCTGTCTTCAGATGCATCTTCAGCAAATACGCTCCACATCAACTTAGTCAGTCCTTTAGTTTATCCTACTAGCTTGAAACCAATGCAAGATGAGTGTCTTCATTATTTGTGTGTTGGATTTGTACAACCAATAGAAGTAGGGGACTGAGTCAGACAGGTCTCCAGCCTCATTCCACTGCTTTCAGGTGTGTGTACATAAGAGAAGAGAAGGAGAATAGCAGAGGTCTTTTTGCTTACGAGCAATCCCTGAAGGTATTTAAGAAACACGTAGATGAGGTGCTAAGGGACATGCTTTAGTGGTGAATTGGCAGTGTTTGGTTAATGGCTGGAGTTGATGATCTTAGAAGTCCCTTTCTATCAAGTCTATTCTGTGATTATGAGATATCCCACCTCATCAGGTATTTCCTATCTAGATCTCCTCTGAGAATGATTAGATGCATAAAACATTCTAAGTGACTGCAAATATGCTGCAAAACCATATTCTTTTGATCTCTGGTTAGCTATCAGTTAGATATGCTCTGCTTACTGGGCTGACAGATCAATAAAGGATGCAAAGAGCCAAGCTTTTTGAAAGATTTAAGGCTTGGCTTTTGTTTTGGCAGTCGGGATCCATGACAGCTAAAGCTATTGAAGCTTTAGAATTTCATCAAATGCAAATTGTCAGCTTTGGTACACAGAAGGTTAATACTGTACTACTTTGCCCTGCAGTGATGTATGAAAATATACAATCAGTGACTTCAGGAAACCCATCTAAGCTCTGCATGTACATTTTTCACTTCACCAGCTACTCTGGTGGTAGCTAGGAGATCTAATTTCAGCAAGTTTGTGTACCTGACAGCAGTCACATCTAATTACAGCATCTTCCAGACTTACCTGGCACCTTCATCTGAGCCTTTCTATCAAATAATATGCCTGTTACCTTCATCATGCAATCCCTAATTATCTGAAAATCAGGAGACTGCTGCTTGTGCCAGCAAAGGAAATGAGGAGAGAACAGTGTTCTTTCCAAAACGCATGGCTGGACACCCCTCCGAGACATCCGATTTGATTGCCAGTAACAACATTCCATTGATGTTTTTTTCTATTGATGGCTTAAGGCCCTTTTCTTAAAGAATTAGCTTATGCATACACATATTAGAACCTGCATGATTTTTTTCCTTGGTAACAGAGATGCTGGGAATTTTAGTTCTGTTTTTCCAACAGATGCTGCTTGATAGCTAAGTATGATGTGTCCCAAGGGCCACTATATTGTGCTAGAAAAAAGATTAGAAGGATGGGTGAAGATTGTTTACCACAGAAGAAAGCCATGCATAAATCTCATGGGAGACAAAATATCTTATCCTAGTCCTAGACAAAGGTGTTCTATTGTTTTGGAATCAGATACAAACACCAAGGGGGATCAAGGTCAACACAGTAAACTAGGCAATCCATCAGCAACCTAATTACATTCTGTTGACCCAGAAGAAATTCCAGAAGCAACACAGATACCCCTGGATACTGGAACAGTATCTATCAATTTGTGGCCTCTGGGTCTTGTCATTACCCAACATATCCACTGCTAAAAACAGTCCTTAGGAGTTTTCTCCTCATTTCTATAACCTGATTATTTAGACTGGATGCCAGTACCTAACAAATGGCTCCAGGCTAAATTCTAGCAGGCTGCATCATATAAGGGATTTTGTTCCTTGTAATATCCTGCCTCTGACTAACAATGTAGAACATCTTAAAATAGGCTTCTTTGGAAATCACACTCTGATATTCAACTATGCTTTGCTGTGCATTTCAGGAAACTTGGCCAGAGGGAAATTTGGAGGACTTTTGTCTACCTTAGTTATAAAAGAACCAAACCTCATTAACTTAAAAAAACAATTCATTTTTTTAAAAAAAAGAATAAAAAATTAAAAGAAAAAAGAAAACTAAGCATAGACAAATTGACCAGTCTGTTTCAGATATATACTAGATCTCTTTTTTAACTGGTGTGTTAATAATTAAGGTTATTATCTCTTTGGGGCAGGTATCTCATCTGTGTGCTGATGTGTCCACAGAATGCTACCCCACTTGCCTACACTATCAATTTTAGCAAGTAATCAAACTCACAGGAGGAACATGCTTTACAAATGTTTCTTGCTGATGACTGAGCAGAACTGCTCTTTTCAAGGATGTCTACTAGTTCATTGAGGACAGGTGAAAAAGGAAACAAAACTGCACTGGAAAGATTGCAAGAAATGGAGTATAAGGATTGTCATTCTCTCACACTCTGATGACTTTTCAGGGTGAGGGAAGTAGACAGTGCTATTGGCAAGAAATTAATATTAAAATCTAAAATAAAAAGTCAAGTCCCAGGTCTGTGAAGCCCTGCAAGTGTGACCTGTAAAAAGCATTCAATTGTTACAGCTGTGTTGAACTGTACACAACACATTTCTTTGTTTATTGCCTCATACCCCAAGTATCACCTAATTCCCAATCTCAGCCACATGCAGGACAACATATTTGTGCTGCAATCTAAATGGACTAAAAACCAACAGTCAACCATTTGGGAACTGAAATATTCATGAGATACTCAGGGAACAATGAAACTGAATTCCTTCAGCTGTCCTAAAGGAACAAGAGTCAAGGAAACAGGAGTAACTAGAAACTGTTCTACTGTGCCTTCAAAGTTGGTTTTGTATCTTTCTTTTGCTCCTCTTATTTCATATCAGGCAGCCTCATTGCCATTTAGTAGATACTACAGCTAGCTACCAAGGTGGCTCACACTGATTTGTTTAAATCTTAGCCTGTGGAGTTAAATTACTGTCAAAGTTAAATAGGAAACTCAGCAGCTTACCTGTACTTCCTTTGCCACAGTATAGTCCTACAAGCAGATGACATTTATGCGAGTGTGTGCATCTTCACACAAGTCTGAATAAATATTGAAATTAATTTTATAAGTTGCCTAAATTCTAATGCTTAGGGTTAATCTCAGGGAAAACTGCATGTCCCTTCCTTGTTATAATTAAAAGATATTACTTTGTTGAGAACTAGCTGTAGGCTCAAGCTTCTTGAGACGCTTCTATTAACTGACCATTCTGTACTTTAATGAAATGTACAATCCAAATAAGAAAACCGCTTTCCTAATCAAAATTGCAAATAGTATAAAGTGTCTTACTTCATTCTTTCGCTATCTGAGCCACTTCTACTCTTGCCAGTAACTAAATGGTTCCAGAAATAACACAAACTGGGGACCCTTACCGTAAACTGCTGCAGCTGTCCCTCAGACCCATATGACATCTGCCGCCAGGGAGGACATTAACTACATATCTCCAGTATCAGTCAGTCTAGGTGAGCAGAAAGTAATTTCACACAATGCTGCAACTGTTTATCATTTTTTATTCTTAGCATCTCTCTAGCTACCTGTAACAGCAAATATATCTGTCACCTCTCCTTTCTAATGGACACCCTTTTCCACAAGGGAAGATGGAGCACACCAGCCACAAGACATTTCCCAGACATATTCAGTTAATGCATAATTTTTCTCTCAACATTATACGTAAGAACACAAGCTGAACTTACATGCAAAATAAAGCAGATAATCAGCCTGCAAACTCTATGATATATACGGAACTAAGAGACACTTTAAAGAACACAAGCAAACTTTTCAAGGAACCTTTGATCTACTCTGACTGGTTTACATGATGTTCCAGGTGACAGGACTACCCTTAATGCCTGCACTAAAACTTCACCTCCCCCAGACCCCATTAGTGCAACAGCCAGTGCTGCTCACCAACAACTTTAAACATCATGTTAGTGCAAAGGCTGCTCTGGCCACAGCCAGCCTGCTGTCCTCCAGCTCCTTCCTGCTCCCTAAAGCTGCTCAGAGTGTCAGTAGCTTTCTGTACCACCTCAATGCATAGCCTGCTCTCTCAAGCCCTGGTCAAGGCTTCTTCATCAACACCTAAATAATGTTTTAAGTGAGGTAATACTAAGAAATGTGTTTTCAAATGATCTTAAGTCCAAGATCTGCTTCAAAGTGTTTTAATTCTTGCGCACTAAAAGACATTTCAATACCAAGAAAAAACAGATTCAGTATGAATAGATATTAAATAGATACTGTATGGTCAAGTGTTCTTTTGATGAATACAATAAAATAAATAGTCCAGGGGGAAAAAACCATGTAAAGTTTTTGCTCTAGTAGACTACTTTTCCTACTGATTTGTTGAATGACAAGTTCTGACATGTTATTTAATGTTGATGACCATTTTTTGCCAATGTAAAGTGTTTCTTGCCAATTTCTACGTTTTCAAACCTTATATAATCCTCACATAATATGTACTCTTCAGAGAAGAACCATGGATACAAGATACAAATATAAGAGGATTTGGAAACTGAAGAATTAAATAGCACTAGCTTACCTAAATTTCTGTGCTTCTTATGTTTGTACCAAGCTGGCACATCCTTACAGCAGTACTGATAAAATAGGATCTTACTAGTTTTGCACCGAAGTAGCTTCAGTACATTCATTCAGTTTGATCCACCTAACTCACTCCTCAGGCACTCTATTTGCACAGCCTTAATTATGTGCTCTTAAACATCTTTAGGTGCCATCCAAGTTATCAGATAAGCAATAAGGGAGTTTTTGGCTCATACTTTGTTCCACCCTGGCTCTTTTGCTAAAGTTATACTGTATGTTTTCTAAAGCATTTAGGAATCACTCCGGTACTTCAAAAGTGTTTGAAAGACCTGGGAACATGCAGCCTCTCCATTGAAGGTTGTCTCCAAGTTAATCCATGCAAAATTGTTCTTCCTAGTTTCACAAATATTTGAAGAATATTATGAGAAAAGAACATGATCATTTGTTTACCTTTTGGTCAAAAAAGGACTCTGCATACTGTTAATGCCTCCATTGACATAAGCCCTAAAGAGAGTTTGGTTTTGGTTTTTTTAGAAAAGGTTTGCTAGAAAACAGTTAAAAAAACAGAGGGCTTCAAGTTATATTGTACTGAATAAATAAACAAAGAGCAAACCGAACAAGTCTGTTTCCATTTTCTGAAGGCATTCAAGATAACAGGAAAGCAAAAAGTTGTTTCATCTTTTAAAATCAAACATTAGGTTTTTTTATTGAAATTATTAACCTACAGTCCCTGTTTGATTCCAAGTATGTTTCAGCCTTGCAAGTTTAGAAAACTGTTTTTCAGTTGGGTGGTTTGCTATTTTTTAAAAATATATACTCTGTTTCCATGCCTACTACCAACAAATCTGAATCTGGCTTGTTTAAGCCTGCTCAAATTTGTGGTTACTATTAACAAATATAAGTAGTTATCTTAGAAGTTTTATTTAAGGAATATCATAACTGAAACAAGATAAATCACTTAAGTGTCAGCTTTAAAAACATCTTACAATTTATGTGAAGTAAGCAGAAACTGACCAATCAGAATTTATTTATAAAAACAGTGTAAGAAGGTACAAATAAGAGAACATTAAAAAATTATAGCACTCCAAACAACTCTAATAATACTTTATCACCCTCTAACTTTCTGTTTTGAAATTTCATTTTTTAGTTTATTACTTTGCTTGGAAAGCTGCTCAAGCCACACAATTTCAAAAATATCTCCAGTGATTCTATGTCTCATAATGCAGACATGTTCCATGGATAAATCTTGTAATATGAAGAAATGAATGACAAATTAAGTTTGCATTCTGGCTCTCCCCTTCTCAGAATACTGCTGCTCAAAATTGCTAGCAATTAAGCCTTTATCTACTGAGTTACTGGAGCTTCAGATTTCAATCTGTACTATAGATGATAGCTTTGTCTTTTAAGGTATCTTTCACTATTTGCCTAAAAAGAGAAAGTCAGTTCATCACAGCATATCTAGACTAGTAAAACACCTGTGTTGTATTGAAGGTGATGTTCTTCCTCTGTCTCATATCAGTAAATCAACTCAATTAAACCATGATTAATGTTTGGCTCAGTGTCACATAAATTTGCCTAACAGCTGATACTACATAAATGAAGAGGGCTGCATGCCAGCTCCTTTAAAACACTGCACTCAGCGCATACCACACATCACATTCATAGGTTTGCTTCCTCTCAGTGCAGAAAGTGATTAGCGTGTGGAATGAAGACCTAAAAATGCCCACCCTGGCTCCCCTATTTGTTATCAAACATAGCTAAAAATGCAACCTGAAATATGGTTACAGTACAAACTACAAGTTACAGGAATCCCACTTAGAGTTACCTCTCTTTGCTACTCCTTTTACTCTTATGATAACATGAAGAACACTAAACCAACAGAAAGATTGATAGAACTATAAGATTATTTCAAAATACCAATTCTAGATACATTTCAGAAACTGATTAAATTTTCCTTAAGTTTAAGTCAATCAGATCTATTGTGTGACTTAAGTCACCTCTACATACCATCAAATCATAACTGTACACTCAGGCAAAGCTTCACAGCCATTTGCTTTCTAAAAAGTAATAAACTGACTCTGAGTATTTGGCAATGCCAACCACGAAGGATGCAATCATGTAAATTGGCTCTGCCAAATAATTTGCATAGGAGTCCCAGGCATGCAGGGGGAGCCAGTGTGCTAATAAAGCACAGCAATATAGTAAAACACAGTACACAACTTCCTTGTTAAGAGTTCTATTGCCCTCTTGATAATACCATGCTAAGTAATTCTTTAACATGTGAAGAATGGACAAGGTATATGCAACGGTTTTAAACGTACCGCTTCTATCTTCTGATCACAACAGACTGCGAGTACCATGTCGTAGATTTAACTAACAATTGTTGCAGCAATATGACCAAAAGTCCACTGTTATAGGAAAAACATTTCTAGAATTATGAATTCATTAAAGAGCAAGTATAAATAACAGGCAAGAAATACACAGGCAATTTAAGATGTAAACAAATTGGTTAATTGACAGGGAATAGCTAGTATCACTTTTGATGTATTTAAACAATATTGATTATACACTGTTAAGATACTCACTGTAGACTGTAGACAGTAGTTCCATACTATGCTCTATGGAAAGAATTCCATGCTGTACAAAGCACAATACTTGATGTAATATGTAGTACTCAGTGTTTTCAGTAAAGCCATTCTGTGTTATCGCTGTCATTTAGCATTGGGCAAGATCCAGTTACAGACAAATACGAACTGTAGTAAGAATGAAGACTCAAGCTTACAGTTGCACAATGGCACATACCTATCAATCGACTAGACCTCTCAATGATTACAGGTGACTTTTCTCCAAATATTTAAGAACTTTTGCCAATGCCCACATTTAGATTTGTATTACATACACATTAGGTAATTAGACATTTGCAATAGGTGTTACATTTGTTAGCTGGCTCCCTTTTCTCAAAAGGCCAAAGTAGCTGACAATGGCGAATAACTAAATATTCCACATGAAAAAGGATATGCAGACAATTACTGCTGCAACCTCATCAGACCAGCCAAGTCGTACTAAGTGTCAAGCTACAGTTAAAGGGTTATGCGATTTTCCCTAAAAACAACTCAGCTACCATGACACAGACAATGAAACTACCTCAGGAACAAGAGGAACATGACTCTTTTGTACGTCTGTGATTAACATTATGAAAAAGACCCTGTGCTTTCACATTATTCAAAATACACTATTGAAACTAAAGCACAACTGAAATATTCAGTCTGTAGCCAAGAAAGCAAACTGCGGAATATTTCCTCCATCATTAACATATCCTTAAAGCAATTACTATCCCTATTGTTTTTCCCACCGAACCAAACATAACAGGCTCTTACATGCCTTACCTATTTCCATTTCTAATTATTCACATCTCTATTAATATAACCTATTACTATCTTAATTGTTATTTAATTAATCATTAAAATGTCAGTCTTCTATATTTCATTTATAGGCACAAACAAACCATACTGGTAAATAAAAGAGTACTATGTTGGATATTCTAAAAAAAGTGCAGGAATATTATTGGCCCATTAGCTTTCTATATTTCTAACAGCTTTCCTATTTCTATGTTGCACTGAAACAGAGCTTTTAAGTTTCTGTAAAAGTCTTGCCTAAGTGAAGGCTGTTTCATATCTAGCCTTAGTATGTCCTGTGTGGAGAGACTGTATACCTCAGACTATCATATATCAGCACGTACTAAAGCAAAAGTCTTACTCTTAAGAATAAAAGATACAAAGACAAAACACACACATTTTCTGTTCTGTTTATCATCCTGCATGTATACACTGACATGGTTCATAATGTATTCTTTGACACAGCAATAACATTTCCTAATTTGAAAAGCAACTCTCAAAAATAAAAGGCAATCAGTGCAGCATTATCACACTGCATTATTTCTAGGAGTGGTTGCCCATCCTAAATTAGAACAAATATTCTTCTTTTACTTCTTCCACAGAGCTCTGTCATTTTTGATGTATTTGTGCTTAATAATATTGATCCTTCTTTAATCCTAAAATGTAGCGGTGTTTCAACTCAGTTCCTGCCACATTACTTACCATGTAGAGCAACAGAGCTATGCTAATGCTTGCTGTGGTAACAAAGCAGAATTTGCTCAGATTTTCCTATTACGAGACACTAAACTCTTCAAGTGTAGCATGCTAATCATGTTCTAATCCTTCATTCATCGCTTTGCAACTTTCCTCAATCCCTCCCCCTAAATCTGCTGGCAATCCCATGCCACTGATTATTACAGTTCCTAGAACTGTTCAGATATATTTTACCTTGCTCAGGGAGTCCTAATAATATGAATATGTACATGCAATATCTTAAAATAATGGGCAGCCAGTCACCTTTTCCTCAGCCAAGACACCTATTTAATATTTTAATATCTTCTCTTAAAAATGCAATAAAGAATGGAGAACTTGAACACTGCCTTTAGCCACACCACAGCTCTGATTTTCCTTCCTACTCAAGCAGTGGCGTCTCTGCTCTGCGCTAATCAAACACCATTCAGTCAAGGGAATGAAGTTCTAGGCTTGCTTAAAGAAGTTACACAAAGCTTCTGTTTAAGTAATTTTTTTTTGTCATTTTGGATTAGTTTTCTGATATTTGGTTTGTCATTCTATCAGTTGCAATGGGAAGACATGACAGAACCACTGACATAATTCAGCCCACTCCTAATGATAATTTGAATTAAGGTATTCAGATCTGCACTTCATAACAACAAATTTGCTGCCCTGGTTAAGTAGTCTCTACCCTCAAAAGCAGATAGGCTCCTAAGCTTTAACTTATTTTCCTTTTCAAAAACATGAAAACCACTTTCACTGGCTTTTTAGTATTACAGCTGCATTCAAAAACAGCCAGTGCTACACAGTACTGGAAATAATCCTTCATTTTATAGTCTGACCTGAGGAATCAATGTATGCATCCTACAGTAGCCTGATTATCTGCTGAGATATGATAAGTGCATCCATCACCTCATCCTCTCTACTCTTATGGGAAAAGGGCATCAGTGTGCTTGAGCTGTACTGCTAACCAGGGCAGAGACCTGAGCCAAATGACATGGCATAATCTGGTATCACCAAAACGAGATTGAGTGAAGGATTTAAAAACAGAGGAGTGCAAGGGGAGGTAATACGTAGTGTTTATACACTTAGCTTGGATATGTTCATTTGCTTTCCTAGAAGATTTTTATTTCCAAAAGGGGAGCCTGATCTGATTTTTAGAACCCTTCAGGAGAAGGGTGGGCAATTTCTGAGTTGATGGGGTCTGTAAGATATACTACATCTCCGAGAGGCATTTCAGTTACTGCTGAAATGAAACTATAACTAATAAAAGTCAAAGAAAACCTGGCTCTAAGTAAAAATTGTGTGAATTACACTGACATACTCCCTATCTCCTGTTTCAAATTCGTATTTTGTTTTATAAGTAACAAAATACAAAAATCTGTACACTTACTGTATAATAATTGAAGAAAGCTGAACAGCATAAATTGCAAAATAAAAACATTTCCAATAAATCAACAAAAAAGTTTGTAAAGCTGGGGAAAATACATCAAACCTTCACTACGTAAGTGTAACTAGGTTGTTGCAACAACCAGAAGTCATCTCATATAAATGCTATTTTGAACAATACATATCAGAATCGGTTTATATACTAACTCGACTAGTCTCCCAGAGTCAAAATAAACAGTTGGCAATGTACCTGAATTCACTAAACTACAGCCAGAAGCTGGCCCTTTCAAATAATTTGGTTAAAGCACAAATAGAAAGACTGCATTATAAAAAAGGATATATTAGACATCATCATTTTATATTTTATGGTCAGCAGACATACACCACACCTGTAAACATTGATAGTGTTTACTATGCTATGGGAAGCAGATAGCCTTGTAGAGACCTTCTTCCTCTTATGTGCCACACTTTTTCCATCCACTTTTTTTTAACACCCAGGAATTACTTTAAGTAAAACCCCTTATTTCAAAATTCCATGAGACCTTTCTAGAAAAACCATACTTTTTATAAATAAGCACTGATTACAGCTGTCAAACACTGTCAGTCAAATTTAGCTCATAAAGCACTAAACAGGATTGGGCTGCTAGTAATATAAATTTGGATTATAAATTTAAAACCTGCCTTGCCCCTTTTAGCTATTTACAGCAGACAAAGACCTCACTACAAAAGAGTTCAATAATCTTGGGTGTTAGCAACATTGTAAATACACAATATTTATTTTAGACAATTTGACATTTATTTAGGAGCTCTACAGAGGAATTAAAAGTCCTGCTCCACTAATACTGTATATAAGAAGAGAAAGTTTACATCTTTCTTTGTTGTCAGTCTTAATCCTAGAGAGAAACTTTTCTGAAACCATAACCAATAAACTGAAATTTACTTTAATAAGCTTATTCTTAAGGATTCAGTGATATCCATGCCCATTGATTTAGTGTCCCTTTCCCAGAGAGGCTTGCTTCACTTTTATCTCACCTGAATACAGATGTAAGGGAAAGGCTACTGTTTGTGAGGGAAGGAATATCAATGTCACTTGTCACCTTGTTACAAAGAAAATAAAATCAGATTGAAGTCTGTTCTACTTATAAAGAACAAGTATGCTGGATATAATTTATCAAAAATTTGATTTTTGAAAAATAAATGAGGGTTTGCTAATTTAAGAAATAACACCCAGATGCAAGAATATATAAAGTCCAGCACACCCCGATTCCAAAAATGGAAAATACAATGGAAAAAGATGAAAACTGTCTGGTGATATCTGGTGACATATCAATTCAGTAAGGAATATATACATCTGAGAGTTTAGGGATTGGGAAAATGGAGGAAGTTTAAAATGAATAACTAAAAACTGCAGTATTTATATTACTGTGAAGAAATTTATTTCAACTTTCGCAAGCATTTCAGTATTTGGCTTAAACCAGGCCCTGAAACAGAGCAATACATTCTCTGCTGTCATTCACTGACTCTCCAATTACCAAGCTTCAAGCTACTTCACAGAGGAGTAAGAAACATGAAAGACAGCTCTGTGAATGACTGATTAACATGGAAAAGATCATTTCACGAAGATTATATTGTATTCCTAACAAGATCAAACGTGTGCGCTAAATTATTGTTATGATAATTACCTTTGGCAGAATTGGTCT
Source organism: Podargus strigoides (assembly GCA_028020825.1). Taxonomy (NCBI): domain Eukaryota; kingdom Metazoa; phylum Chordata; class Aves; order Caprimulgiformes; family Podargidae; genus Podargus; species Podargus strigoides. The sequence continues at coordinate 69,741,194 of CM051621.1, forward strand.
TATTGTTAAAAAGCAATAATAAGGTACCTTAAGAGGCAGAATAATTACACTTAACTGCTGTAATTAATAAGTTAATTCTCAGGCAAAAATGATTAATATCACAGGAATTATGTAACTGCTGCCATTTAAAGTCTTACTGCAATAACTTAATATAATTAAAATCAAGCATTGTTAATATTTCTAAGCCTACCTTCAAGAAGGTAGGAGAAAAAATTCATTTCAGGAAGGCAACCATTTCATATCTACATCAGTGGACTGGACTGTCTGAAACTGCATATCAAAATATGCCTATGTTCTTTCTCCCTTCTTGTCTTTTGGACTAGAGAGCAGAAGTTAATATTTGTACACACAACTACTGTAACATCAGTTTGTTCCTTTTTCAGCAGGTGTCATTCCAAAATCTTTCTTCACTATCAAAGACATTTGCCATCAAATATTAATTCTAGTATTTCACTGCATGATCAAAAAGAAATTTCACTGAGACTTAATCCTCCATTCTGCCCTTAAAGAATTCCTGCCAGTATTTGCTATTACATATAATTTAACAATGAATTTCATTAATTTCCCTAAGATCTACTTTTTCCTAATGACCTACACTGCTATTTATGAGTGATCTTCAGAAAGCCAAAAAATGTCTGACTGATTTCAGTCATGTTTTTTAATAATTAGTTCATTAGAATGCTATGAGTATAACTCCTAGACTGTCTACATTTTACTACCAATAGTCCTAGATGTCTAAATGATAACACCCCTCTCAGTGTCCTTATTACATAGGAAGTCACAGGTCTAATTTTCCAAAAAATGATACACACAAAGAGTTTCTACAGTGTCATAGATAGTCAAGCCAATCAGCTTGTTGGCATCCCTGATACTTCATGGTCTGGGAATCCTCTGGCTTTGAAAACAGATTCCTCAAAAACTGAATACTGAAACACTTCTTTGTTAGTCCTTCAGAAGGAGCAATCCCACTTATTCAAGATGAGAACAAGTACATTTTCTGCTGTGTTTTTAATACTTAAGTAAATTTCTTCACAAATATTCTGCATCAAAATATCAATTGACAGGATATTTTTTTGAAAAACATCATTCTTCAGCTGTAGTAAATCAGTACTATAAGAATAGAATATTTACTCAATACATGTGGCACTATTTTAATAATCAGATATCATTCCACACCTGCAACTGCATTCAACTTCTATATCTAGGCTCCATTTAAGAACTCAAAAAAGGCAAGTGAGGGCTACATCTCTTCTTGCAAAGGTCTTGAAAACTGAAATAAAAGTTGTAGTCAAACATGTAAGTGGATGCAGCTTTATTTTAGTTAATTGTTGTGAGTTAACCTCAGTTAATGGGTTAGCCTCTGTGTGTTCTTGTGAATCTCACACTGCCCCACCTATGAGTGGCTTGGGGGTGCACAAGAAGCTCAGAGGTGACACAGCTGGGACAGGTGACTCCAAATGACAAAGGGGGTGTTCCTTGCCATATTATGTCTTTCTCAGCAATAAAAGCTGGTCAAAAGGAGGAGGAAGCAGGGAGGATATTGAGGTTTATGGCATTTGTCTTCCCATGTAACGGTTAGATGTGATGCAGCCCTGCTTTCTTGGAAATGGCTAAACATATGCCTGCAGATGGGGCAGTGTGAGATTCACAAGAACCCAACTGACAGCAAACAAGGCAGAGGCATAGCTAGTAAACAGCAACCAAGGAAACATTTGAGTTAGGTGAAATAACCCTCAACCAGCAGGTTACTGGTATCCTAAAACACCAAAGCAAGTCACAAATTTAACATCTGAAAAAAAAAAATATTTAAAGCATACATATAAACTCATGTTAGTTTTATTGACAGAGATTGAGATATAGTAGTATGTGAAATATGTTTCTCCTTTATAAGTTTTAAAGACATGTTTCTCTGTGCAGTTTCCTTCTACAGTAAACCAATTACACTAATTGATACCTTTCATTGTTGATTTAGGCCATAATTATTTTAAGTGATAAGTAGTTTACCTTGCATATTTTCCTGAAATATACTGTCTTGCAGACAGTTATGAAAACCTGTGGCTCATTATGCTGTACAGATTCATTTGAAACTGCAGTAATTAATTCTGTAGTAACAAAATAGAGTATTAATTATCTGCAAGAGTCTAAACTCTAGTAAATTATTATTTCCACCATAATTATCAGGGTATACAGGCCACTGATTATCATCAAAAGCAATTAACATCCCAGGACACCACAGAAACAAGGGATCATAATAAATCTTTCAGTTAATTTCTACAAGGCTGTGACCTACTCAAGAGCCTACAAGAGTTACAGCAAAATCATGTGGAGAATGTTAAACCTGAGCTTAAACTCCTAATCAAGAATGCAGGATAGCTCATACTATGAAACTGAAACACTGATCTCCGATTGTAAGAATATAAGAGAAAATGAAAGCAGTTCTCACATACCAAAATATGCTTTCAGAAAAACACAGTAACTGTTCTCTTATTTGAGATAAACAAACCAGTTAGAACAGTTTTTAGCACTTACCATACTATTTAATGCATGCATCTTACCTAGATCTTATATAATCTAGGGGTTTGGAAACTGCTTTTAGAATGAACACACCAATGAGTTGAATAAACATAGCAAACTACTTTATCAGATAGATACACTTAAACCACAAAAAAAAAAAAAAAATCCAAACAACATGTCTTAAAGACACTTCTCACTGTGGTATGTTGGAGAAATGTGCCCTGAAAGAAATCAAATGAAATCCACATGAACTTCAAAACTATATCAGTCATTGTTACACTCACTATAGCGTTCCTCATTACTTTTACAATACTGATTTTTACTACAGTCGTCCCAACTACTCAACCAAATCTTATTGCAGCTAACATACTGTCTATGTTCAGCCAGTACCCAGGGCTAAGCCACAGCAGTTATTCTACCACCTGATGCTCTATCTCCAGTTGAAAAGGAGAATCAAGGAAAAAAAGGGAAAAGCCCCATGAGGTGAAGTAGAAACAGATTTCGTGAAATAACAAAACTGATATGATTATCCATATAAAGTAAGGAAGGTTCTACTCAGTCTGGTCCTTGATGTTGACAGCATGAGCAGAAAACCACAAAGGAGTAGCCCCCAAAAGAGGAGAAACTCCACATGCTGTGAGCTCCCTCCTTTTATAATGAGCATGATGAAGTGGTACGGGATACACCTGTGAGTCAGCTGCCTTCATTGGATCTCCCAGCTGACTTGGGGCTACTCACGGCCTGCCTGCATGGCTGGCCCATGGGTCTGTGCCTGGGGAACCAGGACACATACAGATCCCACCTTGGCTTTTCCACACTTCAGAGCAGCCTAGTTACCTGAACCCTGATCCTGCTGCTGCAGACGTCACTGGTTCACCTCCCTTTTGGTTTAATCAAAGACATCCTTTTCACTTCAAGGAGTGCAAGTGAAACCACATAGAACACAATTTTTCAGAAACATGTGCCTCAAAATACAATCATATTGCTCTGAAAAAAAATAGGAAATATTTCAATGCTTTGCATGTGTGTTAGAAAAAGTTCATTCATTTATGCTTCCTGTCTGAAACGGAGTTGTGAGCGTTTATACTTGTGAAAAGACTAACACATTTCCAAGCATATTTGAACATACACTAATGAAAAGGTGAATGACTAATCTGCATAGGTTTTTGATGAAGGACTTCTTTCGAGCATACAGAAGTCCATATTCTGGGACATAACGTTATCTCTCCATCTACAAAGCATACTCAGTACTCTGTTTTTGTTGTCAAGTCACCTCTACAACTGGTAATAGATGGTCTTCAGAAAAAGAAATAAATGTAAAAATATCTCTGAGTCATAGGAACAGAATTTAATTCATGGAGAAGAGATTGCTTTATTTTCCTGAAAAAATTTTAGTCTGTAAACAATAGCACAATATTCATCGGTATTCACTCAGGTATTCTAACTTTATTGTCCTCATTATAACATTAGCACTTATCCTAACATGTTTCATCTAAGACTACGTATGTACAGGTTTGCTAAAAACTTTCATTACTGGGAATCAGCCATACAGAGAAGAAAAAGACAGCATCATGCAGATACTTGACAGCAGCCTTCTTGTCAAGGAAGAGTTCAACGTGTGGCTTGTGCTCCTCTCTGCCTTGGCTGCAAGGCCAATTTTCTCAGTGTTCTCACGTTCTCCTTCCAAAGATTCATCATCAGTCTTCAGTATTCTACCATCCATTATGCTGTTTCTATAACTGAATCCACCAGCTGAAGCTTTGTCCCTTGAAGAACAAAATGTCTACATATATACTAGCAAATAAGTACTTTGTTCAGTTTCTACTGACATGAGCAGCAAATGTCTCAGCACTCCTGGCTTCCAAAGGAACATTTATATTGTCAGTATTCAACCCAAAAGATCTTGCTTCTAGATCTGGTGGTCATATCTGTATCTATCACCAATAAACAACATTGCTGATACAATAATTTCTTTTATTTAAATACTGTTTTTTCCTCATTAAAAATCCCTGAGAATCAATAAATAGTTTCAGAGATAAAATAAACCAGCTGTTACATGATAAATGAGGTAGGCTCTTATAAATATGAAAAAAGTTTAAAAATCAGAAAGGGTTCTCTGCAGGTGCTAATTTTACTACTTGAATGAAATTAATAAAACTCTCCATAAAACAGCAGGACATCCTTAGATTACATGAGTAATCAGCAAGAAAATGTATTGTGGATTCACAACGCACAAAATGTTTGTATAATGCATGCAAAAGTGGTACTTTATTCTCTGCAGTGAACAATTCGGAGTCCTTCTAATAGAAAAATATTTAGTAGTTTCAAAACTCTTGAGGCTTAATTTTAAAAACTTGTTCAGCTATGATTAATTCAGCACATGACAAACTCGTAATGAAAGAAGGACCACCTTATTTTAATATTCAGTAGGATGTATCATTAAAATAACTATTTAAGGTTAAACAATTGATATAAAGACAACTGAAAATCCAATTTGATGTCTAGGGAGGGAAGATTTAGGAGAGTGGGATTCACCAATTGTGTGGTATATTAATCTGAAAAGCTAGACTACTTTTCCTTTTCTGATATACTTTGAGCATCCAAGCAAGTGATAAATTTAATATTTGAATATAAAAAATATTAACCAAGATTTTCCATTTCATGTAATTGTAGCCACTCTGATTCTTTAAGGAATGTTTTCTTTTAGGGTAGTGTGCAATTAGAATGAACAACAGTTCTTAGCTCCTGTACATATAATGTATTTATTTACATGTCTACTTATTACTATAAATCTCATGTATGTTTTATGAACTATTTCAGATGAAGTTCAAACAGTAGTCCCAAAGAGGAAATTCTATCCCATTTGTGCTATTAAATTCTCAGCAAATTATGCCCTCTGAGAAGTAGTGTATAGCCCAGCTTTTATCTTTTTTCAAAAATCTTTTATTACAATATATCATGGAATCATGAGTTCGTGATCAATACTTGACATTTAATATTTATTGATTGCTGTAATTAATTGCTTTTGGTTTATACTTTTGGTTTAATTAAGTGGACTAGAAGTGTCGGTACATGGCTGTTCAACTGACTCACAAATGAAGCTAAATAATACTTTACCATGACTAGTTATTAATGTTCTCTCAATGAAACAAGCAAGAGGACTGTATGTGTCAGGGAGTCAGCAATAATAACAGAATACAGAACCTTTAATTTTTGTTTTAACTGCTCGGCACAGATTAACAGTAGATAAAATGATTGTAATGTAAGGATGCTGATTTACTTATGTTGTATGTGTTATGTGAAATGAGATTACTGATAACATTCTAGTTTCTGACCTCCACACGTCAAAAACCTTCACCAAGTGTCAAACTTTGCTAAGTGCACTTACAGAGTACAGTGTTTAAAGATATCATGTGTTTCTGCTCACGACCTGAACCAAAGCAAGCAAACTCTGCCTCCCTTTGGAACTGGCTGAAAGCCACATGGCTGTGTCAGTACAGTGCTAAACCAAAGCAAACGTATCCTACAGATAGGCCACAAATATTAGCTGGAGCTTGTGAGCGTGAAAATATGTGCACGTGGCTTTTGAGTTGAATCTATGTCATATTCTGCAGGCCTATAGTGTGGGCAACGGCAATATATGGTGTGGATATGTCCATTGACAATTCAGTAAAGTCTTTGTATCAAGTAATTTGGGGACTGATATGCACTGTGACCTTGGTAAACAGAGCTGTAACCGAGAAATGTAAATACACTCATTGCTGCAGAACATGCTGTACTTGTCAAGCAGAAAAAAGGAAGACATCTGTTTCCAGAGCCTGGGCACTTCTCAGGAATATTATATTAAAGCATATGCAAAGACAGAGACTATGTTTGTTGAGGTAAATTGGTACATCTCCTTTGATAGCAGCATACATTTAGCAAAGTGGGAAAACCTGGCCCAGAATATAAATTTAAATTAAAATCCAGTTTCCCTGCTTAAAATATGAGCTGCACATTAACAATATTATCACTTCTAACTTTTTAATTGGCTATATCTAATCTATGCAGGTTCTTCTAGAGTCATCGTTTGAAAAACCACCTGGACATGTACTGTTTCTAATATCTAATTGGTTAATTTACCCTAAACCATGGACGCTCACAAATTGTTCATCACTAACCAGAAGGTCTAAAGTGAAACTGCATTTGTCAGTACGGCAGGTTATCCACGGAGTTACTGACAATCTTTTTGGGCAACAACATGCTAGCAGACCATTATTTCCCAGGCTTTCAATGTTTTCCCTTTACTACATGCAAGGCAATTTCTAGTTTATCAGCTTCCTTTCAAACTTCCAAGCCTCTCCCCTTATCGAAAGACAGCATTCATCTAGAAATGTTCCTAAGCCAGTTAATTTCGAAAAACCTGTGGCCTGGCTCTCAAAGTATCACAATATTGTCAGAACTTTGGAAATCTTCCTTTTAGCCAAGGATTAGTGTTTTCATGCCTCTTCTCTACAAATACTTTATCATACTGAACCTCCTTTTAAAATTACTTCACCCTTTTATTACCCTCCCTCCACATGCAAACAGAGTTGTACATATGTAGACATATATTTATATATACATAGGTTTACTGGGCCTTATTTTATGTAGATTTCCTGTAATGCCTTCAGCCATTTTCTGCCTGACTGCAGGCAAATCAGTCCCACCAATATTTCAGTTTACTATCTAAGGGCACATACTCATCTTGTGTTCTGGGCAAATAAAATCACACCATCTTCAATAATAAAGCACCATGGTGGGTTACACAGAAAGATAAGATTCAGTAATTTGTGAAAGATTTATATTTTGGTATAATATTTATGTTTTTCATATTCTCTGCAAATACAAATGCAAATACAAGTCATGCCCTTTAACATATTTCCCTGGGTTTTCTGAGACTAGATCAGATGGAACATTTCATCAAAACCCTTGAAATCATGCAAACAACAAACATGAGCATCTGCATTTTAAGTATTAACTGCTAAAGTACCATGAAAACCTCAGCACTGGCAGATTTGCTCTGACTCCTCTGCCAAAGGGTGGGCTTACATTCTTTCCCCTGAAAGCATTCCACACAAGAGATGAAAGTGAAATTTAGCTTTCACCACTGAGACACGTATCCCAAATAGCCTTACCATTGTTAAATTTAATCCTGATAAAGAACACAGTAATTTGTATGCTACATTATTTATATACGAATTAAAAAGAATATTCAGTACCCCAAAATTCAACTTATTATATCCACTTTTCCAAAGAGGTATCTTTGAATCCTGTTGACATTAGTTCAGCATCTGCAGAAGTGATGTTACCTAGAAACACACACACGTGTGCTTCATGATGGGTTAGTTCCATCCTTTAATGGGCTCTTGCTCTGTGGCTGATCTTTATCATTTGACTTCTTTGGCCACATCTTCATCCAGTCATTTAGAAAAAAAACCCAGGCCGTTCCTCAATAAACAATTCCACTTAATCACAAAGTCTAAAATATGTATGTTAAAGGCATGGCCAGCTGTCTACCTTTATCTACATTGTAGTTGTCATAGGTCCACTCAGATGAAACCTATACAGGTCAATTCATTTAGAATTTTTTTCTAGTATATGAGAAAAACATCACATCAATGCTTCCTGAAAATGAAGAATTTCAAATCTAGGTTTTGCATGAGTGATCAAGGATTTCTAGCTATGACACATTAAAAAAAAAATTTGCAAATGAGATCTGTGAGGTTTCATACGACTACCTAATGTGCATATTCTGTTTTTATAAAATACTGTCTTTTATTATATTTTATGTGTAATATCATTCTTGCTATATTCATTCATTTGAAACCATATCTTTCTGTAATAACGGAAGCAGAATATATCTTAAAACTTATATTAATGAAAAGTGGCAAAGAATAGGTCTATGAAAGTCTTCCAGCAATCATCCCGTCCATCTCTCTGCCTCTGAACAGAATCAGATGCAATACTTGCTTGATATAATTGTTTGTAACACCTGCTAGTGATGGAGTCTTCAAACAATTCCTAGATAACTTTTTATCATTTTGCATTTTCTCCTTGTGTCTGTCATCTGTCTTCCATCCTGCTACTTAAATGCATGTTTTCTTCACCTGTGGTCAGTGAGCATTTAGACCCATTTTATTTACACCTTGCCTCCTAATCATTATGTGAAAAGAGAGGAAGAGCATTAGGGGAAAAATGGAAGAATATATTGCGTTATCAAATAAATACAAGCACCCAGAAACACTAATATGTAAAGTGAATATATTATGAAACAGAGCAGCAAGCTTAAATAATCGCTAGCTTTATCGTCCTATTCAAAAGATTACACCGATCTATATGGGTCTATGCTAATATACTAAATTATCTCTTATTTTTACTCTTTTATGATGAGTAAATGGTATGTAGTTATTGTGGTCATATCTTTAAGTTGTTATAGTTGAGGTCTTAAAAATACCGTAAAATGACCCTGAAAATATATTTTGGGTTTGGTTTTTGAGGAGGGAGGGTCTTCATTTTTTGGCTTTCTCTTTTTTTTCCAGTCATATGTGATAGTATTAGTGTTATGAAAAAATCGCTATCATATTTGAGTTTTAAGAAGCATAAAGAATACAGCATAGATTTTTAATATGGGATCAGTGAGTATCAAGTAAAAGTTTTAAGTCCTTTATCCACAGTTGTGTCACACTGGAAGCAAATAGTTATCTATAATTCCTATTTTAGAATATGGGCAGTAGATTAAATAGATATTTTATCTGTATGCAAATTACATTTGACTTTACGAATATAGTTCCTGTTGTAGCATATTATTAGCTGAATTGTGTGATTAAGCATGCAGCTTTTTTCAACATCAATTTAAATAGAACTAAATGTGTCCTCTTGAATGTAGTAATTGCATCCTAGCATCTTTTTGTATTTAAAATAATTCACTTCACAGACAATAATATGGTTTATCTTCTAATATAAATTCCTTGGGGCACAGATAATGCATTATTCTCTATTTGGAAGACAGGCACATCATGGAAACTACTAGAAATGAAGGATAGTAATTACATTCCTTAAGGGGAGAGGGAGAAGCCTAGTTTAAATTTTAAGAGAGAGATAAATGAGTACTCTGCAAAGAATGAATTTAAACCCAGATGAGCAAAACCTTTGTCTATATATTTTAAAAAAAAAGCATATTGTGAATGTAAGTTCCAGCGTGTTTTAACTGAACAGCTTGAAAATATGCTGAATGTTTGTTTTGAGTGTGTTTACTATCAGAAAAATAAAATGAAGTGCTATCATTTCATATTATTATGGAATGGAAAATAACTGTTCTTTTGTCTTAAAAGGAAAATCCAGTAGTTAAAGACATAATTTGTTCATTGATTAAAAAAACCCCAACCAACCAAACAAAAAACAACCAGAAAAACCCACCAAGAAAACTCTAAACCAAACCAAAATAAAAAAAAACCTAAGGGTATGTGAATAAACTTCTATGCCCTTTTAGAAAGACTTTCTTATGAGAAAAAAAAAGCAATTAGGCATGTCTGTCTGTCAAAGTTGACTATAAGCTGTGCTGCGCAGTAATTCTCCTATGCCACTGAAGTCTGTCCGTATTAATGGATGTATAATCAACATGTCAAACTCTTTAAAAATTGAAAAATGCAGCAATTGAACAAAGAATCAGAAAAATGAAAGGAAGAAGTAATGCTTGTTTTGTTGCTAACCTCTGCACGTTATAACTAAATGCAAATGGCACCATTTTGAATGAACCATTTTAAAATCATAGATCCTGAAACTTCTTCACAGTTAGGGTGACAGAGCACTGGAACAGGCTGCCCAGAGAGGTTGTGGAGTCTCCTTCTCTGGAGACATTCAAAACCCGCCTGGACGTGTTCCTGTGTGACCTGATCTAGGTATTCCTGCTCTGGCAGGGGGATTGGACTAGATGATCTTTTGAGGTCCCTTCCAATCCCTAACATTCTGTGATTCTGTGATTCTCATGCTGCTTTCCTAATTTGTTAATATAGAACTATAAAACTTTCCACTTCTGTTATTATTTTTCTGGTATCCTATAAATTCTTCAGCATTCTTATAGGAGCAGTCAGTTATTTTGTAAGAATCCACATTCATAACTTTCTCTTTTCATCTGTAAGTAATTCAGTTACATTCGTGGTAGTTGTCCACAAACTGGCATATTTTCATTTTTTTTAAATCCAGAAACTTTTACTAGCAGTTGTGCTGTATGATTCAAATAAATTTAGAAATAAGATTACTACTAGCATAATCTTAAAACTGCTTCATTTTTAAATGACTCTTAGACATTTTGGGGTACCTCACAAACAGCATGCCACAATTAGCCACCATCAATAACAGCTGTGCCTTCCATGGACTTTTACAGCCTGAGGGAACAAAATGGCTCATTTCTGTTCACAGAGGATTCATTACTGGATCCTCTAGGCATGTTTAAAAGGTAGACTGCTTTGAAAAGAACTCACCTTGACTGATTAAAGAAACAAGATCATAAATACAGCATGCACATTATCCTTTACTGGAAAGACACATGGTTGAGTACAATTTCCCAGTAAGACCATACTGGAGCTCTACAAGCCAACAGCTGCGTATGTCATGACAGCAAAAAAGAAGCCCATCAGATTTATTGTTGTTTGTCTTTTATGATAGATCAGAAGTACCCAGTTATGCTTGAAATAAAGTGGAAGTCCATGTTCATGGACTTGATGAAAGACAGGGAAAATACCACCTGTGGCCCAATGCTGCATGCACTATAGGGAATGATTTGTTCCATTCATATTGAATTATTTGTAGGAGTCAGGATCCAATTAGTGCAGATATTTGCAAGATTAAATCTGCTATTTCATAGTATTACAAAGAACATGAAAGCCACTTTAATTTTTAAGTTGGGATTTTTTAAACACTAGTAATGTAAATGATGTTAGTTGTCTTTAAAACAAAAAAAAACCCTGCAACTTTGTATGGGATATGCAGTATGGGATTTTATATTTTGGGGTTTCTCTATTTGTTCAGGTAGAACAAATGTTATTTAAATAATACCTACAATGAGGGCAGAAAAACTCTTCGGCTGGTCTAAAGCAGGGAAAAATTGAGATTACATTAATAGTAACAAACAATCCCAATGTAAATGTTTTTTCTTACCCTTGAAACAGAAGGAAACAGCTAAGATAAAATATAGGGGCTTACTCTCAATAGAGGTATTGTAGAGAGCCTTTTGAATTTTAATGGGAGAGCTATTTTTTAATTCATTTAAATGTAATCACTTTTCTTCAGGTTGCATTTTATGACAAGTTTGACAATCAGTCACTTTAAGGGAAAATTTTCAAACCATAAGGCCTTGAATACATTAAAAAAACAAAGGTAGTTTGTTATCAGAGAAACTGATAATGCTGACAGCAAGCCAAGGCGTGTGCCAAAAAAAAAAAAAAAAAAAAGAAAAAGAAAAAAATCGTTTCAAGACTTCAGCCTTCAGGGATCACTTCATCTGAAAGAGTTCTGCCCTGGTTATGTTTTAAAGTGTGCTCACATAGAGATACATAGACACACACACAAATTCAGTGATGCCCTCAGGGTGCCTCCGTTTGTATTAACAGGGCATCTCATTCACAGTTCACCCAGGACAGAACTGCTCGGCTTCCCTTTGTGCTCTCAAAACCACCTATAATAATACAAATAGCAGTACCCTCAGGGCACTGCATACAATGCATCTAGAGAAGCCAGAGATCCTTTGGGGTATGAAGCAAATATAAAAAGTAGGAAAGAATTTGTTTTCCTCCATGGTAAATAAAACCCAAGTATTTGGCAATTTGTATTTCTGAAGCTGAGTTTGTCATTTTCTAAAAAGTTGAGACTTTGTAGTATCTTTTAATTTCAACAGCCAAGTGATTGGTCACAGCCTGAGAGGTATAGGTTGTTCCCTGGGAGATTTGCCTGTTCCTGTACACAGAGAACATTTTCAGAGCAATTTACATTTTCTTTAATAAGCAACCAGAAGCTTCAAAATAAAAGGCCGAGCAGTACCAAGTCAGATTTGTAGCTGGAATTCAGCATCACAGGGACTCCCTTTACAAAATAAGGTTGAAACATCATTAATGCATTAATGTGCTTGTTTTTTTCCACAGAAAATTATATACTGCTTTAAATACAAGCTATTTCAAAGCTTCCAGTTTTCTGAGCTACTCCTTATCTTGCCTACCACATAAAAAAAACCCAACAAAAAACCACAACCAAGCCAGGAAGCTTTATCTAGTCACACTACTTGGAATAAACAGCCTTGATATCTTTGGTATAACGTAATAAAGCTTTCATGATAAATAAACGGAATTGTATTCCCAACAATTTTAGCTTTTCTTTTAGAAAATATGTAGAAGATGCTTTTCTACTTTTATTTCTGGAACACTGAATACTTTCTTATATTCCCTTCTAAAATGCAGAGGGCATATTTCATGCTTGTCAAGACTACAAGAGAGTCTTTATCAGAATTTGAATAAAGTGCCCTTTTGTGGACACTTACCTTGTGTTTTGGATTTTTACTGTTATTTTAGAAGGCTGATTGTGAGCTGCTTATGAGGGTTATCGATGAGCTTGATTGCTATTTCCAGTGACTGGAATTTATTTAAGGTGTCCTGCAAATGGCAATAACTAGATTCCCCAGCTGCAGTAAAGGTTTTCATTTCCACTGAAACCAAGGGTGCTCTCGGGCTTTCTTGATACCATGAACCTACAGTTTTGTCCTTGTGTTACTGAATATTTGATACAGCTGCCTGTCTTTCATGCTGTATTCTGCTTTTATGGTTTCACATTGCTATTTTACCATTAGTACATCATCTGTTTGATTTTTGCAGTTTTCTTTATGCATGAATTCTATTAAATCTACTTACTATGGATTTTTTTCTGTTTTACCTCAAATCCGTACTGTCGTGACTTTCTGAATAAGTGTGTAATTTCTGCATCAGTTGTAATTCTGAAAAGTGTCTTTCTAGCTACAACTTTCTAGCAGGTCAGATGCTTGTGTCTCTGAAGCCTGGCCCTTTTGGGTATACTGGTCTTCGGGTGGAGGCACGTATCTTTCTTGTTTCCTAAGCCTGTGGAGAGTGTGGCAGACACTGGAGACTGACTGGGAATTGAGGAGCCCTCCTCCTGAGGGCTTTATTTGGGTAAGGTATTGCAAGGCAGAGCTCCCAGCCACACAGAACAAATACCAGGGCTGATGTTTGAGCCATGGAGGTCCCAAAATGCTACTCCAAGGTGCTGAAGCCATGGGAAGTACCATCACCACCTCAGTTCCTGTCGTGGGCTGAAGAGTGGGGTCGGGTCAATTAATTGCTGCATACTGCTGGACCATGCCATAGTACTGTAGGCTGTAGTGTCAGCTTTTTCTCTGGTAGTCGTTAATGTAGTTTACCGTAGACAACACTGTCTTTCATCCAACCACAAGGCTGAAGAAAACTGGAACTGTAAGGAAAGAAGACCAATTCAGGATAATTCTGGATAAGACTGGAAAACTGTCAGCAAGAGAAAAACAATTTGAAGACAGACAAGTGTTTGCTGTGAAGAATTGTTATCCTGTAAGAGGGCTGCTCTCAGGTTCTTGTGGTTTCCTGACAACTAAATAAAATCCGAAAGCCAAAACATATATTTGGCAATTCGGAGGTTTTTTGGTTTTGTTCTTTGATATCACCTCTAGGCTCAAGCAGCAGTATGATGTATGTTTTCTTGCTTCCAACCACTAGCATATGTGATATTGCCTACAGAAGCCCAAGGAAACTCCTTTTCCTCTAAGTTAAGCATGTTTCCAAAGTGTAAAATGATGAAGTTCTGGTTTCTATCTGCTTCCACCTTTTCCTCAGAGTGAGGAAAAAAAGGAAACAGAGTTGTTTGAAAATTTGAAGTTGTTATGCAAAAAGATTACGGCACCCCTTCATTAAATGCTACTACAGTAATTGTTTAAGTCATTATTACCCTGAATGAGAGTTGCGATTGTTCCTTTAAACATTGAAAAATCTAACTCTTACCTGTGAGCACAGTCAAACGTGAACAGAGTTTCTGAATATTTGGGTATTTACCTACGCTCCACAGACAAATTAATAACATGGGTTTTTAAAGCCGGTGTAATCTGCTTTGTCAAAATGAATTTTCTTTTCTACTGTAGCTGATATTTTTTCCTTGCCATGATTTCAGACGTATCAAGGTTCAGGCAAAGACTTTTTTTTTCTTGTTTCCAGTCTATTCCATCTTCTGTTGCAAGGTCTTAATTTTCATTTTTCATGCTATGTGTACTACATGTATCATTTGTTCTGATGACAAAAATGGACAATGAAGAACGAAAGGTAAAGCGAAGATTTTTACCTTGCTGACCTGGTCTGAATTTTATGTCTGTGTGTGATGATCACTGTTTTATAGATGAGCTTGAGGAGTGATGAGGGATTGAGGGAGAACAAACTTTCCCTCATATAAAATACAAGTTTGTACACTCATAAGCCATGCAATGTCTGAAGTAAATCAATCCATCATTGTGGGTCGAACAAATTTCCTATAGCTGAAGGGGAAATGATGAATTGATGCTATGAAGTTACAAATACTACAGTCATAAAATAAAAAATTAAGAAATCCTACAAGTATGTCTTCAATGTGTTGAGGCATCTTTAATAGAGGGATTAATTATCCCATTTTGATATTTTCCATGAGTTTTAAATTTGACGCAACCCGTGGAACGTTCAAAGTGTTAAAGCATGATTTGGAAACTTTGCTGCGAATTACAGAATAAAGGGGATATTAACAGGAACATAACACAAAAATGCATCCTGTTCTTGTTTCTTACAAGTGTTTACAGGTAACTTATTGTCGGTGTCACTATGCTATCATCCAAACTGTTCCCAGTTTGGGTTTTGATCTTTGGAGAAATGCTTATATGCACAGTGACTGAGTCCAAAGCTTTATGGTTTACTTCATTTCATGGCAGTAAACACTGAGTATTTACAAACTCCACACTAGATATGGCTCTTTATTTAGAATTCTTT
This sequence comes from Podargus strigoides, assembly GCA_028020825.1. Taxonomy (NCBI): domain Eukaryota; kingdom Metazoa; phylum Chordata; class Aves; order Caprimulgiformes; family Podargidae; genus Podargus; species Podargus strigoides. The sequence goes on from CM051621.1 coordinate 69,756,763, forward strand.
ATCATCTGAGGCTGTCACAGTGCTTTAGCCTGCTAAAAACATTATTTCACCTCAAGAGAAGTCCTGAACCCAGTCCCCAAAGAAATTCCTATGATTCTGTCCTGTGATTAAATAATAAGTAGAGGTTTGGCTGGTTTGTAATTTCTCCTGTACTTATTTTTCCAGTCTGGGATTTTTAGCCTAAATACGAGGGTGGGACTGAGGGAATGGATGGGAAAAGGTTTCTGTATAAACACCAGTAGATTTAACTGCTGATACGAAAGACATCTAAGATGCTTATGCTTGGTACAAATCTCTATAGAGAAAACTGGAAAGCACACTCACAAAGTTGTTGATGTACAAAGAGCTTTTTATTTTAGGTTAAGCTACCGCACATGGTAAGGGAGAAATTAATATTCATTTAGTTGCTAAGTTTTATAAATGTTATAGTCCACTTCCCAGGCAATTGCTAGCTCAAAAAGGCAACATATACCTCACATTTCCAAAGGTGTTTCTTTTTCTATATGGATAATCCTCTAAGAATCATTGACAGTCACTGCAAGTTTTTAACATTGATTTATTAATGCATGGTTGGGCTGCCTAATTAGAGTCTTTGTATTCCACATTTACCACAACACTGAGCTGTGGCTAGAATCAGTTGTCATGTTTTGATTTCGTTTGAGGTTTTTTTCTTTTATTTGTTTCTATTCCTTTTTTTGTTCCTAATTGGCAGATATACATAGCTCTACTTTCTAGGGGTAGAATATTGAACTATGTTAAGAGTAGAGAGAAAATTTACCATACGTCACCCTTGATTTTATCACAGACAATATTGATGTGAATCAAAAACATAGGTACATTGTACATTCAATGGTAATGATGTGGTATATGAGTGTATACTGATTTATTTTGTTTCCAATTCAAAACAAAGCTTCTGACAGATAGCCAAAACTTTTGCTCTAGGGGTTAGATCATTTTAAACTATCATCACTGGTGAATTAAAAAAAAAAAAAAAAAAAAAAAGTATACCTGCAATGCTTCAGAAGTTCTTCTACAATAATGAGCCAAGGTTTCTGAGGCTTTGAATTTAATTTCCTGTCTCTGCATCCCACAGGAATTTTTACTCCCTTTTTTCTGTTCATTCATCACTTCAGCTAAACCTGCTTTACCTACAGTATCTGTAATTTAGCAACATCAGAGGGCAGAGATACAGAAATGGGCTGAAAACCCAAGCAAAATATTTCTGTCTTAAAGGAGCTTGAAGTTCCATTTTCTCTCTTCTCCCTCTTACTTCTTAGCCTAAGACGTTCTGCAGGCTTTATATTTTTGCTGGATTTCATCAGGACAGAATACTGCTCCTGGAAAGCCCCTACTTTGTATACCTTGTCTCTCTTCTGAGCTTTCAGGTTACAACAATTTTCAATCTGAATCTCTGAAAGGAAAAAAACACTATATGTCTTAAAATTGGAAGTCTTTCTTCCACATGACCCTAATGGAGCACCATTTGTTTCGCTGAAAAGTCCAATGCTTGATGCTAGACCGGTGCCAGATTTTCAGATATTCTTTCATATCTGTTTGCTCGCTTGTCCTTTCTAGGTCTTCAAGCAATTAGTTTTTATTTGCATGTCTCATTTCACAGCTTTGAAATTATTTTTACCTGCTGGCAGGTTATGCTGCTTATTAGTGTAAGAAGGGTTTTTTTTTAATATATTCTTTAATGTTTTAATCATCTGAACTATGAGACCAGTCACTTATGTTGCTTTCCTTAAATGAACATTGTTTCTTTTTGTTATGCTTTATTCATGCGACTGTTTTGAGTTTGGTTTTTTTATTTTTAAAAAGTCTATATGAAGGAACAAGTAGCAATGTTTGAAATAAATTAGTCAGAGAAAAGAGACTTTTGTTACATAGGCAGGAATTTCACAAGTTTTCTTAAACATTGATTGATTTTTAATTTTGTCAGGACTGGTCTTGGCATTCGTTTATGTTGTTAGAGATTAATCTATTCACTAAGTGACATGACTGGGTAATCATGTTATATTCAGAGGCAAACCTCCAGAAAAGAAAACTGGAAATAACTTGAAAAAAAAGAAACATATTAAAGAGCTTCCTTTTAATATCTATTTTCAGTTAGCATTTGAGTAGTCTTTCACATAAATATATGTAATTTGTTCAAAATATTTTCCACCACAGTCATCTAAATAAAAATATGATCTGTGCATTCATTGTATAGTTTTAAGATATACTACTTTAATAATAATGTTTCAGTAAAAATTTAGTACATATTTTGACCTCTATGTTTATATTTGACTTTGAGCAAATATTTATAAATTTAATAAAATGTTATGTACTGAATTGTATTAAATGAAGTATTTTAGGAATGATAATGTGGACATTAATTGTGATTAGGGTTTGGTTTTTTTTCCCTCACTTGAAGTATTTTCATATATATGAGTAGTTACTCCCATTAACTATTCATGCATATAAATAATTGCAATATAAAATGTATGGCTTGCATCTTGTCACTTAAGGGATTTGCAGTAGGAAACTTTTGGCCACTGATAAGTAGCTCTCTGGTGTCTGTTGTGTTACCCTGTACTTATGCTGCACGTGTATGCTAACATTTGCAGAATTAGAAGTTGATTCTTTGATTGTAAGCTGTTAAATTTATTCATATTATCTCACTTGAACTAAAAGTTGGAGGGGCTGTGCTACAATAATAAATGAAGAAAAAAAGATGATGGAGTATTTATAAATAAACTAAAGGTTTTTCAAATTGTCCCCTGTAGTGAATAAATTTGCTGGTACTATATTGGTGACAATTAGTACAATCAGTGAGATATGTATTGTTAGGGGGATGGGGGAATACAGAAAATACGAAACGTATGGAGTGACTTGACTTTTTTTTTCTTCTCCATATATACTGTATTCTTTAGGCAATCAATTATTTGATTTGAAGGTTTTATTCAGCTTCAAGAAATTCATGTCCTTTCACCTATACAGTCCCATTAACACCAGCCAGAAATAATGAATGTTTTTGCAGGACAAATAGTCATGAAATGGATGAAGAACAGTATGCACGATGAGGACTTTCTGGTGCTATACTTGGGCTATAGGATATCTTTTGAATGTAAAAGCCTGATGTTCAAGTGATTTTTAAAATATATTCACTGAATCAGTGCAGATCTAGATCTGTCTAAAAAGGCACATCCTAGGTTTTGAAAGCTGTGTGTGGGCGTTCTCAATCACTGTCTTCTGAAGCTGCAGTTCTGCACCAGCAGTTCTGTCACTCTTGCAACGAGACACAGTGCATGCCAAAGGCAACAGCACTGCTGAGTTCTTGAGCCCTGCTTAGTAAATATTCCCTTCCAATATTTCACTTGCCAGGTGTCAAAGTGTGTCAAGTAAACAGTGGAGTTTGAACAGTTCATGAACTCACATGAGAATAAATGGGTTTTGCATACTTGTGTTTGAAATGTAGTGCCAGGAAGATTCATTTTTCTTAGCAGCTAACACATTTGTATTAGTTTGTGTATTATGTTATTGTATGGTAACAGTCATAATGCCATGTAAACATTATTTTGGGATAATAAGAACATCGTTGATGCTTTTAAGAAGCTCTCTATATCTTCCCATTCAGGGAAATATCAAGAGATTTTAGTTTTACAAGCAGCATTTTCCCCTTGGGAACACCAGTATAGAAAGCAAGCACCAGCTCAACTAGTTTGTCCACTGTGATAATGTAAGGCTAACATAATATATTAATGCAAAATAGCAGCATTAAGAGAATTTATAATTTTCAGGCAGGTTTTCATTCTGTTCAGAATGCAGAATGTGCAAACAAAAGAAGGAAGGATTATTTTTTTTGGCTGTCAAGTACCTAATAAAAAGTGAAGGTGTTGACCCACTATTCATTTCTTATTTAAATTCTCCTTAGCCAAGCAAAATTCCCTTTTGAAATTCATCACTTGACTTCCATTGAAGCTTTGAGAAAAATACTTTTGTATTTGTTCCTGATGGTGAATTCTTTCATTTTCTTTTATCCCACTCTTTAAAAGGAACTTTATGTGTATTGTACCATGATATTACATATATGCTATCATTTGTATTTACTGCAATTCTGCAACAGCGGCTTCCACTGTATAACTTCCCGTTCATCCTTTCAGCTGGTGATGAAGCTTTCAGGGACTTGTAAATGTTTATTTTGCAGCAATATTAGGAAATTTAAGCTGCTAACTTGTACTCTGAGACTTCTCCTCAGTTACAGTTTCTCTGAATGCATTTCTTAATGATGGGAGCAGTCTGTAATGTAACTAAAGAGTTAGTTTGCCCTTTGTCTTTCAGACTTTTTTTCAGTGACCTAAAGGGGAGTCGTATCTCAGGAAAAGGAAACTGAATTGCACCACAGAGGCCCAAATTACCTTTCTGGCTCTTTGGATCATGTATAATCATGGAGCTGTTGAACAGCCAGAGTTGCCTGAATTATCTTTTCTTCGTCTTTAATTTTTGCTTCCTTAATTTTAAATGGATGTAATGTTTCTCTTATGTTCAGGTGAGTTTTTATTGGGTTGTTTGGGTAGGGTTGTTTTTTTTTCTAACCTGAGCTCTTACAGTCCTTGACTTTCATGGAGCTTAATTAGTTCATAGCAGGTAAAATCTCTCTTTGCATTTTTTGACATTATTCACTTGTCCTGGTTTCCCATGGCAGGCAGCCCATGAGTAGCCCCCGGTCAGCTGGGAGAGCCAATCAAGGCAAGTGCCCCAAGCTGACTCACAGGTATATCCCATACCACATAGATTATGCTCATTATAAAAGGAGGGTGTTCAGGGGAGGTTTTTTTCTGAGGCCTCTCTCTTTTGGTTTTCTGCTTATACAGTTGCTGCTAAGGATGAGCGTGAGTATAACCTTGTACACTTTCTGTTGGTGATTGTATTAGTTATTACTTTGTTTAATCTGTTTCTACTTCAGTCTGAAGTGCTGCTTCCTATTTTTCTTTGATTCTGTTTCTTAGTTGCAGAGGTGTCATTGGGTGGTAGAACTGCTACTGTTTAGCCCTGGGTACAGGCTAAATGTAGACATCACTTCAAAATAAAACTCAAATACATGGTGCTAAAGTATTTTTGTGTCTTTCTCTGTAAGATTTACTGGGTAATTGTTATTGCTTTTGCTGCTGTGTTGGAGTTCTCATCCATTTGGGTGTATCTCTGGCTGCATCTGTTTATAACCAGCTTTTCTGTGATGAATTCAAATGCAGATCTACCTAATATCATGGTAATAGATTGAAGAAAATTATTTTATGTGCAATGGTGTTAAATAGCTTGTACTTGCTCTGAAGAATCCAGGGATTATGATGTTATTGATCATTGTGCATTCAGAAAGCATGTATAGCTAGCTGGTCACATAGGTCCAGGCTTTAATGGTACCCAGCACAGAAAATAAATATATAAACAGGAGTCTGTCAGAATTTCATCCTGTGCCATAGCCTTCCAGGTGTGTTTTAATGGTTGGTTTGGGGGTATGGTTTTGTTAGGTTGTTTGTGTTTTTTGGTGGGGAGAGGGCAGAAGGAAGGAAGTAGTTACTCAGGTTGTGTATGTCACCTGCTGTATCTAATAGTTAAAAAATGGTTGGGTTGTTTGCTAGCTGCACTCTTTTAGTGGATAGCTTTTTGCTTGTTTTGGTTTTATGGGATTTTTCTTTAAGTTTATATTAGATAAGTATCACTTGCAGAGTTGTTTTTCTGGAGACAAGCTAGTAATAGTGAAAAACTTCAGCCGATACTTGGGACATAATACAGAATTGCTTCAAGACATCAATTAACTGGAGATGGCTTGTTCTCAAGCAAGTCTTCATTACTAATCTTACTTATACTTTAAGTTATGACCTGAGTCAGAATTTGCCTCCTACATCGCCTCGTGTCCCAAATGTTTCGGGTGTATCAGGGCTCGGGACAAACAAATTAGAACTCCTGATCCTATATGAGGATGCACTACTATATTTTAAGATGCAGTAATTTTTTTATTGTACTTTCTTAGTCCACTCTTTAAGCCACTGTCTAGTGCTCATGACATGAGAGGAAAGCCCTTACCTTTAAAAGTAGAAAAAACAGTGAAAGAAACCAGATTTATTCATCTGGGTTTTGTAGCCATGTGAAATTAATAGCTATGGAAGTTCTTGTAAGGACATGACTAGTTGACTTAGCATGAAGAATATCTGTATTTACAATGCTTTTTCCCCTCATAAGAAGTAACAAGGTTGTCTTTTCGATGTGCTTTCGAGGAATATAATCACTAGTACGCATGGTTTTGAATTGCAATGCAAGTAAATTAAATAAAAATCTGATATGTCATGGTGTTTATTTCCATTACCTGCTGACTTCCCATCTCACAATCTTGCTGAGTAGGGTTCTAGACAAAATTAAGTTTTGATCTCTAATGTTGTTATTGGAAGATACATTGGGTGAGAGATACCTATAAAATGTTCTTTTGGTTTTCTCTTTTTATTTTTAAAGATGTTGAAATTAAAATATCCTTGAATTAATCAACAAAAGCAGTGTTACTATGAACTTAAGTTGTGTTGAGACGTATAATTTTCTGGTTTGAGTTTACATGACTCAAATCTACTTTAGTCAGTTGTGGTCCATTGAATACGTGCTTTGCCTCAAAGTCATAATTCTCATGTCATCTATGAATTTTCAGTCATTTTGTACAGCTTCAGAGTGACAGATTTAAGTCTCTTTGTAGTTACTGAAGTTGAAATTTAATTTGATTTTAGTTTCTCATATTCTAGAGGAATCTGCAATGCAAAAACTTTTACATCCGGTGTATCAAATATAGTTCGTTAAACTTTGTAAATCATCTGCTGCAGACAAAACCTGTGAGAGATTGCACCTTCCTGTATTTACATTTCTTGTTAATGCAGGCATTTTAGTGTGTCATCTTAATTTCTGGCTGTGATCCTATCACTGTTTTGCAGATGTTATAAAACACTTGAAGCATATGTTACTTTATTATTGTCATTGCCTTGGTATGTGGCTTTTGGCATCTACTTCTGGTGCTGGAGAAGCTGTTCAATAGAGACTTTTGGGGAGTGCATTATACATTTTACTTACGGAAGTTCTTATGTTTTTGATGTTTTTTCTCTTGGGTTCATATAAATAGTAAGGGGATTGTGCTGACCTACAGTAGGCCTTGTAATTACTGGGTTTTTAGTCGTTTGCATGGTAATATTACTGGATTCAAAATTTATAGGGAAACTACTTTGAGTGATCTCTTTAGTAAAATTAAGCTGTTTGTTTCTTTTGCATGTGTCATGTGAATAGGTACAGATTTACTTCTGGAAGTCATTAAGAGAATTATGAATGAGAGTTGTGGATAATGAAAAAAGGATGGAAAAATGCTTTTATAAACACTTTCATAAAAACCTGTTAAGTTTTTTAACGATGATGGTGTCTTTTCAGTTTTGCCTTTAAAAGAACTGACCTGAAAGTATGTGAGAGAAACACAAGTAAATACTTGTTTGTAGCTTGTTTGTAGCTTGTTTGTAGCTTGTTTGTAGCTTGTTTGTAGCTTGTTTGTAGCTTGTTTGTAGCTTGTTTGTAGCTTGTTTGTAGCTTGTTTGTAGCTTGTTTGTAGCTTGCTTGTAGCTTGCTTGTAGCTTGCTTGTAGCTTGCTTGTAGCTTGCTTGTAGCTTGCTTGTAGCTTGCTTGTAGCTTGCTTGTAGCTTGCTTGTAGCTTGCTTGTAGCTTGCTTGCAGCTTGCTTGCAGCTTGCTTGCAGCTTGCTTGCAGCTTGCTTGCAGCTTGCTTGCAGCTTGCTTGCAGCTTGCTTGCAGCTTGCTTGCAGCTTGCTTGCAGCTTGCTTGCTTGCAGCTTGCTTGCTTGCAGCTTGCTTGCTTGCAGCTTGCTTGCTTGCAGCTTGCTTGCTTGCAGCTTGCTTGCTTGTAGCTTGCTTGCTTGTAGCTTGCTTGCTTGTAGCTTGCTTGCGTGTGTTCTGGAAGCTGTAGATTTTTTTTTAGGCATAAATGCAACTAGAGGTTTACCAGGCCCAAGAATTCTCACAGAAGGCAATTATTTTCCTATGTCAACAATAATACCATGTTTGCAACACTTGTAAACCAACCACATATGAGAGGACATGGGTCTAGATCTTAGATTTGTGCCTATTGACTCCTAACATTATTCATTTATTGGTTAAGTGTCTTTGAAACCTGAAGTGAATAGCTACAAACGAGTGCATCAGGTTGTATTATTGGAAGAGAGTATTAGACCTTTCACAGAAGGAATATGGCAACTGAATATTTCATTTTAGTAAGATGTCACTAAATGGTGACAGGTTTGAAAATATGACCCTAAGAGCATGCGAAGCTCATACTTAGTAATTTTTCTGAAGTACTTATATATCTCAAGTGCTGGTGCTTTCACAAAAGGTCAGATTTGGAGAGAAAGGTCAATCAAAAAGAAAAAAACCACCTGAATCAGTCCAAAAGATTTTTGTTTGCCACTGTCTAATAAAAAATCGAGGCATTTACATGACAATTAGCAAGATCTATGGGAAGTGTTGCCTTTCTGGGAAAACCATTGTAGGAGGTGCAGAAGCTTTTCCAAAAGACAGTTCTTTGTTAACTCTCTGGGGTAGGTTATTAAACCTTTCTTGTTGTTGCTGTTGTGTGAGTTGAATGATATGTGCAGTAATGTCAACACATGTACCGCAACTTCTATGGGTTGCTTTTAGAAGAAGGTAATAGTCTGTAATGGCCTTATCAGTTACCTACTGTATGATTAGGCATTTTGTTGCCTGTACTGTTATGTTCTGATGTGAAAAAATTTCGCTTTCTCTCAGTCTATGCAGTTCACACGCATCTCGCAACATTTGCGTTGCTGAAATTTCGTAACTATTTTTGAGTGAAAAGAACCTGATTGCACCCTAATTACCTTTCTTGCCAAAATGCACAAGTTAGAGGAAAAGGGTCTGTGAAGTTAGTCTTCCATCTCCCTTGCAAGAGTTGTGCTATGGCTTTCGGAAAGAGGGAGAAAATTAGTCCCTGTAACTGCAGGTAGCATAGGATAGGTAAGAATGCTGTTGCTATAACAGAGGGAAAGACATATCCAGAAACTCCCTTGAATGACCTTACTGTATACTTTGATCTGTGTTTTCCTTGCAGAAATTATGGCTATTGTAGATCACATGACTTAATTTCTGAATACTCCCTTGAAGTAGAGCTACTGAGGACACTGAGATAAACAGGTCTGCTTTTGAAATTCTTGTAAATTCACTTGCTGTTAAATAGGAACTTTTACAAGTTTATCTGTTTGCAGATTTTTTAAAAACATGATAGAAAGACTTAGCAGGAAATTGTTAAGTGGTTTGGTTGAAAAATACATTTTATTGCTTGATAACAAATTAGCAAATGTGAATTATTACATTAATTCTAAGAATATATTTAAATCCTCAGGCTAAAATTGCTGCCTAAAATTTGAACCTAGAAGTGTTGATATTTTCTAAGTCTTTTGAAAAACAAAATCGAGTTCTTGGCCACGTAGAAATCAAAATAACAAAATCAATAGGTTTAAGAGGTTATGCACAAAGAAACAGCTATTCAGTATCAAACCTAGTAGTGTTTTACTGTTAAATTGCCTACCTGTCTGGACTTTCTAGTATGATAGTAAATCAAATCACCTGTGTGAGCATTATTAGCATACTGTGGGTTGAGATGTTTGTAAGGATAAGGTAAAAATAGTAGGGTGACATTTTACTTTGATATCGTGGTTAGGAATTAATTCACCAAGTACTGTGTTTCTCTTCATAGCCTTTTAAGTAGATGGAGTGTATACAGTAAGTGAAGTCTGGAGATGGTAGCTGTTCTGGCCAGTTGGTGGATTGGCTAAAAGAGTAGATAGAGTGAAATGTAGAAAAAAAAATTGTAATATTTTAGGTTGATTTCAATGTGCTCAGTTTAGAAAATAAAATTTATTCCTCTGTTTTCCCATCTGGAAAACAGGATTTCACTCTTCATCTCTAACAGAATTTTTACCAGGATTTATTAATGAGCTAACACGCAGCTGCTTTAAGTAATGGACTTGCATGTGAAGTTGTCTTTACGTTAAGCAGGGATTCTCTCTTGAATAGTGGAAAAAGAGATTGACTTTATAGTTGAGGAATAACATAGAGCTTAATTTCAGTTTGAAAAAAATCAAATTGGTGTTCTTATACATCTAAATGGTGCTAGCAGAAGTAGTAAGTAAAAATATTAGTTTGACAATGGGTTTGTAAGGGCAGGATTAGTAGTTTGAGCTACTGAGAGAGTATGGATTGGAGAACAGATATATTTAATAGCACTGTACCTATATAGTTAGCGTTGCCTCCTTCCTCATTAGATGATGAATAGATGTCTCTAGTCCACTACTGGTTTTGCATGTCAGCTGAGGACTGTTCTGCAGAACTATTGTTTTCCCTTCATTCAGGACTCAATCAAATATACTATATAGAGTAAATCCCTGTTGATGCTTTGTCCATGTTGAAATACACAGGTTGCTTCAGCATAGTCTACTTCATCTCTACCTGATGGTAAACCCAAGAAGCTCCTTAGGTGTCAAAAGGCCAGCTTTTCCTCAGTTTCTTGCCTGGCAACTGCTTGGCTAGATTTGTTACTGTAGCTTAAAGGAATGTTTCACATGAATTATGTAAAATAGGCAGGGAATTGGGTTTTGGTTGGAAGGATTTTAGGAATTTATGTTTACACCCAAGGTTTGTACCTAATAGAACGATATATTCTTGCCCTCTTTCTGTATCCTACTTAATCCAAGCAGTTCACATTTTAGACCTTGTTTTTCATACTCAGATATCCCAACAATGGTGACAGTGTTTGTATGAAGTATTGGCTGCAATTATGTTCTCTGGAATGATACAGGTTACCAGAGCTTTAGTTTCATGTCACTATGTCCCTTTTACTACTGATAAAAAGACACATGTTTACATTAGAGTTTTGAGAAGCTTGCAGTCAGAAATATGAAATGGACTGTTTGCTGTGCGTTCAGGTTTTCCAAAATGGAGTTATGGAGTTGAGTAATGAACAACTGCTTATTAGTTGCACTGCAATAGTCAAACCCATTTTGCATAGAGCTGAAAACCCTAAAATTCGTTTCTTGCCATAATACAGTGCTTCAGACTTGGGTAGTAGGACCTCCTGACAAAGTAAGTTACTTTATTCATCCCAGATGCAAAAGGAAACATTAGAGGCAGGAAAAAAGAGAAGCAGGCATGCCTGAAAGAAAACTCAGTTAAATATCGAGCTTAAACAACCCTGATGGACATGTACTAATGCACTACAGTTTTATTTCCCCCTTTGTTTTGGTGCATTGAGGCTTATAAATGGCAAACAATGCTTGTTTTCTATCAGCAGCTGTTTAAAGAATATTGGCATTCTCCGCTTAGTTCTTTAAAATCTTGATCTGAGTTTGTATCTTTATCTCACTGAAGGGAGAATTTTGACAGGCCATTAGAAGTATTTAGAGCAGGTTTAAATTACTGAATGTAACTTCTTTGTGACTTGGATGGAAAGTTATTATGCATAGAGAAACAAATAGTGAAGAAGTTAGATGCGACAGAGAGCTCTATAACAGGCTCAGTTATATCTGTCCCCTACTGGCATTATAATATCTGAAAATGAATGGTAATGGCTCTAGTCCTCACTTCCCACTCACAGCAGTGCTTGGATAGGCAGCATATACTTCAGCATCCCTCAAAGCTTTGCAGCATAGCTTGTGGGATGAGGCAGGTGGTATATAGCTGGTTTCACACCTTTCTGCTAACTATTTATCTCAGTTCTGGAAACTCTATGTGTAGCTGGCTGCAGCAGTGTACCAACAATTTATGTTAACTTACTTAACTCCATGCCTTTAGGAATTTATAAGTTTTTGTACTTGTCTATCACATACTTGAATTTTTTTAGTAGGATAACTTAAACTGTAAGCCCAGTATTGCACTGGCGAGACTTGAAATGAAAGACCTTCAAATGATAAGCAACTCAGACTTCTCTATAAGATATTTTTATGTCAGTTTGATACTTAATCAAGAAACCTAATATTCCTTTCCCTAATACTTCTAGATGATATCAAAATCTATTTAACCTTCCTGTGCTATCCAACACATTTTATGATTAGCACTAGAAGCTTTCATCACTTATTTCTTTCTCCATAACTTCTTCCTTACTCTAGAGAAAAAAATATTCCTAGGCAATGTACTTGAGTGGAAATATACTTTGCTTTTATTTTTCAATTTTATATGTTGAGTAGGAATGAGATGGATACAGTGTATATGGGACTGTTTTGCCTTTCTTTAGTCCTCACATTTATAAAAAGGATGACTAGTCTTAAAGTGGAGTTTCATGTAGGCTGGGAAACAAATCTTTAGTCATATGCATGGTCTGTGTATCAATGGGTTTTGCTTTGGGTATCCCATCACTATAGTTACAGGGTTGTATCAATACTTTTATAGTCAAGAATATTAGACTTGTTACCATGACCATAAAATGAGAATTCTTTATGCCGTGTCACGCATGACTACGTGAAGGTTACAGAAATTTAGCAAAGCACAATAATAGTACTTCTAGCTCTGCTAGTCATGACTAGGATCTTACTCTGAATTAGGGCAATAACTAGTTTTTATTTGATTTGTTAACCTGCAGCTGCAGCAAGTAATATCAGTTATTTGCTGACCCATTTTTTGTAATTCATCTCCTTTTCTAGAACATTATGGCTTGTGATTTTCAAGATCAGTTTCAAATAAGTAAGATGCAAATTAATAACAGGATCTAAACACATGCCTAAGTTAATTTTTTACTTGTATGGGAAATTCTGTTAATTTCAATAGAATACCTATTATGCTCTAACGTGATAATTTTCTGGGTCAGGGGCCAGAATCACTTAATTCTTAGAAGTACCACCACACTTATTTGTATCATTGTAGGTAGTAAGGCTTAGTTAAAATTTTCCTGTCAGGTTTAGATTAGCAGGCAGAATCAAATTTCCCCAGTATTTCCAAGTCAGTAGTTCTGTTGGATATCATCTGTGGAATTAAACTCAGTTTTTAAAAAGCATCTATTATGCAGATTTATCTAAAAAGATGATTTTAAACCCTAAGAGCCTAATGCCATAATTTCTTTCAATGTTTTGGTCAAATGTGGATTAACAAAACCCACTGGAAAATGTCATTATGCCCTTAATTTTAGGGTGACACCTCAGTTCCTGAATACCTGATCACTTCATTAAAACCAAGTCCTACATATATGCTACCACTGGGAAAGGTATTATTACTTTCCTATAATAACAACAATTAACAAATAAAGATGGACTGAGTAGCTCTGTATGTAGCCAAGGCACCTCTCTTGACCTAAGTTAGTGTTTCTGTTATTATATTATGTCTACTGTGCTTGATCACTATTTGGTGTTTTACCACATGGACTCGGAAGGCACACGTATCTTAAGTGAAAAAAGTTCCAGTTAAACCCATACACTGGAAAAGTAGGGCATGAAGGGCATAGGAAAGCTCCAGCTTCTGGCTTTCTTCACCATATTTGATCAAATTTTTTTCTCTAATGAATCCCTGATGATCTAAGTAGTCTTCTACTGATTGACCTGGGAGCCAGGATATGAGCCTAAATGGGTCAAAAAGGTATAGAATTTATAAAACAGGTTTTGTCAAGAGAATCTCAGGTTTTGTTCTGTTGCTATCCAAATATCTAACCCAAAACAATATTAGTAGAATTTTAGAATTGTTATTTAGAAGAGATCTTTTAATAGTCATTCAGTGCTTGTCATCCTGATACCTCATTCAGACTGGACCTGGAGCACATGATAATTGTTGTTCATCCTCCTGTCCTGTGAGCTTTCTTCTCTGGAGAAACGAGGTTTAGCAGACGGAGGGAGATCTGGTTATTGTCCTTCCTCTAGAACTGAAATTCTTTCTTGATGCAGGCAGGAGAAATACCTACAACTGGGTGTTTGTGTTCTTTCAGTTGTATTTGGCCAATAATGACCTTTAGGGAGAAGTACTGTGTGTTTTTAGTGTTACATTAAGTAGCCAAATGTCTCACTAAATTTTAAGTATGATTGGGAAGAGCTCTGACTCTTAGGGTAGGCAACTGCAATAAGCAAGTGTAATGTTTCTGTATTTTACAATGAAAGTTACTGAAACAATTTATCCAGAAGCTGCAGCTGTTATCAGAATTCTTAACACCCAGATATCTCTTCCCTTTTTGTATGCGTTAATCATACTTTATTTTTAACCAAGAACCTCCAAGTGGAATTAAATTAAGTGAAACTTGAATAATGAAATCACATACAGTATTACTCAGAAGTTATGCAGAGAAGCTTTAATACACTCTATTAAGCAGAAAGAAATGTTGAAAGGATATGGTTAATGGTCACCTGCAGTCAGTTTCTTTTTCTTACAAGAATTTTGCTTTTGACTTCAATGGGAGGTAAAACAGCCTCTGCTGAGGTAGTGTAATAGTGTGGGTTAGTCTCCTGAATCACTAGAAAAGTGTTATGGAATGAAGTCATAATGAATGATGATGCCCGTTAGCACACAGGACAAGATATTTGTGTAAAAGGGAGGCAGCATGGTTGTAGGGCTGAACTCTGGCTGGAATTTGGGTGACTTGCCTCAATGGTGGTGTAGGGGTGGTACCAGCAAAGTAGGATGGAATGTGCATGTGTGGTTGGGTACTCACAATCTTGACAGCCCTGCTAGCATCAACAGGGGCAAAGCAGGGGGGCAACTCCACCTTATCAGCAGGTGAAAATAAAAGTAGTGAGTAAAATGTGTTTAATCTATCAAGTGTTCTGCACAGGGTTGTATGGAAAGGGAAAGGGTGAAAATTGAAGATATGCAGGATGACAGCCTTTTTTGGGGGGGAGTAATTAAAACTATGGGCTTTTTAAGTTCTTGAAATTACTGGAAGCACAAAGATCAGTGGAGGTGGCTAGAAGCTCTAAAGTGGGCTAGAACTAGAAAGAGTGTGCTCTGCTGAAATGTGTTGCTGCATTTCTACCACATGCTTCAGCAGTGTATAATATGTGTTCCTTTTTAGCAATCAGCTTTGTGGCCTTAGTCAGACCCTCTGTCTGCTGCCTTACAAGATTTCTGTCAATGATGTAAATGTTAGATTTTTGAAGACTCTTCTTAAAGGGGAGGGTAATGACCATATTTTTCATTTATTTCAATTTTTCATAGAACTGGAGTTACCTGTTGTTCTCAACAGTCATGTAAGGTGTCTGTAGCACCTATATTTACCAGACTTGTTTCTTTATCTTGTTGTTATAGCTGAGTCTCTTATAGAGGAATAGAAATGGTGCAGAGAGAAACTGAAAGGAGTCATTATGTTTATGACAAGCCATAGCTGGATCCCTAAATAGGGCTTTAACAGTTAAGATGGACTACTTTATCTGTTAACGGTGTTTAGACATACCTATTTGTTTTAAGTGTACAACTAAAATAAGCCTGTAAGTGTAGACTAAGTTTTTCTGTATGTTATCAATGGGTGATGGGAAGAGCCTATTAAAGTAAGCAAACTTTTTGAGTTGAGTAAGTCTGGACAGAAGTATTTGGCCTGAAATTTGAACTGAAAGTATTTTTAGCATTGATGGAAATCCAACTCTTAGGACAATCATTAATGTACTGGTTTTGCTGAAATGAAATGTTCATTAGAAGGAATTATTCACTGCAAATGAGATTTCTTCCATTCAATAGGATTTTTTACTTTGGGTTTGTTTTTGGTTTGTTTGGTTATTTTTTTCTTCTGAAAATTGATGTGGAAAAGCAGTTTTTCTTTTGCCAAGTTGTAAAATATCAGGACAGATAAGCATATGGTAAAGCTGTCACTGCTGCAGGGAATTCTTTGGAGCTGTAACAGTGTCTTGGTTTTTCTGTATGTTGTTTCTTTCCACCAGTAATTAGGGGTTTTCTACAATGATCAAATACTGTGGATGCAGTATATGTCACTTGACACTTGTCCAGTATGAAGTTATGCCTGAATTTTTCTGTGGATGCTATCAGATTGCCCTGGAGTTAGCTTTTTAACTCTTTGAAGTTCATACTTTTGGCAGTCAGAATTGTATGTTAATAATGTTACAAATGAAAGCCAAGTTATGCAGGCCACCACCACTCTCTTGGGCCTCCTACCCACCCCCAAAGGAGAGGCAAAGAACAGAAATATGGGACAACAGATGTGCTTTTAAAACAGGAAGAGTCCTTTCAATTGTCCAAATGGAAGACGTTTATTTGCATCACTGAAAATAAGTGTTCTACCAACAGGCTCAACTTTATACATAATCAAACAAGAAAGGCACCTATAATGCCTTTTGATAACATAAAAATCTTGAAAGATGTAATAAAATGAGGGGTAATTGCCTCAGCCACATGTGTAACTTTCAGAAGTGTGTTCACACAGGTACTTGAGGAGATTGAAGATAGAAGGCTACCTATATTGCTACCTCCAGTGTATTAGGAGGCTTTTAATTACTTTATTTTCATTACACATGTGGATTTCTATTTTACAGCAGTTCAAACGTAGATCTCTGTATTACTGGAATGAATTTCTTATTGTGTGTTAATTCATATTGTTCTTTGTTTTACTATTTTCAAGAGCAAATGTGATCTTGCTTTTTATGATTTTTCAGGGTGAGTAATGTGCGGCACACAAAAATACCGTAAGGCTTTCAAAGCTATACCTTGATAAAGAAAGGCACATTTGAATTAATGTGTGTAAATACTGTTTAAGTATCCCTATCTTTGAGAAAATTTTGGAATATTTTTGGAGGTCTGAGATTTGGTAACAAACTAAAGCTGCCCTTGAATTCTAGTCCTGTTAAGGTCAAAACATAGGTAATAATACAAAGTATATGAAAGAGTGGTAAAAACTGTGTCCTGGTTTGGCTAGGATGGGGTTAATTTTCCCCAGCAGTTGGGAGGGAGCTACAGCTGGGCTATTCCATCCCATGCTGATGTTATGTCCGGGTGCCTGGGCACAGGTGGTTCAAGTGAGGCTTTTGTCCAGGTCTGTCCCTCGTGCTGTGTCTGTGCGGTGTATCTCTTGTTGGGTACATTGTCATCACTGGTGTTGTTGTTGTGGTTGTTCGGTTTGTTTTTGTGACACTGTTGTATTAAATCTTCCTTATCTCAACCCTGGGGTTTGTATTTTACTCCTGTCCCATCCCTGTCTGAGGGTGGGGGAGGGACAGCGGCAATGTGGTCTCAGGTCCGGGCAGGGTATAAACCTCCACAATAACCTTTAGGTCTCTTAAATGCTTTTATTGACAGAGGTTGTGAAGTACTGACTGAGAAATCAGTATTTCTCTTGCTATCACCTCTATTATAATTAGTGGAAATAAAACTGAACTTTGAAAAGCCATTATTGTTAGTGACATGAAGCTTACTAAATTGAAATAACTGCTTGAATATTGTATGTCCGCATGGAATTCCAGTGTTAAAAGCCCTAATATTTTTTGTCTTGCCTTGTAGTTTATAAGATAAAATTTCGGATCAGTGCAGGAGCTTATTATCTCAAGTGTATTAATATCCAAAGCAGACTGCATGGGGATACTTGAATTGCCATATGAATGATGCTACAGAAGAGCATTGAATGTTTCCTTCAGCCTTCCCTATGCAAGAGTGGCTCAAAAAGCTAGCTATTCAAGTGTTTCTGAGCTGCCCAGGAATCAAAGCTGCAGATTAAAACTTCAGATGGAACTGTCTAGATCTGATCAGAAATATTACAGGAAAATACATATGGGAAAGTGCTCATGTCTTAGGTACTGGCTTGTGCTAATCATCAGGAGACTTTACAAGAGGAGTACTGGGAAGAAGGGGAGCTTTTGAAATAGCCACTTACGAAGAGATGAGTTGCAAACCCAAGTGCAAGAGCCTGCTTTCATACAAGGCAGAGTAAGTAGGTAACTGAGTTTTACATAACTCAGGTAAAGAAATCCCAAGCGCATAGGTCCAGTTTTTCTGTTTTGCTGACGGGGTGGTTTTATGTAAGCAGATACCATGAAGGAGCATGAGTGTGACAGTGGCTGTGTAGTTGGCAGTATCTGTATTGGTTGGGAGAATAATAACTGGATTAAGTAAAAGAAACCTTTTCTTGGGCTAGTAATATGAGCTCTGGGCCACTAGGAATCTTTTTATAATTTAAAGCTGTTTTGTTTTCTCCTTTAATGAACTGTCAACACAAATTTGTAAGTTTCCTCTTGCTTTTTGAGAAGCACTATTTGGTTTTAAAAATGTATTGAAAATAGTGTGTAACTGCATCACATCAGATGATTACAGCAGCCCTGCCTGTATCATAGGGTATGCTTTACATCCGAAAATTCCTCTGTTCCTTCCCTTCCTGGTGTAGGTTTTGAAGCTTCTGGGATTTATATGCTATATTAAGTAAGAAAGGAGAACAAAGGCTTTGAGGTTGTATGACGGTATCAGTATTCACGCGGTTATAAATCAAGGAGGTCTACCCATCCTTAAATAATGGTTTCTGAGATAGTAATCTAATCTGTAAATGGGTATGTATGGTACATAAAACTTAATGTGCTTGATGAGGGACCATGGTTTGTCCAGACCTCCCTCAGAGCCAAGACAGCACGCAGAGGTTGTCTTGTGTCTGCGGTCACAGAGAGAAATATTGTGTGATTAGAGTGGAAGAGCACAACCACTTGCAACTAAGCTGAAGAGAACCTCTAAACCTACTGTTCTGCACTGTTAGAGTAGTAGAACTAAAAAAAAGCCATTTGAGAAATTGTTTTGATAAACTGAGAAGGTGGGGATTCTGGATTCTGGCATGATGTAAGGGAAAGGCCATGGTTAAATTTTTGTACTCACTAGACATAAATCACACAGCTTTAGAACAAGTGTCAAAGGCATGGGGTTTTACTAAATGGGTATTTAAACAAATACTGGAAACTGTTACTTATGTATGCTTATAGAGCAACTTTTTACTACTCTCTCTCAAGTCTTCTTTTTTTCTGGATTTTAAATTTGATTGACAAAATGACATGAACCTCCTTTAAAAAAATTGATCTAGTAAAGCCAAGTAGCAGATTACGTCTTTTAAGTGTACCACAATATATATTACACTTCAGATTGCCAAGAAGGTTAATTTTTGAAGTTTCAGCTCCACATTGCTTTCCTAAAGAATTTAATTACAGATTGCCAGGCTAAAACATACTTTCCTGACAATATCTTGTGTTAATGTAAACCATATGAGCTGGTGGCCCTGCTGGGTCCAGTAAACATGCTGTCCTTGTACGAGTCAAAGTCATCCTGGTCCAAATAACTGTTTCAGTAACTAAAAACTAATCATATGCTAAGATACAGAAATAACTTTGTCATTGCCTCATACACATGTATTTTTCCTTCAGAACCTGTTGGTTCTCTTTCAGAGACTTCTTCCCCTTGTTTGTGTTAGGATGGAGTGTACATAGCTGAAGTCACGGGGGTGAGTCTGTAATTGATTGTCTCTTTGTAGACTTGCAGGCTCCTGTCCCTGCTGATGGGAGGTTCCCATCAAGTGTTTCATGATAAAAACCACTCATGTCTGGTCAAGTACTGGTAGGTTGTCTCTCTTGCAGTAATTCCCAGTGAAAGCCCATCACCACACCTCTCTAACCACCACCCCCCACCCCCCCCAAGAGAAAGCATCTAGGGGTTTGTAAGGGTTCAAACACAAGAAGAGATTGAGTAAGAGGGGGAAAATAGAAGTGACATGTTAGGATGCTTTTTAAGATCAACAACTCTTCCCTCTACTGACAAATAATTTACTAAATGATCCCAAATGCATTTTCACCTGTTGCTTTCACATGGGCTGTGTCATGATTGCATGTAAGAATTATGGAAGGAGCAAAGTAATGAATTGAGTGATACTCAAATTTATCTGATGTCTCCTTCCAGTTTCATAAGTCTCTGCCAGCAGAGGTTCATTACATCTTTTAATTTACTACAGCAGATTGATTGCTATTTTTCCCCCATTGAAATACATTTGATAGAAGTATACCCCAACGGTGTCAAGTCAAAGAATAATATTAAACTACCAGCTCTATAATGCCCTTGTGTCTCTGATGAATGAGTCATGTTTCATCTGAACTTTAGTGGAGTTTTCAGAAGTGAAAATGTTGGTTGCTCTCAATGACTACATGTAATAAGGGTGTCTCTCCATTGCTTCCAAAAAAATTCTAACAAGGAGTAGTATTTAAGATTTCATTTAAAGAGAATATATTAGAAAATGTGGAGGGTACTACATCAGACATAGTGGCTGGAGAAAGGGCTGTGTGTCAGGCAAGAATTCATGGTAAATGTCCATGGTTAAGATACTTGGCATTTGCATGCTTTATGAAAATGGTCTAAAATGTTTTTTAGACAGAAAAAAACAGTAG
The DNA here is from genome assembly GCA_028020825.1 of Podargus strigoides. NCBI lineage: Eukaryota > Metazoa > Chordata > Aves > Caprimulgiformes > Podargidae > Podargus > Podargus strigoides. Next base: position 69,777,162 of record CM051621.1, read on the forward strand.
TTATGTGGAATATTCCATATTACCTTGTATTCATACTTCATGCATGTGAATGGCAGCAGTATGAAAGGAAGCATGCCTTCTTTGTGTATATATCTCTATAAAAAAAGCTCTAGGATTGTTTTAAAGAACTATAACTAGCGGATGACAGACTAGGAAGCTTGTTGATAGAATCTCAGAGCTATAGGGTAAATGACTTACTGTGAACTTCTGATTCACTCCCTGGCATTCTGTCCTCTCATCTATCTCCCCTGAGACTTAATTTAATACTCCAAGCAATGAACAGCTACAGAAAGCTGCCATTTTTTTAAAAAATCCATAAATAAACCATTAGTAAAAAAGCCCTTCTCTTCAGACCACCACACAGAAGCTCAGTCTGATCAGAAAAAGGTGTTCTTTTCTTCATCAGCAGAATTTTTTCCAAATGTAAGCAAAATCCAGGCATATAATATCTTCAATTCATCTCATGCTTGTGGTCTGTCACTTAAACTTCTCTGTGCCTAAGCTTCTCTGTAGTACACTACAAATATGTAGGGGCTGCAAATTAGCAAGGCTCGCTCTCCTAGAAAAGGACAGTGCTGACTAAGGGACATGCCAGGAGCACTAGTGATCTGTTATTTTTCAGGTTACTGAAATGACCAGGAGGTCATAATTCAGTGTTTGATTCACCAGTATTCCAATCTTCACCTGAAGCAGGGGAATCATTGAGGTTTTTTGTACTCTTCCCCCCTCCACATTTGTCTGTTGCATATAGCATGTACAGGATTATTAACCATAAGTTATGCTACAGAAGACTCCAATGTGTCTGGTAAAACAAACAGTACTGATCTATGAAGTTGTCTGAGGTACCTTTCTGTAAGTATGATGTGCTTGTAAAGCTAATTTGCTTTCTTTGCAGGGGGTCAGCTGAATTTCACTGTGAACCCAGATAGGTGCTGGGTCAAGTATAGCCACACAAATCACAGCTGCAGTGGCACTGGAGTTTGAGGTAGAATATGCAGCTCTGGTGGCAAGAATAGCATTATTGGTTTTAAGGAAGTCTCAATTAAGTATGCAACAGGTAACAAAAAGTTGCTCTGGTAGCATGTCACAGGACAGGACTGAGTGTTCACCAGCTTCAGAGTTCACTTCTAGATGTGTTGTGATAGAAATATTGGTTGAAACTGAAGACAGTAAAGCTCTTGGATGTTTCTGACTGGACTGAAATTGATCAAAATGGTCCAATGTTATAAAATACCACTGCCTTTCCTGTACTGTGTTTACATTTAAATATTAGACATAGACACCCAGAAGTCTGGGTATACAGGTGTGAAGTGTCTCAAGTCTGTTTCTGTGATGAAGTGAATATAGGAACAACACAGCTGAGTTGTTACTCAGGCTGGAAAGTATGTTAAAGAAACATATATACGTTTTATACATGCTATATGGAATCTGCATATGTTCAGGAAAGATTAAGGTATAATTCTGAGCTTTTATATTCGATAGAAATGTGCTCTCTCCTATTTTTTCAAAAAATTTGATGTAGTTTTAAGGGATGCTATTAAACACACCCATTTTCTGTTTCTTGGCTATCTTTCACAATTATAGACAGGCTAAAACTAAACGTCCATTCATGCTCATGAAAGAAACAGTTTTTCCTTTCTCTTTTCTCAGTATGTGCAGTTATGATGGGCCTCAGTGGTAAGACAACTGATCCTTAAATTCCTGTCCTTAGCAGTAAACAGATGAAGTAATTTTATCCATTCCTTCTATGCATTTTTATAGGTGAACTAAGAGGTGTATAAACTTTGTTTATGACAGATATAATCACGGCTGTAAAAGTTTATCACTAGGCTCAGTAATATAGCCCAAAGTGCTGGGTCAAAAGAAAGGAACACTATACAAAAAGCAATCCTTCCTTACTTTTTCTATTAATGCTGTTACTGAAGTACTTTGAGTAATTGGCAAATAGAGCCTAAGAGCGTCATGCAGGATGTTGCAGTGAAAGAAAGCAGAGGTCTGTACCTTACGTGCAAGTTTTGGACTTGTTGTGGCATGGGGTTATTTAAGTGATAATAACCATATCTATCTGATCATTTTTCTTAAATTGATGCTTAATTCTAAAGTTGTAATTTCTTCATTACAAAGCTTTCATACTAGGTGCAAAGCTCTGGCTCGACACATTAAAAGATCCTGAACTACTCAAGTGTTGAGCAAGGGACAAGTTAAGTAGGGCTGAGATATAAATTGTATTTAAGTGGTAAGAATGCAGAAGTTCTACAGAATACTCTACTGACCTAAATGTTAGAGCCACAAATTTCTCTAAAAGTGGAAATGAGTACTTTAATTCATCTCACAAGGATGAAAGTAAGGGTGAGAAAGGAAAGCTTTGTGCTAGGTGCTGTATGCAAACTAAGCAGAGGCTTTCCTGCAGGTCTGGGAACAGTTCTGGTTCAGTGCTGAAACAATGTGCATGTTGGAATCATGGCCAAAATCCTGCAGTTTCAGCATGTGCTGTAGTGTTTAAGTGGAAAGGGTAGAGCTTTTGGTAGCTGTGGAAGTACTACAGATTGGTTTAAATATTTCAAATACATAAGGAAAAAAACCTGTGTTTTGCAACTAAATGGTAAATGCTTATTTTTTGTAAATTTGTGATATTTGACCTTTACAATGTCTTGCCTGCTACACTGCTTGATGGGTATTTTGCTGGAAGAGCTGGCAGACATTTTCAGGAGAAATGAAATACCCTTTTTCAGTATAAGGCTGTAAATTACCACTCTTTTCATATACCTGATGGTGATTTGTTTATTGTTAAAACAGCTAGTCTGTAAAAGCATACCTGATGGGACTAGTCACATGTCAATTTAAGTATTTTCTCTGACTGGAAGAGATTGATGGAGAAAAAATGTAGATGGACTCACATGCATATCTTCATAACTACATCTTCTAACTTTAGTCAAGGGCAAAATCAGTAGAGCCCTGTGGTTACTGGTATTGTTGACTGTGCATGACAATTTGACTGGATCACAGTGGTGGATATTCCTCTTTGGATCTCAGAAATATTCCCAATAACATTTTCTCAAATCAGGTCTGTTTCATGTAACTTGCCTGTTCCAATGGAACTGTGCTTTTTTGGATAATTGATGTAATATGTGCCCCCACATTTGTAGACCAAAATCCAAACTGAGAATCAGGACTTTAAAATAAGGATGAGGGGAATATTTTCAGATTCAGATATTATTCAGTTTGATGTCAGAAAATGTTTCACTGCACAAGTATTTTCTCCAAGCAAATTGAAGTCTGAGATTTTATTTGTGGAAGTTCTATATATAGATAGAGACATATATACATGTATGGATGGTGACAGGAATATACAGAGTTTTTAAGTAGTTGAATCAATGAGCAAACAATCTGATAAGCTTTCATTTTCCTTTTCAAAAAATTATCTTTAATTTGTAGCAGTATTTTCTCCTGTTTGCTATCCTTGAAAAGAAAACACATCCTCTTGACTCACATTGTTACTTACATAAATGCCTGTTGGTTTTGGGATTGCTTGGGGATTGCTGTATCAGGTCCGCTTATTTTACTGGTTACTTGTGGTTTTCAGAATTTCAGTCTTGACACAGAAGCAATGGCTACTGTTACAAGTACGTGAGTACACCCTCCAGTCTGGGCAAGGGGATAAAGGGAGGGAAAGAAGAATTGCGTAGGCAAGCAAATATAAGGAAGACAAGGCAAATGTTACTCTGCTGCTATTCACAGGAAAGCAGCTGTATATCAGTCGAATAAAAGGGTTTGTTACCTGATCTATTGAGGCTGTTGTGCAATGAGATCTAAGAGGAAAATTCCAGGTCCAGGCCACAAGAGTGAACTAGTATAGGTGGAACTCCTGTAATCTATAGACTTTGACAGTAAGTGCCCAGTGTTCACCCTCTGGATGAAAGCAAACCTTATCCTTGTTGGAAATCGGGACAGTAGTTTTGGATAAGCTGTTTCAATTCTGCTCTCAGGATCTAGAGTTCAGAGACGTTGCTGAAAAAAATTTTATGTGACAGCAGATTGATAGTCATTTATGAATTATCAAGGAGATGTGATATCTCAGATAGGCCTTACAGTTGTTTTTATAGTACCTAATTTTTCTCAGCTTTATGAAATATCAGCAACATTTAATGGTGTATAAGGAGAGAGAACCCTACAATAATGTGCCTAGGTAAAAGCAGGATGTTTTAAAGATCATTGTAACATCAAACAGTATGGATATAACCATGTTGGGTTTAGGTATACAAAAAATGCCATTGCAGTTGACAGCTTGGCTCAGTATCCAAATGCTTTCGCCTATCCTGTGTAGAGGCAGGTTAGGGTTGTAATTAAGTACTAGAGGTGAGCAATTGATATGAAGGAACAATTTTATTGAGCTTTTTCCTTGGTTTTTTTTTTGAACTACTGCAAAATGTATGTTAAGATTTTAGAAATAACATTAAGTAGTGTAAAGGAGACGAGGAAATAAAAGATACTTAGTGCTGCAGAGGAACTGTATTCCTTTTACTATTGGCTAGTAGTGCTAAGTTCTAGCAGAGACAGTTTGGAGGAGGAAGAGGAGACAGACAACCTAAATGCTGCTGCTGTACATTCTGGAGTCAGTCTCTTAGGCTATGTTAGTGCTAACAAGTGCAGGATCTCCACCCAGGTATTGAAGCTAATGTGGCTCCCCAGCTGCCAAACCCAAATGACTGTGCAGTGGGTATGGAGCCTGTATTAATTGGGCTCTGGAAACAGGGCCAGGAATTGTTTGACTCCTTTCAACTAGTATTCTCCTGATTGTACCCAGTGTTCTCCTGACTTTACCCTAGAGGGTATTCTCAATTTGTGTTACTTTTTTTTTTTGCAGTACACACCAATAATCTGTGTCCTAGCTATGGCCACTAGCTAGTATGAATAGAATCTTCATGCAGTACCCAGGACAGATCAGCTCAGAGTGGTATCCTGATACCTATTTCTCTGTAAAGTCCTGTAATTGTGCCAGCCATCAGACTCATGCATCACTCTTCTGTCGTGTTTAGTCCCTGTTTAACTGTCCTAGATGTACCAGACACTTGGCATACACTAGCTTTCATATTTGCTCCCATTGAATTTTTTCTTTATTCACTGCATTTTTGGGGTGATAGCTTGAAATATGGTATGATAATAACAAAATAAGTCTCCAAGATTTTGAATAGAAATGAAAAAGTTTTCACTTGGAGTTAAATGTAGCAGACCACTGACTAGCTGATTATTTTTTCCATTTGAGTACATTGTACTCCATAAATATTCCATTTCTCTTTCCAGCTGTATTCTCCCTTTTTCTCCCAAATGTAGTCTGATCACCATACATAACAAATTTATTATACTTTGTCTTTTCTTCTATAGGCCTAATGAGTCCATTTCAGTTATTCTTGTCTGTTATTTTTCTTAGTATTTATTTTGAGTTAATGCTGTTAATTAAGTGTTCATTTCTTGCAGAAGGAAATTAATTATTTTGTTAAACTGATGGATGCCTTTTGTTGAGATGGCTTTGAGGTGGTATTTATTTATGTCTCTAAACAGATTACTTTGAATTGGTTAAGTACTTAATTTATTACTATATTTTCCTCAGAGTGGAAGTTTGTGATTTTTATGCTATTCTGCATAAACAGATGTGATCTCATACCTCTGTTATTTGTGTATTATGAGCTGTCTTACTTTCTACTACTTATGTTAGTAACTTTTTTACAAGTAACAAAAACACTAAAGAAAACCTTTTGCCCAGTAGCTCCCCAGCCTCCCATATTATTGTTTAACAATACTCAACAAGCATCATGCTGACACAAATATCATTCTCGGTTATTGCGTTCAATCTGTTTTGTTTTTTTTTTTTAATTTTAGTTGGAAGCCACAAAGGGGTCTGATTAACACACTACCTTGAAGACAGTGTTTAGTGGAGTGCTGATGTAGTGTCTTCACCTTTTCTGCTGCTGCCTCCAGATGAGGCAATTATGTGCTTGTCTTGTAATGTAAGCTTGTCTCAACCCTTCAATAGCAAGAGAAATCCTCTCTACAAGTTGTCTTTAACATGTAATGAACCATTATGCTATAAATGTCTTTATTAGGCTCTTTCACTTCTTTCTGCAGTGGAGAAAACAGATGTGCAAATTCAGTACTGTGTATCTTAAAAGTAATAATGTTGATTTTGTGAACGATTCATACTACTGAAAAAGTAACAGTGAAGTTAAGTGCACAGGTATTCTGTACTGATTGCTCTTGCTCCAGACATCTTGATAGACAAAAGGTCATTTAACATTCTCCAGCAACCTTGACATGGCAATTTGAAGTATGTCTATACTCCCTGCCAGAAAATGTTAGTACTTTAAATATGTATCAGCTACTGTTTTCTTCTGTGGTTATAAATGGACTAGACACTCAGTGTGTTAATTCTTAACTTTAAAAGAAGCATGTATGCCTCACTGATAGCTATCCAGTGTTAACATTGATCACAAGTAGAACAGATTATATGTAAGTAGGGATGGGGCCAGAAAGAAAAAGAATAAGGTTAGAAATGAACACAAGGTTTGTTGGAACAATTAAATGGGGCCTTCGAGAGCAGTGTAATTGTCTTTCCTGGCATTTAATCAAATCACAGTGAAATAAGATATTTTTGGAATCTAACAACTCTGTCCAGAAACACCTATTTTGTTTTTGACTCTATTTGCTAGTACAAATGAAAAGATGTCTGTCAAAATAAACACCAAATTCCTAACATGGTTTACAGCAAAATGTAATCAAAATATGGAACAAATTTGTAAAAACTGGTATAAAGCACATGTATGCCCATGCTTCTGCCTTATTCAATGTATTACAATTATTTGTATGTTTGGTGTTCTCAGTTTTCTGTTTTAGGCTTCCTCATAGGTCACTGCTTTTCTCAAATCAAGGTTGTTGATACAGACAGAAAAGGAGGATCCTAATAATACTCAATACTGTGTTACGTTCTTCCAGTTGAAGTGTTTCCATTCAAGACCAGCGTCTGCAAGTGAAGCCTTTTCTTCATACACTGAGGTAATGGCCCAGTTTAAACATATGCACAGCAGTGGAACAAAATGAAATGTGTGACGGTTTTCACTGGCTTTGTGAAAATTTGTTTTTTGTTGTGTTTGAATAGTATGTACTGTGTTATAAAGGAAATGAATGTTTTTGTGGCCAGGGAGAATTATTCTTGGTGGCAATTGTTCACTTTGCTACTATGTTTATTGATAAATACTGTGTATAATCCTGGGCTACGAAGTAAGTTGAAAGAGCCAACTTTTGGTGACCTCATACCAGAAAAGAAGTGTTAAATTTCCTGCAAGAACAAACTAATTCCATCCATACCTTCTGGAGTATGTGTAACAAGTTAATACTAAGAAACAATTCGTTGGTACCACTGAAGGAACTAGTGTTAAGTGACAGATCCTGGGTGTGTGCATGCTCAAATATATATTACTAGTGAGTTTGGAGCAGTAATATTATATGTCAAAGTCATGGCTGTTGTGCTAAATTAGAAGAAGAATTGTTTGCAAGGGTGATGGCAGGCCTCAACTCTGCACTAATCTTCTGCTGACTTACGCCTCTCACTTGTGATGTGATAGGTCCTTGCTGATTGCCAGGCCCTCAAAGTCAGGACAGAGACGATGTGTAGGTGTGAGGTGAGACTTTGCCTCAAGAGAGGTGAAATGAATGAGCTGAAAGGAAATGGAAATCAGTTGGGCATGTACCAGAAGAAACTGGTTTCAGTGGGACTGGATCTATACTGGCAGGGAGTCAACGGACAGAAACTAATGAAGGAGGCTCCTGTGTGAATGGACTTGTTGGTTAATGGTCTTGCTGGGAACGGGAGTAGGTGAGGAGGCAAACCATTCACCTTGCCAACAGTTAAGCCCAAGACTGTTCTCTAAAGCAATCTCATAACATTTCCATATGACTGTTCTTGTTTCTCCCAAGTGAGCCCAGGGGTAAATCAAATGACCAGGCCAGTGCTCAGTTGACTGGATAGTCATGAGCCAGGTGTTTTACCCTGTCTTTGAAGGTAATGCATAATTAAAAAAAATAGTGGCAAGGAGGCTTATGAGGTCACAGTTTATCACAGTATAATTAGTCATGAAATGAGATGTGTAGTCTTATATAGCAGTATTGCTATAAACAAGATGTTCAAGGAAACAAGAATGAATTTACATTTCATAATCTGTAAGTGCAAACAAGCAAATCCTACAAAAGCCCCTGGAGAACTTGAGCAAAGAGTGCTGATGGTAAATCTTCAAGGAAGGAGCCTTTATCTTGATTGCTATTAATGATGGCACCATGCCTTGAGTGAGTTTCATATGAATGGGGCCTGTGAGCTACAGGTAACACCCATAAATTCAGCAGGGCCACATGCAGACTTGTGCTTTGTGTACTGCATTTTGGTATCAGCTGTATTGTTTTCTCCTGCTGTATGCCAAAATATCCATTATATTTCTAGGAAGCAAGTCAGCACAGCAAAATCTTTGTTTTCTGAAATGCTGCATACCATGCATAAACCTACAGCAAACTAATTGCTCAGAAATGACATTTTGAATAACAGGAACTGCATTAAAAATTTTAAAATACCCTTCCTTGACTATTAAGGCACAGGTGAGATGATTGCCAAGGGAAATGATGTTCCTGAAAGGATAGGGGAACAGATAAAAAAGCTTCTCTAACGGTGTTTAGAAATAATATTTATAGGAATTATAGGCTGTTGCTCCACTGGGGATCTGTAGAGCATTTAATTACAAATGAAAGGTTATGGGCATGCCACATTCCCACAGTTAACCTTGTATTAGATGATTTTCTAAAGTAGTGTTGAATGCCTTGAAGGATGCAGATGTATTGTCTTGAAAACACAGTGACTGAAGTTTGCTTGGAAGCAGTCTAATTTAGATTGTTTCAGGATTGTAGAGTTCAATCTATTTTATTGAAGAACTCAATATATGTATCTTGGTAAAAAGTAGTCTACTTTGCCCAAATCTGATACGGCTTTTTCATGTGCAGCTTTGCCCTTTATATCATAGCTTCGCTCTTGCTTTCTTTCTTTAACTTCTCAGTGTAGGTTAAGGGGATTGAAGCTGAGGAAGCAAGAGAAGTTTTCATCAAACATTTGCTTTTGATATTGATTGCTGTTTCTGTTATAGATGATGCTTCAGTTAGAGAAAGAGTGCAGGTGGTCTCTTGTTCCTCAAGCAAGGGGAAGTAAGAAAAAAGGTTTCTGTGAAGTTGTGATCTGTCCATATATTGACACACCCGGATTTGTTAATGCTCTCAGAGACCACCACTGTATTGTTGAGGTAAGCAATGAAAGTGTTTAATGATAACAGTGTCATTACCTCTTCAGGGGTTGTGAGAAGCTGGATGCTTTTCTATAGGTACTATCACTTAGAGGTATGGAGAGGGAATATGAGCAAAAAAGATAGAAGTTCTAATCCTTCCTGTGTTTCTGGGCTGAAAGTTTTTAAAGAAAAAGGTTTAATATTTATGTGATGAAAAGAAATATTGTGTAGCTTTTCAGCTCAGAGGATCTCTACAGATGCTAGCTAAGCATGGTCATTTCTGAATTGTTAATGCTACATAGATGGTCCTCCTGTGAGCCTGGACTTTTGAGATCATTGATAAAAGTCAGGAGTCTCTGTATGAAACTGAGTATCAACATGATGCTTACTTGAGACTTTAGAGAGTAAATAGATCAAACCAAATACAATATTAACCTTGAAATAATATTGGCCTAAGAAAAAAAATCTTGATTTCCTCATTTAGCTTTTCATAGAGTTTTTGTAAGGGTTAACTATTGATAAAACACCTAGGTAGTTAATAACCACATTTTGTCTCAGATCTAAATATCTATTAGAACTCGGCAGTGCTGCATTATTGTATTTGCAAGAGTACTGACATGACATGGGGAAACATAACATGTATGTAGCTTGAAGTAAAGCCATTCTAAAAACCCAATAGAAAAATCAATCTACTCATGTAATGGAAGAACATTATGTATCATAAAGTATCTGTCTACTCAGATATGTTTTCAGTAATGTTTATTACAGAACAATATACGCTATTACCATAAAATGAGTTTACTGGACAGAAAACAGTAATAGGTAGAGCTCAAATTGTATGTGGAAAGTGAAATGCTTTGCTGCTAAAGCCTTAGAAAAATAATTTTTGATCATCCACTGACTTAAATTTTAAAAGGAAAAAAAGCTTTCATGAATGAATTCAGGTCTATGTAATGTTAAACCTGTCACTTAGTTCTTAATGTCCATAAAACAATACCTTTATTAACTTGAACTTAAGTCATAGCAGCTTTTCATTATGTTTTTAAAGGAAGTAGTGTGGGGAAAAAGCAGCCAAAATGTGCTAGTTTGAGTAGATTTTGTGGGGGAAGACTTGTAATATGAACTGCATGAATCTCTGGTTTAACAGTACTTCTATCAATTCTGAAGGCATTGGATATGTAGGAATGGCAGCAGTTGTTGTTCAAATGTGATACCTTTAAGTGTTTGTTTAATGGTTATGTATTAGTATTGCAATGCTCTGGGAATCTGTCCATTTAAAGGTAACACCTCAGAAATGTCTGTCTGGGAATGCATGATGAGTTCTTGCAAATTACCTAGTGTACTGGTTATCATGTGCTATGCCAGGTTCAGTGACTACTCAATTGGCCTAAGTGTGGTAATTTAGTAAATGTCAGCCATTCAATATTTAGTTTATTGATAAGCTGTTTGGATTCTAGGTTCCCTTCATTTCCAGAGGCTAGAAGACAACTTCAAAGTTCTGATACTAAAAGTGTAGAGCAGTCAGATTAGTGGCAAATACTACTGGATGCAGATCATGGTTTATAAATGCTGCATTTCATAAAATATTTGATTTCCAAATGACCCTTGCAGTGCCACAGCATTACACCTAAGATGGCATTTTCTGAAATGGTCTGTATAAAAAGAATATCAGACAGACTTTATAGCAATACTGTAAAACTTGTGGAAGACCTTTGCAGCACTGTTGTAATGTTATAAAAATGTAATAGAACAAAGTCAGTAAAACACAAGTTGCAGTGCAAGATGTAGCCATGAGGCTTGCTGGAGAACCTTGCTGTGTGGGACCTGATTGTGCTCAGGAGGATGGTGGAGATGCCACTGGATGGAGATGCAGTTAAAGTCTGGACCCAGGAGGGAGAACTGGGTGCTGAGCATGTCAGCAGGCTATGCTGTGTTACTGGAAAGATGACAAGGTTTTTAAAGCAGTTGTTCTGGGTCTAGATGATATGCTAATACTGTGTGGTTTTTTTCTTTATGTTTCCAGAGCAGCAATTCAAGCCTGACCTGAAAAAGCTGCAGATACACTAAATGCACTTACTGACTGCTTGTGCCACTTGGAGGGTCAACTAAATATACAATGTGATCTTCTGGATAATTCTGGTGGATGGCTATGTGTACCAGTGGTCAACCAGAAACCCAGCGAAACCCAGCGAAACCCAGCGAAACCCAGCGAAACCCAGCGAAACCCAGCGAAACCCAGCGAAACCCAGCGAAACCCAGCGAAACCCAGCGAAACCCAGCGAAACCCAGCGAAACCCAGCGAAACCCAGCGAAACCCAGCGAAACCCAGCGAAACCCAGCGAAACCCAGCGAAACCCAGCGAAACCCAGCGAAACCCAGCGAAACCCAGCGAAACCCAGCGAAACCCAGCGAAACCCAGCGAAACCCAGCGAAACCCAGCGAAACCCAGCGAAACCCAGCGAAACCCAGCGAAACCCAGCGAAACCCAGCGAAACCCAGCGAAACCCAGCGAAACCCAGCGAAACCCAGCGAAACCCAGCGAAACCCAGCGAAACCCAGCGAAACCCAGCGAAACCCAGCGAAACCCAGCGAAACCCAGCGAAACCCAGCGAAACCCAGCGAAACCCAGCGAAACCCAGCGAAACCCAGCGAAACCCAGCGAAACCCAGCGAAACCCAGCGAAACCCAGCGAAACCCAGCGAAACCCAGCGAAACCCAGCGAAACCCAGCGAAACCCAGCGAAACCCAGCGAAACCCAGCGAAACCCAGCGAAACCCAGCGAAACCCAGCGAAACCCAGCGAAACCCAGCGAAACCCAGCGAAACCCAGCGAAACCCAGCGAAACCCAGCGAAACCCAGCGAAACCCAGCGAAACCCAGCGAAACCCAGCGAAACCCAGCGAAACCCAGCGAAACCCAGCGAAACCCAGCGAAACCCAGCGAAACCCAGCGAAACCCAGCGAAACCCAGCGAAACCCAGCGAAACCCAGCGAAACCCAGCGAAACCCAGCGAAACCCAGCGAAACCCAGCGAAACCCAGCGAAACCCAGCGAAACCCAGCGAAACCCAGCGAAACCCAGCGAAACCCAGCGAAACCCAGCGAAACCCAGCGAAACCCAGCGAAACCCAGCGAAACCCAGCGAAACCCAGCGAAACCCAGCGAAACCCAGCGAAACCCAGCGAAACCCAGCGAAACCCAGCGAAACCCAGCGAAACCCAGCGAAACCCAGCGAAACCCAGCGAAACCCAGCGAAACCCAGCGAAACCCAGCGAAACCCAGCGAAACCCAGCGAAACCCAGCGAAACCCAGCGAAACCCAGCGAAACCCAGCGAAACCCAGCGAAACCCAGCGAAACCCAGCGAAACCCAGCGAAACCCAGCGAAACCCAGCGAAACCCAGCGAAACCCAGCGAAACCCAGCGAAACCCAGCGAAACCCAGCGAAACCCAGCGAAACCCAGCGAAACCCAGCGAAACCCAGCGAAACCCAGCGAAACCCAGCGAAACCCAGCGAAACCCAGCGAAACCCAGCGAAACCCAGCGAAACCCAGCGAAACCCAGCGAAACCCAGCGAAACCCAGCGAAACCCAGCGAAACCCAGCGAAACCCAGCGAAACCCAGCGAAACCCAGCGAAACCCAGCGAAACCCAGCGAAACCCAGCGAAACCCAGCGAAACCCAGCGAAACCCAGCGAAACCCAGCGAAACCCAGCGAAACCCAGCGAAACCCAGCGAAACCCAGCGAAACCCAGCGAAACCCAGCGAAACCCAGCGAAACCCAGCGAAACCCAGCGAAACCCAGCGAAACCCAGCGAAACCCAGCGAAACCCAGCGAAACCCAGCGAAACCCAGCGAAACCCAGCGAAACCCAGCGAAACCCAGCGAAACCCAGCGAAACCCAGCGAAACCCAGCGAAACCCAGCGAAACCCAGCGAAACCCAGCGAAACCCAGCGAAACCCAGCGAAACCCAGCGAAACCCAGCGAAACCCAGCGAAACCCAGCGAAACCCAGCGAAACCCAGCGAAACCCAGCGAAACCCAGCGAAACCCAGCGAAACCCAGCGAAACCCAGCGAAACCCAGCGAAACCCAGCGAAACCCAGCGAAACCCAGCGAAACCCAGCGAAACCCAGCGAAACCCAGCGAAACCCAGCGAAACCCAGCGAAACCCAGCGAAACCCAGCGAAACCCAGCGAAACCCAGCGAAACCCAGCGAAACCCAGCGAAACCCAGCGAAACCCAGCGAAACCCAGCGAAACCCAGCGAAACCCAGCGAAACCCAGCGAAACCCAGCGAAACCCAGCGAAACCCAGCGAAACCCAGCGAAACCCAGCGAAACCCAGCGAAACCCAGCGAAACCCAGCGAAACCCAGCGAAACCCAGCGAAACCCAGCGAAACCCAGCGAAACCCAGCGAAACCCAGCGAAACCCAGCGAAACCCAGCGAAACCCAGCGAAACCCAGCGAAACCCAGCGAAACCCAGCGAAACCCAGCGAAACCCAGCGAAACCCAGCGAAACCCAGCGAAACCCAGCGAAACCCAGCGAAACCCAGCGAAACCCAGCGAAACCCAGCGAAACCCAGCGAAACCCAGCGAAACCCAGCGAAACCCAGCGAAACCCAGCGAAACCCAGCGAAACCCAGCGAAACCCAGCGAAACCCAGCGAAACCCAGCGAAACCCAGCGAAACCCAGCGAAACCCAGCGAAACCCAGCGAAACCCAGCGAAACCCAGCGAAACCCAGCGAAACCCAGCGAAACCCAGCGAAACCCAGCGAAACCCAGCGAAACCCAGCGAAACCCAGCGAAACCCAGCGAAACCCAGCGAAACCCAGCGAAACCCAGCGAAACCCAGCGAAACCCAGCGAAACCCAGCGAAACCCAGCGAAACCCAGCGAAACCCAGCGAAACCCAGCGAAACCCAGCGAAACCCAGCGAAACCCAGCGAAACCCAGCGAAACCCAGCGAAACCCAGCGAAACCCAGCGAAACCCAGCGAAACCCAGCGAAACCCAGCGAAACCCAGCGAAACCCAGCGAAACCCAGCGAAACCCAGCGAAACCCAGCGAAACCCAGCGAAACCCAGCGAAACCCAGCGAAACCCAGCGAAACCCAGCGAAACCCAGCGAAACCCAGCGAAACCCAGCGAAACCCAGCGAAACCCAGCGAAACCCAGCGAAACCCAGCGAAACCCAGCGAAACCCAGCGAAACCCAGCGAAACCCAGCGAAACCCAGCGAAACCCAGCGAAACCCAGCGAAACCCAGCGAAACCCAGCGAAACCCAGCGAAACCCAGCGAAACCCAGCGAAACCCAGCGAAACCCAGCGAAACCCAGCGAAACCCAGCGAAACCCAGCGAAACCCAGCGAAACCCAGCGAAACCCAGCGAAACCCAGCGAAACCCAGCGAAACCCAGCGAAACCCAGCGAAACCCAGCGAAACCCAGCGAAACCCAGCGAAACCCAGCGAAACCCAGCGAAACCCAGCGAAACCCAGCGAAACCCAGCGAAACCCAGCGAAACCCAGCGAAACCCAGCGAAACCCAGCGAAACCCAGCGAAACCCAGCGAAACCCAGCGAAACCCAGCGAAACCCAGCGAAACCCAGCGAAACCCAGCGAAACCCAGCGAAACCCAGCGAAACCCAGCGAAACCCAGCGAAACCCAGCGAAACCCAGCGAAACCCAGCGAAACCCAGCGAAACCCAGCGAAACCCAGCGAAACCCAGCGAAACCCAGCGAAACCCAGCGAAACCCAGCGAAACCCAGCGAAACCCAGCGAAACCCAGCGAAACCCAGCGAAACCCAGCGAAACCCAGCGAAACCCAGCGAAACCCAGCGAAACCCAGCGAAACCCAGCGAAACCCAGCGAAACCCAGCGAAACCCAGCGAAACCCAGCGAAACCCAGCGAAACCCAGCGAAACCCAGCGAAACCCAGCGAAACCCAGCGAGCCTCCACCCTACTACCCGCCCTCCCCTCCCTTCGTTAACCCCGCGGCCTCCACCCTACTACCCGCCCTCCCCTCCCTTCGTTAACCCCGCGGCCTCCACCCTACTACCCGCCCTCCCCTCCCTTCGTTAACCCCGCGGCCTCCACCCTACTACCCGCCCTCCCCTCCCTTCGTTAACCCCGCGGCCTCCACCCTACTACCCGCCCTCCCCTCCCTTCGTTAACCCCGCGGCCTCCACCCTACTACCCGCCCTCCCCTCCCTTCGTTAACCCCGCGGCCTCCACCCTACTACCCGCCCTCCCCTCCCTTCGTTAACCCCGCGGCCTCCACCCTACTACCCGCCCTCCCCTCCCTTCGTTAACCCCGCGGCCTCCACCCTACTACCCGCCCTCCCCTCCCTTCGTTAACCCCTCGGCCTCCCAGAAACCATGAACCTTCCACACTCCCCCCCCCCCCCCCTCCCCCGGACTGGTGATGGTTCTTTTATTATGATCTTAAAGGGGCAACATTAAAACAACCGACACGAAAGGGGTTGCATCTGTGAGACTTGACAGTGTCGTGAAGCAACTTGTGATACAGAGTAGAGAAAGAAAAGGGATAAGCAAAGTTAAGTTTAGAAAAATGAGAAATATAGAGGTGATTTCTAGCTACCACTGCAGGTCTCAGGGCGCCCTCACATTCCCATGGCCAGCCAGCCCCCACTTGGACATGGAGAACCTTGTTGAGGAAGCTGCTTCTTCTTCAAAGTTTCTTCTTTAAATACATGGTGAGCTGTTACTGTGAGATATAGTCTCTTTCTCCCTCCAGATGTCAGAAGGGAGCATTGTCCTACTTCTCTCCCCTCAGGTACAAAAGAAGAGGAATGACAAGCACCAACACCATTGAGACAAATCTGGTCTTAGGCTATGCTGAGCTTCTGACTTATACACAAACACAAACCATGTTGACATAATATTCATCTTGAGCCGCTGAAACATGGCAACCTGATATACAGCCCCCTCACTGTTTTCCAAAGAAAAAATGGCTGTAAACATAAAAAACAATGTTGTGGTTTTAAAAGGAAGATGTGTTCAGCTACTTACCCTTTTTTTTTTGTTAGTTTTCTCTCTTTCTTCATCCATTACAATAACAGTAAAACAAATTTGTTATACTGAGCTTTCCAAGTTTAATGAGCCTATTAACTCTCACATGAAATCCACAATATATTCCTTATTATTAGTTTGCAAACACAAATGGCAACAGTAGTTGACAATTTACTGTTGAACATGCTTAATGATCTACACCACTTTTATTACTGGTTAATCCTCAAATAGTACCATGTATAACATAAAATAGCAAAAGGGAAACCACCACAACCAATTAAAATTCAGTAATTTAAAAATCTTGATTTAATAATTAACCCCTGGGGCAGTCCATTCCAGGTGTACTGGACACCCCTCCAGGTGAAAGCAAACTGTGGCCTGCACTCCACTGCCAACAGAATCGAGCACAACACACAGGCAGTATCACTCATGGCATAGCACTTGGCTGCCTTGGACTCCAATTCATACTGGAGTTCTAGTGTGTCCAGCACAGCAGCACTCAGCGGTGGTGTGACTTCATTTAGGCCATGATAGTCCACAGTCAGTCTCCACTCTCCATTAGACTTCCACACTGGCCCATCAGGACTGTTAAAGGGCGAGTGTGTCTTGCTGAACACCCCTTCACTTTCTAGTTGGCCAGTCAGCTTCTGGATGGAGTTCACAAAGTCTCAATTTGTACAATACTGTCGCTAGTGAGCTGTTGTAGTAGCAGTAGGCACCTTCTGGTCCTCGACCCTCAGTAGCCCCACAGAAGAAGGGTTCTCTGATAAGCCAGGAAGGGTAGGCAGCAGTTCTATTTCATCCATTTCTATCAGCACTACATCGTATGTCCAGCAGGACCCCCTCAGGTCCTTGAAGTATCCTCTCCTGAGGCAATCCACACCAAGGATGCACGCGGCATCAGGGCCACTCACAACATGCTGCTTCAGTCTCTCACATCCAGCCAGGCTGACTTCAGGTTCAACTACAGTCACAGAGCAGCAGTAGTCAAAAGGGACTTCCAAAGATCATCTAGTCCAACCCCTCTGCTAGAGCAGGATCCTAGAGTACATCACACACATCCAATTATGTTTTAAATGTCTCCAGAGATGGAGACTCCACAACCTCTCTGGGCAGCCTGCACCAGTGCTCTGTCACCCTCACAGTAAAGAAGTGTCTCCTTATGTCAAGATGCAACCTCCTGTGCTCCAGTTTGTGCACGTTGCCCCTTGTCCTGTCACTGGACACCACCGAGAACAGCCTGGCCCCATCTTCCTGACACCTGCCATTAAGATATTTATAAGCATTAATGAGATCCCCGTTAGCCTCCTCTTCTCCAGGCTAAACAGAGCCAGTGGCCCCAAACCACATTTGGCACTTGGCATATTTAGAAAGTGAAGCTGTAGGCAGAATCCAAGGTGCACATATTCAGTGCTTGAAGTAGCTAACCCAATCAGGCTTCACTGGAAAATAAGTATGTCAATACTGGATTTTACTGAACAATGACATACCTCAAATGCTCATCTCACATGTTCCAGATGATAGATAGGAAAATGTTGTCCACACAAACATCAGTTGTGTTTTCTCCTAACTGGACTGTGAGAAGAAATTCTTTTTTCTGTGCCACAAATAAGTAAGTAATACAGAATCATTCCATTAATACTCCACACAACAGTGATGAAGATAGTTTTACTTGTCATTTAAGAGCTTCTTTTCACCTTCCTTTTCAGGGAGCAAAAGCTAACTGTATCAATGGCATGCACTACTGATTTCTTATTGAGAGTCTGAAAATTCAACTTTAAATGTTATTAAGATATTGTAACATTAACAGGTTACACAGATGGAGATCAGCTGATGACTTGGGACAGCCAAGGACTGCTAAGGTTGATCATTGATGAAATCGACATGCAAAAGCTTTTATTGGACTGTCCGTGTAAGGTGCTAAGCGCGTACATAAAATATATGTAATTAAGGCTTGTGTCAATTAAAGTTTATATATTTTAAATAAAATCAGGGCAATTAAAATAACTCTGAAATCATGGACTTCACATTTCTTTACTCTAAACATCTACAAGTACAGTTGCATAAAAGAAGTTCTGGATTTCTTGCTATGTAGGAAGGATTGTATTGAACACAGAATATTTGAAAGAAACCTTAGTAATAGTAAACTACCAAGGGATTGTTACAGAACAGAAAAGATAAATTACCTTCTTTGGGTTTGCACTTTAAAAGCCAATTTGAGAGAAGTGTCAGGAAATTGATGTATTGTCTCATATGCTGATATTTTGCTATCAATTAAAGTCAAAGCAAATCCTTTTGGTACCTTTGTTTGGGCTAGGGGGTAGCTATTTTGATTTCTAGCCAAATTTATTGAATGATAATGTTGGGAAAGAAAAAGTGCTTTGAATAGCATGTATTTACTGTGATATCCGTTTAAGAAAAGGAGCTGTGTCATATTTCTCTTGGAAGAAACTTCATGGCAAATACAATGGCTCTCCTACTAAGCCAGCTGTAAATATGTGTGACAAATTTATGTAACATAGGGACCCACAAAAACCTGGAACACCAGCAAACTCACAGAAGCACCCACAAAAACCTGTAACCACCACCAGCCCTGAGCCCGGGCACCAGACAGAGGCACTCACAAGACAGAGCACCTATTCAGAATGAAGATTTATTCTAACCAAAATTACTTGGCACTCCAACACACCAAAGAAAACGCCAACTTCAGATGTCAGGTGGGATTATAGTACTACACAAGTGGATTTAATGCTCAAAATTTGCAAATAGTACTTTATAAGGATGACTCAAAATGGGCACTTGCTCACTCACAGAAGGGGGAAAACCTCCCACTCAAGGGTACCCAGAAAATAGAATTACTCACCCAAAGGTGGCAAGGGCTCACTGAAGGATATCCTGAAGTGGTATTCACTCACCAAATTGGAGCAATGAGGGCTCTCAACCCAGAGTGTTTCCTTGGGCCTCATCTGGATCCAAGGGGAGAGGCTCTCTCACTGCAGACCCACTGCTCCAGGGAGGACCAACTCCCATCACCTCTCCAGCAGACTCCTCCTGTATTCCAGTGAAGACTCATCTGTGGTGAATTTGAATTAAATTGGGGCCCCACCCACCAGGTAGGCAAAAGTAAAGTCACAGTCTTTGTCAGGTCATTAGAAGGCTCCAGGGTCTTTGCCAGGCCCAGGTTGTCAATGGTTCTTTGGCAGGGCAGGGGCATATCCCACACAGTGAATTACATGTATTGTAAATTTTTATTTTCAGACATAACCCTCTCTTTATGTCATAGCATGGAGACCTAAAATATACAGTGTTGTTGCTGCTTTCTGGTTGCTATCTCGTGCATTTATGTCTGTAAATCCTACAGAGCAATGTTAAAATTTTGAGCGGGTAATGTAAGGAAGGAGGATTAAGTGAGACAGGACAATATGAAACTGAAATATTGGCTGGATTATTTAAATATTTAGTTTCTGGTGGTAGATTATGAGAGATATCTAAATGTTCTGAGTTTTGTAATCTAGAAGTTTAATAATATCGGTTTGGATTATAGCTATATTATGTTTAAAGCTACCTTCAGCCTTGAGATATACATCTTCATATCTTTCATCCCAGTTGATATAGGCTAAATTTAAAAAACTATCATAAGAACATAAAATAAGTTCTGTCCAGTAAAAATTTGAATCCAATTTTTTTTTAGTGTAAGTGGTATTTTTTCATTGATTTTTCAGTAAGGACTTCCCTAGCATCTTAAATGATTTTTATTCTATATATTAGCTTAATCAGTATCTGCTTTCTAGAATTACCACATCTTGCAAACTCTCAGCCTCTTTACAGTATGGTCTCAACTTTTTTTTTTTTTAATGATTGAGACTAACCAAAATAAACTGGATTTCTTTTGGCATTCTCTACCCTATAAACGTATTTTTCTTGATTATTAAGTAAGAAAATTAAATGTCACCATTGGTGATGACAGGTCAACACTATATATGAGAGCAAACTTGCTTTCTGCAGGCATTATCACAGAAATTACCTGTTATAAACTATAGTTTCTCATCTGTATCTCAAAAAAACACAGGTAACCATTTTGGCAATCATCACTTCCTCTGGCAGCATGATAAAATATGATCCTAGCATCAACATCAGTGCTTTGCTATAGTATTACTGTCCTTGTATCATCCCTACATCTCCATTTGGGGAAATATGATCATTGGTCTAACTCAGCTGTGGAATATTTCTGGTTTGAATTATGAACTTCTCATAAAGTCCATTTAAGCTTATTAGCCACGGAAAAACTGGTTGCACCGTTCCAGTATAAGTAGCCATTTTGTCTATTTTAATTTCACTCATATTCTATACTACTTACCAAAACACTGCATCTTGGCAGAATGCTCTTATCTACCAGTATGCAGCAAGACAGAAAGGAACCATGACTATGGCTCAGAAATATTTAAATAAATTATTTTCAGTGGAAAATGCTGTCTTGTCAAGTTCTCATAGGAAATATTTTTTTAAATTATTTTCGATTTAACTCTATAAAGAGGGTTTTTCAAGTTATGAATAGAATTGCTTGTTGAAACCAAAAAAGAAATTAATTCAGAAGAAATCAAAGCCTTGTGAGTTAAATACCTATCGAAGCCTCCAGAAATCCAGTTTCATGTATCTGAGGTAAGTGGGCCACAAAAAAAATCTAACAGGCTAAAAATGTGCAATAATATCTGAGCTATTGTTTATCTTGGTGTCTCATGGCTTTAGCACAGAAGAGCAATGTAGTCAACCTTCTTGCGTCTTTGAAGAAGTCAATTACAGAGTATGCTACTGTTTGCAGATAAAAAAAAGTATCAGGCCTTCTTAAAAAAATCTTAGGAAAATTTTAGCTAGGATAAATTGTAGTTTTTATAATGAACACTTGTTCAACACCAAAGGTTTAATTTGTGACTGGTAAATTGTATTTTACATATAATAGAAAGAAAAAAAATCTATTTGCATATTACAGAGAACACAGAATCACTATGATTTTAAGCTTGGTATTTTATATTATTTCAAAATTTTATTTTAAAATAACATGGAAACAAAATAATATAATAGCTACAGTTTTCATCAATTAAATTATTATGATAATAAGAGTGACTTAGTTGTGCTGGACTCATTACAGCCTATTTTATAACAAGTTTTATGCCCATTTTATGCATTATCTCTCAGCAAAGACTTATCTGTGACAAAAATATACTGTAGTGCACAAGGAAAAAATACAAAGCAAAATTATTACTGTGGCACTATGTTATTGTTTTATGAGGTGGTCCATCGCAATTCAGTTCACGTGCTCTATTTGGGAAGCAGCTTTTTAGTTTTGGGGGTTTTTTTTGGTCTCTGCCAAACAATTCAAGTTCATAGAATCAGGGATGAAGGAAATTCTCCATTCTTCTTCTTAATTTTAACAATAGATGGTTTGTATCTGTGACCACATTATGGATTCTTTCCTTTTACGTGCAGAGTATTTAATTTACTTTCCTAAACATACATAAAGTAATCCCTAGGCTAGGACTTTCTATACTAAACATCAGTGTACTGTATGTTATTTATATTTCATCTATGCATATATTACTCCAAGCATTGGCCAGAATGTCCAGGTCTCTAATAATTCATACTTCTTGGCCTTCCTCCTGAAAATTCTTACATTAGTGATGTGTTTACACATATTGTTAGTCCTTTTGAAGGCACTGGAATTTGCTGTCTGCATAAGGATGTGGGATTTTGAAAAATTAAAGCCCTATGCTGCAAGCATTTACATTGTCAAACCTGTATACATGCAATAAATAACTTCATCTCAGTAGACTAACCAATTTAACACCTAAATTCAGCTTGCTTCAAAAAATACCAGTGCAAGCAAAAAATCGGGTAGAAAATAAAAAGCTGCAAATTGGTTCCTGGAAGGTAAGCTAAAGCATATATATTTCAGAGTGATAACTAGACCACTGCCTTAGAGATCATTGAGATCATTGCCTGTATTGCAAAAACTTTTAGGAGAATTCACAAGAACTTCAAGCTTTGTATTTTCATTGATATACCAACAATGTCTAGAAATCTGCTCCAACTCACCACTACTCAACCAGTGAGAGAAAATTTAAAGGACTGGACGGCTTGTCTGTACATTGATTTTTTTATTCATTTCAATGTCTATTTCTGTGAAAGTATTTTAAGGTTTCTTCCTATGGTTAACCTTGTACAAGGACATAAGAATTGCTTAGCATCAGTTTCCAGTAAAAAACAGATCATTTGACCAAATTGCTTCATTTTGTGGGTTCAGTCGGGAATGCACCTAAGACATCGCTAAATTAAAGGTCTAGCCATTAACCTAACACTGCCAAATCACCACTACCCCATGTCCCTCAGCACCACATCTACCTGTTTCTTAAATCCCTCCAGGGATGGGGATTCTACCACTGCCCTGGGCAGCCTGTTCCAATGCCTGATAACCCTTTCAGTCAAGATTTCTTTCCTTGCATCTAATCTAAACCTCCCCTGGCACAACTTGAGACCATTACCCCTCATCCTATCAGTAGTTACCTGGGAGAAGAGCCCAATCCCTGAGAAAGATTTTATTCTGTGATGGTAACACCTCCTAATGGGGAAAAGAACATGCTATATTTGATGGTATTTTTTGATACGGCCTTCAGTGTTTTGGTAGTGGACAGATACAAAACAGTAAGACTTAACACCTAGTTTCCATAGGTTTGGGGGCTTACTTTGATTTAATTTTGTCATGATTTTCCTCAAGAGATGATACAACAGAGTTCGGCAGTGATTCTCAAAGAGGTTTTGGTATTTACATATTAGTAGTATTAGGATCATAGACTATGTGGCCTGTTATGAACACTATTATAAAAACTGATCTTTCTGAGATGCTAAAGAAATCTCTTTCAAAATCTTCTCCCAATAACAACTTCCTAAGGCACCCATTACAGTGAACCCTGTGACCCATTTAGAGCATTAGATCTCCCCACTTTCTTCTATCTTACCTTTATAGTAGGATGTGTTAGCTTTTATAGTCAGTCTTCCCTTTGAAGGCTCCTGGGTCCAGAGAAGTTCAGGCTTTCACTCCCAGCCTCCTTTCCTCTTTACAAGGCAGCCTGGTCACTATCACAAGTAGTGTCATGAAGGTATTTCTTTGTTAGATGAGGTGCCATATCACTTACCTGGGAAGGAAACAACTCTGCATCACGAGGGAGTAAATCTGAGCCTTTTGGTAACAGATTTACTCTATGTAGCATTCATGCACTATATATTTTACAACTAAAAAAAACCAATTTTCTTTTTATACAGTTATACCTAGTTAATTAGTTGTTACCATATCATGATAATTAATCACATTGAATAGTAGATGACAAATCTGTAAACTCATTTCCTTAATGAGCTTACTTTTTTCTTTCAAGGTACTAGTGTTGCAGTCAGATGGACCACCACGGGTGTCTACAAAGAACATTTAGGCTTAGCTATCACTCAGTAGATCTGTACTTAGCCTCTAAGGTATTTGTACTGCCTACATGCCTAATGGTCCTTCTCTTGGGCAGCTTTATAGGTGCTGAAACCTTAGTTACTAACTGGGTGTCTAATTTATTTTTGAGCTATTCACTTTTAAAATGCATCTTTCTTTAGCTATGTTATCTTTTTTTACCTGGTCTGGTAGGTATGTTCTGATTACTTCAAATCTAACACTGAGGGGAAAGACTAGTGGCATTAGTATTTCATTTTTAAACAATAGTTCAGAGGTTAAGATATTAATATTAAGATATTCCTTTGGGATAGAAAGTCTGAGAATTACCCCAGGTTAAGAAAATCACCTTTGTACTGGAATGAGATAACTCAACTTCATTTTCCACATTAGTATCTTGAAGCATAATGTATCAGCAGATTATCTTAGAAAAAAGTTTCAGTAATTTTAAATTCAAAATGAATTATGCCCAAATGTGGCATTTGTTTTTAGGTTTAAATTTACCTAGAAAGTGTGTTTATGTATGTACATATATAAAATACATGCATTTCTTTGAGTGGAAATACAGACTGTCCAGTTACCAAGTAGAGATCTGAGGGGCATCCTTCAGAGGTCAAGTTGGCTTCCAGCAAGATTATCATCTTCCAAAAGTGGGGAGGCCTTTAGGGGCAACCAACCAGGACCAACTCTGGAAACAGAAAGCCTGTGTCAGTAGGCAGGCCAGAGAGCTGCCTCACTTGCACATTAAAAATAACAAGAGCATTGACACCTGCATCTTCTGCAGAAAAAAAATGTTCTACTACTGCATTTTTTAAATTAGATCAAATAAGTCAGTTTTCCCTTAGAAATATATTGTCTGTTCTTATAGCTGTACTTCCAGATGAAGGTAATTACAACAAGTCTTTCATTTTTATGGACAAGTATGTAAATAGAATGGTGGAATTCAACACTATATAATTACACTGATCACCAAGTCTGATGTGGTTTTGTTCCTGTAAGTCTCTCATGAAATATTTCACAGAAAGAAGGAATAAACAAGTACTTCCACAAAGCAACAACATAACAGCATATAAACTATTGTTGCTATCGTTTCCTTATTAAAGCATTGAAACAATTGGATTCCCTTTAAATCAGGTCAAATGGGCCTCACAGGCTGCAAGGTGGAATTCAGTTTCCTTCTTCATATTGAAAATACCTTACTCTATAAACTGCAATTGCTGTAATTAGTAGAGAAAATTATGAGGAAGGGCATTTTGTGGAAATTTATCACTATGATACTTCAGCAGCTTTGCAACTTCCATGTAAAATTTATCTTGTCCTAAAGATATTACTCTATTTTATTACCTTGTTCCATCATCCTCTTTTTTGAACACTTCATCACTGGAAACACACGAGGAAAAAAAAAATTTAAAAAATGTTTATTTCTCAATAGCATTCTGTTTAGTTAATAAATAATAAAATAGCTGTTTATCCAAATTTTCTCAAACCTGCTTTATATGAGAAGGCATGGTTTGTCAGTGAATTCTGCAAAGCAGGAACTCTCCCACAATGCCTCAATTTCTGTGCACTGCCTTTGCACCCATTGGACTTATAAACAAGGAGGTCTACAAAATATTTTAGATTTTCTTCTTTTCCTGGTAGCCCTTAAGAAATGTGTGAATTTTCATCCTGTTGATCGATTTGCTCCACGATGGGCTTTCCTGGTGGACAGCAGGATGACCATGAGCCAGCAATGTGCCCTCATGGCCAAGAAGGCCAATGGCATCCTGGGGTGTATTAGAAAGGGAGTGGTTAGTAGGTCAAGAGAGGTTCTCCTTCCCCTCTATTCTGCCTTGGTGAGGCCACATCTGGAGTATTGTGTCCAGTTCTGGGCCCCCCAGTTCAAGAAGGACAGGGAACTGCTCGAGAGAGTCCAGCACAGAGCCGCAAAGACGAGGAAGGGAGTGGAACATCTCCCTTATGAGGAAAGGCTGAAGGAGCTGGGTCTCTTTAGCTGGGAGGAGACTGAGGGGTGACCTCATTAATGTTTATAAATATGTAAAGGGTGAGTGTCATGAGGATGGAGCCAGGCTCTTCTCAGTGACATCCAATGACAGGACAAGGGGCAACAGATGCAAGCTGGAACATAGGAGGTTCCACATAAATGTGAGGAAGAACTTCTTCACAGTGAGGGTAACAGAGCACTGGCACAGGCTGCCCAGAGAGGTTGTGGAGTCTCCTTCTCTGGAGACATTCAAAACCCGCCTGGACATGTTCCTGTGTGACCTGACCTAGGTGTTCCTGCTCTGGCAGAGGGATTGGACTAGACGATCTTTTGAGGTCCCTTCCAATCCCTAACATTCTGTGATTTCTGCTTGGCTTAAATAATCTTTTGCATTTAATTATATTTTAGCTTGCTGATTTGATAGTATCTGTCTCCTTCCCACCCCCTCTCCATGGGGAATACTCAGCTTTGATGGGTGCATGAAGAACATGTAATAAGGAAAACTAAAAAAGTTTGAGATAGTTTTAAGAAATACTTTTTCCAACTTAATCTGTTTTTTCCTGCTGTAGTGCAGAAAAAATTGAAATATATTTGTGTAGCATAGAACAGCATGATAGAAATATAATAAATAACAACGTAGAATCTAATAAATAAATAGCTGTGTTAATTTATCAGCTAAGGTTCAGAAAAATCTTGTGGATAGGAAGTTTTCCTGTTCCTGATAGCTATATCCTTGAATTTCATACATACTGAAAAACTAGTTTATCACACTTCAGTAAGTTCTTTAAATCCTCATTTTCCAACAGTGATAACTTAATTTTCTCAGTGAAATGCTGGAAAACGCAGTATTTCACAAAATAAATTATAGCAGAGAAATACAACACAATAGTGAAGATACCTGCTTTTTCTTTACAAAAACAGTTTCATTATAATTGCTGTTTAAAAGAAGACAGAAATTTCAAGAGCTCCCTTGGGTTTGTTTTTATCTTCAGAGAAGGAAGAGAAGGGAGACAAGCTTTGGTAGTTTAATAGGTGCCTCAGAGTTCAATACAACTGGTTAAAAACAGTAAGATGGGGCTAGAGGAAGGGAAGAACTGCTCTTTTATAGTATGGGGTTTAGGTTTAGCCTGTACCCAGGGCTAAACTGTAGCAGTTGTTCTACCACCCCATGACGCCTCCCCAGCTGAGAAGAAGAATTGGGGGAGAAAAGAACCAGAAGTCCATGTTGACTTCCAGAACTCCCAGGAGATTGGGATTTCGTATTCTCGCCCACTGAGTGATCAGTGCAACCCACTTACTCCACATCTCATCAGTTACGTGGCTATCTGTGTTTAGCCTCGTCATCTTTCCAGCTAAATGACACCAATGTATTGGCATAGGCTGGCAGCACACCCAGCACCCACTTGCACCACATATGTGCAGTACCTGTAAGTGCATCTGGATTCAGCGGTGTCAAAGGGTCATCAAATTCAGCAAAAACCAGCTCCCACACAGCTGTTTCTCTTAAATACTGCACACCTTTTCCAGTGGTTGTCCACCTGCTTGGCCCGTACACAACATCATCTCAAAAGGGATATCTGTTTTTCACACTCAGTAAGAGTCAACTCCAGAGATTGAGGAGCTGTGCTTCTCCTGAGAGACCTGTATCAGTGCTCACATCTCTTGCTATCTGACCCAACTGCTTGGCTTCCTTACTTCCCCATTTCAAGCCATCATCTCTATTATCTCTGCAACAGAGCAACCAAGAAACCAGGGGCTTGCCTTTATAATGATGGTAATCTTTATGAATGTAATACAGCTCACTAAGGCACAAAGACAGAGTAATGACTTCTTCCCAACCTGCCCTTCTTGAGCATTGCTTCTTATATCCAGGGGCAGTTGCCACAGGCTGAGTACACAGGGCAGCTGCACCACCCAGGACCAAGGCCTGATTATCTGCATTACTCCCTGCAGGGGACCAAGATCACTGCAGGGGCCATGGTAGAGGCTGTAGCAGCTACTGAGCACCCAAACGTATGCCGTGGCACCATTTTA
Source organism: Podargus strigoides (assembly GCA_028020825.1). Classification (NCBI taxonomy): domain Eukaryota; kingdom Metazoa; phylum Chordata; class Aves; order Caprimulgiformes; family Podargidae; genus Podargus; species Podargus strigoides. The sequence goes on from CM051621.1 coordinate 69,804,998, forward strand.
AGTAGGATGAGAAACTGAAAAGGATTCAAAAGTCCTGATACCAAAAACACAGCTGTCAAAAACTTGCCAAGGGTGTTCTGTAGTCATATTAACCATCATCAGATCATAGAGATCAGAAACCAGTGTAACTACAAATGATTTGATTACACAACAACCTAACACCATGGAACATAACAAGGCAGCACCTCTAAGACCACAGCCAAAAGCAATAAACCATACCAAGCCAAAAGGCAACAGTGATAAAGCTAGGCAGCTCGCAAAAAGTAATTCCAAAACAAACACCAAAGCAGTCCACCCGCAGACCATCTCACTCACAGCAACATAGCGAGTGGATGTGATATTAGTTAAAACCTGTTTAAACTTCAACCTTGGGTTTCACCCAGCTGAGCTACTTAATACAAGGTCTAAACACACTTTGAGCAACAAATAAGCTGTGTACACTTAGCCTGTACCCAGAGCTAAACTGTAGCAGTTGTTCTACCACCCAGTGCTCCCTCCCCAGCTGAGAAGGGGAATAGAAAGAAAAAAGGGAGAAACCCCACAAGTTCAACTAGAAACAGAGTTAATCAAATAACAAAACTAATACACTCACCAACAAAAAGTACACAGCTAGACTTACTCAGCCTTGTCCTTAGGAACAGGAACAAAAGGCCAAGAAAGATGAAGAGGAAATCCCCAGCCCTAGAAAACTCCCTCCTTTTATAATGAGCAGATGTCAGTGCTATGGGATACACCTGTGAGTCAGCTTGGGGCAGCTGCCCTGTCTGAAACTCCCAGCTGACTCAGGGCTACTCATGGCCTGCCTGCATGGCTGCTCATGGGTCTGTGCCTGGGGAACCAGGACATTTTTATAAGTAAATTACATAGGTGTATGCATGAGGGGGAGAGACAGATACCTTGTTTATCATTTAGAAAGAAGAATTAAAAAAAAAAAAAGTAGTGCAGCATCAGAATGCACAGCTCCTCTCCATGGACTGCAGCTCCCACCAGGAGCCTGCTCCTGCATAGGATTTCCACAGGCTGCAGCTGCCTTCAGGACACATTTACCTGCCACAGTGAGGGGTCCTCCACGGGCTGCAGGGAAATCTCTCCTTAGTGCCTGGAGCAGCTTCTCTTGCTCCTTCTCTGACCTTGGTGTCTGCAGGGCTGATCTTCTCAATTTTTTCTCATTTCTGTCTCTCACAGCTGCTGCACAGTCGTTTTTACCCTTTCTTAAACATGTTATACAGAGGCACCACCAGCATCACGGATGGGCTCAGCTTCGGGCAGTGGTGGCTCCACTTTGGAGCTGTCTGGCACTGGCTCTCTCCAACACAGTGGCAGCTCCTGGTCTCCTCCGACAGAGATCATCCCTTCAGCCTCCCCACTACCAAAACCTTACCAGGTAAGCCTAATATAGTAGTTTATAAGCATACTAAAGAAAAACATTGAGCATCTTTGATGTAACTCTGCAGGAATTACATCTTTACAAACTTCTGACAGGGCTCATAATATTCTTCATGAGCATGGTTCTTCATTTCTTTGCAAAGTTGCACCAAGTACACAGTTTCACTGGGATGAGAATGTGGATTTAGAATTAAGATTAAAGCTCTCTTTCGTTAAAAAAAAAAAAAGATTCTGACTGATAATCTGATATCTGATCATCACTATAAATAGGTGGGAATTCAAGTTGTTGAATGAATGCTTTCACTCTTTGAATACAGTGCTGTTTCTGAATGAGTGTTTTATCAGGATCATTTCTGCTTGGTTGCAAGCAAAACAAGCTCTCAAGTTTAAGTAACATTTTGAATCAAAAAATGAAATTAGCTGAACATGACTCTCTTCATTTGAAATGTTAGTAATACCTTTAATGTATGAATTCTCTGACAGTGCTTAGAGAGACACCAATATGTTTCTCTCTTGTCCCTTGACTAGTAGAGCTTATCTTTTTGCATGAGTAGTGTTTGAAAAAGTATATTAATCATCAACTAAGTGCATGATGCGAGTCCTTGGGTTTTTCCACATTGAACAGGGACTTGAACAGTATCCTTGAAAAGGAGAGAGCTATGTTAACAGTAGCCTAACCCTGACATTCTCATAGATTGCTTATGACAAGATTTGGGATTTTTGTGTGTACCTTTGATTTATAAGAATTGGTTAGCCTCAGATACAGAAAGTGACTGGTGGTGGCCTTTGAAGAGTCAGGGAGCTCACAAAACAGACAAATTATCTGAGGAGTTTCATCTGAGCAACCTGATCTAGTTGAAGATGTCCCTGCTCACTGCAGGGCAGTTGGACTAGATGATCTTTAAAGGGTCCCTTCCAACCCAAACTGTTCTTTGATTCTATGATTATTCCTAGTCACATCACTTTATCAGCTGATAGCAGCTTTAACAAGCTGCTTTTCATCAAAATGAGGATTGTGACTGACAAAGTGGGATGCAGAAGCCCAGGCTCTGCAGAGCTGCAGGTCTGACCGCTGCCCGGCTTTCTCCCTGCCATGCCACATAAAACATCAGTTGTTATTCTCAGCCACCTGCAAAAGGCTCAGAAAGGAGCAACCTTCACAATAGTCCCCAAGATGGGAATAAGTGTATTTGGCGATCAGCAATTATCAGGTGTCAGACAGTCTCAGAATGACGAGCACCAACTGCACTGACATGGTCTGTGATCAATTATATCAGTGCTGGTTTCAGTGTCGCTGCCAGCCTGAAGTCTGAGTGTCACGAGTATCAGCTAGGGCTTTTTGTGAGAGGGTGGTGGTGGTGTCTGTGAGTCGCTTATTTATACTAAGTGAAAGTTTTAACAGTGACTTGAAAGATGTTTTTTTAGTAGCCCGTTACATCCAGAAGAACTTCAGGTTTTCCAGTTGTTAACTGGACTTTAATTGTGCTTTTTAAGTTAATATTATGTTCATAGAAGTAGTAAGTTTCCCTTCTTAATTCCAATAAAGTTGTGAAGAAACAGTTCTATATGCAAATCTCACTGAGGACACTTTTCTTAAATTTAAGCAGAGCTAATTAGTGAAGGCTTTAATGAAGCAATTATTACTAATAATACTGGAATGTTTAATAAGGAAACCTGAGCTTTGACTTGGTTAAACAATCTAGACTTGTGAATGGCTAGGTGTGTACATGTGAATTTTTTCTGAATGAATGTAAAGGTAGTTAGGTTTTTGTTTGGGTATGCTGTGTTTGTTTGGGGGAAGCTGCGTGGTGGTTGGGGTTGGTTTGTTTGTTTTAAAATAAAACCAAACAACTAGTTGAAGGCAAGTTCCAATGTCTGAAATTGCCCAGCTCTCCACTGCTTTGCATCACTGCTGTGTGTTCCTCTGTCATTCCAGTGTAACCGTCAAGGCTCCAAACCTGACAAGCAGCAGCGGCTTCTGTCACAGCCACGTGCTGAGAAAGGCAGGGAACCTAATTCCATGGAACGTACCTGGATGAGGACCTTGGAGATAAAATCCTGAGACACAAATTAGTTGTCCATGTGCAGAGGACAGCCAGCTATTACATCAGGTAGTCAGAGCTAGGGCTGCTCTTGCAGTTTCTCAGCTTGAATTGGCAAGAACACTGGTAATTTTCTTTCTGGTGGGTCTGAAGAGTGTTGGTCTGGGATAGCTGGATATGAACTAATTATAATCTAATTAAGTAATAGTAACAGTCGTAGTATTGTATTGTCCTATTTACAAGATTTATTTTGCTAAGTGTATTCCTCTAATGTCGCCAAAAAACAAGAAAAGGGGTTTGAAGTACAATAGCTCCTGAATTTCTCCCTAAATACAGAACTTCTTATCAGGTCACTTATTTCCTTCTTGTTCTTTAGATTCTTTCTGTTCTTTTGGTTGTTTTTTTCTTTTCTTTTACTTGAGACAGCTCTCATGCTGCTGATTCATCTGTGTTATTTCTGACTGACCTCACAAAGTGCTTTTTCTTTAGCTCACCATTTTTTTGTCAGTTCTGGTAAGAATACCTGAATAGTTTATATATGAATTAACTCTAGCTCTTGTCTCTAGGGACATTCATTACAGTTCTCAGTGCCCATATACAGTCATAAAAGCATTTAACATTAATGCAAATTTAAATTTAGTTGACTAGGTAATAAATCACTGTTTCATTCTGCGCCTCCCCCCACTACCACCCCCTTTCAGATCTCTCTCTATTGCATTCGCTATACAGCAGACACACATTTTATTTCCTATTACCACTCCTGACTGTTGCACCTCTTTACATTTGTTTTCATGTTAATAATCTGTTTGCTGGTGATCAAAATACTTGGTCTGAGACAGGCCTTTATTATTATTGTCACTGATATATAAAACATCCCTTTTAGGAGTTTTCTGCTTTAATTTTTTACATCTTAAAGACAGATGGATTTGCCTGTTTGTGTACTCTAACATTTGCATTTGGGAACACTCCCTTGAAAACAAACCTGACAGCTCCTGAAGGACAGGCCACATCTGCCTGGGGACCACTTTGTTCACCCTACCAAAACACAATGAGGAAGCCGTGTTTCAGTTTCCCCCTTTCCCCTCCCATGGCCACTGAAGGCGACCAGTGTGAAGGCGACCATTCCTGGATCAGGAATGAACCCTTCCCTGAGGGCAACCTGTTAGGAACCCTCAGCCCAATGCTGCACCGATGACGGTGAGGTCCCATACACATCAGATACTGCAACTGGGAGAACATTTTGCAAATCCCTGTGCTGGGTGACCACCGGTCCCCAGATCCATCATGCAGCACCACAGCTTTTCGGTCAGAGAGGCTTTGGAAAGGGTCTGTAAGGTTGTCTGGTGTAACTGGTCATGGGAAGGAACAGCCCAGCTGCGTTCAAGGTCTCGCTTTTCACTTTACGCACACAATCAGCTCTTTGCAGCAGAAACCCTTTCTAAACATTTCTACAGCAGTGGCCACACTTCAACCTGATGTATTTGTGATGAGCACTATTTCCACAAACACGTTAATCAACTGACATTGAGCCTCTAGCAAACCGTGCCTGGATAGCCCTCATTTACAGAAGACACACTGTTTACCTCACCCTCACCTAGACCAGAGGTAGCTGCAGAAGATAGTGGACACCCCTGACAAGCTCCTTAGAGTTTGACCTTCTGCTGCTGGTCACTTGAGCCAAATAACATTTCTAGCAGATTCCACATAGAAGTGTTTCATTATGTTGTCAGGCATGAAAATTGTATTGCTGCTACGTACAAATGTTTTTAGAAGAATGACAGCTTTTTGATTTAGGTGTCTTTAAGATTCTAGCTGAAGCTGGTGATGACATGTGACACCAAAGAGGAAAAAAGCTTTTTTAGTGTGAGAGCTTAAGAAGGAGAAGTACTCTTTGCTGCTTCTCACAATCCAAATTAAGCTTTCTGTTGGGCAACGCGAGAGACATTTTAAGACTGCGTAGAAAGATAGCTCTTTTTCAGAACCATCCAAATATGACTCACCCTATTTACGATAAATGTTCCAGCTGTACTTAGAGGTTAGTCTTGGCTTCTTTGAACGTGTACGTGGTTGTGTTGAAAAGACTGATGAGTAGTGAGTGTAAATTCTTCCCAGAAAAGTTCCCACTCTGAGGAAGGGGGGAGAAAGAAACAAACCTTTTAGTTATGCTAGCTACTATAATGTGTGTTGTGACATTTCCAGGGCTGACTAGAAGGACAAAGCTGAACAATAATAAAAGATAAAGATAAAATCATTAATGTAAAAGCTTGGGGTTTTTTTAAGTATGAGTTAGGAGATACACTTATTTTAAATTATTAATCTGTTTCATCAAGTCTTCCAGTGTTCTAGATTCTCTTCTAGCTGTGTCACAAGATACAGTCTTGTTTGAAACAATTCAAGTGGGAGAGTATCTATCCTGTCCCTTGGTATTTTTTTTTTTTCCCCAAAAGGTGTCTACATTTAGCCAGTACCTGGGGCTAGAGCACAGCAACTGTTCTACCACCTGATGCCCCCTCCCCACCTGAGAAGGGGAATTGGGGGAGGGGGGGGGAAGAAGTTCCATGGGATTGAAGTAGAAACAGACTTAATGAAATAACAAAACGAATACACTCACCAACATAAAGTATAGAAGGTTATACTGAGCCTGGTCCTTAGGGTCAGCAGCAGGCCAAGAGGAAGGAGCTTCAGAAAGAGGAACTCTCCATCCTCAGTGAACTCCCTCCTTTTATGATGAGTGTGATCTAAGTGGTGTGGGATACACCTGTGAGTCAGCTTGGGGCAGCTGCCCTGACTGAAACCCCCAGCTGACTCGGGGCTGCCCATGGCCTGCCTGCATGGCTGTTCCTGGGAAACCAGGACAAAACGTTAATTACCTATGCTGATTAAAGTTTCTGTGAATCAGAGTACAGCTTATTGAAAGAACACCCATCTCAGCTGCTTGCATTTTCTTTGCTGTCCCTTAACGTACTTTTTTCCTAAGCTGCATTTAAAGAGTGGGCCAGAAGGCAGCAACAAACACACATTTATTTCTATCTTAGAACCTGCCATTTGATCTTTTATTTTCTGTTAGTGGTGTGTAGAGCCAGTTAAAACTCGTGCCGTTTAGAAGTGTGTCCCATTGATCTTTTGGAACAGTGCTAGTCTGAACCTTCAATTCTCAGCCAGAGTTTGGCACCACACTGATCGCTTCTGTGCTGTGTAATGGATTTGTCACAGCGGTATTTATAAAGAAGCTTTTCTTGAAAATAAAGAGACATCTTCACCCTACCTCCCTTTCCCAAAAGGGGAGTTAAAGGGGGGGGGGGGGAAAGACTGAAAAAGACACTGCCAAACTCTTTGGGAAGATGAGAAGTTGGAAATAAAGTGGAGATGTTAATTTGTTAAATCTGATGCTTATGTAACAGCAACAACTTCACTAAATATAGGGCAAGATGAAGAGGAGTCTGGCAGTTCATGCCATCTTTCAAAATTAGAAACAATGTAAGCAAAAAGCTAGATCCAACACGTTAAAACACCTTACAACTTTTTCTTTTAAAAGTTTCTCAAGACTACAGGGTCTGCAAGCTTATCATCACCCACATTTTCCCAGGCACAGCTGCTGTTTGCCTAAAAATACAGCTTTACAGTGATTCTGGCTTACTGAGTATGGGGATATACGTATTTTGATAAATTAATGCTGCATTTTTAAAAAGTCGCATCGCAGTCACAGAGGAATTTGTTTGAACACCCAGTTTCTAGCTTTCATGTGAGAATACATATAACCCATTTCCTTTACACTGTCACTCTCAGAAGCATATGGATAATTATAATTGTAAATAAGCATTATATAATTAAAACATAAATCAGCATTAAAATATTTAAAATCAGTTTTCCTTTGAATGCTTTCATTTCTGTTCTATTATAAATGATGGATTAATTTCTATTCGCTCCTTTTAAATACCTTTGAGCAAAAGCAATGGTTTCACTACTTAAAATCCTAACTTCCTGCAGCAATTTATTTCTTGTTAATATTTAATTACTGGTACAGTGTGAACTATGGTATCTTATCCTCAAACTTTATTTCCAGAGGAAAAAAATATATAATCTTTCCAAATTCTTTAAACTTTTTTTTTCTTGATGCATTAAAAAAGATCAACAATAAATAGAGAGTAAAGCACGCTACTAGATTCTGAAGTCCTCACCTCTTGCTAACAAAAATTTCATGTCAAATAACACTATAAAAGCTCAGTCAGGCCAACTTCAATATAGCCAAACCTGGATTTAATCTTGAATGACTCCATGCTCACAGGACCTTCCGTGTTCAGTTTTGCTCCTCACAAAACCGTAACATCGCAAACTGTCCCTGCAGAGTGCCACAGGTGAGCATGTTTACCTCAGAAATAACACATTTGGGTTGATGCATCCAGAAGGGCAAAGGAAGGTGTAGGAGGTCTTGGAGTGACTAAGTAATCTCCTTTGAGCTGTACTCAGACAGAAGAGTTGGAGGAAGCTGAACAGTGTATTTCTATTATGTACATACGTGTTCCACTTCTGTTATGATTGCAGCAAACATTCACATAAAGGACTTGAGCCTTGCTTATCAGGGCTACTACTCAAATGTTTGCACATCCATGAGCAATCTGCAATCAGTTTTGTGAGGTTCCACAGGCCTAAAAATACTTGTAATGTAGAGAGCTCCAGAGAGCAGTGTTCCCCGGTTTTTGCCTTAAGTAAGGGTCTTGGGGTTTAATGGCATAATTTTCAGTGGAATTTTACATTCTTCCTTGCATCTTCATGCAGGATATACTTTGGTCCTCTGGTGAGAGATGTTTCCAGGAAAAACCTTCCCTACAGAAGGGACTAATCTTTCCCGTTCCTGCCACTACACGGATTTTCAGAACAGGGAGAAATCAAACCAGACATACTCGACATCATATCAAGATGCCTTTGAGGTTTCTTGTTGAGATTGTTCAGTGTAACTCTGCTACTATCTCACCCAGGATGAACATTCTAAGGTACACTGCACTTCTCAACTATTAATCACTTCAGTACTTGGTACTACTTTCTACACTGAGGAAGAAATTCTACTTCCTAGATACTCCATCTCTCAAACACACTGAAGTGATGAATGCTGCAGGCTACTGATGAGCACTGCAACAGAGAAAACTTACTTCCTCAGTGTGATCCGGGCAATGGCAAAGCCATGAAAAAATTATTACTTCTGATAGCTTTATGATTTTGCATGCATGATCATAAAATATTCCTATGGACTTGTAACTGCAAATACACGTGTGTATACTTTACTGACTGCAATCAAGCTTGTTTAAAATGCTAGCCTTCATAACTCTGCTTCAGTTCCGTTTGGTGAAACTGTAAATCCAAAGTTAGAGTATTGATACTCATACACTGTATTTATAGAAAATTGGTTTTATTGCATTATGAAAAACCTGTAAGCAGCATTTGATTTGTGATTTTTTTTTTAATTTTTTTTTTAATCCTGTATTTTAGAAAGCTTTTGTGCTAATGGCTGTATGTGGTATGTCATTATTTAAAGAGAGTGAACTGTATCATTACAAACGGTGTGGAAAACAGCGCATGTAACATTTAGAAGCCAATTTTGTTCCAAAATTGCTATCTTGCTTCACCCAAAAACTTGGATATTAGGAAAAATTTCTTCACTGAAAGGTTTATCAAGCACTGGCACAGGCTGCCCACGGCAGTGGTCGAGTCCCCATCCCTGGAGGGATTTAAGAGATGTGTAGACGAGTTGCTGAGGGACATGGTGTAATGGGGACTTGGCAGTGCTGGGTTAATGGTTGGACTTGATGATCTTAAAGCTCTTTTCCAACCCAAAGGATTCTATCATTAATTCTATGAGAGGCACGGGAAAGGGCTCCTGTTGTCCCTGTAGAGACTGTCCAAATATGAGGCTCATCGTGGCTGGGGCATCTCCCATGGGCAGCGCAGGCAGCTGCCCCCCGGCCCAGAGAGCCTCCCCGCAGGACCCCAGGGGACTCTGCCTTTCTCTTTCCTCTTGCCTTCCTCTTTGCCTCCCTTTTCAAAGGATGCATCCCTGCAGGGATGAGCAAACCGTCAGGGAAGAAACCAGGCTTGGCCTCTCAGCACCCATTATGTTTTTATTTCAGGGGGACCCCAAGGGGACCCAGCCATCCTGCACAGAAGCAGTGCCAGAGCAGGCGGTGCACGTAGTCCCCCAAGCCCAGCTCTATCTCCCTGAATGTCTGCAGCCATGATGGTTTTTCTTGGTTGGTCTCCGTCAGGTTGCAGAGCTGGCTGTGACCATCACTGTCCCACTGCTCGGAGCGGCTCTGGACACACTGGCAGGGCACGGGGCGGGGGCAGTGCTACGCATGCTTAGCAGAGAAGCTCCATCACAGGGGAGCTCTGGGGCCCCACCCCTGCTGGTGCTGCCCCTGCTGTCACCCTGTGTAGGGGTGGAAGTGGCCAGGGCGATGGCGGGCAACCCCAGCATGGTCATCCTCCACCTGCAGGGGACAAGTGGCCACGATGGGCCCCCAGCAGAGCGGGCAGGTGGCAGCGACAGCAGTGGCAGCCCAGTGCTGGATGCAGACCTGGCAGAAGGTGTGCCTGCATGGGTCCACGCTAGTTGGGTGTTCGAGGGGACCCAAGCAGATGGGGCAGGTGTCCCCTCGCTGGCAGTGCCTGTTGGCTCCCGTCACCACTAGCTCATGCCTGCATGGCTCCATTGCTGCTGCCCAGTCTCAGTGTCCTGTCAGCTGCTGGTGGGACTTGATGTTTCATCTGCTGCTGGCAGGACTTGATCATGCCGCCAGTGGGACTTGAAAGCTCAGGTGCTGCTTGCAGGACTCAGTGGCTCCTTGGCTGCTGGCAGGTGACTACATCTGGTGTCCTGTGGCAGGACTCGATGGCTCAGCTGATGCCCACAGGATTTAGCATCTCACGTGCCATGATGTGTCTTCTTGGCGGGTCTCTGATGGTTGCAGAGCCAGCTGTGCCTGTTGCTGTCCCACTGCTCAGAGAGGCTCGGACACGATGGCGCAGCATGGTGGGGCTGTGATTCCCATGCTCAGTGGAGATGCTCCAGTGCCAGTGTATGGATGGAAGTAGGTGGAGCAGTGGTTGGTCACCCCAGCATGGTCATCATCCACTTGCAGGCAGGATGCCTGTGCTCACAGCTCAGTTTTTACCCAGGGATTTCATTTCCCTCAGGGTGCTGGCTGTTTGCGCCACCTTTCCTATTAAATGGTAGAGCAGCCATGCCCTGCCCTGGGACAGGACCCAGCACCAGCTTCATCAAGCTTTTTTGCTGCCAAGTTCCCTCATGCACCCTCAGCGCTGTCCCACCCCTCAGCTCTGCCATCCCCTTCACCCTGAGTGGGGCAGCCTTCCCAGCGTGGAGGCCTCATAAAGGACTAAATAATCCTCATGAAGGGTCTTTATAGATGCCAGGCTCAGCTCTCGGTTACAGTGTGGACATGTTTCTTCCTCGGGCCTGCACAGGCATCTCAGCCACCCAAGGCCCCAGCTTGACCTCCCCTCCGCAGGCCAGCCGAGCCAAAGAGATCGCCAGCCTTGCAGCACATCGGCCACACGATACGTGCACACAGCAGCCTTCACGGGAGTAACTGGAAGAACCAGAAGTGCCATCACAGGCTGTGAAAGGCAGCCCCCGGGCCGGGGATCCAAGCAGAGGACACAGCGCTTCAGCCCAGCGATAACTGGTGCTGGCCTGGCAGCATGGCATCCCTCTGCTTGTCCCCAGTTATGCTGCATGCAGGCAGGGACCTGGTTCACACCAGCTGCAAGAAACACTTACCCCATGAGGACAGCCAAGGAATGCAGCAGGCTGCCCGGAGAAGCTCTGCAGTCTCCATCCTTGGGGTTTTTCCAAGACTGACCAGATAAAGCTCTGATCAGCGTGGACTGGCCTCCGAGCTCAGCCTGCTGATCAGAGCCAGTGGGACTGGAGACCTCCTGAGGTGCCTTCCCACCTGAAACGTCCCATAATCCTGTGAAGAGTCTGTCTGGCTCTGTCAGGAACAGTTTTTGAGGACTGTTAATAAAACAGAAAGAGATCAATGAAAAATTACAAAATCTAAAGGATTGGAACACTTCTTTTTTATAAATAGAGATAAAATCTATAACTTTATGTGTTTATTTATAAATAGTGAGTTTAAATGGTAATTTGATCAGAGTATGTTTGTACTTATTACACGGGAGAAGAAACTTTGATAGCATGTTCTTCAGTCCTAAAAGTGAAAAAAAAATAAAATGAGGTCATTTAACTGGAAAGCTAACTGTTTTGGTTGATTGGCCAGCACTGGTAATTTTAAAATCAGGTTCAGATGCTATTTCTAAATGAGGTAGTCTGATTCAAATGGAACCAAATCAGAAAAGTCATATGACCTGTGTTACACAAGAAGATAAATTAGATGAGTACACCGAGTACCTCCAGTCCTCTAATTTATGGAAATGAAAAATAATTCCATCCAACCTGACAGTGATGCCAGCCAACACAGCAGCTTCTTTAGCTTGGGATAATTTTGAAAAAATCAGATCAATCCTTCCTCTAAGAAACAAGGATATTTAAGGAAGTGGGCTGTCCAGCTATGCTAAAATGCATAGTGTTGCACTGCATCCATGGCAGTGGCACCAGCACACACAGACCAAGAATCTGGAAATGAATATGCAGAAAAAAGCAGGGGAAAAAAAAATAGATTTCTGGAGTTCAAGAGAGTGGGAGCTAAACAAAATCAAATAACTGTGAAGGGCACACAGTTCCATTCCTTCCTTAATATAGGCTACATTTTTTCTATCCTTGGAGCCATTAACGATCACAATCAATAGTAAGCTGATGGTTTCAGAACTTTAATGTGTTCTCAACCAAAAATAATTACTACCTAATTTATCTGGCAATACCAGAGCATACTGAATTTTTGAGTAAGTTGTAGACATTGTTTTGCAGAGCATTTTGCTTGGAAACACAGAAATATGGTTTATGTCAACTCCAAGAAGTATTCTGAGCAGCAATCTGAATAATTGAAATTAAAATTCACTATAAACCCTAAATGATTCAGTTGAACAATCCAGAAGCACTACAACAAGCTGCTACAAAATTTCTACACTACTTTTATAAATGTCTGACTCCATCATCTGATAGTCTTGGGATATGCCCAAATTCTGCAAAGCCATGATGCATAGATCAACATTCAGGTCCCAGTCAATAGACTATGGTAAACTATGCGCCAACCCAGTACTGAGTTTGATCTGGTAAGAGTAACTACAACCTTTAATTGGTCAGGTATACGTGTAGGCTAAAATGACTCTGCTGTTTCTGGATTAGACAGCCTGGTGGATAACTGGTGCCAGCTTGGTTTCATGCAACCGTGCATATGCATAATAATTGCATGACCACTTCCATTAAAAAAACTCACAACACTATATATATATATATATATATTTGCTTTCAAAAAGTACTATAAGCTTAGAAATCCATATCTGGAGTTTTTTGCAACCTGAAGAAAAAAAATGGTTCTATGAATTCAAAAGAAATTCAAATGCTTTCTTCAAAAAACAGGTAAGAGTTAAAAATGCTAAATAGGTGAGACACGCGGGTTTCAGTGGCTGCTTTCTTTTGCATATTTGTGTCTTTTTTTGTATCCATTTTACAAATATCACATTCATGTCTTAAAGTACCACCTACAGCTCATTAAAAAAAAATTAGTCTTAGAAGCTTGAAAGAATAGAAGAAGTAGGTGTGGATGAGAGGGAAACAAGTACAGGGTGCTGCCTGTCTTATAGTTTTTATGCTGTGTGCTCAGTATAGCTCTTCTCCTTAGCTGTAGCTTTCATGGCTATGGAACCACCAGATACAAGCTTCATGTAATTACATAAATGTTGAACAAGCAGGGTAGAGGTCACTGGGTTAATTATTTATCCTATATCCCTCTGGAAAAGGAGAACAACATAACTTTTATTTGTCTAAGTGAGGCTGCTACTTGTACATAAACTGATACAGCCTCTGCCATTGATAGGGCTGAGTGGGGTATAGCACCACATGAAAATTAAAAGCTCTAACAGTGAAAAGAAATTGCATGAATCTCATATCATGAACATAGCACTACAGCAGCACTTAACAACACTCCTATTTTCTGATAGGAAGATGGAACATTTTATCTCATCCATTTTTAAGCCAATTTTAATTTTTTTTCCCAAAACTAGTTAGAAAAGTGAGTTTACACCCCCTGCCCTCCAAAGGTAAAAAGTTAGAAGACAAACTACTCAAAGCAGACATACTGCTATTGCTGCCTTTCAGCCCACATACTATGGTTTTCTTTCTTCACATGAAATCAGGGTAAAACCCTAGTCTAGGCACACCTACTATAACTTGCATTATAACAGAAATGAGAAAGTTCAGATGTTTTTATTTCAGTATTTTAACAAGTCATAATCTACTTCAATTGTGCTGAAATTAGGAGCTCCCATGGGAGAGCTGGGTAGATTTATGTTCCAGTGTTTTGATTAAATGAGCAGACAGTTCCTGATAAGCAAAGCAAAATAAATCTGGGGGAAGGGATTTTGTACCTACTTATTTTTCTGTGGATGACAGAAAGTATGCCCATGCAGCCACACCTTGGAGAACTTGCACTGAGACCTGCACAGCTGGGAACAAGCAGCAGACTGGAAGCAGTATCTGATTTAGCATGGCCAAAAACCTGAGCCTGCCCCAGATGGTCTCATGTACAGAGACCTACCCAGTTCCCACCTGATACCTACTGCCTTCAGGGGAATCAACGCTGAAAACAGCTTTCTGAAAAAGGATAAGTAGTCTCAGCAGGTGCGAGCATAGCCTAAAAACATATGGGCAGACAGGGTAGCCAAGGAGCTTTGCAGCCTGCTGGTACTCACATGGTGTGGGTGACTCCAAGGGATGTGCAACAGCTGTTGAGCCTCATCCTTCTGTATCTCCCCACCAGCCAGCATCAAACTGCATCCAGATACCGACAGCAATCCTGAAAGGGAAAAGGGATAACAAGCATCTGCCTGAGGCCCAGGTTTTCAGTATGGGAAATGTAATCTAAGCACATGGTAAAACTCGGGAGACATTCTGTTTTAACAAGAAAAGCAAGCAGTGTGTTTACCTGTGAAGACATTTGGAAGGACTGAAGGAGGATTAAGAGGAAAGTGGCAGGGGAAAAGTAGTTTGAATTGCTAGAAAGGAGGAAGCATAAGCAGGACTGACCAGTAGGGGAGAGAGGAGGCAGAAGAAGCTGTGGAGCAGTACTGGCAGTGGAAGAAGTTAGAAATAGTTGTTATCTGAGTCTCATCTTTTCCCATTTTTGCTCTGGAACATCTGTAGTTTGTTCCTGTGGTGGGCTTAAGCCTCCCTTGCTGTTCTTTGCTATGAGCTGCAGATATGGGAGGATAATGGCATTTTTTAGGAGGAGAATGTGTCTTCCCCAGACCCCCAGTGTGGAGTTACCGGTGAGGCTCGTCAGGGGACAAGGAGGATTGGGAGGCAAGGGGGAAAGCAGAGCACTTTCCTTGGAGTTCTGTAGGATAATATGAAAGGACATTTTAGCCCTTTTTTTGGTCCTAATCATTATTTTACTTTGTGGTATCTTCTGAGAAATCTCTCTACAACTTTTATTCAACCCTAGCTTGCTAATTTTACTTTACAGCTTCTGGACTTCTTGTATCAAAAATGGTACCCACAGAAAATCTTGTCCATCTATGTTAATTGCATCACATCAGATTTTACTTTTTCAAAAACACATGTCTCAGTTCCTTCCTTTCAAAATAAGCTCTTGTGTGAGAGAGCTTTAAATGAAGCAGAAGGCTTATTCAAAGTACTTATGTGCAATGGAGTGCTAGGGGAAAAAAGGGTCTTAAAACTACTGAACTACTTTTTGTATGACTGACTGTTAATGATCCCAGCTGAAATAAAATAATCGATTAATGTACATACTAATTTTGAGGTTTAATACACTCTTGTGTTCAAACTCAATTTTCAACATGCAGTGTATTAAAGGAGGGAAGTCTAAAGCTGTACTAAGCATGACCTATTGTTGGTGACAACAATGAAATGAAAATCGTCAGTAGCTGTATTGTATACTTTGGAGGTTAATAATCAGTCTGTATTCATTCTGCAAAGTAGTTGATAAAGATTTTTCTCTCTTTTTTTTTTTTTTTTTTTTTGACTGCTAGTTTATAGGGTCCTTTAGGCATATAATACCTGGTATTTTCAATACTGTCAGGAAGGTAGGCATATGAAATGGAGTACCATAGCATGAGTAATTTATACCCATGAGTAAATTAAATTTGGGTCCCAAAATTGCGTTTGCAAGCTTATAAGCTGTTTTCTTTTAAAAATAAGGTTGACTTTCATTAAACACATTTGTAATTGTGCCTCCAAGCATGCAAAACTTGTTGTTCTGTTCTGGAATCTCCAAGAAAAAAGCTAAATCCCTTCTATTGACAAAGTATGTGAAGTTATGTTAGAATGAAGCCCTACTGAGACCTAATCTATCCAGGCTCCTTTTGGAGCAGTGCAAAAAAACACAGCATGCTTGCAGATAAGTAGGATCCCACTGTGATTTTCTAGGACTCTGAAAATAGATGAGTCTTTACCTCTGAAATTTATATTAGTGGGATCACATAATCACTGAATGGTAGGGGTTGGAAGGGACCTCAAAAGATCATCTAGTCCTACCCCACTGCTAGAGCAGGATCCTAGAGTAGATCACACAGGAACACAACCAAATGGGTTGTAAATGTCTCCAGAGATGGAGACTCCACAACCTCTCTGGGCAGCCTGTGCCAGTGCTCAGTCACCCTCTGTTTTGCCAATTAGTAGGCCCAGTAAAAAGGACATAGCCAGCAGCAGACCAACAATCCAGTACGCAGGTTCTATTTCACGTAAAGGGGTCAGTATATAGAGGATTGCTGGGGGTACAAACAAGTCAGATAGATCACGAATAGCAGACACCAACCCCAGCGACCCCAGGAATGACACAATATCGCTCGTAACAGATGGAACAAACAGAGACACGAGATAACCCACAGAGCAAATGGGAGACAACCAGGAGAACAAGGCAGTTACGTATGACAAAAGTAACCCCATGTTGCCTCCCCACAAAGCCCGCGTTTGAATGTGCCAGACCTGACTGGGACCCGGTTCCATGAGGAGTCAGGAGGTCCTTCCCCAACAGGAAACTCTGTGCAGTGCGTCCACTCCACAGACAGACTCTCCAACCCTTCCTGCAAGTGGGCCCAGCTTTTATCCCCAAACAGGACACCTGGCACTTGTTACCAAAATGCAGGGCACCTGGGGCTTGTTTACCTGAGGGCTCTCCCTGCAAGGCCGGCCGCACCCTGGAGGAAAGCCAAAAAGGTAAACTCATCCCCTCCTCTTAAAGGGCTATGGGAGCCACCCATATGTCAACCTTAATTCAGGGCTGGGGGTTCAGACCCCAGCTCTTCACCCTCACAGTAAAGAAGTGTCTCCTTATGTTAAGATTGAACCTCCTGTGTTCCAGTTTGTGCCCGTTGCCACTTGTCCTGTCACTGGACACCACTGAGAAGAGTCTGGCCCCCTCTTCCTGACACCCACCCTTGAGATATTTAGAAGCATTAATGAGATCCTGCCCTCAGCCTCCTCTTCTCCAAGCTAAACAGACCCAGTTCCCTCAGCCTCTCCTCATATGGGAGATGCTCCAACCCCTTAATCATCTTAGTGGCCCTGTGCTAGACTCTTTCCACTAGATCCTTGTCCCTCTTGAACTGGGGACCCCAGAACTGGACACAGTACTCCAGATGAGGCCTCACCAGGGCAGAGTAGAGGGGGAGAAGAACCTGCTGGTCACACTCCCCCTAATGCACCGCAGGATGCCATTGGCCTTCTTGGCCGTGAGGGCACATTGCTGGCTCATGGTCAGACTGCTGTCTGCCAGGACTCCCAGATCCTTTTCCCCAGAGCTGCTCTCCAGTAGCTCAGCCCCCCAGCCTGTACTGATACATGGGGTTGTTCTTCCCCAGATGCAGGACTCTAGACTTGCTCTTGTTGAATTTCATTAAGTTTCTCCTTGCCCAGCTCTCCAGTCTGTCCAAATCATGCTGGATGGCAGCACAGCCCTCTGGCATGTCAGCCACTCCTCCCAGCTTTGTATCATCAGCAAACTTGCTGAGGATACACTCTGTCCCTTCATCCAGCTCATTAGTGAATACATTGAATAGGACCAAACCCACTACTGACCCCTGGGGGACATCACTGGTCACAGGCCTCCAACTAGACTCTGCCCCACCAACCTCTATTCTCTGGCCTCTGTCCTTCAGCCGGTTCCCAAACCACCTCACTGCCCAATCATCCAATCTACGCTTGTTAATCTTGGCTGTAAGGATGCCATGGGAGACAGTGTCAGAAGCCTTGCTGAAGTCAAGGTAGACCTCATCAATCCATCTAATTATGTCATCAATGTTATGTACAGAAGCAGGCGTTGATTCTGGCTGAGAATATGGCAGATGCTATTCATAATTGCAGTCTGTCCCTTTTATCAATGCAGTTTCATTGTCTATGCAACAGGAAAGCCATCCCCCTCACGTACAAGAGCAGCCCCCAGGGAGCATGAGCGACCAGGAGGGCAGCAAACAGGACAGGCAAACAGGGCGTGGTGCGGTAGTTTGTGCAGGCAGGGTGTGCAGGGAAAGCATGCAGACAGGGCAGAGTCCCTCTCTTGGCTCTAGAGACCTACTTAGCTAGTGGTCATCTCATGACCTCCCACAAGAAGACCAAGCTATGGTCTCCACTCAGTTGAAAGCTGCTGCCAAAAAGAAAGTGGCAATTCAGATGGAGCTGCCACACAAATATGTAGCAGTCCAGGCCTTCAGCTGCAGGGAGGGCCTGAGCTTGTCACTCATGTCGGGGGGCAGCAGAGACAACCCCTGTGTGCGCTGTGACCAGGTGAACAATCTGCTCAGCCTGGTGGCAGAGCTCAAGTAAGAACTTGAAAGGTTAAGAAGTATCAGGGAGTGTGAAAGGCAAAGTGACTGGTGGAGTCACATCTTAGTATCCCTGAAGCAAAAGGAGCAGACAGAGGCTCCACAAGAAGCAGTGGATACCCTGCCCTCTTGCCACCAGGCAGAAGGAGGGTACCTAAAAGATAGGGGAGAGTGGAAACAGGTCCCTGCTTGGGGCAGCAGAAAAATCCCCTCCCAGTCTCCCTCACCTGTCCTGGTGTTCCTACACAACAGATATAGGGCCCTAGAACTCGAGAATGAGGCAAAAAAAGGACAAAGTAGAAGGGTCCACCAAGGCTGGATTGCCTCAGACCATGTATTAAAACTGATTCCAAAAAAACCCCCCCAAAATAGACAGGTCATTGTTGTGGGTGACTCCCTCCTGAGGGGTGTCGAATACCCAATATGTAGACCAGACCCACTTCATAGGGAAGTCTGCTGCCTCCCTGGGGCCTGGCTAAAGAACCTTGTAGGAAAACTCGCCACCCTGGTGAGGCCTTCAAATTACTACCCACTCTTGTTTTTTCAGGTGGATAGTGACGATTTTACCAAAAGTCCAAAATCAATGATGAGAGGTTTCAGAGCCTTGGGGAAACTGGTTAAGCGATCAGGGGCACAAGTTGTGTTCTCCTCCATCCCTTCAGCTGCAGGGATGGATGAGGGAGTTAATAGGAGGAGACAGCAAATCAACTTGTGGCTCCAAGACTCATGTTACTGGCAGCACTTTGGGGTTTTCAATCATGGGTTAGTATACAGGATGCCAGACCTGCTGGCAACAGATGGGATGCGCCTGTCCCAGAGCGTGAAAAGGATCCTGGGGCAGGAGTTAGCAGGGCTCATGGAAAGAGCTTTAAACTAGATTTGGAGGGGGAAGGGGACAAACTGGACCTCCTAGATATAAGCCCATGGCAAGTGTGCCACGGTTTGTAGGATGGTGTGTGAGGACCCTTGCTCAGCCATCTCAGTGGGGGTAAGGGATGGATAATGCAGGGCAGCCAAGAGGCAAGAGCTACTGATGGATTAGCAACCAGGGAAACACCTGTGGAGGACCTCTAAATGCCAAAAGGTCCTGGGAACATCAGTCCGTCTGAAGTGCCAATGCATGCAGCATCGGTAACAAACAGGAGAAGCTAGAAGCCATGATGCAACAGGAAAACTATGACGTAGCAGCTATCATGGAAATGTGGTGGGATGTCTCGCATGACTGGAGTGCTCCGGTTGATTGCTACAAGCTCTTCAGAAAGGATAGACAAGGAAGGAGAGGCAGTGGGGTGGCCCTGTATGTTAGGTGTGGCGTCTAAGGCACAGTCTCTGACTGACTGCTACGAATGCTTGGAACACAAGTACAGCGAAGACAGGGTTGAGTGTCTTTGCCTTAGAATCAGGGGGAAGGCCAACAAGGCTGATGTCATGGTGGGAGTCTGGTGGGAGTCCACACAACCAGGAGAGAGGTGGATGAAATACTCTATAGGCACTTGGGAAAAATCTTGTGATCGCTCGCCCTTGCTCTTGTGGGAGACTTCACCTTCCCAGACATCTGCTGGAAAAAAAACACAGCAGAGCAGGACCAGGCCCAGAGGTTCCTGGAATGCATGGAAGACAACTTCCTGACACAGCTGGTGAGTGAACCAACCAGAGAAGATGTCCCGCTGGACCTGCTGTTTGTGAACAGAGAAGGACTGGTGGGTGATGTGGCAGTTGGAGGCCATCTATGAAATGATAGAGTTCTGTATTCTTAGAAAAGCTAGGAGAGGGGGCAGCTGAACTGCCACTCTAGGCTTCCAAAGGGTTGACTTTGACTTGTTTAGGCGACTGCTTGACAGAATCCCTTGGGAGATTGTCCTGAAAGGTATAGGAGTCCAGGAAGGATGGACGCTCTTCAAGAATGAAGTCTTAAAGGCACAGGAGCAGGCTGTCTCCATGTGTACTAAGGGAAGCCAGTGGCAGAGAAGGCCACCCTGGCTGAACAGGGAGCTTTGGCTGGAACTCAGGAGAAAAGGAGAGTTTATGGCCTTTGGAAAAAGGGTTAAGCTACTCACGATGATTCAAAGATGCTGTGAGGCTACGCCAGGAGAGAATTAGAAGGTCTAAAGCCCAACTAGAAATTAAACTGACTTAAGCTGTGAAAGATAACACAAAATGTTTCTATACGTACATCAACAGTAAAAGAAAGACCAGGGAGAGCCTCCATCCCCCACTAGACGCAGGAGGAAATGTGGTAATGAATGGTGAGGAAAAGGCTGAGGTACTTAACGCCTTCTTTAGCTCAGTCTTTAGTAACAGGAGTGGTTGTACTGCGGGAATCCAGCCTCCCCAGCTAGAAGACTGAGACCAGGAGAAGAATGACCCCCTCATAATCCAGGAGGAGATGGTCAGTGACCTACTGCATCACACAGGCATACAGAAGTCTGTGGGACTGGATGGGATACACCCGAGAGTGCTGAAGGAGCAGGTGGGGATGCTCACCAAGCCACTTCCCATCATTTACCAGCAGTCCTGGCTGACCAGGGAGGTCCCAACAGATTGGAAGTCAGCCAGCGTGACGCCCCTATGTAAGAAGGGTCGGAAGGATGATCTGGGGAATTACAGGCCTGTCAGTTTGAGTTCTGTGTGGGGGAAATTGATGGAGCAGATCATCCTGAGTACCATCACACGGTACATGCAGGACAACCAGGTGATCAGGCCCAGTCAGCATGGGTTTATGAAACACAGGTCCTGCTTGACCAACCTGATCTTCTACGACAGGGTGACCCGCTTATTGGACCTTTTGGATTAAGGACTGCTTAAATTCTTGTGTAATAAAACATCAAGCTTTTACCCTTCTGCTCAGATGTGTCTGTTTGACAAAGCTTTTGCTAGCATAGGTAAAACTCACAACTGACTGAAACCCAACTAAGCAGGTACAGAAAGTGTACAGGGTGGATGTCACCTACCTTGACTTTAGTAAGGCCTTTGACACTGTTTCCAACACCGTTCTCCTCGTGAAACTGGCTGCTCATGGCTTGAATGGGCACATGCTTTGCTGGGTAAAAAAATGGTTGGATGGACAGGCCTGAAGAGTTGTGGTGAACGGAGTTAAAACCAGTTGGCAGCCGGTCATGAGTTGTGTTCCCCAGGGCTTGGTATTTGGGCTACTCCTGTTTAACATTTTTATCGATGATCTGGATGAGGGGATCGAGTGCACCCTCAGTCAGTTTGCAGATGACACCAGGCTGGGTGGAAGTGTTGATCTGCTCAAGGGCAGGGAGGTTCTGCAGAGGGACCTGGACAGGCTGGATCCATGGGTTGAGGCCAACTCTGTGAGTTTCAATAAGGCCAAATGCCAAGTTCTGCATTTCAGCCACAATAACCCCCAGCAGTACTACAGGCTTGGGGAGGAGTGGCTGGAGAGCTGCCAGTCTGACAGGAACCTGGGGGTGTTGATTGACAGCTGTCTGAACATGAGCCAGCAATGTGCCCAAGTGGCCAAGAAGGCCAATGGAATCCTGGCTTGTGTCAGAAATAGCGTGGCCAGCAGGGGCAGGGAAGTGATCTTACCCCTGTACTCAGCCCTGGTGAGGCCGCATCTCGAGTACTGTGTTCAGTTTTGGGCCCCTCACTACAAAAAGGACATTGAAATACTTGAGTGTGTCCAAAGAATGGCAACCAAGCCATTGAAGTCTTTTGAGGTCCCTTCCAATCCCTAACATTCTGTGATTCTGTGAAAGGTCTGGAGCACAAGTGTGATGGGGAGCGGCTGAGGGAACTGGGGTTGTTAAGTCTGGAGAAGAGGAAGCTGAGGGGAGACCTCATTGCTCTCTACAGCTCCCTGAAAGGAGGGGGTTGAGAGGTGCGGATGAGTCTCTTTAACCAAGTAACAAGTGATATAACAAGAGGTAAATGCCTCAAGTTGCGCCAGGGGAGGTTTAGACTGGATATTAGGAAGAATTTCTTCCCAGAACTGGTTGTCAGACATTGGAATGGGCTGCCCAGGGCAGTGGTGGAATCCCCATCCCTAGAAGGATGTAGAGTTGTGTTGACATAGCACTCAGGGAAATGGTGTAGTTGAGGACTGTCAGTGTTGATGGTTGGACTCGATGATCTACAAGGTCTTCTCCAACCTCGACGATTCTGTGATCTACTTCATGGACTGCTCTCGAGTTCTCGGCAATGTCTACACTGGGCAATGTAGAACAAGCGCAAGGATTCTTTTATTTGAGTTCAGCCAGTCTGGTAAATCTGGAAATGGTATTCACACAGTGCTGTGCCCAGAGTGTGCTCTCTGAAAAAAATACCTGGGAAGATGACAGAAGGAGGCAGCCAAACAGAGTGTACAGTGCCCCTAAGAAAGATCAAGACCTTTAAAGCAACAGTAACCACGAAAGTATGCAGACAAAATCTGAACTGTGCACAGAAGTAAGAAATGGAATACGCTTTATATCTTGGCAGAGTTGCAGCTTCAGTTTCTCCCTTTCCTGCCCCCTTCTACCAGATATCAAGGATTTTGTGTATATGATGTGGTCAAATTAAAAACTGTACAGGCCCTTTATAGAAAACAAAACAGGCCTAAGGACAGAATTTTACAGAGCAGCCTGAGATTCCAGTCTCTAAAAACCCCAGGGCCACTTTGAAAATCTCAACCTAAATGTTTAGCCAAGTTACTATCTGCTTTCCTTTCAAACTGCAAATCCCAGCTGTTCTCAGAATTTCTTAATGCATAACACGCTTATCCATGAAACATAAGCTGTGGTTAGGATGAAACCTTTGCCCTGTGTTCTCTCCATAGATACAAGCTGTCTGTCAATATACTATAGCACTGCAAGCATTCAGCTCACATGGCTTTTAGGAACCCCTGTACTTTAGGATTTAGGAGGCTCCAGAAACCAGCTTTTTAAAGCATTTTCAGCAAACTCTAACATAAAAAAACATTGTTGGTCTATTTCAAGTTTTTTAATATGATGTAAAAGAATGCGAGGTAGTTAAAATACAAAGCACTGTGGAAAGGAAGCAGGCATTCTAGATAAAAGTACTTAAGATTAATTTAACATGCACAGGATTTCCCAATTAAAACTTTCACATTAGCACTGCATTTTAAACAGTTAATCTCCTAATGAGACATCCCCAGCAATGAGAAGTGAATTGCAGGACTGAATACGGCCCTGAGGCCTGCATCTGGAAAAGGCTGTGCTTTGTAAATGCTGGATTTATGCTGCTGTCTCCAATTCTGCAAAGAAAGAGCGGCACTGCCACCTACTGTCAAGACGTCTTTTTCTATCAGGAGCTGCCACTAAAAGAGAAATCCTTCCTGCTCCTGCACAAAATATTGGACGCTGTTGACCAGAGCGCACACAAAAGAAAATGCTGCAACTTAATTCTTCATGCATACAAGTTTTACATTATTTTTTTTTAATCTGGTAGCTGGAAAGGCCGACTGTTTCTTTTTCTCTGTCCTTTCTTCATAATATAATAAATGCAAAAGAATGATGAGCTGAACAATGTGGGAGAGCCTATGCAAAAGTCTGTTTTTTCTCATTCTCTTATTCCCAGATCTTCACTGTCATACCTTTGAATCCTGGCTGACCTCCAATCATCTCAGCTAATGATACTGTTACTGACTCATCCAAAAGGGGTATGATGCAGTTGACTTGTTCTCTTCCCTTAGTGGCCAAAGGCCTCTGTGATGTGCCTGATCTCCAAGACTCTAGATGTAAAGGAGTCTTGCATAGCAGCCCACAGCACTGCTGTGGACATACGAGCTTAATCAAAAACAAAGTTTTACTGCAGTTTCCTCTCAGGGTCTTCTTGGACAGCTAAATTTGCAAACCAATTAACATTGAGAACAGCTACTCCCTGTCCTAGTAAACATACTCACAATGAATTGCTCATTAAATAAATTTCCCTAAGTAGCAGAAAACAAAGGCAGTTAATATTTCAGAATGCAAAGAAAGAAATTACCCAATAGTGAAACAGGGAAGACAGAACACCAGGGTAAATGAGTATGTATCAGATGTGCTCTCTGTAAATTCTGGCCAACTTGAACAACCATTTGTCTAGGATTTAACATGCAGTATCTGATAGCTGAGTGTTTTTTCTGCTCTTTGCCTTAATTGTATGTGCAAACAGCATTATAGATATGTAGGTGAGAGAATCCCCATCCTCACATTTATAGTTGTTTGGCAACATTAAAGCACAGACAAATTTAGGCTGCTGCTGGGAAAATCACAGTTACATATCATCTGCAAGAACCCTGGGGAGAAAAATATGTCCAATTCAGTGTGTGTCAAAGGTGTCTCAGAAGACTGAAGCTGTGAGCACATACTCAAAGAAACATATGCCCTTCCTACACTACTTTTTTTTTTTTTTTTTTTTTTTTTTAGTTTGTAATAGACAGGAGCTGCTGCAACTACAGAAATGGTGAGATTCACTTGTTTAATAACTGGGGAAAAAATTCCAGACATCCTGACACTATCTCTCTTCTCCTCTGCCTTCGAGCCTAGCAGTACTCCACGTTTCAAGTACAATACAAGACAGCTACTAAATTTGTGTGTCTCCATTCAGTGTCTTTTTAGACACATAATATGGTCACAACACCAAAGTGTTTGTGTGTTCAGACCCCAGAAGAGAGCTGTTTCTTTTTAAAAGCATAAATGTAGTACAATAATCCCTGAGAAAACACAAATTTCCAGACATTTGCACATGAAAAGTCTCCTCTCAGTTTTCATTTATCAAGAGAATAATTATGAAGAATTAATTCTGTTAGAAATTATATTCTATCTGTTGCCCCAAAATATAAATCTTGTCTTTATCTGTTCATCATCTTACGTGCTGTAGGGCTTCTACTGCAAATAAATTCAGAATTTTGTCTCCATTACAGAACAGTGGCAACAGAGGTAATAAAAACAAAACAATTTGTTTTGTTCTGTCTTTACAGAAATGCTCCCTTTTCTTCCCACTGGAAATGCTTAAAACATCTTCCTTCCAGCAATAAGCCCACATGG
This sequence comes from Podargus strigoides, assembly GCA_028020825.1. Lineage (NCBI taxonomy): Eukaryota > Metazoa > Chordata > Aves > Caprimulgiformes > Podargidae > Podargus > Podargus strigoides. The sequence goes on from CM051621.1 coordinate 69,830,397, forward strand.
TAAGTTTTATATGGCATATTATATCGTATTAACAAAAGAAAGTTGTACTTTACCCACTCCTTATATCCACTGTGTTTAAATTCATATAATAGAGCTGTTTCCATCAGGAACAGTAGATTTTCAAGCCATCTCTACAAAAGCCCTGCAGGTAACAAATGGAGTCTAATTAACTATAAGATTTCATCTTGTCTTTACACAAAATCATCTGACAAGATCAATACATCACAAGAGAAGACCAGAAACAAATTTTAGGAAGATTAATCTGCCCCTGTACATTTTCTGTACCTGCTTAGTTGGGTTTCAGTCAGTTGTGAGTTTTACCTATGTTAGCAAAAGCTTTGTCAAACAGACATATCTGAGCAGAAGGGTAAAAGCTTGATGTTCTGTAACACAAGAATTTAAGCAGTCCTTAATCCAAAAGCATTTTGGATTGTTACTCTGAACCAAAAATATTGACATTCTTTCTGTATTTAGTTCCATAGCACTGTTTGTTTTCCTCTGTTCTTTTCTATTTCCTCTCCCCCAAAATGACTCTCTTGGTAAACTTTCTCTTTATGCAAAAAAACATCCAACAGTATTTGAGCTGAACCCTCAAGCCTACAAAGTTCAGCTGTGCCCATGGTAGGAAAAATAGGCTGTTCATTTTCAAAAGAAACTACAGTGAATATGAGAATTAATGAAGGGCTGGAAAAAAAATCTATGGGAAAATCATGAAGATTGTTTTGACAAATAAACAAATTTAACAAAAAAAAAAAAATACATATTCCTTTTTGTTATTACTGTTCATGAGGGACCTATCATGAAACGTAACCTGTTTCCTAAGTTACCATTTTTAGTACTGCAAAAGCAAAGACAAAGGCCAAAACAGATACTGTGAATGTTGTGACATAATAGCACTTTTCAAATACCCAGCAAGAAAAAGCAAAATCCAGATGTATTGCAATGCAAAACCAAGACTTCTACGGTTTGCAGTGACCTTGAGAATTCACTTAATGAGCAAACTTCATTAACATATGGCAGATATGTTATTATATAGGCTAACAAAATAAACCTCTGGCTCTCAAGTAGAGAGGCAACCTTTCAGAGCCTCAATGCCACTTTCTGACAGAGTGAAATACTGCCCAGCTTCATGCTGCTGAATGACAGGACAACATGGCAACTTAACTGAGCAAAATAAAGACACAGCCCTCCGAAGTGACAATGGTAAAGCACACACAGAGAAGCATCCAGACTAGCAAGAATACCATGTTACAAAGCTTTACGTGTAATTTTCCCCGGTTTGCTATTATTAACTTGATGACTGCTACAACAGTGAACATCACTGTCAACTGATATGACTGAATACGCTGGCTAACCAGCAAAGCCCTGTCACGACTTACCCTTCTCACAAACTGTGTTACTGGTACTCTAAGACAAAAGCTGGAGAAATATCTAAAAGATCTGCATACATAGTTAGATCTCTGCTAACTAAGATTTTAAAGTTCTCTTTTATAAATATCTAGTGACAAGTTAAGGTTATTTGAAGACGTATTTGAATATCTTCCTGGAAGAAGCAGCATAGCCATAAAAAGTATGTAAAGAAATGAAAACTGTTCACCTATTATATAGCATCTCTCAGCTTACTTCTAGATTGGTGTAAGTCAGGTAGGCTTTTACAGATCCTCCAATTCTGCCCACCTCTAAGGCAACTATTGCACCTCCAGTTTGGTCCTGTGGATACAAGCAGTGTTGCAGCAGGAGCTGATATTTGTTGAGGAATTTAATTTGAATGTTTCCTTGCTATTTAGGATTCAGCTGACTAAATAAAGAGATAGCCTAATATGTTAGAAACTTGTGATAGATTGAGTACAGACCACTGTCCCTCATTTTCTACCAGATGTTCTTTCTATTTTGCACAGTCATATTACTGATAGGAATTTTGAAAGGAAAAAAACACCAAAAAGAAAAAAAAGAGCATGCTTTTAACTTTAATTATCAGTTTAAAAATGCAGTTCTGCATCCTGTATGCTTTACAGACAGACTTCTTTGGTTTCTGATCTCTGTCACAGTTAGGAAAAAAATCCCCACGTTCAGGAGCTGGAAAATATTCCTGATACACAATCTATTTTCAAAAGGAAGAACACAGCTCTATCTTAGACATAAAATTTTTTCACTAAAGTTATATCATTAAGTAAAGGTGGTTAAGCTTAAACCAACACAGCTGAAGGAAAAACACCTTCCCCCCTACCTCCAGCCCCCATACTATACATAGGGAGTTGCAAAGGTAACAAAGAATCTTTTTTGACATTAGAGAGAAGATGATCAGTAAAATGTCCTTCATGTTTTTCAGATGCTGGCAATAATAGTGCAAAGCAATGTGCTGTACATATTGACATTAGCTTTGTGAATACCTGACAAGTGTGAAGCATACTTGAAGGCAGTCTTTGCCCCACAGTTCTTCCAAACACAAAGAAAACAGAAGCTGAGACATAGAAACAAAAATTTGAACTGAAACCCTGCAGCTCAGAGAGACAGGATTCTGTTGAGCTGAGTAATGGCTTTGAAGTGAGACAAAGTTAAGTCGGTATTATTTATCCACATACAATGATTTTATATGCTGATTATGCCTTCAAAGTACTTGTGCCTGATTTTCCAACAGTGGTTCTTACACAATCATCTGTGAAGCACTGCTACTGAATGTAATTGACCCTTAGAGATCCATCTAATCCTCAACTACTGAGTTTAAGAAATCCTCATTATTGTACACGGTCAACAGTCAGACTTTAAGTTTTACTACTATATGTGTAACAAAGTTTATTTGCCTCTTTCTTGGGTAAACAATGGTGAAGGGTGTTCTAGTCAGACACAGTTTCTCAGTTGTTTAACCAATATGAAAATTATTATAATATAAATAAAAATAAATAATATTATTATAATAATATGTATTAAATTATGAAATTTAAATTATTTAATTTCAGATTTGATATCAAGTGAGCCACTTCATTTCTGAGTTGCTTTCTCCCAGAACTCTATGAAGCTGTGACAATTAGGCTGGCATTCTGTTAAGGCTTTGCAATTGATGGCACGAGACTCCATAGCTATGGCACAATTCTTTACCAAGCATTTCCTCCATGAATGGAAGCCATGACTTTGTTTACTTGCCAGTTGAATTATTAAGCTCCTGACTGATGTTTCAGTCAAGTGAAAAGGAATTTTAAGAACAATGCAAACCAAAACAGGTTTCAGACTATCAAATAAAAAAAAATGCTCCAGTGTTTAAACAAGAAAAGGAAGGGAATACTAAGCTCTGAAGAGATCTTTCTCACCCTCTAAAACAAAACTAAATATTTCAGAACCCACCACACAATGAGGTTAAATAAGGTGGGAGTCATTCTCCTCATGCTTGAGAAACATGCATGTTAAAGTTATTTCTCTTTAGTGAACCAGCCTAGGATGACCCATCTTTCATTGTAAATGCATTAATGCACAAGGAACCTTGTGCAGGGTACAAGGCACACGTACCTTTTGGAAAAGAGATGAACCATGGCCAGGACTGACAGAGTACCTGAGACTGTAGGCTAAGCTATTTATGTCTCATTCCTCCACCTTAAAAACGTTCTATTGTTCTTGAAAGAATAAGGTGAATGTCAAGAAAGCTTGCCAGAATTTTTTCTAGATAGTTCAGCCACTTTCTTGGATCTTATGGCCAGAAAAAAAACAGATATTTTCTGCTGTGCCATATCTAAAGGTGCTAAACCACATTTGCAGATTATCCAACATGCACGCTTTGCAAGAGTTCCAAGCGTTGTGTTCTGGCTCTAATACACAACAGGAAATTAAAGCAGAAATAACCAGAACAAATAAGACAATATTAAGAAATGTACTGTCACTTACCAGACAAAAAAACCTTGAAACATGCATCTGTCATTTTATACTTGACAATGGCAAACCGAGAGCTCAATGTGAGGTGAAAAGCTTCACACTGACAAAAATATCTTCCCTTCAGCCTTTGAATTAAACTGCTTTTCAATTTTTACTGAGTTAAACAAAATGGATAAAACAGTACATTGTATCAATAGCGTAACTCTTCTGAGAAACTGCTGCAGTGGGTGGAGTGAACCTAAAGGCTTCTTATGCCAGAGGACACAGCCAGTGGAACTCAGTGGTACTGGGGGAGAAAGGAACAGTGTATGCTGGAGAACAGGTAGACGAACTTGCCTCTGGAGAACTCGGGTGCAAATGTGGCTTCTTGCTCTGATAGCAGGGACTCCTGGAACAGGTATCCAGAGTACCACATAGCCTTCTGCTGGGGTGAATCCCCATCACGAAGACCACAGAGGACCTCAGCTAGGCATCCTACCCTGGCCCTCACACCTCACTTCCTTAATTTAATCTATGGTTTTCAGAATCTTCAGACACACAACATTTATTTTACTGTCTCCTTGCAGTTCACAGATTATTTTAATTTTTATAGGTGTGTATGTATGCCCAGGTTAGCAGCTATTACAAGAAAGAAAACATATTCTGTGCTGTAAGAGTAATGGAGTGCTTGTCCTCCAACATGACAAATAGTCAGGCTCTACACTAAATAATCCAAGTGTCTATCATACTATATGAGCACAGTTTCTATGTAGCTGTATAGAAAAACTGTAAAGAATAATCAAATATAATTTTAATCTCATCAGATCCTCATATAATTCTCTTTAGGATTAGTTTCAGATTTTTAAAAACATTAGATTAAGTATAGTTAGTGAAAAGGCATTAATTAGCTCCGTTTGTTCACTTTATGAAGCTTTACAATGCAGCATTTTGCAAAAATGACATACAATGAAGGATGTTGAAATACATGAATTGGTATATTAAGGATATTACCATGGCCACTAACACAGTTTTAACCAAAACTCACTGCAATCCTAAACCAGAAGTAACTATCAGGAAAGAAAGTTCAGTGACACTTTACCAAACTCCTCATTTAAATTTTTGTTCTTTTCCTCCTTCTTTCCCTCATACACACCTTCCAAAAGAATGGAAACAGAAGTATCTTAGGATAAATCAGACAGATTTTAGAAGTACGAGAAAATCTGTCCCAAATCTGCAGGTTCAGAGAGTTCAATAAGAATCTGGACATCCAAATCTTATGATAAGTGTTGTGTATCTTTATTAATTATTAATAGTATATATGGTTCTCTTACTAATGTGGTATTCCTGCATCACATACAGGAATGGGCACTACAGCTCTGAAGCCTGCCTGAGGCCTCCTTTGCAGCAACAGGGTTTGCTAACACCAGTATATCAACAAACACTCTTAATATAGATACAGTATTTTCTACCAAACTAGCTACTTGTATAGTTTTTTAAAAGTACCTAATTTTTATGGGCACAGCTATGTCAGCTGGCAGAAGGTGAAATGTGATCTCTTTGTAATAGAGTGCAAGAAAAAGCGAGGAGTGCATAGACACTTGCACTGTATATCTGCATCAGCAAAGTGGCCTTTGTTGGTCTAACCTATGTGAGTCTACAGAACATAGGGAACTTCACAGGGAACTAGAGGAGACTGGAATCAATCTGTGTTTAGGATAAGGTAGGAGCACACCAGCTTTTAGTGGGAAGCAGCTGACAAACTGAATTTAATACCTTGTCCCACTGCATTATATATTGGGTAAATTGTTTTCATATCCTGATCTTAAGTCTTCTTTAGAAAGGACAAAATCCTTTCTCACAATACTGTAAGCACACAGCAATATGAGAAAAGAAAACCATAATGCTCTGCATCAAACATAATTAATGCACATTTAATATGGAAGTTATTATGTAGTGACAATCAATTATTAAAAACACAGGTTAATTTCTGTCCCTTCCCACATGCTAATTAAATAACATCCTTTCAGAATATGTGTTTCTGTTAATGCTTCTCAGTTAGAAAAGCAGAACCGTTCTTGCGAACATGTTAACCTCTGCAATGGTTTTCAGATGGTCATCTCCTGAGAGGTAGGAGATGACAGATGCTAATGCACAGCGCTTTTCTGTTGTCTCTTGTCTTAACTTACTCGTTTGCATGCATTTATGTGTCCTGAATCATTTTGTAGTGGCATTACAATTAGGAAGGACTAAGAGTCCACTGAATACAGTCTCACATTAAATAGTTTCCTTTTTTATATGATTTTTGTGTTAAATTTGCAGAAGGCTCTAAAATATCATTGTCTTATTGGTTTCCATAGGGTTGAGACAAAAATTATAGAAACACTACTGTTTTCATTTTCCATGTGGTAATATTAAAGGTGTACATAAAAACCATTTCTTACCATCTGATCACAAATTAAACTGCACTAACACTACTAAGCAGTAGCAAAAGCACTTGCAAATATGCATTCAGTTATAGATGCATTACAATGCATTTGTGACTTAAGTCACTTTCTAGAAACACTCAAATGAACACATTTATCTGCACACAAATACACACCAAAAAAAAAAGTGATGTGAGTAATGATGCGGCCATGCAGCTGCGTAAGTTCTTATGTCAGATGTGCTTGTGTGTATTTTGAAAGCTTTTTGTGGGGTTATGTTTTATCTGATCACCGCAGAGAAAAAAAATAGTACGTAACTTGCTATTCAATATATTATTGAAATCCAGACAGCCCAAAGATGATTGATTTGTTTTAAAGACAACAGAACACAAAGCAGTATATTGAAAGTGGTAGTAGAGAAGTACTCTATTACTCAAATTCAGTTGCAGTGGAGACTTTAGAAAGGTAAACTATAATTTGCAAAGTCAATTTGCATTGTGGTCAGCATACCAGGGTACTGCAGCTAATAATGACTTCTAACATTTCTTTCAATAATGCCTGAATTTATTCTATCTACAACCATATCTTTTCTGTCATACTATCCACACGTGTTTCAGATATGACCATTCTATTTAAAATGGCTTAACAAATATATTTAATATATTTTATAGAAATTACAGACATGTATTACCTGTGAGCATACCTTAAAAATGTCTATACTTCTCTTACATTTTCAGGCTGATAAATTTAAAGTTAATGAGACATGCATTTCCCATCAAAACTATTAACAACAATTTTATGAGTTGTTTAGATTAATTAATCCTGTTAAAACTTTCATTAATAGCGTAGTAAATGTGTGCTGTATAATGGATGCATTTAATTTAATTCTGTTTTTCTCTGGTTTTTTAAACTAATCCAGTATCACCTAACATAAAGCTGACAGTATTTTTTTCTAATAATTGCTATCAAATGAAAATCATATAAGATGAGAGCTTAGACCTCCATGCAGCAAAATATGTCAACACACATTTGAACGTACGCATGCAGGGGCTTTTTCTGTTGAAGTCACTAGAGATGCTCACATAATTAAATCTAAGCAGGCCACCAAGTGGTATACTGGATCAGGGCCCAAAGATTTAAAGGAAAAATCAATTCTTTGAAAAGCACCAAGAAATCCAAGTAGGGAAAGCCATAGCATTCCATTACCAAGATTTAGGAGAACAGTCAAAAATGATTAACTGGAATCAATTTGCACACACTGTATGCACCGTATTTAGATCACACAAATTACTTCATATTAGCAAATCGATACTTACATTCATTGCAAGCTCTAAGACTGATTATCCCTTGCAACTCTGAAAAGACTATAGAGCATTTTGATGCAGTATTAATTCATATAAGGATAAAGGCCTTCTCTAGGTGTATAGATTAAAACAGATACTTTTAAATGTACCTCTGATTAATAAAAAAACAAAACTAGAGAGCATCCACTAATGTGTTTTGCAAACAGCCAAAGAAAAATTGTGGTATTGTATTAGCAGAATCCTATTCTTTTACTGAGCAGTGTGTCGTTTAGTACTTATCCCCATAGCACTCCGATCCCATTGTAAACAATCATTGCTATAAATAGACTAGGTGAACAATACTTGTTCATTTGGAAATAATCACCAGATCTACATGAAATATTTTAAAACAAAAAGACCTGTTTTTTCAGCAAATATCCAGTTGGAATAATTTGGCAACAGTATCTGACATACAAATCCATCCAAAAGGGGCGTGTAATACAGTGACAAGTTGGCTGGAATGAGACTTGAGAAATACAAGTTCTAAACTGGGTGCTGTCAGTGAGAATATATCCACTAGTAATAAAATAGGGAGGTGCAAACTCATTCTATTTGCTGGCAGAACTGTCCTCAGCTGAAAACTGTGAGATTGTATGACCAGAGAGCTGAGCTAACAAGCCCACTGAGAGCTAAAGCAAATTCCTGCAAGTTCAGGTCTCTGCTTATGTGATTATTCAGCTTTCAGACCAGACCCCTCTCACCTCCTAAGTGAACTGGTTTTCAGTCTTGGGCAAGTCACTTCATCTTTTTGTTTCCCCTCCCACTTTCTATATCTTACCCACTCAGAGTAAAGGGTCTGCAAAGCAATGCAGGGAAGATCTCAGCTGAGACTTCTAGATGCTTCTGTAATATGAACACTAGCAATAAATCAGGAGAGGATAATGGAAGTGTCAACTGAATCCTAAGTGTAGCAGCAGAACTGTAATGTACTGTTCTATACGTTACACGTAGTACTATTCTTCAAGAAGAACCTTGCACAGCATGGTTTATTCCACAACAATAATAAATGCATTCATGATGCATCTCCAAGTATTGCCCAGCACTAAAAATAAATCACAGTAATGTTACCTTCATTTCTCTCCTACAAGAAGATAATACTTTCAGGATGTGATGCCATTCTGTATAGTTTTTGACAAACTGGAAATACTTTAATGAAGTACTAAGACTGTACCAGGAGCATATGATTCATCTTGAGGCAGCAGTATAGAAAAAGAGAGAGCTGGAATAAGTGAGGCAATTCAATTCACATCCATTTAGCTGTGCTTGTTTATATTGTTATTCCTAACCGTTCTAGATTCCAGCAGATGCTTCCTTTGCAGCTCCTCCCATTCACCACGGTCAACATTTTCTAAGAGGTTCATGAGATGCTACAAGATACGCAGGAAGTGTCAGCAAGTTTATGTATTACTAGCCCACAGACACATCAGATAGCAAATGATGTGTAATTTTCAACTCTCCATTAAGGCAATGCTGCTTATTCAAGATCTGAGATATTGCCACTGCTCCTCTATCATTTCTCTCGCTAACCAGTAAACACACTTACTGATAATCCCATGAAAATAATTGTAAAGAGCATTAGCAAATTGTTAGCATTTTCCATTCATGCTGTCCTTTATTACAGGATGCTTGCTCAGCCCACACTACTCTTCATTCTATTTCGACAGATTTGGCTTTGTGATTTTTTAAAGTATCGTCTTCCTGAAACCTTAATAAATTCTGCCATGTAGCGGTTTCACTGTTATCTCCTAATTTAATAATGTTCAAATGAAACACATTTATAAGTTTCAGTGTCCTCTTTATGAATCAATGCCAACAGACCTCTCAGTGCATGACACGTTTTGTCCTGTAGATTTACCAGTATTTTCTAACTCTTCCCAAGAAAGTTTAGTGCATTCCCTTAGTTCCCACTACTCTACAAAAACATTTTTCTCTCCCTTACCACTGATCACATCTATTAGTCCTCTTGGCAGAAGACCTTCCTTTTTCTATTGCTAATAACTTTTTGAATCCTAATATATGATTCTTCTGAGCCTGATCCTTTGTCAGCTTTTGATCTTTTTAATTGCCTTATTATCATCTGCTCTCATACAGTGATAAAGACTTTCAATGTTTCATGTGCTAGGAACGAAAGGGGAAAAACGTGAGCAAAATCCCTCTTTGTTCCTGGGATATTACCACCCCCACAGTTCATAATCATTAGGGTGAAGAATTCATTCTGGCCTTCTGTTATGTCAAAGTTTCATCCTTTCAGTGGCCCCGCTGACTCTTTGCTATTTTGTTCGCTTCAGCAGCAAAATGAATTGATCATTGCTGCTCCTTTTGCCACCTACTATTTCATATGCTACTTTAACATCCCAGAATAATGATTTGTACTCACTTTGTTTTTGCTGTGAACTGTACGACTCATGCATTTTTATTTTTTTTTTTCTAAAATGTAGCTTCTTCTCTCTATGTATAATAAAAAAAAGCAAATCATCATTACATTTGCCCAGGGCCTGAATTCTATAATCTCAGTTTTAACATCCTTAACTTCATTACAAGAACACACTTTACAAATCGGAGATTTAAAAACGTGACTGAACTTCTGCAGATTTTCCCACCATTTTGAGTTCTGTCCTTTGAGAAGTTGGAAATGGCTCCATATAACACAGTCTCTACCACCCTCCAACATATACTGCCTTAGAATATCAGAATTCAGAGGCATCTGCCAGAAGCTTACACCAAGTACCACCAAAATTCTAATTTAAAAACTTTCCAGATTATTTTCTAATGATTTTGTAGCCCAGTTAATTCAAAAGCATATAAACTTCATCTTGCAAAATGAGATGGTTTGGTTTTTTCCAGTCAACCAAAACAGCTCACAGAAACGTGCCTGCTTCAACAATTTTCTCCAGAAGGAATCTTCAGGTCCACAGCGAAATTAGTGCTCAAAACAAAAGGTACAATTGGAAAGACAAGGAGATAGAAACACTTCTCCCCAGGTATAGTCCAAATCCACCCATCCCCAGGAGATAACCCTAACCATAAATTAGAGAAATAGTCTGCCCATTTTCCAGTAAATACTTGTTTATAATAACTAACTCCAACAGTAGAAGAACAAGATAAGAGCACTGGCTTTCCAGTACTGCAGCAAGAGTGTTCATTGCTTGTCAAGGAAACTGGGTTCCGGTTATCTTTTTTGTGTGCAGTCTGCATCACAATTTAGAAGAAAACTGGGATTATTTTTCTTCACTGTCTGCTGTTTAAGTTTTACAGGTCTGAAGAAGGGACATGACTCCATGTCTTTCATATCCTAGGATATGGAGATATCTTCTGATATTAGCCTCTGTCATTCCTTTGTCAAGCTCCGATTTTAGATATTGTTCTACTGTATAGAAGTAAATTTTTCATTTGGACAAGGCATACCAACATGCTACATGGTCTGAGTGCTACTTCCAATACAGGTAATCTTGCATCTTTTCCTGCAGAACAAAACCAATGTACTCACTTAAAACTTGTTACAGGGCTGTCCATTACAAAAGTGAAATTTGTACAGGTAACATTATTTACATTGCAGCTAACTGTAGCTATTTGCTTCCAATTAAGAACAAAGCATTCCTTCACCAACAAGAAATTACCCAACAGATAACCATTATACCATCTCATACCTCCAACGCTAGCCTCTGAAATGTCATTGCTATACAACTTCAGGTGAATGAGTTAGGTAATTGCTGTTGATCCAATGTGAATGTCCATTCAGAACACACAAAAACCCTGCATAAATCACAAAGTTTGCTTACTCTTTTCGCTCATTTTCCTGCCCAGAAAATTTTACACTTCACAGCCCTGATTCACTAAAGAGACCTACAACTTACATTCAATGGCAAGCCTCAAAACTAAAATTCATGACCCAAAAGGACATTTGATATCACAAATTGAATCAGGATACAGAATTCCTTAGCCTTTGCATCTACAAGCACTTCTCTTTCAGTGACAACTTCCCCATATGTCTGGGCATAATCTCAGGGTCAGACTGCTACAAAGAATGGGCTTCAAGGGGAGAACCAGTATACAGCACAGCATTCAATGCCAGCCTCTGATATTTACTTTATGAAGTGACCCACTGCACTAAATTACACCCAACAAGAAGGATTCCAAGCAAGTATGTACCAAGATGGAAAACTACGCCAGGAGCTCTTCAGAAGCATTAATTCCTGTGGATGCCCTGAAAGATAGTACAAGTTTAGTAGACACAATCTTGAACAATAAAGAAGGAATAAGGAAGAAAATTGGTTGTCTTGAATTAAGGAAGAAGATCTGTGGCTTTAAAGTACACAGCCTATTCTTTTTGCAGTACGTGTGTTTTTCTTCTGGTTACCTAGTGTATTTCAGAGTCAAACTGTCATGTAACGGAGATCTAGGATTGTGCTCACTGTATGATCCTGATATGTTAGTCTGACCACTAAGAAACATCTAGGTTGTTGGAAGTTGGTTTTTTTAACGGACACTTGATTGTATGACTTGCACACACAGATTAGGAGCACAAGAGTTAAACATTAGAAAGAGTTCAGGTACAAAGGGTAGGACAACAAACATTTTAAAATTTATCACACTGCGATGACAAAAAGAAATCTTTGATGTTAAAAGCCGAAAGAAAGTAAATGCACATGAAACTTGACAATTACTTTCAGCAAGTCTAAACACAAAAATTGCATTGTTCTCACTATAATTATTTTGCAGGTCTATTTAATTAAATAGTACAAACCCATGTGAACACTTTTAAACTGGTCTGCAACAGGTTTCTTGTGATTTAGTTTAAGTCAGTAAGAAATCTACTTAAGGTAAATCGATATAAGCCTTTTGTAAAACAATTTAGGAGTAGCTATATGAGGGCTTCAGGATTGTAACTGAATTGATTTATTTAAATGTGAGTTCAATTAAACGGGTGCAGCTTTTACATGTGGACAAGGCCTAAAGGTGTGACATATTGTCTACACTGACTCTATACCTACTTTTAATGTTTATTAGATTTTTAATCTTATTAATGTTATAGCCTTCTTCTGAAAGGGCAAAATGCCAACCTTATTTATACATACTGTGATCTAGCCCTTGCTCAAGAAACTACTGCCTCTTGGTAATCTCTTAAATAACTCCCATCAAAACCCCAAACCAACTTTACCTATTAAGGTGGCAACAAAACTGCTTATTCCCCTTACCGTTAGGATAATGAGTAACACATTACTCAAGTGATGGATTTCCTCAAGGCTACAAGCAGAAAATAAACAGCCCGACTATTATTAGCAGGTCTAGTGACAGTTTTGAATACCATTAGCCATGATGAGGCATTCACTGGCATGAACCAACAAATCTGAGATGGGATTACAAACCAGAAGCTGTTCACTCTTACAGAGAATCACACTTGTTGGATTCTGCGGGACACAGAATGAAAATTAACATGTAAATGACAATTTTAAGATATGAGGGTATAATGAGAATGGTGGTGGACCTCAGGTGGTCCAAACAATTTTCTCCCAGAATGCAGCATTGTGTAATAGGCTGCTTAATACATCTAATTATACTTTCTAGTAGTGTTCCACACCACACACACACACACACCCCCAACCAGAGAAGAGCAAGTTATGAACTACCTACTAATTAACAGAAGGATGATGGTCTGCTGGTGCCAAAGACTCTGGATTCTGGACTACAGGCATAGTAATCTCTAACTTTCCTTACTGGATTGTTCCCTAGCTGACTGCTTCCCAACACAAAGGGGAATCACTCTTTTGTAATGTCACAAGATGTGAGGCAGCTTCTGCAGCTACTGATCTTCCAGACAGGTGGGGAGGAAGCTGCATCCCATAGTCTGAGGGGGGATGAAGAAAGACTTCAAGGCCTTGGGACGGATGGTGAAAGAGTCTGGGGTGCAAGTTATTTTCTCCTCCCTCCTTCCATTTTCAGGTGATGATATGGGATGAAACAGAAGGATTCACTCCATAAATGCCTGGCTACAAGACTGGTGCTACAGGCAGGGCTTTGGGTTCCTTGATAATGGCTGGTTTTATAAGACACCAGACCTGACAGTAATACATGGGCAAGGTTTATCTCACACGGGCAAAAGGGTCCTGGGACAGGTATTAGCAGGGCTCATTCGGAGAGCTTTAAAGTAGATTCGAAGGGGGATGGGGTTGTAACTGGGCTTGCACCACTGGGGCAGTGCTCTAGTATTGATGAAGACCAGGAGGCCTCCCATGCCCCTAGGGTGAAATCAGCGTGCTCAGCTCGCTCTCTGAAATGCCTGTACACCAATGCATGCAGCGTAGGGAATAAACAGGAGGAGTTAGAAATCTGTGTTCGGTCAAGGGATTATGATCTAGCGGCAATTACAGAGACTTGGTGGGACAGCTCGCACGACTGGAATGTGGTCAGGGATGGCTGTGTCCTTTTCAGGAAAGACAGGCCAGCAAGGTGAGGTGGTGGAGTTGCTCTTTACGTGAATGAGCAGCTTGGGTGTACTGAGTTCTGTCCAGGGGCGGATCAGGAGGGAGTTGAGAGCTTGTGGGTGCAAATTAAGGGACAGGCTGGCATGGGTGATACTGTTGTGGGTGTCTAATTACAGGCCACTGGATCAGGGTGAGGAGGTTGATGAGGCCTTCTACAGGCACCTGATAGCGGTCTCACAAATGCAGGCCCTGGTTGTCATGGGGGACTTGAACAACCCTGATATTTGCTGAATGGCCTGCTCAGCCAGCCATCCACAGTCCAGGAGGTTTTTTCAGTGCATTGATGATAACTTTGTGATGCAAATGGTGGATGAGCCAAGTACAAGAGGAGCATTGCTCGATCTTATCCTCACAAACAAGGAGGGTCCGGTTGAAGCACTGAAGGTTGAGGGCAGCCTTGGTTGCAGTGACCATGAGATGGTAGAGTTCAGGATCTCATGTGGCAGGAACAGAATACCTAGCAGAATCACAACCCTGGACTTCACTAGGGCCAACTTTGGCCTTTTCAAGCAATTGCTAGGGGAAATCCCATGGGACAGAGTACTTGAAGGTAAAGGGGCCCAAGATAGTTGCTTAGCATTCAACGACCTCTTCTTCCGAGCTCAAGATCAGAGCATCCCAAGAGGTAGGAAGTCAAGAAAGGGTGCCAGGAGACCTGCATAGCTAAACAGGGAACTGCTGGGCAAACTCAAGGGGAAGAATAGAATGTACAGATCATGGAAGGAGGGGCTGGCCACTTGGGAGGAATATAAGTCTGATGTCAGAGGATGTAGGGAGGCAACTAGGAAAGCTAAGGCCTCCTTGGAATTAAACCTTGGAAGGACAACAGAAAGGGCTTCTTCAAATACACTGCAGATAAAACAAACACTAGAGGCAATACAGGCCCACTGGTGAATGAGATGGGTGCCCCGGTGACAGAGGATAAAAAAAAAAAAAAAGCAGAGTTTCTGAATGCCTTCTTTGTCTCTCTCTATACTGCTGGAGGCTGTCCTGAGGAGCCCAGGACCCTGAGACCCCAGAGGAAGTCAGGATAGAGGAGAAGTTTGTCCTTGTTGATGACGACTGGGTTAGGGATCAGTTAGGCAACCTGAACATCCATAAATCCATGGGTCCTGATGGGATGCACCCGCAGGTGCTGAGGGAGCTGGCGGGTGTCATTGCTAGGCCACTCTCCATCATCTTTGTTAAGTTGTGGGGAAAGGGAGAGGACCCTGAGGACTGGAGGAAAGCAAATGTCACTCCAGTCTTCAAAAAGGGCAAGAAGGAAGACCCGGGTAACTATAGACCGGTCAGCCTCACCTCCATCCCTGGAAAGGTGATGGAACAACTTATCCTTGGTGCTGTCTCCAGGCATATCAAGGATAAGAGGGTCATTAGGGGCAGTCAGCATGGCTTCACCAAGGGGAAGTCATGCTTAACCAACCTGATAGCCTTTTATGAGGACATAACCCGGTGGATAGATGATGGTAAAGCAGTGGATGTGGTCTATCTTGATTTCAGTAAAGCATTTGACACAGTCTCCCACAGCATCCTCGCAGCTAAACTGAGGAAGTGTGGTCTGGATGATTGGGTAGTGAGGTGGATTGTGAACTGGCTGAAGGAAAGAAGCCAGAGAGTCGTAAGTCAATGGGACAGAGTCTAGTTGGAGGCCTGTATCTAGTGGAGTCCCTCAGCGGTCGGTACTGGGACCAGTACTACTCAATATATTCATCAATGACTTGGATGAGGGAATCAAGTGCTCTGTCAGCAAGTTTGCTGATGATACAAAGCTGGGAGGAGTGGCTAACACACCAGAAGGCTGTGCTGCCATTCAGAGGGACCTGGACAGGCTGGAGAGCTGGGCAGGGAGAAACTTAATGAAATTCAACAAGAGCAAGTCTAGAGTCCTGCATGTGGGGAAGAACAACCCCATGTACCAGTACAGGCTGGGGGCTGAGCTGCTGGAGAGCAGCTCTGGAGAAAAGGATCTGGGAGTCCTGGCAGACAACAGGCTGACCGTGAGCCAGCAATGTGCCCTCGCTGCCAAGAAGGCCAATGACATCCTGGGATGCATTAAGAGGAGTGTGGCCAGCAGCTCGAGGGAGGTTCTCCTCCCCCTCTACTCTGCCCTGGTGAGGCCTCATCTGGAGTACTGTGTCCAGTCCTGGGCTCCCCAGTTCAAGAGGGACAAGGATCTACTGCAAAGAGTCTAGCACAGGGCCACTAAAATGATGAAGGGATTGGAACATCTCCCATATGAGGAGAGGCTGAGGGAACTCGGCCTCTTTAGCTTGGAGAAGAGGAGGCTGAGGGGGGATCTCATTAATGCTTATAAATATCTCAAGGGTGGGTGTCAGGAAGATGGGGCCAGACTCTTCTCAGTGGTGTCCAGTAACAGGACAAGGGGCAACGGGCACAAACTGGAACACAGGAGGTTCAATCTTAACATAAGGAGACACTTCTTTGCTGTGAGGGTGACTGAGCACTGGCACAGGCTGCCCAGAGAGGTTGTGGAGTCTCCTTCTCTGGAGACATTTAAAATGGGCCTGGACGTGTTCCTGTGTGACCTGATCTAGGTATTCCTGCTCTGGCAGGGGGATTGGACTAGATGATCTTTTGACGTCCCTTCCAGTCCCTAACATCCTGTGATTCTGTGAAATGCTGAAAATAACACCATCATCTACAGAGAAAGCTTAGCTACTACTGCATTTCTGGCAAGTTTCCTGCCCTCAGTTCTCATGAATATGTGGACAGTTGTAGGATTTACACTAAAAGGAATGCAACATTAGCGTGACTTGGAAACAGTCCTATGTTTTACTTCGTCCCTTTAAAAAGGCAGACTTTGATCATGAAACTGTGACTCCTGAAACCCCTAGACCTCAAGTCTGTGAAACTGTCTCTAAAAAACTTTAACCAGAACGGACTGAATGCTACCAGACCCATTTACTTGAAATTAAATTACAGTGCCTTGCCACACAGGCAGATTTACAGAAAGACTGCTGTTCCTTTTCCAGGTACATCATCATTATAATCACATTATTCTATGCAACAGCATAGGATAATGCATAGGAATAAATAACACTAGGTTAAATTCAGTGGATAAATATGAGGATATATTTCTACTAGGTCAGCTGTGGTTTTGTAAGAAAACTAAAAAGCTCCTCTCTTACATCTTTAATAATAAATAGCCATGGAGTCAGTTATGCAGCCAGGGAGGGGGGGAAGAAGACAATAATAATTAATCCACAGCTACGCCATATATTGTAAATTAACAAGTATCATCATATTTTAAGGGATGTATTCTAAGTAATAACCATTTATACAGTACTGTAAATGTACGCAATAGATTACAAAAATCTAAAGACATGTTCCTTTGTCTGGATTGCTTACAAGCTACCAGTTATAAATATTCTAATCAGGTTTTTATACCTCTCCTGTCAGTGTGGTACTGGAGTGCCTTTCTATTAGTGCATTAAGCTACATGACTAGCATTTTTCTGTCTTTTTGTCCCCAGGTGGAAAATTGCATGTATTTAAAAATAATTAATATTTTATTTTTTATCTATGATGTGCATGCACTTTTACTTGCAAATGCAGACAGAACAAAATATATCACGTTTTACTGTGTTGAATTTAAAGTACTAGGCAAGATTGTTGTATAAAAATAAGTATATTTACATGCTGAACTGGTGAACAACAGCTAGAAATGTCTTGAGGAATATGTTTTATACCCTTAACAACAAATATTTTTCATTATTCACATTCCAGAGTAACCACTGAACAATACCTTGGATGGATTTTCAGACATTCCCAGTATTTGCCTAACTTTGCTCCAGCTGGAAGTTTTTTCACGTAGCATAATGGGAGCAGAGTAGGGCCACAGCTTAGTGCATCTGCAAACTCCAGACTCTGAAGCCAGTGTGAGAGCATAAGCACACCGGAGAGCTCAGCGCTCCCTGACAGGCTGCTCAGGGACCTAATTAATCTGCCCCAGTTCACTTCCAATCTGATGTAGCTCTTTGTTCCCCTCCATATGTATGAATTACAAACTTTCTTCCTGCTACATCAACTGTACTCACCCTAAGTTTGCTGTTTCTCATAAATAGTTACAGTTAACTTCACCACAGTAATATTCTTAGCACTTTCCAGTTTACAGTAGGATCCAAAACAGAACATTTCAGATACTCAAGTATTACACTGCAGTCGTCAGTTTTAGAGAAAATTTGTGTCACCTCCCAGACAAGGTTACACTCAAACACCACCTGTGAGTTATCCAAAGAAATTCCGTGTCTGTATTATATTGTGCTATTTTGGACATTACACTGACAATTCATGCCACTACTTTCTTTTACTACAAATCGTTACTTCTCCTTTCATCTCCAAGATACAACCATCCAGAGATTTCAAATCTCAGTCAGTTGTAAATACACATTTTACTCAGGTTTAATAGGAAAATGATCACGTACCAAAATATTTTTTTTTTCCTACTGGGAACATGACATAAAGGGCATTTAACTGAAGATGCTAATAACATAGATTTGAAATAAATCTGTAAAACTATTTTGACACTGCAAGGAAAGCATGGAAATGCATATCCAGTCTTGAAAGACATAAAAGCCAGATCAGTTGTCAAAAACAATGGATCTTTCCACCTATTCAGTATGCTCCTGGCATTTCCTAGTGGACTAGACTCCCGAGAACAGCTATACAAACTCAGAAGCCAGGGAGGCATTATACTATCCCATAGGAAAATACTTCTAACTCAGCTATCCTACCCAGATTTCAATAAATGGTAAATACAAAATGTATTTCTGGTTAATTTTTTATGTAGAGATCTCCTTTCTCTCTTTACACACACACAAAAAAAAAAAGTGCAAAAAGTACTTCATAGCAAAGTATCACAAACCCTGCAGCAGAAAGATGTGAAGATCTCCATTAACGAGAAAGTTTTTAAAAGAGTGGTCTGAATTATACAGCAGCCTGAAGTTCAGAGTGCATTACTGTGCCACCATACACCTTCTCCCAGTCTCATCCCCAAAACCCAGCAGTCATTTCAAAATGATCTCTCTTGACACTAACTTCACTAATTTTTGTTTCTATAGTCTAAAATGTCAAAGTTTTGAACTACATTCCTCCTTCACACACCAAGACCTATCCACAGAACTGTATTTTTAATTGCACTATCAACAAGAATGTAATTATCATTCAAATAGTTTTATTGTTACAATACTGTCATGATTAGCATTTGCAGAGAAATTCTGAGCTCGGAAAGATCGTTAGGGCTGATTTTTTAATGCATGTGTATCTTCTCTTCCCCCTGTATTGACACTGCCATCTCTTCCCTCTACCCCATGCTGCTCCACACCATCTTTCTAAGCATCCCTGTGATTTTTCTGCTGCCCAATAGATAACATATGTAGTGGGTAAAAAGTTATTTTCATGCTGCCTGACTTGCTGCCTGTGACCAGAGTATATCAGAGCTGACTTGTTCCTGCCTTTCCCTCAGAGCACTGGGAGGACAAACACTTAGTTTTGTCTCTTCTGCCCAGCTTTGCATATTCATAAAACTTGCAACTTCAAGACTTCTTCATTCAAATCTAGGTGAAGCTGAACAGCTGGTTCAAAAGCTACTGGGGAAGGATTATCAGACAAGCAAATAAGCAGTCAGACAGCTTTCACCCCTGCCCTCAGAAAAGGAGGACTGTTCAGAAGTTCACCAGCATATAAAGGCAGCAATTGTGTAGCACTTCTCTAGCAGAGGAAACCAGAAGAATTTCACTGCTATTCTTAATGAGGCCAGAATAACATGAGTCAGAATAACACGAGTACACTCAGAATTACCTCTGTTTCAAAGATCAGAGACCACCCAGTCCTGTCATTTTCCCAATACATAATATTGCAAATATGTAACAGCAGAGAACTAGGACAGCACACTTCAGTGTTAAAATACTATCTTTTCAAACCAGCTGTACTTGTGAGTTTTAAATCTGCATGTGTTAAATATGAATCTCATTCTGTTAGGACATCTATCCGTGATTACAAAGCAATCAAGAAGTGAAAGGGCATATCCAAACACATTTCTATGTTTTATTTCAATCTTAGAGATGGATTTAAGTTTAAACATGTCTTTTTGATATATTCAACTGAGCCAGCCAGTACATGAAAAAAATCACATATTTAATACCACGATTAGGTCCAGACCAACAGCGGGAATGACATGGTGGTTAGGATGCAGGAACAGCCAAACTCAGCTGGGGGTTTTCTGCAAATTTCCTGTGCACGCGAAGGTAAAACACTGTGGCATAGGACCACCAAGATATTTACATAGGTAAACTCTGTTCATTCAAGAATGCTTGGAGTCTCCATCTCTGGAGACATTCAAAACCCATCTAGACATGCTCCTGTGTGACCTGATCTAGGATCCTGCTCTAGCAGGTGGGTTGTACTAGATAATCTTTGGAGGTCCCTTCCAACCCCTACAACTCTGTGATTCTGTGACAAACAGTACTTGAATAAAAGTACACTCTAAATGTCTTTGTTGATCCAGCATTTAAACAATTTTTGCCTCCCTAAAACCTGGAAAATACTGTTTGCTTGCCACACAGAGGTTTTGAGAAGAAAAATAGACTCAGAAAATCCATGTATGCAAAGCACAATCATATTTTGGCAAAATCCTCAACCAGTAAGAATTAAAGTAACTAACTCCTCAAGCATGTTTTAGGTTGCTTGTGGGGTACACAAATCTTCTAACCATGTTAACCTCACTGGGCCTGATTCCAATCCTGATGAAGAAAAGGGACATTTTTAACTGACCTTAAGTAAATTTGAACCTGACCAACCCTCCGTGTTAGCCAGTGAACTGTGTATACATCTCTAGTCCCGCTGCTTTAACGGGACTGTACAGATCGACTTCGTACTGAATGCATAGCAAGGCTACACCTGCTGAAACACATTGAGCCCCAGAGCTCCTCAGTCCAAGCGGCAGGGCCTTTCCAACCGGAGGCTTAGGACAAATACCCTGCAAGTCTATGCTCATCCCTCTAGCTGGTATTCACTGAACTGCCTGTAAAGTATTATCAATCATCTTACATTTGACAGCTTACTGTCAGAGACTTGTATAAAAATAGTATCTTATAGAATCTGTAGTAGATACTGTTTTAAAGATACATATAAGTCAATTTTAAAATAAAATAACCCAATGTTTTTGATCTTCATAATCAACTTAAATAATATTTTCTTTCATATTTTGATCATACTTAACTAAAAGGCAAACCTGTGCAAGTACTTCAACCATACAACATGAGAAAATCAAACAGATTTAGTAAAAATATCTTTAAATTCCAAAGTTATATTATATCTAGTGGCAAATTAAGGTGATATTCTAGAAAATAAATGGGCATACAAATGTATGAAGACAATACATTTTATTGTACTTCAGAGAAAATATTTAATATGGGATTTTAGATTTCTACTTATATTAACTAATCCAACAATTCAAAGACAATAAAAGTAGAAAGAAATTAAAAAAAAATCTTCAATGGCTACAATAAGATTCCTTTGGTGATCAAGTAATTACAATACTCAAAATATTTTTCCTATTTTGCCAATATAGTCTAAAAACAAATACAAAGATACATAAGAAATTTAAAAATCCACATTAATAAGGAGTCTCACAAATTCTTAATCAGTAAACAGTCCCTTCTACACTTTTAAACACAGCAGATTTAAAGCATGTGTCTACGTTTAGCCTCTACCCGGAGCCAAAGTGCAGCAGTTGCTCTACCACCCAATGACCCCTCCCAATTTGAGAAGAACAATCGGGGAAAAAAAGGGAGAAGCCCCAGTGGTTGAAGTAGAAACAGATTCATTGACATCACAAAACTAATACAATCACCAACATAAAGAGTACAAGGTTATGCTCAGCCTCATCCTTAGGATCAAGAGCAGGATCAGGAGGCCAAGAAGGAGGAGCCCCAGGAAGAGGAACTCCACCCTCAGTGAACTCCCTCCCATTATAATAAGCATCATGAAGTGGTATGGGATATACATATGAGCCAGCTGCCCTGACTGCAACTCCCAGCTGACTTGGGGCTACTCACGGCCTGCCTGCCATGGCTGGCCCATGGGTCTGTTCCTGGGAAACCAGGACAGCATGTTTGGACTGCAATACTTCTATTTTAAAAGATAAAGCAGATTTTTCAACCTCAGCTCAATTCATTAGTATGTTTTTGGAATTAGACTCCAAAAGCTACAATAATTAAAACCATATGTAGAGCAGAAATGTCTCATTTTTTTTACGTTATATTACTTCTTCAGCATTATTATAAGCTCAGCTTGCCTGATGTGAGTCTAATTTTCTACTCAATCTTAGGCTGGGTCCCACTGGGAACATGAGATATTGTGATTATTAAGAAAAGCAGAGAAAGAGGAGATTAAAGACTCCCCGCTAATGAGTAGAAGAGAAAAGAGAGAGATGTGCCAATCTGCAGTGTAGTACCTCTAAATTGAACTGCCAAAAATAAACAACAATAGGAAATCATCAATTCTTCATTACAAAGAGAGACAGTTTCAGATGCTCATAGATAGTAAGTGCAGAATGAAAAAAAATACTGATAAAAAGAGAAAACATCTCAACAGTGATATACAAATTATAATTTATAATGTTTGACTACTTCCCTTACAGGCTTTGACAAAACAAACGTAACACAGACATCCGTTATATTCATTAAATATTTGAAAAGATAGATGAATAATGGAGGTCTAGTAAGGTACTTCTAGTTTTATTAATTTCATATCTACTTATCTTAGCTAATTAAAATAAGGAACAGAATTCAGCCTCACTGAGAAGGAATGCAGTTTTGCTGTGGAGTGGTGCCCAACAACAAAAGCACAGAACTGATCAAAAAGGTGAGCAACTGTGCAGACAAAATATTTAGAAATGACAGTTCTCCAAAGTTGTCTGATGTACTCATTGGGGTTTTTAACCTCCCAAAATTCTCATTTACACCCCCTGTACTCCCAGAATCCTAATTTCACATAATCTATTGTAAAGAAAAATGTCTTTTAAGGTTGTCTACAATGCAAATCCTTTAAAGACTGGTACTGCAGCACCAGGTAAAATATTTCTGTTTGCAATATTATTTAACAGATCACCACCTCTTCAGGAGATGTTGACATATTTTACAAAGGAAGACAATTTTTAGATGGAGAAAATGAGTAAGAAAAATCAAATGCAATGCCTAAAATTATCTAGCATATTAATGCTGCAGAAATGCTAGTAGTAAAAATTTTTTTAAACTCACATTTTTACAAAGCAATATTTTTAAATTACCACAAGTAACTTGATGCTACTTGACAGAATTACCACAAAGATTGGTGGAACTGTACACCTAGCTAAATCTATTAGATGACTGCACAATATCCTTAAAGCACTATTGAGAATCTGGAAAAGAAAGAGCATTCTGACCTTGCTTTAACACAAACATAGAATTAACAGTGATTCGAGGAAGGTGGGATAAGCAAAAAAAAAATACAAATTCTTCTCCGTGGAAACTGAAGATACTACAGGGTGACAACATCTGCTCATGTAAAATTAGTCCAAGTCTTCCACTGTCTCTTAGAGTAGATTGAAACTTGTTCTATCTATCAAGTAAGCAGCACAATGAAACAAGCAAAACTTGACTCAGTGCTAAAAGAATAGAAACAAGAATATCCATGTTAAATACTAGTAAAACCAGATTGTAAGACGAAAGGAAACCTTTGTGGTCACCTAGAATTAGTATTCAAAAAAAAAAAAAAGGAACCTGTATACACCTATTGAGATAAAAGCAGATGCTCTACTCCCACTTAGAGTTCCTGTTTAAGCCTGTAAGGAGTAGACAAGTCACGTGGTCCACCATATATTAGGAGCCAATCATTTCACCTTCATACTTCGTGAAGTCTGTTAGGCAAGAAGCATTCCCCCATGTCTTTGTTCCCTATCCAAATGTGGTTTTTTCACTTACACCCTGTTTACCAACAATCTGTGTTGCCTTGAGTATCAGTGACCTGAGCTCTTTATGTTCAGATCTCTCAGTCTTTCCATCATCTGCACACTGTGTCACTAACGATGTGGTTTATTCCAGGGCACTGACAAGCCCTAAAATACTGTGTGGCTGGCCATCTCTGACTAAGACCACTAGGCCTGTATCTCTTCGATGATTGTTCATCACTCATTTAGCCACTCTTTATTAATGCAGTATGTACTGGAACAACTTTTTATTGTTCCAGCTGCTTAATCAAAATTCTTTGCCCTACCAAGTCCCCCTTTGCCATAAAAAGCCTCACTACATCAACAGCTCTCTAATACCTATCAACCCAAACTGTAATCTCATCAAAAGGGTGTCATATCAGCTTTATAATATCTGTGTTCCACAAGTCTAACAATTATTATTATCTTTATTTCATTCTTTATAATGGAGTCCTGTATCAGCCATTCCATTACTTTGCCTAAGACGGATGTCAGTCTGACAGGCCTGTAATTACCACTGTAACCTCTTTCACCCTTTCAAAATATTGGCATAACAATAGATGTTTTTCTCATCTTCTGGAATTTTCCAGTTCCAGTTTTATTGAAAAACAATGGCAATGGTCCACTGAACTCCTCAGACAGTTTATCTATAATGCTTGGACACCTGCTATAAAGAAACGCTGATTTTAAAAGGTCCAGGGTCAGCAGCCTGTGCCCATTTTCATCCTAATTGCTGAAACAAGGTATTTCAGCTTCAGCATCATCAATGGCTATCACTCTGTTTCTTTTTCACAGAAATCCAGGAAGAGCATTCTGGATCCACACTAACTTTGAATTTTACACATTAACTTGTAAGAAGTCCCACTTGGGAAAGGCAGTGAGATAATATGAGAGAAATAGATGGGGCTCCTGCTCAGGAAATAAAAACAATTGCAAGGGGAGAACAGCAGTCTTGGAGAAGCCAGTAAAGGTAAAGGAGTTTGCTTCCCAGGGTGAGGACTACTAAGGAATGCTAGGGATTTGAAGGGACTGCAGCAATTTGGCAGCTTAGGGAGAAAAGTCTGTAGCAGAAATGAAACTCCATTCAAAATGAATCCTTGCAAATCCAAAATTTTCATCTATTTTTTTCTCATCCCTAATTGTTTACCACCTTACAACTCCTCTGCTGTTGCTAACTCCTACGTGCTTCTGCTAAATCAACACTTTCCCTGGTAGCACTCTCTTCTGTGCCTCCTAAATCCATGCAGATGAGATCACTGAATACTCTTCAGTGGAGAAACTAGGTATCTTAGCTAAAAAAGGTGGACAGGTTAGCACAGAATTGAGAAAAGTAGCTGGTTAAATATGTAACAGAAATTTTTACTGACTACCTCTATTTTCCTGCATTATTATATGTATTTCTGCCTTTTCCACACAGTAACAAGCTAATACAATCATTAGGATTTTTCCCTCTTTAAAAAACTTTTTAAAGTCCTTAATTTCAATGGCCATAGGTTTCTCCTTGTGTCCTTCTTTTACAAATGTCTTCAATTCCTAACTTCTCATTTATATTCATTTATTCATTGCTATCAACTTTCCTTTTTTTTCCCCCATTTGTTTCATTATATATTACAGCTGCTCTCTCTTCCCTTGTAGCCAGGCTAGTTTTAACTGTTGGAAAAAATTAATTTAAAAATGCCAATGAACTGACCCTGAAACTTTTCACTCAAACTTCCCTAGTTTAATATAACTTTTGTCAAAACCAGCAGAGGACTCAGAAAGGACTCAGATGGGATGCCTTGGGACTGCCACAGGGCCACGCACCCTGCCTGGATTCCTGGCTGTGGGGAAGATCCACCAAGTGCAATGGCAAAACCCCAAAGTGTCTAGTTACCAAACCAGAAAAATAAAACCAAGATTTAAAGAAAAAAAAAAAAAAAAAAAAACCAAACGAAACCACACCACAATTTCAATTCCCAGTGCTTAAAAACAAAGGAATGTATATCTCAAACTCTTTCAAAATGGAGATGTCTCAACAGGGACTGCAAAAATACAAGAATCACAGAACAAGTAGTCTAGGTCTTAGTATATGTTCATTTACATTACCAGTCCTTGCTTAGTTATACATGGCTCACTAAATTCCAACATTCTGTATTTTCAAATCTGTTCATCTAACTCATCGAAAGTCTTGGGAAGTGATGGGTGTCTCTCTGGGTGAGAGTGACTGACAGGTGCTGTGCAGGCACATGTGTAATGAATGTCACAGACAACACGGGGGCCTCCTCAGAGAATGCCACTGGGAGAGACAGCTTGTCTTCTAGCAGTTTGTAAATAGAAATCCAGTGGGAGTTACATGGATTTGAGTTACCAGGCGCTTTATTCCTGCCTGCTCTCTACGGGAATCAGGAGAATAAACAAGTACTTTTCATCACAGCACTTCCCGTCCACAGTGGAAGACAGTGTCTATTCGAAACAGACTTTTACAAAGGATAATCTCTCTTTTGTTTTCTCAACATCCCAATTGTGTTGTTATAACTGCAGATATGGCCAAATAGTTATCACAGACCTTGATTTCCACAAAATGCATTTCTATGATGTGCCTATTCTCTGTCACGCAGAGAACACATGCCATGCACAAACAGTGAATAGGATCCTGAAAGCAAAGTCCTTTAGAGAAGCAATAAGATGAGCACGACTGCTACTGTTTAGTTTACTTAGTGACACCCAGACACTGAGCAGATAGATAGTTCGCCAAGCGCTCTCTCACGTATTTATGCAGGAAGCATGCTTCTAATATAAACTGTTCCTATTCAGAATAATGAACTCCATTGTATATTTGTCATGACCCTTTGCTTTTTTTTTATCTTTTCTTGTTTTGTTTCCCTTATTGCATCTTTCTATCAAGAGAATAGAAGAGCAAAGATGAGTAGCAATGCCTAGAGTTTTACCCAGTAAAATGCAGATACCAGGAAAGCCTTGGAACACATACACAGTTGTACTCTTGGTCTCCATCTCTCTAAGACAGCTGACAGGCACAAGAGAGTTGTATTCTCTAAGGCTATACTCAGGAACTGACACCTGACACAACAGTACATACATCTTCAGAAAAAGGTCTGCGTATCTTGTGAATGGCTAAGAGGCAAAAAGCCAGCAGGTGGCACTCAAAAACACCTACTGCTGCCTGGATGAGAGCACGATCTTGTGCACTACACGTGGCAGTTCTTTCTCAACGACATCTTGTCTCCATAACGAGACAAAAAACAAACAACAATAAAAATAAATTCCTGTTAAGCAGAGAGTCTGATTTTTAAGCAAATTTCAGAGAAACATCTCTGAACTCTTAGTCCCAGGTGAAATACGGACATTGCGTCGTCAATGGCATCTCAAAAAGTGACATTCACACAACCTGACTAGGTCTGCTCCATTTTCTTCTTCTCTTTACACAGTGTGATTTGCCAGGGCAAAGGAGATTTCAACGTGTGATTACATTTCTCAAGCCTCAAGAGGGAACAAATTGTATCACTCTTCTGAGACAGCAACCTTGTGGTATGGAATGAGTATCTTTTTCCACTGCCTTCAGAGTTCACTGGTGAAGTATCTGAACATCTGCACCTAATTGTCTGCACCTATTCACTGAAAATAATGGCTAGTTTTCTAATATTTTGGCTCCTTTTTTCTCCCACTTTCTTTCAATATGTAGCCATTTGCTCAAATTAGCATGTGTCCAAGCTCAAAACTACAGCTACAACCTTGCCTTGGTAGACATTTAGCACTGCTTTATTAATGATTAAATCAAGGTTGCTTCAGTTTCAAAAAAGACATCACTAATGGTCAACAGCCTCCTTTGTCAATAAATAACAAGAAGTCAGTGCTGCCTGTCATTCCTTGAAAGTCACTGAATCTGAGCCTGCTACTTTAAGCACAACTCTCATTATTTATTCTCTTTCTTCTACACAGCCTGTTATCAAAATAGACTTCCTTTCATATTCCACAGTTTTTAAAAGTTTAAAACTCGACATTTACAGGTTGGGTTTTTTTCTCCCCTAATTAGATTTCCTGAAAAAAAAATAATAAATTGCAAGGTTGAGCCATACTGCTAAAATTTTAGTTCCTACATTTCCACAGTTCCTTCCCAAGGCTATTCCCTACAATTTACAGAGGACCCTATATATGGGTCATTAAGAATGAAGCCTCTACTTTCTGTTCTTTTTAAAAGGCTAGCCATACGACTGATTCTTAGATCAAGCAGACTCTCTAAAGTGGTAAGACATACAAAAACATTCAGAGAAGCCACAACAGTGATAAAGTAAAAAAATGCTTACAGCTTTTTTTTTATTTATACATATATATATATTTAATATGAACCCTATTGTTCACCCGGTAGCAGGGCGTTGTCAGCACAAAAAGAACAAAATACACACATCCCGTCCCACCATGAAAAAATCCAATAAGAGTAAAACTCCTTATTCAGATATATATACACAGTACACAGCTTGTGAGATAAAACTATCGGCTCAGAAGTACTTCAAGACATAATAAAAATTCATACGGTGCTTCAAGATCCTTCATACTCCAAGCACAGAGTCAGTGTTGCTGAGTATGTCTTCTAATAACAGGGGAAAATGCTACAGGCTCAGATTTAATTATTTAAGTGATACTAACCTGTATTTTGTTCCCTCTAAATGACCAGATGGGATATTTCAGAGGTATTTCTTTTTTTCCTCCCCACAAGATGGAATAATATAGCATACATTTCTAAATTGGTTCTGTTTTATTGCTTTTATTAAAATATTTACCCTGTGTATATATCCAGATAGGCCCAGGGTTGATTTTTTAAAAGTATTTTTATTATTAATTCCAGTTAAGCACGCAAATAAGTAAATAAATCTAAGTCTAGTTAAGGAATTTGTTAGCCGGCTTTACAAAGAGCAAACTATTTTTGAGTAAGCCAGACCCAAATTTTACAGTCCTGATTAAATTACTCTCAACCGTGAGGAGATCATTTTCTTCATCATTGAGTCAGAGCTCTAGCATAACAGTCGGATTTCAAAGGCAATGCTCAGAAATTGTCAGACTGCACGGAATTCTCACATATTTCAGACTTAACGTTTTGCAAGCTTCAATTTCAAGAATATTACTGCCCCAATTATTCTGCTGCTCATCTCACATAAAATTTTAATTTAGTTAAAGGTGAAACAAATAAGGTATTGAAATGTTTATTATAAAAGAGAACAAAGCAACATTTGTGTTTATATTTCCTCTTTCCCCTAATTTTAAGGAGGCAGATTCTTTCACGGAGAAATCATTCATGTTACTGTCACACTACATACTTTGCTTATAGCTATAAATTAAATATCAAGTACAAGTGAAATGCATTTTAAACATTAATTGGAAATTACATACCTACTGTACAGTGGATGGCAGGAAGGGCTCTAAGTTGATCCAACTGTTTTAATTCATTCTGGCTGACTTAATTACACGACTTTTGCTTTTTTTTTTTATTTTTTGCAGCTGGATGGTAAATCTTCAAAAATTCTGCCTGTTTCATGAGATTAAGAAACATCACTATACATTGGTAAATTTAGAATGGCAGAGTATTAGTGATTCACAGAGAACACAATGTAGCTAGTTAATACCTTTTCCATTCATGATAAGGCCACTTCTGTGAAAACCAAAAAAAAAAACCCAAAAAAAACAACCCAAACAAAAAACCAAAAATCAGACCAGACAAAACAAAACAAAACCCGACAAACCCAACCAACCAATCAATTTCACTGTATTTTTCTGGACTCCTGGCTTTAAAAAAAAATTCAAAAATCTTAGTATTTAAGGCCATTTAAAATGCAAACATATAGAATGACTAATATACCTATTTATTTATGTATACATTAAACACATCTGTACATGAAAATAAAGTTACCTGCTTGCACCCATCCTTGCACCCATCCACATCCCCTTCCCAACTGTCCTACTGAGTGAAGTGTCCAGGATTTGTCCATGTGTACACAAAAAAAACCCAAACACCTTTGAATGGACACTTACTTGGGAAAGTGGATATTTTCAGACTTTGATAAGCAACAAGTTTTCACTACTGCCAGTGACAGCAGCTTGAACTCTGGCTTCTTCTTTATCCTGATGATAATTGCTAGTGATAGCTGAAAGTACCACCTTTTTTGTGATAACTCTCTTTATCTGAGAAGTAGAAAACCAGCATGATCAAAAGATTTGCATAATAAATTTTATTAGAAGGTTTGGATTCATAATGAGGGAGATTTTTTTTTTTTCTCAGTTGGAAATGGTTACTAATGCATGATATATAGGCTTATAGAATTCCAAAATGGAAAGCATTTTTTAAAGTTATATACGATATAAGACAGTTCCTCTTTGCCTACGATTTTTTCTACAGAAAGTTTTGCAAGCCTTGGACAGCCTCAGTACATGACATGGGTGTCAGAATACTTTTGCACGGGCTGTAGCTGTACACAAAATGTTGACATTTGGAAAAATATTGTTTCTTTTAATCAGATTTTTATCAAAGAAGTACAGTCCTTCATTCTAAGATGAGTGACTATAATTAGATGGTTCCCTAACCAAATCCTCCTACTCTCCCAGCTTTTGATACAACTATAAGTTATTTACTCATAGAATAAGCCCCGCCACCAAGTTAATGAGATGCACAATAAATGCATCATTAATTTATGCTAGGTACTATTCTGTTCCCTTTATATCTATTGTTGTTTTCCTCCCACAGCACTCAAGCTAATTCTAATTGATGGTTTCCATCAGCAAATTAAAAAACAATATACTCCAGACTACAGTGATGAAAAACATACAGAGTAAAACAATATGTTCTAAGAGAACACCACACTTTGTTATCTTTATGGTGCAGAATGAAAGGCAAATTAGTTAAAGAATGCTATGCAAGTCTTTTCATTGCTTTTATGATAATAAGAAGATAGTCCTTATTTGTTTTGATTGGATGGTACAAATACATTGTCCTGTTACAATTTATTGATTTGGTTGAAAATCAGTAGTTGCCTGATTTAATACTTACAGGTGTTTCCTTCTGATAGTTTACATTTGCAATTTAAATTGCATTTAGAAAGCTTAAATGACTAATCCTCAACTTGTAGGCACGCTCCTCTATGGAAAATATAAATCCAGTGTCAAACACATTTTTTTTTATTAAATATATTATTGGTGAAAAAAATGTGTTACTTGGTCTGCTAAACGGAGAATCACAAACTTTTAGTAGGGGCAGCAGAAGGAGGCGGGGTGGGCAATGGAGGTATTTATAAGTTGCTTTCGCAGGTGTCTGACAGCAACCCCAAGCTAATTGCGTTTTTCTTGGTCTACACACAGAAATAATTTTATGCTCTTACAGGGAGGGCAGGAAAGGAGCTGCAGTTTATTTTGGGCTCATCTGCAGTGCTGCAAAACATCAGGGGACAGAGGGGGCCCAGATACAGGGGTACTCACGCCAGGGCTGGTATTTGCCATCAGGAAATTTTATGCTATTACAAACAGAGAGCGAGGCTCCTCATCACTAAAGAGCTTAGGTAAGCAGGGACAACACTGCAAGGGGCCACCAAACCCACTAGCATGCATCTTGAACTCGGGAACCGTTCTGCTGTTTCCTCCCTTCCCTCCCCACCACCCAACATGGCCTCCAACCCTCACCCGTACCCATGGGCTTTCCTCCCTGCTCCCTTCCCCACATGTAAGGATGAAAACAGAGCGCCCTGTGCAGGGTTCTGAGGGCATCAACAGGCCTTCACTGTGGGCTTCAGCAGCCTCACCTGGGGCCCACCCCTCCACCCCTGCTCTCCAGGCACCATTTACCTCAGCCCCCTCAGAGCTAACTCTCCAGCTCAGCCCTCAGCCTGAGGGCCACCGCCATGGGCCTCACCTGGCCACTGGGCAAGGGTGGGGAAGGCCTGGCTCTAACAGTACACAAAAAATTTAATTTTGAAGTTCTTCCTCCTGTTCTGTCATGCCTTGCCAGTAATAACCAGTCCTCTTATCTATGCTTGCAAAAGTTCCCCAACCTCAGGCAGGTGTAAGAGATGAACAGTGTAGCTTTATGACTAACATGATCCTCTGTAACTGAGCAGTCCAGAAACAAGCAATATAATCATGCCTTTCACGTTTGATGATATTTCTCTAATATTTTCTCATAACTGTTCTTCATCTATTATCATTATTAGCCCTGTCTCTGACCAACAAAAGAAGCTACACCGCCATATGAACTTACGCAGCTCCAGCTAACTAACTGCACAAGTAAACAGCCTTCAATGAGAACAACACAGTTATAATCTTTTTTTTTTTTTTTTTTTTTTTAAAATGGGGAAAATACTATTTTAGGGCAAACACCTTTCCTTTAATGTCTGTTGATTTCTGCAGCTTTTGTAAATTAAAAGAAACTATTCTTGACTGAATACCTAGCAATACGTTAAAAAAAAATCTCTTGTTTTGACCTATTTGTATTACACTCCATTTAAACTGTTTTCCTGTAGTTAGTTTTTAAAAATTAGCGGAAAACACAGTTCAAAATATGCAAATTCTCTATACAAGATGTTAAGTCTTCACTTGAAGCCTTGCATGAAGGATGATTTAAGGATTTGATGCATACACTACAAAGTGTATTAAGCCCAATTTTCAGTTTTAACCCAAAGAGTTATTTTTAAAACTGCTCTCCAATTACACTGTACCTTCAACAAATAAGATTCCTGCTTTCAAACTCCTGGATCTGAAATGCTCCCTCCTGTAGTCCCAAACAGTTGGGGCAGAGCTACAAGGAAAGAATTAATGTTTCACTGTGCCTACTTTCTCTGCCCTTTAGTTTTGCAACTTTATTTTGAGCACAATTTATCCTGTGCCTTGTACACATGGAATATAACCTGGGAAGTAAGCAGCTACTTGCCTTTCCCAGGTGGGTCTGTCACCACTCCGTACCTCTGAGTAGAACATGTGCGATGGAGCATTCAACTTGAGGAAGCTAGGAAAGAGGTGCAGTCTGTTATCAGTCCCAGTAGCATACAGTGCTGTGATGTGCATGAACCCAATCTCTTGACCTTTTTAAAATATTAATCCAATGCCATGTGGGTACAACCTTCTGAGTGACATTACAACCAGGCTCCACTGCTCCATTTGAGCAACTACGACCCTAAGAGCTGCAGGTGAATGAAAAGGCAGTAAGAGCACGGTTGTTACCAATCTGAGTCTCCTCCAAACCAACAGGAGAGCTCTAGACTTACAGAAAAACCAGCAGCCAGCCAAGAGGTTTAAGCCAACACCAGCAGGATGCCATTTAGAGGAACAAACGTCATTTCTTAAAAAATAAATCACAGACTGTTGGGGAGTCTACAGCTACCAAGCCACACTGCGAGCAGCCACAGGCATTGATTCTTCTGTCAAAGTGCATCAAAGGAAAGGAGCTGCAAAGAGGAAGAGCACTCTAAAGGCTTGCAGAGGCAGAAGGTGGTCGTTTCAGGGTACTGCTATTCAGAGGAAGTATTGTGCTTGTGTCATTCACTTTTAGCATGCAATTAATATTTTAAAGATGTTCTCAAGAACTTTTATAATTTTATTATTTTTCACTTCTACTGTTTTAATGCCCTCTGAGAACCTTGAAAATCCAATGTCTTTCCCTATTAATTTTGTCCTTTTCCATTTGACACACTCATTTAACTGGTTTTCTTAGCAAGGCTCAAACTAAGGTCTTTTCCTTTCCCTCTTCCTTCCTTGTTTGCAACGTTTGGCTTGCTTCACATGCAGAGTATAAAATAACTTCAAGTAAACAACATAGCACACCACAAAGAACTCAGCAACTTCATCTCTTAAATTCCCAGGGGATGATCAGGAGCTGAAGATCTATCCCACAAAAAGGTACATCTGTAACAGCAGCCATTAAACAGTGGGTAAAGAAATAAAAGGATACTTAGTGGTTTCAGATAGCTTGGGTCCAGGCATCCTAGCATTAAAAAGTCACATATCCAGCTCAAAGTCACAAAGTCACCTCAAGCAACCTAGGGCCTCCACTACAGATCTAAGGTAGAAATACCAAATCCAAAGCTAGTCTTGAAATCCCTAACTCGGCACTTGCCTAACTTGAAGGTATCTAAAGACTGGGTATATTCCATGTTGGTTTTCCAAGCTACATTCTTTTACAAGTTACTACTGTTTCTTAATCTCACAGATGCTCTCCATGCCCAGGACTGACTGACTTTAAAAGAACTGACACTTTTAAGACAAACTAGTATGCAGGCAATCACACCTGTGCCTATGACGGGCCAAATCCAATACAGTCTTTAACAGTACAGTTAAAACACATCAGCTTGGATACTTGGTGAGAGGGTCTTGTAGGTATCTACTTTGGCAAACAAATTATGTGGAAAAGCTCCCCTAGCAGCCAATGAAAGAGGCAATTCAAAGCAAAAAGGAAACAAGCTCTGAATTGTATTTAGGAAGACACTGCCTCTCTACTGACAACTGCAGAAGCCTAGCTAGATAATTTTTCTGGCTAAATTAAATGCCTATAGCAAAGTGCTAATGTCAAGTGATATAAAGAGCTCCCCTTTGTCCTAAAATGCAAAGAGATAATGAAAATAGCATTCGGTAACCCTTCATTCAGTAACTCAGGTCCTCTTCTCCAGGCTGTTAAAATCTTGTAGCCACTGACTGCTGAACGTAACTTGCACAAATGCTGTAATCAGAGAGTAGATGCTAATACTCGTCCCTTCTGCAGGGATGCTTAAGCTATGCGAGTCATAGTCTTACTAATGCTGTCTCTTTTCTAGTGACTATTGAATCCTTTTCTACATAGTGGATCAGCTTCAAGGGCAAATTTAGGATTGCTGTTGAGATTGCAGCCCCACTCAGATTATGATTCACATCACTTTCCTGGTTCTAAAGAGAATATGTATGAAGCACAGCAGCAGCTCTACGACTATCACTCCTGCCCAGCTCTGCTTCAGATATAGACAGACACATACTTGCTTCTTAGAGAAGCACTTACCATTAGGGAACATGCCTTCCGATTGGAGGTGTTGCAAACGGAGATCCCTGCTTACAGCACTGAGTAGCATGGTAAAGATGGTGGCATTTCAGACATGTAATTTATTTGCTATTTCCTACTTAGTAGTTAAGCAGTTTGCTGTTCTCACTGTGTGATTTGAGATGACTTTTGAGCAGTTTAACTCGCCACATACAATGCACAGGATCATAGATGAGTTACCCAAGGATCTGTTTGCAGCACATACCTTGCAGATATTTACATTCTTTATCAGAACTACTCACAGTGGAAGAAGTCACTGCAAGCAATCAGGTTGTCAAGAATGTAAGAGAACTAATATGTGGATAAGTGTGAGAAAGTGTTTGACAGAACAATGAAGGTGAGAACGAAGGCTGTTAAGGACAGCTGAGCTGCATTAAGGAGATATTTTCATCTGAAGAGGATGTGGATTTGTTAATCCCAAGTGGTCAAGAGAAACAGCAGAATAAATTTCATTCATTTAATACAGCAGCAATATTATGCACTCACCAAGCCATTCTGTGATAGAGTGACCAAACACCAAAAGACAGACCCACAAAAGGATTAAACTTAAAAGGCTGTTTATGTTTATTATCCTTTCCCTTGGAGCATGGGGTCTAACTAAACTATAAAACTTCAAATTCCATGAACTCTTGGGAAAGCATGTGACTTCCCAGCATTCAGAAAAAGATCATCTTCCATGTAACCTTTGATCTCTAGATCCTGGGATCAAAGAAAAGCTATCCTGGCATCATATGAATAGAACGGCTTTACAATTTGACAGGAGGTAGCAGAATTATGTCTTATCCTCCAGTGTAGTGAGGAAAAAATCCTTCACACTTGTATTTTAACTTTCCTATTTTAATGGAAAATAAACATGTCTGCTTACCTTTGTGTCATGACAGAGGCAGGTTATCACTCACTCAGGTATCCTGTGTTTCTTTTGGCCTCTAGAGTCGTATTCCATTAGCAAACATACTTACTTTTTGAAAATCACAACTGGGAGAGTAGTGATGTTAGTAGGAATTGGTTTTTATCATGAAACATGCAGCAGCATGAGATTTTTCTTTGTTCCCATATTCAAATGGACAGTTGAAAATACTGATTTTCATTTAAAACCAAAACAAATAAAACCTCGATCAACTGTGGAACTAATGAAGCCTAGCCTGATACAGCTCAGTGCTCTCAGGGCCCTCTCAAAACACCACAATAAATCCTGACTCTTACAATCATCAAACATAAAATCACACATAAGACAGCAAGCTGGCTGCTGCCACACAGGATGTATAACATGTCAGGGCTTACCCAGCTTTCTTTCACTGGAGTTGGTAACTTTTTTTTCTCTTTGCATTCCATTTACCGTTTCCAGAAAAAAAACACAAAACAAAACAAAACCAAAACAAAAAAGTCCCCACAAAAATAAAACAAACCACAAACAGCTTAAGAATGCTGAGACTTCAACCCTTATTTCTAATCTGATTGACATTGGCTGGCTAGGTTCAAAAGTTATTGGAGAGAGTGATGCACAGACAGAGAGGTCTTAAACTATCATTTCCCAAAGAAACTCAGTAAAAAAAGTTTTATAGACATGAAATAAACAGTTTAAAATGTGACTACATGCACACCGAAACCTTAAAAGAGAGAGCCAATTTAAGTCTTTTGAAGCTTTTATATATTTGTATTTTATATTTAGGCAAGGGAAGGCCTACTAAAAATACTTGAGGACTGGCAATACTAAATATAATACAAGAACATCTTTGTAAAACGTGACCATTTTGCTTCACAAGCAGCTTTACCATGGTCAGAGAGGAAGGACTGCAAACCAGCTGTTCCTTATAGCAGCTAGGTATTAGGAAGGTTTCTCATGAATCTAGCCTTCTTGCTCAGGAAAAAGCTTAAGTATCTAGTGCAGGTAGTATTCTGCTACGTATGATGTCCTTTCAGTTAATAAATAAATAAACAAATAAATAAATAAGAGTACAAAAAACAGACTGTAAAGGCTTTAAGATTCACTATGCTTGCTTTCCTTCCTAACTAGTACTCTGTTTATAAAGATCCAGTTAGTCCAGTAGCCTTGTTTGCAGACTTTAGGTCAACAAATGAGAGGATAGATACACTTCCGTGTGATTTGGGAAACCAACATGAGTATCTCATTCTGCAAATTATACTCAGAGGAGCACTTGCAAAATTCTACAAGCCTAATGTGATTGTAAGATTATTTGATGAAGTACATAAAACATACACATTCATATAAAAAAAATCATCAGTGGGTCATGGATAATTCAGAGATAGAAAAACTGATTAAATCCCAAAGCAGCTATATACAATGAATGGCTTGACCTGCTCTATTCAGTACGTGCATATTGTAGAAGTCAAGTATATTGGCTCTTTCCTGACACTTCATAGATCTTTGCATATATTATTCCAGCTATTCC
Organism: Podargus strigoides; assembly: GCA_028020825.1. Taxonomy (NCBI): domain Eukaryota; kingdom Metazoa; phylum Chordata; class Aves; order Caprimulgiformes; family Podargidae; genus Podargus; species Podargus strigoides. The sequence goes on from CM051621.1 coordinate 69,867,918, forward strand.
ATAGATTAGAGTAGGAAAAATATGTTAACAAGCTGCTTCTGAAAAATCCAGCAATTACAGTGATCTCTTAGCCAAAACCTGAAAATCCTTCACAGGTTCCATTAAAATTTACTTTAAATTTTTTCTTGAATAAGCTATGGAATACAAACCCAAAGGTGTTCTACACTTTTATTGGAAAAAGGCCTTCACTTTTTCAGAATAGCAGTTTACAGGTGCTTATTTGACTCTCCAGCCAAATAAATTATTATAGGGTTATTTAGAGTCCTGTTCCAGTAGAGTTACTCCATGTGTGAATGCCTATTGATTTCAGTGGAACTTCTATTACACTATCTGCTATGAAGTCTTATTTCTTTCTCATTTAAAATCCTCACTGCTGTGTTTGCTCATTTCATTTTATTATTGGTTCAAATCGTTGTGATATTAGATTTAACATATCCAGAGTACATCTATGAAATGAGAGAGACTACAAATCAGAACGCTAATGATAAAGATGGTCACTCACAAGGAGAAGGCTTACCTATTTTCTTAGAAGACTGCTAGATATAAAGAAACTTAATCAGTAAATGACACTTAATCTTTCGTAACTCTAATATACCATATAATCTTATTTGCATCCATTGTTTTTACAGAAACCTCCTTGCAATGCAAGCTTAATTCTATTTAATAATTAAAATTACTTAAAAGCAAAATTGACTCCTTACAGGTACAAGCACTGATTATGTTAATTTAAATTATAAATGCTGTTTCCTCAGTGTGATCATGTATTTTTAAGTCTTTTAGACAATCATGCTTCAAGCCCATTTGATATGGAGTATACGAACTGCTAACTTTCATATGGTAATAGGTTTCTAATTTCATGTAAATCTTTTTTTTTTTTTTTTTAAACTGAAAGCATTTATCTTTTATTCATTACCTAATCCTCTTTACATACAATGGCTATATGAAATATCAGTAATAATCTTTTTCATCCTTTTGATAGTTTGAGAATTTTATGCAGACCAAAATTTGATTTTCATGTTTTCTGGCTGCAAGGCTTTCCATATTTTGCTTGGTTCATTTGCTGCTCACACCCAAATGAGGAAACTCTGATATGAACGCGTGCAGGCCCTTACAGCACCTGTATTTAAGGCTGTCTGTGAAGTAAATGTGCCTACTTGAGCACATTAAAGCTAGGCAAGGGCTTATGTGCTTTGCTGGATTTTAAAGAAACTTGATTTTACATTCAAGGCATTATAGCCCACCATATGACTATGGTCTGAGATGACACCATGTTAATAACTAGCCAGGTTCCATGTACATGAAGAAAGAACACTGAAGAATAAGTTCTTTATATATCACCTACAGGCTGTTTACAATTAAAACTGTAGAAATTTTTTTTAACCCTTCATACAGTAAAAATAAGAGCATACAGGAATTCCCTCGGTGGGTCACTGATCAGACTGACTACAAGTGTTCAGAGCAGAAAGAGAGAGATCCTGAGACATACCACCAGCTGCTCAGCAAGGTAAGGTGGTTGCTAATCATGAGAACTGCTCATTTGCCAATTAACCAGGGAATCAAAGACACAGTCAGATTTCCACAGTTGCAAAGATTTACTATCCCTATAGCTCAAAAAGAAAAATCTGCCAGGTATTTGCCCTTTCTTTAAGGTTACCTAATATATTATCACTTACTAAACTTTTGCCATAGAGAAGGTTATCAAGTATGAAGCACCATATAAAGTTGTATTTGATACAGCTTTAGCATTTTGCCTGTCCTGCTGTTTGTGAAGGACAGATGCCACTATGCTTTCACATGTTGATCCTTACCTTACACTATAGGGTGTGACCTGACTGAAATAAATAATGAGAAAGCTACCATTGCAAAGGAAAAAGTACCACATTTCGGGCTGACCTTGCAACACTACACCTCATAAAAAGGTAAAATGACCTGAATGGTAACCAGAAAAGCTCTAATATGAATGAAAAGGGAAGAAAATAGGTGAGTGTGACCTTTAACTTTTCAGAAGATTCAGTTCTTTCTAACATCCCCTTAATTCTGTATTTTCTGGTAGAAAAATTCTAACCTGAAATGGGGGCTGTATCTGGGAATATAACAGAGCAAATATACTGTCAACCTTTCTTAAAAGAGTCAGTGCATTAAATATAAAAAACAATGGAGATACACAAAAATCCCCCACCAAATAACCCAAAAAACCCCACGCCCTTTTGGTCAAAAGCAGACAAAGCAGACAAACAGTTTAAAAAGAGCAATAATGCAAATAAATAAGCCTATAAACACTACCAGACTACAGTGATGTGTGACATAAATTCAGAAAGTTATCCTTTCAGGGAGGTGTCCAGTAGTCCAAAACTAAGAGAGCTCTTGACCATGGCAAAACCTCTAGTGTTGAGGAAAAAAACCATAATCTATTGTCCAGATAAAATGATGGAACTATTATCACTAGTCGAAATGTTGGAACCCTATCTGGTTCATCATTCAGTAGTTTATTACCAGTTCTCCTTCAGAAAGGACTCCAAGTAATGTCCTTTAATGTTTCTGTAAAAAAGGAACGAAATTGCACTGTGTACAAAGTAGGTTCTCTAGATGCTAGATAAGCATGCAAACACATCAGGAGTTTTCCTAATTGCTTGCTAGGTGGATGGTAATTTGTCTGACAGTCAGTTCCAATGTAATAACCACAGTTTTTGCACTCCATTTTCAGGGAGAAACAGTTCATAAAGATAAGGTCACTCTCCGAGAATTGAAATGTCAGACAAATCACCATCCAACTTAGAAACTGTGCCTGTAAAGGAGGCTGGTGTGATTTGTGACTCTGGGGTTTGTTCGTATTCCTGCGAAAATCACTGTGGAGCTCATTTGTTCCAGAGCCTGCACAACCAGAACTCCAGCATGAGGAACTCACAGAAGGCATGACCACCAAATGCGCTGCTCTTTTGTTCACAGAATAGCACCTTCCAGAGGTCAAAGGAAAATAAGTCTGATAAGCTGATGCCAAGTCATACTTCACTGCAGAGATGGCTGACTGAAAGGGGGAAAGTCAAAGATCTGTTTGAAGCTTGGATCATCCAGTATATCCTCCACAGCCAATTTTGCAAATACAATACAGGAAGAGAAAAACCTCAGTGCCTGCAAGCAGCTTAAGAGACTGAAAGGAAATGCAGGGCTGTTTTCTTACAATACGAACGCTTAGACGAAGGTTCAGTCATTGGTTTATATGTGTTTTGTTTGTTTGTTTTTAAACATGCATACCCAAATTTTTATCACCTCGTGAAATTAAAATTACCAATTTGGCTATTTAAAGCTGCTTTTTAAATAGTCCATTATGTACCTTCCATCCTATACTAAAAATTCCTACAAAGCTGAACTAAAATCTAAACTTTTATAGGAACTTAAGTGATACTATACCAGCTATCCTATTTTTAATTCCCTTTTACCTATAGGAATGAGGCTCAGGTTAGGGAGTCTGAGTTCTGCACATACATCATTACAAAATTTACATACATAAGAAAAGTCAACAGGAGGCAGCACAGAAAGTCATCTATATTAGCAAAGAGTAAAATACAGCTAAATATTCATCATCAGATATCTCATCTATAGTTTGCTGCATAGTACTGATTTTCCTATATCTGAAAAGCAAAACAGAGAAAGAGTATCCAAAGGAATTTTTGCAAACACCTGCACACTCAGGTTTGACGCCCTGCGCTGCCTCATTTTGTGTATCATAAGTAAGGGGTTTAGCCACTGGCCTCACCATACATTAGAGGATGCAGAGATACATATATGGAGTGCAAATCTCAAAAATATTCCTGTGTAGGATCTTCTATTCAAGTTACCAATGTCAAAAATCTACTTTGAAATAAAGAGGTGGCACATTGCTTAAAATCCCACCTGTGCAGCTTTGGTCAAAGTTGGGCTTCAGCCAGGTCATTAGCAGTGTAACTTTATTGCCACATCTGATTTAAGATCATTACCACAGACTGAAACTGCAGGGTTCAGAAGCTGCAGAGCAGGGGCTCAGTGTCTAACTGCAGTATCTATTTCATGCTCCCAAGTGCATTTATGGTCGGTATTAATGCAACTGAAAAAAAAAAAAAAAAAGAGGTTTAAATAAATAAATAAATATCATCCTTCCTAGCATTTAGAAAAATTAAAATTATAGAATAAACCACCTATAATAGGAAATATTTCTTACCTGAATTTGGCCTAATTATGTCTATTCAACAGATAGATTTAAAAAAAAAGGCCAGTTGTGCCTTTAAAGGTGGTACTGATATTACCGTACCAGTATTCACTTAATTGGGTCACGCACAGCTGTACTGACTGACAAAGATAATTTGGTTACACACAGATTGTTCTGATTTGCCCCTATTGTACTTGAAGTGGATATTCTTGTAAAGGTCACTATTTTACTGAACAATTATTAGGTGCATCAGTAGCTACTTTAAGTGATGTAGCTAATGTCACCTGGTGGATTCTTTCTCGAATTGCCTGAATTTAATATCTGTCTATGAAGGCAGAAGCCAGACACTGCAGGATCTGAATCTGTCAAAACTATGAACGGTTCTTTAGACTTACAAAGCTCGGGGGAGTAAATATAATTTTTACACTACACATGGAGAACAAGGGCACAGGTAAATGGAGGTGGCTGACCCCACATCACAAAGGATAGGTGTGCCTTAACTGAAAATTGACCCTGAGTTTTCTTACATCCAAGACAAGAACCTTCACCTCTAGATCATCCTCCCAAGTGCAAAGATAATGGCCTACTAATTAAATAAAAACTATTAGATGTGCAAGTCTTCCTCACACTCTATCACTGAGATTAGTAGGTTTAAAAGAGTGTGTCACTCTAATCTTCAGAGAAAAGTGGTTTAAATATATTACCTCATCACTTCCACAGACATCTTTTCCATTATCATTTTAAGGGGCTGCAACAAACGGAGGATAGATGGGAGAAAGTGTGTGTTAACATTAAGAATGCTTTTTTGACAGTCTAGAAAAATATTGGCCAAGGATCTGTTTTCAATACATTCACTATTGATGTACTATTAAAGAAGGTTTTTCTCTCTTGTTTTATACTTCGGTACTTGCAGCTGTTAATAGATTAGCACATTTCAGTTCCAATAAAGCTATCCCATGTGGTCTGAAGTAATTTAATTATTTCCAGTGTGAGTTAAATAGTCATCTTTAAACACAGCTCTTTTTTTAAAGTGGGTATTTTTGGTTCAATTCCACCCTGGCAAAATCAAACAGAAGTCATCTCCTGAATATAAATAAAAATTTGAAACCATCTGAGTTATTAAAACACATACAAGTCCAAAATAAAGCTTGTGTTAATCCTACTAAGATAAATCCAAAAAATTCAGATCACGTCTACTGAAATATTTCACTGACATAAGATGAACATTTCAGCCTAGGAACAGCACTGACTAAAAACTGTTAAAGACGCATGTTTCAGCAATGTTTTGTGTTGAAGGTTTTATGATGAGAAAATTTTGAAAATTTGTCATCTAAAACTTCATTCTTGACTCTGCATATTTTTCTTGTAAAATATATTAAAACCCTGTGACTATAAAGTATGAAAATTAGAAATCAAACAATAAGGACCCAAGTCAAAGACGCTTAATCGGAAAAAGAAATGCTCCATAAAGGTGGCTTTGCACTTCTTTTGTAGTTCCTTGACTAACCCACTTCCCGAATAATAATTTAGTACAGCCTGAGGTCTTCACTGAGTTGTGCCTCCAGCTGTGTAGCCCAGAAAAGCAGGTCTAGCTTCAGGAGACTGCTTTTTGGAATACAAAGGTCCTTAATGACGAGCCTTTAACCGGACAGTTTCCTCTGTGCAGAGGAAAATCTTGCCTACGTGGTTAAGCCAGTTTTTAAGCTCTTCTGCAAAAGAAAGATAGTGAAAATGACACGCTGAAAATCAGTGTCCCCTGTGCAGGCAGACACGACACCACCACCGACATCTCACTTTACTGGTAAATACAGGAAGATTTAACCAAGCAGTTGATCTTTTCTTTTTGGTTTTCTTTTTTTTCTTCGCTAGATCAACTAATTTCTCAAGTGTCAATCAATAGGTCAATCCCCAAGCACAGTTTTAAACATTTGGGGGAAGTAATTCAGCTTATTAGAGTTGTGTGTGTGTATTTTTTAAGTCCTGGTGTTTTGCTTTAGGAGCTAGTGCACTCTAACAGCAACTACATTTAGATACTGTCCATGCTGTATAACAATATTTGTTACCTCGAGAAAGACAAGGTGCAAGAAAACGTCTAATCAAAGAAGGGATCCCACTTCATTGTGAGCTATGGAAAAAACAGAATTTTTTTTTGCAGTACTTGTGTTCTGTTTTTAACCTATCTATAAGGTACTATAACATAATCACAGAGAAAACAAACGTCACTGCCTAACCAAAAGCAAACTTACATAGAATAATTGAATTTCCATCCAATCTCACTAACGGGTATCCTCAACATAATTTATGAACATTTCATTTTGAAATATTTATTGCACTTCTTAAAGGTGGATTGGTAAAGATCACTTCAGCTCTCCACATTACTTCTCTAATGCTCATGCTTTAATTGAGTTTATCCATCAATGTCGCATAGTGTTTGGAGAATGAATGCAGGGCTAGAACTGTTAGTGCTCTGTATGGAAAGGACTTTGATTTAATTAACAATAGTATCTCTGTAGAGAAGTTAAAGGCTATATTCATTTTGTTCTAATAAATTGGATTCAGGCTCTTTGTTTGGACAGAGAGTGGTGAATGATGTTCAGGTCTATTTCTTAGAAGTGGCAGGACGTGAAAGAGCGATAGGCTGCAGAATGGTACTGAGTTCAAACTATTAAAAAAAGACAAATTATTACCTCACCTTATTAGAAACATTCCAGTAGCACTGTACCATATACCTGTCCGTGAAACTCTATTGCTTCCTTGCTTCTGTGTTGGTTTCACTTGCCAGGATCAAAGTTCAGTTTCAAAAACCATACTGCAAATACAGGTATGGACTTCCACCTTGATTGCATGAGACATTCTTTGCTGCTTTTGCCTTGGCAGTCAACTCACTGAAAAGGCTGAGTTAAGACAATTACTCACATGAGGTATGCATTCAAAGACCAAGATACTTTGAATGTGTATTGATGTTACCAGATGAGTCTCATTCAGTGACATGGTTTTCAATACATCTTAATTTGTTTCACATTTTGTACACTCCACTGAGCATCTTCAAAATAATAGCCAAATAAATTTCTTTTTAAAAACAATCACCTTGTGGTTAATGCATGAAGCATAGAGTTGAGCTTGGACCTTGAAATACATAGAAGATAACGCTCACTTAATTTCTCCCTAAATATAATTGAACACCAGCACAGGTAGAACTGTTTTCCAATATTTGATTAAGGTACAGAATACAACATTAAATGGGTGCATGATGAAATGTATCCCCTGCTTTTTATAGTAACTTCTAACCTAATGTGTCAGAGAATTGTATTTTGTGTGCCATGCAGTAATTGAAATACTATTATAATATACTTTCTGCACCTTGTGCAGCACCTAAGCATCTTATCTTTTTTAAAAAGTGGCAAACTCGGTGCTCTAGAGTCAAAAGCCAGAAGAGATACACAGTCTAATTATGGCTCTGTGCTCAGCTGAATTACACCAACTGTACATCAGGTTCTTGAATACTGAACAAGAGTTCACATAACATATATAATTGAAGGGTTAAAACCCAACTTTATTTGCATGGATGTGTTTTTATACTCCTCAATATTATTTGCAGTCAAATCTATAAACAAATATTTTTATATTGGTCTTTCTGCCCTGGACTGGTTCTTAAAATGGTCAGAACAGAGTCATGAAACAATAGTTTACAGCTGGGAGCAGGCAGTAACAACTCATTATAGAAGTACCAGTAATGGTGGTTATTCTCATTTTAATCCAGAAATCTTATGTTCTAATGTCAGACAACAAGGAGCAAGAAACTTGCAGAAAGATAAATCAAACACCCTATTTCTGGAGTAGAAATACGCTAATCAGAACCAAAAGGGAGGACTGGTGTTGCTAAAGGAACATGGGGCCTGAGAAAAAAGCAAGAACCACTGATAAATGCTTCAGCAAAAGCCAATAGGAGATTCCAAAGTATTGATTTTATCTTTTATCTTCCTAGACTATATGAACAAGCAAATAAACAGCAGGACAACATCAAAACCAAAACTATTCAATAGGGAGGACAAAGATCAAAGTGATCTTGAATGTATTTTATCATTGTTTCCTGCTGGTAAGTATTGTTAAGTGGAAGCATAATACAAATACATGAAAGTAAAACAAGTCATGCATTTTGTACTAGGAGACCGTACATAATGTTTAATTAGAGCATCTAAAAATATACCAGCATAAGTTTAAAGACACAAAAAAAATAGGGAGTATTTTTAATTACAGAGGTTGAATTTAAAAATGAGTAATTCTATAGGTTTTTTTAGAGCACTTCAGGCTGAATCCTCTGTGTGGGGTTTGTTTAGCTTTGTTGTGGTTTTGTTTGCTTTTTGAAAGACACAGAACAGGTCATAAGCTGTCACCATTGATAAACAAAGATGATTAGTTGCCTCTCATTAAAGAGGATAACAGTTCACCTAGCATAGAAACATTATTTGAATTGAGTAGTCATATGAATAACTCTCAAGTCTGGCTGAGGCACTGTTTGATTCAAGGTAGCTGTAGTGAAGAATCAAGTACCACCTAAAAATTATCCCCTTACGGCAAGGTAAAGCCAGTTCAGTATCCAGAAAAAAATTAAATAACCTCTATACTGCACTTAAATGCCATCAGGCTTGAAATGGGAAAAAATAAACACTATTTTATGTAATCTTTCACAGACTCATTTTTCTATGGGGAAGACACAAATAATATATCTAGTTAATTGTTTGAAATCAAGAAATGTTTAATATCTCAAGAAGCATATAGTAGAATGTTCTTGATGTCCTATATATATAAATTTAATAATAGGATGGAAATTCCTATAAACAAATTATAAGTATCCCTTACTGCGGAAGTTTGTTTACCTTCCTGTTGACTGCACACATCTTCCCACTTTCTGAAGATTTTCAATGGAGCATTTCTTCTAATAAGAAACAGAGACATAAGAGCATCAGAAATATTTACCTTTTTAAAGAAGTGTTCTGTGATTCAGAAAGGGTGAAAAGATTATTATACACATGTAGGTAAGATTGTCAAGTAATGTAAATTGTCAAAAGTCATTGAAGCGTCTATTACAATCGATATCAACCAGAAATCTTCCCTGTTCACATCTTTGTAGTTCAACAGTTTTCAACTTTTAAAACTCTGCAGTCCACCAAGTTTCCCAGTGAAGAAGCAGATTACCTCAAAATTTTTTCACATAGAATGTTCTGGAACATACATTAACTTTTCTTCTGCTTTTCTTAATTTTGCTTTGCAATTTTTTTTGCAAACAATCCACAGATCCTCACCCCATGTCTGATTGAACACAGGTCAAAAAAAGCCCAGTGTTCTAATTATAAGCACCTTGGGCAAGCAACCTCTGGTAACTAGACAGCAGGTACCATTTGGAAATCTTTTATTTCCGTTCAGTCCTCGATTCCCCCATTACTCTGGACTGTAGATGCTTTAAAGTTTTGTTATTCTTTATTTAATTCGTATTTTTCACACAAAAGCCAGTTAGAAAATAGTGGCTTCCAGAAGGTTCAAATAATTATTATCATTTTCCTTAACAAAAAACTGAATGAGCATGAAGCATAAGAACAGGCTGCCCAGAGAAGCTGGGGAATCTCTATCCTTGTGGGTATTCAAAACCCCATTGCACAAGGCCACAAGGAACCTGCTGTGTCTGGACCTGCTTTGAGCTGGAACTTGGACTACGTGACTTCTGGATGTCCCTTCCAACCCACATGATTCTGTGACTGTGCTGGAGGGGACATTATAGAGGTGTGTTAGACAATCTTAGACATTCAGCAACTGTGCACATTTCAGTCATGATTTTCTAGTGATCTGCAAGCTTCCATGGCTTTACTCATTATAATATTTTTGTCGTCCCACTGCTATACTTTTATAAATTCACCCAACCCAAATATCCTCCAGAATAACAGCCATGTTAACTGCTCTTCTGGGCTAGATTTGTTTTGAGCAACTCCTATGTGTATCATTGTCCAGCACTAAAATTCAATGTCGGTGTAGGTCACAGACACCATACTAGCAATAGGTAGATAATCATCCAGTTACTGGAAACAGTGGTAATTCTAACAGACTCAGTGTAGCTGCCCAGAAAGCAAAGTGTGTTCCCTGAGGGCTGAATGATTTTGGCTCCATTCTTTACAGTTCTGCTCAAATTCTTAAGGTAGCACAGAAGGACTTAGAATAGCTCACAGAAACTTCCAGAAAATAATCCTAGATACAGGAAAGGAAGTTAATGTGATGCCAATGAAACTGAGAAATGCAGTACTTCTAAGCCCAAAACAGCACAAATTTAATGCACCTATTGCACTACATTTATTTACACCAGAATCATCTTGTTTACAGTCCAGATACTCCTAAGACATGGCAGTCACAAGTTAGCACCTGCTTGACTTTGAATGTTAATTTAAGATTTTGGTTGGTTGGTTTGTTTTTTTCTTTTGTTTTTCATACAACTGTACAGTAATGAGGTGGGTGGTTCTGCCTCTAGAGAAACACTGTGAGTTAGGGTTGACTTAGTATTGAGCACTTATGGCAACTACCACGCTGTTCATTGTTACTTCTTTTATCCCTGAAAGCAGCTTAGATCACATCAGTGATACAAGCTATGTAAATTCACCCTTATTTAAAGTTGCATAAATTGGATTCTTTGCTTTCTGGAAACCAATGCCATGTTCTTTACAAATTATCTGACTTCTTTGTTCCTCAATGTACAGTTCTGCATTTGCTCAGTGACAGTTATGTACCTTATTACATACTATTCATTCAATCTTAGTTTCACCTGTAAATAATATCAGAATGATTTTAAATTTTCTCTCAGAAAAATTGAATAATGTGGGGCTCTTTCCCAGACAAATCCAAATAAACTTTTTCCTCTGAATATTAAAGCTGATAATGAAGTATTAAGATACACCAATTCTCATCCTTCTAATTGAAACAACAATTATTGTGATTGTATTGATATTGTATAATGTGGTTTTTTCGACTGAGATGCCCTCTATAGGTGCATGACAAAAGCCCACCACATCTTCACAACACATTGATATAGAGTCTCAATATTTTTCTGGTGTCAGCAAGTAGTGCAGTTTGAAATCCTATGGCCTCTGTAGTAGCTAGTCTACCCAAAAAAAATAACAGTTTATCAACTTGCTGAGTTAGATCAAGCAGCGCTATATAATTCCAAGTCCCATGTGGAGACCAGTGTGGTTCCACATGATAGAATTTTTTTTTCTTACTGTTTACTCAAAAAAAGTAGGAAATTTCACACAAAATAATTGTGTTGAAGGTTAAGACTGAGAAGCAAAGCACTCCAAAAGGCAGGAAAAGAAAATAAAGGTGTACTGTGCAACACAGCTCAGATCCTTTAGGCACAAACACTACAAACTGAATGCTGCCTTGCATAATATACACATACACTGTGTTCCTTTCCCTTTCCTTCTCCCCTCTTTTTGCCTCCCAGCCAAAATGACCCACTCTCATTAGAAAAAGGCCAAGTTCTGTGAATGAGTCAGTTTTGTCCTTTGGAAAAGAGGAATGGTGACATCAAAACACATGGACCTTCTCTCCTGCGACCCTAATACTGACCACTAGCTGATGTTTCAGATATAGTATAAGAATAAAGCAAGCAAATGGTAAAAAAATTCCCAAGAGTCCAGTGATTTGCAGCTCAAGGGTTTATAAAACTGATGTGGGGACTATCCAAAGCAACAGGAACTGCACTTTGAATTCAGGAAGTACTAGATGAATACTAAGACTGACAGAAAACTGAACCAAGCCTGACACTCAAAACTAGTGAAAACTTTCCACTCTAAATTTTGTTCTGCACTAAAAATGGCTAAGAAAGGGGAAACAAGGAAACTCTTAAGACTGCTGTGAAGATAAATTCCTTAGGGTTTGTGAAGCAGTTCAATACTAAAGCTAAAGCATATAACAAAGGAGCACAGAAGGAAATTAGTAATTTTGTACTCTCTGGGGTTTAGATGGCAAAGTAAATAAGGCTTAGGGGCATGTACCATATGATTCAGTACAAGCAAATGTTGAACAATTAATCCCATGGTGACCACTGTACATCTGTGTATAAATTCATATATAAACTATATATATATACACAGTGTAAAAGGCATGGGTCCTGTCAGGGAAAAAAAAACCTCTACATGAACGGGTAATGAAAACCTTTCCAACTGTACATCCATTGAGGAGCTGAATAAAATTTTCCATAGATATCCCACATTCTGACATTTGAAAACTTGGTATTCTGTTTTTCATACTGTATTTCTCTGTAGTGCAAAATATATATATATAAATTTACACAAATTCATCTACTAATTGACTGAATTACTTTTCAACATCCTTTGATACACAGGAAATAATTTCCCTTTGGTTATGTTGCTTTTAAAGATACATATAGAATATATAGACTCGAACTATTTGTTACATTATTTTAAATAATTGCAATAATTAAATTTGACTTAAGTATTGTAACGTGTTTTTTTTCACTCTGAAAGCTCAGATACTCAATTTCTGAAAAGCTGAGGTGTAAGAAATAACTATATGATATCCACCTCCCACAAAAACAGGGCTGCTGAGAAGATATTCTCCTCCTCCTCCCATAGGTTATTTTGACATATAGCTTAATTCCTTAGTAACACTTCCAAAGGTGTACTGAAACCTCCAGACTACTTAAATACTACATCAGACCCTGCACTGCTGAGCCTTGACCTAGCCTGTCCCAACTATGGGACTTGCTACATGCAAGATCAGTTTATAGAATGCTGCCTTGGAGCCCAAGAGAAGTAACAGTGCAAGCCATACAAGCTGCCAAATCCCCACAGAAGATCTGCACAAGCCCCAAGTGATGTGGAAAAACCTATGCTGTATTTTGGTAGCAAGATGAATTTCACTCCAAGAGGAAACATTGCTGAGAGCAGTGAGAAGCAGAATGATAGCTCTCAATACAATTTTATATAAAAGATATTGTATCCTTATTTTATGTACAGATCTTTTAAAATTTCTGTCTTTAGATGTGTGCTTCTGTACACACTTTCTCTTTCTTAAATCACAGGAGAGTTTTTTCAGAGGTTTCACTTGACAAATTTACCTCCTCTGAAGTTTTGCTTCACCCCTCAGGAACTATAGCAAAAGCTCATAACAGCATATTGCAAACTTTTAAAACTATTATTTAGATTGTTTGGGAGAAAAGTCTGGGTTATAAGAAATCTAATCATTAGAAAGCCTTTGGGTGGGTTCTGATTCTAGACTTGTTCCTGTAAAAGTCCAAGTTTCAGTCCCAGGGAATTCAATAAGCCAGAAACATCTGAGTATACAAGGCAGCAGCATCTTCCCATCCAGCATCAACACAGAGAGAAAAATGAAAACTAGTCTTCAGTACATGCAGAAGCTAATAAGTGCTGTCTGTGTCTAGCTCTCATTCCAATACAGGTCCTGCTTCCAGCATTTCGTAAATATTTGCTTTTACTTCCGTGCTATGGTTAAGTGAAAATTCAGGCTGTTACTAAAATGTCACTAAGCAGTGTTTCTGAAGATATACATTTGAAAGCTATGTCTAAAGGTACGATTGATTCAGCTGACCTTTCCATGTTATTGTGAATATAGATATTCCAATGGCTAATGCAGGAAGCTACTGCATGTGTCACACCATACTTCCACTTGCTTTAACCTTCCAGTGTAAGTATGTTTAGAGGTACCAAAATGTCAGTACCAGAAAAAGAAACACACCGAAAAACTTCAGCTATAATGAAACCTATGAGAGTTTTCATTTGCTTTTACCTGAAGAGCACAGGTTAAAAGATTAAACTGAAGGTCTTCAGTAAGCTGCATGTAAAGGACAGCAGACACTGCTGCAAAGGCCAAGAAAGACCTTCAAAAATAAGCACATAGGCAGTCCTAGCAGATGTCTATGCCAAAGAATGCAGAGCAATTTACAGGTAATACCTAATCCAACTTTAGACGAGCTAGCCCAGGCTTCCAAATCTCAGTAGCAAGAAGTTCCCAGAGGCGTACTTATCCTGCTGCAATGTAATTTGTCTTGACCCAGTGTCACAATCGGCTCCTTTGAGCGCTATCTTTAAATGTTCGGATCCCTTGGAAACAAAGTCCAACCACAAAGGTCGGGTGCAAATAGAACCATTTCATTTAGCAGGTGATAAGCAGGTAATGTCAGGAACAATAACTTTGGTAAATCTTTCAACTGTTGTTAACTGTGAATGAGAGAGAGAAGGGTTTAAAGAGGAAAAGGGAGAGAGAGAAGAGAAGAGAGAGAGTTTCACTACCCACAATCCAGCAGTGTCCTGACCGTCCCATCCTCATGGGGGGGTGGCAGTCCAATCCAGTGGCGAAAGTCTGGGTGTCTGTGTCCTTTCTATACACTAGAATTTCTTGCTGCACCACACGGCTCCTCGAACTATCAGGCACCCTGTTTCTTGCCTCCAGTCACCAGTTTGCTCCACTTCTGATGCTGCTCCAGTCATCACCGCAGATCCTGGCACCACAGTCTTGCTTCTTGGAATTCTGGGGACACTGCACACAGTTCCACCTGCTGTTCACCCAGACACACCACACCAGGTAAACTGTTTTCCTAAGTTTAATCTACCCATATGAGGCCATGAATCTATCATCTCAATGCACAGTTCTCACTCCCCATAACAGTCACAGAAGGAAACCCACTGCCTGCTGCGACAGCTGGGTCAGCGGTCCCTCTCAGCCCTTTAGGACAGGAAACCATTTTGTGCAAGTTGTTGGAGATATACGCAGCCATTATGACTAGATCCTCACACCCAGCATACTTAAAATGAAAAAAAATGGTGCACCTTGTGAAGCAAAATGGTGTGCACTATGTAGGGTTTTGACTAAGACATCACCTCTCCCTTGCTTGCCCTATTTGATGTCAAAGCTAACCCTCACTACCGTATGCAGAAAGCAAGACAGGTATTAAGAAATAAAAGTGAGTCCACTTCTAACCATAAAATGCTTGTTGTTTGACCTAGTAATCAGTGCTTAAGAACACACACATTTCTAAAACATTAACACTGAAACATTATCATTCCACCAACACACTTCTATACATGGCTGTGGGCATGCTCTGGTTTGCTTATGGGGAAGCATCTTCTATATAAATCAACTGCTGCTTCTTGAGCTGTCAAATGTATAAAGCATACAAACCAGCTAGAAACCACCCAATAATAGTATATTATCTCATAAACATGACCTTCATTAGGAACAACTCAGGAAAACATTACACCGTGTGTACAGTAATTTAAATTGTGACATTTTTGATAGAATAATAGAGGGTTTTCATATTTATAACATGTAGGTAACAAAAAAGCTTTCAGTCCTAAAATGTCCCTTAGACAATATAAATGCATATAATTTTTGCAGTAACAAATTAAAGCTTGGAAACTTGGAAATCCTGTCTGGTGAACAAGTTTAATAGTTTGTGTAGATGGAGAGGGATTACGTGCCAAGATGGGAAAAGAGAGGCTGACAGCTTTAACCCACCTTCACATTCTCAGAGTTTTTAAGCTGGTCCTGAGCCAATTCAGGCTTCTGCTTTATGCTATAAGATGTTACCTTCTATTGCCAAGAATAACTGTAAAGTAGCAGGTGAACCAATAAGACGGCAGACAGCAAGACAGGACAGGCAGATCAGCCTTTAACAAGAGAACTATCTAATGGAAGAGGTACTCTCGAGTGAGATTTCTGCTTTCTTTTCTGCATTGAAGACTTACGAAAATGCAGTGTCAAGCATAAAATCAAGCACCAGATATTGCACTGGCATGCTGGAAATCAGAATTGAGTTCTTCAGTTTTGTCCATAGCTTTTTAACTGAATCACAAAATTATTTCAGTGAAACAATTTCAGAGTCTGATCTTGCTCTCAGATAATTCAGCAGCAATGTTACTGTTTTCCATATGGGGCAACCAATCAAAATTTGAGGTATTGTTTTTCTCCATTTATCCACCTCCAAAATGGTGTCCACCGAGGAAGAGTTCCCATGTGGTCTTCCATGTATACTTCAGTGACTCGCATAAGTTTTTCTCCATAATCTTAGTTTTCCAACTTCGAAACCCTGCAATGATACTTTCCTACCTCAGTAGCACATCAGTCCTGAGCACATACACAATCAGGATACACATAAGCAAAGTAAGCTTTGCCATATACTAATCATTCACTGGTGTTGAGTACAGAAGCAGGGCATTGATTTCACTAGGCCATTATCATATATTTAATGTTAGTTGGTAGTCAGTGCTTCACAGGAAGATGCAAAATGTTGCACAGTGAAACAACTACATCAAACTCAGACTGTTATAGGAACAGCTTTATAAGGCAAGCACTTGAAAACGTCTCTGAGAGACAAGGCAACCTTCCTTCTCCCAAAATTGAAATTCTAGTCTGAAAAATATACTAGATGACTCTTACCTGTATATGTGATACAATCAGCCAGGTTTTAGTCACTACATCTTGAAATGTAAGAAATCCATCTTTTTGCTACAGAGCGAGCGTGATAAAGGTTTCAAGATTACGGAAAATCAGATTGCTATCTAAACTGTCTGCAGCTTCTGTGGACCACCCTGAGCTCAGCCTATGGGATTGTCATGGAATTATAGCTGGGACTACAGTAACAGTCTAATACTTGTGAGGCAGTACAGTCCCTTCCAGAGAGCATTACAGGCTTCATGGACTCCCAGCGGGCCACAAAACATTGACGTGCAAGCACAGGTGGCCTCAAAGTATCAGACCTTATTAATCATTATATTGTTGTTCATAGAAAAGTTTTGTTAAGTATTTCAAAGGGTCTCTTGAATTTAGTAAATTAAAATTGTTTTCACACTTGGAGACTAGAACAAATAGATTCATGTTACTAAGGACCTGTCTGTGCAAGTGCCTAGATAAGAAAACAGCAAGGAAAAAAAAATCCCTAAATCCATTGTTAATAAGGTTTTTTTCTCTCATAATACGTATGACTATATTGTTACAAAGGCATTCATTTGGATGACCTACATAACTCATTCACGGCTTTGCTGCTTATGCATCTTTGATACATCTGTCCAAAAGAGATGTCAGTAAAACGTTTGCACCATACCTTGCTGTCCAGTGTTCTGTTTTTATGATAAATGCACGTTGTACCTTAAAGTAGCCAGAATTTCAATACATGAGCTTTTCAATGCTGAATGAAATTTCTGCTGCCGTCTTCTTACAAAAGCAAACTGCAAGATCCTGAAACAGGGACAGACTATATTAAATCTCAAACATTCCTTAGGCAAATGTACAAGTATGTAATGGGGATCAAAGCTGAATATATAAATCCAAAATGTGAAAAAGAACAAAATATGCTCAAAGTGTATAAAAGCACTGGCAGACAATCTACCTGTGTAACGTCAGACTACCAACTAAAAGATAAAAAGGTATATAAGGGGGAAAATAATTTTTTCATACGATGGAAGGGGGGTGGGGGGAATTAAGCCTCCTAAAAAACCCCCACATGTGCAATGCTCTTTATATGCCAAAGCCAATTATGCATCCATTAATCAATGCATGTATAAAGAAATATGCATGAAGAACCAAGCAAAACTCTAACATATAAAGACAAAACGTTGGTATATATTTACAGCAGAATACTGATATACAACCATGTCCTGTATCCATGAAGACAAAAATAGGTTTGTAGGTAGAGTGAAATATATTTTCTTAGGTTAAATACTATAATTGATAAAACAATCAACCATTCTTACATAAAAATCCTTCTTTGGGTAATTAAAGATGGTATAAATTTGCAACTATATCGGCTGCTCTAACAAAAAGTTATTAATACTATTTACAAACATGTTTTGCTTGTGTCCTTAGGATTTGTAGCTATAGCAAAACACCATTACCTCCTCCTAGACATGTCTACCACTTTTATTTGCTTTAATACAATTATTGTGATTTGATGAAAGCTGTGTTAATTGAACAATTCACTCTCTTAAATTATTACTCAAGTTCTCAACAAAACTCAACAAGAAAAACCCTCTAAAGCTTATCACAAAACACTCAAAATCACCTCTTATTCTGCATCTATCAGGATATACATAAAGTTTGGGGGGTTTCTTTCAAACAGCCAAGAAGTCTGTCCTCAACTAAAATTAGATTTTATATGTCAGTGAAAGCACTTTTTTTCCAAACCAAAAAAAGATATAAAAATTGAATCCACGTTTATCATGCTTTGAGGTAATTTCAGAAGAGAAGCAACGAAAAGTAATTCCAATAAAAATGCAAGGAGAATAACATACAAGCTACAGTAAAAGATGGAATAAAAATTTCAGAATTTTACCGAACATAATTGTAAATAATTGTTAAGTAAAAGTGCTTTACAGAATATTAAGCAGATGTTTAATCATCTCAGTTGAAAAACGTAATGAAATAACAGATAATATTTCAGGTTATTAGCAGAATATCATTGCAAGTTCAAAGTAAAATAAAGTGGTTCGGTTGCCTTTGTGAACTTAGATGGAAAACACTTTGTATAAATTTTGTTATGTAGAAACAGTTTAGGCATTGACACTGTAAAAAGACACCTCAAAGTTTGTGAGCATTGAGTGGCTTGACTTTCACCTCTGAAACATTTTACTCTCATCTAACCACTGTTTGCTGGAAAAGTGCTTGACATTGAGCAAATTATATTGTATGACACAGTCTTACAATAATCTGAATTTAACTAAAAGAATACAATTTACACAAATAAAGCTCTAGGTTATCTGAAGAATGAAAATCTTCCAAGCACAGGGTACTACTTTGGCTGCTCTGTCTATGGGATTGCTGTTAGACTAAGAGACCTCCCAGGAAAAGCATTGCTGAAATAGAATTTTTGTGACAGGGAAAGACATTTCAAATACACATGTCACGGAACATGTATTAAGAGGCAGCCATTATCAGTAGGTTTTGGATTTGTTGCACCCAAGAGAACAAGGGCAAAGACATAAAAATAAGAAACACTGCTCATTCCTCAGTTGTTCAGATAAAGAATGGAGGAGGAACTGAGTAGACAGTTTTGAAGAGGGTGCAGGCATGCCAGGAGAAATGATAGAAAATGAAATGTTCTTAGTTTAAAGGGAAAGTAAATTGTACAAAAGATGGCTAGTGAGAAGGTGGCCTCAGTAGATAAGCTGGATGTTGAATACAGCACAACTTTAGCTAGTGGATGAGGAGAAGAATGACATGCTGCAGAAGAGACCTTGGCAGAATTAGGTGCTAGTATAACTGGAGACAAAACAAAGCTCTGAGCTGAGGAGTCTGGGGCTATGGTTAAGGACTTAAACTTACCTATTTTCTTTCAGCTATCATTTCTAACATGACTGCAATACATTCAAATCTAAATCAGAGTGAGGATGAGCAAAGCAGGCTGTTGTGTGCTCTACGTACCATACTGTATGATGTATTCAACAAAATTGTAAGTAAACCTGTAGCAACAAACTGCTTGTAAAATTTTTACTAGAACAAAATTACGTTTAGTCTCTCAAGATAGGATTGATAATAGCAAATTCATTTATGGTCCCTCTAAACCAGCAGGCAGAGACATGCAGCCAATATAGTAATGATTATGTCTGACACACTTACCTCATCTAAGTTTATTGCACTCGAGACATCTTCTATGCAAATTGAAAACAGGTATCTGATCCAAAAGAAAGTGATGCTGTATGAAACAATTTGCAGGGCTTTGTCAGGCCATACTGAGTAATGTTCCTTGTGCCGTAAATTGATGTGATATGAAATCCATCTAAATCAAAAGCATTCTCTTTTTTGACCTGCCCTATAAGAATCAAGATTATATAAGTGACAGGATGGGTAATAAGTGTTGTAGTTGTCCACACTTATTTTGTATTAAAATTCCAATCAGTGGCGAGGTTAGAATCATGCATTCAGTGAAGGAGTTTTTTACATACAGGAACGTATCATCATAATAAAGTAACAACAGATGAGCTCTAGAAAGCTCAGAGGCCGATCCTGGTACAGCATGCAAAGTCTCAGCTGCATATCTGAATCTGCTGGCTATGCCAAATAGAGTGAAAATATTGGAGGCACAAGCCCTTGTGACAGTTTCTTTAAGTTCTGCTTTGAATGCAACCCAAAAACTCTGCAAGAGGGCCCCCTGTCATCTTTCTGACCATTTTTAATATGTTAAGCAAACTTTCTTGATTTTCAGAAGAAAAAAACTATTTGGGGCCTCAGCTCTGCCAAGCTTCTCTTGGCACACTAGTGGCCAAATTGAAAGCTATCAAAGGAAACACTGCACCATTGTACATCCTGACATTATTTAGATGATACTGAAGGACACTAATATGTATCAGCTGGCTACAGTCCCTAGAGGACTATATCAAATAAGCACAGCCAAAGTACACTGCCATGCCCCTCTTCATGACTCCTGCCTTGAGGATGAGTATACAAAACAATACAGCACCTGAGAGGTCACCTTTTCCAGTACTTTCATGAATTCTAGGCATGATCCACACATTGATTAAAGTCCTGCTGCATTACCTGAGTGCTTTTCCTTCCTAAATTAAATTTGCATTGCATGAAACGATCAAAGGCAGCATGTAGCCTAATAAGGTTCAATGCATGCAAGTGTATGGAAAGCAGATATTTCTACCAGAACAAAGAGTATAATATGGACAATCTCATTTTTCATACATAAAAAATAACAATAAATAAACAACTCAAATGTCTGATTTTTGCATGCATTGAACATTTCCTTGTGCTGAGTGACACTTTACTCAAAAAATAAGTCTTACAGATTCTACAGATCTCCCAAGTGTGTAAGGCACCACCATTTACCATTGCAAGTACAGCTGCCTGATTCAAGGCAGAAGAATTAGACTGTAATTTTCCAGCTCTGCAAATCTGGACAAGCGCATAGAGATCCTCCAGTGATAAAGTAAAGGCTAACTTCCAAAGAAACAAGGTGAGAAGCAGCTATGCATTTGTAAACTGAGAAGACTCTCCAGTCACAGTAGCATAACTTAAGTTACATTTGAGGAAAACGATCTGGATTCTCTTGCTACCCCATCTTAACAGTAAGTTTATCAGCAGTTCAGACATGGAGAACAGGTATCAGTTTTGCTGGGACAGGAAGACAAAATTGTTTCTCAAAATATTATACTTGGATCTAGAATCTCCTGGATTTCCACAGGAACTGAACAAAGGCCAGATTATTTACGTTAAAGGCACAAACTGTTACCCACATTGATAAAAACATGTACTCCTCTCTCCATGCCATTTTAATACTTATGAGCAGGTTGTGAGCACACTGGCATACTGTCTGTCTCCTTGTACTGAATTGCATGTCCTCAAACTGCAGAACTGAGCTAAAGGCTGAAGGCATTACAGCTTTAATGACACCAAAAGTAATTGCATGTTATTCCAAATTATTCGTATGTTACTGCTGTCTATATTATTACCTAAATGCATTTCACTAAGGTCAAAGTATTAAAATCACATAATATTGAAAACATGACCAGCATTTCAGATATACTAATGGCTGTACAGAAACAAAGGCCCTCAGACTAAGGAACTTCTATTTGCCAATGGCAGAGTTAAAAAGAACACGAGAAATCAAGAAAAATATATATGCTACTTCATTGAAAACTCTATAACTTCTAAATACTTGAGACAGAGTACTCAAATGAAAGATTCCAATGGATTCTGTAATGCTGAAAGGATTTCTCTTCCATGAACCGGCATAAAGTTTTACCATACACAACTATCTATTGCAACATATTTCACAGTTTATTGTTCTTACTATTTCACAGATTTACATTGTATACATATTGTACTAATGAAATTTGCTTGGACAGCTACCTGGAATCAAAGGAGTTTTCATCAAGCACAGCAGCATAAATCAGCAAGGCATTTCAGATGTGAAGCATGAAAACAGTTCCACTCAATTATATGCCTGTTCTATTAACTCTATGCTCAAGTATTTTGCTAGTGTAAATCTGAAATGAGTTGATTTACATGGATAATGCCAGAACAACTTGTGTCTCTGGACTTACATTCTGCAAAATATGTACTAGAAAAAGTCTTCAGTCATAAAAAAAATCCTCAAGTCAAACGCAAAAGTGGACATTTAATTAGTTACCTTTATTTATGTCATTATATTTATTGATTTTTCATCAGTGGACTGACTCATTTTAAGTAAATGGTCATCTGCAGTTGTGCAACTGAAATATTGTGACATCACAAGGCATTAGAAAACAAACTAAACCAGACTATTAGCTTACCATAAATGACCATGACTGCCCTTTGCCCTAGCTGAAAGGCCAAAAAAACCCCACATGATAGAGCAAAGAATGAATAGGGTTTTGATCAAATCCTGAGCAGTCTCTTGTATTTGACCCATTTTTAATCTAAAAATGTCCTTCAGGCTGTCATATAAAATATAAAATTCTTTAATAAAAGATTACAGCCTTTAACTATAAGTTAAACTATAATAAAATGTACATGGGTTTAATGTACATGGGTTTTAATGTGGATCTCTTAGCATACACTTTGAGGTTTTTAAATCGGAGATTTAATGATAGTAGGACATGCAAAGCGAAAATAAGTTCATGGTATGTGATACCATTATCATACATATTCAGCATTAAAGGAATCACAATATTCCTGGGTTGGCTGAAAAATAAGTGCCATCGATGCAAGCTGTAGCAAGTTAAAGCAAATTTAAAATAATAGAAATATTAGTTATAACACATGTTGGAAAGGGACACCACTGACTGCCAAGTACACAAAGAGCTCTTGTGGTCCAGTGGCTTGGAAAATCTCAAACATATTCATAAGGGATTGATTTTTCTTTCTTTTTCCTGGGGAAACACCCAGAGAAGAGGTGCAGAGTTGGTACTCAAAAGTCACCAGTGTCTTACAATCAATAACAGATGTCCAATTATAGCCAAAACAATTACTAGAGCGCTGCATTAAGGTGTAACATATTCAGTTCTAACTTACATTAGGCTGTCATCAAGTATATCTTTAAAGTGTTCTGTAGTTGCATGGCACTAATGTTGTATCAACATGTTTACAAGCACTGAGTAAATTCATATTTATATCCCTGGAATTCTGGATTTAGATTGGTGTCATGTACAATTTATCTGAAGTAAATGTGAACTGTTTGGCTGGATAAGGATGTGGCTGTGAAATTCTCCTTTTTTCCACCACCAGTGATAGCAGATGCCTCGTTCTGCTGACAAGGAGCTTACTCTGCTGCTTCCATTCAGGATGTTTGAATCCCTACAGTTTGTTTCATTTGCATTTAGTGCTTCTTGAATGTAGGCATTTTATAAAAAGAAAAATCTACCTTGCTCTCCTTTGAAAATTAGCAAAAATCCAATTAAAACTTTAAGGTTAGGAACTTCAGCCTATAACATGTCCTTAGCAAATGGAGAAATGGTGATTTTGCACTCGTACATAAGGCATTAGCTCAGTCACACAAATGCAGCACCATTACAGATGCTCCTATTGAGTAGTTAGATACCATTATACATCTGCTGCTCAATATTCTTGTTAAAAAAACCTTGGCTCTTTCATAGCTCTGCACATCTGACTCTGTCATAGCACATCCCAGAATGACTGAAATTGAACCTTAATATATATATATGGGAGAAATCAGAAAAGTTACAGATACACTGCAAGCCTAGAATTGTCAGTTCAGAGTTTTCATTTTTTGACTTATTTAATGCAAGATGAAAGCTGTATCTTTTTTTTCCTGACTGTCTCTATAGCATTGCAAGCAACGACATATACCTGAAGACAGCGACAGCACAGGGCATCATCCTTGACAATTCAAGATTGCTTACTGTTCGTACACTGGGAAAATTTCTGCTTAAGTGAATTTATCAAAATAACTGTATTTATAATCAGAAAAAAGGTCTAGAAGGGTGGGTTTTTTTTGTATTTTTGTTTTTAATAATCTTAACTCCTAGGAACAATAAGCTGACATAATACCATTGAGGAGGTTATCAACATAACATACATGTTTTTAAAGCTCACAAATAATTTGGTTCCACAGTGATGTTCCTTTACATCCTATGAGTCTTCATGGCGAATTTAAATTTCCAGAAAGCAAAGCAAAACATGTTACTCATGTAAGATCCTGTGTGTCCAAATTAATCTGTAGGTACCCAGAAAAAAATAAGAACTTTCAAGGAAGCTTCAGCTATCCTTCAGTATTTATATGGAAAACTTTCACAATTATCTGTTAATTTTTACAGTACTTTCTCACCTATCTCTGTGTTTGAAAGTGTTTGAGACAGCTGCTGATCTTGACTCAATATTTGGCAGAAGCTAAAAATCAAAGCACAGTACCAAAGAAGTTTGAGTAAAATTCTTATTCACATACGATCATTAGAAGGAAAGATCATTGCCTCTCCAAAACTGGAAGGTTTGAAAAATTGTGGGCATGGCAGCATTTGCCTATAGTACTCCTTGTATAATTAACTCCACAGATAGTGGGACTTGCTACTTCAAGGGAACATAAATCAACAAATTATTTTCCTTGCCTTATAATTGGCACAAAACCTTGCCTTTATACCAGAGTTTACCACTGTGAACTGATACTGATACTTCTTTGTGGGCTGCCAGGTATCAGTTTACTGTCAGCATGAACTAATCAAAGCATTTAATTTCCACCTTGCTGCCCTAACTCATTTTTTTAGTCTTTATAAATACCATTAACATCTCATCTGTAACTCAAACTCCAAAACCAGGTACTACTTTTAATGCAGATCCTTCCCTAATCCTCACATCACCGAGATATTTTAATCTCACTCCATCTATCTAGACAAATCTTCTGAAGGGAAGGCTTTCTTGTGTGTCCAAACAGATGAAATTAGCACCTTGGCCTTGTATCTAACGTCTTTCAATCTTCTCTTGTCAGCCTTGACCTCCTCCATTTTACACCAAGGATATCCACTCAAAAAGCCAATTTTCCTCATTAATCTCATGTACCCTGTCAACTCTGTTTTCCTTCAATGGCCTTCTCTTCTCTCTGAATTAAATACAAATTTGTCTTCCTATGTCACCTGTGTGCACTACTAAGATGCCACCTTCTTTTCCTCACCAGTTCTCCATCTGTTGAATTTTCAAAAGTCCTTCTATAGTATCCTTTTGAGGAACGACCTCACTATCTTACTCCTCCAAATTTTACTACAACAGTGACAGATCATGAAGCTTAAAAACTTTTGTTCAGGCAAGGAGCAGATGGGATGTGAATACTATTTACCAGGCCTAATGGACCTTTTTTATCATTATATGGCCCTATTTGTTTGTTGTAGGTATCACTAATCCTATCAGACATTTTTGCTTCTTTCCATATGAAGGACTTTTCAAACTTTCAACACTGCATGTTCAATCTTATTCCAGACAAAGGACACATGGACATAAGAGAACATGGACATGCTGGAACACAAAAATCATCAAGCATTAAGTAGTTTTCTGCTTCAACTGTCTATTGCACACTGTGGATTCCCATAATAATTTCAAATCTGAACCGTTTGTGATTTTAAAATCTCAATGTCACATCAGCCAATTTCCTGAACTCTTATCTTTTTCCATATATTTTTCATTCAAACCAAAAATAAATCCCTGCCATTTTCATCTTAAAACATTTAGAGACAAGTATAAATTTCCAACTCATTCCAGTTTTTCCATGACTCAAAAAGGGCAACATGACACCAGCATTTCTGCCAATTGATGGTAAACCACTTAAATCAGTTATCAAAATGTCTTTCAGAGACATTTCCAGTACATTTTCATGAGACCTTCAATTAGAATACCCCAAGATGTTTCATTCTGTACTTTAAAAGCTGGTTTTATTTATTTTTATATCATTGGTTTCATTACTGGCAGTCTTAAAAGAATTCCTCAGACAATTCTTATCTCATTTGGAAATGGACACAAAATCTTCCATTTTTCCCCCACCACCACTTTTTACGACATGAACTCTTCAAAACTAAAGAATATTTTTACATTCAATAGCCCTACACTCTCTTTTTGCTTAATTTACTTACTCTTTCCTTATTACTTCAGTGTTACCACTGTACTTACCACACCCAATTTACCACTCTTGACCGTCTTCAGCACCTCATGGACTGTTTCTCAGAAAAGTGTAAAATGTCAGAGCATTGCAATTTCTCATGCACATTGGAACCATTTGAATATGCGACAGTTTGTTGTACGCAATCTTGACATAGCTGTATCAAATACTGTATTGTCGCCTTAATAAATAATGAGATTGAGAGCTTGCCATTTAGCACCATAATAGTCGTTGCTTAAATTGTACTTTGCAGTGGAAAGTTAAAACTGAAAAATGACTTCAAGTAAAAATGTTGATGCTCAGATAAAATTTTAGTAGTTCCCTTTCAAAAATGCCTTGTGACTCTCTTTTGCAGACTTCCCCAAGAGCTTTATATAGCCTCACTTAAGGAAACATGCAATTAGGCAGGATTTTAAAAGTCCCACTGGCCACTTGGAGCTCTATGTTAGCTTCAAAAAGAAAACCCAAGCCATGTACACTATATTGTTTAGTTTTGTGACTAATATTTAACAGAGGTGCTGGAAATCCAAAGAAGCTTTAAACAACCAGGGAACAATGTAAAGCCAGAAGTGAAAATATTTAAATAGAAGTAAAGAGGATTTCAAATCCATTTTACACAGCTGCATCTGCTGTGACAGTTTATTAAGCTGCAAGGCAAGGGATTTTTTTTTCTTGCTGAAATATTTACCATAAGCTAAATAGAATTGTCACAGTGTCTCAAGTCACTGCTGTGGAAAGCCGAACATTAGCATTCCCAAATGAGAACATCAGTTGATTGATTCACTGAGTGAAAGGGTGAGCAAAATCAGATCAAAATGGAAGCCAAGGCACAGCATTCAGATCTGCGGAGGGAACTGAAAAATGGGAGAAAAGCTGGAGGAGGGAAGTAATAGGATTTGTGCATTGGTGGATAGAAAATAGCTGAGATTTTGCCATTTTTTCAACAGTTTCCAGGATCTGACGGTGTACCAAGCAGAAAGTG
This sequence comes from Podargus strigoides, assembly GCA_028020825.1. Taxonomy (NCBI): domain Eukaryota; kingdom Metazoa; phylum Chordata; class Aves; order Caprimulgiformes; family Podargidae; genus Podargus; species Podargus strigoides. The sequence goes on from CM051621.1 coordinate 69,895,182, forward strand.
CATATATTGGAACCTTTCTTTTTTGCAGGACAGACTGCACAATGTCATGTGGGCTTGAAAGGAGTTATGATTTCTCTTCAAGGAAGTCATCACCTTAGTTAAGGAAAGTGATGTGTAAAATGATTATCTGTTTTGGTTTGTTTTTTTTTTTCCTTTTTCTGAAACCATTAACATAAGGTAAGATCCTTTAAGTTGTACCATTCACAAGTGATGTGTTACTGGATTTGGTAGAAAAGCAGGAACACAAAGCCCTTCACCTCCCAGCTAGGCTACCATTGGAAACATCTCTCTCAAAACCACCTGCCAACTGCAACATGCTAGATCTGCTACCACCAAGCCTCCAAGAGGCATCTTTCTTCTAACTAAATCCTTCTTTACTAAATCCTTGTTAAATTTGCAGTCATGTGAAATAAGAGAATCACTGGTGCGCAAAATACCAAAATAAACATTTGGTCATTCAAACTGGATGTTTACTTCAGTGGGTCAATTTCAACACTAAATTAACCATGACAATGCCCATTTTTATTCTGTACATGTGAAGAGAGCAGCTATATGGGGTAAAGCAGAGAAGAGACTGAGGGAAAAAAAACCACAGAAGTAAGAGGCAAATCCTGTCTGCCTGACTCCTGCAAACACTTCTGCAGAAGTCAATAGAACTACTTTTGTGAATCAGGCACGCAAGGTGTGACCCCCTCACTTTTCCCCCTTGATATTTAGAGAGAAATCATTGCACTGTGTGTGTGCCACACAGCTAGACCCTGGAATAAAAGATATTGACCTTTAAGAGCTCATTCCTAATTAAAGCTACCCATTTGAAATCACACAAGTAGTTCTGGTACCTTTGGCCATTCATGGGTATTAACTGTTATCTGAAAAAGCACTGAAACACACTCTGCAATTAGATGTTCTTTAAAGTTCTGCTCTTTTTAAATAAGGAAGAAATTGCACACAACTCTGACAGTTTTCTTTCAAATTCTCTGAAAACATTTTCAGTACTTTGTTTTATGATTATCTCTAATAATACTGAGAGAATAAACAATGATGATGTTACTAGGAAATTTCGACATTAAATATGGCAGTAGAAGTCAAAGTTTTCACGATAGGATGTTACATCTTTAAGAAGCTATTACATATGTTCTAGGAAACTGAAAAATAAGCTGTGTCACGATAACTTACCCGTAGCACTACTTTTGCTATCACATATTGTCTTTCTACAAAGTAAGTTGCTCTGGAAGCAAATCAAGCATAAGTTGCAATGTGCTTGCCTTACAATAATAAGTGCAGGTCCCTCCAATATTTTCATGATCTACATTATCTTCAGTTTCTTACTAAAGACCAAACTGAGCTCTAACTCTGTAACAGAGTTGCACTTTTTTAACATGATTTTTTCTTTCAGAAAGAGATTGAGGGACTGAAGAATGGGTATCATCAACAGGAATTTTCTTTTCAAACCAGTTTTAACTTTCATGAAACTTATGATTTAGTATCTCACAGTCTTGTCAAAATTTGCACGAGCAAATGAGGGAAAAGCTCAGCAGCAGCAGAGCTTGGGCATACAAGGCTTCAGAATTCAGAATATATTTGAAAATTGAAGCTAAATTAATAAAATGAAAGCAGGATAATATCTTCCAAAAAGATTGACATGATTTAGGCTAGGAAGCAACAAAGAATATCAGAATCTAAATGTGTGAAAAGGAAGGTCTTTCCGTTATGAAACCAAACAGCGGGGGGGACAGTAGATGTCCCTAGAATGTTACACCCATCCAAAGAGCAATAACTCATTTTCATCCCCTGCATGACCAGCATCAAAAAGCTCTCATGTGGCCCATTTTCATTGAAAACCTCATTGATTTTTTTTGTATTTACATAGTAATGGAAAGGATATTCACTGGTCACAAGAGGAAGAACTAAGAAATCACATTCAATGACAGAGGGTGGAATAATTACCTAATTAAGTCATAACTGCAGGAAATTAGGCAAATTCATGAAATATGCATGAGTAATGGATCAGTATATTTTCCAGGCTTCTACTCTGCTGTTTTCATCTTCAATATGCATGCTAAAGGGGGAAGAGAGAGACAGGAGGAGAAAGTAGAGTGGGAGAGCAAGAGCAAGGAAGGTCTGTGTGCTGCATCTGCTTTGCCACTTAAAAGATTAAAATAGATTTTTTAAAAAGTTTTGACTGGTTAATGTCATGAGAGTTATTTTCATTATATACTTCTGATGGTTAAAACTAACATTTTTCCTATATACTTATAAATATCAACAGTTTTATACTTTTGCATATTATAGAAGTGCAGGAGATCCAATGCAGCTGTGATATAAAACAACTGAGACTTAAAACTGAGGTACATCAGTGTCATACTCAACTCTTTCACTGACTTCTATACACTTGGGAATCCTGACTACAAACCTGACCACGTTCATTCCACACCTGTCTTTGTAACACTGAAATACATATCTGTGATGTTGGGTAAAATTGTTTTCAGACAGTCACCCTCTACATTCTGGGGCCCTCTTTCTCTGTAGTGTAACAGTCCTGGTTATTCTCTGCTTTTCCTATCACTCTCTGGAGTCTGGGAAGCATGTCATTCAGTCTCACTGGGCCTGTCCAGTGAAGGAATAGCCAAATGCCTGAATACCAACTTTTAACCTGCTGGAGGAGTTCTTAAGCATTACTCTCCTTATTGAAACTCCCTTGCATTGTAAAGAAATGCAGAAGAAAGGAAAACCAGAAATTTGCTGGAAAAGAGGGATGATGAGTGTCCTACACTGAAGTCCCACCAACGAGCCAAAAGAAGAAAGTCAGCACAGAAACTTCTGAATGAGAAAGGATGAGGAGTAAGGTGGCAAGAAAGAGATCTCTTGATATGTGAGAAGCTTAGTTTGCATTTAGTACCATGCCTTTGACACAGTATGAATTAATACTGTGACACATTGGGGAAAGTCAGGATTCTGCAGTTCTTTTAACACCTAATGCACCAGTGATGCACCACAGAGTAAATTTTCATATATTTACCCTCAGCAATAGCACAGAACATCAAATACAGAAGTGATCTTCAAGTAACCAAGATACTTAGAGTGCAGAAAGGAAGCATCCTTACAGCAGATTTCCAGTAGCTTTTCTCCTCTGCAGTTCAGCCCAATTTAATTTCCTTCATTTTTGTAAACTAACAAATTAGCTAAACTTAAAACCATTTTACTCATGAGAATATTCTGTCAACTTAAAACAAGATTCATTTAACTCAGATGCTGGTTTTATCCAAGTGGGTTCAGTAAACCAACAAGTTAGGAGACATCTTTTTGGCAGCCCTCATCTTAATCTCTGAGGCCCTTCAAAATGGTGACCGTTACAAGTACCTATCTTGCATTTATTTTCAGCACATGCATCCCACCAAGTACATCTCCAGATAGTAAAGAATAGTGCAAACCTAGGCCTTTTCAGTGATTTCAGAGCCTTTTCTCTTCATTTAAGAATATTAATACTATGGGGACCACACAAGTGCATCACAACAGCAGGCTTCAAAGAAGCCCTCCTGTATCTTTTTATCTTGCTCTGCTTCAAGCTTTTAACCAACTTTAGTTCTCTTTCCATGCCACAATCCCTGGGTTGCAATTCAAGTAAAGGACATAGCAATCATGTGTAAGGCCTGTGTATTAAACATACTACTGGGTTCCACTTTGATGGGTTTGTTTTACAGGTGTACAGGCACTGAAGTTCTTATTAAACCTTTTCTGTGTTGTTATTTAAGCGTGAAGCCAGCATAAAGACATATTTTTAGCCTTGTCAAGTGTTTTCCCCATCTCTGTTAATTATCAAGTACCTGACTGATTGCTCATGATTGATGACTGATGGGGAGAAGGTTCAGCAGGTGTTAATGGGTTGGTTAATGTGAGTGGCACAGAGGAAGGAAGTGGCCCAGAATTCCATTGCTGCTGTTGCCAATAAATGGTTTCCTTCATGGCAGTGTGTGTGTGAATTTGTATTACAAATAGAAAATAGAAGTTTCTGTAAGGTGTTATTACAAAAAAGAGTATTACTAAGGGAGTGTGATTATTTATGATCTTTCCTTATGGAAACTGTTGTTTATTTAAACTGTCAAGTGACACAGAAGTTATAGCCAAATGAAAAAGAACTTCAGGTGGAGTAATCAAACAAAATACTACAAACTGAATTCAAGATTGAGAAAAATACTTGCAATGTAATCTAAAACCTATCCCAAAAGCTTCATATAATTATGAAGAGAAATTCATTTACATGAAAGACTTAAACAATTTTTGAATTTAGTAATCGAACAGGAAGTCATCTTAACAGCACAATGACTTTCTTTGAGACATGGGAAATGCAGCCAAGTTATTAAAACAACAATGAAAAACCAACAATCCAAACAAACTGATTTCTAATTAACTAAAATACAGACCCACCTTTCTGGAGTCTTCTACTTTGGTGGACTCCAAGATCTCATGGTTATTTTATAAAAGTTCATAAGTAGGCATTACTCCGCATCCTAAGTTTAGTCAGCTCTTCTTAGAAGCAGATCCTGAAGGGCGTAGGCTGGTGTTTCTGCCTACATAGCACTTCTGTGAAAGATTTCAGGTTACTTAAAAAAGTCTTCTGATAAGATTGGGTTTTATGTAATTTCTGGTAAAGCATTACATACAGTGGATGTACACAACTGAAGCAATTAACCCACAATACAAGTATTTGTGCATATAAACTTGTAAAGCATGGATAGGAAAGAGATGAACTGATTTACTATATTTTTTCTTAATTTTTTTTTCAGTTTCACCTATATATTCTATAATAGTTACATTTTTCCGTACCAAAAGGGAAAAAATACCTAGAAACAATGAAAACCTCAGTCCACCAGGAAATCCATAGAATCCATTGTTTCTCTTGAAATTAAGTCTGTAAGTAACATTTATTGAGTTTAGAAGAACTGAAGAGTCATTAGATCAACCAGAAAAGTGGAAAATTGATTAACAATGCAATGTTATCAACTTCAGATCATCATCATTACCACTTCCGATGACCCCAGTAAGGTTGACATTAGATGTGATTATTAGAGCATCTGGTCTGCCGAGCATTTAGGATTGACATTAATCAAGGGCCTGTAAAGGTTAGACTTTAGAATTCAGGCCACCAAAATAATCACTCTAGAAGTTTCTTTCTACCCCCCATACTGCTTGGTTTCTGTCTCCAAGTATGAGGGGTTTTAGCCCTAATTAATTTAATCCCATCTAACGTAAAAGCACATGTTCTCATTACCCATATAGACATCTAATCCCACTAAGCTCTTTACCTTCGTGATATCTCATGGCAAGAATTTCCATAAAGGCTAGAAAAATATTTCCTTTTAATTTCTGTCGCCTCTCTCTACACAATCATCCCTTAACCTCCCACAGTCCCATAACCAATCTTCTGTCTCTCAGAAATCCATTGCTTGGCATTTGGACCCCCACCATTTCATCTGATGAAACCCACTGTCTCTGGCTACTGCTTCTTCTAATTGACCGAGCTCTGACCTCAGTGAAGACATCCAACACTTTCGTTTTCTAATTCAATTCACCTCTAACATTCTCTTAGTATCTAAATAAATTTACCCATTTCCTTGTAGTGTTCCCCAGAGCAATCACATTTTCCATTTGCTGATTTTACGTCATCATGTGCACCCTCAACTGATCTCCTTTTCGTATGTCTAACATCACTTGTTACTATATGCCTCTTGTTCATCCATCCTGCTCAGTACCCAAGACCAAAATTATTTTCTGACTTCACCCATATGTAACATGTTTCTTGAATTCCTTCTCCAGAAACTGATCTTCCCCTACCCAGGCTGTATATTTATCCCATAATTTCCTGTGCTTAGCAGCCTCTTTGCCTTCCAGAACAGACTTGATTTTTTCTATTGTCCTCTTCCTCTTTCAAATGATCAGTCTTGATAATTAAAATTGAACCATAGCACTGTACACATTACTGGAAAAGAATATGGTTGTGGCAAGAAGCAAGACTAAGAAGAAAGCAGTAAGATCAAGTATGACTATCATGAAGGTGACAGAGAGATTCCAAGAAAAGCAGAGCATAAAAGTAAGATCTAAGTCATTCTGTCATCCAAGAAAACAAGTCACAACAGACAACTATGGACAGAGCGCAGCACAAAGCAACGACACGTAATTCTCTAACATCTGTTTCTTCAAATTATTGTGGGCAGAAGCCAGCTACTGTAGTCTTTATGCATCATTCATACACAACTCATTTCTTCTCTACTTTCATTAGGAAATATATTTTGGTATTATTTACAGCATGTGAGGCTTTCTTTTTAACATCAAGTTTTCAATTACACTTTTTAAAATTGACATTATCTCTGATGGCAATATGCTAATTTTAAACAGAAATCTAGTTTCTTTTGTCATCTAATTTGTCAGGATGACACATCAAGTTAGTAATTTTTAAAGGACACTTGACTGAAATATCATATTAGAGGTAGATTTTATTTAAATAATTTATGTGAAAACGGGGCCTATACAATTAGACCAAAAGCTATGAGTATTATCACAGCTATGTTTCCTTCATGTAGACACAATAATAAATGTTTTCACACACATCCCTAAAATGCTTTTTTTTTTTTTTTTCCTTTTCATACAAATGCTTGCTGACTTTTTTTTTTTTTTGGTCATGAAATTTGCAGTTTCTATTAAGAAAACACTGTAATAGAATTACCCTTCCAATTGTAAAGATTGCATTTTGCCTTCAGGACACATGAGCAAGTAAGAAACATATTTAATAAATAAAGAGTATAATTTACTTTGGTTAATTTAGCAAAATCCTGAAGGGCCGTGATGTTCTGTATTACCAGCAGGTAAATCTTCTGTGAGCCATAGTAAAATATTTTGCATCAACAAAGCTGGACCCCACAATCAAATAATAGATTAACTGAGACAAATTTTAAAATCTATATGCACAGTATTATTAACTATAGATGGTCTTTGCTGAGCTGTGTAGGCTTTAATACGACCTTGTCTGGCCATTTACTAAAATATAAGTCTCTATGTCATCACAATTGTCTGTGGTGTCAGTTATAGGATTGAATTGGATCCAAATAATATCCAAAGAAATATTTTTCTGAACTGAACAAGTTAGAGGGTTTTTTATTATTACTATTTATTTATAAGAACAATTTATGCCTTAAATCTGTAATAAGAGAGCTCATTTTTGTACATGAGCATATCAAATCTGGCTTAAAGAAGATTTAATCTTATCATGACTACTGCTATGCATCTTGGGACAATTACAAGTGTAGTATTTCACAAGTGACATAACGGTTACTAAGTTGTACTTTGTAAATGGTATCAGCATAGCATTAAAAGGCTAAAGTACTGAAGCACTCAGCATTGCTGATCTTTATACTAGATATTGTACCAGATATTGATATTTTATTTTACTTAAATTCAAAACTGAAAATTCAGCTGTGATAACTTTTCCTATTCAGTACAATGGAACTGACCTTCAAGAAGCATCACACAAGAGAAGGAAATCTGTCATTCTTAGACAAGGCAATTCAATCCTTATCCTTCTTGCATTTAACAGATATGATCAGTTGTTCGAATGCAGACTTTAAATTACTCACTAAAAATATCTATGAAAATCATAAAATCATACCTAGACATAAACCTAAAGCTGTAAAAACAGCCAGTACATGGAGCATCTAGAGTCATTTTTGCACACAAAAATTGTTTTGTCGTGAACATCTCCAGGATAGGAATTATGGGCCAAATATAAACACTTTCATTATCAGATACAGCAATATGCTGTATATAATCTATATGAGATACATATATATAATTTGTGCAGATTGTACCTCAAAATCTACACTTGCTTTCCTGCTTTCACCAAAATATTCCTGTTAATTCTAAAGGTAACGTTGATGACAAATCCCAGGAAAACAGCTTAGACGATCGCTTGAATTTTTTATTTTGTTTTCTCTTTGCAAAGTAGCATATAAAATTGAAAAGGTTTTTTTTTACAGTCGATTCTATATTAAGCTCATTGCAAAGATAAAACATTAACTCAAGCAGTTTCCTAAACATACTTTACAGCAACCTAGAAGATTAAAATGCCCTGTCCCTCATGATATCAGGTTTTCAGATTTATCATTGCCATAGAGGCACAGCCTCTGCAAGTCGAAGATATATTTGCTGAGGAGAAGGAAACTTCTTTCCAGGGCACTGATTTCTTTTTGATAGGATAAGCCACTTACAAAAAAGACAGTTCCTTGTATTTGAAGTAAAACAAAACCCAGCAGCTTACAAAATGAGATTTTAGAATTATTTGCTATGGTCCGGCCCAGTAACAAAACAGGTCATTAAGCTTTTATGAAAGAAGCTATTACTGAGATTCCTTCACTGAGTTATGGTCTATGGAACCACCGTTTATTTCCCTAGTTTACAGAATCTAAAGTAAAATTCTTCATCAAACAGAGATGGGAAAAACCCTGATGCAAACCAAATCCAAAACCACCCTTAAATTTATTATAGCTCCCCATAATCATGATAAATAAATTCTGCGTGCCTCCCTTCTTGACCAATCTGATTTTTAATATATCAAAATATATTCTAACCATGCTTTTTATTTTTACTGTTTTCATTTAAAACCTCTTTGTGAGGTCTGAACTAAAACTGCACTATTCAGCATATCAAACTCGCAGTCATTAATATACTGCCTCGTCATTAAAAGGGTATTATTGGAAATCTCTAAAAAACTTTGAACCTTAACATTGCAGAGGCTAGAATAAGCAGATAATGACTACTAGGGTTTCTTTTTCTTCCATATATTTTACAAGTAAACCACCTCAAAAATATTTCAGCTATCTAAAAGACCAGAAGTATGTAACTCTGCACAATTATTTTGATGTTGATTTTGGTTTAGCTTCAGCTAACAAATCTATGCAAAGGTCAAAACATTGTGAAGTGTACTGCCTATTAAATTCTAGAACACAAATTTTGTGATTTTAATCTTTCTGTGAAGGCTCATCAACATCCATGGCACTAACTATAGAATGTAATACTACTGAATTAAGTGATGGCCAAAGCAGATTAGTTTTTATGGAGCACTTTGTAGTTTTTGATGGACTATACAGATCTTATCTCAATTAAATAATATTGTGTATTTTAAAGGGTTGGCAGACATTTGACACAGACATATACTACAGCAACAGCCTAACAAGAACTACAGTCCAGTCTTTAAAAAAAATAAATGAGTTTAAAAACATGGCAGTTTGTAGTAGCTCAGTTTCAAAACAATAAACCATCTGCCTCATTAAATCATCAAGAGCACTCATCCTTTCCTTCCTCTTGGCTAAATCTGTTCTTCTCAAAACTGTTGAGTTATAGCCAGGCCTAATTCACCGTCCTTTCAAGAGCTATTCCTCCTCTGAATAGCTAAGCATCGTCAGCTGGCTCACTCAATAACTGCTATCCTTCCCTCGTAGCTGGAATAGAGAATTTCTCTATTAGTTTCATACTCAGGAAGGTGAATATCATATGTAGACAGCAGCAGGGGAAAGTGGTGGATACTCTGCCCCTGCCAGAAACTATGCATCTTCACAAGAAATAAGAAATACTATCAGTGATTATTTGTTCTAACAGAGACTAGCGAGCATCTCCCCTCAGGAAATACATCTTTGCAGTTAGGTCAATCAAAACACTGCTAATACTCCCTTACGAAAACTTCAGCAAACATATACAAATATCTCACGTTATAGAGAGCCATCTGGATTTCTGTTAACCAGAAACAGATCTGCCACATAATCAAGATCTTATTGCAGAATGAAGAGATGGATCAGACAAGTATTTGATATTTGATAGAAAAATTCAAAATATATCACGTTTTTTTCCTGCAATAGAGTGAGCTGATTACACTACACCACATGGTCTACAGTACAGTCAAACAAGTCCTATAGTGGTAAATCCTATCCAGAAGCTATGAACAGTGTAAAAAAAAAGGCCAGAGTCTTTCTATCAACACCATAAAAACAAAAGAGAAGACAAGAACAATTACCACTGGCACTAGGATAAATGCGTAACAATTATTAGAGGCAGACAGAAAAAATTTGGAGAGTTCTGCAGGTAAAAAAAAATGTGCAGAGAGCCTTTGGATTTTGTGGAGAATGACCCAATTTCATGCAAATACCAGAGCATGTTTCTAGAAAAAGCTGTAGAAGTCACATGGTCCACACTTGGCCTGACTGCAGACACTACTTTCCTTGCATGTCCACGACAGAAATTTGAATCATAGCTGTTTAAAAACTTCCAAAACCAGAGATTCCTTCAATCTCACTGGACAATCTAGATCAGTATCTCTACTTGCAGAAAGTCTAGATTTGTTTTTAGAAGCATGCCTGCATGCCCAAGAGGGATAAAACATGCAATGGGATGACCTCTTCAGCACTGAGTAAAGAAAGCAGCTTAATCTGAATGGTTTTGTTTATACATGCAAATATGATGGTTTTATTCCTTCAATAACGTATTACTGGTGAGGTAGGCTGTTTCTAATTCACTCTAAACCCTATATTCTGAGGAATTATTGCCTGATAACTCCTGTCTAAGCACAGAATTTGTCAGCAGGATGCAACTCAAGAGGAGGGAAAAAAACCTAGGGAAAAAACCCAACCAAACAAAAACCCATTGCGCCAAACTTGTTTGTTCTAATCTCAGAAATAACTGCAGCTCTACCAGGTTTGACATCATGTGCAAATACAAGAAAAGTGCTTTCAGTGCCAACACAGGAGTTCTTAATAAAACTCTGAAGGGAACTGGACTCAGGATAAATCCTGCCCTGCCCGATGCACAGCTCCAATCTGGCAACGCACCACTCATAAAATGACTTTAGAAGTTTCATTTTGTTAAATGAGCAATGCTGTTTTAAGTACCCCCCTTAGCTCAGAGTAAATTTTTTTGAGGAATTAATCAAAATACAGAATTTATCAGTTCTTCCTTGATCCTTCATACTGCAGAAAAGTAATACTGGAAATCCTGGTCACTTTTGAAGACTGTGATCATTGCCACTGACTTGGACTTTTGCACATGGTCTTTATTCTGAAGGTTTTATCCCAAATATTGCTGTTTTAATCAGAAAATTTACTGAGCTACTTTTTTCCAGAAGAGTTCATCTTCCTTGGGACACACCCTTTCCTCCCTCAACCCATTTATAATAACTATTGTGCCATTTTATTACAGAGTAGCCCTTCCCTTCTGGTAATTCCAGCTTCTCTTTTCATGACAGTGATAGATGCATCTGATAAGTCATAGAAAAGTAAACTTGACAACATTTTTTACTTCCAACTCAATTTCTAATCTGTTTCTACATTGACTCTTTTGCTCCAGTTAACAAAAAAATGATGTCTCTGAGCTCATATCAATTTTAATATTTACAACCTGTCAAAATGATTCACATTCCTCACTGAAGTCTTAGCTCAGGTGTTTCATTGATCAAATCCCAAATCCTTTTCTTCAACATGAGCCTTAAATCAATCTCTTAGAGCTGGCAACATCCCTCACAGAAGGTAAAAGGACATTTTTAGTACAGATAAAAGCCAAAGCAAAAGACCTAATTCCTATTTAGCTAAGTGTTGATCAACAACAACGCTTTCCTGAAGTTTCAAGAGACCTGATATAAACAATCAGCTTGCTGAAATACTGTGACAAAAAAGTCTCTGTTCAGCATCAGTATCTGGTTCCACCTTCGCTTGTGAGCAGCTGGGCACAGGGGAATGCCTGCCCCAGCTGGAGCTCCCTCTGAATGCTCCCGAGGGCAAGACCTCCATGCCACGTAGATTCATGTGGCTTTTTTACTCTTTCCCACCTCTGTGCTCCCAGTTTGCTAACAAAAGAGACAAAGGCAAGTGCAAGTCCAAATCCCTTTCCATGGGAAAAAAAATATAAATGGTGCTGGATGGGGTTGCTCAGATTCAGGAATAAAATGTTCCTCCAGAAATCAAGTAACATGTTTGGTTGGTGAAAGCACAGAAAATTTCATACGAGTTATTTTAAATAAATAAATAAATAAACCTTTCTGCAAGCCCAAGCCCAAGTAGTAGATTGCCTCCGTACAGCTTTATACTCCTGTGAAAGATCCAAGCTGAAGACTGAAAACACAAGACTGTCCAGTCCGGAGGGATTCTGCCAGCCCTGAGACAAGCAACCCTGCAGGACAAGTGCTAAATGTTACATGTAGCTGTCAGCTGAATGACAAAGAGAAGTATGAGAAAAAATTGTGATTCTATGTTTCCATTAATCAATTTGGTCCTTGCAATTAGCTTTATTTATTAACATAAACAGAAAAACACACACACATGTCTCACCAGCAGGAAGGCTGGCCAGCAAAATCTTGCAACTCATCAAGTAAGGTCTTCCATACTGAAATGACCTCAGAGCTTATATAGGGCCTTGAGTATCACAGCTGCATTAAATATCCTCAAACTCTTAAATCTTATCCTTCAGACAATATAGTTAGGCCAATTTCACATTTAATTTCTCACTCTTATAAAGTTTGACTTTTCCACCTCAGCATACCTTAAAAATTGAAGACATCTCTGCAATAATAAAATAACTTCTTTCAAGGATATGAGAGACAATTTGATAATCACTCTTTAAAGCAGGAAGTTAAACCTTTTTACTGTGAAGTTGATGGCATAAATTATATCAATATATAAATGCTCTACAGCAGCTTTAATATCATTTTGTAACACTGACTTCTCCCAGCTGGTCTGAAACTCTGATGAGGTAAACCTCAAGGTCAGAATTTGATAGTAGCATCTGTCTTTTCTTTCAGTTATTACCAAGAAAGAACATGTAGAGAGATTTTTAGAATAGTAATTTAAGGGTTAGGCTTAGTTTGAGGTCATGGTCAGTAATTTTTGGTTTATTTTAGTAAAACGTATCTTTGTGGTGTTAAGAATAATGACTCCCAGTTCCAGACCTTGATAAACAAGGATTCATTTGAGTTTCATATTTAAATGGCATATAATATATGCTTATGTTGCTGCTTCTTTTATCCTTTTTTTTTTTTTCCCCAATGACAGACAAATATTTTTTTGTTTAGTGGATATAAAACAAGGACAGTGATAAGATCTGTTTTGCAAATCCATCTGGGTGAGCATGGGTTTGTTCCTCTGGGTAATTCTTTCAATGGAGCTACCCATGTGAAAAAGCTGTTCATGTGGGTGTGCAGTAAGTTATCGTTAATACGTGATTTCAAGATCTGGGAAATGAAGAAGTTGGCACCAAGTGGCCTGAGACTGCTAATAAAATGGTAGAAGCTGATGATAGAAAGGCAGAGCAAAGGCAATCCAGACTGATTAACAGATTCCTGAACTTGCAGCTGTTACGGCAGACATTTCTTCTGGCTTCCTGCAGTTCTTAATCAAGCTAAGCATCAGCAAGAGACACATTTGCAAAAGCATCCTAAAAATGTGAATATATAAAGTGATGCACTTGTGTTTTTATACACTGGTAACTATCTTTTAGTAACTAGGGAACTGCATACCAACTCCCTGCATGATTGCACAGATACTGTTTAGATGTATCTTGTGGAGATTTGTTTTCTGGTAATACAGATTTTTACCATTTCCCAGAAGTCTTACTAAAAAAATAATAACAAAATGATTGTTCTGTATCCTCTTACTGTCACCCTTTTTCCGTTTCCCCTACTCCCTGAGCTGTTCACCACTACAAAAGAGATAGTTACAACTTTCAGAAGTATATAGAAGTGGCTGAAAGTTGAAAACTTCCTTTCCTTCCCTATTTTGATTGAAACATGTTTGGGTTTTGTGTTTCTAAACTTAAAATCAAAACTGCTCCCTTGATGTGTCTTTTCACCCCAGAGCAAACACACTGCTAGGAACAGAGGACTGTAATGGAAATAGTAACAAACCTCTAAACTGCAGCAGAGCTATAAGGCAGGATTACAATTGGTTTAGGTTTGAACTGAGAGCTCCCATCTTCAATCTATCTATAAACTTTGAATGTAGCGTCATGTTTACAAAGATGATGAAAAGATAAATTCAAGATGCAGCGCAAAATAACAGGCAACAATGTAGGTGTACTCTTAAAACAACGCCTGACAGAAGCAGCATATTGAAACCTGGTGTAAAAAAGCATCAATGATAATTACAGTGAAGCAGCACCAGCATGGCCAGGTGTAAAAAATCATGCGCTTGATAGTGAGATATTAAAAAAGGATAAAAGGGAGGAAAACAGGATAAAAAGGGAAAGTTTGTATTTGCCTTTAGGTGTGACAAGTCTTCAAAATTTTTCACTATTTTAAAATTCTCAATAAGAGAACTATGGATATAGCTTTAACAAAAGGAAGCTGGACTGATGTTCCATCCCAGGACTGGGAAATGTATTTTAACACATTTTAATACTGATGCACAGTCAGTGTTAGCCGAGAAACTTACGTAAGTACTAATTTAGGCTTTACGCCAATATTAAGGATTTTTTCAACATCTAAGTTATTACAGAAGGACCACATGTATAGTAATCCTTCTCACACTTCAGCTCTGCATAATGAAGTCAAAACTTTGCTTTGACACACCAAACTCCACACCAGTTTGTTCTACATGACAGAATACCTGTGGTGGTGAAATCTTAGTGAGGGAGAAAACCAAACAAAACCAAACAGACATTTTTCCTAAATAGCTAAGAATACAGAAAATTAAATGTTGGCCCTTAAAATGAGACCACCTTACAATAGTCTTCACTGGAGCCAGAACTGCATTCAAAGCATTCTGGGGTCTGCCTTGCACTCAATAATTAAAAATTACTCTTACCTTTCACAAATGTTGAATCCATCCCAGAACACAAAGCACCTCTTGAGATCATTTAACATATGAATAAAGTTACTAGAATAACTCAAAACCATATTTTTCGGCAATATTAACGTGTAGAACAGTATTTCTTGCTACCAACTTTTACTGAAACTTCACGAGCTAAAATATAGATGTAGCACTGAAATGCAATCCTCTCTTCATTCATAATGCCATTTCAGTTTACCTGTTCTGTAAAGCTCATGTTTGCTCACTCACTGGCAGGAATTCAGAGCACATTCATTGTAATAATTCACACAGTGCAGGAAAAAAAAAAATAAAAAAGGATAGAGAACTAAAAAGAACTGCTCTAATCACCATCTTGCAGGATTTCTGAGCAACTTTTGCTGAGTATTTAGAAAATTCAATTCCCATCTGATTTAGTATACATGTATGGGAGAGGGGAAGAAAGAATAAGGTCACTAATAGGCAGCTGGGCAAAATCTAAACTAAAAAGCTCTTTACATCCATTTCATTTTGGTCTCGGAGAAAACCAGTACTATTTTGATGACCATGACCTATTACTGCCATAGAGCCAAGCACACAAATAGCTAGTGTTGCACCAATTCTCAGACAATGCCATTAACTAATAATAATAAAATAATAAAATCTGTACTGCATCATCACAGCCAGAAAACTATTTACAGAAAAAAATAATAGGTGTGCATACTTACCTACACATAAGTTCATATGTATGTACTTGTGGCATGCACAGGTAACACTAACTGCTTAATTCTCTTCCTTTAATCCTGTCGCACTAATAACATTCATCACTGATTCTAGTCAAATTCAATTCACAAGAACCTTACAAGACTAATTTATAGTCTCAAGTGCTCTCTGAAATCCTCCAGTGAATAATCTTTACTGTTCTGGTTAGCGAAAGGTAAAAGACAGATTTTAGTTCATAAAGGAACTGTGAAATTATTTCATTTTTCCATTAAGAAAGCATCTTACATTAGAGTTTTTACAATTGCATTTTCATTTGTTTCTGTCTGAAAAATGGAACTAAGTGAACGACTTACTCTTTTTTTAAAGCACTTTTAAAGGATATTTCCATAAAATAAATAAATTGTATACCTGTGTACAACACAATATGCACAAGTTCCAAGGCCTTTGACACATAAATTGTGATTTAAAATGTGTTACACGAACAAACTGACAACTCGGGAGATTTCATATTAACCACTGGACACATCACTTTCTCATCTTCCCTAGGATTGGCAGAGAGACTTATTAAACTATTCATGAGTAGGAAACATTTTCGCTTTTAATATACACAAGTTTGCCCCAAACGTCAGGTGTCTCAGGGTTTCTTCGAGGGAAAGACACCCTTAGGCTATTTGGCAAAAATCTGTACATCTGGAAGTGGCAGTTCAAATGACGTACATTAGAGACTGTTGCATTACCTAATTGCAACAGTATAGTTTTCAGGGATGAAAACGATAAATATTTAATAGAATTTATAGAAGTCTAAATATTTAGTATATACTTGCCAGATGTCATTAAGCTCCTCCTTGGATTTAGAATAGAGAGACTTCATTTTGATCACAAAAACTCAAATAAGAGGATTTCCTGAAAACATTTTCTACTTTCCTCTGAAGTGGAAGTATGTCTGATGAGTACATGGAGCTCTCCACGTACCACAGAGAACTCCATCCAGATAACTCCCCATTCCAGAGTGGTTACATCTACCTGTACTCTCAGAGCAGTCATCATCTGTTTAATAGCTAGAACACAAGTCAGAAGAAATTAAAGTGGTGAGAAATGCATGGAGGGGCTGTGGGGATCCAAGTCCTTTAAGCCTCTCTCAGTCTAAAATAGAAAGAAATTCTTGCTTATTGGTGGTGTTAGAAAAGCCAATTTCCCTTTCAGCAGAGACTCTCAGAGGAACCCATTTCAGGGTATAGTATTCCAAACTTCACTTTTAATAAGGTTTAGACTGTCCCACTGTAACAGGGAAACAATCCCTGACGTGACCATTCAAGGTTAGAATTTTGAAAATCTTCATTAAAAAATTTGCTATTTTACCATACTGATTCATGGTACACTGCCTTTACTAATTAAATTAATAGCTACACTTGCTTACTAAAAAGATTAACTTCTCCATTGCCCTCACTAGACAGGTTAGTTGCTAGGCAGCTCTCACTGGAGATTTGGCACTCTGTTCTTATCTCTCAGGACAAAGGCTGCCATGCATCTTTCACTAGGAGAATGAATGCTACACTGCTCTCACTAAGAGCATTCATCTCCGTCTTTATATCTCAATTGCTTTCCTTTAATTATTTTAATCACTTGGTGCATTCTAGTGTTGCAAGCCTATTTAATCTGGAGTATATTTCGACTTGTATGCTATGGAATTGCTTCCATTTTTAACTCCCTTGTCAGTTTACAGCCTCAAAAATTATTCCAAGTCACATGTGAAGTTGCACACTAGAGCATGCCACGTCTGCTGCTGCAGTAATATTTAGTCTAACATTTAAGCCCTTCACAATATTTTTCTATATACTGAATTGTTCATTGCCGAATATTTGTTTGTTTACTTTGTTAATGTTATTCCAGTTCATACCTAGGAAGTCATACCTTTTATTAACAGCCTTGTTGTGCCAAATGTCTAGCCAATACAACCAGTACAGCTCCGATGACTTCACCGAGGACATGATTTACATCACCAATGTCTGGTCTCCTTTTCCAAAGAGCAGCTGGACCTCCAGGTATCCAGATCTGGGTGTATTATCTCCCTTTGCAGTACCCCGATGATTTCCAAACAATAAGACGCCAACATTGCTTTCCTATTGACAGACATTGATAGTATTTTTCCTAGTGAATAGATCCCCATAGAGCCCCCATACTTGTGCCACATCAACAACTGGGGAAAATCAGCTTAGCTCCACAGATCACAGTCAAGCTGAAGACACAGCTCCTAATCTCCAAAACAAACTAACCCAAAACTAAGGACAAGTAAAATCTTCAGGTTTAAGAATTCATTCCTGGACTAACTCTGTCACATATTCTTAGTAAAACAACACAGATCTTAAAGTGATATATATATAGATCAGTGTTATTCAGAACATGCTTCCAGTAGCCCTACTTGTAAAATGACGTAGTGATTACTGAATGGGAGGAAACAAACTGCAGCTGAAAAATATAGTCCTTTTTTCAGTTAGCTTCTAAGTTACACGAATACCTATTCAAAAATTTATTCTTTAACTGATTTGCAATTTTTGTTTAATCATGTCATGAAAATTTACATCAACCTGTGTTTTGCTACTTTGCTTTTTGTCATGCAGCTCATTTTATCCATTCCTGAGTACTCGCTATCCTCTAGATGTTACTCCTGTAGTATAATTATTCCAGAAAGCACCATTTGACTGCATGGCCCAAACTCTAGAGAGATTGAGAGGAAAAACCTGAAAAATCAATAAAATATCCATACAAATTCAAATTCCCTTGTTCAATAAAGAAATAATGTAATTCATATTCTTTGTAATGAATATGTGAGCACAGTCAAGTTGAAACATTTTTATAAGTAATTTGCCTACCCTTTTGCCCAGTTGTGAGAATTGGCAAGGTATCTTGCAATTATGTAAAGTCAAAATCTGTCAGCAGCACTGCATCTTTTCCCAAGAATAAACAATTTTATCTCTTGCCTATGGATAATACAAGAAACAAGAAAGACGATGGAGAAAGTTAGTCAATTCTGCCTCTGAAAAGGTAAAAACATGGATATTTTAAGGCTAGGCTGAAGTAAAAAAAAAAAAAAAAAGAAAGTGATAATAACTTCACAAGTTGAAAAGAAAAAATTTTGAAAGGAAGATCACAGTAATGTTGACTTCATAAGAATGATATATCATGCTTTTGTTTTTAAACAAAGGCTAAATCATGGTATTAGATGCCATCAAGGATTTTGATCTTTTCCAGCATTCAAGGACTTAGGATAGAAAGAAGAAAATAAAAATCAAACTGACAGTTTTTTTCTGTAAATATCAAACTGGTGACTGCTCAGAGAAAAACATACGGTAACCACATCACTTGAAGGCACCTTTATTTCTTATAATGTGTCAGCTTCTTTTGACATTTCATGGAAAAATACTGAATATTCAAAAATTTGCCTGAAATTTTACTTCTTCTGGGACATCGATCTGAAGGATAGTTTGTTAATGATGTATTAGTTACTGGAAAACATTTGAGACTGACATACATAATTAATACTGTAAAGTCACACATGAAAAAAAAATAAATTAACTCATTTGTTAATACATTAAAGAGTGATTTAGAAAGATATGCAAATACATACAGAGTAGACCCTAGAGTTTCAAGACTCAAGTAAAAATACTGCAACTTCTAGCAATCTCAAGCATCCAGGACAAAAATTCTGAGAATAATGCACAAAATAACAAACAGTATGTTCTACTACTCAAGATAATTAAATATCAGCAAAGTTCATGATCTGTGTTTGATAAACACCTGACTATTATAGTGATTATAATAAATCTTGGAATTATAAAGCTTGGAAGCCAAAGGAGCTAGGGCAGAAGCCCCCTCTGCACCCTCTCCAGCACCTCAACATCCTTCTTGTAGAGAGGGGCTCAAAACTGGACACAGTACCCAAGGTGCAGCCTCACCGAAGCCGAACACAGGGGAGTGATCACCTCCCTGCTCCTACTGACTACACTATTCCTGATATAGGCCAGGATGCTGTTGGCCTTCTTGGCCACCTGGGCACACTGCTGGCTTGTGTTCAGCTGGCTGTCAATCAACACTCCCAGGTCCTTCTCTGCCTGGCAGCTTTCCAGCCACTCTTCCCCAAGCCTGTAGCGCTGCTGGGGGTTGTTGTGGCTGAGGTGCAGTACCTGGCATTTGGCCTTATTGAAACTCATGGAATTGGCCTTGGCCCAGTGATCCAACCTATCTAGATCTCTCTGTAGAGCTTCCCTACTTTCAAGCAGATCAACACTTTCACACAGCTTGGTGTCATCTGCAAACTTACGAAGGGTGCACTCTATACCCTCATCCAAATAATTGATGAAGACGTTAAACAGGAGTGACCCCAGAACTGAGCCCTGGGGGACACCACTCGTGACTGGTCGCCAACTGGATTTAACTCCATTGACTGTAACTCTTTGGACTCGACCATCTCACCAGTTTTTCACCCAGGAAAGCGTATGCCCATCCAAGCCAAGAGCAGTCAACTCCATCCTTAGTGTTCTCTCTCCTTTTATAATGAGCATGATGAAGTGGTGTGGGATACACCTGTGAGTCAGCTGCCTTGATTGGATCTGTCAGCTGACTTGGGGCTGCTCATGGCCTGCCTGCATGGCTGGCCCATGGGTCTGTGCCTGGGGAACCAGGACACTGACATAAGATTCTCTTTTAAGAAGGAAAGCAATAATGACAACAACCATGGAAAAAAAAAAGGTGTGCAAGAAAGAATTTCAAGTAGTATCAGCCAATGTACCTAATGTGAGACAAAAAAAAATCTGCATTAACCAATTTGTTTTTTTTTTTAATGGAAGTTACAGGCACCAAGACGAAAATGTTAGAAAGATGCAGAGGAGGTACATCCTAGACACAGAGAGAGATTTAACATTCAGCAGAACATTTAAGTCAATAGAAATAGCATCCAAAAATGTCCCCTATACATAACTGACAAAAGGAAAAAGTTGTACTATTTGTACTATCTTCAGCAGAAAACTCAGAGAGATTACTGTGGGTCCAGACATGTTATGAGTCTGCCTCCTATGACATCAATAGAGTTAGAGGTTTGTTTGTATGTCTATACAGCGAGTGCCATTTCTGAGTTCATGTGCTCATCTCTGTCTATGAGCTTGAGAAGAGTTATCACTGATGCTGTTCAAGCCAATGGCAATTAGATAGCCAAGATTTTATCTCTATTCACCCCCTGTTGTATGGCATATTGCCCTATTCCCACACTGTTGCTTATCTTCACCCCAAATCACTGCTGACATCATGCAGATGTTTTCACAGCTATAGAGTTAGGAATAGACACATTAGACCTTAAATCTTGCACTGAGATCAGATGATCAGACGCTTTTAAGTGTATTATGCAGGACAAGTTTGCTTCATCTAACATGTCAGAACTGTGTTTTATGACACTGCCTGAAAGACTGGGCATATGCTATCTTTTTCAGATTATCTATAGAGCTTCATAAATCAAATGTCTGAGTGAAACTTTGTTTATTCTCAGTAGTATACAAGCAAATATTTTTGTAATGATATTTTACCAAATGCATCTGAACATCCTGCTGACACAGTGTTTTAAGGGAGCCCAGTGAGGCAAACAATGTGACAGTAAAAAGAATGTGAAATATATGTCAAATCAAATAATTGATGTAGCAGATAATAAAATCTAATGCAAATATAGTTTTACCAGGGGGGAAGTAGCACAAGAGTGCTAGTCTCTCAAAATTAGTATGATTCAAAAAGTATATACAGTCACTGCACTATGCCACTCATGGCAAGTAATGAGCCATGAAAATGTACTGTGATATATGAAGATATTTAGAAGACTTATAAGGGGTTTTTTGAGTAAGAATAGCTTTATAAACTGGATGTATTGTCAGTTGAAATGCTTCTGAATCTGAAACTTCTTTAGCGTTATTACACTTGCAAGATTATTGGAAGAGAAGAAACTATCCTCATCAGTTGTTCTTGTTTAAATCTTAATCACGCAAGATTACAGAAGGACCGCTTTTGTTATAGGCAGTGCTGATATAATTCAGACTGCATATAATTTTGGAAAAGCTTTCTCTATTTTCATTATCGATGTTCAGATTGAGAATCATCTTTGGATCCATTGTTTTCATTTTCTTGTCACAATGATTAATCACACAGGATTTGTATCCAACTCATGCCCCAAAACTCTCACAGCCTTTCCAGAATTATAGTAAGTAGATCTATCCTAGACAAGAAAAAAAAAGACAAGAGGTACTTTTTTCCTATGATACACTTCCACCGCTACAGAGGCTGCCAATACCATTTGAATCCCAGTCTCTATCAGTTATCATCATAGCCAGACATCTTAATATGAGCAAGATAAATCTGTAGAAAACCACAGAATTTTATAAATAAACACACACAACTTGGATTCATAAAACTTCAAATCCCAAGCTTAGCAGTTTAGCCACAACAAAAAGCACAGATGCATTTCTATTTCTATTTTTTTAGAAGCACAGACAATCTTTTAAAACGTGTATACTGGAAGTTAGCAAAAATCAATACCTGAGAACACTGGTTTACCTTGTCTTCTTCCTGTTTATTATAACCAGGGTGAACCAAAAGAATATTACAGGGGAAGCAAACATTTCTAGAGAGACAACCTGCCCCCACTGAATGAACAAGAAAACTCTCAACAGCAAGGACTTAAATGAATAGTGTCTTTACAGCAGCAAAAATATGCTCTATCTATAACGACAAAAAAATTAACAACTTCTTTATCTGTAATCCATACAAAACCGGCACAGAGAATAGTATCTGTTTGCTTACCAGCCTCCTGCTGGTAATCATTATGTTATAAACTACTTGATTGTTGAAGAATAGGATAAACAAAATCCTCCAAACTGAGATTTTGACCAAAATATTTTTAAAAAACTTACTTTTTAAACAAGTTTCAAGTTTTCATTAAAGAAATAAAAACATCCTCCAGCTCTCAAATGCCCGCTCTGCCCACTATGCTCCTTCATTTCTCAAGAAGATCATATTTTAGAATCATGCTGCAATGCACTCTGGGAGTAGTAACTTGTACATCGCAACTACCTCTTTTTTTTCTTTTGTTTTTCCTCTCCTTTTTTTCAAATAGCAGCCATTATAATCCATTGTTTTTCACTACTTGACTGCATAAGAAGTTAGTTTTGAAAATAAATATAAGGCTGAGAAGTCCAGCCTAACAAAATTATAAGTTTTGAATAAATTTTATTTCAATGCATGCCTTCATTTTACCTCAACAGTGAAAAGGAAAATAAAAACTCTAGATTCTTATAAATGAACAAATGTCACAGCTGCTTAGAAACAGTTACTCACACCTTTGCAAACAGTATTTTCTATGCACTTTGTGGACCATTAAGATTATCTAATTTATGAACTGAAAGGACTGCTATTCAAAAAGCTCAGTCCCTGTGCTATTTACAGTGCCAGAACACTCAAAGTTAACTGGTGACTCAAAACCCCAGAGTAACAACTGACATTTCATTTACCTTTTTAACTAAAATAGTTATCACTGCAAATCACTCATACCATGTTGAAGCAAATCTTCACCTTGCTATTGAATCCTGAGCATACAAAACAACATGTATGGTACTTTATGAATGATACCTCTAAGCCATACAATCTATAGGGAGTATCAAGTGTGTGCAACCAGTGTGCACAGCCTGGTAACAGAAACAGCTAAAACCCACTACTTACTTTTATACTAAGATATGTGAAAACAGAGAAAATCATGCTGAAAAAACAATAGTTCCTTACTGAAAGCTTTAGGCAAAACCTGCTAATACTAGAATTAATTTGTGATTTTTCCTATCCATAAAACCGAGACCAGACACTACTTTAATCTTCCTCAGCCCTCTTTGATTTGGAGACAGTATCAAATACTGAGTGCATGTTTATGAGAGCAGAACAAGGCTGGACTCCCTGCTTGGGGATCACACTTGCTTCATTTTAATTAAGGAATACTTTGCCCAAGTTCCCCAGGCTAATACAAGTCTAATTGAAGTCAATACTAAGTCCAGTATATTGCCATATGTGCAATCTAAATTCACATCCTAAGCTCACCTCAAGCAGATGAGAATACTGTGGATGGACCTAATAGAGCTTGCAAAGGGACGTGAGCAGTTCACATCCCTCGAGATGTCCAAAAACAAGCACCAGCAGACTGTGCTGGAAACTGAAAATAGAAAAGAAAGATATAGCATCAGAAGGAGGCAGCTGCAGTCAGTGAGTACAGTATGTGCTCCTCTGGAAGAGAGGGGTTAACTCAAAGTGTCCATCTGTGCCTACAGTGATGCCTCCACATTAAGCCTTCATTCTCCCCTTCCCCAACAAAGAACACCCAAAAATGCCAAGTGCCCAGGCCATACACTTCTGCATCTGGGATTCTGGACAGATAGGTTAATTCCCTCTAACACACAAACCCCAGTAAACCTATAATTATCAAAGTCCTCCCCTTTTAAAGCTAAAGACAGAAGGGAGGGAAGAAATCAGAGATTAGGAAGAAAAAGCACAGAAGTTATGAGTTTAAATAACACGGTGATTACAGCTGCTTACCAAAGGAGGGCTTTACGTTGCTTTGAGTAGACAGCTGAGAGAGAAGGTGATGAAGGTAGAAATCTGCATTGGTTTCAAACTGTCAACCCTGGAATCTAATTTAACAGTAGTTTAAACAGTAGAAGAGACTGCCATCATCACTCCTCGATAGGCTTAACCTCTGGAGCTTTCAAAAGAACAAACAGTGAACTGAATTAATTACTAGCCTTTCACCTTGGAGACCTTAGTGCAAAGGTAAGAACCAGTAGCTCAGAAGGTAGCTAATGAGACTGGCAGCCTATTTTGGTCTCCAGTGTGTTCTAATGTCCCTCACACATTCCCTGGACTTTCATACTTTTTCCTTGTTGGGTTTCCCTCAGCTTCCATCCAATTTAAAGTGAAAATTTAAGTGGTCAGGAATGTCTGACATCTAATCTTCCTTGTGTTGGATGTTCCCAGTTGTCAGCAATATTGGAGCAATGACAGTTGTGAAAAACAAAGCTACCAGCTAAAGATGATCTTAAACTCACCCCAGATTTGAACAGTCTTGAACACAGAAGCTGGAATCTGAAGTGTGATCCAGACAAGAAACTTGCAGGAGGCCATTATTTTACTCGTAGTCTGTGTCAAACATCTCAAGTTGAGCCTGACGATTTCTTAAGTAGAACATGAAGCAGAAAAGAAGGATTTTCTAAACAAAAGATTTGCTTTTTCTATCTCATAATTCTCTTTCACAGCATCTGGTACCATGATGGTGGTCAAAGGCCAGGTGATGTAGCACATAAGTTATCTGCCACTATTTATATAGAAATGAAGACTTACAGCTACTTATAGACATGTCTTATTTATGCCTCCTCAAATGTGACTGCAGGACCCATGATGACATTTCTAATCATTTCATACACTTACTTGAGTAAATAACTTGTCCAAAAATAAGACATGCTTTATTATTTGCCTAATAATATTTTTTAAAAATATATTTTGTTAAAATATACTTGCCTATTTAAAAACAGGTAAGGAAGCAAAAATGAAAGAGCTGGTTAAGAACATGTCACATGACACAGAGTAAATGGTTAGAGAACAAGTGAAGTTTGGAAGTTAAGACTCAAATCTGTACACTGTTCAATAGACAACCTATAGTGAATTATTTCACGGAAACTGTGGTCAGATGGTAAATAAGCCATTGCTATAAAGATGGGATAAATCAACAATAATTATATCCAACAACTTATTCAGGCCAAATGGTCAAGTGTTTGGTTCTATTTACATTTTGGTCACACTTCTAGAGCGTGCCTAAAAAAACCCATGCAGCTGTCTAAATTTTTTTTATCTGCTGTTAGATTCATTCTCACCTTTTAAAAACAAAAATTATTTAAAATTTATTTGAAATTATTATTTTTCCCCATAATGAAATAAAGCATTTCATGCAAGTATCACACATTTTCTAAACAGACTTATTTTCACTTTTAATCTTGCTAAAAGTTGTGAGAATTTTTTTTAATCATTCTGAAGCTTGCGTCAAATATTTTTTAAGTGGCAGTGGCTGTATATGGAGCTACTCTTTCAAGATCATCTTTCTGGCCATCCACAACAAACGTAAAGGAAGCTACACTGAATTTTCAATAAGTCCAAACATACTCCCTCCAGAGTGTATCAAAATAACTAACTCAGATACTTAGCATTTTTGTAATACTGTCAATAAAATCAGATACCATAATGAATACTTGCATATCTTGTTGTACTGCCTGAAGTTTAAAAAGAAAATAATTTATATATTTAGTTTAATCTGTCTATACTTTGGCTCCTAATGCACAAAGGCATGTTTCCCAATAGTTCTAAAATCTCACGTGGATTTTCCTGAAATGCAAATCTAAAATGCCAAAAAAAGAAAGAAAATTGTCCAGCATCTCTAAGTGCTGGACAATTTGCATGAGAAAATCTACTCACACTGTTCATTATGAAAACATAGCCATGAAAATCAAAAGGTTTGTAGGAACTGAGTATTGTTGGCAATACTAAAGTAGGATTGAATTTAACCCAGTGCATGCCACCTTCAGATTGAGAGTTCTTGGCAAAAAAAAAACAAAACAAACCCTAGAGGCTTTGAGATTGCAATACAAGGGCTTGGATTAGGTTATTGAATGTCTGATACCTGTCCTGGGCATACATCACACTGCGTTCCCAAAGTAATAAACAGAAAGAGAGAAAGCATGAGGATAAGGAAGGCGGGGTGGTGGTGGTGATGGTCGGGGTGAGATATTCAAGATTATTTCAAGTCTTAGTTGGTATGAAGTTTTGGAGGAGCCAGTCTCTCTGCTACTTACAAGGCGAGTCTGGAGTATATGAGATAAGGCACCTCAAGTACATGAGATGAATACAGCCCTAACAATGCATTCAAACCAAATTTGCCAGTCCTTGCCATTGCTTCTCGCAAGCAGTAGAAATACCCTGGCTGTTCTTTGGGTTCCCCTCTAAAAACTGCTTTATCCCAAGACCTCACACTCAGTCAGCCAATCTCACCTGGCTTCTAAATAGGGTGATGGAGGCAAAAGACAAAAAAGAAAAGGCAGAAAGAAAAATAAACCCTTTATACTGTTTTTCAAAATGAATTTTAGAAAATAACCATCAATAATGGTTATGGATAGGAAGCTAGTGAGGAAAAGAGCACCTTCAATTCCTGAAGACTTTAGCAGGGGCTGATAACACTTGCCCTTCACAATTCAGACCTCAAACTTCTCGAGACCTAGAATAACTCTGTAGCCTATTAGTAAGCTAAATATACCCAGGGAACAAACATGTATAATATATCAGTCCTTTGTCAGAGATAACAGCCTGCACTGCTTTGATATGAACAGCACAGAGATCAGTTGTGAAGAATATAAAACAGCTGAATTGAGCAGGAGCACTCTCTATTAGAATGTTTTTATTATTTTTGTATTTTATTCAAAGTACCATCACACGTTAGAAAAAGCAGTAGCAGCAGACAAGAACTAATCAAAATGGAAACTTAAACACTGTATATCGCATAGCTGATATAGATGGATATTTAATATTAGTATAGACCTATCAAATTAGTATTAGTCAGAGGTGCATGGAATGACACTCAACAGAAAAGGCAAATAAATAGAACTACTATTATTAGAGATCCTAGCTGGTTTTGATAAAGAAAAAAAATCTGAGCCACCAAAATTCAGTCCAGGTATATATGTACTAGGCATCTAGTAAGAAAAACTAACAGAACAGGAATTGAATCTTGAACAACTGCAAAAACAATCAACCATTCCAAACTCCACAGATTTTTTTCATGTACAGCTTGCTTTACCTTTGCTTACTGTACATAGTTATGTCCCAATGCATACAGCTGCACTCTTAAAGATAGTTCCAGGAAAAGAAGAAAAAGAGAAGGAAGAATTGTGCTTCTAATAAAACTTCTTTGTTTTCTTAAAGCCATATTTCAGACACGTATGTAAAACTACAGCCAAACTAAATGATCAGCTCTAATAATCTGCTGGGAGTAAGACTCATTCAAATCCATAAAACATATTGACAAAAGCTATTGCTGGGTAGGTCATTCAATTCACAGGACCTTTCAACCCATTGAAAATTTCTGAAGGAAGGAAAACAAAAGACATCAAAGTCTTTGTATTTACTATATAGACCCTTTTGCCAGTTCAAGTTTAAGACCTTTTTAAAAATGCACTGTCAGCAGCATAGCTTTTAAAGGTAAAATGAGGCCTTTAAAGCAGGTATCCTACTGTGCATTCTACCACTGTGCTGCCTGTGGAGTGTAAAAAACAAGGGCAACGATGGGACTGAAAGTCTCAAACACTCTCTTAACAATGGCTTTCATCTTCCCTTCCAAATCTGTAGCCTTTGAAGACAGAATGAAATGCAGTTAATGCGTTTACAAATAGGCTGGAACCTGCTAAGTTTTTAAAGGAAACTCACAAAGGGCACAAATGCCCACTGAAATCTCATTATGCTATTTAAAGGGACACTTCCAGGGCTGGCAGCCCCCCAGTTTGACTTTGCTCTTTAATTTTGTATATTTGAAAAGTTCATGCACTTTCTCAGTGCATTCTTTTAATGATTAATCACTTCTCTCCCTCAAAATGAAAATAATTAAAAATGTCACTGATATATGATAATACCAGAAGGAAGACCGTCTGTGACAACTTACAAATCCATCCTTACCCTTCATCTTTTGCAGGGAAAACACTGAAAATTCAGCTGACAAAATATCCAATACCTTACATGTTTATCAATAAGAGTATTTTATAAATGCTAAATAAGCATCAAGGAAACAAAACCCAGTGGTCCAGAGCTCATGAGTAACTCTGAAACAAACCAATATGCACAAACGGTACAAGAAAACATACTTTGTGAAGATAATGACTACAGATTTAATCCTTCAGCACACCTTGAAAATAGTCAAATGAACATTAGACTCTGAAAGGCTGTAAATAATAAGAAGTATACAGGAGCTTGGCAAGTTCCTTTAAGAAACTTTCTGCAGAAATAAAAAAGGGGAATCAGCAGGAACAAAGCTTCAGAAACAAATATAATTTCATATTATCATATGAAATTCATATCATACCCTACTGAATGTGATGTCCAAACACTGTTTAAATAAGAGGCTACAAAATTATTTTGATAACTGCTTCTTAAGGCTTGTTTTTCTATTCAAGGGTATAAAATCTGTACAGTAACTTTTTAAAAAAAATTAATAAAAAATCTCTGATTTTTTTTCTTGGCTTAATTTTCAGCACAAGTGTTTACTTAATTCTGGATTTTCAATTTCGTTATAGAATCTCAGCAGGACAGTTCTAGTCAGCAAAAGCTAAACAGAAGTTTGTTTGCCATAACTCTATTGTTTCCAGACTCACATTCTGGCAATACTAAAACCCCACAACTGCCTTATTGTCTTTTAAAAACTAGACATTTCAGTAGAAATACTTCCTTTCATCTAATAGCAGCAGAAAGGTCAAGACACCTGCATAAGTGAAAACATTTCTGTGGGAATTTGATATAGTCTCCATTTCATACTTCATGCAACGTAGTTCCTCATAAACCCTCTCTAATTCTTGCCAAAAAATACAAATTTAATACACTTCATTTTATCTTTTACTATTGTAGCAATAGGTAATGGCTAGATAAAAGATAATGTCGGAATAGTTCAGTTTAACATATCCAAATCTGTTTTACCTACCAATATACAAAAGTACCATAATACGTCATTTGTGGCTGAAATTAGAGACTGTAGTTTACAGAACACCTAACATGCTTTTGTCCAATAGAGCTGGAGTCATGAGATATCTATGAATAAAATTCATGAGAAATCATACTTTTCCATCCCTCTAGTTATTACCATTTCTAAGTCCCCATTCATCCTCATGAAGTTATGGTCCCACTATATGCCAATCCTCCTTTCCAATCCTGTGTGGTCCTTAACAAATGCAGTTAAACCTGCACCCATCAGCACATATAAATTAATTCGCATACACATGCAGTCGATCATATTAGTGAACATAGAGTATTTCCATCTCACTAATGTGCACAGAAGTGATCACACAAAGAAAAAAACCCAAGTCTATACAGGTCAACTGTGGTAGCAATTTGTTGGGAAAAAGAATGGCAACCAAGGGAAATGCTGCCTACTTCCTTCTTACAGGGTAGCTAATTAATTCTGGAATTCATAAGCACCAATACCATGACATACACTCTCAAAATATTAATAATAATGCCATCCAGCCACACAAATTCAAAATTAAGTAATTATTCTCTCAGGAGAAAGGAAAAAACCTAAGTTTCTTGGCAATTCCTCTGTTACTGAGCTCTAAACTGTGTCCTGGAAATGTAATCTCCAGGAATAGCTCCACACCACAAGTGTGAACAGTGTGAACCACAAGAAAGCTCACATCAAAGCAGAAAAGTGACAAGACCCAGCTTCATCCTTGTTCTCAGAAACAGAATCACAGAATGGTAGGGGTTGGAAGGGACCTCCGAAGATCATCTAGTCCCACCCCCCTGCTAGAGCAATGGCAAACAATGGCAGTACTCTGAGAATTCATACCTCTTATCGCTGACTTTCAACCAGTTATTTGTCTCTGAATTTTTCTGCAGTAAACCTGTTTCTTGACAGTTTCAAACTGATTGTAGTACCAGTTCAATATGTTCCCAAAGGTGAATTTAGTAGTGTGGGGTAGTTGTAAACCTAGCTGTACTTTCTGAATGATCTGCAGGCTACTCTAAGGTTAAAGTGTAATATAATGTGATTTGAGATTACAATTACACGCTGAAGAATTGATCTAATTATAAGATGTTTATTTATGGTATGCTTCATTTACGAGCTTGAGTTCACAAAATCTTTGCTATGGGGAAGTATACCACCTAACACCTTCAGTGTACGTTGTCAGGAGTGATCCAGGAAAACTCTGGCTGAACTGTAGAGACGGTTATGTCATACATGGCCTATGAAAAGCCACCACAGCCTGGCAAAGGATAGCAATTCACCTTTCAAATTCCAAAAAAGCCATAAATTCTCTTGGGTGACAAAGGTAAAGACAAACAATGCAAATAATAACTACAGGTTTTAAGCTATTTTGGAGCTCTAACTTTTTCAATAAAAACTGCTCTTCTGGGCTTTCAACATTACTACTCAATCTGAGCCCATAAAATGTTATTTCCTACCCCACAGAAAACATGCCAATTAAAAAAAAAACAATGTTGCTTCATTCAGGTGACACCGAGACATTTCAAACAAAAAAAAGCCTCAATATCTAGTCCACATCAATAATGCAGTGGTTGGTTGCATCGTTCAGCTTTGTTGGAAGAGACAGAAATTTGTGTTCCTGTTCTGGCTATTTGGATCCATTCCTGACTAACACCTGGGGCAGGGTAGATTCTAAGTTTGTTCTGATTAATTAACTGTTATGTAAGCTGTAAAATCTATAGTTTACCAAAATACACATCTCAGAGGGAAGTTCTGTAAGATGGCCAAATTAATCTGACAGCTCACTTCTTCCTGGATGAAGTTCATTTCTCCACATCCCTCTCAGTCTTGTCCCTGCAATCATGGTCCCACTGCCTTATCCAAGTCAGCTCTGTCATTCATTGCAACATTTATGCAGTCACTTCAACTCACTAACTCAGCAGAAAAATATTCACGGGGTTTGTTTTCCTCTGGGTTAGTATTTCACATTTTTCATTAGAGGTGGTAGAAGGTAAAGATATTCACTTGCATTAGCTTCATTATCTTTAGAGATACTTCAAACTATTAGGAATAACTTAGCAAAAAAAAATTATACATTTTGAATATTTCTTTCAGTAAATTATCTATGGTACTATTGCCTCAGTTCTGTTCATTTTTGACTATGAAAAATCCATGTTGCACTTTAAATATAAACACAGATCTTAAAATACACTTCTGAGTATGAACTTTTCCTACTTTTTTTCCTACACTAATCACATTGAAACCAAAAGAATACAGGAAAACAGAAGAAATGGTCATAAAAGTAAGATGGCAGTCAGCTGAAATCACTTCTTTTCCTGTTGAGAAGGAGACAGAGGAGCATAAACACCATGAAGAAAGAAGGGACTTCCTTCATCATTGAGTTCTTGGGACTGTCCACCTTGAGCTTGGACCAGAGCCATCAGTGCTAATCAAAATAGCATCAGATCACATACTTGCAGCTAAATTAAGATACATTTGTTAAGGATTGTTTTGTATGTGTAGTGATAATTACTGATAAGGGTTAAGAACTAATCACTGGCAATATGTATTATCAATGCAGTAAAGGGTCGAGTCTTAAGTTTCAAACTGTTCTGATCCATCTTTCAAACATTACTGTCATGGCAATCCCTTATCTCTAACTGACATACAGATTTAGGTATATTCAGCTGCAACAGAAGGGCCTGTGGCAGTAAACTGCAGTCTGGTTATCCTCAGAGGATACAACCCCCATGGGATTCTCAGTGGTGTGCAGTACCACAGCTTCTCTCTAGCTCCTGGTCTGGCTGCACAAAGCAGAGATGAAAGCACAAGAGGAGCTACAAATCAGTGCAATAACTCTGCAACTAGAAAGAAGGTAGCAAACACATAAGTATTAGACTGACAGCATGAGACTTAACAAGTCTGTGTTTGCCTGTTACAAACAAAAACCTTTACAAGTATATGCGAAAGCTCTAGCAATCTCCGGTACTACAACCAGTGCTTTACCACTGAAGTGGATAAAAGGGTCCTATACTATTCCTGTAAAACAGTGGCAGCCACAGTACAATGTCTGCATGTCTTTACCCTTGAGGATCTGTAACAATGTAGATATACATGTATAAATATACAAAAAAAAAAAAATATACATAGGCATTTTAACTAGCTATTAAGCAAGATTGCTTCCTATAGCAACAATTTCTGTATTTGAATTGAAAGGGATGCAAGCCTCAAAACTCCTGTTATGTTCACTGGGCCACGGTCTCACCACTGGTACTTCCAAAAATGCATTTTGCTTTTAGTAGTTACCATTAAATCTGCTCACTACATATGTACGTTGTCTTATTATTCAGTCCCAGTATTCTGCTGTGCATTATAAACCCTGCAGTATTAGTCAGAAATGGTTACAGAGCAACCATGGCAACGTACAAACAAAATAGGAAAGAAATATTTTCATTTTAATTTTTATATTAAAGTCAAATTAACTTGAATATCATTCTAGTTTATAGGTTAATAAAATACAAAACAAATTAATTACTAGCAGAAATAAATATTTATAATACAAGCACCATGATAACAACAACAAATGAAAAAGCCTCTTAGTGGAAGTGTTTGCCCTAAAGGGCAAGAGATATGCCAACCTAATAACCTTACCAGGGGCGATGAAAAATTTGCACATTGCCTGACAGCCTAAGGTAAAGTCTTATGGTAGCTCTTCAAGTGGATAAAAGGGAAAATGGAATGCACTGCAAAGAGGTACCGTTTATCTAAATCAATGGAGACATTTCCGACTGCATTGACCTTCACTGCATCTTGAGGAATATAAAAAGCATTAAGGAACATTTTAAAAACACCCAAGGGTTTTCTTTATCTAGGTTTTACTCCCTGATCAAATAAACTGGAACTCTTTATTATAGATATTTCCCATATTTCAAGTTAATGTACATTTCTCTGCAGCACAGCCACCTAAATAATCTTAACACTTCATGAGGGCCCTGACAGTCTCCCAGAGATGTCATATTCCTCCCTCGATGAACATCCCTCAGAACGATAGCTTTGCAGAGTCCCTTTGCACTGACACTAAACGAAATGATTATCCTTAAGATGACCAGGACCAAGCAACAAAATGGAAGGACTGATTAATGTCAACGCAAGTACTAAAGAGTGGAAAACCATGAGTGTATGTAAACTGATACCGTACATATGATAGAGTTCACCTGCATTTGTTCTCTTATTCTAGTGTTTACGAGAAATACTACTATTGACAGAAGGGCCATCTCTGTTACCTGTGACAGTAAACTGTTAACTCCTAGCTCTTTCCTCATGAAGACTCAGAAGTAAATCAGGCAAAAGTAACACTGGCAGCTAAGCCTATTAGCAGACCTTTAGTAAGCCAAAATGGGCATGTTTTTGAGCCTGGGTGTCACTTAGCACAACTGAATCACTGTCCATTCAATTAATCCCTATTTATAGAGGTGGCCATGCTCAGACAACAACACACAGACATTAAATATAAAGATATATTGCACTCATAATCTTTATACAGCTTTCCTCTCTCAACTGTTTTTTGCTGTTCCTTGTGAACTAGGTTTTCACAGCAGAAGAAAATGGTAAAAGCAAGCTCTGCACACAAAATGCAATTGTACCTCACCCATAGAGCTCTTTTTATCTGTAAGACTTAAATAACTCCACCAAATTAGCAAGGCTTGAGTAAATAAGACAATGACAGACCCACTTCTCATTACTCCTACTTATGGCAACACACACCACTGTGATAAGCCGTTAGCTCCTGACTACATATGGTATATTCATTTCTAAAAATGAGCTTAAATCTCTGCGTTCTGTCCAGTAACATCATGCAGTTTCATCAGGAAATATTTGTATGTAAGATGAAATACAGAATAAAGAAAACGAAAGTCCAAACTTAAGTAATTTCTTTATCCATATTCTCTCTTTTTTTTAATCACTTCTCACTTTTGCCATTACAGCCTTCTGTTTGCATCTGAATTTGAGTCTTTCCATACTTCCTTTTACTTTATAAGCTCTAGGTTTTACCTAAACACCTCATCCCATTGCCTATATCTTTTTCCAAATTTCTTAACAAATATATATTTGACTTTAAGCAGAAAATTGGCCAAAGTCTAAAAGTAAATTGACACCTTTCATATAAATAACACAATGAGGTGTGTAAAGCATTTCATTTAATACCATGGGAGTGATATTACATCAAAAGTAAATTTTATCAAGTATGGACTTCAAGCTCTTCATATTCTTTTCACATATAAATTATTGAACTTACATGCACGCTTTATAATTTCAGGTTCAACACATCTGAGTTTGAGTTTCTGCATACCATTAGTAACTTCTGCACTGCTGTACTGTGTAATACTTTAGTTCTGTGTAGTTTTTCTTCACTATTCAGCCATTTTTCTTTATTACATTTTCAAAGCAGCAGATCTATTGCTGAAAAGTATAAAAGATACATGCTTTTCTGCTTAATAGGTAAACTGCAAAAAGCAATTTTAATCATCACTCAGATCGCAAGATTATTCCATAAAGCTTGACAACAACAGCACAGAACAGTGAGAGAATAAATGCAGTTGTCAACAACATTTTTTAAAAGCCATTGATCAGAATATCAGAAATACATTGCCTTAAGATTTGTCATGGGAATTCACGCTTTATATCCATAACTAAGAAACCAGTTGCTTTTAAAACTGAGGGTAAAGGACTGTGTGCCTTGCCTATTTCATTGAGTCCTCTGCATCTTATCTTTAAATCCAGTGCATGGAGGAGTTCTTGGGTTTTATCCTCTTCTCTTCTCAAAATTAATGTGAGTCATATAAAGCACCTGACACTAGTAATCATTCCTTTATATTTAAAATATATATAGCTAGAACAAATCTATGACTCACTTGGCCACGTTCCATAGCTGTGCTATGGTACCTGAATACCTCTGCAGCACTCCACCTTTTGTACATATTGCATGCTCTAAAGCCGTCTAGTGTAACAGATGAATTTGGGCAATCACGTATTTTGTAATGATTTCTCCTGACATTCTGAATTACATCTTGGAGAGCCTTGAGTACAACATTTCCAGCAGTTCCCTCAACCGACAGCATAAATTTTGTTAAACTGCAACAGCATGCTGTGCAAGATTTATTTGCTGAGCAGTTAACTCTAGTTACACCATCAAAGGCAGGAAGTGAAATTGCACCAAATTTCACTGGTAGTAATTAGTTACTTGGAAGGCAAAAAGTAAGAGCCAAGCTACAAACAAAGATAAACTTCATTTAATCAATACACAGAAACATTTCTTTAAATTTCCTACGGATTAGTGAGGATGCAAACCATCATTTAACCTTGATAACATTTTTGGCAACAGGCTGGATGTTAAAGAAGGTATGAAGCCAGTGCTCTGAAATACCACCTAACAGAAAGTGTCTATGTACATAGACACTTCTTACATACTACGTGGAAAGCTGGACTGCTAGGGTGATGGGAAGTTAGCACATTTCAATCTTTGCATATAAAAGCTGACATACTTTGAAAACTCATAAATTGCCTCCACTTTTTTTTTTTTTTTTTTGAGGGGGCATTTTGGGGTTTGTAAACCATTTCCATCAGGGGAAGTTTAGATGGGATATTAGGAAGAAGTTCTTTACTGAGAGGGTGGTTAGGCACTGGAACAGGCTGCCCAGGGAAGTGGTGGAGTCGCCATCCCTGGAGGTGTTTAAAAAACGAGTATATGTAGCACTTGAGGCTATGGTCTAGTGGTTAGGGAGATGTTGGGATAAAGGTTGGACTTGATGATCCTAGAGGTCCTTTCTTAAAAACAAAACATGAATGTACAAATTCTATCTTTTATTACTCTACTAGAAAAATTGCCAAAACCACTGCTCTTAAAAGTTGTTCTGTGTGATAACTCGTAACATCGTGTTTCTTCTATGGCCGAGAAAGACCTGTATCTTAGTAGTTCTGGAGAGACAGAGGTGTGAGTTGTATTTCTAGAAAAGAAATATCTGTCTAATTCTCTTTCCACAAGAGACTGGGAGTATGAGTAAGGAAAGGAGAGATCTAATATTTTTAAAGGATCAAAACACAAAATGGACTATGGACAAACAGGAAACTATACTGAATATACTCAGAATATACTTTTGAGTTTACTCAAAACGAAAAGACCGGTGAGAAACAGCAGGTACATAAACTGACTTTTACAGAGAAAACAGTACACAAACACATCACACTGAACAACAAAAGGTATAACTGGAGCAAGGGAAAAAACATTCCACCAAGAAAATGCCCATCCTTAACATAGTACTTCTAAAAAATATAATTGCTCAATAGCTGATCTAATAAGATTTTCTCTACGGTCTTGATTTTTCACTAAATTCTCCGTTTATAGGAGGTCTCCTTTTGATATGTATTTTCAGTTCCATGCGAAACTAGTCTCTAAATAAGAAAGCCAGAGGGGGGAAAAAAAAAAAAATGAAGGAACTCTATACCCACATTAAGAATGTCCTAGTGTCAACTTCAATTTAAGTCAGTCTCTGAGCACTTGCTGTGGAGTATTAGAAACAGGATGTCTTATGACAGAAAGATCAAAGGCTTGGTTTTGAAAGTTGAGCCTGAAATCCTTTTGCTTTGGTGTTCCCAACTATAAAGAAGGATAATAGCGTGTCCCTCCCACAAATAAGCTCTGGGACGATACAGGCATCTATCAAGAGGTACTTGCATAACACAGTGATAAGTATGTTATTTTTTATTACAAAAATAAACCACATTTTCATCCATAAAATAAGAAGATTGAGCTTTACGTTTGTACTGAATATATTTTTGGACAACCATGGTCCCAGTTAATTTGAAACCAGTGTACATACAATCAACCACAAAGGCAGACAGCCCATACGTGGCTTTGAAATAGTGCCCTTCTGATGCAAACAATCGGTAGGTGCACTAAGTACTACTGCCATGAGAGAAGGGTGAGAAAAGTTACTAAAAAGATCAGCAAGTGGAGTTCCTTTTAGCACGTGGGTGTAAT
Organism: Podargus strigoides; assembly: GCA_028020825.1. Classification (NCBI taxonomy): domain Eukaryota; kingdom Metazoa; phylum Chordata; class Aves; order Caprimulgiformes; family Podargidae; genus Podargus; species Podargus strigoides. The sequence goes on from CM051621.1 coordinate 69,932,551, forward strand.
TAAGCCCAACATGAAAAAAGGAAGAAGTTCATACAGCCTATGGATTGCTGACTAGACATATTTTCAAAGTGGTGCTCATGAGCAGATTTCTTTGACCCCTTTTTCAAATCTTACATTGTTTTCCCTTTCCTGTACTTAAATTCTTTTCATTTCTCATTTCTACATCTTATCCTCATTTCTCACTTCTTAAACCCATTTCATATTCCCTGTTCTTCCTCCTTCTTCTACTTAGCAGCTCTCATTAACCCTAAATAACCCACAGTTTTGCTGTCTGTCTTTCCCTTAGACTCTTCTCATCTTTTTCTCAAGAACTGTAACTCATATTTAAATTAATTTGCAGGATGTCAGCGGCTTCTCAAGGCTGTCTCTAATTTTAATCCAGCACTACATTCCAGTAAACATAATAGCTCATCCGATGTAGGACCTGTTTATGCACAAGACACAAAATATTTGGCAGTCTAGGAGGGACACCGTATCTGCAGATGTAATTTCTTGCCTGTTGCAAACAGCCTGGATCTCCAAACACGAAACCAATAAAAGATACTGTTTCATCATAGGACTTCAGTGATCTTATATAGAGAGTTATTGAATATGTTGACAGAATGTCCACGGAGCGCACCCTGGGCTGCAGGAACAGAGCACTTTATACATTCTGCTGAGCTCTTCCTTCTAGAAGCAGCAACTCATGTCAGTGATTAACAAGAAGCTGGTGCAGATTCAGCACAGTTGGAGGCCAGCAAACTACAAGCTGCAGTGGCAACTGCAGTAGTGAATTTAAAATCAGATGAGGAAAACTTTTAAAAACAGAAAAGAAGGGAGAAAGAGGGAAGTTCTAAAGCATTGTAATGGGATTAAAAAAAGTTGTAAAACTTTTTTTGTGCCCGTATTTGAGGAAATTTCTCCAGCAAGCTTTACTCACATTCTAATAACATACGTTCATAACCATAATCTCTATCTTCAATGGCAGAAAATTATGCTCATTTTCTTTTTATTTGTTCTTTGAAGAACACTCAGACAAAAAAATATCGTAGCACTTTCCCTTGACAAGTTTGGGTATAGTGGCTAATTGATATAGATTTGCCTTCAAAATAAATGTACTTTCACTGTGATAATACTGTTTTAACCGTGTTTGTCTCAGACCATAAGCATGACAACTTTTTGACAGAGTTATATATTGTTCCATTCTTCTTCAGCTTTAGCAAGAAAGAAACAGCCACTGATATTAAATAAGAATTTTAGGACAATAATTTTCAGGTTTATTGGCTTAAAATCCATAATCAATATTTATTTACATTATAGTTCAGCTGTATATTGTCATTGATAACCTGATCATCACATGTAGCATTAGCCTGTTTCTGTTGACGCACCTGTTCAATAAATGTTTTCTTTGAGAAAAACACACATTTTAGCCAAGGAGTGCCACTTCATTACACACAGATTAGAAATTGATATCATACAAAAAATATTTCAGTGTGGATACATGGAAAGATGAGGCATTATTATGTGTGTTGAGTCTAGAAAGCAGCTACTCCAAACAGGAAATCATAGAATAGCCTTGGTTGGAAGAGACCTCTAAGATCAACAAGTCCAACCATTAACCTAACACTGCCAAGTCACCACTGCACATAATAAGAGCTCACAGCACCATATGGCAACCAAGACATTTTTTGAATGCATAAGGGACCATCTGGAAGCAGAGAGGTAGTGTTGCCTCTGTAGCTGGCATGTACATTGCAGTATCAAGACGATAACAAACATTGGACCCCATCTGAAAACTTGAAAAATATCCAGAAAGGAACCACAAGAATGACTCGAGATCTGCCTTCACCAACGCACTTCATTATCCAATCCATAGTCACTTCTTAAAGTGAAGGTTTATAATATAACTTGATCACAAAAAATGAATAACAAGCAGAGATTTCTGACGGCAAGAAGGCACTTTAATCTAACAGGTAATTATAACAAAATCCAATGGCTAGAAACTGACAGCTAGGTTAAGTCCAGAAAAAGAGGTGCACACATTTAATAGTGAGAGGGAATGCTAGAAAAACTCTTCCAGAAACTTATCTAAGTCTCTGCAGTTCATAAACTCCAAATTGCTTTTGAATGTCATAAATTCACATAGTGAGGTATAAATTTGCTACAGAAACAACTACTTAAATTGCAGCAGAATGCAATTACACAGAGACTGTACTATGAAGAAGGTCAAATAATATAGAAGGTCATAATGGATTCCTCCTTTTAAATCTACCAGTTAGTCCTGTGTACTGACTGTGAAATGTAAATATTAAACATTCTTTGTTTTGGAAGAATTTAATGTATACTTGCATAACAAAATTAGAAAGCTGTAGAACATTCCTTCTTCATATAAGTGTGCTATTAAGTACAATAAATACAGTAAGTAAAACAATTTCTTATGAATTTAAGAAGAAAAACTGTTGTGAAGCTACACTGCACTGTTTTCAGCAGTCTTTGCATATTGATTGTAGTTGTCCAAATTAAATTAGTACATACCTGTGGGAACCACTGAGATTTCTTAAGGCAGATGGATTGCCTATTTGTGGTAATGTCTTAAACATTGTTTCCATTACCTTAGGGCCCATCTTCCTCTGCCAGACAAAATACCATTTACTCCTGTCAAATCTGATAGCCTCATTTTGTTTTCAGAACCTGTAAGGGTTAACTCTGTCTGTATTGAAGCTCTTTTAGCCAGACATTATAATCTACTGTGTATTTGTATGCCATCTAGCAGAGCAAGGCTCTCACCTAACTAGATATCTCTGCAAAAATACAAATAAAGAGATGGCAACTAAAATGAAAATATCAAAGCCAGACTCTACCTACTTGCTTTATATATCCTCCACTGTTGACCTGGATTTTGTAAACTAGTTAATATTTGCTAACGTCCTCACAAGAGACCAAGAAATCCAAATACTATAGTTTTTAAGTACCCCAAATAACACCAATCCATTAGCTGTATTTAAAAAAAATACTGCAAAGCTTACTTATATAAACTCATGACCTACAACCTTAATTTTCAATTCAACACAAAACAGAAATCAAACCATTTTTTTTCTTATAAAAATGGAGAGCTGAACATATTTATCTACAAGAAGGCCACTGTGGTTTTCCATTTCCAGTCCAGAACTAAGTTCTGAAAAATTGAAAGTCTTTCACTATCAAGGACTACAGCGAAAATGTAGACAAGCGCATCACTGTGGAAGACAAAAGAGGCTCCATTTTAACAAAAGCCTGGTATCAACTAAATGAATGCATTACTTTCTACAACAGTTTACATCTTTGTGTCCCTTTTGCAGCTTTCAAAGATGCAGAAGGAACTACAGATCCCAGACTGCACGCAGCTACAACAGTTTACATCTTTGTGTCCCTTTTGCAGCTTTCAAAGATGCAGAAGGAACTACAGATCCCAGACTGCACGCAGCTAAACATCCCTGTCTTGATCTCCTCAGCCATGCTGGAGAACTTCCAGGAACTAGGAAAAGAGAGACACATATATCTCAGAAGTTCAGCTGTCATCTTTTACAGCTTGGGCTTATGCATAACACTGCCAGACATAATAAATCCAGATAAATGAGAGTCTGAGATACCCTACATAAAGGACTGCTCATTGAATTCACATAATCTATACCGCAGCCAATGAGCATGGAAGCAGGCTATTAAGCATGAACTCTACAACTGCCTTAAGTGTCTGCAAGCTCTCGGGTGAATGGAAGTAGGGTTCAATTTTCGTACAAGACTTCAACATCTCATTCCTGGTACTGGATTTTGAATGCTTTGGACTCTTTATGATTTTTTAATAAATGGTACTTAATATGCAAGCACTATGAGACTGTACATTAACTGGAGAAATAGCGTAACTTATGGGAGACACGAGCGATTTTCCTATACTCAGCTAAACTGAAACAGAGAGCTAGCCTTTTACCACATAGCTTCTTCTCAGCCACCACATAACACAGATCTCTTTGCCCAACAAAATTACATGCTTTCACAATCAGCACCCTGTCCACTCCTGACAGTCTTCTTGGCTCCTTAGATTTTGTTTGTTTGTTCTTTCACTGCAAAGCCCTGTTGCAATGAAAGAAAGAGTCATCTTACACTGCTTCACTGGACAGTTATCAAATGACAGATGTAAGAACAAACAGAGAAGAACAGAGGAGGCCTACAGGGTTGTGCAAAGGTAACATTTGATTTTCCTCTATAGGGATGTAACCACCTCTTCTGTTTCCCTTTTCCTCCGCTCCATACTTACTCTTCTAGCCACTACAAAGCAGAGTTTTTTGTCTTCATGTTTGTGAGACTCAGATTTCATTGTGGCAGGGTATGAGCAAATATGTTAACCCATGATTTGAATCCATCCTTTCCAAGTAACGTAGGATCAAGAGGTCTGAGGCAGGACTATGTGAGGGGGAAAAAAAACCCGACAGACAACTAAGTCTAGAGTTAAGAATACAAAAAATGAAGTAAGTAACAAGCAGACCAAAGGATGAACACAGACTCAAATGAAGAAATAACTGAAAGGAAAGAATACCCAGCCACCTTTCAAACCTTCTGGTGTGGCCTTTCCAGAGTGAAAAAAAATAAATGCCCTTATTGCAAATTTTCCACTCTGCTTTGTTCTCTGGATAAGCCACATTTCTTCTAAGGAGTAGAGAAAAACATAGTGTGGAAAATTCTAATTTCCAACTATTTTCAACAGGAGGTTCTAGGTCTTGGGCCTTCATAGCAGAACGTGCTGCAAAGCAGTCAGACTAATTATGGAGGAGGGAAGGGAGTAAAGAAGATTCCTCCTTTCTAGGCTACAGATGGATGCAGCATCCCAAAAGCAGAGACAGATTTTTGCAGGCGTATGAGGAGAAAAGAACAGTGCTTGCCAAGCAGCAGATCCTGCAGTCCACCTATTCCCTATCCCTTTGAGCATCAACACAGATAGCAGCTGCACTGAGGGTCATACACATAGTGACATATGCAGGAAATGCTGATTTTGGTGATAAGGAAGTTCTGCAACATGAGGTAATGACAACTGCATTTAGGTGCTACTTTTTGGTATGCGCAGTTCTCACTGAAAATGCTCACTGAAATTTAGTGCTGGTGAGCAGTCAAAAGCAGTATAAAATAAATGGGCAGGCAGAATCATAACATATGCATTGGACAGTTAACATATGTGGCTATTTTAAAATTATGGTTAACATTATTGAGCAAACCTATATAAAATAATAGGAAAAAGTCACTCCTTGCAAGAGTCATCTACCATCATAGTGTTCTCTCTAGAGTTGATAAGCTTTTTGCACAATTACCCTGTCTACTCTTTGAAATCCCCTGTCTCCTAATGCTCTATGATTTTCCATAAAGTCATATTGTTTCCAAGAATGGCTGCTTTTGGATATCACCTCCTAGCATTCAGAAAAATCTTTCTCCTATAAAGCTTTATCATGAGTTGCTTTGTACTTAATCCTTTTTTTTCCCACCTTTTACAGATCCTTAATAGGTAAGTAGCACAATGAAGCTCCAAAATCTATAATCAATAGATTCAGGGCTTTGATGTACTTTGCTCTTAGAATGGAAATAAAAGTATACAGGCAAGGAAAAATTAAATATTGTTCAACAGTTGTCATTTTAAACATTTTTATGCAGCATTTCTCTTTCAGATGGAAGAACAAGCACCTATGTTTCTTTTCTTCCTAAACTGCAACCTCTAAGTCTCCTTAAGACACCTCACTACCAACATCAAAGAAAGTGGATACTCCGCCTAGTCAGATGGCATTCCCTCGTCCTTGCCCAAATGCATTGTTTATTTTCTTCAGGGATTCTTCTAAAGGGATTTGGGGGGCATTTCAGGAAAATTGCCTGAAAACATCACACTATGTCAAAAATAGTCTGAATCAATGTTGGTGGCATTGTCTCTGAAGGTTCCACTATTCTCTCAAACAGCCAGTATCTATCAGATACTACTGTACCATTTGTGCTCATAAGAAAGAATAGTTCTGGTATGTCTGATGTGCCAGAACGATAGTATCATTCCAAGAAAAACAATAGAAAAATCAGCATCCAGGCGAAATGAAAACAAACCAAGCCTGCTCAGCAGGCTACAGCAGCTCCCATTAACAGTAGCTCCTGCAATTCCTGCTGTGGTGCACATGCTGTTTCCAAAAGTCATGTCAGGCCTAGCAGCTTAGTCTTTATCACTTTGAAATTGCATGAATGGCATGTTATGACTGATGCATCCGCTGGCACTACTCCTCTGAAACAAATCATTCTTGTTTACAGGTTCTGTGATACTGACCCCTTCCTGAAAATTCATTTTAAAAAATAAGCATTACGTTGGGCTTTTCATTAGCAGCATGGATGCAAGCATAAAGGCAAGAAAATATAAGTGCATGTTGTGATCTGTCCCTCACAGAGGACATTCTCCTTGATCCCCACTGGAAAGTACTACTGTTACCAGAACTGTATAACAAATAAGAGACAACTATACCAACTGAGTCAAAGGAGCTTACGGCACAGTAGAATTCACGAATGGCATTTGTATCTACTAGCAACAAATATCCATTGTGTTTAATATAGGCCAATTTATGATCTTACATATTTCATTACATGTACACGAATAAAAACCTAGGTGTTTGGGTTGGTTTATTCTGTGAAAAATATAAAATGCACAGAAAATACTAACATGTTTTTCAGTAGGAAAGTTAGAGAAGCTAAACAAGCTGGAGGGGTTTCGCTATTATTGAAGTACAGAATTAAAAATATTTTTTCCTTGATTACTTAAAGAAATTGAAGCTCATATATGTTGTTAAATACTGAGTATCCACTAACACCTATCTGAAAGTTAATTGACAAGGATTTTATTAGGCTCTTACTATAAAAACAAACTCCCGGTTTTCCCTAGATAAAATATTATCAACAGGAAATAAGTTAGGAGATGCCACTCACCCTAGCAGTTTTGAGTGAGCTGTTGTCTTCCTTCTGAAGGATAAAGCTTTGAAACCCAAAATGACAACTCTTCCCCACAAAACTTCCTACAAAACAAAAGAGTGTAAAAATCACTTTGGGTCAGGATATTTTGTGACCAAAGAATGCCCTTGCCTTCGAATTATTTTTTTGCTAGTTCTGAAACCATTTTATGCTAATCTCAACTAACTCCGATGACTGAATTGTCTTTCTTCAACTCTTCAACTGTCTGACAAAAGACTCACTTCAGTGATGCTCATGTACTTGATGGAAGCAATGAGCTGATCTGTTAATAGTTATCCAACCCCCACTGAGTTCTTGCAGTTTTCTACAGGATTGCTATTTCTCAGTTTCTCTTCCCTTAAAAGCTCCAGTTGTATTCTCCAGCACAATCCTTAATCTACTCATCTCCATTATTAAAATGGGAAGCAAAATAGGTCATCTACTCACATATTCATGACTATTTAAAGCTTGTCAATCTCTCTCATATAAACCTGCCTAATTTTCCTGCATGCAGTTCATTCTAATGGAATATTATCTATCAAACCATAGTTGTACAGTATTTTTTTATTATTCCCTTTGTTACGGGAACTTGGGAATTTAACTTTTTTTTTTTTTAATTACATCTAAAATTTTCATCCATCATTCATCATCATCATTTCAGTCTGTTTTTCTTTTATGAAAACTGATTGTGTAAAAAACTTGCAACAATACAATCCCGCAGGCTTGAATTTTACTTGCATAGAATTATTGATAAGAACAGTGTAACATGTCCTTCTGATGAAACATGTTTTTTTCAGAAACCGTGCTTATTCATTTATTAGTAATGATAAAAACTGCCAGAAGCTGTATTTCTTATGCCTCTATGTAAAGAATGAATTGCCTCAAGGCTAAACTTCTCCTACAAAATGTCTTCCCCTCTGGAAAGCGGCAACATCTTTATGCTAATGATTAAAAATATTCTTGGGATCTATTCCCATATTTTTTGGAAGAAAAACTTTGTTTCCTCCCTTTTCTTTGCACATTATCGTACTTCATTCATAAAGAAGATCCCTGGAATGAACCAAGTACGCTATAAATCCCACCTATGTGTAACATTTCAGAATAATTTCTAGGAATGGAATATTACATTGTGTAAGGTCAGAAGTGTTGAAGTGTCCTATATTGTGGCAGCATGGAACATGAAGATAGTATGTAGCTAAAGAATTGCAGTTTTTCAACCATCCCTGGCTGCACTGTTGCCTTCAAAAGATCCAAGACATAGTAGGAAAGCTGACCTTTTGCTGAATATGTAATATGAAATAATACCTAACCTTTCCAATTCATGCACCCAACAGCCTAGCAAAGTTTCCCCACAGCAGAGTTAAAGATGCTACTGACTCTCAAATTTTTCAGAACAACTTCAGAGAAAGGAAGTGTTACCTTGAATGTTTTTTTCAGCTATCTCTGACCTCATGCACCTCTTACTTTGCAATCATATTTTAGGTTAATGTTTTTAGGTTAATATTTCTTCTAGATTTCTAATGAAGATCTTCATTAGATCTGTATGGATTGCTGTTATGCTGCAACAGATGCCTCCCTAGGACTGTACAGATTCCTATTTATCATTGTAACGGGTTTTTTCATCTGCAGGTGACAGCAGAAGAGCAAAATGTAATTATCATCACTATATTGAGAGCAAATCAAATAGCCTATTTTGCTCGTATCAAAGTCAGTATTACTTCATTTTTTAAATAACAGTTCTTACAACTATTTTTAATAAATTCACCACATAATCTCTCTGCTCAGAGGGGAAAGCATCACCTTCTAAATGCCACTCTGTACCACTACTTGATAGCAACCATGATAGTTCTAAAGAGAATGGACTTAAATCTGCTTGCGGTTTTTGCTCACAACGTGTGATATGGTTAACTGTTACGTACAAGGATCACATAAGATATTGCACAAAATACATGAAATATGAATTCTTGAAAAGGCTGTTGGCCGGTTCTCAAGCACAGACTTAACCTCATTACATTAAGAGCTTCTCCCAAAAATCATGTAAACCAACAGAAAAATATTTCCCTGTAGAAAGAACTCATTTACAAAACTCGCATAGCATATTACAGAATATAAACATGTCTTCTGCTGCTATCAAAACTCATTAGATAAACAAAAGCTGGAGCCAAACCAGTCAGTCCTATTGAATCAGTATTCTCCAACAGAGCTCTGTCCTGCCTGGAAATTTCTGACCAGGTCTAATTATACTTATCTGCTTTGCAAAATCCTTTTGAGAGTTACAGATGAGAAGTGCAAAATTAGAACTAGCTATTATTGTTATTCAACCCTATCAACCTTTTCTCTGAAGGCTGTGGGAAAAGAAAGAAGGGAAGTTTAGCTGTTAAGAACACAATACATTCATATACCTAGGGAAGAAGTGAATTTAGCTATGGCTTCACATACTGCAACCATAATCCGAATTTGAGCAGGTGAAGGGAAAGATGATCCAACAATTAAAGCAATTTGCCAATAAACCAAGTGTCTTAATTCAGACTTCCCATTCTACTGCCCATTTCCTGCATGATCGCATTCAGCTCACTCAGCTACAGCAGCCTGTATCACACAGCATGGACTGCAAGAGGGTCTTGAACCCACTTAGTTCTTACCACTGTAGTACCTTCTGGCCTGACCAGCTCAGACAGCCATGCTGCACTCCCACCAGCCTGTACAGATCTGGCTCTGCTTCTCTGCACCCACAGTACAAAGAGGCAGTCCTAGTCCACTTCCAAGAAATACTGGTTACTATTTTCCTGATAATAACTGCAGTAGAAGAGCTCTGTATTAAAACAGTGTTCTGTTCTCAGTTCATGAAGTAAGGAGAGCATAACAGCGAAAGTATCCAATTTATCATCATTTGTTGATACAGAGCTAAAATCTGTCCCATTTCTTAGCTCATCTTCTTGAATTTCTCAAGATTTATGCTTCTGACACCATCATGATCTCTTAATAAAACATTCCTTTAGGGAAGGTGGAGTTCTTTTCCTAACTGACAACATCTGTCACTTGGAACAGTCAAGGGCAAAGATGCCGTTAGCAGACCTGATCCAGCAAACGCTTGCAAAGACACACTAAACTGCAGTAGGTTTTCTTTTTTTCTAATGTTTAAGCACCTGCTTATTCCCTGGGATGCATATTCCTTCTACACTGTATGTCTTTTATGTGCAATAAACTAAAACTATTTCATTATTTACCTATTAAATAGGTAAAACATTACCATTTCAAACAAATTAGAAACATAATATTCATTGCTTATTTACAAAACTTTTCATTTACGGGACATCAACCTTGGTTGTATTGTGGTATCTAAATAAATACACATATTAAAACCATAGCATTGTTTATAGCCACAAGAACACGAATATTAGGTTATGGTATTCGTTTTAAATAGACAAAATTTATTTACTGTTGTTTTATACATTCCATTATGCTGTAGCACTATCCAGCATCTTCCAAGAACATATTTTTCATAGACTTTGATAGAATTATAGTCTCTTGGGTTTTTTCCACTTAGACACTGAACAGAAGCCAACAACTCACCCTAAACTGCTGAAATGTATTATTACCCGAAGTGGTGTAGTGTGTAAAGCTTGGCGAAAGCAACCATTTAGAAGGCTTTAAGCCTGATATCTCGGCCAAGATCCAATAAGGTCAGTAATTACCAGGCCTTCAAAAAACCTGCTTGTAAAAATACAGAAACAAGGTAGGTTTATGAATGTTTCAGAGAAGCTGGGCCTAGCTTGAGACCAAATCTCCAGATTTCCTCACTCCAGCTTCAGCTCCATATCAAGCCTGCACAACATGTAAGAAGCTCCCTACACCGATATCTTCAGGGTTTGCCTTTGAGACAAGGAAGCCACATATTTTGATCCTCCATCATGAGCATGGAAGAAAACACATCAGACCTCATAATTCTGATGATGCACTTGACCAAAAGTTGAATTCCTCAAAAATATATGTAGAGAGAGCAAGTTGCCCTAATAACAAACAAACCAACCAAAACCCAAAAAACCCCCAAAATGCCAAACAAACAAAAAAAACACACACAAACAGAAAACACCTCAAACCTACACAACACAGTCCTAGATGATCAAACTTATCACTCCGCTGACCTCTCTTCTCTAGCAGCACGGACTGGAAAAGCCCAAGATGAGGAAAGTCATGTCAAACAAGCCAGTGCAATGCTTCTGTCCAGGTCACTCTTCCAGAAATCCATAGGCCCAAGCCACACACATATTTCCTGCTGCAGGACAGAAGAACTTAGTCCTAGACAACTCCATCTGCAACTGTCTGCTTTCCAGTTACCTCTGGAAAGGTACAGCAAACGTCATAACATGAAAAATGTTAAAAATGTACTGGAAGCAAATGAAGACACATTTTATTATAGGACAGTTTAAAACTGAAATACGTACTTTATAACATCAAGTCTATGAGACTGCAGTCTTAAATATTGATTTTGTATTCATTGTCATTGACAGAAGCAATTCTGCTTTTGCTGAATGTAATAAATAGGACTTTAAACAGAATAAGGCCCTTTCAGCAAGAAATTTTACATCTATCTGTTTATAAGCCCAAAATTAAAACTGCTAGAATTGAAAAAAGAAAAAAATAACCAAGGGGGTTTTCAAAAATTTAAAACTCTATCATGCATAAATGGAGCTCATCAGAGAAAGTAATTTCCCTGCAGAAAACACTCCATCTTTTGTTTTATGCAAGTTAGCAACATGAATATTTTATTCTTAGTGAAACTGCCGTTACCCTTTTGCATTTCATAGCTTTGCTTGATGCCTCGAATAAATACGCTTTTTTTTTCCCCCTACTTTCTCTCTTTGCTCTTTGAGTCTATCGCAATTACAAATTTTGCCATAGCTCAGTAGATATTAGTTTGGAAGGTGGCACTAGCAGGAATTATCTCCTTTGTCCCTAACATCCCTTCTGGAAAGTAGATGGGAAGAAATGTGCATAAAGGACAAACCACTGCATAGTAGGTAATTATTCTTGAGATATCCATCATCATTTGGAAGGCATATTGACTATCCTCATCTCCGGGTAGTTTAGGTTATTCTCAAATCTACTTTCAACCTAAGCAAAATTTTACAATTACAGAGGAGGTACTAAAAAAACCTACATTGTATATCGACATTAAAAGAATGGCCTAAATGAATACTGAACTGAATTTACCACTGAGATGTATTTCAACTCCAGGATGAGAATAATAGAAAGAATCAGTACAGCGGATAACTTACTGCATTGCTGGGAGCTCTTGCACAAAATTGCGAGCAAAGCAGGCCGTACAAGAATACAGACCCTATATAAAATTGTATTTTAAATTAGTTTCATCTCAAGAAGCTTAGAAGTAACTTTTTTGATCAAGTTGAAAATTTGGAGAAGATAGAATATTCAACCTATATGCAGTTCCATCATCATTGTAAATTCTCTTCTTTGAGAGCAACTTTTTGTTACTTGGAATGTGAGAGCAAGTGGCTGATTTCCTTGCTTTGTGTTGTTGGGGTTTTTTCAGCCATTTTTACAGGATTTATTTTTTTTTTTTAAGATTGAACATTTCAAAAAATTAGTTGTATCTCATATTACATCTTCCACCTAAACAGAAATCTACTTTCTTCTTCAAGTGTGGTCTTCCACGTAGACTTTTTAACCTGCAAGGAACGAGCAGAGGTAGGGCACCAAGGGCATGTCAACAAGACATATTTAACACAAGGCTAACACGCCTCTGAACCACCTGGGTGTCTGAGTGGCAGAGGATAGCATTTTTTGAAGGCATTAGTTTAGGACAGCAATACTAAAACAACACTGCCCCTGGCTAATTAGCTCCACCAATCCAGACTAAATTGCACAGGCTTAAAATCAAACTGACAGATTCACTCTGTTTCCACTGCCAAAGCTGAAGTGATAACTCCTGGACCTACATACAGTGCTTACATTGCAGAGGATATGCAAGCCATTCTGTTCACACTCTGTTGTATATAGAGGCCTGATTACTGAGGAAAAAAGGACCGAATTTATGCTGGTTAAGGATGACCTAATTTCAATCATGCTTCAAGGCGGACCACCAGCATGCTTTGTCAAAAGACCACATAGGAGGAATCTACCAGATAAAAACACTTTCCAATTGCAATACCATAAGCCAGTACCAGAAGGCTTTGCCACCTTAGTCAAAAAACATCAGGGGAAGATTTGTGCTGTGAGACACATGAGTCTAATCACATAAGGAGGAAGAGACCAGCCACTGTGCAATACAAGTCATGCGGTAACAAAAAGCGTTGTGTGTAAAAAACATTTGCACTCTGAGACCATCAGTGAAGGTCCAACTTCCTCTACTGCTGAAGTTCAGAAAACTCTGAGATGTGATATGTTTCAAAATATTTTTCATTTCAGCTATCTGCTTTGTGTCTTTAACCTCTGTAAAAAAAAAAAATAAGTTCTCCAAACTGTTTATTGTGATAGTGTGAAAGTGTTTGCATAGGTGAGGACTCAAAATTCCCACAATAAAGACATCAGGACAAGAGTACCTCATGTTTAGAAAGCTTAAAAAATTGTCTCAAACACATGCATCAATATTTGTTCCCTGTTCTACACCTAAAGGTCTACGAAGACAAGAAACCTGTAATTTGTGATTACTGCCAAACAAGGACAACAGAAGTTTATCTTTTAACTAAGTCATTAGCTCAGCAAGTGCTTTAAAGGGGAGAGTTTGCTAATGCATGAGATGGAAATTTTACAACTTGGGTGGGTGAGAGAGTATAGGACATACTTGAGAATTTGACTTTCATATTCAAACAGAATCATAGTATGAGTAGTTTACATGCAAGTTACTACCCATCCCTGGGCATCCTTCTCAGCATTAAGAAATTAATTGCTGATCCTGTAATTTAGCTCCTTCTTTGGTGTTGTGGTCAACGTATTTGACCTAATTCGTAAATAATTTTTAAATTTTTACTGCAATTTGTTATTGAAATTTATTGCATGCATTCTTTATTCTACCTTATGAGTTCCTAACTCATTATTTATAAAAATATGCTGTTATATCTCAAATGAAATTCTATATGGACCTAAAATCTTTACAGGTATTGATGAATATTTGCTACTAAGCCTCATGTCTCTCTAGCGTTTCCTCTCTCCATCTACTCCAATTTGTCTTTAATTCTTTCAGCATCCTTAACCTCACTAGCAGCCACAGGGAATGTGAAATTTACTTCACTGGAAATGATATTAATGTTATAAAAATGCCTAATCACCCCTCATTGAAAATTTTCAAAAAAAGCTGACAAGAAAATACACCAGAAAACACTTGCCTCTTCCACTATAAAAAGTTTTTCTATGAATGAGTTATAACTGGGGGAGGTCACTCTTATGAAAGATGCTGAGGATATTCCAGAATCTAAATCCTGAATGATGAGAAAAGTTACAGTTGACAACATTCATAAATTAATACGTAAATGTTATGTAGAACAAGAAGTCTGAATTCCTTTAGATAGTCTGAACTTTCTAACAGTCCTCAGGGTCTTCTGTATTTCAAAAACCAGAAAAGCTTTTAGGTCAACTGTCTTCCTACTCTGCAGTAGAAGTTGAATTGGGAACACAAATCTAATTTTTCTAATTGCAGAAAGAGTGAAAAAAATAAATACTGCATTCATTTTTATTTTTTTTTAATATTAGAAGGAATCTCTTCTCAACTTAAGATCTTAGACACAGAAACAATAAACAGCCCAACACAATTCATGGCTGAAGTTGTTGCATTATCTTGCTTTTAAAGACAACCCTATATATAGGTCAAATTTTCAGTGACCATAAAATCTGACACAACAGTGCTTTTGGACAGAGGTGATTTTCTAGTTCCTTCATACTCCGATTTCTGCTTTGGACTTTCTTTTGATAATACAGCCATAAATCAGTGCTATTTTCTGTATTTTAATGTAAAACATAAAAAAGAATGGCATACCTCATAAATAGAATCTCGTGCTAATACTCAAATCTATCACTGAAAGCAACAGAGTTTAACTTTGTTTCAAAGTGGTTACTCACTTGCTCCATTAAACCATATTTCAAAAAAGAACTTGATTTTATTACCAGGCTCATATTTCTTTATTCTCTTTACCTGTTATGACACTGCATTTAACAACAAACATTTCACACAACCTTTTAACTGTGTTATTCAGAATGTGAACACTGGACAGACAAAAGCTAATGCAGGGAAATAATTTTCCTAAGGAGTTGGATTATTTCCTAATTGCTGATTATATATGTATTCTCTTGCCAAAACTCAAGATTTAAAATTCCACCTTCTTCAAAGCTTTAATGTTATTTGGATCTCTAAAGCATTTATATTTAATTTCACAGCAGTGTCACAATTCAAGTGGTATATTTTAATGTCTGCAGCAGCCAATTGTTGATTTATTTTCTTTCAGGCAAAATGCAAATAATCTCTTAAGAGGTTTGCTCACAACCCTTGTGTTTGAGTTAATATATTAGCAGTGAATAAATTAAAAGAAGACCAAAAATGACTTTTTAAGGCCCTCTTGAATTTAAAAACTCCACTCAGTTTTAAAAAATTATTTAGAATTTTTCCTATGAGAAGTAACTGGAAATGAACTCATTAGCGACCCTGGGGCAGGTCCTGTATAGAAGTCTGCCAACCGTGAACTTCAAGGGTGGGGAAGTGAGCGGCTCTACTGACCTAGCACCTTTTAGAGCTCTCCACTAGAAGCCCATTCTTGGCTGTGGAGACAGTCTCGTAAGCCACACTCTCAAGTTACCTTGGGACTAACTCCTCCATGGAGCAGTCCAGAATGAACAAAGATAAAAGACACTGTCAGAGCATTCACCTTCCCACGCTGCATTTTAAAAGCTTCTCTTAAATTCTATTCCTTCTCCATTTGGTGTGGTCAGAGGCTGCTATGACTGAAGCATGAAAGCTTGAGGTGGTAGACTCCAGAGAAATAGATGCCAGCCTTAGCCCAGTAGCAGCAAAGAGAGGGGGCAACCAGTCTAGGTCCTCACCAGCTTAGGTGAGCAGATTTCCTTGCTGGGATGTAGACTCCAAATTCACTGTTCGCAAGTTATCTAGACTGACCCACACTGGAAGGAACTATAGCTTCTGTTTGGCCCATAATTTCTCATTTCTGTAGAATATATATAGAATATATGTAGAACAAAAAGAATATATATGTACACAAAAATTAATTGGGGGGAGGGATGTGTCCAAAGAAGACTTTTTAAATGGCATATTTTCCTCCAGCAAATTGCAATGTTATTTTTCAACAGAAAAATGCCTTGTCAAATCAACAATGAACATTCAGGATTTATTAGCAAGAGCTTAGTCTTTCAAATAAGGTTTGGATTTTCCAATATATGTCTCTCTCTCTGAGTATAGTAAGAAAATTTATCTAACTTTTAAGAATTTTCAGCTTTCTTCCAATAGTGTCTCACAAGATGATTTAATTTTTATAATATTCGTTAACACCTGAGAGCACTGTGCTTCACAGAAAGATATTTTTAAAACCTGCTCAGCACATCTAAAATTATATCTGCATCACAAGTATTTCGAATACTTCATTTTTTCTGCACTATCTTGCAGCTCTTAAAAAAAACACCACCACCACCAACAACAACAACAAAAAAACCCACACAAACACTTGAAGCCCAATTCTGTTCTCATTGGAATCAAATTTTGGTAATTATGTTAAAAGAAGCAGTATGCAGTCTTACAGTACAAATGCTGTAATGAACACTAGGTATTGCACAGATAAACCGGTTTTGGATTTCAAATAATCTTGAGTCAATTTGATCTCTAGTAAATTTTTTTCTAGTTTAAAAAGCCTCTTAACTCTAACAGACTAAAATTGGTCTTGGAATCTATATTTACCCAATTAGCTTTTGATTTTATTTTTAGACTCAATTAATCCACCTGATAAAAAATGCTAATGTTTTCCCATACATCTTTCATCAAAGAAAATGCTTTCTTTTATACAAGTTGTTTTGTATTTGGAAACCCGTAAGGACAAATGAAATTTCAGTAAGAAGTTAATATTGTAAAATCTTCCCTTTCCTTTTGGTACATCTCAATATACAATAGAACAGCTGAGAATTGCTAAGTCAAAGTTCACAGCAGATGAACTCATGTGAAAATAAGTTCCACCCACAAAAAAAAAATTTGAAGGGAGAGATACCAAGAGGTGAGGAAAGGATTTTTAATTTTGTTCATATCCCTTTTATATATAAACTATTGATAGCTCAGAGTAACATAAAATATCAACATTATAAAATATTTATCTAATGTAGGACCTTGACCTCCAGTATTTCTGGATCAAGTCCCTTAGCAGTTCAGCACATTTGACTACCACATTTTCCAAATCTCATCTCCAACCTACCAAGATCAATGATACAAGGGGAACGTCCCTGTTCTGAAACTGATTACCAGCATTCAAAAGACACTAGAAGACCTGTCATTAAATGAAGAACGAGTAGCTTTGCTTCAAGCAGCATATAACAGATTTATGATGCAGTTTTATCCATGCGTTCAGGAATTTTAAGGTATTACCGAAGTTTCAGGCCAATTGTGCACAGTGAGTCTACAGTAATTGTCATATCTGGTGGGATTATTCAAAGTATTATGCATTGGTAAATATTTCCAATCTGGTAAACCAAAACTTACCTCAAATAACTCTGTTCTATGTGTTTGTTTTGCCTTTACTATTTCAAATATTTTTTTTAGTTAAGTTTGATAATATAACCAAATGTTGTAGCACAATCTTCATGCTCCTATCCTGTCACAGCCCCAAATATAAAAAAAAAAAAGTAGTAATTCTTTGCATTATAAATTGCATCTGTCTCCCTCAGGAAGACTACAATTTGGTGGAAACTCCTCAGTAACTATTTGGAGGGAGTGGCTGCATCACTCATCTGTGCAGAATACATAAGAAGCCATCATTCTAAGGGTCAAATGTCTCATGAGAGACAACTTGTCATGATTCATTTCTCATCTACCTAAAACTGCACCCTGAAGGCCTCATACTGTTCCCTTGCTAACATTCTCTAGTTACCTTTCTATATTTGAATTCCAATGCTGTAAATAGTAAAGCATCAGAAAAATGCTCACACCAAATAGTGTCTGCAAACATTGAGTTGTTCACAAATTAAGGAAAAAGCTATTAAAGACTGGAAATTAATGAGAAAAATACATTCTGCTAACTTTTATCTGGGTTCAAAAGGATTCATACATCTACATCATCTGAATGATCTCGAGTGTCAACAGCAACCTCTTCCTTTCATCTGCCTAATTTGCAGGAGAAACCTCTCAGTTAATTTGTACTTTGATACGTACAGGTACAGAACTCTCCAAGACTTGAACATCCTTTAGTTATAACCAGGTAAAATGAACTCTCCTGTCTCTTTTTCCATATTCTTCCTTTCCTCCTTTTCACAGGAAAATTGTTGACAAGTATTTTCTCTTCCTTGGTGTATACTGTAGTAAGCAGTCCTAACTGGAAACATCAGGCGCTACTAGGTTTTAGACTTCAAGCCTTCACTGTCTAAACTTCCTTCCAAGCCTTTAAAATTCCAGCTACTAAGGCTGCTGCCTCTCTCTTGTTCAAGTTGCTTAAGAAAATATATAGTTATTCCGGTAACTTTGCTCTCTAAATCATGGGGGTACCTTCTGCCAGTGGAATGGGTAGCAGAGAAAGGCCAAACCACATTCTTTTTCCCCACAGAAATAATAGCTGTTCAAAATAAAGATACCAAAATTTTAAGCATTTAAAGCAAAGAGATTCTTAATTAACATCCTTGTCAATTGAACAATATCACACCATTCCCTGTTTGCTACCACATAGCTAGAGACGTGACAGACATGACATCTCAACGGAATGGGCATCTTTATTTTTTTATAGGCTAACAGAAGAAAGATCAAGCCATTGTTCAGAAGACAGAACATCTGGTAACATAGACAAAGTTACTAGTACTTACAATTTGTCTTTCATAATCACCTTGAAAATCAGATGGCTCTGGCTTTGGGATTGCTTTGACATCTTTTTGTTTCAGTTCTTTAATGTGAAACGCACTCCAAAGAGTCCCAGTAATGTTATTCACCAACATCTTGACATGACATAACCATGATGGGTTTGCATCACCAAGATGTCTACAGACTTGGAGAAGCATTTCATCTGATGCTGCAGTATCATGTCTATGAATTCACAATGACATGCTCAGATCATTATGATCAAAAAAAAAAAAAAAAAAGCCTACTGGAGTGATTAAGAAATTTGCAGCACTATAAAATGAAATAACGAAAATTAACTGACTTTTTTTTTTTTTTAAACCTCAACTATTTCCAAGCCTTTTCTTTAAAACAAACAAAAAATAACCAAAATTATCTATGCTTACAGCCTAGACATACAAATTAGACCCAGAGTACTCAAATTACAACCCCAAACTTGTGGATCCTTTATCTGAATTATTGGATGAAGATTTTGAACCTTGTGCAGCTTAGTCATCTCAGAATGGGACTTCCAAGAGGCACCATTCACCAAAAGGTGCTTCAGATATATTATCAGAACTGCCAAACACACATAAAAGATTTCTTTTTTTTTTTAAACTGGAACACCTTCTACTTTTAGTTACCTATAGTTCTGACCTGTTTATTCTAGCCAAACATATATGTGGGTTATGTGGGTTTTTTTCTTTTAAAACTAAACAGGGTGCTACATTTCCTCTAAGAATGACAAAGGGAAAGGCTCAAATTTTTGGCTATAGTTTTACTTACAAAATTCACCCAAGACATAGGAAACCCCTGCTAAGCTGCCTCCTCTCTCAGATTCAGGTGGTAATTGAGGGTTTCTTCAGGCAAAAGCAAGAAAGTTAAAGCAGTCAAACCCAAACCCTGGTAAGTTGTCCTCTCCCTGCATAATGAGTAGGCTCAATGAGGTGGGAGGAAGGGGTGGTGAAAGGCACTCATACACATGCCTTGCCAGCCACTTGATGGCTCAGCTGGAGGAAGAAAAGGGTCTGCTGGGCACATTCTAAGCAAATTTGCTGGATCAGCCTAGTCAGGTGAGATGGATGAAGGTTACTGCATTTGTGCATAAAGACTTGTCTCAACATGCAAAGACTGAGGGTCTCTTCAGTAAACCCCAGCACAAAACTTCAGTCATCTAGAGAACTTTTAGTCAAAAACTACTGTACAGAGCAAGGCATTATCTCAGCAAGAGTTTTAATTTCCTTCAGAGGGTCACAATTTCAGAGGTAAGACACTAAAGTAAGTGTTAGGCAGGACTTAAACACTTAAGCCATTTTTTGTGGCACAAAATTGCCTATAAGTCATGCAGTATTTTATGCTTGACACATAAGGCTTGTCTATAAATACATAACTGTTTTAAAATCCATATTCCTGCATGGCACTGAATAGAACAAATTGGAAATATGGCAGAGTTTTCTGTTTGTTTTAAAGCTCCAGATTCAAAAGGAAACACATTAAAGGGGGGGTGTATCTGTTTTTTGGCATGGAGTTTTTATTTTTGAAAATCAGTCTGATTCTAAGCATTTAGATTTATGTGAAGATTCAGTTTAATATTCAGTTAGTCTAAGGAATAACAGTCACATGAACTCCGAAGCTTTTCTTAAGCTGCATTAAGAAAAGGTCATCTCAGCTAGATATGTAGCACTAATAGTACTGGCATTAACATTATTTATTTCCTCTCACAAAAGAAAATAAAAGAAAAATACACATCACATCTTCCTCAACTACGTTAAATTAATCTGGAGAGCCCTAAGAGCTGAGTATCTCATACGCTGCTTGCCACCTTGCTGGGACACTGAACAACTGTACTTAACCAATACATCTACTGCTTTGTGACTGCATACAAAATAACCCAATAGTAAGGTGTTTTATCCAGAAAAGTGGTATATCAATAGTTGCCAACCTCCCCCTCAGCCCCCCCGCCCCAACCTTGGAATTTATGGAAGATCACAGTAATAATTTATCGCGCTGTGACTGAGAGTCCATCATGTATTAGAGCTCATCTCTTCTGTGATTTAAAACCACCTACATGAGCGCTTTAGAGCCATTTCTGAGACTCCCTGAGCTGGTTTAGTCTGTGTGAATCATGAAGCCAGTGAAAGTTTTATAAAGTTTCACTGTTCTTAATTTTTTTTTTTTTTTATATCTAGAATAAGAGAGAGCTCCAGACTGGGTCTTTTGGGGGTACACAGAAAAGAGCACAGCTGAACCATCTGGGTCAACATTGTTCTCTTTTCTGTCATTTACCTTCAGTGCAACACAAGGCTGGGCACACCAGCCCCAGTGCTCATGCACGGAAGGGATCACTCCTGAGCTGTGTCATGAGCATGATTAGTCCATGTGGCTTACAGAGGAGGAGCAGAATAAGGTGGATTTTAGACACATTCATAGTGCACAGGGTACAGTCTAGGACTATTCAGCCACAAAAAAAAAAAAAAAAAAAAAAAAAAAAAAAGATTTGTAATGTTAAATAAAGCAGCCTCAAAATAAGAGAAGTCTGAGTACAGCCTGAGTGTCCTGGGTGGTAAAAGCACACCCCTGGTGAGTAAATCCTCTCATTTCACATCATTAAGAATCTGGTGTCTGGAGCTAGATCACAAAAAGAGTCTTGGCATCACGATATGTCCTTGGCTTGGGAAAACTGACTGCAGCCAGTACCTGACATGCTTTGCTGGTCCTGCATAATAAAGAATACGTATATACAATATGCAGCGAAATGATGCATATCACAGTTGTGATGTCAGTCAAAAGGGGAACTATAGCTGAACTTCAGGAAAGGCAGAAGCGTGTCTTTCACAAGGTTGAGAGATGAGATTAATCTGCCTACAACTGTCCATGAGCATTTTCTCACTCTATTAAAACATTCCAATATCAAATTAAAGACACCATAAGAAACAGTCTCTTTTTTATACTCAAAACAGTCCTCTGGGCTTTCATAACAAACCAGTGGGCCAAACATTCTCCTAATTAAAAAAAATAAAAACACAGTATTAATCGCGACTCAGCCACAGAAGTTAGGCACATTGTTGTGTTGGCATAATCATTAGACAGCAAAAATGTAACTCACCAGGAAACTGCCATTGCACCAAGAGTGTTTCCAATAACACTCCAAACTTCTCCACATCCCCTTCCAAATCCAAACTGCACAGATGTATTTTTTTTAAACAGTCTGTAGGATTACGTTCCCTTATCTCCATGCCTAACAGCAGATATGCAGTTATAATTAGGCACAGGCAGACACCACCTACAAAATGCCTCACAAAATTGGGCTTGCTCATGTCTATGCAGAGAGACTGGCAAGTAGAGCAGAACTCAGATTTTCCTTTACGAAAGGCTCTAGGTATGTGGCAGGAATAGTTAAAACGGACACATCCACTGTGATGGATTCTGCTGCTATGGCATCTAGGGCAGCAAGAAACTATAATCAAAAGAAAATAAGTGTTTCAGCCATGCGAGCCACTCAGACCTGTCAGTGTAACAGATTAGCTCTTCTGCCTCTCCAGGTAAGGAACTGAGACCACCTAGGTATATTATAAGAGGACACTATATCTGGACTTTAATAGGCCTTCTGGCTGAAAACTTGGATTTGGAGAGTGCACACCAAACAGTTTGAATTTCAGAGCCACAAGCTTTGGCAGACAGATCCAAAAAAGGTACATGGAAAAGCCAACCACATCTTGAAGAGGCTTATGCAGAGCAAAGGAATACTTAAGTAGTTTACCAAATTAAGATTTTTATTACATCCTTCCTTGCATGCTTTTGTCTGACTAAAAATAGTTAAGATGACAGAGAAGAGTCTTGGACAGCCAGATAAACTAGACTATGAGCTTGCCCCCTCTAGAAGAAACCTTGGTTTGGAACAGAATTTGCTTCCACTCAGGCTGACACATACTTTTCTGATCTGAACAAATGCAAAAAATGTCCATATTCAGTTTTGAATGTGGAATTTAGCAGTCATTTTTCTAAGTATTGTTTTTGTCATGACATGAGAAGAATAGCACCAAGCAAAAGGATAGCCACAATTTTGTTATCAATAACATTAAAAAAAGCTTGAATAGCTAAAGGCTACTTATAATGCTCAGTAGTGTTTTATGCCTTTTTCATAAGTAAATGGCATACACACAGTGCAAATGAAGGTTCAAGACCTCACACTACAACATAAAGATGCTGTGCAACTGGAATAGCTGCAAAGAAAAGGTAACAAGTAGAGTTCTAGATTCTGCAAGGCTTCTAACACATCTTAATTTCTCTTGATTCTAATTGTAAAAATAGGAAACTTTCTGTAATTCTAAAACTAAGGTTTGGTGATTTTCATTACTCCAAATTGAGACACTAAGTCTCACTTCCAGAACTAAGTCTAATTAAAATCATTGCCATAAATTAGATCCATCACCTCAATACTGGAAATTCCCATTCTAGGCTCCTAAGAAAAGTACAAGACAAAATCCTGCTACTGAACTAAACAGGAACACTCAGTAACACTGGATACTTCCAAGGAATACTAATAGCAAGCAGCTGACAACCACCTTAACAGCTGAAATTCCTTCATGAAAATTTAAGGAACAACTTAAAATAGCAATAAGAAAACAGAATTTGCACAAGGATTATTCACAAGTAGGAAAGAGACTTGCATTAGTCAAACTAATTGTTCTTTCGAATTACTCACACAGCTCTGAGTGTTGTTTTCTGTCATAAGTCACTCAGAGTGCACCTGTGGGCAACCATCCTGGCAGAGCTGTTACTGCTGCTCTGCTATGGAGATGACTACTTCTTTTCTTCTGGTAATCATATCCAGTAACTTGAAAAATAAAAGTAAAATCATCTAAAAAAAATTCCCCTACAATAAATCATTGGTTTGAATTTCTTTTTCCCTATTATAGATTAATACTCTTGCAACCTACCAGCATTGGTTCAAGTGAAATACAAGAAACAAGCCTCCAGCATGAACACTGTGTGACTTGCATACTTGTACTTACTTAAAGATCTGGACAAAATATTAATGTGACAAGCAAATATAAAGTAAGAAGTAGCTGAACATGTTAAAGGATTAATGCACCCATCTTATTCCATAGAAGTAAAGTTACACTTTTGGACAGTTCAAGTGGGTGACTAACCCATTGTGAAAGCAAAACCTTTGCTCTGCTACCTAATGTCACAGGAGTCATCACAGACATTAGGAAGAACTGTATTTGCACAATTGTCTCATTTTCTGTGTCAAAATTTCAGCACCAGCCTACTATCAAACAAATAATTTAAATAGTGGAGAGTCAAAGAAACACTGAAGTAGTCAAAAGAGTATAAACATCCCACCTTTATTCTTCCTTTGTTTCCTGAGAAACTGAGTCACCGTTTACAGTGTGTAAAGTATACCAATGTGAAAATCTTCACCAAAATCTAAACATTTAGCTTAGCTCTATTAAAAACTCCCCTTATGTTCACATGAAGATGTAAAGAACAAACACATTCTCCATGATTAACCTTAGATTCTCCATTCATTGTTCAAAATCGGCCCCAGCCTCACAGCACCTTTGCAACCTTGCCACAGCAACATCATCAAAGGTTCTAAAAGAACCACTTTGTAGCAGGCTTTAGCAAAGCCTGTCGTGAAATGCATGACATTTGGTAAATATTTTCTTCTTTTTGTTTTTAAGTTTAGGTACAGGAATCACAGTAAGTCCTCAGATTTCAACCCTACTTTAGAGAACTTTCTGCAAACTTTTGAAGCATCTTACTTTGTGCCAATAAGAACAACTAAAAAAAATGCACTTTTTGCCCAGCTCTAAAACATAGCAGTCCTAATTGTCCTTCACTTACACTGATTTCCACGCAGCTTTAACTGTTCATTTCACTACAGTTAGTTTAGATTTACACCAGCTCAGCTGAGATAACAATCAAGTTACCTACCCAGCTGAGTTTGCAGGGTACAGTTCAATTCCTAAGGTGGTATTTGAGTAGGACACCAGGATTAAAATTATTTTCTTTTGCAAACACACAGTTAGATTTTGACTTACATTATGCCATTGCCAGGAATGCCATCTATGTCTATCCTAGCAAACTTAAGAAGCACTGGTAGTGATACACGTATGGTTAAACTGTAGCAGGATCCCAGCACAGTTTCTCCCTGCATCAGCTATTGCTTTCCCAAGCAACTCCCAGGCACAGCTGCAGAGTGAGAACACTCCAGCATGTGTGTGGCCACCCTAGGTTAGGAGCTCACTGACCCATGTGGCTCACAAGTCTTTTTGCAATTTAGACATAGGCTTTAAGTCTCATAAATGCCTTGATATCCCATAATGAGGTACCAAGTTCATTTCATCTAAAAATAAATTATTGCAAGGAGGGTGCATGCTAAGTTTCAACCTAGCAGGAGGTTATCCAAAAGCACTGGAGTTAAGATATGTAACGGCGCAGTATATTCTGACAGAAGATTGAAATGTTGAAACAATTTTTTTAAAGCCTTCCCTTAAAATAAAGCTCCTTTCCTGGCTCAAGAAAATTGAGTAATATTTCATGTCTACAGTTATTTGTGATGATGAAAAGGAGTTCATCTGCTGACAACCTGTCCCTTATACATCAAGCGCTTCCCTAACAGTGTGAGAGGAGGAAGACAGTTAAGTGTGATTTAAGAGAAAAGAATCAGATCTCTGCACATTCTAAAATAAGGGTTGATTATACTGTATATGCATGTGTTCCCATCAATTAGTCTACCATAATTAAAAGTTGTCCAAAAATGAGGTTTTACTCCCCCTGCCCCACAAAATTTTCACTGTTTTAGCATAGCTAAATACCAGACAAAAATCCCCAAGACAGGTTATAAGTTCAGTCTCATGAGAGCTAGAATTCAATTACATTTGCTTCCAAGAACCAGGTTCTTTAGTAGAATGCAACACTTGTGAACCAGCACAGCAGCATTTTCAAATCAAAGGTTTCCAGCTTTCTGCTGGAAGCTGAAAGTTTCTGTTTTCAGGTGTTTCATTTTTTTGTTAAGAAGTCAAAACTGTCTGTAAAGAGCACACATCTCTCACACAGAAAATAATTTTAATAAAGAAAATAGTTTCAACAGAATATTTTGGGCCACTTCTACAATGAATTCATGCTGGCTTGCCTTTTACAAAGCAACAGCATGAAACCTCAAGGTTCAGAGATAATACAGCAGAGCAGCCTCAGCCCCACTGAATTTTCATCACAGAGTGCATCCAGCACACCCACAATGGCCAACCTCACATTATTCATTTAAATCAATGGTAAAAAAAAAAAATAATACTTTAAAAAAAGGTAAGAAAATCCTCTTGGTGGAGCCTTCTTACATTTGGATGCATTTGAATTACGCCGTTTTATCTCCAGTGACAAATCTGTCCTACCTTGCCTGCACCAACACCTTAGACGCATGCTATTTCTTTCATTCGCTTCCCCTGTGCTTTTACCTCAGTACCTAATGTGCTGTCAGAATCAGAGAATCCATCCATAAGTATTATGTGATGAGTAACTGCTGTATATGCAAGCACACAGGAGAAATGAGCTTTCTTTTTTTCATTGCAATCATTTACATAGTGAATATGATGCCATATAAATTACTTCTTGTCATCTCTTCACATTTGACCAGCTGAAGGATGCTTCTATTGAAAGTGGAGGAAAGAAAGAAAAACTACCAGAAATTTGACACTCCTTTATACTTAGAGTTTGAAGGTTTGTACAGTTTTATATTCAAACCACTATACTTACTGATTATTTCTACTATTAGAAAAGGATTCCTTTGATAGTCAGACAACTTCTATCTTATCCCTCCAGGCTAAAGATCTCTACTTTCATGACTTCCCTTAGAAAATTATGATTTCTGTATACCACAATACTAAGTGAGGAGGTGTTTCTTAGGTGGTTACGACCTGACAGAAATGCCTTAGCTGTGGGAGAACTGACAAAAATAAAGTGTATTTCTGGAGGCTGGAAGAACCCACAAAGCCTGCATTACTGACATACAGCTTCCTACTATAAATATTTTTCACATTAATATTGGACTTCAGCTAAGTTCTCCAAGAATTTAACACAGAGTCACACCTTGACAGGATTCATCCTAAATCACATCTTTGTCTACATTTCTTAATACAAAAAAATCCACTTTGCATAAAAGTGACAAAAGGGTGTGATTTAAACTCTTAAAACAAGGCAATTCACAGCTGAAATAACTGAGCAGCATGTCTTTTTCTGTGCAGGTTTTACAAGGCATCCAAAATTTATGACTAATACTGAATATACTGAAAATTTCTAATGAAGTTTCCAATGCCTTTAAGGTGAGAATGTCGGGGATGGGACGGAGGCAGTTTTTTTTAGTGCCATTAACATCTCTAGGGCTTTCTCAGGAAAATCTGTCACAGACAGCTCACTGTCCTGAGATGTTTATAGAAATAATAAAACAGGTTTTGCTTTTGCTTGACACAAATTCAAGAATCTCCCAAATACTAGTTAAGAACAATGGGCCAAATTCTGCTTACTGTACTTAGCACCATTAGTGGCAGAATTTAGAGGATAAGTGCAGTAACAAGGTATGGCTCAGGACATTTTTCATTTTCATGCATCTGTGTGATTCAGTGAGCAGCTCTTAGCAAAACAACATTTTAAAGAAATTTAAAAAAAAAAAAATCAATTCAATTAAGAACATTTTTGTGGATTTTGTCTACTTGAAGAAATATTTTCCAGCTATGACCCACAACTTTTCTGTCTTAGAAAACTGGCGAGAATGCAACTGCAGCAGGTTAAAATTTACATACAATGTAACTGTGCAAGTAGCCTGAGAAAGCAAAGCGTGTAAGTGGGTTCCCTCCAGACTATAACAGCACCACCACTAGCTCCTGCCTGGTTTTAGCTTGCTCCTAAGGTAGTGGGGAGGCAAGAGGGGGACCCACATAAATAGACAGGTGGACAACACACTAATCACTGAGAACAGAAACACAGGCAGGATTGTGCTCTCCACCTAGCTCACATGGGTTGTCTTAAAAATTCATTCTCCAGCACAGATGCACAGGCAGGTCTCAAACATGCACCTTAGTAGATCAGTACAGTATTTTCTTCCATTTCAGATATTATTTTTGAGTGGGAAATTGCATTTTTGATGAACTAACAGCTAAATTGTCAGGTTTGGTTGAACTGGTACTTAGAAGACAGGATGTGCACCTTAAGTTTGTGAGGTCTGTTTGGAAAAAGCAAAACCAGACTGCAAATAAAGAAGCTGCACAATTCCATAGAGAAATGGGATAATAAAAGAAAAACAAATCAAAACAAAACAAACCCAACCTAAATAAGCAATGTAGTTCAGAAATTGCATTTTCATGAAATAAAGCAATACACCTAATGTGAAAAGACTGAATTATATTCTAAAGGATTTAACATTAATATCAATTAGTTACAGAAGTCTTCACAACTTTTAAAGACTGTTTAAAAAATGCTGCAGTTTTAATGTAATTTTTTTCACCATTCAAAAACAAGCATCAATTATTTGTTGCTGATTATTTTCTGATTTAAGCAAAGAAAAGAAGAAAAACCTGCACAAATTTTGTATTAGGGACCCACTGAAATGCTATTTGATCCAGCTGGCCAACCACAACACAAGCATAAATAAGAAAAGAAAGCCCAATGAAAATGAAAAGTTTGAAAAACCAACCATATAAGAATTATTCAATCAAATTACCCAAAAAAAAATTTTAAAAATAGAAAGTCTTCAAGCAACATCATTATCAGAAATTAGTTAAATTTTCTGAGCATTGAAATGTCTTACTTTAAAAAGAGACAAAAAACCAAAGTAACTTCCTTTTGGGGGAATACCAAAACACAAAAAACTGTTTGACTAAAAAAGTTGAAGCAAAATGACAAAAGAACTGTTGTATTTTGCCAATCACTGTTGCATCTACGTTCTCCACTGTTAAGCAATATGTTAAGAGGACTTCATAATATCATTTTATTTTATTTATGTCATTCATACCAAATCCAGCCATGACCTCCATTGTATTTTTAAGCATTATAGCCTCATCTAAACGCTTCATTTCAAAAGCACCCTTTTATGTTGAAAAAAGACCATTACACAGAAGTCCTACATTGTCTTCACAAAAAAAAACATGTCCTGTGATCTTCACTGAAGTAATGTAAGATCAGAATTTCCTTGTAATTTTGGAAGACAAACTGCCTTCATATAAAGCAAAATCCCTACAAACCTGTGGCCACTAAACATTTATATTACACCTTTAAATCACTGTTACTCACAGATTAAACCTTTGAGTTTAGGCATCAAGGCTTCTTTACAGCTATATACAGTATATACAGTATGAAACTCCTTCTCTTACAGGCATGCTACATGTTTTGCCAATTACTAGGCCTAGCACAAAGGACACAGCCAGCAGCAGAATGAACCAGTAACCAGATTCTATTGCACTCAAGAAGGTCAGTACGTGGCTGATCACTGGGGTACAAAGAAGTCAATCAGATTACACATAACAGACATCAACCCCAGCGACCCCAGGAATGAATCAACACGGCCAACAATCGGTGGAGCAAACAAAGCAGTGTCCCATGGTAGAGATGGGAGACAGCCAAGCCAATAGGCACAAGAAAGAGGTAGCCACATAGTGTTCTCACAGAGCCCACCTTTACAAGCACCAAACCTGACTGGGGCCCAGTTGCAGCGAGGCAGGAGGTCCTTCCTCAACAGGGAAACTCTGCAAAGTGCGTCCACCTCACAGACAGACACTCCACCCTTCCTGCAAGTGGTCCCACCTTTTATCCCCAAAGCAGGACACCTGGCACTCATTTACCCAAGGGCTTTCCCTACAAGGCCGGCTGCACCTTGGAGGAAAGCCAAAAGGCAAACTCATCCCCTCCTTTTGAAGGACTGTGGGAACCACCCATATGTCAACCTTAATTCAGGGTTTGGGGTTCAGACCCCAGCACTTCACTACAGTACAACCACTCCAAGAAGGAAGCATGCATATTCCTTTACAGTACGCTAGAGAAATCATCAGGTCATATATCTACATAACAATATGCATAGCAGAATGTTCCATAGATATATTATAGAAAGCATACCGGTTTTATTTTCTCAGTTCTGCCCAACTGATATAATGTGTCTTGACAGGCAAACTAATACAGTTAACTTTAGAGCAGGATTCCCTTCTATAATTTTTGTCTATTGCAAACAAAAAGAGTGACAGATATTTCCCTGCTAGCTCTGTTATATTAGTTGAGAAGCAAACACAGCATAAGATTGACTTCTGCTTCTTTAAAATGCAAGAATTCTAATTTTACACCTGTTATTGAGAACAAAACATAACAAATCTAGTAACAGATACACCTTACTGCTCACTTTTCAACAGTTTGTTTTACTGGCTTTGTTATCCTCCTTATCATCTAAATTATTTGCCATTAAAATTCACGTCCTCTCCTACATTAGGTGACATATCATCTGAGCTGGAAGGAGGCTGCTATGACAATCACAGACTTTTTGAACAGCAACAGCATGTCTTCAGGCAGAAAAAGCCTGTAAAGGAAAGTATGCATCACTAGCACAGCAGAAGACCAGCTCACACACTGCATTAATTTGTGATGAGTATCATGCGCAGGCTTGTACAGGCAGTCATGCATCCACCATACTCTGCTCACTGCTCTCCACAGCCCCCATCAGACTTGTTTAGGAAAGACGTCTTAGATGATGATAACATCGCCTGACATTACTGTTTGAATAATACTTTTTTCAAAGTATCTCTTTCTTGCTTTAAAACTGCAAGTAAAGCACTGCAGAGCTTCCTGACAGACAAGGCAAAAGGGTGTGGGGATGAGGAATCTGTTTAAAAACTGTATGCTTAACACAGTTTTTCAGGTCCTGAGGGTACTAATAAACCCCAATGGCCCTGCTCATCCCCCAGGGGTCCCATTTCAGCTGGGGTACAGGTGCCCAGCACTTGCCCCAGCACAGTACCTGTGCCACGACCCCTCCCCTCCTGATCCTGGCTGGACTTCCTACACTGATGCAGGACCTCACCCATCATCTTGCCTTACAGGATGGTCCCTGGGCCCTCGGAGGATCCTGTCTGTCACCAGCCCAGCTGGGGCTCCAGGGGACTTGTGGTCACTGTCCTGCTTGTGCTTGGGTCACCCTCAGCTCCATCTTGTCTTCCCTTGGGGGCAGCACTGATGTGGCTCTTTCTCTGTAACAGTTGAGAACACTGAAAATTTTCTTAGTAAGAGACCATCCTGAAAAACAGCAAAAATGCCACTATTTACAGAAATGTATTGCTTTTGCTACAAAGGTGTCACTAATAAAAGATCTGAGGTGAAATTTATGGTCAAATTCGACAACGCAGTCCCTACACTATTATAATCCTGAATTAAGCATAAGCAGAATTTGAACCTAAGGTTTCTGTATCTCTGACAAGTGGATGAGTCACTAACTCTTTATCAGTACATGCATGCCTATGCTCTCTCACACACACACGCTTTCGTGTTCAGGTTTATCTAACTGCAAAGGTGTACATGGAAAGCTGATTTGATATGATGGAGAAGTCTGGTATTTTGGGGGCAGGTTTCGGGGGTGAGGTGGTTGGGGTTTTTTGTGGTTTGGATTGTGAGGGGCGGATCCAATTCTGATAAAAAGGTGGAAACTTTTCAAAGTTCTCACAGAAGGGAATTTGGAAAAAGGCCTTACATCGGAAGGGTCAGCCATCCCACAAGGAGAAGCCACTGACCAAGACTCCACTTTACCAATGTCTGCCTAGTCAGTGAATTTAACAAGAAGTCTGAAGGAAAAATCAGGAGGAAATTGGGCATATTTTAAAAAAATAATAATAATCTTGAAGTCATGCCATCCAAGCAGATTTTTGTTGAAATTGAGACCTTTTCCTTCATATGTTACAATTTTGACAACTTGGCAACTTCCAGTCAAGACATTTTTCATTAAAAATGGTGGACAAGATTCTTTGAAAAATAGTAATGCCTTAAGAGAAATAACCTTTTTATTCTCTGACTCATCTTCCATTCCTACTCCTTGTCATAAAACATCTACGTGCATCTGCAAATGTTACTTCTTGGGAGAGTAGTATGGGGACAACCTTTCAGCTACATAGAACAGTTTGGGTTGGAAGGGACCTTTAAAGGCCATCTAGTCCAAACCCCCTGAAATAAGCAGGGACATGTTCAACTCAACCACGTTACTCACAGCCCCATCCAACCTGACCTTGAATGTTTCCAGGGATGGGGCTTCTGCCACCTGTCTGGGCAACCTGTTCCTGTGTTTCATCACCCTTATTGTACAAAACTTGTTCCTTATATCTCATATATATAGACCCTCTTTTAGTTTAAAACCACCACCTCTTGTCCTATCACTACATACCCTGCTAAAAAGTTTGTCCTCATCTTTCTTAGAACCCTCTTTAGGTACTGAAAGGCCATAATAAGGTCTCCCTGGAGCCTTCTCTTCTTCTTGAACAACCCCAACTCTCACAGCCTTTCTTTGTAGGAGAGGTGTTCTCTCCTTCTGAACATTTTTGTGGCCCTCCTCTGGACCTGCTCCAACAGGTCCATCTCTTTCTTGTGCTGAGGTCTCCAGAGCTGAACACAGTACTCCAGGTGGGGTCTCACCAGAGTGGAGTACAGGGCAGAATCACCTCCCTCGATCTGCTGTCCACACTTCTTTTGATGCGGCCCAGGATACAGTCGGCATGCAATGCCATAAAAAGGAAGAACGAGGAGTCAGGAAAATATGAAGTGGATCCCAGCTGAATGAGACAGTGATCCCCAGATTGCAGTTTGGGAACTGCCATTTAAGAGAATATCCAAGCTGCATCCTTTGTAATCATAACACCATGGAAAATATTCCAGGCTCCTCCAAGACTAAGAAAGTAAAAAGAGGTTATGATATGATCTATTTACTCTTTGGTCTGATTTACAGCAATAGCTCTTGACAGAAGGCAAGTTGATAATAAAAAGTGAAGCTTTCCCACTCCTCTTTTAAGGACATCTTTAGATGTTGTCTCTCCCCCCATTAAGTGATAGATCTAAAGACTAAAAAGGAACTGAAGAAGTGGCAAGATCTAACGCCTGTTGGACTAAATACGTAAATTACGAAATCAAGTCTCAGAACTGGGAGACCTTGAGTCAGAGTACTGGTAAATCAAGAAAGTGATGAAAGCAGTGTTCACCATTAGAAAGGGTGCTGATTTTATCTGTGACATTTCTAGCCCTCAGAAGTCTACAATATTTTTCATATAAGATCAAAGAAAATGCATTAATATTTGCATACGGTTTGCTGTATATTTCCCCCCCTCCTATTAGCATCTCTCTCACTCCCTAACTTCAAACACTGGATATACTGAAATCTTTAGTTTAAAGGAAACAAAAACCTCTCCACTTCAGATAACTAAAATGCATATTGAAATTAATGGGAATCATTTGATTCCTTCCCCTGACAAAATAAAAATCAGACGTTTTCTGGAAAATAAGCACCTTTAATCTCCCAGGTGAAACATGATAGTAGAGAAGTGTGATTTCCTAATGAAAGCCTTTTTGTTATTCTCACATTTTTCTGCATGCAATTTTTTGCAGTGTTTGTTTGTATAACTATGAATTGGCTTATGTAGTTTGAATTTCTTAACCAAGCATTTTGCTTTTATTGTAATATAATTTTATGATAATTAAAAAGAACTTGTCATGTTTAAATATTTTCTGCATGATTGGCATTAAAGCATTCAGTGTGAGGAATTAATGAGAGTATTGAATTAAATGCGTCAAATGTATCGAATTTTTAAAACCTCAACATAATAAACACGAAGCACAGAAGTTATTTTGTGTGCATAAATGATGTCCAAAAGCTTAGGGCTGTCTCATTATAAGGTGTTTTTTAATATGTGAGGTGGGGTTACTCTTTATAGTATCTTGGCCCCATAATGAACCCACTCCTTTCATTGAGATCATAACATTTTTCTGTTGGTTCAGAGTGAACCAAAGCTGGGATGTGTCCTGCAACTATTTAAGAATGCAAGTGGCTTTGTGTATGTCACTTCAGCTATCTACCTCTACATTACAAAAAAGAAGAGGTCTCCCCCAACCTAAGTGTACAACCCAGTTGCAGTCAAGGCTGCATTAACACATGACCACAACCACCCCACTTCTCTGCCCAGTCTAGTTTTCATGCAGGAAAAAAAAACAAAACTCACAAGTCCTATTCAGCAAAACCAGAAGTATATCTGTCTACCAGAAGTGTATCTGTCTGTGATCAACCACCAGACCAGCATCTCAAGTCATGTAGAAGCATTGCAACCTTAACACAGAGAATCAAGCACACAGGAAAATTACTGTGATTGCTGAAAGAAAGCAGAGCTGCAAAAATATTCAGTTTTGGTCCACAAAGATTATTAATTTCTGAGTTTTATACTGAAAATCCCCCCAAGGGTGGCTTGCAGGATTAAAATAAAATTTTATTGATTTAAATCAAACTCCTTGAGAACAGTCAAGCTTTTTACTTTGTCAGCTACTTTCTGCTTGACAGAATGATAATTCATACTATTGAAAGTAATGTCCATTTCTCCTTACTGAAGACCCTCAGTAAGAATATCCACAATATATTATTTCATATCTGTTTCTGAAAGGCACACCATCTCAAACAGAAGGCAAAATTCTCATGACAGAAAATCCATCCACTTCTTTCCCTTTTTTATTGTAATATTACTTATCTTTCTTACTAAGAGAAGAATACATCTAATGTAAGGAGTTAATAATTTGCAACCGTCTTATGGGAAGATTGAGGATCAATACTTATCAGTTCGCAGCCAAAAAGCAAAGGGTTACATTAAGACAATGTTTTCTACCTTTTGAATTTTTGTTGAGCATACCATGGCCATTAATGACTGCAATGCATTGAGCCTAAGACTACATAGATTGATAAGAGGAATAAAATTTTTCAGGCTAAATTTATTGATGGAATTTCTATGCAAATAAGACAAAAAATACACTATGTTTTTCCCAGCTTAAATGACAAATCAGGGAAAATTCAAGTAAAAGTTTTTCCTTTAAAACTGTATAATTTTTTTTATCACACTCCCTTTCCAAAAGTATGGATAATAATTAATGCTTCATGACATTAAGCGCACAGGTTAAATCGGAAATCCTATTACATACCTACGAAAAATTAGCTGTGGAATGACATAAGACACAGCCTTAGCTCTTAACAATCTAGGAGGAGTTCTTGTTCAACCATTCAGAAAGTCCAAACCATATATAATTCTGCTAACCTTCATCCTTCTCATGAATCTCTCAAGTATTGCTCTTGGGAGACTGGTAAGGGAGCAGGGTCATCGGGTCCCTTTTTTAATGTGACAATAGGGACATCCATAGCAAAATAAAATAGCTGGCATAACTGAATGTGAAGAAATATAATAGAGACTAATGAAGTAGCATATTTTAATGTTCTTGTTCCAAATTTGTTAAGCATGGCAAGAAACAGACTGTATTTCCTCTATATGCAACTGTATAAAAATACTGGTATGGTATTGGAATATTTCCTGTGATTTAAACATTAAGTAATGTTTGTCTTCTAAAGGCTGATAATCTGCAACTCTTTCCAAACTCTACATTTAAGACTACTCCAGTCATATATATAACAAGTTATATATAAATATAAGAAAGAAGATTTTATACTTTCATACCTATTTACAGAAAGCCACAGTGAAAAAAAAAAAATCCTGCCATCTACATTATAGGAATTCAGGCAAAGTGAGGATTTAATGCATTTATTTAGATATGTTATTTAACTAACAGGCAGCATGAAACAGAAGTCCTGAACAAATAACCTTTTAACCACTAAAAAGGTCATTTAAGGCTACATATCCCTTGCACAGCCATCCAGAAAAGGGAGACTGGGGAGGGATCCTGGCAGATGCTTTCACTACAGAAGAGCTCTTAAATCTGAGCGCTGGGTTTCCATGCCCCACGCTGCTGCAGAGCATTGTTATGCTGGAAGGTGTTAATGGTTGCCAGCAAGTATGCCTCTGATCCATAGGAAATCACAGACTTTGCAAGCTGATGTGCATGCTAGCAGCCCTTTGTTCAAAGGAATTAAGATCTTTAATAGAGTAAAACCGCTGAAACAACAGAAAGCCATGTGGGAAGGCCCAGGGGACTGATTGAAAACTTCAGGTCCTGTATTGACAGATGTAGATGTGTTGGTACATGAAAGCAAAAAACCACCAGGAAGCCAGAAAAACAGTTGTAGGCTTGGCCTTGAGAACAGAAATAGACCTCCTAAGGTGTAGGACTGAATGGAAAATTGGTTTACAAGTTTGAAGTAAGAACACTGTCCATTATTATTCATTTTTGCTGTGTTTAGGAAAAGAAGATAGATTCACCACAAATGACTAGGGATGCTTCAAAGAAATACCTAACAAATATTAGCAGTTTCTCCTCCCCCAGAAACAAACCACTAAAGCCTAACTAATAGTAGCAAGGAGGAAAAAACAAGAGTTTACAGCATTCAGCCCACAATCAAAGCATTCATTTCCTTAAAAAGATGGAAGGATGGTTCAATCTCCCATTGCGAACACCAGTCAGAACTGCTTGCTTCAAAAGCCGAAAATACTTTGTTCATGATGGTTGCTCCCACAGTGCAAGCTTCTGCCTGGGGCAGCCTGTTTTCGTAGCTACAAGGGCCATGGTGAGGCCCATGAGCTTCCCATGTACCTGCAGAACAAGCACGTCAGTCCTTTTCCCCTGACTTCACAGAGGCACCTCAGGATGGCCAGCTGCACCAACTCCACCATTAGTCACATCCCTGCTACCAGGAACTTGGAGGAAATTTCTAAGGACCCCTTGCAACCAGCTGTCAATAGTATTACTCACATGAGAATGCATCTTTCTTGAGCTCTGAGTTGTCTCTCTCACCTCACTCACTAAGCAGTACATTTTTAGCTCTCGGCTGTCCGTTTGGCACCATCAGTGCAGCTGGTGACCAGGGACAGGACGAGGTATGGACTGTGAATCGTTCCACCTTTTTGCATTTCAAAATTGAAGGTTAATCTGGGTGTGAGACATGGTGAATAGCCTTCAGACAGCACAGAGTTCAAGTAAAAATAGGCATCTCTTATGCATAGCCTTAGACAACACAACAGAAGAAAAAATCACCAAAAAACAGAAATCTGGGTTTACTTGCAACTTCCTGAGGGACCTAGGTATTCACCAGTCAATATTACAGCAATGTGCTTGAATGTGAAATGTGTAGTAGGTACAGCTAGATCTGCATCTTTCCAAGCCTCCAACACATGCTTGAGAACGCAGATACATAATGGTAGAGATCCATTACAGAGTGATTAAATTCAACAGCCTCTTGACTCAGGTACGTGGATACTCACAGAGACAGGCTGCTGCCTCAGATGACAATATGATTTATAAATGAGACCACTGCAATGAAGATGAATTGTTTCTAATGAAGTCCTACTGAAGGCAGTGACCAAAGGTAAAATTTTCTGTTTGATTTAGGTATTTGCAGACAGATCTATAAAAAAATTTTCAAAAAGAAGTGGACATAAACCTTCTAAGGTACTTTTATAAACACAAGTATGGGCCCAAGACTTCAGAACATAAGTAAGGCATGGCAAGTCAGGCCCATCAAATCCATGGTGTCATTTAAAACCAGTGGGTCCTAAGTAGGAATATGTTACTACATTTCTTCAAAGTTGTTTGCCGTGCATCTAATTTTCTACCACTGTCATATGAAATATTAACAACAGTAACAACTAACAGCTAAACACTAAACATACACATTTGCGCTGCAGTTGTTCATACCTGATATTATCATAATGTCTAATCTATTGCCAGATGACGAACTTGATGTTCCAAAATTTTACTTCTCTCTAGCTAGACTCACTATGAAGAGGGAGGAGAAGCAAGAAGAAACACTGGTAAGCCTTACACTGGATGTATTGTTGACAGTACAAGAACATGTTTATTTTTGTTATTCCTTCTGGTGCTCATTATAAGCACCACACTTTTGGATGAGTTATGGCCAAAGTGTCTAGCTATCAATAAAACATGGGTTTACTGAATCTGCAGCAACATGAGACATAAGTGCAGTAATCTCCTGTTTACTGATGGCGTATTATGCGACATTATTTTTATTCAGCCCTGACCACTGGAAAATTAAAACAACTTTGATCACTTTTGGAGATCCTGGGCTAAGATTTCCATTTGTAACTATCAATTATTTAAAGAATAGTTTTAAACAGTTCTTAAAGCTTTTAAAAAAATTATAGTAATTTAAGCAGCAGCAGCAGATGATTACAAGTCTTAATCCTCATATGGAATAAAAAGTCTGTATAAAATAGTCACATTGCCATCTACTGACAGCTCTTCATAAAAAAGCTTGCGTTTTTCATTAGCTGCCTGACTATATACTTAATGCTCTTTCTCTCCTGACATACTGTAGTACAAAAAATTAGGGACGTACAATATATGTTGTCCAATACATCCCACTGCAATAATCCTGCTGCTCTTCGAATCCATTCCAATCCATTCAGGCTTTCACAGTTACGTATTGCAATTAGATACGTTTATTAATGGCATTATTGCACAGTATTTCATAGGAGGTAAAACTGTTTTCAAGAAAGTAACTACAGAAGGGTATGTTAATAAATCTGTGCTGCATACACAGTACATAGGGACTTGCTAATAGGATTTCCATAATAACAGCATTTATCTCACTGCACATTTTATAATACCAATCACTGGCAACCACAGTATTGTTATTAAATTATGTGAAAAATAGGATTTCACATTAAGGACACATCATATAGACTAAACCAGCAGTGTCACTGATGCACCTGTGTATGAAAGAAAAGCCTTTATCTCACCTCTATACTAAAAGACATTTTGGCCTGAGCCTTAATGCCTCAGCTATTACAATAGCAACATGCACTTTAAAACTGAATTTGTCAGTTCTACCTTACTGCAACACAGGTCACTGGATCCTAAAAATGACCTGTAAAGGAAGAGATGCAGCGCCCTTTCACGAAAGCAAATACACCAAGCTGGAATTTCCTCATTGTTATCCAACCAGCACTATTAATCCTCTGCACAAACTGAAGGCCATCCTTAGCTTCTTACTGCTTAATTCCCGGCTAAGAATTTCTGCATGCTCTCTGGTCCATGGCATAAGATGATTTTTCTTCACCCTTGCCTCTTAATTGTAATATTCACATTTGAAAGAGGAAAAGAAAACATCAAAAAAAGTAATCTACCAGGTACCGTATAACCTACAGTATTTGTGCCCACTTTTTCATACCACCAAATTTGCCCTTCACAACAAGTTTGTAAAGCTCTAAATTCTCTTTAGCATTTCAGTTACTGTCATTTCTTACACTCATTTGAACATGCACAGCATTTTACCTTTTGTGAGAAATTATCATGGCATTCTCAAGAGCCCAGAGAAGGTGGTACTCTGCAGAACAAAGGGCATTATAATACCCTGTTGAGAAACTTTACACCAGTGATCTTCAAGTGCCTTCTAAGGGCTTGCTCCTTGGCCAAACTAAGGCAGTAGAGAAACCTACTTCCATGTAGCAAAGTAGCTCAGAACCAGGGAGTTAATCCCACTGCCATTCACCACTCCATATGTGTAGTCCTTGCTCTGTTACCTAATCAGTCAACAAAAGCAATATTTTTTAGATGACAAAAGATGACTAAAACAAAGGAGTACCTCTGGAATACCCAAGTTAGTTTCCAAGTATAAGGAGATAAATAAGCAAAAAGAAGTCTGCTTGGAATCCTTTCTGGATGTCCTTTTGTAGCACTAGTATATGTTTTATTGCACATATCCTAACATACCCAAGCATTTTCTTTTGCCTCCTTTCTTTGAGTCACACAACTGCTTAAACCTTTTTAGAGCACTTGAGTCATAAGTCATATCTAATTATCACTCACTCACTGATACATCTGCAATAATTAGAATAACTAAATGTCAAAGTAAAATGATTAGTATGCACACAGTATGAAGAAGGCAGCAGGCCACAGCAAGGTAATACTGTGTTTGGCTGAAATTCATTTTGTTTACAGATAAATAATCCAACTGCCAGATTTACCATTCTGCAGCTCCCCACTTTGTCTTCTCATCCAACAGTTGCTGGCAATAACATCACCCTGAAATAACCCTGAAATGAAGCTCTTGAAATTCAATGAGTGCAGAATAAACTATGAAAGTCACACTTGTCTCCCCTTGTAAACACTGCAGTTTTTCTAACAAACTACTATATACATAGAGTGAACAGAAATACATCGCACAAAATTCATAAAATTTCCCATTGCAACCATTTCAAGACAGCTTTAATGAAACTCGAATGGGGATCAGTTCTTTAAGGAACAAAAAAATTTCCCTAAATAACAAAGCAAAATCAAAGCTGGCATTTGTTTCCAGAATAAGATACCTGCTACCCTAAAACTGCAGGTCAGCATCAAATCTCTAAAGTTTTCCTTAAATGTAACCATCCTCTCAACATATTAAAGAATGAGGATAAGTAGTTTCACTACTGAGGCAACTGAAATAAAAACAACTTTCTAATTTAAATGTAAACATCATTCGAGCAAAAAAACCATAATCCTAGTGGGAAAGCTAGAACAGTTTATTTCACTGGGATTATGACTGAGAAACA
The DNA here is from genome assembly GCA_028020825.1 of Podargus strigoides. NCBI lineage: Eukaryota > Metazoa > Chordata > Aves > Caprimulgiformes > Podargidae > Podargus > Podargus strigoides. The sequence goes on from CM051621.1 coordinate 69,973,255, forward strand.
TAGGAAGACAAAAAATGAAAACATAGGACATGCGTAATACGTCTCTTTGAAGAAGACTGGATTTCATAAGAGGTGTTGAAGGAAGGGGTTTTGGTGGGGTTGGTTTATTTATTTTTTAAACAGTGTATTGTTTTAGCTCTCACTGAAATAAAGCAGCTCAGGTAGCGGAAAGCTCTTATCAAAGACAAACACTAATTTCTGGCTGTATGAACTTCCTAAGCAGAATAACCTGAAACTTAGCTGCTCATCATGCTCAGGCTCTGCTTTCCATGTGAGAGAAGGATGAGCTGAAATGGTCAAAAAGTATGCAAAGAATGCAAACAATCAATTAAGGCAGTTCAGGAGTGAAATTGCTTTGTTTGTAATACAGAGAACACACAGCAGTGATAAATTATTGCTTTAACATTGTAACAGCATCTGTTGTACACAGCCCGCAGGGCTAAGATCTGGCCTTTGATATACATCACTCACACTGAAAAGAACAAGGTAATCCAGAGACCTGTAGGACTCTCGCTTGCATAGCTTTACAGAAGCTATAAAAAAGTACTCTCAAAGAATGACTGGGGTTTTTTTTATCTTTGGGGGGGGGCAAAGAGGGGATGTGGAAGGATGTTTTGTTTTCCTTCAACAAGTAAAAGACTAAGAATTAAAAAGTCCATCACAGGAAGAACTTGCAAGCTGGAATATTTGTTTTTGGTTTTCCACTGTTTCTGCTTGCCACACAAAAATATACTTACATACAAAGCACGGCTGAATGAGGGAAGAAAACAGTTAACGATGGTAGGTACCAACTTCTGTGATATGAGAGAACCTTTCTCAACTATTTCATTTTAGAACAACCTCTGTATGCTTTAAAAAACAGCAAATTCTATGGTGTCAGAAGTGTCACTTCTGCAGTGCAGAAGGTCATGTCATTCAGTACAGCACCCTGGGAGAGCCTCTGAATTAAGAGTTTGGTCTTTTAGTACCTACAACTCATTAAAAACTAATTTGAAAGTCTCAAGGTTTCAAAGGCACCAACAGCAGAAAGTAGAAGTTTGGAGAGTACCTAGGAATGCTACAGCCCCAAGGGGCTTGTGTTCCTGCTTTTGAAGAAATCACTTGATCATTGCCCATGCTTAGAATTAAACATTTGAAAACACATTGCCAAATCAAGCCTTAAAGAATATTTCTTCAAAGATATTATGAAAGTTTTCAAAATAGGGTTTCATCATGTGCCTTTATTACCTGAATCTGCATATTCAGAAGAAAGAATCCAAAAGAGAGGCAAATGATACCTTTTTTTTTTTTTGAGATGTTCACACACACACACAAATCTAACTCATCTTTCAGCCTCATCCATATTACAAGATGAAACGCCTTTGGCGGTGAATTGAAGGCATAAGTGACAGAACGTAGGAGTGTAACTGTCATCCTTAATGTCTTATAATACCAGTGGCCAGTGCAAAATATTTTTGAAGGCTGCAGTGGGTGACAAGACACTTTGAGAAGAGATAGGAAAATCAAAGGACATTGACTGGTTTATATACTGTCATTGAGTAAATCCAACTTTCTTTGTTTGTAATATAATGCAAGTATCTCCACCTTAAGGGTTCATTAGCACAGACAAGGATTATCTAATATAGTTTTACAGGCTGATTTTTCTTTCTGAAGGTCTAGGAAAACATAAAGCTCCGTAGGAAAGAAGGGTGTTGGACCACCAAAAGATCTCAGCACAAACTATGCTCTGATGTCTTTGTTACAGTGGAAACACTGCATATTGAGTAACTAATATAATAAAACAAAGTTCTAGCTTTAGAAAACTAAGCACATTTTTGACTTCAGGCTTTTTAATGTATATTGCATATAATACTTGTAATTATTTCAGCACTAATTATTTAGCAGGAAAATTGATCTTACTTTTCACTACTGTCCTTGATCCAGCAAATATCTAATTTTAAGATTGCACTTAAGTGTTCAAAAAGTAGTTCCATGCTGAAGTACTTAACTAAATTACTGCAGATGCATTCAGTAAAACATTTTAAACATTTTAACATTTTAAGTATGCAAAGATATTCCTAAAGCTTGGAGTATAGCTAAATGGCTAAAGTTTGCAATACTGTTAGCAACCTTTTTATCCATCTGGCACACTAGGCATGAATTTCTGCAGTCAGCAAGCACTAAACGTACTGCAACCAAGACATACATATTGTTTTAAGAGTGCATCACTCATACTAATAAACTCTGCTCAAAACTGCAACAGTTTATATTGTTACTTATTTGACCCACTGCTACAATTCTGCAATCACAAGTTTGACACAGACCCAAGGAAAGTGACTGCAATAGGTGCAAGAAAGATCCCTCTGCAATCACCACACTCTACTGGCTGTACACTCACTGAATAAAAATGTGGTAAAAACCTTTTCACCTCACATTTCACCACACATAAGTGCCAAAAGAATCTATAGTTTATGAGATCGATCATATTTTATAAACATTTTATGCAAAGTTTAGAAAAAGACGTGTGATTGCACAAAGATGTACTCCAAAATAATTTACTGATCTTGTTTACTCTAAGACACTGCAGAGCAGATAAGATGTCAACAAAGGAGTAAGAAAGGGAGTTATAAATGACAAATGGGGCAAAACTCAGTCACTGGTTTACTGCATGAGCTACAGTACCTTAGTCATAAAAGGGAAAAAAACCCCATAAACAGACATAATTCATCATCCTATGTCCACTCTGATACCCAAGCTGTATCAATCACAATTTATCAAAAATCATTAAAACGTATGACATTATGAATATGTCCTTCAACAGTGTAGAAAGCATCATGATTGTAAATGACTCCTATACAAATCTAAACCCTAACTTTAGAACCCCAAATATCTAAAAAGTCTAATTATTAGAAAAGGTCTATTATTAATATTATTTGTAAACTGCACTTCCTAAGCTGCATAGTACACCCAGGGCAAATCTGTAACGTGTAACCCATCTGCCAACACAGAAATCACGCATCTTACAGCTCGAGTGCTTGGAAGCACTGATAGTCCTTTTGACAAGTTTTTAATGAAATAATGCTATGCTTGTCAGTGGAACTGAGAAAAAGAATACATTAGACTGACATATATCTAATCATCCTGCAAAATATTGCATCCCAGAACTGGAAGTGGAGACTTGTAAAAGGCAGGCAGCATAATGTGCTTATTTGTAGTCTCATCCTGGAACCAGTGAGAGTTAGTGTTGACCAGCACCAATTTTCTGCCCAGAGCAACTGAATACTCTGGGGTCTGGACAAGTTCAGTGTAAAAACATCAAATGATTGCCCACAAATACATACCCAGAAAAGAAAGTATTTGATCCTTATTTATTTCTACAAAATCGTAAACAGCTTTAATTTGCACTGCATTCCAAGCCATGCCAAGAAACATGATGCACAACAAATATGAACCACAGACATGTTTACCCTCTGCCTCTTACGCTTCCAGATGTCTCAGTTTTATGTGCCAAACCACCACCTCCTCTTTCAAAATCCTACTTCTAAACTTTCCAAAAGCCCTTTTCCTTTCTACGTTATGTTTTGTGGTGGAATAACACCACTGTGATTTGAAAGGCATATTTCAGAAGTACTTACAGGTTATTTCCAATTTAAAAAATCAACCACATTGTTACAAACAAAAGAGTTGTTAAGCATTTAGTGGTAAAAAGAACCCAAATGACAGAAGTGTTAAAATACGGTAGCATTATGATTAATTGTAATTCATAGACAGAATCCATAAAAGACAGAATTGTTCAATAAATATTTCTGCTATATACTTCAGACACAAAGCAGTATGTCTCAGGAACTGATGAAACACTTTCCTGTATTAACTCTGGAAAACGTTAGCTAGCAGCTTCTGAAGTTTGACATTTTAAAAATCAACAGATCCAGATAACTGAAGTGTTTTAAAAGAACCAGCCAAGCATCTTTCTAGGCTGTCAGTGACTTCTGTCACATTGGCAAAGCTTCAGAAGACTGGAGAGGAGGTAGAGTTGTACTAATATGACAAGATGGGACTTTATAAAATCCCATAGTAATTACCAGAGTAAAACACTGAGAAGAGCAAGAAATTAACTTCTACAAAGTCAATCCTATGCACAATTATAACTCCTAAGTACTCAAATCCAAAAATCAGGGTCTTGTGGTTTGTATCAGTCAGAAGCAGAGACTGATGTTTGAATCAGAGTTCTGATATAAAATATTTGTTTACAAGAATGTATCAAATTCTGCTTCTTTAAACGCAGAAGAAGTGAAGTGAGACAATTACCTCTCACAGCATCAGAACTCCTTCATTCATCCTGTTCCAAAAAATTGCCTTGGAAGAACACAACTTGCATCTGCTCAGGTTGCATTAAAATATTCCTTCTCCACTTCCAAGTTCTCTCCCTGCTTCCTGCGTGAGAGAGTTCAGCCACACAAACATACCCTTTCATGTATCAATCATCAGCCAAAGTTTCTTCATGCAGAACATCTGGATATCTAACTAGCTGCCTTTATTTTGGATGAAAATACATTTAGCTGTGTCTATAAAACACAGGATGGTAATTAACTCCACCAGTTTCTACTGTTTTATGCTATTATATTCAACTAAAGAGGGACTTTGTGGATAGTGGTGAAATCAATGTTCATTGTTTTCAGCACATGTTATATTAGTCCCACAGTTAAAAAAATGTAGCTTTCTAAGCAGTGAAAGCACGTGTAAAAGTTTGTTCCTTGAAATGGTTTGGCTAGGGGTATATTAAAAGCAATGTATAATCAGCTAACAGAGGGAAAAGACCCCAAGGTTCTTTAAATTGAATGTGATGGGCAATGCCCAAGCCCCATAGGTTCAGCTGATTCTTCCCCAAAAGAAGTCAGGTTAGTGAGCTGCAGTATAGTGGCTCAGGTCTTGTTCCTTAATTGTGCCTAATCGACACAGAGCTGATTTGGGGAGCAAGAACTGAGCTGTAGTAGTCTTCAACAAACAAAAAACCAAACCATTTAGACAACTGGAAGAGAAAGTGGTCTGTTCCCACTTTATTTTCCTATTGCTGTCTCAGTCTCCTTTCCACTTACTCAGGGCAAATTCTGCTGTCACAGAACAAAATAAACCTGGGGCTGCTGATGCTCCAAAAGCCTGTGCACTGCAAATGTGAGATTTAAGAGTATCACATGGACATGCAGCCACAATTAGAAACATACTTACAGCCACTGTTTAATTACTGGGTTTTTTCCCCCCCTCCCCACTTGCACCATCTCCATCCTTTTGAAACAGAACTTTTACCAAGCTCCACCCTCTCCATCCTAAGTGACAGGGTTCCACATAGTAATAATATGGGAATTTGGATCATACCCATCAATTACAATACAAACGCAACCATCAACCCATAAAAGTATCCAGTGAGCAGGACACAGTAAAGCTTAGAATGGGCTCTATAAATGAGTGATAAGAACAGAATTAATCTAATTAAACTGGTGGAACCTACTGCCACATGGACACATAAAAACATGAAATTAAGAAATATTCTACAAAGGCCTGAATATTTGTATGAAACAAAAATTGATTAATCATATAATCACAGAATGGTTTGGGTTGGAAGGGACTTAAAGATCCTCTAGTTCCAACCCTCCTGCCATGGGCAGGGACACCTCCCACCAGACCAGGTTGCTCAAAGCCCCATCCAACCTGGCCTTTAACACTTCCAGGGAGGGGGCAGCCACAACTTCCCTGAGCAACCTGTGCAAGTGTCTCACCACCTTCACAGTCAGGAATTTCTTCCCAATATCTGATTTAAATCTACTTTCTATCAGTTTAAAACTGTTACCTCTAGTCCTATCACTACATGGCCTTATAAAAATGCTCAAATATGCAACCAGATGAAAATACCCAACTGAGAAAAATCTTCAAAGACTCCAAGTTACTAACCAGTGATAGAAAGCTAAAGATTCTCTCCAATCCATTAATTTTAGATTATTTGATCCTGTACCACTAAGGACATGAGAATCTTACCTTTGTTTTTTGCCTAAGAACTAGATTTTCTTGTACTAAAGAGTTTACTTCTTCCTGCACTCATCATGGAAAAACATCTAGTTTGACCATGCTGAGACACCTGCCTTTCTGTCTTGTTCTGCTTTCTGAGTAGTTTTGAAAATGCTCCTTTACAAATACTAATCCTGTAAAATCTTCCGAACATTTAGTATTCAAAGTATCCATGAAAACAGGACCAAACACAACCAAATTCACGTATGAGACAACTGTGAAAGACTAAAAAGAAGTACTGACACTTTCTCAGCCAAGAATAGCCCAGGCAAATCCTGAAACCATGCACTTGTCAGGACAGTACATAGTCAATAGCCTCTCTCCAGTAATGGCAGACATTACATATACAGCATATATAATACATATACAGTACATATCAGTATGAAAGACAAAATGGAACAGATGAAGTATGACAACAATATGATCACACAGACAGAATACCACAGACTGATTGTTTTCTTTTTTTTAAAAAAAAAATCAAGATGTGCTTCTTTTATTTTAAATCATGTACCACTCTGATGCCTTCTGAGGTAGGGCTTGAAATAAAAAAAAAAAAAAGGCACTACTGTATAGAGTTCACATAAGGATTTCCAAGCATAAAAGACAGCACAGAAAAAGAAATATGGGAGAAAAGAGCAAAGGAGAGTTCAAGTAAGTCATCTTTGAAAGCATGAATAAGAGACAAAAGTATGCAATTTTGAAACAAATCTTAGGTTACAAAAACAGGGTTCTCTTTCCACTAAGTGTTTGGCATTTTGACCTTCTATACTTTAGCTTTTCATAACTTGTGTTTGTTTCCCAAAATCTGCCTTTTAAGATATTTGGTTTTACACTCTTGGAAAGCATAATGGAAAGAGCAATTCCTGCAACTTTCAAGTCCAGCCACAGCCTCCATGACACTTAGCTCGGGGTACTCCTCTTAGGAAGGTTTCTTGTGGCTGTTATATTGTAAAACCTTTACAGCCTTCCTCTACTAAGTGCTGTAAAACTGGCACCCTTCTGAGTGTATCCTCAGCTATCTACAGCAGCTTTAGAACTTTCCTTTAAATAAAAAGGATGGTTATCTGCAAGCATTTACTGAGAGGCTGAGTTCAAGCATATGTTATAGAACTAAGGAAACACAAAATAAAACCAAATCACTAATATCAAAGACTGCAGTTTCCCTCTTCTGACAGTAGCTCCCAGAGAGAAATAACCTTCACTGCCAGGTTAGAGCTGGAAAGTGGCAGCAATGGGAGGAGAACCGCACATAAAAGCTAATGGTGAGCGTGACATCTGCATTCTCTTTGAAGTCCTTTCTCCAGTCACCCATAGGGGCAACTGGAAAACAGTACAACATGGGTGGCAACAAGCCCAGGCTGCTAACTTTTAATGCAAGGAAAGAAAACTCCATGGCAAGCACAAACAGGGCCCTGTGGTATCAACGCTCTGGGCAGCCTGTGCTGCCAGAGCTTAGCTTAGCCAGAGCTTTGCCATCCCTTTACAGTGCACTTCAGTGAAAGGCTGGGATAAACTCCTCTGGCCAAGCCCAAGAGACCTTAGTGACTCTGCCACTACACTTGCAGGTTGTCTGGTATTCTTCTATACAAGCATCTACACCTGAGTTGCTTGATTCACCAGTTATGACCCCATGCAGACTATTTGTTTGTTCTTAATTTATATGTTGCAGTAAGAATAACCAAGAGTGGCAAGACCCTGTGGGTTGGGAGGGGGTGCCTTTCCTGGGGAGCACAGGAGCAAGCTGACAAGTGAGGGGGAGTGCAGTGCAGGGAGAGGCAGAAAGTGGGGAAGAGGAAGGTAATCAGACAGGACCCTGAAGCATGCAGAGCCTAGGAAACTGTTGAGATGGGCCAGGCTGCCAAGGGTCAGCACCCAGAGAAACCACTGCACCCAGAAAGCCAGCAGAGACTGAAATCAAGCTTAGAGGCAAAGGATCTGCCTGCAAGAAAAGAGCTGGCAGGGAGAGAGCTGTTTATAAACCGATTTTACTTCTAACTTCTGTTTCACATCACTTCAAGATTTCTCTGTTTAGAGTAAGTCATTCCAGTTTATATTCTAATATAACATGGCTTTCAGTTTAAAAGCCTTATAACCTTCTTTGGGGTGCTCACTGTATAGAAAAGGAATAAACAGGTACAACCCAAAGCTCTGGCTGCCATGGGTCCTGTCAGAAACACATTTAGCTTATTTAGTTAAATTGCTCTTACATTTTTATTTACACATAAAAGCATAAACAGGTAAGAGCACTGCATGTCAACTCTTCCTTTCCTAAAAGGAAAAAAAAATTTTAAAAAAGTAAATTCCTTTATATGTGCATTCGGTATTCACAGCTTAAATATTGCATATGAACTTTTCTACTGGAACTTAAGAGCAGAGAGAAAAATAACTCAACTAGACACTACTGACACACTGAAAAAGAAACTTGTCACAGCAAGGCAATTTTAGATGCCAAAGTGGTACTGGCAAAGAAAAAAATGGGTTGGGGGAAAACAGCAGCTTGTAGGCCATCTTTTGGGAAAGCTACTGAAATACAAACCATGCTGAGCTTACTGTTGCAATGAACCTGCGTGAAATAGAGTCTGACAGCTTTCTGGTTTTAGTGCAATTATAAGCAAACACATTCCTGTATACTCCTTGGCTATGCAAATGATAGTACAAAAACTACAAAAGGAATATCTGAATATCCCTGGACATATACACTCAGTGGCTGTTAAAATATAGATAAGAATTCACATCACAGGAGAATACGACATTTTAGACAGCCAAACCCATGCGCAGATGGTAAAATGCAGAAGCAATGGCCAATAGATGACAAGACGTACTTTAGACCCAGCCCTCAGCTTCTGGCTATTTATGTTCAGGTGAAGAAAAGAATAATACAGTAATAATTCTCAGACAAAGTATTTGGCATGTAAAAAGGGTTCCTTACATAGATGGTGGACTTATCAGAATTTTTTCCCTACCTCAAGTTATCTTGCTGGTCTTGTATGTCTGGCTGTTAAGGAACACCACTTCTTTTTGAATTAGTTTTCTTTCAGACCATGCAGTAGTGTTTTAAAGAGAAATCCAACTTACTGGCACATTATTGAACTTCTCAGCTGACAAAGGAGATCTATTCCGGACCCAGAAAACTTGTTGTTGTAAGAATCTGTCAAAAAGACATCATGTGTTAAAGACAGAGTCAAAAGACATCAAGCAAACATCCGTAAGACTCTGACTGATGTTGCTCTACAAATATGAACTATTATCAAGAAACAAGACATGCATGCAGCACCACCTCCAACCATCAGAACTAAACCAAAGTTCAAAAAAGTTGCATGTTTCACTGACATATTTCCTTCACACAGTTCTGACAGGAGGTGAAGAGCAGTCAACCTGATCTGAAAGGGTGCAGCATATGATACTTTCCTTTAGTGAACACTTAACTTGTGCAGCAGAGAGCAAAAGTCATCAAAACACATCTTACTGCCATTTGCAGTGAAATCAACAGGCAATGTGAGACTGATCTGAATACTCAACTGCACCAGGCTGAGTACCACTTGTTCACACACTAAACAGATGAAAACAGCCACACTTTTACAGAGGCTGTTGTCAGACTTCCAGCAACATCACCATCTCTACAAATATTTTTCCTGAATGCATTACTTTTATTGACTTAGAGAGGAAGAATAAGAAGTGGCACATCTCATAAGCTGAGTGCTGTTGAGGTCTGTATTGGGTTTGTGTGGCAAGGTTTTGGTAGCAGTGCGGCTGCAGGGTAGCTTCTGCCAAGAAGCTGCTAGAAGCCAGGGTCAAGCCACTACAAGGTCATTCAAGAACAATCACTAAGTGGAGTTGCCACATATGAAAAAGCAGTGTTAGAAAGATCAAATTGATGACGACAAAAAGAAATGAGTCATCAAAACCATAGAACGAAATATAAAACCATAGTTCTGTAATATTAAATAAATCTCTAGTTCAGACTTCTGCTTTTTCTTTAGTTTGGAAACTCAGAGAAAGTATGGCCTGATGTTGGGTAGACAGTCATGCTACACAGAGCAACAGCTCTTGTTTCTTCCTTACAACCTATAACCCTCCCTCCGAAGACAACTACTCTAAACTCCAAGCAATTACCTCCAGTGGCAATAGACTAGTTTATTCTAGCTGAATATCAGATCCTAAGTGCTAGAAATGTCTCAAGATCCCTTTGAATGTACACCAAGAGACTTTCATAGATCTGAATTAATAGCTAGTGTTACATATAGTTGCGCTAGTTGATAAGTACAGAGTCAGGATTATAACTGGGATGAATACATTTCGGTTTTATTGGGGGGGGGGGGCGGGTTACTTGGTTATTTTTTTTGTTTTATGATTTCAAGATTCAGACTGGAGCATCTTTATACATAATTTTATGGCAAAGTGACCCAGAAATATATGCGCATGCAGAGTCTACCCTGCAGTATGGAGGAAAAAAATTTCCCAACTCGTTGCTTAGAAAACAGTTAATTTCTAACAGTTATATTGCTAAAACTAATCTGTTACTTCTATCACTTCTTTCTTCTACTCTACCAATCTGAAGAGCATTGCTTTCTGAGTATGAGTAAAGTTGCCCCACTCTTCTTAAAATTTCCTTTTGCCAATAGTTGCTAACATGTTGAAAGCAGACCGCATTATTCATTGTGCACTTCCTCGTCTACAGATATCTACTGCCTTATGAACCTACTTGGACTGCTAGATACTTTGACAGCAGCTGTCTTGCTTTTCTTGTCTGACATTTAACATCATCTTAATTCCTGACCAAACATTTCAGACTGCATGTTTAAGAGAGGCATAAGCCAACTCAGTGACCACGGGGAAGAAGTGATGTTCCTACAGCTTTCAATCGCTCCTTCCCAACAGCAGGCTTCCACTCTTTAATTTGCAATAACTTTGGCAGTCATTAGATCCCTCCATGAGCCAAAAAACACCTAATGAGCACCACAGAAAATTAGGTCAGCAAAGAAAACTGCCAGCTGATACAGCTCATGAAAGGATGAATTTGATACCAGTGCTGGCACAAGAAGAGAAGCACAACCAAGTACCTAGAAATGTGAGAAAAGAGAGGACCAAGCAACACCTGGTTTTTGCCCACTCATCTGTTTGCAACAACACACTCTATAAACTGAGATAACAGAAATAATAAGAAGTACTTGTTATATTAAAGGGGAGAGGAAGGAAGTAATAAACAAATTGATTCAGGGGTCTGGGGTTTTGGAAAGGGAAAATTATTTCCTTAAACATGGATTGTCAGTGACTCAATTTTGGACATGACTTTGCTAAAAGCTATATTATGATGGTGAACTGTTACCAGAGGTAGAAATGAAGAGCTAAAAGTTTTTCTGCCATGTAAGATGTTCATGTATCTGAGGAGGAAAAATTGCCTGGATTAATATGCAGCCTAAAATTCACTTCCGTCTTTCTCTTGTACTATCTACGTACAAGTTTTGGAGCTAGGTCCCACCTCTTTCTATTATTTGCATGGAAAGTTGTAGTCTCTGAATCATTACTATCTAAAAACACAATAAACACATCCCTAGCCATATAACAACAGCATATTTAGTAGTGAGGATGCACAAGCCACAAAGGTAGAGGAGGGGATGGATGCTCTTCTCCCATTCTGCCTCTGCTTGGCATGGAGACCTTCAGCAGCCTGTGACTATCACTGGTATTTTTCCATTGCTCCAGCTCCCAGTTTGTGAAGCCATGACTGGCAAAACTGATTTTCTTAAGCCTTAAGTTGACCACTGGTTTAAATTATTTCCATACCAACAGCTGTACATCAACATTTAATGGCTGATTTAGTGATCACCCTATCTACTAAGAATGTTTTGGAGATTGTTCCAAGTCAGATATACATTGACAGACACTTCTATTACAGCAAAGTTTGTAAATCTGCAAAACAACGTCAACGTATCAGAGTTTCTAGCTGGTCAACATTCCCCAAACCCTGTCATTTTATATAAAAATAAACAGGAAATATTTCTTCATTGCAAACGAAGAACATGATGAAAACTATTCCCATTGCAATTATGTTGAAATTTAGATTGGATTTGATATGCTGCTACATTAAACATGGTAACTAATGAAATAAGTATGAACAAATGTCAGGTTAGAACAGCAGTAAAAGTAGCTAGAATGAATATCTTGAAAACCATTAGTAGAAGAATAAGTAATATAAATGCATGCTATTATTAAGCACTTCTGGTAATGAAACTATCAATAATATTTAGAGACTTTGTTCCAATAATAACATTTCATAAAAATTGGAAAGCAAAAATTGACCAGGATGTCAGTTTTCTAATTTATGGTTGTTTATCTGAATAAGCATAACTTTAATTGTATCCTCGTAGTCAGAACAAAAACTTCCAGGAAAATGGGTGATTTTTATCACCCAAAGCAGAACTTTTGTGAATTTGCTGAAAGCTGTCCATGATTAATTTGGGAAGTAAACTTAAAAGGAAATACAGAAAGCTACAGAAATATGAATTGTTTTGTAAGTACGGAAAGTAAACCAGAGATGTCTACTATTAATATACTAACATTGTGAAAGCTTTCTGGTATATCTAATTCAGGCACTTGCCACAGAAGAACATGAAGTCTCCAAATACTTCAATAAATACTTCAATAAAGCAAAGAACTAGTAGAATTTGATGTCTACAATTTTTCACACACCCTCACTTCCTAATAGAACAATACTTTAAAAGTCCTGGATTAAAAACAGTCCAAAATGTGCATACTCTGGAAAACCAATGTAGCCACAGAAACTGAGCCCTTCTATGCAATCTATTTTATCTTCAACAATACAGAGGAAAAGAAAAATATCAGCACAGAAAACCTATTTCATCTGCAATAGCTATTCTTCCAATCAACAGATTTGGTAATGATACCATAATTAGGGTAAGAGCTTTTCCAGTGGGAGTTATTTTAATATTTTCAGCATTTTAGGGAGAGGGGAGTTATTATTTTAACATAAAGTGAAGCATCTTTCAGTTCTTACAGTCAACTGTCTGCATCATCATGACACTTGAACACTGATTTAAAATGTTTGCTTTGCCATTAATGAAATCAGGAAGATAGTGTTTATAATCTTCCTTTGAACTCTTGATTAAAATACATACATAAATAGATATGTATTTTTATATGTGAGCATTTGATGGTTTTGATCTACACTCTTGACGCTTTGATGCCACTTTACTTTGAAGATGGTTCAAAAAAGAAATTTCTAGCATATGCTCCAGTACCATTATTTGCATAGGAGATCCAGAACTTATCCAGAAGATAAGTCATTCTAATACAAAGGGAGAAAATGGTCTTAAATTGATTCACACTTTCACAAAAAATGATAGCGATCAAGTGTTGCAGAGTCCCTTAGGCTGCATTGAATTTTCCATGTTATAGAACCCATTACATCTGACAATTCATTGTTTTCCAAAATCATTTTAAGAGGTGAGCCAAGTGGCAATAATGATACAGGAGAACATACCTTAAGTCTTCCCAACTATTAACTTAATACTGAATCATTTTCATGTACCAAGAGTACAAATCTATTTATCAGTTTAGGTTTTCTCTAAGCCTGACTCCAGATGAAAGACTACTCACATATTTGTGTTTGCTTTTTCAAAAGCCACAGTATTCAGTAAGCTGCATCCCTAAGAATTGAAGCCATTGTTTCTGAAAAGCCAACAAACAGGCAGGGCCTCCAAACACTGCTGTAAGCTTTCAAAAATGTGATGCACATGTTAAATAGCTGTTTTCTGATAAAATGGTCCTTGCTTGTCACTGCTATGCACTGTGCATAGTACTAAAACCAGATTTCAAGAGTGAAGTGATCGTGGCCTTGTATTAATGAGGGACAACACTGATTAATGAATGACTTCGTTGACAATTTCACTTTTGTAAGACTGCTTTCTTCAGATTCCCAATTTATAAACACACGTAAACCATTTATCTCAGACATAGGCTCTTCTTTATTCCTAAAAAAAAAATTATATGTGAAAAACTCTTCTCTATATCACTCACCACAGTAAAAGCAAAGTTGAAGCAAGCTTGTTCTCTCGCAGCGTGTGCCTGAGCAGTTCTGAGGACAGCAGTGTCAGATCCTTTACAGCCACTGAGAACTACAAGGCAGTTCTGAATCAGTAATTGTACAGCATCCCTGAGCACAGATCAGTTAAATCTATTTCATTTCAGGCTAACCTACACTATGAAACATATAATTGGTTATGCCTTTTGCATTATTTCCAATCTAGCTCAGATTTGCATTGTAAACAAATCAATTTGCCACTTTAATTGTTTAGCTCTGAGTCAACTTACAGGGCTGAGAGGGCAGACAAAACATAATAAATGGCTTCGTGTCCAGATTTTATCACAAGGAGCTGAACTAAATAACTTATGAGCCCAGCCAGTTCTATTGAGTTATGAACTAGCTTCTCCTCCAGAGTAAATTAAAATTCTTATTGCATACAAAAAGCCTAGCGAACACATTTTATTACTGTTGCAGGCAAGTGGAGAAATAATGGAGGTAGAGCTAAGGTAAATATATAACCTGATGCCTCTCCAGTGGATTGTTTGCTAAAGCTTGTAATTTTATGCACTGGTGTTTGAATGTTGTATTTTCTGCCTGTGTACTCAGAAGGCTCAGTAGAAAAACATAAGTTGCTGGAACATGGCAAAATGACAGCTTTGTGATGACAGAAGAAGCTACTGTAAACAAACAATACGTCCTAAGAGCAATGACAATTTTCTGCTGCATTTTCCAATACGCAATCTCATCCCAATTCAGGAACAATGGGTATTTTAGTTAGCATTTGGGAAAAAGAGCAGAGAGCATAAAATAATAGAAACTAAGCAAATGGGAAAATCGGAGAGTTTCGATAAAATAAAAGCTGGCATTTATTCCATAGTAGAAACTCATAGTTTCAGAAACATACTTAACTATAATAGTATATATGTACAATGAACAGAGGAAAGCATACTTTAAATTATTACCAGAGAGCAAGGCCAAAGTACCTAAATGGGATAAGCACACAAAGAGAGGAACATTGGTCATATGCAATATGAAGGTGGACTAAAAAATGTGACTACATTATTATTAAGTTACAGGAAGGCCGCAGGCTAAAATTCATCACCCTCGTGGCAAAATTCTTACTAATTTCAAGGCAGAAGACAACTTTAGCAATAACTGAAATAATCCACCAGTTGTAAAAACGGTTACACATGAGAACTCATTTAAAAAAAAAAAAAAGAAGAAGAAACAAAAAACCACAAACAAACAAGCAAACAAAAAAAAAAAAAGGACAAAACCATGGACAGGGACATTTTTGTCTGCTGTTAGTCTATACAGATTCTAAGACTCCACGAGGCTCAGAGAGTTTGAGTCAGTACACAGACGTGCAGAATGCTCTCACAATGGGACTCAGGTAGAAATTCAGGTGCCCTGACAGTCACACACGCCTCGCGACTGTAAAAGCACAGATAAGATCTGAATTCTGGCAAGAGGTCAGCACTGCCTAGAACTTCTTCATAGAACTGGTCTGAGGAAGTAAATCTGTAAATAAAGCCCAAGAATAAGCTCTTACTACAGACTTACTACAGGTTTCTAATCAGTCTCTAGTACAGAACCACAAAGAGGATGCAGCTTTCCCTCCCCTAAAACAGCTAAGCAGTTTGGAAAGCAGTCTGTGTATACAATCGTCTTGTCTGCTCAATCAGGAAAAATACTGCTGTGCTTTCACCACTGCAGTAATCTAGGACTGCAAAGCCCACTCTCTACCAATCATTTAGGTCACTCCTTTCTGCTCCAAAATTCTTCCGGAACCTACCCATGTTGAGCTGTTTCCTTACTCTTATTAGTTCATACACAAAGTCATGTTAACCGTGCCTATAATAATTACTTCAGTGTTTCCTAAGAGCTGGAGTAAAGGAAGCTGAGACATTCCTTCAAAAATCCCAGATGCAGCACCCATGGGAAAAATAATTATCTCAATAAGGAAGAATCTCAATTCAATCAGTTTCTATTCAGGCCTTGCTGACAAAAATTTAGTTTTAAGTGGCAAGCCAACTCCAGGAAATGCTAAGTAATAAGCAGGGATTACACTCTCTCATAAGACACTTCACAGTTCTCAGGTGGCCCATTAGTCATTCCTCCCAAGTCAAGATTTCATATTTAACTATTTTGAAAAGATCAAAGAAGAAATTTCTTCATCATCTTCATCTTGATAACATTTTGTGTACACTAGCACCACAAATTCATAATGCCAGACCTGGCATAAAATGGGCGACACTTCATTTCCTGTCCCCAATTTCCACTAGACATCAGTTTTTTCCTTGCAGCCCCAATTAGGACAAGGGATCAAGAATAACACAAAGAGCTCTTTCCCAGCCACTGCACAGCTATTACCGCTATATATTTTAACAGTGAAAAGTGTTAGCAATAACTGTTATTTCTAAAGGAAAGTCAAATAAGATCTGTTTATTGTACAGCCAGCAGCAAAGATGACTTTACCAATAGGTAACAAACTGCCACTCAGATTGGGGCCAGCAGTCCAGTGAAAAACTGGAATCATTCATTGATGTTTTGGACCACTTGCTTTTGTACAACATTGGCTGGGTGCAGCACTATTTATATGCAGCTCTTCTGTGTGCTGCATTTGAGATGAAGTGATAGCTACCATCTTAAAACAGCTGTAAAGTCAGTTCTGCCATCAAATTATATAAAAAGGGGTATTTTTAAAAAATTTATTTTGATTTTAATTAGGACAGTGAAAGGTTACACTCCAAAACAAGCAGGTATGCCAGTCTACCATTTAACATGGTAGTCTTCAGAAAGACTCAGTCAGCTCTTGCATTTATTCTATTACTCTTCAATTGGCTTATATCAGATTTGCAATGACAGAAACATGGACACTTTCCGAGGCTCTCCCATCCTGATGTTCATGCAGTCTGATAAGGATGGGGCGGGGGGAGGAAAGCAGGACAGAAAAGGCACTCACTCCTTGCCACTCTCCAGCAGCTCAAGCTGACTGCATGCTGGCAGACTTTCATTTCCCAGGTCTGCAATTGCTTGCCCCAGTTACATCTTTCTCAGAGGCCACCCTCTTCCCTGTAGATACCTAAGCAGAGTTATCAGGTTTGAAAGGCAAGTGAAAGGAACAATAAGCACCAAGTTTGACTGATTCTCCTCACACCTCCACCTGAATGCAGATTTTTATCTCTGTTATCTACGTAAGACTTGTAGGTGTACAGCTTCCTCCCTCACTGAAGCTTCTTCATCCATTCCTCCCACACGGAGATAACAGGTTTGCAACCAGTTTGCTCCATCCCTACACAGCCCCTGCAGTTGGCAGTCTGATAAAGGATGAGCCGTCCTGCAGCAATTTCTCATCTAGCAGGCTTGAATGAATGCAGATATGCCTCCATCTAGCAGGAGACACAGTAGCTTCTGCATTTTCACAAGGGAGATCAACAAGACAGAAGTGATACACTGCAAACTTGTCTGTGTCTCTCCAACACTCCAGTTCAGGCTCTTTTCTGGTCCGTTGTCCATGCTTGTGAAAGTTTGCTTTCTGATGTAGACACTTTTCATTACTTTCTGAATATTTAAAATTAAAAAAAGCTTTGGGACTCTTCATAGTAGGAATTTCTAGTTTCAGCAGATTTCTTACATCTGAGGACCAAACTAAGGATATCATTAAAGTTCCAGTTAAGGTCATGAGTCAGGGGCACAAGCCTAGAGATGAACAAACAGTCCTCTGAAACACAGACACAGTCTCCTAACCACAGCAAAAGATATTTTCTGATAAAAATGCTTTCTTTCAAATAACATGATATGTAGACATATGTCAGTGATATTACAAGCTTAAATCAAACTGAAAGAATAAGATAGCCTGAAGAAACCACACTGGTTTAGTAACTGGTGAGGGTCAAAGGGGTTACAGATGCGCTGCTGGTTTTCCATGCGTATGGCTCATGGTTGCTAGAGGAAGACAACTCCTGGCAAACCACTCACTTTTAATGAACTTCATTTAAGAAAACAACTGTTCTCTGAAAACGTGGCCAAAAAAATGGGTTGTCTGCTCACATTTGTTATTTTAGCATTCACAAGTGAGTCGCATGAACTTAGGGCTTCACAGAAAGGAAGGATTTCTTAACAAGATAAGACAATGACAGTGCTCTGCATCCTTGGACCAGACCCTGAGCCCTCACATACCAAAATACCCTGCTGCAGCTGGCAGACCTCTTTTTGATCTTTACTTATTGTAAGATTTTTCAGGATAAAAAGGGGCACAGTTTTAGAGTGCAGTAGTCCATATTCTTACTACTTCTCCCTCTCACTGTTACGATATCACAACCTTTACCAGAATAACTCTTTCCAGCACTAAGAGAGGCCTCGAGTTTAAGGCCATTTATTATTCTCCTTTCACAGAAAAAAAAGCTGAAGCATAGACAAACTAAGAGACTGGCCAAAGGCTAACCAGCCCTCATGGAGGTAAGCAAACACAAAAGGTCCCGCCAGAAGTCAGAGTTAAGCACTAGCAGTTTTGCACACATTTAAAAAAAAAAACAGACACAAGGCCTAGTTAATGTACAACTTAAAGGAATTTCACACATTCCTTACAACAGTGAAAGTATGTATTTTACCAGAAAATTCCCAATTTGGTAATGAACTGGCTTGTCTTCACTAAAACTGAAGAATCAAAGAACTACCCTGTTCTTCATGTTATGTGTCTTACTGGTGGCAGTGAAAGAAAGATCACAGAACAGCCTTGGTTGGAAAAGACCTCTAAGATCATCAAGTCCAACCATTAACCCAGCACTGCCGAGTCACCACTACCCCGTGTCCCTCAGCACCTCATCTACGTGTCTCTTAACTCCCTCCAGGGATGGGGACTCCACCACTGCCCTGGGCAGCCAGTGCCACTGCTTGACAACCCATTCAGTGAAGAAATTTTTCCTAATATCGAATGTAACCCTCCCCTGGCACAACTTGAGGCCATTACCCCCTGTCCTATCACTGTTATCCGGGAGCAGAGACTGACCCCCACCTCACCACCCCCTCCTGTCAGGCAGTTGTAGAGAGCAGTGAGGTCTCCCCTCAGCCTCCTCTTCCCCAAATTAAATAACCCCAGTTCCCTCAGCCGCTCCCCATCAGACTGGTGCTCCATGAAAGCAAATGCAGTTCAGTTCCAACACAGGTCACATACCTTGTCTAAAAAGCTGCAGAATATCACTCCTGGTTCAGCAGAACGTGTCTGTAGCAGGCGCAGGTGCCCAGGCGCTGGTCTGAGGGGGCTGCCTCTGTGAGGGGCGGCCAGGGCTGCCCTCAGCCGGACACAGCCGGTTCCACCTCAGGGCACAGCTGCGCCCCTCAGCCACGCTGCTGGCACCTCAGGGAGCCTGTGTTCAGGAAAGGGCAAAAACACCACACAGGCAGTGAGGAGGGGAGAAAATATGTGAGAGAAACAGCTCCGCAAACACCAAGGCCGGAAGAGCAGGGGGGAGCTCCAGGCTCCCAGGCAGACATTACTGCCCTGCAGCCCCCAGGGAGGGACACACCAGGGCGGTCACCAGCCCCGCAGCCACGGAGGAACCAAGTTAAGTCTAGAATAAAGGGGAGGAGAGGGGCTGTTTTAATTTTGCCATTGTTTCTACCTACCCAAATCTATTTTAATTGTCAATAAATTAATTTTCCCCACATGTGGAGACTGTTTTGCCTATGGCAGTGATTCACAAGTGATCTCCCTATTCTATCTCAACCCATGAGCTTTATCATCTTATTTTCTCTCCCTGTCCTGTTGAGGAAGAGGAGTGAAAGAGTGGCTGGGTGGACAGCTGGCCAAGGTCCACCACAGTGACTGTATTTCCACAGCACCTAATCTTCAGGCTTTTCCAAATACCTCTTTCAAATGAGTTGCAGGTCAACATGAGAGCTCATATTTAGTGCTTCTTTCAGTTTAAAAAGGCAAAAAGGAATTGGAAATCCACACCATCATTAACAATCAATATACTGTCTGAGTAGCAAGTAAACCATCTCTTAGCAGGAACATCTATTTGTTAAAGGTATATAAAGAATGGTGGTGTTAGTGATGTGAAGTCTGACAGCATTCAAGCTGTTCAACTTGACTTATTCATCACAAATCCTTGAAAATTCTGCCAGTCTTCTGCCCACAATTTTTTCTTATATTCATAGTAATAACAGAGCCATATTTGAGCTATTTTAGGCACTTAAGGGACTTCCTCACAGCAGTAATATTCAGTGTTTACACAAGGAAATGCTACATTATTAAAAAACAATGACCTTTTTGCTTTTGTAACATGGGGAAGTGCTTGAGGATTTAAAACAAAGTTACACAATATAACAAGGACTGAGCTTCCTGAAGGTTAGTCATTATTTTACAGAAAAATTGTTTGGGAAGAGCTGAACTTTCCACTGTGATTTTACAGTCACTGGTTAACACACTAGATAAGCAATCACCATTTAAGAAAGAAAACTCCAAGAAAAAAATTTGAAAATGTCACCACTTTCCTGAGCTTTTGAGGGAGTTAAACACACAAAAAAAACCAACTGGGAAATATCACATTTTCCTTGTAGACAGGAGAGGCAAACATAGAAATAAGGCTTTTGCAACAGATAACTTACTAAAGGCATTTAAATTAAAGAAAGTGAGACTCGGAAACAGCAGAGCATGATGTTTCAATCCTTCCTCTCCTGTCAGGTCCTTATTTTTCCTTCTTTCCCCCCACACCACCCTCTTTTACAGACTCCTACCACCTCTCTACATGACACCAAAATAGCAAGTGTTTCTGAGGGCCTGATACTAAATCTTGTACTCTTCCTGCTCTTGAATCTTGTAGCCTAAGATTTATGGGAGATTTTGCATGTTAACTGAGACCAACATCTAGTAATTTATTACATCCTTCTAACCTTCACCCATCAGTAGCTCCTCCTCAAACTATCATCACCTATTTGCCACTATGAGACAGGCTTCTCCCTGAGATTCATCCACACTGCAATTATTGTACGACAGACACAGTAATACAGACAAACCTGTCATTCACAAGATAGGTCAGGTTCTGCTAGCAGAGTGACTGTGCTAGTACAAAACTCAGCACAGGATGCAATATCCAGCTGCATAGGGTCAGGCTGGTAGCTTTCTGCAACAGCAAAAGCCCTCAAGCTACTTTTAAGGCGAGCCTTATAAGCACTTCTGCATGAGTAACAGTCACAGTAGGGACTGCAATGTAGATATACTCCAAGAAACTGTACCTGCAAAGATTACCCCTCAGAGAGAAAAGGTAATTAATTCCCTAAACTGAAATGGATCCCTGAGGATCTGTGCAGAGATCAGGAAGTTTTCTCTACTTTAATGCTGTTCGTAGCACAATAACATCAATAAGGAAGAAGTTCTCAACAGCTGCTACAGTTCCAGACCGGTTTGTGTGTCACAGAAACAGAGAGTCTGTAAAACCATTCTAAGAACATGTTCATTAGCAACCCAGGAAAGTTTCTGCAGACTGGGAAGGGACAATGTTGTGGAGACCAACTGTTCTACTTCTCTACCATGGACATTCACACTGCTAATACTTTAAAAGGAGACAGGCTGAAGACAATGACAGAAGCATTGGAGCTCAACAGTGGGCCTCCAACCTCCTTTACATGGGGGATTTTGGTAAGTTCTGCTGAGAAGTGCAGAAGGACAAGAGAGGTTTTACTGATTTACTAGAAAGAAAAAGTCTATGTGTTCTAACAGTTCCTCTGGAAAACATAACCACTGGTCACACCTTAGCCAAAAAATATTTTTTCACACTGAAGTCAATGACCATAGAGTGTTAAAAAAAACCCACGTATACTCAATGCAGTAACTGTTCTCCATGTTGCTGAAGCCAGATACTTCATATAGCTGCCACTATATAAAAATAATTCCAAAGCATTTCGTACATTCAAAATGCATGTAATAAAACTGAAAAAGATTGTCTCAATGCAGTACAATACACAAGTAACTGCAAAGAAACAATTGTGTGTTTTTCTGCCTCCTGGGTAGTTAACACTGCTTTTAATTTCATCTCTGTCTTTTCACATTATCCTCTGCAGAAGCTCATGGCCAAGAGTTTGCCCTGGTAATAGCTGACTGTTCTCTTTGATATCATCACTCCTTGCTCTTTATGGACAGGCCAATATTCATTGTGATTAGCAAGGGACAGCCCTGTCTATCCACATTAGTCACAAATACTTAGCAGTTCGCTCCATGCATCATCACTAATTGCTGTAAAAGAAAATGTCTGCATTTCTTTTTTAAACAAAAGAGACCATAATTTTCTCTCTCCAGGGGAGACAACAATGCTTCACTTGTATTCATCACAGTTGGTGAGAATTTGTTTCCATCAATAATTCCAGGAAATAATACCTTATTGGTCAGCTTTTTTATTCTTTGCCTGAGATTTAATGTTCCATGAACCTGTACTAAAATATTACTTCCTAAAAAAAGACTCAGAAAGGTATTATCAGGTAACACATTCCAGTCCTTCAGCTGCATGACCATACATTCCCAGATAATAATCCTAAGGAAAATTTAGTGACAAGTCCTCTTCCCATGGGAATGAGTATGGTTGGAAGCGTGCATGCCTAGTCCTGCAAAGATACAAAGGTACTACTTCTACTCCCAGTTTATCTCCTGCTGCTAAAAGGAAAAAAAATAAACCAAACAACAAACCACCACACATTTAAACAGGATACAGTTTTATCTTCCCACATATTTAGATGGTCTCTCTGTGAGCCAAATGTTTTTTCCTCAAAAGTTACATTTATCAAATTATCAATTATTTTTCCTAAGAGACATTTTTTAAGTAAGTTAGGTTTGGGGGTTTTGTTTTGTTGATTTTTGTTTGGCTGGGTTTTAAGTGGTCTGTTATTGAAATGTGTCCATGGTAATCTTGGTTTTGTTTCTGATGGTGACTGACATGCTTACGAAAAAACATGGCCTATTTATGCTAAGTAAAATAATACTGAGATAATATCAATAATGTTTTTAAAAGATTCTTTCATAAATATGACATTTTACACCTTCATTCATTAAAACTATAAAAATATCATGCTATATATAATCATTGCATAAAACATGTACATACCATTTTGGCATAGGATAATTGTCTTGCATCAGAGAATACTTTTTTCCATCAGATCTTTTTCCTGCAATGAAAGCAAATTCATGTAAGATTGATTTGCAAATATTATCTGCTAGAAAATTGCTGTTGACTGATATAACCTCCTTTACCAAGAGCTACTCTTCTTCTATAGGACAGCACTAAAAATCACACTGCTGAAACAAAGAAAATGTAAATTGAACAAAGTATAGCAGGTGAACAAATTTTTTGAAAAAAAAATAATTCATTGTAGAGCCATCAAGGATTTTTACAGACGCCAGGTTTGACAGAGTCAGGAAGACAAGGAAACAGAAATTTTTTGCTAGTTTCACACAGGTGCCTTTCTGCTACCATTCCTCTGCAACAGCTATGAAATACCACGACCATGCCAGCTCAAGCCAGAAACTCCAGTGCAGACTAATGGTGTGGGTTTGGGATTCATTTGGACATGAAAATAATCTTTGACCACAGAACTGACATATAAATCCTTTCACCCATCAATGGCTCTCTTTACATGGGTAAATAGCACAGTACAGAAAAAACAGATCTGAAAAGGACATCGATAAGTACTAAGGAACACAAGTTTTATTTTGCTTTGGTTTGTTTTGGGGGGTTGGGTTGGTTTTGTTTTTTTCAGATTAGCTCTAACCTGGTCCCACAGATGACATTCCCACAGAATGTCAGTTAGCAGTTGGGGCAAGGTAGGTGCACTCCTGGCTGCATCTTCCAGTTCAGATTCCAAAAGGAATCCAGTTCTCACAGTCTGAGATGGCTCCATAACACAAACCAAAGCAAGAGTGAGTGGGGAGAACTGAGGAATTCCCTTCACAAATGCATTCCTTACCTAATCTAAAGCACTTATATAGATGCACTCAGGATGACTTTGGAAAAAAAAAAAAGAGAAGATTTTGTTTCCATATGAGTTAAGAAAATTTAAGCACAAAATAATTCAAGTCAAGAAAATCTTTGCATTGGATATGAATATCAGTTACTATGTTAGTGAGGAGTTAGTAAGGCACCTTCTGTCAAGACTTTTTTTAGCTTAGCTGTTTGCTGAACATCTGGCAGACACAGCAGAGAAGGGACACTTCTGAAAATGTCCTCAGTCAATCAATACGTGAACACCTAAAGAGGACATCTAAGGAGGATTTGTGTGTCCTTTTTAAAGTTCTGACCTGGAGCTGTCGCCATTTAACATTCACCATAAACCATTTTGATTACTATTGTCAGACTCCACAATGAAAATACAAGCCACGCAAGTAGAATATTTAAGATCTTTCTGCTGCTCTTCTGCAAATCTGGTAATGAAATCAATCTGCTAATTAACTAACTGCCAATTTATTTCTGTACAGCCATTAGTGCGCAGTCACTCTCACACCTACGTATTGTATTAGTTTTCTTGTATTGTTACTTTGTTCCATGTTTTTCCAGGAGACACAATGTGGACATTATTCCACGTTCCAAAGCCTGCATGGCTGTATTCAAGTGTACATTACTGCTATTGATAATATGCATTGCCTATTGTAATCATTCATAAAGCAGCTAGAAAAACTTACCAGAAATTCAAGGAATTGAGGTTTTTGTAACTGTTTCCATATTGATTATAACAACATTTTTTTGTACTTTCTTTTAGAAATCTTTATCGTTTACACTAGATCTGATGCTAAAATACGAGCTGTTCTATAAAACTGATCTAAATTATATACCTTCTTCTGAGAATATATGCAGAACCTGTAGCCCCTTAAAAACATATTTTACCTATAAAATCTTTTAGCTTTCTAGTCTCAGGTGTTTCTAAATGCGTAAACATGAATTAAAGACATGAGCTTTAAAATAGATTCTGTCTGTCAATCTAAAACATCTTCTACTCATCAGGAAAGTCTTAATTAAGGACACGTATCTTTGATTTCCTTTTTTCTTTTTTTTTTTTTTCCTAGTGACTACGGTGTAAGTCCTATTTTAAGACATTTTATTTATGAGCTTTCTGATCGACAGCATGATACACTAAATTTAGGACTAAGAATATTTGAAAATAAAATTCAGTAAATAAAGGTCTGCAATGTCACTTTTGCATTGTTAACTATAAGCTCAGTCTGTACTTCTTGCAGGAGAAAGAGCTAGAGTAAATGTGAGACATATGCACACTCCTACTCATCTGTCACCAGTCATCGGGGTCTAGAAAAAAAAAAAAAAAACCAAACAGGTGCAATCTTCAGCTGGTTGTTGACAATGACACTCTTAGCAGGGCTCAGATCTGCTAATGAACACAGACATGCAGAAGTCCAAACAAAGGTGGCACATTAACAGTGCAAGTGATTTTTACTCTTATTATTCCTCCATTTCTGGATGGAGGAAGTTCAGTAAGAACTATTCAAGACCAGTACCATATTATCTTATCTCTATTCCATCTAGAGAAATTAAGATGTGCCTTAACTGCTGATTGTGGAAGTAATCAAATGCCCAGTGCACCTGTACTGAGACTATTCCTATCTCCACAGTTATTCTTAAGCTATCCTTCCAGATGCAGGTCTGCTTAAAACAAAATGCTTGCTTCCTCCTTGGTCTTTGCAGTAGTCAGGGTACAGCTTCGGTGGGTTTGGAGTTATAGAGTCAGCAGTAGAGCCACAGAGATCTCTTGGCTGGGAACAGCTAAGGAATGCTCAGTATGATAAACTCCTTCCTTTCTTTCCGCACCATGCCTTTTCTTTCTGCATCTGAGGGAAGGTCATCTCCTTCCTGCTGCCTGCACACACAACACACATTTATTATGTTCAAGACTTCTGAACAGGGAGTACAATTCTCTGTTTGTCTCACCAACTGACTCTCATGCTGGGAGGCACTGCTCTTTCTGACAGCTCTGGAATCTAAAGGTGATATTTTTTTTCTTCCTTGTGTAATAAAATTGGCAGAGTGCCATCTGGCATCAAGAGGTCTGATCTGGGATTTAGATTCCAATTCTTGCACAGTGGGAGAGTTCCAGTAACACTGGTAACTTAAAATCAAACAGAAATCCTTGTAAGTCAATAAATTGCCTCGCCACAGCCTGAAGTAGGAAGGAATTCATCCTGTGCAGCTAGTGATTCTTTCTGTCTCTGTTCTCTAACTCCTGATTTTGGGGCTTCTAGTCAAGGCCCCTTGCTAGACCTGCAGATGGGAGTCTGGCTGTCACCCTTAACCAAAACTTCCTAATAAATCAAGAACCATTAAAACATCTCTGATGAAATCCTGCTAGGTCATTTGGAGCATGCATTCCAGTCAAATACAAAAGTATAAACTAAGTTACAGCCCCTTGACATAACTCTTATTACCTATAAAACCGTATGTACTGACAAGCTAAAACTGCCAGTGACAAAAGTCACTTCATATTTCTATAGTTCACTAAAGTATCTTAGACATGAAAACAGATTGTTCCCATAGGTATTTTGAGACCTTTTCACATAAATTGACTTTAAATTAAATTTAAATAAATACATAAAAATAATCTTCACAACTGACTCCAGTTTCTCAGAGACGTTTCATGACTTATCTTCAGTGCAAAACAAATATTATCTGCCTTATTAGTAAATCCCAAGGGACACATGATAATCTAGTTTTTCACAAGGAAAACTAGACAAAGTCACATATATGGAAGGCATGAGGGTTGGCAAGTGTGGAATATATGGCTGTGACAGACTAAGTAGCTAATAGAAACTACCGACTCTTACCTAAGCTGTGATTTTTGCAGTGTTGGCATATGTCACTTATCTTGCAGTAAAAGATGAAATATAAATCTTCTTAATAATGAAGACAGTCTAAAATTCACTGGAAGTAAGGCACTGTATAGCAATTTGCACTGCTCACAATGGGTTTAAATATCTTCCTCCAGGTTAGGCTTTCATAATGCACAGCAAATTCACATTCACTCAGAAGTGAATGCCTGACTTGAACCAAGTCTGATTTCAGTGAATTCATTTCTGAGACAAATGACCCAATTGAGTATAATGGCTCTGTGAAGCTGCCTAGAGTAAAACACATGAGTAAGTAAGTGACTGCATGATTGAGGCCCAAGACATTAAGAAACATACTGCTGCCAGTAATAGCATCATTAATGCAGCCATTTATTGGTTTATTTTTACTTAGAACACAAGAAAATGCATCACCCTTCTGAGGCCACAAGAAATCAATACATTTTCAGTTTTTAAAAACATGATCTAAACCAGTTGCTATAGTCTGCAGCGAAATCTGTTGTGGGTATATGTCGCCATTCATTCTCTCCACAATATTCTTTGCAGCAATGACTTCAGTGAAACAATAATTAAACCTACACTACGCTGCCTAAAATGAAAATTATGTACATTAAGAAGCCTAAAATGTTCTTTTAACATCTTCATTGTTTTCGTAATAAAGAAAACAGTCACTAAAATGTACATGTTGCACAACCATCAACTCACAACAGCACCAAACTTCGTGTTAACAGTGTGTCATTGACTATATTTCAGCTGTAAAAATGCCAAATATCACGTATACATAAAGACAAGCTGAATCAAATGCCATAAATGTTTATTGGGTCTGTTGACACCGTACTTTGAGAAAATCCACTGTTACATATTAACATATTTCCATGTTATTTTTCCCTGAAAATAAGTATATTGCAAATACGGAATGGCAGGACTTAAGACCTCAATTATGACATTAAGTATCAAGTTCCCTGGGCAAAGCAGTGAGAACAAGTACTATCTTGATAAAGAGATTTTATGCTGGACCTTCAAAGGCACCACTGACTCGGTAGGAGGAGATCTTTCAGAAGTATCATACCTGCAGGAGGGAGGGCAGCACTCCTTAAAGAAAGACAGCGATAAGTAAGGCCAGTGCACATCATCATTCCTGGCCACCAATGCCAAAAGCTTTTATTTTTGATTCATAACTTAAGAAGACATCTCTTCGCTTGCATCCAGTTTGTTCTTCCTTTCAGTTACACCAGATCAAGTCTATAGATGTTTTACTTGTTGTACCTAATATTTTATCACCAGTTTTAGGACTCCCATTGTATTTCAAGAGTTCAAGAAAATTAAGAAGCCTTTTGGGATTCTCATCTGTTGGGGTTGTCTCCTAAATTTTTAACAGACAGAACCAATTTCCCTTTGCATCTTATAATTAGGACCTAACACACCAAAGAACGTAATTAGGCAAGTTCATTTTGGCCACTGTATCGAATGATTAGTTTTCCAGTGTTGTAAGTTTCACCAACCAAAAGGAAGTCTGTGGAACTGCACATGGGCAGATTGTTCTGTAGGAATATAACATATATGTACTACTATTCCCTTTTTTTCCAAACAAATTAAGAATACTTCAGATCATCAGTCTGCAATTGAACATCACTCCATCAACCAGCTTAGGCAGACATGCTCAGCATGGCAGCTTCCATGAATCCCAAACCTTGGTGCCTATGAGTTACATAAAGGGGATTGTAGCTGACAAAAATAGTGAACCACAGGCACTGAAATATTTGCAAATATAAAACTTAACAAGGATGATGGAGTGAAGAAAACCAAGCAAATTTAGCCATCTGACGCTTCTCATTTGCTGGTTAGACAGGGGTTTGTAAAGATAGTTACTTTTTTCCACCTGCCTTTGCAACTTGACAGTAACAGTGGTTCTCCAGTGTGGTACTGAATTAGGAGGCATTTTGTTTGTACTGTTAGAGCCTTAATTGAAACAGAGAGAAATGTTTTATTACAGCGAGAAAAAGGACTTTTTTTTAAATAAGGCTCTAAGGAGACTCCGTTTTAATGATGCTTAACACAATGTTTTAAACCACACAGTACATCTACACACTATTTCTTGTTAAATGTTGGTTATTTAACAGCAGGCTGGCACCAGATTGCCTGCTGTGGATTGTTAGGGCTGGCTCGTACGAGTTCTGACAGTCTCAACATTGATGAAAGACAGCGTCAATTTTAATTCTTACACTATTTTACTTCTTGACACTTTCTTTCTCAGACTACTATTTATAGCAGATGTTCTTCACATGCCAGTTTGTGTAAACACAAATATAATCAACTTCTAAGCTATATATCCTGACGTCACTTGGAACACTAGGTATGAAACCAGGATTATAAAAAGTAGGTACATCTGTTCCTCATAGGTGCTTAACACAGACATGTCTCTTAATACAGACATGAAAATACAGATATAAGGCTCTAGCTATAAAAATGTAAACATTAAGCATCAGGAGTTCAGAAGAGCAAACACAATACAGAAAACCAAGTTTAGAATTATATTAGTAATTAGCTGATATTTATATGATTGTTAATAATAAACATTGATTAGGCAAGCTTTCGAAAACAATCTATTGAAGTATGAATTTTCAGGTAAGTTATTTAGCCATAGTACAGTTACTTTTCAAATCAGTTGAAAACCTTCAATTTTCATTATTATTTTTTTCCCCCCTTCTCCCACTTGGGGAATTTTCATGGTTTTACTTGGAATAATGCAGTGGGTTTGGAGGTTTTTGTTGTGGGGTGGTGTTTTGTGGGGTTTTTTTATTTTCTTAAAAAAGGACACTGCAGGTGCTGCCTCAAGACGAAGAAAAGAATTTTTATCTGTAGAAGATTAAAATAGAAACAATTAAATATAATCTGTTACAGAGCATTAAAAGTTGAATCCTTCCCCTTCATAGACAGAGCTGTGGCAAGCAAATTTTAAAACAAGCTGGTTTTAAAAATCAAAAATATCTCATTGCCAAAATATACTTTTTTGTCTATGATGTGACAACTTCAAAGTGTATGGGGAACTTGTGGCATACAGACAAAGAAAAGGTAAGAGTTTAAAGAGTAATTGTACATCATGGACTGAAAAGCTGAACTACAGATACCCATAAAAACAAGTGACAAAATGCACATCAGGCATTTCAACCCAGTCTTAAGTAAAAAAAAATACTCAGAGATTTGCATTGGTTCTGATTTTTCCCCACAGCCCATTTCTAAAAGGCAGGTATACCCTAAAGGAAATGGAAAACAAAACAAATCAGAAACATTGATAAGGTGACTCAATCAATCATGGGACATATTAGCAGTGGTAAACAAGGTTGTCTAACCAGAGCGTTAACCTTCATGAAGGAGGCAGAAGTAATGAAATAATCTAAACCCCCCAAACACATCAGTTGGTATGCAAATCTAATAACCACTTACTTCATTATTGATGCTGACATTCCTTTGTTGCTCCAAGAAGGGAATTTACATTTTGTGGTAGAAGAACTATCTACACGCAGTATAGAAAATGAAGTAAAACGTCTAAAAAAATCCTAGCAATTGTCAAATACTTACATAATGAACTAAACACAGCATAATGTAATGAAAGCAAACATCTCGGTTTACAGAACACCAAGGTCATAGAAAGTTTTATTTGCCAAGACTCCGGGTGAGTAGGAAAAAAAAGTTCAATAACACATTGAAAACAAAGAATTCTTTCCAGATGACTAGAAAACACACACACGAACACACAGAACCCACATAAACAAATATTTGTAACTCTAGGTATGGAAGACAGAAAAATAATCTCAATCTAGAAGCCCCTTAGAGCACATCACATAGTACTAAGCAAAAGCAGGGTTTCCAGGGACTCAGTCCTTGTACATACCCAAGTATTTAGCAGTGAAAGACCACAGCTGCCGGGATGGGCCATGTGTTTGCAGATGTACTCCCAAACAGAACGAGTTCTTACAGAAAAGCAGACTGAAATTCTGACTGGAAGTGCATTAAGTACCTGACAATAAAAACAGAATACAAAGCAACAGACTTAGGATAAGGATAAAAACTTGTGTTTCTGCCTTCTAGGCATTCTGAAGTCGAACATTTAAATTTCCAGGCAATCACTTCACGCACAAGACGTATCCTTTTCAAGCATTACTGTATTCATAATTGTATAAACACACACACAGAGATCAGAGATTATAACATCATCCATGGTCCCTTTACTGCATTCTTTCAAGAAGCCTGTCTTTTATAGCCTTCAGATCTTTTAATGCTTGGAATAGTTACATTTTATATTATCCCAGCAATAGATTCTCTGTAGCTTTTCAGGTGCTGTCATTACACATCCTAAAGAATTTAATTTTCATCAACTTTTTTGTTCTTCTTCTTTTATTGCTATTCACCTTCCTTATTTCTGTTTTTCTATAGTTAATTTAACCTTTTTATTTTCATTTTGCTGATCTGAACTACACTTCAAATTTCTTCTCTATTCAAGAATTTGAGATGGTTATCATATCCCTTCAGTTAAAACTTCCCTGACTATGTCTCCTTTTTTGGATGTTGTTCCCCACTGCCTCCAAAACCAAATACATAATCTTCTGTTGAATTTTGCCTGTATGAAAAGGGCACAATCAGACCATTTAATCTTTTCTCACTAATTGGTCCCATCAATCTCCAATCTCTTTGGTAGCTTTTTTTTCCTGAATTCCTTCCAGCATATTCACATTTTTGTGGTGCCAGCTCCAAAAGTGCTAGCATACGTAGGCTAATGCATGAGTGTTTTCTGATTGAGAAACATACATGGAAATGCTGAGTACAAAATAGAAGGAATTTAGAACAGATTTCAGACAAAAATCACACATCAGTGCAAATCCTTTGGAGAACTCCCAAATGTCCTGGAATTTAACTTTACCCTAGGAAACAGCTGGAAGTGAGTATGAGGTAATATAGACCCATCTTGATCAACATAGGCAGTAGAAGAACAATGCCTGTTTATATCATATGAAGATCCAATCTGAACGTTTCCAAAATTTTGCAATTATCAGACATGTATATAATTCATTAGATTAAGACACTGTCTCAGATATAATAAACACAGAACCCACTGTATTTAGATTGGGAAATTAGACAATTAATACACACACTGCAAGATACTCTTGTACGAACATGCACTGGACTTGAAGCAGGCTGACGGACTCCAATTTGAAGGCTTAAACCAACTTGCATTGTCAGGTGGGGAAAGAGGGAACAGCCTTGTTTAGAATCACTTTGACCCATCTGCTGAACCTAGTACAAAATATATTTGGAAGAAAATGTACCTTAAAATACAGAAGACTGATAAGCATAATACCAGAGAGGCCAGTTAGTGGTATCTCTGTAATCCTCTACCTAAGTGTTTTCAGTTTGGACATACCAGGGGAAAAAAATTAAAAAAATCTTTAAAATTCCAGTTTGGTGTTTGCCAGGTGAAATGTGGAGCTTAAAACAATCTCTGCTCATCACAGACAGTCTTCATTTCTGCATGTCTGACCTTCTCATCCTGAAAAATTAATTCTGCTAGTCATAAACAACCTTTTTACCATACATATGCTCCACCTTAACCTTGTGGTGCCTCCAGGTAATTCTCTATGCTGATTTGTTCTAGTCTGACATCTCTGTGTGCTGGGATTTAGGCTAACCTTTTATGCTTCCATAACAGATGCTTCATACACTCCAGTCAGGGATTTTGTTAATTGCTTCTCCAATGGTGAGGACATCTTGGCTGCAAGGAATTAGGAAACAATCAGGAAATCAACAGCAGGTAAATTAGAAGTAGATCAGACACTTCCCCATTGGAAAAAAATGTAAATGTTAAAAGCTAAGTTTGATCCTCATGTTCATGCATGCTTTCAAAATAGGATTTGTCAATTGCAGATGTAAAGCAGCTCCAATTTGATATTATTCACTTTGTCTAGTTTATATTCTCAAACATTAAAGCTGCATAAATGACCTGCCAAGTATTGATGTAAGCTTATTGACAAAACAGAATGCTTCACAGTAAGGGCATCATCTCTTAAGGCTCCACACAGTGACTCTGTAATTACTGTTTCAGCCTCTGCATATCAGATCTCTAGTACACTGTGCATGATTCACCAAAAAATAAAAAAGAAAGAATTAGCTGATGTAAGCAGGAATAAATTGTCTGAAACCAATAATCTTTGAGAACTCACAAAACCAGAATTATTCTAAAATGATCAGTTACACTTCTTTCACTAAGGTTTAGAAATAACGGGTAAACTCAGTAATTTCTTTAAAAATTCATCAAATCCTTATCCAGTAGTGCACAGATCCCTACCACATCCTATAGAAAGATAGGGCAATACAACAAAATAACAACAACAACAAAAAAGCACAAGAGAACAGACTCCTTTCTAGTATTCTGTGTAAAATGAGTATGCTTCTGCATTGTACAAAACATACATACTTCAAACCAGGAGGAGAGTAGAAGATCTAGCCAAAGCTTCTGAACTTGGGCTAGGCAGTCACAACTGTTAGTTACTGCACTAGGTGGGTGGGGGAGAAAAAAGTAACATAAACGTATAGCAGGTCCAAGTAGGCCTGCATACCTCAAGTCCATAAATTACATCTGTATTTAGTTTCTTCTCTTGACTTTCTTGTATGTTCATTTCACTTTTTCACTTGCTTCTCACTGTCCTGGCCAGTCTACTCTTGCTTAGCATTTTGCATATTTATTTCACTGGGAATATTTTCATTATGCTGTTCCTTGAGAAGAAAACAAAGTTAAAAAAAAAAAAAAAAAAAAATCTGAATTGTTTTTAATAATCTGTGAAATGTAAACAAGTTTATGCAATCTTTTGGGAGTGGATATTACTCTGATCTCTTCTACCAGAGAACACAGCTCTAACAACCAGCAATCCATGTTTGGTTGCTTGTTGGCCAGCCCATGGCAATTTCAAACCACTACATATATCTGCCTCAGACGTAAAGGTTAAAGCAGGTGGCACAACTTAACGATTCAAAGGTTTCATCCAAGTTGCTTATATAGGAATCACCACCTTGAAAATGAACGCTGAAGACTGACTTAACAGTTACAGAGTTGTGCTACAAGGAATCGTTTCTCTGTATAAAGAACAGGCAGAATCTGGCACGTAAGTGTGCATACTTCAATAACCCATTATTTCGGCATCAATACTGTTATTTATTGTATTGTGCAAGCTTAGTACGGTTGCTCTATTTCAGAAAGTTTTTATTCAGAATTCGTTCAGGTTTTTACTCCTATTAGTATTCATTCTCAAGAATGATGTCTTTAAATACCAATAACTGTCCCACTTCATCCATAATTTATGAACCTTCTCTTAACACAAAATCCATAGGTATCATTTGTTGCCCCTTGACTCCAAAAATTAAAGCCAGGCAAAGATGTGGTGAACAGCATAGTAATATAACTGTTATTTTCTGCAATCTCAAAGAAATCTAGAGTTTAGATAAAGTTCATATTTATTTCACATCTGAGACAAAAAGCTATTAAAGGCACCCTGTGGCTTCAAATCTATTTGATTTACTTTATTTACATTTTAACAATGTCTGATAAGGTAAACCTTTTAAGAAATATTGTATTATTTGTGAGAAAGGGTGCTGAATCTTAAGAAAGCAAGGCTGAATCTTAAGAAAGTAAATATTCTGAGCAATTACAAATGGTTCCTTCAAAGGGATTTTTTTCTTTAAATTACAGCTGTCAGTCAAAAATATTACGTTGTTCTTTGTTATGTGTAGACTAGGTTTCAAAGGGAAGAGTAATATCGAAAGTTAAAAAAGCTTTACTCAAATAAGGATAAACAGGAAACCAGATAATCAGAAATATTTCAGAGAAAAGACAGAAGTCTATAAATCAGGCTGAGAAAATTTTAGAAGCATTTCCTAACACACACTCAAATTAGAAGATGTCATTCCGGTTTGTACCTTCCAAATCTAAATAGCAAATTCAATATGTTATAACATGCAGAAGACAAAGTTAACTAAATGTTAACAGTAATTCTGAAAGACAAGGAAGGACATTAATATGAGTGAACAAGCCGCCATAATTCCAAACAGCATCCAATAGAAGACTGCATACATACAATAACATATGTAAAGTACCAGCACATAAAATAAAACATATCTACCCCTGGATGAACTTCCAGTTTTATAAATGCAGAAGCAAACAGAGGACTGAACTCTGCAAAGATTCCTAGCGTACTTCCCCAAAAAGCTTCATTACCTCATGTCTACATGGGCATGCAGCACAGAGATTCCTGAACTGAGACCCAAACAAGTTCTGGTGCTACAAATGAGGTTTTTCTACTGTATGGGACTGGTAGATTGCTACTTGGATAAGGTAAACAGGGAGATCTGAATTTTAGATACTGTTTTTAATTTGCAACAAGGAGTGGCTCAATGGTGTAGCCACAGATTCTTTGCTTATCATGAAATCATTTTAAATGGTATTTCTTTAGTAGGTCAAGTACCTGCAGAGTTAGTTTCATCACTAAAATGGCGTGTTTTCTCTGCTGGTGGTTTTAGCCTATCAAATGTAAATAACATTCTGTTACTCTGAAGTCTTCTCCATGTCTCCCCAAAGCTCATGCATAATGGTTTCTTCTTGAAAAGATTAAATGTAACATTTTTCAGTCTCTCTCAAGATAGTCCTTCGTTGATTTCAGAGATGTAGTAATCTACCTGACCAAGCTGTCACAAAAAGCATACTCTGCAGCTCATGCTGAACATGGACAGACCACAACCTGGAAGGCAATTTGTACTGACATGCACATGCACAGAAAAACAGTCAAATTGTTCCAAGAAAGCTTGCATGAAGTCAATTTGTGTGATGTGCAGCGATACCACATCCTATAAAATGATCAGGATTGATCTCATGGGTTTCTTGAAAAAGAAAAATCCCCACACATTTAAGGAACAGCAAGTATATTCTCACACAAGTGACCTAACCTGGACATGCCCCAGGTCCCATTGTCTCATGTGGAAATAATGCTAGTAATGTGGGTTTGTTATGAGATTAAAACCCAGTTATAATTAAGTAGTGTTCAGACAACAAAAGGAAATGCATAACCAACTGAAATAGGGCTTGCTGAGATGCAAGCATTATATTGGTCCTTCATGCTGTTCATCCATTTAGGGAGCCTCTTAAGTACGCATTACCAGCATACACAAAATTATGTTATTCCTTTTTGTAGAAGTACAGTCAATTACTATTTTGGACAGAAAGTCATTTTTTTCCTCACACAGTAACAGAAGGGAGCATTTGCCTTGCCAGCATCACAGGTACAGAGGTTTCTAGTTTCATTACTGTTCACTGAAATTCTGGTGTGAAGAATATCTGGTGTTTGCAGCCAGCAATCAAGTCAAGAACACTGCTGGGAACTGGGTCAGTTTAAGTGACTGGGTCAGTTTGCCCAGGTGGCCAAGAAGGCCAATAGAATCCTGGCTTGTATCAGAAACAGTGTGGCCAGCAGGGGCAGGGAAGCGATCTTACCCCTGTACTCAGCACTGGTAAGGCTGCACCTTGCGTACTGTGTTCAGTTTTGGGCCCCTCACTACAAAAAGGACATTGAAGTACTTGAGTGTGTCCAAAGAAGGGCAACAAAGCTGGTGAAGGGTCCCGAGAGCACAAGCCTGATAAGGAATGGCTGAGGGAACTGGGGGTGTTCAGTCTGGAGAAGAGGAGGCTGAGGAGAGACCTCATTGCCCTCTACAACTACCTGAAAGGAGGTTATGGATAGGTGAGGATGAATCTCTTCAGCCAACAATAGGACAAGTGGTACAGGCCTCAAGTTGCACCAGGAGAAGTTTATACTGGGTATTAGGAAGTATTTCTTTACAGAACGGGTTGTCAAACATTGGTGGAGTCCCCATCCCTGGAGGTGTTTGAGTCATGTTGACATAGCGCTCCAGGATATGGTGTAGTTGAGGACTGTCCAACATGAGGTTGATGGTTGGACTGTATCTTCAAGGACTTTTCCAACCTAGGTGATTCTGTGATGTGACCCAAGTGCAGAGACGAATGCCAGTGGTCAATTATCTCTTCATGTAACTTTCTCACTGATTTCAATAGATGCTATGCAGATTTTAGAGTGCATGAAAACACATATTTGTAGAGGTGCAGATCTACTGTTTCCTCCTCCTGCTCTGAATTTTCTTTTCCCCATCCTTTATACTTCTTACTCAGAATGCTATTCTTCCCCCTCCCTCATTATTCTTCACTGCATATTTTTCTCCTTTAATATTTCGTATTTTTTTACAGTCTAATTGCATACCATTAGAGACTAAGCCAGCCCCAGAGACTTCAACTGGATTTCTATTTCTTTTTAATTTAAATACATCAGACCCCATCTACAAATTGTGTCCAATGCCCATTAGCATGACTGCCACTCTTACACAGAGTATCTGTGGCTCTGTGCTACACAAGACTATGCTCTAGAAGAATTTTGGTCCACCAGGATCGGACTGAGACCTCCAAGTTACATATTGTATAGCAGAGCCATCTTTTTAATCACCACATGAAAACTCAGCCATCTGTTATTTTTCCTTTGGATAATGCCTCTCCAGGCTCCCAAAAACACTACACGGCTTTGAGGCATTGCACATCTTCACAGAAGTCCAATAAGCAAAACAAAATCTAGCTTTAATCCCAAGAGAATACAGTTTAACAGTGGTGAAGTTGCTATGACACAAGGCTTGATATTGGTTTGCCAGGTCTGTAGCAGTGGTTAAGGGCAGTCAAAGACAGAGAGACATGAATCAACAATGACGAGAACTGCAAAAAGAGGCTGCTTTCCTCCACAATTGTAGAATAAAGCTTATTACAGTTAGTACCAAGTGCTATCTCCAGAACTGCTTTGTTTCCCCTCTGTTTCACAGTTTAGAATATACTTAAGTTTCCTTCTGCTCTGGTAAATTGATTTTTGTATAGCATGAGGGGATGTGTTCTGCTTCCAACTATAGATTTAAAGAAATACTACACATCACCTTACACCAAGTAAAAATCAATTTTCTACCTGTAGGTGATGAAACTGTTTCTCACCCCTGCTGAGCAGTCATATATCTCATAAGGCTTAAAGTCATAAACTGCTTCATTTCACTGAGAGCAAAAATAAAAGGTGATGTCTTTAAATATATTATTTTACATGTTACTCAGTTGTTCCTTTTCAAAGGTTATCTGCAGTTTTGTCTATTATATTTAATATTAAGCTTTCTCCTCCTCTCTCTTATATGCTCAGCTGTTATCAAGAGACTGGTGTTGGTAAAACCCCAAAACACATTATATATGAAAAATGCAAAGCAGTTGTCTCTCCTTTCTCCTAGTGATAAAGGGCATTCTAGAAGAAGTGCATTAAAAGCTCAGATCTGAATCTGAGCACAACAGAAAGCCAGCTGTTAAGATTTGGCTGTAGACTGCTGCAAAATTATCTTATTTGTGAAGCATGCTATGTGGTGAAGCAGAAAAATGATAACACCAGGAACCAGTAAAAGGCAGAAAGCTTTACTCTACACATATCTGGGTCTGACTTCAAATTTGATATTTAATATGTAGCTTTGAACATATATTCATAAACATTCACTCCAAGCAGTTCTGCTCATGCAGCATTTTAATATGGGGAAAGCAGTACTAAGCTTTTTTACTGCATAATGGTACAGAAACAAACATTTTAACATTTGAGTGGAATAAAATGTTCAGAAAAGAAATGGTTGGCGAAAAAAAAAATGGAGGGGGGGCTCATTTCTGGCAAAGGATGCATTTCAAAGGGCTCATTTCTGGCAAAGGATGCATCTCCAGCCAAACGAGAAAAACTTCTCCCTGTCAATCAATCAATCAGCACATAGTTTATTTTAAGCTAGTGATAATATGGCTTTGGAGATTAGCAAACTAGTGAGCTACGAAGAAAATCAAATTAATTTTCCCTAAGTGAAAAAAATAAAAACCTTCAACAAATAAGCACAAAATTTAACCCTCTCTATCAAGTTTCAGAATAGAAACACTATTCAGGAACATTATCTGATGTGAATTTGGTCAGTATCATGAAGCGGAAATAAATGAGCCAGCTGAGAAGCAGGAATTATGTACTGCATGTCTGAGCTGGAGAAGTTTATTGTCATGATTTCTTTTGTTAATTGACTAATTAACAGAATTGTGCATATATAAAACAAAGAATGGGAAAAAATTACTGCATAGACAGCCTCAGCCAGAATTTTCAAATTTTAAAGCTGAAGGTTAGCTGCCAAGATGCATATTTAGCATTTTAACCATAGCAGTCTCATTTTCAAGTCAGGTAAGCACCCACCCACAGCTACTGCAGAAGGCAGTCTCCAGAAAACAAAGCAATTTTGAATTAAATTCTTAAATTTGGGTCCAATGTAAAGCATCCATAATTGAGAAATGTGGTCCTCAGCCATCTCCCAGCAAAAAGCAACAGCCCACCTCTGCATCCCATAAGAGCCTCTTAATTATGTCCTCTGCAGTCTACAAGGCAGAGGCTACGTACCATAAAGATGATTTAGGAGCAGGGAGCTGCTCCCCACACACACTTCCAGCATCTTGCAGATAGAGACAAGGCACTCAAACTTGAGAATGGAAGGGGTGACAAAAAATTAAGAGTCCTTCCTCCTCTTCTAAGAGCAGTCTCTTGTCCTGCCTTCCTATGGGATGGTGACCAAGGTTAGTGGTCCCAGTGCCCCTGCCTCAGTTTAGCACCAAGCAGCTCTCCAGGGCACACGCAAGGTGATATCACACAGCAGGAACAAGGTCTGACAACTACCTCATATGTAACACTGTGTTCATAGGTGAAACATGGAGACAATTTGGCCCAGTATGCTCCAACAGGCAAAGCAGTCCAGTAGGATCTGTTGCTGCTCCTGTCTTCTGTATTATTGTATTACAAGAAAATTTTAATTGAAAGCCCACGGAAAATTCCTTTCAGTTTTGCATTTAAAAATGCACTACTGTAATTTTGATCAGCTAGACATTCATCAATACTGCTAAAAAAACCACCCCCTTTGATTCCCCAAGAGAGGATCACAGCTAAAATGAGACAAAGATTAATCTAAATGGTGGCACAAATCCCAAAACAAAACATGCCTTTCAAATAAGCACAGCATCTTTTAATTTTTGAATTGTGCAGTCAAGCGTACACATTCTTGTCTGATGAAGAAGAATATAATTACCTAGGGGCATGTCAAAAATAACTGTTGCTTTTCCCTTCCTATCCTTTCTTGGGAGAGCAGAGTTTGGTGAGCCAATCAAGAAATTAAAACTGACATTTCACAAACTGATTGTCATGTTGCTATTTTTTTGTTTTTGTTGTTTGCCTATTTAGAGTGAGTACAGCTATCAGGCAAATACACAGAGAATCTGACACAGCCTTCAGCAGTATCTGAACTAATCCTTAAGAAAATTAATTCCCTAAAACACAAAACAGGAAATCTCAGGAGGTCATTGTGCTGTCCTACATCTTCTAGTGAACTGAATGCTTTCAATTCTGGCACAAGCAGTTTCAGACATCTACTTACCATTTTAAGAAATCTCATATTCACCTCCTAAAAAACTTCAAGTTCATCCTGTTTTGAAGTAGCAGACTGGTTAAAGGAAAGTAGTAGAAGTGTTTGGGTTTGGGTAGGTTGGGGTTTTTTCTTTGGTTGGTTTTTTCTTTCTTAACTTTCACCCATTATCAGCAGAATTATTCTGCAGTCGTTCCTTACCACAGAACAGGATGTTCACCCACTTCTCTTCAATACAATAGTCCCAAATTGATTAGTATTTCTTTTACTGACTCAGCATAGCACAGGACAACAAGATAATTTTATGTGTTTTAAATATTCACCCCCAAAGTATATTG
Organism: Podargus strigoides; assembly: GCA_028020825.1. NCBI lineage: Eukaryota > Metazoa > Chordata > Aves > Caprimulgiformes > Podargidae > Podargus > Podargus strigoides. Next base: position 70,014,065 of record CM051621.1, read on the forward strand.
TATGCTCTGCTGTCTTTGCTGTACAGCAGCTTTGTTTACACAGACACCCAAATTCAGTGGTCAGCTCCTTAAGTCTTGACCCCTCTGTTTCAGATTTAAGTAAATTACTTCAAGTTACACTAACAGCTGAAAATTTGGTTATGACTTAACATAGTTTAATTCCCAGAACAGTTCACTTCAAGAAAAATCTGTGTAAGCAAAACAGTCTTGTCCTACAAATCCCTAAAATACGAAGAAGGAAGTGTTTGCACAAGTAAATTTTAATCCTTGACACTAAGCCTTAGCATATATGCATTAATACTTCCATTATAAAGACTATCTATCAAGAAGTCAAGGGTCTGAGGTAAATATTACTGTTTTTTTCCATTACAAATTATATCTTCCACAGGTATACTGACAGACTTACAAAGAATTATAAAGAACATTTCCAGTATGAGATGTATGTTTATTAGCAGTCACACTGGGGTATATGCTAGAAGTGCCAGTTTCCTGGGTTTCGCTCTAATGTATTCCACTACATGGAAGAAAAATAATAAATCACAAACCAAAAAAAACCCTGAATATTCAGAAAATTCTTCCCTGATGATCACAGTGATAAAAGTTCATAGAACCATAGAATATTTCAAGTCAGAAGGGACCCAATAAGAATCAAGTCCAGCTCCCTGTAGTTAAGTAGAAAGTCAATTTTCTTTTAAAAGTTATCATGAGTGGAACAGTATTTATGAGCCATTAAATATAAATTCAAAAGTTTTTAACTTGTGTCTTCTTAGGAATCAATAGTTTCTATATCATTAAATGGTTCCTTAAATTAGTAACTGCACATGACATTAGCAGACTTGCTGTATTATACAGAAGTCACATTTCTAATTACCAAATAAAGAAGCCAGAAGTTTTTATTTGGAGGTTCACCAAAACACACACAGCACTAGCACAACTATCAAGATGCCTGAGATCATATCAAACTACTACTACATTAATGACAACACTTGTAAATAGGATGTGTGATACCCTAACTTGCTTGCTTTCAGCGGTTACCTTGCATTAGACATTGCTCAGGTGTAAGTTTTCTGGAAAGAACACCACTTTTTCTGAATGACATGACTGTACTCACACCTACACTTTTTTACCACAATTCAGATTAGCTGACTTGATGATGCTGTCAGCTCTCTGGTCATGGCAATATGAAATTTATCGTGAATTAATTTACCTTGAAAAAAGCTTGTTCCAATGAATGTTGAATCCATAGTTCATGGCATATTCATATTCTTGCTCCTAAGTGAAAGAGCTTTGCATTCTTCCTAGTTCCCCCATGCAATGCTACAGGCTTGGGGAAGAGTGGCTGGAAAGCTGCCTGGCAGAAAAGGACCTGGGGGTGTTGACTGACAGCCAACTGAACATGAGCCAGCAGTGTGCCCAGGTGGGCAAGAAGGCCAATGGCAACCTGGCCTGTATCAGAAATGGTGTGACCAGCAGGAGTAGGGAGGTGGCACTCGTGAGACCACACCTTGAGTACTGTGTCCAGTTCTGGGCACCGCAGTGTAAGAAGGACATTGAGGTGCTGGAGTGAGTCCAGAGAAGGGCAACGAGGCTGGTGAGAGGTCTGGAAAACAGGCCTTAGGAAGACCAGCTGAGGGAACTGGGGTTGTTTAGTCTGGAGGAGACTGAGAGGAGACCTGATTGCTCTCTACAACTACCTAAAAGGAGGTTGTAGTGAGGCTGGTGTTGGTCGCTTCTCCCAAATTACTAATGATAGGACGAGAGGAAATGGCCTCAAGTTGCATCAGGGGAAGTTTAGGTTGGATATTAGGAAGAAGTTCTTTCCTGAGAGGGTGGTTAGGCACTGGAACAGGCTGCCCAGGGAGGTGGTGGAGTCGCCATCCCTGGAGGTGTTTAAAAAATGAGCAGATGTAGCACTTGAGGCCACGGTCTAGTGGTTAGGGAGATGACGGGATAAAGGTTGGACTTGATGATCCTGGAGGTCCTTTCCAACCACAGTGATTCTATGATTCTACGATTCTATGATTCTTTGAAAAAAAAAAATAATTTTTTGACCAACAATTCTTAGCAATTTCTAGGATATTTACAGTATCATTAATCATAGCTAAATAATTCAGGTATCACACAAATCCCTATAACCTGCATCCACGTGCTTATACATATATATAGGCAATCACATTTTTTTTCAAAACAAAGATATATTGAAAAATTAAAACTAGGCAGAGATTATCTGTAATAAGATATTTGATTGTAAATCATTAAATTTGGGCAGACTAAAGCAAGTTGGTAATGGTTTCAAATGTAAAACAATGTAACAAACTTACTAAGAATAACATTCTTGATAACAAAGCTATCAATTAAAATGCAAATAATAACCACTGTCATTAAAATTTATGGACTCTGTCCACTGTAAGTAGGAAACTGTATCCTGATAATATGAAATTTGTGGCCACTAGTACAAGACTGTAGAGGATTAGCCACTCCTTTCTCAACTGTTACTGAAATACTACTGTAACGTTCCAATTGAGTGTAAAAATAAAGAGGCATATCTTACCTTGCAAAATTAGATCAAGAGCTTTAGTTTGTACTGGTAGAAATAGAAAAGCAGTTTGCCTCACTGTTTTGTAAAACCACAAGTTACACAAGATTCACATCACCTTCCTTCTGACACAAACTCAAAATTCTCATATAATTCAACAGTCAATATTTGCTTTGTGTTTCAAAAATATCGTTCACTGAGATGGTTTCTAAACATGGTAAATAATTTAAGAAACTGCAAAGTCTGCATGTGGAAAGGTTCACATGAACCTTGAAAATTCTTTTGTTGCATTATTTAGCACAGATATAAATGTCAGGGTACTGTTCATAGAGGTACGTCTGTTTAGAACGGCATTTGCACAATAATGTTTGCAGAAGTTCATATCAGTATTCCTCTTAGTGCTGATGGCAAAGTTGTTTGAGCCTTTTTAAATTTTTTTTGTTGCTTTGGGTTTTTCGGTGGTTTTTTGTTTGATTTGGGGGTTTTTTTGGTTGTTTTGGGGGGGGTTTTAAATTCTTCAACATGGCAAGTCCCTTTAAAGTAAATACTTCATCTTTGTTCTGTTTTCAGCTCTGTGTGTTCTATGGCAGGTGAAAAACATCCCAGGACTATATAATTATTATTGCTATTGTCTGTCTTAGTTGCACACAGAAGCTCTGATCAAGTAACAGGATTCTCCACTGAGCTTTATGCTGTACAGTTACGATTTAAATATAAAAACAAACAAACAAAAAAACCACCCACAAACAAAACACCACACAAACCAAAACACTCCAAGGAGTTTCCACTCAAAATGTAAGCAAAGAATATCAAGACAAATAGCCAAACATAAAAAACTAAAGTAACAAAAGAATTTATTTACCATGATATACCCAAATGCCCAGGGGAAGATTTTATTTTAATTAAGAGTATTGAGCATATGGAGTACAATAAGTCAGAACAATCACTCACGGCATTAGTTTCAGAGTACCCGTCATCTGTTTTTACTCTGAATTCTTCTTTTAGAGACGGAAATGATTACTGCATGTCTGACTTACACCTACTATTTACAATCATATAAGCAAATCTGATTCACGAAAGTACCATCTCAACCAACATTACTTCGAAGTTTAGGTTAAAAAGTTGCAGACCAACAGGAGCTGAACAGTTAAAAAAAACGTACCTGATCTTTAGAGATGTTCTACATATTTTTCAAAACATTTGAGCTTTTTTATGACACACGTTTTTATTCAACAGTGGCAACAATGCAAGTTTTTACAGAAGTCCTGTTATACAGCTTCCTTTTCCTCCAGGAAAAATGTTTTTTCTCCTGTACAAAATACAGAAATATTTAATGTAAGTAAGAAGACAAATGATTATCAAAATGTTTGATTTTAAGCAAGTAATTTTGAATCTCTGCAGACAAAATATTAGTACAACTTAGGACCCAGCTTAGATCCAGCTTAGATCCAGCTTAGTTGCTATGTTATTTTAAAATACAGTTGATTGATAGAGGAAGAAAAATAAACTGTCAGATATTGGCCATGACAAACATTTTTAATTCTAAAATCTGATTTCATTCTAAAGCAAACAAAAAAAAAAAAAAAACCCAACATTTTTTAATTTAGGCTTCAATTTCAAGTTTTACCTGCTGTATTTTTCGTACAAGTATGCTTCTTCATGACATCTCAGCAGAGAATGGTCATTTAATAAATTCTGTTTCTTTAATTTAATTTCTGCTCTTCAAATACATAAGTGCTGCTGCCACATAAGACTGTGAGAAGTACCTTTTTTTTTGGTCATAGTGTTTTCTGTTTATATTTCTTTGCTGCAACAAAGATTTTTTTTAAAAAATTACTTCATATGACCTGTTTAAAAAAAAATAAGCAAAACAACTTCTCCTGATTATATATTTCCAAGGAAACAATTCTCAGCTGTGTAACTCAGAATTTATACAGAGAACATAATACAGAGATGAGCTAGGAAATGTCTTCCGTAAGATATTCTAGTTCAGTTTGTTCTAATAAGCATAATAAAAATTGATCTAAATGACAAAGACAAACTAGAAATTTTTAAAAAGGTTAACTATCCTTTAGCCTGGCTGAATCCATGACTGAAAAGGCAACAAAGTCTGAAGGTGTGATTTATCCATGTGATTTATGTTCTCTACAAAATATGAATTGTTATCTACTGAAAACCATTGGAGAAGCAGTGAAGCTCCTAAAAACAAAATTATTGCAAGTAGTAAATATGAGACATGCAGTACAGAAAATAAAATTAGAAAAGCCAAGTTCTAAACTACCAACACTGATTATATTTTTTAGACATTTACAAGTTTCAGCAAGTTCCGTCTGAAACCAGTTCAGCTCGAGAAGTCTGAGTTAATAAAAGCATGAAATAGTGTGTGTATAACGTGAACTAAGGTCTTTTTCCAACTGGACCCTTACGTAGCTCACAAACATCACAGGCAAATGCCCTGTTAGAATTTATAATAAATATTTACTGCTTAGTCTGATCTCTGCTTCAGCAACATAAAACATCTACATACGTTTATCAAGTGACATATACCAAATGCACAGTAGCCAGAGTCTGATCCCATAACACTTGAAGGACATGTTAATCTCATGTGCTATGGACGTATCTCAAAGCCCAAATCAAGCTTCACCAGTATGAACAGAGTTCCCCACAAAGCCCAAGGTGGGTCCATGATGTTCCCTGAGGGTACTGCCATGTAACTGAGAAAATTCAGTTCTAAGTACTTATGAATACTTTGCACTGTGGTTTTGACAGCATTTATAAGACTCAACATTTCATACCATTTACCATAACACCACCATCGACTATTTTAACATCAAGAATAGAATCACTGAAAAAAAATGAATGTTTTTACTGCCAAAAGTTTGCCTTCTATTATGACTACATCACTTCACAAAAGATGTTAGTCACCTTCTACTTTGCAAAATGTGCTTATTAAAAACATTGATATTTTTCTTACCACAGATAATCCTGGACAATCTATTTAACAAGCAGACTACATTAGAGTCATTTAAGTGAAGCACCTGAAGATGGATGAAAGGTTTAGATCTCTGTGTAGAATGAATTCTCTGAAGTCCAAGTGTTAAAGGATTCCTAACACCTAAATAAAGTATGAAAAAATCAATTAATGGCAAATAAATATACAGAGGCATTAGCTGCTCATCTGTGCACTATTTTTTGCCTTAGCTGAAAAACAATAATACAGAAGTTTGAAGATAACACTGACCTTCATCTCCTAGTCACAGTAAACACTCAAGATTCAACATAGCAGGAGAAAAGCTTGTGAACAACTTTGAACTGCTGCTGTTAACTTTTAAAGATAGGAAATAATTTATTCTGTCTTCCAAAAGAATCAATTTAAATTGAAAATGAAATATTAAACCAACAAAGTATCTTCTATAGACATGTTTTAAAATCTTTCTTCGAATGTATCTTACTGTGCTATCAAAACACAAAAGCTTTGTTGACAGTAACAAACACCATCTATTCCAGAGTGCCCCAAAAGCCACTGTTCGGGCTTTTTAATTATTTTTCCTGGAACAACGTAAAAATTAAACCAAAAAAGTCAGCTTGCCCTAAAAGTTATGGCACTCCACGAATGCATTTTACAACTATATATTTCAGACTTTTTCATTCAACCCCTGGTTTCCAAGAGGATACACTAATTTACAACTTATAACTTTCTTCTGCTTAAAAGATAAACATTTTTTTTTTTTCCCACCCCTCAAGATGAAAACAGATTTTTCTACCACTACTGACTGCAACAAGAAAAACAGCAAGTTATCTCAAAACTCAGTAATAGATTAGAAGTGCTGGTAGCATAGGACTGGAGTACCTGTAAGAGAAATTCATGTTTACTACATTTTCCTATCTTTATATTTCTACGTTTAAGCTACTCTGCTAAAACTGGAGAATGAGAGAGACCTCATCTCCGCAGAGCTCCAAAAGGCCTTGGAAATTAAAATTTCAGTTGAATTGAACATTTTAAAGGTATTTTTCTATCAACTAAAAAGGAAGCAGTTTGAGTTTTTTCCCCTCTACTCCCTGGTTTCATTACCCCTAGTGCTTTGAATTCTACAAGGCAGAGAAGAGAAAAATCTTTGCTGTCCTCATTTCTACCACCCTCTTTAATTTCATCTGTGACTTTAATTATATTTCTTCTCATAAGCTTGTCTTGCCTTTATTTTATTTTTAAAGAGATAAGAGCTTGCAGCAAGGCTCCCTAAAAAAATCTTTCAGCTCTATTTTTAATGTGCACAGTAAAGTCAGAAGCATACATTAAAAAAATACAAAGAGTAGCTGATTATTAATTCCAGTTAAACTGAGAGAGAATCACTGATCAGAATTATACTAATTAATTTTACATAATCAGTGATTTTCTACAAGAGCAGCTTTGTGAGCACTTACAGTCTGTCAGGCTTTGCTTAATGTTAAATCCTCACCTTTTGTGGTTGCACGCTTTACAGCATTGCTGAAAACTTGTCGACAAAAGTAACACTTAAACTTTTAGTATATGTGTGAGCTAAAAATGGAATTACTTCTTTTTGATTATTAATTACTGCTTTGGAATCGCGAAGGAGGAGAAATGTTTATTAATCTATGTACAAAGTTCTCTTTAAGGGTAATCATTTTATCGCTTTGCAGCATGATTCCAAAACACAATTCAGCACGGGACAGCTTTTGTTAAGCTTGGTTTTGATAACTGAGTACAGAAGTCGCTTGTGGCCATTTGGATGAACTATTCTAGTTTCACAGAGCTTTTGCAAGTGATCAGACTTAAACACATCACTCATTCTACTGAGCCAGCTTGACAGTTTTGATAGCCCATTACAGTAGTTTCTATTTCATTTCTAGAATATTTCAGTAGACATCTCAGAATTAGGCTACCTTGGAATTGTAAGTTCCAGTAGGCTCTGACTTTGATCTCAGGTGATCATTACTTAATGCAAATAACCCACGGCATGTCCTTTCATATTAGCATTAACCAGGAACTTCTGCAGTACTACTTTCTTACACCCTTCATTTATTAACCATGTTGGACAGCTCAAGGTGCACCTCTGAATCATCAAAAACTATTTCTCAATAATTCAATTAATAATTAAATCAAACAATAATTACTGGGTATGATATTTGTTTGATTAAAAGCAAGTCAGCAATAGCCTTGTGGAAAATAAAGTTGTTTGCATTTTATTACAGAAAAAGTAAAAAAGAAGTGCATATTGTAAATTCTCTCTGTTCTTTTCTGCTTTGAAATGGTAATAGCAATGCAACAGGGAGAAAAGCTGGATCAGGACTGAGCAAATAGGGAGAATATTATTTGTGAATATTCTATGATGTACAAATCAAGTTTTGACTTGGTATTATTCGTGCCCTTCTGTTTAACATCTCAAAAATTCATAGGACAAGTAGTGGCACTAGTCAAACAGTAACACTGCGTTTCAATCAATCTGACCACCAGAAGGAAGACATGCATTTTTAACCTTCTAAAGAACAACTCAGAGATGAAAGTGATAGCGTAACATGACTAAAAAAAACAGCAGAAACTCTCCCATTCCCCAAACAAGATGTTCGAGTGGTCCAGCTTTACGAACCTGTTTTACCACCAGCAGCAGTCTGACCTGGACTGCTAAACCAAAGAGCATTTACTATCTTCTCCCACAGAAGAATGCAAGCATGCAAGGAACGTGGACAGCTTTCTCTAGGTCAAAGACAAAATACACTTTTTGAACTATAAGTAAAACTGAAAACAATCCCATGCAAGAATCTGCTCAAATAGTCTATGGCATTTAACTGATATGCTTCCACATTGTACTAGATACATCACACACCATTCTCAACTCTCATCTTGTCTCCATCATAAGGTACACACAAATTATTGTCCAATATAGAGCAATGCTAATTTAAACAATATTTACATCAGCTAACAATCTTGCCTCTAGTTTTAATTTAAATTACTTCTATTTAGACTGTTTATTGGAAATACAAGATCATACATGAGGAAAAAAAGCTAAAGGAGGATTTTCATTGCAAAAAGGCCTGGATTGGCATATCCATAAAAGACCAGTGCCAAACACAAAGACAGAAAGTATCCAATAAATGTAGTCTGTGCAACTGGTTCTTAGCCAAGGTACTTAGAACTGAAATGCGTTCACAAACTATGAAAATATTTCTGAACAATCTGCAAACAAGAACAAAAAACCACCAACCCAGACTCCATACATTAACATATGCTACTAAATAAAATTTCTCCTCCCACCCATGTTTCAATTAAATTTAGGCAGGCACTAAATTAAGCCAAGCACCCAGAGGTGAAACAGACACTTCAGATACTTCTTCTCTCCTAAGCATAACAGTATAAATCATATTTAAGAGAGATTCATAGAATGAATCAGTGAATCAATGCCACACTGTCCTGTCTCATCTTCTCCCCATCTTACTCAGAGTAAGCAAACATTATAGAAGAAATTTATAATCAGAATGGATTTCTATTTTTTCCTACTGCACGTTTTCCTCTATCAGGAAAAACACAGATTGAATAACTTATCTTAAAACTTCTGCAGTCATGCCTGAAGTCACACACTTAACACAAATAAATACATTGCCCAGGGTTGATGAGGGCCAGGTGTTACCGAATTACATCCTCCAACAAAACAACAAATATTAATGCCACTATTATCAGCAACGATTCTGCAGGTAATGCTGCCAGCACCAAACCCTACTTCTCTTCACCAGCAAATTACAGAAATACCATTAGATATTTTTTTCCTTCCCCATGGTAAATATAATGGTCCTTGGCGCTCAATGAGCATTCAGGAATAAAGCTTTACTATAGTGCTAAGAAGACAGCCAGTTGCTTTTCTCATTTATATAGGGAGATAAATAAAGCTCAGAAGACAACTGATTTGGTTTCATCTTTAGAAGCTTGTGACAGAGCCAAAAGCAGATCTTTCTTAGCCTTGTGTTTAAATTATAATACCAGTCATTAATTTAGTTGTAACACTCACAGTTTCAGCTGTGTCTGGTTAAGATATTATTATGCAGCATACACTTAGAGAACATGTAGATAACATGGCTGTATGATTAAGGAAGTCATATTTTGCTATGAGACACCAAAAACAATGAAGCAAACCAGAGGGACTAGCAGCAAACAGATTCAGCCTACTGTGAAAAAAAACTTTGACAGTATTTACTGGAATGTTAATTAAAAAGAAGAGGAAATAAAATTACTGTCCCCAAACAGTTAAGCAGTACCCATGTACCCATACCAAGAGCAGACTAGGAGAGGGTTTCCCAGCATGCTTTGCAGATTTCTGGTGCAGATCGCAACAATTTTATTTTCCCCAGGAAAAAAAAAAGCAGTTCAAAGTAGAGGTGACAAGGTATTCTCAGCTATGAGAGGCTAGGGTTTGTTCGAGTTTAACAGAGTGTGAGCATGTTTATGTGACTTATTTTTAAATTTAGTTTTCAATTCTTAAGATTCAGTAGACACTCTTGGGTGTCAATATTTTATCCCTGTTGTAGTGTCTATGCAGCATATAACTGAAAGATGCAAGTACACAAAGATGTTGCAACAAAACCTAAGGTTTAGGGTTTTCTTGCAAAACATAAAATGCAGTGGTTTTAATAAAACGCATAATTATCCAGGGCAGGGACATTCAGATAAGCAGACTTTGATATGCCTAAAATTTCTAATGTTGAATTTTGCAGTAGTTAATCACTAGCATTAAAAACAAAGGGAATCACAGACTAGCTGAAGTTGACAGGCACATAGTCCAACCCCTGTACTCGAGCAGAGTCACCTAGACCAGGTTGCTCAAGACCACATCCAGCTGAGTTTTGAATATTTCCAAGGATGGAGACTCCACAACCTCTGGGGGCAACTTGCTGCAGTGCTTTGCCACAGAGTGAAAAAAAAAGTTTTATGCATTTAAATGGGATTTTCCTATTCTTCAGTTTGTGCCCATTGCCTCTGACCATGTCAGTTCTCCAGGCTAAGCAGTCCCAGCTCTCAGCCTTTCCTCATAAATCTCATGCTTCAATCCCTTCAACACCTTCATTGCCATTCACTGGACTCACTCCAGTATGCCCGTGTTTCTTTTGTAGAGCGTAGTGCTGGTGCCAGTACACCAAATGTGTCTCACCAGTGCTTCGTAGAGAAGAATAACCTTCCTCAATCTGCTGGCAACACTCTTCCTAATCCAGCCCAGGAGACTGATAAGCCTTCTCTGTTACACCGGCACATTGCTGGCTCATGTTCACCTTGGTATCCACCAGAAACACCAGGGTCTTTTCGGCTAAGCTGCTTTCCAGCAGGCCACCTTGGCAGGAGGTTATTCCTCCTCAGCTGAAGGACTGCATTTTCCTTCACTGAAGCTCACAAGGTTTCTACCAAACCATTTCTCCAGCCTGCTGAAGTCCCTGCATTGAATTCTACATGATCTATGATTCAATAGAACTTCTTCACATTGCCTCGAGTCATTTCACCAACACTTTTATTTAAGCAGTAACAGCATACATCATGGTACAGGCAGTGAAGGCTTCCTTACGTTAATTTTGCCAGTACTGAATTACTGTCTACTATTTAAAGTATCCAAACCCTTCTATACTGTGAAAACTTTCTGCACCTTTGCTATAGGTCACCAAACTGTTCACCATCTTTTCAAGATCCTTAACAAAACCACAAAACTGTACAAAAATAGTAGGATGACCTAATCCTCCTTCTCAAGGATTTTTTTCTGTAAAACTGTGTAGTCTTTTCCATGTTTACTTTCCAAGTTTTCACTTATCAATCTCTCCTGATGATTAAGTTTGCAAACCTGGCAGACAACATTGGTATAAAAGAATACAGCATTTTCAATTTCTCTCACCCTGGCACAGAGAGATATTTTTACAATTATTCTTATTGAATCATTTCTATTTTTTTTTTTTTAAAAGACATTTATCTCAATACATGCAGTACATACCTAATAAATCACTGCATTTTTAGACTCTGATGAGATACTTGAAAGTTGTTGAATAATCATTGAAGAACAGCATCAGTTAGGAATAATGATTTTGAAGGAAGTTTGAAGACACAAAGCAGACTGAAAAGTTATGCTTGCATCTACTGATATCATGAAAGTAGATTTTCCTCCAACACAGACTGTAGGCATGGGCAGCATGGCATAGTTTAAAGATGGTTTCATTTGACATTGAGTCTCAGGACATACTAATGCCAGTGAAACCTATGTACTGGGGAAAATGTAGCACTTTTAAGAACAGCAGATCAGGAATAACAACATATCAGAAATTATCATATTCAACCAGGAATATTTTTTTTTACCCCATGATAAAATTCTTACAGTGAGTTCAAATGGAATTTAAATTAAAAGACAAAGGTATATACAAGAAACCACTGTAGTCACTTAGTTTCTGCTTTCTATACCACTTTATCACCACAGTAGATGAGCACTGTAGAAGTGATTTATGCACACATAGCATTTCTCTCTCTTGATAAGATCCTAAGATACTGGACCTAAGTTTAGTACACAATGCAAGGAAATCATTTTAAGAAGTCCTAGAAGTGCTCTGCCTACTTCACCATTTTACCTTTACAAATCTTAAATAAAATCCACACAGAAATATGACAGTAATGTTTAAAAAACCCTCCGCAATACACACATAGCCAAACCGATCAGCGTCGTAAGAAAAACTACCCAGTGTGTGAATCTTTCCTGGCTGGACCTCATGTCACTTCTGAACCCTTTTTCCTGTCACTAAGTTAAGATCAAGCAGCTAGTCTCGTCATTAAACTTTTATCTTGGCTCCACACATTTGGGTTCAACATCAACTCTTTCCTTCCAACAAGCTACCAGTGAATTTCTCGCCTAATACTTCCCTGAAATTGAACCTCATAGGTCCAATCCGCCACTACATCCAACTGCACTCAAAAGTAGTAGGGAGAGGTGGCCACAGGGAGCTGGCTACAGCTCTGTTATTCATAGCTGCTGGATACAAATCTTGTGGCTGCTGTGAAAGACAGCAGTGGAGAACCAAATGCAATACAGCTCTGCTCAGCTACCTTCTCCTGCGTCCTTGTTCCCTTTTCCTTAAGGCACACAAAATATTTAAAGCAAAACCACTTAAACCATGTCAGACTCCCAAGTCATAGCATTAATAAAGCAATTAATTCTTGTCTCCTGTAAGCGGATTTTTCAAGTGTTTATGTCACTAAACGTTTTTCATAAATATAAAAGCCTATCCCTTTATTAAAGGAAAAGAGATTCTTAGGTAAGCGAAAAAAAGCCACACCAAAACGCCACAACAAACAACTAGCTGAAGCTTTCACAAAGAATCACAGAATGTTAGGGATTGGAAGGGACCTCAAAAGATGATCTAGTCCAATCCCCCTGCCAGAGCAGGAACACCTAGGTCAGGTCACACAGGAACATGTCCAGGCGGGTTTGGAATGTCTCCAGAGAAGGAGACTCCACAACCTCTCTGGGCAGCCTGTTCCAGTGCTCTGTTACTCTCACTGTGAAGTTCTTCCTCACATTTATGGGGAACCTCCTATGTTCCAGCTTGCATCTGTTGCCCCTTGTCCTGTCATTGGATGTCACTGAGAAAGTACTAAGAAAATTCATTAAAAACTCAAGATAAAACAGAAGAGTTGGAAAAACTGCCAGCTAGCCTCTTTCTTGTCTGAGATATTATTTTCCCAGGAATTATGCCAATGCAGATCTGCTGTGCACCGTATGGCTAGAGGTACAAACTGGCAGCAGAGGCAGCAGTCCTGAGGGAGAGCTTTCCACCACTCACATCACCTCCAGAGATCCGAGCGCTGGCCTGAGACTCAAGTGATGCAGGACACCAACCTCCTCCACTGTCAAGTTATTTGTGGTTCCTAATGAAAAGCAACCTATGAGAACTACTTTTTATTATTACTGTTTTATTTTAACAGGAGCTTTGGCTAGGAGATTTGACTGGCAAGGAAAGTTGTTTTCTTGGTCTGAATTACTTTTTTAAAACTACAGTTGAAGTGTTTGCCAACATAAAGCTACTCGATATTTAAAAGGCCATCTACCACCAACTTATGGGTTATATATTTCCAAATCACTGTACAGATGAGACGTTCCCTACCTATTAATTTCCTATTAAATCAGAACAACTAGTTGAGATTGTATCCACTCAGTTGCAGCTCTAACACCTTTTAGCTGGTGGACATCCTCATCACTGCATTCTGGTATGTACGTCTGCTCCAGGATGCTGCAGTGCCAGGCTTGCTGCTTGCAAGGCTGCCAGCCAGGCTCAGTACAGGAGGAAATTAAAACTCAGACTACCATCATGTTCTCTGCTACCCCAAGGTAAAAATTGCCCCGCATTCATTTTAAACATTAATAATGCCATCCAATATTTCAAATCCACAGAATTAGGAAAAAATGCTACTGTAATGAAAGTACAAATATCTTTTGGAGAATATTTTAACTACCAATTCTCTTTCATAAATGAGTTCAATAACATTTTTTGGAAAGGTTTTGAAAGAAATATATAGAACAATAAAGAAAGATTTACGATAATTTTACCTATACATAATCTAAATAAAAAAGAAACTAAAGTTAAATACTGAATTTTAAAATAACCTTGTCATATGTTTTCATAAAATCCATTTTTAATTTTATGGCATTTATAACATAATAGATATTAGTTATCAAGTCTTATTAGCATAATAAAGAACTATAACCTGTAGCAGTCAGGAAACTAAATTACTGCCTTTACATTTAAGTATTACATTGACAAATACATTGACCTTTACATTATGTTATGCTTAAAGGTTAAAAAAAATGCATTATTGGTGGCTTTATTGTAATTTTGGACACAGTTTCCTCTGAAAGGTTTATTGAAGGATAAAAGATTGATATAAATTTGGGGGAGGGTGTGATAAATTATTAATATTGTGGGATAACTTGCACAGAAAGTCATCCACAAGGTCAAGACTAGATATTCCCATGGGAACAAGCATAGAATATAAGTGGAAAACAACTGTCTTACCTTTCTGGGGATACTCATCTGAGAATGGCATCTTGCATAGTGACTTTTTTTAAGCTTTACTTTGCACTAACCACAGTTATTATTCATCTCTTTTGGGTTTTGAATACATGTTTTTATGTTTCATTCATTAAAATGATACATTTTATTTTACAGCTGCTTTTCAGAAAATTTCAAATGGCAACTGGAAGGCCCAACAATATTGCATGGCATCTAAGAGACAGGTAAAACACTGCAAAGTTTTAGGGTCTCTAACACAGGATTTATTGCCTAGCCCCTTCTGATATTAATATAATTATGACGGTTAGTATAGAATAGTTCATTTGGAACGTATCTATAACAATCATCTAGTCCAACTGCCTGACCACTTCAGGGACTAACAATATTATAGTAACAATTACAATCATTAATCATAACAATTCATTAGAGTTGTTATCATAATTCAGTCACTGTAATATCTTGTAAAGCAAGTCTGAGTTTGAGAACTCTAATGATTCATAAAGTCCAACTACAGTCTTGGCAGTTCATCCTCAAGCATGGAAATTATCAGGATGAACTTGCCATCACAGGAAACAAAACACCAGAAGTGGTTTACTCTTCATCTTGTGGAGGAAAAATAAGTCTTATTTCTGGTTCAGTTAAGGAATTTCTCTCACCTTTGCCTCTATATATTCCAGAGGCCCACTCAGAAGCACAAAGTAACGCAAAAAATCATAATTTGGGGGGGGGGGGGGGGGGGGGGGCAGGGCAGGGGGGGTGTGTTTGCATCTTTTATGCTGAAAAGAATGAGCTGGACATGATGCAAAAAAACCCTTTCATTTCTATCCTGATTTGGTTTCAATATCCTTGTGGCAGTAACATCTATACTCACAAATACAGCAACAAATCTGCTGGAATTCCTTTTTTTACAGGTTTTTAACCAGTCTTTTTCTGTGGCTTGCAAGCAGTACACTAACCTGGGGGTCTGCTGACTGATCTGTTAGGATTATGTTAAACTCACTGTGCACTTTTCACTGACTGTCTACAGTGTGGCATATTGATTTTGCCTTTCCCTGGTTCACTTCTAAAACTTATACAGTCAAAACTGTGACTTATTTGAAGCTTTCTGCTTCTCCAGCCCCGTTCTGACAGATATCTGTGTTCTGACACCATCTGCTATCTTCATATTCCATCACTGAAGCACAGGCTAGCACTTCTGCTGTGACAGCTTTTGAGGTGTGAAATTCACTTCTCTTGACATCTGCCTCAGCTCATCCACCCTCCACTAAAAAAGGCCTGAATTTTATTCTTGAGATACTTTACATTTTAATTTCTCCATAGGATCCTTCTTCACAAGAATGACGCCAACATTCTGTGATTTATTGTCTTTCGATTTTGAAGAGACTTCATATTTTTTGTATGCAAGCTCACAGTGCAGTAGGCAGGCAGGGAACACCTGATACACCAAATTAATGCTGCTTATTCCTGTCTGCAGAAGCACACAGAAACATGCACATGTCCCTTATAAGCATAAGAGGGCTAAGATATTCCAGCTCTTTTGACTGCAATGACACACTCCTCTTAAAGAAACCATCTGCTCTCCTAAAATGAAAAGGAAAATACAAAGCAAGCTGATTAGATGAGTTATGGTCTACTGGACTAGGAAATAGAAGCTAATCCCATCTGAGACTCCACCTCTGCACATAATCAGTCCCCCCAGTATCTTTACCTTTTAAATTTTGATGGTATTCACCTGATTTTCTCACCAAAGTATCACAAGTTAGTGCTGTAAAAGCACTTTATCAATTCAGGATCTAAGATGTAGCTCATTTTCCAGCCTTTATCAAACACAATGCAACAAAGCTGTTCTAGAACAAGGTATGCCTTAAAACTCTTACCTTACCAAAAAACCACATACACTTCTCACAAGAGGAGTGAGGCTTGTGCCTCTCTTTTCAAACTATATCTGACCATCCAAAATTCAACATAACCAAACGTGTGTGGAACATATTAGAATTAGGTAGGGGAATTCAATCAAAATTATAAACAGGAAACACTGCTGGGAACTGGTGAACTTCCGTCTTCTCTAAACACATAAAGAGAATCTATATTGCTAAATGGACAAGTGATGATACTTTCCAAATCTGAGTAATGCAACACAGCGTAGAAAGGAGCACTCTTAAAATATTCCAATAGACAAATCCACAAATCTAACTGGTTATCGTTATTCAGCTCAAGAGTTATTCTTACGATTCATTTCTTATAGGTCTTCAAATACATTTAATCCATCAACAAGACATCTGAAATTATGCATTCACATATTGCCAGAGACAGTCATCACCAGAAACGTAGTTTCTAAGAAGTTTTGTATTAATAAGTGTATTTATTTCCACTCCTCTCTTCATTGTTCCAGCTCCTCTCTCACCTTGAGTCATCCATCGCTCATTTTTTCTAGCTATACCTTTCAATAAATTTGCTCATATTTTAAGGAAAAAGCCCCTTTTCTCTTAAGTTCCACATTCGTACTTTTTATTAGTTCTTGTCAAACGTATTTCTAAAGCTTGCGCCTGTCTAATACTCCGTACATACGTTGTCATTCTATCCAAATAAAGACCTACTCTACCTCAAGTAAAATAATTGTTTCACACCTTTTATATAGCAGGACCAGGGCTCTCATAACAGTACTCACAAACAGTCTGCCTATGGTAATTCCCAACTGATCTAGATGCATATATCTAACTAAAGTACTTCCTAACTTATCTGCCAGCACACTGCCAAAAATCGCTCTATCAGCATTTATTTATGAAATAGATATATATTATAAGCAGTTAGTCAAGCTCTCTCCTTTTTGGCTATTATAAAACCCCCTACTTACTTCCATGAGAGGAAGCCTTCTCCATGAATGATCACAGCAAAGAAATCTGTCAACACAATATTACAAATTTATTTCAGTGTCCTGTAAAATGAAGATACAGGAATACCTAGGTCTGCTACCTTATTTGTTGTAAGATCCTTTCTTTCATGAGTGTCCATGTAACATTTTGAGAGAACTAGGAATTTTCTTCTCAAATTTCTAAATAAGTGGACATATACTTAAGATACTGTAATTATTTTAATTGCTGTTTTGTTTCTTTTATAGTTCTCCACAGTACATAATTCATAATAAAAATTGCGCAAAATTACCTGTTACCTCTTATGAAGTAATTAGAGGTCTTACCAGAAATTTTATATCAATATTTTTTTTCTTAAAAATTCTTGTTACAAGTCTGTCTGTACTAATATCCCACTATAAATTTATATTTATTCAATACATAAACCCTATTAATATTTACTTGTTTACATAAATGCTTACAACATTTTTTCATTTACATATAAGTTCTCAGTTACATACATAACCCCTTGAAAGGCACCTTTTCTTGCACTCATATACAACTTTTCACATAGGTATCATGTTTTTTTCTGGTTTATCATTTTGCTAAGCAGTATCTTTATCTCCAATTTCTTTAAAGGAAAAAAAAAAAGAAAGAAAAATTAAAAGAAATAAGGAAAAAAAAAAAGAAACCATTTGCTTATGGTTTAATTTCAAGGAATGAAAGGGTCTGTGAGACAAGCCTTCTGCAGTTTTAGGAGGTATTTTCATTTGTTCTGTTTTGGTCTTTTTATGAGATGAAGCATCACCAATAAAATTACACTCTGCCAGTGGTCCATAGGATTTATTTTTCTGAGATAAAATGACAACACTTACATTGGTAGCCACAGAACACTGCTCATTCCCTGGGGGTATTACTGAGTTGCCTTAGTCCCAAATCCCATAACTCTAAACAAGTCCTGTTGTTATACCTCTTACCCTTTTCTGCTTTCCCCCAAAGGTGTAAGTTCACCTCCACCCTGCTTAGTGCTATCGCCTCTGCCCAATGAACCCCTTACAGTTATCCATAAAGAGCCAGTCAACTCCACTGCAGTATCTCATGGCCCAGGCACTCAGCTGACATTGCAAAATTGTATTTCAGAACTCTCCCCGACACCACGCCCTATAATATCCCTTCCCACAATTTCTTCCTTCTCTGACCTTCTATCTGTACCTCTCTAGTTGCTTCAGAATGTGACATTCCTGTCTCCTCCTTCATCATCATGGGAAATGAAAAATTACCTTCCTCTCATGACTCTCTCAGCTTTCTTCCTTGCATATTACCGTTCAGAGTAGCACAAATCTTAAATAACTTAATATTGATATTTTTCATACCTTCCTTCTCCCAACCTATTGGATCATTTTGCTCTTGAGCTTAACAGTTTAGCAATCTATACTTTGGTGTGTTCTCGCTATCTGTGTTGAAAGAAAACTGAATTTTTCATACTCTTCCAAGTAGATTCAATTTCTCAAGGATTTAATCCTGTCCTTTCTATTTTTTATGATGTACTGCTATTTTTGATGTGGTTAAAAGGAAAAAAAAAATCCTATTTTATATTTTCTGTTTCAAGACAGACTGTAATCTTTCCCAGGTCTTTATTCTTCAGTGCAGTTTGTGACAGGTCTTGAAACACCAGTGCCATATGTTCTCCCAGAGTAAGATCAGAAAGCTCCCTAGCTTACTTTTTTTTTTTTAAAAGATTCATCTTTCCACTCAAAATGGTGCAGTCTTAACATTGCATTACTGTGCTTACCTGAACAGAGAATAAGACTGGTAAAGAAAGAACTCTATGCCCTCCTCTACCTACGAGCCCTGCAATTATTTTCTACTGTAGAAAGGCACAAGTCTCACCTTAATATATAGCATACAATCCTCCTCCTGAAAAATCCTCAAAATCCTTAGTATTTTTTCTTTCACAATTTTCTGCAGTCTTTTCAAGATATTTTCTTTGTAGTGATATTGATTTTATTTCATAAAGCTACTCACAGATCTTTATTCATATTTATCTTGCAGATAAACATATGATTTTTACCTCCAATTTTTAATTTCCTATTTATTCCTCTCAAACTTCACCTGCTACAGACTTCAGAGATTTTACAAAAGTGGACCCCTCCAAACCTGCCTGGCAGTAGGGGCTGTTGTGTCCTGTCCTCTCAGCACACACCACACCCTCCTATTGGCAGAGATTTTTTATCTTCATGGAAACTTTTTGGGGAACAGCCCCCAAATACAAGTGTCCACTGGTCCCACAAACAAGGAAAGACTTTTTGGAAATTCAGTGTGAAAAAAAATTTTTGTCATTTGCATTTTTCACTATTCCATCCCCTTTCTCTCCATCCTCGAGCACTGAGAGCACAAATGACCATGTGCTGTGACAATCCTTGTGATTAGCCTGGATCTGCATGGGCTCAGGGCTGAACTAGGATTTAGTATAATGGGTGCTCACTGACAATAGTATGAAAAAAGAGGAGAGTACAAGGGTTAGGGTCAGTATATAGACTTTTTATCCTGTCTCCATCATTTCACCTTACTTTTATTAACACTACTTCCTTCATATTAATAAGCATGATACACTACACAATATACACATTAATCAGGACATTTTCATGCTAGCAGTAATAAACAATGAGTATCCAAAGCATCAAACGTGTAGCATATATAGCTCTAGACTCAAAGCGGCTAAGCACAAACGGGGAGGATTCTGTACACGTCAGTACAAGACGGCCTCTCAAACTCTTGCCTTGATTTGACTAACTGCACTCCTTGAACATAAGTTTATCAGTAATTCAAAGTACTTCACAGATGGTACTAGAACTAAGTTCAGTGATTGGGCCTCTCCAGGAATAAAACATTGCAAGATTTACTGAGCTTATGAAAAAACTATTTTCATAATGACAAATTAAAATCTCTAATTTTCATTTGCTGTAAATTTTAACCCTGGATTAAATTTAGCACAGATTTTATCTGCACTGCAAGTAGACCTGAAACCATTTGAAATTATACTTTTTTAAAATTACAGCTAGAAGGAAAACACAGACTATTGACCTTTAATGACAGACACCTATAAAAGCATACTTTCACTATTAACTAACAGATGTTCTTCCCTGAATACCACCTGGGACCAAAGCCATCCAAGTTCTTGCAGGGAGTGCACGTGACAGTTTGGACAACTACAGGTGATGTCAAACTGGCAAAGATGTACATAAACTATACTGTTGTCTATCTTCTGCAGCTACATTCAGCTTCCCTTCACCAGACTTTGCACAGGTCCATGTTGTGCACTCCTCAGTGAAAGATCAGTGTGGTGCTAGAGGAGTATCAATGCACCTATCTCAATGCAAGAGAGAATAATATGGAAACACTGGGCCTGGCAGAAACGTGTGTCAGGGCTAGGTGGGCCATGAAACCTCAGCAGAGCACAGGTCAGTGCTTCAGTTGCTGACTCAGGTCCAGAAGTACAGTTGGTAAGCCTGCACTGCTGCCAGTGGTGAGCTACCCTGCACACAAGCAGAACAGCATTTCCACAGTGGAGAAAGCGCAGGCAAAGTCATTCTGCGTCCAGCACAAAGACTGAAAAGGAACTAGAAAGGAACCAGAAAGAGATCCTGATCAGAGATACTGTGGGATGATAAGAGCTGGGCAGGGAGGGTGGTCAAGCAGTAACACCTGAAAAACTGAGGGCAAACATATCCTCCCCCTTTCCTTCTCCTTTTGTAAAACTCTGTCTTTATCCCTTTTCCCTCAGTTCCTTATTTTCTTCCAGCAAAGTCCTTGCAAACATAAAGAGTTCTCTTTTTTTTCCCCATTTTGTCTCAAAGAAAAGATTGCAGCCCCTCAAACATGACAGCAGGATAACCATCCACCAGCCAAGGCACCTGAAAACCACTCATGAACTCCAGACTTGGAGAACCTGGAAAAGAAAACGGATTCCTCATTCCCATCTCTAAGCCCAACACCAACGTCATGCTTGGCAAGATGACACCTTCAGTTCCTTAAGTTGATAAATCACTTTGGCTTTACAGTGTGTCCTTGATACTTTGGGATCCTGGACTCCATATCACTGTAACACATTTGCAGGCTCTGGCAACAGAACAGTGTATTTGTAACCTTAAAACAGACAGCATTAGTGACATTTAGTGTCACCAAAATGAAAAATAATTGCTCACCACTGGCTATTAATTAAGTATGTTTATTTTGCCAAGGGCAACATTTACTAGAAATTGTAAATAGCAAGCAAGTCAGAAATCACGTATATCATGATCCTAGCTAATTAAATTCTGCATCTAATGGACTAAAATTTATTGACAGCTCACTAAAATGAATTAAGAAATGCAGTAACTGCATTTGATGAAAGTAATAGAGTGTTGTTGGTTTATTTGTGGTGGTCGTTCATTCTGGGGTTTAGGGGTTTTTTGCAAGCACTTTGAAGGTTATTATAAAATTGCTCTGGGCCACAATGTTAACATACAATAGCCAATTAGTATTCTTTAATCAGAGAAGACATTCCTATTTATTGGAAAATAACTTACTCAGGCTATTGTTTCTAATTTTTATTCCTGCTTAAGAAATTGGGCATTTACTAAACATTGAAACCTAGGAAGGCAATAGAGAGATGTTAGTGAGATACATGTCCCAATTTATTTTCTATTAACTTTCTTCAGTCATTTCAGTATTCCCATTCTGTAATTTAGAATTAATTAATGTAAACATCTTTATTATTAAACTAACTAATAGTCTTCACAGTGGGAGAACGCCTGTGTTCAGACCTGTGCTGAGACTTGCCATATGGTTGGCAGATCGTATTTTATCTTTACTTCCAATACACACTAACTTCTGACCAATCCATCCATCCATTTTTGGGACTGGTTTAAGTGTTAAGCCCAGGAATGGAAACCACAGAAAACAGATATTCTGGCAACAAAAAGAATATAAAGGAGAATCCTAAAGGAGGAGGCACATTAATGAAAGCAAAGGAAGAAGTTCCACTGTTCTATGGTAAAGGACAACAACATAGGCAGGGATTAAATAGTAAATGAAAAAAAAGTAGAAATTAAAAAAAAAAAAGTTAAAGGAAGAAAAATATGCAACTGAGTCAACAGAGCAACATTTTATTGACAGCTATACTGGGACAAAAAAAAAAAAGTATGTTATGGCACACACAAATTACACTACTAAAATAGCTAGGATGCTAAATGCAGGAACTGGAAACAACCAGGTGTATAACAATGGAGAGTGTACAAGGGAAAAAAGTAGATGGAAATTCCCAACGAAACAAGAAAGTGTGTCTGAGGTTAACAACAGGTGAAGAAAAACGAGCTGTGCTACTAACATGTCTATTAATTAGTAAGTTTGAGGATCTGTATAGGACTTTCAGAGATGGCCTCTACCTCAGCTGCAAAGTACGGAACAGCAGCTAATTATCTGAACAGACTTTTATATTAACAGTGAATTGTGTATATCCGCCTTCAACAAAGCTGTACAATAACAACTGCATCCTTCATTCCCACATATTTCCTCCATAGTAGGACAGTAAATTCTCTGGGAATATTTCCTACTGCGTGTACTTGCGAATGTCGAGCATGACTGATTTCTTCTCTCAGATTTTTTTATATTTTAATTTTAGAACACTTACCTCCATTTGATATGATTTTTAGATCACATTTAAATGACTTGGTGCTTTTCTGTAAAAGCAATCATAAAATTAAATTCATTGACTATCTTCATTCACCCAAATTGAAAGTGTAAGTCTAACACACTGCCTTTAACAGTGTGTGATACCACACTTAACTTTCTGGTTTGCCTCCTAAATGTTGAGCTACACCATAAAAACTTCTAATATTTTTTTATTCTTACATGCATTCATAGCTGCTTCTTTACTAAAATTACTTCTTTATTGAAGATGTTCTTGCAATAACATCTTAAACTAGTATTCCTTAAGTCCTAAAAGCAGAAACTCTTCATGTCAGCCTAAGCTTGTCATTGACAAACCTTTCCACAATACTCAGCAAGGGGAAACACCAAGGGTGGAAGAGGAATCACAGAACAGCCTTGGTTGGAAAAGACCTCTAAGATCAAGTCTAACCATTTGTTAGGTTTAACACTGCCGAGTCACCACTACCCCGTGTCCCTCAGCACCTCATCTACACGGCTCTGAAATCTCTCCAGCGCTGGGGACTCCACCACTGCCCTGGGCAGCCTGTTCAAGTGCTGGACAACCCTTTCAGTGACAAAAACTTTCCTCATATTCAATCTAAACTTCCCCTGGCACAACTTGAGGCCATTACCCCTCATCCTATCACTGTTATCTGGGAGAAGAGACCGACCCCTGCCTCACTACCCCTTCCTTTCAGGGAGCTGCAGAGAGCAGTGAGGTCTCCCCTCAGCCTCCTCTTCTCCAGACTGAACACCCCCAGTTCCCTCAGCCGCTCCCCATCAGCCTGGTGCTCGATGAAAGCAAATGCAGTTCAATTCCAATGCAGGTCACATACCTTGTCTAAAAAGCTGCAGAATATCACTCCTGGTTCAGCAGAACGTGTCTGTAGCAGGCGCAGGTGCCCAGGCACTGGTCTGAGGGGGCTGCCTCTGTGAGGGGCGGCCAGGGCTGCCCTCAGCCGGACACAGCCGGTTCCGCCTCAGGGCACGGCTGCGCCCCTCAGCCACGCTGCTGGCACCTCAGGGAGCCTGTGTTCAGGAAAGGGCAAAAACACCACACAGGCAGTGAGGAGGGGAGAAAATACGTGAGAGAAACAGCTCCGCAAACACCAAGGCCGGAAGAGCAGGGGGGAGCTCCAGGCTCCCAGGCAGCCATCATTGCCCTGCAGCCCCCGGGGAGGGACACACCAGGGTGGTCACCAGCCCCGCAGCCACGGAGGAACCAAGTTAAGTCTCGAAAAAAGGGGAGGAGAGGGGCTGTTTTAATTTTGCCATTGTTTCTACCCACCCAAATCTGGGTAAGATGCAGCTGCCCCACATGTTCTTTCCCCCTGATGCTGCAGCATGACAAGGCATTTGGCAAGCCACAAGTGGAGGAGAGCAGTGGCTAAGCGCAGGTGGCAAAGAGCTACTTCATAGTCTGATAGACATGATGACATGCAGGTGGGAATAGCAGCAGCAGATGAACTAGCTCATCATGGTTAGCAAAGAGTTATAAACGCTTTACTATTTAGAGGCTGGAAATAACCATACACACCACCACAAGGCAGAAGCAAGAACCAGGAAATAAATACATACGTACACACACACTCCATAAATGTGATGATTTTTAAATAGAAAATTCTTTACTTCCAAACCCTAGACCCCAGTAGAATTACACAGCTCTGAGTAATTTTCAACTTCCTCAGCATCATGAAAAAGAGAGTCGTAAGTTCAAGGGGGAACAGGTAGAAATTAGAGAATGTATTTTACTTGCTGGTACCACAGTTGGCAGATATGAACTGTACATGGCCAAACGGATCAGCTTAAAATTCTGCATCATTCAAAATCCTCAGCCCGGAGAGGACTTCTCTTGGAGAGAAATCCAAAGAAGGAAATCAGATTAACTTATTAAATTCTTAAAACACATGAAATTCCTTTGACCCATTTAACTCCAGAAAAGGCCTGGCACTTTGTACAACCCCTTAGGCAAGATCTTGCATTTTAAATTTTGAAAGGAGAAAATAAAACATTCTTATTAGTTGTTATTATATCATGCCTTACCAAGATAACCAGTGTGAACAGAAAACACTCTTAAACTGAGCAGATGCTAACCCATGCTTCTCAAAAGCATACACACAGGTTGGAAATTTTAAAGGATAATAAACCTGTAAGATGCTCAGATCTCACTGAATTAAATGAAAGTTTGGCATCCAACTCCTCCAGATTGCTTTGAAAAGTCTATGTTGAATAACTGCTAATAATAAACAGAAAATCTATTTTTTAAAAAAATCAAGCTGTCCAGAAGTATTTCATGAACAGAAAGGAATTCAATGTAGACAAGTTCATCTCAAATAATTCCACAACCTCTACTCAACTCTGCACACCCGATAAATAAAAGACAAGAGCAGACTTTTCAAGTGGCTTAATGTGTATACCTTTCCATGACAAATCAAAGAGAGATCAGTTTTTCTAAGCCCTTATATCTTTGCCATACAGCAGAGTCCCCTGGGTAACAGAAACGTCTGTCGCCAACTTTTCCATTATTTACATATTTAGCATGCCACAAGTTATCCTAGCCATTACAGCTGTCAAAAATTATTATTACTGTAACTGAACTTTATGTTTGCAAATGATAAAACAAACATTAAGTCAATATTTACAGAAGACAGGTGAATTTGATTCTTGAATTCCTGAACTTTGTCTCTGAAGGAAAGTTGTTTAATATATTCAGAGAGCTTCCAGTCCCCACAGAAATAATAATTCTTAGTGAAGCTTTCAATTCACTTTTCATGCAAAGCTATTTAATTTTATTATGAAAATACAAAAAATAAAGACATAAACAACATCTGAGTTAAATAGAATCATCTGGCATATATGACTGCTTTTCTAGATTTCATTTTGAAATTATTTCATGAAGCAATATGCAAAACAAGTTAAAATCACGGGGCACGTCACTTAAAAAGATATTAGAAACTTTTACAATGCCAGAAGTTTTCTTCATGTTGCTGCCAAAGATCAAAGTTGGTCAGATCCTCTGTTTAATAAACTGAACAGAGCAGGAAGTTTCACTGCCAGACCCCTGCACACTTATGCAGCAAAATCATGGAAAGAAACACTCTGCTCCTGCAGCCAGATCCCAAAGGCACTCACAGACATACCTGTGGGCAACTCAAATGCAAACTTCAGGGAAACTGGGGAAGGAACGTCCACCATGGACACAGGGCAAAGGCAGGAAAGGAATAAGTACAGCTTCGCAGGAATACTGGACTACAGCAGGGACCTCATTCCCAGCTCTTGTCTACTATTTATACCAGTGTAAGGAGAGTCTAAAATACCATCCATAGACTTCAATGGCATTTAAAAATCCACTTCATGCAGATGTGACTGTCACCAAGCACAAAGGCCAGGAGTTGTTGAACAATGATTTAAAATTTCTAATTATTATTACACAGCAATCTTAAGAATTATATAACAGCTCTTGTGTTATGCAAAATGAAAAACTTTTATCCACTATCATCTGAAAAATGCCACTAAAAACACATAAGAGAAGAGCTATGGGGAAACTTTTTGTCTATTATTACAATCTCCTGCAAGTAACTCTAATAAGTCACATCGGACTGAGAAATTCTCAGCTCTAGCAAAATGTTAATTAAATATAACACAGATTTAAGAAGTGAGAACAGTAAGTACTTCAGATATTTTGCAAAATATTAAAAGATGCAGAATATTGGCACTATACCAAGCCCCTGTCTCACAATTGCAGGGCCAGATCAGCAGGCATCTCAGTTCTGTAAAGATCCAGATGTGCATCAGGACTTCCCGTTTCTGATTCTCTACTTCCCAGAATTACAGATGCATACATCTGAATAATGACGTATTTCTAAATGCAAAATAATGCACTAGAAATATGGCATTAAAGAATTGATCTGTCTCCATTGATGAAGCATCTAATTTACGTTAAATGACTATGTTTATGAAACAGCTTCAGGATCCATTGTTTTTAGCATGATAATTCATCAAATACAGTTTAGCTTTCAGGAATTTAAGCAGAGAAGTTAATTAACAATAATTTTCAAACTGCCAAAAGCTGCTATAAGTCCAGTAAGTATTCTAGATATATATGAGCACTAAAGAAATAAATAAAAATATACTGATTCCACATCACTGAGCTTATTACTAAAATTAATTAAGCAATATTTAGTTGGATATTTTTATCATCTAGAATAGTTAAAGGCAACAGTAGCCTCTGGAGATGCAAATATTCCTTTTACTTTCTATTAAAATACTGACCACAGTGATTTAATTAAGCAGCACATGCATCTCTAGCTTCCACGCATTTTAAGTAAATATCATGCTGGACAGTAGCTACCAAGTTGAAATGAGTTCTTGGAGTATGACAAAGTAAAACAAGAAGAGTAAACCAAAGCAGTGACCAACTTTCAAGGTTTTCACGTGATTTAGTAAAACTGTATTTGGACAACCTACTCAGGATGGAAGAAAAACCAAAACCGGCAAAATCTGTGCCTGAGCATAATCTGGCAAAAATATTTATTAAGAGCAAAAAAAATGTTATAACACAATACCGTGAAACAATACAGCAACAACAGCTGTAATTTTCCACTGAACATGTACTTTTTATCACTGTGTATTCCAGATAATTTTTCTTTGCTTCTAAACCTAAAGATGCTGTGGCCTTTAACAGTATTTACAGTAATTACCTTATTGGGTCCAAACCCTCTTCACAGAATCACACAATGTTAGGGACTGGAAGGGACCTCAAGAGATCATCTAGTCCAATCCCCCTGCCAGAGCAGGAACACCTAGGTCAGGTCACACAGGAACACGTCCAGGTGGGTTTTGAATGTCTCCAGAGAAGGAGACTCCACAACCTCTCTGGGCAGCCTGTGCCAGTGTTCTGTTACCCTCACTGTGAAGAAATTCTTCCTCACATTTATGCAGAACCTCCTATGTTCCAGCTTGCATCCGTTGCCCTTTGTCCTATCATTGGATATCACTGAGAAGAGCCTGGCTCCATCCTCATGATACTCACCCTTTACATATTTATAAACATTAATGAGATCACCCCTCAGTCTCCTCTTCTCCAAGCTAAAGAGACCCAGCTCCCTCAGCCTTTCCTCATAAGGGAGATGTTCCACTCCCTTCATCATCTTTGTGGCTCTGCGCTGAACTCTCTCAAGCAGTTCCCTGTCCTTCTTGAACTGAGGGGCCCAGAACTGGACAAAATATTCCAGATGCCTTATACAGTCTTCTCATGCAAGCAAATCATTATTAAAGGCAAGATCCTTTTTCACACCAAGAACCTTTTCACTGTTAAAAAAAAGACGACTTGCAGTAGAGAATGGGTGTAAAACTAAACAACAAATAATCTATAAATTACTCTGAATTAAAGCAAACATTGTTTCAGGATACCAAGCAAACAAACAACAAAAAAAAGTTTAGCCATTTGAGTAGGATTATTACAACGAATGAACAGTACTTGTCTAAGCATTACAAGATTGTATCCACAAAGCACATGTATTCTCAAGCTAAAATTAACAGGGCAGACATGATGGAAAGAAAAAAATACATGTGTGTGTTTATATGTATAAAAAATACACACGTAATAGAGATACACCTTATTCTCTGGATAGATCTCCTGCTTTCTTATCCTACCACTATGCTATGATCAATTTAACAAGAGAGAGTGCATGGCTGAAACAGTATCTTAAATCACAATCATCATTTTCCTAGTTGCAGTTACCAGCATCTCTGAAATGTGTAAAAAAAATCTGTAAAACAAAGACATGCAATAGCAGGTGAGAATGGCTTCCAGCTTAGCACAGCTCTTGAAGTAGTGCTACCAGATTTGCCGATGGGATGTTGGTAATTGGTTGATCCTGCAGGAATCTAAGTTGTTCTCTGTTGGAAATCACTTACATGCAGTACCAGGATGGGAAATGCTGCTAATTGGCTATGTCTATTCAGAGAATCTGAGCTGGAGCTGGCAGCCAAAGTAACTGGCAACAAGAATAGTGTTGGCTTCTGCATTTCCTAAGCTTTCCATCCAGGTCACGCTAAAGAGGAATGTATATGAATACCACTTCAGGATTATCAGAACACACATTTTACTTCTGTAGTCCGTGAAAAAGACATCATGTCAATTTTCCACAATTCATTTGCCATTATCAGAGTTTCTTGCGATTTCTCCCAGTGTAAATCCATCACTCAAACCCTTTTTTCTACAAATAATAAGCTGAAGGACAAGCTCTTATATCCCTTGGCTAAATTTTTTGCCCTTCAGTAACTAAAGGTCCATTGTCTTGTACTTCTGCACAGACCTACGTGTTTACATAGGTGGCTGCAGCATCTACAGCCTCAGGCAGACAGACCTAATCCAGAAGCAACATCACTACAAATTTCAGGGTTTCTCAGCAGAGCTACCTTGGGCACCCTGCTTCAGCCACGCAGCTGCATAGTTTCTGGAACAAACCTATTTTTTCTTTTTTTTTCTTTTTTTAAGGAAATGCACATCTGTATGAACCTGCTCACGCAACTATAACTTACTAGAGAAGGAGAGTGACAGATGGTTACAAAATTAGAAGGATTACATCAGGAAAAATTGCTTTTTTGAGATATAGGTTCTTAGGCAGAACTGCTGAGGCAGAATAAAAGGTATGAATAATTTTAAATTATCTTTGCCTCCCAGGAGGCTGGTTTTATGTGACAGAGTATGCCTGGGGTACAAAGCTGTGACTGCCACAGCTGAAGTGCTGGATTTAATACAGTTACCTGAGACACCAAAACCTCTGAACTCAGATTTCAGTGTGGACCAGCGTGGGTACAAGAGAATTGTACAACCACACAGGACCCCATAACTGCTGCTACTCTGGGAGCCCTGAGCTACTGCAGGTACACCAAACTAGGCTGGTAAACAGTGCAAAAAGAGTTTAAGGCCAACAGAGAATTGTGAGGTTTGCCTTAAATCATACCCAACCGCAAGAGCTGTCTGACCTCAGCCACGCATGTCTCCACCACCCTACCTGCTCCTCTGGTGAATTCTCTGTCCCTGGACAACTGCAGCCACTTGCCACCATCAAAAGTCACAAAACAGTCTGATTAGCAGCAAGAACCTGGCCACAGAAGCTGCATTTAAGATGTCAAGATTAAGGCGATTACAGCGGGAGTCTACTGAAACTGTGAATTTAAACACAAACGTTAAACCAGTAAAATTACATGTCAGTAGGTGTGATAACTGTCAGATGGAGGTGGAGGGAGGGAAGCAAAAGAGAGCATAGATAAAAAGTACATCTTGGGTGTTCTACTAGAATGATAGAAGTAAGTGATACAGAACTGAGAACTGAGCTCTAAGGATGACCTAGGTGAAGAGAAATATACAAAAATCATACTCCCCATATGACTTGAGAACTTGGCAGCTAATTTTCAAGATTAGATAAATAGTCTTTGAGCAAAGTTTTTTGGTTGTTTTGGGTTTTTTTTTTAAATTCTTATTAAGAAGTGATACTGTGGTAGTAGTTAGTAATTCACAAGATTATTACACATTTACATGGCAAGTGCTCTAAATACGTCAAGCTTTCAGTCTATAACTCTTTAGATAGACACGTACAATCAGAGCAACAGGTCACGGTCACCTGTGCAGATCATATATGTAATCCTACAGCACATATTGGTTTAGCGAGTGTCCTTCAACACACAATGTAAAATAGACATAGGCTGCAATATTTGAAAGAAAGATGTTTGAAAGACCTTTTATGCAGTCACATGGGTTTAGAAAAGGGTAAACATTTAAAAGTATAAATTTACATACGGGATTCACAGACTGCAGAATAGTCTGTTTGGATCAGAAAAGGCATCACACAAAAAAATCAGCATTGGTAATAGCATTGCAACTCTTTTTATTCTGCACAAGCCTTCAAAGTATACATACACATCTTCAGGAACAGTCTCAAACACCTGAACATTGGAGCATAACAGAAAGCTGTATGTGGAGTAGCCTTTTTATGTGTGTGAAATTGTATAAAGATGATAAAAAGAGGTTAGAGGAAAAGAGGATTGCCAAGGTGAAAAGCAGGCATAGAAATTAAAGAGATAATCCACTTTATTTCTGGTATTTGCCATATTCATGAATTTCAAGCCAGTTCAGAAAATAAGGAAATGTATGACTGCCAGATCCAAGAGTTGCCTTTCTTGTTTTCCCCTCATCACTTCAGTTAACCTATTTACACACGTGGCCTGTTAGGACAAATGTAGTTGCTGCAAACTGAAATATTCAGGTCCTATACCTATATTAGTTGAAACATCATGATCAAAAGTGTCAACTTCCCGAGCAGTCTAACTTCTGGCTTCTTTATGAAAGGACACAAGAGGTATAAGTAGTGTTACATTCCTTAAAAAACCCACAAACAACTAGGCTCACACCCTACTCCGGAAGAAAACTTCATTCAAATACCCAAGCTCCCCGAAGGCACAGTGTTTAAGACCCCACTCTACACCTCACATTTAGGCACCTTATAATTCAGCTCAGAGCTTCTGGATTACCACGCACTTGCACCCAATGAAGCATCCATGTTCTGCTCCTGGAAACACCACCAAAACCAAGACTCTCCAGAAACTTAGCCCAGTCACATAAGTATTGGCACATTACTTGGAAATGAGAGATACTGAAGATGTCTACTAACAGGGAGGCACTAGTACATCATAAAACTATAGGCCTGCTAGTGAAAAAGCAACAGCATCAATCTTTTACTTCACGTTTCATGCCTAATCTTTTTGCTTGTTGTGATGACAAAAGTTGCAAAAAATTTCTGCTGTTTATGCTTAAACACCTTATTCAAGTTCCTGCCCTGGCAGGTGGCTGCAGCCTGCCCGTACCCGAGGAAATGGAACTGCAGTTATCCCATCAGATGTCTCGCTATGGTCTGAAGTCATCAGTCCCTGTGCACTCCTGCTACAAGGACAAACGAGTTCACTAAAATAGCTCTAAATCTTATTCTCAGCTGAAACAAAAAGCTTCCATTGGGCAACTGTTTTACCCCTTTCTGGACAGGAGGTAGAAAGAGTTCAAACCTCTCTTCCACTTTATTATTCCCAAGCTCGTATCAGACGTGCCATCAAGAAGACTCATTCAATCAACAGAAAATCCCAGTAAACTTAATTCTCCATTACCTACAGGTTTAACAGCAACACATTTCAATTCTCTCAAAGCCTTATCATAATCAAGATCTGACACAGTACTGCCTGGTTATTACTAGATAGGAAGAAAAATAACGTAAGGTAAGTCCATTATTTGTTCCCTTTAAACATTCCTTACTGCTGAGGGGATTTCCCTTCAGCTTGTTAAACATACGAGAAATTCTGTGAACCTTTTGGACTTGAAAATGTTTATTGCTCTCATTCATTTCCACTTAGTCAGTTCAGAACATTCAAGTACCTGTCATCTTCTGGAGAATCAAAGGAAACTGTAAACAGAAACATTAAAATACAAATATTTCCAGAAGGACTCCTGGAATAACTACATTGACACTCTAAAACTGGGGAGGGAATTAAATGTTCTCAGGATGTCCCAACTGGAATACTTTTGAATTCCGGGGAAGAAAAATTCTTAAGGACAACTAATACCCAATCTTGTAGACAGAGCTAGCAAATATTAATGTTTGTAAGCACTTCTCCTATGCTACCGAAAACATAAAACTTGATTAGAAACTCCAGAATAGACAAGCTTCTAGCATGAAACACTTAAGAAGACGAAAAAGACTTCTGAACAGATGCTGGATGAATTTACATTTCTTAAATTTTGTCTGTCTTTAATCACACACAGACCTGAATTCTCCTCTCTATTTCACACTGTATTACCATTTACACACATAGACAATAGGCATAAAAGCACTTTCTAAAACAGGGCATCTTCGGATGCATCCCAGTACAATTTAAATGCAAAATGGCCTGGGATGAACAAATATCAAGTATCTCAACAATCCTTTTCAATGTCTTGATTTTAAATGGCTTCTAAAAGAAACTTAGCAGTATTCAATGAACAGTTTACAAAGAATCAGGCTCAGTCATGAAAATACATAGAAGTTTTCTGTTACAACAAACCACTAATAACCACAAGAAGCAACTACATAAATTGAACTCAAAGGGCAAAATACAAATTCATGTAGAATTGCAAGTTATCTGCTGTGCAACTGGTCTGTTCTGGTTTTACGTCAACTACATGTTTTATAATCAATGAAAAGCAACAGAAAATCTAATTAACTGTATTTTGACTTGAACAAATCTTTGATGTAAATTAACTACTATTAAAAACAGACTTTCAAAAATAATTAAAACTCTATCTGTAAGAATAAAACCATATTTTCAGTTGATTTGGGGGGTTGTCCTTTTTGATACAAATATTTTAAATGTCTTCTGTTGCAGTTCATCCAGCCATGACTGCACAAAATATAAATCACTATTTCATGGATCCACAGCTGCTCTTGTATGTCACGATTGGCCAAGTGATCCTCTATAATAATACCTGCTAACTCTAAACAGTCTGGAAGAAAGATAAAAGAGGGTACAGCAATGTATTTTACCCAATGTCACTAAGCAGATAGTTAATTCCTCCCACCCCTCGATTAAACGAAAGAGCTTATTTCTTGATAAAGACACCTTATTTAGTCTAAAAGACACGAATATCTTGATGCGTACGTGTATCTTAAAAATCCAGAAAGAAAAGTGTTTTTTATAAAAGAAAAAAAAAAGAGATGATAATAATGTTGTACTCTGGGGCCCCCAACACAAGAAGGACACGGACCTGTTGGAGCAGGTCCAGAGGAGGCCACGAAGGTGATCTGAGGGCTGGAGCACCTCTCCTATGAAGACAGGCTGAGGGATTTGGGGTTTTTCAGCCTGGGGAAGAGAAGGCTCTGGGAAGACCTTATAGCACCTTCCAGTACCTGAAGGAGTCTAGAAAAAAGCTGGAGAGGGACTTCTTAAAAGGGCATGTAGTGATAGAACATGGGGTAACAGTTTCAAACTAGAAGAGGGAAGATTTAGGTTAGACATAAGGAAGAAATTCTTTGCTGTGAGGGTGGTGAGACACTGGCACAGGTTGCCCAGGGAAGCTGTGGCTGTCCCCTCCCTGGAAGTGTTCAAGGCCAGGTTGGATGGGGCTTTGAGCAATCTGTCTAGTGGGAGGTGTCCCTGCCCATGGCAGGGGAGTTGGAATGAGATGATCTTTAAGGTCCCTTCTACCCCAAATCATTTTATGATTCTATGATAGTGCTGATGAATTTTCTAAACATTATTGGAGAATGACAGTTGTAAAAAGTACAAGGACTGCTGATACAGAGAAACGCAAACAAGAGGCTGTGGACAATGGGGAGAAAGAGACAAGACAGACAAAAATGAGATCCAGTAGGACCAAAAGAAAAAAAGATAGGCAGAAGAAAAATGAGAAGAATAAGAAAAGCTACCAGCAGGATGCATTATTAGAGGAGGGAACACGAGAAGGATATGCATTTGCTAAGAGGTCTGCCATGTATGTGTTGTTATGAGGCAACTGCAACAGCACCCCAGACCAGTGAAATTCAGGTTTGTTTGGTTTCAGCAAGAGTGAACTAAAACCATCAGCAACATGCTTGTATTATTTAACAGCTTCTTTCAGCTTCTTCTTGCCATGTTCCCTAAAGTCCAAATAAGGGATAAATTAAATCTTCTGAAGAATATTCAGTTCTGAAGCATGCTGTCATCTGTTCCCCAGTGGGAATTTGACTTCATTAGCAGACCTGGAGGGCATGCTGCAAGAGACTTCCATTTTTACAGCCTGCTACACAGAGTGGGGATTTGATCAAGTAAGATCAGCATATGGGGAAGCAGGGTAATGTTGCTGAATGGCTGAGTTCTGTCTCTCTCTGTAATTTGTCTCAGTAATAATGGCGATCGGGATAACAGTTTTGTGTAAGTGAACCACAGACACTCATCCTGCTGAAACATCTCTGTAGACCCAAAGAGGATATTTTGTGCAAATTCCAAAAAACTACTGGAATCTACGAGCCATAGACTGTATGAAAATATATAGTCCATCAAATTAACAAATTGTTTTCTTTTTTACCAATAAGATCAACTCCCAGAGAGCAACATGATAACAGCTCAGCTCTGAGACAAGTCTTTCATGTGACCTATCAGGATAACATTAGCTACTGAATAGTTGTTCATTAGCTAGTAAACTATGAATGTTCAGCAAACCTTTACACTGCAAAACTGATCTGGGGTACTCACAACAGCTGGTGTTGCTATGCTATTACGTTAAAAGTGGGATTTAAAAGTAGAAGAGTCATTGATAACGTATGCTGTGAACACACTTCGCTCTCCTGAAACTAATTGAAACTAGAAGAGTTTCCAAGGAGAAGATCCAATTTATCCCACCAGCAAGAAGAGGCAAGCATTCAGTGATAAAGCACTAGCATGAGTATACACATGTACTCAGGTTTGGGCTTGGAAATTGAAGGCAACAGCCTTCACCTGCAGAGAGGTTTTTGAACACGTTGGCCCCATTTGCTAGTTTTAAAAATGTTTCTTTCCTTTATACAGGACCACTGCACCGCAGGCTTAAGAATCTACCACTTACATGTTTACACCTTCACAAAGATAGCAAGAGGCTGGAAGAAGTTGCTTCTTTCTCCCTTACACACCTTTATAAATCTGGATGTCTAAATATTAGTTTCTCAGAGCAACACTCGTTCAATATTTGTCTTATGCAGAGAACTACATCCAGCAATCTAACCAAAATCTTTCCCAAAGAAAGAGATGTAGTTATTCATAACACTAAAAAGATTTGATTCGGACTTCAAAGAAATTTTTTCCTCACTTGACCTAGGCTTAAAATGCACTGGGAACACTTACTTTCATTCTAACTCTAATGCTTGCTGTGAACCTGCAACTCATTCTCTTCTAGTGAGATTTTCTTTTGTTTCAACTGAGTACGTACACAATTGGCTGAATTATGTGTTTTATATCTGAAACTGTAATCCTGAGCAGTTGCAAAGGTGTCTACATGTCTTAAATTGTATCTTAAATTCTCCGTGTGTCTAAAACTCCATTCCTTCAAACGCCCAGAGCTGTCAAAGACTGGGCACTACTATACAGCCTAACATCTATTTTGATATTGCTCTTCAATGATTTAGACCTTATAATGTAAGTTTCTGACAAACAGATTTAAAAGAAGCCCCTATTCGTTGGCCAAAACACATACAATATTAAAACCAGATTTGATAGAGACCAACCAATGACACCTTTTTGCTAACCATTTGTTTTGCAGAACATTCTATTCAGTTTTTATTTAATTGGTGCCTGCTCAAGACATTTAATCGGCTGAAGAGATTCAATGAGGCACAATAAAAATTTAAGATTAATGTTTAAACTTCAATTTATAGAGAAGAAATAAGTAAGTTTTCAACAGTTTCTATCATTTAGAGAGAAGACTCTGCAACCAGCCCAGATCAGAAAAAAAAGAAATGCTATCCCAGAGAAAAGGAAGTTTAAATCATAGAGAATAAAGATTTAGGAAAAAATATGACCGCATTTTTAAAAGAGGTGCTCCTATTCTGAAAATTAATGACAACAGTGAGAGACATTGTTTATTTTGTCTAATAAAGACAACTTGAGGTTTAAGAACAGTGCAACCTGACAGTCCCACAAAATACCCCTAGATTCCAAAAGTCAAAATATCTTTCATCTATTTCATGCTTCATCATTACCAGTGAGCTGGACACAGCCCACTCTCATGGCTATATTATGCTCCCTAGGTCCTTCTGGGCTTTATGTTGTTTATTAAAACTGAATGTCTTATTAAGCCACCAAATAGGAAGCAATTAGCCAGAGACAATATGAAGAATAATGGAGAAACAGACTCTTTAATATATATGTCAAAGCTTTAGGTAGACATATGATGGCTCTTGGGACACAACTTTGGAAAATGTAATTATCATTCATAAGTTTAGATTCACATGTTTCTTTCTAGAATCGAGAACATTCAAAGGTCACTTTTGAAATCATCATGGAGCATATCTCTCATTACAGTCTGTGACACAAGTTACGCTTTCCCAGTAAACCTGGGGAAAAGAAAATACACCCCAAAGAACAGCAAGGTAATAAAATCTGACAATCTGACAATAAGAGAAAATTTATCATTAAAAAAAAAAAAATCTAATAATGGCTCCTAGCACTTTTTAATCACAGATACTGAACCGTTACATCCTGAGGAACATGGCTGGTTTTAATTATTTATTGGGAGTTGATGGTTTATTTGGAAGAAAATGCAATTATATCCTGACACTTTAATCACTATCAGTTTGTTTTGTTCCCCTGCTACAGCTAAGAGGAAGGTTACCTTCCTATGGAAATTCTGACATTCCTATAATTGGTTTTGCAACTCTTCCAAGACAATGAAAGTATTCATATTATTAAATTAGCACAAAAAATGGAGTTAAGATATTATTAAGATTGATGGCTCATAACACCAATAAACCAAAGCTCAAACAGATTAAATTTCTTTTCTCCTTTCCTGTTAGATGCACGCTATATATAGTCTTTCAGAAGCAAAATCTCCACTGACATCAAAGATGGAAATGAAGCACAGTCCTTTAACAGACCCATTCAAACAGTGCCAATATCCAGGAGTGGGGGGAAGAGTTTAGGAAAAAAATAATAAATAACTCAAAGACTAGCAAATCAAGGGCTCATAGGATGGATCAGAGCCCTGATCCTCTGAAGCCAAAGGGAATTTTGCTAAATTTAGCCTTCAGGTTAGAGGCTTGTTCTTGCCAATTGATCAAAACCAGGAAAAATAAATTACATACTCAAAAATGCTATGGAAAGCTTTGGCTAGTTTCAGTATTCAGAATATTTAGTGAAATATTCCCATAAACAGCTGAATCAAATATTTAGCTTCAAGATCAAGTTAACTCCTTCAGCAGAAATTCTAACATTCATACATAACCTGGTGATGAACCTGCTTACCACCCTTCAAGGAGCATTACACATGTAGCTGTAGAAGTGCAAGGGGAGAAGAAAGGAAAACACCATAAGCAGTGGGGGTAGTTCATAATAATATCATTTAGGCTGACTTCAGCACCCATACAACTGCACTTTCATCCTTCTACTGTGTTGTCCAGGGACTTTAATAAACACTAAGTTATTCTGCAAGTGAGAGGCAATCCTGGTTGATGGGGCTCTGAGCAACCTGATCTAGTAAAGATGTCCCTGCTCACTGCAGGGGGTTGGACTAGATGACCCTTGAAGGTCCCTTCCAACCAAATACATTCTGTGATTCTGTGGTTATCAGGTCACTTCTAAGTGACCTGAATGTGGCTTGGCCATCACCGAGCCCAAGCTTCACACGACAGTTTTCAGCAGGACTGATGCTCTCACTCCATGCTGAATGAATGGTTACACAGCTGCTGGCCAGCATGGAGCAAGCTCAGGCCTCTCCAAGGCCTCTCCAACCCTGGAGAGGGTCCCTTCCACACTCTCTGAAGAGCACAAATATCTTGCAGATATCAAGTGCCAGCGCTTAGACACCACATCTAAGAAGAGGAATGTACATTTGTTCCACCCCCCTCCCCCCAAGAGTCTCACCACACCATTGTATAGCTCAAGCAAACATTACAACACGTAACCGCTTATCTCTACCAGAGCCATGCTATGTAGCCTTAAAGGCTTATTTATGTCAATCAACACGGTAAGAAGTAATCTGGGGATGCAGGAAATTGGATGGTCCAGATGCTCAAACAAAGCCTAGCTTCCTAAAAGCAAACAGTATTTGGACGGTCAATAGTTATGTCAAATACAGCAAAATGGAGAGTGATTTTAAGTTCTCGATGTAGGATTTGGAGATAACAGAGGAAAACACATGTTGGTGAATCCATCAACAACAGAGCCCCTTGTGCCAACCCACACAGTATGAACTATTCAAAGAGAACTGACTTAAAACACACTTATCTAATACTGAAATGGCAACAGGTAATTCGAAGAGAAAGATACACTTGTTCGAATTATCCCCCACAGCTCATTAACTACTTCACTTCGTGCCCTGGGAGTTTATCAGTGCTGTAGAAGACATTCATTGACTTCTATTTTCCCTTCTGTTGCCAAAGCACACCAAGGTTAATGCAGTTACTCAGCACCTCTGATGCAGCCAGGACATTTGACTGGAAAACATATACACTTGAACAAAGCAAGTATCAAATTGCTTAAGGAAGTAGTGACAAGAACTGTTTTCCAAGTGTCACACTTATTAAATGACAATGACAATTCTGCTCTTCATTTCCTGTAAGGGCAAAAACTAACAAGGAGCTGAGCATCTGCAGAACCCAAATAAGTGCAGTCACAGAATCAGACAACAGCCCCCAAAAAGCCATCAAGTTGTTGAAGCACGACCTCACAAAACTGCTAAACCTGATCTATGGGACCTTTTACCAGAAAGAAAGGTCTTCTTCAGGTTGCCATGTGAATTCTTCAAACTACTTTTCTGGGTTTTTTCTGGGTCACATTTGAGACCTGAACTACAGGGACTTTCACGTTCAGTCCCTATGCTGCACAAGTCTTCTGGGAAGGAAAAAACAAAACCAAAACCAACTACCCAAAAAACCACAAAATAAAAAACCCAAACCCTACGCACACAGAAAGGAAAGCAACTCCTTTAAACAAACCTGGCACCTTTTTCAATATTAAGTGTACCATACTGCCTAATTTAGGAAGTTAATTCCCCCATAATAGTTGAGAATGCACCCTTTCCCCTAAGGAGATCTAACACACTGTCATATGCTTATTTGTCCACTATCCTAGGCCTGATCCACTTGCATACAGCCTGTTCAGGTGAAATTACAGGATTCCACTCACTCGTTTTCCAGTCTTTGTGCAAATTAAATACATCAGGTTTTCTTAACACATGCACTACAAACATTGTAAACATGCACAACTGATAATCAATTATGAAGTTATTCTTAAAAGCTAAGTTAGCTTGGGCTAGGTGGCTTTCCACTGAAGTTTAACACTTCTTTCCTGTGGGGAAAAAAAAACAAACCAACCTTCTTTAACACAAATCACAGCTATTCCTTGCACCTGAAAATATGATTTGAAATATACTGCAGGCCTTCATGGAAATCCCAGGGTAGGAAGAGCAGGAAATCAAATTCTGATAATTTTAATTTTTTTACCCCACTTAGTCACATAAATCTTGTGCCATCAGACTCACTTAAATCCATTATCATATCTGCTTTATCTTTTAGCATCATTTTTTTCCTCCTAGCTTTTCATTTTTGAATACAACTTTACATTCTACTTTATTATTGCTCTTACTAGACAAGACGATGGTATTACAAGGTACAGGCAATTTCTCACAATCTGATTTTGGTATTTCCAGGCCACCAGTTCCTGATGTGATATAGTGAGCTCAAAACACAGACAAACAGTGTAGTAGAACAAAATATACCAACCTTGCAAAGACAGACATTTTCTAAACTAAATATTGTTATTGTATCATGTCTAGTGTAAACCACTAGATCTAATTCCAGCAAATATTGATACGTATCCATTTGCCTGATTTAGATTAATGATTCTCATACAAGCTTATTTCCTCTGTTTGCTAATACACTAAAACATTAGAAATATTTAAGCTTATTCCCAACTGAACAGCATGAAATATCTAGGTCATTCACCTGCATGCTGTTCCTTAATTACGTAGCTCTTGGTACTCCCACTGAAAGAATACAGACCGTTATAAACTAACAAGTAAACTGCTGAAATAACATGCACTGATGAACTCCAGTGAAGAGGTTTTTCAATCCAATTCAAGCTTTAATTTAAAACTGAGATCAGAATAACAGGGATAGACAGAGATAGACACTAAAAGAAGAAAAGCCAAATCTATATGCTACAACATGGCTCTCTGCTTACAGATGATGACATGTATTTTTGGTCTAAATGCTCTCATACTATGAAATGGACTGTGCCATTAAGTTATAAATTTCACCAATGAATTTTTTTTTTATATTCAGTGCCTTCTAATACCTAATGAACATAGATTAACATAATTACAGCATGAAATTATTAAATGGTTAACTGAATGCAAAGTGCAAGGGTAGAAACTAAATGAAGTATTTGTACACAGTGAACTGACAAGACGGTATTTATTTGTACAACTATTGATATTTTAGATGTCTACCACAACACCAACAAGCTTCTATGAACTGATGTGTTCCAAAGACACAAAAGACCTCATATGAGAAAAATTTCCCACTTGACTCTCCTTGCATCCATTTTATTAATGTGACACCACTCACATCTGTGAAGCCATACTATCATATCATCAGCAAAAGAATAATCAAGATACTGATCACCACCAGAAACGGAACACAGTCAGAACCTTAAATTCGCCCATTAATCTCCTAAAATCTAAAGTTTGCTCCTGAACTCTGATCCAAAGCTATTCTTGTAATATTTTTGGTACAGTTCAAAGTCAAAGAAGGATAAGACCTATTTTCTACACGTACTTCAAAGTTCGCCCAAGCTGGCTCTCTCAAGAGATCAGTGCTCCCTTTTCTTTTCCCTTTTTGATCAGTATGATGAAAATTTTCAGTCCCTCAGGTTTAATAGATTATTCCAATGCAGTTGTCAGCCACTTACTTGTTTTTTTTTATTTTAAATATTCTTTTCATATGGAATGAATCTTTCTTTTACTTTCCTTGAATTCAACAGATCCAGAACATCTGAACAAAACCCATTTGTGAATTTGGTTTGAAAAACCGTGAATTTGCCTTCATATTAATGCATCTGTATTTTGCTCTGAAAATATCTGGGGCAACTTCAGGCAGCCTTTCAAAAATATGGTAGTCCATATGGCAGAACAAACGTCAGGAGAGAAAACTAATTCTCTTGTTACTGCCATTTAGTTTCACTTGTGGCTAAATGAAAAAGTAACAGAAGGTTACTACAGCACCCTGTTTTGCTGAGATTGTGTGCCTCCAAGCCAGGAAACACAAAAGTAGCCCTCCTCTTGGTCTAATCACCTTATATTGATAAAGGGCTTCAAAAATACTATTCTCTTAAAAGATAGGATGTACCATCAAGCCAGTAATTACTAGTAAAAGCCATATGCTTTAAGAGCAGCTAAAAATCTAAACTACAGGATATAGTGAACAAGACAAGTACCATTAGGGCTCTATTGCACAAGGACAAGAACATGCAGGTCTGGAACACAGTTTATGTATTTTTCAGTGAACACACATCATTCAAAGCTCAGAAAATTCGGTAAGCAGGGATGGGAGCCCAGGTCTTCCCATTTGCAAATAAGCACCCTCACAACTAGCCACGTTTCCTCCTAGGCTGGGGCATTCATTACTTAAAACAGACAATTCTGCTCCAAAAATACATTTCACCTTGCTAAATATCTTACTCGCACTAGAAGAGTATCACTAGAAGAGTATATTTTAACTGATACACCAAAGCAAGCCTACATAGTAATAAAGCCCACTATCACCATTTACATAAATCAGTAAAGTAGTAGGTTTCTATAAAAGAGTAACACACCAACTTGCTACTTTTTTATTTTATTAATAATGATTCTGAGGCATTACATTTAAACTGAATGTGCACAAGACAGAAAAAACACACAACTGCAGGTTACAGGTGCAGCGCACCCCACGTATAGACTAGAGAAAAAGGTTTTACTGAGTGCTGCAATCCCGAGAAGGGTAAGCAGCTCACAGACACTAGAACTCTCCATTGTGAGAACGCTACTTGAATGCTATAGCTATAACAGATCTAACTGAACTGTGAATAAGGAGACATGGTGAGAAAATATTGGAGAGCCCTGAACAAGAAGGTGCATAAGACAAACCACTGTAGGAACTCCCATGCTCAAAAACATCCTCGAGGCTTAATACTTCAATTAATCTCTTTATGGGATTAAGAAGTAGATGCTGATACACCTTGGTTAAAGATGACTGTCTTTTCTGAGCCCATGGAGAACCCCACACCAGAGCAGGTGGATACCTGAAGGAGGCTGTGATCCCGTGAAAAGCCTGCACTGGAGCAGGCTCCTGGCAGGACCTGTGAACCCATGGGGAGAGGAGCCCACGCTGGAGCAGGTTTGGTGGTAGGGCTTGTGACCCCATGGGGGACCCACGCTGGAGCTATTTGTGATGAACTGCAGTCCCTGGGAAGAACCCACAATGGGTAAGTGTGTGGACGACCGTCTCCTGTGGGAGGGACCCCATACCAGAAATGTGTGATGAACTGACCACAATCCCCATTCCCTGTCCCCCTGCATTGCTCAGGGGGGAGAAGGTAGAAAAATCGGGAAGAAGGGAGGGCAGGGGAGGGGAAGGTGTCTTAAGATTTGGTTTTATTTCTCATTATCCTACTCTGATTTGATTGGTAATAAACTAATCTTCCCAAGTCAAGTCTGTTTTGCCTATGATAGCAATTGGTGAGTGATCTCCCTGTCCTTATCTGGACCCATGAACCTTTTGTTGTATTTTTTCCTCTTCTGTCATGCTGAGGAGGGGGAGTGATAGAAGGGCTTTGCTGGGCACTTGGCATTTAGCCAGGGTCAGCCCATCACAACATAATAGCAAATATGTAGGAATCACTTGAGCTCGAGATAATTCCCCGCAGGTCATGAGCAAAGCAGATGGGTGAAGGCAGGTTCCCCTAATACAATCATGTCAATCAAATTCCCATTTCAACTTAGAGCAGCAAGAATTTAGGTGCTACTAAAGACCTGACTAGACAGTGAAATTGCATCTCCATCTCAAGTTTACCTCTTACTTGCTGTAAATATTTTCCTACACCAAGCAAACACTGGTAAAATAATATAATGCTACTCAGCTACTAAACTTCTCAGACTATGCTTCTAAGACTTATTAGAATAGCATTTGTGCCATTGGCATAGTTGTGTCCCTCACTAGAGGCAACTGCGTACGTTATCACCTTTTAATGGAAGCAGAAGTTTTAATGTTTATGATATTTTATGCAAGACATTTCATAGTTACAGAATGCAATCAGTAGACTTCTTTCCTTAAAGGCTTCATAAACATGGTATACACCTCAGAAGAAATCCTGCTGTATATGTTGTGTCAAATTTTTGTTACATTACGCTAACAACTGTTTCATAGCCCTTGAAAAAAAAAATTAAAATCCTTAGATAACCTCAAGCACAACTTAAAAGTTAAAAATTCCAGTGCTAAGGAAAAAATGTTTGGTACTTGAACTGCACAGATGACAG
The DNA here is from genome assembly GCA_028020825.1 of Podargus strigoides. Lineage (NCBI taxonomy): Eukaryota > Metazoa > Chordata > Aves > Caprimulgiformes > Podargidae > Podargus > Podargus strigoides. The sequence continues at coordinate 70,058,448 of CM051621.1, forward strand.
AGTAGGTAATTTTTCAGTAGATCCCCCATATGACATTTTGAATAAGATAAAAGCATACAGCTTGATTGGATTACTTCTGCCACTGGCCTTTCAGCCCTCCTGGACTTCTTTGTGGATTTATTAAAGGGTTTTTCTTTCCAGGGTTCAACTACAGACTTCACAGTATGTAGCATTAATCAAAATTTTGGTGTGCAACCTCCAGCCAGCCAGTCGTACTGAAACATTTGTCAGTCTCACCCTCCTGCTGAACCCAAGCAAGCTCACCCATTCAGGACTATCTGTAGGGCACAGGAAATCAAAGCATCTGGTCTTGAATGAACCCCCCTTCTTGGTCCAAATCTCTAAGGAAAAAGACTCCACTCAGTACCAGTGCTTTGCTTCAGGAAGGCTGCGGTTGATGTAAAGAACATGTCCATTAGCAGGAGGTACAGATCTGCTCCCAACTGCATTTTGCTTTCCCCTTTTCAAATTCCTCTCTCCGTGTCTCCCACCTCTCACAGACTTATGGAGGCACGACTGACCATGCTCAGCCCTCCTATTAACCCCATTAGAGACCTACAAAAGACAGACTCAGGTTCATCTGCCCGAAATAAGAAGATAACTGAAAGTGATTTCAGAAACAAACAACTAAGAGGCCCTGCACCATGACAGTGGGCTGCTCCAGGCTGTGATCCGTGCACAGCACAGAGTTCAGAGCATCACTCAGAAGGCAGTGGGGGCCAGCTGAAGACCAGCTCTGTTTCCTCACAATTTAACTACAGGTCGTCCTCAAGCAACCAGCCTGAAAGTCATGGTAGGCACCTAATCAAGCCAGAAATTGCTTCCCTGGTGTCAGCTCAGATGGAAAAAGGAACCTGCATGTCATCACCCCAAATAGGTAGCTAGAGTTATTTTTCTGCACCATGGCAACTTTAAAGTACTACACAAACAGAACAGCATGCATCCAAAAATTTTGCCCTGTAGGATTTCTCAGAGGACTTGGACTAGAAGAAAATCCCATCCGTAAAATTATGTTTACTGCATGAAATAAAGTTAGTATGAGATACTTCAGGCACCCTCCAGATACCAAACAGGGTATTGAGAACACCTTTGCTGAAGAAATAAAGGAAAACCAATTGTAGTGCAGAGATGTTGTAAACTAACATTTACACATGAATCATTAACACATTAATGACACATTGAGCTCTGGAGATGTCTGAATCCCAAATGAAACATTTTGGAAACTACTGTAATACTGTTCAATGTACTGTAACTTCCTACATTGCTATTTTACATAAGAAAGCGAATAGGATAAGGTGAAAGATAGTATAAAGTCATCACAGAAATCAAATTTGTACTCAGGTGGCATATTGTGTTCACTTGATTCTGCATTTCAAAAGGAACAGATGACAGCTGATTAATTCAGAGACAGGTGATAGATGTGATTAGAAGTGCTCAGTCTCCATACCCAAGTGACAGGGCAAGGAAGTGATTCTCAAGGAAATATAATAAACTGACAGAAAATATAATTTATGAATTTCTATTAATCTTTTCTTGCAAAAGATGACCACTCAGAGAAGTCAAAAAAGGAAATTGAAAACTCCTATTTATCATCCTTTCTTCCCTACACAGGGCAACTAGTCTGTGAAATTCATTGCTACAAGGTTATGCCCTAAATGACAACAGTAGAAGACATAAGTGGTCAAAGTAAAATTTTGTAATCAGTCAGAAGTAATGACAAACAGAACCCAAGCAGCAGCTAGTGGGGTCAGCCTTGTCACTTCATGAGTTTAGGGAAGAAGGTTTTTTCTATCTTGCCAAGGAATGTTTTTTAACCTTCTTTTCATGTTTCATTTTTGGTTTTCCTTTTTCTCTCATCTCCTGTTTAAGCCAGGATTTAGAGAGGACAAATTCAAACACTCGAGTTCAGTTAAGAAGCTCAAACATGATAAAAGATGTGCTTAAGTTTACTGTCTTCCCAAACTTTTTTTTAACACATTTATACATACATATATACACACACTGGATTTAGTGACTATAGACTTACTACCAGTTTCCACCAGTATTATGTTTAGGGGCGGGGGGGAGGTGGGATATCTTCTTATGAAGAGCATTTCATTTACGACACAATTATAATTTTACAGTGGGCGCGACATGTACAGGAGAATATTTTATTTTGTGACAAAGCATATTTACCATAAACACACTCTTTTTGCACATATCTCTTTTCCCCCAGGGCTAATAATTTCTTTAAGCATCTCTTCAAAGCAGAGATCCATCCCTGGATAGAAGCCATTCTGTTACAAAATGGAATCTAGAAAATAGAGCAATGAGGCTGAATTTCTGAAACGAGGGGAACTGGATTGCACTTTCACTAAAGAAAAGATTTCATTTATACCTATTTAGCTGTTTTATCTTGAATGCATCTTGCTCTATCTTCAGAAGAGCATGCTCCACTTCAGCATCTCACTACAACATATTGCCAAATTACCCATCTTTTTTCAGTTCAACTGTTTTTCAATTGAAAGTGATTATCTACATTTCCCTTCATTTTGATTTTCTTTCCTTTTTTTTTCCTGGATGGCTCATTATTCCCCTACTTTGCACATGAAATGAGCCTTCCTTTTAAACTGGGAATTATCTCAGCTTCCCAGAAAGGACAGAGTGTTCAGCCTGTAATGAACTTTATATGAACTACATTGAATAAGATGATACAATATGGAGCAGCAGGATTCAAAACATAAATATACCTACATACATTATTGGAGGTCAAAAATAACAAAGGTATTTTAAATATTAACAGCTGTGAGACGAGACTGAAAAATCTTCTGCTAAGAAAACAGACAATTTGACAGCACCAACAGGCTCAGATTATGCCAACCACAGTGAAGTACCTTCTGGAAGAAGTTAGGTGGGTGGGTGGGCTATTAACTGGTGATCCTGCGTGCCTGTTCTTTCTCTAGGCTACTCTGCTGCCCAGCAATGAGCAGAACAAAGCAAAAGCCATAAAGTCAGCCTCAGAGCAGTGTTTTCATGCACCTTTTAAAGCCTTCTAAGCTAGAAGTTGGGTCTAACAGTAGCCTTCCTAGCCTAAAAGCAGAATTGGTGGAGATGAAGCATAAACTGCCAGAACTGTATACCATAAATTGGCAGCATAAAACCAAGAAGGTACCTGGACACCTTGTTTCCCTATTTGACTTTTAAATACTCTGGGTACCTAACATGATGTCTTCAGGAGCACTCAAAACCAGCAAGATCTAACCAGCTTGTGTGGAAGACCAACTAAAACCTAAGGACAAGGCAGAGGGAGTTCAGTATCTGCCCCTTGGATACACAATGTATACCTCAAGAACAGTGCCTGTCACACTGCAGCAAGGCTGCACCCTGTCCTCTGCAACTGTAGGAGCCAGGCCAGTGGTAGGGCACAAATGATGGACCGCCACTTGCTAAGGCACAGGGAGCTGAGCGTGATGTATTTCATCTCTATCCTGGGCCCGTGGGCAAGGGGTGTGGGTCGAGGACCCAAGTGAGGCTGGTCAGGGCCATTAGGAACCTGACACCCACTTCAGGACCAATGCTGTCCTCTACACATGCATTACACTCCCCTCTCTCCACAGCAGCAGCTGCTCAAGAACCAACGTGGACCTAGCACAGCCCTCCTTGAGGACTGCCTCACCCATTAATGCACCCACACCCTCCCCAGCCAACACACAGCAGCAAACACCATCACTCTGTGCCTGGCTGGGGCGGTACAGGATGCTGTGGTCAGGTACAGTAAAAGACTGGACCATGCTGACACATGCCAAAAGGGCTACGGTGACTACCACTGAATAAACAACAAGGAACACATGCAAGCCACCCAAGAATCCCAGGTGTATTTTCTCAGCTTTCCTACCTGCTAGGCTACAGACTTGGGCTTCTTCTTGACAACAACCTAATGATGTTATAGCAGAGAGGTAGACAGACACAGCTCACATGTGCCATCAAGGCAACTTTTTCAAGTCACTACCGTACCAAGCCCAACCAAGGACATATGACAGTCATTATTTCCAGATATGTAACTTTGCAGATGATCAACATGATCAAACACTTCTCTGTTTTCCCTCCCTCTCCCAAAGATTTATGATTACCTCAGTTGTGTGTGTTTACTGACTTTTTCCAATAATGAATTCACTTTTCCTCCACTTCATTGGTATGATTTCTGATTTATAAGTACATTTTGAGCCCTATCAATCACTATTTTCCGTTTCTGCATTTAATATACACTAGCTGACTGTATATTTGCTGATTTCCTTCACTGAAGTGCCAGACCATAGCAAGTCAAACGCTCTAAATACCTCCATTGCATTAACAACACTACAGTTACAAACCAAACGTGTTATCTCACCAGAAGAGATAAAGTGAGTGTAATAAAATCTATTGTCTATAAACGCATGCCAATCGACAACAATTATCTTATAACTTCTTTTAATTTTGTATTAATTGAGTCTTGTAACAGGCTCTTCATTATCGTGCCTAGTTTAATATTAGTCTGACAGGCCTATAATTATCCTGGTCATTGAATTTACCCATATTAAATACAGCACAGCATTATCTTATTTGCAGTCCTCTGGAACCTACCGAATATTCTGAGATTTTTTGAAAATCAAAATTCTATTAATTTCTTCCTACTGTATATTTAATAGTGTGGTATTCACAATACAACTTATAAGTAATTTTCTTTATTTTTATAGATATAGATACATATGAAACCACACATACACCTTAATTATTTCTTTTAGTGAGACACTGCCCTCTCCCCCATTTTAATAGTTACTAGCTTCATCTTCTCATTATTTGCATTATTCTCACATAAATGTGTAACTAACTTCTTTGGTCACTTCTTCTCAATAAACACCACAAGCTACTGTCTTTATCAGTTTTTACCCTAAATTAGCAAAACACTTAAGCTTATGAACTTTTTCAATCACATGATGCAAGAAATTAAACTCATGAATTTTCTTTTCAAGAATTGTAAGTATATTTCAAGGTGAACAAACAAACAATTCAGTTTTTCAGTTATAAACTTGCTTCCTTGAAAATAAGCACATGTAATAGGGCTTTGATATACCCAGGACTCACAAACTCAAGTTAGTTAAGTTTCCTGTGTCATGTGTACAAAAGTATAACAAGGGGGAAAAAAAAGAATAAACATTTCCTTTAAAATTCTTACCAAAAATTTTCTCATTCCTTTTCAACATGAGATAAAGCTCTTTCATGAGCCAGATTAGATCAAGAACTGTTTCAAATTTTTGTTGAAACTATGATGAACTATGAGCATGTATCCCAACTACTTTGAAAGTAAGTGTTAACAAATAATCATATTCCATTCTTAAGCGGGGCGGGGGGAAGGTTTAAGAAATACTCAGGCATTATCCCACCAGTTTTCAAACTACCTAGTCACAAGCTATGATTTTTGTCTAGTTTAGACTAATTCCTAGCTGAGTTTATCAGGATCATAACCTAAATACATCAGCAAGCATTTATTAAACGAGATCTTTCTGCCTTTGCAGTCAAAGTTACAAGTAACAGAGAATTTCCTTTGTGAGGAAAGAGCAAAGCAGCAAAAACCATCAAAATGTTAAATTTACTGTCAAATGCATCAAATTCATAAACTGGAAACCAAAGATTAGTATGTATTTGAACATACATCTTCCCATTTACCTAGGAGAGACAATTCCAAGCAATGCAGCATAAACCCTAGGTCTCTGTTTTATGGCATTTTGCCTCACGTTCAATACTTTCTATTAAATACAACCAAGTTCACTTATTTAGGAGGCAGTTCTATCTTTGCTATATCCTCTTTATAGATTTGCGTGGAGACTATTGTCTAACAATAATTCTTCTCAATATCCCAGAAGCCTGGGCTCTCCAATGTTTACAAAATATTTTTGGCACTCTGGAAGAAATAGAGGTTCTCGTCTAAATTTTATGACACAGAAGCCAGAAGCAGCATTAAAAATTTTAGGTCTAGAAGGGACATAAAAATGCCATGACAAATTCTTATCCTTGCTGCTGGGGCATCTAGTCTTGTATGCATGAGTGTCTTTTGGCAAGGAGAAAATCTTTTGAGTAAACATCACAACCTTGTCTTCACATCTGGCATTGCCAATTGGAGGGTCACATTTCAGCTCCTCTCACTTTCTTGCTTACCTTTACCTAACTCCTGTGAAAAGCACAGATACATCTCTGCCTCCTGGCCATGCAAGAGAAACCAGAGAACAAAAATGCTGCCATATACAACGATGGGTCAATCAGAGACTACATCCAAATTTTTAACCAGGTATGAAAATTTTAATATGAAGTACACACCAGCTGGAACTTAGAGCTGCCTCTATGTCTTGGTTCAGAGAAACACTTAAGGAAGTGCTTAGCAGCAGCCTCATCTCAGAACCGTTGTATTTCATCATCTTTGTAACACATGCAGACTTCAAAGCAGCACACCTCACCACACACACACATCATTGCCCAGTCATCTAGTAATACACATGTTAATTTCAACACATGAGCTAATACTTTCAATAAGATTAAACAAGTGCACTTACCCAAGCAATCAACAGGTACCTGCATCCTCAGGACCTCCCAGCTCAGGTGCAGGTTTCAGCTGGTGTACTTCCCTTGTGTGTTAGGATTGGAGGACCACAAGCTACAGCAGAGAGGAGAACCACTCTTACCCAGGTCAAGGACCAGCTCTTTGGTGTGACTGTTTTTAAGTCACTTCTGGTTTTCCTCCCCTTGCAAAGTGTTTTTCACTGCCATTCAGCTAGCATCATCAATATACAACAAACAAGTACCTGCTTTCTATTTTACTGCTACTTTTAACTGAAGTGAGATCAGCTTTTACTCTCAACTTTCTTTTTCTTTTACTCTCAGCTCATCTGGACAACATGGAAAGGCTTTGTTCTGCAACATATATCAAAGCTAATATTAACCATTTTCCTTCAGTAGCCTGAACTCTCTTCTTCCTGGACTTTAACTTAACATTTGCATTAAAAACTTCAGTCAGTTTTCTACTAACCAATATTAAAATGCTCATAGTTTTTGTGAAGTATGAGAAGAACTAAGCATGCATTTGTGAAGCTCCTACAATCGTAACTAACGCTGCATTTAGGGAATACTTGGGATAACACATTTTTTTAATCCCACACCTCAGTCTGCTGTGTTTTTCTCAAATCCTCAGGTCCCAACCTTAAATAAGTTACATTATATAACTTAAAGCTGATTTATTTTTGTCTTTTCTTTCAAAAACATTTACATTTCTGTAATTAATGAAAAAAATGTTCAAAACTCAATTCAGATGTTCCCAAACACTCATTTAGACACAGCCTTTCAAATTATCTGTTAAATCACCTGAAAAGTGTTAAGACAATTTCATAACTGAGAAACCACAAAAGGAAGAACTGTAGCTGTGAGTCCTTAGGCAGAGCAACCAGCACCAAAGTTTGATTTGGTCTAGCCAAGGAGTGTAGATATACACAGTGACTCAGTGTTTAAAAGGAACTGACAGCTGAGCACCTCGTAAACACTGAAATTAAATATTTTGGGTTTGCATGCTGAAAACTGGATGTTCTCCAATCACATATGCTGCAGACTAGAAGCTGCTATATAGCTACACATATGTGACATGGATATCTTTCTTAGTGAAAGTTGGAACTGTACAAGTGGGAGAGGATTTCACTTCCCCTTCATGTTTCTGGTCTTCTCAGAATAAATAAAGAAAAAAATTCTCCTTCTTTCAGGAATTATACTATAATAAAATGATCAGATGCAAGAAAAACTTCTGTGCATTCAAATTCTATAAATCTTGATTAATACATACTATGATTCCCTTTTACAATGTATAATTTTGTAGAGTTCTTCCTATGCAAAAATTGCTTTTTTCATGTGGTTGATCTCAGATTCATTGCAGCTCATTTTGTTACACATTCCAGTGATTAAAGCTAGAGTCACAAGGTACTTCAATTTCATTAATGCCAAAGTGCCTCAGGGTTTTGTTCAGCACCAGTAATACTAGATTTGCCAGGACCTTAATGCTCAAAAACATTTTCCAGGCTAGTCCAGGGACTTCATATCAAAATCACTCCATGAGGTGAACTCTTCCTGGTCTTCATATAATTACTACTAGGTCTAGTAGCAATTATAAAGCCATAAAAGTAGAATGCCCTTTTCTTCTGCCTAATATTCATAATATTTAAGAGACAGGGAAAAAAAAGGGGAGTGCAAAGTCACGAAAGAAAATCAAACAAGGATTTTGTTTTCTTCCATTACCTGTTTAGGTATGCAGGCATGTCCCTCAGCATGCATCTCCAAAAAAATTAACTATAGCTTAAAAAAGATACAGTTCTCCTAAATAGAATTTTCAAGGAAGAAGAAGGTTAAGTGTCTTAACATCCACTTAGCTTAGGTTTAGCTCTCAGCACAGCAAGTGTTCCACCTTAAAAAGAAGCATGCAGGGAGAGAAGTAAAACAGCATGACCAAATGCACATATTTTGTTGCTTGAATAATGGTGGGGAGCCTCATGAATAAAAAAAAATATGTAATTAAGAAGAAACACATCAATATTGCCTCTAGGTTAAGTGAAATTGCCACAAAGCACTCTGAAATAGATTTTAAAGCTTTCACTAGGGTAAAGGTAGTTCATATTTTTGATGAAATATTAAGATGCACAAAGAAAAGGAAATTGAAAATATCCATTGAAAATGCACTTGAAAAAAACTGAGAATCACAGTGCTATAAAGCCATTTTTTAGTCAAATGCTACATTTACTTGAGCCCACTTTGAAATTTCACATAAAACTAATGTGCAGAAGGCCTTGATTTTTGTAGTAAGCACGGGGACAACATGCAAACATAAGATAAAACATTTGATGATCTGACCACCCTGATGGGATGACAACACGTCCATCATCACATCTATGAGAAAATTCTTCCAGAAGCACGTATGATCTTGAGACTGTTACACTAGAGACGGTGCATTTTCCCCACATGCACAAAGACAAGCAGTGACTTAAAAAACATGAGGGGCATGGTGAGTGATCTGCCCATGCAGATATGAAGGGCATGACTACCCCTCAAAGCCTGTTACCCCACTGATTCATACGAGTGTAGCTCTACAGTCAACAGAGCACTGCCAGTGGACAAAAGCTGGGGAACGAATCCCAAATCTGCACGGTCTTCCTTGCCAGTTTGCAGCAACCTGCAGCCTTTATTTCTGTAAGCAGCAATGAAAACTGGAGGCATTCAATCCCATGTCATTTTGAGACCCTTAATTGCAAGTTTACTGGCCTGCTGCATGTGCCAAATTGAAATTGAAATAAGTTCAAAAAAAATTATCTGGAGTTTAATTCACAGATGCAAAATTGTATGAAAGAAAACTCAACAGTATTGGGTGAAATATGTATATATATATATAAACACACAGTTATGTTTTTAAAGTATCAAGAGAAGCAGAATTAAGTTTAGAGCTCTTACATAAGGATTAAAGTCCAGTTTGAAGCAGCTAAAGTTCTTGTTGCAGAAGTGTTTCCTATGAAACAACAGTCTGAGTACAACGACATGGATATCGCTGGCCTTGACTATTAGCTTCAGTATCACACTTCAGTAACAGGGGTTATTTGCAGCATATGGAAAAGATGGTCAGTCTATGTATACTCAAGAGTGAAGTGACAGTCTTTGGCAATGTTACATGCTAAGCTACTGTCACGTTTAGCAGACCAGGAGGATAATACATTGAGTTTCAATCTTTCAATGACATCTGATCATCCTTTACTGATCATTTTCCTGGTATTAAAATAATTGTAAGGAGAAATAAAAGAGGAATGGGTGGAGAAATGAAGTACACAAATAGTATATCTTTTCCACCTTCCCTTTTATCTCTCTCTCATTTCTTCCCCCCTTTTTGGAGGAAGAAAAAAAAAAAAAAACAAAACCAAAAAAAGGATGACTCTCATACTGAATTAGAAAAACTGGCATTGAAAATATCTGTCTAGCTCATTAGGTCCTGGTACCCCAAATCATACGATTACAGTGGGCTAATTTTTCCAGTTTCCAGTCATCATCCATACTGGTATGACCAGGAAAATGCAAATCACAAAAAGTTTCCCATTGCCATATATTTTTACTATTAAAAAAGCTGTCCACAGACACATTATTTTCAACATTTTGGTCTCCAAATCAGTCAGCAAAAGATTTGCATCAATCTACTTTATCTATGGATTGTTCTCCACAGAAACTGCTTTGGACATGTGCAACAAATACGCATGACTCAAAACCTCACCATGCAAAAAGTGTGCATTGGTGCTAGTATGAATTTTCACTGAAACAACTACTTACTAGTTGTTTCTGAAACAGGAAAAACTGCAACTATTTTATGTACAAAAATGTGATTAGATACAGTTGTTTAAGAATTAATCTCTGACATGACAGGGAGATAAATTCTCTTATTGCCTACAATAGGAGCTTAGACCAAGAAAGGAAATTACAGTGCCTCGTACACTTTCTCCCTCCACCTTCAAAGCAGATTGTGTTAGGGAGGTTGTTGATTTTACTCCAAGTAGAAAAGCTGTTCTAGAATTCAGCCGATTTCAAGGTTAGCAGCCTTTTCTCTCCAGAGTGCACATGGGGAGCTGGCACAGGTCAAGTGATTTGCCAATGCCTCAACAGGAAAAAAGGATCCTCCTCTGAGCCAGGCAACTGCGCCAGATCCCTCCAGACCTACTTCAGTGCCCAGCTGACCAGTCCAGCTTTTTCTACCTAATCAATAAAGCCAGTCACATAATCCACAGAAGGAAGACATTTACTGAAAGTGTTGAGGTGAGACAGACATGCAGTTCCTACATAAAAATTTGTAAGGATCAGAGCCCCCAGCACAGACCACTTAGAGGAGCAGTCTGATAGGACTCTGACAGATTGGCACAGGTATAGCTATGACAGATACTTTGCACGTCTGCAGACTGTGTTTGCTATAAAGTCTCAACCCCAAGTCAGACTTTTCCTCAACTGAATGCTGCTGCAAAGCCTTGCCTTCCCTTTAACATCCTCAGCTTTCAAAGAGTTGTTCAAACTCAAACCTCTAAGAACATTTAAATTAGGCTAAACGTTCAAATGTGGAGATCAGCCAGACCTCCTGTTCAGTCCTACTGAAGAGTTCACCACTTTTGAAATTCACCACCAAGTCATTTAGACACAGAATTACTAAAAAACCCCACACCTAATATTGATCTGCATGGCTCATAAGTGACCTGTCATTTATTCCCACTATGAATCAATATCTTCTATCCTTGTGCTTTCCACCCTTAAAGCAGTTGAGCTGTTCCAACATTTATTGCTCACATCAAATGTCAAAACAAATAGTGATTTAGTTCAAACACTTTTCCAAACTTCATAGGCTCTCTGTTCTCCTTCTTTGTGACCCTTCGGTCCTTTTCCTTCCCCACACATGTAAAAACAATGTGAATAATTTCTCTACAGTACAGAAAAACCATCTCCCATTTTCTCCCTCAGTATGCCAATTGCTCCCTCTCCAGATATAAATATCTGAAATTTTCTTTTTATATATATGTAACATATGCATGTATATATGTATGGATGGACTTTTAAAATTGGATTTGAAAATATATATCATTTTAATATTCATGTATACTATTATATTAGAACACTATATGTTTTAATACCTATTATAGTGCAGCCATACATTTAGAACCTACTTTACACTTCAAGGTAGTACAACTGCTGTTCAGTATCTGGTGCTCTGAGATTTCACTAGTTCTGTAGCTGTCACCATCCCCTAAAACATATTTGTATTTCCTTCAGTATCTCATTCTATTTAAGGAATGTGTGCAACTTAAAACACGTAGGTTTTCCGAGCCATCAAACTATTCACATATTAAAGCATTTTTAAAAATAAAAGATCGTTATTTGCCTGTATGAGCTGTTTTTGTCCCAAAAGGATAAATTACAGAATCACAGAATGTTAGGGATTGGAACGGACCTCAAGAGATCATCTAGTCCAATCCCCTGCCAGAGCAGGAACACCTAGGTCAGGTCACACAGGAACATGTCCAGGCGGGTTTCGAATGTCTCCAGAGAAGGAGACTCCACGACCTCTCTGGGCAGCCTGTTCCAGTGCTCTGCCACCCTCACTGTGAAGAAGTTCTTCCTCACATTTATGCGGAACCTCCTATGTTCCAGCTTGCATCCGTTGCCCCTTGTCCTGTCATTGGATATCACTGAGAAGAGCCTGGCTCCATCCTCATGACACTCACCCTTTACATATTTATAAACATTAATGAGGTCACCCCTCAGTCTCCTCTTCTCCAAGCTAAAGAGACCCAGCTCCCTCAGCCTTTCTGCATAAGGGAGATGTTCCACTCCCTTCATCATCTTTGTGGCTCTGCGCTGGACTCTCTCGAGCAGTTCCCTGTCCTTCTTGAACTGGGGGGCCCAGAACTGGACACAATACTCCAGATGTGGCCTCACCAGGGCAGAGTAGAGGGAGAGGAGAACCTCTCTCGACCTAGTAACCACACCCCTTCTAATACACCCCAGGATGCCTTTGGCCTTCTTGGCCACAAGGGCACATTGCTGGCTCATGGTCATCCTGCTGTCCACCAGGACCCCCAGATCCTTTTCCCCAGAGCTGCTCTCCAGCAGCTCAGCCCCCAGCCTGTACTGGTACACGGGGTTGTTCTTCCCCAGATGCAAAACTCTACACTTGCCCTTGTTATATTTCATTCAATTTTTCCCCACCCAACTCTCCAGCCTGTCCAGGCCTCTCTGAATGTCAGCACAGCCTTCTGGTGTGTCAGCCACTCCTCCCAGTTTTGTGTCATCAGCAAACTTGCTGACAGAGCACTCTATTCCTTCCTCCAAATCACTCATGAATATATTGAATAGTACTGGTCCCAGTACCGACCCCTGAGGGACTCCACTAGATACAGGCCTCCAACTAGACTCTGTCCCATTGACTTACGACTCTCTGGCTTCTTTGCTTCAGCCAGTTCACAATCCACCTCACTACCCAATCATCCAGACCACACTTCCTCAGTTTACCTGCGAGGATGCTGTGGGAGACTGTGTCAAACGCTTTACTGAAATCAAGATAGACCACATCCACTGCTTTACCATCATCTATGCACTGGGTTATGTCCTCATAAAAGGCTATCAGGTTGGTCAAGCACGACTTCCTCTTGGTGAAGCCATGCTGACTGCCCCTTATGACCCTCTTATACTGATATGCCTGGAGACAGCACCAAGGATAAGTTGTTCCATCACCTTTCCAGGGATGGAGGTGAGGCTGACCCGTCTATAGTTACCCGGGTCTTCCTTCTTGCCCTTTTTGAAGACCGGAGTGACATTTGCTTTCCTCCAGTCCTCAGGCACCTCTCCCATTCCCCACAACTTAACAAATTACAATCTTCACATTCCATGCTGAGCCAGAGAACACATTTTGATCCACTGCAGTATTCTCTTTTTCTGTCTTTATACACTGAACTTCTTCAGCACTACTTTCTCATGCACCTTGTTATGTTTAAAATGTATGGGAAATTGCAAATTGATAACTTCCTAGTTCATTATGTTTCAGTAGATTTAGTTGGGGTTTAATATGCTGTTGGAGAGTAGTGGCTCCCCAAAAGCACGCTCTCAATTTACACACAGGCACAGGCTCACCAAACACTGATGGACAGAGCAACTACTCTTCACTTAGGCTGAAGGGAAAAGCAGTTGAACACTCATTCGTTAGTGGTACCCAAAATAAGCCTACCTGCAACAACAACAAAACACAACAAAGAACTGGAAGTACCAAAACCGAAACAGAATGCAAGCACAAAGCAGAGTTACAAAGCAGAGTTACATTACAAAGCAGAGTTAGTGCTTCCAAAGCAGTTGAAGGGAGCTGAAGAGGCTCCCCAACGTGAACATCCCCAGAGGGGCACTAGAAATGTAAAGCTGTGAGAAAGCCAGGACTCCTGCTAGGGGACCGGTAAGTTTTTAAACAAGAGTTGATGGCTTTCAGGTCAATTAAGTCGTACATTTTTTCATTTTTTTGGATAAGGAGCGTCAAAAGCACCAGACTTAATCACCAAATTCTCCTCCCAACAGAAACAACCTAGAATGAACAAGAATATCACTGATTTCTCAGGCTGATTAATGTTATTGCACATAAGACAGCTGGAAAAACACATTTGCTTTCAAATCCATCCCTCATCCATGTTTCCACACACAAACCGTGAAACAAAACCAATGTTTTGAGGACCAACTTTAACAGACACAGTACATTACTTTGATTACAGGATACATTAGACTTAGACAACTAACTCTTACAAGCAGTCTGAGAGTTGATAGCAAACTGAAGGCATAAAACCAAAATTGGGTCCCTCGCCTAAACTACCAAGGGGGAAAAAAAAACAAACAAAAAAACAAATCAGAATCAGTACACACAAAATACCTACAACAGTGTAGCTACAAATGTTTCACACTGACATGAAAGCCTATTTAAATGAGAATAAAAATATAAAATATGAGGACAATTTAAAAATATTTCCAGAAAAGCTGATCAAACTGTATTATTTCCTCTTTCCTTATTAAGTTTACCTATTGGTTATGTGAGCTGATTACTTTGAAGCAAATGGCACAAACATAATTTAACAGCCTTTAGAGTAAGAAGGAATCTTTCCTACTCTTTTTTTTTTTTCCTTCAAGATAAGAAAAAGAACAAACCTCCGAGCTGTCTGTAGGCCTTCAAGGATTTTGCATACTTAAACCTTGAGCAAGAATATCCATAAGATGTCACTATATTTCAAAATAAGAATGCTTTAGTGGCACTTCTGTAGCCAAGGCATTATATCAAGGCATTTATCAAAATATACAATGCAGACAGAAACTTGTCCTGAGCAAAGCATACTTTTGCCCAACCGAAATGACACTACCAGGGTAAATCAAGTCCCTTGCCCATGAGGGACCATGGTAACATGCAGCTAGCACAGCCCAGGAACCTTTACCTTGCAAACCCATCATCATTTGCAACTACTCTCAATTCTACTGATGGCTTGAAGGCATTTAGTTTCCTACTCAGCCTCAAGCAGGGATAGCTCTTCCACATTCACCAGTAAAATAAAAAAATAAAAAAATATTGTTCATTAATCCACTGCTTACAAAGCAAAATGTGTGATTTACAACAGTTAAAAGAAGTTTTAAGCACTCAAATCTTGTCACAAGGTATTTTGAGAGATCTGTACATGTTCAGAGCTGTAAATAACAAATAATATTAGATTTTTCTTTAATAAAAAGAGAGGTAGAATTTTCAGAAATATTCACTGTTGTTTCTGAATAAAATAACTATTTTAAAATAATGATTATTTAAAATTAGAAAATTTCTCCAATAAGTAATATAGACAGCTTAGAAATGGCTTTAAGACAAGGCTTGTAACTTAACAGCATTTTCAATAGTAAGATGCAATTTCCTCATGAAATATTTTCTAACCAAACAGTTGCAGCTTTATCAAATCCTACATATATTTAGTATATAATGGTAAAGTATAAGTGACTAGTTTGCTAATAACAAATCCAAGTGTTAAAGCACAGTGGATCCTGAAAGTTATTAAGATCCTGGTTCACCAGTATTTTCAGATCATGTTTTCTTCAATTCAGGTTAAGATTTTTTGGATCCTACTCACAGCATGAAGTTCTCACACAAGAAATTCACATTTAAATTAATCAGCTATTGGGATTTACTTCTTAAAAAGAGGGGGCTTTGAGATACATCAGCAAAGCTTACCAAATTTGACGACAAAATTAATATGTACTAGGTATTACCATAATATATGCTTTACTTCGGATCATACTATCAAAGTAGTTAATAAAAAACAAGTCATTTTGAAGCGTTTCTTCCTGGCAGAAAACCAAGCTATCCATTGAAGTCCAAGAATTCATACAAATCAAAATAATTCATGAAGAATTAACCTCAGGCAACAAAGTATAATTAATTAATTAATGCATTGCTGGATTAGGGCTTATTGGTGATAATTAATTATTTATTTAAAAAAATAATTAACACTATCTCTGTTATGAAGTCAGAAAGTCAGGAAAAGCATACCCTGTACTTCATAAAAAAGTAGCCCTCATCTTTTTGGAGTTCTTTTGGGTTTGGTGGGGCTGTGGTGTTTTTTTTTCTTTTCAGTTGGTTTTTATTTATTTCATCTTAACTGATGATGCCCTTTCTGCCTTCAGGTTCTGTTCCGAGACCTTGCAAGTGAGAGGCAGCAGTTTGCTTTCTTCAAACTGTAGGAGCTAGCAAACTTTGCAAGAAGTAAAGTACACGACTCCTTATTTGCTGTCCAGCACTATAATTCTCTGATTATTCAAACATACCCAGTCTATGAGGTGCAAAAGTTGTTTTATACAGGAAGCAACACCACAGTCTGCAAACAGAATGAGTGGCAAGTCAGGTGCTACTACAAATAAATCTGTAATGACAGTAACCCGTATTTTCATAGTCCCAAGGACAACGAAAAGAGAAAAAGAGAAAGAGAGACCGAGCTTTTCAAAATGATTTACATTAAACTTAGGCAATCAACCCTCCAGGCAGCTTTGCAAATTGAAGCCTAAAAATTCTTATCATCTTAATCTTTCTTTAAAATTCTAGCCAGAGGAAGAAATTCAAAGGTACCTTTTCTGTGGAATAATGCCATCATTTATCATCGAGGCTGATATGCAAAGTGACATAGGATATGAAAAATCTTTTAAAGAGATATGGGACAACATCCTGGACTTCTTAAAGTTTCTAACAAAATATGCATGACCATTCTTTGGACAAAGTTGCATTAGTGGGCCTTATTTTCGAACACTACAGTTACAGCCTTTCAGTTTGCAAGGAAGTCTCCTAAAATAGAAATGAGTAATACTTGCAGCTATTTTTACATATATTCTTTTTAAGACTCATTTTCTAGAGCACAGGGTTTTTTTAATTATTATTTTCCCCTCAAAATCAAATATTCAAGATGTATGCTTTTCAGTGCACACACATCTTTCTAATGTTGAAGACTGACACTGTTGCTAAGTATAAAGTTTAACCAGGTGAAAAGAAAATAATTGGTATACACTTCCTTAAAAAATTGTAATGGTCATTAACTCATGTATTGCTTCAACCCACCTGCTTGTACCTACTGTGCACATATCAAATGCTATTGAAATTGTACTTTTAAAGGAGCAAAACACTATCTCAATCTTGTTAGACCGTTAGAGTTTAAAACTTAGCTGTTTATCTTGTATCTTGACTACCTGCATTCCTGGTGAACCCACTGCATAAAATTTGAATATTAAATATGGAGTGTTCTACTACAATCCCACAGACTTATATATGAAGTTGAATAAAAGAAAGTTAGCACTGTAAAAGGGCACACAAGATTACCTAAGTACAGGCATTACACACTTAACAGAAAGCACAGGCGTTACACTGAACAGAAGAATGAAGAAAAAGGGCAGGTGAGTGGCAAGAGAAGACACAATGATAAACTACAGAAGAAATGATGAACTGAGCAGATCTTCGATCAAATTCCAAAAGCAAATGAGGGATGCACTCCTACTGCAGGCAAGCCACAAGATAGATGTGCATAGGGAACAACTTGGGAGAAGGACACTGAATTTTTACAATAAATCTTAAAATAAAAAAAAAACAAGGTAGAAGATAAGTGGCTTGTCAAAAGCAGATTAAAAAGAGAAACTGAGAGCTTAATTAGCACCTCATAGGAATAGGCTATTCATGCAAGATAAGTAGAGGTAAGACGGATGATAAGAAAGATTTAAGTCTGGAATGCTAGATGCACAGCTGAGCCTCAGAGACTATTAGTTATAAGTGGATGTACCAAGTTGGCTAGAGATGAGTATGAAGTACAGCATGATAAAGTTGGCAGAGCTGTGTACTGCTTGCTTTGTAAAGAATGATCTACAGGCAGTACTACCATCTGCCAGATAAAGTTGGAGAACATAAGAAGAAAAATTCATAATATTTTTACACTCTTGTTATTCTTCACGAAACATACAGTATAAAACTGGTTAGAGTATGACAAAATATTTCACTGGAAATACAAGAAAGAATTCTGTTAGATCGTGTCCTGGTTTCCCAGGAGCAGACCCATGGGCCAGCCATGCAGGCAGGCCAGGAGTAGCCCCGAGTCCACTGAGAGATCCAATCAATCACTTCATCGTGCTCATTATGAAAGGAGGGAGTTTACTGAGAATGGAGTTCCTCATCCTGGGGCTCCTCCCTTTTGCCCTTCTGCTCCTGCCATTGACATCAAGGACCAGGCTGAGCAGAACCTTGTAAACTTTATGTTGGTGAGTGTATTAGTATTGCTGTTTCATTACATCTGTTTCAACTTCAGCCCATGGAGCTTCTACCTTTTATTCCTTGATTCCCCATCTCAGCTGGGGAGGGAGCATCAGAAGGTAGAACAACTGCTGCAGTTCAGCACCAGATACAGGCTAAACAGTTAGTTGATTTGGTGCCCAACATGTGTTTGGACCTTGAATTAAATAGCTCATATCAGTGAATCTCAGGGTAGAAGTTTTAACAGATTTAACCAGATAACTCATCCACTCACTATGGTGATGTGGGCAGGATAGTCTGTGGGTAGACTGCTTTGGTATTTGGTTTTGGAATTACCTTTCGAGACTTGGACGGTGTTACCGCTGTTGCTTTTTGGATTGGTGTGGTTTATCACTTTTCTCCGTGAGTTTAGAGGTGCTGCCCTGTTATGTTTCTTAGCATTAGCTTATAGTATAATAAATTCATTTGTAGTTACACCAGTTTCTGATCTATATGACATGGTGATGGGCAATGTGACTCTGGAACTCCCTTGGGATGCTTCGACAGTTGTGATGGTGTTATCGGGTCTTTTGAATATTTTTCAGTTTCTTGTCCTGCTCAAAATGAAACTATGGCACAGGATTGCGTGCTCTGTGGCTTCTACATCCTCTGCCATGGGCCCTGCAGTCATCTCTGCCCCTGCAGAAAGCAGTGCAGATACTCAGACCCCAGCAGTGGATGGTGCAGCTGCCCTGGGCACTCAGCTGGTGCCAACTACCCCTGTATATATGAGACAATACACAAGGTGAGCAGGTCAGGAAGAAGTCACTACTCAGTCTTTACCGCTTAGTGAGTTGTGAGACATCCACAAAGATTATGGTCGTCATGAAGGCGAGCCCCTGGTTTCTTGGCTGCTTCAGTGCTGGGATAACAGAGCTGAGGGTGTCAAACCAGAAGGCGATGAAGCCAAGCAGTTGGAACAGATAGCAAGGGACGTGAGCAGTGATAAAGGTCTCTCAAGAGAAACATGGCCCCTCAGTTTTTGGAGATGACTATTAATGAACATCAAAAACAGGTATCCCTTTCAAGATGATGTTGTGTACAGGCCAAGCAGGTGGATGACCATTGACAGAGGTGTGCAGTAACTGAGAAAAATAGCTGTGCAGGAGCTTATTTTTGCTACTGTGGATAACCCTCTGACACCACTGGATCCAGATGCACCTAGAGTTACTGGACCCATGTGGCATAAGTGGATGTTGAATGCACCGCCAGCTTATGCCAATGTATTGGTGTTATTTAGCTGGAAAGATGATGAGACACCAACAACAGGCAATCTGGATGCTTGATTAAGGCAGTATGCAGATAATCTTTCTTCTTCTTCCCCATGGGCTGGCATCTCCGCTGTGGAAACACCACCAGACAAATCCACAGCACTGCTCACCAAAGTTCTTGACAGGCTGACCCAGAGGGAGGACAAGTTACACTTCCTGTCAGTGCCAACAAATGTTTCTGCCATGAAGAAAAAGCGCCCCACTGAAAGGCCTGTGCGAGACAGACGGCGTACACCACGGGGTACCCTGGGGTTTTTCTTAAGAGACCATGGAGAGGACATGAGAAAATGGGACAGAAAGCCTACGTCAGTTCTACAGGCACGTGTCCATGAACTGCAGAACGAAAAGATGGCAAGAAGGGGTCCTTCCAGGAGAAGTGCTGCTGCAGTTTCCGGAGGGCAGCCCCCCAGACAGCGAAGATGGGCCTCAGATCCTAACTTACGATGCATGACCCATGGTGATACAAGTGTAGTCCATGTGTGTAGCTTGGACCCATATGGCAATGACAGCTATTTTATTCAGGATGAGAGAGGCCCTGCCTCCAGCCAGGTAGAGGAGAGGGACAACAGAGTCAATTGGACTGTGTGGATTCGATGGCCTGGCACATCCGTACCACAGACATACAAGGCTCTGGTGGACACTGGTGCGCAATACACCATAAAGCCATTCAATTAGATCAGGACGGAATCCATTCCCATTGCTGGAGTGACTGGGGGATCCCAGGAACTGACTGTAGCTGAAGCTGAAGTCAGCCTGACTGGATGTGAGTGGCAGAAGCACCGTATTGTGACTGGCCCTGATGCCCCATGCATCCTTGGGGTGAATTATCTCAGAAGGGGATACTTCAAAGACCCAAGGGAGTACTGCTGGGGGTTTGGTATAGCAGCAGTGGAGATGGATGAAATTGAACTGCTGTCTACCCTGCCTGGCTCATCAAAGGACCCTTCCACTGTGGGGCTGCTGAGGGTCAAGGACCAGAAGGTGCCTATTGCTACTACAACAGTGCACTGGCGACAGCATCGTACGAATCGAGACTCCCTGAACCCCATCCAGAAGCTGACTGGCCAACTAGAGAGCCAAGGGGTGATCGGCAGGACACGCTCACCCTTTAATAGTCCTATTTGGCCAGTGCAGAAGTCCAATGGAGACTGGAGACTGACTGTGGTCTATTGTGGCCTGAATGAAGTCACACCACCGCTGAGTGCTGTCATGCCGGACAGTATGAACTGGAGTCCAAGGCAGCCAGATGGGAACTGAGACAGTCTTGGTCATAGAAAAGCATGTACATAATACCGATTTTTTTTTCTCATGTTTTAACATCTCATGATGATGATGTCATTACAGAACTAGGAAAAACAGCAGCTGGCCAACACTCTGTGAATATACATCTTTCTCAAAAAACTCCAATAGGCATCTCTTGAGTCCCAATTTGGGTGACAGCATTCTGATTTCACCCATGTCCAAACAGAGATCAGTACAAGTGGTGTCTCCCAGAATCCTGCATTGGGATTGGTGCTGTTCAATATCTTTATTAATGACATAGTGGGATCGAGTGCACCCTCAGGAAGTTTGCAGATGCCACCAAGCTGAGGGGTGCAGCTGATAGCTAGAGTGAAGGGATGGCATCGAGAGACACCTTGACAGGCTTAAGGAGCAGGTCCATGCAAACCTCAGGAAGTTCAACAAGTCCAAGTGCAAGGTCCTGGACCTGGGTCAGAGCAACCCTCTGTATCAATGCAGACCAGGAGATGAATGGATTGAGAGCACCCCTGCAGAGAAGGACTTGGGGATACTGCTGGATAAAAGATTGGATAAAAGCCAGCAATGTCCACTTGCAGCCTAGAAAGCAAATCTTATTCTGCACAGTGCAAGTAGTAGCAAGGCCAGAAGACCAAGGAAGGTGAACTTGGGCAAGTTGTAAGACTTCAGAAAAATACTACTTTGTACATGGTAGAGCGTGATCTGATCATGAGTTAATCTCAGGATTTGAGTTAAATTCCCTGAAGAATGCAGCCATTCCAGGCATGCTCTAACAGCTACAAGATCTGAGCAGGATTTCCCTGCATTTTGCATCCTCTGGGCTGCTATGGGCCACAAGGTTTCATTGAGATGGCTCTTCTCATGAAGAAATCAGCAGAACAGAGGAATCAGTCAGATTTAAGAGACAGATGAGACAAGACCTAAACATTAACCACCGGAGTGCAGAAAAAGAATGGCATAAGATAATAAAATGCAGCAAACTGAAGTTAATAAATTAAATAAAACAAGGACTGACTTAGCAAAGATACTCAATCTCAAAGCAGCTGGCCACAGGAAACAGGGACCAACCTATCCAGAAGACTAAGTCAGTAGTCAAAAAGGGAGATGGGACAGGACCCTAGCATCTAAAGGATGAAAAAAAATAATATACTCCAATCTGGAGGTCATGGATACTTCATCTGAGACATATGATAATATTTTATGTTACTAGAAATGTACACGGTGATGAATATGGTCCAAAAAAAAAAAAAAAGAGTAGACGATTGATCAGTCTGGTGAAGGAAGCAATCCTTTAAATTTAACCAGTAAAAAATGCTGCACACACACACTTAGATATTCCTGTGAAATATGTATTGTTGAAAAAAATAGCTGTACTGTGAATAAAGACTTTCGTTTTACTAGGAGAAAGAAAACATGCCAAAGAGATAAACTTGTATGACCATTTACAACACACTTTCAGCCCAACTCAGCATTTAGACAGCAATCAAAACATCTTAAGTTTGCACTCAAATCATTGCAGAGAACGCAGGAAGCTGCTAGCTGAAAATAACACAAATTCTTTCCCCCTTTCACTCTTCTCTTTAGCAGCATGGCAATCATGAAGCTGCCATTTGCTCCATTAGGATTCATTATTATGTACACAGAGCCTCCCACACGATATTGCTATTTGCCACCTCAAAGTAAGCTAATAGCATTTTCAAAATGCAATTAGAACCTTTCAGGAGAAAGCTCAAGCTGTGTTTGGATAATATGAATTTAACTCTCTACTACATTTCACAGACAGGCACACCAAAGCTAATAAATTCTTCTCATGTCTTCAGATTATTAACACACCTACTGGCAATGTCAAGATGTTAGTTTAAAGAATTTCAAATATGAAACAGTACAATAATCTGGTTTACGACAGCTGACTGACAAAGCTAATTAACTGCCTGGAGAAGATTCTTTATAAATGAAGCAACTTCTGTCTGAACATATTTCCAAGAAGAACAAAATGCTTGTTTTGTCTTTCTCTCCTCTCCCTCATATTCTCTCCCTTCTAGTCTTCTCCATCCCATCTCATCTTCGAGAAGAAGGTTTCCTGATGGTATTTATATATAGCCCTTCCTGTGATTTGGTGGGTTTGTATTTTCTGTGCCCTGGGTAGCTTCCTGCTGGGTACTTCTACTGCTCCAGATCTTACTGTTAAAAGGTACCTTTTCAGGCACTCCACACAGTTCCAGACCTTCCACCACACATTTCCAAAATGAACAGATCCTGTTTGTACCCAATTCTAGTTAGACAGAAAGAAAACAGTGCTTCAGGGGTTTTTCCACCACTTCACTCACAGAATGTTACAATTTGCGAGGAATTTTCATACAGAGGAAGCTAACACTGATAGCTCTAGTTACTATTAGCCTTTATTGTAAGCAGGCACTAAAAAGCCCAGTATGTTGCTCTGCCAACATATCTGTCTTGGCCTGAAAGACATCGTTACACCCATTAGATGGTCTATCCTTAGTAAGAACAACCTGCACCAGACAATGTCCAATTTTATGAAGTGAACATATAAGAGAGCAAATGAAGTTACCCATTGCATAATATTCATTACAAATTAAGGGCACTGATAGTACTGAGATCAGAAAATACCTGCAAAATCCAAATATAAACATCTGCAACAAGATGAAGAGTCATTTTATGAGGATGAGCAACATCAGACTTTTCTTTCTGTCAGAACCCTACTCTGAATATAAGTATTGCTGCAGTTGAGCACTATGAGCAGAACAATAGCAGCAGGACTGGAAATGCTTATTTTTAGGCTGATGCTAAATGGTGCCTGTGACGCAGACCAGCAGCAGAAGATTAATTTTAACTTTTTCTTTTATCATCACAAGTGCATAAAAACCTACACATATTCTTCATACAAAGCAATTTATTGCCCAAATCTTTTTCTACCACCAACAGAACAGACAGAAAATATTAGTGCACCTCATCATAAATATCAAAACAATGAGATATCAAGATTACCAGCAAACACTTGCAGAACCATTTGCAGAGATTATACTTTCAGGTACCTGATCCTGCTCAATCCCCTCAGAACGAGGGAAATTCACTCAATGTCAAGGGAGAGGAGATGTCTGTCCTGTGACTTCCTGCCTCATTTGCACCCTGCCCTTTCCCTTGCTGATAGCATATTCAGAAAACACTCATGTTTTCACACTGAATCCTCACTTCAAGCACGAGTGACATTATTCCTATATTGCAGAACATCCTCAAGGAAGAGAGGTGGTATAAAAATACTAGTGACCACCCCTTGCCAAGTCTCCTCTCACCTTGATCATTTCTCTGTAAGAGGAATAGCATTGTTATTCCTGTCTCTTCTCACCTCCTAGCTTTGTTGTGTAAGACAGTGAATATGTCTTCCAAATGTCTTCAATTCCCACCCTTCAAAACAGAGGGGTGACAAATATTTGTAATTTCTAGGAGGTTAAATGAGTCACAGAAACTGGCTTGTAGTGCTGCAAAACTGAGATCTGAGTTACTACCCTTGTCCTTCCCCATTCTGCCCTCCCCAAAAGTCAGAGGTGTTCACATTTGAAGCTCTACTTCGCCTCAAAACTTAAATTCATGGACTGTGTTAATTTAGAATCAAGTATTTTTGCAAAGTTGCAATCAAAAATTAGACTGGAATAATTGTTTTCCTTTCTGTGGCCACACAAACCAGATCTGAAGACAATTCTTGAACAGACTAGCTGGGCGTGAGATTTTGAGGAAAGAAAACCACATGAATATGTGTTTAAGTATGCATATATTATTAAAGGATAACTGATAAATAATCCTTATTAATGAGTATGTCAGGCCTGAGTCAAAGAGCCCAGCTATAGATGAGTCATTTTTCCCGTCTCTCTTTAAAACTCACTGACTGTGCTTTGCTTTTAAGGTCTATGCCGGTGTCCCGGT
Organism: Podargus strigoides; assembly: GCA_028020825.1. NCBI lineage: Eukaryota > Metazoa > Chordata > Aves > Caprimulgiformes > Podargidae > Podargus > Podargus strigoides. The sequence goes on from CM051621.1 coordinate 70,083,300, forward strand.
TTGAAAGACAGGTGTCTGCTAAGGAAGGCAGGAGCCCCCCTTGGAACAGAGAAATACAACCCCCTCCCCTCCGAATTGTTATAGAATTGAAATTAAGGGGCTTTCAGGCAAAGATATGAGGAAAATGGGAATAACAGTTTTTACTAATGTATACAACAAAACTATAATACAGAGAAACTGGTTACAGGCCCGATAGAGTCAGGGATACAACCTGGCCCCCTGCCGGGCAGGGTGCTGGTACCAGTCCGATCCAGTGGCAGCTGCAGTTCTCTCCGAAATGGTCCGGTTAAAGCGGTGGTCCGTAGGAAAAGAAAACAAAGTCTGAGCAATCCGATTTCGGTGGCAGCTGCAGTTCTCTTTTAGATGATCCCGTTGAAGCGGTGATCTTGTAGAAAAGCAAACTGGTCCTCCTCCGAAAATCCGGCCGCGGTGCAGTCCCTGTCCTCTGGGATCCCAGCGGGGAAGGCCCCTCGCGCTGCTCCAAAACCCCAAAGTTATCTCCGGCGGGAATGCTTGGCTCCACCCCTCCCCCTCTGGCCGGAGCATCTCACAAAGAGATGGTGAGTCCTGGGGCAAGGCACTGATGGGCGCATTAACAGAAGAATAGTCCCGAGGGGCGAGGCAAGGAACACCGGCGCCAAGCCTCAACGGCTCATGGTAATAGAATACATTGCAACCCAGGACATTATCCACCCCTTATTCTATTACCATTTGCATCATCCCAAATCAATACCTTTCTTAAACTCTACACACACACACACATATATATATATACACATACATATACAATGAAACTCTACACTCAGTTCTCACTTAAAACAAGGTCCCCTTGTGGTATACACCGGGTTTCCCCATCCTTCTGCATTACCCACCAAGTACAACCTGGTCCCTGAGCAAAGACAACCCCACGGATGGGTTTGTCTTTGCCCGAGGCAGAATTAACCCAAACAGTTTTCCCAAGCATACCTCTCAGGTGCACTACTGGAACCCTATCCCCGTCTGTTGTTTGTAAGGATTCAGACTGAGCGGGGCCTGCTCGGTTCGTGGAGCCTCGGGTGTTAACTAACCAGGTGGCTTTTGCTAAATGCATCTCCCAGTTTTTGAAAGTTCCTCCACCCAGTGCCTTCAAGGTGGTTTTAAGCAGTCCGTTGCACCGTTCAACTTTCCCAGCTGCTGGTGCATGGTAAGGGATGTGGTACACCCACTCAATGCCATGCTCCCTAGCCCAGGTGTTGACAAGGCTGTTCTTGAAATGAGTCCCGTTGTCGGACTCAATTCTCTCAGGGGTGCCATGCCTCCAAAGGACTTGCTTTTCAAGGCCCAGGATGGTGTTCCGGGCAGTAGCGTGAGGCACAGGGTAGGTCTCCAGCCATCCGGTGGTGGCTTCCACCATTGTGAGCACGTAGCGCTTGCCTTGGTGGGTTTGAGGCAGTGTGATGTAGTCGATCTGCCAGGCCTCCCCATACTTGTATTTGGACCACCGCCCACCATACCACAGGGGCTTCACCCGCTTGGCCTGTTTGATCGCAGCGCACGTCTCACAGTCATGGATAGCCTGGGAGATACTGTCCATGGTTAGATCCACCCCTCGGTCTCGTGCCCACTTATAGGTGGCATCTCTGCCTTGATGGCCTGAGGCATCATGGGCCCACCGAGCCAAGAACAACTCTCCCTTATGCTGCCAATCCAAATCTATCTGGAACACCTCTATTTTTGCAGCCTGATCTGCCTTCTCGTTGTTGCAATGTTCTTCATTAGCCCGACTCTTGGGGACATGAGCGTCTACATGACGGACTTTCACAGGTAGCTCCTTTACCCGAGTGGCAATGTCCTTCCACTCATCAGCAGCCCAGATTGGTTTTCCCCTACGCTGCCAGTTGGCCTTTTTCCACCTCTCCAGCCAACCCCACAGGGCATTTACTACCATCCATGAATCAATGTAGAGGTAGAGCTTTTGCCACTTCTCTCTCCCAGCAATGTCCAGGGCTAATTGGACGGCTTTGAGTTCAGCAAATTGGCTTGATCCACCCTCTCCCTCGATAGCTTGTACAACTTGTCGTGTGGGGCTCCATACAGCAGCTTTCCATTTCCGGCTAGCACCTACAATTCGGCAGGAACCATCGGTGAAAAGGGCATATCGTCTTTCACTCTCTGGTAGCTCGTTGTATGGAGGGGCTTCCTCAGCACGTGTCACTTCCTCTTCCTCTTCTTCAGAAGACAATCCAAAAGCCTCACCTTCTGGCCAGTTGGTAATTATCTCCAAGATCCCAGGGCGATTTTGGTTTCCAATACGGGCGCGCTGTGTGATGAGGGCAATCCATTTGCTCCAGGTAGCGTCGGTGGCATGATGCGTGGAGGGAGCCTTTCCCTTGAACATCCACCCCAGCACCGGTAGTCGGGGTGCCAGGAGGAGTTGTGCCTCTGTGCCGATTACTTCTGAGGCAGCTCGAACTCCTTCATAGGCGGCCAAGATTTCTTTCTCTGTCGCAGTGTAGTTGGCTTCGGACCCTTTGTAGCTTCGGCTCCAGAATCCCAGTGGTCGGCCCCGAGTCTCATCAGGCACCTTCTGCCAAAGGCTCCAGGACAGACCCTTGTTCCCGGCTGCAGAGTAGAGCACGTTTTTCACCTCTGGTCCTGTCCTGACTGGGCCAAGGGCTACCGCATGAGCGATTTCCTGCTTGATCTGAGTGAAGGCTTGTTGTTGTTCAGGGCCCCAGTGGAAATCGTTCTTCTTGCGGGTAACCAGGTAGAGAGGGCTCACGATCTGGCTGTACTCGGGAATGTGCATTCTCCAAAAGCCTATGACACCTAGGAATTCTTGTGTTTCCTTCTTGGTGGTCGGTGGAGACATTGCAGTGATCTTATTGATGACCTCGGTGGGAATCTGGCGCCGTCCGTCTTGCCACTTTACCCCCAGGAACTGGATCTCTCGGGCAGGTCCCTTGACTTTGCGTTTCTTGATGGCGAAGCCGGCCTCCAGGAGAATCTGGATGATTTTCTCTCCTTTCTCAAATACTTCCACTGCCGTGTTCCCCCATACAATGATATCATCGATGAACTGCAAATGCTCTGGAGCCTCACCCTTTTCCAGCGCAGTCTGGATCAGCCCATGGCAGATGGTGGAACTGTGCTTCCACCCCTGGGGCAGTCGGTTCCAGGTGTATTGCACGCCCCTCCAGGTGAAGGCAAACTGAGGCCTGCACTCTGGTGACAGAGGAATGGAGAAAAATGCATTAGCAATGTCAATAATGGCATACCACTTTGCTGCTTTGGACTCCAGCTCGTACTGGAGCTCCAGCATGTCCGGCACAGCAGCACTCAATGGTGGAGTCACTTCATTCAAAGCACGATAGTCCACAGTCAATCTCCATTCTCCGTCAGGCTTGCGCACAGGCCAGATGGGGCTGTTGAAGGGTGAGTGGGTCTTGCTGATTACCCCTTGGGCCTCCAGCTCACGGATCATCTTGTGGATGGGGATCACGGCATCTCGATTCGTCCGATACTGCCGGCGGTGCACCGTCGAAGTGGCAATTGGCACCCGTTGCTCTTCCACCTTCAGGAGCCCAACTGCAAAAGGATTTTCTGATAGTCCAGGCAAGGTGTTCAACTGCCTAATGCCTTCTGCTTCCACAGCAGCTATCCCAAAAGCCCACTTAAACCCTTTTGGGTCTTTGTAATAGCCATTCCGGAGAAAGTCTATTCCCAGGATACATGGGGCCTCCGGGCCAGTCACAATCGGATGTTTCTGCCACTCCTTCCCAGTCAGGCTCACCTCAGCTTCCAGCAGGGTCAACTGCTGCGACCCCCCTGTCACCCCAGCAATGGACACAGATTCTGCCCCCACATGTCCCGATGGCATTAGGGTACATTGTGCTCCAGTGTCAACTAACGCTTCATATCTCTGTGGCTCTGATGTGCCAGGCCATCGGATCCACACTGTCCAAAAGACCCGATTCTCCCGTACCTCTTCCTGGCTAGAGGCAGGGCCCCTCTAGGCCTGGTTATCATCCATTCCCTGGGCATACCTGCTAGATGTTTCCTCAAGGGGATCTGACATATCATCCTCCCTTCTGTAATACCTGGCAGCTCGGTCACGGGAGGCTGAGGCTACTTTCGCTTTAGTGGAACCCCCTCGGTTAGCGTTTTCCCTTTTGAGCTCACGAACCCGTGCTGCCAAGACAGAAGTGGGTTTCCCATCCCACCTTCTCATGTCTTCCCCGCAGTCACACAGGAAGAACCACAGCTCAGATCGTGGGGTGTACCCTCTCTCTCTAGCTGGGGGACGTCGGGCTCTGGCTCTGGGGTTTATGACCTGCACTGGTGCCACATGAGAGCTGCTCCTCCTCACCTCCTTCATCACCTCCTCCCTAATCTCTTCCTTGAGGTCCCTAGCCACAGCAGCGACATGAGCTTTCATTGGGCCATTGACTAAACTCTCATAATATCTGAACCTGTTGGCAACAGAACCCACTGTCTCGTGGTTGTCATCAGCATTAATTGTTGCAATGAATGTGGCATACTGCTGTGGCCCCAGCTTTGCCAGGTTCCACAGCATCTGCCCTGTACACTTGACCTTGTCGGGGTCACTATCATGCTGTCCGTCCCTCCCAAAGAGTACCTCTAACACTGCCACTTCCCTCAGCTGTTGGATCGCTTCCTCAAGGGTCTTCCATTGCATTCTATGATGGTACTCCTGCATTCTCTCTCTGTGGACAAACCTTTCCCTCACACTCATTAAAAGCCGCTCCCAGAGAGAAAGGGGCCCCGGCTCCCTTACAAATACCTGGTCCACCCCTGAGTCTTGGGCCAAGGATCCCAAATACCTGGCTTCACCACTATCCAGTTGTACGCCTTTACCCATAAGGTCCCAAACCCGAAGTAACCAAGTTGTAAAAGGCTCACGCCCCCGCCGCGCAATGTCTTTTCGCATATTACGGAGACTGTCGAACGACAGGGATTCGGTGATAATTTCAGGCTCTGACTCCCCTGCAGATTGTGAGGGCTCTGGCTCATCACCATCATTAACTGGGCGTACTGATTTGGCCTTGCACTTCCTCCTCTGCACAGGGGCGACTGCCGCTGGCTGTGGCTGTCCTTGTGGTTCAGCTGGACCCTGCACAGTTGTAACATCTGTGGGTCCCACTGCTGCACCATCAGACTTTCCCTCTTTAGGACAAGGTCTCCCACTAGTTTGGGAGGTGTGTTCCCTCAGCATCTCACGTATTTCCTTTACCAGTACCCCCACCCAATTAGGCTGGTCCATTTGTGAGGTGGGCTGATGGGCAGTGCCAGGTCGTGGGACAGGGTCAGGCTGCGGAGCAGGATCTCTAGCCTCTGGGGCCGTGTCAGGTTCTGGGGCAGCATTCCTAGTCTCTGGGGTGGTTATCCAAGTAGTTATCCAAGCCAGTCTCACTTTATCTCTGAAGGCCAAGCTGCCTGTTAGCAGTAGGCCTATTAGCAGCAACACATGGATAATATCTAGGGGAAAACTAAACCCTTCGAAAGCTGATGGAGCAGACCCAAAGAACTGGTTGAATGGTTGGGAGAAAACTTCCCCTGGTGTTATTTCCTCACAGAAGGTATCATTTTTAATGTAATCCCAGAAACATACGCTGAGCGTGTGATAGCCCTTTATCCATGTGCCCACATTCCACAGGAAATCGAAAAACCATGAACTCCTCACCTTACCAACCCACAGTGCAAGCTGGATAACAGCCATGGTAGCCTTAGTCAGAGGACCCATGTTTAGATAAGGGGCTGCAAAGGGGAAAAGCATAGCCACGACCACGTGCCACCCGAAGCAAGGTAAACTAGACCACATGGTGCTGCCTAACAAAGATCCCACGTTCAGTGCACAAAACATCAGGTTAGCCAGGAACTGTTATTCCTTTTTCACCCTTTTTCCTCAATGCCCTCAGGCCCCACGTTGGGCGCCAAAATCTGTCCCGGTTTGAAAGACAGGTGTCTGCTAAGGAAGGCAGGAGCCCCCCTTGGAACAGAGAAATACAACCCCCTCCCCTCCGAATTGTTATAGAATTGAAATTAAGGGGCTTTCAGGCAAAGATATGAGGAAAATGGGAATAACAGTTTTTACTAATGTATACAACAAAACTATAATACAGAGAAACTGGTTACAGGCCCGATAGAGTCAGGGATACAACCTGGCCCCCTGCCGGGCAGGGTGCTGGTACCAGTCCGATCCAGTGGCAGCTGCAGTTCTCTCCGAAATGGTCCGGTTAAAGCGGTGGTCCGTAGGAAAAGAAAACAAAGTCTGAGCAATCCGATTTCGGTGGCAGCTGCAGTTCTCTTTTAGATGATCCCGTTGAAGCGGTGATCTTGTAGAAAAGCAAACTGGTCCTCCTCCGAAAATCCGGCCGCGGTGCAGTCCCTGTCCTCTGGGATCCCAGCGGGGAAGGCCCCTCGCGCTGCTCCAAAACCCCAAAGTTATCTCCGGCGGGAATGCTTGGCTCCACCCCTCCCCCTCTGGCCGGAGCATCTCACAAAGAGATGGTGAGTCCTGGGGCAAGGCACTGATGGGCGCATTAACAGAAGAATAGTCCCGAGGGGCGAGGCAAGGAACACCGGCGCCAAGCCTCAACGGCTCATGGTAATAGAATACATTGCAACCCAGGACAGCCGGCTAATTAGGGAATTTCAGTAATCTATTTTTAATATGTTCCATCTTCTGTTCTTTTTAGTGCAGCCTTAAGATAGACTTTTATCTTTACTGCTGTGCACAGATCATCTGAAAATATAAGTTCTTTACTACATGACAACTCATAATAAGCCTTAATGAAGCTTGGGAACAGCTGTTAAAAACTCCAGTTGAAAAGGTTTGCCCAAGCAGCAGTAGCTTAGGATGCTTTTTCTCTTATATACTGTTGAGTCATCTGCTCACCATACATATAATGAGAAAAATCAAAAATGAAACACTAAAGCAGCTTAATCCTTTTCCCTTAGACATTTTATTTTAATCAGAGTTTTAATAAGTACATTATGAACCATCATCTCTTAAGCCTTTCACCTTTTTAATTATATTCCTGCTCTGAACATCTACAAAAGCAAATGTTATTATGCAAATTTTGCTCCGAATTCGTGTCCTTACCAAGAGCACAAGAAACGGAGTTCAAACTCCATTTTTAATTATACTATAGACAAATGAGCTTCAAATTATTAGAAAATATAATAAGCCCTCATGATTTTACATGTTACCTAAGCGAAAAGTCAAAAAGATTATATTTTTTGGGTAGGATAAAGGATTTAAAGAACTATGAAGGTTAAACATGATCAAAACAAATTCCATTAATTCACAAGCATTTTTAGTACTGCTTTTCTGATTACAAGGATGTGTAGTTTTTCTCCAGCCCTCCTATTTTTCTTTTTTTTTTAAAACTTAATTTGCCAGTCATTCAATCTAAACACACGGGAGCAGTTCACTTTCATATATCAGCTGTAAAACACTACTTCATGAAACATCAGAACTTTTCTCGTCGTTATCCTCGAGTATAACGAGTATCCTCGTTATCTGGTTTTGTTCCAGTAACACCTATAGGACTAATTCCCACACTACTAGGCAGGGTACAGCTGCAGCAAAGAGATAGTACAGTTCAAAAGCACATAGCTTAAGTCTAGAGCCAATGGATGAATGAGAACTCAGATGACAGGAGATAGGAGGAGATAGATGATTGCATTGAACCTGATAAGCAGAATTCACAGGACACCCGATAAACATTTTCTCCTTCTCTCAATCAATGTTTCTCAAAAAAAAGTTTCAAAAAGCCAACACTGCTTGCCATTGCCAATATTTTCAATGATTTACATCAACCTAACAGAGGCCAAAACTAGCCACATTTGGGCTTCAGATCTTTAGTTAATTTAATGTTTCTGAGCTTTAAATGTTTCATTATGAAATTTTTCAGGTTTTCCGTAGGGAAATGCCAAGAAATAGAAGATTCTTAAGACATCTGCATGTGCTGAGCAACAGGAAGTCTGCTGATGCCTTGGTCCAGTGAAGTGGACTATCAACTACAAGGGCACCAGAATTCATTCTTTTCTTTATCAGTTCTGAACTCCAGTACAATTTGACTGCCTTCAACAAGGATTTGTAACTCTTTGCTTGTGGAAAGTGTGTTATTTGCTGAGTTTTTCAAAGTTCCAGTCTCGTGGTTCATTACACTGGTGACACCAACATTTCATTTTCATGTTTGTTTGGAGGATACTACACAATTATCACAATGCCACTGACAACAAATACATAACTGGAAAAAATGGATCTGCACAACTTGGAACTGAAGTTGGCAGATTATACCTTGGCTTCCTTTCCAAATTGTGACTGTCCTAGCAACACTGCTATTCTAAGCTCACTGCAAACAAATAAAGTAATGCACTATATCTAATATCACTCCAACAGAAAAATAAAGACTAAGACCATGATTCCTACTTGATTCTTATGACCTTCCCTGAAGTAGTTACACTGAAAAGAATGTAAAGCATCCTATTAAGAACCTGATGCAAGACACTTTGGGATTTACAAGTTTGTGTAATGTACAGTGTTGTGCACCGGTGTCTTCTGCAAAAAAAAAAGCAGAAATCTGAACCTGCTTAAACTTCTTCATTTTCAGAAGGGAAAAGCAAAAATAGAATAAGGCTGGGGATTTTGAGGCAGCCACTCTCTGAAACTGTCCTCATAGGTCACATGATCTGCATTTGGTTAGTGAACTCACTCAAGAGGCACAGAATAAAGGGAGGATGGTGGCAATGCTGTATAATTCAGAAGTTCTAATAAGTAAAATTAGCAAACATTTTAAGTAGTATAGTTTCATTACATCTGAAAATAGTGCAGTGACAGTGAAATTTTAGAAAAGCACTCAGAAGGGACATGATATAGTTCCAGAGTCATTTACAAATAGGCCTTTCTGCGCATGAGAAATGCCCATGAAAAATACCCTGCACAATTTAGAGAGGAGAAAAATCTTTAGACACTATAGCAGGACAAAAGCATAAACTGGTCCCCAAAAAATTAAAAGTCCAGAAGTTGTTTCAGGAAAAACAACAACAAAATTAAAAAAAAAAAAAAACAAAAAACCACAACAAAAAAAACAACACCACCAAAAAAACAAACAAACCAACACCCACAAAGAAAAAAACACCACAAACAACTAACCAGCAACATCTTCCAAATTCCCATAGTATTATACCTAGTCTCAAAGCAAAGTGGCTTTATCAGGTCTATCAGGCCAAGACGATACTTGGTGCCTTTAAGCATTATTTCCAAAGAAGATATTAAAGTAGTCTAAAGAGAACTCCCCCTTTTGCACCAGAAGAAAAAAAAACAAACAATAAATGCAGCAGAAACCAACTGGCTCACAGTCTCTTTTGCACAACTGCTCTTTTTCCTTCAGTTATGCAGGAAAGAGTTTGAATATCCTGATATACACATCAGTTACTGAGCAGGGAGGGAAGCAGGGGAAGGTTGGAAGAGAACAAGACAGCAAAGAAGGAAGTTTTTCTGTCAGATTAGATACAGGTTTAGCTGGAGGGCAGGGGAGGACCATCTTCCAATAATTGAGGGACAACTCCATACACAAGACTGCAGAAATGGTATTCTGGCAGATTCCCAGACAAACTGACCATTCAGCAGAGTCAGGTTCCCAGCCCAACAGGAAATATCTTCCTAGGATAGATGTGAAACAGCTCTCTTCCCTTTCTATGGAAACTTACTTATTTTAAAAAAGAACATCAATGGGATCTCAGCACAATACACACAGGATGATTTAAATAGCTTCCCAGAGACAGTCTTCACATATACATAGTACAGCGACAACACACAGTAGATGAGCTAATAAAATTGCATCTTAGTTGCACTCCATTCCTGGAAACTGGCCCCTGTGTAATGCCTGGTCAAGGTGCTCTTTATGCTAAGAAACTGAAGCTATAAGCACTGCAGATACATAAGATTTTTCCCCACAAACATAGCTCTCCAGCTTCTCTCTCAAGGGGTTTATATTCTCAGCTATTGTAAACATAAAATGCCATGGAACGTGAAGTCAAATGTGGGGAATGGAAGTCTCTAGTTCTAGTAATTGAGTCTCCCTAATGAAGTTACTGTGTAAAACTCTCAGGGATGCACATTCCATTTTTATTCCTCTAAATGTGAATAGTCAAGTTCAGCCTTTGGAGTAAACAATTTTTTATTTTAGCAAAGGAAAGTGGAAGATGACTTTTGAAAAAAAAAAAAAATTAAAAATCAGTGGCAATCAATTTGCTGAAAAAGATCCTCTTCACTTGCAAACAGTTTTATTAAAGCAGATCTTTAGCCTAGTCTTTTAAGGGAAGCAAAGGTAAAAAAAAAAAAAAAACATTAGTAAAATCTGGCTGGAATATGAAAACAGGGTAATAGTCTCAGACACAGAATACTCCATGTTACATGAAAATCAGCTGCTGAACAGAGAATAGATACCCTGGTTATTAGCTCCACTAAGGGTACTGTGTCCTTCCATAGACAGCTGACAAGTAGCCAGTGAAACTGCCAGCTAGTCAACTGAGCACATAGCTTCAAAACAGTAAGCCTAGGCAACAGCACTCACCTCAGGCACGTTGACAACAGACACCCAAGGGAGTGGTGGTTTAGGGCAACAGAGGGAGATAGTATTATGGAACACGAAGGCAGGCATTCTGGGGCTTAGAAGGCACCAAGCAAACAATGGCCAGTAGGAAATTACATTTCGTTACAGGTCAAATTAAATTAATCTTTTAATTCAAAAGTGTTCTATAAGTAGGTTAAATTCAGTCTTCCATAGACTATTCAGACTGTTTTGTGTTTTAGCAGGACACAGAAGAGCCAAAAATGGACCATGTATGCTGCACACCCTTCTTGATCATATGTCTAGTGTCTGTATTGGCACTTGTCACAAATATTCACCTACATCCACCTCTGTGTAATTAGCTCAGTCATATAGAGTGGTTTCAACTGAATAGCTTACTATAATTCATATAAACAGAAACAGTGCAGAGAACATCTCAGAAGTCTCAAAGCACTTAAAGGGCTTTAATGATCTATCCTTTTACCGCAAAGAGGTCATCAGGGTTGATGAACCCTCTTTGGAACTTAACTGCACACTGAGATTACTTTAGGTACATTTAGACAGTCAGATAAATTACATACATAGTTAATGCTCAGATTCAGATCCCTTGATCTTCTGTCATACCTATGTTACTTTAGACGTGGGCTCCCTTTTAGTGTGAACCACTCCTCCAAACAAACAAACAAAACCAAAACTTGATCACGGTTCTAGGGATCATGCGCTCCAGGAATGGCTCCTGTAAGCCAACACGGGTGAGATCCCATCAGGCTTGGCTCTCTGTACCCAGCCAGGCCTCCAACACAATCCCAGCTCACACTGTGCTCTCAGATTTCCCCCAGACATTCACATCACATAACACTGTTCGGGTAGACTGCAATTTATTGTTTCACATACTTTGAACTTAAAAAAAAAAAAAAAAAAAAAAAAAAAACTGATTTTTTTTTCTCTATCTTGGTAACCACCCATGACCTAGAACAGACCTGAGCAAAAGCTGTGCAAGGTGGATGGATCCAGCCCACCATAAAAAGAGTTATTACTGAACAGCATGAATGTAAACCACTGACCACTTAAATTCAGAATGAGACTCGTCCTGAGGCAGTAGCTTAGAAGTACACACAACTTATTTGACTACACAGAGAACCACAAACATCCATGTCTCTGTTCCATGTACACTGAAGACTCCACATGGCAGAGCACAGACACACTTGTAGCTTGCACAAAGAGATAAAATAATGCTATAATTAAAAGCTCTGTACTTGTATTCTAGATCTGCAACAGACAGAATTTTGAAAGACATCCTGTATATCTGAGGTAACATCCTGCCCCAATAAGTCCACTGGAGTTTTGTCATCGATTTCTCAGAGGACAGGGCTTCTCTTATTCTTTTATCCAGGCTTTTGTCAATGATTATTAACTGTGCATTTAAGTAATTATGCCAGGGAAAACAGGAATGAATTTCAGAGAGAAATAACTCACTTATTTTTCTAGTTCTTAATAGGGAAGCAAGTGATGATAACTGGCTATTAAGTCAAACTTTAGATTTACAAAAAAAGGAGCAAGGGTAGAAGCATAAGTTAGAGCAAACATGAAAATTCATTGCTTAAATGGTAATATAAAAGTCATCAGGTAATTCTTCAGTATATCACCCGATCCAAGGCAAAGACAGCTTTGCATCTTATGTCAGATTATGTCAGCATCTTCAAAAACACAATGATCACTGCCAAATGAAAATAGGCTGAAAGCATCAATCATCTGATCAGGCATGGGAAAGTCTTCTCCAGCCCCCAAAACATTGCAGTGTTGCTTGAAAAAACCTTGAGCTACTGCCCCAAGGAATAATACAATCTTCTTTTTCATTATATATTTCAGTTCACATTGAGGACAGGGGAAAATAATACTAAGGGCAAGTACTTGGTCTACTCAGATTCCTGCTTCTTTGGTCTAAACTGTACCTAATGAAATCGAACTGGTCTAAAGATATAGCGCAGATATTCCACCAGTTTGAGAAAAACATAGTTATTGCACTTCTAGCAATCACATAAAAGCAGAAATTGCTTGAATCTTAATGAAAGTATAAAAGATTAAAACGAGAAATAAAAGACTGTTTAATAATAATAAAAAACTAAAATGTACTGGTAAGGCCATGAATTCAATCCTTGATTAAGCTCTGTAATTACATATTAGGTAAAGACCAAAGCATCACAACTAAAAAGTACCAGTTTGTACAACAGCAGTACGCTTTAATGAATCCCTGGAGCTACTGTTTCAATTATTAGCAGGTTTTTTTGGTTTGATTTTGTGGGGTTTTTAGGATAACCACTCAAAAAGTGTTCTACTTCTAGGTATACCAGAAAATAAAAAACTGCTAGTTTTTGCTGAGCATATCCATTGATGTTATCATTGATTATATCATTCCAGCATTCTACTGATGTTATATAAATGACATAATAGATTCAAGTAACGTACCAAAGTCAGTACAGAAAATGACTAGCAGCTTCTCTCTTCCCATTCACACTCTCTTTACTTCTACATGTACCTGAGATTTGAATATTACTATTTCCTCTCAATATCCCTCTAAAACTAAAAGCAGTAATTTTCATTTTCAAAACTACCATCTTTGTTTCATAAATTCCTCCATTACTACATGTTCCCTCATTAATGTTCTTCCAAGTCAAAATATTCAGATATATTAATATTCAAATAAAATCATGGCATTATTTTAACCAGTATTTTTCTTTTTTTTTTTTTCCTTTTTTTTCTTTTTTTTTTGTTTCCCCCATGATTCTAACAGTTTGCTTTATTGACAATTTCAGCTGGCTGCATAACAGGCTACAGCAGGAGATCAATGCATGTAATGACATTCTCCACAGTATCTACCTATAAACAGACTTATAAGGCTTGTTTTGTTAATAAATCAGACTAAGAAAACTTTATAAAGATACCTAGTATTTTTGACATCCAAATACTAGTTTCTACAACAATTTAATGTCTTCATGAGTCCTAGCAGGATAATCAAGAGAGCTACTGAATCAAATTATAGAGGTTGTAGGGGGAAGCAAGGCAGCACTACACACACTGAATAACAAAAATTGTACTCTATAGGACTGCCTATATTCTGAGCTGGCACGATTTTGTTCATGTGCAATATATCGCTAAAGGAGCAAATAGGTAACCAAGCACCACTTTCAGACCGTGGCAGAAAGGTCTCCATAGTGACAGCAACTGCCAGAAAACACTGCCTAACAAGACACTGGAAGCTGATATCATGGTTAACTTTTCAGAGAAAGAACACAAAAGCCTGAAGACACATTACTTCAACTTCTTCAGTACCACTGCTTTCATTGGTACTAGACCAGCCTAAAGGACAGCTCCACTATAAAACTTCTTGAACAGTCTTCCGAAGTGACATTGAAAGGATGAGACCCTAGAACATAATCAGCAAAATCAAGCACAGTCCTGTTTTCACATATACGAAACCCATTAAAGCAAAGGTAACCAAAACAGATGTGTGCATAAATATCTCAAAACTGATGTTATCACCCACCACTTACCCAGAGACTGCCAGAAAATACATGCATCCTGCTAATTGCTTATGAAAATTCACAATATTTTGCCAAATCTGAATTTCCAGTTGACAGACATATTGGCAACAGGAAGAATAAAAACTTATCTTGAGGACCTCCTAACAATTCTTCCTAGTGGGAGATAAATAGTACTACAAGTTTTCACAGCCTGTATTTTACATGTGTTCTTCACTTGTAGATACTGCAAGTATTTCATCTATGTATTGCACAAGGATGCATAAAACTACGAAAACCTTTTCAGATTATTTTTTTTAATATCTACACTATTATTTACTGAGCCATTTCAGCACACCTACAGATACTACAGAACTAGCTTTGTACCACATCTGCTATTCAAACAGGAACAAATGGTGCTATAAGCAAACATTGCAATTACTTTTGCTGTACTTCTACAGCAGTTATTCTATATCCTGTGGTCAGTGAAATCCTAGCACAATACAGTCTTGCCATGTTAAACTTCCATAATGGCTATTTATAAAATAATCCATTAATAGGGAATTTTTTCTCAATTTTCGCTATTAATTTAGAGGTTCAGAAGCACATGCTTTCCAGCGTAAAATATCTTAAAACATTATATTTCCTGGAATTTCATGCCAACTACCTATTTTGTGTCCTGCTTACGTTTTTTAATTGTTTGGTTTTTAACTTCTCTCCACAGATCAACATTAAGCATTCAATATCACCAACCTAGACCTTGCCATGGAAAAACACCTACTGCTGATGTGTTTCATGCTGAAAAATGAACTATGCATTCCTCCTCTGATGATGTTTCTTAGTTTTCAATACAGGAAAAAAAATATCTTGTCATGCATGGTATGATGAGCTATCTTAATAGCCACTTAGAAATGAATTGCCAAAATCCTTTTAGAAGTACAAAAACTATAATGAACGTTCACTGCTGAATATTTATCAGTGTATGCAAAGACAGATGAAAGACACAGTATTTCCCTTTGCTTAAGAAATTTAAAAGTTTAATGTATTACTTCCTCATCCTGCTTCATGGAGGGAGGCATAAAGCCAGTTTTCCTTAGAGGTTAAGACTTACTCTTATGTATTCCCAGTGCCCTCTTTTCCAGTGGGGGTGGGGAAGAGTTTTAACAATCTGTCCTTCCTGCAGCTTAAAAAATTAACCAAGTGACTGGTTAAATATCTGTCAGACTGGCCACTTATACTTGTGTTCCTGCAAGCTCTCTGATGCCTAACATCAGTGCAAGCTGGCCTAAGTGCTCCATAAGCTACTGATCCTGAAAGGATATAGCGCTCACCTTTGCACCTGTGAAACAGCCCAATGGGGCCACACGCAAACAAGCATAGGCTACCTTAACATCTGTCTAAAGATGCAAGTAAATACAAATAGCTAGTACTTCAGAAAAAAAAATATATTTGCAACATATTTCTTTCAGAGCAAGACACAGTCATGTTCCAAAAGAAACTGACACTCACGGCCTTTTTTAATCTTCCCAAATCCCAGTACTCACCTATATCCATTCACCTTTCAGAATCACTGACCACTGCTTTGTGGGTTTCACATACACACAATTAAAAATAATTGGGTTACTTGTAGCCATTAATGTCTTCAGCTACTTCTTACAGCTCTGCATGAGTACTGATAAGAATTCAGAATGAAAAAAAAAATAGATCTCATAACAGGAGATACAGACTCACATCTTCTTTACAGACCAAGACTCTAGGAAAGGAAACTAAACGTACTGAAGAGAGAATCTTGCTGTCTTCAGTTATCTATTGGATGGGTATGAAGAAGATGGATGCAGACTTTTCTCAGAGATATGCAGTGAAATGAAAAGATGCAAAGGGAGAAGCTGCAAGAAGGAAAACTCTGATAAGATGTTAGAAAAACAAGGCCCAGTAGAAAAGAGACGAAAAACTGGAGCAGGTTGCCCAGAGAAGCTGTGGAGAGCCGTACAGACTTTCACAGCCCAAGAGGACAAGGCCCACCTTATATCAGTTGATCTTGTGTTAGTTGGGAGGGCATGTGAGGGTGTGTGCATGTTAGAGGATATAACAGAATCATCTAGGTTGGAAAAGACCTTGAAGATCATAGAGTCCAACCATCAACCTAACACTGACAGTCATCAACTACACCATATCCCTGAGCGCTATGTCAACCCGACTCTTAAACACCTCCAGGGATGGGGACCCCACCTCTGCCCTGGGCAGTCCATTCCAATGTCTGACAAGCTGTTCTGTTAAGAAATACTTCCTAATATCCAGTCTAAACCTCCCCTGGTGCAACTTGAGGCCATGACCTCTTGTCCTGTCGCTTGTCACTTGGTTAAAGAGATTCATCCCCACCTCACTACCCCCTCCTTTCAGGTAGTTGTAGAGAGCAATGAGGTCTCCCCTCAGCCTCCTCCAGACTAAACAACCCCAGTTCCCTCAGCTGCTCCTCATCAGACTTGTGCTCCAGATCCTTCCCCAGCTTCATTATTCTTCATTGGACATGCTCAAGTATTTCACTGTCCTTTTTGTACTGAGGGGGACCCAAAACTGAACACACTTTAAAGGAACCTGCAGAGGTTCCTTTAAATATAAATTATTGAGATTCAAATTTTAATAGAAGAAGTCTGCATATAGGTAGCCCACACACAGACTCACCATCCCTGCTTTCTAGACCTTCTCTTAGCTTTTCAGCAGGTATTGGCAAATATGCAAACATCTTGTCATTTTGTAAAGTCTCCACTGTTAATCCCTGCTGTAGAATTGCACAATTCCAGGATTACATAAAACCTGAAAATACATGAGTGAATGTTTTATTGTTCTACCTACACACATTGGAATGACACGAGAAAAACCCTTCACAGAAAAAAATCATTTTTCAGTGTGAAATAAAGTTTCCCCTCCTCCCCCATTATCAGTGTGTCTTGTTTTTAATACACATACCATATTTTTGTAATCTCTGGGGTGCTACACAGAAGAGTAAAACTCGGCAGCTAACCCTCTGCCTGTGCTATCTGGTTTTGAAGGGGAGGGTTTCACACCCAGATTTACCCAGTGTTCTGTGGTTGCAACCTAGCAAAATTTAACCTGAATGAATCTATTAAAAAACAGAAGATATCTATATATTTTTTTATTGTCACGTTGAAAGCCTGACAAGGAGAATAAGAGTCTGGAGTGCTCAAAGGATTCCTCTGAAGGTAAGGGGGTGGTTTTGGGTGGGTTTTTCAGTTTGGCTTTGTTGGGTTTGGGGGGGCGGGGCAGGGCAGGCATTAAGTAATTTTTCAAACTATTGCTAATATACTCCTGGGCTGACATCAACATTGCTTATTTCACTTACAGAAGAGCATTGTTATTAGAACTAGCACTATCATCTAAAATACTGCATGGAAACATCTCCCCTTACAGAATAAATTGTGTAAACATAGATATCGTCATTATTCCCTCTTAACTCAGAAGATGCCAATGAGATAATCAGAGCTAGGCCCTTGCAAGTTCCTTTTATTAGTGTATTAAGGGCAATTACCAGAAAAATGCCTATCTTAATCTGCCATCTTTTACTAAATATGGCTTCGTGTTATCAAGTCACAAATAGCCATAAATAAAGGAAAGTTGATAAGGAGTCTATTAAACACGTACTTTTATTACTCCCAAGACTTCAGTGCACTATACGTAGGCATCCCTGTCTTCCTGTAAATGCTTAGTTATGGTGCACACTTCTCAGACCATTACAGTGTTATTAAACACCATTACATCAGTATTGTTTCTTTATTTTCCAGTTCTGTTCACATAAGACAAGGACCATTAGCCACAGACAGAATTTATTTCAATAGAGGCATTTCAATGAAATGTCCCAGCACAAGTCAGCAGAACACTTGCAGAGTGACAAGCAGTTATTTTTCCTTACCCATGACCAGAGTGGTATACTAAAATTTTTAAGTTATCATTACTCATTTCTTGATTAGATTCTAACCAATTTCAAAACAGTTTAAAAAGCAAACAAAAAAAATAAAATCTCTCTCTTAAACCATGTTTATCTGTGGCATGTTTTTGGTGGCCCTGATGAAAATAATGGCAAAGTTTTAAATTATAGCTGTTCAAGGAACATGTTATTTCAAGTTACCAAGACAGTTATATTGACATTTAATATAAAACAATTGATAATTACTTAATAGTACTGGAAATTAACACCAAAGATAATATACAGTAGCTGTATGAACACCTAATCCTTATTTTATATAATGATACTCTACTTACTTTTAACTTACGTGTTTTTACATGAAACTGTAAGTCACTGTCTACATTTAGCCTGTACCCAGGGCTAAACTGTAGCAGTTGTTCTACCACCCAATGACCCCTCCCCAGCTGAGAAGGGAAATCAGGGATAAAAAAGGAGAAGCCCCAGCGGTTGAAGTAGAAACAGATTTAATGAAATAACAAAACTGATACAATCACCAACATAAAGTGTACAAGGTTCTACTCAGCCTGGTCCTTGAGGTCAGCAGCAGGAGCAGAAGGCCAAGAGGGAGGAGCCCCAGGAAGAGGAACTCCCCATCCTCGGTAAACCCCCTTTTTATAATGAGCAGATGTCAGTGCTATGGGATACACCTGTGAGTCAGCTTGGGGCAGCTGCCCTGACTGAACGTCCCAGCTGACTCGGGGCTACTCATGGCCTGCCTGCATGGCTGGCCCATGAGTCTGTTTCTGGGGAACCAGGACAGTCACATAGTAACCAAAGCCTTTTAACACTGTGCTCTTAATCACCTTGCAACTTGACAAGGAACCATAAAACCAAGACCATGATGGTCTGTTGCTTTCCAAACATACCCCTCCGTATCTTTTCCCACAAATAACACTGTTTAACTTTAGGAATAATATCAAAGGCTGAGACACCTCCTGAAACTAAAGAGATATTGATAAAAAGCAATCTGAACACTGTCAGGATACCCAGGCATCCCTCAAATAAAACAGTTTGGCTTTAAACCTCCAACACATTCAGCACATTTTCCCCCTAGGGAAAGAATAAAAAAAAAAAAAAAACAAAATTTAAAAAAAAATCTTGGCAATGGAACCTGGTCCTATGTCATTCATTAACTGTGTTAAAGCAGTTACCTGCCACAAAACCCTAACGATGCCCTCAATGGAAATACTGCAGGTTTGCCTTAAAATAATGAGCCAACTTAAATCTAGGTGCACTTCCAGGGAATCAATTACAGCTAAGTCAATGCTAAATATGACCCACAGTACATCACTGACTTAAACCAGGCTATTTGATGTGCAATA
Organism: Podargus strigoides; assembly: GCA_028020825.1. Classification (NCBI taxonomy): domain Eukaryota; kingdom Metazoa; phylum Chordata; class Aves; order Caprimulgiformes; family Podargidae; genus Podargus; species Podargus strigoides. The sequence continues at coordinate 70,102,705 of CM051621.1, forward strand.
GCTGCTCATTTTATGATGACACTTTGCCAAGCAACCAAGTTGGCAGAAATTGAAATGGTCTTTAATCACAGTTTCAGTTAAATTACATTCTTCAGCAAACATGCTCACAACAAACAAACTGACAGACACTGACCTCACAAATTCAAGGTACAGCTACTCAGAGTCATTGCCAAACAATCAAACTAATTTAAATTTTAAAATATTGTGAAATAATGAACCTTTTCCTTGAGTGGAGACATGCTGCCATACACAGAGGTAAGACACAAAATGATGCGACTTTTCTAGAACAGGTCTTTCATCCAACCATAAATGTCAAAAATTTGAATTTAACAGAACGCATTTTTATAACTAAGTTTCATAAATTTGTATTGTGATGGAGAACGTTCAGTCAAAAATTTCCAACCAACTCTCTTTGCAAGCTCTTAAGTCTTAAGGCAGTATTAAAAGCCACAGCATCAGCAGGCATCAACACAGTGATCCCACTTTGCTATTTTAAGTAAAATAGGTACTAAAAAGGGATGGAAAAAGAGATACTTGGGCCTGTATCGCTAAAAGATGCTAAAAAGCATTTGCTTAATTATATCACTAGCTTAGTAGAGATCAACAGGATTGCACAGGTACTTAAAACTAAGCATCTACTGAGCTACTTTGTGACTCAGGTGTTAGCAAGCACATCCCAAAGACCTTTTAAATTTAATTTCTGTTTCTATCATATAAAGGACATTTGTCAGAACAGATATGTTAAGCACAGGAAACCAAATATTTTTCACTCCCCCGAGTCTTACAAACTTAACTTTCACCTGTTAACCAGCAGATACAAGGTCTCCGAAGTGTAATTACGACTTAATTTCTCTGGGTAGTTCACACCTGACAAGAAAACTATCTGCTCAAACCAATCTTATTGAAGGGACAGAGGGTCCTATCCTTGAGCAGCAACACAGAATTTTTTTTATTTTTTTTTTTAAGAGAAAGTTGTGTTTTGCAGTTGGACACTTTACTTTGTCAGCTCTCATTTCTCAGGCTACAGACAGACATCCTTCTGTTCTACAAATGCTTGAGGCTCTATGGGGTAAAATTGCCAAAATAATGGATACAGAATAATGCCTTAAATTCTGGTAGCAGTAACAGGTCTAAGGCAAGGCATTCCGTACTCTACTGCTGTGAAAGCATGCTTCAATAATTTGTTGCATGTTGTTATTGGAGCTCTTTTAATAAATGTCATCAGTAGAGATACAGAAGTGGTAAGTTATTTGATTTAAAACTCTATTTCAGCAATTTATTTTATTTGTTGTTATTGGCTTTTATCTGTAACAGTGACACACAAAAATAGTCATTTATGTGATTTAGACAGCTAGCGATCTCATTTTTGCACTACGTGCTCCAAGAAAAGGCAAAGAATTATATGCAATGTTGACAATTTATATTCAGCAGAGTCACTGTGTGACATCTCAATCTGTTGAGATATATCATACAGTTACCACTGTAGGCCACTTGAAAATTATCCTACTTTCTTTCATAGTGCCATGTGGGAAGGGAGACATGCTGGCTTCTTTTTAAGTTCTTGTACCTCCTCGCTCTAAAGCCCTCTGCTGAGTAAAAATATCTGTCAGTCTGCAGATTTCATTGTCATCTACTTTCAACATACTGATTTCCTCAGAGATACCAGTCAATTGATTTTTTTAAAAAAAGTTACCTTCGAGATGCTAAAGTAGCAGCAAAACTAAACACTTTCAAGCTAGTATCATAAGTGAAACTCCCTACATGGTTCTGTTTTCTTTATGCTAACTAAATAGGTGTGTCTCTTTTCCCAAAGAGTCTTAATACATTAGACTAGACCCTTCTTCTGAATGTGTCATAGAAAGTCAATGAAAACCAAGGAATTACCTTAGAGAAACAGATCTGCTAACCAGTTTTGTAGTAGACTAGTGGATTTTTCCTAATATTAATGACTGGTTGTGAATATTCTTCATTTATTTTCAGGAAATACGATTTTCCCTTTTGATTTAATACCACAAAATCAGCTTGGCAATATCAAGATAACTTGAATATATGGCATTCACTTGGAAATTAAGGGACATTCTCATTCCACCTTGCTCAGCTTACATTCTCTTAGCATACTCAGAATTAAGACCTCAGCATGCAGTTTTTGAAATGAAAAAAAAAAAAAAAAGTCTTGTAGACAAGGTAACTTTATAAAAATACTATAGATCAATATATTAGTCTATTTCTCTCAGGCAAATGCTGTGAAGTTTTGAAGTTTTTTAGGCTGATACAAATGAACAGTCAGCAGAACTATAAGGGGAAGCAAGTAGCTGAAAACACTTGTTTTTTGCTTCCTTTCAGTGTCTGTTAATAAGTGCTATGAGTTCAGTAAATATAAATAGAAGGGGAATTGCACTTTTTAAAATACACATACATGTACCTTCTGAGTAAAATCTGACAGCAAAAGAACCTTGCCAGACCACCACATTGCCAGACCACCACATTTGCTCATTCACATGAATTAGTTTGTGACACTATCACCAGAAGGACATGAAAGACCATATTTAATTTTCGACAGTACCTTCCACAGCAAGACATGTTAACCCATCTCTGGATTATAATTTCACTAGTAGGAGTTTTGAAAACACTGTTAAGCAGTATGAAACATCCCTAAATGAAAGAAACAGCTGATAGAAGACAACATAAGCATGTGTAACAACCCTATTCTCAGCATGCATAAGTTAGCCAATTTCTAACATTTCTGTAGGAATACAGCATAGCACTGAGGGCCTCAATACTACTTAAGGAGTCAAGTATTCAAGAGCTGTCAGACAGCCCAAAAAATGTCATTTTAGGCAGCAGCTGTGCATGCTGTCACCAACTACTTTCACACAACACAGTAAACCAACAGCAAGCATACTTGCTGGCTCTGTTATTAACAGATTACTGCAAGGGTATGAATGGGAGCACATTCTTCTATGACAACAGGAGAGAAAAGCATGAGAATAAAAAAAGTAGAGGTAGGTAATCCACTTCCTGGTACCGAAAAGTCACTGTGCTACAAAACAGATATTCAAAATCTGGTTTCTATATTGCAGAAAGAACATAAATTATTAGTATAGTTTATTATATTTTTAACAGTTGTGAGTTATTAAGAGATCAAGATGTACAGTACAATTAACTGTCTCCACAACTGGTTATCTTTTCAGTCACAAAAGACTATTAGGTAGTATTGAATCAAATACCTAATTTGCAATTCAGCAGATATCTATAGCAATATAAGCCCAGGACAATAGAATGTAGTGCCAAGGATTCGCTGACAGCTACTGACATTTCCTCATTTACCGTTTGCATGATCTAGAATTCACAAAGTCTTAAAGACTCTTTTAACTAATGATCATCATCTTTTATCTCCAGAAAATTACTATGGCATGTGTAGAAATGAGATTCATAAGAATCCTTACCCTCTTGGTAGACAAATTAATTTTGTGACTGTATTGCATATTTAAAAAATCCAAAACCAACACAACAACAAATGAAACAAAAGAACAGTTAAAATTCAAAAAAATAGATTGATCCAAGTAATATTCATCCATATTCAGAACAGTGTGAAAGACTTTTTCCTGAAGATAAAAAGAAAGTTCCATGAACACATTTACAGCCTGCCATACGTATCCATTTCAGCATATTGCACCATGACTCATTCTTTTATAATCTCTACTAAGATCATCTGTCACTCATTTAGGTCTCAAGCCTTCTGAAAGCGACAGATCTTTTCTCTTAAATTTCTAAGTACTACTGAAAGTATTAAATAAAAAATAATTGCAGCATTAGTTGTTTAAGCTGGTTTATATCTACACTACAAAGCAAGAAGATTGCTTCACTGAGTAGCTTGTTAAATTTGGGCTCATGTTTCACATATTTCCCCGTCTTAGCTGAAAGACCTCGTCTTCACTCACGACATCATTAACTATTAACATCATGGCTTGAATCTAGTCTTTCATAACATCATAAACTAACAAAGCACATATTATCTTCAAGTAGTTACACACACATCTCTGAGTTCACAGTATCAGCTCACTCCTCAGCACAAAATATGGAAAGTCTTAAGGCTTTCTGTGAGATATTTTGAGTCATAAAACAATATCCTTGCCCAAAACTCTCTATTCATTTACTTGAGTTACCTGCACAACAGTCACAGTAAGAGTCATGCGAGCTCCTGATTTCACTTAAAGTCTTCATAGGTAACCAGGTCTTTCCTGGAACCCAGAGGAGTCAGAGCACCTGCACGTATTTACTGTGTGAGAAGCTCAATGGCACACAGCACTGGGAGAGAGTACAGAGAGAAATACTAGGAAGCTGAACTCCCAGTAAGTTCCAAGACCAACTTCTTAAGTGAGCTTTACTGAATTCTACTTTACATATACTATCAAATACACTAGACCCTCATTCAGCAAGCACTTTCTACAACACCAGTTTTGTTCTATTATGGAAAACCTTACAGGCAGTGCCAGTAAAATCTCCTTAAGAGAGAGGAGGAAGCAAGAGGGAAGAAAAAAAAAAAAAAGCACTAAAACTGGTCTGTGAATCAGAACTATTAGTGTTTTACTGGATTAACAATTAGTACTTATGCTTCAGAAATTTTAAGACAGTTGTCTGCTGTATTCCAGTAACAAAAAGCCTCTAAACATTAAAAAAAAGTTTAAGCATTTTTTTTCTTACTGAATCAAATCCTACATAAGTAAACGCCAAAAGCTCTGGTTATTTTAAAGTAAGCAGCACACTAAAAAAAACAACTAGAAGAGGGTAACACTTTCCAGGGATCAACTTTGTTAGAAGACTATTCATTTTTATGGCAAAAAGAAATATTTACAGTTCCATATCTCCACTAGCAATACTCAGCCAGTCATCACAGCATTATTTTGGACACTAAAAGATTGCCACAGACTAAAAAATCAAGTTGTTCACTACACCACTTCTCAACCAAGACTAAGAAATCACTATATCTCTAAACCAACAGAAGTAAGAAGAATTGGCACAAACATTTGTTGTACCATAGACAGTTGCCCAGCTCCACACCCAGAGGAAACATACCTTCACAATAGGATGGTCTGGGGCTCAACAAGTCCTGGAGCATTTTTCACTGTGAAAACTACTGAAAGAGCTCTGTTGCACAGACCGCCCTCCTGCCTCTACAAGAGCAAACATGCCTCCTTCCCCCAGAGACAAAAGCAAAACCTCCAAGCACAGAGAAGAAAAAAAAATGAAGAAACTTCCAAGCCTTACTTCCTCATATAAAATTATTAATAGCACCTGGGTCCCTTTTGTCAGGAGCACTCATTGGTTTCACCTGAAGGCCATTTCTGTCTCACCACAGCACTAAGCTATTAATTGCTGGGTGAAAAGTTATTTGCTTGAAACTAGGATGTAGTCTATTCCATTCTTGCCATGTTTAGTGTATAGAATATGTTCTATCAAAGGCAGACACTTAAATTTTGAGACTGAGTTGAGCTAATAGATAATGTTCAAAGGATAGAAGAGTGGTTTTCTGATTAATAAAATAAAAACATCGTTAACTATGTAGTGCAAGTTCTCAGGAAGCTCTTTCGCCTACGTATTTCTCTCCGTATCAGGCAAGCATATAACCACTGGATGGTATTTCATGTTACTGAGCTGGGATATGTTACCTGCTGTAGCCAATAGCATTTCTTTCAATAACAGCCTTTTTTATTCCAGGCGAAGTATACAAGCTCAGTGCCTCAGTCTCCTTTTAGCATTATTGATTAGACTTAAATGAAAAATGCATATGATAGCCTCCAAGATCTTCCCCCTTTTCCTATTTGTTATGTTCTTTCCTTCTTTTCAGGAGTTACATTACCCAAGCACGTATCCCTTTTCCTGCTGCTGCTGTTATTAAACTTTACATCTCAGTCCCTGAACGCGGCAGAGCTCTAAACATGCCCAGGACTCACTTTAGGCAGACAATGTAATCAAAGAACTATTATAGCATCGCTAACCAGTGTACCACAGGATTAAGAATCCCATAATATGCTCCAGAAAAAACAAAGCTCTCACCCACAACTGCCATGATTTCTTCTGAAAGGAACTATTTGGGAAATTTCCTAAGATTTAAACCTGGAGTATATCTATACAGTACATTCAGTAATCATTAGGATGCTGGCCATAGACTACATAGTAATGTACCAACTGTGCTTTCAACTTCAATGGAATAAAATACATTGATGAACTTTTGATCAAAGTCCTAACATCAATATGACTGTGATTTTAACTGTGCAACTCTAATACCACATTAAAAGTTTATGGCAATTACCTTTGCCTTTTCTTCCTCCTTCAGAGAAGCAACACTGCACATCTCAGAGTCAAAGGCCTCACAGTAAGTTGACTGAACCTTTCGAATAGACATGCCTAGGGACTGTCACTTTTAACAACTTCCTTAAGGGTGTTTACAGCCCAGTCAACACATATAAGGGAACCCAAGGCGGCCAAGCCTTCAGTCTTCTAGGGAAATACCATCTCATGAACATGAGGCAGCTCTCTTGTCCAATTTATAAGGACACAATGCCTAGAGAACTGATAAACTCTGAACAGATTAATTAACTTCACCCAAGAGTGAAAACATTAGTACAGACCCTTCTGCTAGAGTAAGCAGACATTCTGCAAAACATTTCGCTCTTATCCTTAGGAACATCTCCAAAAAAAGACATTAAACCAATCCACTCTGAAAACAGTGAATTGACATGGAAGAATTCAAAGCAAGCTACATGCGTTCTTACATTCGCTTTCTCTCACTCTTTACCACCACTTTATAAGATCTTAAAGAAGGTCCCTAGAACCCTATTAAACAGAGCTCAATGAATGTAATCCATTACATACCATGCAGGACTTCTTTTGCGGAGGTGAAGCCTGAAAATTGAGGCACTTACACCTAGCTTTACATGGAGCTCCCTGCAGAGCGACTCACCTCATCATCCAGGAGCCCTTATAGAAAAGAACTCTAATTAAGGGCCCAACAACACCATTAGGTATCTCACCTGAGATCCCTGCTTTGAAAAATGCCATCCCCCTAAGAGCTTGCTTTGGAAACCTGCTCAGAGAAATGTGCGTTAATGTGCCCTTACAAAACACATTTAGTGTATTTTGCAGTGGGAAAGAGGTCACTAAGACAGATTGTTATTAATCATCCTCTTCCACGAGACACTGCCAACATCACTAATTTTATTCGTTTGCTCACAAATTTCATACTGATTACAGAACTTTTAGATTTTTATTTTTCAGTACAGCTAGGAAAGAGAATGCTCTGCTTGAGATCAGTGTAATTACAGAGAACCTGGCAGGTTTGGTATCATTTTTTTTTCCTGTTAAATCACAGTCATTAGCCTCAAGTTGGACAATCATGATTTGGCAATGCAATATCAGCAAACCCCACCTTTACACAGGTCTGGCAGAGCTCCTGCAACTGGGCACTTATCAGATCACTGAATTTGTGCACTCAGCTAACAACTAGCTTAATTTCTGTAGGCTATAGTGCCACTTCATTCCTTGGTTTGCCCAGTAGTCTTCTGCACAAGCCATCCCTGCCTGCCATTTATTTGTGTAAATGAGATTTTGCAGCACAGCTCCCCAGTGCTGCATATTCAAACTCAATCTTCCAGACTCATCAACAAGGACATTTTCAAGGGCGTGCAATGATAAGACGAGGGGTAATGGTTTGAAAATGAAATGAGGTAGATTTAGATTGGTTATCAGGAAGAAATTCTTTACTGTGAGGGTGGTGAGAATCTGGAACAGGTTTGCCCAGGGAAGTTGTGGCTGCCCCCTCCCTGGAAGTGTTCAAGGCCAGGTTGGATGGGGCTTGGAGCAACCTGGCCTGGTGGGAGGTGTCCCTACCCATGGCAGGGGGATTGGAATGAGATGATCTGTGAGGTCCCTTCCAACCCAAACCATTCTGTGATTCTGTGACATCCTCTTCTGGTGCTGTGTGTTGGATTATCAATTAATCATTTCAAAGACATATGACAGATGAATCAAAGAGTACAAAAACCTTGTAAAGGTTTCCAAAAAAATACACCGTGCTTTAAATAGTACAAATGAAGCACACAAGGAATCAAAGGAATAAAACACTCTGACACATCTCTTATTTCATATATGCTGGTAACTAATGTGAAAAATCTACAAGTAACCATATCCAGAAGGCATTTAGCTACCTAACTTCCAGTAAAATCAACACAATTTAGGTACACATATGATTTTGAGAAGGCAAACTTATAATAAGGCAGCTAAGTATTTTTTTCAAATTGGTTTTAAGTCACTTATAAAAACAGGACTTAGGTAAATCATTACTACTGAATTCCATATGTAGTGAAAGCCTGTAAGAGATTTTAAGTCAAACTTATAAAGGCATTTTAGGCATCTGATTCCTCCCGAGTCAATGAGAGTTAGGGGCCTATATGATTTAGCACATCAGAACCCAAGCACATTTTAAATACACGCTTTTTCAGAAGTTTTTAAATAGAAGTTTGCCATTTTAGAGGCTTATACAGAGGTCTAAGAATAAATTATATCCAAGACCTTTGATGCAACAGGAAATGCCTCAATTTATTTCATGGCAGTGCAGACCCACCTTTGGTTATTACTAAGAGAAAAACGCAAGACTGCGATGCATCTCATTAAATGTCTTACAGTGTGTGTTTTGTCTGGAGGTTTTGCAGCTCAAGACTCAGGACTCTATTATATTGCCAGCCTGAATGTGTAAAACATACCTAAAACATAGACTAATATCCAAGAAAACTGTTTTAAAAGCTTAAAAACTCACATTTGCCATTTTACAAAAGTTGAAAGTCACAGTGTTATCTGCACTCTATAAATTGTCTCAGTAAAGCTTAAAATTACTGGAAATGAGAATTTGAAAGGTGTAAAAATTATGCAGCATTCTAAAGAACAAAAGAAGATGGAAATTGTTGCAACACTGGGTAGCATTTTCATCAGAAAGTTGTATTTAATGGACTCAAGTCTGAAATATTGAAATCATATGAGATATCCTACTTTCACATTATTTCATGACATCAGACCTAATCACTTCCCTTGACTTGATGAATCTTATAGAATTACTGTCAAGCTATATTTGGCTAAGAGAGCTGTTTATATGAAGCTGATTTGTAGTTTTGCTGCTAAGTAAAAAGATAAATCCATCTGCTGTCTTTCATCTCACCTTTTAATGAAAGCCTGCAAGATGAAGCCTGTAGCAATTTTTTTTTTTTAATCTTTCTTTGGCTGTTCCATTTTCAAATATCAAACGAGGGTTTTCAGCACAGCCCACTGAAGCTCCTCTCCACTGAGGTTATAAAACATCATTAATTCTTAGCTCTAAAACCTACACATTCAAGATGTCACATATTCAAATGCTCATCAGCCTGCTGCTTCAAACAAAGGTTCTGGTGCAAGACATGTCATGAACAGGTTCTTACCATATTGAGTGAGTTACTTAAACTTCATTCCAAAGAGCCTATTACTTAGAGCCAAAGCAGAAAGGCAGGATATTTCACTTCCTTAACACTCAGTATTTTGAGTCTGTTTAATATTTGGGGGCCTGAACTCTCTGTTGACATACTTTTTTCAAGTCTAGATTGGCAAAGCCTTCAAGTTAACATTAAACATACTCCACAGTAAGAGGTACCTGTGTTGGTTTAGTACAGCATGGAGCCATCTGTGGGAAGCGGAAAAGGCAATCTAATGAGATGCCTAAAGCCATCCTCATTTGCAGAAGCTCATGGCTTCTTAAAAATCATTCTCAGATTAAGGACTAAAATAAAACTAAACTTCAAATGTGAATCTGCTTAGAGGACAAGATATTTGCCTAGCACAAGAGCAGGCATACCGAGACTGTGCAGAAACAGAGTAGCCACCCAGCCCTGCTAACTACCTGGTCGCTCAGTCTTACAAGAGTCCTACTAGCATTTATGCATCACAAAACAAGATCATTGTTCATGGACACTCCATCTTCCCATGCCAATTATCTAGTGCCACATGTGCAGATAACACTGACTAGAAATTACACCTTTGCTGTTCATGAAGAAGATACTAGCACTGACATAGCAATAGAGTTTTTTGTAAAGTTTGGATATACATCACAGGATAAAACTTACAGTAACATCTGGCAATAGGCTGCAGTTTAGAGTTTACTTTTTATTCAGAGAAGTACAGAAGGTCTGGGCATGAAGCCATAAATTCATAACAATCCAAAATAGTGTCATTAAATACTAAATTTTGGAGGAAAAAAAATGCACATCTTGCATGATAAAGTGAAAGATTGCACCAGCGAAGCACAAGTCATCACCTGTTGACATTTAATTAATTTAGGAAGCAACTTTTTTCCCTCAAGTACAAAAACATGATCAAAAACCTTTCACATTTCAGAAGAAAAAAAAAATTGGAATCATATCTCCTACTCCTTTTCTTTTGCCAGAACCTTCACAAAGCACAACTTCTAAATGACAGCAACAAAAAAATTCTATATAGATCTTCAGGTTGATAACATAGATGCATTATAACCAGACAGATGACCGAAGCACTTAAAATAAAAAGGGTAACTGGAAGACTTTATTGGCTTTTCTCTTGATCTCTACTAAGCTGAATAGGATCTCAACTGGATACATCACCTCCAACATATTTCTATTATTCTCCATTCAGCATTTCTAGTAGTAGCTAAAATAATCAATTCTCAACAAGGATCATTGGAGATACAGATTATGGTAGTCAGAAAAACCCATGTGAATGCAACTCCATAACGTAAAGATTTAATAGAACAAAAACATCTATCCAAAGACTATTATCTTGATATTTCTGCATGATGAGTGCAATGTAGGTGAATACACCAAGGACTGAAACCACATCAACTGTGAATCTAGAACTGTACCACAACACACATACTTGTCCATGGACTGCAAGAGCACTGTTAACCTCTTGTTGGTCTTCAGAATAGTGAAAGTTATATTTGCTATTCCAACCACTTTCTGAAAACAAAATAGAGCATCTGATGCTCTCTTATACAATATACATCCAGGCTTTTTTCACTTACTAGCTCAACAGACAGGTCTTTGCACGTGATATCCCCATTTCATCCTTCCCTTGCCTATATGCCATGGTTCATACAGAACCTAAATTAAGAACCGCATTTACTTGTATTCATTCCTTGGTTTGCCGAGTGACAGGTTTATTGGCCGTGTTAGTGATGTCACAGATTTTCTTTGTATTTCATTCATCTGGAGTAGCATTTGGAAAGGGCATTTTCCACCTAAAATCAATAGCTTCTCTAGCTGCTGTAATATTTCTTCTTACTTAGAAATATTACTCAGAATATAAAAGCAATTGATTGTAGCCAGAAAATATACTTGCCAATTACTGATGGAAAGGGGAAGAATAAAAAGTGCCCTCTAGCTTAAGTAGTTCCAGCTGGTGACACACCAGTACTAATCAGCACATGTGCTTCAGAGGCACCAGAGCTTTCTCAAGCAAATGCTTCATTTTCCTTATAAATTGAAACCCAAAGTTTGGTTTATTCCAATAAAAAAGTGAACCCAGATTTCTAATGATGGATTTCTCAGAGCTCTACTTGTACAGCAGCTGAGTCAGAATATACTACTGTTGAATTCAGGTGGTGATAACGCAAGTTAATTTTGCTTATTTTTTATGCAAACTTTCCAGTAACCTTAACAGCATTTGAACAGATGAACAAATCAGTGGAAGAGATTTAAAATACTGGAAATTTTTCCTTACTTCTTTAGACTGAAGTTCAAGTAAATAATAAGATGTGTACTTGATTGTGACAGGTTGTGATTACCTAAGCATGGTGATACTAATTACCATACGCTAGAATATCGGCATAGCTTTGGCTTGGCACACTGCCAGAAAAACTTTCAGTTCTGCAGTCCAGCTCAACTGCCACAGCCTTGAAAGTGGAACAGAAATACATACTTGCCTCATTTCATACTTTATATTGCACACAATTACACCCAGCAAATTGCTCCAAATAACACAGTTCTTACCTGTTTGTCCTCTCGCCTCCAAAACTGGTACAACCACTTTAGCACTCATTCATTTTCTCCATTGTAATTGGCTGCAAGGAAGTCTCACAGATTTCTGTAGTACCTCTGGTCATATACTGTTCCTTCTCATGTTCCTCAGCCATGCATAGGGTATGCAGCAGATGACAACTATAAAGCTGGAAGAAGAAGAAAGGCCCAAAAAAGGAGTTACGTAGTCAACAAGCCTGACATAAGCAACAGCCAAATGGCCATATCCCTGAAGATGTTGGTTTAAGGAACAGTTTTTTAATGAAATTATGTCGTCTCACTTGTTTCTCCACACATCAAAGAATTTTTGAAAGAGTTATTTTAAGGCTCATATTTTCAGATGTACCTCAGTGAGACAGAAGCACAAGTTCCAGTGACATCAGACTGGAGCACCTAACTCAAACTTTCTGAAAGAACAGAGATGAGCACTTAGCACAAAATCCGTTTTTATTGTCATTTTCCATGCAGTTTTCAGAGATTAAGGCAAATATACTCTCTGGGCAAGCGAGGCCATTAGACCCTGCTGTAGAGGGAATTTTGGAGTTATCACTCAAGAAACACTACTTTTAATATATTTCTTCAAGACATGAAATTCAGATAGCAGTACAAAACCTAATCAAAAAGTCAATCTTTTATTTCTTACATATGCCAAATAAACCCTTGCATTAGAAGGAAGCCCTTATTTTCATAGGTGGCCCAAAAGCATCTGTATGTTAAATCATCTAATAAATACAATCATTTCAGAAATTATAGCCTTCTACACTTACACAGTTTAGTTATTTAAGGATTTAACATAAGTCCCTTGATAAATTTGAGTCTTCCTTGATCTATGTTGAAACCTAGAACCCAATTCCGAGTCTTTTCTGTATCAGTTGTCTCCTTCTGAATTTCTACATATTACCACTTTATGTACACACCAGACATTTACTCAAATTGCATTTTAAAAAGTGCTTTAGTGTTTTTAGTTTCAGCAAAAAGATTTTGAAAAACATTTTATTCAGAAACTAATGCAAACCAGAGCTAAAGATGGCATGATTTTTAAAGAAAAAAAAAAAAAAAAAAACACAAAAACAAAAACAAACAAACAAAAAAAAAACACACCAAAAAAAACCAAAAAAAAACAAAAAAAAAAAAAAAAAAAAAAAAAAAATGCTTTGGCCAGTTTCTCTTCACAGCTAATTCTCTCTTCCTTGCCCTGACATTATACAGTCCCATTAAACACAGGCAGTTAGCACACTTAGTAGGTTATTTACATTTTAAGAGAATGTTTTGGAACATGCTCAATTCCAAGCAAACATTACATAAAATTGAATTTTATACATTGGGCAATACTGAACTTGATTTGCTGCTTCAAGACGGAATATGTTGACAAATATGTCAACAAACAATATATTAACAAAGAATCTAAAGCTGCATACTTCAAAAGATTTTCTTCTGTCTACCAGGGAAACTTTTTCACCCTCCACATGGGTTGCCACGGTGATAAAGAAACAAGGAAAACCAAAAAATACTCCCCCCAAAACACCAAAAAAACTTTGTGCTTGAACCACAAAGTTTTGGGTTTAAAACTATATATATGAATTTAATCATTACTGTGATGGACAGATAAACAAAGAAACCTTTCTAGGACAAATTTCCAGGACATGTTTTTGGCTCAGGATGTTTTTTTTTCCCGTTGGGAAATTTAACGGTATTTTAGTCCAACTGTTAACAAATAAGTCAAATGACATAATCCTTTCCCATCCAACTGACCAATGAAGATAATGATGAGTTATGTTCAAAATTTATCATCCACTCAGGGATAAGCCTGCTTTCGACTAATTTTTTAACCAGGATGAAAAGAACTTTTATATTCTCTATATTAACTGGTTTCTTATAACTTTATTCAATTCTAAGTACATTTAAATATTAAAACCTATCCTTCTACATACAAGACTTCTAATATTGCAAGTGTTGTGCATAAAAAGAAGAAAGCACTAGGAAGAATAAGCAAGTAAGATTCATTTGGGCAGACAGGAAATAAAGATAACATTGTCATGAAAAGCTCTGACCAGTCACTTTATGCTTCACCAATTTTTAGGTAGGTCTCATATGTCAACCTACCAAAATTTGGTTTGCCTGAAATTCATTTTACACAAGTTTGGTCTGTTGCCCAGCAAAGAACTTAATAAACCTTATCAAACTGAAGAATTAAATGGACTGCTACCTTAGGCATCCCTCGTATCTCAGTCATCCCACTTATCTGCTCTACAGTGCATAACCACTATCTAACTAGATAAGTGTCATGATCAGCAGGTTTGCACTTGATCCAGTTCGAATCTATCATACTACTGCAGCTCAAGAGTCACTGTCATTTCTGCTCAGCCCAATATAAAACATTTGTTGGTGATTCTGTTCTGATGTGCTTTTGTTATTTTGACTCCTAGCCAGACCCAGAAGTGTAAGCAGAAAAATAGATTCTCTCACAATTTTTTTTCTGAGTAAAGTCGATACAGGAACTATCAGTAACCCATGAATAATTCTCTCTTCCCAAATTTCACCTTTATTTTCAGGAATGAAATGCTTTGAGAATTCAGGGTATTCACCTAAACCCAGCTGATTTTGCACAAGCTCAGTGTATTCAAAAGGTGAGGACCATCCTCAGAAACAGCACTTGTGCTACTAGTTAGGATTTCTTCTGACACACCACTTACTCAAAAGAATTTTCCATGCTGTCATCGCCCTAAAGATTCTTTTCACGGTTTCAGTAACATTGGCATCTGCAGAAGGGAGCTCCAGCCACTTGAAACTCATTAAAACATACTTGAGATTGACAATGAGTTGAAAACATCTGTCAGACTTGGCCAAGATTTCAATCAAGTGTGATGTTGCCGTGTTACTTTGCTACATTGACTTAATAAATGACTTGGCCGCTGTCAATGCAAGGAAAGTTGGGTTCTAATTACTAGCCTGATTTTTTTTCTGTATCTGAAATGTACTTTCACTTAAAGGTTCATAGTCTACGTGACATGCATTAAAATTAATGTGCTGAATCTAGAAGCTGAGGTAACACAGATTCGCTTTTTAACATGCTGTATTAGGCATCAGCTAATGTATAACATGGCATACTTATAAAGAGTCTCCAATATAATGTAAATCGTGTGCTTCTCCCAAACAGCCTGAGTTAGCAAGTGGCTACCTGATCCTTTCAGCCTCTTTTTTTTTTTTAATTTAATCTCAACGATTCCCAAACAACTCTGAGTAAAACACTTCTAAGAACCAGTGTCATTTTTGAAAAATAATGTCCAGGAAAACCTCTGAGTTACACAAGTTATTTTTCAAAGAAGCTAAAATGTGTATATCTAACTGAAGATGTGCCAAAATAAAAAAATCAAAGGACTGTAATACTATTTCAAATGGAATGGGAAAGAAGTAGCACACAGTTAATTCTTACCTTCAGAAAGACAATGTTTTCTTTCAGATGTAAGCGAAGGGAATCGAGTCTCGGGACTGGTGGGCTTCCTCAATTCTCTTGACAATTTTTCAGTGCCCATTTCATCCAAAGGTGTGACAGGGATTTCTCGAGCTCTCTCTTCTTGGGAACTGTCCCATAAGCAGGTTACTTTAGAAAAACAAACAGTTTTACATGAAGTAAAGCCCTCAACAAAAACAACACCTTGGAGTCTAGAAAGCTGTTAAAATAGGATTTAGATGATACAGAACTGTTATGTGTAATGAGTATGCTATATAGTAAGTCTGTAGGTGCAGGCAGACCATATCAATGAAATGTTAATATTGATATAAAGCTAAATCACTTTTATTTTACCATTCTGATATGTGCAAAGTATTTTGGTAGTTATTTCACTAAAAGGATTCTTTTATAAAAACTGACTTCCAATGAGCAGATTTATCTTATTTGGCCAGATTTCAGGCAGTTTTTTTGTTGAAATGTAAAATAAAAGAGCAACTATAAAAAGCAGTCAGACTTACTAGCTGTTGTGGGAAGCTTCTGCTTCTAATAAATCCACTATAAATACTCACCTGGAACCACCAGAAGACATGAAGGCCGATGAGAAGTGCTTTTAAGTATCCTACCCAGGCTGCATGCAAATATATGGGAGATTTAATTCAAGGCTGGGTACGTGGCTAGAAAGAAGGAAAAGTTAACACACAGTTCTTGTTCTGTAAGAGCCAATCTGTCATTCTCTCTTGCAAGCACTGATATGCTTAGATTGTGCATTCACCAAAACTGCAGCTCCAAAGCATGCTTTCTTTCTTTGTTTGTTGTTGGTTGTTTTTTTTCTGAAACCACTCCAGTTCTCTGAAATGATGGATATTACCTGAAGAAACAACAGAGATTTTATTACCTATTATTTTAGGTACAAATTATTCCCAATTTGAATAAAGATCATTTAGAAAAATATAAATAAAATCTTAAATTTTGCCTGATGTGAAACTTCATATGCATTCACAGAAAATCTCTTTTCATTTGTTTGCTGCAAAGCAGCTTTAAGAAAGAAGAAAAATGTTAATCTTTGGGTTATCACACGTGCCCAAATCAAAACATCCTTTTCCCTAACTGTACTTTGAAATTACACATAAATGAAGAAAAAAAACCCCAACCAAAAACCACAACATATTTTGAAATGATGGAATGCATTGTGCTGTGTTTTGTTTTGTTTTATAGTATGGAGCCCTGTCACATGCATGGTTCCTCTGTGAGAGGCTGGTAGACAGTCTATTTGCAGCTGTATTCTTATTTTTTAAAATAAAATTCTTTACGCAGTCAGCAAGTGCCTTTTCTAATGATTTTTCACTTCAGAGGAGCACCTCTACTTACACTATTACAACATGAAATAACATAATACACTCAAATATACTTCACAAGTGTACTGAACATTTTAAGTACTGTTTTGAAATACACTGTATTTTTGCAATGACTTCTCTTTTTTCTTTGGCTGAATGACCACAATACAGGTGTCCACAACATGCTGTAGTCTGACAAAGCAAGGTGCTCTTCTATAGAAATTTGCCCTCCTTTTTTCTCATGACCTAAAGCTAGATGAAAACTGCAGTTTCTTGGGCAATGGAAAGGGGTGAGGGGCAAGGGCCAAACTCAGACTATAGTAAGTTATGTTTAACCTAAGGGCTACTCAAACTTCAGAGACTCTCACTCTGTGAGCAAACTAAGAAATCAGAAGATTACACACAGAGTAAGGTGAAAGTAAAGAGGACAAAAAACTAATCTTCAGAAAACTGTAGCAAGGTTCTTTGAGGCTTTTTAGTCCTTGGGTTTTAACAATAATATCCATTGACAGCTAAGTCATTGAAGTCCTTGGTGGTGTACCAGGCACTTCAACAGTCATCCAGAGAATATGTCTGTTTCTGCCAATTCACAAACTCAAATTCATTTTAGACAAAGCATGAATAACCCACTGATTCAGCCTCACGTACAATCAGATGAAAATGCATGTGTTGAGCAACCAGCCATACGTTATTGTTATGGATCTTCTATACCTACATTCATTTCTAACCCTTTTCAGAAGATGGACAGACAAGATGATTAAACAGGCAATGTAAATCTCAAGATTACAGTTCGGAAACACATCTCCATTACAAAAAGTTCTCTAGAAGGAAGCCCCTATAAACCCATATGGTCTCATGGTCTCTAACAACATGCTATCGATGTTCATTTCTCAGAAACTGCAGCTTGAAAATATGGGTTAGGCTGTAATTTCTAGTTGATCTCCTGTCTTTCTCATATAAATAGGAGAGAACCGAGTGAGTGAAATACAACAGAAAGTTATTTTTACATCTGCAGGCTAGGAGAGGCTATCAATGGTATGCTTCTCTTGCAATGAACATTCACTAAACCTTTTGTCAAACTAGTTTCTACAATTTGGTTATCTGTATAAAGTAGTTTTGCAATAAAATAATATGCTTTACTCATGTTTTCTTAAGAACATTTTATCAATGCTTGCAAATAAATTTGCTCTATAGTCTCTGTTCAGCGTACTGCAGAATGCAGCTCTGCTGTACATCTGTAGCCTCACAAATTACATGTGCTATACATTACTAGCTACCATATTCCAGTTGTGCTTTTAGCATAATTTTGAACAAAGTTAACATCAGTATGTAATTTGGCATTATTATTATAAAATATCTAAAGGAAGAAAATCAGTCTAACATTCATTCAGCAGCAACATAATATGTACCAAAGCATATAGTTGCAATAAAAATAAATACGTCTTCACAGGCAGCTAAAGATAAATGCAAGCAAATTTTGCCTCTCTTCAAAGCCAGCTTCAGGAAAGCCAACTTAGTCTTGGCTTAACCATATCAAAAGGACATTGTCCTTGAGCTAACAGCACCTTTTTTATTTTAGCATTCCCACTATCTTCCTTATCTTCTGATATCATACCTTGACTTCTATTGACAAAATGTTCAGCTCCTAGAAATTACTCTATCTTGTATCATCTAACAATGGCTCCTCTGAAAAAACCAAGTGATCCTAACAGGTATAGAACAAATCCAATCCTGTCCTTAAGATATTTTTTAAAAAACAACAGCACAACATACAATATTTAGAAAGAAAAATATACGGGAACCTTGAAAAAAAACTGCAGGAAAAAATCCATTATTTAGCAATATATTTGTATTTTAATAAATATGCGTAATACAAATTTCTATATCACCTCAAAAACTTAGGTAGGATTCCCAAATTATGTCTATATAAGATGAAGCTCTCCTATATGCATACAGACCTCCTAGTCTAACAAGTGTCAAGTTTTAAATAATGAAACCTATAAAACATCTTGTGTCTGCTCCAGAATGAATTTTACTCATTAAAAAGAAAACTTCATGAACACCATCACTTCAAAAATCATCTTTTGTACTCATTTTAATCTCAAAAATAAAATATTTTTCTTTTGGAAATCATTCTTTCTGCATGGCCTGTTTGTGCTTCCACACCTCTTACCACTGGTGTTTAAGTAGCACCTTTAGCCTCACACAGAAGTAAATTAAGCATCCTAGGGCATTCCTAGGAATAAAAGGAACATCAAGGTATGAGCCAGTAAATCGCTTTCAAGGCAAACACAAGCCCATTTTCATGTCTGTGTATTCTGTTGAAGTTTGTCAATGTCAAGTTAATCCTCCCTAAAGACAACATATCTACAATTAGAGATGTAAAAAACAGTTTGCATGCAATTTAAATCCTGCAAATGAGCAATCTTCTCATGAAAACCACAAACAATTATTTTCATTCTCACACATCAGTACTTCTGATTTACCATCATTTTTCCATTATATAAATTGATCCTTCATTTCCAAGACAGGGAAAAAACCTGAGCATTTTTGACTGAGGTTAGTGATTTGCCGTTTAGTCACCAAACACAGTCAAGCTTATACTGCTGTTTAAACTACACGACCATATTACCCTCTGCTAAATTATTAATGTATCTCATGGATTCCCACCTTCAACAAGAAAAGTTGGTCCTTTCTCATCTTCCCCACTAAAACAATATAGAACTGGCTTATGAGTGTTTGAAGCTTGCAAGTATTCCTATGCTGAACCAATCAACCAATCAAATAAGCTACCATACAGCATTTCTGGAGATACATATTTAAAACCATTAGAATACCAGAAGAGGCACTGGATCTTCATTTAAATATATAAGTTGTGTTCATGTGAGGGCAAATCTTCAGTGGGTTAAATCAATACATCTCCTTTGCCTGTAGGGAAACTGTGCTGGTTTAGATCCCATATCAGCACAGCTCTGTAGTCCCACTGAAGCCAGTTGGCCTACATATGAAGTTCAACAGCAGTTTAAGGACACTGCTAATACCAGTGGACTGCTGTGTTGCCATTTTATTGCCATCAAGAATATGAACCTTGTGGTTTAGGGTACTGAAACAGCACTCAGACACACGCAGAACTGAAAATGAATGGGGAAATGTCACAATTCAAAAGAAGCTGACACCTGTCAATGTGCTTTTAAAAAGAACTGTTCTGTTTAGCAAAAATGGTAGAATACTGATCTGTTCTGATGAGTACTCATTCAAAATTAGGACTCTATTCATTAAAACATCTCTTGGGTTTTTTTTTTTTGTGTGTGGTGGAAAATCAGAACTTCTGTTCCATTTTAAAAATAATACTTCCAAAACAGTCCAAAAAGGTAGCATTTTCAACATTACTGTATCTTCATTTTAGACTCTCAGAATGTTTAATTTCCCTTTCTCACTTTTAGCTCTAATGAATTTTGATTGATTTTACCCTCCTAGTTTTTTTTTTTCAAGGCCTCAGCTTCTTTTAATTAATGTAATTTCTCTCTCCTCCCCTTTTCCTGAAGGATTTTGTCATTTTTTGAGCCTCCAGAAGCCCTGGAGGAGTCTAAAGTTTGCTAGAAGATACTGGAGGTATTCTGTGGTTTGAAGTGCATGCTGTGATTGCCTGGCAGCAAAGAGAGCACATAAGGAACCATCTTCTATGACAGTACTACTGCACTCAGCACACCAGCTGGACACAAAGTCCCAAGTTTATGGGCTATTCAGCACACACTCCTAGATGCTAAGTTGATTTCTAATACAAAGAGTTTAAGTAACACGCAATTTCAATTTGAGTGTTTACTTTTAGAAATTTAATTCAAAATGACAAATTTCTGTGAAACATTTTGATTTAGATTAAAGCACAATTTGCAGAAGAAAATTGTCATAGTGAGCATTTTTGGGCAAGTCTGCTTTGGAGGGGGAAAAAAAAGTCTTTATTATTTAAAAATAATATTCCTTTTAGACATAAATGTCAACTTGCTTCAGAACAAGCAAGTTTCTTCATGGCAAATACTTCCAAAAGGAAAATTTTCAGAGCATGACATACCTCCTCATTGCCCTACGCTACTTGGTGGGGGTAGAGAAAGTAAAGGAGTAAAGATGAGCTTGGGAGAGGATGGGAGGACAGGTATTCATGTTTGTCTTTGTTTCTGGCTCCTCTTGTCTATTTTAATTGGCAATAAATTAGTCTTCCTCAAGTTGAGTCTGTTTTGACCACAACAGTAACTGCTAACTGGTCTCCCTGTCTTTAGCTCAACCCACAAGCTTTCTCATCCTATTTGTTTTCTCCCCCTGTCCTGTTGAGGAGGAGGAGCGAGAGCAGCTGGGTGGGTGTTTGGCCCTTAGCCAGGCTTAACTTATCCCACTGTATTGGACTGGGGTTTTTTCCACAGAGGACTGGGAACTTGCAACCACATTGAACAACTTCTAAAATCCTAACAACGCCTCTGATTCTGCAACTCTTCGTATCCAGGAAAAGACAGGGTTATATGCAGAGCCCTGTTGATTTCAGACTATCTGCCTGCAAGCACTACTTCTATTCACAGAAGACCTAACTGGAGCCAGTGAGGCTCCACCAGGGCACAAAGCTCCACCTGCCTTCAGACAACTGCAAGATCAGGGACTATGAAATGGTCATTACTCAAATGAACCTGAAGCAAATATAACTGTCAGAGGCATATGAACCAAAACAAGAAAACCTCACAATTAGCCCACAGCCACTTAGCCATATGGTCATCAAAACACTAAAGAAAAAACTTGTTGCCAATATAGTCAGGGCTCTCTTAATTTCATGCACGGTGGCTTCAACAATTTCTTCATTTCTCATTTTATTTTTCTAAAAGTGGCTTCATTTAAAAGCAGGGAAACCACATTTCATGCTCTTCAGTTTCATTAAAGATATACAAAAGCCCTTACCAAAGGAAGACTAGTCTAATTAAACCATTGTAGCAGAAGGAAATATTGAAATGATGAATCTGAAAGGATTCTGACACGCTCTATATTCTCTTGCACATCATTCCTTCTGGTATTTAAAAAAAAAAAAAGGAAAAAAGAGCTCCTCCCTTTAAAAAAAATAAAAGGTTTAGAATCACATGACGAAACATGTAACACACACCCCAGAGTAACACAAATGGAGTATCTCACAGGTTTTCTAAAATGTGTCAAGAAAAAAGGTCAATGACCACTTCTTCAGCAGTGTGAGAACCTAATATTACACCCTCAGAAAATCAACCTCTATCTGCTTGACAAGAAAGGTATGGTTAAACCCCCTGCTTAAAATGCATTCCATAGGAAATGTGATATAAATACCTCATCAATTACATAAGAGAAATTCAACTTTATTCAATATGTGCTGCCTAATCGGCACCTGAATTAAGGCATTGCTGAAAATAAATAAAGAAGTAAAACCTGAGTATTACTACTTCCCTCAGGAACCGAAAAATAAGACTTTTTAAAAATTATATCTTTCCAGGAGCAAAAAGAACCACAACA
Source organism: Podargus strigoides (assembly GCA_028020825.1). Taxonomy (NCBI): domain Eukaryota; kingdom Metazoa; phylum Chordata; class Aves; order Caprimulgiformes; family Podargidae; genus Podargus; species Podargus strigoides. Next base: position 70,125,075 of record CM051621.1, read on the forward strand.
ACTATTCAGAGTCTGACACTGGGAACAGAATGAGGTGGAGTTTTATTTTGCTTCTAAAGCACATGAAACTAGGGCTATGTTTAAAAGTTGGCTCCTAGTGAACTAAATTTTATGATTAGGACAAGGGGCAATGGGTGTAAGCTGGAACATAGGAGGTTCCACATACATATGAGGAAGAACTTCTTCACAGTGAGGGTAACAGAGCACTGGAACAGGCTGCCCAGAGAGGTTGTGGAGTCTCCTTCTCTGGAGACATTCAAAACCCACCTGGACATGTTCCTGTGTGACCTGATCTAGGTCTTCCTGCTCTGGCAGGAGGACTGGACTAGATGATCTTTTGAGGTCCCTTCCAATCCCTAACATTCTGTGATTCTGTGATTAATTAATTGCTCCAAATTCCAACAATATTTTAGGGATCTCTTGGTCATAGGACAAATACTTATATCAAGAGTTTGTTTCCAGATGGGTAAGAAACCATTTCTGGTGCTGTCTTGGACCAAAGCAGCAGCTTGTATTTTTTCAAATCCTATTTCATAGTGGATAAGGATCTTTAGTGGTCCATTAGCATTGAAGTCCTGTACAGATAACCACAGTGATGGCTGTTGCATCAGATGAGGCTGACAAACTATTTCAGTTAAATTTCCCATTGGTGAAGATGTCTGTCACAGCCTCTTCCATTCTCCTTTTCAGGCTGGTCTGCAAAACACCTTAAAAAGAAAAATGGGGGGGAATAAAAGTCTCTCCTTTCTTTCTTGTAGATCTGTCCAAAGAAAGGAGACTACCATAAGCTTTCTACCAGGGAGCCTCCTCCACAAATACAACTGCCACCTTCGGTTCATGATGTTCTTCTCTACCTCCTCCTTCAAACTGTACTGCCTCAGACTCCTGTAGCTACAGCTTCCTGAAGAACCACCCTTCAGGGTCTTCCTACATGAAAAGTAAAGACTGGGAGTGCATATGAATATTCCCAGTCCTGACAAAGCTTGTGCAGCCCATAACATATCATGCTTCCATGTGGTTTCTGATACCCTTCCAGCTCCAAGATGACAAATGGCACTGAGACAGGTGATTAGACTTCCTTATTCTCATGCCATGTTTTTTTTTTTCATTCCAGAAACACCTTCACAGACCTTTTGACTTATCTTCTTAGCTACACAAAGGAGAAGCAAAACAGATACTGATTCTGTGCTTTTTTTTAATTCCTATTTACCTTACCACATTAGCCCACCATCTAACAAAAGACCCAGAAAATCCTTTCCAATAATCCAAACCCTATTTATAATAGGCAAGAGGCACAAGAGAGCAGATTTGAAAGCAGTCAAGAAATCAAAACATTGTTTCTTTCATAGCCTGAATGAAAATGAAAAACACATTTTCCAATCAGAAAAGCAGATGAATTAGTGAGCCTTGTCGATCTCACAAAAATCTCTCTATGAAATTAACAGTCATTAAATATTAATTGTGTTATTTTAAATTCACTTTTGGTACTCTCCTTAAAATCCACTGGAAATATTGAAACACTAGAAATATCCAGTAAACATATGTTCATAGATCTGGCCCTATTATCAACAGCGATCAAAGCAGCAAAGAGTGCAAATGCATTACTGACTGACTCGTGGGAGACTTTAATCTTTTCTCATAAATCACTTCGCTCCAGCTACCTGATCATTTGGATTTCAGAATAAAATGCCTATTTTCTGAAGGGTTCTGACTGATCTGAGTGGCTCACAAGTAAGACCACAAGGAGTCTTAAATGGCAATGGCCACATGCCATCCTGGTTTTTTATGCATGTATTCAGGAAGATTAGATTGCCTGAACGATGACATCAGCTCATGAGGAAAGGTTTCATTTTATCAAAGAAACTTAGTATTGCAGAGAACTATAACTAATCTATATTTTTTTTTCTAGCTTGTAAGGTTCAGATGAAGATGTATTGAAAACATATTTCAAAGATATTTGCTAAATCCATACACTAAAACCAAATAAAAAAAAGTTTGCAATATATCTATTTCTCACTTGCTTACTCCACGTAAAACGAAGGACTGCACACTATATATGCTGGTGGGAGAGTGGGTTCCCTAAAACATAACACACTGGGAATCTGTGGTTTGACATACCTCGCCAATTTTGCCTGAAGCTGTTTCCATCAACAACAAAGAAAAGGAGGTATCATTGATTTCAACGGATGCTGGCTCAGATGCAAAGACAGTATACACAAAGCTTTAGGGACTAGTTTTGATCACCCAGGGTTTTTTTTATTGCTGCTCATCTCTGCATCTCCTGATTTTTCTGAAATAAAGAACAGCTGTTCTCACAAGCTTACCAATTCAAAGCTGTGAAGACAAAAGTTGCATCCAAATTTCCTTTTTCTTTAATAGCATAGTATAGATCTGATCTCATTCAATGGAGAACAAAGTAAGTCAAAAAAAGGGAGGGAGGGGAGTCAGTCACACAATTCTGCTAGTTGTGGGAAAATGTATCTCCCTCCATGTGCATCTAGAGACAAGCTCTGCTGGAATTTCTTGCTCCCCAATACATGGGCAAAGGAATAGATACAATGGTGAAATGGTTCACACCGAGGACTGTTCCCAAAAATTACTCCAGGGTCATTACAATGACAAGCCTGAAAAAACCTAAGCTGAGTTGGCTGTTTTCCTGGACAAAAAAATACATGTGTATTCTTCACCACATGTGACCCTTGCACTGAGTTATGACACATATGCAGATCAGCTGTAGGCAGAGTACAACTGATGTGAACATGCTCAGTGGACATGTTCTGGAAAGAAAGTGTGAACACCTGAGTAAGATGTAAGCTAGGCATGACCCCACAGCAGTACATAGCTTAGCATGTGCTATAAAACCTGCCCAGACCATTGGTAAAGTGTTTTGCTGCTGCCGACACAGCACTGAAGTAGCCCTACATGCTACATTTCCCTGGAAAGATAGAGCAGCTGCCTCTCAGCTTTCCAACAGTGTCAATCTGTCCAGGGAAAACACTGGACCCACAAAACTGCCATGTTTTCAAGAAAAACATCTCACTTTGGACTGTGCAATGTAAATGTACCTGCAGCCTCTGTAGTCTCTAGTTAGCTCAAGCATCACCACACTACAGTCACTGCCATAACTGAAGTTCACATATACCCTTAATGTGGGATATAGTCTGCAGCTGAGCAACATTACAACCTTGCTCCCTTCGTAAACTCAAGGAAATAAATCAGGTGCTGTGCCTTGGTACCTGTTGCTCAAGGGCCAGGCTGCTGTTTTTCAAACCGAAAGGATAAAGATTGCTGGCTGCACGTAGGTGAGGGCAGACAATTAGTGCACTACACACAGACACACTCATGGCTAGGAAGAGGTCTGTCTCTCTGACACAGCAGCAAACAAGGGAGCATGACTTCTAGGTCCAGCACTTTTTCCTTTCTTTCCCTGCTGTCACAGTGAAATGAGGCAGGGATGACAGCTATCAGATAAGCTGCTACTTACCTGCAAGTCAAATGCCACACACAACTAGTCGGCAGCAGTTTCCCACACACATTAAGGGCCCATTCAGAATCCCAAATAATAATTTACCTCACAAGAGTTTGCTCATTATGTGCTTTGCCTGGCCCTTGTGCTCTTGTGAAACCCTCTTTGAGTAGGTAGGCATGAAATAATCTCCTGCTGCCTGTAGCACTGGCCTTTTTTTCTTTTCATGTGACTGCAAACAGAAACTCCTTATTCAAAAAGGAAAAGGTTATTAAACTCAGCAGAGTTATTTTTTAAAAGATAGAAATGAACTGTGGCTGCAATCTTAAGTGTAAGTCTTGCCTGGAAAGCTGTTTGACACACAAAAGGCAAGTGGAAAGCACAGATTCAAGTCAAGTCTGGACATTTTCATGTATAGTCACCATTAAGCTGACAGGACAGTGATCTGCTACCTCATTTTTTTTATGAATGGTCCTTTAATTTGGGGTTATTATTATTTTTATTAAATCTTCCTTCAAGCTGTATGTTCTCTTGACATGAATCTCCCTTTTCCAAACAAGGCACACATCTCAAAAGGCTTTAGATTTTGCTTGTACTTTACAGTGGTGAGTTGCCTCACTGATGTCAGAGTGACTCACATGAGTAAAATGAAGGCCCATAAGTCTAAGCAGCACTGGAGCCCAATCTGATTAAATCTTTACATACATTGCAGTTCCCCTGTAAAACAGCATCATGCTTATGACATGAAAAGGCAACAGCTGGTAAGCTAATGAATCGACACTACATACCTCCTAAAGCTAAGTTTTAACTTACCTGCTTGTTTTAAATAGGATGATGAATGATGGTAAAAATGGCACTTGCTCTCCATCTTTCTCATGCTCTTGTTTGTCTAATGGCTGGACTTCCCCGCTACAGAATTTCTTTTACACATAAAGCTTATTAAGTGCACCCCAAACCTGAAGTTTCAATGCTATTCTCTATGCTAACTTTTGCTCGGTGCATAAATTGCCACAACAATCTCCTGGCTACTGTGATGACGGTACAATGCCTTGAAACAACACAGTCTCAGAGTGGTCAGAATGATTATTAGCACCAGTCACACTTGATTGAAAATAAAGCAGATAAGCTGTATTAAACCATCTTACTGGTAACCATCAAGAAATGAAATGAGCTAATTACTATCTCCTTTCTTTTCCCAGTGATCCGCGATCCCTGGATGAACACTGTGTAAACCATAAAGGTTTTTGTGGCCATCCTTTAGTAATTGACCTTTAGCTCTCCCCATTTCATTTGCCCTAAGTGTTAATTGACTTTGAAAAAGCAGTATATTATCCTTTTAGAGAAAAAAAAAATAAAAAATCTATGCCCGCCAACATCTTACAGCATCAAAGCCCTGTGAAATCATAGTGCAGTACAGCTGGAAATGAGTCTCCAGAAGAAATGGAAAGAGGGTGGGGGAAGGAAGCAGATCTGTCATTGAAAGAGCTCCACTGCCATCTAGAGAGAATCTGCATCAGCCAATTTTCTGAACAGGAGGATCAGATTGTTAAATGTTACCATTCTGATGCTGTTTTGGGGGAAAGCAGAGACTCCATTCGAGGTTCACCACATCTATATATTTTTTTCAACAAACTTCGTAGTAATTTGCACTAAAAATAACATATCCTGGAACATAATCTACCATATATCCTAAGGAAATAATGGGAGACAGCTTTTAAAGGCTCACTTCTAGGCTCTCCTACAATAAGGTACAAGATCTCTACAGCTTAGTTTCAGAGAAGCTCCTTTGAAGAGGTAGGTGCTGTATCTTTGCAGAAGGGTGCTTCAGTTACAAACAATTTACATTTTGACAGACGTGCTATGCTGCCAGCAGCTGCGTTTATGATATTGCTTGTCAGTTAGAAAGAAAGGGTGTCCTATTTCAGGCTATGCTTTTTCTCTCTTTCAAATATATAAAATTGTCTTTTCTGAGTGTTTTATATGCAGCAGCCTCACAGAGACCAAGTTAGACAGAGAGCAGGAGGCACCCATGAAATGCGTTACTAGTAGCAGCCTACTTAAATCTGACCAATTTAATTTGCCCTGCCTCTGTCCAAAGAGCAACTGAACTCCATTTAGTGTACGTGATGGGTCAGCTGCTATGAAAACTGGAGACTCCTTCCTCACTCAGTTACATCCTCAAGACAGCCGACACATGGGTACATGGCTAACTGCATCTGGAACAAAAGAAATTAATTCGTAGCTTAGGGTACAGTCAGCAAGTAATGAAACTGCATCACTAATGCACCTCAAAAGGGAGAGTTCATTACTGCTGTCTCACAAAAACAGTCTATGTGAATTGTGGTCCTCTTGGTCTCCATCACTGTTATTTACTTGCTAATTAAAGAGCAACATGGGACTTGTAACAGCTAATAGCAACTCACAGGTTCCTCTGTCTACCGGCTCCCTGAAAATTTCAAAACCTGTTTGAGGACTAAGGACTGCTAGTATGAACCTAGCTGTAAGCATTAAAATACTGCCTGGATGTTTTTCATATTACAGGGCAACTTGTGTTTGCTTCCTTTGTAAAATCCTATTGGGCTGAAATATCTTGAGATCAACAAAATCAGTAAATTGGTTTGTGGCTATCTCCTTTAGCTAGCCAGTGAGGTGCTCTGTGATTGTGCCCACTATGGCAGCAGTGGTGAATTAACACTACACAGAAAAAGATGACAGTGGTTATACTCTAGCTAGGAATATGTAAAACATGCTGCATTATAAAATTATGAAGGGCAGTATCTCAATTATTTATACTCTTCATTCCTAACTAAGAATGGCACCTCAAAACAGCATTATCAAGGAAATTATACCCAGAAAAAACATTTTTAATTTTCACTGAAATACATTGAAATCAAAAACATTTGATTCCACACTGCCCTGCACTCCTTGACATTTATCCTGACTGGATACTAAATCAGACCGTTCTGAACACTCATTTTATATGGGCATGGGTGGCTACTCAAGGTGAAAGCAATGGAGAATCAAGCCTACAGAACCTATTATGCAAACCATAAGGTTCACTAAGCCAAGAACTGGTCTCAGTGAGGTGACTGGCTGTCTTCTCATTTCTATTAATGGTAACGCTGAGGATTCCTGCACATGGTAATTTTGAGTGATGGGTTTATGAGGAGAGAGAATCCACCACTTTGGTGGAGTATTAGGAAAAAACGAATACAGAAGAATGAAGTGGATGACTGACTAGACAGATCTTCCAGTCCAAATGTGTGGCAAAATGCAGGAGGCATGGCTTCCATTCATTACAGCCAACCAACCTGTCAGGAGGAAAAACCCCAACGCACCTTTAGAACTCAATTTGTCCATTTTGCTGACAAACACAATTACGCTGTGCAATTCAGGGAGAGAACCGTAGGCATAAGAATAGTTATTGTGAAAGGGCAAAAATTGAAACATGGCTAGACTGGGCTCTTTGCTGTTATCCTGCTTCTTGCCTTGCCAGAGACCTTGAAGACAGTCCTGAAATAATGACAAAGAAGAAGAGCTCACCTTATAACAATAAAGCATTAAAACTGAATCAGGTAAGTGTCAAAAGCCAGACAGTTGTAGACACAGTACTGCTTCTGGTGAAGCAGAAGTATAGACTTTCTTCTCTTGCCTCTTTTTTTAAAGGCAAATAAATTCAGCCCATAATGCTTGCAACATGCTGACCAGCCCTTCGTCCACTATATTTTACACCAGAAGTTGTTTTAGGCATTATCGCCAGCAGACAGTCCTGTTAACGTCAGACACAAGTACGTCAACTAGAAATAGAAGGGAAGATAACATTCATATTGTGAAAATGAAAGGATAGCATCTCTTTTGTGTCTGGAATTTATTGTGGAGTCAAAGGGCACTGAAGAAATTCTGTTTGATTTGTACATGCCACTGGACATAATAATAGGATGGGCTTCATGAAGATACGAATCTCTCAGGTTTTTTTGAAGGCTCACTTAAAATGTATTTTTTTCAAGGGATATAAATAAAACTCCTTTAAAGCCACTTACAGTGTGACTGCAATCAATTTACTTCACGTCTTGATGCTTCCCTCTCCTCGCTTCCAGTTTTTGTCTTGTTTATTGAAACTCTGTATTTCTAAGGGTAGACTGTCCCTCACTATTATTTTTTTTTGTGACATGACTGGTACAATGAGACCAAGTGCCCTCTCTAAAGGGAACTGTCATGTCACGGTCCAGTCCTTGTTCAAAATGAAACTCCCTAGAACATATTCTTTCGTGCTAGTTGGTTTTGTTCATTTTAGCAAAAAGAAAGGCACACATATATCTTCCTCCTTCTTTCACAAGCTCTTTCCTCATAGGTTCATTGACTAACAAATCTCATTCCAGATGGAGGTTCATGTGTAGGCTGCTCATTAAATACCATGTAAAACATGACATAGCTGGCATTGCTGCACTGTAATATTTTATGACTTGGTAAGAAATGTTTAGTTTCATAGTTTGTAAATATTTTGGAGATAAGGCTGGGTCTGCTCTGGAGAAAGAAAAAGCAGCAGTTTGATATTGTTTGTCTAGTTTCTTCAGCAACCAATGCAAGGAGTTACAACAGCCTGTTACTCATTTGAAGTTAACAGTTGCCCTTCTTGCACAAATGACAGGGACTTGCCTTCTTGGTATAGAGTGTCTTGAGTTTGATCATGATGGAAGATCATCATGCACACATGCAGCCATGATACTTGATCCCAGTCACACAAAATCATATTCAGGAACAGCAAATAGCATCACAGCAGGGCACTAATGTCATTGTTCACTTAAGCAGCCAGAGCCAGATGCTAATCAAGCATAAATCATCATAATGCTATCCACACTAGTCAAGCTTCACCAGCTAAAAACTGTCCTATCATATAGTGATATACAGAAGAGCCTCGTAACACAGAAATAAGAATGAGCAAAGAGGCAGCAGATACGACTGCTCTTCTGTTGTTTATAAGCGGCCTCTAGGGATAATCTCTCTGTACTGTTTGCTTCCTAAAGAGCTTACACAACCTTTTGGTCAACCCGTTTCAGACCTGACTGGAAGCAGTGTTCAACTTTCAATGAAGAATGCTGTAAGATACTGTTGCATATTCACTTTAGTACATGAGATATAGGAGACAACGTGCTTGGGTGGATAAAAACTAGCTAGCATACTAAGGCCAGAAGGTACTTGTGACTAGACCCAGTTCCAAGCAGAAGGAGTTGACTTGTGGAATACCGTAACATTAGTATTGATTTTGTTTACTTTATTGACCTGAAAGGAGGAAAATGCAGTGAAGTGATGAAATGCACTGATGATCTGAAATTAGTGAACCAACAAACACAAAACAGGGAAGCAATAAAATTCACAGGGACTTGGCTAGACTAGAATAATGGGCAGATAAGTGGGTTATGCAATTCAATTTGGAAAAAGGTAAGGTAATGAATCTATGGACAAAATAACAAGAAAAGGGAACTCTATCTTCAATGGACAGAGAGGCAACTGCTGAGGCACCATTCCAATGCAGGAAATGGTACGCTGTAAACTCAGGTTCCTCTAAAAAAGCTCCCTTTCCGGCAGCCCCCCTCCCACCTTTTTTTTTTTCTTCAGTAGTTGTTGCTGCATGATAAAAGGCACTAGCCAGAAGAGAGAATTGAAAAAAATGTGAAATTCTTAAACTTTTGTCCAATTTATTCCTTTTTATATAAAAAGGGGACAAGAAAATACGTTTGAGCACATAGAAATTAAAGGAGATTATTCTAATACTGAGCTAGATTAGGTTTGAAGAAAACGGAATTTATAATATGTAAATCACTCTGATAAATAAAATGAAAGGGAATGGGGAAATTAGGATGTGAAGAAGACAAAAAGGAAAAATATGTGCAGGCTAATAGAAAATACTTATTTAGGAAGTCTGAGAAACAGGGTATTTACTCAGAAAGCAGTGGAGAAGATTAACCACATCACTCTTACCAGCTTTACTGAGGCACAAATCCCAGGATATTGTTGTGAAACCTGTAAACATACTGTTAAGAGGAAACAGAACAATAAAACCCAAATCCTGACATCTAAGACAGGATTTACTAAGGAATACAAAATCCTAGACCTGTCAGGATTATCCCAGTAACTTTTGTGTTATTGAGAGCCCCCAAGCATTGGTAACACCCCTTCAACCCCAAACCTTCTGTGCCATGCCAGTCATAGTAAGAAGCCACTACTGTTGAGCATTTTACTCATCAGTAGTACAGTTTTAGCTGCCACAAGACTGATTTCTGCTTAACTTTCCTTTGTGGTTTTGGATGAAAAACTGTTTTGAAGAGATGGTAGGGAGGGTTAAGAAATGTGACAAAACCAAAGTAGTGAGAGTTGGAATGTCCCTTTCTTTCATAATATCCCCTCAGCTAGGAATTCACCTGCACTATGCAATTTAAATCTGGATCCCACTCCAGGCTTGACAGGGAAGAAAGTTTTGAGTCCTCCTCTCCCACTCTGCAGGAAGCCATCCTAAATGCCCTATTGCCTGCTATTCTCCAAATAATTTCTCTTGGCCTTTTCTGTGGGAACATTTCCACTTTGCACATAATATTTGTTGGGGCAGAGACAAGACCTCAAGTATTTTGTCTGTACTGTACCACACCTCAGGAGAAAAACAGTCACTTCCATGCCACTATATTGCAGCAGGTACTTCATGAGACTGAGATAATACCAAAAAGTCTGCTTCCTCACCTTTCCCCACTTAATTCAGAAATGTTAAAAGGAAAAAAAAAACCCACACCCAGAATTCCCCAAGAGCAAGAGAACCAACATTTCTAAGGTCAACATACCAGTTCTCTACTTCACACAACCACTACAGCAGAGAGCATACACAAAATCTAACAAGTTCCTGAACATGTTTCCTCTCTCATACATGCCCCTGTGACTGGAAGAGGCAACATACATGACCAGATCCTGACAGCTCAACAATGCAAAAATGTAATAAATACATTTATTATGTAATGTAATAAAATGTAATAAAAACATTACTAATAAGGGACTCCAGTAATGTTCCAAACAGAGAAATACTTGGGGAAGAAAGAGCTAATGAAAGCTCAAATCTGCTCTGCAGTTATTTTGGGGAAAAGAATAGCATTTTGTTCTTTAATGACACCTAAGTCAAATAGACACACTTTGCGTGCAAAGACAGACTCTCTGTTTTAACTTCCAACAATGCAAAGTTTATCTGAACCAAAGAGACTATATGTCTTTCTATTTAATATCTGGATTTTAACAGTAATGGTTTGTCGTTTTGTTTTCTTGAGCCATTACAGTCAAACTGATCCTACAGTCCATGATGCTCTTGTAAGATCTTCAGTATCACCTGACTGGCCATGAACATGACTGATCCAACCAGTGACACTTGGCCAGCAATGCTACTGACAGAACAGGAAGAAAAAAAGTCCTGCTCATTGGTAAACACTATGCTTGTGACTGATATTTTCAAATTTGAATTGCTGCTCCTAAAAACACACTAATGATAAAAACAATCAGCAGATATGACAACACAGAGAGAGAAAGGTAGGCATTACACACAGAGCATTGCAATTTTTTTTATATTTTGTGGATAATTACACCACTGCTAGAGGCTGAATACTAATTGCCTGAAATCAAAGTAAAATAAAAAGCAACCCTCATAGCAGTTAATTTGACAGCTGGTCATTTCTTCAAATCTGGTAAAGATTCCTTGGGCTGAGACAGCTTTTACAACTGTGTAAGGCACATTCCTGTATGAGGAAACATAGCAGCTGGCCTTCAAGGAGGGAACCTGATCTTTATTTAACAGACTGGCCTCTACAAGAGAGAACTCCAGCACATTTGCAAATGTGCCTGTAGCTAATGAGTGCATGTGCAGCTCAGAAGGGTTACAGATCTCCACATAAAACTCTGACCTAAAGCTAACACTAAATTTAGAATCAAATTATAAGGGGGAAAAATTGTGTAAATAATTCATAAGAATTTTAATTGACATTTCTTTTCTGTAGCAACAAGCCCATTAGCATCATGGGTGATTACCTGTTTTTTAATCACTCTTTGTGTTATAGTTGAGCATTGTACAAACTACTCAGTCCCAATACGCTGGAACAACTAATGACAAATTCAGCACTACTACTTGCAGTCACACAAGCAGAATTATTTTCTTCAGTGGAATCATACTAGTAACGGTGACTTAATGGTGAGAGTGTATTGCACCATACCTTCATTCTGAGACAAATTACACCAACATTTTATGCACTCTCAAGTCCAGCATCACTAATAACAAGGTTAGCTATTACTTAATTTAGGAGCAGCTGATCTTCGTACTTTTTCAGATAAGACTGGTGGCACAGCAAGAGTGAAGAAATAGTACAGCATAGTACATTTATACATATTCTCACCCACTCCAGCTTTCTATACCAGTACTTTACTAGTATTAAGACTACTCTCTAAGCATCATCCCATGGAGATATTATAACCTATCAATCTATTTTTCTTAGTCTATGCTTTGCTTTTATTCACTTGCAGAAAACACAGTGGTGGTAGCTTAATGCTATCTAAGGATTCAATGTCAAAGCAGCTTGGAGAGAGGGAAAGCCACATAAGTAGTAAAATTTTGGCCTTGTTCATCAGGTAAGTCTATTTGCTGGTCACTGGTGTTCAACATCTCATTTCAGGAGTAGCACATTTCTGTAAATAAAGTTACACTCAGAGTATATCATTAATACACATCCTCAACTCTGCCTCCAGTGTGAAGTCATGTCTGGACAGAATGGGAAGTGATATTACAAAAAGGTTTAAGATATTATTAATTTTTTTTCCCAAATGCAATCGTGTGTTGATAGATTTCAAGCTCCTCCTGGAAACATCTGCCAAAGCTCTAGCACATTCACTTCCGCTGCTCTGCACAAGTCTGCCCTGGGAAAAGCTGGTGAAAATGACAGCTCAGGAGATATTGGGTAATTATCCTTCTCAGCCATAGCTTCCACAATCCACTGGGTTCTCAAATGCTCTCTCTTGTCAGGAAAAGTCACATCCCTAAAAGGACAAGGTCTATGCTACTGTGCTGGGAGATGTTCTTACGGTGAGTATTATGTACGCACCAACAGCAGCAGCATGAGAAGCATTTATGGGAACACATAAATAATAAACAAAAGCAAAAGTAAGGTAAACAGTGCAAGCTTAGAGATGAGAATCGTCTTTGTCTTTGAGGACACTCAACCTGGTAGCCACAATGAGTCAGAAAGGATATTTTTTAGTAGAATAATGTCAACTGTCATCACTGTTGGTATCCAAAGTTATTAAAGTACCCTGACCAGTTCTACATGCTGATTTACAAGCAATGCCCCAACAAGTCTATAGACAACTAAATAGGTGAGTAGCTCCAGCTGCTACGAAAACAACTCACATGCCTGAAGTTGTGCATGTGCTTAAGTGTTTGCAAGACTTGCCTAAATGACAAATTACATTCCTTATGCCTCTGTGATCGAGCATGGCAGCTGTTTTAGCTTCATACATCAACACAACACAGTCACTGAAGCAAGAGAGTGCCTGACCTCATGATACTACAGGGAGAACTGCAGGTAGGCTGATTAAAATTACTCAGATGGATTGAGTCTTAAAATATGAAGCTTATAAATTATATAATCCTGTCAATGCCAAGGCGAGATACTACATGGCAACTTCCATACACTTAACACTGTTTCACACAACCACAATTTAGGCATGAAGTTTGAACTCCAGTATCACACAGAAGAGAAGGCAGAAGGGCAGACTTCCTGCCAGACTCTTGGTAAAGAGGGGAGAGAAGGAACCAAAACCATTGGAATAATCAAGCTAAAAGGATTTCTTTTAGCAACAGTGTTAATTGTATTATAATTAAAACTATGATTTTGTAATGTGACCACCTGTAGGCTAGAAGCAAAGTACCGGACTGCCATCTGCTGGCACTACGATATAATGAAAGCATAGCAACAACATTTTTTTTTGGAAGTTCCTGCAGGACTTTGCTCTTGGCGTATCTACTGGTGGTACCGTGCCAAAATAACTGCACTGGCTTGCACTGCCAAAGCACGTGCTGCCTACAGCAACTATATTAAATGCAACAAGAAGTACAGAGATTAAGATGTTTCCTGACATGTACTGCAAGATGTAATAGGGACCAACAGAAATTTACACAGAAAACCAAAAGCAAAAGGAAACTGCAGAAACAGAGCAAATGTTTGCCTGCATCTACAAGCCTGGAAGCAGGTTCTACCCCAGCTAGTACACAAATTCAATACTAGATGAAACTCTAGCAAAACAGGAAAGTATTAATCAGCCTGAAGGCTATTTTTGTCTGAGCAAAATGAGCATCTTTGGATGTATGCTCCTGCTGCGTATTCTCATGCCGTACATCTCCACTTAAGAAGCTGGTTGGAGCCCGCAACTCAGTTTTCTCAGGAACTAAAGCTAACATCTAGTATATGTTAACATAACATTACTGTAAATTCATAAGCTATTTTGATTGAAAAAAGTTTCATATCAAGAAAATTGATACTGCAAACATTGTCTTTTAATATTCCCTAGGGTCTTCCCTTAACTATAAAACCATTTATGGCTAAAATTAAGCTATCCAATTGTTCCATTTCTTCCTTGTTCTCATTATGTACTAAAACAGCCATTCAGCATTTTTTTCCTCTACTAATGTAACAGAAACTCATCTGCTCAATGAGATTTATTGCTTGCTTTTTTTCCTGTGTTCACAAGAGATTGTTGTGCATTTTGCAGTAGGTCTTTATTATCTAGTAATGATGGCTTGCAAATTAAATTAGTTTTTAATGGCACAGTTAAATTCTAATTTATGTTTTGGAGCTTTGTTTAATTCATTTACTTGTAATGTAATCGCTTTCTCACTATTACCTTACATTACATAGGAAGAACAAAAGAGTAGCAACTTCTCTCCCGCATATTCAGTAGTTTTGCTTTTATTAAATCTTGTTACTAATTGCATTTCCCTCTCAGGGAAGTAGGCTTATCTGAAAGGAGGGGGCAGGAGGGCAAACTATGTGGTTGCTTGGGATTCAGAGCCTTGAAGGATTCAAACTGAACACTTACTGCAACTCACTGGGTCTGACTGTACACATTGCTTGTGCACCCACACTCTTTAGCAGCTTGACTCGTTACTGCCCTACAGATTTTTGGCAACAGCTATGCTTGAAAACAGGGCAGGAAAGAAAAGGTAACAGCTCTTTACCTTCACTTTTTCAGCTGTGAAGATCTGGCCCCAAACCAGTCTGTAACTAGCAACCTTCCTGAGAGCTATTTTGGAGGACTGAAATGAGACTGAAGGAGTGATTGTACCTTCAGGTCTGCCTTAAAGTGATTTTCCTCCCTGTATTCCCATCAGGTCATGTTCCACCCTCTAAATGGTTGCTTTTGCGATAACAGTTTCTTACAGGCATCCCACCTGTTCAGCAGGAGGTTAAAAGCAGAGTACTTTATACATTGTACATTCAGTACATCGTGTAGGATATGCTTAGTCTATGTGTAAGGAGTCTGGAGAGCACTGTGCACTACAGATTATTTCATCCACTAATTAACATAGCCTTACAGTATAACTTGAGAAGAATGTTTTACTGGGTGAGGAGACTAAAATGCTGAGGCTAAATAACCTCTGAAAGCTTGTACATTAAATACCTGGTAAGAAATAGATCCTCCACTTCCAACATATTAGTTTTGAGTCAAGAAAGTTGATTTTGTCCACAAAATTTCATAAACTAGTAAACCTTGCAGTCTATCACCTGTATTTTTAATGGTCTCTGTCTCTGCCTTTCCATAATCCATGCTTTCCAAATTTAAACAAAAAACTGTAAACTGGTTTAATTTAGCAGTTCAAAACAATACATGCAAGTATATGCTGAAGTAATATTTCTGTCTTCTCTAATCTGTGTGCCACAACACTGCAAATTGTCCAGGCCTGAAGAGCGAACATGTTCCATATGCTAGAAGAGACCATGAGCAAGGGCTTCAAAGGTCTGTTTCCTGCTCAGGTGAGAAAGATAAGATAGATCCAAGAGAAGATAGATCCCTGTTTAGTACTCCAGTTTCTAGCCTGTAACCTGGTAACAGCAGCTTTTATCCTTTAGTCTACTGAGAAAGAGAGATTATTTTTTATTTATTTTTTTTTACAAACTGATGATTAAATCCATGTAAATAAAATGAAAATAGCTATAGACATTTAAACTATCACTACCATAAAATTAGAACCAGTTGTGTATAAATGGTACTGCTTAACTACAAAAAGAGGAGCAATTTTCTGGATTGACACAGAAACACAGAACAGCCTTGGTTGGAAAAGAACAAGATCATAAAGTCCAACCATTAACCCAGCACTGCCAAGTCACCACTACACCATGTCCCTCAGTATATTTTGGTATAGTTTCATTTCAGCTTCAGTGTCTTCTGACATGCCATTTCTAGAAGTGACCCTGGAGAGTCTGTCAAACTGATTTTACCCTCTGCAGTCTGCTACTCCTCATAAAGCAATAAAAGGTGTTTCTGAATGTTTGTCATATAAGTAGAGGTCGTGAAATTAATTACAGGTCTATATTCAGTCTAGGGACAGCTGCATTATACATGTGCACTGTTTTCTGATGTCACAACCCTTCAGAGAGCAGCTTTTGTGGTTTATGACTCATAGGTGTAAACTCGGTTTTGTACGACCTTGCATGCTAAACATCGTTAACATTGCACTCTAAAAAAACCAAATGATAATTTTTTTATCCTGCTCTACAACAAATATGATCAAAGCTGTTCACATGGGAGGAAACTGCATTTTTTTAACTACACAGCAACATTCAACTCTAAAAATATATAGATCCCTATCTCACTGTTTGCCTCTAATGATACTATCAATAGATGAATAATTATCACTAATCATTTGGCAACATTATTTCAAAAGTTAAAATTATCTCAGAAGCAAGATAATCAAACACTGCTGTGAACATATTTTTCTTTAATGTTTCATAAGGGTAAAATACCTTTTCCTCGATGTATTTTTTAAGATCTAGGAGACAACATTCATTTGGTTGTTTTTGACAGCTTTAACTTCTAATAGTCACAGTCATATTCCAGTCATACATTATGCTTAAAGTTTTTCAAAATTAACAAAACTGAGATGAACCTTCTGAAAACAAAAATTTTCTGCACAATAGTTATAATTTATTCAGCCAAAAATATTTCTCACCTGTTTGCTGCTGAATACAACAGCCAAAGATTGCCTGCTATGAGACAGTAGTATAATTAGGATGACAGACCCCTACAGATTTCAATTACTATATCATGATCAGTGCCTAGAATAAAGAGGGAAATTTTGTAGAAGAAATCCATAGGAAATAAACTGGACTGACAACTGACTAGAATTCAATTTTGCTGAAGTGATATTGAAATACAGAGAAGTAGCAGTACATTGATTAAGTTTCAAAGTGCTGCATTACTAATACTGTCTCATGAACCTGTATGCTCTGTTGTCACCATGGCAACATGATCATCAGAGCAATCCAGAGAGCATGCAACACTACAGACTGTTCATTTACATTTGTGACAGACACTGAAAAGACTTGGGATTTAATAAGCCCAAATTTCTTGTAATGCATGGAGAAAAGTGAAGCCTAGAACCATAATTGAAGTTCATAAATAAAAGTTACAGGAAAGAAAAGGGGAAAATGTTCTCAGTATTTTAAATACATAGATTTCTTCTGGATTTTATAATAAGAATTTCCACCCTTCAAAATTCTCATGACCCATTGTGTTACTGAAAACAGCATACTGCAAATGCCTTGTGCTGAATCCAAACAATTATTTTAGTCACATCTACTCTGCAGCTGAAGTGGTCTTCAGATTCTGGACTTTAATTTTCACCTTTAAAATCTGAGTATTTTGCTCAAAAATTCAGATTTAGACTACATATAGTCCCTAATTTATGGGTATTTATATCTGAGGTATCATGATGCACACGTAATAAAAGCCTACAAAGATGTTAAAAAACAACAGAATTTATGTCTCCAGGCCCGTAACTCTGAGCAAAGTATAAGAGAGATCTGTATCAATCCCCTGGACACTACCTGTATTCACTCTCTAAGCACGTACAAAGTTGCAACCAACATCATCCTTCTGTGAGAGGAGGACATTCAGATGGTGTTCCAGTTTACAGAGTGGTTCCACATACAGATGTTCCAGTACATGTCACAGAGCTGCAAATTAAATTGAAGTAGGAATAAGTGACTAAGAAAAAGGTATGTAGGAATTATAGCCTATGCCAGAAAAACTATATACTATCAGACTTAGACGTACGGTATTATAATATGCAAACAGCTGTTACACTGCTGGCATCTTTAGGTTTGTGAGTAAGCAGTATTTCACTTTGAGTAACAGTGGAAAAGGGATTCAGGTTGACACAACTGAACTTATTTTCAAAACCTCATTTTGACCAAAAAAAAAAAATAAAATTCTAAGGAATTTACAAGTACCACAATAAAAATATGGGGTTTTTTTAAACAAAAGCCCCCCAGAGTAGGGCAGTGAGTTGGGCTGATATTGTTGTCTGAATGACATGGCTTCACAGGATATTATTAGTGCAATAATAATTCATTACATTTTTTCAGTTTTCCTGTAAATCATCTCTTTTGAGAGAAGAGATTTATAGTCATGGTACTACAGTAGCTGGCATTATGGAGAAAACTTGAGAAAAAGAACAAATAGTTTTTCAAAACTTCAGAAAGTACGTTTTGATAACATATATTATGTCTATTAACATGCATTCTATGCTTGTGTATTTTACAAACTGAGAATTACAGAGAGAGTTCTGCCCCGGTCACTAGCGAAACTCAGCCATTACACAAACACTAACCAAGTGCATGCACTCAGCTCACAGCAGCAGGGACTTCTCCAGTTACAGAGCATGTCTGGCAAAACATGAAGTCTTCTGTTAGGGCTGGAGTGGAGCTCCACATGGCGGAGGAGGAGGAGGAGTACTGCAAGAGAAAGTATTTTCCTCTGAGGTTTTGTTTTTGTTTTTGTTTTTTGTTTTTTAACGGCAGTTATTTGCAACACCTCATGAAACTGAAATGCCACTGTAAATCCTGGAGAGGGAGATTAAAAGGTATAGAGCAAGTGAAGCAGTCAGGGGCACAAGATAAAGATATCAAATCTATTTCAGCTCCACATAGATGGTATGTAAACAGAGATGGGCTTATACGGCACATACATGTACACGGTATCACAGACAATTTAGCAGTTTATATATTAACTGGAATTTGAAGCCAGAACAATCAGGCACACCAACATTATAAAATCCATCAAACTGAATCCAAGCAAACACTCAAAAATAATACAAGTAATAAGAACGGATTAAGCAATATTAAACAGCAAACACTTAAATGTAATTCAGAGCCATTACAAGGTACTTCTTTTCTACAGTCATCCGTACTTTTCAACAATGAGAAAAAGTAAAAAGCCATCGTTTTCCAAATCTATAATTACAGCAGTTCACAAAGCTAATTATAAATGAGTATCACCAGCTCCAGTCCCCTGCAAAGTAGAAACTTCATGGACAAGGATGTAATTATTATAATTTGTCACCTTCCCGTGTGATCAGCTGCACTACTGACACAATACATGTGTTGCAGAATGTCTGCAGAAACAGACCTCGAGCCCAACTACTACAGTAAGAGAGATCATTTCTAGCACAAGCCGAGAATGCATGTGACAGAAAAATATATGTTAGGGCAAACCCAGCATGTAAACATCCAATCAGAAGCAGAAAAAAATGATTTTTTTATTTTTTTTTTTTAAGCACCAAATATTACACCCATATTATTACATAGTTTAAAATAAAGTTGAGGATGGTTTCTAAGTCCCTGCATGTAACAGATAAGAAGTCACTGCCTTCTTGTTCACTCACATTTCCTGCTACAACAACCAAAATACTTTCCACTTAGAGAAAAGAGCCCAAAACATATGCTATCAGATACTCAAGGATTTTTCAAAAACTGAATTACCCCTAGTAAATATAAAAAATAAGGAAGCATTTTGTAAATGTATGCTACTAGTCTTCTGAAACACGTTAACACTTATAAGTGTCAATGGCCTGCTGAAATTTAGCACCAAAAAAGCACTAAATGCAATTGCCTTTGACTAATAGATATTTTATGTTAAAGGATAACCTCTAAATTTCCTCCAAGAAGTACATATTTGCCATTCACTACAGACATTAGGAATCGTGATTAAGATATATGAATGGAAGTTATCCCAGGGGGAAAAAAAAAACCAAACAAACAAAACAGTCCATATAAACTTAAGTGAGTCAAGACACTGGAACTAAAATTGTGAAGTTTAAGAAATAATCAGTAGAACTCGGAGCCAAATGAAAATTAATTTTAAGAACTACGAGACTATTTGCATCTCAGTAAGACAAAGGTTTTATACTGACATATCAATTCCATGTATCATCATGTAAAATGAATCCTAGGAGGGAGTCAGGAAGAATTTTCTCAAAATAACATCCTAGTTTTATTAAACGCAGTCTCGCATGACCCCATTCTCATGTAACTGCCTGGAAAATGAAATCGAGTCGCAGTGGGAGCTACATTTATCTCTAGGAGATGCCCAGATTTCCTGAGAGACTCGATATCACAAAAGATTGGCATTGTACACACTTTAAAAGGGCAAAGCCCAGCTCCTTTACTTCCATGTTCCCCCCGCCTCTGCAGTTCCTCAAGTCTTATAAACGAGTGTCTGAAAAGACAGTATCTCCCTAATGCACACAGACTATTCTTCAGTCCAGGTGTGGTCACTGCGATTAAACAGGCCAGGCCCTGAAAACATGGCTTTGAAAAAAAACATTATAAATAAGGATGCAGTCAGAGGCTGTATCTACAAAGACTACATACTTAAGCTCTGTCCCAGTCACACCCCAGGACAAAACCTGTCTGCACACCATCCCTTTTCCATTCCCCACTTCCTACACCCTCCTACACAGGAGCTAACCAAAGCCTGACCTGAAGACTAGGGACACAGGCACACAGAGCTTCATGGAGATCCAGCTGCTCACCCACTGGCACCAGTGCCAGCACCTCTGCTGCTAACAAAACCCACTCAGAATAGCACTCTTTCCCCCCTGAGCGTTCTCTCCTGTCACCCCCCGTTGTCGTATTTCCTCATTGCTTTTAATTTAAACATGTAGTGATAGGATGAGGGGTAACGGTTTTATATCCAAAGGGAGTAGATTTAGATGAGACATTAGAAAGTTCTTTACTATGAGGGTGGTGGGGCACTGGCACAGGTTGCCCAGGGAAGTTGTGGCTGCCCCCTCCCTGGCAGTGTTCAAGGCCAGGTTGGATGGGGCTTTGAGCAACCTGGTCTGGTGGGAGGTGTCCCTGCCCATGGCAGTGGGGCTGGAACTAGATGATCTTTGACATCCCTTCCAACCCAAACCATTCTATGATTTTTTTCTTAGCATTCCTGCTTTTACCTGCCTATGTGTTGTGGCACTGTCCTATTAAAGGTCGCCAGGTTCTGTGAAAGAGATCCCCAAGTACCTTGCTGTTGTAAGAAGCCAGTGGGATGGTGAGCACAGGGCTCCGTGGCAGCAGGAAGCAGCTCTGGTCAGGGAGCCAAGGGCAGGTGTATGCCAGCCTTCCCCCGAAACTAGGAGTGCCAAGAGCTCTGAAAGTGGAAGACAAGTTTGATTCAAACAGAAGTTAAAACAGCAAGCTTTCAAACAGTAAAAGGCCACTTTGCAGTCAGAATGGCCAGATGCAGGGCTGGCAAGCAGACCCCTTTCCCATCCCATTCCCAGCTCTGCTCTCGGCCCCGTGGTCAGGCCAGCAAGAAGGGGAGCTCCATGGGTGACTGTGTGCTTCCTAGTTGTCCCTCCAAGTCCCAAGGAAAAAGGTCTTTCTTCTGCTGCCTTCATCACAGACTGCCCACTGGCCTTTGCAACCGTGGCTGCTGGTGGCTACAATTAGCCCCTTGTAGGGCTGGCTGGCTAATTGCAACTGGCTGTCATTAGCCCTTTACAGATTGCCAGGGTGAAATTTTATCACATAAAGGCAGTACTTATTAAAAACAGTTTCTTGGCAGCTGTATACTAAGCCCCCTGTGGAGCCAAAGAGCGTACATAAAGGAACAGTTATTCCATGGGAAGCAAGCAATCACTCACAGGGATTTATTTTAATGCCTCTTCATGTTAACATGGCATAATGAAAGAATTAACCATAAGCTTTCTAATATGGAAGTACACACAGCCAAATGCAAAATCATAGCATTTTCTACACGTAAGACAGGGAAACAAAATAGTTTTTATGTTGAACGATGCATTACTAAACCAATGATAAATTATTTTGCAAAGAAAGCGGGGATTGTATGGCAAAGGTGTAGTTTTCTGCATGTGCAAATGTTTGGGGATATCATGAAGCCTGTAACAATCTGAAGATACCAAAGCAACATGTTTCTCTACTGTTTATGTTCCCAGACAACACCAAAAAGGGCAGGTAGTCACCTTCTTTGTTCTAAACACAGCAGGCAGTAATTGTGCATTTAAGACATTTATGCAGTACCCAGTAATTTCATATATACTAATTTATTTATTTCTTGGCAGCTGTGCCAGGTATTCATTACATTACAAGTGTAAAGGATAATAGGCAAGGTGAATCCATGTTTTCATTTTTAGGGGAAGGTTTTAAACAAGCAAGCTATGGTGAGAAACACTGTTGATATGAAACTGTTATCTATGTGTTCTTGTGCTTGCAAGTGACATAAATCTGTATGTTTGTATGTTTGCCATTTCCTAAAAACATATAAGGTTTGGTCTTAGTTCTCCATATGCAGATATCCCATCAATTTCAATGAGAGTCTTTATGCAGGATCACTCACAGTTACATCCCTCTGACTCTGTCCTGAGATGTCAATTGTTTCCTGGAGAAATATTTTCAAACAGTGCAGACAGGAAAAATCTATTAGCAAAGAATTTGTATACATAGCTTTAAAATGGATTGCAGTAAAAACTGAGAAAATAACCTTTCAAGGCAGAATAGTATGAACACCAGACATCCTTTATTTCGGAAATAAAAAAAAAGATCACTGAATAATAATCCAATACTTAAAAAGAGGGAACTGTTTTCCCAACATAGTCCCTTTAAAGAAATCTTCCTCCTCTTTCCAAAGCTTCAAGTGTGCAGTAAGGTCCATTTTAGGAGAAAGGTAACAAATAACAGCAATTGGAGGACAAAATATGAACAGGAAGGAGGAAAAGAGTAGTCGCTCCTTTCCATTCTCCTTCCCTCTTCTGATATAGTAGTTAGCACACAGTTTGAAGCAGTAAAGGGGACTCAAAATAGGGAACAGTTATTCTGAGTCCTCACCTCAGAGAAAAAAAACAAACGACTTCCAGCTGACCAGTCTACCTGGCAATTACTGACAACAATAGTTGCAATTCTACCCCTTCATCCAGCCAGGCTGCAGTGGGAAAAGTACCACACAAACAGCTGTGTGGTCACACTCATCTTCCTCCAGTGACATTTCTCCTGCATGCACACGTTCCAAAATCCACACCCATCTCTGTTTACTTGCACAGGTCAAGTTGTAACAGCAGGTTCATTTTGCCCTAGACCTTATAT
Organism: Podargus strigoides; assembly: GCA_028020825.1. NCBI lineage: Eukaryota > Metazoa > Chordata > Aves > Caprimulgiformes > Podargidae > Podargus > Podargus strigoides. Next base: position 70,148,214 of record CM051621.1, read on the forward strand.
CTGACAATTTCCAGAAAAATATTTGCAAATGATAATTCAACAGTTGTCAAACCACACTGCTGAAAATCCTACCTGTGACATCAGAAAACAATTTAAATTGAAAGAGATATTCAAGTTTTCATTTGCACCATACCAAAATAAATAAATAAATAAATCAACACATTTTTCCCTTCTAAGATCTATTTCCCTACTGTTATCATAAGGCCAGACTTCTTACATTAGAGGCTGAAGGGTTTTCAAATGCTTAAGTAGTTCTTACTTATCTTTTTTTTTCCACAATATAGCTTTATCCATTCAGGGTCTGATCTGAATTTCAGCAGTCAGCATGATGATTCTTGTTGATTTCAGCAGTCATCTGTGGAGTAAAACAAAGCAAGTTAGCATCACTTAGGACCTGAAACAGAAGTGGTGTATTATGTAATGAAAATTATTTACAGGATGGAATATGTGAAATAATTACCAGTAAAATAGCTGACATTTGATACTAGTTTACAATCAATTAAGTAGGCAGTCCTAGAAATGCCATACCTGTCAGATGTTATTCAGGTAGCCACTGGACTGACAACTATTGACCCATAACTATTGGCCTGTTTCCCTTGTGTTCTGTCTCTTATATCCATGTATTCCTTCCCACCTTGCAAAAGTTTTAAGAGGCTACCTTTCTTGTTCTTTTTTTCTTTTTTTAAGAAATTTGTTGTGGTCTTTGCCTCCAAGAATTACTATGATACAAGTTAAAAAAAAAACTAAACACCAGGTGATTCTGAATTAATTTATTCTGCCTGTTGTTGAAACATAGCCTTGAGGGACAGTCTCTTTAAAATGAGAAGGACAAGCAACTTATCTTCTATGTTTTCCATCAGATTTCACAGGATTTTCAAAATCAGCATCAACTTCACTAAAACCAACTTCTTTAGAATTTGCTTGTTAATGCACAATAATCCATCCAAGTGATTTAAAGGAAGAATTCTTTCCCTTACCAAAACTCTAGGTACACTCAACTCAGCTGCTGCCTTATTTCAAACAAGGAAATGGCAGCAGTGTATGTATATGCCCTCCACAGCACAAAACTAATACCATTATTTGCTTTAATGACATCTTGACCGCAGATACTGGTTCCAGTACTCAAGCATAAATCCATACTACTAAATGTCCTGCCTCAGCCTGATGCTGTGAGTTTTACACCCAGAAGCTTTACACTGACAAGCAAGAAGTTATATAAAAATGGAGTCCCATCTTAGCAATTAGTTTTAGCAAAATAGCTATCACACAGACAGATCAATCCTCAGCATCTTATCCTCCTTGCAGCAACTTACTCTTCTGCAGCTTCACATTTCTCAATAATCAAGCCCTTGAGGTAGGGACATTATCATTTTTCCTCCTTCGTCTATAAAGGACAATACAATTCCTGGCACTACAAAAACAATAGTAATGTCTTGATTGCATTAGTTTGCTACTATTTACCTAGAATAGAATGAGTGCCTCAGAAAAATGTTATTTTTTGAGGATGGAAGGAATAGAGTGAGTTTTAACCATATTTGATATTGGCCTGTATGGCCCATAACATAATTTCAGAAAACTCTGGATTCAATTTGGGCTGAGGCTATGTTCCCACAGCTGAAGTTTCTCTTTCATAATTCAGATTTTCTTGAGTTTCAGATTTACAAACATGAAGTTTCTTCCATGCATAAACAGTACAGCAATCGCTGCTCCCTCAATGCTATTTTTCCCTTTTTCCTTATGAAAGGCAAGAATTATTTTAAACCAAGTTGTCCTTCATGCTTCACACCAACCACTGTTTTCCAGTTTTGCAAAGCAGTAAGTTTTCCATTGTACAATTTTGAGTAATAAATTCTGATCCTGTGACGCTTTACCCAAATTTTTGAGAACAAAGAACCCAAGACAAGAGAAGTGCATAGGATAGTGACAGCCTATCTATCTGTAATAGATAGATCTGCTTATTCCAGGTTTGCAATGATGGAACTCTACTGGAATCAAGGGAATTCCACCACTGGAGTATGAAACAGTTCTCAGTCAGGCAGAAATCTTCAAAGTCTGACGGATGGCACTTCCCTCCATTTCCACTCTTTTTCCCTCCCCTCTGAAGTGTTCCAATCCTTTTGTTAAATAATTAGGTGATAAAACAATTCTTAATAGGGCACACTACTAGGTGCCATGAGACGCAGGTTCAGTTCTGTCACTTCTCAGTTCTTAACTCCACAGCAGTGAAATCATTCTACAGAGTGTGGAAAAATGAAAATACTGCAAAACAAAACAAAGCCCTCCATTTAAACTCCAGTATTTCTTCCAAAAGTAAATCTCAGCAAGTCTTTTCTCACTGAGGCTGCATCTTGTCTGGAGAGGTGGAAGACACTAGACACTATCCATGAGACAAGAGGAAAAAATCTTCCAAAATAAAATAATATTCAAAAATATCATACGACTGGGGAGGGTAATAACTCCAGTGTTTAATCACGCTGATAAACCTTTTGAGTACTGCACATTAAACCTGCTTATTATGCTCATTTCAACAGTAGTAGCTTCAATGATGCCCAGTAAACAACTCCTTTAACGCGAATATCCGTTTTTGAAGCAAAAGACATTGAACTCTAATTTCCATGCTCTACTCAGATAACTAGCAGAGTGAGGGAGGTACTTAGCACTGGACTACACTGCATTGTGTTTGGTGCAGAATGACAGTTTTCAGACTGACCAGTGAGCTTAGGTTTTTTAACATTTATAATATGCTCTTTGCCGTAAGCCCACCATTGCAATGTCAATAAGAGACAGGCAGAGAATTGCTTATTCAAAGATTCCAGGGAGCAGCTCATTGTCATCTCCATCACAGATGCAAAACATATGCTACAAAGCTAAAATGTCTTGCCGTTTCTGTCTGCTGAATTTTACATTTGCTAATGACTGATACAGAAACAGGTGCTGCTGTAAAGTCATGGGAAAGCACTGAGTTAGCCATATGACTCTGGCAGTAATGCAAAGTTGTCCACAAGAGGGGAAGACTTCAAATTAAAACATGTGTAATTCATTTCCTTCGCAGATTATTCTCTGGTGACATTTGTACAGAGCTCCATGTGTTAGCAATCTATCTGTGATGTTATGCAATTGGTTTGAAAGCAGTTTTTGCTCTGTGGAGTGACAGCAGCAGCAGTGATGAAATGAAGCCAGAATGTAAGGTCCTGCTGAGCTTCCCCTGCCAGGGAGCAGCCAAGCCACTGTACTTGGGAACTTCAGGGAGCTTTTGTGGGTTTTTTCTTGTTTTCCTTGCCAATTTGTGATTTGTTCTGTTTGACTTACTTCCCCTTTCCTTATGACTGTCACTATCTATGACAAGCTAATTATGATATATTCATTTCTGAATACTTTTAGAGAGATGTCCCAGAAAGTCAAATAATGTTGTAATAGAGATGAGGAGAGAACAGCAGGTGCTTGACATCTAATTTAGTTAGAGCTGCCAGCCTGAAATAAGACAAGAAATGAACATACAATACGTACCATGCATATATTTATTAAATCTCTATGTACCTCCATAGCAGAAAACTCAAGTTAACCTAGCCAATAGATTTCACTGTTGTTCTGTATCTCTCATCTACTATACATTTACAGACGAGGAGGAATGCAGTGTGGAATAACCATCTTCTCTGCAACTGTTAACCTGCAGAGATTCATCAGGAGTTGAACCTGAGAGCAGGATATTCCCATTGCAATCAATAGCAGCTGAAACTGTTGAAACATCTCACAGAAGAGGTATCACACTTTTCAAGGTTTGCAGTCAGATGAGCATCAGTCAAAGATGGCACGATCTTGCACAGTCCTACCTGTCCTGTCTAGGAAATCATCATCTTATAGGAGCGAGCCATTCCTAACAAAACCATGAATTAAAATGCAAGTTCACCCAGATTTCCTCTTACCCCTAGATCTCAGTAGTTTGTTTAGCATTCTTTTTCTGCAGCCACTTTTGACACCTGCCCAATATATGCCTGATTTTCTATGACTGCAAAAAGGAAACAATTATTTTTGACAAGAAAAAAAAAAAAACAACTGTGACCAATCTTGGTATTCTTTCCAGCTCATTATGAAAGGTAGTCTCTCTCCTTGGAGAGCTGCAAGCAAAAGCCCGAGATGGCAGGCAGCTTTGCACTAGGTGAGCGAGCCTTCAAAGCCAATAAAGCTGCTGGAAAAAAATCATGTCACCATTCTTGAATAAGAACTGTCCCATGAAAGAAATTATTTGCATTTTGTCCAGGACAAAACTAAAACGATGCTGTCCTGTTCACAAGCCATACCACGAGCCCTGACAACAGGACTGTGGAGATCTGTTTAGGTAGAAATTTTCTTAAACTGTCCTGTGAAACAATACTTATTTTTATGCCATTCAGCCTTTCTAAGGTTTGGCAAGCATAGAAAGATGACCTATAGGCAAGAATGAAGTACTAAGCTTCTCTGTACACTGGGGAAGAGAGACTTGGGCTGTTTTCTGTTAGCTCTTGAGATTCAGTAACAGCAATAATCTTCAGCATTAAAAATGCGATGGTCTGTTTCACACAAACATATATATGAAAGTCTCATTAACAAAACCAAGTTTTCTTTGGATGCTCTGCCAGCTCTGAAGTATGCAAGTGTACAAAGATTGGGAAGAAAATACATTAATTATTGAATTGAGAATGGAGGAACACAGTCCTCATGAGATTCAAAAGACCCCTGGGAAACTGGACTTCCTTGTAAAGCACTTCTGAGACTGATGTACTCATGGATCAAGTGCTCTTGCTTTCTTTCAAGCAGCTGAATAGATACCAAAAAAGACCTACATGTAACAGCTCTCTCTACAAGACCTCAAAAATGACAACTTGATTCACACCACTGCAAATTGCTAACTCAGTAACCCTAATCCTCAGGTACAGCACTTTTGTTTCCAACACAAAAAGCACACCTCTCTTAGCATTTATGAAACTGAATCTATAAACACATCTCAAATTCAAGCATATGCCCTGCACTGCCCTTCAACAGACCTGCATTATTTCACATTTCACTGGTATTTTCACATTTGAGTAATTTAAACCTGGAAAGAGTTGACGACACCTCTAGACGTTTCAGAGTGCTGTGCATGACTAATGAGAAAAAAAAAAAAACAAATCTTCTAACAAAGAACCTAGCATAACACAAAGATTAAGTATTTCCAACAGTATAATGGCCAAACCCTACATTTTTATAGTTGATATGCATTCTTTATAGCACTAGCAATACCTGTAGCAAACTGCACTTATTAACCAGAAGCCTAGGGCTATCATGGTCACCTCAATAAATGAATGCTGCATGCAGAGCTCAAGTCAAAATGCAAAGGTGGGCTAATGTACAACGTGCAAAGCCCTTTCTGCAATAAGCAGTCTATTTTAACAGACAGCTGTGACACCAATGTGCCATGATCCAGGCTGGCTGTCTGCCAGTGTCCAAATCATTGGTCTGAAACTTTAAAGCTATGGGGTGCAATTTCTCTGCAAAAATGGGTACCCTGTGGGGCTAATCAGACTGGACAGGGGATCAGATAAACATCACAACATTTCTGCTACAGTCCAAGTTAGCTGTCAGTGTAAATATGCCTATTGTATAAAAGCATTAAGTGTAACATCTTAGCTCCCAGGTAAGACACCAGCTCTTAGCAAGGACCCTAGTGACACTGTCTAAACTGGTAGAAGCACTGAATTCTCCAGTAGAGAGAGATGCCCTGGCTGCAACCACTCCCATACTGCAGTGAAACTCGCACCTTGATCTTTGCAGGAAAGAAACTCAGTAATGGGTGATGAAGGACATAAGAGGAGCACTCCAGGTGCTTCACTGGGCATTTCAGGATCAGGACTCGAGGACACACTGAAAAATGCACCTGGCCCTCACCATAAATACAGTATTTAAAAATATGAGGTTTTTGCTTTACACAAGACAAATACTGCAGAATTTTCCTCTTTCGTTCAGACACTGTTAAAAGAGTTATCAATCATTTTTAGAAGGAAGGCAGTTTTATACTTGGCTTCCTCTACATGAGTTATCTCAGAACTAGCTAAACATCACAAAAGAGTCAAGCTAGCTGTTATCTTAAATAAGACTATTTTTTAACCGTCTTCCTTCTTCCTTGTTCCTCTTGCTTATATATACACACTAAACAGTGAAGTGTGATTTAAAACTTCTCTGATTGTCCTTGCAGTTGCTGGAACATTTCCTTTCTGGAAGAACTTTTAACTGCTCTAACCTTCCTCTCAGAGTATTTACGTAATTCAGTCTGCTTCTGATACAGTGTGCTGTTCTGTAATCAGAACCAATTGAGAATCAGGCAGAGACCTGCTTCCTTCAATGCCTGACTAATAGGTCAGAGTTGCTTAATATAGCACGACACAATAACCTGTTCCCAACCATCACTTGCAAGAGAACCTTTTAAAGGCATAAAAGCTACTTCAGACCAAGGATAGAACAAGTTCTCAAACAAACCCTGCCAGCAAACTTCCCTAGTTTCTGGTAAGCTCTAAAGCCTTCATAAATACATCTATGGCAATGCCTTGGGAATATATGTGCCTCTCTGAGGAATCAGGTAAATTAAAATATATCATCTTTAGGAAATGATAGAATCTTTTGCTGAGACACTCTCAACTTATCAAACCATAAAGTCCTCCACTCTCTGATGTTCTAGAGGGTTTTGTTTCATGAAGACATTGCAATCTCCTGCAAGCTGATTGTCTCAACAAAAACTTAAGAGCTGCAGTCCTTAAGCCAATCTGAAAATTATATGCAAAGAAATCACAAATAGGATTTCACAGCAAACTCTCAGAGGTGCCCTAAAACATGCACAAAATAGCTTTACAGTCACTTACAAATTTTGCCCTGCAACTCGCACAAGTGATTAGGTAGGACCAATTAACCCCATCCATTCATGGTAAGTCAGTGAAAATATTCTTTCAGACTAGACTTAACTTTGGATCCAGCTCCAAATTCAGAAGATTTTAAAAAAAATACCAAAAAAAAACCCCCAGCCACATCATTGAAATCCTTATTCATAGACCTATGGGTGGAAAACAGCAGCAAGCCTGATGTACTTTCTTACAGCACATATCACTGAAAGAACATACCCCAAGTATGGATGACAAATTTAACTAACAGAATAACCAAAGGAGGGTTCAACAGCACACCCTGCCACTTTAGTAAATGTATTGCACTGTCAAAAGAAGGTTTTATAATGAAAGTTTTCAGCAACTTCAGCAGCTTTTGTTAAGTGCTCACTATACCTGTCCTTGATCTTAAGCCCTCTCACTTTTCTAATACAACCTAATAAGCAATTTGCCCCTTTTACTGAACCTGTTGGATGGGATCACGGTTTCAACAATTTTTTCCACAATAATCCCCAAGTCTTTTTCTTGATCACTGTGCTGGATGATTGTTCCACTTAGTAGGTATTCCCCAGATTACTTAGTTCCTTCAACTTTAATTATCTTGCATTTCTCTACATTGAACTCTATTTGCCATCTGCTAGCCTAGTCTCAAGTGAAACAATTCCTTCTAATTTTGATTGCATTACTCTGAATTATTTGTTCTGCCTCTAATCCTGGTATATGCAATCTTGGAGATTTTGTTTTCAGTATTCTTTTTCAAGTCAGCTTGATAAGTGTCAAGAGAAATGGCTCAGCCAGTTCAGAAAAGAAATAAATGCTTTAGGGGAAAAAAAATAATCTTTGCTTCCATATGAATGTAAGTGTTCTTCAGTAACAAAAAAAATAAAGAAGTTCCTGTTTGATATAACACAGGAAATATAAGTTACATACTGCCATAATTAAGTTGTGTGCTGTATCCTTCTCTCCCAAGAAGAGACCTGAAAGCCAGCGCTCAGAATAAAATTCTGGCCATTCTGAAGACTTCTCTGAGCTTGTGAAAACTATTTATTCTTAAAATTGGACTTAAACTGACCTGTGAATTAGCTGATGATTTCAGCTCCCTATTACTTTCTTAATTACAGACAGATAATTTCCTAATATTTACCTTTTACAGAAGATAAACTTGAATCCCAGAGGTTAACTACAGTTTTTAAGATCAGCAAGAGGTTTTGATCACGGCTTTTTTAAGAATTTGCTGAAGGAAAGTTAGTGGTGGCATAGGGGAAGAATCTGCATCGCAAATCATTAGACTAACCAGATTACCCTTAGCTTTATTTCACATTAAAGTATTTTTCAGCATACCCTTGGAAGCAGACTTCATCTGTAGATTCTATCTGAAGACTGTGAGGTTAACTCCCATTCAGACTAAAAGTCATTAACTTACTACCTCAAGAATTTGGTAATGAGCGATTTTTTTTCTACCACCAGAAAAAGAATCAAAATACAGCAAACTGATTTTTATTTTTTTTTTCACCTGCTGAGCAGCAGGTTTTGATTTTCTCTGCCACTGTAATGATACCCTTTAAGAAGGGCAAAGAATCAGATTTTCTGAAGATCAGAGAATCTGATGACAACTGCAGTTAAAAAAACAGTACCTTGAATTCAGGTCCTACTAAGGGAGGGCGGGCTTCTTTCCCAATATTTCTAAATGGTTTTGTCCACTTCAAATATATACATGTATACAAGTGTGATTGGAGCAACCTGCTTTAGCCAGACTTGCTCTGAGGTCCCTTCCAACCTGGGTTCTGTGCTTCTAAAGCCCTGAAAACAGATCTACTTACACACACCAGTAGTCTTCCTAAAGACAAACGCAACAAATCCTGGAGGTGACTAGCACATGAGACATTTTTATATCTGAATTCTAGAAGATGCTTTTCTATCTGATCAAGATTTCTCATTAATATCACTTCATAAGGATATTCTAAGAGCTTTAAAATACTAGGAATTCCAGATGTTTGTAAAATGTGTATATTTACTATTATGTTTAAGGAAACTATTCATTTAAACAGAGTAGTTGCAAACCGAGTTTTTTGCACACTCACACACTTCACTTCTTACAGGACTGTTCCATCTGAATGGTTAGGTTTGAAATGCATCTACACAGTGGTCTAACAGACTGAACTCTCTCTTTAAAATAACAACCCAGTCTACCAATGATACTTCAGCAACTCAACTTTTAGGCTGCCCTTAGGGGCTCAACCCTTCCTATTTGATTTCCTGCTACAATGAAGCAGTCGGTCTTGCCTAATTTCTGAAGGGCTTTGTTTAGCTGTGTAACAGCATTGGTCAGGTATAAAATTATCAATTATCTAATATTTTTTATAAAATGGCATCATCTTCACACATATTTACAGAAAACTCTCAATAGCGGTTCTATTTGTTTCCACAAAACGAGTGCCTTTACCTGAACACACTCTTTCGAAAAACATCAGAGGAATCAGTTACCCGCAAACTCATTTTAAGAAGTCTTTGTAAAAACCACAGAAATGTTTATGCTCTACCAGCCCTCTTAGCAGGGGCTTAAATTATGAACAGGAACCTCTGTCCTAGTGGCACAAAGGAGTTGGCACAGAAGCATGTCAGTCTCCCACTGCCCTCCCCGTATCCTTCAGCCACCACTGGCACGGTTTTCCTGTGGAGGCGAGCAAGCGAGGGCAGTCAGTGCTGTTTCTAAAGCAGTGTTAATTCTCCATCAGCTCCCTGCCAGGAAATCTGCAGGGTCAACAGGGAATGTTGTTAGGGAGTCACAATTCTTGTTGCTTGGCTTTTAAGCTTTATTGCAGTTTCAGCTTTGTTAAACGTGTAGAATACCTTAAGACATGCCCTGTGAGCACAGATAAGGGACTCCCCTCTCACTCCACTAATAATGTACTCAAACATACCTTTAAGAGACACATCCTTGCACTTGCTAAGAGGTGCCGTTATACAAGTCTTCCTGGTTAATTTTTCTTCTCAAAGAATCCCCTGTCTTTCCAGTTCCAGATTATTATCTGCTTCTATCCTTGTGAAATCTTACTTCATCACTTATTTCAACTAGCAGCCTGGTACCAGCCCTCTACGCTGAGTCTTATTAGACAAATTAGGGGATCCTTCCCCTTTCAGTGAACTGTACATTAATTTAAATTTACAATATATAAATAAAAGAGGCACTGGCTTCATCATGCTCTGAGAATCTTTGAAACCAGTTTCTTTACTATCTCGTTCAGCATCACTTAACATCTTTTTAGGCATTGTGACTATAGCTATGTCATCATAACTTGGATGCATCAGGGCATCCATGGTCTCAGCTAGTGTGAGGAGCAAGACATTCAGCCTTCCATCTTATCCTATAATTTGTCTCTGCACAAAATAAATTTCATACCTATCTAAATCAGTATTTTACTCAGTCGCAGGCATGTACACAGTTTCAACTAGAAAATCCATAATGGCTTCTTGCAAATGCCTTCAAGGTATAGAATCTTTACTAGATTTACGGCAAAATTAAACCACACCTCAAAGCTGCTATGCAAAATCTCCTAGCATCCCAATCAAGCTCTGGTAAATACTATGGATTTCCATTGCTTTCCCGATTACATTGAGAGAAAGGACTATCTTTCAGTGTGACTCCTACAGCATTGAGGTTCAGATTCATCACACTTAACTAAGGTACCAAAGCTAGGTGTGCAATAACCATAAGCTCCCTCTATAACCATTAGAGACAGGCACTTTCAGAAAGCAATTTGGATTTTCAAAGGAATTAATAGCTTCTCGAGAGTGCTTACCTCATTTAAGTGACTACAGAGGGAGCCCAAGATAACAACATTTTCAGTTTAGGCATGTCAGTGTAGTGCTAAAAGTTAAGTGGCTGGAAGGTCCAAGCTGTTTCTCACTATCAAATACTGTTGTTACACTAGATAAAAATAACATGGGTGCACATGTTGCTCTCTCAGAATGAAACACTGACCAGAATTAAGGGACTAAATGTAAGGGACCATCATTTGCATGGAACAGAGCGACAAACTGTACAACAGCCAACAAGTGTCCATCCTAACCTCATTTAGAGCTCCCATATCCCTTCTAGACCTCTTCGTAACAGTGCCCATGTTATACAGTCATTCCTAACTTCATTTCAACACCTACATCAGGATTTAAATGCCCAACGGTTAAATGGCCCTTACTCTTGCTTTAAACCCTTTGCATGTAGGACTTGTATGTAAAATGGCAGTGACTTGTCCAAGTGTATCTTCAGGAACATGCTGAACAAGACCAAATGTAGTTAATTGTAATAAAATTATTACAGGTAATAATGCCATTTGATGTTCATAGTAAAGCAAACTCATTAAGAAGAAAAAGTGGTGGTGTGTCTACTTCCTTGTAAGGAAATAGAGTGATTATTTTAAGTCAGCCAAGCTTCATTAGCAAAACAGCAGCATTTGTAAGTCAGAGCAGCCCTAGCAGACAGCAGGATAGCCTATTTAATCCATTTTTAAATCCATTTCTATTAGCCTTCAACTACTATTTTCAACAGTACAATGTTTAAACTGCTTAGCATAACACAAAATCACCTTCCTCAATGTATAATCGAGGCATTCAATAAACGAGATGTTCTGGCAAATAATGAAAAACAGGGCACTACATACAACAGTAAATATCTGACTGGTTCTTCAAAAGAAAATCGATGCATTTCAGTATTTACTTTCAATCACAAGTGTTGATGATTTCCCTGCAGAGCAATAAAAGAGAAAAATAAAAAATGCCTTCATAATCACTTATCTTCTTTTTAAAAAATAGTATTTGCCAAAATATTCTCTGTATTCCTATTGTTTGTGAATTAGAAAAGGTAAGTTTGCAAATACATTTGGAAGTGCTACTGTTTTAAAATAGCATCTCAAACTTTGATTTTCCCATCTGCTCTCTGCCCTAAAGTGAATAGCAGTTTCTCACTACGACAAGATGGATCTGGCATCCTCAAACTATATCAGCATGAACTATCATCAGCACTTGCTGAGCATCTATCTCACGTTATATACAGTTCCTAACACGTTTATGCTACAACAGCAATTATAAAAGTAACATTGGCTGCCTGCAGATGGTTATTTGATCCGTAACAAAAATGAGTTCTCTTGTTGTTTATTATCACTGATATAAAATCTACCCTGAGTAGGAGACAAATAACATATCTCTAACTATGCGGTCTCTTGAGAGTAAATCATCAGTTATACACAGTGATAAGGATGCCCCAACACATCACTTCAATTTTGATCATTCAACACATTTGGCATAAATCCCATCTAAAGTAGTAACAATAGCCTGCCTGCCCACACTTTTCTTCAGAATTAAATGAGTATTTAACACAACTAGGCATAATTTACAAGACAGAAAGTCACCTCATTTGCTGGCTCCCACCTAGCAGGCACGCAGTTAGTACCAATTTATTAATCTCGTCTCCATCTTCACCAGGCAAAATAACTGAATTAGGTGGTGTGCTGTTCCTAGAATTGATAGTATGTTATAATTTATTGTCTTTTAAAGATTCAGTCTGACACTTATTTGGAAATACTTGCTCTATAAATAAAGGGCCAAATCCTTAGTTATGTCTGAAAACAGCTCTTCAGCATTAACCTTATTTAACCACAGCAAACCTCTAGTTTTTCATGATGAGAAGTAGATAGAGATGTCTGATTTTTCTTACTTTGGCTACCTGAAGTTATACCAATAGGCTAAGTAATCCCTCTAGGCTCTCCTTAGAGTCAACAGTGAGAAATAGGCACCTCCAGAGGGCAATTCATTCCATCCCAAAATAAATGCTATGACACAGAATTGTCGTCACCTATCTGTTCACCACTAAATAAATGAGATCTCATCTTAAGTTATCTAGAAAAGAGGTTAAGGTCCTCTCCAAGAGTGTCATGGTCCAAAGTAACACACAACTCAGTAAAAGCAAACCAGAACCACGATTCATGGAGTAGTGACTACAGCCAATCAGTAATTCCTGGCCTAATTGTAGGACAATGGCAACAGTGTTTCAGAGGACAACAAAGAATATGTTATGATTAATTAAAATTATGCTACAGATAATTAAGCTCTCGTATAGATAAAATGCTATATAAATGTAGCAGACTAATTTTTTCTGGATTATCAGAACACTGCTTAAAAAGGCTTAGGAAGGCAAAAGTGTTCTTTTTCAAAGAACACATGGCTGAAAAACATCAGCCCATCACTCACCTGAGGAGACTGGATTTTATGGGTAACTATGAAATGAGGAAAATGCTTAATTTTATATTTTCTGCTTTTTTCAGCCTGCATGAGTAACTCCTATCCCCTTTTGCACAGCTCTTAATGTATTAAAAATAATGAATAAAGGAGACTAGCAGCGGAAGTCAAACATGACAATACAATTAAGGTACTTAGCATCCAGATCTATGCTTTTCAGATCTATGAGTTAAATATACGCCACTTCAATTTCCTTAAACACTTGACAGGACCTATTTTCTATGAGATTTCTTGCTAACAGGCTTTCAGTCACATTAAGTGCTCACAAAGTGCACAGAAGTTGTATTTTATGGCACAGCCCTAACTGAGCTGTCAGGGCTAAATTAGCTGAATGTTACAGAAATGTTTATTATGTAAGCCCACTTACTCTCAAACTAAACAACAACAACATTCCCGTACATTTGAGTGTAATTTATCCTAGGAGAAAAAAAAAGAATAATATAAAAAACAAAAGGTCCTTTAACACCCTCTTATTTCAGTGAATTATGCTTATGGAGTTCTTTTACAAGTCATAATAGGGTTTCCCTCTAAACTGCAAAAGAGCAAAGTCTCAAACACCTTTCAGCTGGCTCTCCTTACATTTAATGTCTCCTTCGGACCAAGAAGTATAACTTAGTTCCTTGTAACATTCAGTACCATCTTCCTACTTAAAACTCTTAAGTGTTCATACCTCAGCAGCACTCTGTGAATGGAGAGATAATATCTTTTTGGTTTTAGTAAACATCTTGTTGTGCATGCTTGCTTTTTTCCTATAACTTCATTTAGCATTTGCTTCTCCATTCCTTTTGAGGTTCTATCCATCCAGACTAAGTTAAAAATCATGTTTGAAGACACCTAACACAAAACAGATGTCAAAAAATTGTAATACCTGCATGTGAAATGCAACTGTGGCTGAAATGTCGCACACATCCAAGAACCCTATCTATCTATCCTATATGCCTTCCTCATGGCAGCAAAAGTAGTAAAGAATGGAAATCAACTTCTCTCAAGCAGGAGACTAAAACCCTGCTTTGCTGCAGGAAAACTATTTCAGTTGTAAAGCAAGATGACATTAATATAAAACCCAGTACCAGCACTTATGTGGTAGGAGCCACTAGCTCACCTGACCCTCTCTTGAATAACTAACTCTGTTTCTCTGACCCAACTTGGGCCAGAATAGATCAGCAGAATCTATTCATTTGATCATTGGGTCAACACCTTATCTGCAACTGTGCTCGTGGCTCACCGACACAGTACACGCCTGGGAGAAGAATCTGCAACCTAAATGAGAACCTTAAATACTAGACTTGACCTGGTTTTCTTCATTTCTGAATATCTCTGTAGTTTCTTTTAAAAATAAATAAATAAAACGAAACAAAGAAAAACCACACACCAAAAAAAAAACAAACCACACAAAAAACACCAAACCCACAACACAAAAACCTGCACTTTGGGACTGAGCTCCTCAAGGTGACAGAAAACTCGGTTTTGCCTCTATCTGGCCTCACTTACACAATCTTATTATAAAAAAAAAAAAAATCAACCCAAGATACTTCAACCTGAGAAGGAGAGAAGAACACTAATGAAGAGCAGAGACTGACAGCTGTGTTCATTTGTTCACAACCAAAAAGTCTCAAATTAAAGCAATATAAAAACCATTCTTTCAGTACACTCCCTTCCCAACATGCAAGCAGTGCAGTTACAGGCAGGGATGTTAGATAACAAGATGGAAAGGAGCAAAGTCTCTGCTGTCCTGTCAAATCTTCTTTCCCCTCTGTGTATTACCTCTGCTTTTCCAAAAAATTAATTTTATTTTATTTCATGTACTTTTCTCAAGTGTTCTTCCATTATAATTCACTGTCTACACTAGACCTGCACCTTGACTGATTTTTTTTCCCCCCCCTTATGTCCATGCTTGGCAAGCATTTAATAGCAATTAAAGATTTCTCTAGTCTATTCAAAGGGTACACAGATAATCAACAGGCAGTGACTTTGATTGATAGTGACTGTCATGAAAACTGGAGGATGAAACCTTTGAGTGATTTTCCTTGAAGGAAAGCTCCGTAGATAATATGTTCCAAACTATCACTGAGACTTATTTTACACATGCCAGTGCTGCTTAGAAAGATGGTACAAACTACCAGAGATTGGCACAATGAAAGAGATTTGCTGCAGCCATCTGAATTTCTCAGGGATCTCATTTGCCCTAGGCTATCTCACCTTCCCAATATTACTTCAGACTCCTTAGTGGTATGACATATCAACGGAAAATCAATAGCAATAAAACTACAGTCAAGCAAGCTTCATTGCTCAGAAATTAAGACAGAAAGTGAATCTCATGGCTTTCATAATATTGATGGGAGATGAGAAAACAGCAATGGTAAAAGGGCAAGAACAGCTAAGGGGTCTCCATGGGTCATCATTGCAAAACATTATTTCTGTATACATCCACTTGATTTAATGCTGGTTACAGGAGGTCTACAGTACCACAAAAGCTAATAAGTCATCGCCTTGGATGACAGCCTGAGCACCTGTGCTTCATCAAACAGCAGGAAGCCTTATAAATTACCTAGAGAAGCTACTGGTGACCATACAGCATGCCTGACAGAATCTCCCAAATCCCATTTCAGCACACTGATTAGGTTCCTTTCATTTTCAACATTATTAAAGCCCACATAAACACTTTATAGAACTATTTATCCTTTTGCCACAATTACTGGTTTTAGGATCAAGTTAATACCACTTTTGCTTCTTGAGCTAACAGAGTTGCATTATTTCTGAGTTTTGAAGTAGTGACAGCATGTCTTGGACAACAGTCTGGAACATCCACTAATTCAAAAGGAAAAGGAATGGCTAGCGAGTTATGTTATAGGCACTTGATTTGAGGATGGATAGATGGATTGTTAATATATATTTGAGAGTGAAGTGACAGGAAAACCTTTAGAAGTATTTGACTTGGTACTGGAAGTCTTTCTTTTTTCTTTTTCTTAAGTTAAATTGCACCAAACATTTTTTCACATTGATGAAATTTAGAGTTGAATACAAAGATTAGATTATGTGTCAGCATCTAGGAAAGAAATTTGACTGATGTGACTAAACCTCTGTTTATATCAGCAGGGAACAGTGTCACAGGGTCTTGACAGTATGCAGATGAACATGAAACAAAACTTCATGGGTTGCATCTCAAATTCCAGCCAGGAAATGCTTAAGGTAATTCTGACATTTATTACTGCCAGCAAATGGTGTGATTTTACACAGGTTCAAAAAAGTTCCAAAAAGAAAACATGAAAAAACTCTGCTTCAAATATTAAGAGATCTGAGTTAACTCAGTGGATTTAAAAGTACTTGAGGTTGAAATCTATTATTAATTCCACCTTCAAAATAGATGAAAGAAACCTAAATTCATGTAGAGGATACATGAACGGCCACTAGTAAAAGAGAAATGCTGCACCAAAATTCCTGGTGTGTTGAACACTTAGTTCTGAATTCTGTTTATTAACACATTACACACCATGACTTTACATCTGAGACAAATTTGGTCATTTTCTCTTTCCATCTTTTGAAGGCTAGACAAGAAATGTATTATAAACTTCTGCCATAAGAGATCTTGCAGTGGAAGAGTTGCAAGAACTCTTTTTTGAAAAAAGAAGGCAAATTCTAAGAAATGTGACTATCCATGGGGGAAGGCAGAAGTCACATTCAATCCATTCCACAATCTTCAGCCACCACTGCAGAAATTGTCTCCCTTCAAGGTAGTCTTTACCTTTACATAAATACCAGCTGTGTTCTTTATCCCAAAGGTTTAAGCAATTACTCAGTCATCCTGAATTCATGCCATGGAACCCACTAAAGATAAGAAACAAGACTTAATCAAAAATTCTGCAGGCAGACACCAGAGAACTGAGTTCAGTGCTTGTTCTGCCGAGATCTGTTGCACTGGTTTTTAACTAGGCAGAACCTACTAAGTACTGAAGATATACCCATATACATATAGCACTGGTCTAGACCAGGTAAGGAGCAACAGGAAGATAAGCAGTAAAGTCAAGTTGTCATTCATTAAGAACTTGGTTGAAAGCTTCTGCTACATGACAGCAAGCTATAGCTCAGATTTATCAACCATAGCCATCAACTCCTATCAAGGAGGACACACCAAATCTGCAAACGTCCCAAACCACTTCACTGTGCCCAGCAGTATTAACTGGTTTACATCTGTGAATATGCTTCATCCAATCCCTGAAAACCTTTATAGCAGTAGCATTTTTTTGCATGAAATAAAAAATAACTAGAAATGCATAATATCTGTATATTGAAGGCATGCAAGCTCTTCACATTTAACCAATTTAACTGAGTAGTCACAACCTAGATCCTGCAGCAGGCTAGAAAGCCATGAGACAGGGGAATTATCCGGGATAAGCTTCAGACCAGAATAGGGCTCTGCTATCAACCACTACTCTAGCCAGAATCTACAGCTTCACTCTTCACAAAAACATCATCTTTCCCAGCTGTGGATACTGAGTGTTGTGAATGGTAACATATTACAGACAATATAAGCGTATGTTAAAGTACACCTCTCAACAATACAGATTTGATCAGGTTCTGTCCACTCACAGAAACTCATGACAACCATAATCAGTAGAGATTTAATGCAAGTGGAGAAGATGTGAATGCACGTCTTATAAAAAACATACAAATGGGGTTCATCAGCTGGAGTACACAGCATCATATCCTTAAGACTGTAATGAGAACAAGCGGTATAAAGATGGTCCACTCTTATTATGGTCTCCATTACTGAAAATATTTTTCAGTAAGTTTTTTATTTTAGGATGGCTCTATACGTCACAGGACTGAGGCTCGGAAGATTAATGCTTCAAAGTCTCTGAAAACTACAAATAAACTGCAAACAACTTGCAACCTTCGTTTCAGCCTGTATTAGCAATCTGCCATTCTACTTGTGTAATTACTAGGCCTTTCTATTTGCTTCTCAACTTTCTGCTAAATTCTAGCTCCATTAAATTGTCATAAGTGAAATAAATACCGATATAAAACACAGACTGTGAGGAAGACCATTACTGATAACGCTTAACATTGTCTTAGCTCATTTTATTAGCTCTAATAGTCTTGCTAACCTCTAATAATCATTCTTTCTACAAAGTGTCTGAGGAAACCAAGTACAGAAGAAATAGAGTAGGAAGCCCAAAGAATTAAATAAACATGCAACTATTATTTCTACTCATAATTAGGAGTATGAGCAGCTCAATACAGAAAGAATGCCCAATATAGAACAAATAAAGTATATTCATCAATTCAAAGACCATACAGACAGCTATATTCCCATATCTTAATGAGTTACCAATCAACTGAGCAGCAGTCACTGTATATGCATGATTGTGGCCAGCTACATGTGAAAACTGTTAGCTCAAACAACAAAGACATTTAAATTCGCACTTGTGTCGTACTGAAAATGTGCATCGAACTAGTTACTGTAGCTGAGGCTGATGCATACAAAGTTATTAAGTTAAATGTCTGAGCTCCTACTATGGAAAAATACATAAAGACTAGATCCACAAAAGAGAGAGCGCATTTAACAGCCCAAGAACAGAAAGAAAGAAAAAAAGAAAGAATAAAAATCTGAGTTTACACAGCTAGCAGTAGATATATATTTTTGGCAGGACCCACAATATGTTTACAAAATAAATCAAGTACAGACTCTACCAATGATTCTTTCACAAGCTAGTGGCCTAGTCAGACATTGTTATTTGTAGTGATGGCTGAAAGAGTTGGTTTAATCTGTTCATTTCAAAGTTATATATTGGCATCCTCTTCTCAATTTTAGGATGAAATTCTTTAACATGTACAGGGTGCACCTCAAATCAAAATGATTCCATCACCTTCAACCCAACTTTTCTTTACAGAAAACTGGCAATAAAGAACAGAATTGCTTACTTATTTTGAATCTAATTTCTGACACTCCTTTTTAATAAAATGTTTGTTTCATCTTTGCATTCTTGAGTCACTTGGAGATCTCTCTAAGGGTGAAAAGATTTTCCAAAAATTCCACGTGCACCCAGGGCACACCCAGGCTAGGGAACAATAACTGATCAGGGAGACAGCTTGCCACTGGAAAGAATTCTAGGTCTGTCTGATTAACAAAGGGAAAGGAATGCACAACGGCAAGACATTTTATTGGCTTAGATTTGCATGCTGAAATTAGGTAATTATACTCAGTTTTTAAAAATATTTGGCCTATTAGTAAAGCTTAGTAGATGATTCCACTTTCACCAGCACACATCAGGAGTCCAGGAAGTGGACAGACTACCTTCCCCCTTCAAAGGACTGGCACACTGTGAGGCAGGTTGTAATATCAGCATTCAGAGTGAGTAGTTTGTACTTGTGTACAGTGTGTGTAGTTCCACAACAGCCAACAGGACCACTTAGAAGATATAACTCAATCTGACAGATGCAGTGACTGAGGAGTGAAAGTTGAAAACACATTATTGAAGTATGTTTTTTGTTTGTTTTGTTTTTTTCAAACAGTAGTGGTAATTATCACTTGGGAGAACACCAAGTTGATGTAATTGGTTTCCCATCACTTAATGTCTAAGAGTCAAGTATAGATTTCCTCCTAAAAACATGCATTCTCTGTTTTCTTCAACTAGAAATTTGTTATAAGAATTTGGGGTCAGAATCTTATCTGTGACCATACTCAGTAAAAAGTTGCCTGCAATTAACTTGAATCTCATTTTGAAGTAGTTTAAGCAAAAATGATGTGAACCTCTGAGTATATAAGTTCTAGGTGATCTTAAACTTCACACAAGCTAAACTAAAAGCTTATTAATTAAACATAGCAGTTTTAAGGACTTCAGGGGAAGTCTCCCTGAAATTAACAATTTTGTTGAAATTCATACTTCAGGATAAATCCATATAATGTTTGTTTGTTTCAAACATAGATTAACACTTCGTTATGAAGAAGACAGAATAATAAAGATATCCCTTTTACAGAGAAAATCTATCAGAATGTTATGGTTCATCCTCATCTTTGGGAAAAACCCACAGTCAATCAAAGCAAAAAAAAAAAAAAAAAAAAAAAAAAGCTGTCTGACACCTTTTTAGCAGTTCACCTAAACAATAAAAATTAACACCTTCTAAAAAATCTGAAATGGCTTAACCATGTATTTTAAAATACAGGCATCTCTTACTGCTGATGCACACTAGCTATAACAGTTACATGTTATAATATGATAGTTATGCTACCATACTACTATATTTAGAAACTGTATCGGCAGCATTTGTGATTCTTTTATTTGACAAAAAGCCATGGAGTAAATAGTGGTTAAGTAAATTAGTAAGCTGTGGAAGAACTCACAGATAGAAGAGGAATAGCACTCAGAAACTACTTCAGTCACACCTGCCACAAAAGAGGGAATATAGAACCACATCATCCCTGTTGCTGCCACACAGAGTGAGAAGCCGAGCAAGTAGAGATGCAATTGAAGCATGCTGAAAGTTCTGTAACTCAGTAGGGAAGAAACACTGCCTTGCAACAGCTTCTACAAGTGCTCAGCCTTTCCCTTGCACATTCCTACTTATCTTCGAAAGCTGGCAGGCTTCCTGCTTCCTTTTCTTTTCAACAGGTGCTAGAAATACCTATCTTCCCTTTGGATATATTAAATAGTTAAGGGAAAGGACACTGTATCCCTGCACTGCCAAGAACAGACTCTGCTTTCAGGCTTTCTTACAGGCTTTTACTGAAGCTCCAGCAAAAGATGTCGCGCTGTAGGGTATAGACCCCTTCTCTGTTACTCATACTACTTCTATGCAGGTGATAGCTATAGCTGCCCATCACTCTCACCACTGGAGTCAAAGGAAGGAAGCAAGACCTTAAAGCTTGTTTTCTCATACTAGCCAGATGCATCCCTCTTTCATTCTCCCACTAACCACTTAATATAAAGCTTTAGTGTGCATATTGTTTCACAGAGGCCAAACATCAAATTTCTCTTGAACATGACATCTTTTGACCCCCTGAAGCTGTTCATGCAAGCTGGGATTTAGGCACACAGGTAAAGTGGGAGCAGAAAATTGTTCCATTACTGCCTACATTGTGTCTGTGAATAAATGGCTCCGTGCTCCAGGCCTTCTCTTTTAACCAACAAAGCCAGCTACACATTTGAAAAAGGTTACACTATATTCTTTACCAAAAAAAAAAATCCCATTTAGAGCCATCTAAAATGAACTTTCCTGCATTAGACTGCTAACCTGTAGAACATTCTGGCTGCTGCTTTTATCGATTCCACCCAATAGTATTTTGACAAACAAGTTTAACATTGAAACCAACAGTTGCAATTTGGCAGCCAGGAGTTTTCTCTCTTTCATTTTAATAATGTTTCTGCCAGCACTCACTGTTCTTGTTATTCAACGTACACCAGCCATAACTCATGTCTCTGGAGCATTATTGTATGTATACTTTGGAGTAAAGAGGGCTCTTAGGATGTCTAATATGATGTCCTTTGCAATCTGTTATTAGGGTATGCATCACCTTGCCAGTTAATCATACCATTATGAATGCTGAAGACGTGAAAACCAAGAGGGATTGAAATGCATAAATTTCCAGATTAAGAAAAGCTATTTGAAAAATACAGGCAGACTAGTGAAGATAGGTTTTGAACTGTGTTGGATTGGTGCACAAAATTGAAAAATTTTAATCAAAAGGGGGTTTTGCTTAGTTGCTTGTAATGATACTGGAAAAGAAAGGGAAAGAACACACAAACTTCCACCTTGTGCTAAAAATGGAGATGTAAAAGGAGGAATTCAGAGCATTTGGATGAAATCCAATATAATTTAAAAACCAATAGATAAATATGTCAACCCTCTATTTACCTGCAATGTCATTTTAAGCTAAGAAAGGCTGATGCATTTAGTCAGTCATCATCAGTACTGCATAGCATCATTAATCTCTTGCTTGTTTATGTATTAGTGTTCATTTTATTTTCCTCTCGTGTACTTTGCTGCCACCTCCAGGATGCTGCGGTTATAAAACTGGAAGTTTAAAACGCCTGTAATCAACTGAAAGTTACTTCCCTTTGAGGTGCAGTATTTCAAACTGCAAGCACGGCTCTAGTTTCATCAAAAAAAAAAAAAAAAATCTGTTTGCAGACACCATTCACAAGCATGAGTGTCATGATGGCTTACAGATGCAAAAGCTGCAGGCTGCTTGTTAGGAAAGTAAAATGGTGCTTTAAAATAATACCGTATTTAGCATAATGCTAAATTACAGAGGAAACCCTATAAAAATATATTTATGACATACATTCACTCCAAAGGAGTCTTTTGTGATCATTATTCCACCTATTACAGGAAAAGACAGAGTAAACAGACAGGTCTTAAAGTATTTTACACAGGGTTGGGTTTTGGTTTTGGTTTTTGTTGTTTGGGTTTTTTTAAACTGTGTTAAGTCATTCCCAGCACACTGCTAGCCCCTTAGAAGCAGGCAATAATTGCAGGGGGAAAACAAAAAAAAGTTAAAAATCCTCTAGAATGAGAAGGTAGTAGTGGTATCTTTCTTCCTCCTAGACTAATGAGAAGCTCAAGTTCAAGTGGATGGACGATCAGGTATCATTAAGGAATTCATTTTTTCAAAAACTTTAATGAGGTGTTAAGTCTCACAGTGCACAGTTGTACACAAATGACTATAGAAAATTCATCCTAAAATTAAGACTGACCTAAGACTAGAGTGAAATTTTTAAGATGCTATACAATTAGTAATATCTACTTGATATAAGTCACATACAACAGTAGGTTTTTTTCCTCCTATATAAATCTTTTAATCCCTCTCATCTTTTCTGTTACCTTCATTTGGGTATTTCCTGACATTAATTCCATACTGTACTTAACTGTCTTGACTGCATACCACGCACCTTCACTTGGTCACAATCCCAAAGCCACACCCACATTGCTAACACACTGCTAAGAGCTCTTTACCTCTCTCTCTGAACATCAAGCCATTCCCGAAGCATGTAACTGGCCTTTTCCACAGTCACTTTCAATGGTCCCTTGTTTGCCTAACCACCTTTTGGGCCGTCCACACAACATCACAGACTTCATTAACTAAATGAATTTGACTTCTGCCAAGCCAGTGTCCTAACCTGCTATGATATACTACTTCTTCAATCCTGATA
Source organism: Podargus strigoides (assembly GCA_028020825.1). Classification (NCBI taxonomy): domain Eukaryota; kingdom Metazoa; phylum Chordata; class Aves; order Caprimulgiformes; family Podargidae; genus Podargus; species Podargus strigoides. The sequence continues at coordinate 70,171,540 of CM051621.1, forward strand.
CGTCTCATCATCATCCTTTACAAAGGACTCAGAACTTGCTAAGACTAACAGTATGTTCTGGTTCTAAACATACTACATACTTCTATTTTCTGTATCTCCAAAAAATGTAAGATCTTGAAGTCACAATTTACAACAGTGAAGGAAAGCTCACTGAAGAGGTGCTATTAGAATTATTTTTTATTAAAAAATAAGACCCAGTGAAAATTAGGTTGTATCCTACCAGGACTTTTTCTTATGAATCTTCCTATCTCAAACGTATATGATGTAGCCTAGTTGCACTGTCTAGAAACTACACTTCAGATTTTTCAGCCCCTGGATTAACTATACCAACAGGTGAATAACCTATCACACGCATGGCAGAAATGGTCTGTACCACTGGATTAGGCAATGCCACACTCTATCTGTAGAGAACATGAGCATAGGTACTCTATATCATAGAATCCACAAAACAAGTTTAGTGACATTTAAGCAAGGTCCTTAATTTGTTAGGCAGAGTTTATCCTATACTGACAAGTACAAATCACATAGATGGCAAACTAAAATGCAAACACATACAAGCATCTTGCCATGTTATAGCTGAAGTGCTTTGCCAAAAATCATTCAAAATTACGTATTCAAAATTACAGGGTAAGTTATGCAGCTCCATTTTTACTTGTATTCTTGCAGTTATTTAAAATAGAGCCGTAGGCTGCTAAAGATGAGGTATGTGTTCACTGGGTTGTTCTATAATCACTTGGCAATAATCTTGCCAGAAAAAGCAGCAAGCACAATAACATGACTTTCATTGATTTCCTGCACTAAGATCATTACAAATGTATCAGAGGCATAAAAATGCATAGAACAGTTGCTCACTATGTTTACTATAACACTGAACCGTACTTTTGGAATTCAAAAGGCTCAATTACTTGCCCTCTATTTTAGACAGAAATTACTTGCTTTCCAGTCTGATCAGAATTTGTAGTTAGTAGCTTGTACACAGTAAACCCGGTATTTCTCCCTAGTTGAAGAGAGCAGTTTGAAAGGAAAACAAAAACTTAAGAATGTTTGCATGTAACTTGATAAAATTTGACCCGCAATCCAGGAAACAGTGCATTGTATGTCAATATTTCATAACACTTCAGAACTACTAAATAAATTATACCAAAATAAAAGCATTGCATTCAGAGTAAGGACTCAGCTGCCTGGAAAATTCATCCCCAGTAGTCTGAATTGAAATAGTCAACTACTCTAGGACCTTAGACTAAAATGATCATTTCCTGAAAATCCCTTTTAAGAGACAGCATAACACAGATCCTCTTTTTCGATATCAGCCATCCCAAAGAACTACAATTTAACATGAATTCATTTTGTTCAAAGGGGAAACCTGTGGTAATACACAGCATATCAGCACCTCACCAACACAGCATATTTGTAGTTGTTATTTGGACAAGGGTGTGTCTGCTAAAAGACATTGAATGACTCAAGCAGTAAGGATTTTCTGGATCGTTTTCCTCTGGCTTTTTTGTTTGCTTTTTACATGTTCTGTAAATGCTAGGACTTAAATTAAGAAATGTCTGTAATCCAAGGAAAGCTAGAAATTAAAATGAAAATAGTAAATAAACTGAGAATTCCTGAGAAGAGATAATTTTCTGTTATTCACACCAACTTCTTTCTCATCTACACCAGAAATAAGGCTCACATAGCCTGTGTATCTGAAATTAAGCTTCAAAACATGCTTCTAGAACACATTATTTACTTCATTACAGTTGTAATATTTAATAGGTTTCTTTATAGCAGAAAGCTGGATCACATTTGTCTCACTATTCTTAACGTGCTATAGTTCCATGTAAACATAATCCCAATTAGATGTTCATCACATACAGACTTCTGCTGTCAATATTCAGTATGGTTCTTCACCAGAAGCCATCAATATGACCTACACACTGTATTTTCTAACTGACAGCTCATGCATCAGCCACATGCTGTTTATTTGTTAGCTTCATTGATTTCAACGCTTTCTTATGCTTTCACTTGCATATCCAGGAGGGGGATATTAGCAGAGGCCCTACAACACAGATGGAATGAACTACTCAAAGCAAACACACCACGAGATGAGTGTCCATGTCTTGAAGAGCAAGAGAAAATTATATACTTTAAGTATATCAAGCTGCTTTTGCCAACTTGATTAAAGGGAACAAGCTTTCAGGCACGTACGTCCCCAACAGAGTTTGTACACGCCACTTATCAAGTATCATCAATGTCTCTTTTTCCAGCTAAGCCTTGTGTCACTTTTTAAAATACAAAAACACAAACTTTTTTTATAGTTTACACTGCTGTTGTGACAGCTAATACAGACAGGAGAAAGAGTTCAAGTCTCCAGGGCAGAGAACAAATCACAGTTTCTGATGCCTTTAAACCAGACGGAATTAAGCCTCTTCCTCATCACATGAGGTTGAGTGAAAACAGTATTGCTTCATGCAAAAAGAAGGATTTAATGCTCCCTTAGCCTTGCTCTATAAAGACTCTTCATGAGATTAGAGCAACTACAAAAAACCAAGAAGGTGTAACTTATAATTTCACCCCACAACAGCAACTAGGTCAGATTCCCTATATTCCCTGAACATAGACAGCAAATACACAACATCAAAGAACACGGGAAAAAATGCTGATTAAGACAAACCACAAAGGAAAAAATTAAATTAGTGACCACTGTGGGCAAAGTGCGACTCCTATTTCAGGCTAAATCTTATTGAGATGAGAGTCCCAAGACAGTCCTATTTAAACTAATTTAGCATAAAATACCACTCGATATAACGGTGGCAATGTCTACTCTCAACTGTCTCCTGCAATTCACTCCTAATCTATAACATTCCCCACCTTCTGTGCAATTTCATGGCAGAAAAATACTTATAAAGGCTACTTGAAAATGGTGTTTCTGGTTACAGACCATTAGTTGCAAAGACTTTGAAGAACCCTAGTGCTTCCACTCAAATGTAAATATTTTGTGATTTTTAACATCTTAGTGTTCAAAGCAAAACAAGCTATTCATTTACCACACCTCCTTTATTCTGAACACTTTGAATAATATTTACAGTCAACATTTTATTTTTTCAAGGAAAGTAATTTTTTCCCTTAGTCAAACAATCATTGTCTTTCAGAGGTTGCTATCACTATTGCTACTAAACACCACGGCATCGTTTTCAGAAATTATAACTGCAGGAAAAGGTACAATATTTCAATTACAAAAGCACATTGTAAATAATAAATTGGGCAGTCCATAACTGCTGTCCCTCAGGAGGAGCTGAAGGCAGGATCTTTGAAATAATTATAATGATTTCCTTGCTACTTCTTCTCTCAAGACCTTTATCAGTAATAGGTTAGCTCTTCCTGATTCCCACCCCCTCCCCATGTCCACTCCCCCCAACAGGAGTTAGAAAGGCTGGTATAGCAAAGGCTAAAATCAAAGTGCTGTCCATTCCCCAGTTCTCTCAACTCACCTCATTCAGCAAAAGCAATAGACATAGCAATAGCTAGCTGAACACAATCTTTAGAGATTCAAGAAACAATCAAGAAGGCTGCATTTTTCAAAAGTTTTCAGCAATTCTCTTCCCAATCTACTCCAGAAAGCCTGATGATTTGCACATAAATAATTATTGGAGGGGCAAATGTTTTAAATCTGAGTGTTGTTAATGCACTGGACAAGCTGCACTGCATAGAATCATTCTGTTCTCACAGATCATAGAATCACTATGGTTGGAAAGGACCTCCAGGATCATCAAGTCCAACCTTTATCCCATTATCTCCCTAACCACTAGACCACGGCCTCAAGTGCTTCATCCACTCATTTTTTAAACACCTCCAAGGATGGTGACTCCACCACCTCCCTGGGCAGCCTGTTCCAGTGCCTAACCACCCTCTCAGGAAAGAACTTCTTCCTAATATCCAACCTAAACTTCCCCTGATGCAACTTGAGGCCATTTCCTCTCGTCCTATCATTAGTAATTTGGGAGAAGAGACCAACACCAGCCTCACTACAACCTCCTTTTAGGTAGCTATAGAGAGCAATAACGCCTCCTCTCAGTCTCCTCTTCTCCAGCCTCGTTGCCCTTCTCTGGACTCGCTCCAGCACCTCAATGTCGTTCTTATCCTGTGGTGCCCAGAACTGGACACAGTACTCAAGGTGTGGTCTTACGAGTGCCGAGTACAGGGGCACGATCACCTCCCTGCCCCTGCTGGTCACACCGTTTCTGATACAGGCCAGGATGCCGTTGGCCTTCTTGGCCACCTGGGCACACTGCTGGCTCGTGTTCAGTCGGCTGTCAACCAACACCCCCAGGTCCTTTTCCGCCAGGCAGCTTTCCAGCCACTCTTCCCCAAGCCTGTAGTGCTGCATGGGGTCATTGTGACTGAAGTGCACAACCCGGCACTTGCCTTTGTTAAACCTCATACAGTTGGCCTCAGCCCATCGCTCCAGGCTGTCCAAATCCCGCTGCAGAGCCTCCCTACCCTCAGGCAGATCGACACTCCCACTCAGCTTCGTGTCAGCTGCAAATTTACTGAGGCTGCATTCGATCCCCTCATCCAGGTCATCAATAAAGACATTCAACAAGACTGGCCCCAAAACCGAGCCCTGAGGGACACCGCTTGTGACCAGAATTAAAAAATCTCCAACTGGATTTAACTCCATTCACCACAACTCTCTGGGCTCTGCCATCCAGCCAGTTTTTAACCCAGTGAAGAGTCCACCTGTCTAAGCCATGAGCCACCAGCTTCTCCAGCAGAATGCTGTAGGAAACAGTATCAAATGGCTTCCTGAAGATACTGCAAAGGCATTTTTTCTACCTTAAATACAATTCAATAATAACCTGATACTTATATAATAAAAAAGTCTACATGTATTACAAAACAAAAATCAAGAACTGAACTACTTTCATGGCAAGTTTCAAATATTAACAAGAGAAAGACAATTCTAAAGCGCAAAGTAACGTAAGCTGTTCTCCCTCAAAAGTTATTTATGATATATCATAGAATCATAGAATGGTTTACACAGAATATCTATGCATTTATGCTTCACTTTCACATGTAAGTAGACAAGAATGGAATATACACAGCCTAAGTCCCCAGCCTCTCAGTAAACCAGCTACTACTGAGTTGAATTGGCAAGACTAAAATTCACAACTGACTCTTTTAAACAGCAGTTAGACAATATCCTCAATCTAGTAGTAACCTGGAGTCCAAAGTTACCAAAGTCACTGCCATAGTGTTTAAGGACCTCCTTTCTTTATACTACTTGCATAACTACCAACACAGCTGCCTCTTCAGAAAAGATATGTTTAAGTAATGCTGCTCATTGCCAGCTAACAAAAAGGGTAATCCTAACCATAATTGCTAGATTAATGCAGTGTCTCTTTCGCTACATTTAATTTATATCTCCTAGTTTAAGTTCAGATTTGCCTGTACCTGTTCAATCACACTACTTTTCTTTCTGTAAGATAATTTGTAAGGGCTTCGTTTAACTTCCTTAATACACAGCACAGTCTCTCTTCTTTCATCTGCTCTGCTCTGAGCTCAGGCTATTCTGAGTCTGGAAAAAAAAGTATTGTAGGTAAATGCTGCAGAAACAAAAAAAAAAAAAAAAAAAAAAGAAAGAAAAAGTAAGAATGTCCCCCGAAAATATAATTATTACTCCTTGTGCCTTTGCCTTCTAAGTTGTTCTGTTCCCTTCCCTCTCTTCCCTCTTACTTCAGGGGAAAGCAATGGACCTTTGATCACACCCTTCTTCAGTCCAGCCTACTGTGTATCGGCAATTAAAGTCAGGCTGCTCCCAGAAATGGGAACACACAGTAAACAATATCCTGCTTTCAGTGTCACAACTCCCTTTTGAGCTCTAGACCAGACTAGTTGCCCACTGCCTCTTGTACGTATCTCATTCAAAAAAGTATTAAAGCTGGAAATGGGAGTGGAGGAGAAAAAGCATTGATTTATTTTTTTTTCAAGAGAAAAATGCTAGATAACACCAAAAAGTTAAATAATCATCAAGCACAATTCCCTTTTCAGTGCCTTATATACCTAAAAAAAAAGATAATATCTAAAGAGTTTTTAAAGGCAAATTTTGGTAATTTAGAATATTTCGGTTCTTAAGGGATGCTATTAAAGGAAACTGAAGCTTCCTTTTAAGTAAGCTTTCAAACATATGTGAAAAACATGATCAAAAGTTGATAGTACCGTGATAGTTATCTATGAACCAGCCTTCATCCCATAAAATAGTTAGAGATGCATTTCTACTTAAAAGCAATGCAGTACCTTAATTTTGGGCAATCATTTTCATAGTTTCACAAAATTACATCATATGTTGTTTCAAACTTCGTGGGAAGCTCATGAGATCTCAACTTCTCTGTGTTCTAATCTAATAGAAGGCAAAGATATGAAATTAAGAGACATCTTGAAAATACCCAAGGTCCCCCTGAGGAAAAGCAAGTTATTTTGTTGCTTAGGTCCACAGCAGCATGCCTAACAGTGTTTATGAACTTGGATACCCTTCTTAAAATTGCAGTTTTGCAGTTAATGAGCCACTGATATGCATACTTCAGAGATGCATAAAATTAGGACTGAGGTAGACTGCTGACCTAATACACTTTACATCAGAACTTTTTCAGGTAGCATTTTTACCAAAGTCATAATGGAAGTAAGACCCACTGATTTCAAGTAATTGTCCCACTCCGTTCCATAGCAACCCCACTGACTTCAGCAAAATAACTGATCCTACCAAAGCATGAATTAAAACTGTGCTTGACAACAGCCTGAGCAGGTAATGAAATAGAATCATCATGCCACCATCTGCAGTCAGGGCTACAGCATGTTCCTCAGGAACACAAGGGAATTGGCAATAACTTTGTCCATTAGACATGACACGTGCAGTAAAACACTGACCTCAGACTGCCTGATATATTCAAAGACATCATGTTGGCATTTTTCATGAGCACTAAATTCAGTGAAATGGAATAGGGTTCATTGGATTAATTGGCAATTATTAAATCAGCAGTGAAGTGGTGATAGTACCTGAGAGTCTTGCCTTCAAGACCCAATCTAAGTGCAATAAGCATTTTAACTAGAATCTAGTTCAGTGTGAACTTCCAAACAAAACAAGTTTACTCACAATAAAATAAGCCCAAAGATTTATTTTCTTATCAAATATATTTGCAGGACTTCCTGAGGATGGACAACCTCAATGCTCTTTCAAAATGCCATCAATTGGTTGCACTATGCAAATTGAAAATAAAACCTCGGGGATATCCTATTGTCAATACTGATGTGATATTCTTGCAAGAAAGAATAATTAACAGACTTAAATGGCCACTCACTGTTGTGTCAGAAAAGCAAGATTCTCTCCCACAACCCTTTCCCGTTTGTAAAGCAAGAAAGAGGACATCATGTAGAGGAGCACTAAGATGAAAATTAAGTCTTCTGGTGAATTAAGACTTAAAGACAACTGACCTATTTCACAGGTATAGGAACAACTGGTTGATGGCACAAACCTACCAAGCAACTATGGAGTTCGTCTAGGAGTTTAAGACATACCATTGTAAGTTATTTTCTCACTTGAGAATGGCCAACAAGGAAGCAAAATTCCTTAATTTTGAGTCATTATAAACACACTTCTTGGCCATGGTAAAAGAATCATCACTATTTATCATGACTCAATGTATACAATAAATCACTAAGAATAATCACACTATTTTCTTCTAATTTTTGTGGGAAAGAAGCAACAAAAGCACATCACTACTAAGGGAGATGCCTCATGCAACAGCTCTGCACGCATGAAAACTCAGAAGAAAAGTGAATTTCAAGGGAGAACTTTGGAAGCCTATAAAGTCTGACTTTATTTTAGTATCTTCTATGCTACTCAAGTTCAACTCATTTAATAAACTCAACATCTTAAAGCTTAAACGATTAAAGAAAGGACATGTAGTAAGGAAAGACATTAAAAGTACAAGCCATACTCAGATGTAGCCATGCTAAAAAATAGAAAAATTGTAACGAGCCCTATGCTTAGGAGAGAGCATTGTGCAGTTAATGTAAGTAATGAACCTTTCATGTGAAATGATGTAGTGTCACAACTCATTTGCATCCCACTTAAAGTGTAATTAAGTTTCCCTGACAGCATGGCTTGTGGCTGAAAGAACAGACCTGGCTGCTAAATTAATCCAGAATCCCTCTAGTTAATAACACTCCACAAAGTAAAACTTAACACACTTTCATTTAAAGTTCCTAAACTTACATTTAAAGTAGTACTGTAAGGAATTTCAGATAATGTTTTTAAAGACTTCAAGCCACACAGCTGACTTGGAATGATACCAACATCCGATTTTTTGATAGAATAATGACATCCAGCAATACTCAGTAATAGTCAAAAATTGTTTTGTTTTTACTTGAAACAAGTCCTATTACTAACCATTATTTCCAGCCACCTCTAAAATCCATGCTCTAAAAGGCAGTTACTAAAAACATTACAGAATTGTCTATATGAAGCAGTCATGCTTTTAGTTTTTTGGGTAACATTTTATGTTTTACTAATCAGTTGATTCTTTACTGAGTTTCATCTTAAAGGTTCTATTTAGAGCTAAGAAAGTTTAAACACTTCAGAACACATAAATCCTGTAAAATCCACATGGATCTAAGAAAAGTTAACTCATTACCATGAACCATAAGTTATGGACTGTCTAGACTAAACAGTTCATAAACACTGTCATCTTTTTTACCATTATATTCCTGCATGCATGCTACAACTAGTGAGGAACCCACACAGTCTCTCCATTATTCTGAAAATCTCAGTAGAGAGAATTCCATTTCTGCCACTGGAAAGAATCCAAATTTTAGCAGCTCCACAAGGTCATTCACCAGAGTCACTCTAAAATACATTACCTGAAAATCTGCAAAGTCAGAATCTGGATCCAAAAGGAACGGGTATACAGAGGCTATAATTAAGCTGTAGCTGTTACAGATGGCTTATTCCTTCCCTACAAGAGGATTAGTTAGAACAGCTTTTGTGACTACCAAGCATGACCAACTGAAAAACAAAAATCATGTTTTGCAAAATGTTTCCATGTTCTGGAAAACTATTTTACTCTACAGTTGAAGAAAATGAAAGCTGGTGACAGTTATTTTTTTATATAAGTGTTCCAACTAGTCACAAACCCCATGGTTTTACAGTTGAACATTGCTCAAAATAATTTCAAATGATGTTAACAGGATGTTTTAGGAAAGCACCAATTCCCTAACCACCAATTATCCCTCCATACTAGACACACACACACGATGCTGCAGATATGTGTAAGAGTGCCTCCATGTAATCTATGGTTGAGGGATATCATGAAAAGCTTGAGATGCAATCAAACTGAGTGGAAAAAGCAAAGACCAGCTGCAGAAGCCTAGAAGTGTACTTCTCCCTTGTCACAGATTTTGTGTTCCTGCTTGCTTCATTATACGTTCTGCAGAGTAGGTGCTTGGATGCAACAACTTTACATAGTTTATTACCAGAAATTTTACTTCTGAAGACTGTTCTGCAACAATATTGCATTCAACCCTATCAATTGTGGCTGCATATCTTGTATTGCTAGTATGTGGCTACTAAAAAAAAAAAAAACAACCAGAGAATGGCTAAGCAAGCCTCAGATCAGCCTGAGATGACAAAAACTGTAACTAATTCACCTGCCCCACTGACAACGAGACCTTTTGTTACCAAAAGCAAGCATCAGGTTAGTAACTCACCTTAGCATAGCCACCATGCCAAATCCTTACCTCAACAGGAGAAGCAGTGTGTTTGTATTAACAGCAGTGGTACTTAAAAACAAAACCAAATCAAACAACCAAACCTAGGAAATGAGCAACTGCTGCTTAAGTACAAGAAACACTTCGATCACACAGGGTGAAATCTTATGAGTTTTGTCATTTAATTCAACAGGAGCCAGATTACAACCTTAAAAGCATAATGAAAGACTGTAATAAACTCTGCACTCTTGATGACACACTCCAACCATTCTCACAACTCCTATCTTCAATTAATACTCTCTGTTAAAGTACACAAGCATTCTAAAAGTTACCTGCCAAAGTTTTCACGCATTACAGAAATCCTATTAAGTGTGCAGTAAATTGAAAGTGTGAGCTACTGACAAAAATGTATTTGCATTCTGCCCAATGTGTTGAAGGAAGGATGGCCTTCTTGATAATTAATAGAGAAAAAAAAAACAGCTTTGGTCTTCCTAGTGTCCATAAAGCTTAAGTATAAACTTGAATATGAAGAGATATCCACAGAACAGTTTTCTGATTAACTGGATAATCTGAGCCAATTTACAAGGGATACAGAGGTATCCTGTCACAACTCAAAGTGCATTATTTTAGGACACTAAAATGAACTGAAATACACAGGTTTGAGTAACCAGAAGGAAAAAATGTTTCATAAAGACGACAGTAAAAAAAAGTAAAGATTGCCAATTTGCAAACCTCTCTATAAATTAAAACTGGGAAAAACATGAAAAGAAAACGTATCAGAGAAATTGATTTTACTATGATGGCTCTTATCTATTTTTACATTATTAAAAAACTACTTGCATTTAACCTTGAAGATAACATACTTTATATGGACACCTACTAAGTGAAATAGTCGGCAAGGCGTGAATTTATTATTAAAAATCCAAAATATTTCACATATTCCTGTATCTTATACGCTAGATTGTTCTTCAACAAAGTGACTCTTAAAAAAAGCTGGAGTAACTCCTTTTCCAATTAAAATAGAGGACCACATATAAGTAAGTATTTCTTGATTTAAGAGTATTCTTTGGTCTAGTGCTGTTACTTATAAAGTAATACAGAAAAATACTTTTGAATCCTAGATTTAAAAAAACCTCAAGTCTTCTTAGGCACCCAAACTGACTTACTAAATTTCTTTTACAAGTCACCTATCAAGGAAAATATTTTACAGCTATTTTTCTTATTCTAGAAATTGGAGTCTAGCAATTTGAATGTCTCTGTGGAGACATTCCAAACCCACCTGGATGCCATCCTGCACCACCTGCTCTAGGTCAACCTGCTCTGGCAAGGGGGCTGGACAAGATGATCTCCAGAGGTCCCTTCCAACCCCCACCATTCTGTGATTCTGTGAAATTCTTTTTAATGTGAAGTGTATGTGTGGGCAGAATGGTTAACATAGAAACGTGAAATCATGTACTTTTTTTTCCTCTACCATTACCATTAGAATAATAAAGTATCTTTTCAATCCATGTATTTATCAGTTTATTCACAACTCGTCACTGTGATATTTTAGTGTCTGGATAAGAACCTATAACCATCAACTTTCTGCTTACTGGCCAAGAAGCTAGAATGGCAAATTACTGGAACCACTCTCGTCACTGTGGCTAACAAGGAGACAGGACAAGGGCTCAGTTTCCTCCTGTGAATTTACAGCAAGGCACAATCTAACCCCATTCTCATGCAAGATTTACAAAGAAGTGCCCTACTTACAGAAATATCTATGTGAAGTCAGTGACACTGTACCCAATTAGCTGTATCCAACTTATTTATAATCCAATTATTGTCCCCCCATTAATGGAGGATTTTGTCACTGTTTTGGGAAATTTACAATCTGTTGTCCTGAGCAGAACTCTTTCCCCACCTATCTCAATTGTTTCTAAGCACTGAACACACCTCAAGTTCTCTAAGTCTTCCTTAATCATTGTTCTCTCCATGTAAACAACTACCTTTTTCTCCAGATATGTAGTGGAAAATTATAGAAGAGGGGAGTATTGTTTAATAACACGGCTCTAACTGTTAAGGGCTCTGATCCTGTCAGAAAGGAAGCATCCACAATCCCCAGAATACTAGATTGAACTTCTTGCTAATCACAAGCTTGCAAATGCTGCTCAGAAAATCTCAGAATTAGGCCCAAATTTGATTCAGACTACAGATGCTTATATACTTTAAATCCAATCAATATGCCAATCATTATAGCAAGGCAATTCCAGCAGAGTTGTCTGGAAGCAAACAAACAAACAAACAAAATCTTCTGGATTTAACAAAGCTGGAAGGAACATTCGAAATTACGTCATTACCTACTGCAGATTCCTTCCCACGCCCCGTGAGAGCTTTGGTATGAGCTTTCTGGTTTCAGTTTTCAAATTTTCTTGCACTCAAGACTCGATTCCAAATGGGCATTCTGTGCTGTATGGTACTACTCATTGCAGCTTCCAGAGGGCGTAACAGGTGGCATCAGTAGATTTCCTAAAAATACAGTTCATCCAGTGTGCAGTGCCTTCTAACACCCAGCCTTTCAGACCCACACACCACTTCATATTCTGCCAACTTTTAACCATTAGATATAAAAATATCCTGCAGTACCAGTGCTCATGGAGCTTAAACCAATGTCAAAAGCCTCAGACTATCTTCTGCTTCAAAAAATCTCCTAAGATGTCAAATGCAATCTCGTAGACCTTACTGAAAGCTCATTATACGCGTGCAAGCAAAGAAAGAGTATATCTTTTTCAACAAAAAAATCTCAGCATATTCCTGTTGTCTCCATTTGTGAGAAACAGATGACTGATCCTCAGCTCAGAGTCTGACAGCAATTACAAGCTCCTTAACTGTCACTCTTCTAACACGACATAAGATTCTATCTGATTTCTAATGCAGATAGAAGGGCTCAGGGAACATGGAACACAAATCCAATGGAAACTAGGCTTCACAAAACAACTTGTAATTAGTATGTTTTAATTAGATGCCGAAAGTCACACAACCATCCACAATTAATTCTACTCATGATATGGCTTAGAGAACATCACAACTAAGTTAGAAAAAAACACAAGTGCCAAAAAATGTGAAAGCAATGCTAGGTGGTTCCCATTACGTGGCCTACTGAAGAAAAAAAATCTGGCATAATACCTGGAATTTGTTTTAAACAATCCAGTCCTTATGACCATAATTAGTTACATTACAGCTGCTGAAAAAACTAGACAATTAGCAGTTCTAATAAACTAGACATTAACTTATACCTATAAATACCTGATTTTAAGAGCAATATATTTAATAGTTAAAAATAATAATTTCCTTTGCTAATTAGCACTTTTTTTAAAATTAAATCCTCTTTTCATGAGTGCAGAAAAAAAATACAGGAGATGGTTCATGACATTCAAGCAGAGCAAACAATACTCCTGACTAAGATGCAATTTTTAAGGGTTGTAATGGCAAACCAATGCTTTGAGCTGTGAATGTTGATACACAAGCTGAACAGTGAAAGGAGAGAAGCTGCACAGATCATTGGACAAAGTTCTGCTTTGAGGAGGTTATTCTGATCTTGCTAATCAGGAAAAAAATGGATTTCAGCAGGAAAAAAAAAACCAGAAATGGTTGAAAACTACAGAGGGCTTTCAGAATACATTTAAGAATCATGAAGGGGGAAGGTGTTAACAACCAAAGAGGCAAGTTCAGCATCTGACATCAAAGTGAAGACAAATTGGGTGAATACAGTCAATGCTTGTGATGTAATATGTGCAATCGTCCCCATTTTAACAAATAACCGACACATCTTATAAGCAAGGCTATCATGATTTTAAGCACTTCAGGCATTGTAGACTCTGGAGGATGAAAATAAAGACTTGGCACTGTGATACTAACACATGCAGAATGTAATTACTTTTCCCTATATCATTTACTAAATCTGCTAATTAATCTGGAGAACCTCACCCAAGCATCAAATAATAGAGAAATTAACTGAGATGGAAAGCAGTCAATTTACTTCTATATTGAAACTAACTAAACAGGTGCAGGAATTAGAAAAAAGTCTACTTCTCATAAGATCATATATTATTTTCTAAACCTCAATAAGTCTTAACACCACAGAGATGCAGCATTTCGAAATGGACTCGCGTCTCAAGGAACTTCCAGTATATAAAAATATCCCCTTCCTTCAAAGGACACAAGTGCCTTACATTTGGCAATACCTCAAACTGTAGTAGTTATCCCTTTTCCCTGATGCAATACCCACATCTAAGTTCCTTTATATACGTCAATACTCATTCAACTGAAGTTTATTTTGGTTTAGGGTTTTTGCAGGTGTTTTGGTGTTGGGTTTTTTTCCCCCTCTCAGACAGAGAATCTGGGGTCAAGGCTGGGTAGGGAAACAGCTCATTTTCTTCTTGAGAAGAGTTTTTGTCTATACTGACTCACTTAGTGGCTGGAAAAATTCCACTGCAAGCACAAAAGGGATATCAAGCCAGAGGGAGTGGAAAGACAAAGCTGCCCCCTTTTAAGGAGCTGCCTGTACTCAACTTTCAAAACCATCTTTCACCTTAGAGAGTTCACTAATGACCATCTCACCAACAGTATCCAAATCAATACAATACAGACACCATTTCCTACCCAAAGAATTGTATTACTATGTAATCTGACAGTTTGAAGCATGAGGTCCCTTACAGGAAGATTTTACTCTCTTCCTCTCTACACAGATGAGATCAACAAATTAAAAATTCAAATTAGATTGCCAGATCTATTTAACAATATAAGGAAAAACACTATTAGGAAAACTAGTTTGAACAGTGATTTGTGATAGACAGACTGGTATCACTTCACCTATTGTCCTCAAGGCAAAAGAGGCTGTGGAAATGATTGAAGGGATCCATCAAGCAATAATAAAAGAGCACAAAAAGCCACTGCAGCATAAACTATTCAAGAGTTCAGAAGTGAGCAAGTACTCTGCAGCCTTATATATTTCATATTTAGTTTCTTGTCTATGACTATATCCTACACCACACTGAACTACATATACCACATGAACTACCACATTTATTCTGTACTCTCATTTCACATGAGGCACACCATGCAGGCAATGAATCTGTTATTAGCAAGATTTCTGCATTTATTGCAGAAGCTGGGAAGAATATCCAGAACAAACGAATTTTTTAAAAAATATTAAAAAAAAAAAAAATTTTAAAACCTAAACCCAATCACACACACAAAAACCAACCAAAAGGCTGGAATCACAGCTCATGAACTTGAATGACATCATGGTAAATGGAATTGTGTGTCTTCCTCTGACACAGAACTTCACATGATATTTGCCTAGTCATTGAAAAATAATTTCTCATAACTGACCACTAAATGTAATCCCATCCTGCCCCAGATTCCACGTCTACAATTTTATTCATCAGGTAAAATCTCCAGTACAGGTTAAAAGCAATAGGAATGAGACACTATGTTCTTCGTGGTCCACCAGACTACGACACAGATTTAGCACTTAGCTTTCATGGTGGTCTGCTAAGAGCAATAGAATGTGAAAGCATTCCTGGATCTCAAGAGAATATTCTGTAGAAGCCACTGAACTTTTTATTTTTCCTGCCTCTAATTCCATTTCCTCTTTTGCATCAACTCCCTTTCCCTTAACTCTCCTGGACTTTTTGCCAGGTCAAGCCTACTCTCTTCTACCTTCCTTTAGCTCTTCAACCATGTATCCCCAGCCATCCCCTTTTGTTTTCTTGTCCAGTTGCTTTTATATCCTTTCCCAGAATTCATTTTCCTTCATAGCTTCATGTCCCACCCTGTGCTTCCCATCCTCTCTTCATTTTATGGTTCATACTCAGCCCACAATAGCTAAGACTGAGCTTCCCTATTTCCTAAATGCTAGCAGCTTTCTTCTGCCACTTCTCAGTACCGTGGGTCAGCATGAGATTTTGAGAACATCAGCAAGAAGAGTTGCTTTGTCCCTGGACTGTAACACACAGTTCTAGAATAACTTATAAGTAATTAGAAACAATTGCAGAGAATTACGAAGCAAGTCCTTCAGTTGAGTTCTCAGATACAAGAACAGATAGTGTTTCAGACCATGAATCCATCTAGCACAGTGGCCTTTATCCACAAGCAGGTTCTAAGTAAGAGTAAGAACAGGAAGTAAAGCAAGCATATGCTTATGTTACCACACTCACAACCTGTAATTATTTTCTGCTGAGGGAATTTCTTGAACCTGATTTTATATACTTAAAAGTCTCCACTTTATTTTCATTCCAAGCTCTTGTTTGCTGTTACATGCATCCAAACTCTATACAGTAATCTGCAGCCCTCTACCACATCCTCAAACTAACTCTTTTCCAGGCAGAAGACAGCCTTAGCCTAACCAGTAGATGCTCATATAAAAAAAAATAGAGCATTGCCCATCACATAACCTGTCACTGGGAGGCAGAAAGACCACTCAACATTGAACAAGTTAAAGCCTGGCAATTCTACCTGCCCATAGTGAACTCCCACTCCTTGCAGAATCAGAGAATTCACCTGTCAAGATGAAAAAAGCTCTTTTGAAGACATACAGGAGAGTTTCTGAAAAGCTGTTTCCCAGAGATTACAAAAGACTCCTCCTGACAATAATACAAACCTCTCACCAAGTCTCAATATTTCATTCTAGAAGTCCTAAGAATTTAAGGAGGTACAAGACAACATTTTTGTCTTCTGACATGAACTACCTTTCTGTGAAACAGCCAAGTATTTCGCTGAAAATAAAAACATTTTAAGTAAGTACCTGGCAAAAGAAGTTATAGACCACCTTGTTAACATTTACGAAAGTAATACGTAACTTGAAAACAAGAACTAAGAATTTAAAGTGCCAGGCACAATTAAATATAAATACTGTGGCTTGTATAAGCTATAAGGCACGAAGAAAGAGAAAGTACCAATATGTTTAATTTGCTAATGGAAGCAAACTCAGCAGTAAGAAGGAAGTGAACCAATTACATTGCCTAGACTTAAAGAGATGAGTAATTTTATGAGAGCTACCACTGGCACCAAAATATAAACTTCGTTGCCTGCAGTGACCGAGTTCAAGAGAGCAAACTTACAAAAGACAAGATAAAACTGGTTAAAAATGTGTTCTACAGAGGGGATCTCTGTCTTTTAAAACTATAGCATCTCAAAATTCCTTTTTTTTTTTACCTCAAGAATGTGTTACATATTCCAAGAAAGCCACTAAACTAGTCTGGCTAGGTTGGTCCTAAAACAGCGGTGAAGGAACACTAACTTAGATTTTATTTCAGTGCTATTTTAACATAGTTTAGTTATTTCTGGATTACCACATGTGTGAGAATACATTTGTATTCGAACATCAACTGCACAACTGGCAGAGGGTATTTACACACATACTCAGTGGCAGTCTATAGCATTACTTCTGAAAATGAATCACGAGCATATACTGGCACGTTCATAGCTAGCACAGATACAAACAGTGGCTCCTGAACCATCACTTAAAACCCTCCTGCAGACCCTGCAGCTAAGGCTTTTGCTCATTTTAAACCAGAGGAAAGAAAACAAGCAGTGCCAAGCAGTATGCTCGGATAGAACTAGCTTCTAGAACTGAATTCTCCTGATAACACTGATACTAATTTCAACAGATAGACAAGTAGATAAAAAGAAGGCATAACTGCAATATACACTTTATGTTTAAACTGTTGCACTGATCTCACTGGGACTATTTGTATGAGTATGCATATAACTGTTTACACAACCAGTGTAAATAAGGGTTCTATAATCAGGCTTAAAGCACTTCCCAGTACTTTTACTGAAGCACTGTTCAGAGACACTGTAGCGAACTAAAGCACTCACTGAAAGCAAAAGGAAGCAATATCATCAATAAAAAAAATGCAGGTTAACTATCAAACTTCAACAGCATTATTGTAAATGTACCATAATGAAATGTAATGAAGTCCACTTCAGAAGTGGCTTTGGCAGCAGAAAGGAAGTTTTAAATTTTACATGCAGCAAATTATGTACTGTGATGTTCATATTTCCAAAGTATTTACATGGTCAGAATTTAAAATACAACAAACATTCTGTGCTGTGCCTTCCAGACGGATAAAACACCTCACCCTGGGAAAATGGAACAGCAAGCAACAGAGCACTTAACATCACGTTCATCAGTGTTGTGTCATCACAGTGCTGGGCAGTACAGATATTAACTGGCTTGTATTTTTAATTAGTTAACTAGAACAGATAATACAGTAGCTATGCCAGCCATGGCAAACCAAACATATATATAATCCAGCACGAAGTTAGAGCTTACTAGCTCTAACATCTGATCTAGCATATTAGAAAAAAGTATTTAAAAGTACATAAAAACATCAGCAAAATTTTACTCCCCTTCAGATCTTTTGCATTAAAAAAACCCTCCCGCTGCGTAGTGTCACTACATGCAGTGTTAGATTTAACACCAACCATAACAGACAGCCTAAGTTGCTCTGCCTTTATATTTAAGATACAAATTACTTCTGCTAGTGTGACACATTACCACTCAAATTTTCATTAAAGAAAACTTTCTTTTAGTTTTTTTCTATCAAAGAACAACCATTTCCTGTCCCTCTTAAGCTACAGTATTCACACTGTTTCACATTCTTCTCTAAGCTTCACTTGAGAGTGTTCACACCATTCAAGCCTCACCCTTGAAGGCATGCACCATCTCTTACAAATCAGACTGTATTTTTTAAAAATATTCCTTCAGAATTAAATATAGCCTTATTGGAAAGTTTGCTAGAGACTATCCAAGACATTTAAAAAAAATAATATCTTTGCATATCACAACCTTATCTTTTATCCTACAGACTGACACCTCATGGAATTAATCTTCTGTTAATTTTGTCTCAAAATTATTTATAGAAATACTACTGTAAGAAAAGAAGCATTAGAACTGTAACTATACAGCATGGAATAGTCTTTCTTTTGATATAGATGTCTCAAAACAGTAAAAACAACCCACCATCTGCCTGACTGAAATATCTTTTTTCTAAAATCAAGGATAGAGCAAGAAGGAGTGGATCTGGTTAAGGACAACTAGGCTGGTATGACAAAGGCATAGTTTTGATAACCTTCTTCTTCCACCTAGTGGCAAAAAGCATAAAAAACAAGGTCTTTGGAAGTGCAGTCATCAGATGTTTTCCAACACCAACTCCATAAAGATTCACTGACAATGTAAGGAGGGAGGACTGAGTCATGTAGAATTCTGTTTTTCATGTTAAAGTTCACAAGTAATAAACATACTATCACAAGGAGCTTAGAAACACACTGACAAGACAGAATTGTTGAACCTAAGTTCTCTTTACAGGTATATTTTTCATTCATAAAGCTCAGTATTTTTGTTTTCCAGTCTATTCAGTCTGATCATCTTCTAAGAGATTAAAACTATTCAAATCTGCATGCTGCCTCAATTGCTCAAGTATTTACTACAAAGATTTGAAAAAAAAAAAAAGAAAACATTACAAAAAGACTGCTCAGCATTTCATTAAACTTAGTTTATGCTATTGGGGTATTTGATTTACTAAGACAAATAATCCTATTGCCCTATAGACAGGGAGATCATTGTAGCAGAATTTAAGAACTAATTAAAAAGTTTCTGCTAAATAATCTGGCCACAGTGCAAAACACTCATGTATTGGTATTGAGCACTATGTAAGCAATAGAAATATAGCCATTATCTCAATTGGAATTTTAAGTAATAGCACTGTTTTCAAGCTCATATTCTGCTTCTCTTAGGAATCAAAATTCTCACAACAGAATCTACTGAATTAGTAAATGGAATAAACAAGTGTATTTTCAGAGGCAATGACAAGTTGATACTACGATGTGTTTTCAACTAACCCTGGCACTGAACTTGGGGAAACTCCATCCCTTATCCTTTGTGTGGGATCCTGTCCTGAAAAAAAGAAACAGGGGGATTACTTCTTAAAGTTTTGTTTGTTTGTTTAAAAAAAAGAAAAAAAAAAAAAGCAGTACTGAAAATGTACTCTGATATTTATCATGGCTGGTATCTGTTAGCAGCAGGACTAACAAAACACAGCTGCTCATGTATTTATGTTTTATACATACACTCTCTCTCCTACGCTTCTTACCTCAAGAAAACACTAAGGCATAGGTCTATCAAATCTAAGCTCACCTCTGTGACAGCACATCACATTGCTTAAGTTCCACATATTTCCTAGTTTCCTAATCAAAGTCTAAAAGATAAGAGGTTATAAGTACTAGAGCTGAAGTTCAGCATGCACCAATTGCTTCAAGTATTGGGCACTACAGCTACAGGATGTCCACAAATTTTGCAAGAATCCAGCATCTTCTGAGGCTGTCTGTTCCTCTGATTGAGCCAAAACTGGCTAATGGACTTAAACATTGTCCTGGCAGCAGGGGAAAAGGTGATGACAACACTGCCAAAAAGGCAAGAAAGTAGCAATAACTCAACAGCCTGATCTCCTTAGGAACTCTTGCTAAATATGGTAAAATAAATAAAAATTGCCACAACATTGACATTTCCACATGTGAAAATGTCACACTTAACCTTATGTAAAGTCTTTGCAGAGCTTAAAAGAAAAAAACAAAAACAAAAACAAATACCATGCACTCCCCAGAGGGTACTCCCCTATTTCCCAAGTACTAAAATTCCTGCATTTTAGATTCAGTACATCACATGGTATAACTGGCATGAGGCCAAATATTATCCACAGGAAACATTTATGAGACAGGTTGATTATTCTTCTTTTTTTAAGACAGCAATGAATACGAAGTGCTCACTGGGCTGAAGTGTTTAAATCAATTTCAAAGTGAAATGGATTTGCGGATAGAGTGCTTGCATCATCTGTGCTTTCTATCATGCAGCTCTGTCTTTTATCAAATTGATATCCTATATAAACTATATCCAGTGTGACAATTTAGAGAATTTATCTGTATTATTCCTGATACAAGTCTGACATACAAAAACAGCACAATGCTGAATGACTATATATATGTATGTATACACACACATACACCGAGCTAGACTGAATTGAACCACATTCCTTCTACACCAGGATTAATAATTAATGAACACATACTTAAATAGAACTCATGCAGAACAGAGTCCGTTCTGTCCTTCTCTTATGTCATCAAAAAAGAGAAGCAATTCAGGAAAGACAGGCTACAACTGCACCCCACGGTGTAAAACAAGGCCTGGTTAAAAGCATATCAGACCAGAAAGCTACAAACTACCTGGTCATCTCAGTGAACGTGGATACCCATCCCTGCAAAGTCCTGGGAGCTTTTAAAGATGCTCACAGGCATTGTATTGTCCATTGATGAGCCATGAATTCAGTATCATGTGCCAAGTTGCTGTTTCCATTTAACATATGCCTTATGTAGAGACTTCCTCCTACACTAAGTTTCTACTAAGGGATTAATTTAACTACAAACCTTTAGAAACAAGCCAGTGCACAGGTTCCAACTCTGCACTCCATGAGCCCATATGGAAACCTTCTGATGAAAGCCAGTACTTACAGTTCAAACAGATTCTTAAAGCTTAGAAACACACAAGTGAACCAACTGACAGCAGTGTGGAGTAGCATGTGCCTCGAATACAATCTATATGATAATTCCCATTTTCAGAAGCATCAAGCATTACATTTTGTACTGCAGAGACAATTATCTTACTTTAAATTACTTATTTAGGGAAAGTAATCTATTCCCCTGAAAGTTTATAATTTGCATCCAAAGTCAAACCTGAAGTAGTCAGTTTGAAGTGGGAATGAATACGAGAAGAAGCCTCTGAATAATTAATTTGATTTACTGTCCTTTACATACAAAACATCATTCATCATGTGAAAACAACCTTTGTGAGAAAAATAGTAAACTCATTTAGAACCTTTCCACACACTTTTTTGACAAAACATTTAAAATGAAGTCTATAAGTTTAGTGAGATGTTCTTCGCTTCTGACTGAAATTTCAAAAGTAGCTTTCAGATATCAGTATCTAGAAGATGTTTTTAACCATAATTTTTTTGATTATTCAGTATTTCGGACTGATGCCATTCTTTAGAAAACTGTACAGGGACTGAAGGTGGAAAAGAAGCCGAACAATCATATGTACAATACCTGTAATTTTCAACAGATGGCACTTTATAGCAAGGAATCTACAGCATCTAATTAAAGACAGCAAAAACAATTGGATGGCTGAGTGCATTGACATGCTGAAGTTTGCTGCTTAAAAAGCCTAATATCATTAAACTTCAAAGTACAGTTCCATGAAACTGAAAATACAAAGAGGGTATCTAAAGCCAAACAAAAACTCTGAAGTTAGAATTCTATCTCAGATATTAATCACACCAAGATGTCCTTCACAAAAGCAGGATGTTCCCATCTTCTTTTCTTCTCAGGCAGAATTTACAAGTAGAGGTAAGTTTAAAGATAGTGAAGAAAACATGACCATCAGACTATGGTTATTACTGGATACAAGCTCAGAAGAGACAGAGAATCCTTTTAGAACTATGAATTAGACTGCAGTCTCGTGCAAAACTTCACAGACATTTTGAGGGCTTAAGTTACACACAAGTCTTTTAGAACCATTTACCAGTTCAATAAGCAGGAAAGACCCAGGAGCATTGCTGCCTCAAGTTACAATCCAAGTTACACTTTTTAAGTTGTCTGTCAGTATTATCTGAGTGGAAGGTACTTACTAATGACAGTCACAAAAGGCAAACTGAGAAAGACAACATTTAAAGAAATCAATAGGGACCTAACAGTTACCTTCAGTTACCTAATGAGTAGTTATAGAGAAAAAGTCATTCTTGGAAATGCACAGAGAAAGAAAAAAGGCAATGGACATAAGTCGCAGCACGGGAAATGGCAGTTAGGTAAGTTTTGATAACACAACTAGTTGAGTATTGAAACAGGCTATGGAGCATTTGAAGCTCTGTCTTTGGAGTTAAAAAAAATTCAACAAGGCCCTGAGCAAGCTCATCTAGCTTCAACAATAACCCTGTTTTGAGCATGATGTTAAGACTACAAGACCAGTCCCTTCCAGGAACTTGTAGGACTCTTAATTATCCAGTAGAACATGCTACACAAAAGGATGAGACCCAAAACCACATCCTCAGGGCATAACTTCTGAAAGAGACTTTCTCAATTATGACTAAGCCATATTCTCTCAGACTCCCCAAACAATCCCTCCTGCAAAACTAAAGAATACGACCATCTTTTACCCTGTGATGATGACATTTCAACAGCATGCAACAAGTCCTCTTTCCAGGAAAGGACTGAGGACCATGTCTTGGTCTGAATCCTCATTCTGAACTAAACTGAGGAAGTTCGATTTTGAAGTCACCTATTTTTCAGTTGTATAATCTGGTCAGTGGGCAAGCGTCCCATTTTCTAAGTTAATTTATACAGCACCAACTCAGCAGCCACAATCAAGCAGCACTTACTATGCTAGACAAAAAAAAAAAAAATGAACATATTTGTAAATCCTGTTAGAGTTTACAGATTAACTGTTACGATCTAACAGTATTCAGTACTGTTAGAAATATTCATGCCCATAAGTAGACAATGTAGGTGCGTACAATTAGAATATTTCCAACGTTAGGTGGCACGCAAACAAAATTCTCATATGTTCAAGATGAATCCCTAAGGTGATGTGACAAGGTCTTGGAACAAACAAGCTTCTGTAGGCAGACAACTATATCAAGAGGCTTTACTAGACATAATTTGTCCCCCAATATTCTCTTGGAATACATAAAACCTTTTGCAAATCTATGCTCTGTACCTAAATAGCACTAGAAATTTCACATGGAATTTGAAGCAGAGAGGTCTGCTAATAAAGTAATACAGATAAGCTCCCCCTTCAGCACTGTGTACGAGTGTAGCAAGGGACAGGGATAGGAAATGGTAGTGTTGTACCCCCCCAGTATGTTGCAATGCAAGTAGTGGGCTGCAAAACGCCATGACAGCTATATTCCTTTCTGGTCCTGAGGGAGGCATTCTTTCTCCTGATGGCAATCAAAACTTTAGGCACATAAGAATCTCATTCAACAGCCAAGAAAAACAAGCAGCCATAAAAATTCAGCAGAAATGCAGCAACTACAAGAATCTGAAAGACTCCAAACCAGATACCAGCCTCGTCAGGCTTTGAGCTCTCAAGAAAACACAGCTGCAATTTTAGCACATTTTTCACCCTCACTGGTAGGAGCAGATTCATCTCTCCCACAGAGGAAAAACTCCATACCCAGTTGAACTGAAACAAAAGATGTTGCATACTTTGTACATTCAGAATGAACTGGTCCAGATACTTTGCAGTTGATTTTAAGATTGATCAATGGTTTTAATGTCAAGTAAAGTCTTACTAATATGATATTTACAAACTCTGCTCAGAATGATGAAGTTGTTTCTGTAGAGCTGTATCTAACCTTAATGCTATAAAAATTCATGTCTCAATCCACTCAATTTGTGAGAGACTTCCATATATCTGATTCAGGCTGCTTCCAGTCTTCTCCCATTAGTCCTTTCAGGTTTATATCTTTAAAAAATTCCAGGCGATGACTGCGAAGAGAGGAAAAAAATACAAGTTGTGAGTCTTGCAGTATGTGTCTTAATAAAAGGCAGTATCTTAATAGGTTTAATTAATCTTTATTTTCTGACACTATACTAGTCACTTTAAAAGGTGAATGGAATTCTCTTACTAGGAAGTAATTTGTAAGAGTAAAGACAAACTAAGAGCAATGAAAGCAGCAAGGTGCAACTTATTCACCTAATTGCATCTGCTATCAATGTCTGAAAAAGTCACAGGGTTTTTTGAAAGGAGTACTATAGAAACAACAGAAATAATCCCTTCTTGAAAAAACATTACAAGCATTCTGTAGTTTATCTATTTCTTACTGAATACTGATACTTATATTTTTCTGTGGTAATGTATTTTATTGGCAATAGCTTATTTTTTAAAAAATAAACAGTTCCAGAAGCTATATTTTTCTTAAATAAAGGCAAAAATATGATAACATCTACAATTTACCTTACTTGGCTGTCATTGCATGTTGAGTAACAAGTTTACATAAGAACTACAGCATACCCTCTAGAGCTAGTTCATTTATACAAAATGCCCAGAAGTAGCAGTTTTCAATCAAATCATCTCAGCCTCACAGCCAAAGAAAATAAACAGGCCCAACGTACAATTTAAAAATCAAGATATTATACTTCATTGATACTGGGCATCCTTTTATTATACTTTTCAGTTTAGTCTGGCTTTTCAAATTTTTCCATAATACGGAGCCATCTGTAGAGGTGAGGTTGTTTACAACAGAGCAAAAGAGATTTACTGGAAATGTATCTTGTGAAATTAACACTAAATGGCATTTCAGGATGTGCTGGAGGCAAGCAAAAAGTAGAACAACCTATCTATGATTTAGCTGAGGAAGGTGATAAAATAGATGCCAGTGGTGTTGAAAGCATCATTTTCTGTGCACCTAGGGAATAACACAGAAACCAAGCACTAATTACAGTTATCTGCCACAGTGCTTTATACAAAGTACAGGACAACAGATCTGAGGCTAAGTAGTATAATTAAAATACTAGCAGCATTCACTGAAAACCAGATTAGCTTTCTTTAAGTATTCCAAGAATAGTGCAACTATATTACAGAAGAGCTGATTTTATGCTTACAAATCTGGTTTCTGTCCTTCCTGTAGCTCATGTCGAGGCACAGGATGAAGTGCTTCATATTTTCTCTCTTCTCCTGAGCCATGAATTGCAAATGCATTGAATTTGTCAGTGCATGGTGGAAAATAATTCCAAGGAAGACGAGCTTTACCTTCCCATTTGCTTTTCATTCTAGTCACCTCAAACTCTAAAGGAAGTTCTTTCTGTTAAAGGAGGAAAAAACAAAGAGGCAATGTCATCTTCCAATCAGGCAATAGGTACCTAAAACCAATTAGTTTTTCTGTATGTTATGAAAGTACTTGACCACCTACTTTCCATACTCTTCTTTTGCCAGAAAGCAGCAGCAACAAGTGATGTCCATGGCTGACAAAAAAAATAAAAACTCAGCATAAAATTTTCTTCAAATGATGACAAGTTATTAATGTACTGTTCTGCCACGAATATATACATTCCCCATATTGGAACAATTTCTGCACCCAGTCTTCCTCATACATATATCTTACAAACATCAGAACTGGAAACACAAATTAACATTTGTGACTTTTTCAGAGTGCTGTACTTACGGACAAAGTTCAACTTCCAAGTACCGTTCAGTTCTGTCATTCAGGAAAAACGCTTCTACAACTAAAAAAAAAAACAAAATATAGGCTGTCAGTATTTTGTATTAACTATTTTCTAATATCCTGAGACCTTCATATCCCACTAAAACAAGTCTATTTTCAAGATTTTTGGCCAGTGCCATGCCAGAGCTTGACTAGCTATGTACATGCTACTAACAGCCTCCTAACTATCCAAAATGCTGTGCCATAATTGTAACTATCATCAGAAAGAGCTTTATAAAGCAGTGTACTAACTTTATTTACTTCACAAATTCCAGCTTTGGAAACACTAATCTTGATGAAGCAGAAAAATACAGCAAGTCTACTAACTAATGTTAGCTGTCCATGGAGTAAGAAAAGCATCAGCACACAGCTATTTCACCTTGTATGCTTGCTGTGACCAAAGCTGGCTAATCCTACTCAATTACACTTGCAGCAAGCATGCCAGGTAGAGCATTCAAGTGCAGAAGTCTTGTGTTTACTGCTAGCCTGAGGATTCAGAGCATCAGAGACCAGAAAAAAAAAATAAAATTAAATGAGGAACATACACTCACAGCAGAGCACACACTCTGTAAGAGCACTTAATCTCAGAAGTAGTAAGAAAGCATTTTTCTCTTAAATGACTTTGCCCTGGAGATTGCTGATACTTCCGACAGAGGATTACTGTTCCAGGTGTATCTGAAAGCCAGGTGTGACTGGTGAATCTCCTTACAGGAACACAAAGTAGAACTATAATGGTGTTTCTCACAACAATGATTATTAGAAAGCTTAAGTTAGAATTATAATTAGATATGATTGATAACTTCATTTTATTTTTACACAAGCCTACAAGAAAGATAGAGCAGGACTTTTTACAAGAGTATGTAGTGATAGAATGAGGGGTAGCAGTTTTAAACTGAAGGAGGTTTAGGTTAGACATTAGGAATAAATTCTTTCCTGTGAGGGTGGTGAGACACTGGCACAGGCTGACCAGAGAAGTTGTGGCTACACCAACCCTGGAAGTGTTCAAGGCCAGGTTGGATGGGGTTTTGAGCAACCTGGTCTAGTGGGAGGTGGTCCCTGCCCATGGCAGGGGGGTTGGAACGAGATGATCTTTAAGGTCCCTTCCAATCCAAACCATTCTATGATTAGTATAGTAATATCAGAAGTGATAATACTGCTCCAGTAGAGCTTTAATAAGAATAGCTCAATAATCAGAAGTAGAGAACTGCTAGAAACATTCAATTCTTGCATTATTCAAAGCAACAGATAAATGTCAAAGTACTGACAGGAAAGGAGAAAGATAACAACATTACTATAAGAATACTCCCCATTCCATTTGGGTACAATTTTGCATCATATTCTACAAACTGCCCTTTGCTTCACACCTTCCTATTCCTCAAATATACTTTGGGATCAAAATAGAGAAGTATTTTAGCTATTGCCTCTATTTCTTAAAGCAAAAGTAGAGCCTATCTTTAGAATTTTACATCTATTTACCAACTGAAAATTTATATATGCCACAAAATTATTTTGATATTCAAGTATGTCAAGCCTCTGTTATTCCAGAAGTTATATTGGTAACCCAGAAACTAAGTTTGAGCATGTACACTACTGACAGGATTCATCATTCCTGAAATCAGTCCAACTCATTGGACTCCATTTCTTTATGGCTGCTGAGTAACACAACGTATTTGCTTCTTTTTCCAGTCATTTGTATTGTTACACTACCACAAAACAACCACTCACTTCACAGTCAGCAGTGCTAGTGATGAAAATCAATTCACCACCAAGAAAAAGAGCACCAGTCTTGAAACAGTTTGGGGTAGTTTTCAACTGCATATAGCATGAGGCTTATAGTTACTTAAGGAGCTGTTTAAGGATAAAGCAGTGATTACAGCTAAATTATTTCACAGTATTCTTCCCCGTAGAAAGGAATTATTTTTACTTTCTATTTCAGATCTGATCTTTAAAAGCAGCACTGTGACCAAAGAAACTCAATTGAATTATACATCATACACTCACAACTGTCATATCAGTTTGATAAAAAACCATCACAGTCTCTTAAAGAACAGACATACTTACTACAGAGGAACACCAGCATCTACACAAATCAGATATATCTGCAGAACAGTTATGCTTACCCTCATAGTCCCACAGTCCACTAAAAGGTTTCCCTGGCTCTCCAAGTGGTGCTGGAGGGTCGTTAAAGAAGGGAGCTTTAACTTCCATCAGCAGTCCTGCATCATCCGACTTCAGCACAATTGTTACTGGCTCATGGCTCACAGGTAAACCATCCCATGTGTGTTTAATTGTAAATTCCATCTTCATATACTACATAAATGAGAAAGGAAGGTTCTGTCAAAGAAGATCCCAGATTCCATTTCAGCACCAACTGCAGTTCGCTTGGCCAGGAAAAAAGCAAAGTACTTTTGTACTTCGCACAAAGTCAAACATCAAATCATGTTTTTATACATCAGAAGAACCAAAATAGTTTAGCTTTATAAAGCAACTAAATTACCAGTTACACGAATGCTTTTCATAGGTTTTTATACCTACATGGTTACAAACCACTCTGAAAATCCTTAAACTTGGTAAGACTTCAACTATGTACCGAAATAAATGCCTTCCAAAACCATCAGAAATATTCATCAAGAGAACAGATAAACAAAACTAAGTCTCCACTACGTGATCTTAGATGATTTGGTACCACAAGAATAACAGATTGAGAAAAACCTTTCATGAATCAGAGATGCAAGAAATTGAAACAATTAACTAAAGCTTTCTTTCACCATCATTGCAAACCAGCCGATCTAAAGGATTTTAAGACAAGCACTTCTTGTTAAACACAGTGAATGTTTGCAGAGCAGCAAGAACAGAGATTTACTACACTCCAACAGCTGTTGTTACTTAGAAATAACTGTACAAACCTTAATAACAGCCTTAATCGATTTAATAAGCCAAAGAACCAGCAGAGTCCAGTTTCCAACAAGTTTATGGCCCCTTATTCCTCCCCTCCTCAGTATTATGAGTTCCCTCCCACCTCCACAAAAGTGATCCTTGATTTGTTCTCCTAGCCGTACCAGAAGGGAACTGGCAGTACATAGCCTGACTGACAACGATACACATGCTGTTAAGCCCTATGACCAGAGAAGTGCTAGCTCAGTAGCCAAGTTGCAACCACATTTCCTTCAGTAAAGAACACTAAATTGGGTTATTTCATTCCTACCCATGTGCTCATTTGCTTGGGACTCACAGAAAGGTAAGCGTAAATTACCACATTCTGTAGGTGTTATCAACTGGTGTAGTATGGGAGACAGAATGTAGTCACACACATCACACTCCCCTACATACCATAGCCTTGCTCTTATGACTGCACTTCAGCTGTGTCTCATACCCTCTGATGCAGTCAGAGTAGCCAGTTTCCATTCACTGATGGTCATGCAGAAAAGCACCAGACCTCCTCTCTTTGAGTTCAAGTCAGTAAAATAACTAGAAAGACGTTAGGTAAGCAGATATACTTACAATCCAATGATGTGACCAAAGAAGTGTGATAGATCAGAGCATATCTGAAGCAACAGATTTAGTCACTGGACACATTAAAAAAGGGAACTCAAATATTGGACTATCACTTTGTCTATGTTTAGCCTGTACCTGGGGCTAAGCTGTAACAGTTGCTCTATCAACTAATGTCCCCGCCCCAGCTGAAAAGGGGAATCCAAAAAAAACAGAAGCCCTATAAGTTGAGATAGAAAAAGATTTAATGAAATAACAAAAAATAAACATAAAATACACACGCTTATACTCAGCCTAGTCCTTGGGAGCAGCAACAGGAGCAGAAGACCAAGATGGAGGAGCCCCAGGAAGAGGAACTACACCCTTAGTGAACTCCATCCTTTTATAATGAGCATGATTAAATGATATGGGATACACCTGCAAGTCAGCTTGGGGTAGCTGCCCTGACTGAATCTCCCAGCTGACTCAGGGCTACTCAGGGCCTGCCTGCCATGGCTGGCCCATGGGTCTGTTCCTGGGAAACCAGGACATTCTTTTGACAATGTTGTATTTAAATAAACTGAAAACTGACTAAATTCTTATGTCAGCATTTTAACTGCATAATATGCTAGACGAGCATCAGATGTGCTTTATGCCAGAGACCTGGGACAGCCCTAGAAACTATGAAAGACTCTACCATCATTAATGTTCACTCCAACTGAAGTGGCAAGTTTCTGGAAGGAAGACGACACAAGTTGAAAGAAAACAGTCAGTGTACAAAGCATGGGGAGTGAAGACACCCAACAGTGTCCTAACAGCATTCCTAAGCCAGCAGAAACCAGCTCATTGTATTAGCAGTAATTCAAACCGGCAAAGATAAATCATCCTTTAAAAAAAAAAACAAAAACAAAAACAAAAAACAACCCAAAAAACAAACGCACAAAAACCAACCAAATAAAAAAAAAACCAAACTATTAAGTATTCTAAGCATGTACAATCACAACTCTTCCACAATAATTAAAACGTGTCACCAAATCAAAGTGTTAAATGACAAGCCCCTTTCACAACACAAACAGCTGTTGAAACATACTCAATGGGCTATTTAGTCTTAAACTGATCTAGAAAATATTAATCCACGGGAAATGTAAGCAAGTGTTGTATTTTTTATTTTCTAAGATGCAAGCACTAAGCAGCATGAGCATGAAGTATCCACTGATGGCAAGACCCTTCCTAGTGTTTTCTGAAATTAACCTGAGAATTCCTGTAAATGGAGTGCATATGCCTCATCTGCACTTACTGATAAAGGAAACAGGCAGAAATCCACAATCAGTATCACTTACCCAAAAGAGTAAAGTTTAAGAGTAGACCGGTACATCTGAATTAGTTTAAAAAGTGATATGAACACATTTTATACTACACTATTAAATTAACATTACGCACTTCGAAGTCAACATTTCCTTCTATTATTTTACTTTGAGTTTCTGCTAATATATTACACTCTCTGCATTCACTGGTCAAGGTAAGTGTCTGAAACACCTACTTGGAAATACTGCCAGATTTCAATAGTGTTTAAAAATAACAGAGACTTCTAATGAAAACACGCTGGGAAGACCTTAAAACTCAGAGAGAATTACATGACTAGTTATTACAATTCCTGAACTGAAATGAGGAATGTGAAGTTTCTCGTGCGCAAGATTTGAAAGGTTGTCTCAGGAAAAGAGTCACAACATACCAAGTTTTTAAAAAGGCAATGAAATAATAGAACTTGCTACACTACTTCAGACACTACAGGAACTGTAGTGTCCAAAATGAAGACGGTTGGACTCGATGATCTTCTAAGTCTTTTCCAACCCAGATGATTCTGTGAGACACAAGATGTATCACACATTCCTATTTGTACCTATATTAGAGACAGAAGACTTTTTTTTGGTAAACACCTTAACTCTGGCAGGCACAATTTAGAGTTTACTGAAATGAACATACTGAGGACTTCGCCCGTTGTGGTAAACCAATATTACCTTTGAACAGTAGAACATGGTTTAAAAAGGAAATGTAAAGTAATAAGAAAAGTGTGAATCATTCATTAGCTTTTGTTAAAGGTCTACCTAGTGCTAAGGTTGCTCAATTTTCAGCACAGCAAAGCCAAGATTTTCCAAATGAATGGCTGTTGGTGCAAGTTTCAAGTTTATTACATTGCACAGACTTAGGTAAGCTCTCTACTAGCACGCTTTTTAATGATAACAGCAACACAGTGCAATAGTGTAAGAGTCACTTAAAACAGCAAGAGGTTTTGTTACCTTTTCACGCTACACCTTAGCCAGCTGTTGATACACCGCAGAAAGATTCAAACGCTAAATGCAGTGGTTGTACAGCAAGAGAGAGCTAAAGCTGCTGCAATCGCCTCAGGTCTCTCCTCAGCGAGGGGGATTTAGGCCTTCCATCCCAAACCCTACCAACGCTGGGAACAAGGAGGAAAATAAGCAGGAAGTAATTAGACTGCTGTTTTTCCTTAATTGCTGCAAGAGGACAGAGGAGAAGTTAGAAAAAAAGTGTATCAGAAAGCCGCTTTTACTGCTCAGACTGCGTTACTGGGCTGAGGCGTGAACTCCCGGGGGGCTCCAACCTGCTTCCCGCTACCCCTCTGCTTCCCCAGCCCCTGGCAGCGGCGGCAATCCCTGAGGAGAAGCCTAACGCGTGGGCACCTATCCTTAACGCTGAAGTACCTTAGAGAAGTTTAACGAGGGATTTCCTACGCCTCCAGCCACCCCCTGCCCCTCCGAAAGGGAAACACTCCACCCCTGACCCGCCAAACGCTCCCGCCCGCGGTGCCGCCCCCGCCGCCTCAGAGCTCCCCCGCGCATGCGCATACAGCCCCGCCCTGCCGGGGGCGCGCCCCTGCCGTCACGTGACCCGCGCGGCCGTCGGCGCCGGGCGGGAGCGGGGTTTGGGGGGGAGCTGTCCGTTGCCAACATGGCCACGGAGCGCGGCGGCGGCGGCTGAGAGGCAGGTCAGGTCCTGGCGAGCGGCGGGGTGGGTTGGGCCGAGCGCTGCCCCGGAGCTGTCGGAAGGGCCGGGCGGTGCCTCTCGGAAGGTGGGGTCGGGTTCTGCGGAGGGTACAGACCCTTTTCCCTCTGGGGGTAGCAATGGAGATCTCTGTTCTGCAGCTCTTCTGGGGTTTGCTGTAGAGAATAACAGCATCAAAGCTCATTTTTAGTTAGCTGGCGACTAGTAATTAAAAGCTGCTAATGAGGGTAATAGCCAAAACCGAGAAATTGTTGGTGTTAATGCCTTTTAGTAGTTTCTCTAGTTAAGAAACTACTGCTTACACCCAACAGGCAAAACAGCACGCGTGTCAGTTACCCATAAAATTCGCTTTATAGGCTACAATGAATGTGTTTGATTGTGTATTATTTGTTACTATTTGGTAATTTTAATGTAAGCTTGCTATGACTGAATCAGAGTACACTTTAATTACCTGCAAAATATTGCTCCTGCACAGTTTTAATTCGTATAAACAGGGGATGGGTTGATGTGCTGTCCCAGGAACATTACTGTCCCTGTCACTAATTAGTATTACAGGAAAACTTGACAGCACAGAAGGAAATAGGAAAAGATCACAGTGCTTAAAAGTGCTGTGGCTGTGCATCACTCAAAAATCAAAGCTTAGTGTGACAGCTTTGGGTGGCCAAGGTGAAAGACCAGCTCTTGATTTCAAGGACCTCGGCAGCAGAAAAGCTGCTTCTGTCTGAGAGTCATCCTGGCTCAAAAGCCTGTATCCTTATCGAGCTTTGCATGAGTATTTATTATACTGTGATGTGAACAAATCATGGATTTTTCTGATGTTGGTATTCCTCTTTTTCATATGTATTTAATTTGTCTGTGAGTAGCTTCTTATTTTATAAATCTTTAGGCTCTAATTAGAGCTCAGAGTAAATTCACTATAAAGTGGTAAGAGTCGCCTTTTCTGTCAAGGACTTTAATTCTCTCTTTAAAAAACTTGATACATTTTGAAAGCTGCTAAATGACATATTTGAAGTTGACTTGTATGCGGACTGAGACATAAGTTATTTGAGGCCTGCTGTAAGTCTGATATATGGATTGATGCTTCACTTGTTTCACGAGTGTGAAATCTAATTTATATACTTGAGTGCTCAGATCCATTTATCAGTGAAGCTTTCTTAAGTTTACTGAAAGTTTATTGAGAACTGCAGGGCTGAGTTCCCAACAGCAGGTTGATTGTCAAACATCCGAGTTGTGATTTGTTGCACTTGGCCCTCACAAATCATTAAGATGTGTGTTTGTGGGTTATCTAGGCAGAAACTTTGTTTTTTAAAATTTCTAAAAGAAAGCAGAAGGAATATTAAATAAATAGAATTCGTTATTATTACGTAGTCTTTGTAGACTTTTTCTAGTCCGATTTTCATTCAAATAATTGTGCTAAATAGAATAGTTTTATGAAGCATGTTGTGTGCCTTCAAAGCACTCCACCATTAAACATATTTCTGACCGCCAGCCAGGTTTATCTACATAATGGCTCATGTTGTAGCTATGATTCTCAAATGTTGTGTTTTTCAGATCAGAGGTTAAAAATGGCACTTGGACAGTACAAAACTGATGAGATTTTGAGAGCTGCTGCTGCACAGGTATGTGAACTCAGGGATGGAAGCAGTAAGAACTTTTGTGATAAGGTTTTGCAACAAACATCTTTGCATACGTCAAGCACAGCCCACTTTGATAGGACCTGACCTTGCTTTGGGTCCTTCACACAATTCTAGAGTTGCTTGTTTTTTCAAGCAGCAACAGCAGAATAAAACTGTCATAATAGTGAATTTTGGTATTTTTGGTGCATTTTCAAAAGTTTGTCATATGCAGGAGAAATATCCCTGAAAGAATACTTGATTTCTGCTTTAGTAGACTTTTTCATTTTTATAAATTTCTCTTTTCTAAGAGATTGGTCTCATGTTGAGTCAACTTTTTGTGCTGAGAACCGTAAGTCTGTCTGAAAGTCTATGCAGAAGCTAGAGCATCAACACTTTCCTCATGCTGAGATGTATGGAAATTAACTTAGTTCTTACACAAATTTATGATTGTTCTTTTAAGAGTGAGATTATTCCCCCTCAGGTGCAATTATGCTTTATATCAGAGCATCTCCGGGGGGGGGGGGCGGGGGGGGGAAAAGTAATTTTTTTCAAATTGGGCCAGTAGTCAAGGACTTTTTAACATAAACCTGAAAGTGATCATGTGGGATATTACATATGATTACAGTACAGGTAAAACAGCAGCTTTGGGTTGCATATAAAAATTTAAAACTGCATGCAGTCACATGCAAGTACTAATGTGTAAAGTATACCATTACAGAACAGTGCTCCGAGTGGTGATGACATATCAGGATCCAGGATGATGGACCAAAGGTAACTGATTCCAAGTGATACGTGGGAATGCTACAAAGTCTCCCAAAGAAATTGTCATGTGCATTTACAAGTGTAAATATCCAGGTGAACCTCATCTTACATACACATGTTCACTGCTCTGAGAACTTATGAATGGAGTCTGTAAACGTGTTCTGGTAGCAGTTGTTTTTAAATACTGTTCTGTTTATTCAGTAAATTAAATATATTACTTTTCTTCCACAATCTGTAAAATAAAGGATGAGAGATGAATGAAGGAATTCTCTAGTCTAAATTTTAAGATAATAAACAAAAGTGCAGGTAAGATTTTACTGATCTAGTTAACACAGGTACCTGCTGTCTGTTGAGGTCAGATGGATGCTTTTAAAAATGCTTATTTGACAGTCTTCAGTGAACAGTTGCCTATTAGTAAATTGTTTAACAACCATTGTCATTTTCCATTATAAAAATGACCTATCCTTTCTGGTTAGCTTTTAAGGCATTATCACTCTAGACTAGTACAGAATTTTCAGAGGATTACTATCAATTACAGAAATTACAGAAATAGTAGAAAGGAAAAAAGTGTATAAGTAGAACTACATTATTTTACATCATCTTAAGGCCACTTCACTGTTTTATGTGAAAGCAGTAATAAAGTCTAGTCTTTAGTTGTTTGCGATTCTAAATATGAAATATTAATGTTGTATTAATGCTCAATTACAGTGTCCCGTTTGTAGTTCTGTTATATATGAAATCTGCTGTTACTGATGATACTTTTAAAGTAGTAATTAAATTTGTTCATTTGGTTGTGGTCAATGTTGAGCTTGGAAAGAAAGAGAAGTGACTGTTTTGTTCTGTTCTCTAGATTAAGAATTCTTTAAAACTGGCTCATTATCAGAATGATGTTTCAGCATTTACATAACTTAGTCTAAGCATTTTTTTCAACTCTTTAGCATGTCAACTCTAATCACAGAGTACAATAAACACTTGGAAGAAATGAGAAAACAGCTGCAGCTTTATCAGGTATGGATGTTCCTAACATTTCAGAGTGTATATCCTTAGTATTTTATAGTATTAGTGTCTAGCCCATTAATTTTTGTCAATAAAGGAAAGGATGCCTGTGCCACACTTCCCAGACTTGCTGGACTGCAGTCTACCTCAAAGGGATGAACGGAGAGCCTTCTCTGGAAAGACTGGGAGATTGTCCAAATGGCACAGATTACTGCATGTTTGGAGAACTACTGTAAAATGAAACATGCGTGTTTTATTTCTCTAGATGTTCTGATAAGGTTCCAGGTATTTTCCTAGATGACATTCAGATGAGGCAGCTGTTTTCTGTCTTTCCTTACAGGTCTGATCTTGGCCATGCAGTCCAGCTCAGTCCTGCAAGTGTAGATACACCCAGCCTTCCTCATTCTTAGTAATTCCTCAGATTCAAATAATTCCTTAAATGTTTATTATCGTGGAGGCTGAGGTAGAGGGGGACTGTCCTTTCAGCCACAGAAAAATGAAACTTCATAATGCTTTCTATGATCAGCAGAAACAAAAAGTTTAATAATTCAAATTTATGGCATATAGAAAGCAATTTTTACTTGTGATCTGAATGCAGAAGTTATACAATGGTTTTGGTTTAATGCACTTAATTTGTTGGATCTGTCCATCACAAAGATTCTGCAAAGACAGTCTTCAAGCTTGGCCGGTTTCAGAAGGCAATGGATGCACTATGGTTTTGTTGCTTACGTAGTTAACAAAACAGTCAATTTGACTCATGTATCTGAAGTTTCTCCTCAGTTAATTTCTAAACTCTTTTCTCAAATGCTTACTGCATAAAAGATGAGAGTTATCCACTGTATCCCTAAAAGAACTTGAGTTAATTAAGAATCAATCAGTAAGAGCTATAAGAATTCCAAAAGGTAAGTTTAATGCTCATAATAACTTTTGAATACTCAGGTATAATAGGATTTAGCAGCTCTTAAATTGAAGTGGCATACTGTGACTTTCCTTAAGAAAAGAAAGTGACTTTGATTTACTGTATTACGCTGAGTTAAACCACCCATCTTTTACAGTATCAGTCAGAATTAAAAGATGAAAGAATTGCCCAAGTTTGTGTCACTTAAATGAGTGCTTCCTCTTGCATGTTGTTGTGTTAGGCACAAATGAGCAAGATGAGACTAAAATTTGAAGAAGTCACCAAGGAAAATGAAAGGTATGTAACTGCACTGCCCTGTTACTGCTGCTGTTTTTCTTGATTTCTAAACCTTAAAAAGCTTTTTTTCTGGGACCTTGAAATCTTTTGAATCTGCTTAGTAGTTGAAGATTTCATACTCACAAGCTTGATGGTAGAGTCTTTACGTGCTTTATATAGATTACAGCACCAGGTTTAAGAGATTAAACTGTATCTCTAAAAGAACTAGATATTGAACTATTTCAAATTGCATGTTGTGTTTATAGAACATAATAGGTTTAAATATGAGTTAGAAGCAAATAGTATATACCGATTGAAGGTACAGTATACTTCAGTTGTTAAAACAATCCCTGTTAAAGAAACACTTAACTGAACTTAGTTCTTTGAATTTCAGGCTGCATGCAGAGTTGAAAGAGGCTCTTCAGATGCAACTGGAGATTCTTCCTTTCGTGCCTCTGGGAACTGATATTCCTGCAGATGAAGAAATAGTGAGAAACCTTCAAGAACAACTGCAACTGTTAAATCAAGTGTGTGAGATGAAACATTTGTACTGTGTTATTTCTCTTGTTGTGCCTGGGCAGATGACGGGATGCTGTTTTAGTTCTCTGTTGAGAAATCATTTGTTCAGAGTTCCTTGAGACTATTTTGGCGCCCTCTTGACTTCCTGTAGCTAAAGAAACAAGTACTTTCATTTTAGAAACCTGAAGGAACTTCTCTCCTAGATTCATGTAGGAACTTTTTAGTATTATTTTGTGCCTATAATTTACCTAATTGACTTGATCTTTATATTCAATTCCTGAGCAAGAAATTAATGAAATACTTTGTTATTTAAGTTTTTGTAGTAGCTTGTTATTTTAATAAAAATAATATTGTAATGTGACATAAGGAAAATAATATTTAAATCTAAAAATATAAGGAAAATTTTTTGAGCCTATCACGATATATCAATCCTGTTGCATATGATTAAATTCAAGTTAAATTGACAGCTAAATTTTGGTATTTGAACAATGTATTTACTGTAAGCCTACAGAAAATACCTCTAGAAGTTCGAGCTATAAAAAAAAACCTGGAAAACTTGCAGTTGACTCATAGGTGGAATTTGAACTTGTAGACATCCGTTTTCCTGCGTCTGAATTTGGTATTTTGTCTGTGTGGTTGTATTGTGTGCAAAGTACAGAAAATGGCATTTCTTCAAAATAGTAATTAAGACTTCTCTTTCTAGAGAATGATAGAAGAAGGTAAATGTGCTGTAATAGAATATTTTATACAAATCACTGTTCTGTAACTTAGGAGAAAGAACAAGCAATAGAGCTCTGGCAGACTGTATTACAGGAGCATGATCGACTCCAGCAGCAGTACCAGGAACGCATGACTGAAACGCAGATTCACGTGGCTGAAAAGCAAAAGCAGAAAGTAATTTACATTTATATTTCTGTTAATCTTGCAATGTCTTTCTATACTGTAGAGATTCTGAGTCAGTGTGTAGTCAGTCTGAAGGGGGGGCAGTTTTACCAGTACTGTTAAATGTTTTCCATAATAGTCATCTGAAGTTGAGTGGTCGGATGTGGTCACTGATTCATCAGCTGAATGCACCATTACAATTGGAAAAGTTCTTTATTTCAAATATATGGGCAGGAATTTGGGGAATGCACTGAGTCTTAGTCTTAATGGATATATATGTATATGTGCATGTTTGAATTGCACAGTTGGAAATCTTCAGTAGAGCTCAACATCTGAAAAAGTTGCTAAACATTTCTGAATTCTAAGGTGGAAGCCTTTCATTGTTTTTCCTATGAAAATCCTGGATTTTGTGTGTAAGGTCACAGTGGGATAGTGGTCTCCATTTCCTGTTGTCATTCAGTAAAGATGAAAAATCAAGTTCACCAGTATTCTTCTAACGCTAGCTTGTTATCTCTCACACTTGTGTTTAGCAGCCCGTTTCTCTTCTGCTCTTGAAGAGAATATCAGTACTGCTATTGTGGTCTGTGTCAAATTTCATAATTATTTCAAGTAATAGTTACGAGTACTCTCTTGTCTAGATGTAGTTCAAACTTTTTTGTCCCATTTCTTCTACCAGATTATTTCTTGTGTTGCATTGTCAGTTAGTGGCAACATACACATAGTAGAGCATACAGAGCCATTGGTAGCTGTTGGAGGGTTTAAGGCTGTCAGATTCCACTTTTAATTGGTAACTAAATTCTTGGTGGATTTTAATACCATTGTAACAACAATGAGGTTGCGCTGTCTTTTGTTCTTAAATGCTACTGGTCTCACACAGAAAAAGGCAGTTAAATAAACTTTTATATTTCAGGGTTTGCTTTTAATGGAGAGGCAAAAAATAGCTATCAGAGATAAATAGAAATAGATAAGGCCAACTGGAATTTTAAATGACAGAAATCAAAGATGAGAGAGGATATTGTTGCAAGGGTTGGACAAAGTAAATAAGGGAGTTGTTGGAATAGCTTTTTAGCATATACTTGGCCTTGAGACTGCTGGATAAACACAGCACAATTAGTAGGTATTCCAGCTCTGGGATTTGAGTCTGCAAGCCTTCTGAAGGCACTTAGCATGCTGCAGATGATTTTTCTGTGTTATGCTAGTTTTCCTAGGAAAACAAGAGTTCAGGTTCCAGGATTTAAGGGTTTAATTGAACAATTTTTTGTATGGACACAAGACATCCTATACAGCAAAGAGCAAATTAAACGTGTCCATACAGGCTTTTTTTAATTAAGGGGTACATGTCTGCTACTGTGCTTAGCAAAAATGGTTATAGTAGCATCATAGTCGGTGTGGCTCTTTAAAGGCCATGCATACATTAGTCATGTATGCTTTCATGTTTTGATACTAAGTGTGTATGAGTTTCAGAAGGAGGCAATTTGTAACCGAAATTCAGATGCATTTTTCAGCAGTAAATGTAATTTTCCAGATTACTAGGCCAACAGCTAAAAGCAATCTAATTAAAATCTACAAAGGCATATTGAATTTTCTGCAACATGTATACATTTTTTTGAAAATGTTTTCAGTTGACTGTGAAGCTCTCTAACTATACACTCAGGATGATGATAATGATTAAAAGAAGCTCTGAATTCTCTTTTTAGGAGCAACTGACTGGTTTTCAACAGTTGACTCGGCAACTGCATGTAGCCAATGAGAAAATAGAGTTGGTAAGTAAAACCCTCTCAACAGTGACTAAGTTATTTTTTTTCCTACTAGAGCCTCAGAGCATAAAAGAAAAGCAGAAAGTCCTTCATACACACCTAGTTGAAATTGTGCCACTCAGATTTGCAAACTTCTCTAGGGACCAGTCAAAAATTAAGTAGTTATGGCTCTTTTTTCTTCAACTCTAAACACCAGGTCAGGGTGCTTGAGAGGTTAGCTCTTAATATTATGTGAGCTCTTTCTTCAAGAAGTCAGCGGTAAGGTTACACTCAAATTTTATTATGTAGTGAGTACACTTCAGTCACATATTAGATGATCTTTGAGGTCCTTTCCAACCAAACCATTCTATGATTGATTCACGAAGGAAAAATTTATTTCAACTATGACCTTTGACATTGGCTAGCTCTGCTGTGTATTTAACGATTCCTAGTTCGGCACTGCTGGCTTCAGTGTCTTTGTCATTGACCTTTTCAGGGATTTTTCTGAGCTCTAATCATCTTCTAGTGCTTCACCTGTACCCTTAGACTGTGAGACAACTTAGTCTCTAAACTTTAGCCTAGGATTTTCAGGTTTGACAAACAATTTTAATATTGTAGAAAAAAATGAGGTGCGAGACTTGGAGAAGTTTCTGGCTGAGCAGCTGCTTCTCTGAAAGACAGGAATCCTGTGACATTTTTGATTAATGTTTGTCTGGGGTAACTGGCAGTGCAAAAAGACTCCTAACCTACTCTAGGCAGTCTGCTCTCTTCTGTCTTTACCACTGGAACAGTTTTTCCTCACATCTGACCTCTTGTTAAAATAGAAGTGTGTTTCTTTGGTATGAAATATTGTATGTATGAAGGAAAAAATACTGTTCTTTGTAATAGTGCCTCTGTTAACTGAAAACTTCTATATTGCTATCTTCTCCCTTTTTCATTACATAAGGAGCATGCTACAAATGTCTCCTTATTTTGCAGAGCAATCAACAGTTTCTGAAAACTGTAACAGAACAGAATGTGGAACTGCAGCAGCTACGAAAACAACTGAGGTATAAACCACTCAATTAAAAAAAAACTATTTAATATCTTTTCTGTAGCTTTTTCTAACCTGCTGCTGTATCACGGGTCTTGTTTGTACTGTCAACTGACTTGATAGTGATAACTATAATGGTTTCAGTTAATGCCGCAAATTTATTACAAATGGGTGCATCGTGAGCGTTAGGGTAGCATATTTCTAGCTAGTGTTGTTTGTTTCATCTATTTCCTAAAATATACAACATTTCACCTTGGATTTAAAAAGAACAAAGTGCCAGTATCACAGCAAAATTAACTCTGAAGATAGGTTTTCATTAGAATACAATTTGCTCAAAATCCAGTTATGTAATGACACATTATAGTTCTGAAATTTGAATGTTCAAAGTAGTTTCAAGTTTTAACATTTTTAAT
This sequence comes from Podargus strigoides, assembly GCA_028020825.1. Lineage (NCBI taxonomy): Eukaryota > Metazoa > Chordata > Aves > Caprimulgiformes > Podargidae > Podargus > Podargus strigoides. Next base: position 70,213,208 of record CM051621.1, read on the forward strand.
AAAATTTCCAGTCACTCGTTCTCAATAAAGAACTCTAAACCATAGGCTCTTTAGAAGTTAGAGGCAAAAGAAGCGTTAATTATACTACTGAAGTATATCAAGGAAAAAGAGAAAAATACCTGTGACACAATTTAATGATTATTGGTGTTTACAGCCATATTCTGTTCAATGCCAGTCTAGTGTATCTGTTACCTCTTTTAACTAGTGATGGTTGAGGTCAAACTGAAATATCATTTCAGTAAACAGTGACTGTCAGTCCACTGTGGACTGACAATAAAAAGCAAATGGATTCATTATCGAGCAGTGATATTTCTTTGTATAGCATTACCTAAAGCTTTAGTTTGGCTGAAAACATGCTGATACTGTTTTTATCCCTCCAAGAAGGAATGGCATCAGACACTTCCTCTCTTCCAAACCCATACAAAATATTACATGAAGAGTGATTGGTATTTGTTGTAATGTGAAGTGCATTGTCTACATCGGAAACTGACCTCACCCAAATTAAAAAATTGAAATTTGAACAAAAAACTCCCTAAGAAGTGTTTGAGAACTGAATAATTGCTTCTCATCAGTGTTAACATAAACTCTATATAAAATGTACAGTTAGACTGAGCTATTTGTGTACTACTTATGAATTACTATGCTAGCTACTGAAGGGTCATAATCTGCTATACATAGAGACAGTATAATATTTTATGCATTTCTGTAGAGAATTGAGGTTTGAACAGATTTTGCTTACTTATATGCTAGAATTTTTATTAAAACATTTATTAGTGCTTTAGTGTTTCAAAGCTCTGTTGTATACAATTAATCATTTAGTTCACTGTATTATTGTTCCCTTCAATTAACTACTAGTGGCCGCCTCTGGAGAGGGGGTGCTTAACAGTTAGTGATCAAATAGTCCTCTCTGGTGACGTGAACTACTGAGTTTAGCTGCGAGTATTAAAAATGTTTTAATCTAGATGCTAATGAAATATTTTTCAAGATCTGTAGATAAAACATCTAAACTAAGAAACCTGGCATTGCTAGGGTGTGTATCTGCATTTCAGAATCTTAAAGCTTTTAAACAGAGATCACTTGCCAAGATTGTGTTAAAGGTATATTGCACACTGAAGAATAAAAGCTGCATCTTTAGAACCAATATGTTGCTTGTTAAATGCACATCTCTAAATTTGACCTGAACCTGAATTTGGTCATTAAAATGTTATTTTTAATACTTAAGCTGTTCTGAGTTTTATGACACCTTTATATTTTTCATATTTTTCCTTTCTTATGCTGGGGTTTGAGTTTTTGTTTTGGTTTGGTTTACAGCACATTTTAAAATATTTTTAAATATTTTTGGGGAAGCAACCTGATGTCCTCATAAATTTAACAGTGGTTTTTGTAGGAGAAAGGTGCATTAATTCAGATGGAGTAAAATCAAAGGTTTGGACCTGCCATGAGGACCATGTGTCTGGGAATAACGTTTTTATCTTTCTTTTTGCTTTTTAAAGAAATGACAACAAAATTGGCTTTTCTGATTAACTGATCTGAAATTAAGTATTTGCTGTAGAATTTCTAGGATTATGTACAACTTGCTGAAGATTTTCATATAGGTGGAATATGCTCTTGTCTTTCATGCCATTAAATCAAAATTATTATTTCTATAAGGAATTTTTTCTTGATGTTTATTTTTAACAGTATTAAATATTTCCTAGTGTCTTTCATGGCTATTAGTGCTCCAGATTGCACTTGCTTATCTAATATGTTTGCTCTTTTTGAACTTTATCATACATTTGATCATTGGTCTTTAAATTTAGCCTAATATGCAGCCTGAGTAATTGGGTTACACCCCAGGTGAAGGACTCTGTATGTCTTTCTGTTCCCAAGTCAGAGGAGCAGGAGAGTTGCTCATTTTAATGAGCTTTTCTACTGAGGAAGAAGGCTGATTCATTAACTAGTCCTTTTTTTATTTTATTTTTCCTTTCTTGTTTCAGTTCATCAAGCCTCTTCAGATAGAGCTATCAGTTAAATTCTTCAGAAATAGTTCATGTTTGGGGTTTTTTATTCCTAGTCAAAATGCTTTTAAAAGTGAAATCTAATTCTGAAAAAGATTTCTCTATTAAGTATCTGTGGCCAAGTATATTTAGGTTATTGAATCACGTAGTTTTGGTTGCCTAGTCCTCCCAAATATTTAATCAACACGTACACCTTCCTGTTAAGCTATCTTTACAAAGCTGTTTGCACAGGACAATTGTTTAATGAATTTGGTATTCCTCTCTCATTGCCACATAGTAAGAAGGAGAAGAAAGGGGAACCCTTTTCTGCCCTGTGGGAACAGTATTATGAAATCTGACTGTCCTTCACAGCTATTTCAACGAAGTTGTAATGGAGTCAGGTTTTTCCCCCATAATAATTGCAATGTAATTCATAGACTGTTTTCTTTATGCAGGCAAGCCAAAATAGATGGGCAGGCAGCAAATGCTAAGGTTAATGAAATGACCAGATGGACAGAGACGCTTCAAAGCCAATTGGAGAGAAAGGTATTCTAGAGACAGCAAGAATTTTCTGTTGCAAGTGAATGGCTAGTCAGAGATCTGAATACTGATATTAAATTAATCAAGAGTTGTTCTCTAACTTGTTTTATGTTAGTTTATCTATATTTTTCAGGGAAGCTCAGATGATGTCTGGATAATATGTATATTCTTTCTAGGAAGAAGACCTGATATCTGCCCAGCAAAGAGAAACAGCATCTGACAAACGCTTGCAGCAAATGCAGTCTAGTATAAAACAATTAGAAACAAGGTAAAGAAAGATAGCTCATTAATAACAGGATATATGCAAATGAGATAAAACAGTATGGGTTTTTTCAGCCTCTGAGTTTTGTGCTTCTGAGCAGTTGTGTTTTCTCAAAACACAGATATCTTATGCTTGGCTGCTCTCTATCTTATTTGTTCTGTTCTGCAACCTTTCAAAAGAGCTGCTGATTTCAATGTATTTTAAACGATAAAACCGATCACCTAATTTTGTTGACCATAATGGAGAAAAAAATGAGGCATATATTTTTCATTCTGGTGCTTAAATTCTAGTTACTCGACTCTCATTAGCTTTAGGTGGAGTTCTAAAGAAACCAATTGTTCTAAAGAAAAAAGTTCACACTGAAATTTGAAAATGCTTATGTAAAGTAGCTGATTTTGAGGTGAATACAGTTTTCTTTCCCTGTTCAATAAGATATGGTTTCAGCTCTTAGTTCAGCAATCTTTATACAAAAAAAGATCATTTAATAAAACTGTTAAAGCACACTTCTTCACAATAAATGCTAGTTTGAATGCCTGCTAAGAAATAGAACTTTAATTCCACACTATCTACTGGAAGATGTAAGACTCGATGAGGTTCATCTGTGTGGATTTTTTTTTTCTCCCCTTCACTTTCCAAGTATATCACACTTAGCTGAGGACAGTGATTTCACTTCAAGTGTCATGAACAGTTGTTGAATTATTAACCTTAGTCAGATGTCCTGATAGCTCAGAACTACTCATTAAATTTCGTATTGAAATAATTGTGTGAGTGTTCATCTTGCCTTCTTGGTCACAACCTTGTGAGTGTGACTCTTCAATAACTCTAGAAACCAAATAATTACTAGGGAACCAACCTTGTGACTTTGTGGTCAAGTACTGCCTCGAGGGGTCGCACAGACTTGTGTGGCTACCTCTACTTGATGAATTTCACAGACCTAAGCATTGTGGAGGCTCTTAAGTTTATTTTAGAATGTCTTAAGGAATAAGCTAGTTTTATTATTTTCTGTAGGTTTTTGGTTCTACAAAAACAGAGCGGTTGTCTTTGTATGTTTTATTACAGACATGTTAGAAAGTAAAAAAGCATGGCTGCTTGAAACGGCTGCCCAAGCGTTGCCAAAGTACTCACAATGGATATTTAGAACCGTGCACTCTATTGAACCAGCAGCACTAGTGGGACTTCCTCAGATTTTTTTGAGGATACCTCTGAGACTCTCTTGCCCTTTCTTGTGCCTGCCAATACTGACAATCATAATTAAACAACAAGAATTTCTGAGCTGTTGTAAAATTACCAGTGGTTTTCTTGTTCTAATGATATAGCTGCAACTTCATTGCCCACATCCAATTATTCTATTTCCTCCACAGAGGAAAACTTTATTCCTTCTGGGGCTGTTCTGTTCTGTTTTAATATAGAACATTTTCAGTGATGTATCCCAGGATAGCAACATTCTTCTAAGGATCTTCTGAGATTAGATATCTGAGTTAACTCCTTCGGTTCTGTTTCTTTCTGGGACTTGATGAATGTTAAGCTCAAAGATTCTGGCCAAATTGAGCAGAAAACCAGGAATGTCGATTTGGCAACTTAGGAATAAATACTTTCTATTAGTTTAGTTTGAAGGAATTAGTGTCTTAATTAAGCATCTTATTATTAAATGAGTAAAATTATTACTATCTTGTAGATTACGTGTTACTGTCCAAGACGCTGAACAGCTGAGAACAGAAAGAGAAGCTCTGGAGAAACAAATCGGAGACCTTCAGTCAAAGTGTGCTTATCTAGAAAGGGAGAAGTATGATGCTGCTGAGGAAGTCCAAGATTGCTTACAGCTCTTGGAAGAAGCTAACCTACAAAAAAGTCAGGTAAGGCAACGGAGGAAGAGAATTAGAATACTTTCATCACTTGCAGTTGTGAAGTGCCTGATTATGTATTCTTACAGGCATACATGCGTACACAACCAAGCTTCTTTTATGTCTGTTGTACTAAAATTAGTAATGCATAAGACAGCAAACTGTGATATGACTATACATGACTTAGACTTGTCATACAGTATAAATTTCAAAGAATATGTTGAGTGCCTGGATAAAGGTGATAATACTGTACCTAAGCTTGAATTTTCAAACATTTCAGGGTTTCTTATTGAATACTTTTCAACAAATTGGGCTGTCAGAATAAAAAGGAAGGTCCTGTTATGAATTTATAACTTACTAATAGTTAGGAAAGAAGAGCTAAAACTAAAGGTACTGTTTTGTTATGTGATGGACATAGGTCACAAAGAGAGTAAGTGTTGTGTTCAGATCTTAATTATTAAGAAGTGGGGACTGGAAAAGTGACTGAGTAATAAGTGGGTGAAGTCTGCAGGCAGGAAAAAAATGCTCAGTGTTTGTAGTGTATGATAAAATGGCAGGATAAATTCAAATATGCCATGCTGGGTGCTGAATTTAGTCTTACCAGTCAAAAAATGGTTTAGGAGCTAGTGTGGATTCTTAATCATACACTCACACAGTCCTCAGTGGTATTCAATACAATTAATAGAATGTTCAGAATGAGACTTAAAGATGCCTTTGAAATTAGTGCACCTTCGTGTGCACTTCTTTTTTGATCAGCCCATTTCAGGCAAGACATAGGAGAATTAGGAAAGTGCAGGAGGAATCAACAAAGAAAACATGTGGAGAGGCCATAAACCAAGTTTTTGTACATAATATGTGACTATACTGTCGTAGGATGATGTGTATGCTAAAAGTGTAGATATGAAAACAGTCAAAGAACAACAGGACAATCCACCAAAACTTCCTGAAGAATAAGATGTATCCAGCAGGTCTTGACGTGTCTATTGATCAAAAAAAATATTCACCATGTTTTCCCAGTTCTTAACTTTCCTGCAGCATCTGCTGTTTACCCCTTTAGGAGATACAATACAAGGCTTGGTCAACTTTTATCTAATATGGGCACTTTGTGTTTTAATGCTAAGCTTCAGTTCGAGTCAGGCTTTTAGAAATCTAATGAATTGTGTTTGCTGGCAAACCAGAGCTTTAGTGCACATCTGATGATGAGTGCAGCCATCAGTAAGGGAATCCCAGTTTAGTTAATGTTTGTGGGAATAAATGGAGAATCTTAGAATCAATTCTATTTGGGCTAACGTGTTGAACTGTTGAGCAGTTAAGGAGAGAAAATGCTCACTTTTAGTCCAAAGTTGCTTTTTTGAACTTGAGGAGCCTTCTGAGTGTTTAACTAGCTTTTTACTTCTAACTTTTGGAATATTAAAGTTAGTGTTGCTCTTGCTGATTTCAGCTCTGTGACAGAGGAGACAGATGTGCCTCCTTTTTTCTGGCAGAAAAAGGAATTAAATTCTTTAAAGAGATCCTGCTACTTTCTGACCTGCTTCTGGAACAGATTAAAATATTGACAAAGCTTAGGGTTTTGGTCACAACTGCAGTTCAACATCTCTGTTTCTTCTGGTTATACAGAAGAGGATTATAATCTTGGTTTAATCTTTCTTTCCATATATTTTTAGTCATTTAGTAAACCCTTTGGTGGTGTCTTTTCATAATTTCTTCATAACTTTCTGCATCTCATTTGCTTTATGAACTTATCTGCTACAATTCCCGCTACCCGTTAGGCTCTGGTTCAGAAAGGGGTGACAAGTGAAGTTTTATACCCTCCAGCTCTTGATGGCCACCTTTTGACTCGTCGGGTTTTTTCTCTTAGTAAGATATTTGTATCCTCTACAGCCCAATAGTGGGGAGCATATGAAGAATGAAAGGTTAAAGTAAATAATTTTTTAGTTTATAAAACAGAAAACACTCTCATTTTAAAATTACTGGTAAGGAGTATAAATCACTTTTCCAGTCAGCTAAGTGTTAGTACATCAGAGCAGTGTTACACCACCATTTTTCATCCAAAAGTAGATTTTTCATCCAAAATGCATCATTGCTGGCATTTTTTATTACAGATCCTGGCCCCAGATAAGAACACTAGAGAGTTGCCTTGCCTTTTGGTCTCTTACATAATTCCACACCCAGCCAAAATCTGAAAGTCCCCATAATAAGTCCCAATAGAAAAAGGCATCTACTGACACTAACTTTTCTGTGTGGTTCTGATTTAAAAGAATCTACATTTAGTGCAAAATGTTCTCACTATTCTTTTTTTCTTGTTGGGTCACAGTGTCAGCTACTCCAAAGTAAAAAGGAAAAAAGATTTTTTAGAACAGTGACAATATGTGGTTTCTTCTCTCAGTGCTAGATGCAATGTCACCACTGAAATATTATCAGTAGTATTTGAAGTTGTTGTTTTTTTCTAGGCACTCTTTGGGGAGAAACAAAAGGAAGAGGAAATTATAAAAATGAAAGATGAAATGTCTCAACTTGCAGAAGATGCTACTGCAAGAATCAGAAAAGCAGTAAGTTACGATGTTTAGAAAGAATGGGAAGATTTTTTGGTTTTCTAAAAGCTGTTGATGGTGCATGCATGAGCAGTTTATTTACAAGTGTTTAAATAATACAGGTAGCAAGGCAGCATACTGGCAATACGGTACTCTTCAGCTTTGTTATCTAGACATATATTCTTCTGAAGTAAATGATGCTCTTAAATCACTTAAGAACAAAAAGTGTTGATGCCGGTATAGAGAAGGCTGCACTGTGAAGATGTAAAGAATGGCACTTTGATTTCAGAGACTGTATTCAGTAGCATGTCAACAGACCGAGTGTTGTATCGATATCAAGGCATTTAGTTTACGATAAACGGCCTCATCTTGGAAGTTGCTGATGGAAGCTTATCATGTACATTCAGATTATAGGACCTGTTGTAAGTTATACTACAGGTTTTTTGGCATCTCAGTACCTAAGAATATTTCTCTGTTCAGGCACATAAGACTCTTCTGTCAAGTACAGCTAACAATCAAAAGGCTCGATATCACAGCACACTTAGAAACCAGAATTTGGTAGAGAAATGACTAAAAAAAATGCTGTCGTCTCCTTATGATTTTTGTTATTGTTGTTACAAGCAAATAAAATATGGAAGTTCTTCTGATAGAAGACTAGTCACAAAATTAATTTTCTCCATGTTGTGTCCCATCAGCAGTTAAAATGCAGAGCAATCTACCTGAAGGGTCTCAGTAATTATCTGCATGTCAAAGAGAAGTGCTTTATTTTAAGACAAACTCAAGAGGAGATAAAGGCTTGTTACAGGCACGTGTTGGCAATGTCTTTTGTTGCAAGTGGACAACAGTCTAAATCGGTTATCTTGTTTGTGAGGTTTCTGTGGTGTAATTGATTTAGCCTCCTTTCACTTTCTTCACTATAACACAATGTGTGTACGTACTGTATAGGTATGAAAGTATTGTTTTTCTTTCCAATCCTTTCATTTTGAGAGGTTTCAGGAACATACTGCCTAAATTTTCAGAGCCTTTAAAATGAGGATAGAGATGATTTGTGCCTTCTCTTTGGTGGTTACCTGAAAGTAATCCACAGAAATTGCGTAGATGATTTAAAACTGCTGTATGTCATACATGGTTTGGAGAAGGTACAAGAGCTAAAGAGCAACTAGGACAACCACTCTAGTTGTGACAATGATTTACTAATCAGAATTCAGAAATTTAGAAATGTCCTCTTTCTTATCTAAAATTATCTCAGTAAAAGTGAATCTTTCCAAAAGCATAAAAAGTAAAAGTTTAAACTTTGAGTTGTCACATTTCTCCGGTTATTAACAAATACTTCCTTTGTTATGTGATCTGAAAATACCTGTCACACAAACTGCAAATATCTTGCACATAATGGACAGCAGCTTTCCTGGTAGTCTTATTATTCTTTTTGTAAGGCCTTGTTGTGATGTCTTCCTTTCTGCTTATTTCATAAACATCTTCAGTCAAATAGGATGGATTGATAATAAACATTCTTTCTAACATTTCTTTAGTAAGATTTATCAGTTATTGCAGTCCCATATATTTTCATATTCATATAGATGCACCACATATGGACAATATATATATTAAAAGAGCATAGAAAAATAGTTCACGGGATAAATTTTTTAGTTTTACTTTGTTTTTGATCACAGGTAGACTCTGCAAAGAAGCAGTATAGTGTGCAGGTTTCTCGACTCACAGAAGAACTTTCAGCTCTTCAGATGGTATGGTGTTGACTGATGAAAGTTTTTTCAATAGCAAAACATTTGAGACTTCTAATTTTTGTTTATCAAGTAAAATACAATAATCAGGTAAAAGTCAGTCAAGTAAAATATGATTAATGGGTAATTGTCCAGGACTATGCTTTACTACTGCATAGCACTTTACATTCTGCACGTCTCCAGGCACCGATGCAACATACGCTGTCTTTCATGTTACTTGACAAAAGCCACTGTGTGCAGAGTCTTAACAGTCAGTGCAGATATTCACATTTAGGTGTAAAGGATATTTGCTTTGAAAATTAATTTTTAATGTGCAGATTTGCCTTATGAGTATACAATCATATCTTACATTTCCTGAGAATCTTGCCTGGCTCTGCATGAAATCATACAGTTCTGCAAATTCAAGCATTTCTTTGTGTAAGTTTGTTCCGTCAAGTTACACATATTCTTACCATAGTTCACAAATATTTTGACAGTGAGATTCTATGCTCTACAAAACATTTCCCATATGATGGCTTTTCTTAAGTACCCCTGTTTCTTTCAGGGATAAATAAAGCATGGAAAGTTGAGTATTGCGTATCTGTAGTTGAGTATGTAGAAATGAAGTATGTAAAAGTTGATCAAGTATGATAGAGAAAGCTGGTTCATCACAATGGTCATATGAACCAGGAACTTGTACCTATTTATGGATTAAATTTATTAAAATCGTTTTTAAGAGGCTTCATTTTACATATCTTAGTCTGTACAGTGAATGAGACTGATCCTATAGAGAAAATAATGAGCAGGTAAATATAATCAAAAGCGTACATACCATCAGCAAGAATTACATTTGCAATAACTGGTTTTTGGCTTTGGCACTTCTTGAATTTATATTTTGACTTTATTTATTATTAGAATCATTTTAAAATTACTTGTTTAAATAGGAATGTGGAGAAAAACAGTGTCAAATTGAACGAGCCATTAGAGAAAAGAGAGCAGTGGAAGAAGAACTTGAAAAGGTAAGGCATGCATTTTTACATCATGTTTAAGATCTCTTTTGCAGAAGGAAAAGATACTGATTTTTTCCATTTCTCATGGGGTTTTGGTTCCCTTAAATTTCTTTTATTTTTCGAGTAGATTTTCTTAACTGTAAATTTTCATGCAATTATTTTAATGTGGGGTTGTGAATTTTTTAATCCAGAAAGTGTTTTAAAGCTGTAATACTAAAGAAAAAGAAGGTTCTTTGAAAAGTGTAAAAAGTAAAAGGAGAGATGTTTGGCATAATCCAAAAGAATATTGATACATGTTCTAGTTAAACTTAAGCTCAACTGCAGAAAACTAAATGAATGCCAGATCTTTGAAAACTTTTTTCCAAGTAGCAGCAACGATAGAAATTCAGCTTTGTTTTAAATCACTGGAAAATAGTACAAAATGAGAAGGAGTAAGTAGCCTCCGTGTCAGTACTACACTGCCAATCACCAATGCAGGGTAAAGATGATCTTCCATGTAAGTTTATTCTTCAGATGTACAGGGCAGAGAGAGGACACGAACCTGAGGATAGAAAACTGGAGCAACTGCATCAGAAATACTTACTTGCAGAAACAACAAAAAGTGACCTTCAGCTAAGTCTACAGACAACACAAAATAAACTGAAACAACTGGAAATGAAGTAAGTAGGGGATGTTACAGAAATTATGATGGAAAAAAATAGAAATTATTTCTGACTATTTAAATTGGAATAAGTGGTAGGTTTTCATAGAATCATAGAATAATAGAATAGCCTTGGTTGGAAGAGACCTCTAAGATGATCAAGTCCAACCAATAACTTAACACTGCCATTGTCACATATTTTTAACCACTAGAAGGAATAGTATCAAGATACCATAATTCTGAAGTAAGGGCAAACACTATAAAAGAATTAAAGGGCATAATGCACTATAGAATGAAAGAATTTTTACAAAACCAGAAATGCAAGCAGTTGTTGGACAAAACCAAACAAACAAACAAAAAAAAGAGATGAAAACAGGAGTATATTATTTGGAATCTTACTGCATTTTTAAATACTGTTTGTAGGAAATTCATCTATGGTGTGGTATCTCCTAGTGCACGCAGAACACAACGGTTACATATCATACTGAATGTCAGGTCTGTGTTCAGAGCTAATAGACATTCCTGCAGTTCCAATACTACAGTGGTAAAAAGTACAATATGGTACACGTGTTTAGACCAGGCTGTTGTTTTCAGCATGAAAAATAAGGGATTCTCTAGAAGCTTCAGTCATTTCTGTGCTCTGATGATCATAAATTCTGTCATTTCACCAGAGCAGTCGTCAGTTGGGCATCTGAAAATGTTATAAAAATGAAAAACTTCCGTTTCATATTGTCATTCTATTGAGATTGCTACAATATTAGATTGGTTTTATTAATTCCATCATCTTGATAAAATTCTTTGCTGCCTTCTGCGTGGTTCTAGCTGTCAAGCCCATGAAACATGCCGAGCTGATAGAAAATTTCAGGAAGAAACAGCAGAACAGCTGTACTGGGTCAGACCAAAGGTCTGTCCCAATAGATTTTTTTTTCCTCAAGTGAGGTAATTGCTCAGCTCTTGAGTTCCAACAAGACTTTTCTTCTCTTTTAGGTCTGAGGAAGAGAAATCTCGTTGCCAGGAGTTTATCTCTAAATTGCAAAGCCTTCTGGATTCAGAAAGAGAAAAGAGTGCCTTTGTCAGTGAACAAAGGCTAAAACTTCAGCAAGAGAATGAACAACTGAAGAAAGAAATGGAGGGCTTCAGGAAACTAGCCGTAGAGGCTCAACAAAAAGCTAAAATAAAGGTATGCTTTATATGTTATTTTTATTTTAATGTAAGACTGATACTTGCTTAATAAGACAACAGTTCTAAGAGAAAATCATTGAAAGTTTAAATGAAGGTTGAAAGTTTCAATGGTGCTTCCTGGTTTCTGCTTAAAAGTAATTTTGTTGTAGCATTGTGTGTCCTCAGAATCTATTGGGTAACTAAGTCTCTGCTAGTTAAGTTGTATTTTAATATGTATTTAATTCTGCTTGATAAGAAGATTTCAAATGTTCTTTGCTTTTTATGAGATGAATAGATTAAATAATAACATATTTTCCTTCAAGTGATTTAACTTATTCCAATTCCAGATCTTTGTTTATCTGCTGTCTGTAATGTGTTAGGAATCTCTGTATGACTTTCAGTCCAGACTGTTTCATGACTTGTATGTCCACCAGGTTGTCAGAGCAGTGTGTAACTAATAAATAATTTAATAGTGTGGTTGTCAAACATTAGTTCTGTATTTTCCGCACAAAGAAATTTTTCTGTAAGAATAGTTGCAAATAAGGTAATTAGCTGAAAGATGGTTGTTCTTTTTGAACATGTTCCATTAAATGCAACTGGACAGACTGCAGGTGGGATAATGAAGTAATGGTAACCTCAGCGGATTCATGGTACCTTTGGCTTCTGGAAGGAGTAGCAGCTTTGATATTGATGTGCCTTTTAAACATATGAAGCTGGTACTTTCCTCTCTGCTCTTAACTCCAGGAGTGTAAAGATATTGAAAATGGATCAAAGTATCTGCACCAATGAAGAAGACTTCAGTAAGCAATTTTACAAGCTGTGAACAGGGACTGTCTCAAATCCAGTTTCCACTTTGCACCACAAGATAAAGGAAGCAGTCAAATTAAACAGGAAAGCTTTTCCAAGTCCATAACCATTTGGTCAAACGTAGTTTAAAAATAAAGGATCGGAATCTTGTAACAGATAGGTAGCAGTTATAAAACATACACCAGATCTTTGTCTGTTTCATTTTTAATCAGACAGGCTTCCATTACAGTCACAGATAAGATTGATTGCTTGCTTCCATTTTCCTCTGATGTTTTTAGGATTTTAGATGCAGTTAAAAAACTCCTAACCCATTTTAGCTAGGTGAAAAAGAAAGAACGTGTTTCTGTGGAGAAAACACAAGGGAGAAGGATAAAGATTATTTACAAAAATAAGCTTACACAGCTCATTATCCTTTTATTGTCAGTTGTACTGTTTGCTTAAATTGGCTTTGGGAACATGTATCTCTTTGAGCTTATAATTACAAGTTTAATTATTGTATGTTACATGCTTTCAACAAATGTTTATAAATTTAACTCAAGCATTGTTAAAATAAAACCTGAAAAGTAAAAAGTGAGAGACTTGAGTGTACCCTATTTGTATTTTTTCTAGATAAGCACAATGGAGCATGAGCATGCTGTGAAAGAACATGGATATGAAGCTCAACTTAAGGAAATGGAAGACATCAGTCACAAGTCTACTGCAGAGCTCAGACGTCTGCTAGTAGCTCAGCAGAAAGCAACAAATCGGTGGAAAGAAGAAACAAAAAGTCTTACTGAAACTACAGAAGCCAGGATGAGTAAGCTGAAGTAAGTGCACTTTTGTTCCTTTTCTGGAAGCTGTTACAGTTTTGGTTACTGTTTGGTGTATGGCAGTAGACCTGTGGTGAAAAACCATCCAGACTAGATCATAGACTGATACTGGGTGAGCAGGATCTATGAATTGAAGGCTCTGTTTGAAAGTCCTCTTGAGGCTAACACAGGAAATGGTATCACCAAGCCTTATAGTGGGGTCCAAGTGAGAGGCTGATGTTCACACAGCTTTCCTATATACATACACTTGTACATTTATGTGGTTTTGAGAGGATTAGTTAAGCTGTGAGCTTGTAAGGAAAACGTAGTATCTTCCTTAGAAACTCCATCTTGTCTTGACTAGGCAGCAAGGCTAGGAACTTAGATGAAGATATCAACGTAAGACTTTTGGATTTAAATAGAGAGCTCTCTGACTTCAGCAGCATACTGTGGTTATTTAATATATTTCGTGGACAATCCGAGACATTCCTTGGCACTTTGTTAAGTTACTGTTTGATGTATCAGATTCATGTAAATACGTAAGCAAATAGAGAGATCGTGTTGGTGATGTAGCAGAATTTTGGTTTTAATAATAATTATTACTCTTACAGCATAGTCCTTTATAAGTGGAGGTTTTTCAGGAAGTTATAAACCTCCTAACAAAGTCATATCCATGTATACTGGAGAGGTATTTTGCATAAAAGCATTTTATATTGCATTTCACTAAAAGTTGGCTGTTGGTGCAGCTCTCGTAAGCATCGAGTCAGTGTCCCATTTGTTAGTGCGGGTGTTTCCCATTCCTTCGCCTTAAATTCATGATCTGTTGCTTTTTTTCAGTTCTCTCCTAATTGCTTTCATTTTCCATGTGAAGGTGTCTGAAATATTTTGGCTTCTTTACTAATTTTCCAGCAGCAGCTGATAATTTTTCCGTATTTTGTGTTGCTCATATGTCACCTTTTAAGTCTGCAGTGTTTTGTTTGTGAGTTGTAATGCATATGCATAAAGGAAGCATTAAATAAGTACTTTTAAGAAATGAAGCAATATCAGTGAACATTAGGTGATTTTTAATTTTTAAAAAATTAAAGTTTGCAACCTGTAACAGTAGAGAGTGTGATTTTTAAAATAATACGAGAATTTAGTAAAGATCAGGTGAAACTGCTGATTAAATTGATACTTTCAGGCTTCACTGAAAATAATTCTGTGCTTTCTTGGACATTTGAGTCTCATTTCAAGTTAAAAACGTAATCATTGCCTATAAAACTGAACTTGGAATTAAAAAACAGTGCTGAATCAGTAGGCAGTGCATTGAATAGGTGCAGACTAAATTCCACCATTTTCTTCATAAATATACATCACAGTCTTCATTTATGAGAAGAGGTTTTTTCCCTCTAAGCTTCTTAAGATGCTGTACACTTTTAGAAGGATTTATTGGTAATAGACTTCACCTTCACCTTGCAAGAGGGCAAAGAAACAGTTTTGCTTAATGCACTTGTGCCAGAAGTCAATCTTGAAGGTAACTAAGAAGGTCAGTGCTTCTTGCAGCAAAGGTCATCGTTCCAAAGAAAAACATTGCTCTTGGCAGCATGAGTAACAACTCATGACTAGTGTTTATTCTCTTTATTCCTGCAAAACATCTAGTCTGGCAGACTATGAAACAAAGCTGCTCTGACTTTTGCTTGCATCCATTTTAGATGTACTTTGAGTTCTAATGACATTTACTGAAGTGAACTTCGACAACAAATATTTACAATTATAAAATAGTTATGCAAATGAATGATTGCTCTGAAATGCAGATAACCAGTGGTTAAGTATAAACCCTTACCAGTCTCCTTACCAGTGGCCAACACCAAGAGCACATTTTTGTTGAACATGATTCTGGTTGGACCAGGGATCAGAACAA
Source organism: Podargus strigoides (assembly GCA_028020825.1). NCBI lineage: Eukaryota > Metazoa > Chordata > Aves > Caprimulgiformes > Podargidae > Podargus > Podargus strigoides. The sequence continues at coordinate 70,228,382 of CM051621.1, forward strand.
GATTCACACCGGTAAACAGTGTCATATTCCATCCAATGACTGAATTATCCGCAGAATGCCCTTCAGTGGAGCAAATCTTGAAAACTGCAGATAGGAAAAAGGTAGATCTTGTAACTTGAAAACTTTAAAGGTTTCTCAACTTGGCTATGAATTTTTAGCAAGTGGATGATTGCTCAGTTAATGTACAATTTAGCCTGAGTAGGGGTAGTAATAGATATACACAAGTCTGTTCCCCTTTGGAAATATAAACTGAATCTAAAAGACAGTACATGAGAATTTATAAATGTTGGCTTAAATGATAAAGAAGATAAGTACTTTAGAAGTTGCTTCTATGTAACAAGGCATTTGAGGAGCTTTAAATATCTTAACTCGTTAATAAAAAAGTAATAAAACTTAATATTAATACATAGTATGAACAAATGGGTAAATTAATAACCTTAACCATCTGCCACTGTTGTCTAGTAGTAAGATATAACTTTTTGGGGGAAAAAAAATCAAAAATATTTGTTGTAACATAAGCCCATTATATTTGAACCACTATACTAAGTCTTCTTTTAATATTCATTTGAATTGTCAGTACTTAGAAAAAGGGAATCAATCCTTGCCATATTGTTTCTAAATTTAAATACTTTGCTTAGCTGAAGTCATCTGATTGCAGCTATTTTGGGTGTTGTCGTTCCAGTTCCTGCTTCTGAAACACTTGTGTGTCATAGTTAAGAGTCCCTGACTCATCGGTAGCCATTGGTGGGTTTTGGAGTTCTCAGTTTTACCTTTTCTATAATTGAAAAGAATCTGCCCCTGAAGAATGACCTGTTTTGGTGCCTGTGTATGAAGGGTTGGCCAGGACTGCCTTCTCCTTCTCCCTACATCCTGTGCAGTCCATTGAGTGATTTGCACAGCATCTTGAGATGAAGAAGTTTCCTCTGTTTCTAAAACATTATTCTTGGCTGCACATTCTGCAATGTTTGGCAGCCATAGCTGCTTATTTTAAGATGTTCATTAAAGAAAAAAATTAACAGGATGAGAGACAGCTGCAGGTACTGGCAGTATACAAAATTCATAATTGCTAAGAGTAACTGAAGCATATTATAGTATAATTCAACTGAAAAAACAGCTGGCACATGCTATATTTGTCATATGAGAGCTTTGCAGAACATACCAGCTACAGCTGGCAGATTTATCACCCGTCTGCCAAAATGCTCAAAGCTCACCTTTTGTTTCCTCCTCACTTAACAAAGACACTATGGATTAGGTACTGATTTGATTATTCAGCAGTTAGGGGTTACTGCTAAATTTTAATATTCAAATCCCTTAATGTGTGTTTGGGGGAGGGTTAACAATCAGAATTAATCAACTGTCTAGCTCAGTAGCCATCACGTTTCCTTCTGCTTACAAGGTTAAACTGTTTTCTTTAAACACATGTTCAGTGTGATCTAATTATAAAAATCATTTCTCAATATACAGCTATGTATCATCATGTAAACTTTGTGTATGGCCTGTGCTGCTAAGCATGTTAATTTCACACCTCAGTACAAGTATAGGAGACATTGTTTTCAGTAACTAAGAATTGTTAATTTAGAAAATTAATCTATTTGGATAGTCTTTTAAGATGAGGTAACAGTAAAGATGGTTTGTCAAAATTTATGAATTTCTGTATTTTCAAAGCCTTTTTTTATGAGCATAGTTGAACATAAGCAGTCTGCACACTGTGAGGAGTAGGGTTTGAATAGTTTTCTAGGGAGTTTATTTTGAAAGGGTGTGTATGAAAAGATACAACAGGAATTGTATAAAATTTCTATTTTTCTTAAAAAACAGTGGATAAAACCTGAACTTTCAAAAAAACAGCTGTTCATTAGGGCTCCTATATTAAAAATGCTTCATCTTGATGCTTGATTTTGATTACAGAGAAAAAATTGCAATAATAGTCTTAAGTATTAACATACTATCTTGATCCTGCAATTTTAATCCATCTTTAATTCTAATTTTATGTTAGAATGTTCACATGTGGTAACACAGGTATAATCTATGTATAATTTTAACTATTTAACATAACATAAATATCTGCCCACGTACTCTCATTTTTATATCGGCTAGTCAAGAGGTGTTGAACTGTTTTTACGATCTCTACCTGAGACTGGTTAAAGGGTGGGTTGAGAACAAGGCAGTGGAAACTACCAGCCAGGCATACTCGCAACCTTATGTCAACAGATATATTTCAACCTTGTATTTCAAGTGCCGCATAGCAGTTTTCAGTCAAACTTTTATGAAATACTGAGTTTAAAAGCTTTTAAATTATTGTTGAGAACTAAATGCCATCATTAATATAGCAGAGACTTTTCAAGATGGAAGTCTGAGGTGAAAGTATCTTCTACATTGCCTCCATTCCCCCAGAAAGAATAAAGGCTTTACCTTCTTGTACAGTGCACGTAGTTTCAGTAATAGGCAGAGCACCAAAAGGTTAGGGTATCGCCTTTCTGAGCGCTGTCAACGTGCCACATATTCATGAAGGTGATTGCATTTCAGCATACTTTCAACCTGGGAAAGGAAGGTAAAGTGGGAATAGATTTGAAAATTCTTCTTCACAAATATGTCTGAACTTCAACATACGAGTTGAAACTGGTGGCAAGAATCTTGATCACACCATTTTTTAGAGCAGCCCATTTAGTTTTGCAGCTTCCTCTGACTAAAATTACCAAAGTTCAGATTTTTCTGTCTTTGGTCATTCCTCTTCTTCAGTGGCTTGTGATGTTTCCTTTGAGCACCAATTCAAAGATGTCTACTGGAACCCAAGTATTTTTTGTCCTCAATACTATTTAAATTCAAGATCACTAAAACTCATTCAGCATGACATTTAAAAGACCACTTTGAAGAAGGTGGCATTTGCCTTTTCCTCATAAAGTGTTACACTGTTGCCTGTCTCCAGAGTACAGAATGATTTGGTTTTAGGTACTTCAAAGCACCTTCAAAAATGTCCACATTGAAGTCTGGTTATGAGACACTAATTAGAATGTTAATCTAAGTATTGAATGCACTGTGCTAATGCAGTTTATATTTATAGCATATTTGATAACGTGCCTGCAAAATAAGATTCAATGAACAGGGAAAAAAACCCTGTCAAATGCTCTCAACAAAGTCCTGTTCATTTGAACATACATCTGATTCCACTGCCATTATAGTTTTGAATACACATCATGAAGTGCTACCTGTGTCGTGCTTTCGAAAACAATGTTTTAAGAGCAACACTGTAATTAAAAATATGCCATAAGCCCCTAAATGCAAGAAAGTATTTATGAAATCATATTCCGGTAACTGATGTATTACTGTGTGTTAATCAGAATCTTTTCTTCTGAGTAATAGAAGTGAGCTGAGTCAACAAAAACTTCGTAACCAAGAGCTCATTTCTCAGCTGGAAATGGCAAATGAAAAGGTAACTGAGGTAAGATAATGACTGATATGACAGCTACTTTCAGTTACAACCTGATGCATGCACACTAGGATCTTAAAAGAAACCTATTTAGGTGATGAATGGGGCTGGTTTAGAAAAAAAATGAAGGATTTTTGGCAGCAGCAGTCATAAGTGGAAAACCCCACTGTTTCTGCTGACTGACATGTTCAGATGGCAGGAAGACAAATTAACTTTACTCTCAAATTACAAAAAAAGGTAAAGGAAAGATCATCTTTCAAGGTTACTAGTCTAGCAATTTTAGACAATTCAGGAAATGTTTGTGAAGTCACTTATGCCTATGTATGCACACATACCTCTGAAAAAGAAAACGGGCATTGTCTTATGGATAACGTAGCATATGCAGAGATATCAAATTCTCAGCATACTGTGTATACAGTAGAATTAACACTGTATGTGCATATATGCATATAGATAAAAGCATTATCCATTAAAGACTAAGGGCAGGATTGTTTTGGAATGTGCATTGTTGAATAATTAATGGTCACTTTAGAAAACAGCTATCCTGTCAGCCTCATAAATTTGGGATAATATCCAGTTCCATCTAGGATAAGTCCTGTGTTGTTTTTTGTAGTGCTGTATTATTTAGCAGAGAAAAATGGGACTGGTGCAAGAACAGATTTCTGTAAGTTAAGGATGGTTAAGGAAGACTTTTTGCATACCCTTTGATGAAGAGAGCAGAAGAAATCTGTAGCAATTTTATGATCTCATTTGTATTACCTATTGTATTTTTCTTCCCTTTGAGTATAGCTAAAACATTTAGCTTGTCAGGTTGTGTAAATTAAATTACCTGGATTAAAAGGTCAGCTTGTATGCATCCTACTGCAAGATGGTGAAATGAGTAAAACTTCCTCTGCAGATTACTCTGATTGGATAAGTCATATGATGCCGTATTTGAGCTGGAAATTCTCTGTAATGTGTCAGCAGTATGTCTTCAGTTGTATTGTAAGTTGTAAACAGTTCTGCTTCTTAAGTTCCTCTTGTTTTAAGCTTTTTCACTACAGCAGTGTGGATCCAGGAAAAAAAAACTTTGCATTTGTAATGAGAGATTTCTTTTACACAGGATGAAAAATTAATGGTGGAATACCGAGAATACATCAATAGGCTTCAACGGCGACTAAGCCAGGCAGAACAGAGGGCAGCTACAGCATCTCAAAAGGTACAAAACTAACAAAAAATATGTTATCTAAGCACATTAAAAAAAATCCCATTGAATATTACAAAAATACTCAGTGTCATTCCTGAGGCAGAGATGATCATTTATGTGCATTATTATTAATAAAAGTTGTACTGGGTCTGGCTGAGCCAGAATTGATTTTCCCCTACAGCAGCCCTCATGGTGCTGTGTTTTATGTTGGGAGCTAGAAGGGTGTTGATAACACACTGGTGGTGTGGCTACTGCTGAGCAGTGCTTACACAGCACCAAGGCTCTTTCCAACACTTCCCCTCAGTGGGATGGGGTGGGCAGGATCTTGGGAGGAGACACAACCAGGACAGCTGACCCCAACTGACCACAGGGATATTCCACACCATATGACGTCTGCTCAAGTATAAAGCTGGGAAAAAGGAGGAAGGGGGTGGGGTCACCCTTGGTCCTCCGAGGCAACCGCTGCACATATCGAAGCCCTGCTTCCTGAGAAGGCCCCACATCACCTGCTAATGGGAAGCAGAGAATAAATCTGTTTTCGTTTTTTTGCTTCTGTGCGCAGACCTTGCTTTGCTTTGCTTACATTAAAACTGCCCACAAGGGTTGTTTTTTTCTATCTTATTTTCTTTCCCCCTTTTTGCCCTGCTGAGAGAAGGGCAGGGGAAAGTGATAGAGTGACTTGGTGGGTACCTGGCATTTAGCCAAGGTCAAACCACCACAAAAGTTTAACAAGAAGCTTGTGTTTTGGATGCATCATCACAAAACTGATGCATATTCTGTCCTTCTGACAGGATGCTTAAGTGACAGTATAATTTGTTTACGGAAACAAATTTGATGCAAATTAAACTTGTGTGGTTCAGAATGCGTGAATGAAGGTGTATGATCATTTCCATCTTCAGAAATGACAGCAAGTTAACAAAGAGGAAAAAAACCTCCGTAAATAACTGCGGCTCCTATTTACATAAAGCAGGCTTTTTTTAGCTTGGTGTCCCCTACTGCAGCAGTCACAAATGAAGGCTTCACGTGATGAAGAGCAAATGTGCTGATTCCTACACCGATCTCCTGGGGAGTCTGATTTAAAACAAAGCATGTCTTGAGTTGATGGCTAGAGAACTGCCTTTATAAAAACTGCTAGGCAGCGTAGCTGTTTCATGGGAATTCTGTGGGTTTTTCCCTGGTCTAATCCATTATGTGATTGTGCAAAGAGCATGGGGAAATGGTATGCAGCGGTTGCAGGACCGAATTTATAGCGTCAACCTGTTCAGCGTTCATCGAATTGCAACCTTGAGTACCTTCTGCCATGTCACGTGTTGTTAACTTCTTGTCTGTCCACCTGCATTTTCAGTAGTGGCCACCAGTAGCTGTAGAGAAGTACACCCCACCACCATCATCAGTTCCGTGTAACAGACGCGATAAGTCCTGCGATTTCAAAAATACTGAAAACTGTGCAGACAGAATAGGAAATACTTTTTTTTTTCCAGGCTGAGAAGGGAAGGAAGGGCTGGTGTATGCATCACACAACCACCGTAAATATATCTAGTACATGTTTCAGTGATTCTGAAAGCTTCAGACAAGGCATGTCCATCAGAGCCATTTATATACCTAAGACCTCTTGTGCACCACAGGGATCACTTAGTGAGCTGAACTGTTACTGCCTTATTTTTCCAGTTCTCTTACAACTCTGTTCCAGCTTTGAGCAGTACTATTCAATATTTCTAGACAGTAGGGATATTGGGAGGAAAGGTTTTCTTCTTTTCAGAGAGAGAGACTTAAGGCTTTAATTAGCTAAACCTTGTGCTACCTATAATTCTGCACTTTCTCTGCTAGACAGTAGGTGGGGTTTTTTTCCCCATCCAGCATTCTTTCTTCCATTCGATTCAAGCTATACATCTTGAAGCAAATTCCACGAGGGGTTTATACACTGGGTTCACTTACTTGCCAAGCAGATTTGTTATTCAAGTTGGTCTCCTGTTAAGTAAAGGTGGTCTTTCTGCCTCCCTAACTTTTACAGTGATTTAGGAGACTCATTTGCAAATTACAGCTTTTTAATGTGGGTGATCCCATGTGAGTTGCAGAGATGAAATGTTTGCTTGATCTAAATTGTCCAGTGAGGACAAATGGCTTTCCCCCACCCAACAGCAGTGAATAAATGGCATAGCTGCCAAGCTATCATAACAGAAGTTGTGCTTCCTGGCTGTAAATACTCTCTGTCATGACAAGGTCTACCCAGGTGGTGAAGGTCTGTTATGAAAGAGTGATGTATTTTTTTTTTTACCTCCTGTTTATTATGTGGATCTGTTCAGCTCTAATACTTCTGAGGTACTGTCTTCCCTTTGAAAACATGGTCACGTCACCTTTCAAGGGAGTAAATTCCTGGCCTCAGTGCCCATATAGGAAGAGGTCTTGCTGTTCCTGAAAACATCGATAATTAAGCAGTCTCCCTCTCAAAGGTAACAAAAAGATTTGATAAAACGTTTAGCAGCTAAGTTGTTGTCCAGATCTTATTGCCAGTCTTCAGAACCGCCTTGCCCTCTTCAGGCTTGGCAGAGGTTACTGCTGCCAGCTCTCAGGCATGGCTTTTTTTGTAGGGACTTAACTTCTGTGCCAAGCCTCTTCCTCTTTTCCCTCCCAAAAAAGTAATATGTACCAGCCCTGTTCCCGCTGCAGGCTGGAAAAAGAGGTCTCCAGGGGTACTGCTACAAGAATGTCCACTCCTCTGAATCTGAAGAAACAAGGTGTTTATTCTCTTCTAGCTCTCAGAAGACTAAATGTTCATGTGTGCTTCCTCAGATTGGGAATGGTAACTCTTCTCTGCATTCTGAATCTGTAGGTTGAGGGCTTCTTTCTGACTTGACTTAATTGTGTGTTCTTATTACATTATCCATCTTATTTGTAAAATTAAATCGAGTATAGGCTTGAGTTGGACTGTTAGGGAGTCTAGGAATTATTTTTGTTGTGGTTAGTCCAATATCTATAAATCTTTGCTTTATACTAAATAATAGTAATTCAGTAAGAAACATAAAAAATACGGGATAATGTCTGCACAGGTTTAAAATGTGTGTATTGTATGTACACATCTTTAAAGTGTACTCCTGCTACCTCATCTTTCACCATCTTGAATTCTTTGGGATCTGAAATAAGACAAAAGCAGGAGCCATCTGTAGAGTGCACTGTAAATTCTACTGTTTACCCCAAATTCCCACGTATCTGTGCTTGTTTCCTCTCCTTTATGACACCTTCTGTATTGAAGTTCTACTGATACTTTGATCTTATAAAAATTATAGAAGAAACTATCTGCTTGTTTTTAATTACAGCTCAGCCTGGTAGCTACACAGAAGAAAAAAGCTGCTTCCCTGAAGGATTTGGACAGTATCTGAACACATATACTGTTCATTCACACCACACTGAAGCTAAGAAGATTGCTGGAGAAACTTCATATTGGAGCACTGATGTCGAATGCATAGCAAGGCCTGTAAAACTTAGATAAACATTTTCTGTTTTATTCAGGTAAGAAGAGGGGTGGACGAAGATTCTGTATCTGTATGCATAGTAAAGACTGGAAGAACACTGCAAAATGCTGTAATTAAAGTCCTTTAATGTAGCAGATGAAACAATCTGATACAGTGCTGTGGCATATTGGTCTTTTTTGGTCTAAAAAAAACACCAGCTCCAGCTATGACAAGATTGTGTACAAGGAATAGATAACATTATATTGAAATTCATGAACAGCTTTGTTCATACACAGTCAATACCTTTTTCTTTGTAGTGCAGGAAGTTGGGAACATGTTTAAGATCTTTTATGACTTGTAATAAGACACTGATTACATCACGAATGTCAAATAGTTGCTGGTTTTATGGTAGGTGTTACTGCTGCAAAATGCCTCCGTTGCCTTCCCGTTTTAAGAATTCGGTTCAGTTTGTACTGATGCCCCTGACAAACGAAATAAAACTCTGCTCTGGCTGTTCACACAGCCCGTTTCTAAGGACCGTAATCTTTGTTCAGTTGTGCTTTTTTTTCCTGATTACTGTTTTACAATTGTTCCTTGCTTTTCTGTTGATCTGCTCTCTTGGTTTACACGTCTGGGAACTTCAGTTCTCTATTACTTTGGTTTGCACAAAGCTGATGCAATCATCCAGCTTTTATGCGTTTTGAAATAGTGTGTTTGAATTCTACAGATGCCAGTATGTGGGAATGCTCTTGCATATATGTTTTTCTTTGATAGCTGAGAAACTTCATATATATCATTCTAAAAATAGAACTGAACTCTGTTTTCTCTTCCAGCATATAGTATAAAGATTTGTTAGGCATAAAATGATTTTGAAATTCTCCCATCTTGGACTTAAGTGATGTAATTTCTTGTCCTTCCTCTTAAAAAAGAGTGTAATTCTGGTTTGTAACTTCTAATTCAGTTGCTGGATAATGCTTACCCAATGTTTGATGAAAACTGTTGTTTTGGACTGGCAAACCCACACACCATTTGCATTTGAGAGGCCAGATGTGGGCTGATGACCACATGGAAGTAAGAGTTTGTGTCACCTCTGGAAAACCTGGCTGTTCAGGTAAAGCCTGCAGAATGGATGGAACCTCAAGAAAAATTTTGCTTACTGCGGAGGAAGTTACTGTTTCTTACAGTTGTACAGATTTCTTTACTAGTGCTGTCTCATTTTTATATATGCCTGTATCCACTGCAATCTCTAATTTAGCTAAAAGACTTCAAAGGTATTTTCAAAGCAACATGGATTCATTGTCCAGAAGCTCCAAACATCTATTGCAGTGTGATTTTCATCAGTTAACTGTGCATCTGATACAGAGGGAGGTAAGTACAAGCACCTTATTTTCATTTGCATAAGGCACATGTGAGATGATGACAGACCACCTGGAAGATTTTGGGTGAGCTATTAGTTCCATTCACACCTTCTAGAGAGGCTGTAGCTGTGAAGTAAAACCTGGCTGGAAAGGGCAGGTAATTGTAAGGTTCTGAGCAACGGTATTAGTGTATTTGTTCCTTGAGGCACAGAAGGGTACCTGCTTGGTTCCCTTTTAATTACAGGTATATTCATTTCAGCTTGTGGTATAGCTCTTGTGCAATGGTTGTTTGCCAGAAATCTGAATGGCAGTGATGACATGAGCACCTAACAGTAAATTTAAGGGGTGGCAGAGCCATTATGGCGACAACACAGGAAAGAAAAAGATTTCCCTCCTCTGAGCAGCTAACATCTGTCTGAACTATAAAAGGGAATGGGGTCAAGATTAGGCTCATCATCCTACCACCACCTCTTTTCATTTCTGTTTTTTGTCGAGACAAGGCTGCCGACACTTTGCTCACAAGTTGGACTTTCAGAGGAAAGGCACTTGCTGAGGCAATTAAAATTTGAGGCTTGCTGGTTAGATGAGTTTCACTCTTTCCCTCATGACACTAGATTGTTTCATGGAATTGAGCAGCAGGCTTTTCCATCTTCTCTCTTGGTTCTTTTACATTTATTTCTATGTATTTCTTGTCACTTTTCCATTGAGAAGTTTTTGTTTCCCCTTTCTTTTCCACCCAACACCAGTTTTTGAGTGTTTTAAAGCCTCCCTAGTGTGGTATTAATGCTTCCCATTGAGTAAAACTTTGTTCTTGACTATGTTTATGGAGGAAAAGTTTCTGTTCTAGGAGGTGAATAGTTACTTTCATTCAACAGGTGAACGAAACTGACTGAAGGTAGTACAAGTTTCATTTTGGGTCTTCCCAAGAGCCCTATACCTTCCTGCAATAGGCCAGATCTTGAAAGATCACTGCATACGGGAAGCTTTTTCATAGTCTATTTTAGTGGTGAGCAGGCTGTGCTCAGCTCTAACCCCATCACTCAGGTAACCCCAGCAGTACAGTGCCTTCAGGATCTACACAGCAGCTGCAAGAACCTCTTTCAGACTTTTACTCACACCTTAAAGAGCTTGTGTGAGTAACTCCTAGGAGGGCTATCCTTTAATTTCATTCTCTAAAATATGTTTTTGAGGGGTGCCACTCACAGTTGCCCACAACATGAATGCATGTGACTGATACAAGTACAGATCTGAGAAAACTTATTTACCTATAGCTGTTTCATAAGACACACACCTTCAGAGTCTTGTCCTTTCCTTGCTCTGTTCAAAGTCAGTTCCATGTTTCTGCCATCTTGAGAAAAGGCCCTACTGTGCCTTTCATGCCTTGTCTCCTGGAGATCCTGCTACAGCAGCAAATGTTCTCTGTCAGCACTGCTTGTCTATAGGCAGTTCATGGTGTGCAGGTACATTCAGCATACTTATCTTGAAGATCTAAAGGTAAAAAAACTCATGTTCCTCTTCCAGTGGAACATGCATGAAAATTATGGACGTAGGAAGGACATCATGTATCAATGGCTTTATACTAGACAAGGGTAGAGTTAGGTTAGATGTAAGGAAAAAGTTTTTCAATATGAGGGTGGTAATCATTGGAACAGGTTGCCCAGGGAGGTAGTGGAGGCCCCATCCCTGGAGACATTCAAGGTCAGACTTGATGGGGCTCTGAGCAACCTGATTGAGTAAAGATGTCCCTGCTCACTGCAGGGGGGTTGGACTAGATGACCCTTGAGGGTCCTTTCAAACCCAACACATTCTATGATTCTATGATTCATTCTATGATTTTATGATCAACAAATGTAAACTATTTGAGGTAAGCAACCACTCTTTGAGGATCTCAAGGAAAAAAGCATACAATTTTCTGTTGGATAGGCACAGCTGTCAGTAACAAGATCCTATACTATTTCTAAAAAACCCAAAATCTTTCTCTTGCAACCACAGTGTGCATTTGATCCATCTAATAATCCAAATTAAATGCTTATTTTAACCATGAAAGCAGTTCAGACCATTGCAGTGAAGTGTTTCTGTAAAAACCCAACCAAAATAACTAATGTAAATTCTAAAACACTGCTGGCAAGAATACTGCAAAAATGTACAGCATTTATTCACATACAGACAAAAAGGCACAATTCTACTGAATATTTTAACAAAAAATACAGCTGTCTTCAACTAGGTCTTTATAAATACTTCAAAAAAGGGAGAAAATAAATACAGGATTGGGCCATGTAATATAAAATAGTCATCTCTACATATACTTTTATTTCTATCTGTTTCTCTTCATGCACCTTTTTTAATTAATTTCAGCTGAATGGACACCAAAGCTAGGCACATAGTGAAAAATCTTCTGTACAAGGTTTTACAAATGTAATGACAATTTTCTCAAATTTCTGAAAGTCAGATTTATACACAACACGTATAACCCTTCATTTCAATTTGTGTGAGTGGATAACCTAACAAATGGCATTCCAGGGAACTTTACAGAAGTTCAACTAGCCTACAGTTTGACAGAATACACCAACTGTAATCAGAGATCTCTTTGTCAGTCTGCACAAGGAAAGGTAATGCTTAAAAACAGAAATCCAGCCAATGGTTCTATCCCAATAAAATACAGGGGTGGGTTTGTATTGTCACTGCTGTACTTACAACACCTCTTCTGCTGAGCGCTAAGCACGGGAGATAAAACTAACCTACAGAGCTGGTCATACTGCAGGCTTCTTACAGCTTTTTTGGTTTTGGTTCAGCTTAACTCGAAACATTAGAAAGCTTATTAACCTAAACGTGGGGGAGCAAAACAGATAAGGCATTAATTCTGCACAAGGTTAGCATTCATAATAGTGCAAATCAACAAGGTACCTCTTTCAAACTGGTGTGAGGTTCAATGTTTACTTAGAATCAAAATTTAGATTATTCCATCTATGGCTTGGCAAACAACTCCCTATTATATGGTCATGAGCTTCCTTACAGAAAATAACTGTGCCTGTCTGGAAAACATTGTACATCAAGTAGAACTTACCTGCGTTTACCTTTTGTCAGCTGTTGTTTGATCAAGTACTTTTTTTTTTAAACACATCCCAAGAATGACTGGGATTCAGATTCACCAGTGCCCTGTTTAACTTTCACCTCTAAGCCATGAAGTTAATGAACTTCTTGGGACCAGCAATGGTATTTTAAAAGTAAACTATATACTTACACAAAATTCCCCTTCCTCAAAAGGTTAAGACTTCTGAGTTTTAGAACAAATGATAGGGATGCATTCTGTTGAAATATTTAATTAAGTGATAACTTGCATAGCAAGATAGGGTATCAATAAGCCATTTTTTCTTTTTCTTTTTTTTTTTTTTTTTTTGATTGAATCTTCTGGAAGACTCAGTTATGGCAGAGTTCTGTACTTCAAATGTTTCCTGCTCAAGAAGCAAGGGTCTAACATTAAAAAGTAATGGAGGCTAGGAGTAGAAAAGTAGGGGGGGCAGGAAAGGGGGTTCTTTCTTTATGCCTGTCTATAACACATTGTTGCTTAAACTTTTTCACCAGTACATACCTGACTTACATCTACGCAGGATTCCAAAATTTACAGGCTCCTAACCCTCCACTGTCATATGTGCACTCTACTCGGTACAAAACAGTATCTTTATGATCTGTTAATATTATTGCTCATAGCTTACTAGTTATTGCCATTTGCAATTACTAAAAAAACAAGTACACAATTGGAATACAAGTTCCCTCTTCCATCAAATCTACTCCAGAATAGAACAAAATATTTTTTGTTCCATTTGACTGTAAAGAGCTAATCACAATTTATTGCCTTTCCATTTTATTCTATTTAAAAATATATATTCTCGTCCATTTTAAAGCAACCCTTTAGTGTCGTAAGCCTGGCTTTCCCAATACATACCATTAGTGCATACGTGGTGGGCTTTGGGAAATCCTACTGACTAGTGCCTTAGAAATTTTTTTCATGAATTGTCATGGTACTCCTCAAGGCAGGTGGCTGACTGAACGGTGACGGGTTACTCCCCAGGGTGCCGTAAGCCCCACGCCTGTCCCTCTTTCTCCCAATGGAGCCATCTGAGAGTTTCCTCTGGGCTCAGAGTCTTTCCAAGCTGTTGCACTGTAAGGCAGCTGCAGCCCTCACCTGTCCCTTCCTCCTTTTCTCCAGTATAATGTCATAAATCTGGTCATCCCATAGGTGTATTTACATGTAAACTCTGGAGCTTACGGAGGGTTCCGAGTGGCCATCTATGCTCGAACTGAATGCAACTGAAAACATTCTGCACAGAGAGGAGAAAGACCTGCCACTGTCCAAGGAAAGCAACCATTTGTAAATGGGGTTGAGCAGTGCCAGGATGGTTAAACAACCATCTTCTGTTCAATACACACTACTTAAGTTAAGAGCTTGTGCTTTTCCAGAAGGCAGAGGAAGGGAGTGAAATCTTATCAGTGCTTCTTAGCTAAAAGGGACGAATGCAGCCTACTATCCCCTACCCACCCTAGCCCCTTCTAAAAGGTTTTGTGAGGTGTTTCAGTGTTCCTCAAAAATCCTGTTTTAGTAGTGATGTCATGTCTCTGCTTTTTCAGGAAAGTTGCAAATAAAGGAGATTCAAACTTCTCACCGAATTGGGGGAGGAGGGCCAAAACCAACAGCTTTAAGTGCATGTAAACATGTTGATACAGCTCAGGAATAATGGGTTATCGATATGTCGGTCTGTAGCCATGTCTAAGAACTCTCCTCTCTCACACCAATAAATAATGTGGAGTTGGCTTGTAGGCAGTGACTCTACTGACCACGGTGCTGACACCATGTCCCTGTGTGCAGTCAGGATGCAAGGATGCTTCTCCTGATAATGTCCGTCCTTCTGCTGATAGTGCTGCTGGGACTGAGCCGCTGCTGCCTGCACTTCTTCTCGGCCACTTCAGTCTCGGAGTCACTCATTTCGGCATCAGGGATGTACCCGTCATTCTCGCTGTCGGGCTTTAGCTTGCTTTTTGCCCTGTCCTTCGGTGAAACTCTGCCCACGCCCAGGTAGGGGTAGCTGGAGTTCTGGCGGCAGGTCTCCTCCGGGCTCTCACCCTGCTGTTGCCTCTCCCCCTTCTTTGGAATTCGGAATCCGCCCCAGTTTTTCACTAGGCTCGTGGGCGTCGTAGGCACTTTAACTACTGTCTGATTAGAGTTTACTTTGACAAGACCCCCATTGCATTTAGGCACTATATCCCTCCGCGTGCCAGGTGCTGACCTACCACCGGAGTGGTTCACAGCCCTTTTATTTTCTGATTGCCTCTGAGAGAGTTCTGTGGGTCTCAGTGGTTTGTGATTGTGTTTAGAAGCCTTTTCCTTTAGGTCTGCCTTGATCACCTCACACTGTGGACGATTGTCTCTTCTTTTTCTGTGGTCTGGTATAACTATGCCATTCTTCTGCTGTGCTGATACAATCCGTGTTTCTGCAAAGGTCTTGTCAAAATTTAAAAAGCTACCTGGGACTGCACCGCCTTCCCTTTGGCCAGGCTGCCTCAGCAGGGATTTGCTGTCATGCCCAGAGCTGTTTCTTACTCTGTCTCTCTTGTGGGGTTTTTTCAGGGAGTGGCTTAGAGATGTGCCCATTTGCTTCCTGAAGAATGCAGAATGCCATTTCAAATCCTCTATCTTAGGGGCATCGGGGCCCAAAGATGGACTATTGAACAACACCGTGTTTTCCATTGAGGAGAATGAGGAAGGCACACCTACATGTAAACAATTTAAGTTAAAGTCAGGCAATTCCACATCTGGTTAAATACCACTTCTGAATGTACCTATTTTAACACTGTTCCTCCTGCCTGATATGTTCTTCAGCATAAAAAGGTGTGTGGTTGCCTCTCCAGCACCTTCACATCACGATTATGAGGCTGTGTTGTGGTTTCACAACATACTGCCATGAGTAGTTTTCTTTCCTGGAGGCATGCTGCATGTAATTACACCTGTAGCAAATATAAATCCTAGCACTGCTATATCCACTAAGACAGAGAGACTCCTCAGAGAGGGGGGGAATAGCAACCAGCAAGTGGGTCTGATTGATTCCATCTAAAATATGGTTTATTACTTACTGAATACTTTACAGATCATCTAATTAATGCAGTAACTTCGAAGTTACTTATCTTTCTGAGAAAAGACTACTGTCAATGAGATTAGGCAGAAAAAAAAATGTGTTGTTATAAAGCTAGAGTGCTACCTTTTCAAAATTCATGTCTTTAAACTGCCATCTTATGATGCAAAGAAGCACATACTAAACACTAATGCAGCAGCACTAATAAACCACAGACTGACTAGGTACCATATGGCACTTGAATGTAAGTCATGGTCTCTCTGTCATAAGAAGCTATTAAAGAGTAACTCCAGAAAGGGTCTGAAGCACAAAGCCATTCAGTGCCCCTTGGATAAGAACACAGACTCACCACTTTGTACAGCAATGTGCCCACCATTAGAGCTACACCTATTCTCATTTTTTTCTTCCAATCTGCTGATGCATGGTGGACTACACATGATTTTAATGAGAATAAACGAGGTCCTGTTTGTCCTTCAAAATTAGTCATTAGCCTGTAACCAAACCTTTCAATGTTTGTGCCTGTGGTCTTATGTGGAAAAGGTAACACCAAAGCCTACCTGAAACTCTTTCTTGTTCCAACTGCTTTGCGTAGATATTAAATATCTGTTCTTGAACTCTGCAAACAGATCTCTTGATTTTTTCCCTTCGGGTCACCATGTAAGTGAGATTACGCACCTAGAAGACATCAAGTTGATGAGTTTTACAGGAATTGTGTTTCTATAACATTGTCAATCTGTGCTTTGAATTAATTCAGTTTAATTACTATACACCATTTAAACAAGTTAGTAATTTATTTAAGTTTAACCTTTTTCAACAGACTTCTTAGAAAAGAGTCTTAAATACCATTTAATTGACAGGTTATTCCGTCAGATTTCAGATTTTGGAGGGCCACAGCACAGAACTAAGTTCTGTGAACACCTGAATCATATAGAGATACATACACACAGGAAATCTAGACAAATGCTGGAAATAGTTAAATATACTCAGTATTAAATAGCATAGCACCATTTGCTTCTTACTGACACACAACAGAAATTTATACTGAATTAATTAGCATGAAAACGTGGAGAGCTATTCACCAGTACCAGTCTGATGACCCTGCCACTGCAGTATGGTAGATCAAAATGAAGGCAGGCGAGTCTGTTTATGCTATAGCACAATGGAGGTAGCAGGGATTGGAAACAGGAACAAAATGACGATTTAATTTTGGTTCTCTCAGGTTTTTTCAGAAGAAAACTGCATTTCTGCTCATAAAATGTGACTCCTTAACCCAGGCTCCTCGTTCAGTTCCGTGCAGCTGCATACAGTATGGTGCCCTTTGGATTGCAACCTTGTAGGCTGATCTCACCACCATTAAGGAGAAGACATTTAACAAGTGTGACTGGTTTTGCTAAGATCCTGCTCTACTAAAGGCTTCCAGTCCCAGGAGAGCCAGTACATTAAGTAACTGTCCTTACTCTGTGGATTTGAATTAGAAGGGATTCATCTAGCCTAGCAGCCTTCCCGATAGAGTCCACAGCCTTTTGGTCTTCCCCTTGTCTGATCCGAGCCACGCAACAGATGTGTCATGTCCTCAAAAGTACCCATCTCATCAGGTGAACTGGATGACAAAATTTCAAAATCTGTTTCTAGATGGATGACACTGTCACTAATATCATTCATAATCAAGTCTACCCAACTTTATCTTGATGAGGAGAAACAAAAACAGAGGCCTCCTTTTTCATCCAAGTTATCTTGAAAGTACAATCAGAGGGAACGAGAGTAGTAAAATACTCAGAAATATTACTAGAATGATGTATCCTGTTTTGACATCACTTAAAAATGGAAAGGATACATACAGAATAATTTAAAATCCAGTAAACATAGTAACAAACTCATTTAGCTGAGCAAAGATTAAAAGACATCTTGAGCACACGCAACAAAACCAGAAGACACTAGGCAACAGCTATCTCACTGAGCTAGAGAAGGGTCATGGGCTGCAAGTTCAAACTCAAAAAAATACTGCTACAATTCATTAGAAGAGTAATTAGCCACCAGGATCCTTTACAAATGATGCAGTAGACACATGAGCACCTGCTGTCCTGATTTAAAAACTAGCTAATATTCTTGAATGCTGTCCTGATTTAAAAACTGGATACTATTCTTGAAGAGAGGCTCTGGTTCACCCACAGGTTACTGAGGCTGAGGCAGGACCTCCTGAGCCAGGTTCCATACGTAGCCTACACATGCCACATGCTATATGGACGTGAAAAACTCAAATAATTTCAGTACTCTTTCTGGCTTTAACACATCTTAAACTCTAGTAGTTAACCCAAAAAAAAACCCAAAAAAAAAAAAAACAAAAAGGAATGAATTCAGGTGATTACAGGATCAGATGTATGTAAGATAAAACACCAAACTGATCCTACTCAACTATGATTTAAACATTCAAAACATACGTGAGCAGAGTATCATATGCCTCCTAAGCCTATTACACAGATAGTCCAGTGAAATGTCACCCTACTATGCTGTGTCAATGGAAAACAGATCTGCTCCAAATCAAGGGAAGTTTTATAATCTTTTCCTTCTTGTGCACCAGATGAAAGGAGCAGAGAAAGCCCTTAAAGGCTAAAAAAGCTCCAGCTGGGAGTTGCAGTACAGTCCACAGCCATCAGTGTTAATCAGTAAAAAAGCCTAAGTGCAAATACAACAATCCAGTGACAAGCAGACTGGATACTACGAGCCAAGACCTACTGGCCCTGTGAACTAACCCTCTATTTGACAAGGGTAATTGGTGTAACCACTGTGCTCTGTACAGATTGAGCATTAACGATCTTTTCTGACAATACAGCTTGGAGTGAAGATGCAGCATGGGGTGCCTGCGTGCAAGGGCAGTAACTGAGAGTGTAGTTTGGCAGCCCAGCTAACGAAGGGCTTACCCGCTCCAGGTCCTGCCGGAGGTGTGTGAAGAGCTGCAGTCTTCTGAACAGAACATCCTGTTCCCGTTTGGCCAGATTGTCCTCTTCATCCTTCTTTGGGGTAATCAAAGGCTTATTGAAGTTGGCTTTTCTCTTCAGCTTCCAGTACTGGTAAAGGAATCCCACAGGCTCCTCGGGTAGCCGCAGCACTTTAGCCACTTCCAAAGACTCAACGAACGTGTAGAACTCATCCTCCAGCTGCTGCAGCTTTTGCTTGCGGAGGCTAACTCTGTGGGCCTCCTCCTGGTTTTGATCCATGCTGTGGAAAGGATCGATGTGAACAGGAAGAGAGCTGTCCTGAATCCCATTCCCATTCTCCTGGCCTGGGCTTTCATTGAAAGTCTCGTCATCTGCTTTCTTGGTGGAGCTGTGCTTGGGACAGTATGATTTAAATTTCACCTCATCGTTCTCTGCCAGTATGGTTTTCATCTCCAAGCCACGGTCAAACGCACAGGTGACGTGAAAGGCAGTTCTGCAGTTCTTCACTGAACACTACAGAAATTAAATTAAAATTAATCAAATATAAATTTAAGAAGCCACAATGCCTAAAACTATTCAAGCAGCCAAGACTGCTTTGGAAGAACAACCCCGTTACCGTGCTCTGCTTCTAAGCTGCATGTACTTTCTTGCTCTCTTTTAATTAGGTTTACGATTTAGTGCTTTCAGGCAAGCAACGATCAAGTGGCCCAGTGGGACAGGAGTGGTTAACCCCTCCCTAGCTCAATCATGCTATTCAATAACCAGCAAATCCACAAGAGGAGCGTTCTTACTGTCACCGGAGCCGCTTGCATAAGGCAGTGTTACACACAGGAAAATGTTCCCCCTTTGACTGTGCCAGCATGAGAGAGCAGAAAAAACATCTCAGTGGCTCCAGGCCAGTCTGATACTTTTAATTAAGTCTTTCCCAGCACCTGGACCCATGCTACCCAAAAGGCCTCAACCTCAGGGAATTTTTTTTTTTACCTGTTATCCCAGTGTTACAATGTCAAACATTAAATCACTGTCAATCACTACTTCACTGACTACAGCCTTCACTTCACCTGGGAGATGAGGAGAACAGGAAATTCAAATTTTTTGTCATTTTTCTTCCCTCCCAGTGAACCCAGCCATCACAGAGTGATGGGCGCTAGTTCAGCTGCTTTAGCACTTCATTTCAATTAGATGTAACTTTGTCTTGCAAAATGCTGTCATAGCTATCACCAGCCACACACTGAAAGGTTTCAATATATATATGTATGTATACACACACATGCATTTCTATCATCTCACACGTCTGCCTCCAGTGAAAAGAATGTAAAGTGGAAATGAACATTAGTGCTATTAACTAGGAGGAAACAAAACTATGCTTAACCCAAGTCATCTCTTAGAGAGAAATGCATTACACTAGGATGTTTATACAGGACTTTGTAAAGAAGCCAAATCTCTCTCTCCTCTGGGTTTTCCTGCTCAGGTTGACTCAGCAGCCAGATGGCATATAAAGGCACAACAGAGTTTAAACTGCAGAAGTTTCAAATGAACATTCTTTAATAAAATCAACATATAAAAAGAATTAAAAAATACCAGAGCATCTTTTGCCCTTTCCTCTCTTACCAACTAACAGGGTAAAAGCAGCCCAACTGCAGCACCAAACAGTACAGAATACTTCAGCCGTGGTTTCCAAGCTGCTATCGTTTAGAATAATTAGCTCTTAGTGTGGCTAATGTTTTATTGAGAGAAGAGGGGAAAGCCTGTCTCATGGGAAGGAAATCTGCTGAACCTGGGAGAATATGCAGTCTCGTTTTTCCCAGCTTACTGCAGCTGCTCTCTGCCCAGCCTGACACATCCTTCCAGCTGCCGGCTTTCCCAATTGTTGTGCACATCTTTTAACATCTCTGGAGGATCCCCCTCTCTCCATTCTTCCAGTTAATGCTACTTCCTTTCTATTACAGTGGCTTTGTGTAATGTTCTTCTCCACTGTACAAAATTTCACAACACAAATTTGTCACTGCTAGCCTTAATGATACTGAGATTTGCACAACTCCTATAAAATGTCAGGCAAAACCGTAATTTTTTGTCTCTCGCCCATAATTTCAAATGTAGAACTGTCTGAAACAGCAGCCATCATGCCTGCATGTCATCACCAGAAAGGGAGAGGGAGTATCAGAAGACATATGGAAGGACCCCTGCACACTTAACATACATAAATACCAAGTGTTCAACTGAACCTACTGTTACCCCTCAGAACAGGGCTGGAGAATGGACAAAACAGTTACAACTACATAACAGCAGCCAAGAGGAAGGGGACAGCTCTGCAAGGAGGTATTACGATTGAGGATTTATATGCTGTGGACAGATTTATTTTCTCTACTTAACATTTACTATTTTATACATTCCTTAAATGGAAACAGACTGGTAGGTTTCACTGGAACTACTGCTGCATTGATGTTTTACAACTTTTTCTGGCAACCTCATCAAATGACTCAGAGCAGAGGGAAAAAGGAAATGGATAAAACCTAATTTTTAGAAAGTGTAAGACTTCAGAAATTTCTGTGTCTTAATGCTGGTCTTACCATCATGGGTCCTGTAACATTAGGCTAGCCACAAAACAGATAGAACTCTACTTCTTCAGACTTCTTATGAGACAATAATACCTTCCTATCTGTCTCAAGGAGCTTTCTGAGCATCATTTTGCTGAAGTATATGAAGCACTCTGAGGGTGAAGAACATCACCACAATACTAAGCTACATTTTATTGTCTTTTTCTACACAATCACAGCACTGCCCCAAGTAAGTCACCTGGCCTTACTCTCATCACTTGTTCTCGAGTAAGGTAGATCCAAGTTTTGTCTCACATGTCAGGAACCCAAGAGTCTCCAACTTCAAAATTTTGGAGCTTGTTAATGTGTTTTCTCTATCTTCCTAGACTTTAAAATTGTTCTTAAAATTATTATTTAACATTTCTCAGTGATTTTCCACTGCAAAGGAAGTGCTTTACATCTAACAACCCAATATAAAAATGCACTTGAAACCACACTGTCCAGTCTGAAATGCCCTGGTGCAGATCAATTCAGTTATTTAACAGTGATAATTCACAGGCTATGGTGAGAAAGGCTGAATCCAAATCCAACTGAAACTGCAAAGAGAATTTTAGAAGTATGCAGTGAGACAAACTGGCACTGCCCCAAGAATGTGAGTTGTTGGTATGAAACAAATGGCTTTACACTGCTAGCTTTATACTTTAATTATTTATTGCATACGGAAATTACTCTTTTTGGAACTATGAAGACCAGACATTTGTTTTGATTCTTCCCCGTCCTGCTGTTTCAGGCAGTCATCATCCCTGAGCTTAAGTACAAGAAGTCAGAATGATAACGCGGCACTGTTGCTACAGCAATGTGAACTGGGAAACTCACACCCAGGAGGTTTTTCTTCCCCCTTAGAAACACCAAGAGCTCCAGAATCTACCCCCAACCAACGGCAGTAATAGGGCTCACTCCCTCAACTTGAATCTCGGTGCAGACCACTCAATCTTGTTTCTTTCCTACTGCTCAAAAAGCCTGATATTAAATGATCAGATATTTCTCCTCAGCGACTTAAAAGTTGGACCAACAATAAAACAGTTACAGAAAAAATAGTTACAGCCAAAACAGTCTGATGTTAAGTAGTGCCTAAAATGAGAAATTCAAACCTACAACTAACTTCAGCATCAAAGTGAAGGTGTACACTTCCACTGACTTCAATGAGAGCTGAGCATCCTCAGCCCCTCAAAAATTCAGGTTGTTACAGGAAATATTCAACGCCCATTGAAATATCCAACTTGTCTTAGAAGTCACTAAACAGGAACTAGCAGATAGTTTCAGTGCTGAAACCTTTCAGCATTTAAGTTTGAATGTTGTTTGTGGTACATCACAGAAATACAGGTTTTTTCCTCTACTCAACAACATTTAGGTTTTATTTCAGTGTACTAATAAACATATCGGTGTATCTTCCAATCAGGAAGTCTGGTTATCATTACTAAAATTTTACTAGAAAGTAAGAGCACACCAATATTCACTTAAGTGCACTTAAGTCCATAATAACAAACAGGAAATCAAAAAAAGTTTACTGTGTATCTACTAAAAACTAACAAAACAGAACACACCAATATATGTGTGATTGAATTACCTGTATAGAAGCTCCAACTTTTTCATTACAAAGGCTGCAGACCAGTGCCCATCTACTGCTGGGAATATGTGAAACCTTTGTAATGGGCTCCATTTTCTCTGGGCTTCCAATGCTCACCTAAGAGAAAAAAGGTTAGAAAACAGAGAGTGACTATTACACTGTTAACTGAAAAGGGAAACAATTTCATCAAAAGAATCAAATTCCTTGTGTGCATGTGCAAAATTAGCAAGTTCCAAGTTCCCCAGTTTATAAGGATCTAAAAAAATTAAGACTACTTTTATAAAAAATCAATTCCTGACTGCAGGAACAAAAGTTTCAAGGTGAAGCCCTCCAATTTAAAATTATCATACAGGATTAATATTTTGATTATGAGAACCCATAGGAATTCTCACTGTCACATCCAAACCTTCCTGATTCACTTTGAATGTTCCGTTTACAAAATAAAATGGTACCTTGTGTCCTTGTTAAATGTGCTTTGCCAGCAGCAAAGGCCTCGTTTTTTGAGGCCTAATCTTGATTGACAAAGGTAATGGAATTACACTCTTTACAGATGATGCATCATCCTGCCACACTTGACACCTAATTGAAAATCTTTTATATACTGTCTCCTAAGAACCACCATATATACACTACGCTCATTGTAGGTCAAACAATTTTTCTGACAAGGTTTCTTCTCTCCCAACATCACTGCAGCCCTGAACTCCCAGAGGACCAGCACCTACCTCTGGAATCCAGAGAGCACAGCTAACGTGGACCCACTTGGTGCCACTCCGGGTTGGCTTCATGGCACCACCCTTCTTGGGACACAGCAAACACTTGGGCTGAACGCCAAGCGCGCAGGTCCTGCACAGCCAGCTGCCCTCCGGCACCTTGAGGATCCCGTAACACGCCTGTACTCCCACAGACAGAAAAGGGAAAGAAAACAAAGGGAACGACATGCGTTCCTGTTACTTTTCAGCTGTTTGCACGTAGCCACTCACAACTCTCAAAATGTTCTCTATGGAATTTCTAGCACTACAGAAACATTAGCATGTGCAGGATCTCAGGACACATCCATAAACTTAGCCAACAACATAACCCATTCATTACCCAAAAAGATCTTTCAGTGAAAGGAGCAGAAGCCATGACCAGCTGTTAGGCAAAGAACCACTGCCCACTTCAACTGAGAAAATGAAGAATGTGTTTGCCTGCTCCAAGCAAGAGCAAAGGGACCCCCAACAAACAACCTGAGCTAGGATGAAGTTCCAGTATCACAAAGACAACACGTAAAAGGAACTGGACTGTAATTCAAAAAGCGAGAACACAAATTCAAGAGCTCTGCAATACTCCATGTTATTCCAAAGCATTGGGATTTACTTCTTATTCAGAGGGAAAAGTGCAGAACAGCAACTAATTAAGATCACTTTTTTCAGAAGACTGCATCTTTATGGAGAACTTCCATCCAAATTACTGTCAATTTTAACCCTTTCAAGTTTCAGATTTGATATACTCAGAGACTAATGCTACAGGTCAAAAATTGTCCGCTTTAAGACAGCCATTTCTATCTTACAGCTGTCATAGGCATATTTCTGTACCATTAGTACAAATGCATTTAAGTAACACATGCAAGAAAATGCAATTCTTGCTCATCGGACAACACAGCTTTGCGAACACTGAATGACAAAGCAAACTTCTTAAAGCTGAGGAGGAAGGACAGGCTGATAGGAAGGCACCTGCCACAGTTGGAAGCATCCACGGAAACAGATATGCTAAAATTGTACCTGTTCTTCCTTGCTAAGAAGACTTCTTAACTGCCACAAAAAGGTGGCACGTACAAGTGCTCTATTAGGTCACTTCAGGTCAGTAGGTTTCTCAATTAAATTAAAATTACTATAATAAATCCTACCTGTGTCCCTACTGATTGCCTGAAACTTCTTTCCTCCCCTCTCTGCTGAGCCTAAGCTGCTGATACTAAAGGTGTGTTAGCACCAGAAGGGTGCAGAAAGAGAAGAAAAGAATATAGCAAGAGAAGTGACTAGGTGAGAATGTACAACAACACACAGGTGTATGTTTTCAGGAAGCAATTCCTCACCTTTTAACTGCCTCCACACGTACACAATACCACTTGTAACTCTCTTAGCATGACATTTCCAGAATTACATGTAACAATTCTCTTTCTCAATATTATAATTTCTGAATTCATCCCTCAATGGTGAGCTCTGCAAGAACTTAACAGGTCAATGTCTGTCACTGGAAAAAATCCAACCTGTTACCTTTCACCATTTGGAAAAGTTTCTGTCACCACCCCTGCACTTCGCCCACTGTGCCCTGGCCACCATACCTGGTGCACGCAAATATTGCATTTGTCACAAAACACCATTTCGTTGCCGTCTTCTCCATCTGGAGACTGACAGACATCACAGACAACGTCTTCATCATATTCAATTCCAAGTCCTTCTTCTGTCTCGATAGCGTGATTCATGTTATCATAGCATCGTTGTTCAAACTCCTCCATGACCCTTTCCATCGTGTACTCGTCCAGCTCAGGCATCCCTGGGAAACAGAAGTTGTTCCTTATTTAAAAGAAAGAGTGATAACCACCACCACCCACAACTCCAGCTTCTTTTTTAACAGCTGAGTAGATACAGCCAACTTCCCAACATACATATGTCATTCCTAGACAATCCTGCCTATTCCAGCATAAACTAGGGAAACTGTAAAAAAAAAAAGTCAAAGTAGTCTTACAACTCTATTAACTAATAGAAGTGGAGTATCTAAAACAATCTTTCTAAAAACTGAGAAAAACTTTCATAAACTGATTTTGGCTTCCTGGTCTTGTTCTCATTTTTCCTTCTGTTGACAGTACTGTCTATGGTTTTTTGCTTCAATTCTGCAATTCAGATATTGACTCTTTGGTGAAAGATTTGAGACTGTTTTGACCCAAAAGCGATGGGGACAGAGAGGGGGAAAATCAATGACAAAATTTTCTATGATACTTGTAGCAAACTTGCAGTTTCTAACAACAGATTTGTTTGGGTTTTTTTTACAAGTTCCAACCCCAACTGCAGTCTCCATCAGATCCTGCTACACCAAAAAATTGATCTGTTTTAAAAATTGAAAACCACAGTTGTAATAAATGCAACATCAAATCTGGGGCAATAAATAAATGCAACATCTAATCTGGGATTTGGTCTTTTCAAACAGCACCCATCAGAAAATCATTCATGACACCACAGCTACAGGCTGATTACATTATATTTATAATCAGTAATAATAATAATAATCATTAATTATACTAAATTACTATTATAGACCTCAAAAAATATCTACCATAGAAGCAGCAAGAAAAATATAAAAAAAAGAGCACAGTGCTTCCCCCTCTGGCTTCCATCTCTCACTTGCCCTGACAATGAGCTGGCTGTAATACTTCCAAGTTGGTACTACACCAACCTTTACCACAAAACCACACCACACAAACACCCGTGGAAGCCAAGCAAGCTGCGCGACTCCAAACAATCCTTTTCCTCTTGCCAAGTCAGTTTAGCACAAGACTTTCCATATACTTAAATCACTACAATGAAGCACAGGCTTAAGATAAACTGCTTTTGGTCTAATTCCCGATACCCAATGTTTATTATGATCTACAGAAGATGGCAACCTCATGATGTGTGTTTTAACACTGAAATCCTCTTTTTGGCTCTGCCTATGAGCAACTGAACCACAAATTCCACAAAATGAAGAAGAATAAAAACACTTTGCAACTAAATTCTAACCTCATGATTGCTATCACTTTATAAAAACCTCTTAGAGGTATGTCATTGTCTGTGCAGTTATATAAGGGTTAAAAAAAGAGATTCGAGGGCTTGTGGCTGCAGTTCAAATGCTTACATTCCTTCTTTTAAAAACAGAATATACATTTTCAGTACCTGAAACACTCCAACAGGTATGAAAGGAAACACAGGGAATTCATAGCTGCAGGGACACCATAAAGGGAGTGCTACCACTGCATATCAGGAAATACTTCACTTTTCAAACGCCCATTAATATATTTGTAGAGCGCAGTGCCTGACAGAGCACCCAGGTACATATTTCAAGCCCCACAAATAGTTCCTGGTACTGACAAGAGCGTTTTCTTCCCTCTGCGCACAGCAAAACTGAGTGAATAAAGATTTAGAGCAAACAAACTGCACGAAACTACACCAAAACACAACATCAAAGGTGAGATCTGTCAAATTGTAGCTATTCAGCATTTCATGTGCAACGCGCAATGTGTTCCTACCCTGCTCCCCTGCCCACACACAAGCCATCCTGTAGGAAAGGGAACAGTTCCTCTCCTTTTCACAGCTCCTCTTCCTGCTTCCAATAAATTACTGCAGGAATTCCTCACTGTCTCATTCCCTGTGCCATTCAGCCAGTGCAGGTTCTCTTAAGACTCCCAAGACTCCTTGTCTGCCTTCTTCACACTGAACACACCACTAGCTAAAAAGATGATACGGTTATGTGACACACAGAAAATAAATAGAGAAATAAATAAAAGGACTAACTGGAAAAACTACCAGAATGATCTAGCTGATGTTCTCTTCAGGGACCTTGATGGCAAAATGGGAACTCTGTGAGAATTCCCTTATGAAATGGAAAACAGCAGAGAAAAAAAACACATGGCCAGATTCTGACCTGGTCTAAACAGCTACAACTGAGCAGTTGTGAAAGCATGTATCTTAGGGCTTAACCACATGAGGTCTGGTTTGCTGTGGCTACCCCAACTCATATGATTACTATCTCTTCATACCTCTATCATCTCTTCCCATTCCTTAAAAAAGGCAACAAAACCACAAGCACTCATTGCTCACCCATTTCTTTGAATTCTTCATTGGCAAGTTGCAACCATGCTACATCCACATCATTGAGATCATAGCGACACACGCTGTCCGCTAAGGTTCGAATGTCAACATAGCCCAGCTCTGGAGGCTCCAGACCTGATGAAACAATGTACTTCCGGGGACGTGTAAACGTGACAGCTTTCGTCTCAGACACAATCCTAAAACAAACAGAGAAGCAGACGTCAGGTATGTTAGGTTGATGAGGGAATTGTTTCTAGAGAATTCAAAATGCCTCATTCTAAGTGACTAACAATCACCAGCAATCATCTAACTGTTAAGCAATCACTCTGCACCACTGAGATGGGAAGAGAAAACAGTAGAGTGCATTTTCATAATGGACTGGCAGAATTATAAGAAATTAATTGGAGTTGTCTAGAAACCCAATTCATTACCAGATTTCTAAATAAAATGACGATATTAGAGGATAGATCTGTGCTTACTCTTACCTGAAATTCACACTTGTTTAGAGCTAGAGTAGAAACACGGTATTTATGTAGTGACGGCTGCCATATACACAGATGTTAAACTCTGGTTTAGACTTCTTTTAAATCAATCTGTTTAACTACAATACCAAGATAAAAAAAATTCAAGGAAAAAAGCAGTATTTCCTGCTACATTTCAAGTTTTCTTTCTTATAGAATGTTTCTCCTGATTTATTTTGTGTGTGTGTGTGTGTGTGTGTGTGTGTGTGTGTGTGTGTGTAGCTACGGAACTGCCATCTTTGTGAAATTCAGAAGACCTTTCCACAGAGAACTGGTAACCTGCACTAGCTTCACCTTCACTTACCCACGCAGATCCAAGCTCTAGTATCCTGGGTCTCCATTTCCTCTTTCACAATCACTAATAACATGCTGGGCCAAGTGCAAATATTAATCAGCCACTGCTGAAACTACCTTCTCTCAGGTTTTGGAGGCTCCAGTTGTCCAACAACCAACCATGAAAGTAGATTTTAGCTGCAAGCCAACTGAAAATTTGTTCGACCACAGGCATTGGTTCAGGAAACGGTAAGTAGCTACAGCACACAGCTTGTTCTAGGTCAGATTCCAGCAATGCTGCAACTTTGGAAAGCCAGGAGCTGGGAGGAAAACCGCCCAATTCACAAAGGACAGCAGTCATTCTACCAGCGAGCTGGTGACTTGCCTCCCAACAGCAAGGTAACTCTGTGAATCCACCTGCAGCACAGTTGTCTCAGTAGAGGACACCGCACCTTCTTGTAGTTAACTGCACACACTGAAATTCAGTTTGGATGAAACCCACTTCATGATATAATGCAGGTACCTCCAAGGAGGTGCTAAATGACTGCCTCCTGTAGCACCAATGTTGATTTTTTGGTGCTCTAGTGCTATAAGGGAGGAGATAGCACCACTCCACGTAGACACAACCTTCTGCTAAGAACAGCCTAAGCCCCACAACAAGCAGGATATCCTCCACCCTGTTTTGCCCCCATCTGAGGTCCAACCTGTTAACTCTTCCTATCAGAGAAGACTCTGATCTGCTGCTACTGTATCTGCACACATAGATCTCAGTAAATCCTCTACCTATTTCAGCGTCCTGTACAGCCCTAAATCTTCCCCTCATCTAGCTTATTTCAGACAACAATCTGAGAAATGGTGGGCAAGAGCCAAGTGCTGAATTTGAGGCTTCTGAGGTGCAGAAGGGGACTGTGGAAGAATATGAATCTGAATGATTTGCCAGGCTAAACTGCACTGCCCAAACTGTTCCTGGTCATACTGCACAGTGTTAAAATATTACAGACTTATACATCTCATGGAGAATTTACTTTAAACTGGGCGTAAATTCCTTCTCGAGTTCGTCTCCACGAGAAAATCACAAGCTCTGGGCAGCACCCTACATGTGCTGTCTAAGTACCACTATAGTGGCACATAAGAAATAAGCACAGGTAGTTTGGCTTCAAAACACATCACATTGATCTCTTTATTTTTGTGACAGAAAGAAGTTTAAAAAAGCAACACTTACTACATACCCAAACCCACATTCTACTGAACTACCCATCTGATCACATGCTGACAATCACCACCCAGACTCTCTCCTGTCCCCACCCCTCTGAACCTACCCTTCCTGGTCTGATCAGTCACTGCCAATCCAAAACCTTTTATTCTCTATTTTGTACCTCATTTGCATCAGCTATCTGTACTGTGTTTTCCTTACATTCTACACCAGCTACTATTTGACTACTGCTGATTCAATTTACAGAACATCTCCCTCCCTCCCCAAGTTAGGCACAGAATAGTTCCAGCACTCCAGCACCACCATGGCTGGGCTCTCCAAGCATTTTGTGAGGGGGCAAAGAGGACAATAACCAGGCATCAGATGGTCACTCTGACCAGCAGATGCTCACCCACAGGACCATACAAGACAGCTCAGCAACTAAAGAGTGCTGCCTCCTGTGCTGACACCTACAACTGTGGGTGTCTTCTTTCCCCAAGTCCTTTAATATCTTAAATTTGGAGCAACATCTCTGTTGGCCATTGGCAGAGAAAATCTCTCCCCTAAGAGCGTTCCTGGAGCGTTCCTATAGCCAGCAACCTCCCTCCATGAACAATATAGGGGGGGGATCCCCTGGAAAGTCTCCCTCTGCTATAGTCCACAGGTCTCCTGGCCCTCCTGCAGCCTTGGGAGATGCTTGAAAGAGAAAGCAGTGAGAAAAAGACAATGTGAGCACACACATGCCATCTGTGTGCATTTATGTAGGGTCTGGGTGAGGTCAGTGTGGAGCAGGCTATGAGCACTGTGGGGAAACGGTATGCTCCCATGTTCTAAACTGCACAGCAAGAGGGAAAATGCCAAGTTCTCCTTGGAGCTCCAGGTCCAATCCTTCAGAAGGAAAGGGTTTATCTGATGTATGGCCAAGTTCCTCAATGTACAGAACTAGTGGGGCTGAGCAATGGTCTGCAGGTTGCTGCACAGAACACAAAAAGTGCTAACAAAATTTCCTGTAGTGCCCCTGCTCCAAGGTTAAAGCTGGCAGATGCAGACCTAACAGAAGCAGTGTAGAGACATCCAGATTTTTTTGCTGTTTATCAGAGATTGGGCTGTCCTGGCCTCACCAGCACTGGCGTGTCATTTGGTAACACCTTACGGGCCAGCCTAGACTTACTCAAAGAGATCTAGTATGATTAAGTGGCAGTAATCCTCATTCTTCTCCCTTTCTCCAACTGCAATCCCAACTAAACATAAAATAGGTATGGTATATGGGCTGCAACACGCTCCTGCCCTTACAACTGTACTGTTTAATTTGAAACAGAAAACAGTATCTAAAGTGTAACAAAGTAAGGAAAACAAGCGTTTCTTGGATAAGAGCTAGAAAAATCTAATGTATTTGGTTACATGCACATCCAGAGGTTCTTAAAACAACTGAAATGTACAACAAAATTCCCTAAGTTAGTAAATGAAACAAACAAACAAAAATAACATGAAACCAAAATAAATGCTGTATTTTCTCTAGCCCTTAAGACTGGCTTGTCTATCTGTTCCTTGAAACGAACCATCCGCTTGGAACTAAGCACAAGAAGCATCAGACAAGGGCTCTCCCAGCATTGCTGAGTGAGGTCAAGTCTGGGCTTAAAAATAGAAGCTATTTTTAAGGTTCTGTCATCACACTCCATCCTAATGTAGTGCCAAAAATGGTTCTCTGACATTCATGTTTCAACACACAGGCAGAACAGGCCTGATTCTTGACCTCTGACCATTCAAAAAGCTAAGGCAGGTTGCTCTTCATCTCTGAGAATGAAGACCTTTCTAGCTAGACACTGTGGAATAAAGCTCAAGAAGCCAAGGCAATGTAGACATAAGCTGCCAGCATAAATGTATGTGTATTTGTTTACATTCCTCCAAACTATACCTGGCTACTGGTTCTGGGATGGTCCCTGGGCTAACTGGCACCTGAACTCCCTTTTCCCACTCCTGCCTCCAGGGGTCTGCCAGCACAAAGTATTCATCAGGGTTCAGCTGGAAGGAGTCATGTAACTTCATGGCAGTGATCAGGTCCGTTCTGAACACCTGCAAAGAGAGTGACCAAGAGAGAAAAATAGAGACACTGACATTTGATACTTACACTCTATGATTCACAGCTTCAGGGTAACCATGGAGCACAGTTGTGTAACAAGGTCACTGTATCACAGTGAACTAACCCAGCCCACTGCAGGACAGAAGTTTAGCTTCATCGCAGGGAGGGGTGGCTGAAGGTGCAAATATTGATAGAATGACGTCCAGCTAACTCTACTACAAGTCCTGGTGCTCCCCCT
The DNA here is from genome assembly GCA_028020825.1 of Podargus strigoides. Classification (NCBI taxonomy): domain Eukaryota; kingdom Metazoa; phylum Chordata; class Aves; order Caprimulgiformes; family Podargidae; genus Podargus; species Podargus strigoides. The sequence goes on from CM051621.1 coordinate 70,260,148, forward strand.
GCACTGGAGACACGATGCTAAAAGGTGCTACTCACTTTTACCTCTGTTTTGGCTGCAATAAAAGCTGCAGCAGCTTTGCATTTTAAAACAGCAGCACAAGGAAGTCTCATTTTTGCTCTGAGGTTTTTTGGGTTTTTTTAATTATTGGAGCTCTGACTAATCCAAAGACATTCTAGAAATTCTCTGTGGTAGAAATCAAGGCGTGACTCTACCCTGACCGGCCGCAAGAGGAAATTCTAAGGAGATGACTCTGCACAAGTATTTTAAAAAGTAACCCAAAATACCAAATAAAACAAGACCCAAACTGGAATTCTGGTGGCATCTCCATGTTCAGCACAGGTCCTTGTTATTCCATCAGCTACAGACACCTCTGCATCATAGCTGTACTTTTACTCTGCCTCTGCAAAGGCATCTACCTCTAAAATAAGGAGGATGTTTGGCAACTTTTGGGTTAGAAACCATGAACAAGCAGTGATGTTGTCTTCAACAAGCCATAAAATTAAATAAAAAGGGATTCACTCTTGTAGCAGGCATGCTGTGGTACTGCTGTGGCAGCTTCAGTCTGGTTTGCTCTGCAGAAAGCAAAGGGTGCTATCACAGGCATCGGAACTACAAGCCTGCACTTGTTTACACATCTTCCAGCACTCCCCACCCTGCTCTCCCTGAAAGGCTGCTGCAGACTACAGCAAGGGTGCTCTGCACTCCTTGCCTCCACAGCCACAGATTTTTAACTATTCGATGCTATGTTCAAAGGACAGGGTTAAAAAGCAACCAGGTGACAGAAAATAAGCACCACCAGGACAAGAAAAATGTAAGTAACCTCTTAAGAAAAGTTCCCCTGCAGACTTCTCAGTTTGTGGTAGTCAATATCTACCCAGCCCCACGTTGCAGAGTTACAAAGGAAAAGACAGATTATTAGGGCAGTGATCGTGCATACTCCTATGGGACTGCTAATGGGGCAAAGTGACACACCCTCCCAGTCCCCTACCCAGTCCCAAACCAACATGACACTGGCTGTTTTACGTTAGCTCCAGCCAAGTGTTGCATACAACTGAAGAAGAATCAGATGTATACAGAGTGCTTATTAGGCAGGCCTCCCCAGGACAGCGATTTCTGGATTACACACCTGAAATCTCAATAGATCCCCTACGATTTCTGGGAAGTATTTCAGGGAAAGGGGGAACCTGGTAATTAATTATACTTCTGAGAATATCTCGAAGCGTGATTTGCCTTACCACACTGCACATCTTGAAACCTCTCCTCCCTCCCAACACACACATACTACCCCCACTTCTGTCTCCGTTTCCATTTCCACTCTGGCTTTGTCATAAAAATAGCATAAAATCATGACATTTTTCTTAACACTCATCTTGACATGTTCAGAAGAACTGCCAACATTAAATAACAAAGAATAATATGATCATATGAAGGAAAGGGTGAATGCAGGTAATGAAATATAATGAAATGTTTTAAATAATCAAATTACGAGTCCTGTGAGGCTCCAGTCAAGAAATGAAAAATAAGCCACAAAGTAAACTGGCTCACAAAACAAACAAGCACAGCTGGCCAGGGGATTCTGCACTGTGAAGTGATTTGAATTAAAGCAATCAAATGTCAAATGAACAGAAGACTAAAAATATAAAATGGGATGCAAAACTTGCTTAATCTGAGAGCCAAAGTAATTCAGGCTCTCACAGAAACTTGTCAGAAAACTCCCTCAAAAGCAAAGCTAATGCAGCACCTGACAGCCAAGAAACTCCTTCCCAGGCCAGTGGCCCTGTGACACCATTCTTTCTGCTCTAATTTCTGATGCAATCAGACTGCCCGGAGCAAAGCAGAGCTTACAGAAGTGCTGGCTCTCAGAAGCACTGAACACTTCAAAGCTAACGGGTGAAACCCTGGCTGCACTGAAGTCAATGGGAATTCTGCCACCAACTTCAATGAGACCAGGATTTCACCCAGGGAGTTTAGCAAGTGTCACTTTTCTGCCAGCACACTTATCATCAGAGCAGTGTGCTGTGGTGAGCAGAGACAGTGCAAATGGAGGGAGGGAAAGAGAGGAGGAAAAGACTGTCAAACAGAGCTAAAGGGAAGTATATGAGAAGTTCAACCAGGCTGAGAAAACAAGAGACAACAGCACAAAACTGCAAAGGTTCTGACAACAAATGCAAGGAAATGGAGAGGAGAAAACAGAAGAAAACCAAGAGTAACTTCAAGATTCGTAATTATCCCAGATAATTTCTTGATAGCCTTTCGTTCTCAAAACAGGGTCTAAGGGGCTACTTCTAAGGGATGTACAAAAGATAACTAAGGACAGCAAGCCTATCACAAGCAAGAATGAATTCACCAGAGGTCTCCACATTCACCAAAAACCAAAAAGATAAACCAAACCAAAAAAAAAAAAAAAACCAAACCAAAAAAACCCCCCAAAACACCTCAAACAACACACCCCCCCCCCCCCCCCAAAAAAAAAAGCCTTTAACAGGAAACAATCAAAAAAGAAGACTGGAAAACACCAGTACTAACCAGTACTAGGTGCAGATCACATTCAACAGTGAACAGGATTCTTCTTGTGAAAAATCTTCTCTGGGACTTAGGTATATTGTCATTGGAGAGATTACTAAAGCATGTTTTTTTCTCAACACCAATCACTCACTAATGCATGAGAAACACATGTATTGGGGAATAAGTTAAATGAAGACGTTCTATCTCCCAAAGCTAATGCTTGCTTTGCAGCCTCTATGAAGTCTGCAGTGTAGTATTTGCCTGAAGACAGGGAAATTCAGCAAGAGTATTTCCAAAGAACTGGATCGCTTTTATTTGTCACTAACAGTTGATCCATCCTGGAAAGTTCAAAGATTTGTAACTCCCTTGATAGGATTTCCTCAAAGCACTATGCAAGACAGAACTGTCAGGAAGCAGACTTCTAGTTTGATAAGCACTTTAACAAAGATCACATACCAAGACTCAATACCAACTATGAAATAAATGCACCTTATGTAAATTTTCACTGTTCACAAATCAAGCTACAAATAAACCCTTATGCCTAAAATACTAGATGAACGAGTCCGCAGCTATGTTGAACGGGTGTCAGACTACAACAAAATCCACAATAGAAACTGGTGCTGGCAGTGACTGTGCCAACAGCTGAACTCCCTATTCTCCTGGAAAATAAAAAGCAAAAGAGGGGTTGGGGGCAAGTGCCAGCTAAAATGCAGCAAAAAGAAAAGAATATGTCAACCAGAAGAAATGGATCCATTACCAGAACATGTATACGGCTTAATATTTGATAGATGTAATAAATGCAAATCAAATTCCAGAAATACCTCCGAAGGTTTTCGATCTTCATGTCTGGAACACGAACTCCTCCGATGTCGAGATCTGGCATGCTGGGACCAGGTGGACAGACCTAGGATACAGAAATGATTATTTGCAGACACTGCTGCCATCTATCAATAAAAGCCTTTGCTCTCTCCACACACCCAAGAAGGCCAATGGACTTCAGGGGGACACTATGAGTAAAGCAAACCAGAGTCAGGCTTCTATGGCAAACCTCCAAAAGACTCTTTCAAAGTGAACCAGAAAACAAGCATTACGCAGTCATAAAGTTCCATGATAACTCTTCTGGTTTGGTTTTGTTTATAATTTTCCACTGATGCATGCGTTTATTGGCTGCACAGCACTTACCGGCCTTCCACCCAGGATTTGAAGAAAGCTACCTCATAGCATGCTTCCCCCTGAGCCTCAATAAACCACTTTCTGCAGATTAGTAACTGACCAGGAGGTCTGCTGATAGCCTGAGATGTACTCTTTGAAGCTCATGTATTGACATCCTAAATATCTTTAGCAGTTACCCAATTTTTGCCAGAGCAAGCTGTTTCAAAATAAAGCACGCTGCTACGCACACAAAGTAAAGCCCACAAAACACCATGTTGTCTCTTCTCTGGAGGAGAGCTCTCAGTGTGGTTGTACAGTTTTTGTCTGCCTAATTATTCATTACATGCCAAACAAATTATACCTTTCTGCCTTGAAACCTTTTGACAGAGTCTCTGTCAGCTTTCAGAAATATTGTAACAGGAAAAAGAAGCTACACTCCATTGACACGGTAGTGCTTTGACACCAGAGTATATTATACCTGTGCCTAATCAACTAATTTTAATGCAGAGAGATTTACAAGTATGGCAGGTATTTTCTACTGCCAACTACACAGCAGTAATGAAAAAAAAAAAAAGCCAATAAATCCTTATGGTTTATATGGAGAGATGAAGGACTTGCCTATATGATAGGGAAGCTAGGACCTACATGTTCAGCTCTGAAGGACAAACACAGATTTTGCAACTCTGGGTGTTAATTGTAGAGAAATAAAATAGAACTGATGCAAAGGCCTTCCCACACTGCTCATTTCACTGCCTGTGCACACAGATGCTAGGAGGAAAAAGTAGTAAGGCTGCAGTCCATAAGAGCACCATCACCTCGCATCATCCAGCGGAAACCCCTTGGGGATGAGAAAGCACTGTTCAAAAACAGATTGCATAACATTGGCTAAGTTCTCTATTAAAAACAAAAATCATCTTCAAAGTGAAGTGACTGTCCAAGACTTTCATTGGAATGATACAACCGAGTAACAAGCCATCAGAAGAATTTGTTATGTTGTAGTTGGGTTTTTAGCTTCTCTTTTCAGTTAGTAATACAATAAGGAATCTGCCCCAGTAAAAACCACTCTGAAACACAGCAGCGAGTAACAGACATTTATACAGAACATGGATAATGGTCAAAATTGAAGCACAGTATGCCACAACTAGCTAAAAATCTTATGAAGTGAGAACATAGAAAAGATTATTTTAAGCAAATGTTACTGTAAAAGCTGGTGATTTGAAAGGTTTTTAAGAAGTTATGGGCACTTTTCCTAAGCCCTTTCCCAGACTCCCAAGACCATCTAACTACCATTCCATTTAAACCTTCTCTTGAAAAGTAAAGAAAAACACAGGCAGCAGTATAAACTCCTTCTGAAGATCCTATCAGCCCGTACCCAAACAACCTAAAAAAGTCAGAGGGAATAAGTGAAACCACTCTAAAAGTGTCAGATATACAGCTAAAATTTAAAACAGAAAACCAGATTTTCCCTGCAATATAGCAATATAAATATTAACATTTTAACATTCAGACATTCTTAAATCAAGAGCCTCACTAGAAGACACAGACCACATACATACACACACAGACTAGCAGCCGGTTCTTATGGGTTCTGGTATTTTCCATTGGGAAGATATTAGTATCTGACCAACTTGCTACCACTGAGGTGTTCAGCTAGTTAGACCACGGCACCAGCGAGTCAGACAGTCCCAAATTTCTAATTCATTTGTGGATCTGAGTGTTTTGTACAGCGTTGGACCTGGGAGAGGAAGCCTGCATACAAGATAAGGAATTAAGGACATGGTGTACTGGCAAAGTTGTGTTTGATTCTGAAGTTTCTGTGGGAGAACAGCTGGTGAGTCTGGAGGCTTTAATACAGGTCTTCCCAAGTAACACATGCATCTGGCAAAATGAGAGTAGTAGCAATATGATGTACTTCTTGATCTTTACACCTATGCTTTAATTCAGCTCTGATGACAACTTACCATAAACTGAAGACAAGCAAGCACACATGGGGGCTTTTTTTTTTTTTTTAATGTGCATATGAAAAGATGGATTTCCAAGTCTCTCTCATGCCACAGAGAAGCTACAAAGGTGAGGAGTGAAATAATCCCTACCCTGTCTTCCATCTCCATTTCTTTACCGTGTTACCTGCAGATGCTACACACCAAAACAGTCTTAAATGTGTACTGAAATGTTCTATTTAGAAACAATCCATGTACACAAGGGTTAGGCCACTGGATTAATTAACTCTTCCATGCAACATGAAAGGTCAACTCTTCACATCAAAACTACAGAATCTTCATTTTAAATTACCTTTTTAAAGCACTATAAGAAAGCACATTGCATAAAATTTCTATACATAAAGGACAACTCAAATGCAACCAGCCTTCCTCAGGATAAATTAAAGTACTTTTTCCATGCCAATTAACTTCCTACAATGAATAAGGGAAGATATAGTTCCTTATGTAGTTCTGTAATAGCTTTTTCCTTGCACGTAAAATTGGTGAATGCATAGTGAAAACACACAATGTTTTTAGAAAGTTACTGAAGAGGCTGTTGTATTTTCCTGAGCAGTGCAAACTGACTGTACATAATACTAGGGAAAAAAGCTGGAAGAACTCCTCATGGGACTGATATTTTACTACTCACTAAGATCTGTAACTGTAGCTAACAGATGACCTTTGGCAAAGGCTTCACTTCAATAGGGAAAACATTTACTCACTGAATAAACACAAAAACCCCAACTATAAGGCATGCATTCACAAGATTCAAACCACCACTTAGACTCAAAAGCACAAGAAATTGAAGGAGCCAGTCAAATGATAGTAAAATATCCAGCCCATAACAGTATTAAATTTAACTACTTTTGAAATCTCAAACAAGAGTTTCAGCTCTGCTTCCATTAAAGTTAATGGCAAAATATCACTGCCTTCAACAGTGCCAAGAGCAGGTCACTGAATTACCCGAAGCTGCTCTCATTAATAAGCAATCCATCCACTTGGAGTGTACCAATAAAAGTGTCAGAAGAAAATGAAAGATGTTATTTGTCTTTTAAGCATCCTTTCTGTTTTTTCATACCTAATCCAGAAGAACCTCACTGAAAGAAAAGGTTCACAGGCAATTACAGCTACTTTAGTAATTAATGATTTGATTTTTGCATCTAAATACATGAAGTAAAAACCATTCCTGGATTATACGGAAGGAACAATCTCCTGTGGTTAAATACAGGATTCAAAACAGCTCTTCTGAATTATAAAAGCACATGAACCTAATGGAGTTTTTTTAGAAAGATTCCAGACACTTTTCATCAAAATCATCCTCTTGCATTAAGTATCCAAAATTACTATATTCGTCAACAGTTTTCTGAATATTAGCCTTAGTCCTAAACAGGATTAGGATCACCAAGACTAGAAAAACAACTAAAGATCAAGACGGAGTTAAACCCAGCTTCAGGAAAATAACCAAAAAAAACAAATCATAAGGGAAGTCTGATTAACTGGGATATGGAAGGTGTAAAACTTTTGTAAGATAACATTATACACCTCATGGGAGAAATGAATTCTACAGCAGATGGAAAATTAATGAGATGTTACAAGAGCCTATACTACCAAAAGCCATGTGAGTAACACTGAATACGAAAAATACACAAATCCAAAGTCTGAAGCTTAACAAACACATCCAAAACACGCATCACTATCATCACTAGAGAGAGATAAAAGGTGTCTTACTAAGCACTTATCCTGTTGCATGACTCTACAAATTAAGGGTGACCATAGTAGCCTAGCTAGCATCGTCCATTCTAATTCTTTTATAGTTCAGATCCTTTCAGATGGCCTAGGTGTTTATATGTTTTAAAAGGTTTTCGTCACTGAGAACAATGGGAGGAGGATCATACTCTTACTACATGTCTCAGCTGTCCCTTTGCATTTATCCACTTACAGACAAAAAGCAAAGTAAAATCCCAAACCACTAATGAGGTGTAATTCACAGTGAGAGGCAAAGCTCCAACACACTACTGGTGCAGGAAAGGTGACTTCTAAGACTTGAGCAGGAAAACTTGCTGTTCCCCTAGGCTATTAGATACACCTTACACTCTTAATACAGTGGTTTTATAATACTGCTACAGGATGCGTGTAACACAGACTCCTCCTGATAATGAAAGAAAGCAATCAAGGAGTGTGAATTATTTTTTCTGTATTTGTGCAGAACACACACTTCCCAAAAGGAAAAACGTAATCAATTTTAACTCTATCAATGTATTAAATGATCTGTCAAGGATATATTTTGACTGTAAAAACTCCCAGCAAAACAGAAAAATCCTCGGGAGCAATAAAGCAATTCAAGCCCTCAGGGAATTCTACCCCACAACTAATATACTACTCAGCATGAGCAGAAAAGGCTAAGCCATTATGTATCGTGCACGAGGCTGTTGTAAAGCCACCTCCAAGGCACCCAGCTGTGTCCCTGGAGAACTACCTGCTGCTACAGCCTCTGAACACTTCAAAGCCACAGATCATTGGGAGTCTGAAAGCACTTCTCCCACAATAAATACGCTCCCGCTACACCATTACACCAGGCAGCACAACAGAGCAAAACATCCCCGACATGGATGTATGGCTGGCTGTCACTTCTGCTTAACACTGGCATTTCCAGATGCCTGTACTCTTCCTCAGCTCTCTCTGAGACCAGCTAGGTGCTGCTGCCAACACTGTCAGAACGATCTGCAGCCTGAAGAGAAAACATAGATGCTCAGAGTCTCCCCATTTCCATGCCTGGCCCACAACTCTCTATGATAAGGTTTTATGTCACTTAAGACGTAACTCCACATGTCTAGACCCAAATTCCAGCACAAATAAAACAGGAAAAGACTATTCTAAAGGCAGTTTTTCATTATGTTAGGTATAGAAAGACCTGCCTGTACAGAAGTCCTCAGGCCTTACCACAGAGAAAGCAGCATGCAGGCAAACACAACCTGTGACATCATCTCACATAGCCAAATTTGCCTTCTCACATTGCTGTTGCTGGAGGATTTGCCCATCTATCTTCCTTATCTTTACATAACATAGAATTATTATATTACAATAACTCATTCAAGATCAAAACAGAAGAAGCGACAGCCTTTTATCTCAACACCGATCCTACTCAAAATTTAGCATCATTTGACAACTCCCCAACTACAGCTGCTGAACAACACGTGGATCCTTACGATCTCTGCAGTGCTTTACCACAACACTGCACAACCACTCTGTATCTGACACACACAGTGAAGTCTCTGCAGCTCCCTGCTACAGCAGTTCCATCCCAGTTCCCTCCTGTGATCCCTTTTCTCAGTAGCACACACTTGAGTTTTATAATCTCCAAGAACACACACATAACCATGCAGAGGCACATGTCACTCTTGTCACAGTGAGGAACTCCTAGACCCCATCTTATTATCACAAGAGCCAAGAGCTGCTCTAGCTCCTTAGCCCAAGGCTTCCCACTGCAGCAATGTTTTAGCACAAGTTGAATAGAAGTTATCAAAGGTAATTTGAGCATTTCCAAGCTAGCATTCGTGGGCTGATAACATGATCCTGTCAGGCCTTAAAACCCCAGTGGAGTTAGGTACACTCAGTATTAGCAGTCTTGTAAAGAAAAATGTGCCTCTCCAGAAATGACGGTGGTGATGATGCCATGTCCCTTCCTCAGGTGCGATACTCTGTCAGCCCAGGTAAGTTTTTGAAACCACTCTTCTAAAGTGCTCAAAAGTGTAACAACTTCACCAAAAGTCACCCTGCCCCAGTGAGCCTAACCTTCAGGCAAAATGCTAGTTCTGACCATTTGCCATCACTCCAAATGCCACAACCCTTTTTCAAAAGCATAGTAGTGACCACTGAACTTGCTACTTCACCCAAATTCTAGCACTGCAACCACGTTACGTTCTGTTGTTTAGTCACCATCCCTCCCTCACCTAACCACTAGTTAACTGAAACCCAAAAATATTCTTCATTTCCTATTCATAAAATGCCACACAGCATTACATACACTGCTAAGTAATTGCCACATTTCAGGCCAGCAGCAGCTGCAGTTCTTGGGTAAATGATGTACACACCTAAGGTTATAAACTCGGCAACCTTTGTGAAGGCGCTCAGGGATCCATCTCAAACACAACGGGAATCCACTGGGATGAAAAGCCCTTTTAACATCTAAGATCCCCATCATTCAGTCAGAGCAATGGATATTGGCAAAATATGTTTAACTTTAAAATAACATTTGTTTAGCAAGGATAGAATAAGGGTCCATTTAAATTACAGAACTATATTCCATAACCTACAGGTATTAAACCCTTCATTTCTCAGAACTGATGTGAAATCTTGTAAATCTTACAAGTATTTTTCATCTGCAAGTGTCTTCTCTCAGACACTCTGCACATAGGAGTACGATGAATTGATAACCCCTCCAAGAATAAATGTGGAGGCATCGTGGGAGCAAGTAAAGTGTGAAGAAAATCATGTCCTGAATTCCTTGCCAATGGAAAACAGAGACCAAACTCTCTCTGATATCAAGGAGGGCCTGGATTTCACCCAAGCTTCCCACAATGTAACTGTCTGAGCTTCAGATCTTGTCTCAAACACAGGCTGCCCATGCGTCCAAGCAGTCTGTACAAAAGGAATACCCTGAAGCTATAAATGGAAACTACTCCACTGTACAACTTGATCTCACCAGGAAAAAAAGCACGTGGAATATTCAGCACAAGCCAACTCTGCAGATTTATAGACCAATGAGGCTAAAAAGTCAGGTCAAACACTGAGCAGGAAAGATAAAATGGCTTCAGTACCTAACATTTAATTAGAGAAAGACCTGGAATCACAGAGAGGAGGTGGTTTTGTAATGGTGGAAAAAGGTGAAATACAAGTAACAAAAATTAAAAAAGCCCTAGACAGCCAAGCAGATAACAAGGATGTAATTGAGTGTGAGGTAAACATCACTAATTTACTTAGTACTGGTTTTGAAGAAGATGGCATGTACATCACAAGGCTTTTACAATGGGCCTGGCCAATATTAATGCCTATTATAGTTGCTATAATACATTATCTGGAAAGGGACAGAAACTAACAAGCTGCCAGGTTACAAAAAAAGGATTACTTTGAGGTGCCAATAATCTTAAAGCCTTCCCCAAGCCCTTCCCAATACCATTCCTCTGTATTCAGACAGAAGTTCAAAATCCAGAGCTAAAGCTGCAGCCACTTTTCATTTAATTATATTTCAGGGATAAAATGTTCAAAAGTGACCTGTGATTTCAGAAAATGAAATCTCTGAGAACACACTCAGATACCCAGGGACTAACTGCAGACTACCATGCACAACTTCCACTGACACCTCTTGCTCAGTGCTGCAAATAAGCTATTTTGCCCTCATGTCTAAAGGAGGATTTAGAAGTCTGATTTTAAGGGGACACAGCTCAATAGTTTTCAGTAGTTAGGTTGAAGGACGTAAAACACTTTTGGGGGCTTCAAGTCTGCACCTAACTTTTGGGAAATAATCAAGTCAGAGGGCAAAAAAGAAGTGATGAGAAAAGCAAAGGTTCTGTCTTTTAAGCTGCAACGTCTGAAAATTCTGCAAATTATATATAACCATGCACACTAAAATATCTTACATAAGTCAGTAAATGCCTGTATGTACTTTAGGACTGCAGCCATGTTGTTAAGTGTAATTCTGTTCTGTATTTCACCCCTAAATGAAAACAATTCTCCCTTCTTTCATCTCACACACAGAGAGTATCTTTTTCTTCCTTTGAAGAACTACTGATAGGCTTATATCTTCAGTAGAATACATTTTTCATGCTTGGGGTATGAGGTTAGGTTTTTCTATCACCTTGTGACTACCAAGGCAACTGATTCAATTCAATGATCTAATGGAAGTCAAACTTTGTATGTTCATTTATTTTCTTAGATAAATTCCATTATTAATAGCATCACTATTATTACCTTAGAAATAGGTTCCTGAGTTCAACAAAATGTGTATTTCTTCATGCCAAAATATTTTCCAGGTGGCACTAGTCTCCACACTGGAGTCTACCCAGAAAGCATCATTATCCAGTGACACTAAGGATGAATCTGAGACGCCTGATCACACAGCCTATTCAGGCACAGTATGAAAACTTGACTTCAGAACTGAGGAATCCCAACAGTCAGAGGCCCAGCCCTCACCTTATGAGATGAGGGAGAGCAGTGCTGAGTTCTAAGCTGAAGGACTACCGAGTTCAGCCCGATGGGAATGCAAGAAGTGCACTGGAGGGTCAAGAGGTGCCACTGACTGAAAGGAAGCAGATGTTTGGCAATAGGATTCCAACTAAGTGTTGATTAAAATTTCAACTTTTCAATTACACAACGGCTGTTTGAAGTGCTCAGAATAGTCTATTTTAATTGTTTCTCTGAGAAGGAAAAATAGCTAATGAAAAACTTAAAGCCTTCACCACTGAGCCCAGAAATTCACAGGAATTTTTACCTTTTTGGTTTTTTAGGCAACAAAATTTGCTTACCCTTTTAACACTAAGTATTGGTACAGTGAATCAGAGATACTACTGACAAATAATATAGAAATTAACATAGTGAGAGTAATCAGTAATTCTACTAAAAATAAGAAAAGATTAAATGAAAAGGAAACCTCTAAGGAGAGACCCTTGACACTGAAATATAGTGGCAAGGAATTACTGTTATCTCCTATAAAAGTGGGAAGAAAGGGCCTGAGCTTCGGACATTGTTCTCAGGAAAGTGTGAATGACAAAACACCCTGGAAATGCTGACCCTGCATTAAATGTTATCTCAGCTTCTGATTAACAACCCTTGATCTTTTTGAACATGTGTATGGTAACAGACTTAATATTCAGAAACCTGCATCTGAATTTGCCCAGTAGCTTCACAAGGGGGAAAAAAAAAACAACCAAAAGCATAATGAAAGGGAAGCGGTATATATTTCAAAAAACACTTGAAAATATTTTTAAAATTTCACTACCTTTTGCCATGGAATTTATTCAACAAATAGTTACTCATATTAATTAGGCTTTAAAACAGAGAGACCATAAAAGGCCAAGGGTTTGGTTTTCTTTTCCTAACTCATTTTATTAGATCTTGACCTTTGCAACACATGAAAATACAGTTTCTTGGAAAACATAAATCAGTACATCAACAGCTCTATTCCAGATGGTTATATATCAAATAATATTAGAAATAAGCATTATAATCAGCAACAGATCAGTCAACTGTATCTATTTCAACACTTCAATTCCAAGATCATCTGCTGCATATTTTATTTGGTAAAGCCTGTAACACATGACACATGAAGGGATCAACGAGTAAATAAAAACACGTAAGAAAATAAACACTATTATCAAAATGAAACAGTATTATGTAAAGCTGCTAGACAATGAACAAAGAGTAAAGCAAAAATCTAATGAAGACATCACATTTACTGCTACTTGTCAATTTTACAAGTAAACACATCTTTGTTTTGGGGAAGTACACATCGCCTTTGAGGAAATACACTGACAAATTTTTGTAACCCCACGTGAACTTCTAACCAAGGAAAAACAGGTCTGATGGGGGATTTTTTGTTTCCAAAATCCCCCAACTGTAGGTAGCTCTCCAAAAGAAAGCCAAATCTCACACTTCTTTAATTGATTTTACTCAATCCTTATTTGTACTAACTCCTAATCAGATTGCTGCTTCTCACCTCCTCCAATCCTTTTAGCACTCCTTCCTTTCAGCAATACTTGGCCTAAGGTTGTTTTCAGGTGCAGATTTGGCCATACCTGAGCAGACTCCCATGCAGCACAGGCACATCTAAGAAATGCACACAGGTGAAGTAGTCACCTATGCAGGGCCACAGTGTGCCACAGGGCTACATTCTCAATGCAAAGCTTTCAAAAGCACCTGGAAAACCTCCCTGATCATTTTCTGTTACATTTCAGACTGAAGTCTCACCAAAGACTTCAGATTTAAAGATGTACACCCAGAGAGATCAAATTAAAACCAGGAAAATCTCTCTGACAACTGGCTAAGCTGCACTATTGTCAAGTACAATCAACTTGCTTGTTTGGGCAAATAAAACACCTTGGCACGTTTCCCAAACTGCCATTTTATCACCTCCTCCCCCTTCTTTTTTCTGCTTAAATGAAAGATTACCAGCCCCCAGAATCCAAACACAAGACATACATGTATCATGTAGAACTCAGTGTTAGTTGTCAGTGCAGGAACATGTAAAAAACGTAGATACATTCTGCATCCAAATTACTGATTTACTGAATTCAAAATCTTGAAAGTTATTCCTCAAATAAGGTAATTTTCATAAAAAGTAAGGAACAACTTTTACGTGTCATCAATCTTTTCTACTCATGTTTGAAGCACTATACCCTTCGTTTGCCTAAGAGTATGAGAACACTGAAGCAAATTTAAAGACCTAACACCAACTTCTCTTAAGTACTAAGCTGTGGACAATGGTAGCAGATGTCTCCATGCAAGTCCTGTCCTTGTAATGATAAATTATACTGCTTGCAAAGATTTTAAAGATGACGACCGACTTTTTCACTTTTTTTATCTTATTAACTGACACCTTATAGTCAATACAGTGGTGGAGGATCCTGAATGTACTGTCCACCTGTGCTCAGAACAACCCACCTCAAAACTAGATTCTTGTAATACACAGTTCTACCAGTCCAACCAATATGCAAAAAGCCTCTGCCACATCAAACACCACATTAAAACATGTTTTCAAACTCATAACCTAATGCACTCTACAACAAAGAAGCACTTACTGCCATTGTCGTCAGAGTCCTCACTGCTGCTAGGGAGCCGACGTCGTTTCATGATCTCCACGGGAAACAGCAGGCAGCCTGCAAAGCAATGAGACAGCACTTAACCCAAGATAATAATACACAGTCATCAAGTTGTGCTTCTGATGGCATTCGAGGATTTACAGCACACAAAGGAAAACAAACAACTTTAAACGGCATCTGAAATATGAACAGTTCGTATCTCAAGGATGCTTAATTAGGCAGTCATCATATGAGCAGGTGAACAAAATTGGAGAGCACCAGCGACAACCCAACCAACACTTTCACCCCAAAACAAAAGCATATTTTGTTCTGAGAGGTCTTAAAATCACTAAATATCCGCAGTCAATGTGCTTAACTTCCCCTGTCCATTCTGACACTAGATTTGCAATACAATAACATTTTTATTGGTTGTGTAAATATTTACTTTGGCTAATATGCTTTTGGAACCATTTTATTCCTGTTTAAAGTGCCAGATTTATGAAATCAAAGATTAAACTCATCCACTTATACATATATTAAAAAAAGAAAAAAAAAAAAAAAAGGAGTATCAGTAGCAGCAAGCCAAGTTTTCCCAGATTAACTAAGCATGCATCATCTACGCCTTGCAAAGCACCACCCTCTCAGGTAACAGAGTTACTACCTCTTGCAGGCACATTTCTATCGCCATACCTAACACTAACTGATTTTCAGGATCAGACCACCAACTGATTACACTGAAGTTCCTCCAAACTGCCAGACTTCTACCAAGATTGAGTTCAACTGCACATGAACCAGTGATGTAGAGGCAGAAAGTTCTCTATCTTTTAACTGCTATTCACAGGGCATTGGTATTTTTGCATGTATTCTCTGTGGAATGAAACCAAATTCAGAAAAGTTAAGGAAGCTGTAAAATAGCTAGTCAGCACTTACATGTAAAAAGCTATTAAAAAGTGTAAGTTGAAGAGCAGAAAGAACATGACAAGACAAGTGCAGAAAGGCATATCCACTGTAAATTAAACTGACAAGGACTCTAGATGCACATCAAATCCCCCAAGTCTTTGCTTACCACATATCAGTCATGATATCAACAAGGTCTGGGTGTTCTGCTAGCAGCAAAGCCCTCATACATACCTCTGGGGCACATATTTGGAAATCAGATGCCAAAATACTTTTTTGCTTCTAGGTAGCTGCAGAAAATCTAACCTCCTCATTTTCATGTGAGCTGAGATCTCATAGAAACCCTTCAACAAAACTTTCTTCACTGACCCTTCAGTATGTAGTTAACTACTTCAACTTTGTTCACTAAAAACATGTCTCATTGGAGTAAACTCAATAATGCTTTCTACTTTTATAAGAGTAATTCTCAAAAAGCCTAACCAAAGCCTGACAGTATTTCAAAAAAAGCACAAAAATATCTCCTCTTCCCAAAGGGATTCAGATAAAAGAAGCATTTTGTGAAGGAATTCATTTTATCATCACGAGCAAATCACAAGCAACTGAACCCCAGACTCTATGCTTTCAGCGAACTTAATACAGTTGTAAGAGCCTGAGCATTGCAAGACTGCCTCCTTTTCATGTTATACACGTAGAGGTGGGGGAAGACTCCCTTCCAGGGAGTGACTGCTGTCTGTGAAACATGGAACAGTTCTGAGCTGCAAACTTTGCTCACTAAAGGTAAAATGAACAGTTCACTTCACCAAGACCTTTTGTCACCGTTTCATAGAGTAAAAGTTCACATATAATGTCTGATGCCAGAGAAGAAAGAATCATAAATGACAATCTCTTACAGTGCTAGAAGAATTCTCTCCAAAAGAATTCCTCTGAAGCAGACCAGAACTTTATATGTATGGCAAATGGAAATGCTGCCAATGAATAAACACACAGATGAGCCTGGACCACCAATATCATCTGAATACAGATCTGGTATAAACAGAGTAGGTCCAGAGCCAAGTTCTGATATGGACACTTATAAAGACAGAAAGTAGACATTCAGATCCAAAACAGGCTAAGACAGAACTGAAAAATCAATTAGCTGCTACACGGGCAAAACCAGGGGGATAAATATCAATTCTGTAAGGTGCTTTTTCAGTATTTCACATACTTCTCCTGTAATTGAAAGAAATATTAACAATAGTGATATAAGAGAACACACTCACTTAGAATGGAAATATCTCCCATAAACAGAGTAAAAAGTATATGGAAGAAAATAAAGAAAAATTGTTAACTCAGAAATTTAACTTGCATATTTCCAGTCAAAATCCTCACTTCTTAGTTCATTCCCACATGGTCTGAAAAGTACTACGCACTGTAAAGCAAAATAACATAGTGTACATACACTGAGACACACTCATGAGCCTGCAATGAACAAGAAAAATCAAAGTTCAGCTCCTCCACATCTTTTAGGACAAGTGTATTTTGAGTTCGTCTTCTCCTAGCCATACTTCCTGCAAATTCACAAAATAAGGAAAGACCCAGAAGCTTCTCCTTACTGCCATGGGTCTTTACAAATAAAACTCTAAACAACTTTTTTGTTGCTGTTGTTTAAAGGAGAGAGTGGTATTCACACCTCCCAGTACAAGCACTCTCTACAGTTGTTCAGGACGTAAACCAGACCAGAAGCCACTTTCCCAGAGTATAGAGTATTAGATAAGGCAGCTAATTTCCTTGTCCACTCTAGTCAGGTCTCTGAAGTTGGCCATGCTGAAACGCCTGTGCTCTCAAAAGTAACATTAAAAGAAATACCCTACTTGATGAAGCTTCTGTAAGAATCCTTTACAGATGCATGTGGGGAAAAAAAAAAAAAAAAGAGTTAAAATCCAGAAATCTCACTTTCCCATCTTTAAACCTAACCTGAGTTTACAGGGAGCTAAATCACAGGTGGAAAAGCAGCATTTGGCTTCTTAGAGCAGGTCTCAAACTTCATAAGATTAACTCCCCAGAATTTTTGTCATTAGAAGTAATAAAACTTTTTTTTCAACTTCTAAAATTATTTTAAACCGTTCCCACCAGATGTCCATATCTGCAGTTCAGAACACACATTCTAGAGATAACCCTGGAACAGCTAATAAGAATTACAAGCCCACAGACTGAAATGCTGCTGCTCTCTAGGGTATCACAGTGCCTCTGCCTCAAAGACTATCCGTTTCTATCAGGTGATGGTGAACTCAAAGTCACTCAAGAACTGCATTAAAAATAAACATGGATTATGGGCAGCGATGGTTAGGTGCAGACTGAACATGCAGGCTTTCCCTGTTCAACCACAGACACACACAATTTCCCAGCATGTTTAGAGAATACTGTGAATCCAAGTAACACTTTCTTAACCTTCAAGAAAAAATTCTTCATAGGACAAACTTAACTAAAAATAAGGAGATAGTTTTATACTGGAAAAAGGCAGAATGGAAAAACTATTAAACTTTTCAGTAAAATTACTTATTCTCTTCCCTTTCTTAATCTGAGATTTGAGTGCCAGCAATATTACTTTTCTTTGAAATGCTCACTCCTCACAGGCATTAAAATGTCGGTATTTTTCACCTGACTTCATTTTGACATACCCTTAATATACTCAGGTGCATATACAACGCATCTGATCCAACTCCAATCTCACTGAAACATATTCTGAAACTGAAGTAGGTCTGTCAACTCCAACAGGTCAGAAGTAAAGGCAGGTTCATCAAGACTGACTGTAGCACAACTAGTGTAATGGTACAAATTGGCTATGATCACTACGTCTGTAAGTAGAGAGAATTCACGTGTAAGCATGAAAAAAGGTGAAACTTTAAGACAAGCTTTAAGATTCACACCAGTAATACGTAAAAATGATGCACTCGGCCTGCGACACTTGCAGGACAGGAAGGGACCACCCAGCTCAATTCCCAACAACCGCATGCAACCACATAATTGCTGTTTAGTCCAGACGTTTCCACAAAACATTCACTGCACCCACACATCCCACAGAACAACTTCCCAACACTCTGCAAATGAATGCTCCCCTGAAGCAAGGAAGCAATCAACCAAGCCTTGCCCTCAAACCCTCTGTCTTCTCGAACAAACATTTCTGCAGCTGTTTTTCCCAAATCCTTACACCAGCCCCAAAAGGTCATTTGCCCATATACTGTTCACCTACAGAGCAAGACCAGCACTTCAAGAGCTACAGAGTCCAGCAGCCCCAAATGCTGCTGCACCACCAAACATTCCCTGAGTTTTCAGTGACACGTGTAAATTGCTAATAATCCAGCAACTTTTGTACCTCGCATCACTTCTCATTTCCTTGAAAGATGATTATTTCTTCATGTTAAAACCATCCTTTCAGAAATTGGACAGACCAACACACAGCAAGCTGATAGTTATTTCTCCTGAGGACTCTATTGTAGCATTTACCCACTTACTGTGGGGGAAAAAAGCAGCTGAGTCAGGTCACTGCCAGCCTTCAGCCAAACACAGCTTTACAGGGCCAGCCATAACCCCGCTGGCAATGCTACCTCATTTCCAAGGATGGACAAAACACTGCTTCGTGCAATCACACCACCACAATAAATAGCACCGGTGGGGCAGAGGCTGTGACTTTTTAGCCACCAAGCACCCTGAGATGAGCCATACCAGGGCAGTACTGGGGAGGCTGGCAGAGCTTGCAACGCGCTCTGCTGTACTGCTCGTGAGACTGAAGGCACTGTGCTTTACAGAGACACATCACCAGTGGCCTTGCCATCCTTTTTCATCACGCTAGCTCTGAAAGCTAAGCTCTGGGTTTTACTCATGGATTAGGTACAAACTTCAAACCTATAAATGTGACTCTGGACTCACATGGTACAATTGCTCAGATCGTTTTGAAAGGCAAGATTACAATGCCTGAAACGTTTCTTCTGGCTCCTGTATTTTGGAGAGTGCACTAAGCCTTCTTCAAACTACTTGTAAAATGCTATGCAGACAAAATGACTGAATGATAATCCAGTATCACCAATGTCAGGCCACAAAATAACACCTGGATTTACATACCCTTATTGAGGTGAGCAACAAACATCTAACTCTACACAATAACCAGACACCATTAGGAACACGGGCATTGCTGTCCACTTCCCGGTATTTGCTGGCAGATGCAACGCAATGGGTTACAATCAGTAACGTGGCACAGTACAGTAAATTCACTTTTTTTACCAGTATGCATTATCAAGCTCCTCCATTCTTAGCCCTGCAAAAGACTAAATTAAAGGAACCGACAAAAAACAAAAACCACACCAGACAGCAATGCCAAAATCTTTCCTTTTATTTTTCTTCTCCCCCACTGAAGTCCCAGGAGTTGAACAGATGAGAATGAAAAAAATCCAAATTCTTTTTCCTAGCTTTCTCAGAGCAGAAATCCAGACATGACCCCATAAAACTGGCATGGCAGCGTGCACACACGTACACCTGGGTGCAACACACAGCAGTACTTTTTACTCAACTACTGCGCAGTTGGGAACACTGTATGCTTTTTCACTCAGTTTGACCCCAAGTAGAGAGATGATCAAAGAGAAGAAGCAAAGTGTGTCAGTCTTTGTTATGCAAATACCTAAACAGAACCAAATTTTAAAAAATAATTATACGTGAAAAAACCTACATCCTCAGGTCAAAGGTTTTACATAGCACAATTCTTACTGAAGTATTTTCAAGGGCTGTATAAACCTCTGGGTAAAAAGAGTGTGTAATTCAAACTCTGACAGTCAATTAACTATAACCGTGTTAACGGGTGTCACTACAATAAACTGCACTGAACAGCTGTGGAGACAGAATGGGAAGAAAGCAGAATTATGACAGATGTACACCCCGAAGACAAACAGAAAAAATGGCTTTTCCTGCAAGTAACCCACTAACTGCAATGAAACTAAGACCCAATTATCTCTAGTACAGGAGACATCACTTCCAAACACTTACTGTACAAATGGAGGTAAGTACGACACAGCCATAACGAAACGGATAGTAGATGAAGACATGTGGCTTCTACTGCTGTACCTTTTTAAATAGCTTGCTCATGACACTACCTCAGTCTTCACCAACCGACACCTGACATAACAGGGGGAAAAATGTTTTTTCTTTCTATGCCCAGACCAAAAGACAAACCCACTAAAACCAACGGAACTACATCAGAAATAAGTTATACTATTGAAGTCCACCTAAAAGTTTGTAATTCCTCTTTATCGCCTATAAAAGCTTCAACAGCAACATTTTATAGTCACAAAAATACAAGAAGAGTATAATACTACAGTATTACATAGTATAGTCCACAGTACAAAAAAAGCCACAGAGCTCAAATTTGGAGGAAAAAATCCTCCAAGTCTCATGAAATAAAAAAGTCTCTTCCAAGGCCAGGAGTGTTCTCCACAAGGAATATTTCTACTGATTTCAGGACAGCTACTCCAGATTTCACAAGGAAACGCAGAAGCACAATTTGGACACGTCAGCCCAACGCTCCCCAGCAATCCACATGCTCATTTGTGCACCTGTGCAAGTCAGCTCAAAACGTCACTGTACAATCTGGGCAGTGGCAGCTAATTATTCCCAAACTGTGCTGGTGAAACTGACTGCCCAAAATCTTGAGCAATGATAAATTAGGCTCTATGAACTAATTCAACCCACCCTACACCCCTTGTAGTTCATGTCTTCCATCTAGAAAAAGCTGTCACAGCTTGGTCAGCTCCAGCTGAAAACGGGAGCGTGAAGTGGCAGTACTAACCACATGGAGAAAACATTTGGGGGAAGACTGGAAGTATTTTTATTATATTCTGTGAACTGGGAATGAAACCAGAGAAGCTGGAAGGGAAATCTGCAGCTGTGAGGGGAAAAGGGAGTTTATTATTATTATTTTATTTTAAACATATGTATTAAACATAGCTTAAAAGCAGGGAGCGAGCGGTATCTGGAGCCAGAGGGAAAATCCTGCCACTAGAACGTACAACCCTTGCTGTTTCAACAATATCCCACTGAGTGTGAGAAACCTCTAGAAATAGAATCATAACAAGCATATTTTGGCATAACTTTTATGAAGGTTTTAGGTTTGCAACTGTGGGCAGCTTTTGACTTACTTAAAAGGCAGCACCTGCTTAAAAAAAAAAAGGAAATGATTCCAAATCACAGCTCGATCTTCCTCTAAAAAGAAGAAATGGGGCTAGCATAAAAGCATCTTCCTGCTGTAATGTTAAAACGCCAGCTAAGAAGTGTCGCTAACCGCTACCACAATTTCTCACAGTACCTCCCAGCTACCCGAGGAGAAGGGATCTATTTTTAACGCCTGCACGCCACGCGTGGCCAGCTCTCACCCCACGGCTGGCAGGTCTCGACACCCCACAGACCTCGCTTACGGGCGAACCTAACAGACGTTGTTAGAATAAAGCCGCCAGCTGAAGGGAAAGGCAGAGAGCGAGGGAGAAGTCAGTCAGAGGCACGCGCTCGGCCCGGGAAGCGTGGTGGCTTTTTGAAATGGCCTGGCAGGTGAGCAGTGCCCCTACCGACCTTAAGGACAGGTCGCCCCCCGCCGAGCCCTTCCCGAGGGCGGGAGCCCGAAGAGTACATCCCGAAGCGGCGGCTCCGGGCCGGCCGGCTGCCGCTGGGGGATCGCGAGGCGCCGAGACGAGAAGGAGCCACCTCCCCGTCCGGGTGCCGACAAGGCGACACCTCCCCCGCGGGGGTGGCACCTTCCCGGGCAGCGGCACGGCCGCCGGGTTCCATTCGAACCGGCCCGGCTCGCCCCCTCCTCCTCCCGGCTCCCTTTCCTGCTCCTCCCCGCCGCCGGCCGCACCAATCGGCTCGGCCCCGGCTGCAAATCAAACTTGGTGCCCCCGGCTCCGCTCCCTCTGCCCCAAAACCCCGGTCACTGCGGCGAGCGGCCCCGCCGCCACCCACAGCCCCGCCGCCACGCCGCCACGCGGGGGGGCACACGGTGCGGCGGGGTGAGCAGCAGCGGCAGCACGGAGGAGACTTGAGCTCATTTTCTGTGTCTGTCTCTCCTCCCACTCCCAGACAGTTCTGGAAACTGTGTATCACCTCTTGTCACAGGAAACCAACCAGCAGGCGGTGCAAACAAACAAACACCCTTCGCCTCCACCCTCCCCAAAACCATCACCGCCCCACCGCCCATCGGCATCGCACGGGCGGGCGCCAACGGGAACAGCAAAATGGAAATAAAATCCTCCTGCGAGCAGGCGACCACCCGAGCCGGGGACAGGCAGGGCGGCAGCACCGGGGCGGCTTTGTCTAATTTCAGCAAGTGGAACAGCGGCGGGAGGCCGAGGCGGGACCGTTCAGGGACAGACCGCGGCTGGCTGCCGCAGCCCAGACCCGGGGGGCGATAAATCCCGGAGCGACCCTGCCTAGCGCCCGGGCAACTCCCGGCGTTTGCCGCCGGTCCCCCGCGCTTCTCGTTCCGTTACGTTCGCGTTTCAACACCGCCGGCGATGCTCCGTTCCCTCGCCAACTAATTCCGCCGCGGCCACGCCGACTGAGGCCGGCGGAGCGCCACCCTGCCCCACGGCACCCACCGACTCACGGGAAAAGGGGGGGGGCCGCCGCGGCTTGTCGAAGTTCGCACGGCGCATCCCCCATCCCCGCTCCCCCGCCGCAGCCCCCCGGCCCGGGGCAGGGCGCAGCGGGGCCGCCGTGCACCTGCCGGTCTCCGCTCCTCCCCGGCGGGCCCGGGCCCCTCCGCACGCCCCCCCTCCCCGCACACACACGCTCTCAGACACGTGTACTGCAGGGCTCCCACGAGTTGCTCTCCAGCAGGAGTCACCGTGCGCCCGGCCCCGGGTGGGGACGAGGAGGACAGAGCGGAGCACACCGGTGACAGCCCTCCGCTGTCCACCGCCAGCGCAGCACCCACCGGTGCCCCAGCGCACACCCCCCTCCTGCGCCCATCAGCACCCCACGAACCGCCCGCGCCTCTCCCGCTCCGCAAGGCAACTTCTGGTTAATTTCACCGGCGAGCAGGTTTTATGCTTTCTAAGCATTTTTTTTTTTCTACGAAGCGAAAGACAAGTGCGACTGAAGGGGGGGTCAGCGTAACTACAAAGCTGCTTCTGCACATCAACACCTCCTCCCCCACGCACACGCTCCCCGCCCCCGGCGAAAGGCGCGGGGTCTCGTGGACATGTGGGTGACACGGTGACAGACACTCGCCATGGCTCCCCCCGCCCACCCCTTCCCACACATCGCTATCCGAGCAGGACCTGCGCGCCGCCCTTTGCCATCTGTGTACCAAGTTGCTGCAGCGCTCCCTACTTTCCGCGCAGGGGGGTGCCCGGCCGTGCCCCCAGGCCCCCGCCGCAGCCCGCAGCGATGCCCGGAGGCGCGGGGCCGGCGGCACCTCCGGAGCCGCGCGGTGCTCGACTGGCCGCGGCGGAACACAAAGCCGGCGGCTGCCGCCGGCACCGGCACAACCTCCCCTGCCTCCTCGCACCCGCCCCAGCCCGGCACAAGTTGCTCGTGGGATAGCGGAGCCGCAACTCGGCCGCCTCCCCGCGCCGAGCCGCGCGCGGCTCTTGGCGCCATGTTAATGACGTACTATCTTATTTCCACTAGGCAGCGACCTTCGGCACCCGGCTGCTCTCCCGCCGCCTCCGGAGCCACACACAAAAAAAAAAAAAAAAAAAAAAAAACCCACACACACAACCCATCAAATATGGCTGTGCTGGCGGCTCCCCCGGCTGGCGCTGCGGCGGCGGGCACGGTTACCTGCTGGCGGCGGCGGCGGGGCGGCGGCGGCGGCGAGGGCGGTCGGTGCGGCCGGGCTCCCCCTGCGCGGAGTGCGCGGGGCCGCCTCATGAGTTCGGCGCGGCGGCGGGGAGCGGGCGCGGAGCGCGGCTCGCTGCGCCACACACACACACACACACACTCTCACAGACTCCCTCTGACTGACGTTTGTACTTGTTATGGAGGAAGGACTCGGTGAATCAAACTCGTTTCTGGGTCACTGCTGCCACAGGGGGGAGCTACTTTAATCCCCTGCCAAAACTGGAAGGAGAGGGAAGGGGGGGAAACCATAATAACGTAGCGCCGGGGTGGGGGGAGGCGGCGGCCCCGGGGGAGCCGCGTTTAACTCTTCGCGGGCCCGGCCGGAGCCTGCCCCTCTCCCTCCTTCGGCGGCTCCTCGCTGCCGACTGCGCCGCTCCGGCCGGAGCACGGGGGTGCGCGGCCGCGCGGCTGCCGCCGCCTGCACGCTGCTCGTGGAGCGGGCTCCAGCCCAGAGGAAACGTCTGCAGGCAGAGCCCGCCCGTGCCACCGCTGGCGGTACCCCGCCCCACTTCACTCTTCTCGCCAAAAATAAATGTACGTAAGGCGATTCCACAGCCAGGGATTGCAGTGCTCCACCGGCTGCGTGGGCGGAACACGGAACCCGCTCTTTTCCAGGCGGGGAAACTGAGGCACGGCGGAGTTAAATGCCGCGGCCACGGACACAGCGGGTAATTGGCAGGGCAGGAACCAAACCGCAGGTTCCCTCTTCCCCGCCCCCGGCGTTATCCCTCCGGCTCCCCAACTTCGACACTTCGAAAAGACTAGAAAGGGCTAACACGCACTGCGGTTCAGTTCACATCTTCCTAGCAGGGGGCAAAACTACCTTAAATCTGCACCAAATTACATGCTAAACTTCCCATTATCAGAAAAAGTATGTTTGAACACCTATACGTGAAACGCTTTCCTTCACACCGTGCACCTGTACTCCCCGAGTGAAGGAGAACTCCCCCTTCGGAGCAGAATCCCTGAGCAAATACAGCGAGGTCATAAACACCACAGAGAAGATTCCACATAACCTCAGACACAGAATTAAGGTGATCTGTAGAAAGCAGTCCTCCAGAGTATGCAAACACAAACAAACCCAGCCTCCACAGCAGCATGAGCCTGCCGAAGAATCACACCTTAGTTCAGCAGAGGAGTCGCATCGTTCCTCATCCACGCCAGCTGAAGCATCAATCCTGCCTTCTCACCCACCGACCGACCCAGGAACCAAACAGTGCTTGCACTGCTACACATCCTAAAAAGTTCTTGTTTACTACAAAAATACCCTCCTCCCCGCCCCAAGATCTCTTTTCACTGTTAAGGGTAAGGCAGTCGAGGTTTTATTCACAGAACAGCCTGAGGGACCTTCAGATTTTAGAGCCTGAACTACAACTTGGATTTCCCTTTTTTATCTACATGAAAATAAGAAAACACACACGTTCTCTACATGCTCCTGCCCTTGCCTTGGCATCCAGACCTGTAGAGACACCCGATAGAGTGGCTTTGCACACATGAGCAGTCTAATTAGAAGGAGCTCCTTCATATTTGCAGGGCTGGGGCCTTAGTGTTTTGCCATTCACGGTACAGCCATTAGGCACCTGTGGTTACACCTGGTCACATTTGTCTGATAAATAGTCCACTTATTCCCAGAATTATGTCCATACACCCAAGCATCTTACCCTGAGCTTTGAGATACATGCCCCAAGCACTGCTTTTCAATGCTGCCCAAGCAGTCACTGACTGGAGGCTTTGTGGATCTGCGTTATCTAAACAGCGCGTGCCCGCTGCTGTGGCGTGGCAGAACCTCGGAAGAGATGAAGTCAGAGTTTCTTCACTCCGTGGTCCCCAGGGCCCTTGGGAGCTGGCATTTACTCTACAGAGGTATGCACGTCTACAGGATGAATATGATTTTTTTGTTTGTTTTTTAATATTTTCCCTTGTAGAAGACTGAAGAATCACTGGAAATGCTTTGTCCCACTTTCCTGAATCCTTTCCAAGAAAGTTCAGAACCGCCTTCTCAGAAGACCTTAAACGTGAATGCACTCTAGTTTCTAAAGAAGAATTATAGAATCTTTCCTGTCTCAAACTCCTTGGATTTGAGGCAATATTTTTATTTTTCTTTAATTAGTTTTCCTTTGCACATCCAGCCAAGTTGAAGTTACGTCTTGTATTTTAGGAAACATTTCTCTTGGAAGCCATGCAAGGCCATACATGTAGGAACAGAACATGAATGTCTGCAGAATGGCGGGCTGTGTTTTAGAAAGTAGCAACTAAAAATGCTATTTAAATTACTGTAGAAAACTCAACAAACGTTGAGTCCTCTGCGCTGCAAAAGCAGCGGGTCCAGTCTTGAGGAGGAAGATAACGCAGCTGGAACTAAGCTGCTCTTCTGGTTTTGCATGCAGTGTATCACAGACTGTTCTGGAATAATGTATTCATGTTTTAAATTTAGAAAAATTGAAGGGCTAGTAGCTAAAAGAATAATTTTGGAAATTCTTGGAAAACACTTTCCAAGGAAAAGGCTACGTCCTGTACTACTTCAACACTACAGGTATAAAGGTGTATACTAATATAGGTATGGAAAGAATATAATAAAGCAGATGAGAGTAAGCCACTGGCATCATTATTTCAGAACACTGCTTAACAAAAAGTATCTACATATGCTCTAAATAAAGCGATGAGTTGTTCACTGCAGAATCAGCTTCAGCAGCTTGAGACACCATTACGACTCCTGCCTGAGAATGCCAGTGGCAGACACCGGAATGGACTCTATGAGTGATCCTCACTTGCTTCTCTACCAACTCACTGCCAGAGCAGGCAGGCTGCCTACAACGGAGCAGAGGAGGGTGGTAAAAACAAGCCACGCAGGCCAAGAGAGGAATCAGAATTCTGCATTAAACATCTGACCACAGCCTGACTCTAAAGATGAGGAAACAAAACAGTGAGAGACAACCTTATGGTAGTCTTCTGCTACCTCCACTAGCCAAATTTCAACGTAGAATTCTGCTGGAGGTTGAA
The DNA here is from genome assembly GCA_028020825.1 of Podargus strigoides. Lineage (NCBI taxonomy): Eukaryota > Metazoa > Chordata > Aves > Caprimulgiformes > Podargidae > Podargus > Podargus strigoides. The sequence continues at coordinate 70,287,335 of CM051621.1, forward strand.
TCAGTAGAAGTTTTGCCATGGACATAAGTGGGGCCAGAATTTCAGCCTTGATCTCCAACAGATATTTACCCTGTCAGCAAAGTAGACATTTTGTTGTAATAAATAACATCGTTAAACTCTGTGCCTCATTCAGTCATATTTATATCAGTACTAACACTTACTCCAGGAGCACTCGGACAATATGTGCCAGGCTTGGAGTTACACTTTGTACTAACACACAGAACTTCTGGTCCCTTCTTGTTTCATCAGATATAGTCACTCCATATTAAATTTTATTTAAATTTTTGATTGTTCACATAGCTTCTTAATATCTCTCTTAACTGTTGTTTCTGAGCAGATGCACAACACCACGGAAAGAATATGTGGCTTTTCAGCACTATTTTTTCCAGCCTTTAGTGGAAATCTGTTGCTGCAGATATTTTATCTGATGAAATATTTTCACTCACTTTTCTTTTTTTTAATATTTGATAATATTCCTTTTATGCTGAGAATCTTTTCTGCTAATCCTTGCAGAGCCTCTGCACCTGAAGGCAGAGCTAATGAAGCCAAGTTTCACCCCACTGTTAAACTTAGCCCAAGTATCACTTAAAACTCAAAACCATTCTTTTGCTCTCTTGGCTCCAATTTTTAAGAACTCTACTTCTATTTTCTCTTTCTTTATTTTGAAGATTAAGAACCTGAGGGGAAGAACACAGTATGGATCCAAACCAGCACTGTCAAGATTTTAGTTTGTATTTTATCTTGACAAGAGCAAGAACTTCCAGAGAGCTTTAACATCTCCTGTGAGAGATGTATTTATTACAGAGAGATAAAACAGATGCACAGTTGGGCCATGTCCTGTTGAGGTCCATTTAGTCTCCAGTTGGTTTATTCACATGAGCAAGGGAAAAAAAAAAGGTTTTGACTCATGCATATATAAATCTATACTGCTTACAAATTGCCTAAGTGCAGTATTTTTATCTCCTGCAGAAATAAAACTTATTGACACTGCTTATGTATGGACCATGGAGGGGGACAGTTGTCACGGTTTTGTCTACTCCAAGTACATCATTTTAGGCAACGTGGCACCAGACCACTTCACAAAATTATGCATCAAAAAAAAATGGTGCGCTGGCTTTTTCTTCCTTCTTATCTACAAGCACTGAATTTTGGTGTGTCTGGATTAGGGAGGTCAAAAAGACTAAACTCCGGTAGTACGTTATTTCCTCTTACTCTGAAGCTGAGGTTTCCAGTGAGAGGTCACTAACTGGGTGTATGAGCCAGTACCCCAGTAGGGAGAAGCTGTGCTATTCAGGGATGAGGATGGAGAGGGATGAAAATGAATCTTTAGAGCTGAACTTTATGTTCTACATGCTATCAAACAGGGTGCTTGCAACAGAGAAACTACTGTTGTCCTTTTAATGACAAAACTTGAGAAGTAGAGATAATAATATTCATTTTACGTGTGGGTAGGCATGGTATTACAAAGGTTAATCACTTGCACAAGTCACATGTTAAGTCAACGTTAAAACCAAGAATAGAAACTTAAAGTCATGCCTCTAAGTCCAAGCTTTCTAATGATTAAACTGTATCTTCTCCTTTGGCCTGGTCTGTAGCACAGTACAAAGTATGCCTCCATGACATTTTGCACATAGATATCTTAAAATATTTTTGCAAGTCAGACACAATCATTGAACAGATATGCAATTGCTGACATTGTATATTCTCCTGCAAGTGAAGTAGGAACAGGTATGCCCAATAGGCAAAATTTACTAAATTCCAATATCTAAAAGTACAGGTACTGAAATCAAGTGTTTCCAAATTACTCTAATTGAAAAGCAGAAGCTGACAGGAAACCAGTAGAACATGAACCTCAAGGGAACAACTGGAAGCAGGCTGTTAACTTGCAGGTCTGTGAGTTAAGCAGGATGATGCTGATGCATCACCTTTAAGGTAAACAACACAATTTTGTACATGATGAGAGAAGTAATTAGCAGCCAAGGTAATGCCCTAAGTACAGGAAGAATGGATTGGGAAAACCTCAGGCAAGTGAGAGTTTAGCAGCAACAGATTAAATCTCAGTTGAAGTATGTACATGAGCCTACCTGGCACCTCATCAAGCAATGTTACACTGGCTAATCTAAATGAACTTCAACATTAAATTGTGTTTCTGCAGGCAGAAATCATGTAGTGAAAGAAAGGTGCTGTGACAAGAGTTCAAAAGAAACTGATTACAGATTTTCTGATTGCAGAGCGTGTCCTTTGCTAAAAGTGGTACCAGTTTATTGGGGAAGTACAAGAAAATTCAATTTCTTTTTTCAGAAACAACCTAGTGCCAAATTGTCTTTAACAAATAAAAAATAAGGAAAGTAACTTCAATTCTGGGGCCTTAAGAGTCAGAAAATTTACAATAATAAAAAAAAAAAAAAATCAGATCAGTTATTGAAATTGCTCTGAGCAGCTTGTGGTAACATTTCTGGATAGAGCAAAAACCTCAGAAGCAGCTTCCCATGTGGCTCTTTTGGATTCCACTTGGTACTTCATGGAATTGCCCCAGCCTTGCTTCTATTTGTGGTCACTCCTGGGACAGCCTCTTCCAAACGCCATGACTCACAGGTCATTGAATGTAAAGCTGTTTCCAGACCATGAAACTGAGGTTTGCCACAAGGGCCAAGATTTCATACACCCTCCATGGCAGAAAACAGACTCAGGACAATTGGGCATAAGATACAACGAAGAGGAGATACTGAGGATAAACAGAGTAAGCGTAGCTCCCTTTCCTCAGTTTACCAGCTCATCAGTTTCCATGCTTGAAATCCCCCATAGGGGTGTGTCAGTCACAGTTCTGACAATGGGCAAATTTTCTCCCTTAATAGTTAGAGGTCCACTGATAGTAGCTTTATCTCAATAGTACACAGATAGAAGGCAACAAGGGTGTAAAGCAGCCATCACTTCTAGATAAAGAACATGCTACTCAAACAAATAGGCAACTGTTGTTTACTTCAGTTACTTTAATTTCTAAAACATATAATTGATGAATTCAGTTATTCAGTGTTTAACAGATAGGAAAAATGATTGAGAAAACTCAGTTAAATATCTTTTTTTTTTTGGTGGCAATACTGATTGCTGAGCTTTTCTACAAACACAGAAAAACAGTTTAGAAAGTTTTAATCAGCATAAACATAATAAAAGCTGCCTCATGTACTTCCATTTCACTATTACATGTATTCTGAAGTTCCACCAAACAGGACTTGGAACAAGAGGCTCAGAATATCCAGGAGAAAAGAACCTTTACACAACACGGGAAGCTGAGTCCTTCTCTAGCCTACCTCCCTCCATCTCTTATCCCAAAAAAAGGGCAGTTTATCCCATATATCAATATCATATACCACATAACCCTGCAGCAAACGGCCCTAGCTGACTGTCTCTGTATCTGGCCAGCAATAATACATAGGCAAAACAACACAGTCCACATTGTTATGCTTCCGCTTTGCCAAGAGCTTATCAGAAAAACACACCCAGTAAAAATTCACAAACAAGAAAAGCTGCAGTACCCTTGTCAGGTAGGGAATTACCTATTTTGCTAAGAAGACACTGAGACATAATGGTAAAGAGAGACAAATAACAACTGCCCCTGGCAAAGGGAAGAGACTCGTGATTCAGCCCTAACATATTACAATAGCATAATCCTTCAGTGCTGTTTGAAACATACACAATACAAAAGGTCAACTGTCTTTAACACTGCATTTGCACACTGGATGTGTCTAACCCCAAATTTCTGCTGCAGACTCTAGGAGAGCAATCAGAGTTACAGGAGGTAGCAGAGTCTTTGCACACGAAGATGTTGAGAGGCAGAACCTCAAACAGCTGCATAGTAAATTTTCAGTGCACAGTACTCAGGATGTAAACAGCCCTTGAGTCATTTCATACCATTTAAAACAGTAATTCTGAAGTTGGTTTTGGGTTTTTTTTTAAATGGACAAAGGAGTTTAGTGCTTATTCTGAAGTTATAGCTTATTTGTACTGCTCAAAGCCGAAACTGCCACAGATATATTTAACTAAGCACACAGTGAAGAATGAAGAAAACTTGGAAATCAAATCGTTACTCTGGCTCCTGTGAACTTTGCTTCACTAAGCAAAAAAAACCTGCAGCAAACAAAACAGGCTCTGACCTTCCAGAACAACATTTAAAAAAAATAAAAAAAAAAAAAAGGTCTGATCTGCTTATGCGGGCAGATTTTGGCACAGGGTAAACATCTATGTTTGCTCCTCAAATTGCACAAGTCAGAAAGTAATATCTCTCTCTTTTATTGAGGACGTGCTTTTAAACCGTTGTGCATTTATGTTTCTTGGACAGTCTGAGGCAGGTTACTTTCTTCCCATGGAAGTGCGAGTACCGGGGCAAAGTAAACGCGCCAACTGCCTGTAACGTGGTGTCTGTAAAGGAGGAATGGGCACATCCTCCAGCAAGCACACGTATCCTTACGTAACTGCCAAAACCGCAGTTCCAGCCTACTCGGCTTCTCAAATATTCAGCCGACCACAGCAGCATCTCTGCCCTGGGCCAAAGCTAAAGGTGAGCCCACACTGTCTCAGATCTCTTCTGGAAAAGGGCCAAACTACTTAAGGGAGCCAGGCAGAGTCTTCAGCCACAGCACACAAAGGGGAAAAAAAGTTTACAGAGGAGAAGTTCAGGAAAGCTTGAAAGAGCACCACCCCTCTAGCAGACGGTCCCATGCCAGAGTACAACTTGTACTGGCACTCTGATGTAGTGCTTTGGCTCAGTGACGTCGGTGATAAAGCACATACTGACTGATAGGCTGGAAAGATCCACAGAAGGGGCAAAGGGATTTCCCCTCACCCACCGTGCTGGCACTAGAGCGTAGAGAAATGATTTGGCTCTACCTTCACATCTTTATTACATGCTTTTCAAAGAACTGCTCCTCTGGGTTCTTTGGGGTCCTCTGCTTTTTAGAGAAATTAAGCGTCTTTAATGACTGCCTTAATAAAACACTGCAAGTATTGTGCACTCAGTAGTGCCTGACACAGCCTCAGACATCCTAGTTGACTTGTTTGCAGGAGTTTGATTTCAGTGAAGGAAATCAGTGACAGCAAAAAGGTCCCAAACCTTGGGCAATGTAACGAGAGACTGAGATCACCGATTACATAAGCCCTGTCGTTTCATGTGAACAGAATGAGCGAGTAGTGAAAATGTGCACATCTGTCACATGCTGTCTTCAGTGAGGGAGCCCCATTAACCAAGTAAGGTGGTTACCCTTTAGAATACAATTAGCATAGTCTGGTTAAATGTTTTAAATCCTTTTAAAGTTGCTGAAGATGTACTAATACCCTGAATTCTATATTTTCCCATTAAAAAACAGCAGTCCAGAAAATCAAGCTACAACATACACACAAAATCCTTTACTACTACATACACATGTGCACGCTTTCTTTTCACAAGTATCTCAAAGTCAGGAGACTTCCAAGCCCAGCTCAGCAAACGACACTAACATTTGTCTTACTTGAAAAATTCCTTCCACGTACCTACAGTTCTTAAGCAACCATTGAAACCAAAAGGATGAGTTGAAATTCTCTTCTCACTAGAAATAAGTGTTTATGCCACTCTGTGCCATTAGCCACAGAGCTAGGATTTTTACTGACACCATGTTTTGTAATTACAGAGAGTTCTATTTAGTCATTGTCATTCAAACTGTATGATATTTTTTAATAAACCAATGTATCAAACACAACACATTGTGCTCTGATTGAAGACCACCATCTCAACCTGAAAATCAAATGAAGAATTAGTTGACAGAGGGTTTAAAGGATGCATGTCATTTCCAGCACATGCACCAAATAAAATCATACTTAGCAAGGTCTTTTCTACACTCATCCTGTTTACACGTGATAGCACAAAAATAGACACATTTAACCCTGTGAAAATTTAGGCCAGGTCTGAGGATATTAAGCACAAGTAAAGCAAAAAATGTGCCAGGTTACTGAGACTAGGTTCCAAGGACTTTGATGTCCAAGGCTAAAAATGTCGTTCAGCAAATTCTTGCTCATTTGTCCAGCTCTGGAATAGTCTAAACTTACTTAGTACCTCCCTGCATGATTGCAACATTCCTTGAAGATCCGCAGTGATTTTTTTTTGGCATGATGTGAACTGCTTCAGTTTGCATAACAAGGTCACGGCTTCAGCCTCAGCCCAATGAAGCCGGAGGCGATGGTCTAGAGCTACCTATTGGTTAAAAGCTTCCACTTTCTCCAAGCTGAATTTCGCAACACTGCTGGAGAGCCAAAGGGCCTGCTTGTTCTCATCCTGCTTCATGACTCCTATGTGCTCTGTTGCACAATGCCTCAATTTAATAAAAGGGATGGAGAACACCCACCTCAGCCCAAGTTTCTTCAGCTAAATCATTGCATCTCATGTCTTTGTACTGACTATAATGCTTTTTTAAAACTGCAAAGGAAAGAAAAAAAAAAAAAAACAAAAACAAAAAAAAAACAACCTCTTAATGCTTGACTCGTTTTTTAAAACAACAGTAATATTTTAGGCCTGAGACTTGCATAAGAGTTTTGCTACATATGCTACAGGCGTAGGACACCAACTAAGATAAGATCTTAACTTTTTGTTTGTATTTTTTAACCTCTATTAATAACACCAGCACATTCAGCTCACACCTCCCTATTGAGAAATCATTTTTTTCCCACACACAGGAATAACTCCTATACATGTAGGCCACAGCTTGCAAAAAAAAAATGAAATAATACATTTTCCAAGAGATAAATTTCATAAGTATGGTACACTGCTTGACAGTGACAACAAACCACGTGAATTTCCTCAAGAAAAAAAAAAACAAACCCACAACAGTTTTGCAAGAAACAAGTGAAGTTGCAGGGTTTTTTTTCTTTGCACTAAGGTTACGTCACTTATCTCTTGGGTACAGATGACACTAATAACCATGTGCCTGGGCTCCAGCAAAATTATCTGTTTCCTTGAAATAGTTTGACGGAAGAAAAACAGCAAGAATGCAGTGTAGGAAAGTAGGAAGTTTTGGTCTTGAGAGCTGAATTTTGAAAATTCCTTCAATTTAGCCTCTGAATTTTGTTCTACAGGTTTTCATACACAAAAATTTATCATTTGCCCATGCAGACTCAGTAGCTACATCGGTAGCTAACCAGACTGCACACAATGTGGACACAGTACCTGCACACACTAAAGCTGTCTCTAGACAAGCTCTACCTCTTCAGCCCAAACATTTGAAATGATCGCCACCCTTTAGGAAACCACCTTTGTTGAAGAGAATTCTTTTAACCCTGAAGTCACTCATCGTCATGAGTAGTGTCATGTTTTCCAGTGACACTACACAGAAGCATGCACACCCAAATGTGGTAAGCCACGTTCTGAAGAGAACACCTTAATCCCTTGACTCCTATAAAATGCATCACACTTAAAAAATTGCCTCATATAGTTGCTGTGTAGAAGACTTGAGAAAGATCAGGTAGGTGAGGCTTCCAAAAGAAACAAACAAAAAGGACGGGTAACTCTGTTAAATTTCAGGTTGCAGAATGCCCTGCACCACTGAATTAACTGCTGGTACTTAGCTGAATACTCCATGGCTCTACAAATACCCTCTGAAGCTAAAAGAGTATCTCTCCATAACACAGGGTCCTGTCCACCAGGATTCAGCTACACATTCAGGTCCTATTCCTGATCAGAAATTCACAGCCAAACACAGGTAGTACCAAGAACATTCTAAGATTTCTACAGCAAAATGTAATGACTTCATTTTAATAGGCAAACATGATGAGCTCCACAAATGACTGATGAGGCATTAGAGTTCATTAGTCCGACAGAGAAAGTACTAACAACCTGCAGTATCAAACTGTTTATCGCTAATTTACAGAGACTGAATCCACAAATACATTTCTATCACTTTGTAGTTGCTTAATTAATTACATATATTAGGCAAATTGAACTGAAGGATGCAGTGAGTACTCCCAGGGCAACCAATGGCTATGTCATCAACAATTTGCTTCTCTTCCATTCAGAGAAGTCCTCCCAGTTTTCTTTTTCTTTTAGTGGCAAAGAGGATCATAAAATGATGAAAGCTGGGATCTCACTAGCACAGCGGAAATCGAGAGAGACTTCTATTGTATGGAGATTAGGGAGATAGGTCCAAGAGAAGAACTTCAAAACTGTGTGCAGGAATGAACAAGCAAGCCAAACAACTTTGGGGAATCTTCAGATCAAAACATCTAAGAACATCAGAACAATCAAAACATCTCAGTGCCACTTTTCATTATGATAAGACCAGAAGAAGCCCACAGATAGCAATAAAGCACAATGGGTATTTGCAAATTCATTCTAAACTTCATATATGGAGCCTTCTAGAAAAGTATGATTTATTAAAAACTGACATTTAAATCGTTTAATTGGTTTAATATATCAGATTAACACTAATGACTATAATATTTACTGATTTGTTGTCTTTATATAAAATGTTGTTAGAGGCAATTGTAAGCTCATAGTTAATTTTTTGGATAAAGCTGTTCTTCTAATTAGTTCTCCTCATTTCTTGTATAAAATAATGCAAAATAAAAATCGAGTGGTTAAAAAAATATAATGTTATTTTGCTTGAAAACGAAGCAAAGCCAACAACAACAAAACTTTTGTCCAGTCTTTTCAATACCATACAAGCTGCTATGAAGAAAGTTAACTGCCTGCCAGGCAGACCCAGTACCTCCACAAACACTGTTTTACACACTTACATCCAGGGGCATCAACTGGACTATTATCATATGTAAAATCAGACCACTTCATATGTTTTTGTCAGGCTGGATTTTAATGTGCCCTAGGCAATTAGCAATTACTTTTTTTTTTTTTTTTTTAAAAAAAAAAAAAGCAAGCAATATATCATTTTTGATTTAAATGTTTAGGAGGTAGTTTTCCTTTTGATGTTATTCCTTAACACACGTTCAGTCCTTGTACCATGTTATCCCTATTGTGTGTAAATATTTTTGGTCACACAGTCAACAGAACCTATCCGTGAAATGTCACCACAGTCAAGTTTATTTAAATTGTATACCCATTTTTGTTAATTTAAAAAATACACATTTTTCCTGATAATTCATAATAATCTTATAAAAGAAATTCTGACATTTGAGGAGCTCTGTTTGGGTTTTAAAACCAAGATTATTTACATTCATTTTTCCTGTGGTATAAAGTACAGGACATCTGAGGAAAAAAAATAAAGACAAACCACACCCACCAAAACTAGAAGGGAACATAAATAACGGGCAATTCCACAGCCATTTTGTGGTAAATGATAAACCACAAAGTGTCCCTTAGTGGATGTGCAGAATGTATGATCCAGTGTTTGGAATGTCCTTATTTCCTGACACTTTTCCCTTTTTTTATCTATGTAGGAACTGCTGACTGCTACATTTCATAGGGAGAGGCAACCTTACTCTTCACTGTTATAGGTGCCAGACTTAGGAATGACTAATTCTTCTGTTCTAGTATTACAGTAGCAGTTCTGAAAAGGAAGAGACATAAAATATGAAAGTTGAGGACTAATGCCTCTCCCCATCTTTTTTGCCCTAAATTTGTGACATAATTTTTATAATCTCCTCAGAATACTCTGTGAAATGTTAAATTTGGCCCATAATATAAGGTCAAAGCACTTCTTCCATACTTGCTGATACCAGCCTTCATACTTTGAATTAAAGGTCAAATGAATGGAACAACTTAAATCCTATGCAACTAAAAGGAAAACAGATCAAAAGTTGATGACCAGAAGAGCAGAACATTTTAACTCTTCACTCCAGGTCCTCCAGACCCTTGTAGTAGTTCTACTTTAATGTCCAAACCTATGCCATGATTACACTAAAACTTCCTTGAATGAACAAAAAGTCCTCTGATAAACAGCAAAATCAGTAGATGAACTAAAGAATTTTGTTGATACAGACCACAGCAATAATATTTTCAGGACAAAATTGCTTGGTAGATACACCAACTCTCTAAGGAAACAATCTGCAATTTGTTTTCTGACTTCAAAGCAGGAGCTGGCTATACACATTTTCCTGGGAAACACACTAGCTTGAACCCAAAGTCTAACAAGCCATGCTTCCGATGAATAGATAACTAAAACATACGAGCATTTTACTGATATATTTATAAACAAAGTAAATAGCACTTTTCAAAATATCTCTTCACCAGAAATCACAGGCAAGATCTGGCTGCCAAAACACAAATTATATGTTCCCTCAAAAGTTACTCTGCTTCAGTCAATATAAAGTTTCCCCATCAAAATTCTTCCATTAATTGGAGCAGAACCTGTCTTGTGTCTTTTCTTTCATTTTAATGTTTCTTATATCCTGTTTCTCATGGATATCTTTATGTTGTTTCCATTCCTGGCAGCTGTTCTCCCAGCAGCTGCAACAGCAGCGAGAGACAGGAGTCACTTGGAATCTGTTGGCCACAAAAAGCATCACACTAGTGGACCCCTGGTTACTAAATGCAGCACGGTTAGTTGAGCAAGAGCACCCTCTTTCTGAAGCAATTTGTGTGCCAGGAAGGCTTGCTAGTTTTTACAGTGGGCGAGTATCTTGTGACTGAATGAGATTTGGACTTCTCCAGCCAGCTCGGTGTTATAAACACTTCACAGTCTGAAACAGCTGTCTAGACATTCATCAAGCTGTTGGGTTTACAGCCCTCCATATTTAGTCTTTGTGTGTCTAGGCTTGCCTGGATTGAACAGGTTCAAGTATTGTCTTTTTCTTTGGCATCTTTGGTACTTTTCCAAAGCACTCACTAGCTCTCTATCAGTCATTCTTTCAGGAGACTTCCTAGTCCAGCTGCTGTTCTGAATCAACCAATACCAATCTTCCTCAAAATAGGTTCTTTTCTACATCTGTGCCTCAGGACACTCCGATTTTCAGCTCATTTCCTTCGGAGGCACATGGCTACTGAAGCTAACTAATCCTTAACTCTGCGTGCAACATAATACCTGCAAATCAACACTTTAAGAAGCACAAACAGTTGGAAGATACAGCTTTTAAAAATGTCTTGCTAAGTACACCCACGCACATACCTACGTGATTCTCTAAACAGTCTAAAAGGTGTCCAAGACTAAGATCGAAGTCCTCTAAGCAGTATACATTTATTCCTATTCTACACAGAGCTGCTTCTCTGGAACATAAGGCCCACCAAACATTAGCTATTCCTCACTTCCCAGTTAGTGTACCTGTTTTCTCCATTCCAAACGTGGCTAGCAAAAGACCTGTAAATCCAGATTTCTTTTCATGCTATTACACAGATAAGCTTTAAAGTTTCTTCTTCTCCCAGGTAAGCCATTACTTGCTTACCTGGCAGAATGGTTAGGAGTTTTTTTCTGACCACTATTTCTAACATTATTGTTAAATTATACTCCTAATTCAAATGTCACCAAGTTATACTAGTCCAGGCACCTAATATGTAGTAGCCAATGCAGAGACAGTTGCATCTTTTCTTCTTCCACACACTGATCTCAATTAACAAAGCTGTGCAGGAAAAAAGGGTCAGATAAGACTTGGGGAACAGTTCATAGAAATAATGCAGAAGTGGCCTTACTTTTTGCATCATAAAGCTGATGTTTCTCTGAGTGCATTTTCTCAAATATTCTACACTTGGTAAGAATTAAAGAGAATTGAGGAAGTAAATGGAGTTCACTAATTTATCAGTAAATATTCAGGTTTATACCTTAGAACTACCTCCATAGTAAAGACAATCTGCAGAATCAGACAAAGCAGCAGGAATCATTTTTGTTCAGTTTGATTGGCTTTAGCAGCAACCATTCAGAGAACAAATCACGAGAGCTATTTTTTTTAAAGCATCCATGTTGTGCTTTGGGCTGTGGCAGGAGTTACACCATCTATATTCTTGCAGTTCACAAGGAAAGCCACTATGTAAAAACCATTTAGAAGGACAGAAAGATTACAGCCAAGACGTCTGTTTAGTATTAAAGTACCTTAAGAGAAGTTAAGTGGGACTCTGGTAGGAAAAGTAAAATTAGAAGAAAAAGTTGCATTGCTCAGAATTTATTTTTTTTTCTTTTAAAAAAAAGCAATTGTTTGTAGCAATATGGACACAGATGTTTTCAGATACAAAAATAAAATACAGATGCTGGAGACTAAGTGAACTTCATACCTGTATATGGGTTTAGATTGTCACAAGAAGAGTAAGAAACAGATTCTACTCTTCGTTTCATGTGTGCACCATCACTAAAGCACCAAGGAATTCTCCAAGTTGTAAATTCATTCATCATTACATCTAAGAGTGGGGCATCTCCTGATAAGTCTGGTCATTCAACATTCATCCCCACTAAACTTAAAGGATGTTACAAGTCAGTGTAATTAAACAGGAATTCTGACATATTGAGCCATTGCCATCTCTTCTCTGTAAATTGAACCCAGACCCATGGCCCAAGAGTTCAGATTTCTGTGATCTGAGGCCGAGTTCAGCAAAGTACAGAGGTATGACCTTGGCTCAGCTTTATGGAAACATTATTGTTGAGCTGTGAAAGAATATGCCAGTTAAAACACCACAAGATAAGAAGTAGTAGTAAGAAGTAAAAGAACTACAAACAAAGACTAAAGTGAAATTTTTGAGTTGAAAGCAGTAACTCAAGGACTCAAGAGACAAATACTGCCATGAAAAAGTATAAAACCCCGAAGAGTAATACTCAAAAGCAAGATCAAGGAACAGTTTGTTCCAAAGAAGCAGGAGAGGCCAATGTTTTTCCACCTGACTGACCAGCACAGACTCCTCACATGTTTGCATTAGGAGTGGTGCACACATTTCAGGTAAGCCTAAGAGAATATTGTTCCTACCAATGTACTAGCCAATAAGTAATTACTGAGTACACATTGGTTGTATATACTCCCTATGCATAGTAAAGGTATTGACACTATCAATTTTGATACCAATAGGCATTGCTACTTACTGATTTTGATATCCATTGGCATCACTACCCATTGATGCCTAATGATGTCTAAACTTTTATATTGACAGGCATTGATTCCTACAGACATCAACTTTTGATATCAACAGGCATAAACAGATATCAAAACCTATCATATTAACACCTTTCAATACTGATAAGCATCAATACCTACCATTTTTAATACTGATTTTAATATATATCAAAAAGCATTGACACCTATGGATAAGTACAGTTATCAGTACCTCTTGATTTTGTAACCAAATTTCAATATTGGTATACATCAAGATCTGTTTCAATACCAATTTTGATAACAAAAGGTATTGAAAGGGTATGGTACCTATTGAAAATAATTTTTACCTATTAATATCAATGTCTGTCAATACCAATCTCTGTATCAGTAGGCATCGATAGCTTTCAGTTTCAATAGGCATCTATACCTATGAATTTAAATATTGATTTTTATATCACTAGACATTGCTGCTTCCTGATATCAATAGGTATCAAAAGGTAGGCATTGATACCCATCAGTTTCTATATCGATTTTGAAATCAATAGGCATCAATAGACAATGACAGGCATTAATATCTATTGATTTCAATAGCTACTGATTTCAGTAGTCATCTATGCCTATTAATGTCAATGCTAACTAGGCATCTATACCTATCAATATTGATACCTTTCAATAGCAGTAGTCCTTAATACCTATCATTTTTAATACCTATTGATAGACTGATTTAGATAAGCCTTTTGATAGGCAGAAATAGTTGTCATCAGTAGACATCAGAACTAATTGATAGGCATTGATAACTAGGAATTTTACCTATCAATTTATTTTTTTTACCTTTCAATACCAATCAATTTCAATACCTGGGTATATTAAGAGGCATCAATTCATATGGATGTTTCTATTCTGGCCAAAGAGCCATATGCCATTTTGCTATGTAGGTTATAGGTGGTATTATTTGAAATGGAGTTTGTTCACTTCTGTTATACCTCCCAGAGCAAAATACTGAAGACAAAGCATATTATCCTATAAGATATTTTACATTCACAATCAGGTGTGCAAAATCTTGCATTGCAAGGGTCAATGAGCATGTACAAAATCACAGGCACAAATGCAGGGGTCATTTGTTAATAAATGGCTCCTAATATTTAGACAGAGGACAAATATATAATAGTCTTGTTATTTTGTTATTTCCAGGAATTCTGAGTACTTAACACACTGCTCAGATTCATTTGGTTTTCTTGGAACTCTATTCTCTTTAAAACAGCTAAGTCTCCCTTTAGCATCTCTCCAGATAGCTCAGTTTTAGCCTCTAGAGGTATACTTCCTTCTTTCAGTTTTTGGAGAGTTATGAGTTCTATTTAGATTTCTCTCTGCAGCACTGGGTCCTCTGACATGCCCACAGTTTTATTTCTGAAGGCTGACAACACAGCCAGCCATATCAGCTTTTTACTTTCAGCTGCAAACATCATTTCTCAGTCCCACACACACACCTCCAAAGCCAGGAGGGCGAGACAGCCACACTTCCACAAAGCTGCCTAAGAAGCGACAGCACCACATGGAAAGACAGTTGGATTTACTGGTATTGTTTCTCATTTTCAACATTTTGTCAACTCTAGGTTTTAGGTTTAAATTTGCTTATGTGACTACAGGAAAACTGACAGCTATAAAAGACAGTGCCTGCTGGTGTTATCCTAACACAGATCAGTGTTGCAAGCAGAGTATCACCATGTATGGTGTCACTGGCACTTCCTGAAGAGGCGAGTTCTCAACGTTGACCTCTTGCCTGCTGGAGAAGTCTAGGATCCCCAGACTAATGCTACTTGCTGATGGTAAATGTCACCATGGTATTGCATTACCACAACTAGTTTAAAAAAGTCTGACATTTAAAAGATACCAACTTAGAGATCGCCTCCCAACTGCACCACTGATGAAGTACTGAACAGCAAGGGAAAACCACTACCTAGGAATTCAGGAAACCTTCCTTCAGAACTTGTTTTTTCCAAGGGCATTCCCCATGCATATCATGACTCTGCCCAAATCCCATTACCTTAAAAACATTAGAGAGATCACTACTTTAAGGAGCACAGCTGGTGGCCAAAACTCAATCAGGTAAGTCAGGATGGATATAACACACTACAGCAACCTGCCACACCAAACCTGAGAATGAAAAATAAGACTGGTCTCCAGCCTTAAGTAACATATACCAGTATAAATGGTATCCCAACATCTGTGCAATTGCTTCATTAAGAAAACAGTCACGAAGCGTGACAGAGGTTTTTAGTAAAAACCAGCATAGTTTTCACAAGTTATAACAGATCTCTTTATGAGTACTTAGCTACAGAAACAGGGTGATGCACTGTGCAAGCAAAACAAAGATTAAGTGGCTAGAAGGACTGAGGGCAAACACCATAGCTTTCAGGTTATTTCACATCAGGAAGTAACTTAGCCCAAAGCAAGCTGTTCAGCAGATCTGTGAGGCTGGTGCTGAAACACCCCATATCTCCATCATATTTGGTGTAGGAGGGTTACTTTGGATCAAAGCCTGGCCTAGGGCCAAAACATCTTCACAAAACTGATCAAAACTTTCTGAAGGGAAGTATCCTCCAGGCTAACTTCACAACTTAAACTACAGGTCTCTCCAAGAAGCACTGCATTCTCTTCTCATTTCCTACAAATATTTCACCACCGCATTAACATCACTTATGACTGCAGTGAGACACAAACAAGAGAGAGGATCATTTGCAGCATTTGGGTGCCAATTTACCACACAGGACATGCTGCAGACCTGCTGTGACACAGGACTCTTGTACTGGGTTTGTCTGGGAAGGAGTTAATTTTCTTCCTAGCAGCACATACTGTGCTGTGTTTCAAATTTGGGACTAAAACAATGTTTCTAACACAGCAGGGTCTTGGCTATGGCTGAACAGTGCTTGCACAGTGTCAAGGCCACCCTTTTTTCCTCACTCTGCACTGGAAAGCAGGCTGAGGGTGGGAGAGAAACTGGGAGGGGGCACAGCCAGGACAAGTCATCTGAATAGTCCAAAGGGGTATCCCATACCTTATAATGCCATGCTCAGCAAAAAAAACTAGGAGGGTTTGTCTTCCAAGGCAGCCATTGCTGAGAGGCTGGATGGGCATTGCTGTGATGATGGTAAGAGGTGACTTGACTGCCCTTGCATCGCTTGTTGTTTTTCCCCCTCCTCTTTCCCTCACTTACTGTCTTGATCTCAACCCACGATTTTTTTTGCTTTTGGTCTTCCTATTCTCTCCCTTGTCCCATTAAGAGGGGACCAGGTGAGCTGCTGTGTGGGTGCTTAGCTGCTGGCTGAGGTCGACCCACAACAGTGATAAAGCCATACCCCTCTACCATCAACCTACTAGGAGACAAGACAGGTAAAGGAAAGCTTGGTAAGAGCTGTTAAGCAGCAGCTTTAGCACAGCAAAGGGAAAATTAATAACCATTAGGGAATCAGATGGTACAGCCAGCTTGGGTGGGAGGGATGATAGGATAAGGGGCAACAGTTTTAAACTGAAAGAGAACAGATTTAGACTAGATATTAGGAAGAAATTCTTTACTGTGAGGGTGGTGAGACACTGGCACAGGTTGCCCAGACAAGTTGTGGCTACCCCCTCCCTGGAAGTGCTGGCTGGATGGCGCTTTGGGCAACCTGGTCTGGTGGGAGGTGTCCCTGCCCATGGCAGGGGGGTTGGAACTAGATGATCTTTAAGGTCCCTTCCAACCTAAACCATTCTATGATGACATCCTCTCAGCAAGAAAACCTTCTTGAAAGAAGAAAACATGACACAAGCTTGCTGGCATGCTCCCAAGCAAAGATCCTTTCAAGCTCCACACAAGGAGTGCACATCTGCTCTACTGTTCCCAAGCATAGATGTTGTTCCTGACCTTCAAGGGCCCTATCTTCACTTTTTTGTCTGGTTGAATTCCTCATCGCTTGCCAGGCTCCTCTATCAGCAGCCATCAGAAGATTAATGACTCGCAGGTAGCCAGCAGGATTACTCACTGGCACTAAAATCTCAACCCTTGCAAAGACTATCAGTTCCTTGGGCCCCCAAGTTTCAGGTCTCTGAATTTTATGAGGTAAAAACTTGGCAGAAGGTGGTAAACAAAATAGAAAAGTCATTATAAAAGGTGGAAACAAAATGAAATAGGAACTCAGCAAGGGAAGACAGCAAAAGAAAGATAGGAGAAAAAGGATTCCAAATCCAAATAGGTACAGATGAGGAAGGAGCACCAGAATTCCAAGAACGAGCAGAGGGCTGGCAGTCAGCAGCAAATACAAAAGCATTCGTGGCATTTAGCCCCTTACAGAGCACCAGAACGAACTCAAGGTGCTGTGAGAGCCGTGGCGTTTGTGATCCTTATCTTGACCCTCATGTATTGGGTCTTCTCAGATGACCTATGGTGGCAAAAACCAAACTAGGGGATAGAGCCTAATGAACTCCAGCTAACACTGGACCATATTTGGACCTGAACTTCCAGTTTTGTTCTCTCCTAGAGAGACCTATTGATCCTAGACCACTTTGAGAACTGAATTAATTCAGTTAACTGGGACAATCAAGGGCTTCACTTCAAAACCGTACATTTAAAATCCAGCTGCTAATATAGACTGCTTTAAACCTTGGCCAAGTATTTTCTCCTCTTTTTATTTACAAACTAGCAATTATTTTCTTGTACTTAGATCTGGAGAACCCAGTATTTGACATCTACAAGCCTTCCTGTCCACCAGTAAATGAACTGCACCCGTTGCCTTGCTAACAAATATGCCTCCTCCCCCATTACCACAAGTCTCCCATCACCACAGATCTCCAGATACCAGTTTAACCTCATAGTCTAAGGATTAAATCGATAGATGATCTGATGTAAAAACTATGGTTTCTATTGAAAAGCATCGAAAGACTAAAATTAGGGCTTTCACTCCCTTTGTGCTGGTCACTGGATAAATACAGTATCCACTCCATTGAGTTCCTGTGCTTTCAGAATAAAAAAAAAATGACTGTACAAATTGCAGGGTTTTGGATCACAGCACTTGAATTGTTTGGGAAAGTTGGGTGGAGGGTGTTAGTTTTTCACTTTGCTCTTAGAGTTAGGGTTGAAGGATACATATTAGGCAGTGTAAGTAAACTTGTAAAATCATTGCCTGTGCTATACATATTTTAGACACAAATTGAGACTTCTGCATCTTTTGGGAAAAAAAAAACAAAACAAGTGTCACCAAGATTAATTACAAAAAATAAAAATTAATCACTGTAAATCCTAATGACTGGGATGTCTAACCTACATCTTCAGTTTCGTGATGCTAAACTAGGCAGGGTCACATGCAATGTCTGACCTACATAGTGACCCCACAGATGGATTTGCATAAGTGATCCAAGGCTTTCCAAGGGCACAGGGTTCTAGAAAAAGAGCAAAAAGAGGGCATCCCCAAAGAACTTCCCTGCAGAGTATAAATCTTCCCAAAATCACAATATGAACACGGCTCTTGTGCATGGCTTAGCTGAGAAAGCCTTTAATTGCAAAGCACTACGGATCTTCTCATGGATTTAGGAGCCTCTGGAAAATGAAAACCAGAAGCTGCAATTCAGCAGCAAATAAGAAGACACTTTTTTTTTTTTTTTTCTGAAAAGCTCACATCAAGTTCAGTGTTCTTGAGATACTGTAACTGCACCTGAGGTAATTTCCAACTAATGTTGGTCCCATAGGGCATTTCTTTAACTACTGTTCACTAGGCTGTAGTCATTCCTATTTTTTATGTCAATAAATCCTGGTATTCATGCAGTCAAGCAGAAGTAGCTGTGGCTTGGTAGCCTGGTCTCATCATCATACTGAGATCTAATATAATTTAGATCACCAGCACAGAAAAGGACAAAACATACTGAGTCTTGTCTAGTTATTTTGTCTAGGATTTAGGCATGTGTTCACTCAAATCGAGCAAGTTCATTTTTGATAGAATCTGCTCTAGCTACAATTACATTCAAACCAATATTTTCAAAGTTTTGTTGAAGGATAAGGAGATTGACCATAGTTCTAATGTCTTTTTCTAATAGCTCACTTGAAAGAACACATCTTCTCCATTGATCTAAGCAAGTCCCAGGAAGCTTGAAGGAAGGTTAAAGAACCAATGAAATTAACCTCTTGGTCCTCCTGGACTCTCCACCTGCTTACCCACTCCTACTTCTAGCTTAGGATCTATACATATCTTGGCAAATACATTGCGTCCACCACTGCCTGGGACTTTACTATCACTATTGTACTTGCCCATTCACCTGCATCATGTTCCTAGTCCATCTTTCTTGTTAAATAACTCCTATAAAGCAAAAGTTTAGATTTGCAATTGACACTTACAAAGACTCTATCTGGCAGAATGCAGTTTGTATCTTAAGATACTGCACTCCTATTAAGCTCCCTCTGTAAAAATGTTTAAAGTCACCACATAGGGAAAACTATGAGATACTAGATACATAAAGACAAGCCCATATAATTTACAAACATCAGAATTGTGCGTTTTCTTCCTATGAAGACCACCATAACAGCAATACTTAAAGTCTGGCTTCTTTGGCAGACTCCCAAAGTTTTAGTGTGAAGTGCCACATCTTTTGCAATTCTTTCTTTTTCTTTGACAATAGGCTTTGCCAAATAATCTTGAAATTAAAAAAAAAAAAAAAAGAGAAGAAAAAAAGAAAAAACCTACAAGGCACTTGTAGCTTTTGAAACACTATGTATTTAATATTAGAGTTACTTCAAATACTGTGAGCCATCTGGAATGTAATGGCTCTGTCTTGACTGCCAGAAATGGGTTTCTTTTGTTTATTCACTAGTAGAGACAGTTTCTAGTCTACAGAGTCTTATCACAAAACAAACCAGATAGTCAGCCATGAGCAAATGTGTACAGTGAACGCTGTCCTTACGTACCCCAGAGAAATGGCTTGACTCACTTGGGATTTCACAGTAGTTAGTTCATCTACCACAGGTAGGCAAAGCCTGAAATCACATTATTGCTGGTGTTAAAATTGGTTTTGCCTTTATTTTCTTTTTCTGCAAAGGCCAACCCCAGCACTTGAGAACTTGTAATTTCTAATTAACTTTCTGGAGAACATACAGGTCCTATATAGAAGGAAAACAATATCTTAATGCATATGTACTTTAGCATAAAAATGTGTGATGCAACCCAAGGCTTTTTGTCTTAGGTCTCAAGAAGGCATCTAAAACTGTATGCTAATATAATACATGATGCAAATACCTTTGAGTATGTGGTGTGGGTGTAATATCTTTGTCACTCAAATTTAAAGCAAACAGAAGAGCCCCAAAACCACACAGCTTGTAAACTTATCACTTCTTTCATTATTAGAAAGCAAGCATAGAAAAAAAATTCTCTTTAAAAAGGAAAACAAAACAACAAACACATCACCTCAAAACTATTCAACAAAGAAACAAAAAACCACAATTGAGACAGAACCTTTTTGGTACCCTTAGCCAGACACAAAATGGAGCTGCCTTGTTTTACATTTTACAGCGTCTGTTTGACTGTCTGTCCTGCCCCAACGTGTTCTCAAGCTCGCAGTGTAACCTCCAGCTAGCAGCATCCTCAAGGCCAGATCTGATAACTACCAGAACCCAGAGCTAATCTATCTCAGTACTAGGAAAATAAAATAATGCCATTTTAAAGCAGACGTAGGTTCTTATTGTTTGCTTGTAAAGCAATAAAGTAACTTACTCTTGCCTAATCAATCTCAACTGTTTAGAGTAAATACATTTCTTTAGACATAGTCTTTATTGTTTAATGTACTTCTGTGTCCCTCTATCTCTTTACCTCCTCCTCGTTTTTTGAAGACAGAAGACCATTGCTTTATTTTTACACAGTAAAGAAGCTTCTGCTGGAAGAGGTAGGAGAAAAAGACTAAACAAAGTCAAAAACCAAAACAACTTATTTTTCCCCTTTTCCTTCACTACTGTCCAGTAACAGCCATACAGTAAATCTTTGTACAATTATTTCCTTTTCTCTTTAATGCTCACAATTTTGTACACAAAAATTTAATAAATTGCCATATCTAAATAACTGTGATGTTCTATTGAATTTTAAACTTGCACCTGCAGGACAGAAAAGAAGCAGCCAATGGATTTCTGCCCCAAATCAGAAAAATCTTAACAGCTACAACCTAATCAGCTTTTTTCGCTGCCATTAGATTACCAGAGGTTACATCTTGCAGCTTGCAGCTACAGCATCTCCCTTCCAGATGAACTACTACGTACCCAATTCAAAAGCCACCTACGAAGCGAGAGAGCATCAGCATCCCATTTCTTATCAAATACATCTTTGATCCTTTTTTTTTACCTCTGCCGGCCATGGCATTTAAGGAGCTTATTTGTGCCAATTCAATTATTAAAGTATTTGGGAAATTTGCCTAACAGTACTTGGGAAAAGCATGCATTTATAAGAATCAAACCAACAAATAACTTTGTACCAGACTGCCAGCAGCTGAGCACCGGGGCAGGAATGACATGAAGAGAAGGCAGATGTGCACTCTCTGCTGTGGCCCCCCAGTTTGGCAACTTGCAGCCCACCCCCTACAAACTAGTTTTAGTTTATTGACTTTCAGGGCACACTAAAAGGCCCATTTGTTTTCCCTAGCTGCGAGAAGACTGGGAGGACCCTGGTGAGAGATCATAAAATTGGCTCCATTCTCACTTACAACAGTAGTGATTTGTATGTTAATAATAGGAAAACCAAGGGAGAGGAGTCTCCAGAGAAGTCTGTGTGTAAAACTGTTCCCAAAGTGTGTCAGTAACAAAGCCAGGCACTTAATTTCTTAACGTTTAGTTAGAAAGAAATCCATGTTGCTGCCTAAATAAAAAATTTCCCTTCTCTTCAGAGGTGCATAGCATGAACAACATCACGCTAGCCCAGCAGTCATTTGTACAGAACATCATGTTTCGTTCAGCTTTTTGGATTTGACCAGGCAGTAAGATAAAACAATACCAACCATTAAAGTAATTTAGTACATGTGCTCAAGTAAGTCTGCATTTGCCTACACAACAGTTTTCCAGTGCTCCAGTCTCTCTTCCAACTGGTATGCTCCTTCAGTCACGTGAGGTTTTAAATGTGGCAATGTGACTTAGTTCCATTATTTCAGTGACATTAGAGATCTTTTCTCTGCTATGAGCTGAATGTGGATGAAATTATCTGTAAATGGAGGAGGGAGGAAGATGAAGCAAGATATTCTATTTAAAAGCATTTCTCTGTATATCTACCTTAACATGAGAAATTTTGAATGATGTATCCAATCAATGAAAAACATTGCTAACATTCTAGCCATAAGTGGGCAGAACCCGGATAATTTTGGTGAGAAACAAGAGTGGAATGAAAAGAATTAGTAACCATACCATTATGGAAGGAGTACATAAAAACCAGGTACGGAAGAGGAGAGGGACTTCAGCAGTTCCCACTGGTAGGAAGAAGTGACCAGAGGCATCATGGCACACAACTTCGAATCATGGGCAAGTTGACCTACAAGATCACTACATCTTTGTGAATTCAAAAAAGCAGCATAAAATAAGATTTTAAAAGCAACAGCACTGAGGAAAGAACCTGCAGGAAGTAAAAGTGCAATCAAAGAAGGGAACATGATTAAGAGTGAAATAAATTTTGGTTCTGAAAACAGATTTTCAGAAGCTAAATTGTATTAATATTTTTTTTCCACGGTTCTTGGGACTCATTATTTTCAATACGCTTATTAGTTGGTATGTAGTTTTAAAAATCATGCACATATTATGCTCTAGAGAAAGAAGTGAATGAGAGGTAATTGCTGCAAACTTTCATCACAGATGAAGGTTCAGTAAAGACCTTCCCTCAAGGAGGCACATCAGTGAGAGCCTGGGATAAAAGGTGTGGTAGTAAGACAACAAAGACAGACACTTGTTCTGCCTGGAAAAAATGGCTAGAACAATTTGCAAGACTTACACAGCCTTATTTTCCACTTTTGAATTAAAAATTGCAGTAAAAAGTCCTTTTTCAGTTAAATCAGAATATAAAAATATTTTTCCTAACAACACAGTTCCTCTAGTGGTTTTCTGTTTAGATATGAATGCAGATTTTTCTCTCCTGGGTCATTACCAAACAGAAAGCAACTGTATCATTGGAGAGGAACATGATATACTGAATAACTAAGAATGTTTAGTTGACAGCACTAAACTACAAGTATAGGTTTTTTTAATTATTAAAGTAGACCAGAAAAATCTATTTCCATTATAAAGAAAACCTTTCCCAAGAGTCAAAACCAGGACTGCATGGCGATAACAGGCTGATGTGGAATTAGTTGGAGCTATAGAAGCAATACCAAAATTTATGTTCAAGAGATGATGGCTGAACTTATTAAGTAAGGACCAGCAAAGAAGTCCTTACTAAGGGTAGATAAGTTCCACTTCTCCAAACTGCATATTTCATAATCTGCTTATACAGCAGCTTGTCTGTACAGCTATCCCTTCATTTTAAATCCATCTGCTCTTTTAGCTGCTTCTATTGTGATTGCCCAATGTGCAATAAAGTGCTGAATTGAGTCTTCTGGAAAAAGAAGGGTGAAAAATACTCAAGCCTCCACTATTCTGAAATTAAAGGTGAAGCAAGCTGTTTGCTCTGCTTTCAACTACATGCTCTTCATACCCTACTTCATGCTCTACTTCAGAAACCTTGTGGCAGGAAAAGAGAGGCAATTTATTTGTAGTAGACGCATGATGCAATGCACTGCATGATGTAACAAACTTTATTATATGTCTGATGTTGATACACTCAACCCAAGCTGGCAAACATCTCCATGTTAACAAGCCCCACCGGTATCCAACTGGGCACAAAGGTCAGGCTGAGAACATCCCATTGTAGGATCCATTGTTTTTCCTATGAACCGTGCCTTGTCTATCAAATTAGGCACTTAAAGAAATGAAACAGTTACTTGGTTAAATGACTGTTTCCCCTAGCTATTAGACAAAATGTATTACATATGCAGGCATGTGATCAAATGATTGAGAGTTTGACCTAAATTTACTTACTGTGCTAAACAACCAAAGGAACAAAAGGAATTACGCCTCACTGCCTACTGTCAGCTACAAAGAACATCTATCAGTCTGTAACTGCAGATGAATCGCAGTTTTGTAGTTTTCTGTGCCGGCTCCTTGGAGCAATTGCAGTTCAGGTGACAAAAGACATTTCAGGGAGTTCAGAACTTTTTTTGTTGTTTGGTTGTAGCTTTTTCTTTCTTTTTTTTTTTTTTTTTTTTTAATCTTGAAGCTTTATGCCAACTGTTTTTGCACTTTTGGGACCCTAAAATGATATGCTTTAGAGCTGCCTTGACATCAGCACGGCTAAGCTTGTGTGGAATTTCCACTTAAGACAGATGCACTTCGAATCCTTTCAAAAATACCAATCTCAAAACAGCAGAAGTACAAACAGATCATAGTCTCACACATTCGATAAACCAGACTAAAAACACATGCACTCTTTAGAAATATACTTTCTTTAGGGGGAGGGGGTATTCTGAAATTTCATAGACTCCCTTGATTTCTGGAGCACCTGCTAGAAGCTATTAACATGCAGTCATTTGAAAACAGGTTGAGTTCTTTTAACATGATGTCATTTAAAAGAAAGCTGGCCAAATAATACATTCCGTTAACAGGGCTGGATATTTCCAATTGAAATTCAAATGTTTTGGACACCCAACTCCCTTTAATTCTTTTATAAATAGATTTTCGTATTCTGGTAACAATAGTTTTTCAGTCCATAACACCCTTGAATGTGCGGCTTGTGGCCATTTTGAGAAGCAGCAGGGAATGAGAAATAGGGCTAAGGGAGTGATCTACACCAACAAAATAGCACTTACGTGCAAAGCAGAATATCTATGTGTGTGTCTATTCAGCCTCCTTCAACACAAAGCAACTTACAATTTTACAAGGAAAAGCAAGGAGAACTATGGAATAAGCACTAGTGCGTAATAAACCTTGATGGTACAGTCCAGGGGAGCCCAAAGACTGACAAGAATAGGGACTGACTCCACCAAAAGCAGTGGGACCTGGTTCTAGACTCTGAGATCAAAGGGTCTGGCCCATTTTAAGAGAAGCGTTGGTACCATGCTACAGGGAAAGCCTGTCATGAGACAAGATCACTGCAGGACCAGACACTTTATCAGGTGACACCACAAGCAGAACACAGTAAAAAAAAAGAACATAAAAAGGGACTTACTGCTTGCTTATGAACATGCAGCCCATACTAACACACTTGGATAACTGCATATATAGAGTATAAAACTTGTGAGCTTAAGTGACTGTGATTGCAAAGGTCATTTTGTATACTGTTTTCCCAAGTGTAGCTTTGCTGTTTGGTCTGTTACAATATTAAATTTACAAGTTGTGTTCAGTGCTGAAGGTGTTTTAACTTGACAAAAATGTAACATAAAATAAGCTTTATACACATTCCTCCCTTTACCTCAACATCAAGTGCGTCTCAGCTCCAGATTCCTCTTGACACCTCTCACCACGCTCAGAAGTTTATTCTTAGGTATTCCTTTAACCACTTTTCTTTCACCAAAAATGCTATGCGAAGCTTAGCATCAGCTCCTAAAGGTTTGTAGGATTTTTTTTAGGTTTTCTTCTTTGTTTTTTTTTCTGTGAACATACCTTTTTACAAATATAAATGTCTTTTTCCCCCAAGATGTAAAGGGAAAGGATTGAGAAAGGTCCAAGTTTATTCCCAGTCCTAGGCACAGCCCAGCTTTATTTCACAAGATCAAGCAACAGGACTTCCAACAAAAGGCAGGGTGAGGGGAAGAGGCCCACATTCTGACACACTGACAGTATGTTGACAAACTTCTTCCAGCATCAAAAGGCTTCCTTCTTTTTGCAATTCATTTAAAGCTCTTGTTCAAGGTTTTTGAACAAATGGGCCACTGGCGGTCCCTCAAGGATTAATTTTCAAAAATTATAGCTCCCAAAAAAAGCACTGCTTATAGATAAACATTTACTTCTGTGAGTCAAGCCAGCATCCCCACCCACCCAGCCACCCACCCTTCCACACACACAGAGCCACATTTCAGATGAGCACTGGGGCCAACATTTTAAAGGCACTTGGAATATACCTCTGGTGGCTCAAAAACCTCTCAAAATCTTTTTTCTTTCTAGAGAACAACATGATGCAGTGCACATTTATCTGATGTTTCAGATTATTAAACGTGGGTAATAATTCCTTGCTGCCAGCACGGTAAAGTTCTTTGCACCTGCCTCAAGCCCCACACACCCCCGCACCCCACACTATAATGCAAATCTATGTGCTTCATGTAGCAAATAAAGAACTGCAATCAGAGACAAGGGAGTTGCCTGCAGCTGAGCTGACAGTGACAAACTTCAGGTTATACAAAAGATCTCCTTACAAGCTATGCCAAGCAGTATTACAAGCAAAGGCAGCAATCTGAACCAGCAGCCCTCTAGTTCTAACTGCCTGTGCTATATTCCTACCTTCAGCAAAAAAATCCTTCAGGGCAGCAGGAACAGCAGTAAACCTGTCATTAACAGCCGCAGTACTGTCATATCAGCGGCTCTCCCATGTCAGCTACAATCTTTAGCTCAGCTGTTTGCCTCTTTGGGGAGAACTTACCTTGGCTGTCAGGAAATAGAACACGTACATTGGTCCTTCATAAGCATATACAAGCACTCCAGGGCTCAAATAAACAAAATAGTCTTATTCTTTGGAAAATTATGTTGATTTTTAAAAAGAAGCCAAAAGATGCCTCTGTGAATAGTCCTATATGTAAACTAGCGTGGTAGAACTTACATGTAAATATGTCATGTAGAATAAACTACTGTCACTCATTTCATTTCCCTGCACCAGCACTGGAAAACAGATTGTTTTTACCACATACTTGCTACAGAACTGTGTTTCCAAAACACATAGCTGAAGTCCTTGAAACACAGCCAAACAATTGGCTAAACCCCTAGAAACCTACAGATCATTACCTTGGGCACTAGCATCTAGAAACACCAAAGAAAGGTCTCTTTCTTCATGTCTCATCAGCCCTTGTGCCTCTGTCAACATCAACTGACAATAACTAATCACAAACTGGGGAGCATATCTGTTCAACAAACAATCCAAGATGCTATCCATTATACAACAGCATCTGAAGAGAGAGAAATTCTATAAAATAAACTTTCTGGTAGAACCAAAGCATTTATACCATAACTAAGCTGTCACAGTGGCAAACTAAACACAGAATGTTAGGGATTGGAAGGGACCTCAAAAGATCATCTAGTCCAATCCCTCTGCCAGAGCAGGAATACCTAGATCAGGTCACACAGGAACACATCCAGGTGGATTTTGAATGTCTCCAGAGAAGGAGACTCCACAACCTCTGTGGGCAGCCTGTTCCAGTGCTCTGTCACCCTCACTGTGAAGAAATTCTTCCTCATATGTATGTGGAACCTCCTCTGTTCCAGCTTGCATCTGTTGCCCCTTGTCCTATCACTGGATGTCACTGAGAAGAGCCTGGCTCCATCCTCATGTCACTCACCCTTTACATATTTATAAACATTAATGAGGTCACCCCTCAGTCTCCTCTTCTCCAAGCTAAAGAGACCCAGCTCCCTCAGCCTTTCCTCATAAGGGAGATGTTCCACTCCCTTCATCATCTTTGTGGCCCTGCGCTGGACTCTCTCGAGCAGTCCCCTGTCCTTCTTGAACTGGGAGGCCCAGAACTGGACGCAATATTCCAGATGCGGCCTCACCAAGGCAGAATAGAGGGGAAGGAGAACCTCTCTTGACCTAATAACCACCCCCTTTCTAATACACCCCAGGATGCCATTGGCCTTCTTGGCCACGAGGGCACATTGCTGGCTCATGGTGATCCTGCTGTCCACCAGGACCCCCAGGTCCCTTTCCCCTAAAGACACATAAGCTTCAGAGAAACTTGGAGTGATAAGACAAGTGTTTTCAGGCCATCAAAATTACTAGAGCTTATTCATATCTCTGGCCACCTAAAATACAGCTGCATATCATATATGTGATATGTGATATATATACATTTCACATGGTAGTGAGCAAAGAAGTAACAACAGTATCAGAACATACTTGGTAGTGCAGTTAAGAGGCAGAAGAAACAAGAAGTATAAACATCTTCAAGTTATAATCCTCCATAGTACTGAAGTCTGTAAGAAATTATTTCAGAGCCTATTTTGGAAGGCTTGATTACCTAAGTACACTCAGAAATCCAAGTTAATCTAATGGAATACTTAAACCATTAAATCCTTGTGTGGGTACTCTCATTCAGCATTATGGTGGATTTAACGTTGTTCATCTTGAATTCATTTTCAAGATTAACTACTTTGAGAGTAGACTTCTCATCAACTATAAGCCCCATTCTTATAATTATTTACATAGTAAACCCAAGAGGAACCAAGGTGTCAGTGAGACTACAACAGTGACGTGCACCTGAATATAAAGCCCTTAAGAAACGATACAAACAAATGCTGCTGTTCATCTCCCAAACAGCAGAGGCATATGTGTTTACACACACACACTATGCATGGTGGCTTTCCACAGCATAGCAAACCAAATTCAAAGCCTCAGTCCTGAAGAGCAATCAATCGTCTGAGCCCAATGCACACCAATAAGTGATGCACTGGAGACTATGAAGCAAAAGAATATCCTTTCCAAAAGCAACTGATATGTGCAGGAGACAGAAAGACACAAGAACTAGCCAAGTCTGTGGAAATAGCTTCTCATGGGTACCAAAGCCTATGACAAGTCCAGGGACCTAAACAGCAACAAACTAAGATGGAGTTTCAATATAAGTACATACCAAGCAAGGCAGTCCACTCCTGCCTATGGGAAAGACAATGAAAGATAACGATAGCTGTCAATTAACACACTATATTAAGATATTCAGGTGATAAACACAGGCCCTATAGTGAGTAGATTCACTTAAAAGGGCTTTGTCGACCGAGTCATGGTAGCTAGCTGATTTCTCTTGCATCTCTCAGCAGAACAGGCTTACGTAGTAGAAGAGACCAGCAGTAAACCAGGGAAAAAAGATAGAAATACTAATTTGATACAATGGGAGTCAGGATACAAAGCTGAAGATGATGCAATTCAGACAAAGGTAAACTAAGCTATATAAAAGGTGAGTTTCCACAAACCAAAAAAAAAAAAAAAAAAAAATAATATATATACACACACACTTTACATTGCATATCCAGCACTGATAAAACACAGATTTTGACTATGAAGTAAGCATCATCATCTTCACAACAAAGCAGTGCTATCAGCCACACATTGGACCTACATGTGTAGTGACGTACATCTTCACTAGTGGGACAAATTCATAAAAACATCTGTATACTCTATGCACAAATAAATTACAAATTATAATCCACACATAAGGTATATACTCGATATGGTTTGTCAAGCATTAAATGTTTTTATAAGGGTCTGAGCTTTGTCTGTTCCTTAAATTAGAACTACTTTTAAATAATTTCTTGAGCAAGCTTTAGTAGTCATGAATTGCACAGAAAACAGACAAAACCACAGAAAGATCTAGAGTTACCTAAGACAGCTTTCCTGCTAACATCATTCCAAGAAATCCTACTAAAATTTGACAAGTCTTCTCAGAAGTTCTCGTCATTAGATTTGCTCAGCTTTTCTTCATTTTGGTTAAATGGCTGAAGCAGAACCTTCTTACTTTACATCCCCATTCTCCCCAAAATGATTTGTGGCAACCTCTTCCCTGGTGATAACACAAAAGCAGAACTGCAAGTCTACATAGAATTTTGCCATAAGTTTCACATATCTGTCAGCAAGCCTGAGATTCAATTAAAGCCCATTTGAAATAAACTTTTAAAATCACACATCATTTTTAAACAAGGATTTCAACTCTCATTTTCCTCCTATTTTATATCACAAACTCCTCCGAACACACCCCATAGTGCTTAAACATCTAACCACTGTATTTCTGAGCCATCTCACCTACAACTGGGTTATTTTTTTGCCAAGACAGCCTGAGCTTCTAGGGTCCTGCTAAAACCATGCTTGCTAAAGATTGCTTCTTCCACAACATACAATATTTTTCCAACCTATACTGTTCTATGATTCTATGAATGAACTTGATGGTGCTAGCAGCAGGTTTTGTGGGAGAAAATAAAATGTCTAAGAGAAGATCCCCCAGTGTCCTTTGTATTCCTAAGGTCTCACTCAAACATAGGTCTGTAACAGCTTCAAACTATACAAGCTGAACAATATACCATGTTGTTTGCTTTATGCACACTTCAAGACTGAGAACAAACAGATCGCAATGGGCAACTTGAAATATGTGAGTCTGCCAAGTTTTCTTGCCTCCTTCCATGATTATCCTTGAGACAATGAGGTCTGCATAAATGAAAATCTCTATTTTGAATCCCCCATGGATAAATTCCTCACTTTTCCTCCCTCAAGAAAAAATGTTGAGAACCTTCTATGAAGAAACAGGTGTGACAGGAATAATTAGATGCAAAAGAAAGCAGAAATGAATAGCGAGGAGTGGATGTGGGGCCACTCCTTTTTGTAGCAGCTCATTGTAGAAGATCCATGAAGCTGCCCTGCCTGGCTGCATCATCAGATGGGTGGTCTTGTAGAGATGCTATCATCCTAAATCCACCCACAGTCATTAGAAAAGCTCGAAGAAAACTGATATTTTTTCCCTCCGCTTGGAGTGAGAGGAGGTGGCAGGAGTCAGAATTAAGATATTGGTTTATACTGTAATAATTTAGTTGCTTTAAGAGAAAACAAGAATCTCAAAAGAGCATCTTCTAGATGAAATAGTCTTTTCCAGATTTTTTTCAAGTTTATCTCTGCACACTGAAACATTTCCATGTACCAGATGCAAATTTATGAAATGGTTCTGTTGGCCTAAAATAGGGTCTTTTGGTTAAAAGTAATTCCAATGAAGAATTCACTCAGCTCTACTCAGTTGGAGAAAGCAGTTGATGCATGCCTGGAAAACAATTATATGAAGAACTGCAAGAGAGTCCTGCCTGCTTTATTAGATGAAAGTAAGAACCAAACTCTGAACTTAGAGAAAATCTTTCTCTGCATCTGGAGTTCCTCAACAACTAAATGAAAATCAGCATTTTAAATGCAAAAAATACAATAAGGATACTATAGGTCAAATACTTGGTTACCTACTGCCAGAAACAGCCAGCTGCTTTTATACTGTATTAAAAGGTTTTGAAAGTTGACAAAACTGAGAATTGTACCAAAACACATTAGAAACACGACTAGCATCCAAACCAAAATTATCTAAGGATAAAAGTAGATTATTTTCTTTTAATTGTGAGGCAGGAGTCTAATCTTTTAGAATAGGCCATTTCTTCATCATGAAAAAAAAAAAAAAAAAATCAGATAATAGCTCGTATCTCATTGCATGCCAAGTTTTGGCCTTTTATGGTACAAACTTGATCAACTATAAATGCTTTCTTTTATTTGTCTGTCAACAGATCCTCACTGCTCTTATTTTCAGTCTCCTGATTTTCATTTCACATGGACAGTTTAATTTGTACAAAAAATACAGTTTATATTGATCCAAGATGTTCACAACTGTAACAGGATATTAATAGGATTATGCCAACATGGAGAATATGTAGAAAACAAGGCAACACAAAAAATACTTTCTGATCACAGAATCACAGGAGAGCCTTCCTTAGAAGGGATATCTAAGATCATTAAGTCCAACCATTAACCCAGTACTGCCAATTCCTCACTGCACCACGTCCCGCAGCACCACATCTACATATTTCTTAAATCCCTCCAGGGATGGGGACTCCACCACTGCCCTGGGCAGCCTGTGCCAGTGCCTGACAACCCTTTCAGTGAAAAATTTTTTCCTAATATCCAATCTAACCCTCCCCTGGCACAACTTGAGGCCATTACCCCTCATCCTGTCACTGTTACCTGGGAGAAGAGACCAACCCCTGCCTCACTACAACCTCATTTCAAGTAGCTGTAGAGACCTATGAGGTCTCCCCTCAGCCTCCTTTTCTCTAGACTAAACAACCCCAGTTCCCTCAGCTGTTCCTTGTAAGATATGAAACCAAATACATTAGTTTTTGTGAGGCAAAAATATTTTACAGTACCATTTGTGGACCGATCATGGTCAGAAGCAATGAGAGACACATCAACTTTGTTTCAAAATCTGGTTCTTAAATAAAAAGAAACCTAAAGTGCTGTCTGCACTCATCTGTAATGTAAAATTCCACATATGCTTATTTGCTTAGGCACCTATCAGGGAATTCAGAGTCAATTTTATGAAAAGAAACAAACTGACAGTTCTGGAGGACATGGTATAGACAGCATATAGGCACCGCACAGACTTAAAGCAGAACCAAAATTAGTACAGGCTCTCATACCTCACTGGGGCCTGAAGAAAGCCCCAGAAAAGAAAATATATATCGTTATAGTTATGATTGTCATACACCTTTATCAATTTTGTATCCTGTCAGGAAAAGTGAGCCAGACTGCCCAATTATCTATTTCTATATTGTGAAAACACATTGTGCCTTATATAATTACATTAACGTGTACCAAACAATACATGGTTTAGGTCTATGAAAAATACTGATCCTGTGCGTGTCATCTTTAAAATTCCCTGGCTAAGATTTGAAATAGTGAAGAAAATGGTAAGACCATTATTTCTCTCAACTCATTCCAATCACGGCAAGTCACTATAAATTATCACTAAAATCCTCACCTGAAGAAAGTGTCTCTTGAAGGTACTTGCCACTTAAGAGAAGCTGGAAAAATCTGGTTTTGGAGATGAAAGGAATGAAGAGCTGACAGCCAGGACATGGGGCTGGCTGGAAAAAGCAGCTCGTGCTACTCTCCAGCAATTTTAAGGAGTCTTTCACAGGAATGCTCCCTATATGTCACATGCTATCAGGAAGCCAGAACGGATATAATACTATGAACGATGTATGGATGAAAACACTGGAGTTATAGATAAAAATACTGGGGCCTGCTACCTATTTATCTGTTCACTTATAGATCCAAGTCACCAAAACACACACTTGGGCAAGGTGAAGACTGAAGCCCATGATAACATCTAAACCTGATAATGTTAGCTTCTGAAGAGAAACTCCCCATACCCTCAGGGAGGTATTCATTCTTCTGCTGCAGCAGAGCAACGTCAAGATACTGACTATCACAGTTGTTGCCGACAGAAAGCAAAGCCACTAGAACCACGAAAGAAAATGTCTGAGGGCTCATAAAAAGGCCGGTTTGTCTTGGATTGACTGCCAAAGGGAGGAAGAAAAAGAGCACAGCTTCTGAATCAGGTGCTCTCAAGTCAGCAACAGAAGAGTGAAGCTATCTCTACCTGTAGGTGTTCTTCTGGTCATTTGCAGTTGAAGTTTTAAGTTGCCAGAGTGGTGGTTAGTGCTACAATGAAAAGTCCTCAACAAATACGCTGAGGTACACTGGCTTTACCTGCATCCTGATCAGATAACCTCAAAAAGTAAGTAGGACTCTTGACTCGATACATAACCCATGTTTAACATATATACATGGGCATTTGTGTAAGGGTATTTTAAGCAGAGAAACCATCTCCACATCTGGATTCATCCTTTGGATATTCTGTTCCTTTTTCCCCGCAAGTGACATCGATGAGCACCGTACATCTATGAATCCCAGCATAATCTGCAAGACACTTAACTCATCCAGAGTCTTGATTAGATGCCTATGTTTGCCCTGTCTCTGAAGTGGGAAAAAACATATCTATGGAAATAGGCAAAACAGTTTGAAAAAGGGTTACTGAAAAACGTTATGCAGCTTCATAATCTCATGGGATCATAGCCAATTCTTCTCCAAGTCCAGAGTTTCAAGTTATGCTGACCACTGAAGGCTTACAAATCTTTCTAGTATTAATCAGCCAAGAAATGAAGAGAGATGTTCTCTTGTTTTGTTATTTAAATAAGCAGACCTTTCCTGGATTATTGGTTCAGAAACACTTTTATATCTGAAGAGTCGTATACTTTCCTTATCTTTATGGAAGTAAAATACAGAAGTAACTTCACCACTCTTTCTCTCTACCCTAAACAAAATTTTAAAAGCTGGAGAAATTTCTTAACAACCCTCTCACCCCATCCTAAGTAAATTCTGAGTTCCAGTTCTCAGCTCCAGTACTTCAAGAGAACGGAAGTTGAGACTTTGACCCAATAAGCAGATTCTTAATTAGTACAAACCTGAAAGTTCCAAATTCATCTAACAAGAATCACTGCTTCCAACTGTTGAAGTAAATTTAGTGTAAGTCAGCAGCACAGCATCCCTTTCTATAAATGAACGGAGAACAAAGCCAAACTGGATTTTGAATAAGGTTCTGCACTATCATTTTTTGCTCACAGTTGGTCTTCAGAAGTAGAAACATTACCATTGACTGACATAATCAAAATCTAGTTGGGTTATTCTACAGCAAGATAAATTAGGTTGGTTTGATATACTCCTCCCACACAAAGCTGCATATTTCCTTTTTGCTTGATAGTGGAATTGGAATTGGCTAACATTAGGCTCTTGAATGATAACTAACTTGAACAATGTTAAGAACGCCTTCATTCAGTTATTCATATTATTGAGACTGAAGTGTTTTTTTTGTGGCATAATTATTGTTGTTCCAGATACATTATAACTAAAAAAAAAAAGAAATGTTTTCTTTTCTCTCTTTCTTCTTCTTAAAGGACTCACTGAAGCAAAATTGCAGTGAAAGATTAATGCAGCTCTAGAGGAGATGAATTCTAAGAAACAGGAAAATTTAAGTGTTAATTATCAGCATGAATTGAAATAAAGTTTCTCTTTAGGAAGTTTCTATTCCGAGTCTTCAGTGTAAAAGGGAAGAAACTTGCCTTTCCTTCTTATCTTGTATAGTATGCTAATTAATTTACTTGAAACAAAGCAGGAGGTTGTATTTCCCCAGCCTTTCCTCTCCTTGTTGTATGTTTCCTTGCACAGATTTCATTTCAGAGCTACATGCTTTGGGAAATATTTGGAAGGGAAGGTGCAATTTGGCTGAAGTAGAGACCTAGTTTTGCTGTGATTTGGGATGGATTCAGTAGTACCCTTCAATTATGATTCTTTGAGTATTTAATAAAAAAAGTGGAAAGTGCTCAAGAGAGGTAAGGAAAAAGCTCTCCAAATCAAAATTAATTGTGCTTTCTGGAGCTTTACCTTGGGCAACTTTTTTTTTTTTTTTAAAACAACTGAGGGAATGCTACACTATAAATAAATAGAAAAGCATGGATGCCTTAACATGCCATTTTTTCTGTGATCTGAATACCATAAGTATTTGGTGTACCTCCCTTCTTTTCCCCACCCTTCAGAGATTGCTGTATGTAACTGTATTGCATGGCTACAACTTCTTATCTTCACTTTTGGAGCCCATTTTCTTGTCTAGAGTTGCTTCCCTCCTATGTGCTTAATTTTCTATTCACTTTTATAGATATAATCTCCATCCTGTGTTCTCTCTCTCTCAGAAGAATATGTGCTGGTTGAAACACCCAGCAAAGGCTGCACAGGCCTGAGCCTCGTCTATAGAGCTGAATCTTGTGAAGGTAACGTAAGCACACAATTTTTACACCATAACCACATCCTGACGTATATTACTGGTTCCAGTGTATGCAAACCAATGTATCTTAAAGGCAATTTACAAAGAAAAAGACCAGAAGTACAAAACAAAACAAACAACAAAAAAAAAAAGCAAGCCCAAAACAGCCTTAATCATTTTGGACTTACATTATAAGGGAATGAAGAAAAACAGAGTTCTTCTGTAAGGCCACACTAAAAATAATTATCTTGATACTGATCTTCACTGCCTTATAACTTTTTTATGCCAAGGTTTCCCAAATAAATAACCCTTGCATGCTCTCTCTCACTCTATGTCATGGTTTGAGGCTGGGCTGGCCACTAAACAGACGGCAGATGCTCTCTGTTAACCCCTCTCCCTTCCCAGACAGGGGAAGGGAAAGAAGAAAAGGGAGAGATGGAAATAATAAAAAGAAAAATACAATAACGAGAAGAAAAATACTGAAATACTGACAAGTATATACAAAACCAATATCGAGCTTCTCTCCCCCAGTCACGCGCTCCCCCCGATAATGCTCACGTCACCACTGGTGCTGCAGAGCAGCTCTGGGAAGATCCCAGGTGGGCTCCTGGACGCAGCAGCAGGCAGGAGCTGGATTCAGGAATGCGCAGATCACAGACAGAGTCTTCCCAGGATGCCGGCCATGGAGTACGAGCAAGGGCAGGAAGAAAAGCAAGGGGCAAGAGAGAGGCCCCCGTGATCCCTCAGCTTTATACTGAGCTTGATGTGTATGGGATGGAATACTTCGTTGGTCAGTTTGGGTCACCTGTCCTGTCTGCTCCTTCCCAGAGGTGCAACCCTTTTGCACCCTTACACTAAGGGGGGGCCCAAGGCCGCACTGAGAGAATTCAGCAGTGACCTTGGTTTCTGTAAGATTAAGTAAAAGCAAGAGCCTTTCTGCACACCACTGTACTGTGAGCTCAGTACTAACTATAAACAGTGAGCGTTATCACTGCTAGGAGCAGATAGCGTCTGAAAAACCTGTTGTTGACTTCAGAAAGTGCCGTCTTAAAAGAGACTTAACTGAAAAGTAAAATCACGGCAAGGAAAACTGATTCTGTTTTAGCCAAACCAGGACAATCTACTAATTTCTGAATCAATAGGCTAATTTCCTCAAAGACAGTGATTTTCATCAAATGTTCTGAAATTAAGTACTTAAGTTGAGGAGGGAGAATATCAACACCTCAACAGAGAGAAAGGCTGTAACTTGTGTTACAGCCTCACAAGACACCAGAAAACATATGCACAGCAGAGGTATTGAAATCATCCTACCTGCAAAAAAGCTTCAGCTGAATCTCACATCTTCCTGGACACCAAAAACTCCATCTACTCAGGCAAATCTGTAAGAAACCAGGTTTTATTTGTTCTGCTGCTGGTGCAGTAACTTGACTCAGAACTGCTTTCACAGTTTTTATAAAGGCAGTTCAATTAACTTACATACTTGATTAGCTGGTCTAATCAACTGATTTAGTTAATCTAAATTCTTGTTATTTCTCATCTTTCCCTACTGCTGCACTTATCTGCGCTTTGAAGACACGGGCAGCACTGATCACATGTGCAAGACAACTGTGACAGGAACAATGCTTTGTATGGAAAACTTATGAAACATTCCTCAAAACCATCCATGCATCATAACATAAAAGTTTATGGAAAAAAAAAGTTGCCATTTAATGTAACCACTTGACAATTATGATAGAGTACATAAGGTGACACAGATGTCTCTCCCTTCAGGTTATCTTCTGCCAGATGTCTCAGCTAGCAAATATGAGGGGTAAAAGGTATGCAAAACTCTTATAAGTACGTTCAGTAGTCACAGGTTTTTTTTCCTTGGTCTGTAATTCCGTGACTAATGTCAGTAGAAGTGAACCACCATGAAACATTTTTAGAATGGAAAGGAGAATTTACAATAGGCAAAGTATCTGCTTATCAATCCCACTCTTCTAGTTTTGGCAGTCAGAGAAAAAGCTGTCTAAGAAACTACTTGTCGTCTTGTTTGAGAACTAAGTTTAACAGTAGAGCTGGACAAAAAAAACCCATATGTTGCTCCACAAAAGACAGTGTGAATGCCTTAACCAGCACGGGGAATTTTGTCAGTGTGCAGAGTACAGAAGCAGAGTTATTCTTTGGGTAAAAAAATTCATACTACGTACTGCTTTAAGGGAATTGCGTGCAGCCTATTTTCCCCCATAAGTGAGAGTAAAGTTTAGCAAATTAATTAAAGCTTTCAATCCTGATGTGCAGTTGTGCAAGAGAAGAACAATGAATTCATAATTAGGTGAATAGGGTTTTGTCACCTCTCCCCCCGCTCATATGCAAGCGAGAGTAAGCCATTTGTTGAGCTTGGTTTGGTTTTAGAACAGCTTTGATGATTCAAGTAATACTCAGCTCAAATTAGCATCAGTCTCTTTTTCAGCTTTGTTGTACTAAAAATTGAACATGCTATTAGCAAAAAACAATAAGCTAAAATAGGCAGTCTGCTAAGTGTCACCTCTTGTATCAAACACCAAAAAGGTTTTCCCATGATTTCCTATTTAATTATAGCTACAATCACGCTGCAGAAGCAGCAGCCCACTCTTGGTGGCTTTTCCTTAGGTTTTTTAATAAGTAATTTTGAGAAAGTTTAAGATCAACTTAGGGTATGAATTAAAGCTGCCCTACCAGATTTGACAAGGAGGAAGCATTAGTCTGAAGTGCACAATACATGCAGGCAAAGTTCAGAACTACAATTTATCACAATTTGTGAAGAGAACACAAACACTGATTACATTTTAAGGGCAGCTGGTCACTTTTTAATTTTTAACCACTTGATTTTGCAACCCTGTCTGTGCTAGCGGACATACAAAACAATAAGAACGTTTTTGTGGAGACTTTGGGAAACACAATTGCCTCAAATAAGCAATCTGAATGCCATGTCTTATGCTTTTCTCATGTCTTTAAAAACTAAGCTTCTTAACAGTGCTTGTCCTCCAATCATGGATATGCACCTGCAACTTCAAGTTCCCTTTTGGAGGTCATTTAGGGCAGGAGAATTAACAATGTATGGCTATGCGACATTCTCTCTTGAAGTAACCATTCTAATTGTCATGCTCACTAGAAAAACATTAGTTGACAAAATCCAGTATGGAATTTGATACTTCCAAAGGGAAAAATTGAAAAGACAGACAAGACTCTACACTGGCTAAGGACATGTGGGCACTGAATGGCTCTCGTAGTTTCAACTAACAGAAGACTGCATTTATCTTGTAAATTGATCAATTTTTTTTCTGCTTGCTGGCATTTCCACTGTGCCAGGCCACACACAGCAGGTAGCAATCACCTCAGAATTAACCTGACTGTATGTAATGAGGAGGACAATGCAATAAACACTAACTGACTTGCAGGAAACACCTACTATCTAGAAGTGACTCTAAAGCGCTTGAAGAACACATGGAAAGAAGAGGTATAAGTGCACCTGCCACAAGCCCCGATTCCATTCCTGCCTCAAATCCTATTAAAAGGAAGACACGCCCACAGCAGGTTACACCTTACTCCCATGATACGTGTATATTATGACATACATTTCACAGAGCATCTCTCATTGCTCCTTCACTTTTGTCCC
The DNA here is from genome assembly GCA_028020825.1 of Podargus strigoides. Taxonomy (NCBI): domain Eukaryota; kingdom Metazoa; phylum Chordata; class Aves; order Caprimulgiformes; family Podargidae; genus Podargus; species Podargus strigoides. The sequence goes on from CM051621.1 coordinate 70,326,555, forward strand.
ACTGCACCCCCCCACTAAACAAAACCCTAACTGTCACATGTGTACTGGGGTTTATACTCCATTCCTCAGATCTACCCGTGGTCACCCTCAGAACACACATGGATCTGACCCACAACTTGTCCTATGTAACGGATTTATGTGCCCTTCTTTCTTGAAATCCTTCATGTTCTTCCTCTTTAATTTTGACATTTAAAGGCAGACAAACAAATAAACAACATATGCTCCTCTTCAGCATCCACCTGAATTTCCCATGGCTGCTAATGGCATGAGCATTAAGATAATAGATTTGAATATTCAACACTGCAGACATTTCATGAAACCTGGGTTTCCAAGAATTCCCTGTTCATCTTTTTCCTTACTTTACAGCAACCAACTAGAATGCAAGTGTTCCTCGTTTTTTTTAAACACACACACACAAATTTGTAGGAGCTACTTGTTTTGAATTCTTTGGTTATCTCACATTGAGAGGAGTCTGCACCAGAGTGGAGCCAAGACACCAGCCCAGATTATCATGATACCATGATTTCAGAGTGTGCTGAACTGTACTCTATGACAGAACAGAAAGTCCTATTTCAAAATACAATTGAAACATCTATTTCTCTCTACAGATACCAAGGTACCCCATAGTGGGATACCAAGGTGGTGAACTACATACCTTCTGAAGCTACATTTGTCCTTCAGTCAAGGCATTCTCTGCAGTTCCAGAAGTTGAAACAAATCTGCAAGTATTTTATACAGCATGGACATGTCCAAGTGCCACCATTCTGACTGCCTAGTGCTTCAAATTCTGTTCTGTGTCTTTCATATTCTCTCTCCCTTCCCTCTGGCTTGTAGGGTTTTAATTTTAGATTCAGGTAATTTAAGATTACTGCATCTAATAAGAAATAGTTTAGGATGTTTTCCCCTCTCCTCCTATTAAGAAAAACAACACTTATATTACACACATCTCCACTTCTGCGCACTATATGCTAACTTTAGGTGAACTATGGTGCAGAATTGCCACCTGCTACAATGGTGTATTTTTTAGTAATACAGAGTTAAGACTTTCATTTAATACTTCAAATTACCATACAGTCTTCTACTAGTTGGGATTTTAATTTTTATGTAAAGAAGTATTTTGTGATATTCCTGCAAAAGCGTACAGAGACATATAGCAGGAATCCAAGTAACTTCTGTAACCATTGGGCAATTCTGGTCAAACTGAACTTATCCATTATCAGAAGAAAGCCACAGGGAGAGGCACATTATGAATAATGCCATCCCAAGAGGAGCTTCAGATGGAGTTCTCTCCTTGTCAGATGGCAAAGGACATCACCACTGAACGCTACTGTCATGAGTAAGTCTTCCTGCTGCTCACCCAATTAATTCTGTGTGCCAGCACTGCAGTGAGAAGATTAGAAAAAAGGGTCAAAACCCTTGGAGTAAATTTTCTTTTCTCCTGGTTATATTGACTCCTAGCTAGCTTCTGAGGGGAAGGGAAGGAAGAGCAGGTAGAAGCAGGGAAGTGAGATTATTAATAACAAATGTTGAAAGTTAGAGTAGGCAAGACACTTCTTACGAGTACAGTCCTACTCCAAAGAATCTCCTGTGGAAGATGGCTCTCAGCACAAAGTTCTGCAGGAGTCTCTCTCTCCACAAGCCTAAAGAGAAAGATAACCCCTGAAACTAACTGGCTGAAGCTACGTGGTGTGAACATCATGATTTACATTTGCAGAAATAACTTCTATCTAAGTCCAATCTCAGAATATAAACATGGGCACCGTCAAGTACTTCAGTGTATAATTAACTGTCTATATCAACAAAAAATCAGGTCCAGAGATGAAAACATACTCAAAGGCCCTATTTTATACTCAAAACTTAACGGATATAAAGCTGAAGAACAAAATTTTTAAAAGAAAATAAGTTGTGGAACTTCCCAAGGAGCCCAGAACCTTTATAGTAACTATGTCTGCCCTTTTCTTGAACAACAAAATGTCAGCTGTAAGGGAGACTCCAGAACAAGAAGACTTACAGCTTTTCCTGCAACTACTCTACAGTTAGACTTCAGGGCAACACAGTTTGTCACTGTTAGAACTGAACATGAATTATGCAAAACACAAATCCAGTGTCTTAAAGCAACAGATGAAGTTTGATATTAGCTTGTGTGAATCACTGCCAGCAACTTAACATTTGGATACATATCTGAAACTTATGTAGACATTAAATCAAACATGAGCCATGCAGATTTTCCATGCATAACCCTTATTCAGCTATGATATTTTGTCTGAATAGCCTTAGAGTTTAGTAATTACTCTCTTACAGCTAAAAAAGCAGGAAAGCTATGAGAAAAAGAGGCAAAACCACTTTGCTTTTCAACTGAATTCAAATAGCATCCAAAGTATTTACACATCTTCGGAGATTCCAGAGTAAACCTATACTGTCCCGAAGTGATTATTTCATATTGTATTTACTGCATATGACATGCTGTTCTGCACAAATGGCCACACTGAGCCAGATTTTCTGCGACAACAGCCAGCAGCAGATACGTGGAGAAAGACCACAAAAGCAGGGCAAGCTTGAAGTGATACTACACCAGCATATTCCTCTGTTTTTCATGGACTTTCTGAGCCACACAGGATGTCTCTGCATGCAGAAGGCCCTCATCGGCTTTCATTTGTCTCATCATTTCTGAACCCAAGCATGCTTTAGGCATTCATCTTACCACATGGTTCCCCAAAACTGTCTTCTTGGACCCCTCACTACAAGAAGGACACTGAGCTGCTGGAGCATGTCCAGTGAAGAGCAACAAAGCTGGGGAAGAGTCTGGAGCACAAGTCTTAGGAGGAGCAGCTGAGCGAACTGGGGGATGTTCAGTCTGGAGAAAAGGAGGCTGAGGGGAGACCTCATTGGTCTCTACAGCTGCCTGAAAGGAGGGGGTAGTGAGGCAAGGGTCAGTCTCTTCTCCCAGATAACAGTGATAGGACAAGGGGTGATGGCCTCAAGTTGTGCCAGAGGAGGGTTAGATAGAACATTATGAAGAATTTCTTCACTGAAAGAGTTACCAAGCACTGGCACAGGCTGCCCAGGGCAGTGGTGGAGTCCCCATCCCCGGAGGTATTTAAGAAACATGTAGATGTGGTGCTGAGGGACATGGGGTAGTGGGGACTGGGCAGTGCTGGGTTAATGGTTGGACTTGATGATCTTAGAGGTCTTTTCCAACCAAGGCTATTCTGTGATTCTATGATTTCCAGTCTGCCACCTGATTATTTCAGGCTCCCCCAATCCTTGCATTATGAGAAAGTGTGTTTACTTGTTTCTTAGTCACCTTTTCCATGCCACTCAGGATTTTACAGTTTTCTGTCACGTTGCTCTCTTCACAATCCTGTTTTTCCCAGCATTAATCAGCTGGGTTTTGTGCGGAAGCCATTCCACACCTCTGAGAATCTTTGCCACTTTACACTGTGCCTGTGGTAATGTGAAATGATGAAGTGAAAATCAAAGTGCACCGAGTTTCACATGGGGGGCACAGAGGTGTTTTATATGGGCAGAAGCCTATTAACTCAGTTTGTTGGTCAAGACTAGAAACTTAGAAATCAGCCTGGAACTGGCTAATTCTAAATGAACTAGCCCAAAGACAAGAAGCAATTCAGCATCGTAGAGCAGCAATTTGCAAGTGCTAATTAACCTAGTTTAAAATTTTTAAGAAGCAGTCTGAGCTAAGTAAAACAAACATGTTTCATGCACATTCTTCTGGCCATCTTTTCTCCTAGTTTCCCCTCTCCCAGAAAGCTGTCATAAAAGGCTCCCTCCCTGGAGTCGTGCCCCGTTTTAGCTCCACTCGTCTTTCCTCCCCCAGACTGCAGCACACAGAGAAACAACTCCTGCAATTCCTCTTCTCTAGATCTCATGTGCCTGGCTTCTGTCCAATAATTTTATAACAAGAAAAAACCCCCACTTAACTCTTTTCTGAGCCTCCAACTTTCAGATTTCTTCTTTTTGGAATGCCTTTCCTTCTGTCCTAAAATTGTTTTCAAATCTCAAAAATGAGGAATAACGTGGGAGAAGGAAAATAGAATTGAAGGCGTGGGTAGGGAGAGGTATTTATATAGTCAAGGATATCAGGCAACAATTTCTCTGACCCCACAAATCAAAAATAAGTGGGGCGGGGGGGGGGGAAATCAACGTCTAGGTCATATGGAGACATTTTGAAGAACATAAATCACTCCTAAGTACTGCAGAAAAATGGGAATTATGCTTCAAGTAAGCTTATGAGATCAATAGTATCACTTCCTAGGTTCAGAATTCAGGACTATAAAAATTATCTTTATCTGTCGGGGGTCAAGATCTTCTTAACCAAGTATTTAAGGCCATAAAATTGCTTCTCAGATTGCTCTAACATACAACTTGCTTTATATTAAAGGAAGAATATATTTCACAGTCAAATTGTCCAGTCAATATTTAATGGCATATAGGGGGAAAGCTACAGTGCAGGGTTCACAAACTTTCATCAGACACATTCTGAAGATAAGGGTTCTACCAGAACAGTGGCTGTAAAACGCAAGCAAAAGTACATCATTGTTTTATAACTTTGTAACCTTAAAACAGACTGATGAAAAGGCTTCTGAAATGGTCATGTTATTTCATTAGTAAGCAAAGTATGTAATTGTCTCTCTTCTCCACAGTTTTTAAACTCACCCTGCACTGCTCAACACAAAGACAAGTGCAATATGCAGGTGAAACAGAAAAGCTAAGCATGTTTCCAAGATCTGGTACAGCAACTAACTTAATAAAACCAAAACCTAATTCTGTTCATAGATTGGACTTCCCTGAAAAAATTCTCTAAATTCAATCTGTAAGTCTGTAAAAGTGTGCAATAAGCTGTGCACGCTTGGGTCATACGCAGAAAGAAAAGAACATGTGATCAATTTACAAAGCTAAAGAGGATCTTTCTAAGTCAGAAACATTCAAATGCTTTCAGACATTGAGGAATTTGACCTACACAACATCATACTGATTTTGGACTTTTCTGAAGACATTATCCATACAATTCTGAGCTCAACAAATCAGCTTAAAAACTCCTTAATTATTCTTAAATAGTGATGTGCTTGGTGTAGCAAAAGCACATCCAGCTCCTCTCAGTGCCTGTTACCTAGACCCAGGTTCCCCTAGGCTGTGTAAGGAATGATTTCTTGTATGGCTGAATGAAATAAGCAGAGACTGCTGCCTTCAGACCACACCGCAGCACGCAGTTTGCTAACAAACAGAGACACACACATGACTCATCTTCACTGGGGACTATGCATGCTCAGGACCTCTGAAAGTCCTCGTTTAACAAAATACGGTTCAGGCTTAAATAAGAGCACTGGCCTCACTGACTTGAGGTAGATTTAAACCACTGTTAAAGTCTCTGAAGATACGCTAGCAGTTCTCTCACTCACTATTGACTGCACATCACTTAAACATGTTTCTCCCCCTTACATACACAGCTAGCGAGAAGTGGGTATATACCATATTGCACTTGCTGTAAGCTATGTACTCTGGGCACTCAATAGTATGACCAGAAATCATGAAGGATTTAATTTACAGTCTTGCATGTTGTAAGCCCCTTGGGACAAGAAACTCATGTTTTATATATCCATAAAACAACATGCATACCTATGACACTGTGTAAATAACAGAGGATCAGATCAGAAACATCTGCAGACACTCTGGCTGATCTGTTGTCTTCCTGCCTGCTGTCTCTTCATAGTTATTGATGGCAGACATGCCATTTCACACAACAGGATTGCTCACAGTGGTAATGCAGCTACATAGAAATCTGTAACAACATGTTAACAGGAGACTTGGATGAAGAGAGAAATTAAAAAATAATAATAATCTGTCCTTCAGGTGTGACCTCCCAACAGGTTTCTGTTGGATTTTTATTTACCTTTTGCTGAGAAAATATAGGAAACATGGATGACTCGAACAAAACAGTTTTGTAAATGTGGTAGGAGGTAGTAAGGACAACATTTCTTTGATTCAAAACTAAGTCTGTTGTGATACAACTTTTCTCTGGCTGCCCAGAACTGTCAACATCTATTCATCTATTGTAAATTGCTTCTGTGAAAGCAAAAATAATGTATGTCCACAACATGGTGATAGTCACAGAAGATATAAAGAGATTCACACACTGTGCAAGTATTGAGTACAGAAGTAATGCTAAAAGGGAGGCAGACTGTTATTGATACCAAGCAGGGAAGGGAACAACTACACTTCCAAGAGAGGCAAAGAGGAATCCTAAATTTAGAACAAAATTCAGAACTGAAGCCAAGATACTGTCACCACCAGAGCTGTGTGAACATCTCGCAGAAAATCCTTCAACAGTGTTAAACTCTGCTCCTTTCGGTTTAGAAGAGGGAAACAAAATCAATTCCCTTCACGTGCATCTTTCTTGTGTCCTTCAAATCACTATCTAAAACTTAAAATGGAAACACTTTGCTCTCTGCCCAGCTATATACTTTTCTAAATTGATTATAAGCCCTTCACTTGGACTCTATAGCCCAACTTTTGGCAGCTGGTCACACGGTAGGCCTGCTGAATCAAATGAGCCTGGTATGTTTTTGCAGTACATCTCAGGCTGCTTTCACAAAAGACAAGCATTTAATTAAAAGTCATTCCACCTAATAAGAAACTTCACTTTTGCAGTGATGAATTAACAGCAGTTTGAAAGACAGAAGAAAATGCCAGAAGTGTGAAACTGCATGAAAAAGTTTTCTTCAAAATGAAATGATCCAAATATATCCAAGTCAGATCATTACACATCTGAGTGCTTCCCTCCACCTGTCCATATTATTCTATCAGACCTCTTTTCATACTTCATCTCATCCATTTTCCTCTCTCCTTCCAGCAAGTAAATGATGTAGTGACGATACCTTCTACAGTTGTATTCCAAAGCTTGGCATTTTCTGTTCAACTTTTACCAGTCCTTCTCAAACAGACACTTTGAAACCTAACAAGAAAAAGGTGTTATGGAGGACAACACATCTCTCTTTACTCTTCTGGGAAGAGAGAGGTGGGCACATACATACAGATGTATGAAGATGTACATATAGAATCCACATAGCTTTCAAATGTAGAGTACGTGAAGCATGCACATTGACACAACTTTTGTCACAAATCTGGGTACCAAAGACTTTCGTTCTGTGAAGAAGACAGGACGCTCACTTTGGTCAGGACATTCACTTGTGAAATATCTCCCAAAGACCCCAAGATTGTCTAAAAATAAGATTAGAATATGATCAAACTGTACTCCTGCCTGCTTTACAACCAGGGGGTGCCAGGCCAGCTTGCTAGCATAGGCTTAGCAGGTGTAAGACACATCTGTTGCAGCTGGCAGCATTTTATAAGCTGCTGCATGACTGCCAGTATACTTAAACCCATCTTCCTCAACCTCCTCCCTGTGCCCAGGAAGGGACTGACAAGAAAAGTCAGTCAGAATCTTAGATAGCATATTGCCTACTGTAAGAGATCTTCATTAAAACACATGAACTGCAACAATAAAGCATCTTAATGATTAAGAACAGAATCAGGCTATTATCCCTTTTGATGGTGGAAGTAGTAGAGTCTCTGTTATGTTATTCCTGCTGCTGTGGAAGCATTCAGTAACAAAAAAGCTAATGAAGGCAATTGAGTAGCTTTGAAAACATCAAAATCCAAGAAAATCCTAAATTCTAATCCCACAGCACAATGCAACCTTTCCAGCTACACACAGTGCTGCAGGCCATTAACTCTAGGCCTACTAGACTCTATGGATTCATCCTAGATGTGCTGCTGGTTTGCTGATATACCATTTTGTTTCTTTTTCAAACCCTAGAGAAAAGAAAGCTCACAACTTAGAATAAAATTCTCAAGAATGCCAGAAACAGTTCACAAGGACAGTTCAGCTGTTCTATGACAAAGCCTTATTTATAAAACACGTAAGTTGCTCTATGTAAGTCAGGAATTTGATACATTTTTAATTGCCCCTTTTTTAAAGCTTTGAGATTTATGTCAATAAGAAGCATAGAATGGTTTGGGTTGGAAGGGACCTCAAAGATCATCTAGTTCCAACCCCTCTGCCATGGCAGGGACACCTCCCACTAGATCAGGTTGCCCAAGGCTCCATCCAACCTGGCTTTGATCACTTCCAGGGATGGAGCATCCACAACTTCCTTGGGCAACCTGTTCCAGTGCCTCACCACCCTCAGGGTGAAGAAATTCTTCCTTTTATCTAGTCTAAACCTACCCTCTCTCAGCTTCCACCCATTACCCCTTGTCCTATCATTACAGGCCCTTGTAACAAGTCCCTCCCCAGCTTTCTTGTAGGCCCCTTCAGGTACTGGAAGGCAGCTATGAGGTCTCCCCGGAGCCTTCTCTTTTCCAGGCTGAACAAGCCTAACTCTCTCAGCCTGTCCTCATAGCAGAAGTGTTCCAGCCCTCTGACCATCTTGGTAGTCCTCCTCTGGACTCACTCCAACAGCTCCAGATCTTTCTTGTGTTGGGGGCTCCAGAGCTGGACACAGTAATCCAGGTGGGGTCACGCAAGGGCAAAGTAGAAGGGCAGAATCACCTCCCTCGACCTGCTGGTCACACATCTTTGGATGCATCCCAGGATACGGTTGGCTTTCTGGGCTGCAAGTGCACACTGTTGGCTCATATTGATCTTACCATCCACCAACATGCCCAAGTACTTCTCCCCAGGACTGTTCTTAATCCACTCATTGCCCAGCCTGTATCTGTGCTTGGGATTGCTTTGACCCAGGGGCAGGACCTTACACTTGGCCTTGTTAACTTCATGAGGTTGGTCTGGGCCCACGTTTCCAGCCTGTCAAGGTCCCTCTGAATGGCATACCTTTCCTCCAGCAGGGCGACCACACCACACAGCTTGGTGTTGTCGGCAAACTTGCTGAGGGTGCACTCGATGCCACTCTCCATGTCGCTGACAAAGATGTGAAATAGCACCGGTCCCAGTACCGATCCCTGAGGAACACCACTTATCACCAGTCTCCACTTGGACACTGAGCCATTGACCGCAACCCTTTGTGTGCGACTTTCCAGCCAATTCCTTATCCGCCAGGTGGCCCATCCATCAAATCCATGTCTTTCCAACTTTGAGACCAGGATGTCATGTGTGACAGTGTCAAAGGCCTTGCACAAGTCCAGGTAGATGACATCAGTTGCTCTTCCCTTGTCTATTGATTCTGTTACACCATCATAGAAGGCCATCAGATTTGTCAGGCAGGGTTTACCCTTGGTGAAGCCATGCTGGTTGCCACCAATCACTTCCACATTTTCCATATGCCATGGCAGAGTTTTCAGGAGGATCTGCTCTATGACCTTGCCAGGCACAGAGGTGAGACTGACTGGCCTGTAGTTGCCCAGGTCTTTCTTTTTTCCCTTTTTGGTAACAGGGGTGATGTTTCCCCTTTTCCAGTCAGTGGGCACTTCACCAGACTGCCATGACCTCTCAAATATGATGGAAAGTGGCCTAGCAACTTCATCTGCCAGTTCCCTCAGGACCTGTGGATGGATCTCATCAGGTCCTATGGATTTGTATACCTTCAGGTTCTTTAGATGGTCTCAAACCTGACCTTCACTAACAGCAGGTGGATTTTCTTTCTCCCAGTCCCCGCCTTCGGCTTCTACAACTTGGACAGTGTGGCTAGAGCCCTTGGTGGTGAGGACTGAGGCAAAGAAGTCATTGGGAACCTCAGCCTTCTCCATATCCTTCGTGACCAGTTCTCCTGTTCCCTTCTGGAGAAGGCCCACATCTTCCCTAGCCCCTTCCCATGCACAAGCAAGCATGCGTTCATTCATTCAGACTGACAGTATCACTACCTTCTCTTTTCTGTTTCTCTAGAGTTTAGGGGCCCTTGCTTCATTGCACGAAGTTAAAATCCTTCACAAATTGTTTTGAACACGCTAGGAAGAAGAGCAGCAGCTGTGATGTTGTTGGCCAAAATAAGAAACAGTTCCTACTACACTTGGATGGCGATAGAAGGAAATAAAACGAAACACCACTATGCCACATACACCTCAACAAAGCCACTTTGTGTAAAAGATAAAGAAAAATAAAAAACTTATCAAAAAAAAAAAAAAAATCGAGTCAGTTTTGCCACAAGACCACTTAGGAGAGAAGAGCGAAAGCATATTGGGGGTAGGGGGCACTTATGGAAGTGCTGAGCATTCATTTCAACCTTCTGCTATGCTGAAGAAGAGTGATTTTTGTTTTGACTCATATAGTAACATAAGTGAAGGCTGAAGACAAACATTAAATCCACCATCAGTCTTTCCCCGCCTTAAAGTGGTTACAAGTTTTCTGGTTTGCTTCCCATTCTGAAGGGAAGCAATTCTAAAAATCTTCTCTTAAATCAGGCTTTTCAGCTAGGGCTTCTTCTTACCAGTTGCCTACGGCTCTTTCCCAAATAAGGGGAGAAGGAAGAAAAATCAGAATGTTTTTTTTTAATACTCTTTCAAAACTATCTTCCCTATTGTTCCCCTATTACTCATTTAGAAAGAACTCCTCAACCAGATCTTCAGGTAACTCAGACCAGTTATCCACATGTATTCATTCATTCATCCATCCAATCACTTAATGGAGCTACAGTCACTTAAAACAGCTGAGAACTCTGACTCCCCATGCCTTTACCTTTGAAGCTCTTGATAAAGGAATCCTTTTAATACACAGAGGACTTGAGGTATGGAATTATTGCTAAATCACTTCCCTTTTGTCTTGGTGCTTCAGCAAATCAGCTCTACCCTGCACTGTGTCAGTATTTTCTGTCATCTTGTCATCCTTCATGTGACTTGACATATATCATCTGCTTGCGTTATTAATCCAGGAATGCAAGGCACAAAGTTTTGCTGGCAAAAGGTTTCTGCCTCTTTCAAGAACAGCAAAAGGCTGTTTTATAAGCAGAGAAAACAATCCAAAAAGTATCCCAAGGATGAGTTTCATTTCCCTCAGACAAAACACAATCATTCCCGTTCTACATTTGTAGAGTTTAAACATACAAAATGCCACAAAAATGCAAAGAAAACTTTAACACATACTCACTATTAGCAATAAATGATGAAAAACATCTGCATATGAGGATACATGACATGAAACACAAGGAGTTATATAAACAATGCTCTATGATTTATCTTAATACTGGGAATTGCTGGATGAAGGCTTTTAATGAGATGGCCTCTAGCAACAGCCCTGTTGCCTGGGAAATAAACACACGTGTAAATGTTTTTGATAAAGGCATGGTACAGCCTGTGTCATAAACCAAGCCTTTTTGCATCTCTTTATGTCACAAAATACATCTATATTCATCACAGCTATTTGCATGTCAAGTTACAAAGGATTTGATAGTTTCATTCCAGCCTGTACTGGTAATTTACTTGGCCATTTACTAGCCATTTGTGTGGCTAAATTTACCTACCAACTTCAAGAACACAGAGAAAGGTAGACACCAAAACTTCAGTGAGAATATAAGGATTTCCTAACAAATCATTTCTACAAAAGGAGCATAATAAGCTCTTTGAGATACAAATCTGTCTTTATTTTCCTTTATTTTCTTTGGTTTTAGCATGAAGCTATCAACAATAAATCTTAAGAGAGGAAAATAAGTAAATATAGCAGTTGATTCAATTTCAGTTTTACTCTCTTTTACCAAAGGACTAGGGAACCCTTGGATACAGTGGCAACATTTGAGGGAGACATAACAGTACTACCAAATAACAATAGAACAAATAAGAGCAAAAGCTTGATGCCACCCAGTTCCTTTGCACTTCACAGTTAAGGAGACTGTAACTGTTCAACTACAGTTTGGCTGTAGAGCAGACACTGGTAGACTTTTACAGAGTAATAACTGCTGGGATCTTTAATGACAAGCTGCCACATAAAACATAGGACAACACAAGCTAAAGTATCACATAATCTAACAAGGAAGTACTGAAGATGAGTAGCCAGCCCACTAGCACGAAAAAGAATTGGCAAGATGAAAAGATACTCACATGTACTGTGAGCATATGGGAAGGAGAGGTGAGTACCACTCTCTGGGCTTATGACTTCCTATTGGAAATACAACATCCACTGTGTCATTGTATACATTATGTCACATGCTGTTTCATGCTAATTCTAGTCCAAAATTTGCACCTTCTAGATCCCAAAACAGTTTTAAGCCATCACCTTTAAAGATAAGGAAGATAGCTCAACTTCTACAAATGCCTTTCCATTGACTTGTAGATCAGAGTCTCAGGATTTCTAAGCATACTTGTTCTTCTTGAATATAGTGTCACAAAAATCCAGAGGCATTTTGAAGAATTTTCTTCTGTAAATGTTCACACAATTACAACCTCTAAACAAGCCTCTGTTCAGCAGTTTAGGCACCCTAAATGTATTCTGCACATTATCTAACCAGACACACATAGTCAGTGATTCTACTAGATGAGCCCAGGGCAAATCTTTCACTGATAAACCTATTATTTCCTTAAAAAAAAAAAAAAAAAAAAAAAAAAATAATTGCTATGTTTTATAATAGTGTCTCAGATCTCTCTGTGACAAACTGCTATCCCCCAACGTCAATCACAGTTTTATGAGGACAAGAAACTGCAAAACTTGCAACTGCCAAAGCTTTTTCCATTGTATTTAAGAATGCTAGGTTCCTGAGGATGGTTTTGGAAGTTATGCATAATAAAATAGCAAAACACAGACCTGGACATACTTGTATGACTAAATAAAAGTAACTATACACAATAGAAAGGAAGGGAAGTAGAAAATTAAATTTTATGGTAAGTGATCAAGGACACGGGAACTGGGACAGTCAGGTATTATGCTTTGCTTTAGTACTCCAGGTAGGGTCAAGAGAAACACAACCCAGAGACAAGGGACTCGGGATGACAGCTGAAAGTGAGCATTAGTCAATTAGGCCCAGCAACTGAGAGTCACTTCAGTGTGTGAGTACAGAGACACAAGGACAAGGGAGCAGATCACCTTCTGGTATTTGAACAATACCGGAAGCAAAATTACACCTCAGAACCACACTATACCATCAACTGTAGTCATGAAGGTTACTCATGTGCTCTGCACAGTCATGAATTAAAGAAAAAAACACTGTGCAGTCTCTTCTACTAAAGAAAATGTCTTTACCTTATGTGACAAACCAGGACTCTAACACAGAATCATAGAATGGTTTGGGCTGGAAGGACCTTAAAGTTCATCTCGTTCCAACCCCCCTGCCATGGGCAGGGACACCTCCCATCAGACCAGGCTGCTCAAAGCCCCATCCAAACTGGCCTTGAACACTGCCAGGGAGGGGGCAGCCACAGCTTCTCTGGGCAACCTGTGCCAGTGTCTCACGACCCTCACAGGAAAGAATTTCTTCCTAATATCTAATTTAAATCTACCCTCTTTCCATTTAAAACCATTACCCCTCATCCTATCACTACATGCCCTTGTAAGAAGTTCCTCCCAAGCTTTCTTGTGAGGTTTCTTTCACACTCTGTCAAGAGCTGAAATGGCGGACTTAAGAACCACTCTTCACTATGTTGGGAAGATCATAAATTCCTACTATGGCAGCACTTCTTCCTAAAACAAAGGCAGGTGAGCTTTGCTATTGAGTTTCCGTGTGGATATGAGTCTTCACCCACAGAGTTTCACCTGGAAGGAAACAGCTCAGAAGCCACATTATGAAGAAAACCATACCTGAATTACTGACCCATTCTGGTCAGGATCAAGTGGATTCTTAAAAAAGGTTATTTATTGAAAGCGTTTTAAAGCTCCAAATTATGAAACTGTCTCTGTTTATGTGCAGTGTTGAAGAAAGTCAGGCTTGGCACATGTTTCTCATTAACTGTGCTAAAGCAGCTCAGTTTCCCTAGAAATCCCCAGTTTCTCCTCTGCAGTAGGGTAATCTAGAAGGCCCCTAATTTTAGCTCTTCAGTCTGGAAGAGTAGCACATACATAAGTAGTGCTAACTGAATGCTGCTGAAATGTCTACGATTATGCAAAATCCTAAAGCAAATTTGCTTTCTTGGCACACATAACATCATTAAAATCTTCAGAATAATGTCTAAAAGCAAGAAAGTCCCACAGATATTTGTATAACACATTTCACACGTGAAGCATTTATATAAGCACCTTACACAGTCAGTGCAGTGAGGTGACATCATGTGTTCTAAGACCCCAGTCACGTAACTTGTTTCAAACTGGTCATAGCAAAAAGCTGCCCTCCTCCACAACCCATTATGTTGTCTATGCACAAAGTACAGGCCAATGTTTTCACATTTGCAGCATAACCCTAGAACCTGGACACAAACAATTTTTTAAATGTGTTGTTACTTCTGAACAGGAAGAAGTAGAATGGGCCAAATACATTACATAGTTTATCTAGCACTCTCTATAACAAAAGTCATATTTAAAAAGTAGTGCTGTATGCTTTCCTCTGATTTTCTCATTTTCAGGCACACTAAATCACTTTTGAACTGTTTGCTTGTTTGTTGAGAACAACTTTCACGATGAGGTAATTAAAGGAAACCTATCAATTTAGTATACATTTTCAAGTTAATAATGTTGACATACTGTTCAAATAAACCTCCAATTTACTACAATCTGTTTTTAGACAAGCCCTCCATTTTAACCTCCAAATGGAAGGAAAACTAAGTGACTTTGCTCATCTCGCTTAATAGAGAACATATGTTCAAAGATAATACTGTAGGCTTGTTCTGAGAAGCTGTTCTTCCACTGACAGAGATGCAGTGAGCTTGCATAGTAACACTGATACATAATGAAAGTACACGTTGCCATAAATCTTGTGCACTGTAGAGGTCACTTCAGGAAGAAAAAGTGACCTCTGATTGGAGAAGCACATAGACATGCACAAACACAAGCACCCTGGCCGCAGGTGAAAAAAGATCTTGGTGTCAGCTGGAAGGGTCAGAACTAAGAGTCACCTCTACACTAATATTTTTGGGAGGAGTTGGTTCATTGATTCATTAGACCATGCCTATAAAGAAGACAACATTTTAAATTGTACCTAGAAACAAATCAAAGCCACTTCATTGCACTGTGCTCAATGCCATGCCATGCCATCACATCACCAAGATGAGCGGCAAGTACTATGACTTGGACTCAGTAATAAAAGAACAACAAAGATCCATCACCAGACACTATTAGCATTTAGTTGCAGACTTATCTGATCCTACAAAGCCATGCCACATGAAACCTTTCAAGTCCATACCCACCAAATCAAATGGTGGGGAAAAAAAAAAAAAAAAATTAAAAAAAAATCACTGAACAATTCTTTGATATCTTTTGGCACACCCCATGTTTTAGCCACTTTAGAAACTTGTTTGGGGTTTTTTTGTTGCTTTTTTTCATTTTAATGCAGAGAGTATCCCAGGCAGTGTTGCATATACTGTTGACAGAAGCCCCACTGTAAAATGCTAGCAGCACTGCAGCTAGCTTTAGGAGTGACTACGGGTAAGATTTCAAATGTAAAGGTGGCAATTCGACCTGTGTTGCCTAAGCCTACACTTAGACACCAAAATATGCACATAAATGTCTAAATAAATGGTTTAATTTCAGAGACACAAAGTCTTTGCTGGCCAAAGAACTTCCTACCATGTGCAGCCTCCAGTTAGATGCTTTAAATGGTTCGATTATCAGAAGTGCTTGTTTCATTTTCATTTAATGCAGTGGCAGCTGCTGCAGGTCCCCAACTAATAAACCTAAATAGTTACCAGGGGCATATCTTTAAATCATGGAAGAAGTTATTTTCTGCACAGCCTGCCAGATTCTGAAAACAACAGAAAAAGAGTGTGATGTCAGTCAACCATGGGAAGTGGTTTTGTTTTTCCTTAAAATTAAAAATAAATAGTACTACAGAGCAAAACACAGCACTTGAGCTTTCCTTGCAAGAAAGAATTAAGTTTACAAAAGAATATCAGGAAAAATATCTTATTCCTCAATAGTTCAGAAATTTAGACATTTATACAGGCTCAAAACCTTTCTTTGCCCAAGATCTGAATCTCTAGCCCTTTGTCTTCTGTGGCAATGCATGTCCTAAATATTTATACACAATCTCTTGCTCCAGTATAGACTTGATGCTCCTTGCAGATGACGAGAAATGAGAAAGCTTAACCTTATATCAGCCCCTTGTGCAGGGATAACCAGAGCTGCAGTCTGTATCAATTGTGCCTATTCAGGCCAATTCCTCAGCCACAGAAATTTTGATGCTTCAAGTGACAGCACATGACAGACAAGCAATCCTGAGTAAAACAGAGGTTCAGAAGTGAAGCAGGCAGAATGCTTCATTCCCCATTCCTAGGTAAACATTTAAACAGCTTCCTGAAAGGTTACAACCTAAAATGTAGAAATTGGACTACATCAATGTAAGCTTGATGAAAAGCAGTTTGCCAAAAAAAAAAACCCCTAAACAACAAACCACCTCATCTGTATATTCCAAAAGGCATTTGCAGTTTTTAACAAGTCTTGCAATACTTTTATGGCATGTTATATTGTTTTCATGTGCGGGTATATTACAAAACAAATTGAAACATAAGATGTTTTAGCCTGCCTTATTACTTGATCAGTGTACAGTGAGGGGATTAATAAGTCATCCTGACAAGGAATTTCTGCTTATGTTCTGATGCTACAGTTAAAGAATGAATCTTCAAGCACAACCTGGTTTGTCACAGGTATTTCTCAAAAAAATGCAAAATTCTTTACCATTAAACCACAGCCCAAAGAGTTCAACAAACATGAAACCTTGATAGATGCAGAAGTTAGACTATTTTAAAAATTTTGCATAAATGCCACCAAAAAAACATCACAGGTCAGCTTGAAATGAAATTGTGATACAGCACCTTGGGATTTATAACTCAAAAGACAATTTAAAAGTTTTTTTTTCTCATCTATTTGGAAGAGATTTTTGGTTTAGCAGAACTGTTTACAGCCTGCCTCTATAAAATTGTCCAGTAGATTTTACACAGCTCAAGACAAACAAGGTTAGCAGCTTCAGCTGTCACTGTATGCAAGTTGAAAAGCTATTTATTCTATTGTTCTAGTTCTGGAGGTAATATTTTGAGGTTTGTAGAGAATAAAATCCTGGGCAGTCAGCAATTTATCTGTAGATGTTTTATGTATGAGTCCTTGTCTATATTCTAGCCCCGACATAAAGGGAGCAACAGAAAACACAAAGCAAGCTGTAAGCAAACAGTAACCTGTCTGCAGAAGTCACGTGCAAACAAGCACCATCTCCATTATCAGAAGGACTAAACAGATGTTTCCAAGTCCTTTGTATTCACAGAAAGGTGCCAGGTCACTCTTATTGCCAGAGTCAGATGTTTCTAAGATCCAGGAGCCTTCCATTCCAAAGCCTGCTCTCCTTAGGAGCTGCTCATATACTAAATCCAGTAAATTTCAGAACATTGTTCAAAAGAGCGGTTTTTAAACATAGTACGATGCAACTTCAGAGACTGGAAGAGTACTTTAGAGAGAACAAAGAGTGCTGATGTTTCACAAAGCATTCTATTGTTTTCTGGATACCTGAATATATCATAATTACAATCTGAAGTTTAAATAAGTTAATAGAAAGAGACATTAAGGATGTTTATGACCATTTATAATAGCAAAAATTTTGAAATTTAAAAAAAAAAAACCACAAAAAAACCCCAAAAATAGCCTGTGAGGATCTGGGGCCCCATGCTTACAGATACCAACCTTACCATATTTTATATCTGGTAGTTAAAGTGGAAATTAAGATACTCCAGAAGAGAAAACAGAGCAAACATACAGCTAGTATTCAGACGTATTTTTTTAAGAAGTCCCAGTATAATGTGAAGCAGCAAGTTTTCCAAATGCTGTTTACATCCTAATACCATTATCTTTCAGCTGCCAATTACAAAATACGCCAACACATGAAAGTACGGAATACTCTTTTGAAAGCTGATTAATGGTCATTATTAGGAATTATCCATATAGTTCATTCCAACATTTGCTAAAACCACTTTACAACATTTTCACCTTCAGAATTAACATCAGGAATAAATAATAAGATTTAGCTCAGGTGGCCTTATCTTTTATTGTTGCACAATACCAAAGCAGACGTGATTCTCCCCATTCTTTCTGCACTATCTACTAAAGCAAAGCTGCTGGATCAGGCAGCTGCAGGCTCCTCTGACTTAGAGACCTCGAAAAAAAATTTCACTTCCTTTTGGAATGAGTCCCTCTTGCCTTTCTCATTTTAATAGTCCCAACATAACCACAAGGTTATTCTCTACTCTCAAATCAAGATTTGGCCCTTTGACATTTTAAGTCATGCTAAGTATTCCATTTGTCTTTAACAAGATTACCCCTTGATTATCTCTTTGGAAGGCAATTGATCAATCAATACTAATGAATTCATTTAGACAAAGGATCTAGTATCCAAATGTACATATTCAAAAGGTAAATGTGAAATTCAATTTAAGTTCTTAAATATTTTTAGTAAGGAGTCTATAGAAGTGAATAGCTTATTAGGTGCCAATAGCTTCACTACAAAATATTAATCACCTTTATGGTTTCTTCACACCAGTCCCTCTAGTAAAATTGATCTGAAATATGCACAGCAGAATTAGAAAAGGCTTATTTCCTATAGCTGTAGCACTCACAACTGGATTCTCCCACATCTGCAAAAGCACTAATCTGACAGAAGTAATGAGGGCATTCATACCACTGCTGCCACCTACAGATGATCTGATAACTAATGAGGGTTGAACTGACACTACCACGTTTTCCTCATGAGAGTACTGATAGGTGGGCAGGAAAGATGGATTGTATTTTCATGAAGCTTGTAGAAATTTAGTATCTTAAAGATTCATCTCATTGTCAGCTTTGGCTGAAATTAACCAATGGCTTCAGAAGTTAAGGAAAACACGAACACCAAGAGATCACGGTCTTATTCTCATTTCCTAAAGAAACAAGACTTGCAATGTTTAGTTTAGTATCACATACACACCTTTCAAACAGGTTTCGTTAGATTATTATAATGCCATACTGCAACATTTTTCAAATTGTACTTGAATTGAATTCCTTACTTGAAGGGAGTTAATTTCCCTCAGTAAGATTACCCAAAACACTGCAGACTGACTGTCCTGCAAATACATTTTCCCCTTCATCTGACAGAAACCTCATGGATTACCACTTGGTTGTTATCCTAGGGCAAATCTTATTCCAGGCAGGCAAACTGGCTTTTTCAGATGCCTCAACTTCAAACACCATTTAAAAAAATTAAAAACCACACACACCACTAAATAATAAAGAAAACCACAAGTTGTGTGAAAGTGTTACTAGCATGAAGTCAGCAGATGCCTACTTAATGGAATTAAAACAAACCACTCTCACTATAGCTGAGTGCTGCTGCAGAAAGGTAGAAGGTCAACAGTGGTGACACATGACTTAACAGATCTTTTGTAGGTGCTGAACGTAGCTCTTAAAGAGAGTAAAATATCCTTTTCTGAAGTTTCTGGTCTCACCCTCTTCTCATTAGAATTTTAAGACATCAGTAAGCATTTCTTTCTATCCTAAGCCCAGATTCCTCTGGTATGTTGTACTCTGAACCATTGCATTCCTGTATCAGAAGTATTATCCCATTTCTGAAGACTATTCACACCCACTTAGTGCAGTTCTAAATTAACAAACACAAGAATCAAGTACTGAGTCTGAAAAAACATCCTTTTTCATTTCATTTAGGACTCTCAGTTGTGCTACTCCCTTACACTTTTCTTCTTGCTTTCCTCCTTTTAAACACATCCCTGGTATTTCTCTGAGCCATAGAAGGCTGCCTTCTCTGCAAGGTAGCTTTCCATTCTGCAGAAAGCTTTAAAGTTTGCTGGCAGCAGTGTCCAGTGTCCCCAAGCACTACCCGGAGCCAGACCATCCCATACCCTGAAGCACAAGGCTGATGAGTCTCAGAGAGCCTTTTCACTGAGTTTTCCCCTCCACTATTTTGAAGTGTGTGACCAGACCCATTTTAGCACATTTCTGAGGGCTGCCTGGGAAGTCTGACATTTACTAAGCTCCTGGTGCACTGAGATTTCAATTAGTTTATTTACCTTTCTTCAGCTGACAGCAGCTGATCTCCAGAATCTCAAGTAAACTTCACTCAGCCCTGTCCTACAGAAGCTACTTCATGTCTTTGCCATGAAAAGAAGCTTCAGCAGACTAGGATTCAAATTTTGTCCTGCTACTGACTGTACTGTAGCCATTTGTTAGTGATATATTTAATGAGGTCAGCATAACTCAGCATAATGTACTCCTAAATATATTTATTATTGATTTCCTCCACTTCACTAGCAAAGTAATGTTGGACAGACTGCCAAAACATTAATTCGTTTTCCAGGCATTTTTCTCTTCCTAAGGTTGATTCCAACGGAAAGATTAAGTTCATTTGTCATCTCTAAAAACGTATTCTACATCCAGGTGTTCTACTGTTTCTGCCTCCTGGTATCCTCTGTCACTTTGCTCACACTTTAAAACCTGGCTCTGAGCTCCTTACAGCTATTTGCTTCAACATTAAACTCTCTATTCAGCATTTGCCTTTCCTTTCAGGTGTTGCCAACGAAGAATCTACTTCTCCTTGGTGGCAGGCCAAATCAGTCCTCATCCAATTGACTGTGAGGACATTTTAAGCTCAGAACTGCTTTCCTCAAATACTTACAGAAGTGTTTTTCCCAGGAAACCTTATCACAGATTTTAGCCAGAAACTATGAAATTAGTCAGCTAGCGTCTGTTCACAAGCCTGCACAAAACACACTCCCTGTTTTCTACAGATGGCATTATATTCTTTTTATCAGCCTTTGTATGAGATTACACATTTTCATCAAATTTCAACAAAATGGTGAAGTAGGTAAACTGACCAATGCATTTCCGTATCTTCCAGACACAACAGCAGCATAGCTGGGAACAATCTTCCCTACAAAATATCTTGATCCATGTGTCCCTTACAAACCAGCTTAAGGTTTGGTAAACTTGCCATTAAGGCTACATTAAACAAACAAACAAAAATACAAACCAAAAAGCCCCAACAAACCAACCCACAAGCATGTCTTATTTCTTTCATCCCACAGGGGAATGCCAAAATGGAAAAGCATCATTTGGAAACAGTAATACCAGCATGCAGAGTTTTCTTTAAATATAATCACAAACATAACTTACTTGTGAGTACTGAAGGCAACATTCTAAGAATTCAGGAAACCCACATGATACCAAACCAACAGTAATCTCAGTTTTGATGCTCTTCATGCATGTAATGTTTTCTGTACCATTTGGTGTGTTAACACAAAACATAAATTAGAAATACACAGTCAGTGCAACCAAATCAGCTTTCTGAAACATTCTTTCACTTTCTCAATTATACATCACTAGCTACATGTTAAATTCTGTATTTTTAATATAAACTAGGAGTTTTCTCTCCTTTTTTACTAATTCCAACCTATTCAATTAGTCACACTGACAGAGGTTTGCTTGCATAGGATCTGTTCTTAATGAGAACAGAAGAAGCTTCCAAAGCTCTCTAATAAATTTTTCTGAAAGCACACTCTGCTTTTCCCTAAATGTCCATCCTTTACCTCTTTCCAGCCCCTTTTAACTGCCTTCTCCTTCCATCTTGTAGCTTACTTTTAAATGTTCCTAATATGATCTCCTAGTAAAAAAGCACAGCCTAATATTTCACAGGTGCACTCGTGCTCTTTAGGGTAAACGTATCACCCTGTCATCACCATGGTCAACACATTCCTCACAATCACATTATCAGCTGCTTGTGTTGTTTCTGTCCTTACGGGGCGGTTGGGAATGCACAGAACTGCCGTGTGAAAGATTTCCAGGTGCAAGGTTATAGCTTTGCATCTGTTTTTCTTCTCATGAGAGTTTTTTTTCCTCCAATCTTTATAGGATTTCCATGTGCTCTTATTATGTTATCACTAACATATGAAATACACACAGCTTTTTAAAAGCAGACTAAATACTATGCAGAGTGAAAGCAACACTGGATTACAAGTCTAAGGTGATTTTACCAGAGTTTCATTAATATAAACACTTCAAATAAATTAGTTCATTCCTACACTTGACTCTGATTATGCTATCCAGCATGCCTATCCCTCCAGAACTTTAGTAGCAGTTGGGTCCATATCTGAGCTTTGCACCTTTATTCAAGATGGGAAACAAAAGATCTATTCATTACTGAACTTTAAGGAAGGTGCATCGGCACTCACATGGGCATTGCCTCACAAATGTCAGGCTTGATTTTAAGTCTGGAAACACACTGGAAACACTGTAATGCTTTCATGGAAGAGATGACCTTGCAAGCAGTGATTCTTATTTTCCATAGCTACATACTTGGGCACGTTAGGGTTTTTGCTTTGGCTAGAAGATGCGTAAGGATTTTCACATGAATTTTTCTGACAATATATTAACTTTATCATCTCAAGAGACACTGTCCCCTAAAGACATTCTTTGGTCCACCCTGTCTATGGACATGCACAGCTCCTCTACATCTGACTCCAAGACCACAGGTTCCCTGGAAGCTGAGGATAGCTTAAGTCATCCCAAAGCACACTACCAGCAGTAGATTAATAATATTGGAGATTACAACTGAAGAAGGGCGAATGACACTGTAAGTACAGACGCAATCCTAGGTTAAACCTGTTTATACAGTAGGGGCAGTTGTCACAGAAGTTTAAGACTAAAATCTTGAAGTTTTTAGGAGAGGAGAAACGGATTCTAAATTAACAGCAACACATTTATCTACCTCTTTTATTTTCAAGCCCTATGCATTTCACTCGTAGAAAATGAAAGGGATTTTTGTTCTATCTGAACCTACTTTTAAAGGTAGGTACTTCCCATCCATTTCATTAGCATCTCAACAGCACTAACTGCAGGTTTCCATGGCTAAACAGATAAGTGGAAAATATTATGATAAATTATTAGGCTTTGTCACTGTGATTTTATAGAACATCACAGTTGGCCCCACCTATAAAATAGTTTGTTTAATGCCATTTTCTTCATTCTTCACTGTGTGAAGCAGGCAAGTATAGCACATTGGACTTCTTTAACATCTCCAAATACTTGGATTTTCCTGAAATCATTCACATAGTGAAGCTGAAAGGTGAAGAATCTTAAATTACCTCATAAGCACACCAGAATTTCTACTGCGTATCAGAAAAAAATGATTAAATTCTTTTTTAAAAAGTCAGTGCATACTTTAAACTTTCTGCAGTGAATATAGTAGATATGCCTAAGACTTATTTGTAGGTAGCGATCCTTGCATCTCTTGTCATCAACTAAACAGCATGCACATTTTTAGTAGCTGTTATGCTACAAAACAAGACTCAATTATAATTAGATCCTGCCAAAACTGAAGTCCAGAAGATTTACACTCTGTCAGATTGCATACAATGCTCCTGTTACAGCTAACATAGAAGCCAAGTTCTAATGAATAAAGTCTTATAAAGTGTTTTGAAATTCCGTAACATTAACCGTGCTTTGGACTTCAGACTGTGCTAGAGCACCCTGACAAACAGCTTGCTGTTACAATATCAATTGTGCTGCTTCAGAGTAGACTACACAGTCATATTTTCACTACAGTTTAGAGGAAAACTTGTAGGAAGCCACAGAAGAGGAACAGAAAAGATATGCTCAGAGAGGCCTATTTTCTCCCAAGGCTGATACGGCTTGATCAATACTCAGTATCACTGAAGAAGGTATTTTTACTTATGAAAAATAGTAGGACAAAACAGCTAGCAAACTTCAGAAATATTTAAATGCAACTATTAAAGTTCTATACTTTGAATTTCAACTACAACAGAATTTTGAAGAGTACTCAATATTAGAATCAATTGAAACAACAAAGTAAAAGGGACTACATTCTTAAAGGAAATATTTTTTACAATAAAACTTACTAATTTAGTTGCAAATTAAGAAAAAAATAAAATAGAAATACTGTAAACTTAGAATCTATGCATAAGAAGAGTACTACAATAAAGTAGTTGAACATTTACAGGCAAAATCGAAATTAACTTCAACAAGGGACTTCTGAATAGCTTTCCAAAGCATGTGTAAGTAATATTAAAAACCACTTTCTATCTTCTATGGATACAAGCCATTAGGGAACAACTTATTGTAACATACTTACAAACTAAATCTCTAGGAGAATAATTTTGTTCATTTTGCCTACATTTCACCATCAGAGTAACCACGCTGAGATCTAACAAGCAACACAGTAACAGCTAGGTGATACTAGTTTAGAAAGAGGTCAATCATGCAACAGACTACTTTCTTATCAAGAACAATTTTACCTTCACACACAAAATAACCTACCACCTTCTGAAAGGGGAAAAAAAGATACAACACGTTGTACTGTTTTGTATTGAACTAATCTGCATTGATTTTTAAGTTGTTCAGGAGAGACTTCTTTCTGTAATCTATCCTTTGGAGATCCTGTTGAGTAGATCAGGGATTCTGAAAGAGAAACCAGAAGACCAAGCCAATCTTCTAGGAGACTTTAAACAAAACTAGGCAATCTACTAATCCTACGCAGAAAAAGGTAGGGGAGCCAATTAGCCTCTGAAGCCAGCCAGTAACACAAGGACACAGCAGCATCTGGGCTAATTGGGTTTAGATCTTTCTCACCCGTGTTGAGCTGGGAGCACTCTAAGAAAGGCTGCAGGATTAAGAGAAAGTTTAGGATAGGTTAGAGGTAGCTTCTAGATACAGTATCATAAAATAAGGTTGTTATGTTTGGCTAAGAGCAGGTTGTGGTTCAGTGAACAGGTTCCTTGGATTAATTATATTGGAAGGGGGCAAGTTCTCTAGAGTATGGGACAGGGCCTGAGCAGGCAGATATGCTCCCTGACAGAAGGTTTGAGCTGGGTTATGTTGTGTTGTGAAATACTAGTTGTTTCACTTAAAAGTTTTAAGTAGAATAAATTACTTAGGGTTATAAAATTGTGTAATTTAGTATACTGATTGACTAGCTTTACTTAGCATGAGTAGCTAGATTTGCTGAAGCCTTAAGCTGAAATGGAGTTACTTTTCTTAGTAATTTCCCTAGTAGCTGGTTCAGAGCTGTGTTTAGCCTTGAGTAAAAAAATGTTGCTAACACACTGATGTTTTAGTTATGGCTAAGTAATGTTTTCCCTAAGACTAGGACTTTTTGGTTTCCCATGCTCTGCCAGCGAGCGCAGGTGCACAAGAAGTGCAAACCAGATGATAAGGAGGCTACAACCATCAGGAGAAGCAGCAGCTCAACAAGATAAGAGCAGTTAATGGCCTGCCTGGAGACAGAGAAAAAATCTAATACAGTGTTAGAGAACTTCGGACCAAAAATCATCATTGGACTAAAAGACACACAAAGAGCACATGAGGGGCAGGTGCATAAATAGCAAGGGTTTAAATTGCCCAGGGGTTTCTTTCTTCAGGGTCCCTCTCTGGAGGCACCTGACGTCAGCTGCCCCTGCTGCTGTACCTTCCAATTAAATTATTTATTTTTATAAAATCTGATGCCTGAAACTGCTCAGGGAAACCAAGGACTGAGCATGCAGAAGGAGGAAGCATGGCTGAGAGTGAGCATGTGTGGGAGGGAGAAGTTGAAAGGGGCACCCATCAGCTCACTGGAGTCTCCCACTGAGCAAAGGGTCTCTGGTCCCACCAGTTACAGGCTCAGGTGGTGTGTGACCGCTCAAGCAGAGGCTTCTCCTTTAACACATTGCCCCAGATAATGGAAAACTGATAATGTCCTTGATGATTAGTAAACATGTACAAAAAATACAGCCCCCAGTCACAGTGAAGATGACTATTTTCTACTACTACTTTTCCCTCCTATTCCCTGTTCTGGCTACTGTTTCCAGTATGGTGCCATAAAGCTGCCCCTCATTAAGTAAGGAGTTTTCAACCACCACAGGATACATCAATGTCCTAAAAGCCCTAAAAATCTCTATGGCTGTAATATTGTTGATGTGAGCGTGTAAGCAGCTGTTTGTAGTTTATGAAATATGTTTATTTCATAAATTATTGCTACAAAATCATCTCAAGGTAGCACTCCTATTGCTTTCATTTTGGATAAGTATTTTGCAGTCACAAGGGCACGCAGGAGCTTCTCAGTCACTGGGTCACAAATTGTCTGATACTACTTCTTTGGAACTTGGTGGTCCTCCGTGCCAATTCACCATTTTTCTTTTTATATGAGATTACATATTTATTAATGCTGCTATTTATTTTGAGATAATTACATCAATTACTTCTTGGTAATTATAAGGCATTCCTTTTACTTTCCCCAGAAATTTTCATCATTTTGCTAGTGGCCCCAGGAAAACATTCACTGGAGTCTAGTCAAGTGAATTCAGTGTCCCTAGTAAAGACACCTGTTGCTAAGCATGTGAGTAGTCCTGTTTAAATCAATGAGTTTACCTTTACAGTAAAAGACAGGCACACACAGTACTTGTCTTGTTGAATGAGGATTCTCCTGATATAAGTAAACTAAACCTGGGCTTATTTAAATGTTTTAAAAATCAAAATCTGTAAACTCTCATCATCAGTTAATTTTCATGCAGTAGAGTAATGTTCTCGTTATTCCATGTTAAGTGACTGGCAGTTTTCTACAGAGAGTTAAACATTTATTTGACTAAGAATATCATCTGGAAGGTGGCAGACATGAAGACTGCCAAGCCCTGTATTTCTAGAGAGAGGACGATTTCTAGATGAAATCAAAGGAAATCCTTTGCTTATATCTTACAAAGGAATAATTGACAGCTCAATGAACTGTATTAAAATACTGTTCTTGGATAAATTGTTTTTCAGCTGGCATTTATATTTACAATTACAGTAGGTATGCTCTAAGGTTTGTTCCAAAATGCACTTTGCTCCAAAATGCACTTTGTTCCACAACCTGATGCCTAATTATCTCAGCGACACATCTTGTCCAGTAAGGTAGTTCTATGAACCAGCATAACCCCAACTAATACTTCAAAATTTTGATTAATTTTTAAAGAGAATAAAAAAAAATGGTTTCTTCATCATCCTTTCACTGTTAAGCCAGCAAACGCTCACTTGTTGCAAAACAACTTTATAGTAACTCGCTTTCACAAAACAAAATAGTATTGTGTGCTATCTGTACATTTAAGTGAAAAATCTAAGCCTATCCTGTGCCTAAGCACTTTGGCCAAAATAAAATGTGGCCTTTGGCATATTTGTGCATTTCAGAATCTGTCTGTATTTTATAACTGTGGCAAATGCTTGACTCTATCTCCCAGGTTCCATATGCTTAGTTGTACTATTCTGGGCTAATGCAAGAAAATAGGTTAGTCACCAAGAAAAGAATCCAAATGTAGAACATCCAATTCTAAAAGTTATGATTGATACAAAAGGGTTCTCACAACCAAAAGGAACAGAAAATTAGCAGCTACACCTTTTAAGAAAATCTATTTCTACTAAAATTTTCTATGTTACTGAATAGATTGCTGGGAAGGATTCATTGCTGGCCTTTCAGAAGCAGAGATTTTTTTTTCCCTCCAGCTTCTATTTTTTTTTAATAATAAAATTTCCTATCTACCAATTACAGGAGAGAATTATTCCATGAGTTCAGTATATTTAGCTTAGATTGTGGGTCACTTAATTATAATCTTAAGCAGCTACCTCAGAGGCAAAACTCTCATAAAAGTTAGGAAGAGTCTTGCTCTAATCAGTGGGAAGAGACTATGGCTTCACCACTTGCACAAGTGCTCAGTGCACCAGCCACTGCTGGTATGAATTAGAAACTTTTATGCATGGAGAACCTAGCAAGGTCTATAGGCAGGAAGTATATGAGCCATGAGTCTGTACAGTCCAGGGGGCAGAATGCTATTAAAGCTACAAGGGAAAGCACAACATTATTCTAAGTTGTTAGTATTTTCCTGACTTCTTAGTGTACAAAAAAGACAGGGATCCTACTCATCTGTCCACAATTTATCTTTTTAATCTTAAGTCTTTTATATAGGTTACAAAATAAGTAGCAGATTCCTCCTTCTTGGCATAATTCAGGAAGTTTGGGTTGTGCTGCTAAAATCATACAGAATTTAATGTAATGCTGAAAATCACCAACATGTCTAAAATGCTGCTTGTTTCAGGCAGTCCATTAAAGATGTTAACAGCTATTATCCATCAGTGAAAATAAGAGACTTAAAATTACCCAAGGATCCCAGAGTTCAGACTGTTAAAGAAAAACTGAAGACATTTTAACAGCAAAAGCTTCTCCTGAATCTTTAAAAAAATCCCATGTAATTCACCCAACAGTAAGGCATCTGAAACACCTCCTGGATAGCTCTTTACCTTTGGATGCCTCACACTAAGCAGGACGCTATATATGCTAATTCTATTTAAGTCTGTGAGAATATATGAGATGAAGAGTACTGTTTCATGAGCAAATGTAACTCCAGCAATACAGAGTTCGAAGTATCTGACCAGAAAATGTTGATGCTGGATTCGATTAACCACAAACAGTAACACTCCAGGGTTGAAGAGGGAAAACACTCACAGAAAATATCCATGATTCTCTCTCAAACTGTCTGTCAGAGACAGCAAGTTTTCCACACATCAAAGGGGCTGTAAATCCATTGCTCTTTCCTGGGTGCTCTGAGATTCATGTAGAACATGGAAGAGCCACTAGAGGTCAGGGTCCCCAGTGATGGACTCTCTACCTCCAATCGGTTATTGAGATGTGGGTTTTGTGGGCATGGTATGAAAACTGATTTTATAGAAAACTGATTAACAGTTTTAAGCTGTTTTATCAAATTGTTGTTCACGTCTGTCTCTAGCCCTCAGCTTCCTTCTTTCAGGCTTTTTGCTTCATCCCTCTAATACCTACTACCCCTTTGAGCAACTCATGCCATACTATGCAAAGGCTGTTTAAACATTTTTTGTTGATATAAAGCACTTGGG
This sequence comes from Podargus strigoides, assembly GCA_028020825.1. Lineage (NCBI taxonomy): Eukaryota > Metazoa > Chordata > Aves > Caprimulgiformes > Podargidae > Podargus > Podargus strigoides. Next base: position 70,355,491 of record CM051621.1, read on the forward strand.
CCCAGAGAAATTCCTGATGGGGACAGGCAGGAGAAGGTAGTGTTGAAATAGCCAAAAGGGGTTATTTTTACAAAGGGAATAGGACTATAAAAGCACTATAGACTTGTAAAACCATATTTCAATGATCCTACATAACTAATAAACTGGTGGATGCACAAGAAATCTACTTTTTCACAATGTAGAAGGGCTTGTGACAGCCACGATCTCTGCCATCTGGCAGCGCAAAGACTTCGCCACAAACTGCATCACCAAAAAAGGAAGCAGAAGAAGGCATGACCATAATTCAGTCAGTCTCTGCTTTCAAAGCAAGGTTGAAGAATGAGAAGGAGGAGAAACTTACTACATCCTTACTATATGATAGAGTATGCCTCAGAGAACTGCAGACGCTTCTAAAGATGTATTAGGCACCATCACTTTGGAACAGAGATTTTCTTTCCAAGGGAGTGCAGCTCTTCACTGCCTCCTGTGAAATATTATTAGAAGAAATGTCCAGGGTAGATCATAAAACAGAAATCACAATGTGAAAGCACAGTAGCTTCCTCGGTTGTCAAGTATTTGTTGTTAACAGAGACAACATCAAGCACTGTGTGGTAAAATCAGCTGTAATGACAAAGTATGTGAAACTGTATCCCTTAGAAATTGATACCTGGCATTTGTATTGAAATAAGACATGTCATCTGTACATTTGCATCTACTTATAGTAGTGGAAAATCATGTCAGACCTGTAAAAGTGAAAAGTCTTAATGTTTGGAATAAGTCCTGTGTTATTCTCATGACTTACAAGTCATACATACAGGTGAGCAGACAGATTCTGAGATCATATCTGAGAGTATATCTGTAGCTTTTGTCAAAGTTAGGATGAACTTTAATGGTGAGATTGCCATGGGAATACGCAACGCCAACGCTCTAATTCCACAAAGCCCTGAGGTTCATGCTCAAAATCACGTATCAGTTTTGCACAGTGGAATAAATGTATACACATGCATACACTTAGGCGTGTACTTTAAGGCTTTGTTGAATATAGACGCAGATATTTTAGCTTATTGAAGATGCTTTTTATTTCAGCAGATCACTAGTAAGAACTTCATCTGAACAGGTTCTTTAAATTTTTATATCTGTGAGATATGCTTGTAAATATATCTATATATATTGATAGATATTTTTCCCCAGTCTTAAGTATGACATATTGTCCTGTCAAGCTATATTCTAAACTAGTTTCTTCTGATTACCATAAAAATATTAATTGAAGTTGAAGACATTTCAAGCACAAAACATACGTGTTAAAATTCTAGATAGAAAGTATCAGGAAGTTATCATCTTTCAATTAAAAATAGTGACATAATGATCTCTTAAGGAAAATGTCAAGATTTAGTGACTCAAAGGGGACGTATTAATGAAAGCAAAACTACCTAATGTAAATTGCTGACCAGTCACACATAACAAAGACCTACATAAACAATCGGGTAATTATTGAAGGGAGCACCATTGAAACAGAAATCTGTGAAAATAGTGTGTCTGAGACATTTCACTGAATTTGTATATTTACTGCCTCTTAATGATCTTTGAATAACATGTTTAGCTTGCATTTTAAAATGATATGTATGTATCTACAAATATAATTTAATTACTACCTTTGCACTTCCCATATTAGCTACATAGAAAAATGAAAAATCGCGTTAGAAAAAAATACATATAGATAGATTAATTTCATTGCACTTGCTGCTAACACCTGTGGGCTAGTTTCTCTGCTGATACAAATTGGTATAGTTCCTGTAATTTCAAGAGAAGTATGTTTTTCAACAGCTGAGCAGCTCGCCTTGTTCTTTTTATTTCATTTAGGTTCAATAACCAGATGGAGGCAATTTAAAAATACAGATATGAGGCTTCTTAAAGAAATTATTAACATTGCATTATAACATATTTATCTTTTTAAACTAAACTGTAAAATCTGGCATGGAAGTAATTAGACTTCAGACTTAGATTTAACTCACTAATTTGGGACACTGCAACAGAGAGCCCTTTCTACAGAAATTCCCCTTTCATCTTAGCCACTCAGAAACCTCCGTCATATACTGAAGTGTTTCCTACAACCATTGTTGTCACAGCTTAGTTTTTGTTCCTCTCCAGCTGAAGTAACAGTTAACGTCTGGATTGTACCGTGGCTGCATTTTCCTCACAAGACACAAATTCTTGGATAAAGTAGGAAAAGCTCAAAACTATTCTCAATAGTGAGGGAGGAACTAATAACTCAAGGAATATGACATTTTTATTAAGCACCATGGTCTAAGTTTCTTCAGGAACCAGCTTTAATAATTTGGTTGTGCATTGCTCTGAAGGGATTAATATTATTTACTTATAAGCATGGCTTGGAGCAGGACTGCTAACACATCCTGTACTCTTTCATCAGTTCTGCATCCAATTTTGGCTACACATAATTCAGAAGAAGCATCAGAGTGATTTCCCAACTATCTATGTGCCTCCAAGCACACGCAAGGGAAAACTCTACCAAGCATAAAAAATGGCCTTTAATATCACAGTACACCTTTTGAGATGCTTCCCTAAACTAATTCAGAAAAGCAGATGAGCATTTCTGTCTGTTTGTTCAGAAAATTATGGCAAATTCTGCACTGTCATATGTAAGAAGATCAAACTGGGACCATCCTCAGTATTAATCACTGCTGTCCATATAGATTTTACTTGTTAATCTCCATGTTTTGTTAAATATTTGATAATATTCCTGGCTGCTCACTGTTGATAGTCAGAGAATGGCAGAATTTTAAGAAAATGGTATAGTTGTAACGCTTCTAAATAGTGCATTAAGATAGAAATAATATAGTCAAATGTAAGTGTTCTTAATGTGTCATTGATAAGACTAATCTCATTTAAGTTATAATAATTTCAAAATGCCTTATAGAAATAACTAATTTTTAAGGTACATCAGCGTCAAACTCTTCCAGAATCTTTTAACATGCTGTTATTGAACATCCACAGTTATGACAATGGAGTAGAAGCAATATTTCTCCCTATTTTTAATTTGTTTACATTTTTGTTTCATTATTAGAAGGATTCATGTCTACTGGAGTTCAACAACTGGTTTAAGAATACACAATTTTAGCCTCTTCAGGACTTAGGATAAGTGACTGATCTCCTATTGTCACAGTGGGAATTCAAGAAGGAACTTTGTGTTTAAATGACATAACGAATACTAAAAATATTTCTCATCCCATTGAGTGTGTTTGGCACTTTGTGTAACTTCCCAAGCACAAAATTTGAACATGCATATGCTGTAACAGTAGGGGGAAAAAAAAAAAAAAAAAGCAACAAACCCATTTGTACCAGAGCAGGACTTCAATAGCCTCCCGTTTTACAATAAAATAACAAATCTTCCTTCAAGATTTTCACTTGAACAAGGTAATGATATTACCTTGAAAGAAAGAGTGTAGACAGGTCTAAAGCTTGAAGAAAGAATAAGTAAAAGAGTACATACAGAAGACAATAGGGAGATATCAAAATGTTAAACAAAAGGGAGGAGAAAGTTCTTTTGGAGTGAGTATCTCAACCATTAGGAGAAGGAAGTAGCTGGTCTCAGCCAAGAATACAGAAATGAGCTGTGGCTGACTAGCAAACAATTGCCTCATTTACATGAACCCAATGTACTGCAGAGAGTCACTCCGGTGATTAACTAGTTTGGGTCTGCTGCTGATCATAAAAAGGTCTTCCTTGACACATGTTAAACTAGATACATATGGTTTAGAGATTATAATTTTGTGGAGTTTTCCAAACTAGATAACCAGAAATGAAAGAAATATTGTCAGGTCAAAAAAGAATGGCTGGTGACAACTGCTGCTTCTCTGTATTTACACTGCAAACACATTCAGAGCTGCCTCCCTCAGGGCTGCAGTCTAACACTGTAGTAAGTACCTTACTAATAAAGGACACGGCTGCTACCTGAGCAAATCAGTAACAGAGTTCAGAATACTTCAGGATGTTACAAATAAATAGATCAATATGCAGATACAACAGTGAAACAGTGTGTTAATGCACAACATGTGGAAAATAGGAAAAAAATACAGAAAAACAGCATTAATGGCCTCCAGATTTAGTACAGCCACTAACACAACTAGTTCTATTTCACCAATGAAACATTTTGAGATGGACATGAAGGTGAAAATATTTGGTTTGGCTTGAGCCAATACAAGAGCTTAACACCACCAAGAGGATAAGATCCTACTTTTCTTCCCTCCCTTTCATTCCCAGCCGCAGGTCCTTCACCACTAACACTACACACTGAGACCCACTGAAGTGATCTGGGATTTAAAAAAAAAACAACCTCCAAAAAGTGGATTTCTACGCCAGATCATTTCAATGATCCAGTTTACAATGCTTCCTAAGAAAATATTACATTGGCAGAACCTAGGAGGCAGACAATTTGAACACGTGACTGGAAAAAAGCCATCAAGGGAAGGAGAGGATGTTTTTTAAATTGGGTTTCTTGGGAGAACCAATGTCTGGCAAGCCTGCACCTTTAGCATCCATGTATTTTCAGGCAGTACAGAGTTCAGTTCCTTCACTGGTGGCATACCTCAGCACCCATTAATTATCCATTTTTGCAAAGTAAACTTTACTAGTGACTCTTCGTTTTCGAACATGGCTCACACTCTTAAGTTTTCACACAATGGCTGAGCCAATGTAACGTCATTCTGCTACTTGAAGTGGTCATCTTGTCTCCTTCATTCACTTTCTCCTTCCTTGTACCAGTCACAGCACTTGTGTGAACCCTGTGAGAGGTGCTTCAGCTCCCACTAAATCACAGAGAACTATTCACTTTTTAGCTGGATTAGTTTTCTCTGGTTTAGTGAGTGGAACTGGCTTACGGTATGATCAGACAAACACAAAAGCCAGCATCAGGGAAGCAACAGGAATGTATGGCCAGGAGAAGGGGGAAATCGAATTGACCCTTTGAGCAGTGGCAAGCCACTAAATCAGTTCAACCTCAGAACAAGAAAAACAAATCCTCACCCTGGCTGAAGATAATAACCAATGGCTCAGTTACTGTTGGCTGTAATATTTGGCCCAACAGCTGAATTTAGCGTTTTTTCAAAGAAAGTCTTGTCACCTTCCACATTTTCTGTGCATAAAGGGTATAACCAAAGAAGAATTGCAGTTCCCTGTAAGAGAAGCCCACCTTCTTGGCAATGAGAGCAATACTCCTGCACCATGACAGGCAGTAGTAGTGGGGAATATTATTTGTGTCCTTTGTAACACTGTTAGTAATGAATGCAGCAAAAATGCTAAGAATGTGCTTTTTGGACTAAGATCAATGCAGAGAGCTTTATGAGATGGAGAAGATTTCTCTCTCTGTCCTTTTTCTCCCCTCTCTGAACTGCTTGTTATCTCTAACTGCCTTCTAGGACACACAAACCTGCACTTACACCAAATGTGTTGTGGCTCCATTCTCTTTGGGTCCTTTCCTAGGGAAAAGCAGCAACACTCCTGGCCATGAGGAAGGGAGGTTGAACAATTCCATTACAGCAAGACAACCACAGAGATAATACAGATCCTGCAAGGAGGCCAAAGCAAAAAGGGAACAGAGAAAAGGCAATAGAGCAGGGGCAGAGGCAGTTACACTTAGAGCCAGACTGTGCAGGCTGTGATAGAGCACAGCAAAATTTAACGCCACAGATACAATCCTGGCACTGCAGGAACTAATAACTGTAGCATCTACATTTAGAACTGTAGTATTACCATATATCACCATATGCCGTAACCACCCACGGCTAATAGCTAGGATCCTTCAGTTGTTTTTGTCAGGCATGAAAAAAGGGATCCATTATTGGCTGGATTCTGTCTGAAGGCTGTAGGAGGATAATAGCCACAGGAAATAAAACACAGCTATTGCCATCTTAACACCTGCAGTTTTACTTCCATTACAGTGTGACTCCTCTAGGCATAAAGAATCAACCTGTTTGAATTATACCCCACGGATACTTCTCTAAATACAAGATTATTTTACAGAAGCTATACCCTGGATTTTTCTGAAGCAGAAGGATCAAGCAAGTCTTAGACTTGTTAAATTTTGCTATGGATCCAGGCTGATGCCAATTAAGCCACAAGCATAACTGTCTGACTTTTGTAGCAACGTGCCATGTGAGACTACAGCAAGAAATACAGCCGGCAGCCCAGAATGCAGGAGTGGCTGCGAGTAGAAAAGGAATTGGTCAAACAAGTATTTTTCAGACCTATTAAAATATTTTATGTCATGTGTACTTCTAGAAAAGCCAAATATAGCCACGAAGGGATTTATTTTCCTTTAAGAACATTGTTTCCTTGGGTGTATTTGAAAAAAAAAGTGAATGTTAAGCACTTCGGAATGAGTACCGGGGAGCTCTGAGGGCTCCAGGCTCTCAGCAGTGCATGGAGTACTGCCACCTTTTGGTCATTTTCTGCAAGAAACCCTTTTCCTTATTTTTAAAAACCTCACTAGTGGACAACATTGTTTCTTTTTCCATAAAGTCTAGGAAATTCTCTCTCCCTTCTTTTAACTGAGATGTATGGAGAGATATTTGGAAGGACATTTAACATCCTTTGTTGCACTTGACTATTAGGTTATTTTCTTGGTTTGCAAGTAGACTTTTTTTACAACGCCGAGAAAGCTTTGTTTGATTTATGTGAAATAAAAACATATTACCACAGTTTTATTCAGACTCACAACAATGGTGCTATATGTGACTGCAATCTTTCAATACTGCTATCTTGGATAGAGTTATTAAATATGTCCTTCTTTAAAAGAGGTGTCACAAATAATAATAACCAATAATTGCACTCTAAACCAGAAGACTGGAAACCAATATCCTAAGAAACTGACAACTTTCAGTATGGTATAAAAAGCCACCAAATTCATTCACTCCAACAGATATTTAATGCAGGGGATTGTTTTTCTGTTGTGAAAAAGAGCCACATCTTGCATTCCTCTGAAGTCAAAAGGAATTCTGAATAAAAAGACCCAGGTTGAAACTTTTCAGATTGTACTTGCTACTTCCCTGCATGAATTACTGAATTTCACTTAACTTCCTATCCACATGTAAGATTTACACATAATTCCATTTCCGGGGAGAAGAGAAAAATGCCAATTCTGAAAATTTCCAAAGGTCCTACTCCTTGGACTCAAGGAAATAGGAACTGAAGGAGAAAAGACAACACCTTGCACTATTAGGCAACAGGAGAGTAAACTAGCATATTTATTGTATCAGTTTAAATCATGCAGTACTCAAAGTGACTGTTCACTTCTCTTCATCTCAAGGCCTGCTGTGATAGGACAAGGGGTAATGGTTTTAAACTAAAAGAGGGTAGATTCAGATTAGATACAAGGAATAAATTTTTTACAATGGGGATGGTGAAACACTGGAGCAGGTTGCCCAGAGAGGTGGTAGATGCCCCATCCCTGGAATCATTCAAGGCCAGCTTGGACAGGGCTCTGAGCAACCTGATCTGGTTGGAGATGTCCCTGTTCATTGCAGCTAGGCTGGCCTTCCAGTCCAAACAATTCAGTGATTCTACGCTAACACTTCAGGGGGAGGAGACGAGAACTGGGGATTTTCAGACAGGTAAGAATCAGACTTGGATTCTTTTAGTATCCGCTCTTTCTCCTGCATTTAGTTATCATCTTACATCCCTGCAATCAGAAAAAGACTGTTCATGTAAGGATTCCCCAGTTTTAGTTTAGTGGCAAACATTTTTGCAAATTTGTTCTCTTTTCTCAGACGGTAAAAGGTCAGGGATTACTTTGACTGCTGCATTAAACCCTTATGGTTACACTTTCAAAGCTATGCTTGTGTTAGAAACACAAATCCTGTTATTGTTACAGGATTAGTGCACATAACTTTCCAAATGCTGCTTTGAAAATGGAGCCAAGAAATATTATTTGTGTGTACTTTCTGGAATTAATGTAGGCTGTGATTATTGGCCAGTCTTACAACAGCACTGTTACATACACATCTTTTGATGTACTACCTATAGGCACTCATTCAGACCTATCTGGATTTCCTTAGTAGTTGGACATTTATTTAAAAAAATGAATGATAAGACATCAGTTTCAACCTCCCTCCTTTTGCCACAGATGAATACAATTTGTCTTGACTCTACTCACTTTTTCTTGTGTTTTTTTCAATTGTCTCTTAGTAATAAAGAAAAAAATAAACTTAAAATTAGTAACATAATTTGCTTAGCTCTGTTAGAAACTTCAAACTTGCACTGCAGTGATGGAATCAACCTAATGCTGGCACTGCCAATTCCCTAGTTCCTTGAGCCTGATTAAACTTTTCCTCCCATTCTGAATTAAAACAGGTTTAGAATATTATTACATTGTACAATTACCTCAGGTGAAAACTAGCTTTCTCCTTCTGCTACTGTACACCATCTACTACAATCAAGAATGTTAATTTCTAACTACAAAAGTTTAAAATTATCCTCTGCTTGTATATTGACTTTTAAATGAGAATGGGCCTCCTAACCATTGTTCTAACCACTAAAATCATTAATAAAGGTCTTGACAAGGAAATAGAGGAAAAGACTGTGTCTTGTAATGGAGAGAACGTCTGGTTTCTGTACCTTCATTATTCTGAGGTATGACATACATTGCCTGTCCAGCACTACCAAAGCTAAAGCAGTTCCAGACATGCCTGGTGATGTATCACTAGGCACTTGGCACAGTTGGAGAAAACTAGAAAGCCTACAATTTGGGTACCACACAAGTAGACATTTTCAGGATTATAATTTTGGTCTGAAGTGCCTAGTTTTGCATTTAGCATACTACAGGCTTACATACTTACCTTGATTTGAGTTTTATTCCTGACATGATCTTTTTTTCTGTTTATACAATAAAGTAGGAAGCTATCTGCTGTTGGCTTCCCTGCGTATCAGCAGGGTGAGAGGGCCTCATCAGGAGAGTAATTCAGTGAGCCGTGATGAATTCTTCCTCGGAATTACCCTCTGGGTGGCAGATACCTTTTTCTCCTAACAATTATGGAGGATCCTAGGAGGGCCAATCACCTAACACAGGCACTTGCCTTGGAGTGCCTTGAATTAGGCTGTGTGAAAAGCACCCAAAGTTACAAAATAATGCCTCCCTTGCATGGGTAACCCAGCAACACCCCGTTTTTGAAAAAGCACGTAAATTACAGTACTCGTCTTCTCTGATATGGTCACACTCGCATCTTATACAGAGCTGACGTGCAGTTGATATAAAACACCATTTATCCCACAAGCCACATTTCAACTATTTCAGGACTAAATCTACCACTGGCCTTCGCTTTCATCTTCCTCTTTTGTCAAATTTTTCCAGGATTTAAATATAATCCAACTAGAAAGAACAGAGATTATTTCTTCAGTAAGTAATGATAATTTCTCTTGTGTTGGTGTGGTATGAATACAGACAGCATCCAGAAGTCTTACAGCCACTGGTGTAATAAAGTTATTTTTTGGTGCGATTAAACATCAAATAGTTTTAAAGAACGCATTTATAAAATTTGAATTTCAAATGCTTATTTCACTGCTGAAGATCTTGTATTATGTTCAGACAGCTGATCTATAAATCCTCCCAATCCTTAAACTGCACTGGCCAAAGTACTATCATTCATTAGATAAGGATAGTGACTACCTCATTTAAAATGAATCCTAGTAGATGACAGGCGGTGGAGGGAATATTTTCTAGTGTGACATAAGCCAGAAATACAGTTACCTAAAGGAAACAGCGTTGAGAGGTAGCAGGTATTATACAGGGAAAATGCCTGCATGATGACTGTGAAGGAAGCCATTCAGAGCTTCTACACCAGCAATATTTCTTACACAGTCTTGGCTACAATCCAAGTCTATATACTCACACACACATGTATAAAAAAACCACACAGTCCATCCTGGTATACAATTTAAAATGCAGATGACAAATCCTTACATATATTAGTCCAACAGTTGTGGGCTACTTACTATGAAAGTCCACTCTTATATGTTACAAGGAACAGCATTACTTTACAGTATTGTTCAAATACATTTGGCCTTGTGATGTATAGAAAACCGATGGCATAAATCTGGATCTTACATCTCATTTGGCAAGAAGCAGACATTTCTAAGGATTTTAATATTTTAATCCTCTGAGGACAAAGTAATAATTCAGTTCCAATTCTTGCAAGTTATATACACGCCTAAGTTCTTGCACACGATATTAAAAAAATCAGTGGGAATGTTCACATGACTGGATTTTAGGTATATCCATAAAGTCAGAAGAACTACAGCCTTAGTACGTACATGGATAGAAGTAGTTTTACAACAAAACGGAGAAGAGTCTGTAACAACTAGACATATTCTCCATAGAACCTGGAATAAAATTAAGGACTTTAAATTGAACAGATGCTTCAAAGTGATACTGAAGTATAAATAATAATAGCCTTCAGTATTGCTTCAGTTTGGTATTTAATTGTTTTAAGGTTTCACTTTCTCTATATTTCAGTTGATTTTCACCTAAAAAAAAAAAACTAAAAGAGCAAACACACTATATATATCTTTTGGTAAGTAAAACTTCTGGAGACGAAGTAGGTGTTTTGAAATTACTGTTTCTTTTTTTAGCTCTAGTGCATAACAGAAGAAGTTTGCAACAACTTATGGATATACATAAACACATTATGGCTCTCTACCTGTAGAAATGCCATGATCAACACACGGATTGTGTTGGGGTGGAATGCCAGTGTGTTTTGCAGCCAAGCCATGCATCTGTACAGCCTGGCCTAACAAAAGGCCCTTTCAAGTGTGCAACAGCAATCACACATAAGGTTTCTAGAAGGAAACGGGTCAGATATATCAGAACAGTTCTGCTCTCAGCAAGGTGGAACCACCCTTTCTAGGCAGTTGCTATGGAGTATACCAGTGGAACATAAAGGGTACGCAAAGGCCTACCTGCACATTATTGACCACACTTTTGAGAGCAACTTATTTTATAACAGCAACTTGGAGGGAGTGGAGAAGGAAAAAGGACAACATATTTCTGCAGAGCAAAAAGTGAATTCTTCAGACTTTCTCAAGTAAAAGCTTGAAGGTTATTTTGATTTCCTTCACTTAAAAAAAAATGTTAAACCAGACTTAAATAATACAAAGGAAAAAAGAAAAACCACAGGATTAAATAAGGGAAAACGAGAATTAATTCTATCAAACTAACCTCAAGTGACTTGTGTGGTGTGACATGTTCTTGCAGCGCATGGCTGAGTCAGGAATAAAGAGGTGAGTTCAAATTCAGTCTGGAAACAAGAGGAAAATGCTTTCAGTTACATTTTGGTCTTGTCTAGAACACTTGTGACAGCATTCAGGATGCATCCATGACTTTTAAGACATGGGGTACCTCTCATCAATTGTTGAGATGCATTTCAGCCCAGAGTGCAGCAATAAGGTCAAGAGAAGTTTAGAATTTATTACAGAGAAAAGATTGCTGCTATGGGACCTCTCTGGCATCGAGCCCCGGAGAACAGAAAGCAGCCCCCCATAACTGCTAGTCTACACAGTCTCCATTGTTCTCTCAGGTTTCACAGCTGCAAAGGTTGCTTCCCCTTCCAGAAAGCAAGAGCTCCCCTCCCTGCAAAGCTGCACAGCAGCTCTGTGACAGGAAGGATTTTTTTCTGTTTGTGTCTCATCTGAGGGGGGGTGCTGACCTTGTACCTCTTCACTGGCTATATCACCCTGCCCCAGAAGCAATTAACTTGGCCTGAACAGCCCAGTGGGTCTCAGGTGGCTGGGGCTTGATAAGGCATTTTCTCTCTGTGTGCTGGTCTTGATAAACATTAGTTGAAGGATACACCTCCTAAATTATTTAATCTCTTTTATTGAATCAAAAAACAACTTTTGCCATATATATATGAGTTTGAAGATAGGCCAATAACATATGAATTAAATATTTTAAAGCCCTGTTTAATTGATTAACTATGTTCCTCACAGACACTCTTGCTAGTTCCTATCTAGGAGGATCCCTCACCTAACAATTTCCTTTAATAGAGAGAGGGAGCTTAGGCTAAACCTGTTTCCCAAACTTTTTAGCAACTTGATCCCTTTATACACTGGAATTCCCCTCAGCCTCCTCGCAGGAATCACCCGCAACTCCCAGCTGATGACAGTCCGGAAGGCAGGAGATTTGTGGCATAAGGAAACAACAGTTTGAACACATCTCTGGAGTTTCAAAAGGGATATATCCACGCTATAAAAATGGAGCTGTAGACCTAGTATCCCAACACCCTGCTATGGCGTAGTGCCATCTCGTGGACACCAGTGGGAAAATAAACAGAGAGAAAATAGGTCATTTCAGAAAAGAATCTAAACAGTGTTTCATCTGCTGCACTCCTGATGTAGTAAAGCATTCAGAGCAATTTATAGGCATCTGATTACTTAATTACCATCCCATATGGTTATCCTTGAGGGCCTTCATGGTCTTTTCAGGCAACATATGTGAAATCTGGGTGTGACCACACCAGAAAACTCAAACATAAAATGTGTGAAGATTTGGCCCAAAATCTGAAGTTTAACCATAAGGAACTCTAAGTAACAAAGGCAGTAAAAAAAAAAAAAAAGAAAAAATCTAAGAGGTTAATGTAGCCCTTCCATATAATTACTATTGTATATTAATATTTGTGCATCCTTTTTCATATTTAATGCAGTTAAAAATAATTAATTGACATGCAAAATATCTGTGAGCTATGTACCAGAAAAGCCTCAAAAAAAATGATTTTACTTCACAAATTTGGTGGTCTGAGAAAGACAATATGTCATTGTTTGTTTTTCTCCTGATGAAGCGATTTCATATTATTTCCAAATGATCCTATTCCACTCCAAAGGGAAGTGAAACCATTTTGATTTATAACGATTTAAGACCACATACTTTCATTGGAAAGCTAATCTGTCATGCCTCTGAATTCCCACTTGGGCTGTGCATAGGCATTATTTTGTCAGGCCAGTAAGCTCTTAGTTACTGTACTTCCCAAAATACATGCATCACTAATCAGCAGCTACTAAATCAGTATCCAGCCTGAATCTAACCTTTGGCAATAAAGTAATAAAAAAAATTATTCAGATTAAGAACTACTTAGTTTTCATAGGTAGATCACAATCTACTTCACTGCTTTAGTTAATTTTTTTTCTGACATCCCTGGAAAGTCTTTTGCTAAAGGAAATGTATCTGCCTTTATTAGATTAGGATTTGGCAGCAAACACTGAAATATAGTCTGTCATATCCGATGACACCAGGACTTAAAACTTTTCGCATTCCTTTAGTTATACATTCTAGTAGAGCTCTGCACAAATTCTCACATCTGAATTTTAAAAACACCTCCTTTTTGCTTTCTTCCTGATGCTGAAAGAGCCACAAAGAACTCTGGCGTGTTATTTTGTTGGAAAGAATCAGTTGTTTTTAGAGTAGAAAAAGTTAACTTGTCTTACTTCCATCACAGATCTACGTGTTGCAATAAAATTCACTTTCTTGACAGAAGGTGTGCATACTCCCCATAAAATACAGGAAACTTGGACATTCAAACCAGCAAATTTAATGTTCTGACACCTAGACTACCAGTAAAAGATGGGGGGGAAAAAGGAGAGGATCTAGTATTTGCCACCCATAAGCAGTTGGGGCCTATCCTTATTCAGGATTCTCAGCTACTGGCTCTCATCTAGAGGTGGTGTCTATGTCACATCAGCCCCTTCTCAAGATGTAAAACAGTGGATTCACAGTGTTTCCCAATTTGCAAGATTTCGTAACTTAATGGTTAAAGCATTTGCTTTTGTAGGGGAAGGTGCATGTTTGAATTCCTCCTCTGGATAAACTGAAGCCTTGATTTTTGTTCTCCCATGACTGACGTGAGTTACTTGCTTTTCAGGATACATGATCAATACTGTTTTCCCCTCTGGCTCCAAACTAGAGAACATTGAAGTCCTCTGCTCTAGGAAAGAGCTCCAACTACTCTGTTTTGGGGAAGGGGAAGGGACACAGAAAGACTTTACACATCTTCTTCCTACCTGTCTTTTGCGTAGATGGATCTAGACTCAGTTGCCGTTATAAAACAAAACAAAAAATAAATCCATAGCCCTTCACGTAAAGTTTCCAAGATCCCTTAATCTACCAATATACTTTAATTTCAAGATGGTTTTGTGGACATTCCCAATTAAAAAAAACTAAGTTCTTAAATTTCTGACAAAAATACAGACTTGAGAAGGTTTTTTTTCTTTTTTTTTTTTAAATGGAAATACTTGCTTGTCAGACACAGTAACATTTTAAAATGCCACTCCAATCAGACTATATAGTTGACCGAGGCACAATGTTTTATGATGTGGTCTCTCTCTCCTACTTCCAGCTAAGATTAATCAAGTCCTCACCTCCCCTTTGGCCTCCAAATCTTGTTCCAGCAGGAAATCACACCTTGAAGTAAGTGATCCTGCCAGATACTTCATAGATTCTCATTAACACTGAAAGTGGCAGGCCTCTTCCATCACAGATCTTCCCAAATGCGTTGAAGGGAAATAGGAAAAAAAAATAGGTGTGTTCACCTACTCACCTAGGTATTGTCTGCTGTTATAATTGGTATCCTTTACTTCTAGATAACAGGCATGTAAGAATTGGGTTTACCCTTAAGTTTTTAGGAGTTTCTTCGTGTATGCTTATTCCTGTATTACTGCAGCCAAGTAACTTAAATTCTTTCACCAATACCTATATTTAAAAATATCATCCTAATATATATGATGAAATACTTAAACCAGGTAAATTTCTGAGCATTATTTCTCTGTACAGTACAATGTACAGTGCATTTCTCTGAAATGCACCTAATTCCAGAAATATTAACATAATATTTTTATAAAAAGCAGTCTAGTGGGGGGAAAAAGCCCAAGTGGAGCAAAACAGAAGCATTTTACCAGAGATGAACCAAAGTGCTTGAGAGACTCTGTCAATCAGTTCTCTTCTATTCAGGTGGGGCCCAGTGATGGGACTGTATTCAATGCCATGTGTGACTGTTGATTTTAAGCACAGTATGACAACACAGCCACTTGTTCAATCAAGTTTTTGCATGACTCTGGAAAGTGATATCAAATCTGTATTTTGTAGGCTTTTTTTTCCCCTTGTCAGACAGTACCATTTCCAGGATATAACTGATTTATTGTTCTATACTGTGAGTTACTGTGAGTTATTATTTTTGATTTCCGAGGGGAAAGGACTGGTATTTTTGCCTTCAAGATTGCTCTGAGAAAACACCTGCATTTAGAATAAGAATTTTTATAGACCTATGAGATACTGTCTAGGGTACAAGTGGAAATATTAAGAGTTATACCTCATCTGAGACTGAAATTAATATATTGAAAATTTCTTTTTCACTTTTGCACACATGGAATATGTTTAATATAATCCTGAATGCCTGTAGACTTCTTTAAAGTCTAACTGAGATAAACTTAATGTCAGAAGAAGGAACTGTGTATTCACACAGGAGTAATAACTTCTAGTCTTATTCAACATTTTAGCCTGAAAGCTAGTGAGCATTTCCGTTGCCACCACGGAGAATCTGATATGAAGAAAACACCTTTAATAGTAATCCCATAACCTCTAAATTACTTTTAACTTAACTCTAGCTGTTACTATGATTACACTACCAAAAAGAACTGCTGGAAGATCAATTGTGAATGGCCAGAAAAATAAACTTCTCTTATTTCTCTTCACTTCATACGCTGTAGCAACATAGATAAGATTTGATCAACAGTGGGATCAGATCCACCCAGCATGGGTTCACGAAGGGCAAGTCCTGTTTAACCAGCCTGATCTCCTTCTATGATCAGGTGACCTGCCTGGTGGATGAGGGAAAAGCGGTGGATGTTGTCTACCTGGACTTCAGTAAGGCATTTGATACTGTTTCCCATAGCATTCTGCTGGAGAAGCTGGTGGCTCATGGCTTAGATAGGTGGACTCTTCGCTGGGTTAAAAACTGGCTGGATGGCCGAGCCCAGAGAGTTATGGTGAATGGAGTTAAATCCAGATGGAGACCGGTCACAAGCGGTGTCCCTCAGGGCTCTGTCTTGGAGCCAGTCTTGTTGAATGTCTTTATCGATGACCTGGATGAGGGGATCAAATGCACCCTCAGTAAATTTGCAGATGACATGAAATTAAGTGGGAGTGTCGATCTGCCTGAGGCTAGGGAGGCCCTGCAGCAGGATTTGGACAGGCTGGAGCGATGGGCTGAGGCCAATTGTATGAGGTTTAACAAAGGCAAGTGCCGGGTCGTGCACTTCAGTCACAACAACCCCATGCAGCGCTACAGGCTTGGGGAAGAGTGGCTGGAAAGCTGCCTGGCGGAAAAGGACCTGGGGGTGTTGGTTGACAGCCGACTGAACACGAGCCAGCAGTGTGCCCGGGTGGCCAAGAAAGCCAACGGCATCCTGGCCTGTATCAGAAACGGTGTGACCAGCAGGAGCAGGGAGGTGATCGTGCCCCTGTACTAGGCACTCATGAGACCACACCTTGAGTACTGTGTCCAGTTCTGGGCACCACAGGATAAGAAGGACATTGAGGTGCTGGAGCGAGTCCAGAGAAGGGCAACGAGGCTGGTAAGAGGTCGGGAAAACAGGCCTTAGGAAGACCAGCTGAGGGAACTGGGGTTATTTAGTCTGGAGGAGACTGAGAGGAGACCTTACTGCTCTCTACAACTATCTAAAAGGAGGTTGTAGTGAGTCTGGTGTTGGTCTCTTCTCCCAAATTACTAATGATAGGACAAGAGGAAATGGCCTCAAATTGTGTCAGGGGAAGTTTAGGTTGGATATGAGGAAGAAGTTCTTTACTGAGAGGGTGGTTAGGCACTGGAACAGGCTGCCCAGGGAGGTGGTAGAGTTGCCATCCCTGGAGGTGTTCAAAAAACGAGTGGATGAAGCACTTAAGGCCACGGTCTAGTGGTTAGGGAGATGATGGGATAAAGGTTGGACTTGATGATCCTGGAGGTCCTTTCCAACCATAGTGATTCTATGATTCTATGAACTAGCCAAGTTCAGCAAAAGACATGGATATGTGATACACTATCAACCAAAACTGCCTACCATGGTTTCTCAAGCCAAATCTAGTACTAAGCAGCAGTGTCCAACATAATGGCTCACTCCTGCACACATGACCAGACATTTATCAGGCAAACACACCTGAAGTGCAAGAGGTTATTTGTCTACAGTTATTTAGGTTTCAACACAACAGAGCCACATATCCAGTCCAACACTTCCATGTGCACCTTGAAATCACAGCTAAGCCATACTGCACCTAACTTTAGCCAGGGCAACCTATTCTAGTAACAGTATTACAAAATATTCTGTAGTTTCACAGAGGTTTACAAAGGATAGTGGTGCAGAATAATCATGTCCTCCTAATGGTAGTTGTCCTTATCCAATTCTTCAGATTTGAGATAAGAACATGTTATGGGATTTTGATACATTTTTGTGGTTATTTAATATAAATATTTGCAGTTGAGACACACCTTGCATTTTAGCAATGTTACAAAGGTAATTCTACCTGGAGGCCTTCATTGTTTTGTAGATTCCACCCACACTTAGATGTCAGGTGCTCTTCTGACTAGCTTTTGATCCAGGCAGGTACTGTCTTTTTGATCTAGACCTTTGACCTCTGGAACAAATTATACTGTTTACATGCTTAAAGCTCTTCAGACTAATTATAGTAACATGCAACATCCTTCAACATGATCACAAATGATTTCTTATGATTAGTATGCTGCACAGTGTGAAAAATAAATATTTCTATAGAAACAAGGTTATTATTTGCTGTGACTAAGTATAAGCCTGATAGCTTTGGCTAATACTCAAGACATGCTGGTTTGTCTTTTTCATTCAGACCAGAACTCTACCTTCTCTGGGTCTGAAACAAATACCATTGGGCACTGCCACCTCGATTCTGCCTACAGGTTTCAGAGTAATCTGCAGTGCAATTTGCAAAATATACCATTTTTTATTGCTGAAGCCTATGGATTATTTTTAAGGAACAATTTAATTTGGTTTCTTTTTTTCTGAACGTCATGGACCAAGGTTATTCTTCCTGTGATACTAATGATTCTCATCATATGGAAATCTTAGATTCCTAGTCTCAAAAATTCTGTTGCACTGCTGTGAAAATAGATCATCCTGTTATTCTTTAGTGCATAATTTATATTCATCACCTTCCTAACTTCCCTGCTTACATCTGTACTGTACTACAATGTTTCCTGTTTTTATACTTCAAGTTATATACCAACAGCATTTTACAGCCCAGGATTGTTCTATGTAATATCCAATTACAACAGCATTACAGCCAGGAAATCAAGTAAATTATACTGAATAAGCTCAGAATTCCTGTTTGAGCTATATCCATGAAAAACAATTGTATGCATCTGTCTCTGGCAATGACAAAATAAGACATCTTGTAAATATTTACAGTTACCACTTTAGTGTCTAAGTTTGATTTCTCTATTAAATACCATTGACTTTCTCTTGCTATCTATAAAGGAGCCCTGCTTCACAGAGAACAGAAAAACATCAAAACCAAGCAGGACACTAAATTCATCTCAGAGTTTTGATGACATCAGAATCCACTCAAGCTTTGTTCAAGAGACTCTTCATGTATTTATAACCCTGTAGTTGACAGTTTCCTTCCATTTACTCTATACACGGGTGACCAGCCAAACGTATGGATGACAGCCAGCATGGATCCCTACATGCCAACAGTGAGCTGCCTGATGTTAGGACCCACACTTCAATCAGATTTTAAAATGACCTAGACAAAAACATTTACCATGTAGCAACAACTACAGGAGCTGCCTGCTAAATACTATCCATAAAAACAAAACTATTGGAAAGTGAGGCTAACAAGATAAAAGGAACTTAAGAGTCACTTCAGAGATGAGAAGAACATTTGTTTTTTGCACAAACAGTGCTGGCTTTCTTTATTAATATATTTCTTTATTAATAGATTTCTGCTGAGCCCCAAGGCAGAACTCTTTTGGCCATGTACTCAGCCTTTCCTCAAAGCCAGATGAAGGAATCATTTAATGAGATGCTGCAGATCTGCTGCCTGCTCAGGTGATCATAAATAATGTTATGACAATGGTTACAGTAGCCTTATCCTCCTCCCAGTGACTCCACAGATATCCTTTCTGCTCTTCTTTCATCATTCTGAGTAGTTGCTGCCTTTTTTGAAAGCTATTATTAGCAAGCACAACTTTAAGCAATGAGACTATTAAAGGTCAATGCCTTGGTCCTAACAGCTTTCTGGTAGCACACAGAACATCAGAGAAGACACAGCACTCTGGGACCACAGTGAAACCCAGACATTGGGTTCTTTGGCTAAAAGAATTGATCTGATCAGCCAGGGATGTTTCTGGCATGCTTGTTTGTATAAGCATGCACCATCAGCATTATATCTCAATGGTAAAAATCTTCCCTCGTTTACATAAAAGTAGAGTAAGTTTCTAATCTTATCCATAAAACAGTACAGTATTATTCATGCTGAATAAAAGCCTGTTCTTAAATGGGCTTGACAGAACAGTTCCTGTTAACACCTCTTCAAAAGGTAAGCTAGGGCTTACAGCAGGAATAAATCAAATGCCACTGGACCATTTTGTACTTTGTTAGGAATAAGATTTTTCTAGTATGTTCACTATATTAAAACACTGCTTAGTTAAAATAATCCCATTCCATTTTAATTGCCATCAGCCCTCCTGCTTCAAAGTTTGCTTAGTTGCTTTGGATCTTCGAGTGGTATCTAGGTGTCTCCTTGAAACTTACCCACAAAAGTTAAAGTTACCCACAAAAAAAAAAAGGAGACTAAAGCATTACAGTAAGGTGTAGATGGCATCTGGGTGCCAAAATTCTAAAATTTGGGTTCTGAAAATCTTGTCCCAACAAAGAAGCTACTCAGGCTAATTTTTTTCTCTTTTGTAAGTTATGGGTTTTATGCTGTAAAGAATGAAGTAGCATTCACTTTAAGTGGAGTTGGAATAACTGAGCATACTCTGCTCTTGATGTGTGCCCTGAAGCAAGTCATCACATTCTCTGCCACACTTCCTTCAACTGTAAACTGAGCATATCGTAGTACCTTCCTCAGAGCAGAGATGGAAAAATAACCACTAATGCAAAAACGTAAAAAAATGTTGTGATCCTTAACTATACACTTATAAAATGAGAAGGCTGACAGGGCTGGCAGCCTTTGGTATACTGATTTTTTTCACTACAGTAAAATTAAGAAACTGTCAAAAATTAAGAAACTACCAGAACATGAAGATAAGTTCTTATTTAATCTTTCACTAAACATTTGTCAATTATCAGTACCCAAAAGAATTCCAGCTTTTGTCAAGAGATTTACTGAAGGGGAGACCAAGAGCCTACACCACCAGCTGCAGGACTGTATGCAGGCCATCAGGAACAAGCACACCACTCAGTACTGTCTCTGAACTGAAATAATTAAGAAACCAGTTTATCTATGATACACTGTCTCTTCAGTCTGTGCTTCATTCATAAGCAGATGGACTGTAAATATTCATGAAACAAGTTTTTCAAAAGCAACTTGTATCCTCATAACCAAACATTAACTGGATAAAACTCTGAGTTTTAAAATGAACACCCAGCTCTAAGAAAACCTATGCTATGCTCCAACTCAAAACATACTGAGAGTCAGCTTATAGAGAAAGGAGAGTTAGAAGCTGATTCAGTGGTTCTACATCACTCAGCTCTTTACCTTTACAGAGGAAAGTGAATCCGCAAGACATGAACCAACTCTGTGAAGTGGGAACCATGCAAAAAACTACTGAGTTGGGTCCAGAGATGAGTTGAATGCTTTCTATTTGTTTTGGGTTTTTTTAGTTCATAATGTTCCTAAAAGTACATTCTCATTGCGATTCTTTGCAGCCGCCTTATTTTAATTTACAGTCTTCTGGAGCCCAAATATAGCACTGCTTTCAGGTCTAGAGAGTACTTAGGTTACCAAATAAGGTGCTGCAACTGGAACTAGGTTTGTTTAAGAAAAACAAACAAACAAGCAAACAACAACAAAAATAAACCTGAAGGCAGAATCTCTATAGCAGAATAGGTGGTTTGAGTTGCATTATATCCACAAAACACTGACATTCTCATTTTCATAGTCATCAGTGCAGCAAGAAAGAAATGTAATATTCTAACTTTAGATGCTATTACTAAAAACACATATCTTCTTGGAGAGAAACTGCAAGAGTTTACAACCACAGCAACCTCAGTAGTGGCAATTCTAACCTGAAAATAAATAAAGATCTGAAACATGTAAAAACCTCAAAAGGAATATAAAGGCAGCCATTGCACCACAGCATGCAACAGCTACTATATGTTTACTTCGACACATACAAAGTACCTACCATGATAGCACCTTAGACACACTTCTGAAACACTCTAAGGTAAAATTTATTTACATAGATTGAGAAGTAAAGCACTTAAATTAAGAAAAACAAGATTTAGGCTGGTGTTACAAATGTCATTCTCCCTTCATGCCTTTCCAACCTATGCACTATCTGAAACAGGGCACCTCTAGGCAAATAACAGGCTATCATGTAAATTGTACACTGTATCATAACATATTCACTCTAGAAAGCAAAATTAAAGTTACGTTTACTTTCATGGGAATTAAAAAAGCAAGTAATAATGGTGAAGATTTCAGAAGCCTGTATTTGTCAAGAACAGAGAATTAAAAGGCTTTTAGCAAATGGATTTTTTCTAACTGGTAAACGTATCACATTGATATTCTCCACAGTTACAACTCCAGCACTGGTAATGGAAATGATGTTAGGAGGAGGGCTCAAGGCACTGAGGCTCCAATTGCTGTAATCACCAAGGGGAAATGCTACATCTAATTGTAGGTTTTCAAACAATCAGCTAGCTTGATTTAGTCTGATGACCCATCAAGATTCAATATTGAACTTCAGTAGGATTTTCTGAAAATAGTCTGTATATAAATTCTTAATGTGACTCCTGGAACACACTGTTCAGATCTTGTGCTCTTTATACTCAGTTTCTGAATTACTTTTTGTACTATCTTGTGGCACTTAAAGAACATATTTAATGATCAGAAGATGTAATTTCGTAGAGGTGAGCTTTAGTAGAAACACAAGCATGCTGAGATCTAAAAGGACAACTCACAAGAGTTAGTATTCACAGTTACCTTAGTTGTCTCCATTTCAGAATGAAGCTAAAGCTTTTCATTCAGCAGGTTTCTGTTCCTTGTTCTAGTAGGTAATTAATTTAATACTAATAAATTATCATTGACTTTTATATTGCTCCTGTTGCTGCAATAACAAATCAATTCCCAGTGTCATTCCAAAGCTACTTTACAGATACAAACCTACTTAAGCAGCAAAGGCTGGGAGTATTCCAATTGTACATTTTGGCTCATGTTTATTTCCAGTAACAATACTAACTACACTATGCAAACTAAATTGCACAAAATTGGAATTTACCTTCGAAAATATGCAATTCCCATACGCAGCCACTGGATGGACTTATGGAGCCAGTGAATATTCTTTGACTGTAGACAAGATGCACAATTGGGTGGGCAACTGTGAAGAACTTTCCCTTTTGGGCAGTAAAAGTTTTCCATAGAAAAGACCCGAGCCTAAAAATCAAGGTACAAGAAGGGATTTTAGCCTCTCCTCTTCAATCAATCCTTATTTTTCAACACAACTAGTTTAAGAAAAACTAGGCTGTGGAAATGAAACAAACTGCAGCATAAAAATTAGTTTGGAGGAGAATGTACAGGCTAGTTCCAACCGGGATTATTTGGCATTAAAGTTTTAGGGTAAAAGCATTAAAAGTTGTACTGAAAAGACGCTAGGGTTTTTTTGATAGCACAGTTTGCAAAACAGAAGCAGACTATAGTTATTTAAAGTTCTGCTTCATTTTTAAAATGTGTGCTACTTCAAAACACTCATTCTTTAAGACTAAATTAGGAAAAGTATTAACTTAAGCTATCTCACCTTTTTCTGAAATAGGAACCATATGAAAGTTTGAATCACTCTGCATAGTAACTGTAAAACAAGCCCTGCATTAAGTAAGAGTACGATCATCCATGATTATAAAAATTTTATTTCTTTTTTTATTACAGCTGGCTGTTGCAATTACTTCTGAGTATTTTGAGTGCATTATGTTTAAGTATAATACAACCTATTTAATGCACTTTTTTAGACCAGTTATCATTTCAGTGTATACAGCAGTGCTAAAATATATATGTGATTCCATATCCAGTGTTCTACTATTGTGTAGCTAAGAGAAGTAGTAGGCATCAGTGCTAGCAGGAAAACTCAATAAATTCACCACAAAAAAGTCCAAGTGAATGGGCTTGCTGTGGGGAGCACGAAGTGAAGTTGGTGAATGAAAGTATACATGTATGAGCCTAGGAGAAAGAAGAGCTGTTGCATAAATCTCCCCATACCTGCTGTTCTACATCTGTGGGCAGTGAGAGCGACTAACATGGCCTCTTCACTCTCACTCTGTAAATACACACAGTTACGGGATCTAAATGTGGATCACATGGTTTTATCATTTTATCTGACTGTCACCACCCTATTCTGTCCCAAACAATTTAGAATGGCACCAAACCTAACTACAGTTGAGGTTACTCCGCATGCCTGAATTCCTTTTGTCTTTGTACTGTGAAGGTCATATGCAGAGGCTGTGTAGTGAGTGCATGCCCTCTGAATCTTTATTTAATTGCATGGGATAGTCTTACTGGGTACCTTTTATAGCCACGATGAATGAATGAGACACAGTTTTAAAAAAAGCATGTGAGCAGGGAAGGAATACTGGGTCAGGTTCAGTGCTACTGTCTATTGCTTTCAGTCCTCTTCTGGAACAAAACATGAAATGAAACTATAGACATGTCTCAGCTAACAACCTCTTCCCCATCCCAATTCACTTCCTAACCACGTACAACAGCAACTCTGTGGATAAAACGACACCTGCAGAAAAATCATTCTGGATCTCACCAATATTTTGCTGCTTTCTACTGTGATGTGTAAAATCCTGCTATTTTTTAGAAAAGTAAACGAAGCCTGAGATCGAGCCCAAAACAAACTATCTTCACAGCCACATTTGAAGTTACGCATGTACTTCAAGAGCTTTCTAAGACAAGAGCTGATATCCATGAATTAATTGCCTATCATGATCACACAGGCCATGGAATGGGATGGAATGCCACCTCTAAGAATTACAGTAATCATGGTGACTATCACTGGACACTGGCTGGAAATGTGTGCAACATCTCTGGCATGCCAGGGCTCCTGAGTGCCATACGCTGTCCTGACCTCAGATGAGGGAATACCATCTGGCACAGAAGCCTTGCAGTTGGCACTGCAGGCTCCTCTCCCTCCCCACTTCCCACTCTTTCTCTCTGAGAATTACAAAGACAGGGATCTTGCAGGAATGAAGTCAGGCTACAAGACTATTGAATGACTGAGTCACAGGCTGGGAATGGAGCTGGCAAGTCTGGAGACTGCCTGATATATGTCACTGCCTAAAAGCAAAACTGTGACAAATCAGGTTCTCCTGTACCTCTCACTAGGCAATGAGATCCCTCCCTGTTCTCCCCACAACATACGGCATCATGTCACAGGTGTGCATCTCCCTGCCAAAATCCTCCTGGAAAACATCATATCTCAGCCAAGAATGCTTTTTCCTGCGAAGCCCCTGAGCACAACTTGCTATTCTTGGCTTGTTCTGACCTCCTTTAATTTCCTGACCTTGTTCTGGAACTAGGTGTTGGTCCACTTTTAATCACGCCAGACCAACCAAACAGCAATCTTCTCATACCAGTGCTGATTTAGAAAGCCTTTGCTAAGCTGCTGCATTGGGAATCTTCCCCCATACAGAGATTGGGTCACAGACTTCCTTCCAGGGTAGGTGGCACCATGAGCTGCAAGCTCCAAGTTGGGACAGTAAACCAGGTGGGGCAGCACCCTAATATTAGAGGGTAATGCAGACAGAGCCTATGGAATTACTAGTACCACTAATCTAACCACCTACACAAGCAAATCAAGTGAATCATCTACCTTCCTCGTCTATCAAGCCTCAGACACACATATGGATATATAATGGTGGACTGGTGCACATGAATTAGATTTTTAAAGTGCTTCTAAATTACACATTACAATTCAAGCTACCTAGAGAAACATGCTCAGTTTGTGACTGGTCCTCCTTCAGACAGAAAATCTAAGTAATTTATTATTCTAGATGAACCACTGAATACAAAACTGTTTATTCCTATGAATAGAATATTTGTGTAAAGTTCTAAAACCAAAGAATTGTGGGATAACCTCACTATTCTACCACAATGTCAAACTTTTCAATCTATTCTAGTTAGGAAATATGAAGTTAATATCTATACCTAGAATTAAATATCTATACCTATAATTAAAGCTCTGTCAGGCAATTAGTTACTACATCCACAAATGACAAACCTGATGCAAAGCTCTAAATCTTTGCACTCACAGATTGTTTGGTAAATTGCTTTATTTACATTGGATGCACTACTAAAATCATTCAAATTAGTAGCCAATCTGTTCCTGTTACTGTACACCTGAAAGCGTAATAGCAAATCTGTCCTATTACAGCCAAATGACAAATATCAGAAAAAATGCTGCCAAGACTGCCTGGTTTGTCTGTGTAGTGGCCTGTGGATTTCCACCTGTTCTGTGCAATGTCACTGCGTATATTATGTCGCAGCACAGGCTAAGCACAGCTTGGAACACTCCAAGTGTGGGTGACATATGACATTCAATATGAATTCCCCTCACTTAATTAATATCATGTACTTTATTTGACACATAAAAAATTTATCAGCATATTCTTAAAATTTAGAAAATTGGCTTTGATTTCTTTTTAGGCATTCATGTGTACCATTCTGAAGAAGTAACAAGATTACGGTACTCGCATTGCTCAACCCCGACATTTGAAGTGTCTAAACCTCGTGCCAAATTATTTTCTGCATATCCAAAGTGCTTGCATATACTCATGCAGATAGGTATTTCTTATCTCCTGACATTTTGGTGTTCATTTCAGCTTAGCTTTTTAAAGGCATAAAGACTATCAGTTCATGTTTCCATGTGTTCTGTAACCTATTTCTACTCAATTCAGGGTTTAATTTTGACACCACACACACGGCCTTTTCTTGTTGAAAGCAAATATCCATGCAAATATGAAAGAAGGAATTTGAAAGGAAAAATAATAATTTGCAATTCCTGAACAACAAATGAAAAAAAATTATAAACCTTCTATCCTGGAGAGCACCTGCTTTTATTTATGTACAATCAAATTCCAATGCCAGAAGTTCGCAGTAACAGACCTCTCTCCCCCCTAGCAAATGTGCATCCAGAGCTGACCAATTAAGTTCACAGGCACGCTTAAGAAAGCAAGTCCCAATCCAGAGGTAACCCTACCCCTATTTTACTAGTCTTCAGTGCTTTAAGACTCCTTGTGCTATGTCCCAGCTATCCATGCCTGACTCACATCCTCACTGCCTTATAACGAGGTATGTATTTTTATGAATTGGTTCTTTAGTTAAACTTACAAAAATGAGATGTGAGTGTTACACAATGTACTTTACACTCACAAACATGAGTCTCACACTGCTCACTAACATGCAGATTGCATACCACAAATCCACACTCATTAGACACCCAGTCCAATCCTAATGAGGGAACGGATTCCTTCAAAAGGAGTGGGTAGAACAATGCAGGGTATTAATTTCATGTGCCAATATGCATTGTATGGACCAATATGCATACTAATTTCATGTACCGATACGCATTTTCCATATCCATAATTCAGAGCCTCTGGATGAGCTCAGAGCTAACAGTGACTCTGAAAATCAGGGGAATAATCTTTATACATACACTTGAGACAAAGATTGATGAAAATGGATGCCACAATTATATAGGGAAGATGTACACTCACGCGTGTGGTAAGTAAAAAGGAATCTAGTGGTCTAGCATAAATTATAAAACCAAACCCGTAGTACTAATATAACAGAGAAGCATACTGTAATCTTTTCAATAATATGTTGGTTTTGCATTAGGGAGTTCAGCAATTTCTAAATATAGCAGTGTTGTGTAGCACCACAACTTGAACTGGAGTGGCAATGTCATTTAATCTAAAAATGGAAAAATGCTTCTCCTTAGATATACCTAAAGACTGTAAAAGTGGTTTCACAGCAGCTTACAGCAATCTAAGTTTGCACAGTTGTGGAAAGGAGCTGTCCTGTCCTCTCCTCCAGCTCTGGCTATAAGTTTCTGCTCATCCCTTGCCAGGGCACTATGCTGTACAACAAAACCATGCCATCATGTAGCCACCTAGTTCCTTGAACAAAGCTACTTAACATCTGGCCAGCTCAGAAAACACAACAGCAAACTCAGTGACAATTTGTACAGAGGTCTTAGGTAGCATTTAGGTTAGATATTAATGAGATGTGAGTGTGTATAGAACCCAGAGATCTGTTTTCGTGCTTAAGCTCCTGACACAGTACATGCCTGCATGCCTCAAAATGAAATCCAAAGCAACTAGTGAGCTGATCAGGAAGCTGCTTGAAGCCATTGTCTTAGGAAGCACTTGCCTACAGTGGCTCAAGCAGGAAATAGTGCAGGGCTGCATGTGCTCTGCTCCCTCTACTTGTGTGTCACCATGCAAAATTTCCAGAAGGAAGTCAGGACAGATGATTGTTCTCTGTTAATGCAATCTAACAGGGGAGAACACCATGGTGGTAACACTTTGACTTACAAAATGGTATTAGTCATTGGTGAGAGGTGGAAAATCTGACCTAAGTCCTCCTTTGGCCAAATGCAGTGAACACACATCTGAGGTGTGCTCTGGTCATGAGGCTAACATTTTGCTAACATTTTGGATAAGGGTTGGAGTAAATTAAAGAGTCAGGTATTTGTGGTACTTGAAGTTGCGCCACTTGAAGAGAAAAGGGAACATCAGGCTCATTGGGCAAGATAGGACATATGACACTAACCCCTTAATGTAAAAACAAACAAAGAAAGAATATATCATAATGACATGACGACCAATTGTAGGTATGGTAAACACAGCTCTGCATCTGAATGCAGGGGGAAAAAAGAGTTAGCTTTCTTACATGTCAGCTGCTAATTACTGTCAATTAAAAACAAACCAAAAATAACCCAAACCATAGATTCATCCGATAAAACCATCCAGTCTTTTTTCATGCATCTAGATAGAAGCTGCATGTGTCACACATTAATTCACTTCATCAAGCCTGCAGTTTCTACTGCAAGGTAGTACTCACACAGAAGCTCCTAATTCCATCTATGCAAAGTTATGTGAATAATGATGAACAATGACAGGTATTTCTAAAATGTAGCTTATATGGCTGTATTTTCACTGTCTCAGCCAGAATGCCTCTAGGTCAAGTAGCAGAGATGCATGCCATAGCACCATCTGTCAGACTGTTTGAAAAGGTACAGACACATCAGCATTCCTATTTTAGGTTTCTTCTTTCCTAAACTGTACAAAAGCATGATGAGGCTAAAGAGAAACTTCTAGTTCTTTCCCCTCTTTTGGGCTGCAATCATTGCCCTTCATTTTTGAGATGCTTCCAACTGTTAATATCAAGGAGCACAAAATAAGTATTGCTGTTATAAAGACTGTAAACAAGGAGACTTCTTGAAATCCTGTGTCATGGGTCCTCTGACACCTTTCCATGTACATCATGCACAGAACTTTCATCCTCAGCCTTAAAACCAGTTAAAGTAACCTGCAGACAATTCCAGATTGGACTGTCCTGCCAAACCAGTACCACTGCTGCTGTTTACCTCAGAGCTTTTTTATGAGTTGCCAGTCAGGTCACCCAAATTCTCAGTTCAAAGAGCAGAAGAATCAGCTACCATGTCCTCACATTTCCATGGGAGCTCTCAGAACTACACAGAACAGCTCACTTCCATGAATTCCCAAGTGCAAATCAATAGAGAGGACACAGAAGAAAAGAGCAAGTATGACCACAAACTCTGCTGATCCCCAGATTTGTATTGAAAAGACAATCATAAACTGCCTGTTCTAGCTAAAGACAGCATTCAGTAAGAGAACTTTGGTTCCGTTTGTTTTGGAGAATGAAGAGCAGTTGCAATATGTTATTTCTAATCCACTTGCACAACAAAGTATGAAGATATTCAAATGGAGCGACTAGGCTGTATCAGCTGCTCTTTGAAGCAGTCTATAAAAAAGGAGTTGCAGCTGCCAGCATGAGTTAACACCTGTATTCCTGGCTGGAAAATGTCTGGAATTCAATCAGATTTGAACTTTGCAGAGCATTTGCATATAAGGGTCAGTTCACAGTTCTCCGGAAAGACCAAGACAGTATGGCTTGTTCCCCTTGGCAGTTAGAAGAGGAACTGCCTTTTTTTTTTTCTTTTTTCCTAAGTAAGTATAGCTTTTCTAACTATCTTTTCAGCAAAATTAGCATTAACGAACAGCATGGAACTCTACATTTGGTCCCTGATTACAGCTATAAAGAGGTGCCAAGCCTGATGCAGTTCTGCAGTATTTAATGAGATAATCTGTGTATTTCAGAATACTACATCTTAAATTTGGGTTTACAGCCAATCCGTCAGGACTGGAGGAGAAAGACAGGAGAACAACATCCCAAATTTAGCAGCTATGGCTAGTCTGAGAAAGAAAGACTGCTGAGGGTGGCCAGGTGGCTGGCTGGTGGCTGGGAAGCGCTACACCACCTCAAGAACAATTGAGAGGGTGTTAGTGATACTGCAGCATCTTTGAACACAAAAGTGTTTTCTAAAATAATCTGGTTTAGCTGGGCAGGAGGAAGTAAAGGGAGTTGTTTTCTTCTGAACCTGCTGCTCTTGCGAGGGCCTCATTCTGGTTGTTCTGTGATCTGCTTCAGATTATATCTACTTCTTTCTCTAATCAGCTATATATGGAACTCCTGCAGTTAAGAAATCTGCTATTTCCTGCAGCACAGCTAGAGGTATAGGAAATTTAGCTGAGACAGGAGATTTTATGATTGTCTTAGCAAATACTTAAGTATCACTGAAGATACACATCACATAATGGGATAGAATGGAACTACTCACAACTGGTTGTAAGAGCATAAGAAGGGAGAAGCACAGGTACAAATTATGACAAACACAGGTATACTGATGCATGGTGGACTGAAGCCTTGTCAGACCAGCAGAAGATTATTCCCCGTCCCCATTTCATTTTGCAGAGAGGGAGAACCAGGACTTATGTACCCATGACAACTTATCTCCAACTGGGCTTTTTTAAATTAGAAATGTCTCTGACAGCAGAAATAAAACTCCTGATTTTTCGTAGGCAAGAATAATTTTTTAAAATGTTCTTGCACTGAACAACCTTTTGGAAAAAAATATAAAACAGCTTTTATGAAATCAAAAGCAGAGTGTGAAGGGTCCCACAGTGAAAGTATTTAATTTAAAATTCTCGTTGCACTTCGTTTTCCAAGTTTAATTATCAAAAACTGCTAGGATCCTACAGAACATTTTTTTAAATACTAGATCTCGCTTTTAATAATTCTTATCTTTAAAATAAGAGGGGTTTTTCTCTTCTCGTGTACAGCCTTTAATTAGTCTGTTCAGACATAAGCAGTATTAGCTAGACTGTCACAATTACCCACATTTGGTAGCTAATTACTCCTTGAATAGTCTTAAGGCTACCAGCAATTTTAGTACAATTGGCAGCCTGGGGCCCCTAGGAGCTGTTCCAGCAACCAAGAATAGCTGAAACAGAGAGGCGGGCCAGCCATGACCCTTTCTCCTCAGCCACAACCTAACATACCTACTATGCCAAAGGCAAGAGCAACACCGAAATGAAAATATTCTCAAGTGGCTAAATGTGCTCTCTTTATGGCCTTTTTAAACTAATGGAGTAGCATAAAGGGACTATGGGGAAATGGCAAATAGGATCTTTTAAATGCTAAAGGATTGGCAGGACTACTAATGATTTTTCAATTTTGCAATGTTCCATTAAAACAACAGTGCAAAACACTTATATGGGAACAGATTCTGACACAACACTTGTATTCTAGTGTAACTTCATTCACCGATGCCTCATATAGCAGTAATTTACATCACTGCAATATGAGTGTCAAGTGGGTATAAAATGCTGACTTGATTTGGTAACATTTCATATGCATTTTACACAGGTAGAAATTACTTCACAAGGGACACAGCAGTAAAATGATTCCTGCTGTATACTCGTGTCACATCAGTGGCAGACTAAAATGAAGATGAAAATTTAAATGAGAACTTCAGTTTTAAATACAGTGTTAATTTAGATTCTATTCAAAGAGTGCTGCTTTGCCAATTCAGCAGTACTGGGTTTGCAAAGAGCAAGGAATTCCTTGTAGAAAAACCTCACAAGGTTATGAGGGATCCCTTTCTAAGTGTTTCTGTAGCTACATCCTCACTGAAGAATTAGCTCATTACGTCTGCTCTTCCTAATCCCTTTAATTTAGGCCAGTGTTCCTATAAAAAAAAATTATTAGTTATCCAACAGATTCTCAAAGGGAACTGACTCTTCCTGCATTGCCCAACTATTTGATCTGGTGCAAGAGAAGAGGTGCCAGCATTCCATGTACATGAGTTTGGAGGAAAAGAATCAGTTTTTTTCCACTGGCTGCCCGTTGTTACTCTGGACTAAGCGTATGGCGAAACTGCACCTCATTGCATGCCACTCTGGAAACCATTTTCTACTGTGAACAGACAGATGTTGCAAGATTATAGCCCTCAAGTTAGTAGATATCTGTAGTGCTTATCACTGCTGATTAGCAAACTGATACAAGTATACCTATAGATGCATCAGCATTGCTGAGGTTGTCTCTAAAACAGATACTGGACTCCGAGCTACAGCAGTAGCTTAGCTCAGCTGTCAGCAGCAACACCACAAAGGTGTAAGTTTGAACACATGTTGCCTTTGGCAGCAGTATTGATTTAAGGCCCAGCATGTATCAGTTCTCTTATTTTTTGATATCTTCATGTCTTTTGCTCTAATTCTTACATGAAGCCTGTCTGTAACCCAGCTCAATTCACAAGTTTCCTCAAAAAGTTTAAATTCTAGTCTTCCCAGTAATTTTGCCTCTTCCATAGAGCAAGAACACTTAGGACCTCAGCATAGCGCTTATGGGAAGCACAAAGGAGAGCCAGAGCAAAATGCTGACTCCTAGACTCATACACAAAGATAATAAATCTGGCTGAAAACCAGCATTTTAACATTTAATCCAACTGCTGTGAATTCAGAGTGGCAAACAAAAGCAGGTTGTTTAGACAAGCGTGGAAGCTACGTGCATGACAGCTGGGGGAATAAAAAAAAAAAAATCCTACGTAGGTAGAGTTACATGAGTATTATAATGAAGTAACAGTGTAAGATGAAATGAATGATGATTTTAATTGTCAAAGCTATCACAAAAAATTGCACCAGGAGAAATCACATATGTGGTTTTTCCACATGACTCGCTCCCACTTGGTTCACCACAAATGAACAGGCCCTGTCATTCGAGGAGCTCAGTCCCTCCTTGTAGTATCTGGGCCAACCACACTCAACAGTCTTCAGCAGTTTCTTTGCTTTAGGATTTGTGATCGCTCCCAAGCCTCCCAAAACAGTCAAAGAGAATGCCTCTGTAATGTCTGCTGCTCAGCAGCTGGACCCATTCAGGCTGAAGCGCACTGTCATCACACACAGGATGGCTGTTGTTTCTCTTCTGGGTGGAAGTCAAATAAACAAATCACATTTTGGATTAAGTATCTACATACATAGCAAACTTCTATGTATTGCAAGAGCTTAACTTAAGTATATTTAATCAGCTGTCTCTTAAAAGTGTTTTCTATTGACGAGCTTCTATGAAGCATCACTATTTGCAAAATTTAACCCCAAAGCATGTTGTAAGTTCTCTTCTTGTATACATTTAGTACTTGCATATAATGTAATGTGATTGCAGTGAAAATAGCCCTGCTAGCACAGATAACATTGGAATGGTCGTGAGCCCAAGCCTGTGTCTGGAGTAAATGATGTGCGTGCTTTGTATGAATTGAACAGCGGTATGCTGCCAAGAGTCTAAGTTATTTCTCCACAGGAAACTGTATTAAAAATACCAATCTCTCAGTACAATCTGGCCCCATTCTAAGAACAAACATAAGCTTTTAAGAGGTGGTAGTGCTAGAAGAAATAGTAGCAGAAGAATGCTAAAGATGCCACAGCTGTGCTGAGAATGATTTTGGAAAGTTGACCGAAATGGATCAAGAGAAATGGGATGGCTCCTCAATTTCTGAAAAGGAACTTCTGCGTTCTCCCCAAGTGCTAGCTTAGTAGAATTACAGCTCTGCAAACTCTTAACTAAGATCTGCATAACAGGAATTCTTGCTGAATTTGGGGGGTGCAATGTTTACATTAGATAGGTATGCTATTTATTGATGATTCCAATATCTGGGGGTCTTGTACCTGTCAAAGTTTTATTACCATAACTCTATCAGTTGGAAGCACATTTTTTATTAACATTGTTGTACCAGCAGTGTTGGTATAGATGTCATCATACCAGAACAAAGCTGACTTACAGGACCCAGTACATGCTGTACTTTTCAAAAGTATTTCTGTATTCATGTGAACACATCTGCTTCAGGATACCTTTTTCTACTTTAATTTATTCCCTGGAATGGAGGTACAGGTATGCTCTTACCTTGAGTTTGTCAGGAACAATCCTTCTTTCAGTTTATCCCGCCGCCATACCCTTTTGCCAGGTCTGCTGTAAGTTCCCAGCTCCATTTGTTTTCATACACTATGTAGTTTGGAGGAAAGAAAAGAAAAAAAAAAAAAATCAGTGTCAGCTTTCATAATCCCTGCTATTCTTCAGTTAAATCAGTTACATGGGCCAGTCCACTATGCATCCAAAAAAAATGCTATGCTAGCCTAGTAAACGCTGCAGTGCAGGTGCAGAAATGAGGAGCCAGGGTTGCCTGAACAATGTTAAGCAGTACTGTCACCGAATGTTGAATTGAAATCAATTACAATCCTTGGCTAAAGACAGACATTACTGCAGTGACAAAAGTAAATTCAGAAATTCAATGGAGTTTAGATGGCATTTAACAAAATCTTAAATAATCTCAGCCAATTTTATATCAAAGTTAGTAGAACAAGTATACACCTAGATGGATTCGGCCCTTCGACTTAGGAAATCTCAAAAATCATCTGGTTCACACTGTAATGTTCCTGTTTACTATCTTCATCTCCAGTAACTAGTGTCATGACAATCCATTTTCAGAATGAAATGCCAAGGATCCATAATACGACACAGCAGCTGCATATTTAAAAGAGGAAACATGGTGGGAAGCACAAAATCAAATCCTTTTTCTTCCATAATATGGGCCCAAACCTAACCAAATAATTTCAAGAATTATGTTCCTAATTATCATTACAACTCATTTTTTCCCATCTCATTATTTATATTTATACATGAGTACACTTGAGATTTCTATACAACTCATAATCTGAAACATTTCTGTATTTGCCTAAGGTGTAAAATATGATTTGAATTCGTGACTCTCCCCTTCTTTCCCTCTGAGGAAAAAAAGTCAGTCTATTTACAGCTAATCAGATATAGACATACTCTGACTTGAAAAAGATTTGTCTAAGGACTACGTAGGGTTTACAGCACGTTCAGGTGGTAGGCTATCATTTTGGGAGATAGTAAATAGCTTGAAGAAATAATTTGATCCCAGGGGAGTTCCTATCAGATGAGATATTTTCTGTTTGTACCACTCTAACTTTATGTTGGATCAGACATAATTTACCCTCCTCAACTGACAGAAAGCTGGCATAAAACCTGAATGAACACTGTAACATATGCTCTGGCTGATTCAATAAAAATGCAGTTGTGAGCTCATGCCAATAAAGATCAAATTTTTACTGCCAGGAAATCTAGCAAGCACACATTTTATATTACTTAATGCAGAACCACAGCCTTATATTGCTTCTTTTTTTTTCCTGCATATTAACTGGTTTTTAATTACTTTATTGTGGGCACAAATAAAGAGTACAAATACTCTGTGACAAATACTTGTATGGAGTGAGCCTACTGTGGCATTAATGAATGGTACTCCAAACAGGATCTCCAGACAGCACCACTGTTTCTTTCCTAACACTGGCATACATGATTTTGTACCTTTATGGTCTAAACAGAAATTAACTTACTCAAGGCAAAAGAGGCTGTAAAGCCTCTCTGTAAAAAAGATGTTGGACTGGCAGTATATCTCCACCACTGCATATACATTCATGTAATTATGTAGATGTTTTTGTGTTATTTTTCACCTCCTTGCAGCCACTAACAGCATAAGAACAGAGAAAACAGACTACTCAGATTTTCAAGAGGAAATATTCCTGCACAGGCTTTAAGCTATGTCTGAACTCTCACGCGCACCTTGTGCTGTCTGCACAGCTGAATCCCTATTCAGCGCAAATTCCTAGAAGTACATGGTTGCTGTTACCATTGGAGGAAAAGTTTAGTCTCTAAAGACTACTTTTGCAAGACTGCATTGAACAGAGATATTAATAGGAAAGTTCCCAAATCCTTACTTGTGTTAAAGACAACCTCTCTTTCTGACTCTATCCAGGCTCTTTTGTCTAATGACTCTCCAGCTTCCCATTCTAACAAACTAAATTATATTGTATTGCTTCTTTGGAATGTGGATTTCCCATTTAGATTCAGCCTAGCCCTAGTCATTATTCAAACTGAAAAGGACGAGATAGGGGTGCAAAGATATAAAATATGGATACGTACACACTAAGCCTGCTTTTCCAGTGCCCTGTGTTTTATTTAGTCATACACGCCCCTACTAGGGGAGTGCAAATGCAGGTCAAGGGCTCCTATTTTGATTTGTTAGTATTATACATTTAGTTTCAAAACATTTTAATTACAGAAGATTTGTAAGGCATTGTAGTCTAACTCACTTGTTGCTACAGTATCTAAAAATTTGCCAGGAGTGTATTGAGGAAAGTGTGTACTTAACAACAGGGTGAGCTTTAAAAGTCTTCAGTCCCTTCCCACTCAACCTCCCTCTCCTCGGTAGCACAGGCTAGCTTGGCAGGCATGATTCTACTATGATACTATATCATACTAACACCCACGTGACTGAGCAGCTCTGTCCTCCCAGTGCAGCTGCACTTGACCCCCACTGAGTAACGTTACCATCATCTACCCTATGTCTGGTGGTCTTTGTATCTGTCTCTTCCAAGGGGAGGGACATAAAACACATGCACTGGAGTGTTTCGTTACACAGCACTTTCGTTTCATGCTTTCTCTTTTTTTCTGGCAGTAAAGAATAAAGGTTTGCATCCTTATAATATATAAATTAAAAATGAATTGGAATGAGAGACCTAGTTAATATTGCCCTTCATGAAAATGTTCCCTGTAAAATATAAAGGATCGGGTTCACCTGTTCTAGAGTACTTCAGTAACAATTAAACCTGCCAGCTTAACAGCTGCTTTTTTATGTGAAGCAAAAATTCTGAATTTAGCTTCAGATACTTTCAGACTGGTATGCATGGCCAAGAAAACATAACCTTAACACAGAAATTACATTCTTCTTCTTCTTTCCAGTTGTCCTTCATACCATTAAATATTTAATGTATTTATTATATGAAAAATAAAAATAATTACATTCCTCTCATTGCAGGATCTTGATTATTCCCAAAAAGATAAGGCTGTCTCTTCTCACAAAAGGCTTGCCTTCAAAACCTAGCATAGGGAGTCCTCCCCCACAAAAAATAGCTGGGCCCATAATTTGTCCTTTCATAAATTTCAATTCCTGCACTACCTAGAAGAAATATAACCCTAATTCTAAATGTTCTGAGGAATCTGATCACACCTAAGTCAAAAACACTACTTCAGAGTGGCAGGCACTGACAAGAAGCTAGACAAACCGGAACCTTATTCAGGAGCAGCGGCATTGCTTGTAATGGGTTTGAAGTTGTTAACATACTTGGGTAAAGCTCATTTACCTCCCACTGACATTATTCTAGGAGCAAGTCCCAGGCAATGTGAGGCCTGCACAGAAAAATCAGCTATGTTCTCAGCCACTGCTGAAGTAGAACAGCATTTGGAAGACAAGACAACACTTCCTTTTGTACTACAAACACTTTACGCAAGTTTGCGGTATAAGTTCATTTTGCACCTTTACTTGAGAAAGTAAGAATTGTGACAAGGTTTTGAACCTGTAAAACTTTTGCTTTCAGTTGTTTTAAACTGACTCACACTTCTGGGAAGCATCCATACCTTTCACAAGAAATTGGGAAGACTAAAATTAGAAAGGCTGTATGTATTCAGACAAGGACATTTTAGGGAGCAATTTATTGCTAACATATAGGGTGTTTTTTTGGCTAGAAAAATGCTCTGGAACATGCCATGCACATATGTTATGACACTTTATGAGGCCTGTGGTGCTTATTCTTTAACAAGCTTTAGGTTAGGTGACTATAAATTTGTACAGCTGCATAGGACCAGATTAATTATATGGATTGCATGGGTAACAGTTGATTTTTAATTACGTGTCAAATTAAACATTAATCTTGGTGCATACTTTTCTGTGAGCAAGTAATGCTGTTCTATCTGATCTTACAGATTGGTTTCTTTAATCTTCTTTAAAACATTCCGCCATAACAGCCATTTCCTTATAACTAAGTGGACAAGCAGTGTCCAAATAAACAAACAACCGTATTAATATTAGAGACATAGAATAGGTTTAAGAACAATGCTATCAAACCTTCCGTTGGCTAAAAAAAAAATGTTTTTTAAATAGCTAGTACAGTTTGGCATGCCAAGTGCAAACTAGTCCAGCTCTGGAGCCCCCAACACAAGAAAGATCTGGAGCTGCTGGGGTGAGTCCAGAGGAGGACTACCAAGATGGTCAGAGAGCTGGAACACCTCTGCTATGAGGACAGGCCGAGAGAGTTAGGCTTGTTCAGCCTGGAAGAGAAGGCTCTGGGGGGTACCTCATAGTGGCCCTCTAGTACCTGAAGGGGCCTACAAGAAAGCTGGGGCGGGACTTTTCACAAGGGACTGTAATGATAGGACGAGGGGTAATGGGTGGAAGCTGAGAGAGGGTAGGTTTAGACTAGATGATAAAAGGAAGAATTTCTTCACCCTGAGGGTGGTGAGGCACTGGAACAGGTTGCCCAAGGAAGTTGTGGATGCTCCATCCCTGGAAGTGTTCAAAGCCAGGCTGGATGGAGCCTTGGGCAACCTGATCTAGTGGGAGGTGTCCCTGCCCATGGCAGGGGTGTTTGAACTAGATGATCTTTAAGGTCCCTTCCAACCCAAACCATTCTATGATTCTATGAACTAAAGTGAAATCTATGAAAATGAAGTCTATAAATGCACTATCATAGTTTTTATGTGCTTTACTATACAGGCTAATGCTCAGGGACCTCTTCAGTAGTCTTTACACAATCTGTATATGCACATAAACTTTAGCTGCTGAAAACTATTAATTACCCTTCTAACAGTTGCCTTCTTTCCTCATGCCATTAAGTTGTCAGAGTTTCTTATCCCTTGTTCCTGTCGTACCTGCAGCAAGCCTTTGGTGTTCCTCTTTTGCACCTCCACAGCCATGTCATTGCAAATGAGATGCACTTGTTTGCTATCTGTAGCAATGGCTTTGCTCAGTCTCTTAACTGGCCCCCTCAATAATGATGTGGACTTTGGGATGGGAGAGAGGCAATAAACTCTTGCATATGTTGCTGAAATGGCTTTTACCCTTAACAGAAGCCAATCTCTCTAGAAAAACCAACACTGTAACAGAGCTAAAAAATTCATATTACCTTGAAATACTGGTTCCTTCACTTTGATCCTATGGGGGCACCTGTGAATTCATTGCTGAAATCTCCTAGAACAGCTAGCGACCATTTCTGAAATGAACCCAAAATGGGGTGTGTAGTCTACTTCCTGCCACTACATATCAAAACACAGGTCTGCTTCTATGGTCAGCTACTATGAATCACTGACTTGTCAAAACTGGGGTTCATTAGCTCTCTCTCTGAACAGTAGCCTGAAATAGTCCACAGAAAATACCCTGTCATTTAAGACTGAATAGAATATAAAATGCCGCAAAGATCTGACAGAACTGAAACGGTGTCCTGGTTTCCCAGGAACGGAACCATGGGCCCAAACCATGGGGCTCCTCCCTCTGGGCCATCTGCTCCTGCTGCTGATCCTGAGGACAAGACTGAGTATAAGCTCGTACACTTTATGTTGGTGATTGTATTAGTTTTGTTATTTCATTAAATTCACTTCTATTTTAACCCACGGGGCTTCTCCCTTTTTTCCCCAATATCCCTTTCTCAGCTGGGGAGGGGTCATCAGGTGGTAGAACAACTGCTACAGTTTAGCCCCAGGTACAGGATAAATGTAGACAATAGAAAGGCAGGTAAGCAGGACAAAGATACAAGAACGTAGAACAGGAGGAATGCAAGTAGTGGCCTACTTCTGTTTGTGATCTTTAACTCACAGCTAGCAGTGTTGTGTGTCAACACTAACACTCACAGAGAGAACACCAGTGATTCTGTGTAAGGCAAACACCTGGGCACAACCTAGCAGGTGAGGACTGTGGTGAACCAAGGAAATCAACATAAGAATTTTTAAAGTAAGTGATATGCTACAGAACAAAATGTACATGTAAACACAGCAGTATTTTGTAAAGATAATCCCAAAACAGAATTAAAATGCAAAAAAAAAAAAAAAAAAGCATCAACTGAAATTGAACTAAATCAGTATTACTTTTAAAGCTAAACAAAAAGTCTCTGTGTTAGTGGTGTCTCCTACAGGGGAAACAAACAAACAAACCCAGCCCTTTTTAAAAGCAAGACAAGGTTACTAATATTATAAGATTTGTGAAATTAAAGCCACTGGAAAAGCTCTCATTGACTTCATGGGATTTAACTATGTCACTGCACAGAGAAGCATAATCTGGTTACTTAAGCACTGGGTTTGCCAGCGTTGTAGTAAAATACACATGGTACAATTCTGCCCAGTATGCAAAAGGTCATATCTGTGTGGTCAAGAACTAAGTTGGACGAATGGAAATACTAAAATTACTTGCAGTTGCAATAAGGAGTTCAGATTATTTTCTGACTGTAATTCTGCGTTTTACACACACTATTTCATTATGTATTGTGCCATACACTACCAGTGCTAAGGCAAGAATACTCATACCTGAGCTCATGAACTGCAGTGCAGCAGGAAATAGTCTCCTTCCCAACCCTCTAGACAGGTCTTATCCCCCGTCTCCTTGCTACACTCTTATGTCTGTGTAACTTGCTATTTTTGTCATCTTTGTGTTCCTTTATGGTGACCTGCTAAAGAATATTCTTCTGCAGCTCTTACATAGTGTCCACACTTCCTGCAGATATATCCCACAATACAGTGAGGTTATATAATCTAAAGATGGGCCTCGGCATTTAGTATTTTTCCTATAAGCATCTACAGCCAAATATGAAAACACAGGAGTGCAGGAGTGTGCCCTATTTATATTGAAAAAAATCTTCCTTCTCCCTTACAGACGGCTATGCCCATAGGCCTGCCTGGGTACTTTCTCTGCTGTTTCACTACAGCCTAATTATTGCAGTCTTATCTGAGGATCAGAAATAGCCACCATGCTGCTGCGCTAGATCCAAGGCTCACAGAAATAAAGAGAGGTATTCTAGGCAAGCCCAGCTAGCAATATAATCTCTTAAGAGGGCAGCCAGAACAGACAAAGGCTAGAAAGCTTACAGTAGCCACACTGACTTCTGAAAGAATTACTTCTAGAATATAGCCAAACACCACATTCATGCAGTGGAACCACACGTGCTTTCAAAGAAATGCCTAGAATAATCTAACTCTGCAGGAATTCAGAGTTAAATTCATAGTAGGCAGATGGGGAAAAGTAATTCATATCCCTGATAACTCATTTTTGTTTTCTGAACCCATCTTTAAAATACAAAGGAAGTTAAGAGAACATAGTAAAATGTTGTGGAAAATCTAATTTAAACTCACAAGGGAAGAAACTCCAGAAGAGTGCAACTCAGTCTTTTTCTGACCTGCACCACAGCTGTGCCCAGACAATCCAAACATATTGCGATCCTGTGATAAGAACTGTTGTTAACCACAACCAAGCTGTGACTTGTTGAGATAAAAAGACTTTCTTAATAGAGTTTACTTCTACATATATTAAATAGCGCCTCCTTGATTAAGAGGAATAGCAGTAGTATTTTAATTGCAGGTCTTTAACTGGCAAGGAGTTCACCGTGTTTCCTCACAGAGGTAGTCATTGCTGAACTGGCTCAGCATACAGATTAAACACCTAATCATAATGCTGGGTGTTGAAAATGCAGAGCTTTATGTAAAAGCTAACTATCATTGTTATTTTCCACCAGGTTGAGTCTCTTGCACTGTCTACCAGCCTTTGTGTAAAACAACTGAATTTTCCAGCTTTTGTGACGGCGTTATGTAATTGTGAACTATTCTTAAGGCTGATGTTATTAGGCAAGGATGCTTCAGCACCACATGGTTATGTGGAATAACATTTCTCCAGTCCAAAGTACTCCTTACATCACATACCATGGCTGAGTCCTGCTTACATTCCCCTAGGCCCTCTTATACACCTGCAGAGTAGCTCTTCAGCATCATCCGACGAAACAGAGTTTCGTTTGGGAACATATTCACAAAGGGAGTGGAACAGAACGGCTAAATTCTGTCCAGGTCTTTGTCTTCTCTGCAGGTAAGTGCTGTCCTATGGAGGTGATCTACATCCACCCACTCTCTCCTTGAAAACAGCAAAACCTTTGTCTTTCTCCTCATGTAACTGAGCAAACTCACTCCCGGCCACGGGTTGCACTTAATGAGATATAGTTCAAGCCATCTACATGCTGCCACTGCTACATGTCACAGCACAAGGAGCAATTCTAATGGATTAAGCTACTCTTGGTAACCACCCTGTTTTCTGAGAGAAAAAATCAGAAGGGTACATCTACCCTAAGCAGCGAAGTGTACCAAACAGTCCCCTGAGCTACCTCCAAGGGTCTCCCTCCAGGACTGGCAGCTGTGTCACCTCAGGGGCACTCAATAGTTCACTCCAGCGGACAGCCAAGCCACCTCCGCACCACAGCCCTGGGCAGACGTGTCGCTCCCTCAAGCAGCCGCCGAAAGGGACCCAGCGGCGGGGGCACGCACGTCCCGCAACCCACCCCGCACATTAAGGCGCTGTCAGCCCCCGAGCGCCGCACCGCCGCCTCCCCCCGCTCTGCTCTCCCCGTGGCGGAGCGGCGGTGCCCGCTCCCTCCCTGCGGGGAAGCGGCGCGAGAGCCGAGGCAAGCCCCGCCCGCCCCCTGCCGCCGCGCGAGACGCGCGCGCACGCCGCTCCCCCTCACGCGCCCGCCAACGCCACCTGGCCGCGCGCAGGGAGTGGGGGCCGAGGGGGGGGGGGGCTAAGGCGGAGGGGGGGGGGGCGGGGGGGGCGGGGGGGCTGGGCCACGCACGCGCGCTGGCGGCGGCAGCTCTCGCGAGCGGAGGCCGTTGGGCTGGCGGGGCGTGTGCGCACCCAATTCGCCCGCGGGGCGCGAGCCTGCCGGGGGCGGGGCCGCCTCGCCCGACAGCCAATGGGAAGCGGGAGAGCGGCGGGCGGGGGCGGGGCGGGGCGCGGCGCTGGCCTGGCGTCTCCCCTGGGCGCGAGTGGGGCGGAGCCGGCGGGCGGGCGGGCGCGGGCCTGGCAACGATGGCGGATGATGGGGCTGGCAGGCTAAGGACTGAGGGGGGCAGCGACGGCGGGTTGGGGGGCGGGGGCGCGGGGGACCCGCCGGCCGGAGAGATGCTGCTGAACGTGGGGCTGCTGGCGCTGGCGCTGCTGGCGGCCTACCGGCTGTACCTGCGCTGGGGGACGCGGAGCGGGCCGGGGGGCGCGGCCCGGCAGAGCCAGGCCGCCGCTCTGCCGCGGATGAAGCGGCGGGATTTCTCCCTGGAGCAGCTGCGCGAGTTCGACGGGACCCGCAACCCCCGCATCCTCCTGGCTGTCAACGGCAAAGTCTTCGACGTGACCAAAGGCAGCAAGTTCTACGGGCCCGGTGAGACCCCGGGGCCGGGGAGGGTCCCTCGGCGGAAGCCGCCCTCCCGCCGTGCCGGGCGGAGGCCCCTGCGCCGCCCCTCGGCTGCCCCCCGCCTTTCGGGCGGTGCTGGCGGGAGGCGGCGCTGGGGAGGCCGGCGGGGATCCGAGCGTGCCCGGCGGCCGGGAGCTCCTTCCCGAGGGGACGCCCGGGCCTCACCCCCCCGGCGGGCGCTGTACTTCGGGAAGGCCTCGCTTGGGCCGCGGGGGCTGTCTCGGGCGGGCGGCCCGGTGCTGGCTGTCGGCGGGCCTGGTGCGGCTGCCGGCGGCCGTGCGGAGCGGGCAGTGCAGCCCGCAGCCCCTTACTGCCGGCCGGGCTGCCCGGGGCACAGCGGTGGGTTCGGACAGGTGGTGCAGAACGGGTCTGGGTGCTGGCCAGGCTTCTGACACACCGCCAGTTCGCCTCCATCTGGGTGTGCGATGCTTGATTTTTTGATTTTTAATTATTTTTTCCCTCCTGTCTTTTCTAGTAGGTTTCCCAAGTGCAGCTGAGCAGTGCTCCCTCCGTTCTAGTTCTTACGGTGCAGGAAAGGAAAGAAATGCAGCTGGTTACTTGTTTAGGTGCACATTTGGAGTGTGAATTTAATCGGGACAGAGGCAAGGAGGGAGAGCCTGGGGACTGATACGTTGCTACCATGGGGAAGAGGGCAGACATCAACCCCATCTCTTAAATAGAAAGACACTGCGTTTTGTTGGAGGGGAAATGTATGCTTCAAAGGTTCAGAAAAGTATCCTTCAGAGGCAATGTTATGTTTCTGTATTCACCCTGTAGACTGTAAAACTACAGCTTGTTTTCTTGTGATAAACAGTGTTCTTAATAACGAGGTGGATAAACTTGCTAGTGAGCAC
Source organism: Podargus strigoides (assembly GCA_028020825.1). Taxonomy (NCBI): domain Eukaryota; kingdom Metazoa; phylum Chordata; class Aves; order Caprimulgiformes; family Podargidae; genus Podargus; species Podargus strigoides. The sequence continues at coordinate 70,399,542 of CM051621.1, forward strand.
TGTGTTCACATCTGATGCTAAAGGAAATGAGGGTTATGACCATTGATAATTTTCTTCCTTAACCAATGGTGGTTTGGAAAACTTGATCTAATCCAATTCTGCAGGAGTTTTCAGAGTAGGTATGGCAAGTGTCCCTCTGTGAGGGGTAGAGGAGAGAGAGGACACTTCCTCCCCCCCAGGAAATACTTCAGGTTAAGTAATTATTATTATTATTAATTTTTAATAATATGAGGTTATGACAAGAAAAATACAGAACTGGCGTGTTACAAGCCTTCAGTTCTTCCCACGGAAGTGACAAGCAGTTGTACAGTTGAACTGGGCAAGTATTTGGTAACTCTCATTACCTTCAAAGTGTGATACCAGCTCTGCTACCGGTCATAGAAATTGAAACGGCCACAATTGAATCAAAATGCTTTTCTAACTGGATGCTGTAAAATTTAACAATGGAATCTAAACTACCTTGCTGTGGTTTATTTTGTTTATTGACCAGTAAAGCTGCGAAATGCTGTCTGGTGTGCTGCAGCTTTCATGACACTTAATTGGGCTGTTTCTTTTGTTGCCTTCACTTTAGGGTGTTTTAAACCAAGACCTATGTGATGATATAAAATGCAGGTAATAGATAGGGTACATGAAATTTAAAACACCATTAAGTTGATAAATTGCTTCATGAATTACTCCATAATGTAAACATTCACTTTAACTCTTTTATGTATCGAACATAAATTAAATTTTAGACTCTCCACTGTAGATATCATCTACCTCTGGAGGTCTATTATTGGGAGGAAGCTAAAGCTGTATGTCCTAGGACATCAGTCTGCTTTTTTTGACAACTGGCAGCAGCTGGTTTCCCTAAAGCAGCGCTTCCAGCTTTTCATGGAGAGAGACAAAGGCACTTTTTTTACCCCTGTAGTGAAAGATTGCCTTTTTATAACAGAACTGACATAATTTTTGTCTTGTCAGATCTCTGGTACTTGGGCTGATGCATGTTAGGATAGTGATGCTCAACCTGTACGTCATCTGCTATGTGTTTTCTGCCAAGAATGTTGATTTTTGAATTGTGGTGACATGGTTTCCCTGTACGGATGCATGTTGGGGAATATTTTCTTGCAACTGTTTTGTGGCTGAGAAGAAAAAAAGCTAGTAGGTGGTTTGCAGGCCTTAAAAGATCTGTGAAGAGTTAAATGGAAAGTCTTCCAAAGATTGGGACCTTTTCACAAGGACTTCATTCAGAGGAGACAGATGCCCACAGCAGTTCTTTTGATAATTTTATGCCTTGTTGTTAGCATATAGCAAAAGAAGTACAAAGTGTACCAGCAAAGCCATGGCCAAATTTTGTTGTAACAGAAGAAACAGCTGAGGGCAGTGGCTTTGCTGACATTGCAGGCTCTGACTGTGAGCTGTCTGTACTTTGTGGAGGTACTGATTCGAAATAGCGCTCCAGCTTTGAAGGCAGCAAAAAGCATTGGGTGAGGGCTCACTATCAAATCTTCAGTATGTCTTGACTGCTGGGTTAACACTGAATAACATGTCTGTTTCAGAAGGCTTCTGATGTCTTGAAATTACAGTCTGTTTGGGTTTGTTTTTTTTTTCTTCAGTGTAGTTTGGATGCAGAGGTGTTCCTTCTTTTTCTACTTAGAGCAGAAGGCTAAAAGTGCACCAAGTTGTCATCTAGTCCAGATTTTTGTCCAGCAGTTGAGATTCCATTAAAATTCCCATCAAGCTTCTTATTTTATTAGAAGCTCTGCTGTTTTTAAGTTGCCATCCACTGAATCCTGTTACACTTCATTCTGTTTCATTGAAGAGCCCTTTACATATATACAGTTAAAGATATTTTTTTAAATTGATAGACTGTTGAAGTCACTCTTTCAAACAGCCATGACTGGAAACTTCAGTTTCTTGGACATTTAATCAAAATATTTTCTAAATTTTTTTGTTTCTATCCCATTGCCTCCTTTCAGGCTTCCACAATTTGTCTCATTGGTATACTGTTAGTCTTTGGTATGTCTAATGCATTTTAGCAAAGAGCTAGAAAAGATGATATCACACATTTAACTGTGCCTCCAAAAATCACTTTGCTTACATTAAACTCTTAATTTAAAACTTTACTTGCCAGGTTCTTTTCCAAAATGCTGCTTCCTGGGATAGTCCTCTGGCCTGCAAGTATACGTTTTGTTTCAGCACTTCAGTTTTAGTTATATTAATACCTAAATGAGTAAGTGACCTAGAATGCTTTGCTTGGTTATTAATTTTAATTAATTACCTTTTCCTTTATCACCTGTGAACTCTAAAAGAAATAAATAATTGGCAGCTCACTGTTTAAAAATATCATGTAATCAGCATTTCAGAGAAGCTGTTTTGGTGTATCTTCCCCTGCTGTAATCACATTTCATGACTTAGAGTCTAATGATTAATACCTGTAGTGTGTGTTGTGTTGGGTTTATGTCCTTACAATGAGAGACAGTTTTTATTGTTTAATTTCGTGTTTGTTTGAATCAAGATTCCTGGTAATATATTGGTCAATAGAAGGCCACAGTAAGAGTTAAAGTAATGTTAGCAAATCTTAATATTTAGCAGTTAAGTTGGCATGCCAAGATAATGCTATAAACACATTTTGATTAACTTGCCAAATACTTTGTGCAGTTATGAAAAATACACGGCTTTGAGCATGACAAAGCAAGATTATATGCGATCCAGTGTGTACAACTGTTTCACTTAAATGTTTCATGATGTTAAAAAAATCCATTTCCTAGCTTTCCTTCTCTGCAGTACGTTGTCACTGTCGACTCATTTCTGACCCCACTTTTGTCTTTCAAAGTGTCATGAAGATTTCTGCTTTCTAGTTCGCCAAGAGGAATAGGCCTAGTTCCTTCCACAAAAATTTCCATCATAGTTCATTTTTCATAAGGGAAAAATTACCTTTATGTCAATTACCTAATGTCAAGTACTTCGAAAAATTCTGTAGTAAACAGCTGTCATTTTTTCCCATCACTTGTATAAAAATAATCCAATGCTGTTTGTCTTCCTTTGGAACTGAGTGCTGTAAACTTGGTGTCTCTGTTTAAAAGATGGCACTGATGGTTTTCAGTACATCCTTTACAAGGGTACAGTTAGAGTGAAATGTTGCAGGAGGGACAACATATATGTGGTGTCTGGAGAATACTGTTAAGGGTGGCCTTATCTTAACAACACACCAGGCCAAGGGTTTACAGACAATTGTGGAGGATAAGAGGATGGGGGAAAAGAAGTGCTACCTGTAAGGTGTGCATCTTCTCTGTGGTGGTGTTTGTCAGCTCTTTGGTGTCTCTGTAATGGAGGTGTCTCTTGCCCTGGGACTTAGCTTTTCAAAGAAAGAGCATTTCTGGATAAAGAAATTAAGTTCCTACCAGGAACAGTAAAGCTAAAACAGTGTGTGCGTGCATGTTGGCGAGAGATTGTTTCCGTGCTTCTGATTCAAGGCAGTAGTGCCCTTGCTACTGGGGTGAAGTGGTTGGTTTAGGCCCTCAGCCTGTGTTCACGGAGAGCAGGGGTCGGTCAAGTGGTTTTGTGCAGGAAAATGCATTGCTCTGCCTCCTCCTCTGCTTCTGCTTTGTATGTGTCAGCTCTTTATTTGTCTTGCCCCCCCCATTTTTTTAATAACCTGAATATATTCCTTAAAACTTGAACAACTGTGTGTTTGGTAAAAGTTCTGTGTAAATCCCTAGTTCCTATTTAAACCACTCAGGTTCCAGTCCCCTGAGGTTTGAGGGGCCTGACCAAGCAGGTATGCTCAAAGCGAGATATATTAGGATGTGATAGTGGCACATAGATGTTAATTGTTAATGACACATAGATGTTAAATCCAGTATGTAGGAGTGTAGTTACATCTAATCAAAAACCCGGACAGCATTGCTCGCCTTACTGTGGAATAAACTAATGGCTAGAGCACTTCTCACTACAGCAAGATGTGGGCTCTAGGTCCTCCTCAAGTATGGAGCTGTCTTCCAGGAACCTCCTGACTACTAAACTGCAGGCTCTTCTAGCAGTGCTTGTTGTCTGCCCTTTTATTTGAAATTGAATCATTGATTCCTGCACTTTTTTTTTCACAGAGTTAAAAAAGGAAGCAAGCAGAAGAGAGAGTGAGGCTCTCTGGTCTCCTGCCTAAGAAGTCAGGTTTAGACCCCTCTTTTTAAGCAGTTCCCATCTTAGCACACAGACCTTGTGTATTGCTCTCATAAGGACACTTACTTGCCTTGCAAGTTGTAACTTAAAATTGACCCACATCTTTACTTTCAGGTAAATCTGGAGCAGTAGCGTTAAAATTATGTCACCTTGAATTCCCAGTCAGAAATGTTATTAGAAAGCTGCTGCTTTCAAGCTGCATCTCAAAGTGGGTTTGTCTAATTTGTAGCTTTTTCATTCCCTCATAAAAGATGCAGCGCTGAACAAACACCTGTCGGGATTCAGATGGAAATTGTTAAACAGGCAGTGGATGGAGATTTCCCTTTAATTTGGTGTGGAAACAGTAGACCAAGTGGTAGAATAGTGCTGCTGTCAATAATTTTGTCTGTCTCCCTTTGTTCCTTTAACTTACCTTAAAGGAGAGCTTAGACTGTATTTTTGCCTGCAGTTTAAGACATGTTGTCCACGAATTTCTAAGCTTCAGACAAAACTGGAGTTTATTTCCAGTGGCTACATGGAGCCCACAGGTGCAAAGAACATCTGGTACGATTGCATATTTGGTGATTGCTTGATAGTGCTTTTTTACTACTCAAAGAAACCAAGGCTGGTTTAAAAGTGAACCTTGTTAACCTGTGTGGCTTCTTCAGAGAACTTGTGAGAATTAATGCAATTCTTAGATTACAAATCACTCCCGTAGATATAAAGTCCACATGCAGCTATCTGTGGTGTGGTCCCCAGTGCTGACAGCTCGAACAATCCAAAGTTCAGTGTACAGTGTTCACCTTCGTCCCTAGTCGTGGAGCGATAGTCGGGGATGTTCTGCAAAGCTAGCGTAGAACTGAAATGGTCAGACACCCTCTTGGGTAGACCAAGAATATCTGCTCAAAAGTTGAACACCACCATAGGTTTTGCCAGGGGAACTGTTGGCCAAACCGGGTGAAAGTTGAAACACGTGCTGTTCCACGATCCAGTTCAGCCTGTTTTGGGGCAAGTGACTGGAAGCAGTCCTTCCAAATAAAAACTTCTGCTTGGATAGCTTCATATCTCAGGTTTTTAAATACGGTGCTTAAATTTATTTTTCCTTGCCTGCTGTTGCTTTAGGGTGTCTGCAATGAGAAATCTTCACTTCAGAACCAAAACAGAAATCCTAAGTGCAGGAATTGGAAAAGTATTTTTACTGGCTGAAAAGACTGATTTTGCTAATTCTCATGCTGCCCAGTTCATTTGTGAATAAAGATGAACGTCAGGCTGGAACAAGATGTCAAATGCATCAAGAGAGCCAGATTTTTAACTGGATTCTGAAAGAAAGTGAGGATCTGCAGGTGGTAGGTAGCAACATTTTGCATGCGTTGTAGCTTAGAGAAGGGCATGCTTTAGAGCAGGTAGAGCTGTAAGGTAAGAGAGGACTTTATACAGGGGATAAAGGCAGTGTATAAATGTGCTGGTATAGATGTGGAGATACGTAGGCAAACATGTAGTCTTGATAACTGTTTGGTCTCAGTGCTTAAATAAACAAAGGCTCTGAAACAAAGTGTTTTAATTCGTGAAACAATAATGGAAAGAAAAGCATTCTTGAAGGAACAAAGATTTCCTTCATGTAAGGCTCGTAGCTACGTGTAGCAGACATGTTTTAATGGCTTTTGACACTTCCTTGACTTTCCTTTTGTTGTTGCGAAATGCCAAACAGGAGTGGGAGGGTAATTTTTTTTAAGAAATATTTGACTATGAAATAGCTAATTTGGGGGTACAGCAAAAGAAAAACACTCAAGTTTTGTGGTAGGGTCTTGAAAAATCAGTTTGGTTTACATAGCTATGCTAATAGCACCTCTTTTTGCAATCTCTTGAGTATGTGTATCATGTCATGGTGCAATCAATTATTTAAAACAGGAGCCAGTCTAAATAGGTAGGCAGACAAAAGGAAAGATAAGAAGGACTACAGGTAGGGCTTGCACAGTAAATTGCATCTGGTCATGAAAGAACTCTGTGGGAGTATGTCTAGGATTGCACTCATTTCTCTGCCTCAGACTCATGTTCTTGAAGCGCATTTTCTCCCCGGGTTCTCTGTGCAGGCACCTTCCTGGATGCTTCTCCAAGCGCAGCGAAATCTGATATGAAAATACCTTTTGAAGACTGTTGTGCCAGTATTTTTATAAAACTGAATAATAGCCTAGGGCTTAGAGCAAAACCCCAGACCTGTATATTCTGTATTTGTGTAAAATACTGTACTTAATCTCTGTGTAAAAGTATTTGAATTAAAGCTTTAAATCTTGAAGTAGGTTGCTCATACTGAGATCTCTGACTTCTGCGTTAGCAGCCCTGCAACTGAAGTGAAGGCAGGCTTGCACTTTTTTTCTAAATGCTCATAATTCAATATTTTCTTTTTAGTGAAGGATAAAGAATGGGACACATTTCTAAGTTCCATTTGCAGAGCTGGAATTTGAGATGCTGCCTACCAAGTCCAAAGGCTGGTTTTTACTAGTTAGCATTCTGTTGAGTACTTGGACCTGGCTCAGTGGTATCTCTGTGGCTCCTGAATACTTCTGTAGTAAACATGCTGGAATGTTAACCTTTAAATTCAATTTTAGCAAAGAAAAAAAAAAAAATATTGGTGTAATAGCATCTGGCATTGCAATGCATTTGCAAACCGATACATTCCAAAAACATTCATGCTTTCAACTAAGCATATTATTGAGATGTAAAGGTGTTCAGGGCTTGATAGTGATTAATATAATGTAATTCTCTTTTTAATAGAAATAACTGGAATCAAGCTGGTGGACCAAGAAGGGGCATCCACTAAATGGAGGGTAGAAGGGAAGGGTAACAATGTGATTCTCTAAGTCTAGTTAGCCAGATGTTTGAAAACACATGATACAAATAGCTAGTAAGGTTATGGAAATATTTGTTATAAACACTTGTGAGAAAAGAAAAGCAAAATACTGGTGGTGGGGAGGTTACGTAGCAATTTATAATTGCTCTTAAGGATCTACTGATTTTGTGTGGTCTTTGTAAGAGCAGTTTGTAGCTCTTGTGTTCTTCATTCAGAATATCAGAAACTACTTGAATGATAGCTATTTTGGAGCGAAGCAAGACTTTTTGTTTGAGGAAGCTCTATGTTATGGTGCAAATGGTGGCCATCACTGCCTCTTACATTGTTTCATGGGAAGTGACTGAGCATGCAAAATGCGTAGATTAAATATCTCTGTATAGGACTGATTTCAGTTTCTGAATCCTGTTTTTCAAATAAGTATCTAATTCAAGATACAAGTAGGAAAAATAAGAGTTCACAAGCCCTCTTGACTTTGTTTCTCTTAAGTAGCATAAATGCAGTCCCTGATCCCAGAGGTAGTTATTGTGAATGCCATTCCTGGAGCTAAATATCTAAAAGTATGAGCATAGAGGTGCTGTTAATCTTACAGGCAGATTTGTACAGTCCAGGCTTCCACTTGATAGTTCCTTCTCTGGTGTGTATTTCTTGTGAAGTTTTGCTTTTAAATGAGGCGGTTTGTTTCCAGAGAGACAGGGGAATTGTCTTTGGCACACAAGACAACCTTCTGTTCTCAGGTTTGACTGTAAGCAACTCACAATGCCAAGCACTCTGGGGTGGAGAGATGACACCAACTCTGGTGAGAACGTAGTTTCTTCTAATCCATATGGTACTCGGGTTCCCTGCCTCAGGAGTTCCTCCTGCTGCATTCAGTCTCTCTTTCAACCCTGAAGTCAATGCCCAGCAAGAGCAGATAGGTGTGGTGGCTGGAGCAAGCAGCCTGGGAGGAAACCAGGCTCTCTGCATGATCTTCTGTGGCTCGTGCTGGTGCAGAAGAGGTCTGAGGTGCTCCAGCAGGCAACAGAAGGGGTGAAGGACAGCGTGTTGTCACTTGCTTGGGTTCATTCTTGCTTGTGGGTGCCACCTTTTCTTCAGGCTGATGGCCATTGTTGTCTTCCGAGAGGTAAGACAGAGAAGGGTTCTGGCCTATGTGTCTTCAAGAAGTGACCACTCTTTAGAATGCCTTGGGCATTTATTTCCCTGTTGCTTAATTGCTGCAATTATTGCAGAAAAATTTTTGTTTTGTTTTGTTTTTTAATTGAGCTGAATTAAGGCATTTTGGTTTAGGTCAAGAAAATCTAAGTTAACAATATGTTTGGAGTTCTTTAGATTAATTAAAAATTGGCAAAGCCAGTTAACAACCTCAGCCTGAAAGTTGTTGGTTTGTAAATCGTGCAGTTCTCTTAGTAATAATATTTATTGGACAGTCATTGCTCAAAATTTTATGAGCGTGTTTGTGCTGCTTTGCATCAGTCAAAAAGCACAAAGGAATTGGCTGCATTACATTCTTAACTTGAAGATTTGTGTAGTTTTTCAGGAACAACGCAGGATAGGTGTATGGGGGATCTGCTGCCCAAAATAAATGAGATTATTTCCACAGAAGTAAGAGATGTGTCAAAAGATGGGTTGTCTGTGAAGTATGTAGAAAGTTGTGGTGGTTCTGTAAGTGAAGTGAAATTATTAATCGGCAGTCTTAAGTTCTATTTATTGATAAAATTCAATGGATTTCTAATTAAGATATATATACAGTTTACTTCTATTCATGCCTGACTTGTAAATATTCTATGATTTGCTTAATAGACGTGCATTTCTTTCGAATTGCAGCCTCCAGTCCCTTTGGAATTTACACCAACTGACTTGCATCAAATGGCAGGGACTTTTCCAGATATCCCTTCAAAGCTATTTTCCTGGTTCTGCTTCTCTCAGCAGACATTATCTCCTAGTGATGCTTGAGACTGGATTGCAGTGCTGCTGAATGTCAAACAGCCATAGCGTTGAAGCTACTGCTGTTCCCATCACAGCAGAACTTTAACGTATGGCTTTGGCACACTTACGTAAAGAACGGACATTGGTCACCATAAACAAAGACTTCAAGGTATCGATTTTGTCTTTTTGTTTTCAGAGGGTCCATATGGAATATTTGCTGGCAGAGATGCCTCCAGGGGACTAGCAACTTTCTGTCTAGATAAAGATGCACTCAGAGATGAATATGATGACCTATCGGACTTAAATGCTGTACAGATGGAAAGTGTAAGAGAATGGGAAATGCAATTTAAAGGTAAATTCTCAAATTAACAGCACATCTTTGGCTTAAGGAAATGCTTTTAATAAAAATGACTGGTTTGGGCTTGGGGGAGCTTTTGCAGAGATGTTGACAGTAACATTAATAATGTAATGTAACTTTCTTAGGAGAAGACCAGGGATTTCACGCCTTTTTTCCCTAGAGAGGATTCTCCTTTATCCCACTACAGCTCTTTCAACCTTTTAGTTTTCTGCAAGAGAGCTGTTCCCTTCTCAGCTCTTCAGCGCAGAATTTCACTCTCCGTGTAGCTTAGCTGATGGAATCCCTGCTCGCAGGTGGTTGGCTTTGGATACCATGGAATTAGGATTAAGAATAGTTTTACCATGAAGCGTTAAGTTTGTCTTGAAATAATTTCTCAAAAGCATGGAAATATGCCTCTGGAGGGAGGGGGAGTCATTTTTCACAGTAATTGAAATCAAAACAGGCTGAGGGAATTTGTGCTGGTTTTAACAGCAGCATTTTCAACCATTGGGGGATAAAGCTTGCCTGGTTAGCTGCGGGAGAATTGAAACAAAGTACTTGGAGTAGAGAATGTAGTGATCAGCAATGGTAGCAAGATTGTTATAGGAGGCTGAGCTTGCTTGTAAATTGCCATCAGTTTCAGTGATTCAGGTTCAGAACCTAAGTGTGTAGGAGAAAAAGTGAATTTGCAACAGTGCAGGCTGACTGGAAAATGCAGCTGTATTTGATTGTAATCATAAATCTTTTTCAGAAAAATATGACTACGTAGGTAGACTCCTAAAACCAGGGGAAGAACCATCAGAATACACAGATGAGGAAGATACCAAGGATCACACTAAACAGGAATGAACTTTGTAAACAACCAAAGTCAGGGGCCTTCGGAACTGCAACCTCTTATTCCCCATCACAGAATGTCCTGCATCTTTGGGTACAGTTCATCTGCTGCGAAAAACATTCAACAGGTTTTGTACAAGGAAAATAATAAACTCACAAATGAAGATTTGAATACTAGACATTATTTGTGCTGCCAAACTTTTTGTTGCAGTTTATTTGTAATGTCTAGTTAGGCTTAGTGAAGAGGGGCCAGGGATTTAAAGGCAAAAATGCTGTTCCTTTTTATCAGTAAGCTCAAGCCTTCAAGTACTATTTGTTACAAGCTCTAAAAGACATGAGTCTTCAAGCTCAGAGAAAGGTTTGAATCCTGTTTCATGTGTGTCTTCGTCAGCATTAAAGCAAGACATACTCATGTACATCAGTATCAGTAGGTTAGACTACTGAAACTGGTGTTAAAATGTGAATTTCCAGTTTTGTTTGGTATGTGGGCGTTAGTAGCCCTGGCAGAATACTTCAGTTCTCCAAGGGAAGTCCATGTAGATTAGGATGGGCATAAAATTCATCCTTTCTTGAAAAGGACTGGGTAAAAGTTTCCCCTGCAACAACTATTATCTGAAGCCTGCCTCTCCCTGCTTTTTCCCATCCTCTAAATCAAATCAAATTAATTGTGCCTTATTTCGCTTACATAGACTTGAATTGTTTTAAGGGACAGCCCCAAAATTGTGGTTTCATAGTCACTACAAGCAGCATTGAGACTGAAATTAGAATGTTCTGTTGACTGGAAAACCTTGATGTCATTCTGTGTATAGAATGTAAAAGAGGAATACTCAGTGTTACTGCCATATGTTAATACTACATATACTTAAATTAGCATTGTGATGGCCAAACGCATACTCCCATGCTTCTTTTTAAGTAATTACAACCACACAGAAAAAAGTCACTCTTCCTCCTCTTCCAGAAGCTGCCTAACTTTTGGGAGTGTAGCCTTCACACCCCTGTAGAGTGGAGGGGCGTGCGCGCGTGTGTATGTGTGCGTGTCTGTCTGAATGCAAGACTCGGGAGGGATTGTTTCTGCAGATATTGTAAATACGAGTACCATTTTAATAAAGCATGTACAATACCAAATGTGCTGTCAGACTTTATGTAGAAGCTGTTAAGCAGAGCTGGACTACGATGGAATACAAAGTAAAGGGAAGAAGTCTTGGAGATGAAACATCCACTGCTAGTAACAACTGTTCCTTGTCTTCATGGTGTTATTTTTCCATTCAAGTCACAGCTTTTGAAGAATAGTGAAGACTTACTCAGGTAAGCTGTATTTAAGAGAATAAACCTATGCCAATGCATTTATGGTGGGGGAAAAAAAAAGTGATGCAAATAAAGGAAAAGCATTTTAAGAAATCGTGTAATGTACAGTAAAAGGAATATGGCTTGTGGTACCAATAAGAATGTTGGAGATCTACACATGGGTATCACTCAACACATTGTAGAAATTTCACCGTCGGTTCTGCTAAATTCATAATGGTGACACTATGAAGTTCATGACTTGCAGCTTTGTGGCTTACATCTGTACCTCTGTTTGCAGATTTCACCTGTGATAAGGCTACAATAACAGATTTCTATATACATGTTCTGTTGAACTGTAAACTGTGAAATTCCAGGAACTCCTTCCTTTTTATTACTATTTGAAAGAGATTTATATTGATGTAAATGAAACAAATAAACAAAAATCCTCCACTGAATTGTGTAACTCACGTGTCTTAGAAGGCAGGTTCAAGTCTCTTCCTTGCATATATCCAAGCTTGGAATAGTTTTATCACAGCAGAAGTAACAGAACTGGAGCCATTTCTCCATGGAAGGTTCTTGCAGGGGCTGAACAATCCAGTTGTGTGGCTGTTCCGCTGCACACTGGAATTCGGTGAAGCACCAATTTCTGCAGAGGTCACAGCCCTATAAGCTGATACAGGGTCCAGACGTTGGATTGCATGTTAGTACTGCAACAAGCGTCTGCTGGGTTGGGTTTTGGGGGTTGGGGTGGGGTGTTTTTGTTGTGGTTCGTTGGGGTTTTTTAATTGTTTTTAAACAAACAATGCTTAAACTCTTACTTGTATGATGTAGGATTAGTTAAACAGCAACGGGTAAAGGAGGAGTTTCGCTTTGAAGCAACTTAATAGTAACTGTGAAGAATACAAACCTCACCCTATGGCAGCAGTATCTTGCATAGACTTACTCCTGTATTTTGGTGTCTGATGGATCTAAGTTACCCTCATTCATCCTGTATAGAAAGTCACTAGTGATTTAAAGCTGACAACCTAAACAAGTGCTTTAGAGCACACTGTAGGTTTCATTTTTAGAAAAAGTTGACATGTACAAAGAATAATTTAGAAGAACATCAGATCCATCCAAACTTCAGTGCAGTTAACGTAATAATGTTGGGGAGGCATTCATCCTTTTAACATTTGTGTCAGTCACTTGATCAAAATTAGCTATTCATTAAAATAACAACCAGGTTGATGCTGACAATGTGTTCAGGTTTTGTTTAAGCAAAATAAGGGGCTTGAAGGCAGTACTGATCATCCTTAGAAACAAAATACACGGCCAGTTTACTGTAAGACTTGTTTTCCTAGGCTAGACTTAATGTTAACCTAGTTGGAGTAGTCAATTTGTTTTGACATTTCTGCCTCATTTGTACACCGCTTCCCAAAAATGCTTTATTATGGCAGGAAATTATTTTTAAACCTTCCTGATTTAAAAAAGAATAGACCATGTTGTTACTTGATCTGAACATCCTGAATTTCCACTAAGGACTGACTACAGAATTCTCCCTTCAGGTGCTTATACTTATTTTTCTCTCTTTACTGAGCTAGATCTACTTTTCCTTGGCTAAAGTTTAAATTTTCTATCCCTCAAAGTCAGACACAGTAGGTAAAAGCAGTTTGGCAATCTGCCTCTGATCTTGTTTCACTTCAAGTATCTTAGTTGTAAGCTGTTTTCTAAAGTGGTTTTTTTCGTCCTGCAAAATCACTTACTTTCATTTTACTATCTGAACTCTAAAAGTCAAGGAGTAGTTAAACCTCACTTAGGCTTTGTTCCAGTCTCTTTGATAATTGTTTTCTCTACAATAAAAGTTTGCAGAGTTGTATTTCCTCCAGGAAACACACGCATTGTTGTGTAGAATAGTACAAAAACTGATTAAAATGCAGTACTTGGAATATACTGGTCTTCCTGGCTCTGCTTTAGGGTTAGTTTTATTTTTTTAGGAAAAAGTTGTGTAGTTTTTCATGAAGTATAACTCAGGAACTCAGTACTGAAGTGTGGCTGCAATTAATTTATTAAGCTCAGAGTGTGTGTGTGATGAAGTCCTGCAGCCCTAGAGTCCTTCTTGCAGTCTTGGTTCTCTCCCATTTTAATGTTGCAGTCTGAAGCGTAGCCTGTGGGGGAAACCCCTGCCAGCCCTGTCCTCCAACCACTCTTTCAGGCATGAATGGAATGATGCCATTGCAGCTGTAGGTTTCACTATTTATTCCTTTTCCTACTTAACACAAGTAATAATTTAACTCTGGCCTTGAAGGGTTACTTAATTATTTATTTGGTTTCCATACTTAAGTGTGAATGTGGGGGGCAAAGCTTTCCACTGGATAAAGGTGAATGTTTACTAACAGGTGCTTACAGATTGGGTTTTAAGCTTACTTTTGCTAGAACATGTGTGCCAAGGGTGGTTCAAATGCAGGTGAAAGGTGTTTACCTGAAAACTTAAAAAATCAAAACTAAACAAACCTGAACTGTTCCTTGCCCTCTCTCTCTCCAGGGATTGTTGTGGGTTTGTATTTTTTTTTCCCCTGTAGCAGAAGGCAGCAACATCGATGTCTAGACTTAACGCTGCAACTTTCCTGCAAAATTCATGAAAAAATTAGATTGTCCCCATTCTGCTTACAAAGTTTACTTGGTGGTTTGGGGGGGGGGGCGGGTTGTGATCAAATTTTACTGATGTTCTCTATGTAACTGGGCCAAGGCTACAAGGGTATACTCTGTAAACATCTAAAATTTAAGCCATTTTGGAGGTGTGAAGTTCCAGTGGCAAGTCTGGATTTGTCACTTGACCATAGGCATTCAAACTCCCTTTCTCCCGACTGCCTCTGACACCCATTTCACAGGAATTAAATCACTGTCCTTTGCTTGTACATACCTGAAGGCATGATTTAAGAGGGTTTTTTTACTAGAAAGACACCTCAGCTAGCCAACTTAGAAGGTACTAACCAAGCCACTGCTTTAGAACTGGTAACAGATATGATTAAATTTCTTTAAAATGCTATAATGTGTCATTTGAGTTGCACTCTGAATGTTACTGACGTCATACAACAATAATGCCTTAGACAAGTTACAAGCTCTAGGTCTGTTACGGGTTTTTAGGTTTTGGGGTTGGTCTGTTTGCTGCATTTTCATAGTGGAGGTTGTAGAAGACAGCAGGGAAGAAAGCTCTCAATATGACGGGCGTAGCCTAGCGTAGCTGTGGGATTTGTCAGTAAAAGAACATCGGCTGACACTTAGACTCTTCCTCCATCTGGAACTGAGGGAGTGTCGTTTGTCACCTCAGTGCTGCAGTGATGCCTGAAGCAAAGTCTGCAGGGCAGAGGCTGCTATGAATACAAACTGGTTTCTGTTCATTCTAATGCTTTACCTCCCACAGAAACCCAAATCCCTGTTAAACTCCAGAAGCATCACTCATGCAGACAAGCTACTGCTGCTCTGTTAGAATGCCACCAGTTCTAAGAAAGACAAAGTGGAAGGTTGGTTTAAATGAACCTAAAAGGCATTGGAAAGGATGTTGGATGCGTACATGTGTGTCCAAAGACAAATTTAGGGCTCCGCAACAAGTATGCCAGTTACTGAAAGGTGATTGATTAACCACTTGAAGTGAAACAGGCTGCTCAGCCAGCAGAGTCTTTCGGGCTTATTCTGAAGTTCAGTGGTTTCATTCTCAGCTCAATGTGCAAACAGCACTGATACAAGTACCATGTTTTCCACCTGTCTGCAAGGGGAGAGGGGGAAGACTCAAGCCTGAGGGAAGCAAAAGGCAGATTTCCTGACAGGGAGCTAGAGCTGTGGACAGCCCTGGGTGGTTTTTTGTCCACCTAAAGAAAGGGACACGAAGCAACTAGCCCCATAAAGGACAACAGGACAGACAGGAGGTCAGGTATTCTCTTTGCTTTCAGCCATATTTATCATTCACTTGTCCTATTTTTCTTTGACAAAGACCCAGTCATATGAAAAAAAAATAAATCAATATTGAACTTAAAGAAAGCTGGCTCACCTTCCAAGAACCACTTTGATCTTTAACACAACAGGTTTCCCTCCTACCTTAGTGCACCAGAGGCCACAGAAATTCACATGCAAAGCTACAGCCTTACACTCTTGAGTTGTTTTTCTTCACACTTCAGGAGGGAAAAAAACTTGATATACAACACTATGAGGGTTTTTTGTTGGTTTTGTTTTTATAAAATTTGTCAAGATATCACAAAATTACACACACTAAAAGCTTAATCTGCACATTTTCCAATGAAAAAGTGAAAGGCAATATCTTAAATCTATTACTTGTATATACAATTTCAATCCAAATTTACATTCGCATCATTTTCTTGGATAGCAAAAGGCATGCATCAAACACAGGACTGAGATGTGTCACTTCAGCATATTGACAGGATATTACTTAAAATATTGGTATGCGTTCATTTATAGTAATTTAGAACAGGCCACTTAGAAAAGGTTCAATTTTGTATTGAAATTGTCTTAACTGTTGGGAAGGCCACTGCTAACACATACTCCTTTACATTGCAAACATTCATTATTTGTTTCATTGAGATTCACAAGACAAGGGCTGAAAAATTAATGGACTTTTTGTAACCTCTGAGATCCGATAGAAGTGTAAAACCCCCCACACATGGCTGCACACTCAGGACACCTTCATAGATTAAGGCATTTGTGCTAAACATAACTGAAGTCTTTTCTGCAATTTACTAACAAAAAGCTGAAATTCTTCTCACCTGCCCTTGGAAGAGACAGGTTACCCACTCAGTTCTTTTTGAGTCTTTAAAAATGAAGTAATTAAGTAATAAGAAATTAGAGAATATAAACATCCCATCTTTCAGCTGCAGAAATGGATCTGTATGTGAATAACTGACATTCAGTGAAACTGTATTTAGACCTGTTTGAAATTATTTAGCCTTAGTGAGTGGAATTTAAGCAGAACTTCATTCAGATACTGCAAAGTAAAGCAAAAAAAAAAATTTACAAGGAATACTTTCTTTCTCTCCAAGCTCATTTTTATTACTTGAAATATGGAGAAAAAAAATAATTAAAAATTATGCGTCTCCTGTTAGAGTACTTCATAACAGTAAGAAAATTCAAATGAAGACACCTCTCAAGCCAACAATAATTTGAACATTTGCTATTTTAACAACCTGCACAAACTGTAGATACTTGTATGTTAATTTTAAACACTACGAAACCAACAGACCTGTTTTCCCCTGTATTTTTCTGTTGCTTGAATTATAAGAACCAGTACTGAAGGTAATATTTGCACAACTATCCCAGCTATGTCCACTCAAGCTCCATACTTAATAAAATACTAACTATGGAGACCCTGAAAAAAATAGAAACTATGTCTTTAAATAGAATCCAGAAATGCAATTTCATATACAGCTGCACATTCTCAAGTGTGCTTGCACCAAAACTTACTTTTTAATAGTTAGATTCAAGAGCAAACCAATCACATAGATCCTTCCTTTACATTTAAGATTCTACATCTAATGTAATCTTTTTTTGCTTTGGTAAAAGACAAATAATCGGAAAATCTGGGTAAAGAAAGCACAGTAAATAACATGGGTGTATCATACCTTTTTTTAAGAAATACGAGCTGAAATGTAAGGCATCCCCCAAAGTATTTTTTGCATATGCAAGGAATGCAGTTCTTTGTAAACAAAAGCTTGAGGAAAGCAATACTGAAGCCAAAGAATCTTCCCTAGGATCCTTCCGCTGATCCCAAAACCAAGAGCAACTCTCCTAGGGTAAGTGTTTTGGAACTAAATCCTGTGAAGAAAGAGAATCCAATCCTTTGTCTTCCTATACGTGTTTAATCGTGTATTAGATTGGCTCACCTTGAAGATTTCCAAATTTAAAAAGTGATGTAAAAGTTGATTCTCAAGGGCGTAAGCTCATCTTAAGTCTATTTTTCTGGTACATCACTTTCTATAGATTTTGTGGCAGCGTTGCTATGGCCTACGGACACTTGCACAGGATTCCCACAGGTAACACTTCCCAGTGCCCGGGACTGACAGGCAGCTGTGGGTTTAGTGGCAAGAAGTGTTTTAGAAGAATTAGACTGATGTCTGCGGTGACCTGGATCCTCGCCTGTTGCAGCAACCGGTCTCCTTCTGCCAGATTCTTCACCAATAGGAGGCTGAAAATAAACATTGGCAACCTGTTAAATGTTTTTCTGTAAGGCCAGGTATTTGCTTTCTCATATACTTATAGGATCAAAAAAGACAGGGCATTCCATAATTAGTCCCTTAGGCCTGCTAATCGTAGTTATTCACAGCTCACTGACGATAGTCTGAAGCTTTCCTGGCCATTTAGCTCAAAAGAGCAAGCACATGATGTATTAAGGACTTCCAACACTCTTACAGCATTATTTCATCATCACTGCCCAAATGTTTGCCACAACTCCTAGAAACCAGAGGACTGTAGAGGATGGTGGTCATGTAGAACACCATAACCCAGTTATGAAGAGCGGGGCACCACTATACTCTGCAATCACAGCATTGAGGCATTCAGCATTCTACAGGAAGGATACGCTGACTTGGGCCTAGAGAGTCTCAGCAAGGACAATGCCTGTCACACTTAATTAAGAAATGCCAGTGGGCATTAATTCATTTGCCAAATTCTTAAAACGGTACAGAAGTCGTCAGTCTTACCAGATGACAAATAACCTATTTCATGCTATTTATTTCATTACACAGTGAAAATGGATCAAGCCACCAGATCTCAGCACCATACTTTGGTTCAAAAATGTGTATCTAGAATAAACCTGCATTTTTCATTTGATTTTAATTTTTTTTATCAAGCTGCCTCTAGTCATTGGCAGGATTTGTTAAGTTGCCTTTTTGTGAAAGGAAGTACTGTTCTCATTTTACCTTGCAGTACAAATATTTGTACACCAAATTTATTTTAAATAGGTATTGAAACATACATCCACTCTGAAGTCCTCCAGTCTCTTAAATTTACTAAGGTATTCTTGTAGTTTGGGGTCAATGGCTGGAGTCTTGTGCTGAGAGTATTTTAGATAAGCCCAAAATTTTTCCAGTCCATACAGCTGACCTAAAAATGGAAAAAGATAATTTTACTGATTTACAAAGGTCAGATTTAATTAAAAACTTAATTATTCACTGGTAACTATACGCTTAAGAGAACCATAAAATAAAAGGAACATGAACAAAAGCTGCTCTTGGGTTATTTAACAAGACAGTGCCAAGGAATTGAGATTATCTCCTAACTGAAGTCACACTGGTGTGAGCAGTAACTGGCTTATGATAATTACCAGCTTCGTAGTCTCTCTTTGTTTCTTCTTGGAAATCCTTGAATATTTCTTGCCTGAATTTCTTTTCTAGGCCATAGCTGTAAAATCTAAACAAGCATTCCAATCCATATCTGCAACAGAACAAAGAAGTACAAAAATCTTATGTGTACATTCCTCATTCCTCAGAAAAATGCAAGTTTTCAGTCTCTCATTGCATTTAAGTAAATGGCAGTTCAAGAAAGCTCAGAGCAGAGTCAAAGCCAATACTAGAAACATTCACTTCAGATACACGTCAAACTTGACAGTCATTAAAAAGGGTGGTAAGACCTCAACAGCTTTTAACTTCCAGGAAAAAGCAAATACCTGTAGTGTTCTTTTGCATCATCTAGAGCAAGTTGTTTGAATTCTTCATACATTTTCTTATTGAAGTGATCTCTCAGAAAAAAGGACCAGAAACGAAAAAGTGTGTTCATTTCTTGGGACTGGCCAATTCCCAACCGTTTCCTCTCTGAAAGAAAAAAGAAAGTGGGGGGGGTGGGGGTGGGAGAAAGTGTTTTTAATTTTCCAGCAGAGTATTTTCAAGTGCTTTTCTATTAGTTTGTTGTACACACAAAAGAGCTTCCACTAACTTAAGTTTAAATGTGAGGGTAATTTTTTTTGTCAGGGAATGTAAAGTTGAATGGTAAACAGAGTTTATAAAATAGAAGCATCAAATAAATTATGCTTTCCTTTCCCAAGAAAAATTAAGGATAAGGAACAAAGTGGGGAAAACTGGTATCAGATGACACCTGGTGACTTCTACTTACAATTTTAGAAAGCGCATTTGGCAGCTTACCCATTAGACACCTTCGATGATATTTGTGGTACACTTGTTGAGTAAAGCCATTTTCCTTTAACAGTTCATGAGAAGGATGCTGAAATTTTGGAAGAGAATTTGGAGTACACCCATAAGTTCCTGCTAGTGGAGCTCCTTCTGAAGGCGAAGTACTGGAACTGCTGAAGAAAAAAAAAAAAACAGACTATGAATGTCCTGTAAACTGTGCTTTTCTACAGAATCAGTTTTCAACCATTCTGATCTACACAAAAGCTGTCAGAATAGTACAGTCACCTGATGACCACTACAGGGCACACCTGGGGTCCCAGTCATCCGTTTCTGGGTGCACCTCAAGAAAATCAGATACTGTGCTAATATGTCAAAAACCAGGCAGTTTTGGATGACTTTAATTAAACATTACTGTAATGCCCGATTTTAAATGACTACTTAAGGCAAACTCAAGTGAACATCAGTACTTCAAGTAATGTTACTGCTACTATATCATGGATCAAGAAAGAAACAACGTTGTGAACAGTCAGTCCAGCTAGCTTACTTCCAGTTAGCCTTCTACTCTATGCTTTTATCTTTCTTGATCACTTTTTTCTTGCTTCCACTGTATTTATAAATTGACTTTTATTGCAGCCTATTTCTCCATTAGCAGTGAGAACTAATGATATTGCAAACAAATTTTCTACGACCAAAAAAATAATTTACCTCACAGAGGAAGTTCTTGGCCTGTGGTCTCTGGAATCCATCACCCAACCAACGTGGCATTCTAAGGGAGGATTAGTACTGTGTCGTGTTTTTCTTTTTCTTGGAGTCTAAGAAGATAAATGAAGAACTTATTTCTCTAATTTGATTTCACTCATTCTCTCAAAACAGAGACCTAAAAATGTTCTGTTCTATCTGACACATTATAAAGTCACAACGCTCCAGTTTCATAGCCTAAAGATTAGTCTTACATAGCTAATGAAAAATCTTCAGACATAACACTTTTTCAGCAAGGACTTTAAGAAATGTTACAACGAAAACTTAGAAGCCATTTTGCAGAAATAAAAAAAGAATGGAGGAAGTATTTTGAAGATAAACAATAAATAAGTACAAGCATTTGCCTTTTCTTTCTTGTTAAATCATATGCACAGACATGAGTTTTATAGGCTTTTTCTGGTTTGTTGTTTGTTTTTTTTTTAAAATGATGTCTTTCCATTTACCTTTACATCAATGGACCGTGCTTCTTTAACAACAGGGTAGAACCTGGGTGTTTTGTTGGGATCCTGTAGCCTCGGGGTGCGAGGTGTTCGCGGGGTGAAACCAGCATGAACACAGGAAGAATCTGGCACCGCTGTTGGCAGTGATCGAGCTATTGCTGCTGCTGGAGGTACTGCAATGCTTAATGAATTACAAGCCAGCTCCTCTGCTAAATCTGTAGGAAGGCAGGAGAAAACATTCATTTTCAAAAGAGACTTCAGATTTCAAAGCCTAAGCTCCCCTACTGTCTAGTACCTTAAAGGCCTGTTTCATTTCAAGTCAACTACATCATCCCCAAAGGATAATCAAATTAACAAAAGCACTTGGCATAGAAGCAGTACAAACTGCTCAAAACTATGAAATAATGTTTCATGCATGTCTTCGCTAGAAAAATTAAACCCCACTTCTTTCTTACCTGCTGCTTCTTCTGTATCTACACTAGCAGAGTAATGGAAAGCAAACATTTGTGAAAGTGTAACTGCATTCTTGCTTTTTGGTGAGGTGGTGGGTTTAATGAGGTGGTTTCCTTCAACTACTTTAAAGATGCTATCAGCACGTATCCCAATAAACGTTAATACTACTACTGTATCAGAAATACCTCAAAAGATAAGATTTGGCCATTGTGACTGCTTATTAAGGTTATGATCCAAGTAAAAAAATCTAACCTCACTTCGTTCTATCCCATAAAAATACCGGTTTCTACAAAACATTTCACAGCATCACTGGCTATTACTTTATACACTGTAAATACCAAGTTACACAAAAAGCACCTGGTGTTGGTATATGGTGACAATGAAATATAACACTGCCTTTGGATGGTCATATATATCCTGAAAAGTATGAGTACCAGCTTCTTCTAATTTGAAGGAAATCACACAACTGAGGAACAGTTGACAATTTAAAAAATAAGAAAAAAAAAAGCCCCTCAAACTGCTTACTGAACCACAGTCAAAATATTACACAAGCACAAAGAGTTAAGAAGCCTAGAAAATTGTTCTTTATTAGAGAGATTCTAAAAACAAATATGTATTATTTACCTTTCTGTAACCCTGGAGGAAGTTCTTGGGTTGGATCAGCAAGTGGTTCTGGTGCCAGATTATCAAATTCTTCCTTACTAATGAGATTTAGCTTCCTGAAGTTCTCAATCTCTTGCTGAATTAGAGAAAACGAATTGTAAACGCAAAGCATAGTAACAGATATCCTGAGAAACAGGTGAATTTCGTAACAGAGAAAAGAAGAGAGCCAGAATTGACAACTACCCATACACAGCCAGTACAGATTTATTTTAACAAAGTGGAAGGAGTCCCTAGTCCCTTTTACACATAGTAAAAAAGTTGCCATGAACACTGCATAGAACCCAACACAGCTCACACTGCACTAGCTAAAAAACAGTTATGCCAACAAATGGGGGAATGGATGCAGGTCAGGCCATCTACATGTGAATTTTCACAGACAAGTAAGAAATAGAAATGACTGAGATCCTGCCCCCTTTTTTTTTTTTTTATTGGTAGCTTAAACTGCAAAAGGACAGGATTTTCAAAGATGTCATGCAGCATCTCAAATCACTCATGTCCGTACTCAGCTGAAGATAGGGTGGCACATGTGTGCATGCTGTGTGTGAAAAATCTTGCTTGTATCATTGGCAAGAATGTAACAACAAAACCAAAAATATCTTCTCCTACTGTGTGCTATCTCTCACTGTCCTCTTCCAGTTTGCTGATTTTCTTGGTCCATTTGCTTTGTATAGAAACTCCATATTCTGAATTCTACCTTTATTTCTTGCTCTTATTCTCAACATTCACTTCTAGCTTTGTCAGCTCTTCTTTGTACCCACGTGCTCCATTTGCCCTTCAAAAGCTGAATTCCCCCTTACGCCTGCCCCAGAACCCACCTCAGCCCTTATGCACAAATACAGCTCTTTCCCCTCACCCCTTAGCACTGAGGTAACTTTCTATTTCTGTGCACATAATATCTGCTAGCGATAACAGTGGGACTGCCTACAGACATGTCGCTCACTGGGCTCGCTCACACAAAAGAAGGGGATTCTTAATAAACCAAGAACGGTAAGCGACAGGCCTGCAGTGTGCCATGTTGACTTCTGCCTACGCAGTCCTGGAGGTCAACTCATCTGTAATTTTACAGCTGCTTAGTGTATTGTATTTAAAAAAAAATAATCATTAAAAAAAAATACTAATCAAAGAGCTGACAATCTCCTTGCAAAATTTTGAAAGCCTCGTAGACAGGGGCCCACGTACAGGCTAGGAAATAAAAGGGCTTCTAAAATAAAATAAGTTGTGCAATCCAAAGCTTCATTTGCTCACAGAGCTATCATTCTGACAAGCTACGAGGCAAACAGAAGCTCAACATAGAACTACTTTAAAATGACTATTACCTTCTGTTCTTATTATCTCACCTCAGGCATTCCTCTCTGGTAGGGGTTTGCAAATGTAATGAAATAAGCTATTCATAGATTAAGAAAACACTGGAAAAGTTTAACCATCTCCAAAATGTTAAAAATAATCCTACAAAAATATTCATTCAATGTTTTGGGTCAAATCTGTGACAAGAAAAACTTGCTGGCTTTGCTTTCATCTGTTTACATTATTATCAAAACAAAGAGAATTCAATAGACCTGTAAACTCAACTGCTGACACTTCTCTTTCAAGAAGTGTAGCATTTACAATTACGTAGCAGAAGGCTGAAAACAATTTTTGAACTCTTTGGATAGGCATCGTTTTCAGGTCAAAAATCAAGAGAGTTACCTTCATCATAGTGTCATTTTCACTCTGCTCCGTCCACAAATCCTGTTCATAATAGTATAAGCCATCATTAATAACTTTAGCAAGTTCTGATGTAATTCTTGCACGGCATACGTGGTTACCAGTACGGTCTCCGCCAGGATGTTTTCTCATATATGGTGGTGTCTGTGTTACAATCAAAATCTTGTTTACATCCTGATCATCAATTTCATAATCAGAATCGCTGTCTGACCAATCAGTAAATTTATTCTTCCGACTCTGAATTTGTTCCATCTCTTCATCAAACAAAAAATCAAGTTCTTCTTGTTCTTGTTCCTCTGGAGGCAGGGGTGGCTGTTGTTGATCTGATGTCTGATCAGGTACAGGAACACTTTCCTAAGTTAGAAAAGGTGATGCATTTTATATTTGAATTGAATAGCGATTACCCAAATGGGAGACAAATAGAACTTGATAGAACAGTTTCAAGAAACAGATGTATGGGACTTAGAAACCATATAGCCACTTTCAAATGTTTATTAAGTCAATTACTGTTTTAAATAATTCTGCCATAGGCTTTTAGAACACTTCTCAATGCACATTACATTTTTTCAATAATCAACAAGTACAACTGTCCCTCAGCAGAAAAACAAACAGTATTTCCTCTTCATTTTAGTAAGCTTTGGATCAGGGTTTTAAATGCACTTAGTTATTCTAGGCCAGGCAGAGTAAGAAGTACACACACTAGATATATTGCATTATGAAGCATCACCTACATTAAGACAGGAAAAACCTTGGTTTACAGTATAATCTGAAAGCTGGCAGGTTTTGTATTTGCTTATTTAAACATAACTTAAAGGTTTTTGATTTTACCTTTAGTTTGACTGTGGATGCACGATGCCTCTTCTTCACTTCTATCCAAGGTTCAGAGTCTAAATCAGGCAAACTTGTAGACAATCCTTTAGATATTGCCTGAAAATTACTTGTTTCAGTGTTTTCCTTTGGACTCAGCGGGCTTCCCATTCTTGGAGAACTTGGTGCAGACTCTAGCACGGGACAACAGCAGTTTAGTTCCTGTTGTGGGTTTAGTTTTGTTGGGGTTTTGTGTGATTTTTTTTTTTTTTAAATTGTTTTACTACCTCTCTGGTTAAATAGAATACTGATAAGCAGAATTTATTTTTATTTTAAGAGGATAACTTTCACAGTTCACTCAACATTTTAGGAAAAGATGGATTCTAGCAACTTATTTGCATGGAAAGTTGCGAACTGTCTGAGAGAAATGATGTGTTTTTCAGAAAAAAAGAGCAGCATCATTAGGGACATGTTTTCTTCACACTGTCCTCTGTGTGGACGGGTGCCTAACTCAGTCTTCCTCCTTCCCACTTACTTCCAGCCAACATTTCAGTAAAAGATTTCCTTGCCAAGGGTTGTCAGCAAACAAAGCCATCTCCCTATTAATAATGTGAATCAGATCCCTATCCAAAACCAGGATGCACCAAAAATATGAAGAGTTGACTTTCAGCTGCTACCAAAATGAAGCAGATTTTATGACTAACTTAAGATTACTATTACTACTTCTACTACTAAAGGACTGTAGTCCATCATACTATATTCTTGAGAATGGTCACAGCCGTAACACGTAAGAGACATTTTTATCTACCTCACATTAGCCAGGTGACTTGGCAACTGCAAGGCTGACAGGCATATCAACTGAATAAACCATTACCAAATGTACAACTTCTATTATGAAATCAGTCTCTAGATGCAAAATTCCTAAGCTAGATAGATAGCCCTAAACTTAAGTCACCATAAAATAAATCCTTTACCAGTATGTGAGCCAAAAATTTGTCCTGGTATGAATTCTGGACAATTGATGAGCTGAGAAAAGTCAGTTGGTGGCAGACGGCATGGAGGAGCACCTGGAATTGGCCACTTTTCTGGATCAACCCTTTTTCTTATCCTCTGATCCACAGTTTCAACTTCTGTACTGTCCTTTAGGGCCTGTGTGACAAGCGTATTATAACTTTAAAAACTTTACACATCCAGCACCATGCAAAAAAAGGAAAAACCCACCAACTTTGCCATTTAGAGCCTCTTTATAAAATCCATCTCATTGCAAACAGAAATCTTTCTTAGCTTCATAGCACTGACTTTAAAGGGCAGTCCAAAATTAACCGAGCGATTTTCTACATATGTGCCTCTGAATTGTTTTACCTCCAAAATGAGTGCAGCATTTGTAGTCAGAGCTTGCATCCGACGGAAACTAGCAATCAATGAAAGAGGCAGAAATCCTTGTTGGTCCATCTTCCTCCTCAGAAAGAAGTCTCTTTCCAAATTTTCTGTGCTGAAATAATACTCACTGCGGAAAGAAACACACAAATATAAGCCTATCATAGGTTAAAGAAAATCCTAAAACAGCAACTTAGAGACCCCTTGTTAAAGTCTCCTGTTATAAACAGAGCACATCAACAATTGTCATCAACAATATCGTTCTTTCAACAGGTGCGTTATTATAAGCAAGACTTACAGAACAGCATGCATGCTCGACACGTTAAAAAAACAAACTTATGATCCAGTACAGTACACAGGGGTATAAACAAAAGCCTTGTTAAATTTGCATATATAAACTGCAAAAGGAAAAAACTACGCTCAAGTTTTCTTTCACCCATCCCCTCCCTTATTACTTACATGAACAGAAGGAAACAACATTCTCTTAGCCTCCATATAGATGAAGGACAACTACTGCTTACAGTCAGGGCATAAGTTATTTCCCACACAGCAGTATCAGTGCACCTTCATCCTGAACTGTATCTTTTCTTTTCCCAGTTTCCAGTACAATAGAAGGTTAAGTATCCTATCTGAGTGTTGAGGCACATATATGTACTCTGAATCATTACTTCAAGCATGCTTGTGGGAAGACGAGAAAACAAAAATAGTAATGTTGTATTTGTCATGAAACTGTACCAAAAGGCACAACAGTTCATGGAGAAAGGTAAAGTCTAAAGGAAGAGATGATGTTTAGCAGATAAAGAGAAAAGGGACACGGACCATTTCAGGAATCTGACAATACCACAGAACGAGAGACACAGGACAAAGAAATACCAGGAAGACAATGAAGCTGCTCTATGAAATGATGAGGATGCCAAGATGTTTTATACTTAGTGAATAGAACAAGTAAAGAATTCAAATCACAATCTGTCACACAAGGCAAGGGAACAAGAAAGCACTCTATGAAAAAGAATGGAAAAATAACCCAATTTAATCACAATGACTAAAATCTAGGCCTTCCACAGAGTTTACACATCATACCATGATTCTGCATATTACATCCAAGGACTACTACTCCTCATCAGGTTCAGGAATACGTAGGTAGTGAAATACTTAATGGAGGACAATTAAAATTCTATGACACAAAAATAGAGGAAGTGCAAAAAGAAAACAAGAGGGCATTAAAATGCTGAGGAGAAAAACCACACTAATGTAAATAAAGTTAATTCTAATTTCAACAATGTTTAAAATGCTAAGTGTCTCCACTGAATTTGGGATCGAGGCCAAAGTTACCAGGAAGAGAGGACTCTGATGCCATCACTGACCCAAGGAGAAGCTTGTTACTGTTTGTTTCTTTAATTTTTGGTAGCTAAAGAAATGTGAAGTAAAAGCTCTCTATATGAAACACTCAGCTCCAAGACAGAATGAATATAAAGTCTCAAAGTTGGACAAGACACACAACAAATGAAAACACTGCCATTATATCAGAGCAAACAGAGAAGAGAATAATGCTTTCGGAGAATTAAGCTCTTATTCAGAGCTAACTAAACTCATCAGTGAAGCAACCGTGCACAAAGAGAAGGTTTCTTTCAAGAATATCCTACTTAGTGTTCTGAACTGCTGCATTTCTTTCCCCCTCCCAATCTAGAAGATAAGCAAGCACAAAAGCCATATATCAACATTTTACTAATGTTACCTTTACAGTCATACAGTAAAGGTAAAATCTTGTAACGATTCACCTAGTTAAAAATTCCAAAAGCAGAAATGGACAATGACTGAACTTGACTCAAACTGCCTCACTTGATGTCCATCACTCTAGAAAAAGGAATGT
Source organism: Podargus strigoides (assembly GCA_028020825.1). NCBI lineage: Eukaryota > Metazoa > Chordata > Aves > Caprimulgiformes > Podargidae > Podargus > Podargus strigoides. The sequence goes on from CM051621.1 coordinate 70,427,086, forward strand.
GAAAGACCATTAATGATAAATGAAGACAATGCACAAGTTTGCTTCAAGTAGAGGGACAAACCTAAACAGACACACACACACCCCTCCAGCTTTGCTTTTCTTTTTCATTTTCCTCAGACTTCCTTTGCTTATTCTTGAATTGATGCAGACTTGGATGCATGTCTGAACTTTTATTCATTCCTTTACTTCCTAAAGAAAGAGGGCTTAAAACAGAGTTCTACTGCATGTTGCAGACTGAGGAGTTGCTAAGCACTGAAACTTTTCAGGCTGACATCTTCAGCCTGTAAACAAAAGTGTTAAAGATAGTTTTGTGTGTAATACAAATTCACTCTCTCTTGTACATCAAGCTGGTTCTTGGGACAAGCATAAACTGCTTGATAGCAGTGGACTTCTTACTGTAATTACAAATCAACTCAGTTGGACATGGTCTCTAAGATTTTTCCCTATTAAGCAGGTAAACTGTTTTAAAATTCATCACATCGTGAGGATGCAAACCAATCTCACTTCTCTAACATATCCTGATTTATCCTGGACTCCATAAGGAACTCTGAAACCTAACAGTTCTGTGTAGTTCCATTCCGTATATATTTCCTTCTTTGGCATAAACGCTTGAGTATTTTATAATTAAATTATGAAAAGCAGGCAAAACCATCCCCATTTAGAAGCTAATAATAGGTAATTGATGAATAAAGTCTGTTTCCCGTCATTTTTACTATGATAAAATCAGTGAATAAAGAAAACCATCCTGTTTGGGTTTTTTTTGTAGGCAGCATAAAAATAATGAAGCTATGTTTCTAAACCTGCTCAAGAATCTCCCTTTCTTTCATGGAAAGCAAACTCCATACTCAAACTGCCTCAGAGTTCGTACCAGACAAGCAACCAATGGCTCTGGATAGCCATCCATGCCAAGCCTTCTATTGACACCTGCCAACCTCTTGTTGCTCAAATAGAATACAAATATAACCGGAAGTCAGATGTGACCAATGCTGTAACTGACATTTTTCTCAGCAGAGGGGGACATCATCATGTCCTACCTTAGAAGGTCTGGATTCTACACTGCATGCCCAGAAATCTGGCCAACAGTGGAGTGTCTGTGCTCCTCCCTCACTTGTCTGAGGACAGTGCAGGCCGATTATCCTGACATGGGGGTACATGTCCACTGTCAGGTCTCATAGGGGCCTGGCAGCAAGAGTAACAAAAAAGATTGCAATAGAAGTTTTGAAGTTGATAGCCACATGCCAGATACTTTCTGCCCTTAAAGAGGCTTTTTTCTTCCTTTTTGCGTCAACTGTAACAAAAGAAGCAAGAATAAAATAAGCAAGTTGCTTTATGGAATACAAGGGCAATCAAAAACCACCACAAAGGCATCGCAGAGAAATGCCGTTGCAAGTACAGAGGATGAAATATCTGCCAGTGGTGGAAAATGTCTCTTTGAAATGAACTAGTGGTTTCCAGGCCCTTTTTGACTTGTCTCCTGGTGATAATCAGTCTTCCAGATGGTTTCTCATTGCCTAATGGTGTACACGAGAAAGTAAACATTTCAGATTATTGAAAAATCAAGTGTCATTGTAAAACTACTCTCTTTCAGTTAAATGTTTCAGGTGAAACACTCTGAAAACATAAAACTAACAAGACTTCTCTAAGTGAAATTGAGAGCAAATAAGGGAAACGTCTAGCTACATCACCCAAGAAGAGCTTTATAGGCAAACAGACCAACAGTACTCAAAAGCACAAGCTCAGAGACATTCATATCTCTATTACATGACAACATAAAAAGAGGGCTATGTACCATAAATAAAGCAGGTATACGAGTTAGAGCCAGACTACAGCACAAGATGCAGAACAGCTTCCTTAAAATTCCTCCCCATCACTCAAGTTTTTCCACCTCACTAGTGAATAAATTCAAACTGACACTGGTAACAGTTAAATCAAAAAGTTAAATTGAAATGCCTTAATCTCCATCTTTATATGGATAATAAGGATTAAACACTTGTTTGAAATATTTTGTCTTAATTAGATCTATAAAAATACACGTACGTTAATCTACTTACATTTGATGTTTTATGTATTCTTTGAGAAGTGCTTCATCCACAGAATACAACTGCACTCCTGTTCCATCACCATAGTAATACATCACACTAGCATTAAGCTCAGGTTGAAATACTTGGTCAGTTCCTTCACCATACAGTTCTTGGTAACCAACTGAATATTCAAAGTTCACTTCAAAATAAAGGAGAACATCAAAGAAAGACAATGAAAAATATTAAGTGCCGCACACAAATATTTTAAGGCATGAAGCACACTGCTGTTTTACTGTTGGTTTTCAGCATCTGATTTTAAAAAGACTCAAGCTGCTTAATTACACTGTTACAGGATACCTTTTTTGAGACAACTCTCACTTCATGTGCAAACAATCACATTACAAATGTAGCGTTAAAAATTTTTGCTAAGCATCTACTTCTTTGCGTACTTCTAGGGTTTCCTCTGCCTCGTCCTCTTCCTCTGCCTCTCCCTCTTCCTCTGCCTCTGGAGAATCCTCGAACGCTGCTACCCTCACTTCTCACGCTGCACACTTCATCATGATCATCTCTCTTTTCTCTGTCCCGACGCCAATCTTTAGGAGAAAAAAAGCATAACGCTTACGATCATAATTAAATACTGCAGTGCCAAAAAGTCCCCTGTAACACAGAGTACTCGGCTTGTGCCTAGGCAAGCCACCAACTCAGTCATGCTGGCTAGAGCAGAAGGTCAGATCTGAAGCTGCAAAGGTAAAAGAGTAAGGTTTGTCCAGCCATGCCTGAAGGAGAGTTCAGCAGAAGCTGTTAGCAATAAAGAAGAGTAAATGGGCTCAACTGGCAGTGAATCTCAAATGCTTCTGAAGCAACTGGTGCCAGCTCAGCAATCATAATACATATGATCTGCTTGGGATGGCAATCAACCATCAAGAAATTCTCCTTCCAGGCACAGTAATACAGTCTCCTCCCATGGACAACTCCCAGTACCTAGAGAGAGCTAGGAAGAGATGCTAGCTCTTGATGATCCCGCTCAGGGTAGGATTTCCACAGCAGTGGCTCTCTGGAGCCTTCCTTTTGTTCCCAAAAGCAGCCATCTAACACTCCCCTGACTCTGCTCATTTAACAGCACTAGTTTATCCTCTGCTGGTCATGCCCCAAACTGAGCTTTTAAGTTCCAGACCCCTTTTTGATAATACACGCAAATCTAAGATGACTCTGTAAGAATATACATAAGGTTCTCATATAAATATGTGGTCTGCATATAGCAAAAGAGAAGAAGAGAGAAACAGAAGAAAGGAAAGCAAGCGGGTCCAAACCAGACCCCAGGGAACCACAAAAGTTAAGGACAGGTGTAATTCTTACTTCACTTGAGAGAAAATGAAGCCCTCTCTCACACCATTTCCTTCTCTTTTCCTAACACTCTCAGAGGCTTCCATCTTCAGTCAGCCACCCTTGCTTAAAGTTTCTTTAAATTGCAATGAAGTTGTCTTCCAGATGCTGGTGTGATTTCTTTGTCAGAGGAATGCCTGAGGACACAGCCTCTACTTGATCAAATTGAGAGCTGATAAATTTAAATAAGGACTGACTGATTATATGGCTCTTTTGCGTACTGGAAAACTGCTGAATAAAGCCATACAGTAGTAAAAATCCTCCCTCTGTCCCTGTCCATCCCTCGGACATCCAGAGCAAACCCCTACATCCATGTTCCTAAAATGACTTCATAAACAAATCCCATCTCAGTAGGGTCCAGCACTTACTATAACAAGCAAACAATTAGATAATTAATGTATATTGCAATTTAAAAACTTAAATGCAAATAAATAAAACTAGGAGTGACATTCCACCTAAGACTTCTGCCACCTGACAAGCTGTATTTAGAGCACCTGAAGATCAGAAGCAGTACCAGCTGTGCTGCCTTTCTCCCTCTGTTGTACTAGTACATCTTTTTGCATGGCCATGCTGAGAAATAGGTCAGGGAACTGAGGGAACCAGTCCAACCTAAATGAAAAAACATCAGTAGAATTGCCAAAGCAGAGTTCAAAGTGCAGGTCCACAAGCAATTGCTCTGGTAGCAACAAGCAGCAGGAATAGCAGTAGAGCAGGACAGAGCAGCCACCTTACAAGACAATTTCCAAACTTTAAGTATCATAAAGCTCTGCAGCGAGTCAGGGAGAGAAAAATATATGCCACTCTGATTCAGAGCACCAGCACACTGTCCAGATAGCCTGTTTCCAAACTCAGTTACTCAGCAGAATCAACAAATGAGACATTGCAACTCTCATCAATTTGTGCAGAGGTTCAAAGAAAAATTTTAAAAACATCTGACAGTAAGCCTTTAAACAAAACTTTCCAATTTAAAATTAGTTAAACTACAGTACAATTTATTTATTTTTTTGCTGGTTACTGGCAGATCTTAACACTAGGTTTTACTTAGTATAGGCAAAGTCAAGTTTCAACATAAAATGCCAATCTAACACCTACTCACATGGCATTACGCTTTATTTGCCACAAATAGAAAGACCCAGAGACTGAAAACTACTTACTTCTTGTCTCATTCCGTCTGTTGTTATGAGGTACTAACTTGTTGGTTTCCAGCAGAAATCTTGAGCTAGCTCGAGAGCCTTGTCTTTCTTGACTGTCTGACCTTACATCATCCAAGTGAAGTGGCACCCATTTCTGCTTGTTACCTTGAAAAGTTAATATATTACTCTTAATTATAATACTCCTTGAGGTTTCAGTTCCTGAAAAGATTCTACAGAATTCTTCTTGTAGAACTAGTAAGTTAATTTCAAAGTTTAAAAACTGGAAGAAGTTTAAGATGGAAATGTTAAGATATGATGAATGACTAAACAATAATAAATGCAGTAAATAGGAATTTCTCAAACAGAAAGGTAACCCTACCTAAGCTTTAAATATAAGAAATGAAGGGAAGCTTTTTTATTTAATCAATTTTTTGGTGTAAGCTCCATTACCAAGAATTTATAGCTACATAAGTGTTAAATGTATATAGTAAATTCATTACTATCTCAACACTTGCATGTGCAACTTAAAGGTAAAAAGAACCCTACCGAGTTAACCACTAAAATGAAGACTTTGATCACAAACCATGAAAATTTTCCTGAAAATTTAGCTGTGGTACTGTATTTTTACCTCGTGATAGTCAGATTAAGTTCTTTCATGTGCATAAAAAATTATTAGCAAAGCTGTATTTTGTTGCAAGCTGGCCTAAAATATCCACCAATCATTTATTTAATGATGATATTTGCTGTTCTATACTTGATTGGCATTGTGGGCTTCATACCTTTGTAGCCAAGAAACAAGCAAATACATAAAGTGCATCATTCACACTGGTGGGGGGGGGGGGGAAAAAAAACCAAACACCACAAAAGGTTATACCTGTGGAATGCTTTGCTTTAGATTTCTACTTAGACTGAAAAAATTAAAAGCAATAAGGGATTCATTTTCAACTACGTACATAAGAAGGTTAATAAATTTAAACAACAAAGGTGTTTAGGATCTGAAGAAATATCAGCAGGGAAGCAAGAAAAAAACCACAGCTGATGGCAGCAGTATCTTGAAACTCTCTCAGCTGTTTCTCCAGCCTACTCAAGTCTAATGACCAAATGAGATACAGGTTAGCTTATTTTTAATGTAACAGATGGGATCGAAAGGAAATGAATAACCTAGTTTAGTTTTCAAGTAATCACTTAAAGGTGTAAGCTAACAGTAGAACATGAAAATTAAAATATTAGTATATACAGTGACACACACACACATATATGAAGTTAAATTAACATAGCACTATCCAGTTAGTGAAATGAAGATGTGACAGACAGTAATGGTTTGTACAGCCATGCTAAAATTTTCCAGAAACTGTCAGAGCTCCGTGGACAATCATCAGGACACGAGCTGCTTTTTCCACAGAAATCCTATTTGACTAAACAGAACACTCCAAAATCTGAGAAAGTAAGCCTGTTTTAAGCTTTCTATCAGAAAGCAATATATCCTGCTATCAACCTAGAAAATGCAAAACATAGAAAGTTTTATCAAGTCATGCAATGGGAATTAATATAACTGTATCAACGGAGACTTACTGCATTATACATAGTGCCCAGACTGACCTTTCTTCCTTTGGTTATTAGTTTGAGCTTCGTCTTCACTAATATTATCTCCTGGACCATCTGGCCTTGCCTCTGGGTTGTCCTTGATTCCATTATTGCTCTTCTGATCAGATTTCTCCTCCTTTTCTCTTCTATTTGTTGGCTTCTTACTGTGACTTATAGTCTTACACTGCAAGAGATGATGGTAATTATTTCTGACAGTACAGCGGCTGATAACAAAATGTAGAGATTTCCTTTACCTATTAAAATTTCTTCATTATTACCTGTTCTCAGCCTCTTCAGTAGGGCGAGTTTTAAAAGCTGGTGTTTTGTAAAGTCTCATTTTAAATAGTTCTATTTTATGCTAACTCGGCAAGACTATAAAAAGAATTTTTAACTAAGAAAGTTTTGGGTTGTTTTTTAACTAAGAATGTTTTGGGTTGTTTTTTAACTAAAGACATATAATTGCAGGGTACACAACAATCATGTTTCAATACCTCAAAATTGAAATATATTTGATAGAAAATCAAGAAAATATTATTCACTAGTACCTACTGTTCAGACTCATTATCTTTAAAAAGCTGTGCTTACAGAATACTGAACACTAAATCAGAAATTCCTACAACGCTGTACAATCCCAACAGCATGCCAAACGTTCATGTAAACTCTAAGGAGCCATAGGTCTCAACTCTGACAATTCTGTTCTACTAAATCAGAACATGAAATGAAGATGAGAGGATGCGGAGGTGTATTATTACAGATTTATTTTTTCCCACATTAGAATATGGCATTTACTGGGAACTGTGTTCCTTTGAGTAGTGCCAGCATCCTGCAGACCATCACTTCTTGGAAATCCCACAGAAGAACAGGTTTCAAAGAAGACAAAATTAACAGCATTTTGGCAAATAGTGGAAAGTTTCATTTTTCCCCAGTATCAATACAGCCTGGGGGTTGAAGGGACTACTGAGAGCAGCCCTGCCAAAAAGGACTTGTGGGTACTGGTGGATGAAAAGCTGGACACAAGCTGGTAGTGTGCGCTTGTAGCCCAGAAAGCCAACCGTACCCTGGGCTGCATCAAAAGAAGTGTGGCCAGCAGGTCGAGGGAGGTGATTCTGCCCCTCTACTGTGCTCTGGTGAGATCCCACCTGGAGTACTGCATTCAGCTCTGGAGTCCCTAGCACAAGAAAGACATGGACCTGTTAGAGCAGTCCAGAGGATGTCCATGAGGATGGAGCACCTCTCCTACGAAGAAAGGCTGAGAGAGTTGCAGTTGTTCAAGAGCCTGGAGAAGAACAGGCTCTGGGGAGACCTTATTGCAGCCTTTCAGTATTTAAAAGGGGTCTGTAAGAAATATGGAGAGGGACTTTTTAGCAGGGCCTGTTGCAATAAGACAAGGGGTGATGGTTTTACACTAAAAGAGGGTAGATCAGACTAGATATAAGGAAGAAATTTTTTAAGAGGAGGGTGGTGAAACACTGGAATAGGTTACCCAGAGAGGTGGTAGACACCCCCTCCCTGGAAATATTCAAGGTCAGGTTGGACTGGGCTCTGAGCAGCCTGATCGGGTTGAAGACGTCCTTGCTCATTGCAGCGGGGTTGGACTTGATGATCTGTAAAGTTCCATTCCAACCCAAATAATTTTGTGATCAGATATAATATCTACTGACAAAATTAAGCTTCGCAGACATTTCTGCCAAACAAAGCATACTTCTATGTTGTGGAGATAGCTTCGAATCTGCTAGAGCACATACAGTACTATGCAGTAATTAATTTGAACGCAAAGTCTTCCCCTAGACAAATCAATCAAGATTAAATACAAACTACATGTTATTTGGTTTAATAGACACTATATGAATTTGTGTACCAAAATTCTCAGACTTAAGCCAGCAATAGGGTAATTAATAGATGTGAAATACTATCTAGACCATCTGGTAAAGCACAAAGTCTTTCAAAAAATACTCTAAAGCAGATTATTTCAGGCAGAAAACGTCAATTGTGTATATTCTTACGAAGCACTACCTAAGTATCTCTCAGTCACTCTGATTAGTACCGTGAGACATCATTAATCATACACAAATTCGATGTAATAACCAAGTAGATGCTAAAGACCTGCAGTACTAAAGAAAACAAAAAAGACAGAGGTGCATATTTTCTTAAGTCACTAAAATCTCTATTTTCAAAAAAGGAAGAGAAAAAAACAAAAAAGATGCTAAAATAAGAATATTCTAGACTTAATCACAAATCAACATTAGCATTTACAAATATTATTAAAAGATACAATACTTCATCTTTTTAGGAAGAGAGACAAATCAAGGATTCTGTATAAATCCTACACCTCAGTGGGATGTACGCACACAAAGTATTCTGTTATGTGAGCAACCAAACAAGCATTACTTGATTGTCCTATCATCTACTCAGATTTTAAAGATTCTTCTAGCAATCTCAAATATTTTCTTTCAGAACAAGGTACTAGAGGAGGCAAATTCTCCGTAGCAGCTAACACAATGTTGCGTCAGATCTACAGACATCTGTAATTTTGACCTGTAAAACTAAAAGCCTGGTTAGACACTTGAAAACGTTCTGTTGCTGACATAAGCAACCAAGTTAGGACAATCGGCTGTGGGAGAAGAGAGGGTGTTAGAACAGTATTAAGCAGAGAAGTCAATACAGTTTTTTAAAAAAATAATACAGACGATAACAAAGGATACTTACTTCATTGTTTGCTATTTCACTTGGTGTTGGCCAGTTTGTGATATCACCAAAATCACCAGCCTGCAAAGATGACAAACAGTTTATACTCCTTCCTAGATTTAGTCCTTTTCAACACATGGAAGCTGTCAGTCATGACTCAGATGGTCAGACCACCAGTTTGGGCAGAACTGTGAGCAATTTTTAAAAACTGAGAAATACAACAGAAAACACACACACAACTTTTGAAAACAGAATACGATCAATTGTAGAAACAACTATGAATTGTAGTTACATCCCAATCAAGGTCCAAAACATCACATCTTGTAATTAGTATATCTGTCTAAAGAACGCCTTCATTAAGAATCCTCTGAGTACAGCCAAAAAAAAAAAGATAGCAAACAAGCAAAATTTTCTACCTTATATTACAAAACACACTAGGAGGGTTTATGACTTTTGAGCACACATAAAACAACTGTCAGATTAAACGTCTTGCACATAGCATCCTATGTGATTTAAAGGTATCCACTGCTTATAGCCTTTTAGCTTTTGGAATACCTTTGAGCACAGGTACTATCCAACCTAAAAAGGGGTGGCTGTAAAAAATCTTACAAACTTCATTTTTCAATAAAAGGATTCCGTGTCTCCTGTCATAATGAAAATTTTGTAACAGCACGTAAAGCGCACACGTAACATAATATGCAAAAAAGGATTTCCAAAACCAATCTAGCATCACTTCAACCCAAGTGATGCTCTTTGCAGCCCCCTCACATTTTTGTATAATCCCACTGCCTTTTCTTTATAAAGTCCCTCTTTATCCCTCATGCATACACCACTTTAGCATCCCTTCTAATTTTACATTTCCCTCCCTTTCTCACTTTTCTCCGTCTTCAAAATTAACCATTACCAAATCAGAACCTAACACTTGTGGTTCTAACTTCAAAATACCTTGCTTTTTATGTTAGTAATATCAGCTATTTAACATACTGAATACTTAGAGCCAGAAATACTCCTTTGAAATTATTTCATTTGCCTCCCATATTATCAGCTGAGCTAAATGCCAGTTTAGATTAACAGGTTAGATTAACTGGGACTTTCTAACACAAGCAGTTCAGTAACTCACAGCTAAAGGTCCTTCTAGCAAATACAAACCTTGCTACATTTCCTTGTCCTGGGTTTCACTGCTTTTATAACTTGAGTGGAGTTTTGTAGCTCTGAAAAAGAAGAAAAATATTCTCAGGTGAAGAATAAGACGGCACTTTAAAAGACTAAGGAACATTGATGTCAACAATTCATTTAACTACCATATTACACCAAAGATTTTTTGAGGCCTTGGTACCAAGTAAACAAATATTTCCATACACTATTGTACCTGACATTGAAAAACTCACATTCATAATGAGCACAAATAATCTTGAAAACCAGGTGTGTACAGGATACTGTATTACACAGTATTTAAACTTTTGCTCAGCTATAAGGTCAAGACAGTCTCAAAACACTCGTATTTCAACCTAAGAAGTAGCAAAAACGAGCCCCTGAAACACATTAAAAAGTTACCCTATTAGAAGCTATATTTATAAGACAGAATTAACTTACAAATTCTATCATCATGCACACATTAAAAAAAAAACATAGAAGCAATTACATATTCACAAATTCCTAGTAATTTCCTTTTATAAGCAATTACACAAATGCCAAACAAAATTTAGCCATATTGCTCATAAATCAAGGCAAAGCAATGAAAAAAAATACTAGAAGGAAAGGTGAAAAGAAAAATTGACTACAAAAACTACATTAAGACTAATAAATTTTAATGCCCAAATTCCCCAATGGCTATGTTCATAATAAATATAAGAATCTGCAACAAAGCTGACATGCATATATTTTCAGAACCATCCTGAGTCAAAACCTCAACTTGATAATAATGATCCCGTCTTATCTCCTCAGCAAGAGTCCATTATAATTCTACCAGTAATATCTGCCAGAAATTAACATAATGCTTGGAAATAACTCACTCTCTCATAGTTATGGCAACATTATTGAGCCTAACAATCTAGGATCAATAACCTATATTGAAAAAAGTTGATTTAAACTTACTATGTCTTTTAATACATGCGCAATTACTCTTCTGTATCTGAATCCTATTTCCTTATTCTATCCTATTTCTCCCTACCCATCTCAATCGTGTTCTATTTTTTGCATTGGGAATGCACGGGGTGGGGGTGTGTGTGGAACAATAAAATACCAGTATTAGGTAATTTTTCTTGTAGATGAGAATTGAGACAGAGGAAACCACCTGTTAACTCCTCCTCTTAAACCCAGGCTCTGTTCTCCCAGTAAGTATTTTCCCATAGAGAAGTGCTCATGACCTTTCCTTGAAACTTATTTAGTATTTTATTGCAAGGCAAGCTTGACACATTGAACATGACTGAAATCACTAGTGGATTATTATTTCATACAGGGATAACATCACCTCCTTAACCCTTATCTCTTTCACATCCAGTGACTAATTTTCCTTATCGCAGCTCCACACAGGGAACCCCACCCTCATGCCCCAGTGACTCTGAAAACCCTTCTCTGTCTGCTTCCTAGAATGTTAGAAGCACGAACTAATTTATACTCCATATTCCACTACCAATTATATTACTACTGGTACATACAACTTGCACATCACACAAGACATGTGAATTGAGTCCTGATCAGCCGGTAACCTTGGCCACACCATTTACCAGCAGGTCCTTCTCCTCTCCTACAGTTCTGCTTTTTAAAACAAAGACAGAACACACACCTCCAAACTGCCTTTCTCTTGTTATTCAGCCTCTATTAACTTTAGACTGTGAGCTTTCAGTGACAGCCTAATCCCAATTTTTACTTGTCATTCAATAGTAAACTAATTGCCCTGTACAAAACAAGACAAACAGCAGTAGAAGTGGAGTCGCAAACAAATTTGTAATTTTCTCCAACAAAACTGTCAATTATCTCTAAAGGTAAACTGGTCATAGCATTTGTCCTCCAGTAACACACATATCCCTTCAGCTGTTCAACGACCTTACTGAAGCCCTTTTTTCATGCCACAGCACTTTTTACTTAAATTGCTGCTGAAGGACTGCTCTGCCAGAACTTCTACTCTGTGTGTCACCAGGGCGTAGCAAGGGATTCAAAAATAAAAGGCTCACTGTCGCTGCACTATCTTAGTCATAGGATATTATTCCAGGCGGCAGGAGAGGCTATCTGAATTGAGTAGAATGAGATCCAACTCGTTTGAAGGAATCTCTTATCTGTATGTAGTAATACAAGACTTGGAAGATGCATTTGCAAACGAAATTAAAAGAAAATTAATATTGGGCAACACCTCGCCTAGTCGATGCTTCCTTTCTGGGGCTTATCATGTGGGAGTTGGATTTTAGTGCAAAGCATGAAAGAGAAGATAAAGAGGAAGGGGAAAAAAAATTTAAAAAAAAGCAAAAAAAGAGGGTGTGAGAGAACAGGAACAAAACATCAGATCAATTAAAGGTTTTACCCAGGTCACATCGGTTGTCAACAGGCCTAGCGCCACTGTTCAGGCAAAACTTACTGTGAAATGCATTGAGCTAAAAGCCCTATGCTTAACGTTTCCCTGGTGTTTGGTTTCAACGTCACAGAACAGTGCTGAATACCCAGAAATGGCATCTTTGGTACATTGCTCCAGCAGAACCCAACAAGCCCTTGCAAATAAACTACTTATTGTTAATTCCAACCTAATTGTATTAAAATGTTTTATTTAGTCATATGCTACAAGGTAACCTGTTTACTAAGGGCATGCTGTGTTGACAAAAGAATTCAGTTATCTTCAACTACTTCATCTGCTGGGTTTCAGCTGAATTTTGAGGGGGTAGCGAAAAAAATAGAATAAATACCAGAAGTGCTTCAGGACGTAGCTGAAATCACCCAGCAGAACAGCTCTTCAAAACTTCAGTGGAACATGTTTGTGGAACTGGTACAACATTCTCCTTTCAGTGCTCAGTTTGAAACTTCACAGTATAATCCATTTTTAAACAAGGTAAGCTACACTTAAATCTGTTTTAACAGATAAATATGACAAAACAATCCCTTAGAGTATAATTTAAATCTAGAGCATGGATTTAGATCCAAGATTCCGAGAAATAAAAAACCCCAGTACTTAAGCTAGCATCCTTGCCTACAATAGTTCTATTTTTACAGCAAAACTATGCTACACTGACCTTCTTCACACTACTTGAACCACCAAGGCAGTGAGTTATGACACCTGCATCCTTCCACCTATCTACATTCAAAACCAGTCAGTGTTTCAATACAAGAAGGAACAGGAAAAAAAATCCCCAACACACAATTGTGTAATCATGATACTATTTATTTTCTTTGTATTTCATTTCTCATCTCCATTTTTACTTCGCTACTTCATAGAAAGCTGTAACCTGTGACTCAACTTCTACAAAAGCTTTCACAGTCTAAAGGTAGCACGTGCTAGAGCACTGCAAGCCAGTACTGTGTCTTAGGCAGCAGGATGGATTTCTCTGTCATAACAGGTCTCCAATTTAGAAAAAACAAAGAAAACGCCAAGCCCTACCATAGAAACTTACATATGCTGTTACATACAACTAAGATACAGACAGCAGGTTTGTAAAGATAATGTTCTTAAGTCCTTCAGAGTTGGGGTAATTGTCAATATTGTGACTTCTGCTAATTCTTTAAAAGAATTCTTAAAAGCTGCTATTCAAACATTTAGTGAATTCATAAGAACTAATATCTGCCTTAAATCCATACACAAATAAAACAGATAATCAGATTACTTACTAATCAAAAGCTTGCTGCTCCCAGTAACACAGTACACCTTTACTAAACTGTACTTTTACAACCTGTTTGCTAACAGACTAAAGCAAATCAATTTATACAATAGCACTACAGTGAACTGGCTCTGCTACCAAAATATCAATCAGATAAAAGGTGTCTTTTGATGCCCAGACATAATCACAATGAAGAAAGAGAAACCAAGCACGATATAAAAGACTGAGGTGTGCAGTTATTCATTAACTACATCATTCGAGCACACTAGGAAGCAAACACACTTCAACCACTTAAGCAGCACAGGTATTCTGCTTCATGGAATACTTTCATAAATTTCATGAACAATTTTTGAATAATGATCTAATGAATCACTAGAGACCCACATCAGCTACAGAAATCACAGGTAGAGAACCCGTCGTTCAGATTCCCTTTTGCAAGCTTACACAAAGGGCAGCACTCTTGGTTTCATCAAAACAAGAGGTGGGAGCACTTTCCTAATAAATTTCTTTCAGCAACTCCATCCTGGACAAACTATTTATATGGAGAAAGGGTAAGCAGCCTCTTCTGTGACAGCTCAGCTCTGAGGGGAAGCTGAGGAAAAACAAGGAATACAGGACTAACACTGGGTTGTTCTGCAGCTTCCGTCTGGACACATCTTTTGTTGGCTCAATTTAAAAAAAGCTTATCTTTATGACCTGGTAAAAAATTGTCTGCAAGACTATATAGGACTTCTTCCTCACAAACATTCCACTCCTCTTACTCATAGAGCTTCAACTGAAGACCTGAAGACTTACTGCAATACGTTAGCCAGGCACTACATGGGAAGGTGATGTCTACACAGCAGAAGTACCTTTCACCATTTGGCAGCCTATGCTAAAGCTAACTCCCCGTGTTCACAAGCACCGGGATTAGACAGAAGCCTATTAATTTCACTGGCAGTTTCATACTGCTACAAATCTTTCTCCGCGAGTTAAACGCAGATTAGGATGTAAACATAGCTGTATAATTCTGAAGTTATTCTGTTTTAAAAAAAGAGAAGTTTAATAAAAGGCTTAGTCAGAAACAATGAACTGTGGTAAGAAACATACCATGAAAAATTCAAGTATGTTTACATTAGGTGCTTGGTTTACTATAACATGACTAAAACCTACTAACACATCAGAGACAAAAATATAATAGGTCATAGTAACAACACTTGGACAAAATTTTTTCTCCAAGAATTTTAAGCCTTTTATATTACTTTTTTTCCTTCTAGCATCAGGTGACATTAACAGTTTCAGTAAGAAGAGTCAGGTTTGCCTCTTACAAACTAATAGCACGCTACATCGAAAGACAAGAGATGACAGACTGGGGTCAATTTTCTCAAGTGTGTAACTATCACTGAACATACGTGCATGTCTCAGGAAACTTTCAACAAATTAAGCCAGGATCAACAAGTCAAACAGGATTCAGTCACTACTTTGATGCGAGATTCTTTTACGTTTTATTACCCTCTTTACGGATAGTTTTACATTCCATCCCGGTAGTATTTCTGCTCATCTACTTATTATTTCACATGACTAATTTCCATACTACTGCATTCATAATGGCCTAGTGAGGCTGATTTTGCTCTGCCAACATGCAATTAGTTACTTCAAAATATATCCCTCGCTGCAGATGGAAACACATGGCAATTCATTCCTTCAACAGCCAAGAAAGATCAGCTGCTTTGTCTTTTACAAGGGAAAGAGCAGTGGCTCCTTCACAGTGTTTCTGGTGGTGGCCAAACCAAAGCACACCCTCTGGTATGTATTCTTCACAGATGCCATTACCAGCAACAGCGACTTCTATATTTGCTCAATTATACACTTGCCACTGAAAAAGATGTTCCGGTGCAACTACTCAGTTTCATATTAATTTGTACAAGGGTAACCACAACTTTTATACAGAAAAGAATAACTTGAATCACCAAATTAAACATAATGTGCACAGTGTATGAACTCACCGCCTCCTTTGTCCTTCCTTCAAACAACTATTTGTGTGTTTTATCTTTAGTGGAAAAATAAACTTTACAGAAGGTGAAGCACGAGATGCTAACACAACAAAAGCAGCTTTCCCAATGCTTCTGATGTACCATGATTATTACTGCCACAACAAGGCAAGTAAGTGACAAGTTCTCTTTCATGCGTGGACAAGACCACAAGCTGCTGGCCAGCAAGCCGAGTTGTAGCAGCTACTCACAAACAGGTACTTATGAGTGCGTCAGTACACACAAACAAAACAGTCAAGATAATAAAGGTGACTATATATGTCGCCATAAGGTTTGATCTTCAGCTAAGTAGAGATTTTGTGGTCTGGAGAACTCCTCTGCTTGCATGACCTGTATACCTGAAACTATAAATTATCTATTTCCCTTTGTGAAGGAAACACACATTTAATTCAGGGATGAAAGTGACTATGAGATCACAAAAAGGTTTGTCAGGCGCCTTCGGGAGCAAAGTGCCGAGATTGAAATTCGCAAGAAACACAGGGTGAAATACACATTTTGAGGTCAGTGGTTTACATCCAGCCAAGAACAATACTCCAGGAAGCTGCTAACTTCTAGGAACTCTTTGCTAGCCTAAGCATAAAGCCCAGCAATTTCAAGTCGGGTCTTCAATGACCAACTTGGTAATGCCATCCGCCTGTTTAGTTGGTACGGAGCCCATAAAGTAGTTTTATCGTATGTGTAGTGCTTAAAGGCCAGGAAATTACACGGCGGCTACTCTCGCTCCGTCTCTTTCCCAATAAACAGTTTTAATCCTGAGAGCAAGCAAACTTTTGTTAACATTTAAAGCCTCCACAACCCAAATCTGCTGGAAAACAAAACCAAGTAACGGATCGTACAGAGGGCCTTGCTATATAATCAGGCAAAAAAGATCTGCGGTAAAGCAGATTTAGCAATATTTTTGCAGAAAAGCAAAGCCAGACAAGTAACTCAGCGGCCCCGTTTGCCAGCACCGGGGCCCAGCGCCACGCGGGGCTGGCCGGAGATCACCCCCCACCCCCAGCACCGCCAGGCCGGAGGTGGCCATTTGCCACCAACCGTGTCCCCGTCCCCTCCGAGCCCCGGTCCGGGCGAGGGCGGCGGCCGGACCCCCCCTCCCGTCGCAGCCTTCCCTCCTCTGCCCATGTATGTCAAAAGCTCGGCACGGCCGGCCCACCGCACCCGGCCCCGCTCCGCCAGCGCGCTGCCCGCACGGCCGCGGCGCGCACACACACACACACACACACACACGCACGTTTCGGTTCTAAAAACAAAATAAAAACCAAAACCGAAAACAAAACCCCAAAACCAGAAAAACACCACATGCCAGCCCCCCCCCCCCGGCCCGCCGCGCCAGCCCCTTCGGCCTGGCCCGGCCGCCGCACCTGGGTCCTGCGGGCCGAGCTGCCCCTCGGCCGCGGGCGGGGACGGGCTGTCCCGCGCGGGTCTGCGCCTCCTCCACGGGTTTTCTTTGGGCGGCGGGGCTTCCACCGCCGGCCGTCGCCGGCCGCCCTCCTCCGCGGCCTCCTCCCCGCGGGGCGAACCGGGCTCCGGTTGCTGGGGCTCCTCTGACTCCCGGGGCCGGCTGACCGCCGGCTCGCCGCCGCCGCTCTCAGCGCCCCAGCCCTGCCGCTCGGCGGGCACCACCGACACCTGCGCCGCGGACATGCCCTGCCGCCCGCCGCGAGGGGCCGCCAGCCGGGGCGGCCGCGGAGAAGCCAAGGCGGGGGAGGGGGGGGGGGTGGCCGCCCGCCTCCTCCCCTCACCGCCGCCCCGCCCCGCCGCCCGGGGCTGCGGGGACCGCCTGTCAGCTCCCCCGGCCGGGCCGCAGCGGCACCCCTTCCCCCAGCTGCCGCAGGGGGTGAGGCAAGCAGCGAGGCAGAGCGACCCTCCGCCGCCTCCGCAAGGACGAGAGGCGCTGCCGACCCAGCTGCGGCCCTGCCCGCCTGGACCGGGGTGCGCGGGAGGCGGCCGCCGTAGCGGCGAGGAGGAGGAGAGGAGGGGCAGGGCGGGGCTTGGCGGGGGAGGGCGGGGGGGGGGGGGGGGGGCACTCCTGCGCGTTACGGCCGTAGGGCGGCAGGGCGCGAGCACGGCGGCGCGAGTCCCCCCGCTCCCCCCCCTCCCGCAAGAGCCGCTGCGCGCTCGCGCTTCCCGCCTCGCACCTGCTGAGGTAAAGTGGGAGGCCCCCGCCCCCCCCCGTCTTCCGCACCCCAAGCCCTTCGGCAGCGCCTCATGGAGGGCCAGGGCTGCCTCAGGGAGGAAACCTCCCCAGGCGCTTGGTGCTTTCCTCAAGATACTGGGAAATTAATGACCTTGTGTGGTAAAGGCTTGAAATTAAAACACCCACCACAATTGTTACGCTACTGTAAGCAAACCACATCGATACTTTAATGCACGTTTCTGGAGCTGCAGATCTAAGCTGGGTAATAAGTGAGGAGCTTCTCTTCAAAAATAGAAAATAAAATACTATTGCTTCCAAGCACTTTTTGTACAAAAAGTGACACATGTAGTCTTTATTACTTTTAAATTTATACCAAGAATAATGATTAAAGCAAATCTTCAAACTCAGAAGCATTTTTCTTTGCAAACAGGAACTCCATTTTTTCACATGCAATAAATTCACAAGCCAAGGGCACACCAATTGCATATTGCAGTGACAAAGTTACTTGAAACGGAGGAGAGCATTCTTAGTGAATAATTTTGACCGAAAAAAAGCCAATTATCTGTATGTTTACATCTACATTCCTGAAAACAGGAGTATCAGTCACACTACCCGTTCAAAACCATTTTCACATCTTTTATTTGGTTTGCCATACTCAGAAGTTAAGGAGAAGTTAGAGCAATTCCAAAGCAGAGAGGCCCTGCCTAAGTCATTGGTAAAAAGGGACTTGAGGAATACCGCAACACTGCGGTGCAGGAATCTGAACAGACCAGGAAAAACGCAGGAAACAGATTAATTATGAGGAAGGGGAAAAAAAAAAACCCCAAACATGAAGGTGACCAGTAACGTGGCAGCTTGAGAAATTTTTGTACGTACTCGTTTTGCTAACTTTGTGGTAGTAGAAGGCTTAGTGTATACTCCAGCAGATGGATTGGGCCTGACGAGTACGTAAAAAGCTTTTACACTTGCTAAGACTCATCCTTACTCCTTTGTCCACTTTCTGTCATCCCTCTTCTTACTCTCTAGCAGGGCAATTCAGACTTCCTCAGCAAAGCTCACCATAGTTTTTCCTGTAAGAGCACAGTATTTAAAATACTCATATTTGAAAAAGAGGCTCACTTTTACTGTGAAACCAAGGTAACAGCCATCTTTATGAGCTACTTTACATTTTAAAGCTTATATTTTATCTCATGTATAAACATCCAAGCGTACCAGGCAACACTGCAAATTACAGGGTTGCGAGATGTAGTAGCATTTTACTCATGTAATAGTTCTTCATGAGGAATTACATGCCTACAGACTACAGGAACCTCCTTTCAATACTGTGTAACTTATCATTACAGCCAAGCTGACAGAGAACCTGGCAGTTTAAGATAAAGAAACTTCACTGCCCAACCAACCGTAATTAAGATCAACAGTTTTAAAAAAGCTACACAAAACAGAGACAATTGACATAAATTAAAAAAATATTAACTGCCTCAAAATATTAGCAGCTACCAAGTAAAACCAGCATTCCAGGGATCCAAGGATTTTCAGTTTCTAATCTACTGTTTAAAGAGTATCTATAGATGTGCATATGACATTCCGGTAAGCAAAAGCAGCAAGACTCCATTTCTTCATACTACAGTACCTTTTTGCAGACTTTCTAAAATAATACAACACATGTGATCCATCCTTGCTAAAAGAAAATTGCTGAGCAGTCACTTTCGAGGGGAGGGTTTTTCAGACTTCGGCAAAAAAATTGCATTTGTCCGTGATTAGATGTGTTATCTTCTAGATGGCAATTGGCACTGATGTGCCAAGAGAGCAAAACGTAAGCAAAACTCTAAAAAAATTTTCCCTGGTTTACTCATGGCTACCATACCAGACCTAACCTCTCACTCTGCCCTGAACCTTCCCTTTCAAATGTCGACAAAACGCACTACCCGCTCCCTTTGTCCTCCTCTTGTTCTGTCAGTCTCAGGATGCAGAAGTGTTACCACTGCCTTTACATTTCCAGCCAGCGTAACCAAACAACAAAATAAAATTGATTGAATCTTGGTCACTGGGGACAACTGGCAGGCTTCAGAGTGACTGCTCTACTTCCACAGAATAAGCCACAAAAATTTTCCAAGCCTTTTTTTTTTGTTTGGGCATATAAACACCATCAGGACTCAAAGATGCACCTGCCAGCAACCTGTATGGTTATCTGTTCAAAGCAGCCTTTCAGCTAGCGTGCGATATTCCCATTCCTACAACAGACTGCTGCAGACAATGAAATAGCACTCCAAAACCCTACTGTCACCTTTAAACCTTCAAGAGCAACCACCGACATCAAGGGTGATTATTTCAATTACAGCCAGATAGTCCTACAATATGCTCCGAGTTTATTATGGGACAATGTACTCTCACTTGAAACACAGCAGCAGGCAGGAAGAAGTCGTACAGATTTGGGGCCCTTTTAAAAAGTAGAAGGGATGTTAACGAAGTCTGGGAAATTCTACCACAATGGAGCCACTGAGAAGTCTAAAATTGGAATCATGACGGTATCTTAGTTGGATGATACAAGCTTATTTGCTTTACTATGCACCGCATGTGGAAAAACATGAAAGCAGTATCACTGTTTGTTATGTGAAGCTTTTATCTCCTACTGTAGATAAACTACTCTTCTTGTGCTCCAGTACTAGTAGGAATAAAAAGGATTACAGGATGACAGCAAGATGCATTTTGAATTCCTGTTAACAAGAAAAAAAAAAAACCCTCACACTTAACTAGGGTGTTTTTTTTACGATTTTTATTGAAAAACATTAAAAACAAAAAATGATCAAGGCCAGTTTTACAATAAAATTAAGACATACAGAATGGCTTTCCCGCTGTTTGGATTTAATGCAGGAGCCTTATTCCAATCTTTTTCTCATGCAATTGCTGGATTAAAATCACATTCTCATTTAACATCAAACAGATTACTAATAATGCTTTCTTAGGATTTAACCTTAAAATCTGGTTTAAAAAGTCAGTTTTCCAAAGATTAAAAATATTTACACAGCAAGATTCCTCCCCTTCACAGACCAGCTAATACCTTCCTGTGACTGATAACCAGCAGAAACAGACCACATAGCTCATTTGTCCTTTTTGTTATTCTAACCTGAGAAATTTCTTCAGTGTTTCTTACTGAGTTTTCGTATTTGGCAACGCTGCTTTAATTACATAGCAAAGCATGATTTCTCATTCTTGTCAGAGACCAGTCTTTCACTACTTATCCCAAAAGACATTCTCACAAACGGGAGTTACGTTAGCATAAATCTGCTTCGGTGAATAGTATGCCCTTTTGGCAAGTTAAACCCTGTTAGTAATATCATCAGAACACTAACCTCAGGATGTCAAGTTCCCATCAGTTGTGTAATTCCTAGTATTGTGCGCTTTGAAAATATTTACTTTGGCAAGTTATACTTTGTAGCATAGAGAAGTTAATTTTTTTTGTGCTTACTCCCCACCTTACAAAATCTGTCTTTTCTCTCTTCCATTTATGCAAGCTCTTTCCCTTGCCACCAGTTATCTCCCTTTCTCATAACTGCAACATAAACAGGACAGAAAGCACACAAATACATTTAAAATGTGAGATCTAAAAGAACTGGTGACCAGCAGACAATGGGTCTTGTAAAACACTCTTAGTCGGTGAACAAGCTCATAAGATGTAAACCCCATCAATCTTTTAGCAGAGCATTCAAGCCTTCAATTTTAAATTTGTAAGCTTACTAATATTTGATTTCAAGCCTTCCAACATTCAGTGTTTTACTAGATTTAAATGTGCTAGTCACCTTAACACTTGCTCCCAATATATATAAAACCAACATCATCTAAAGAAATGATGAAAAACCACTTAAAACAACCAATCTAACTTCCAACAGGATATAACTTCTTTTGCATTTTCGGTAAATGTGTATGTTCAATAATTTAGGTTATTACAAATTGTTGCACTTGGGTTTTGCCTGAACTTCTCCAATTTTCAAGCGAACCATGATTTCTTCCCAGTTACTAGTCCTGTCTGCCAGACAAAAATTCAAGAGAACGTTTTGATATAAAAACTGAGCTTTGTTTGCTTTTTAGGCTGCCTATTAAAAACGCTAACCACAGAGATCAATAAAGTGCCTGATTTGAAAGGTGCAGAAGTCACATATCCTGAGAAATGTCTGGATTTTTCTGTTACTGTGTAACTCCAGTCATTACTATACTAAAATTAATATTGAAGTGGATCAGTTTTCAACTTCTCTGCAGACTAGCTGTAAAAGAATGTTACCACTAAGAAAGATGTGGGCAGATACCATATACAGCTGATGCATGACAATCTTTTATTCTAATGTAATCTTATGGCGTTTTTAATCCCAAAAGAGCTAACAACAGACTTTGGATTTTCTTAAATGGGTTCATAATTTTTTTTTTCTTGTTCTTTTTTTTTAATTTTCCATCCAATTAAAAAAAAGTGTTGAAAAATAAGGAGCTAACCTGTTTTGATAACCCTTAGTCTCACATACATTTTTAATATTATTAAAATTATCTCACATACATATTTTAATATTATACTTTATTTTGCATATCAGCACTGAGTGCACTTTAAAAAGGATCCTTGTTGAAGTATTTCCAACAGGTCTTTATAGCACCATATAATCTGCTGTAGATTTAACTTCTTAGAATCACACTCTTTGTGCCACTGCTTCTAAAAATAACAATTAATTTTTTATTTCCTCTAGCATTCTAAAAAAAAAATCTAGAAGAAAACATTTATGTTATCCAACAGAACGCATATAAACAATTACTTACTAGACACTCAATTTTCACTTCTTCCAATTTCGTAAAAGTGATCAATGAATTGCTACATGATTCTTCTGCAACAGCAGGATTTAACTCAGAAAAATCTCATGGATGCATTGAATGAAAATGTCTCTCACTCCCCATTGAATTTTGGAAGTCTCTTTTTTGCAAGATTTGATGCTGCCCCTTCTATTATAGCTCATTTTCAAGTCATAATAAAGAAAATTGGTGACAAACACAAGAGACCGAGTGCTGGCAAAGCCATGGAACAATGCAAGAGGAATAGCAAGGGGACCGGGAAGCAAAAAGAAACCAGAACAAACCAGAAATACAGTCAATACAAGAGAGCATCTTAACCCAACAGCAAATTTTACATTATTTCAATACTTGGATTGGTCTGTTCTCAACTGATACACAATTCAGAACTTATTCAGAATTAAAGGAACACACAATGTGATTAAACATCAAGTACATGAACCATTCATGCACTAACAAATGCTGCCATTGTTTTTTTCACGGGTAAAGCTGAAGCGTGTCAGAATGGCATCCGGTTGAAATGAAAGTAACACTGGTATTTGACCATTTTTGATAATTGTTACCTACAACAGTCACCGTCAGTGACCATCTACTCCACATTGCAAGAGGCTTGTTTTCCAAATACGAGTTCCAGTAAGCTGAAGTACAAGTGAGATCGGTTTGAATATGTTATGAAGATCTTCAAACTGTGTACTTCTGAAGAAAGCGGTCAAACGCATCATAAATCGCTTGTCTGAAACAAGGGAAATAAGAAGATAATTTGTATAATTTGGGAAAGGGCAGATAAGTGGCGTATTTCCATATATTTACAAATATATTTACAAAGCTATCACCACAATTTCAAAACAGCATTCAATAAAAGTGTGATGTTAGGTAGTCTTTCCTCCTTCATTTATTTCTGGGATCTCTCACTTCATTTCAGTAATATATTTATGTTTCAGGAATGAGTGGCATGGTTTACCAACTTAAATATGAGTGAAAATGTTAATAGATAAGGAGTTTTCTATTCAAACATGTCAGGAAACAGGTCAGAGACGCATGCATATTTTACAATTTTTGAGCAACTGCCATAAAATAAGGCTGAAGTTTTAAATAGCAAAAAGCTAATGGTTAGCATACCTTGACCTGGTATATATCTACTCCTTTTCATTGCTGCTTACCCTTAGTAAATGGTACGTACAGCCTTACTAATTCCTTCTATTTTAAAATTAACAGCACAAGTACTTAACTTTTTAAGACTAAGGAACTGCATTTATATAACTGTCTTGAGAAAGTCAACACCTACTATTACTAAGGCAAGAGTTACTGCAAGTACTACTCCTTTGCAATCAAGCTTTTATTTTAATTCTCATCTTCAGTTGCGTGGGGTTTTTTTAATTCTCAGAAGACAACATTTGCAAAAAGACAACAGCTGTGCAATACAACGTAAGCGGTCACTGCTTACAAATATTTTCTAGTGTACAGTGAACTAACTAACCAAAAGCTTTTATAGGAAAACAAGAGTGAGAAGGATTATTCTCTTGCCATTGGCTTACTGAACCATCTGAGCTATGTTGCACCTCATCTTTGTCCATAAGATGGAAACGCTGACATTCTCTTTAAATTATTTGAGGTCTGGTAACTTGTTCTTCAGAGCAGTATTTGGTATTTGTAGCTTTAGCGTAATTATAGACTGGCTTTCAAAGGAGAAATTGTATGTCTCAAATTTATGGTATTAAGCTCTCAACTATTTTTAAACTGTCCTTTTTACCTTACCTAAAGAGTCCTTGTTTGAAGAGGTAGGCACTGACATGACCTCCGTCCAGGTACCTAATTTCACACCCGGGCCAGATTTCTTGAAGACTGCGTACTCCAGTTCGAGGAATATATGCATCCTCCTTAGCTTGTACAACTATGATTAAACTTGGGTCAACTGGAACTAAAGAAAAACAAGTCAAAATGGAATTCATCTAAGGTAAGAAATAGAATCACATCAGCTGAGATTTCAGTTGTAAAGATGTTCTCTATTTCTAAAAAAAATAAAATTATTCCAAGCTTTAATAAAAGTGTATTTTCTAAAGTCTCCAGCAGAATTTATCTGGTTTTTGACGTTAGTGAGGTCATGAGTAGAAAAACTAACTAATCAGTCCCCTTCCCCTCCCTTAGAACTGAAAACTTCACTAGTCTTTGAGGAATGATAGGAGAATTCTCTCCTCTTATCAACAAAACTCTGTAGCATTCAGGTCAGTTCTCCAAGATCTCTTTCTTTCAGCAAAAAAAAAGTAGGAGACATCTGAAATTCAACAGAGTAGGAGCCTCATTTTTTTTTTTTTTTTCCCCTCAAGAAGAAGAAAAAAGACAACTTCTCATATGACAGGTGCAGTTCACTTTCTGTTGTTTCCTACCTATTATAGCTACAACATGAAAAGCTCAACATTTTGTTACATATATTTACTACTCATAGCCAGAAACACACCGATCTGATTACTGCTGAACAGGAATAAAACCAAAATGACTTGGAGCACAGAACAGTTCTCTCTTCACAAAGAAGATATGGGATACGGTAAACAGTGACAAGCCAACATGTTTTAAAATGCGGTATCACAAATAATTTAGACCCTCTCTTTTCATATATACTACATTATATGTAGAGGATATGTAACACTGAGATAGATTCCAGTCTTCAGTTCAACTTTCCATGAAATCTGAGTGTTTTGGCAACTTTCTGAAGCTCCTCCCTAGACACACTCCAAGACACACCCTGGCAACGGATGCTATGTCTCCCAGAGCACAAAGAGACCTGGGAGACAACTGACACAAAGGACTACATCACTTGGACAAGTGCATTAGGATCACAGATCCTCTTAAGTTTCAAGCAAGGTCAATGCTTTAGCTAAGTGATACCTGGATAAGTGTCTAGATAAACAATGTCTGTACTTAGAATAAAGTTTACAGGGTTTTTTTCTGTCTACTGAAATTACTTTTCAAGCTTTAAGGAAAGCACTTTACTGGTATCTGTCACAAAACATCCCTGGCTAGAAGTGATCTGTGACATTGTCAAAGTCAAGAAATCTATGCTAGCGCTGCAATCTTGGGATTTTATTTATTTATTTTTTTTTTTTTAACATCTAACAGTGGAGTACTGAATGTCAGAACTCAAAAATGAGGTGGCACAGAAATGCAGCATTAAGAATGTTTGGACACTGAAAGACAAGTCTGTCAGAAACGTGTCTGAAGTCAAACTATGTTCTAGGACATGTTGAGAGTCCCCAGTGGGTACATGCACAGTTGAACAATTTTGTCTGAATGGACTGCCACAAAACCTATTCCAGCAAAACCCTTTCTATCAGCTCTAGGAAGAAATCTCGTATGTGCATTGGCTGCCAAGTGGGCCCTTGAGAGGGATTTGTCCTAGACACCAAGAAACCCAGGTTCATCAGATTTAAGGGTCATTGGGCTGCAGCACTCTCTAAGCTATGCTCATCTTGGGAAACATTCTATTCACCAGACTGCATCCTCCCAGAAGGGCCTCTGTGCATTTTTACTGGGCACACTTGTCTAAAAACGTCACTCAAGCTTGGTTTTCAGCTATGTAGGCTACTTTCTATTTGAACTCAGTATCAGGTTTCTGCTTTATGAGATTTACTTGAAGATGTTTTAAAAACCTTATTAGCAGATTAATTAGATCTAGATATTGCTCACATCACATAGATGTTTTATTCTTTTAAATAATACAAATTTGTACTTACTCATATCTGAAAGTAGCCACAGAAAGGCAGAGAAAACATGAGCAAAGATACTGAAAGGCAAATTTTCAATTCATTTCATCATTCGTTGGCCATTAAGTAGAAACCAAAAAACAATTAGTAAATGGAATGGTAAACAGATGCTACTGAGTAACACGGTATTGTCATATTTCAGCTAAGGTGCCAGCTTCACACAATGAAGAATGAAGAAAATATCTTTCCTTCTCTCGTATTTTATTGAGTTTTCCAAACGGCACATTGAAACAATTAAATACATACCTGAGAAGTTAGCTACGTGGGTACATTCATCCATCACTCCTTTCATGAACCTTAAGGATTCTCTCTGTAAAGTGTCACTCTTTCTTCTTTTACTTATCTTGTGTCCTTGTGGGCTGGTGAAGTTTTTATTGCTGTTGCTACTGGTTGAAAATGTTTGATTTATGCACTGCATTTTAGAAGCATCTTGTATTAAGAGTCTTTCTGATGAGGCACTTAGAGTACTTTTATTTGTGGTAAAGCTGTGAACAGCTTCTTTCGATACAGTCTTGTTTGAGGAATCAAGGTCGAACATTCTAGAAGTCACATCCACATCTTCCAAACTGTCCACACCATCAGGGAAGTTTTTAACAAAGTCTTGTCCCATCTTGAAAGAGTCCGTCTGAACAAAGACAACAGGTCATTTATTAAGGGTTTCTCCTTTAAACCACTTGGTTCATCTTATTTTCAATATCAACTCAATAATAAAAAAAGAAAGATGCAAACAGCACTGCTCACAGTACTTGTTATTTTCAGCCTGCATGTCACTCAATTAAATCCTGATCATCATAACCTCTTGATAATTTCAGTCGACACTTCTGTCAGCTTAAAAAATGCAGGAACTACTTATATATGATAGTTTATGATACAATTGTTGGTTTTTAATTCTATATTAAACTCTGAATTTATAATTGCAGTCATTTACGCTTAAATTTCCAGGCAATAAACATATGTGACCAAGTCTAATGTTAGGTTTAGAACTGAAAAATCTGTCTCTAGATACTAGGAAGACACCAGCTGAACATCTTGAAATGTTTCTTCTTTTCATTCTTGTCTACTCCATCAGTGTTCCTGCAGTGTATTTTAGAAATGGCAAGCGTGTAAGTAACTACTTGCACCTCAGCCTCTCTTCTGCTGTCATAAGATACTTGAAAAAGAACTATCACTAAGGAAAGAATCTTTGGAAAAAAAAGTTATTTATGAGGATTGGCTAGAAGACAGTGTTGCAACATATAAGCAGTTCTCAAAAAGATATCGCTCCAATCTAGAAGAGAGCTGAGGCAATGAAACTCCCTTTGGGAACAGTCTTTATACCCTAGTCAGAAAAAGTCAAGAAGGCAGCAAAAAATATGCAGACAATAAATTATATTTTGTAAGGGACAAGAAGCTAATTACAAAAGCTCTACCTCATGTTTATCCCAACTGCCTGTGCAATAAAGGTCTCAAGCTGAGGGGCAGTTAGCACCACACATAAAAACAGAAACGGAGAGACCCAGCACTCTAAACAAACTAGAAAAGTAATTTAATGTTGCTACATAGTAAAAATATTTTACAGCATTGAATATTGGGAACCAACTGTTTCCAAGGGCAATAAATCATGGGGTTTTATTTATATGTGAGGCTATTGGCTTTCCAGACAGTTTTAAGCCAGTTACTGGGAAATATTAGCTACAGTTTCAGTGTTTGGAACAAATTCATTTTATGTTGCAGATAACACGAAGTGTGGTCATATAAAAAGTTTGCAGCAAGGGCCATACTTAACACACATTATACAAGCAAAATGTTAGCTTCTGTTTTCCAAAAGGTTTTCCTTGAAAGATTAGATTTATCAAAAGCATAAGGAAACAACAGGCAAACGTGTTTTAGCTAATAATTGGCTGCTTTTACTGGAAGTAAAAAGAAGTTACATTATTTGTTAGACTTGCACGTGTAAATATTAGCAAACAGGGAAAACAAACTATACTTACTCCACAGTATTCAAGCATTTGAATGATTTCTTCTTCATAAACAGTTTGCGTAAAATACTGCTTCTCAAGCTCTCTCCAGTTTACTGCCTTGCTCAACACACCCTGAGATTAGAAACACAAGTGTCCAGTACACAAGTAAAGCCCAGAGATCATTCTAAACCAGTGATTTAAAGAGAAAACTGATGTGTTCCTCTCTGTGACTTGATTTTTCCAGGGGAATTCTGCCCAAGTTTCCAGATAATCCTTATAATATCTTATGCTCCGATTACAATAATTCTAACATAGGACATGGAAACCCGTCTCCCTTTCATAAAAAAAAAAAAAAGAAGGTGGCAGAAAACAGTCCCACTTAGGGTTTACACACAGTAGTAGCAGCATTATCACCCAACTATTTAAACCAGGCTTTGAGCAGAACAAAACATGTTTTCACAGCTTGCTTCTTCACCCTCCCACATTCAGATCAGGCCTCTAATCATTGCCCCACAAACCAGCCCCTAAGTTGGTACACGACCCACTGAAGCAGCTCAAAGCTACCTTCCTTATCATGTGTACTATGTCCGGAGCAGGAAGGATGGGTTTTGCCACTAGTCACTAATAGGTGCTAAAGGGTGATGAAATGCCCTAACTGAAGAGGCGAACATGGCCAACCCAAACCTTGTAACTTACAAATCTGATACATTCTAGTATATTAACAAAAATAAATGTTAATTACTGTAGTAAAGACCGCAGAGGCTGTTGACCAGGAAAGACACGGAATCAATGGCAATGGTTTAGGCCAGTTTGTCACTGCCAGTGAAGCCATCTACAACCAAAGAGACTTATTACATATTTTAACACTGCAATCACAATATAGGAAAAAGATCTCTCTTGCCTTCAACTTATTTGTCTATACAGTATCAAACAAATATGCAGTGCCAAAGCAGTTAAGGACTATTTCAAAGACGCAATCTGTTCTTCAGTTATTTCCCTAGCAATAAACATCACCCTGCATAAGACGAACTTCAAGGCTGAATGGGTTTCTGTCACAACTAGAAGAATTCCCAATGGGGTATTTATTCTGACCTTTTAGTTGTTTGAAACCATTAAAAACATCTATAAAGCCTTTTCATCAAGCTCTTGCAAGCTTATTTCAAGGCAAAATGAAGGCAATCTATGGAAGGACTATTTAAAGTCCTACATTTTTTTAAATTTGCACACTGGAAACAAATTGTGGGTAAGTAGTAATTCATCATGTTAAGTGGACTCTTTTTCTGTTCTTTAGAGTTTAAATTATTACTTTTATATGAGCTCTCAGCATACATTTCTGTGAATATTCTCTTTATCTCAGAAAAAGAAGCTCAACATACAAAGAAGTTTCCTATAGGGTATGTTCTTGCCAAGTTTTATTTTATTGCTCTAAACTGAGCAACGGTAAAAAGTCCCTAATACAAAATGCCCCATGTCTGTGACAGAGGTTATAATGAATGGATTTATACAACTATAATTCTATTCTAATTCTTTTTTATTAATAAAAAGTTGCAAGAACACCACATATCTACATTCCGATAGCCAGAAAGTCTGACTTCTTTCTTTTTAGTTCCAGCTTGCCCCATTAGTAGAACTGAATTAATGCTACATACCCTACTGTTGTAAAACACATTCCAAATATAAGCAATATAAAATATGATTTATTTCCCTGGTTTTAAATTGTACCAAAAGTCCTACAAGTCAGTTATGACAAGGCAAAAATGTATATTCCTGGACTAAGAAAAAAATGTCAAAGGAGTTTCCAAACTCTCATATCTTGTCTCCTTCTATATCCACACTGTATATGACCATTGGTATAGGATACAGTACTCAGCTACTCCCATAGCATTTGCACAGCATTTGAAGTGTCCTGCACGCTTAGTTGTGCATATACCAGTTTGAGAATTCCAATCCAACTTACAAATAAGACAGGGGAGACAAGTTTAAGACAAAAAAATGTTGTTTCAGCAGGGTGATGTTTATATAAATCAAAGGTGCTTTGTACATTTACAACATGTAGAGTTATGAAATTGTGCTTTGGGAGAAAGTTATTTTCCTTTCAGTAGACACTACCATTACAACGTTATTTACTTAGCTCCTAACAACAAACTAACAAGGATCAGCAAAACAGAGGTATGTTGTTCTAATAAGCTTTGTACCTATGTCTCACAGACCAATGTTTATCTGTAATAAGCTGTAATATTTTACCTTTGTACTTAGTCTTTCAAACTTCTTACTAATACACTGCTGGTTTAGTTCAAGTATGCCGAGTCATACACAAAATGTAATCCGCTTCACTACAGAAATCTTCCCTAATCAATACCAACAATTGGGGAAAGAAAAGATGAGTTGAGAACAGAACTGACACCAAGAGTCACCTCAGTTACAACATGCCTACAAAGACGAGGCAGTTTACACAATGCATTCAAACACAAAAGTTTAAGCAAGAACGGAGGAAAAGAAGGAGAACTAGCAATTGATCAGTACAGACCTTCTTTCAAGAAACATTTACCTCCCTTTTTTCCTCGTGAAAAACAACAGAATTATTCAAGAAGCTTATATTCATATTAAGCCAGTCAGGAGAAGGCTGACAAAGGGCTCTATGATTTTTTAGTATTCATTGAGGATTACGCTAATTCAGTACCACAGAACACAAGAATTGCCAACAACTTGTTTGTCATCACTGTAAATGTTTGAAGTACTTCTGAAAAGAACACTATAAAACAAACTATTGTTTTATTTATTTTATTTTATTTAACATTATATGTTAAATGATCAAATGAGAAGTTATAACAAAAATGACTGAGCAGGAAATATAAAAGCTTACATGTCCTCCCATGGATATTCCAGTCATCCCTAGTGGTCCATAGCCTTCTCTCTCTAGCCAGTGCAAAAGAGCTGCCGATTCTAGAACAAGAGCTCCTCCCATGACAAACAGGTCCGAGACATTTTTTAAACATGACCGTCTTTTCTCCCCAGAAAAGGAAAAAACAAAATTTATTTTCTAAGATTAGATTTTGACATCTCTCGTCATTCTATACATACTTTTACACAAAGCCTGATAACACTCCCAGAGAATTTTGGAGCTCAACTCCTGTCAATTCAACAGGAAAAAAGGCAAGTCCAGATTCTCTGGCACTTGTACTTTTTCATCAAAATGAGGACTAGAAATAGACACCTGCTAGGCTTCTAATGTAGTATCTCTGACACCCTGGTCATATAGAAACAGGTATTACCAATACTAGAATCTCATTAGTAGTAATCTTCTGACCTGTAAAGTTATAACAGATCTTTTAGAAACAGAATCAAAGTCATACAGCCCTAGACATAAACTATCTCATCTGCAGAAACAAGCTTTTTTTTTTTTTTTTTCTTATTTACCTGTTTTATATCACTGAAAAATTGCACACAACATTTGAAGAGCAATCAGTATGTCAGCTTTGGAAGCACTCATCAGTGTCACTGTAAGACTGAAACTGTAAAGTGGAAGTTTGTCACGGTACTGAGAAATTCATGTCGTGTACTGCAAAGCATTAAAACAGAAGGAAAAAAAAAGTAGAAAGCTATTCAGCTGAACCATCAGAGGGACTCTAAAAAGTGGAAAAAAAAAAAAATGTATTTTACAGAGCACTTAATACACCTCTAATATGGGGAGGGGGACTGTGTATTTTCAGTATCACAGTCAGGTTACAAAAAGCTACTGGCCTCTTCTGCCAGCATACAATCGCATTTGAGAGACTCTGAAGCACAAGGACAAAGCTTGCAGGGCAAGTCACAGACCAGTATTTATAGGCTAATGTAATTCTTTCCTACAGCTTTGTTATGAGATTCCTCAGCCCTCTCCAGCTGCTATATTTATTAAACACTGTTACTAGCATATTAACTAAAACTACTGCTGCTGCTTTGTAAAATCATATCAAAGAGTGACAATTGCTGCTTGGGGTATTAGACTGATCACTCCCCTTTCAAAGACTCCTCTACATCATGCATATACTAAGCTGTCAAGCTAGACAACTGACAATGGAGTTAGAAATATCCTCACCAAAACATTTAATTTATTCTTTTGCATCAGATGCTCAATAACTAGAAAAAAAAACCACCAGTGGGCACACACTCCCTCCTGTCACTTTTCTATAATCTTACACTTTTAAATGCAATAATAAACGTATACATTTAGGCTGTAGTGCAAGACAGAGCTTCTGGTTTAGACCTCATAAAATGGACAGGTTTAATAATTTCAGCTTTAAAATTAAATCACCTTCCATCTGTCTTCTACTCATGTTAAACATCCAAGTTAGGATTAAAAAGGATTAAAACATCAACTTGTATTTGTACTTTAAGAAACACTGGTAGACTAAAACCAGAGCTTTGCCTCAGACACATATCCTGTTGAATTCTATTTATACTCCAGTGGTTTGGAAAACGTGAAAAGAAAAAAACAGGACTGCGTAATTAGGCTTCGAAATTCACATTTAGGAAACTGAGGGAGCCAAGTCCTGTAAAATACCGCATAGTTCCCACTGGCTAACACACAAGCAACACCAAATTTTTTTTACGTGACTGACTGCGGTCCCCTTCAAATATCTTGGAAAAGCAAAATCTTAGCAATTATAACAGGAAAGTACACTATCTGAACAAAGATTACTCACAGTTGACTGAAATACAATTGCAGCATTTGCACATGCACGGTTGTGAAGCAGGAAAATAAACTGATGCTTGCATTCGCGCTCATCTCTCTCTATACTGCAAGTTCATCTTGAGCAAAGTTTCCTGATCACTGCAATCGCTTAGCACAAAAAATGACAAAGCAGCCTAGCAAAGGGCAGGCAATTTCACATTAGCAGGCTACAAGTGCTTGAGATTTTATTTCTTAATGAGCTATTAAAGTTGATACTACTTTGAGCTTCTTAAGGGGAAAAAAAAAAAATGTAACGGTAATACTTACAACTGATCCTTAGGTTTTCTACAGCCATGTAGAAGACTAAAGTTAAAGAAAGTAAACAATTTCTATATAAAAACTGGCAATTAAAATAAAAAAGAAAGTAAAATAAAATCATATACATAAACAACAGGTTGATTGATTAAAATGGGGAACTAAAATTTCCAATGTTTAACTGGAACTATATCAAGTTAAATGTAGCTCGATGATGTAGTTCAGTATGTAAGATTTTACTTCTGTCAGGTATATGGGTAGGAAAAAGCGTAACCAGAGGTCCTACTTAATAAAACTGGGTAACAGAGTTAATATAAATTACTGATGAGTTGATGACAGGACAGAATTTAAATTTTTTACTTTATTTATTTTTTTCCTAAAAACAATTCTTAAATGGTAGCAGTAAGTTTCTCAAAAGTACCTGAAGTACCAAAGGGCTGCATCTGAGTAGGGAAGGCAGAAGAGGATGCTTTCTCTTCTGTCATGAATGCATTCCGAAGTCACACAGTATGATGCAGAATTAATGTACAGTTTTCAGTCTGTCACGGCTAAAGGAATCGTATCAGTACTTGGATCAGTACACAGATTCATATCAGAACTTCAGTGACTACAGTAAGAAGCTGTAGAAGACATTTTTAAAAAAAATATCAGGAAAGCAGTACCTAGTGTAAAAGTAACATATTATATTAACTGTGCTCCGCACCGTGTTTCATGCAACAGTCATACTTTGCTCTTTGCTTCTATCCATTGACAAGTCCACTGGAAATGAATCCATAAAGTAGATATTATACCAGTGTGATAAATCTTTCACCTTCTGAAGCGGATGTTGCGAGTAAGTATCTTGCTTTCCACAAAAGGATATAGTAAGGATTTTCCAGCAATAGGGAAGCCATACAGGCTTCTTTAATCATTGGGCGTGCCATTAATGTGCGTCTCCTCCAGAAATGCTAAAGATAATGTGTACAAATATATATTAAGATAAAATCTGGTTGATTCCTCCATAACAATACATTTTACATTTTTACATACTCACATGATCTCCAGTGCCCGCTAAATGAATGCACACAGGTCTGTGCTTGCTGTTCCATCTTCTGGGTATGATGAACTGAAATCTATGAGAAACAAACAATTTTAACAAAGTAAGTAAATCCACATACAAGCTGTGCCAGAGAAATTAATATATTTTTTTAAACAAAAAAGACGGAATATTTTCTGAACCCACGCAGGCAAATTGCCAGCAATTCAGCAATATCATTTTTCATAAACATATCCAGCAAAGAAAGGAATCCAAAAGTAGGACAGAATAAATGCCAAACAAAGAGCCAAGTTGAAAGATCATGTTCCTAAAAAAGACTGCTACCTCATCCTCACAATTTGAATTTTGCAGAGGGGAGAAATGGAACTTCAGATGAAGAGCAGCCTAAACAAGTACAACCAGCTCTCCTAGGCAGCACTGCTATTTTAATCCTGAGGGCACAACAGCTGAAACTGAAGATTAAGTTGAACAATATATTTAAATTTTTAAAAAAACAGACCAAAACACCAAAAACGCAACAAACCAACCATAAAATACCCAACATCAATCACTTAATGTCTTCTGCTGCTACTCAAGTTCTTTACAGTCTCACTACTGGAAGGGGGGAGGAAATCACTCCTGAACCACTAGTATTTTCCCCACAAGATGGAGCACTGTTACCTACAGCAGTGTTACACTTTGGAAAAAAATATTCACACAATGATCTTAAGGGAAATTTGTAGAGCATTTCAAAACTGTAACAATGCTGTCCAATATAAATATTAGCATAACTTGAACACAAACTGTAAGAGGACACAGATAAGGAAACAATCGGTATAGTATATTTTCTACTATGGTACTTATTAGCCCAATAACCTTAGGAGACAGTTGCTTTCTCTAACCAATGGAGAGGTGGAAGAGAACTGATATTTTGCCTATCAAACTTTTTCTGACATTCCTTAGTGTTACATGTAAAAACACCAGCCAGTAACACCGGTAAGACTGACAATGCCAGCATCAACTTGAGCTGACAAACTTTTATGTTTAATTTTTAAGTTGCTAAACAAAGTTTGAGGGGGGGGGAAAAATTCCATCATGAAAGTTTATCCCAAAACTGAAAGCAAGAGAAATCATGCTCCCTTCCCAAACCCACTCCCCAACTGCAAAACAGTGTTAGTGTGAAACCAGCAAAAATGCCATTAGGTATTTTCTTTTTTGTCTTGCCAAGTAAGAAAGGCACCAGATTCTGTTTCTCTAATTAAATGAACCTACTACTTCAGTATACATGTAATATTTTTATATACAATGTAAATGGAAGGCTGGCACAGTTCCTTCAAATACTATGTAACATGTTTCTTTCATATAAACTGCTTTTCCTACTATGTATAAATCAACTACTGTCCTGGCTATACTACCCTTTTTTTCCAGCACTCTGCTCATTTGGGAAAAAAAAACCAACCAAACAAACAATTTTTTAAAAGTGAGGGCATTCCATAGCTTTGTGCAATCTGATTTCTACAAACACAGATTATCACAAGTAAGATTTATTTTCACTTTTGAGATCAAAATCTATTTCAACACATTAGTGCAAAAAACCAGTTTGAAATATTTTATAGATAATTTGCTTTCCAATAAAGTAGCTTCACAATAAAACTACTTATAGGCCATTCTTATTTCTCTGCAGTACTAGTTTCAGAAAGGAAATACCACTTGGTTTATCCTACCTTGCTACAAGAGATTCGACTGGCAGGATACCTGGGACATAGTGAGCCAACGGGGAAATGAAGTGCCCCTCGAGGATTTTACAGTCAGATTGCTCCTCAACCTACAGAGACAATGGGATGATAGCAGCATGTTTCATATCAGTGTTTAACTTGCTCTGAAAGCCAATCTCTTTAAGTAGAAAAATTTGTTATGGAATAAAAATGTACTTCAACTCCAAAGCTGAGATCTATTTCAAATGTAGGGATACGCATATATCAACAAAAACATTCGTTTCAAACTTTGTTTTTATTACACAACCTATCAAAGGAATCAAGGAATAACGTGTAATGCTGTCCTATTTTAAATACTTCCATAACACAAGCAGTTTTTGAGCCTTAAGGTCTGACATCCCACCCAACTATTGTATTACTGGGAAAAAATAAAAACATATCTGTACAGCCACTGCTTTTTTCTCTCAGTTTTCTGCCATTCTCTACTAGTAGCCAATATGACTGCTCATTTTCCCACCCTCCTTTCATATTTTTGCCATTGCCTCCTAATTCTATCCATAGCAGCTCAATAAAAAAAAACCAAACAAAACAAAATAGTAAACTGTTAAAATATTTAGCTTGCCACAGCACTGACCACCAGAGCCTTTATTTGACTTTAGAACTGCTCTTCGTTTCGGACCCTCTATTCACACTTTCTAGATTGAAAAGCCTTCCGGACAATTATTATGTCTATCTGCACAGGTCACTTGGAAGCACTGGGCCTCCTTTTTTCCAATGAAGAGCATTTGAGAACTACATTGATGTCTTTTGCCTCTAGAGCCTCACTTCCTCTTCCCTCAGAGATAAATTCTAATGTCCTTTTCTCAATGCAGAGCACCCAGGAACACCTGTTAAGTCAGTTAATGCCACCTGTTACAAAACTGGTGACCAGCAAAAGCTAAGTGAATATCATCAGAGGTGTATTCATCGCCCTACCCCTCTGTACTCCCTGACTTGAGTCCCCAGTTGCCAATCCCAGCACCAAGTCATGCTGTGATAGAAGTCAAACATTAGGAAAACATAGATTCACATGACATCAAGATTCAACTCTTCTGTCCTATTAAAGCAGCCTGGTAAGTACTACGTTGATTTCACCTTGATCAGAAAAATAAATTCAGTTTAACTGCATCATCTCTTGCTTTTAAGTACCTTGTCAATGAACACTGGATAATCTTTTGAAACCAGCGTCTGGCATTTTTCCCTGTTTCCAATAATCTTTCTGAATTCAAATATTCTGTTGAAAGGAAACAAGTAGAGAAGATTCAACTTTTAATCTAAAAAAAAGAAAAGACACATATGTATATATATAAAAAATTTCAGGAGCTAAAGTAAGACACAAAGAAAGTAAGTTAAGAAGCCAGCTTTGCATTTACAGATTAATCAGGCTACCATAGGGTAGGTATATAAGATTTTTTTTAAGTTTTTTTTTTTAAAAAAAAAAAAAGACTTAGGTACATTGCTTGCAGTTGCACAGCTCTTAAACAGTATTTTACACCAGATGTCTTGAAAATTTATGTCATTTTTCAGGGCCAAATTAAGACATAGCAACCTCCTATACATACACATCCTTGTAGCCACACTGGGGCAATACAGACCAAACGGGTGAAGATCAGGCTGGACTGCCAACATGGAAGTAGAGTTGCCAGTGATCTGAAGTCTAGCTGGAAACAAGTTACTAGCAGCACTTAGGAAAGTTCACGAATGACAAACTGGAGAGTCAACAACAAAACTGCAAAAACTTGTACCTAGGACAGAGCAGAGCCATGCAACAATACAGGCTGGGAACTTCCCAGCTAGGTAGCAGCTCTGCAGGAAAAGGCATAGGGTTTCCGGTGGACAGCAAATCAAACACGAGTTAGCAGCACACCCTTGCAGCTAGGAAGACCAATGGCCTATACCCTCTGCAGTTAGCAAGAGGGCAGCCAGATGGTCAGGGGTTTGCATTGCCTGGGGAACAGAAAGCTAAGAGGTTTGGACTAGATGCTCTCAAGATGGCCCTCTCAACCTTAGATACTCTATGCCAAGAATAACTTGCTCATTCTTATGGTTGTAAATACACACAAAGATGTTACCTGACAAACAAAAACAGCACACATGGGTGGAAAGTACAGAACGAGAGCGTAACAGTAATCATCTGTTCACCTGCCCAACACCAAATGAAAACCAAACCAAAAGAACAGAAAGTAAATCCAGTTTACCACCATACCAAAAATAGCTCTATTATATAGCCTTTGCTCTTCTTATATAGAATACCAAGTGTATTAAGGATTTCCAAGAAAACAAGGGTAAAAGTATGAGACATGAGTGTGGAGAGTAAACTAAAAGAAGAGATGTTTTGCTTGACACTAAATCCTCTAAAAATACTGCATTTATTTATTTCCTCGGTACTTAGGTGGATAGTGAAGGCTAAATCTTGCAGGCATTGAGTAATTTCAACTCTTGCTAATGAGTTGAGGATAAAGCATTAGGATACGAACAGTCATCTCCTCAACAGTGCATGCATAAAACTTCAGCTTACATCTAGGCAGGGTAGTCTGTAATATCAATCTCAGTTAATGCTTGAAGTACAAGAAATTTAATAATTTCTTTTTAAAAAAAAGACTGTTTCTGGCATGACTGGGCATGCACACTAGGGAGTGGTACTCCCTCCTCCCACTAGCCAACATGAGGAGTCAGGAGGAGGTGATACTCTTCCTTCTCCATCCAAGCTGAAGCCAGGCTGCTGGGGAACAGTATATCTTCTTCCCCTTCAGGGGCATTACACAGAACAAATTATTCCACTTTTCAGACCAGCAAGCCTGCCTCATGTTTGCACCACAGCTTTTTATCTCATGCAAGAAGTTTTTTCCCCACTATGAAAAAGCAAGAGTCGTAGCCGATACAATTATTACTACCAGCAATGCTGCTTTATTGCTGTTTGACATGAGTGTGATTGCCCTTATAGACCCCATGGAAGAGAAAAGCCTTGCCTAGTGTTGCAATAGCTAACAGCAGAATTAGTCAGAAGTTCCCCTGTATAGATAATTGTGCTGGGGGGCATATGGATGGGGGAGTATAACTTCATCCTGTCTCACCAAGACCCTAAAAGTTTTTAAAAGAGGGTTTTGATAACAATAAAATGCGCCATTTTGATACACACACGTAACAGAACACAAAAATGCTGCAATCAAAACAAAAGCCACTTTTTTTTTTTTGCTTATTCCAACAAAAGTAAACTAAACATTTTAAAAATGCAACATTCACATTGTGCAGGAAAGTCTGC
This sequence comes from Podargus strigoides, assembly GCA_028020825.1. Classification (NCBI taxonomy): domain Eukaryota; kingdom Metazoa; phylum Chordata; class Aves; order Caprimulgiformes; family Podargidae; genus Podargus; species Podargus strigoides. The sequence continues at coordinate 70,466,380 of CM051621.1, forward strand.
TACTTAAGAGAAAAATCAACCAAAGAAAGACATACACAGCAATCCAAGTGCCACTTGAAGATGAGATGTTTCACTTGACTTAAAAACAAAAACAACCCACCACTTAAGTCCACTGCTGTCCACAGTGAACAGAATTTTGTTTCAGTATTCTTTTAAATTTTCTTTATTGATTTTCAAATACATAAGAATTAGTTTATTAAATGCAGATTTATCCTTTCTATTTAAATACTACATGATGTAGAATATATGATCACATCTTACACTTTTAAAGCTCATTATTATTAACAAGTTACAGAAAGCTAGCAAGATCCTCTTTACTGTTAAACAGAACGATTCCTCTGCAAAAATTCAGCAAGTTTTGTTTTTAGAAAACACTTTCAGACATGACACTTGACGTATGTTATCATATATGCGTAAGTGAAAAATGTAATTGGACACATACATTCTCTCAAGAAGAGCCTCTTTAAATAGAAAGATCTAGCAAATCCCTTTAAAACTCCTTTTGAATCCAGTTCCTCCATTGCTACGGAAACACATGATTTCCTGAACAAAACAAAATTAAACACTTTTTTCTTTAAAAAATACAGGATAGTAACAATGGTGGGTATTTCAAGAGTTGTTTTTCTGTTGTTGTAGTTTAATATAAACTACTGCTTATGCTGTTATTTTTTAACAAGTCACCTTTTCAGATCCTCTGGCTTTCCCCATCCTCTGATGAAAAGTTTGGTGAGGAGAAGCTTTCTGTACAAGACATCTAATTTACTTACACCCATTAGCAGCAAACTGACATCTAGAAAAAAGAACAAGTAAAACCAAGGCAGTTAAAGGAGTTAACTTGAATGGCAAGTTCATTGATCTTAAACATATATGCTAACCCTTATTTTATCCATTCCTTTCCAGTTTTCACCAACTCAATTCTCATTTTAAAAATGACACTCCCACTCTCGTCAGGGAAGAAATCATTCCATCAGAACCCATACCAGTAGTATCTCTTTTAGCCAATACACTAGCTCAACTATAGCTAAAGCCAACAAGATTTTAGGCAAGCCAAGTATCATTTCAAAGCAATACTTACTGAAGTGAACAGGGAGCCACTACTGTGCTCTTCCAATAAGGAAGGGGGAAAAAAAATATCTCAAACCTGGTTTCTTGGTCAGCAGTATACACATTAGTCAATTAAAAAGAAAAGAGTCCAGGAACTGTATGCACCTATGAAAACAACAGATTTAATAATCAAAGACTTGCTTAGTAATTTAGCTTCAACTATTTTCTAGTATTTCCAGATCATTCCATACTAAATGTTCTAAACTTTACCACATTCCAAAAGAGTATAATTTAATTCATGTTGTGGGTTTTTTTTTTCATTTTAATCCAAAGTTCATTTCTTCTGCCACACTTAAATATGGTCATTCTTAAAATAAACTTGTCTGAATATAACAAGTTAAACATCATCATCAGGTTAATAAATACAGTCCTTTGCACTTCTAAAAAGTCAATACTTAAGAGTCATTATACACCAAAAAGAAAAACACTTCAACACCTAGAATAAGTTGTTATCGAAGTAAAAATTACAGACAACTTAAGGTACTTGAATACTAGCACAAGCATCCCAGAAAGCCACCATGGCTCTATGTTCAGTCATTACAGGGCAGAAAAAATAAAAATACGTGAAATCGCCAGAAAGTCAAACTGGGGACCTTCTACTTGAACACTGTAGAAAGTTTTAGTTCCTACTTCACCAATCACAGATGACTGTGTAATCTTATTATTCTGATCCATATCTGCTTGGCCTAATAGAATCATAACCTGAATACAATCTTTTTCCTTGTCCACTGACCTCAGGTGCTGTTGGGGTGTCAGACAGGAAATGTCTGCTAGCCTCTGCAAGGTCCCTCCTCTGCTTTTTTGAGCAGGAAGACAGCTTGGTATTCTACTGGTGCTAGAAGGGAACTGAGTGGTGGAGACAGGGACAGCAATACAGAGTAGACCCTCTATGGGGCTGGGAAGACATGTCAGAGTGAGTACACAAAAGAGTAAATCTATGCTGTCAAAAATATACTATAACCAGATTTGCAGTTCTACCAGTATACTGCTTACCAGTGAAAAGAAATTTTAAGGAATGTTTTGATGCTTAACAAAGTAACCTTGCATGTTTTGTTTGGTTGGTTAGTGTTTTGGGTTTTTTATAAAAAATCCTCTCCAAAATGAAAGCCGATTAAGAGAGAAAACATGAAGACATTGATTTTGTTATGAGGGCTGGCCTGAGGAGCTCACTCTATTGCACCAAGGGAATGCCAAAACAAGTTTCTAAGTAAGTACATTATACTTAAATGCAACATTGATTGAGGTGAAAGAGTTGTCTCAGCCTGTATTCTATTACATTGATTAAATACTCTCAAGTAATGCAGGATATTTCAATTAATCAAGTTCAAGAGTGAACCACAATTGGAAAGAGTACATGAAACACTGAAACAAAAAATATTCCAAGTATGGGAGGTAGGTTTTATAGAACTTCTCAGCAATATTGAGATAAAATAGGGATCATCCTCCTACTTTGTTTATCTTAGTAACAAAAGGGTACGACATGCTTCAGTCACTGCCCATCTATGTCTACATGGAAAGACAATTGCAAATAGCTGTACTGACAGAAAATACAAATCCAACTGTTGGAGGCTTTAACTTCACAGTAAAAGTAAAGAGTGTATTTTAGCAGTGAAAGTTTAAGCTTGAGAAAAGACTCAGCAGAGCTTGTTTCGGAATGTGACTGGATTTCCACCACTTGATACCATACATGTCACCTCATAATCCTTTTGTAGGACAGGTCAGATGGAAGCAGCGACCTGATAAAGATGCTGCATAGTTGTGCAGGCCAAGAAACAGTACCTGTGTTATGAATATTCAATGCGTATATTGCTAACATAGTAAGCTTTACATAATTTTAAGTTGTGAATGGAAATTGTAACAGATACAAAGGCATGTTAAGAAGTGATCCTCTAAAAAAAAAAACTGTATTTTAAAATAGTATTTTCCAGAGAAGAAGACAATGAAAACTAGAGATATATTATAGACTAGGCTCTTGCTCTAGGAAGAGTGTTTTTCTGTTCTTCCAGAACACTCATACTGCATACTAACTATAAATTTTTGGCATGTACACTTATTTCATAGAAACAGACACAAAAATTCATCCAAAATCCAGCACACAGAAGGTCAGCTATTCCTTTTTACCCAGTGCACAGAGCTTCAGTTACAAGAAAAACACCACTGGAAAGTACATAAAGACTTCATTAAAGGCCCAGATTACAGCTTATATACATGAACATGACACAGTCCCCACCAGGAAGCCAACCTGATAAAGCCAAGAAGGTATAACTATTTTAGAAGGCTGGGTGCTTCACTTCCCTGCCCTATTACTTGAAAACCCTTCTTCCAATTAATGTCAGCTCACGTTTTTGGGGGTTTTTTCCCCTCCAATAAAAGAAAGGCTGCTTAAAAATAAATAGATCACGAAAAAGTCAGGGCGACAAGTCAGAAACAAGCCCCACACCACCTTCACACACCGAGGAGCCCGCGGATACCCGCAGGGGCCTCAGGCAGAGGCGTTACACCGACCCCCGCACTCGGCTCTCCGCGGGTGGGGACCCCACACCGAGCACCCACGGGTACAAAGGGCAGGGCTCCACAGACACTGCCCCGCCGCCTCCCGCCTCCGCTCCCCCTGAGGCGGCGTCCGCAGCCCCCCCAGCCGCCCAGCCCTCGCGGCCACACGGACGCCCGCGTCCCCTCAGCCCCAGGGGACATCCAGTCCACTCCGTCCCCCCGCGCCAGGACAGGGGTCGGTACCTCGCCGCGAGGCGAGGCCGCCTCAGGGCTGGGTACAGCTGGGAGGGAACACCCCAGCGGGGCACAGCCCCTCCTCGCCCTCCGCTAGAGCCGCACGGACGGCAATCGCCGTTCCCTGGCCGGGCAGACCCCTCCGTCCCGTCCCACGAAGGTCACTCACCCGGCGCTGCCGGTGCTGAGGCGCCCCATGGGCGGGCGGGAAAGGGGGAGGAGGTGGAGGGAGAAGGGCGGGGCCGGCCTCACGCGCGGGCGGGCGGGCGCGCGCACGTACGCAGGCGCTCAGCCGAGACGCGCCAGGAGGCCGCTAAGCCTCGCCCCCTTGCACGTGACCGGCGCGCCTCGCCCCGCCCCGCCCCGCGCGCTGTGTCGCGCGCTCGGCCGGCTGCGCGGGGCGGGCTGAGGGGCGGGCTGAGGAGCGGCAGTGCCGGCGGAGGGGCCGGGGGTGGATCCTGACGGGGATCCTGACGCTACGGGGCTCGGCAGCGGCCGCGGGTGGGAATGGCGGCCGCGATCTGCAGTCCCGCAGCGGCTGCGGAGGGGCAGGAGCCTTTGCTGAGTCCCGGAGAGGCGGCGGCGGAGGAGGAGAGCAGGTAGGGGTTCGTTCCTTCCCCCGCCCCGCCGTGCTGAGGCGACTCCCTGTGTCGCGGGGGAGCTGTGACAACAGGCGCCTCGCGCCCTTCCCTCTTGCTCGGAGGGGAATGAGGCAAGACCCCCAGGAGTCACTGGAGCGATCTTCTTCACTGGCTTCTCCGTGTGCGTCACGAGCCATAAGTGATTCAGAAACAGTTTATGTGCTTGGAACCAACGCACTGCCATGGGGAAAACGTTTCTGAAGGAACACAGGTCCAAACCATGCTGTGGAATGTTAGCTATGTTAGCTTTAAAACTGCCTGCGTGCCTAAATCTGTTTGTCACCTATATAAATAATATTTATAAGCTGTCTTCAGGCATATATAACCTAGATCTGCGTCTTTCGGACAGAGTTTATTTTGTTTAGAATGCCTCAGAAACCGAAAGAACCCTGGAATGTTCTTGCTGCTGAAAAAGGACACAGGTCTCAGCAGGTGCTTATGAATTTTAGAAAAATAACTTAGAGCTCACAGAGTTTGTAACTTCTATTTTATAGGGGGTTTTTTTTGCAGCCCTTAAAATCTTCAGCAATATCTTTTACACACGTCTTTTATGTAGTATAGTTATGGTAAGAATAGACTGGTCATACCTCTGATGGATAGTTTTTCAGGTTTGGGGTTTTTTTTGCTGTAAAGTCACAGTTCTGAGAAGATATCTGGGGTTTTATTGTTTAATACACACTTTATGTGATATAATATGCACTTAAAAGCTTTACATGATATCTGTGATGCTCAAAAGTGTCTTTACAAAGAGATTGTAGAACTGAAGATCTCTCTAGATAAAGACCTCTCTGTGGAACATTTGAATGCAGTGGTAGGTGATAGCATTTATGTTATTTTTTTGATTTGTCAGTCTAGTAATTTTCAGTGCAGAATTACCTTGTTTCTATAATAAACTTTGCATTCTTTGCTGTGTGGAAGTCCATTCCTGAGAAACAATTTACACAGTCATAACAAGAGTTTTGTGAAAAATGTTTTCAGTGTCCTGTACGAACAATTAGATGAGAATCTGATCATTATTTCCTTCTCTCTTGATTTTTGGTTCAAAAACAGGGATGTTGTGGAAACACAAGAGCATTATAAGAGCAGGTGGCGATCCATCTGGATTATGTATCTTACTATGTTTCTCAGTAGTGTAGGTGAGTAAACACAGGTGGATTACAATGTTATTTGCTTAATGAATGTATTTTGGTTTGGGAATTACAGGGTTTTCTAGATTTCAACTAGATAGCTCCTTTAGTGCTGCTGTTATTTTATAACCTTAAAAAGGTGCATTTTCTGATTCTTCAAGAGAGAAGTTATGACTAACAAATCAAACAGAAAGTCACATTTAATAAATAATACTCTGAGACTTAAAGACATATTACTGAAACCTTTGTTTTATGGCTTTGCAGTAGTTTGGGGTAAAAGGTAGCGGCAGAGTAAGGTTATTGCTCAGAACTAAACAAAACAAAGGTCACACTTTTATTGTCCAAAGTGAAACTTCCAGGGAATGAAAACAGAAATAATGCTGAGTTCTTAAGAGGCGCGGTGTCTGTGGGAACGTGTGTTATTTATTTCAAAATGTGTGTTATTTATATTCAAAATACTTGTTCTCTCGTAAGGGATTTTGCATCTCCACCGCAGAACAAATTACTGTTTCATTCCTAAATAACTGCCCCTGGAAACAAGACTTCTGGTGATTTTTAACTTACGGTGATTTTCTGTGGGCCTAGAAATGATCTTGAAAATCACAGGATACTTCAGTGATTTTATTTATTTTTTTTAATTTGATGAATTAAAATTTCTTTGATAAATGGATACAAATATGTCAGTATATCAAGAAATTCTTTTTAATCCTGGGACCAGAAATTCTTTTCACTCCTGGGACCTTGTTGTCTTTCCATTGGGAGGAAAAATTCCGTGCAGTTTGTTTGGCACATCAGTACTCTTTTCATAGGAGTTTTTTCTGTTTAGTGTGTGCACACCTATAAAATGTCCTTTTAAAAATAGTTCCTCCTATTATCACTCCTTTAAAAAAGCACATAATACAAATTTTTTTTCAGGTGACCGACAGATGCACAGTTTCAGACTGTAATATAGTTAGGAGTAGAAGAATGAACCTTTAATAACTGTTTCAGTAAAGCAAATTACTGATAAACATGGCAAATAAAGTAACTTCAGTTATGTTTTTACTGCATTGCAGGTTTCTCAATTGTAATTATGTCTGTGTGGCCATATCTCCAAAAGGTTTGTAAATGTGTTTGTTTTTTTTTAAATTGATAAGAACAGAAAACAACTGCTCAGAAAGTGTTTAATACAAAACTTGGCCTTTTATTTAGGAAAAGAAACTGTAAAGGAAAGTGTGTGGTTATAGGAGACTTTTATTTTGCCATCCACTTAGACAGCTTTTGTTATTTCATGTAAAATCTGTCAGGTGATTTCCTGAATTGATAAAGGTATGTCATAATCCAGAAATGTTTGGTAGTCCAATATAGTTTCCCTGTTTTCTTGGACAGTGAATGAATAGAAATCTCTTTATCTGAATGCTTTTGTAGTGTTAAAACATAATACACAAGGCATTTAGGAGGTCTGCATTTAGGAAAAAAAAAGGAAGCTGAAGGTACAGGTTGCTCTGTAAATGTTGCACAGAGACCTGCTTGGTACTCTTAACAGGAAATTGCCTGTGTTCCTGGATAGGAGTTTTTGTGGGTTTCCCCCACCTACCCCCCTCTTTGTTGCATCTGTTAAAAGTATCATAAAAGGTCTCTAAAACTTTAATTTAATCTGTACTAGCATTTTACTACTACTGGAATTGTAGAAGGCAGTTTCAAATGCAAATTTGGAAGACTGTATCCTGGGTAGGGTATCCTTAAAATTGAGGCTGGTGCTAAATTCTTGAAGAGGAAATGCATCATCACCCTTGTAAATCAGGAGAGATTCAGGCATGTGCAGAGAGGAGTTAAGTGGTTCCTTGCTTCTGGAATGTAAACTGTCAACCTTACTCTCTAATTCATGTCTATAGCCTATAACATCAGCAGTGCTGTATGAAAACTACTTGGGTTTGCTACAAGTGAGCCATTTCCAGTCTCTGAAGCAAAGCACTTTTTGTTGCTGGAGACAGTTAGCAAAGGTTTGTTGCCCCCGACAAATTACTATGTACAAACAACTGCTTCTGAGACCCAGGGTGGTGTATTTATATTAAACACTACACACACAATGCCATGCAGACACACTAGCTTGGTAAGTGATACCTTAGGTCTGACACCATATTGTATAGCGCCATATACCCTCAGTATTACAGTGTAGAGTCTTAGGTATTTCAGGTACTGATTCTAAAATGGTTTTGTTGATATTATAAAATAGTATAATACTTTACCTGTAGAATTGATTAATTTGTTTTTGCAGATTGATCCAACAGCAGATGCGAGTTTCTTGGGCTGGATTATAGCTTCATATAGCATTGGCCAAATGGTTGCCTCTCCCCTGTTTGGCGTGTGGTCCAATTACAGGCCAAGGAGAGAACCTCTCATTGTTTCAACTGCTATTTCAGTAGCTGCTAATTGTCTTTATGCCTATGTCCACGTACCTCATTCACACAACAAATACTACATGCTGACTGCACGTGCCCTTGTGGGGTTTGGAGCAGGTAACCACAGCAGAATATACATTTCTGAAAATTATTAAGTTCTATGTCATGTGTAAGATACTTAACATGATATTTTAGTACCAGATTTACTGTTATGTGAATGATAACTTATTACTTAACAAAGCAAAGAGTCAGCCAATACTACTTTATAATAAAATTGTGTAATTGTACAGTTGTGTGTAAATACCAGAGGGAGTGCAGGGTTTTGTTTTCTTGCAAAATAAGGGGAAAAAACCCAACTAAAATAAATGCAATGGAATAATTTAAGAATATAACTTAGTATTTACATGAACATTTTCTTGGTTTGTTTTATTTTTAAGGAAACGTGGCTGTAGTTCGATCGTATATTGCAGGTGCCACTTCTCTTACAGAAAGAACAAGTGCTATGGCCAATACAAGTGCCTGTCAAGCAGTTGGTTTCATATTAGGACCAGGTAAAACACCTCTTCCTTCCTCACTTCTCTAGTACCTTTTAGGATGAAGTTGGGCATTGGAAGTAGGAATCCTCAGCAGCTGTATGTTGGGGATTTTAAGTCATGGTTTGTCAGTGATGTCAAAATTCAGTAAATGGGATTCACTCATACACACTTCTGTATGCCAACATAAATGGAATGTTCCAGTCCAAAGAAATTCTAATTGTTTGTCTTTACAAACTAGCTGGTTTTGATTGCTGGCTGCAGGAAAAACAAGTTCCAAGATGCTCTCTTTTACCAGTATCCACTAAATAGTCTATGACTAATTGCATAGGAGAAGGGAATTTAATGTTACTGTACTCAGGCAAACATTTCCACCTTTCTGAAATGACTGAAAATTTCACCTTGCCTCACACACTGTAGAAAATGGCATCCAACACATCTTTCTGATCTTGTAGTGACAGCCACAAAATCTTCATATTGGCAAAAATTTTCAGGCATAGCACAGGCATAACAGAGAGCTGAAAGGGGTATTTGTTAGATCAGGAGTAACCGTGGCTCCTGAGATACTCTGTCTGCTTCATGAGAGAAATGCGTTAGACTTGCCTCATGTTGTAGAGAGAGACCAGCAATTCTGTCCTAAACAGCCTCTGCTGGTTACTTGCCTTCTATAGCTGGAGATTAAGGTTATCTCATTAGTAGAGCTGAAGTGCTCTGTGTATGGTAATATAATGAGGTGAATGATTAGGGCTGAAAGTTTTTTGTCCTGTTGATTGTTACTAGTGCTGTTGATGGAGCATTTAAAGGTCTGCATTCATAAACAATCTGCATTCTTTGTGTGATTTTTGTAGAGTATAAATTCAGGTAATTCCCTTTCCTAATTTGATAGGGACTCTCAGTCTCTTTCCTAACAGTAGTAAGCAAATGACCTGATCTTAGAATCATCTGCTCTGCACTAATTTAAATTTTAAATTAAAAAAAAAACCCATAACTTGTTTTCTCTCTAACTTACCCTTAGCAGGAGAGACAGTTCAGTCCTAGGGCCAAGGTTTTCCATGTAGGAGAAAGGAAAAAGAGTAAATCAGCTGTCTGCACATGGCCAAGAAAATTAACCATTGGTACGCTCAGAATTCAGCTCCAGTTCTTTAAGTGTCATGCTGTTATTTATGCAGTGTATTTGGATGTAACCTCTTAGTTTTCTGGCTAGTTGAGGTCCAACTGGTATCCATCAGCTTATTTAGAGTAGACTTCTCAAAATGTAAACCGTTGGACAGGTATAATATTTAAATTTTACTTAGCAATTAGAAGAACTTCACCTATCCAGTTTGATATGTTTATTCTATATGTGTTCTAGTATTTTTCTTAATGACTCTTAAGATTTTCTTAATAAATTTATGTTTTTCAGTTTTTCAGACATGTTTTGCACTTATTGGAGAAGAAGGAGTAACATGGAAATTAGTTCATCTTCAGTTGAACATGTATACGGCACCAGTTTTATTTGGAGCTTTCTTAGGAGTTATTAATATTATTCTCATCTTTGCCATATTCAGGTAATCAAGTCAAAAAAGAGATATATGCTACCTTGTTTTAGTGAGTGGCTGGTGACAAATAATGTGCTGCCCAGAAGGAGGAGTAATAAGCCTGAAATCTGGAGCACTAAAACTATAAACCCTTATTTATTTTTCAGGGTTTCTCCTTCTGTAACACCAATCTTTTTCATTGTGCTTGTAAATTAATCCTAGTGATGTTACAGCCAAAATGTAAACTGATGAAATAGTTAGAGCTGTTAGATTATCAGCTTAGCCTTGATGTATTTTTAACTTTGATGGTTTCTGTAGCTTGTCTGTAGGGTTCTTGCTATCTGCATCTTTCCTTTGAGAATCCCAAGGTGGGATTTTTTATGCATTATCCCATCAGTGGCAGTGATCTGGGGCGGGGGGCGGGGGGGGAGATGCACACAAATACGGGATATTCTCCCACTAGAATGTGTTCTTTCTTGAATGTGGTGGTGTTCACTGCCGTTAAATGTGGACTACACAGATGATGGTTAAAGGAGCTAGGAATAATTAGACTACAAGATTATGTCATTTTGACTTATTTTGGTAGAAACTTGACTCAATAGTAGAGAAATATGTGTATTAATGAAAGCAGTTGTAAATTTCTAGAGAGCATCGAGTGGATGACATGGGACGGCCATGCAAAAGTATCAATTTTGAAGGAGAAGGTACCTGTCTTTTCTTGAAAATTTATTCTGTCATTATAATTTTGAAGTACTCTATTGTTACATACTAGCATTTAGAAGTATTCTGAAGTCTGATGCATTGGGAAAGTGGAAGATAGGCTACATCTCTTTCTAACTGGTGCAGAAATTGCTTCACCGTGTTGTGTCTGTAGTACTGTCTGGTAGCGAAGAACAACAATAAAAATAATTATGTGGATCCTTCCAGATTTTCACCCTGGAACTGTCTCTTCCAAGAGACATGATTTAGTGAATGTGGACATGAAAAAAAACCTCCCTTAACTTGTGCTCTGCAGTCATACGTCCCTTCTGTTCTGTATCATGCTGAATAAAATTGTTACTGGAATCAGCTTTCACATATGGCATCTTAATGAAAGGTGTATGTTGTATAAGTAGATTTGGGTGGTGGGACTGGAGCACAGTAATTGCCACATACAGGGCAACAGCTTGTGTTCAATATATATACCCTTTTTGTACACAGCTCCAGTTTTCTAAAATGTTGTGAGTATCCTTTTCACTTGAAGAATAAAAAGTATATGAAAGGTCATCTTAAACCTCTTTTAAAATCTGTGGAAGTCACTTGTTGCAGTGTTGTGTTAGTTTTCTTGTCAAGAAGGGAGCTACATGCGCACACCACATGAGTGTTAAGTGTATGAAGCTGCTATGCCCAGGTTAGAGGAACAAAGCCTCTGTGGTAGTGCAGAGAATTCTGCTGTGTATTTTGACCTTGCAGGAGGAACAGAAAGTGGTTTAGTTTCCATTGTTAAGATGTTTAAAGAAGTTTACTTATTTTGCTGTCACTCAGGACTGTCAGTCCTAGCATTACAGTGGGAAAACAGATGGTATAACCAATTTGGAAATAATTTTCTCAGAGGAATTGAAGTTTCAACAATTCCATTTTGGTTTGAAAACATTATACTTAGATTGTCCAAATACAATGCTTAGCCACCCACCAGCCTGCATGTTAAATACTTAACAGGATAAGGAAATCATTACTGTTTGTAATTTGTGGTGGTGTTAAAAAAAAATCAGTTTGAAATTTACATTATTCTCTTATTTTATTGCAGAAGGTGGTGTTACGGATCAGGACGCAGAAGGAAACGTTGACCTTGTTGCTGTGGTAGCAATCAATTTGCTTTTCTTTGTCATCTTGTTTGTGTTTGCTGTCTTTGAAACGTAAGTTGGTCTATTTTCTCTCAAATACTTAGACATGTAATGTAGTTAGACCAGGTGTGCATGTAAAGGCTTTTGTGTTGCACTTAACTTTTACTAACCATATTCTTCATAAATAGAAGTACAAAACCACATGCAATCAAATTGATGTATACTGAATACAACGTAATGAATTAAAGGTCAGTAATAACTCAAAATATGTAGTGGTATATGAAATGGTAATGTAAAAGCTTTTGAATGGATGCAAACCCATATCCTCAACTTTTTAAGTGTTTTTAAAAAAAAAAAAAAAAAAAAAAAGGTAGCTTAACTTGGGCTACCTAAAATTTTCAGAGAAAACTCTGTCTTCAGTTGAGTACCTTGTTCTATATTTTTTATTTTAATTTTGTGTAATATCTTAGTCTGATTCTGATTAGCTCCAAAAGCTCCAGTGAAGCTCTGAATTCAGTAATGATTAAAACATTGTTTGGTATAGTTAATGCAATTGTATTCTTAAATACACCATTTTACATAACTTTTTTTTTAACCTAAAAAGGTATGTCATTCACTCCCAACTGTTCTGTGTGTAAGAAAATAAGTAACATAACAACATTACCTCAGACTGAAGTATACTTTTTTTTTAAAAAAAATTTATAAAATACTTTGAGGATATAAGATTTATTTTTATAAGTTTTTTGAGCTCTAACATAGCTAAAATTGCTTTTAATACTATGTCTCTGTCTTAATTGCATTATTTTTAGAAACTGGAGTTTCTAAAGAGAGACTGGTTGGTTGCTAAAACTGAAACAGTTTTAAATGTTTATTATTTTTATACTCAGAGGGCCTGATTTTTTATTTTTTTATTTTTTCTATTACTCTTGCTTTGCTTTAACTCCATCTTTCCATGAGCTATCGGGAATAGATTAATGATGCTTCAGGGTATGGCTGGTGTAATGCAGTTGTGAATTTTGTCTAGTGGATTTAGTTTTTAATAAATTATGCTTGATAGAATTAATTTATAACTAGGCAGTGTTTTCTGATAAGCCCGTCAGGAGGAGAGGCTTCTGTCCCACTGTATTTGATGTTTGGGACTATATATATATATATATATATATATATGGAAATGACTGTATAAAAGTGCTGCTTTTTTTTTTTTTTTTTTAATTAATGTAATTTTGTTCTGTCGATTTAGTATAGCAACTCCCTTGACGATGGATATGTATTCCTGGACCAGGAAACAAGCCGTTTTTTATAATGGAATAATCCTTAGTGTGGTCGGCATTGAATCAGTTATTGTTTTCATGGTGGTTAAAACACTATCTAAAAAGTAAGTTTTTGGAGTTTATTGGAATTTTGTTACTTCTGTTAGCTAAGTGTGAAGAGCTTTACAGCAAGGCATTACTTAAATCTTTCACTTGTTAATGAATTTGGGTTTACTATGACAACAAAATCTTTCCAGTTTTGACACAGCCATGATGTTGTGGTTGTTCTTTACACTGTTAACGTAATCCTCTTCCTTATCTGTCTTCTACCCTTGCATTACAAGAAAAGCAGGCTTTAAGTTACTGTGATTTTGCAAAATTTTCTTGCAGGTATTTTGGTCAGGCATCTTCTCCACAAACTATGTTGTTAGCACCTTCATAAATTTTACTTTAATTAAATGATATATTTGATTGTAATGTCGTTATTTGATAGGACTGGTGAGCGTGCCATACTCCATGGAGGCTTACTGATTGTCTTGGTTGGATTCTTTATCTTACTGCCTTGGGGAAAAAAACTACCGAACATCCAGTGGGAAGGTACAATTCAAGTCATACTAAACTGTCATCATGAGTTTATTGAAAGCTTTTTATTGTATTTTTTTCTTAATGGCATGCATAACTGATTTGTTACAGAAATAAAGAATAACTCCATTCCCAGAACAATGTCCACTGAAATGTTAATGCCTTTCTGGAGTTTGCAAGCAATGCAGCTTCCATCCAACCATACAGTGGAACCTGTAGGCTGCCCTGTCACACAGTCCTGGTGCCTGAATACTCCTATGATCTACCTGGCCCAGTATATCAGCTCTGACATACTAATAGGATTGGGCTATCCAGTTTGTAATGTCATGTCCTATGCTTTATACTCAAAAATTCTAGGACCAAAGCCTCAGGTAAGCATGATGATTAGTTTATTTCATTTACTGTCCAGACTTGCACCCTCTTTATTAGAATGAGGGATCTAGCTAAAATTCCTTTTGTCTTTATCCAAATAATAGTACGTTTCAACCGGGACAGAAGTTTCCAGGAAGTCTAATCTTTTCTAAAATCCAAAGCAAGTCCCTAGAGGAATTAGAAAGCAAGGCTTGTACTACAATTTATGGCAAATCTTACAGGGTGAAGACTTCAGAACAACTAAGCCCAAAGCTTGTGACTTTCCCAGCAGTTTGGGAAGAGTCATTTTTGTAACAGCCAATTACATATTTGGAGTATCAGTATGGAATAACACTCCTTTTACAAAGTATATTATAAAAAGTCTACAAGTGCCATGATGGCTCCAGTTACTGACATTTTACAGCAGTGAAACACATAGCAAGCTCTTATTACTCCTTAACAGAAAATGTTCTTCCTTTTTCACCACTTAACTCGTTTTTTTCATGTTATGTTTTGCTGTAAGAGACTAAATAAGTCAAGAATGCCTTTTTATTAGAAAGCTATAGAGTATGTAGCTCAGTGGAGCCTTTGAATTAATGCTTAGAGATGCTGAGCCAAGCAATTGTTTAAACACTTGTAAATTTTCTAATTGGTGGGAAATACTGACTAGCCAGATAATTGCTGTAGCACTAACATAAGCTTTTTATCTTCTGTAGGGTGTCTACATGGGATGGTTAACTGCCTCGGGAAGTGGAGCACGAATACTCGGGCCTGTTTTTGTGAGCCAAATATACACTCACCTGGGACCACGTTGGGCATTTAGCTTAATCTGTGGAGTAGTTGTAGTCGCTCTCTTACTCTTGGAGATAGTATACAAGAGACTGATTGCATTTTCTGTCAGATACGGAAGGATGCAAGAAGATAATTGTTAAATATTTAAGTTAATTATAAAGTATTTTAAAAAAGTAAACCCAACCAGAAATAATAGTTTATTACTACTTTTTAATGAGGAGTACCTAAGCACTGACCTTGTTGGCTGTATGCTAAGAACCGTAGACCTGTACTTACACATTGACAGAGCACATAACTTGGTCATATCCTAATACATGGTTACACCTGCTGCAACAGAGCCTTTCTAGCAGCAGGGGAAGGGACGTGAACAAGTTAGGTCAATACAATGGCACACTGAGGTACGTGGTGCAGTTTAAATGATGCATCTGTGTGCTGAATGCAGCTGTGAAGGTCACAGGTTACCTGCATCCTTTCCAGAAGGAAGTAAAAGAAATATTTATCTTGATTCTGTGAATCAGGATTAGTAACTGTTTTGTAACTATGAGATTAGTTGAGCTGCATGCACTTTGTATGGAAACATTGCTAATTAAGTCAACCTTCTCATGTCGTTTGCTAGCTTGTAAGCACTGGTTAATACAAAATGTCTCACTTTGGAAACAGTTGTGTATATGTACATCTTCTCTGGGATTTCAAATGAAATGTGACAGAATTGTAGAGGAAGGTAGGTGCCTACTTCACAAGTATTTTAGGTGGGATCTGGTTAAGAGCCATTGAAAATAACGGCCTCGGTGGCTGTTACTTGAACTACAGTGAACCATAGGTGCAATTTTTCTACTGTTTTACTGAATGCCTTGTTGGAGCCAGAAAGATAACCTGCATGGATTTGAATTATGCACAGCTTTTCTTAAGTTTACTACAAGAAGGAAATACCAAGTATGATAGTTTACACTTTTGTTGTCATTTATGAGAATGAATGCACTGAGTAACCAGTTTTAATGTTAAGTAAAAAGGAGGAAACCAGCTCCTCAGGTCCTGACTATTATTTGTAGACTTATTTTTTCTGACAATATGAATGATTCAAACATTGTAAATTCCTGTTTCTCATACCAGTGTTTGTTTATTTCAATAAGTTAAATAATAGTTTTCCTTCATAATGAGGCCTAAGCTCATCTCTACGGGTTTTTCTGTTTTAATACTGCCAGGGAAAAAAAAAATGTAAGAGCTCCAGTACGAGAGTTCTAGCTGCTGTTTAATGCGTCTACTATTTGATGCTTACTGAATTTATTAAATGTAATTAAGTTTTCCTATGTAATCAATTGTTCAAACACTAAAAGACTACTGAATTAAAAGATTATTTTTTCAGTACTGACTCAAGGGAATACAGATATTTTATTCTCTCCTGGGCTTTGCTGCTGCAGAATCACAAAATGTTATGAGAAAGGACTTTGCTTTTATGCACATTTCTTTTATATGCTAATTTATAATAAATAGTACCAGAAATACTGTGTTGGTGGTGAAAACGGATTGCAAATTGAAGTGCAATTGAAGTGCTGTAACACATCCAAAAGTTAGTTCAGTCATGAGACATGGGTGTTTTTTTAGATATGAGAAATGCATGAGTTTCCCAAGAGCTGACAGGGTTAGGATTTTGTGTTCTACAATTCAGTTTGTGCTGAAAGTATACATGCTGTAGGGTCTTTATTACTGTGGTTCTTCAGGCTAGCTCACTTCCCACTTGAGAGAAAATGTTTGGGTAGTTGGAGGAATTATTTGAGCTCTAACTTAAAGGGTTAAGGATAAAACTAGTTTCAAGTCTCTCCTGCAGTGGATACATGTAGAATGCAGAATATCCTCTAGAAGGGGTAGCTCATGCACATTAATATGTTTACATAATAATTAAGATAAGAAAGCAACATTTGAAATTCTTTGGCTGTGAGAGTTGGTTTTTATTTTCCCAGGTCAGCTGTGTTTTAAGATATGGCTTCACATGATACGGATTATCATCCTCTCATTCTAACTAAGCATGTTCTAATATTCACAGGTACAGCTTCTATATTTTCTTTTTATCCTGGCCCTCTGCTGCCTACCCTTTACAGTTTTTCAACTGTGTGTATGTTTAGCTTCCACATCAAACTATATTCTATTATATCTGAAGTACAGACCACCAGTGTGGCTGACAATACAAGTTTTCAACATGCAGTGCTCATGTACCATTTTATCAAGGTTGACTTGCTACTTTAAAAGTCAGTTGACGTAGGTTGAAAGTACCGAAACAAAATGTTTCTTCCAAGAAACCTGTATTTATATGCATATCTTTGTATCTACAGAGACATTCCAAAAAACCTACAGTCTGCATAAGACTTACACATGCTACTTGGTTTAAAGGCTTGTAATAGTTAATTTACCATGTAGTCACTCCATCTGCATATTAAGGTATACTTCTCAACTGAAAGAACAACTAGAAAAATGACTTCAAGAAAAAAAAAAAGCCTTAAGTTCTACTTTTATATCTTGAGGTTTCTAGTGTCAAATTCTTTATTTGCAAGCTCTTTACTTGACTTGGACATGAAAACATAATCAAAATTGTTTCTATAACAGACTTGCAGTTAAGGCTATTTCAGCCCTAAGCTGAGCCTGCAGCTTTGAATTATGTGGATTGGAACATCTCTTTCCCAAGTGTTTTACAGCTCAGGGTATTGTGCCTAGACCACACACAAGCCACCTTCAGCTCCTCTGAAACCCTTCATTGTCCCCCTCAAATCTGTTTTTGGATCCCACTCTTCCACTCAACTTAAGGCTTTCTCCTACTTTATAAGTAAGTTGGAGTATTTATTTAAGTATGACTATAAGCACCACTTAAAGCAAAATGCTGAAAAAAAAAAAAAAGCCACTGTTAATGCTGCTTCAGTTTGTTGTAAGTATAATTCATAATGTGTAAGACAAGATAAAAGTATCTAAAGTTAAAGTTAGTAACAAGCTGAATCAGTTATTACAGTATGTGTAGTTTGCAGTGCTACTAAATTTGCTCTGCATTCTAGTCAGCTGTAGGAGAGAAGATTGAATATACATGCCACGGTAAATTTTTCAGTTCAGCATGTTAACAGTAACTTCGTGCAACAGTTCTACACTGTCCCCAAGCTTCACCCAGCCCTAATCCTTCAACGTATGATTCTCAAAGATACAAGATCAGCTCCTGTGAGAAATTCAGCTTAATACTTAGAGGAAAGGGCTCTCACTAAACTGTCACTTGAATATGAAACAAATGGATCTGGACAATTACCACTGCATTTTTTTATTTTTTTTTTTTTTTTTGGTATAAAATGCTTGTGCAGGGATGTTAAGGCTGCTGCTAGAAAAAATAAAAAGTTATAAAACATATACATATTTACATATATTACTTCTAAGACTTAAAAATATACGTTATTTACAAATACAAACACTTGAACAGCACACATGCATTTTCCTTGATTGTTGGCACTGAGTAAGCAGTGGGGGAAGAAAAAAAAAAAAAACAACATTAAAAAAAAACAGATACGGATTATTTCCAAAAAATTGACATTATCTAGAACTAAGCTGCTCAAAGTTTTGCTTGAGCAAGTTCATCCATCATTTCGAGGAAAAACATGTTATGTATGATACTTTACAAGCAATTTGCTACACAAACAGAGCAACCCTTCCCTTCCTGAATTTTTACCAGCTTTTACAAGAATTTCTGCATAAGCTAAGTATAATGAATCACTTTACTTGAATGTCAGTGAGTGAGTTTATTAAGCTCTTGTGTCCTGACACCTGCTTTGCTTTATTTAGTGGGGACCAGCTGGATTGGTAAACATCACAAGAATAGAAGACAGACAGTGCAGCTTCTCTTTGATGTATTCTGGCAATTTATCGTTTTCTCCATACCTAGAAAGGCAAGTAAGCATAGAAAACATTAGATGCTTGAAATAATTAGTTTTATTTCAGGACACTATAATTATGTCAAAATTTGCCTGTAAATAGGCAAACCACTAAGGCAAGTAAATTTTAAGTATATCTAGGTACATTAATCGGAGCTTTATGGCTTGAATCTATGCCTCTCCTTCCCTATATGTATTTAACTGAAAAAATTGTTTCAGATTAAGAAAACATCTAAATAATGTTTAAAGCTGCAATGGTATCTGCATAGACTATATATTACTGTCTGAAACTTTGCACAGAGTACATGTGTTTCTTCTTATTAAGCTTACATAAGCTAAGCATCTGAAGTGATTGAAAAGATACATTTTAATATTTACAAAACAAAGTGAATAGCAACTGTGAGGTTTATCTTATGTATAACAGCCTTGCACTAACAGTAAACAGAACTGTTTTTGTAGCAGTAATAGACTCACCTAGTTGTCTGCCCTTCTGGAGATGTGTAAGTGATAGAAGAAACACCTGCTTGGGCTACCAGTTGGGATCCATCATTAAACTGAACCCATACTGCTCCACTGGTCAGCTAATGAGAGAAGTTGCATTATGGTTTGAGGACATAAACCACAAGATTGCATATCTAGAATTTTTCTAATAACTAAAGTGGAAAGTTATTCAGAATTGCTGAAGTGATGTGGGTCTCTTGGTCAATCTTTTAAAGATAAAGATTGCATATACACTACTTGGGAGTAAGTAGTCTCATGCAGTCTTCAGGCTTCCTAAGGTTTCAGATCATCCTTTTCAATGGGAGTTAAATAAATAAGTACCTTTAGCTTCACCACTTCTAAAGAAGTTTTAAATAGAACCAAACATAAAATAGAAGGCCCATTTATGAGATTTCACAGCTATGTAAATTTTCAAGTTTAAACATAAAAGCAAACTTTTTCCTGTTAGGACAGGAAGCTTATTTTCTGCACTGCAGAGAACCATTTTTTTTTAAATCTAAAGCTGGTCCCACAGCAAAGCAGAAGAAAAATTTCTCTGCCGGAATACAACTTTTCCTGTTGTACAGGCAGATTCATTCTTCCTGTACAGACCTGGTCTGTTTCATCTGTTAAATACACTGTCAGGGCACCTCTATATCTACATTAGTGAACAGACAGAAGTTTAACAGCTTCAATTTTTTTACTAGAGTCAAATATAAATATCAGAAGACACTGAAATAGGCAATAATAACCACAAGAAAACTGTGAAAACTGAAACACAGGACTATTATTTTGGTTTCTTCTACTTATGTAGTTCACCATAGTATTTATCCAGGATGCTTATTTGGAAGCATCTTTCCACATAAGTTTTTGTATTTAAACTGTAGCAGAGCACAACTGAATGTATTCAATCACAAACAAAGTTTAAAGTTAATGACTTAAAAATATGCATCTCAAGTTTAATAGGAAAAAAAGAACAGACTTCCCTCCTTTATCAGTATTCATTTCTCACCTGAGAAGCCCAACCAACATTTTTCACAAAGACAGATTTTAAAAGTTGGGCTGAATTTGGACTGCATTCCATTTCATGAACAGAGGAGCACATGGTTTCAGCAGTGTTAGCCATAAATGTAGACTTTTCATACAACACCACCTAAAACCCAGAAATGCACAGTATGAGCAGCATTAGTATTAGTCCAACTTACTATGTACCAACTATAGTAGTCAATTACTACCTGTTCTAATCTTTTCAGTTATACAGACCGATTTAGCCTGTATGCTTCAGTTAACAGCATTACATTATAAAAACCCCACAGGATTTTATGTGACTTTCCCAGTATTATTAGACTTTTTCTACCACTTCTCTATACTCACAAAGGAACTGCTTTCCTTAAGCAGACTTTTTCTACTTAAACCCCACTTTTCCTTGTTTGACTGTCAGAAAATCTGGTCCATCTTCAGGAAAAATGTTCAGCAATGTAATACCATAAAATAGCCCTCATTCAGATGACCACTTGGCCAATATTTTACAAAAATATAGACATTGCTATTAATTGGAAAGTGCAATATTGGATATTAATACAGTTCTAAAGCACATACAGAGTCTGTTACAGGTTAAGAGACCAAAGTGATTAATTAGGAATAACAAAAGGATCAAACATTGGAGGCCTTTAGGGCAATGCCACCACTACTGTCTAGAAGGAACATATCTGCTTCTATAGAATTTATACTACTCAGATATATCCTCCCAGTCACAGAGATGGCAGAGATGAGGCAGTGTGCTTAGCCATATTTAAGACTCAGGGTGAAGTGAAAAGACTCAAATTGGGATGTCTCTGAAAGACAAGAGCATGGTCAGGAATCAGGATCCAGATAATTACAGGAACCTGAAAAAGCCAACAGGCTGTACCTCAAGGTATAGAGAGATAGTTCAAGTATAGAAAAAAATGACAAAAAGAGTCAAGAGTAACATGGAAAGGCAACCAGCTATTGGGTTATTCTGTTTAGAAATAGACACTTCAGAAGAGAAAGCAAACAGTAGGTAGTCTTTCAAAGATGTGTTTGCTATATGGCAAACAAGGAATGAGTTTGAACACTGGATGCTCAAGTTAGAAATCTAGTCATGGGTAGCCTTAAATCAGTGTGAAAACGAACACTAGTCCTAAAGCCCTAACAAATTTTTGTTGCAGAGTTCATTTCAGTCAAGCAATAACTGGCAGATTCAACATGAAGGGCCTGTGCTACACAATCAAAGAACAGAGATGCAGACCCACGTAAATTCAACCAAGTTAAGATGATGCAAACTCAGTGCATACCAAGACCCCAATATAATTCAGTCAGCTGGGGAAGTTTTGTCAGGGCTGCAATGCAGCAACTGAAGCTTGGCAAGTCTTTTAAACTAAATGAATTAACACACAAAGCCTTTTTAGGTATCTATATCTTTATACATAGGTAGATATATATATATTTACACTTAGGCTTTTCTGTTTATACACACTAACACTTGATTATTTCAGAACAGAAGCTTCAAGTGCTAATATCCTTTGTAACTACTACTCAATATACCTACCCAAAGTCACATCAGAGCTCTACAAAACACACTGAAGACTGTGCCATATAATCTGAGTAAGAAATGCTTGAACTATATTCCCAGAAGGCATTTGTGGTAAAGTTTCAGAGGATTTTGATTTTTCAGATGATCTTAAATCCAGATATCAAAAGTAACTTGAAATCAAAGTTAACATTTCTAGTCATTATGCTCACAAAATAATACAGTAATCCCATTAGTTCAAATAAAACAGCAATATTAGAATTCCTACTGGACAGCAGTCATCCCTGTATGTCCTTGTGTACTTACAGAAGGAGTACAGTTTGGAGTTTGAACGGGAGTAGAACCGGCAGCTATATTCCTATCCAGTGCCGTAACTTCTTTTGAACAGTTTGTCTTGTCCAACAATGGAAGTGCTACAGCCTGGGGCGATTCCGTATTGCCAGGTTTTCTGGAAAAATAATGAGACAAATGGGGAAAAGTTCTGTCCAAAAGGGACTAAAGACACAAATGGGGAGACATAGCTTTTCCTTCACTTCACATGGACTGTACAAAGCACTTGATGGCACTGGTCTTCTGCAGAATTATGGGGTTTTTTTGGTTTTGATTTTGTTTTTACATGTTTGGTTTAGGTATAGTTATCATAGAATCACCATGGTTGGAAAGGACCTCCAGGATCATTAAGTCCAACCTGCATCCCATCATCTCCCTGACCACTAGACCATTAGACCATGGCCTCAAGTGCTTCATCCACTTGTTTTTTGAACACCTCCAGGGACAGCGACTCCACCACCTCCCTGGGCAGCCTGTTAGGTTTGGTCTAAAGCCACAACTGTATGTTGTCCCAGTATCAAAGGAAGCCTCGCAGATCCAAAATAAGGTGTTCAAACATGCTATCGAGTTAACATTTACCTTGCTAATGACTATGAGCCTCTGTTAAGCAGCCCTGGCTTCTGCAAACATTAGCTGCATAAGGCTACTTAGTGGGAATATTCAAGTGCTTAAGTATTTTTAAGTGAAAGATACTACCTTCCAACAATTATTGGAAAAAATGGAACACTTCCACTCCTTTTTTCTTCTTCCAAAACAGCAGATTCCAGTGCAAGGCATATACGATGTCCCTGGAATTACAAGGAGCTTGTTAAAGTTTTTAATTGAGAACAGTATAAATATTTCATGCATGTTTAGTGTGGCAGGTGAGCCTACACTAGGAAATGGGTTTTTTTAATGGTACTATATGTTGATAATAGCTGCACTCATGTACCATGGAGGCAATTCAGGAAGCTGTACTACTTCAGCACATACAGTATTATGCTCTTAATAATCACATCTCCTCCCCTTTTAGCAGGACTAGACAGGGGACTAGAATTCTATTCCAGAAAATAACAGAACATAAGGAAGACTGAACAGGAAATTTTTTACTATCTTTTTACTGTTTCCTAAGTTAACAGACAAAAAAAATTACTCTTCTGACTGCTAATTGGGTGACACAAAACAACAGATGGAAAGCACAGCAGGCAGGTGAGTTAAACACCTGGCAGGTTTTTGTGGTTGGCTTTTTTGGGGTGTTCTTTTTTTGGTGGTGGTTTTTCTGGTCTTTTTTGTTGTTGGGTTGGGTTTTTTTGACTTGAATAAAGCAGCTTCATCTCTTCTGTTTAATCCTTTCACCAGACAGGCAAACCTGCTTTCCACACTAGTATTTCCTCTAACAGTCATCATTGTGAGGCATTGTTACTGTTACACTGATACTACTCTTCCAAACACTATCATCCCTCCTTATCAGTAGAATGAAAAATATGAAAAGCAACATCAGGAACACATTTGTGAAAGAGAAACTGAATATTCAGAAAGTTGCTTTGCACTGGAAAAGGTTTATATAAAACAGTTCACCTCATTCGCATGATCCATATAAGCTTGTATTTCCTTCTTCAAACCTGCTTCGCTTTCTCCTTTCAAAGTGAAGGATTTCCCTGATTTTTCAATCACACGAGTTATACCAGCTGTCTTGTGTATCTTGGCTCCTGTAAAAAAAGAAGTAAAAGATCATAATGTGAACTGTATAAAATACCAGCATCCATAAAATACAGATTTCTGCCATTACATCCTACTCTACTAGTGTATCTCACAGACTTAATTACTGCATGATAAAAACCACTCCTGCTTGAGCTCTAGCTCTAGTAGAAATAAGCCACTTAAATTGGGACTGTGATGTTAAACAGTTCATGGCCCAAGATCACTGTTTAAATGGACTGAATAATGCATTTATTTTAAGAACATTTCTGCAAGTGCTAGAATAAAGGCAGAGTGGCAAAAAAATTTTAAATATTTCAAGTATTATCTTCAATGTGAAGTGCTCATTGTTTAGTGCAGCTTTCATTACACGATATAACTGCAAAAATTAATACATACCATCATAAAAACAAATTTCAACATCTGCAGTGGGTGAATTTTCCATCAACATGCATTTGGCGTATCTTGTGTAGAACGTAACTTTGGGAGTTTTTGTTCTTACCAACTGCACAAACTTGGCTGCGTACTGGTATTTTTTCCAGTACTTTTCTAAAAAACAAAATTCAAAAACTTTCATTAAAAAGTCATCAGGTAAAACACTGTGCATCAGCTTGGAGAAAAGTCATTTAAAATACATCTTTGATAGCAAAAGGTTGTGAGTAGTATTTGAGTATTTCACAGAAGTATGTTCAAAAAAGCTAACTGATTTCCACCAACTTTTAAAAAATTGTGCATCTTCAATAGCTTTACTTCAATAGCTTCAATTAACATAGTTCAGAACCTAAACAACACCGTGGAGTTCTGCATATACCGTTTAGCTAGATATCATGGTCCAGCTGGCTTCCTGGCTTTAGACAAAACCTGTCTCTGGTCTCTAGTAGAGAATCCTGCATGTCTCTTCAGAACTTGTAGTTAGCTTGTATTTGTCCTTCAGCTGTCTATATTAAATACTCTGTCAATGCTTTCAAACATATCTTTTTTTTCCCTTCCTCCCCAGGTTATGAGTATTAGGAAACACACAGTAAAGTTGCTTTTTTGAAATATTATTTGATAATATTCCTTCCATTCAAGCAGCTTCCAAGATGAGCGAGAAGACGATGAAAGCTTTAATTTTAGTACACTACATGGTAAACGGATAAGTGACTCCTTATAACTTCCATACAAAAGGAATTAAGACCTGTGGGTTTACACTTCCCTGTGAAGTTTCAAAATACAATTTCCATTTAAAGTGTAGTTTGAATCTTATTCTGAAAGGAGTTTTATCTTCACAATTATCTGAAAAGTAGTGTCTAAAAGGTCTGAAACGATTCACTTAAGTTGCATTAATCATCTGAATTTTAAAATAAATTTCAGGTTACCTGGTAGGTTGTCAAGATTATACATATGGATGTCTTCAGGAGGAGCAGGAGGTCTGTCATCAAGAAGGAAACCTCTTCCTTCATTTGGATGATAAACTGCAATCTACAAAAAAGGTAAAAAAAAAAAGTGTTTGCAGTTTCAACTTACTACAGCACTTCCTACTTTTATCAGGTATGGAAATAAATCAGTTTAATTACCATATTTTACAATGAACATCCTATTCCTCTAAGTCATTATTTAACAGCAGCAGTTTTTCAACAATACTTCACTTATTCCACAAGTTAAAACCAATTTTGGTCTGAAATAATCATTTGCTACTTGTATTTGTATGGCTGTACTATGCAGGGTCAGAGGGAAAGGAGCTGTCAGCTGTGCATATGTAAACATTGCTTTTCCAAACAAATAATCCCTTAAATGAAAACACACACACACAAAAAAAAAACCTCTGTAAGAACAATACACTCCTTTATACAACAGAAAAGAACTTGAGAACATACTCACCACACTTCCATCACAAGATATTCTGAGAACTTCTTTCACAAGTTCTTGTGAATGGTGTTCTTTGAGAAACTCCATACACACTTCCCCACTATCTAGAATGCTCACCTAAAATATGTTAAATAGACAAAGACATGTACTTTCTGGCAAGAGAACACATGCTTTCTTCCCACAAATGCTTTAAACCCCCCCCCCCCCCGTTTTCTTCTTCCTTGAATGCACCGCAAACTTATAAATGCTTCCTACAGTAACTTCCACTATTAGTGCTATTAAAACGGAACACCTCAACATGACTGAAAGTTATAAACTTGGACAGTGAGGGTGTGGCTTCTTAAATAACAAATCAAACAAAGACAGGTCAGCTCTATTATGTTCTTCTTTAAAAAAAACCAAATTGGCTGGGAGAAACATGACAGGATTTATATGATCAGTAAGGATTAATGAAATTTGTTTTGCTTTCCTGCCCCCAAGACAGAGAAAAAGCAGCACTTTAGGAAAGATTCACGTTTTTACTTAAGAGCAAGACTGTTTTCATTTCTAATCCAGTTATCTATCTAATACGTAAAAGTGTTTGATGTGTTTGACGTAGTTAAAATCTTACATGCAACTGTCCAGCTAAGCAGTACAGAGTTTTCAAACTGTAAGATTATATGCTCCTAATATTTGTTACATCTACCTAGAGTTTCTTTGCTTGTAAGCTAAAAGCAATGCCATGTCACTATTTGCAGGAAGTGACCACAAGTATGCCATATACAAAAACTAAGATGCACCTTACTAACATAACTTTAAATTAAGTTATTATAGATTAAGTTTCCTAAAACCAAATGCTTCTAGTTTACCAAATGACTTTTAAGAGGTAGTCACACTATATATAAGTTGTTTCAGTGTTGAGAACAGATACATACCACTGCATTTTTGGTTTTTTGCCTGATGGGTTTTAGCCTGTGAGCATTGAGAGGTGATACTGTACTTCGCAGTGTAGGTTTCTCATGTGCTGGTGGTTCTTTGCCCCACGTTTGGTTTTGTTCTGATTTTGACCAAAGGCCACATGTAGAAGACGATGGTTGAATTTTCTCAGATTTGCAGAGAACTCCCGGGATGTATTTATTTGGGTTTCTCTGGTTTAAAGGATGCGGACAATCGACAGATGCATTGTGACTCCTGATATCTTTTAAGGTGTTCCATGCATTTCTCGATGCATCTTGCTGCACATCCAGATGATATCGAAAACCTCCATGTGCATTACTGTTGCCAGTTAGGTCTGCAGGTGGTCTCAGTGGTACTGAAATCATCATAAAAGATACACTGTAGATTCGAAGAGTCACAGCAGAAGAAAATGCTATTACCTTTAAAAGCTCAGAAGGCTTATTTAAGTGGAGAATGGGATTTCTTTAATCTTCAGTCCAATACATTAGGCTGTGATTTTAGTACCGATCAACACCAGCACTAACACAATTCCAGTGATACTTAAAATAAACCTTTACCAGATTTCAGTTATGATGGCCTTCAATCTTAACAGAGATCAAATGATTTTGCAAAACAATTTATAAAGTAAATACTGAGATTTCAAATAGATACTTAAACAAGAATTAGTTTACAAGACTTAATCTATTGAAACACAGGTTACTTGCCATTCAGATAACCACTAGTACAAAGTTTAAATTCCAGCTTATCTAACTAGTGTTTTCGTATCAGAGGTTTTAGTACTCGAAGTTATCTGCATGCTCCAAAACACTTGTTAAAAGACAAAACCTATTTTGATGTTTAAACTTCCTATAACTGCTTCCCTAGTTCTGATATTTAAACCCTTGATCAACTTTCACCACACTCACACATGTGTTTTACTCCTCCTGCCATGTTGCAGAGCAGTTGAGAAGGGACCAAAAAATTAAATAGGATTATTCAGACCATATGTCATATGATTCTAATTCCCTATAGACAGGAAGGGAAGGAGTCCAGTAATATCAAAACAAAGGCAGCCAGAATGGATTTGTGATTTAGTTTTATGATTGAATTACATTATTTATAAATGATGTAACATGATGCACGACAAAGAACACCTCCTTCCCTTCTGTCTTTTGTCCTTTCCTCCACCCCTCCTTCTGCAGCCTCATTATCTTTCTCATTCACTGAGGTCCCATATTCTCTTAAGGCGTATTTGCACCACTAAATTAACGGGGTTTTTGAGTCACCTACCAATTTTTTGTCACGTATTTATACATAGACAATTCAGGTCACAACTGAATAATTATGGTGGGTTGTAGAATTGTATTTTCCTCTCTTTATTTTTTTGCTAAAATACTAAAAGAGAATGACCTCGTTTTAGGAAGCTCAGTATTCAATGTTCGCTTTCTTCACTCTAATGAAGGCAGTTACATACACTTCATTATACCAACTCAACAGCTTAAGAGGAACACGAACTACAACACCTTCTGAAATTAATTCCTACCTCAGGAAACTAAAATGATATAGCTCAGTCCAAAAGAGAAAACAAAACAATGTTTTCATGGGGTTTTTCTTGCTTAGGAATGATTCTACAGGTAAGTGATACTGGAAATCATTTTGCCTCTTTCAATATGTGTGTCACTATTTAGCAGTGACAAGTCAGTTTGGGGTCTCCCACACTTTTCATTCAGAAAAAACAAGGACTGTCTACAGTAACCTCTGTTAACATCCACTCGCTGCAATTTCAGATGCCAGCATTATACTCTATCACAGTCATTTGGCCACACAGATATCCCTTCTGTCACAAGTTTAAAGAAAGAAAACATAGAAAACACAACAGAAACTGTTACAAATCACTATGCCAACTTGAGTGCAAAAATACACAACTGATGAGTAACACACCATTTGTTTGCATGCTTCCAAGCCACTGCTGCATTGTTTCAGCCTGAGACTTCTGCTCCAACAAACCAACCTGAGGCTTCACCAGGCAGAGATAATTTGAGCTGCAAAATACAAGTTACACATGTAATCAAGGTAACGAGGACACTTGCACAACAGAAATTACGTCACGGCTGCAGAAACCACAACACTTTCAGAACATTTAAGAAATGCAGATGGCATTTTGCAGCTCTAGGCAGCATAGAACGTGCTACTTTTTTCATGGGGAATGTTCATTGGGTGAAGCATAAAAATATACCATTTCCAAATGGAATGAAAAGTTATTACTAATTTTTAGCACAAATTTAAGTCTGTTAGCACTGACTAGAAGACTCTTGAAACTGACATACGTGAACATAGAGAGCCAGTGATAATGCTGCCAGGAGTGGCTGTTCTTACATCTAGTTCTTAATTCACAGTGTAGGAAACAACCTCAGAGAAGACACGGGGATGACACCCATGACCCCTGTGGATCTCATTCAGCATAACAAATATGCAGCTGAAATATGTAGGCTATCTTGCCACCTAAAATAATTTGAATTTATATAAAATAAAGTAAATCCCAAAGATTATAAAGATTTTTTTACCAGCTTTTTAGATGATGACATATATGTAGTCACAGGTAAACTCAAGCTATAATCCACATGCTGAACAATAGAGAATGCACACAGAAACAGTGACTGCAGATTCACTTATCTGTTATAAATTCACAGTAAGCTCCCAGGAGGCTTTCTATCTTCATAGCCTGTACCTGTCTGTACTTTCTTTTTGTGGTGATCACTGCTTTAACATTGGCAAGGACTCAAGTTATCACACACAGACACAAAAAAAAAACCCAACAATAAACCCACCACAGATTATAGCTTGTAATTTAGGTCTTAGAACCACGTGTTGTGCAGACTAACTATAGATGTAAGAGGCTCTCCTATCATCAACCATGTAAAAAAAGCAGTAACCATTCAGGTAATCCCCACACTCATATTAATATTCTGTCACATTTACATTCAGCATGTCTTTAAGAAGTCATGGGGAATACAAGCAAGCATTATTTTAATACTTGCATAAATAATTTCTTTTTTGATTCAAAAATGTCTCCAATGAGAAAGAATGCACATGCCCACTGAATAGATTAAGTTTATCACAAAGGCACTAGTTGCACAGCAGTGCTTAGAAGGCAAATATGAGGCCTCCAACAACACAGAAAATATCCTAGCACCACTCATAGATTTGACACTGGAGTTGGTTTGTATCAGCTGGGGAAGTCCATCCATGTATAGAAAGAAGCCAGGATTTTCACCCAGAAACTACAGCTAAGGACAGGACTATGTTTCAGAGAGTTATTTTTGAGTGTTCTTTTCCTTTCTGGTAAATTGTTTGGGTTTTTTTTTCCTTTACCTTGACTAAGCTTAACAGAACAAAAAAAAACAAAACAGAGCAGCAAGTAAAACCTTTGGCAGTCACATTCTGAATGTCTTCTATCCTGGTCTAAGTCTCTTCTACAAAGAACAATTAGCAAGGCTCTCTACTAGAATTACCATGGGGAAAGAAATACTTGACTTGCTGCATGAGGAAATAAGTCAGTAATAGAACATTACAATCCAGCTAGCTGATGGGCTGCATCTATGAACTTCAACACAGGGACAGTGAGGAGGTAAACTGCTACACAGCCACGGGATCAACTATCACCCTCTCCTATTTGATGTTCAGGCTACACATCTAGAGACTTTTGGCACATAGTTATAAGAAAAATAGCTTAATCATAGGAAAAAACATGCATTTAACCCATAAGGCAGCTCTAAATTTCATCCTAATAAAAACTGATTCTTACTGTGGTTCATCTTGTACGGGTGGAGATACTTGCCCTTCAAAAGAACCAGAACTACTAGAAGTCTTCTCCTTAAATATTTCCCCTATATCAGTATAGCTGTTTGCAGGTGAAAAGCAATCTGTCTTTTCCCTTGTTCCTACTTTAGGCCTAGAAAGCAGCTCCATAGAGTGACACCTATCAACAATATTCGCTATGCCTTGAGTCTGACTATGGGACATGCCAGATCTATCTGAAGAGTGGGCTCTTCGGAGGTAGCGTGAATGTGGTCTCTCTTCAGGAAGTTGCATGGTTCTTCCCCTGCCAGTTACACCAGTTTCTTTTCCCTGAATTCCCCACTGCTGAAAAGAACCACTTCCATCTACCGATAAAGTATTACTGGAATTCTTGTTTTTAGGGAAAAAAGTCATTTTATTTGGGAGTGGCTGTCCAACTAACAGCTTCTTCTTTTCCTTCAAGCAACCACTGGTACTGATGCTGGAAGAGCCTGTGAAGGTTGTAGAGATTGTAGCATTTCCACTGTCCATGGAATCTTCTGAAGTTCCCGAATCTTTACTCCGTGCAGAGCTACACCTGGACATAAAAGGATGATCCAACACTGAGGAAAGACTCAAACGATCTGCTGGATTTTTGCGAAGTAACCTATGTATAAGGTCTTGCGCCTCTCTCGATAAAAAGGCTGGCATTTCATAATCTGCTAATACTACTTTATTCAGCGTGTTCTTGACTGTGTCAGTGTCAAAGGGTGGCTTTCCAATAAGAAGAGTGTAAAACATACAGCCCAAAGACCACACATCAGATTCAAGTCCATGTGGACTCCTTGTGGCTATCTCTGGAGAAATGTAATTTGGAGTTCCACACATGGTGTAATGCTTTTCATGAGGCATTTTCAGCTGAGTTGCTAGTCCGAAATCAGCAATCTTGACATTCATGTTATTGGTGAGTAAGATATTAGAAAGGGTGAGGTCCCGGTGCAGTATTCCATGAGAATGAAGATAGAGCATACCCGTGATGATTTGATGCAAAAAGTGTCGGGCTGTCAAAACACAAAACGAGATGTTTTAGTCATACAATTGACATCATAGGTGTGAAAGTGACAACTTCTTAAAATCTGCTATTCATCTTGCCTTTCCCCCCCCCCCAAATAATGAGGATATTACAACCATGTTTAAGTGTCATGCTAATGAGATCAGAACACACTTTTTGCTTTAAGCAATATGGCATGACTGTTCCAAGTTCATAAAAAAACATTCTCGAATACAGTCATTGGATTTGTTTCTTCACTAACAGAATAATGTTAACAGGACTGGAGATATTTTCAATTGTCCTGAATTTCTTAAAATCAGATTCTTAAGAATTTAAAAAGTTAAGTTGCTCCACGCTTTCAGAAACAGCAAATACACAAGATCAAGAAGCTTCACTATGTGCAGGTGATATAATATAGAAGACAATTTGGATATTTGTTTTATCATTAGCAAACTGGCAAGGCTAGTAGTATTCCAGTCTCTCAAAAACCTAAGAGTTAGTAGTATTGGAATAGCCTTTCTCTTCTATTACATTAGAAATTCAGAAAATATTCAAGTGTTTAAGCTTATAGCAGGAATAAGAAAGCCTTATCCAGGCTGAAACAGGATCATTTATTATGATGTTGTGATTAGAATAATTCGTAAAATTGCTGTTTCCAAAGCAAACTATTTACAATCCTTCTCTTAGCAACAGGCTAAAACTGGTGAGTAACAAACACTAGTAGAAAACAATCCTCAAAAGGAGACTTCTTGATCCAGGTCAGTGCTTTATGAGCTTTTAGGTACCATCAGATGAACTCTTTCTGCAGGAGCAGGTAAGAGGTATGATGCCTGTATAGCAGTACCCCTTACCCGTATCTATAATAGTTTCACAGAATTAGATTTGAAACAGAAAAAACAACTAAACTGGAAGAACTGTGCAAGAGATGACCAGCATAGCAAGTCTGGAAACAGTAAAGACAAGAACCACTGAATCCAGATCGGCTGAAACCAGAACAGCTTGTTTGGCTGTGCCCTCAAATATTATACACAGCAGCTTGCTTTGCTGTCCTTTCCCCCGCCCCCCCCCCCGAATTGTACTGTTCTAGTTAGGCTTTCAGTGGTCCATGTTCTAACCACAATCCTCTCTCTCAACTGTAAGAAAATGAAATATTAGTAAATTCATAAGTGACACAAATTTTTTTTGCAAGACTTCTTTCTCAAAACACAATTCAAAAAAGTAACATAGCCAATTTAGAGAGTTTTAGCATTACTCTGACAGTGAACTCTCAATGAGAAATAGGATTTTCAGTGTTTTCTGTAAGAAACAGATATAAAGCCATAATAAAACTTCTCCTCAGCTCCTAGTCCTTCAAAAATTCTAGATGGATTGTCAAATTGGTTATTTCCTTGGTAACTAAGCCCTTCAGCAACACAGTTAACTGCTTTATCTTCATTTCCACACACACCTTGGAACACAGGAAATATTTCCAACGATACTACATAAGGCAAACTATAACCAGGAAGGCTTTCTAACTGGTGACACGTAATACAGTAATACTGAGGTGAAGAAGTACAACACAAAGAAAGCAAATCTGTGGATGTGAAGTTGCCAGATTTCCTCTGTGAAGCTTCCCAGTCTTGACCTTTACTTCAACGTGTTTTTATGCACCAAGGTAAGCTCTGCCTTCTATGCTCGCTATCTATTTTTTTAAACCCCAAATGGCACAAACTACTGTAAAATGGCATAAACAGAAACAAAAGTATACAGAAATTCAAGTGAACATGTGTAATAGTAATTAATCTCTAGATTATCACTTATCACAAGATTTTAAGATATAGAAATATCCTTTCACTAGAATTCAGTATTTATTGAATGAGCCAAGACATTAATGCAAAGAGACGGAAAAAAACCCTCACCTTCTTCTTCTGAAAAGGGTTTCTTCCTGTTCTTTATGTATCTGCTCATTTCACCATTGTGACACATCTCAAGTATCAAGTATACATAGTTGCTATCTTCAAAGTAGTTATAAAGCTAGAACATAAAACAACGAAAAAATTAAAATACATTTTGTAGACTATACAGCAAGTGACACAGACAGTCCTCTCTACAAAAGCATGATTCTTACCTCAAGTATAGACGGGTGCTTTAGCTGACAATGTATTTTCACCTCATTTTGAACCCTCTGTACCATTCCAACTTTGTGCATGGCTTTTTTATCTATCTGTAAATGGATCACAAGATTTTTTTCAAGCACTGCGATATTGATTACATACATGTTAGTATGAAGTGAACTTGACATTTTAGATCTTCAGGGTATGTCTGCCTGAAAACTTCTAAATATAAGCAAGTTCTCACATAGTTTAACCTACTATATGCTTTTAATGAACAAGTATCACAGATAAATGGAGGAACACAAAACTGTCTGAAACCAGACAAGTGTTAACATTTTCCATACTAACATTAAATAAAAAATTTTCCAAAATACTTCAGCAGAGAAACCTAATTCTGATCTTGCCAGGAAGATATGCTAACTATAGTTATTATTTAAAAGGTGGCTAAATAGAAGCATTGCATCAAAGCGAATCAAACAAAACACCTGTGATGCGCGAGTTTCCTTCACAAAGTTTGTGCTAGCAGTGAGAGAAATTTTTCTAAGGCATTTTTTCCAGGACCTCTCCAGCCACATGGATTCTAAATTAAGTTTCTGTGCTCACAAATGTCTGAATTAGAATTACAGGACTGACAGTTGACCCGATGTTAAATATTTGAGCTTAAGTTCTTTAGTACTACTGTAAGCATTGCTATTAATTGTCAATAGTCTATTTGTCTGTACTGCATCTTTCGAGATCGAATCCTAATCTAAATATCGGTTATATACAAACAAGCAATCCAGGCATGAATGCCCAACCACATAACCCCAACCTGTTGCAACTTGCCCTTGTTCAGTCTCTCCAAAGATTGAGACTTCCTTGGCTGGCTGCCTTACCATTTTGATCGCCACTTCCAGACCAGTTTTTAGGGATACTGCTCTGTAGACCCCTGCGAAGGAGCCCTTCCCCAAGAGGTTCCCCACCTTGAAATCCTGTAACACAAACAAATCATTGCCGTCAGGCCCAGCACAGGCTTTGAAGCATCTCTCCTGACGTAGAGGCTCAAGAAACGGGGGTCCCACACCACCGATGCAGAGGAAAACCCTCAGGCACACCCGGGGTGTCCGGGCGGTACCTGCACAGAGGTCTCCGGGGCGCGGCGGCGGTCGGCGGCGGGGCCGCACAGCATCCCTCGCGACATCGTCCTCCTCGTCCGCTGGCCAGCCTGCACTGCCACCAGCGCTGCCCGCGGCGGCACGACGCTGCCGCCTTCCCGCCATCTCTCCCGCCGCTCCCGGAGGACGAGAAACGCCCGCCCCCAGCTCCCGCTGCTATGGCAGCCGCCCGCCCGACAAACACAGAGCGCCTGGGGCTGTCCGCAGCCCAGCTCCGTGGCAGCTCGCTGGGGTCGTGCCGGGTACCATCGCCCGGGGCGCTCCCCCCTGGCCGGGTTCCCCCACGAGGCGACACACGGCTTCACGGCTCGGCCCTGCGGCAGGTGGCGGGGGAGGGCACGGCTCCAGCTGGCTTAACCCCTGCGCCCGCTGCCCCACGGCCCAGCCGGGGAGGCGCCCGGATGCCCCGGCCCGCCCCCGCCCGCCAGGCCGCGGTCATGGGGGAAGGGGCGAAGGTGCGGGCGGGCCTGGGAGGAGCCGCGCTTGGAGCCTCGCCGGCCGCCTCCCACAAACAAAGCGCCCGGGAGAAGAACAAGCCCTCGCCGCGCGTCTCCCCGCCACCGGCCCCACGCCCCTGGCAAATGGCGGCCCCGGCCAGGGCCGGGGGTAGCGGCAGGGGCCTGAGCTCTGCACCTCTATTTTCTCGCCGATGCAGGTCGCCATGGCGCCGGCCGCTCTCCTCGGGTCCCGCTATGGATTCTCCTCAGGACTTCGGCCGCGGCTTCCCATCACGGCGTCCTCCGCCGCCCGCCTCGGCCCAGGCCTGCTCGCTCCTGGGCCCGGCGGCCGCTCCCCTCCCCCGGCGCCTCCATTTTGAAAAATCGCGCCGTTATCCCCCGGGCTCCGCCCCGCCCCAGGTCGAGGCTGCGTCTGACGCAATCACGTCACGCAGTGGCGCCGTCGGCGCTCACGGCCGGGTGGGGAGGTACTGCGCATGTGCAGGACGTCGCGCGCCCGTTTCCGCGGCAGCCGTTACGGCGCGCGCTTGCTTGGCGGTCCGGCGGCGGCGCGCTGAGGCGTCTGATCGGCACCGTGTGTCACCTTGGCCCGGTACTTGAGAAATAACCGCTTCTGCCAGCCCTGTATGGTTCCAGGTGTCTCCTCAGAGGCGGGAGAGCCTCCGCGCCTCCTGTGGCCTGGAGGAACTGGCCTGCCTGGCGTTACCGTGCTCACTGGGCCTCTTGTGGAAGCTCTCAGGCAGCACTGAGCTGGCAGGGTCAGCTCCTCGTTTATGGTGGATAAGTGAAGTCTCCTAATAAAAGGAACAGAACTGCCCTGGCGTGGGTATCTCCCCCACACTCTTAAGAGAGAGGTTTTGTTATTCCTTGGTGAATATTTTTAAATAGTTGGGCTAAAGTCTGCGATGAGCTCTCACAAAGTTTAAGGGCTTCCCTTTGACTTACTGCATTACACATTAAGCACAAAGTGCAGTTTTTCTATCTTACCTGTTCTGATACAGTGTCTAGTAATGGGGGTGCAAAGTGTTTGCCTCAGATATATAGGCTAGAAATGGCAGTGGGCTTAGATGCAAGAGCAGTGTGGTCTGGGCTGGGTGCTCAGTCTGCTAGAGGGTACCCATGATGAGCAGCAGCTCCTGCACCCTGAGGAACCTGCAGCTGCACAGCAAACATGCCCAGAGCTAGCTGAGAGGAACAGCTGTAAATTGGGGTTTGTCCCAAATCCCCCTCTCACAGGTGTGCAGTCCACTGAAGGAAGAGATGCAAGCTGAAACTTAATGCAGACTTAAATACGAACGTTAATTAGGACAAAGAGAAAGTTTTTGGGTTTTTTTATTGAAACACTACTGAAGTGCTGTAATTGAAAGGGCTTTTAATAGGAGAAATAGTGCTTCTGGGAACGGATTATGGTTTCTGATGTTGGTCATCAGATTGTATTTCTCTTATCACATGTGGGCATAGTATTTTCACCTGTATATATTAAGGGGCATAAGGCATAATATAGATTATCCTTTCTTAGCAGATATACCAGTTTCTTACTAATGGAAAGTATGTGTATGCTCTGAAAGGTGATGGTTAAAATCGATTGGAACAGAAGGGGGAGCTGTCAGCACACCAGGCAAAGAAGGAGCTCTGTGCATAAATTTTCCAAGCCCAAGAGAATTGAATTGCTCTTTCTGCTCTTAACAGGAGTTAATGAAGTGGTCTTTTCTCACACTCTGGGAGTGGAAAAAGGGTACTTGGTACTGTAATGATCTTGCACGGTGAAACATTTAGCAGTAAGAACACTTTCCAAGGCAACCTTTTATATTACGCGACCAGGTCAGCGTTCTACTTGTTTTGTTAATAAGTGACTGCTTCCCTTAAAGCAGCAAGTTTTGTTAGCTTTTTTATGATATCCTTTAAGAGGCATATCCCTTTTCTTTCATTGTAGCATCATCCCTCCAAAGACCTTATTTTTTTTCTGGCCTTCACTCTTGTGATGTACATAACTGGAATAACAACGTGCTTGTTTCTTCTAAGTGTGACAAAATGTTGTTCTCTGCTTATTATACACTTTCATTTGCATAGACAAAGTTAACGTTCTTGCTGGGTTACAGTTTAGGGCAGGCTAGCATCTAGGATACAAGGAGGTGCAATGGTTTAGTACTGTACCTACTCCAGTGTTTGCCAGCTTGTAATTATAAACTTAAACAGTTCCCCCACTGCCTGCCAACTTTCATTGTTGGAATAAAATACAGAGGTGGCTTGTAATCAAGCTGTACTTTCTCCTTCAGAGGAGGAGGCGCTCAGGAAGTTACATGCAGTCATCCACTCCTTAATGGATGTAAAATGGATTGTGGATAAGTGTATGTGTCACTTGCTGAGAATCATGAAGTGTAAAACGGAAGCCATGTGACTGATTAAATAGATTTGGTTCGTGGAGCTGTGCAATATTAACAGTCATCACTGGTTAGAGTAATTAGGGTGGAAGATTAGCAAAAATAAGGCTTTCAATTTAATTTCAAGGCTAGCTTTTGTACCTGAACAGTAATGACAAAAGTTGTGTTGAGTGAATTCATGTGCCAAAAGTATGACTGATACATATTGATGTTGGGGGAACACTAAATATCTAACAGCATACAAAATATGGTGCATGACTATACAGAAAACACAATTTGTAGGTAGAGTAATACCTTTGTATATTAGGCACTGCAGCTGGAAAATTTTATGTGCTTTAGGGAACAGGCCCTGGTTTCTCTGAATTTCGGTTGCATAGTGTGTGCATATTTGGGGTTGCATGGTAGTTGGGAGGTTATAAATAGGAAGTCTTCTGAAGATGATCATGTTTCTTGTGTAAGATCGGGAGCCAGAGCGTCTTTGGACTTTCAGCAGCTGGGTGACTACAGTAATAGTCACACCAGCAACATGCCAGTGAAACAATACTTTTCTCTGGCTGATTAAAAAGAAAGTTGGATCACTATTCTGTTGTGGGGCTGAATTTATGACTACAGGGGTCAGCATCTACTGTAAGCAGAGCTTGAGAGATGAACTAGCAATGGAATAGATCCCTTGCTAACTATTTTTATCAGAGAGCAAATCCTTATCGAATCCTGTTCTCCGTGCTTAAGTATTAAAAGAAATGCTAGCTTAAAGTATTCTTAAAATAGTTTTAAGACAGTAATAAGTTTCCCTTTAAACAGAGCATGAAGGCCTTCTTTCAGCTTTGTTGCATGAACAAAATGTGAAGATTTAGAGGGTCTTTCATCAGTGGAGAAGTCTGACTAGCAACAAGAGCAAAAAGGAATTGCTTTATCCTAAAAGGCACCATGCCAAACAATCCATTTAAATAAGAAATAATTCCTTGTAAAGCCTGGAAGAAGGCGGTGCATTTGTAAAGATGTGTTAAAGAATAGATGGCTACACCTGGGGGGTTCATATAGGCAAGAATATGTGTTTGCAAGATAAACATGTTTACACACCAACACTAGGAACACTCTCAGGAAGTCCTTGACCACAGGGTGTAAGGTTACGGATTACAAGTGATAATCCCTCATCGTTGGTTGGTCTGCAGCATTGCTTGTGTCTTGGCGGCAAGGTTCATAACACTAGCAGTTTCACATATTTAACACATGTATATATTTATTTCTCATTGCTACGTTTGACAGATGCAGGGAAGCATTCTCAGA
Source organism: Podargus strigoides (assembly GCA_028020825.1). Lineage (NCBI taxonomy): Eukaryota > Metazoa > Chordata > Aves > Caprimulgiformes > Podargidae > Podargus > Podargus strigoides. Next base: position 70,505,106 of record CM051621.1, read on the forward strand.
TGTATCTGATTGATAGTCTAGTGCCAGTCTAGACAACAGAGCTGAGTCTGAAACAGTCTTGGTGTATTCTGGGTAAATGATGAGTTGTGAGCATGTAACAATTCATCATCTGTGGCTTTTATTTGACAATGAGGACTAAATAAAAAACCCACCTGGTTTTATGGTTTTCTCCTTCAGTGACACGAGTGTTGTGAAACATTAATTCATACTGACATTTCGTCTTATGTCTCTCGTGTTATTTCCAAGTTGAATTTGGCTCACTGTTTTGTACAGAAAAATTGCTTCAGCAAATGCTATCCTACTAAACCTTAATCACAATGGGTCATTTTTGTCAAAGAAACAGAAAGCAAAGGGTATTCGGAGAGTTTCTAAAAAAAATAAGTTGTGATATTTCAAAGGTTTCTTTCTTCCTCTTAGAGGAGAATGAAGAGTTTGAATAAGGCAATCAATGGATATATTCCTCCCCTCTGCCCCTTCCTGTCACCCCCTTTGCAATACTTTTGCCAAGACTCGATTTCTTTAGCTAAGCAAACTAGTATTGAGGCTGCTTCGTGTGCCTTTGTAATTTGAGCATCATGAAAGCTGTCAAATGAGAACGATGCTTCCCGTTTGTTGTTTTTTATTGACTGTGTTTACACTGCTCAGGTGGTTAAACAGCAGGGCCATGGTCAAGCTAATGCTTTCAAACTGTCTAGTTTACTAGTGTACATGGCACTAGTGTTCATTTCTCTAGTAGCATACTTATAAACAACATTCACGACCTCCTCAAGTCTTTATTTTATCACTATAAACAAGCCAAGCTTTTCTACTCTCCTGTCATGTGATATATTCTGTTCCCCAAGTCAATTAGTTTTTCCCTGCGCTTGTACAATGGATTCATCTTTTTCTCAGCATGAGTTGTTAGGGCTGTTGCTGGTATTAAATTAACACTTAGTAATACTACTCCTTTTACTAGAAACACTTCTCATACTTCAGAAGATCACATTTTACTTTTTCAGTCCTGTTATATTAGCAGTTTATAGTCTTCATGAGACTGACTGTTGCATTCAAATCCTTCCTTCATTGTCGTTCTTCAAATTTGGAAACGTCTTCTAATAGCTTAATTATTTAATATATTTAGCCCACAAATGCATGACTCCACTGCGTATTACTGGATTTCATCTGTTACTGAAATTCTGAGGGTCATCAAATTCATCATCTGTGATAGCCAGCCCTCTCTTTTTATGATGGCTTCTAATTCTATGTTACCATTAAAGCTTATTCTGGCATCCCTCATCTTTTTATAACAGGGCCATTGGTGGTCTTTGCAATTTTCAGTATTTTACACCTGTGATGAAAAACAATTCTAAGTCTTCTCCATACTTGGGCTCCAAAATGTTCATATTGAAGAATTGTATTTTTGTGGAACTGAGATATGAGCAGTAGTTCTGTGATTATTTTCTACAAATGGGTTTTTTATGGTGGTATTGCTTGTTGCCAGTCACAGTTTCAAGTAGTATCACCCCTCGCTGGCTCAGTGTATAGACAGATGGCAAGGACTTTGAGCTTTAGTTTCCTTTGATTTGTTGAATCGTTTTCTCATTCTAATCATACGAGAACACTTTAGCCTTATCTAAATTTGATTCTCTCTCTTGTGGACTTTTTACCCTACCTCAGTGGAGTATCTGAATCCCAGTTTGGAATCCCCTAATTATCTGACCGTTTTATTTATAGTAATTCTTACATCGTCAACATGTTGTACAGACTCAACAACAAAATTAATCAGTTTCAGATTTTTGCATTAATTATTAAATAGTGTTTGTCTTTTGGGATCCAAAGCTTATACCAGCCTTTTGGTAGACATATGTTACAAAAATATGGTCAAACCAAGAGAGAAAGAAAGATGTCTCCATGTCACTTTGCTGACATACTCAAACTACGTTGTTTTCTACATGGAAGAGAAGGAAGAGTACTGGCAGTGTGTTTGCTGGAGCAGCCCACAGCTCTGCAATTCCATTCCTAGGGATCTCATTTCCATATTAAACATGTCAAATGACAATGACTGTCTTGCCTTTAGCTAGGTTGTCTCAGTGGCTGATTACTACCACTTTAAATATATGCATTTATTCTAGTGCAACTTTACCTAACTTTGTCTTCAAACCATTTAGCTTTGTGTTTCTTTTCTGCTAAAATACAGATTACTACCCTCATCCTGTTTTAACAAAAATGTCAGGTGGTACTTTAACTCTTTCACGTCTTCTACTTTGGTCTGCACTGATGTCAGATTAATCCATCCATGTCTCAAGTCATTCCATTAGCCCTTTAAAAATATTATTACAACATTAAATTTTTAGTAGTTATCTGAGGCTTCCCCACGTTCCAGCAGCTTGGATGACCCCTTCAATAATCTCTGTATTTGAGTGAATGGAGAGGTGGAGTAATTTAGATAACAACCTCTGATTATTTTTTTTCTTCTCCATTTTTTTGCTTCAGAAAAGTGCCAGTCTTTGTTCTTTATTTTGCTCTGCTTTAAGTTTAGAGCCAAAATAGATAAATGAAAACCACACAGTCCTCTGGACTGATACTACTTCCTGGTGAGACAAATACACTGCTTGCAATTTGTAGTAAGCATTCTAGCAAATCTCCACTAAATGCAAGGTGTGAGATTGGCAGGCTATTAACAGTATTCTACTGACTATAACTCTCTTACCCAAGAAGGCACAAATGACTTGGAGAATGACTCAGTGGCCTCCTCCATCACCCCCTGACGATCTGGGAAGACGGCTCTGCTTTTGAAGAGAGCTCATTTAGATGACCTGACAAAGTTTGATGAGTTCTTTGTTACTTCAGATTTATTTTTTTTTTAAGTTTGCCTAACTTCTCTCCCTTATGTCTGCCTTAATATGCAAAAATAGAAATAACAAGTTCAGCTCTGGTGAAGGGAAGAAGGAAAAAAAAATAAACCACATAAGGCATCATTCACTCTCTTAAGACAATTAAGGTGTGGCACAGGAAGGTGTTGAAAAGATCCCTGTCCCGATTTGCTTTGATGTGTTAACTTTATATTCTAAATAATAAAATAAATTATGCCTTAGCTTCACAGGCATATACACAAGAGTTTGATGTGACCTGCCAGAGAATGAGCAGGTGCTCATCAGCAGCGTGCTTGTGCAGGGAGTGTATCTCAGCAGCACTGCAAGGTGTTGAAGCAAAGAAGGACTTGTCCTACAAGTCCGTCTGTGTGTGTTAGCAACATGATAAGTAAATGCAGTTCTGCAAAACTTCTTCACTGGAAACCAAGTCCAACAACTGTCAAAAAGAAGAACAACTTATTTTAAAAAATTGAAGTTTGTAAATATACAGTCACAAAACTTCAGTGGGTATTTCCTGGCCTTATACCACTGAAATGCCTATTTTGTTTTCATATTTATCATTCTTCATGTGAAGGAAGAGCCCCTACCAGCTACTGTCCCGGTGACACCACACATGCAGTTTTCTCTCATATTCTTCATTCTGGATGGTAACACTAGAAAAATTGGCAGGGAAGGACCGATTTACCCAAAACATAAAACTGTATCAAATCCAGCTTATGCTTGCAACAGTTTTTGTTGTATATTTTTTAGTCATTTATTTTATTGAAGGGAAAATGCGTGTTCATGGAGGCTTGGATGCCTCTCTCTCTTTCACTAAATAGAACAATGTGTTTCTACAAAGAATATAAAATTTGATCAAATGAAAATTTTGTTTTTCTGCCCACCCACACCAATGCTTTCAGATTTAACCTTTCAGTAAGAGAACTGAGCGTTGCTTTCAGAGATGAGAAACCTTGCTCTTGTTATTTCAAATCATCTAAATGAGTGGTGAAAAGCAAAGCTTCTGTCAGTAACAGTTCACTACTGGGTGCTTGTTTCAGTCTGGCATTTCAACAGTTTGATCATTAATTTTGGAATGTACTTGCTGGATGTTTGCTGTTTAGAGGGGTGTGCAGTCTTCACATCGTGCTTATGTTAACCATACATAGTAATGTAATAATTGCAACAAGTGCATCTTACAGATAAACAGAGAGGTCTTGCCACTTACATGCTTTATCTCAAGAGGCACCATGCCAAAATTTGTGAGAACAAAACCTATGTATCTTGATTATACTGAAGTCTGGAGCAAATCTCATTAAAAGTTTTGTCTCTGACTGTGCTTGAGGAGGAGCATATGACCTATTCCTTATGTTTACTATCCATGCCATCAGTGTCTGTAAATTTATTTTGCTTTCTAAGTTATAAACTGTCCAAAGAATTTAGGGTTCTCATATGACTCAGAAGATAGTCTGGGGAAAAAAAACAACAAAGCAAGCCAAAAACCTCTCAATTTTTTGCTCATGCAAGGGACATTCCACCTCAGACCTTATCTATGCTAAATTCAGCCTGCCACAATGCCTTAAGAGGAATACTGCAGCATCCATTTCTTGCAAATGCAATAAAAGCCCTGCAAAGGCTTCAGTCCACAATTTCTTTCTCTTTCCACCTTGAACATCCGAATATCCAAAGGTGGCAGTAGCCTCCAGTTCATATGCAGGTGGAATTTTAGCTGTTTGTCTTCAGCTCTGTAAACCTTTTCATCTCTCTGTCTTCACCTTTTCTCTTGACAGCTGAGTGACTTGGTACACTGGAGATAGAACTCAGCAGATAAACACGTTGGCTGAAGCATATGCTCAGTGTGGTTTGCTGTCTGAGGATTTACTAGTCTTGTTTTTATCCTTGCCCAATGCCAGCATCATTCCCCCCCCACCCCACCCCCACAAATACACTGCCTAACATATTACTTATTTACATGTTCACTAGAGGTTTCTTTGGTCTTCCTTGAATATCCAATTGCCAGCAGTGGGTGTAACTGCCAGTGTTGACAGCTAGTTTTATTTATGAACGTAGACTGCTCCCTTAGGCACAATTCCTTTGTTAAAGATGTTTCCAAGCCATACTGAATTATGCAACAGTCATGAGAGTAGCTACTGTCTTATGTCATATTTTAACCCTTTTTCTAATTAGTATTTATCCTTACATATGTTTTCAGACCTCAGATCTTTGCACTTACCTGTACAATGAGCTTACTGTAAGCAGATGAAGTTTGCATGTTTCATAGTATGCAAGAAGAACACTGAATGGAAAACAGCTGGATTTTGAGGTGCACTGGAATGCCTGCATGCAGGAAGACAGGATCATAGTAAGCAATGCTTTTGAGAGTAAATGGAACGTTCATATCTGAGAAGTCTTTTAAAGTAAAAAAACCCTACATCTTATTGAGTATAGATATTCTTTTAAGACACAATGGGTACCAAAAAAGTTCATTTGCCTTTGTAGAATGTACTGTTTATTTTGCTGTTTTGTCAAATGGGAAGGAATGGATTTACCCCTAGCTGGATGCTTCGCACTAGCAGTAAATATACGTGCCTGTCATATGCAGCATAGTACTATTTTTATTATGAACATTTCTTGTCACCCCCTGAACTATCAAGTATTACCTTCTGTCACATGAAGCACAGAAGTTCTCTGAGTCAATAAAGGATCTGAGGTGACCATCACTGTATTCCTGAGATCCAAAACAACCTGTGACATTCATGTATCTGCAGAGGTTTGCCCAGCTAAAACATCCTCAGCTTTCTCTAAAGAAGGGCTTAGCAAAGAAAGAGATTAACATTTCTGTCAGTTTTAGCAATAGAACTGATCACTATCTGAATTAATTTATTTCTTTCCACCATCTGATTGGCAATATAGTTGAAGTGCCTGCTGAAGTGTATGCAACTCCTCTGAAGCAAAGAGGGGACAGCGCTTTCCAAGGGCAGAAACTGTAGTGGACTCTGTTAGACTTTAAACATAACCAGCTGAAATTAGAGAAGTTGTATTGCTTTGTACAGAGATTCAATTCAATTCCCAGGTCGGCATTTAAAATTTTCAAAACCTGTAAAGTTGCATTTCTACTGTGACATTTCCAGCTCAGAAAACAGCCTTGCTCATAGTGAATAGGAGGAAACCCAAGAAAAATGTGGTTTTTTCACCAGTAAAATTCACATACTGTCAGGTTAGGTTTTTTCCTGCATGTTCCAGTCTCAGGAATACTTTGATCTAATGGCTTCACATGCATGCTGCTTCCCTCAGGTGCCTAGATTTTAGTACAGCTTGAAATTGGGCCTGTGTTTCAGGATTAGTAAGCCTGTGTTGAGCTTTGTGCTGATGTGGCTGCACTAGCACTTGAACAAAACAGTTTAAAATTGGTAGGGGTATCGTTACAATGTGAGTGAGGTTTGGAGGTAGGTGAAGCAGTATGCAGGCTTAGCTTTGAAACTCCTTCCCTAAAAAAAAAAAAAAGCTTATGCTCAACTTTAATTGTTGAGTTCTTAGTTCTCCTCCCTGATATTCTCTCCTACCATTAAGAGACCAGACTGGTTTTCTTTGAGAACTTTCCATGGTGTGTTTATGCCCATGATACTTTATTGCTTAAGGCTGACAAACAATAGCATTGTTGCAGTGCAGTACAGTCTCTGTCTTTCCTTTCAGTAGCTCATGTTTTGGAGTTTTCTTTAAAAAACTTTTTCCACTTCAGATTGTGCATGCAGCTGCTCAGGAGAAAGACATTTCTCTCTTAAGCATGCTCAGAGGAAATATGTGAATTTAGATCTCGGAATGTTTGAGTTACGAGAGACTGGGAGCTGAGGAATTATCCTGAGACCTGTGTCATTGTTGATGCTTTGCCTCATAGAGGGAAGGGCTGTGATACTCATTTGTCTGATGGTGACTTCTCCAGAGGGAATGCCTGTGTCAGACAGAAAAAAGAACTCAAAAATTCTTCATCCTGTAACTGACCCGGCCACTGCCATGCTGATCATGAATACAAGAAAATTAAAAAATTCTTTTCTCACCTACCCTACTTCTCTGCTAGTGAAGATCCAGTTATTTCAGAGAAGGAGTTTTTTATTTAAATCCATATCTTTAAGAAACGAGTCAAACTTGTCAGCCATGTGATTCAGTTTACTCATCTGTAAAATTGACAACGTTTCATCCTTAGCTGAGGAGTGTGGGTGGAGGGGAGCTATTTGTAATGTCACTGAAAGAAAAAATAGTTTGTGCAAAGAACTATTGTTTCTGAAATACTGGTTATTAAATATATTCTGGTTTGAGTAAAATCCTTGGCATGTCATAAAGCTTTGTTTCGATGACTAATACACTCTTATGGACATTCCAACTTTGAACCCTCCTATCAAGTTCCTGGCCCTGCAGCAATGTCCCTAAGTCTATGTTACAGGAATATTATGTTGCTTATATAAATGGTGTCAAAGCCAGGTGGATATTTTGTTCTTGCTAACTGTATTGGACTACAAAGCCAGCATGTGGAAAGCCAGTGATACTACTGCATGGAATTTTACCATTTCTGCCAGCATAAGCTCTTTTTCCCCCTCATATCGTTTGTACATCTTAGTGATGTTACTGTATTTGTAAGTTTGTGTGGTATAGTTGGGTCCTGTCTCTGTAGATACAAAGTGTGAGATTAGTCACCGATTTACCACTAGAGCCAGGCTGACATCATACCTATATTGTTATGGAAACAATGAGGTCATTGGTGTGTTTTGCTAATTTAGCTGATGCCTTGGGTGGGTCTGCCATGTTTGTTGCTGTATGGAACATAGTACCAGATTGTGCCTCGTTCTTAAGCAAGACATGAATCACTATGAAAATAGCTTTTTTATTGTCTTCTCTGGAAGTTCAGTCTATGTTCCTCGGTCAGCCTCCCAGCATGCTACTATTCTGTATCTGGAAGTTGTATCTTCCTCATTTGCCTTCCCCACTCTTGAGTGTACTTGTTGGCAACCTTCTTTATAACTCCTGTACATGAGTGGATATCAGTATGTGATAGATGCATTGACTATGAAACGATATTTGTGTCATTGCTGTAAACACAATTGCAAAAGCAATTATTATTAGTTGTGATTTACCTTATAGTTGGGTTTCCCCTTTCTTCCCTGTTCATTGGACTTCTCAATGGCAATGAGCTGCCTTACATGCATATCTGCATATCTTTTGAAAATGAAACAACATTTCTATTCCTTAACTGTACAACAGTAAAGAATAGAGTTCTAGATGAGTTCAAGATGCAAAAGCCCAGTGTTTTGCATATGCATATTGAGTCTTTTCCCCCCCGCAGAACTCTGTCTACATAGACTTTGCCAAAAAGGAGACTTGTTCATGGTCAGATTGGAAATTTGTAGCAGAGCTGGGGGCTGTATAGTGCTAGTTCTCACTGCTGCCAGTAATAGCTAATGCCCCAACCCTTACAATAGCTAGAAAATCCATTTAGCAATCAAACATCTTTAAAAGGTGTTTTGTGTGTGTGTGTTCTCTGTGAACCCGCAAATATATTCTCACTAGAACGGATTATCTCCTGAGATTATGAAGTCCGTCCTTTTCAAGAAAAGCAAAACACACATTTGTTAGGACAAGTATAGCTTTTTTTATTTTTGTCTTGATGCACTTAGGTGGACTAGGTAAACTCTAAAATATCTTTCCATCTGCATTTTCTGTGATGATTGTGATTGTACACTTGTGTCCACTAAGTGATAGTTTCTAACAGAGGAAACTTTTGCAAGTCAAAAAACATTCTGTGAGAAAGGGTGGTCTCAGTACTTGGACTGTTTCTTAAGAAGACCTAGCTTGGTCTACAATTACGATTAAATTGATCACACAATCTTGGCAAACCTGGCTTACATCAATGAAAATAATTCCTCACACCAAAGTGAAAATAACATTGTCACAACACAGATGAAGTTTCAGTCAGTGCAGATACTCATGGGTTTGCACTTGTGTTATATCCCCTTACAAGTGATGTTCTGCCTGGTAGAGTGATACAAACTTAAAACTAGAGGACTGATTTTTCTGCGCAGCAACACTGCTACTTAGATACCTAGAGCTAATAATCAATTTAAATAAAAATCTATTCAGTATTTCCTAGGCTATTATGTCAGAAATTTTGATTGACTCCCTTTTAAGCTATTTTTGTAAATTTTTAGTAGTAACTAGCACTTAGTTACTGGGCAGGCTGCTGCATTTGCCAAGAAGCTGAATCCCTTTGGTAGTGATACCTGCTAAGGTCATTCAGGTGGATTTGAAGAGCATAATAAAGGATGCAGTATGAGATTTGAAAGCTTTTGCAACCAAGTATCAATTACATTTTAGTATGCCTGACTGAAATCCTAATAATAGATCTTTTTTTTTCTTTTTTTTTTTTTAGTTCATACTTCACCATCAGGGCATGTACCTGCCCCTTCGGCTTTGAAAATTGGTTTATTGACGTTATCCATCAATACAAAATGTCACCTGCACATAAAGATGTAATTTATGCATTTATACTGTTGTTTACAAAGGATTTAGACCAGCAGTTTAGCATATTAAGACAAATTACATTTCTCAGAGCCTTTTTTGTGGCAAACAGGTCATTGCGGTGTTTTTTCTGACATGATACTAAAGGAAAGAAAGACAAAATACTTCTCTGTTGGCTTGTGACAATGTAGCAAGAAGTTACTTGAAAAATCAGTTTCTGTTGTCTGAGCTTGGTTAGTTTGTCTTGAAAAAACACTGACATGGTAAGTTGGACTGGACTGTGGTTATTTCCTTGCAAGCAAAGACAAATGCAAATACTGTATTTCTGTAATTTAAAGTTGTAGGAAAATTATTTTTTAACTTTCCATAGTCTTGTCAACTTAGTCAATTTAGATACACTTTATATTTCTACATATCAAATTGTATTTGTAAATGTGTATTCCTTATTTTCTGTAATATGGAAGAAAATGAAACCTTCCCAAGATAACCATGTCAGATAAATCACCTGCCTTGATATTACAGACAATGCAGTGCAGGTAGATGGTGGAGTAGGTGGGGAATACTTACTGCAACAAAGTCCTGAAGCATTTGAAATATGTGGAAAGAGCAAGTAAAGTAGGAAAGGTTGTTTTTGTTTGAGAATGGAAACTTCTTAGGCCACGCCTTCCTGTAGTATTGTCAAGACAAATGTTTCCTGTTTTGCTTTTCCAAGAGCAGCTCTCTTGTGGCTGCCATGCTCTACAAAGGAACTCAAAGCTCTGGCTGAGGATTTTTATGGAGGTGTCTTGCCTTGTTGGTGTTGAGGGTGACTACAGTCCCAGGAATGTAATGTGTTTTGCCCTTGTCATAGGTGGTGTGTGACTTCTGTTAATAAAACTGAGACCAGTGCCCCTGACTTTATTTTTGCATGTGATTTTTGGAGAAAGCTCATGGCACTGGTTTGTCCTCCTCAGCGTGTGAGTCTCTAGGGTGGAGAGGGAAATGTTTGCCCAAGCCAAACTTTGGGAACTGCTGACCCTTGTGGATCAACTTCCACTGCAGTGTTTGTTCCTGGCAGTCCTGCTTCTGATACCCATGCTGGGAAGCACCACAATATTCACAGGCCTAATCTTGTAAAGTCTGAGTCCTCTGATCGCCGAGGGATTTTTTTTTTCCTTTTCTGTGTCTGATTAATTGCTCATAATCCCCTCCTCCAAAGGGAGAAGAGACATGAAACTGCTGAGGGGTAGACTATTGTCCTGAAAATTGTCAGGCTGGTGTGGTGTATTTCTTGAACTCCTTTAAACTTCTGGTTTTAATGTTATTATTGCAGCACATTGTAAAGTAAAGCTAAGAAACTATCGTTTGGCTAGCGCTCAGACAAGGTGTGGGACTAAAAAGGACACATAGTTGTGAAGTTATTTAGGAATCCACTTTGATAATTTAGTACTTTTTAAAATCCGTTTGGTCAGGTGGTGTTTTTCTTATTTCCCAGCTGGATTCGAAAGATGCTTTTAAAAAAAAAAAAAAAGGCAGCCTTGGGAAGACAAAACCACTGGTGACACTACATCCCATGCTCCTGTTGCCCATCAGTAGCAACAGGAGCGATGGAGAAATGTGCGAGGCAGTTTCAGGATGTGCGGCAGGGCTTCTGACCTTTGCTGTTGATGATGTTTTGGCTGAGAAAGAAGCCAGTTCAGTGCTGCAGCAGAAATATGTATGAGAAATCGGGATCTTCAACACTCTCACGTTTTGTGATGTTCTACAGAGCTTTTAATTGTGTTTAACAAATAATAGAGTATATTTTTTTAAAGGAAGGGCCTTTTACCACCCCTACATCCCAAACCTTACCTGCAAAATGAATGGTAACATTGAAATATTTTATTCAACTTTATTTATTGAGATCCAAGTATACAAAGCCTAGAAGAAATGCAGACTTCATGATGCTTTTAAAGTGTGTTATGGAAGATGGATATAAACATGTTGAGTCATGTGTTTTGATACATTTGTGTAGGTTATGCAAATATTCTACTGTCATTGCAGAGTGGTGGAGCACGGAGGGATTCCCATTGCACTGCTAAGATATGAAAGAACTCCTGGAGTAAGCCCATGGACTGCTGCACCTCAGGATCTCCTCAGAGAACCAACAATGCCTGAAACCATCAACTGCCCCAGGTGCTCCAAGATGCAGGATAACTACTTTGAACTTGCTTGTATGTTACAATAAATCATTTGTGAGAGATGAAGTACTTAAAATTTGGCAGTTTGTGCTCATCCAAATGCACTAATGTGATTGCAGATGTGAAAACAACTACATTTCCCAGAGGCAAAGCAGGACTACGTTTGGGCCACAGCACATGGAGTGAAGCATCAGTATTCACAGGTAACTCACCTGGCCGAGTTCATCAGTAGCAGAGAGGCTGCAGCTGATGGAGACAAGAAGCATGAGAGAAACCACGCCTGACTAAGCAAGTAGGACAGGGTGAGCCACCAAAAATGCCTATTTCTTACCTGTGGTCTTTTGGACAAACATACATTGTGTCCACCCATGACATCAGACAAAGCTTCTTTTAAGAACACTGACGTAAAAATGAGGTCTTGGGTGGTCATTTATGGTTCAAGTAGCAGATTATATATTTATTGTAATTATACACAAGCTTGACAATCTATATTGCCATTCAAAAATAAATTGAAGTCTTGTCAATTTGCACATGATCTGTCACTAAGAATCCCATTTACATACATAGTAAACATTTTGCATATTTAAAACACTGCTTTAAATTCTAACACTCCCATCTCTTCCCTCCCCCCCCCATCCTGTGTAGATGTTTAGACTATGTAAACAAACTTTTAAAACTATGCAACATTCAGGGACTACCACCTTTTTTTCAAATTAATTAAACCATTTCAGCACTTTGTAGAGGTGGCTGTAGGTGTAGCTCTTAATTGCATTTTTGTTTAGAATATATGATGTTGCAGTGATTCCTGCCTTTCATTGCTTCATTTATTTCCTTCTGACCAGGAAGATGGCAAACAGGGTTTAATAATTGTAACAGGTAAGACAAATGAGCACATTCCTCATTTAATACTCTGCAGTGCTAGTAGTCACATTTAGTTCTTTTCAGTTATTTACATGTGTGATAAGTGGCTGAAGTCTTCAAATTTAAACTATGGAGAATTAAGAATTCAGCTAAAGGTCAGCTACAACTAAGAGTTTGTATTTATACAAGTGTTATCTTGGGAGTGGAAATGAAAATTTATGAGGCATTAACTACCTTTTGTTAAGCAACATGGTTTTTACTACCTCTTTTGACAGAGAGCCTCTGTCTTCTGGTGCATGAAAGGCTAGAAAGTTTAGCATAACAAAAGAAGTCTAAGAGGCATAGTATTCTTCCATCCAGTTAAATAGTGGCTAACACAGCTAGTGGTAGCTGATGTAAGCATCCTTAAAGCCTGTGGACACTACTGACCCACAACTGAAATCAGCATATTAAAGGGTTACACTGTGGCAACACAAAAATAAAAGCCCTATTTTGAGGCATGGAGTTCACGACACTCATCCATGGGAATTTAGCTTCTTGTCCTACAGCAGCTGGCTAGCTTGCTTTGAACCAGCAAATGCAGTGTATTTGTAAAGTGGTTTCATGTTTTTGAAAGCTAGTGTCGGTTAACTGAAAGGTATGGATAACCAGAGCCTCAAGAAAGATTGCAAGGTTTGTTAAGGCTGTAAAGTTCTCACGCTAGGGTCAAAATATACTTACGGAAAGTCTCCTGCCAGCTCCTTGCCCGTTTCCTGCAATTGAACAGAGTCCTTACAGGAAGAAAACCCACTTCAATGTGGAGTATTTGGGAACAGTTAGTAGCAAAGGATCTACAGTCAAGGCTGGAGTTCAGCACACTGAGACAGTTCCAAAAAAAGTTGAAGAACTTCAAACACTGAAGATACAAAGGAATCCTATCAACAGATTGGATGCTTTGGATTACCAGCCTTCACTTCTACAGGGAAGAAGCAAAAACTGCACAGCACAGCAGCGGTACCCTCTGGCTGCCCAGAAGGCACAGAGGTCTGTAGCTGCAGCCCTGCAGTGACAGCAGCTCCCCTGCAGTGCCACTATACCTGACTGAGAGTCCAGGGCACCTTCCCCCTCATTCTGCCACACCATCCTATGAAGCCAAGTGGTAACACAGGCTGGGTGCTACACCCAAACGGCTCAGAGGATTCGGGATCCAAGCACACATGCCCCAAAGGCAGTATTTAAACAGTGAAAGAACACTGCCAGAAGCAAAGAAGGGAGAGGTTTCTTCATTCAAATTCAGACCCATTCAAATTCAGACCAAAGAAGGCATGCAGCTGTACTGGGTTATTTTATCATGTAGCACCCTTGTCAGTTTAAATAAAAACTATAAAAGTTTAAGTGATGGTTAAAAATCTGTTTAAGTTACATCTGAATGAAGTTCAAAGAAAATCTTGAAGTTTAAAACTACTGTAAGAGAAGATGTGGAAAGGAAGCCATGAATCAATTATAAAATAGCTCATAGCAACTTAGTTTAGTAAAGCAAATTATTTTTAAAGCCGTTTCTTGAGCAAGTCCATTAATGCTCAAGCCAGGAAAGAATGAATCCTCTTTAAAGTAAAGAAGAAAGACTCCAGTGGTAAAATAAAACCAAGTATTTATGCTGTTTTGTAACTGAACTTCTACATGAATTTGTACATGGTGATTAACAAAACTTTAAGAAACAAAACACTAATGCCTTTACAAACATAGTGCTGCTTCCTGTTTTTTAATTTTGTGGGATGGTGGGAACATATTCAAACATTAGAAGCATGTCTTGCCATCAACACAAAGTCTCAAATAAGACATGAGCAACAAATACCTGCTTTTAAAATACACAAGCATATTGCTGTTGGTTTCCTAACACAACTTGTTATTTTATGTTGTGAGATACCAACTGTGGTGCTGTCAGGGTAGCCACAGGGTAAACTCACTTGTGGAGTCTGACGCACAAAACCTCATCTTCGAGTTGTGCATAGCTTTTAAGTACTCAAGAGCCTTAAGTCTGCATCCTGGTGAAGTTTTCTCTTTGTAACAGAAAACAGATTACATAACAACAAGTCATATAGTCACATGTTTATGTGAAGCTCACTGTGGAAAGAACAATTTCCCTTTCAAATAGGATTCCTAACATGTACATCAGCAACCAGTTGCTATTGGCAGTCTGTGGGCAGCACTCCTCTTCACCAGGGATCTAGAGACAGAGCAGATGCACAGCAAAAAAAAATTATTCTAGTAAGAAAACCTTACTAGAATTGCTTGTCTTAACCATACCTGCTTTTAAGCTTGCTGCATTAAGGAGCTGCAGAATTACTCCAGCTTTTATGCATAAGAATTGCCTCAGGCATATATAATGTTGTATTAAGCATGAGGGCCATGAACAGAAGACTTGCTGTTCTTACATAGCATTTCAGCTATTGGAGAGCTTAGACTGGAGATTTCCCCTGATTAAGCTCTTCTGCCAGCTATTAGGAAGTCTAGTAGAAAATTAATGGGTTTTAGGAAGCCAATACTTAAGAATGCTACTCATTACAGTGCTGTGGTAAAGCCATTAAGATATTCATGATGTTAAAGCCTACAGGACCAAAGCTAGCTCAGTCAGGTACTGTCTTAAACTTAAGACAACTGATACTGAAGTGCAGTTGCCTCCTCAGCGCCAAAGATGCGTGGCTACAGTGGCAGAATTCAAGACTGAGGCTGCAGAGTAGCTGCAGCTCTCTTCAAGGTCACTCAGTTTTTGTTCAAGGGCTTTAAATATGTAAACTCAAGGTGCCAGACCATCCCCAATTGATTGTGTAGAGGAGCAACAGTAGAGCAAAATATGTGCATCTCGGTCACTTGCTGTCAGTCATGAAGATACAATTCTAGCACTTGAGCTGGTCTAGCAAGTTCATATACAGCTGTAAATGATGTTTGCTTTTTCTCTGAAGATATCGGAGTATGGTTCACCCCAATCAACTCTAGCTTGGATCACACTACTCCCTTCCTAGCATGAACAGTGGTGGAAAACAAAGGGCATGGTTGGGGATAAAATGGCAGCAAAGCCAGAAACGAGAGCTTGTACAGAATTGCTGCAGGAATGTCCAATTAACACCTGAACACCTAAAAGCATTTCTGCAACCGAGTCCAAGACACTGAAGTGTAACACTGCAACTGATCTCAGTCTCTTATGCAGACTTGGCAAAGAAAACACTGTTCATAGAGTAGTACATTCCTACTCTAGTAATAAAAGAGTTGATTCAAATCAAAAGAAAAGTGACTTGCTCTAGCAAGTGCTACAGTACCTCTGTGACTGACAGAAGCATTCTGAATACACATAGTTGACCTTGACAGTGTCTAAGATGCATCAAAGAAAACAGTGACTCAACTGTGTAATACATTATAGACACTTCCATCACATCAAGTAAATGTCCAAAGATAGCTGGTAAGCTACACAATTTTGTCAAGTAGATTCCATCTTTGGGGTAGTAATAATCCAGTTTGTAAGCTCTTTTGTTTATATTCTTGACCAAAAAGTTTATGTGCCTAGTACCAAGGCTTAAATAAGCTCTCAGTATTCCTTTCACATTTGCAAGAAACAGCACTTAAGCAACCTCAAAACCAGGGTGCTCATATCCAGCTCGCACAGCACAATTCCTGTTGCTTCTCCCCCACCTAAGATGTGATCAAGACCTAGATTTCATTCAAAACAAAAGAAGTGGCAATAGTAATGTGTGCAATAACACATTTTCAAGGGAAAGCTATGCAACAGTCCTTCTAGATTCTACCCCTTCATACTATTATCATTAGCATCACCTTATCATAAGCACAGGACATTATGTACAGCGATGTCCACTGAGACTATTCACTTAATTTCAGCACGTGGCAGAGCCATTATGCTACCATTTTGTAACTAAGATTGTTAGTGGTATGGGACTCAAATATTTAAGCTTGTATTGTTCAGTTTATATGAAAAAGACCGTACAATGCTTATGGTACACCAACAAGATGGACTTAGGCCAACTAACCTCTATTTTAATATTTAAATTATAACAATACAATAACTAGAAAAGGTCAGTGCTTCAAGTGACAAGCTTTGCCACTTCAATTCCAATATTTTTCCAAAATAAAGATGCAATTAGATCTACACTTGAGCATCAGTAGTGCAATACAGTATCCTTTCCTGAATAAAGGAGCTGAGGTTTATCCACAATAAAAGCTTTAAATAAGGTAGATTGTTGCCATTTATATATCAATTCTGTATGTTTGATATAAAATATATTGGGAAAGCTTAAACTGACTTATACAATCTACATTTGGCTAAAGCTCCACGTAAGCAGCATCAGTGGAAATGAACATCAGAGGTGTACTTAATATAAAACACTTCCAAAACTACTCAGCAACAAATGACAGAAGATTGGCTAACAATAACTGAACATCTGAGGTGTGTACCAGACAAAAAGAATGGACCCTGTGGTTACTTGCACTATTTTAATTAACTGAAAAAATTCAAGATTTAGTCCACTTCCATTTCTCCAGGTGGTTTGGTCTGCTGAGAATTGTCCTTCGCTGGTTCAGGTTTTGTTTCAGTACTGCTCTGTCCGTTCACTGGTCCATTGTGTTCACCATTAGCTTTTGACTGCCCATCATTGGGAGGTTCTATCTTCGGTTTGGGCTTGTATATAATTGGATTACAGAAGCTATCCAATTCCTAAGTGTAACAGAAGTGAGAGAGCAAGTTCATTTAGTGGCACAGTAATTCCATTACACTAGAATGTCTCAAATGTGTTTCAGGTTCATAATGACCTAGAATTTAATTATCAAGGACTAGACTTACCAATTATATCAAGTCTAGAAACTTAAAATAAAACCTTTCACTAGCTAAGTAACTTCTGATCTGTTAAAAGCCTATATGGCAATCGACTTGCTAGCAACCCTGGTGCTGTACCTCAGGCTATTTTAAACAAGGTTATTCAGAGGTACTGCTGTAAATCATGAGCCAGAACTGAACACCGATAAAACTGCTGCTCCTTCTGTCTGGATCTTTTCGCAGCTTTAAAACCTCTGCAGGTGTAATATTCTAGCTCAACACAGAGGCCAAAATCTTGTTGAAGAAAAACTTATTAGAATGCAACATGTACAATGATTATTTCTTCCTACCTTAGATTTTGTCAGTATTTCTGCCACTTTGACAACTGGATCCTGAGTTAAACATAGTTTGTTCTGGGCATTCATTTTGCTGTTCAACCAATTCATAGCCTCATTAATGTATTTTTCAACTTTTTCCATCTCAGCAGGATCTAGGTGATCGTATTTTTCATCCTAAAGAGAGAGATATTTATATAATCAATTAAAAAATGCTACTCGTCCAATTAAGAATTTCATGGGCACATAATAAAATAGGATAACATTACTACAACTCCATAGAAATAGTTTTTAGCAAGCATTTCACATGAAGAACGGCTGTAGAACAGGACATTATTTTTTGACATTTGAAATTTGACCTTCAGTGACATCTACTGACATGCAGGTTAGTAACGAAGCTGGAAGAAAAAAAAGCACCTGAGATTTATTGTAGTTTGATTAACCAACCCCAATAGTTTTGTAAGTTACAGAAGCCATGCTAACAGTCATAACTTTAAATATCAACTTCAAGTGGTACAAGTCACCATGGAAAATGTGACTATGTTTAATTCCTATTCTCATGAAGAAACCATTCCTGCTAGCAATCCAGAAGAGTTTTAGAAGTTCTCAAAAGCAGAGGCAGAACAGTCATGTTAAAGCAGCTTAACAGGTAATCCTATAGGATTTCTTTTTCAACACAAAAAAAATACAGCCAAACTCAAACACCCATAACAGTTCATTCCCTAAAGAATTTGCTTTTACCTTGTTTTTGTATGCTTCTACTGCTTTCATAAGGAGCTGAATCTTCTTTCCCAGTTCATTTAAAACTTTTGGTCTCTCTTCATGTTCCATGTATCTTTCCTGAATGGGCTGGCCAAATTTCTGGAAATGGAAGCACAAATATATTGACAAAATACAAGTTCACTTCAGTCTGGTGTAACAAAAAAATGCAGCACTGGAAGGAATGCTGCCTTTAACTCCTTTTCTCACCCATTCAAGAGCTTCATCTCTGCATTTTGTTTAGTACAACAAAAAAGTTTAAACACAAGAGTAGCGCCTGTCCTTATTAGGCTTAGCATTTTGCAATTATTTTCAGCAAAAAAGAGTATTTGGAACAATTTGGAAGAAAAACAAGACAAGATTTAAATGGCTGGTTTAACTTTGAGGTAGTTAATCTGAAAACTTCTAGTTTTACCCACTGTCTGTGTTTTTCCTTCTCTTGAATACTGGTATCCAGGCTAGAAGGCAGTTGCCAGGATCTACACTCCATCAGTTACTCCTCCCTCAAAGGAAATCTGACTTGAGAGAAAATAGTTGGAAACCCAAGAGGTAGAGACAAACTTATTACTAACAGAGTAGCTAGTTATTCATCAGACCTCACATTTTCCCATGAAATTATTAAAATCTGAAGTATTTAAGGTTTTTTTTGTCATCACTTATCAAATGATACAAAAGCACTCTTCAGGCTTTCTCATTAGGAAAGACCAAAAATTCAGTTTTATGGTGCACTGAAAACAGGGAAACCAGAGCACCTACTCTGGAGTGTAATACTAAATACCTGGGAGAGCAGTCAAACTACTCAAAAGCCTCTTTCAGACTCTGACAAGACTGACAGGAAATTCCCATAGCAATTAATATCGTCACTAGTGACAGTCTGCTTCATTTTGACAGTTTTCAAATTAGGAACACAACTGACATAGAAAAACTATTTCTAGTTCTAAAAATTATGTTCATTTCGTAACTAAACTACATCCAGATACAACCTGAATGTCCGTATTAAAAAGTTAATTGATTTACAAAACTCACATATGGGTATGTACAGACACATCCCCCATTCAAAGAGCTTTGCTTACTTAGCCATATATATTAATATAAATGCCCCCACCAGCAAAGACACACATGGCATTTTTTTTTCTAAGAAGTAACTTAAAGACTTACTCTTAATTCCTGAAGCTTATCCATGTATACTTGCTTTGGCTGGTCCTCTCCGTCTTCATAAAGCCAGTTTTCTGTGTCCTCCAACATCAAGGTCAGCTTGTTTGAATCCTACAAAGCAAGTTAGGGATACTCTTAGTTCAGAAGGGAACATGGCAAATGAGACTTCTCCCCCCAGCACACAAAGGAAAAACCCCCTACTCAAAAAAGGCTGTTTCATCAATTTAAAATATTCAAAGTAATTGTGAAGGAAACCAGTAGTTAACAGACTTCAAAGCCAAGATTTTACAGAATGGTAAGAGAGACATGACAGCCCTACTGATGTGATTTGCAGGTGAAGTTGATGCAAGTTACATAGCTTGAGAACTGATTTTATGAGAACCACATGCATCTCAATATTCTTGCCTGTTATCTTTACATAGGAAGTTCTGCTTCTCAGGTTCTCTGATACCAGGACAGAACAACAACTTGAAACAACTACAGACAGAGCTGAAGTGGAAGTAGTTTTAATTGGACTCTACTAGCTATAACGAAGACTTTCTCTTCAATTATTTAGAAATAAAAGCTCTTATCTAGGCCGACAACTTGAGAGATTATTTTGAAATTGGGATGGGAAAGACAGCCTCACAGCCTTAAGCAGACTTTAAAACTGCTGCTGAACATTTAGTGTTTCAAGAACCTGTTGCTTGTGTACCAGCCACTTATTTGGATGACTGTTACAGATTACATGACAAGTGTTCTTTCAATACTGCCTTTTGCACAAGCCCTGTGTACAGCTTTTTTTCATCACCTTTTACTTGGACTTTCAAGTGGGGAAAAAATTCTGTTTATGAGTTAATGAAATGAGACAACAAAACACAGAGCTACAGACACTCCATTTCTGTTCATTTTCATTTTATTCCTACCCACTCACACCATTTAGAAGCTCATGGTGATCTGTCCTGCTTTCCTGCCCCCACCACAGGATTTTTTTACACCTGCACCCCACATCTTTCCTTGCCACTGAGAAATTTCTCAGAAAACCACTGCATGCTTGCATGTCAAACGTCAGGTGTAAGTGTAGCTTGAACTTCACTTTTGTGAAGTTAATCCATTTCCTATTCCAAAACAAGTCCAAGAGATCCCTGCAGCCTCCATGTAACCCACACTCAAAACTTATAAACACAACAGAATTTTTTCCAACAGCTGAAGCACACAGGTGAATCTTACTTCTTCAGTGATGAATTTCTCAAAGACTCCACATAGTTTGTCTCTAAAGTCATACACATATTCTTCAACAGCATTCTTAGCATCATTTCTTTCTTTCTCAAGCTTGTCTTGCATCATCATCTTCCCCTAAGATAGAGAAAAGCTTATTTAAAACTAAAAGCATTTTAGGTGTCAAGCTTAATGATGACTCTCTTGAAACTGTACCAGAGAACTTGGTGGAAGCCTGCTAATCCACAATTACTGATTAAAATTTTCACTTTTGTGAAAGTCATTTTCACTGCAGTCAGAACTGGAACGGGGGGAAATTAGTTCATATTTGGAAGCTGTTTGGCAAGTGCTTCAACATAAATGGATCAGAGACCAATTATCATCTGACCACCACAGACAGGACTAGAAGTAAAGACAACTCTTGACTCTGGCTTGAAAGTCACTAGGAATCCTTCTGCCCTACAAAAATTGTTTCGTATTTTATGCTTCAGTGACCATCTTTTAGGAAGGAGCTTATGCTCAATACCTAGAGAATTCACAAAGGATCCTCTGACAGGCAGGTTTTTTGATATGCTGTAATACTTCCCTGCTGATGCAGGACTTAAAGGGCAAAAATGTGGTATAACGAAGGACACAACTTCTGTAAAGCAGCAAAACCCATGCAAATGCTACTCCTGACCAGTATCCAGCCAGTCAACAACAAAGAGCGTTCCTCTAACGTACCGCACAGCCTTTACTGGCTATCCTGTGCATTTCCTGCCCAAGAATGAGATGGATACTTCAGGTAATGACATGCTAATAGGTCACACTCAGACATCTGGGTAGTTAAGTCTAGTGAAACTAATTAGTTTCTCCAAAAATTCCCCCCAAAACTAAATCCCTTACAATTTAGAACAAACCTCCAAGGAATTCTGTATTAGTAAGTTTATAGTTGCAAACACTTCCTGGATAATTACTCACAGTGACATGACTTTGAGCGGTCCCCTCTTTATGCTGCTTACCTCATTTTCTATATAGCAATTGATAAGATCCTGTCCCAGTTGTCTATAGAGGCTCGCCTGTATAGGTAGGTCAATACTTTTAACTTTTGCTTTAGCCTTTGGCTGGGCTGGATGATCTGGCTTGTCTGCAGAACCAGTCTATGAGAAGATTTACTCTATTAGAAACTTTCAAGAATTGATATATTACAGCATTTATGCTCAAAAAAGAAAGACAAATGAAACTAGTATGACAGCTACAAATTCATCTTAAGTAAAGAAGCATTCCTCTGCTATTCAAATTCACCACTACCTTAGTTTTTAACCTAACTCATGGAATTTAAATTTCTTTAAACATAATGTGAAGAACTTCTGAGAAAACCTGTTCAAAAGCTAAAGGCACTGCATATTCTTCTTTAAAATGTTTCCTAAGCTTCCCTAGATTCCATCTTCACTATAAAACTAGATTAACAGAAACTTACTTTAAAGTCTTAATCACATAGTATATGTTGAAAATCAAAGTGCTAAGGTAGGATTCCTAAAGTACCAATTTCAATATAGCTGCACTCCTCTAAATACAGTCCCATATTTGCAACTAGTAAGGTTAACAGCTTTGAGAATACTGGGAAAAAAAGTCTGAGGGAAGCAACATGATATTTCCTTATCAATACTGAATACAAACTTTTATTTCGGTTCCTGCATTTTCAGTTTCCTCATCTGCTTGGTTCTGTTGTTCAGCTTGACTTTTCTGAATACCTTCATCTTGATCAACCTGCATTTTATCCTAGAAAGAGAGTTACATAACGGAATGCAAAGGTTTGCTGGGTGATTTAAGACTGACATCAGTTACAGTACATCGCATATACTATACAGACTTAAGAATCAGTCTTAAGAATTTTTGATTCACCATGCTGAAACAGGTATTTTGATAATAGTACTTGTATTCATATATTTCTTAAATTGTATGGAAATTTTATTCTGCCTGTCCCCCTTCAAATAATTATGATGTTGCCATCTGTTCCCTGTTAAAGAATTACACTAAGCCTTGTGACTACTCCGTTTTAAATTAGAAATTAAAGCATATAAAATGTACACAAAGAACATTCTAGAAACATACTACCAGCACAAGCATAAACTATAGGTTCTCTATGGAACAGCCAGAACTTCGACCTCATATAATTTTTTACCTAAACTTTAAAGTTTGTAAACCAAAGCAGAAGCAATTTAGTCATAATTGTTATCTGCATCTGTCTCATAGGACTTTACAAATTCATTTCTATAGTAGCCTCTTGGAACACACGACCAACTGCCTTCCCTCCCTGCCACCTGAAAGAAAGTTTAACTTAAATTTATCTGTAGTTTACCTATGCCTTATTCTATATTTAAGGATCTTAAAGACATCACTAATTAGTGCTGATCACCTTAGTTTAAGTAATACAATTCCTTGTCTGTCATCACTGCAAAAAACCTGAACAACATAGTAATGGGTAAGTCTGAAGTTTGCAGGATGACTCCAATACTTGCACATAGAATCATAGAACTATGGTTGGAAGGGGCCTCCAGGGTCATCAAGTCCAACCTTTATCCCACCATATTCCTAACCATTAGACCACTAGACCTCCACCACCTCCCTGGGCAGCCTGTTCCAGTGCCTAACCACCCTCTCAGGAAAGAACTTCTACCTAATATCCAACCTAAACTTCCCCTGACGCAACTTGAGGCCATTTCCTCTTGTCCTATCATTAGTAATTTGGGAGAAGAGAGCTGTAGCTGAGGTCTGAAAGGTCTAAGATAACTTCCATTACAAGGAATTAAGGTTCTTGAATTCACAAACCACATAGGCATGTAAAATAATTTACTGTTAGCTCTGCAAAATACAAGGAAGTTTAAGGATTTCAAACTCTAGCAGAGGTGCCTATGTTGCAGTTAAACTATGATAATTGATTCAGCAAGTTTTTAACGATAAAAGTTGAGAACAAGAAGGCTACTTTTACCAAATTTAAGTTTTGTCACTTCAGAGTAGGAAAAAAAATCAAATCGATCCTCATTTACTGTTCTTACTGTTCACACAGAAAAGGCAACAACTGGAACTGTTTTGCCTACACAGAAAAGCTAGTGGGTAAAAATAATGCATATATGCACCACAAACCTCCTCCTCAGGGTCGAGGGCATCATCCTCAATAATGAGAGGCAATTGCTGACAAGCATCATTGTAAAACAGAAGATGTGTTAGATGAAAGGAAGTACTACAAAGGGAAAGCGTGAGGATGGAAGTGGTTGCTCTTGTACCGAACACAGCATACTCCTCTTAGTAACCTCCACCTGCAGTACACCTATGAACACTAAGTGCCAGCTATGTCACTTGGAACCATTTTTCACTTGTATACAAACACCTGATGCAGAGCACTTGACCACAAGGAACTGCATCATGTTTGGTATTTCAAATATGCTCAGATTCCTGGAAAGCAGTATAATATTTGAGTTACGTAACACTGACTGTGTAACCACATACTCTGTCTCCTGTAGTATATTCAACTGAAGTGGGAAAAGCTGCTAAGGACATATTTTAAAATATAGTGACAGGAAGCTCATTCACTCCTTCCTCTAAACAAGGCCTCCAAGTGTTTGCTTTCTGTCCAACCTTACTCCCTAAGGAAACTCTCCGTCGGTATGCCTGACAGCCTGCGAGACCCATCACAGCTGAATGCTTTCCAGCCTCAGGAAGACAGCAAGAGTGTGAAGCAGCTGCTTGCCCACTGCTTTAACCTTTTTTCTCTACGCTGTCACCTCACTCCCCTGTCCTCAACTCTACAGTGTCAAATGTAATAGCTGCACCTCACTACTCTGTGATCTACTCTCAGTATGCACTGCACAATCAAGAAAGTTGATCCTCCTTGCACTAAAATGAGTGAACATGACCTTGTTATTTCCTCAATATTTATGACAAATCTGTTGCCCATTTATTTCCAGTAGTTTTCCCCTATGGGCTTACAAGCCAGTTTGTAAGAACTACCAACACTGAAGTACATAAAGTGCCCCTTGTGAAAGAACCTTCATGAAGAACAAGTTTTCCAAACGTGAAGAAATACCAGACATTTTTCACTCAAAACATAGTACTCGAGGAAATCAAACCTTTACCATTCATTTGTCAGATCTCATTAAACATGTTGCCATTTGATAGCAACACTAAGTAATGCTAAAACTAGTAAAGAACAATGAAAAAATGTTTCCTTTAGTATCTGGGTTTACATTCTTTTTTTGCCTTCTTAGTGCAACATGTCACCGTAACAAACATGAAACGTGTTACAAAACTGAAGAAATAATGTAAGGGTGGAGAAGTAGTATTTGTCAAAAGCATTATACTATGATTTAACCTTTAATTATTGACTCTCTTGTCAGAATTACAAGGAACATAGATATTTACAAGGTTACATACCAGCTCATCATCTCTCCCTTGGTTCTTACTTGATGGTTCAGTGTCCATAGGTGCGTCATTGTGATCTCCCTCTATGTTCTGCTTCTCTATTATAGAAGCATTAGCCACGCTGAAAAGGCCGTGAATATTGACACGCACTTTAACCTTCACTTTGGAATTGTCACCATCGTGTTGGGGACCAACATTTTGAATAGTGAAACGCCCTTGAAGAAACAGAGATGGTTTTAGTTGTTGTTCCAAAAAATAGTGGAAGAGGAAAAAAAAGAAGTAAAATCAT
Source organism: Podargus strigoides (assembly GCA_028020825.1). Taxonomy (NCBI): domain Eukaryota; kingdom Metazoa; phylum Chordata; class Aves; order Caprimulgiformes; family Podargidae; genus Podargus; species Podargus strigoides. Next base: position 70,530,401 of record CM051621.1, read on the forward strand.
TCCTTGAAGGGTGTAAAATAGCAACTGCAAGTAATGAAAGCAATTTGGAAGCTTCCTACTTAGTTGTCAATGCTACAATGTAAGCTGCAGCTACATAAACTAAAACCTGGTTCCAGATTAATATTAATTGATAATAATATATTTTTGCTCTATTTGTATTTCAAAGTCAAAACAACACTTGATTAGGTATTCTCTGTTGCCTTCTCTAACCATCACACTACAGAAACTACTGATGCATCTCAAATACTTTCTTTCATCCACGTAACTCAAACTTTGCACTGAAAAATAAAATATTAATAGAGATATTCTATTTGGTAACCTGGAGACGCTACATATTTTGGAGAATGAACAGCGCTTATCAAGGCTTCTGGAAGCAGTGAGGTTGATACTTTATTTTGCAACTTGTTGGAATCTGGAGCGATGCAGAGCATGCACATGAAGGACAACGTTCCTTCCTAAAGAGGACAGACTTCTTGCATAGGCAGCTAACTAGGTAGCACCAAGTTTATACTCAATTCATTAATCAATAAATAAAATTGTGACTTAGTTTGAAGACTCTGAAGAGTCTAACTGCAAGTAAGGCAGTATTAGCTACCAGGGAACTGATTCATACCATCTAACGCTATAGACACTTGTTTGGGAAATGCCTATCTTGTATGCTCTCAGATTAACAGAAAGAGACATGACAAATATCTGTCTGGAAAAATAACTGTCTAGTGCTTACAGGTCCTTTGATCCAATTTCTTCGAAATATCCAGGCTGGCGAGCAAGTTTTTACAGAGGTTGAAAACAACAAACAATAGAGCACTAAACTCCTCGTACCTACTTTTTAAAAGCATTCAGAAACAGTGAAGACAAATTGAATGAAAAAGGATATTTTGGGGGGGAAATGCCAGAAGGTGTTGATACTCTCTGATCACTCCATCTAGACCAAGACAACTGTGCGGAGCCTTTCTAAAGAACCTAGGCTTTTCTTTAAGCTAGGAAATACAGAAGCCATGTATGCTAAAAAACAAGAGAACCACTTTTCCCAGTATCAACAGTAGTTGGGTATGGCATTTTTATTCACATGTCCTTACCTATTCTGGAATCAGGATAAGGCACTTCATGCGGGTGGGTATAGTAAGCTTCCAAGTCAAAAGGCTCTTTCTTGTGAAAAGTAATTACTTTAGAGAATGGAGCAGCATGATTCTTACTGAAGACTTCACACTCCCTAAAGCAGTAAAATATTAAGTAAGGTTAAGCCACTGCGCATAACACGATGGATAACAGAAATCAAGGTACATTAATGATCAGCAGCCATGCTAACCAAGCAGCTAAATAGTTTGGTTTAAGTTAGTTTATGAGAAGAGTTGCAGGTTGAAAGCCTGTAGGTTTCAAAGCTGAACTATGCATTCTGCTTCACACTTCTCAAAAATTAAGCAATTTCACACCAACATTTTTTAATTAAATGTATTTCCAATTATTAAACAGTAATCAGAAATCAAGAGGCATAATGCAGAACAAGACAATAAAAGTCTGAGGCCTGGTCTTTCCCACATTTTTCTTTATATACACAAACTTTTTAGTAGGCACCATACAACTTACCCTGTTCCTTCTTCATAAGATGATTTCCATCTTAACGTTATAGAATAAGGAACAACATCTGTGATGGAAAACTCACGCACTTTAAAAGCTGGGGAAAGAATTGCACACTAGAAAACAAAGACCAAAATCTTATTATATCCATGTAGTCAAATAAATAGCAAGTATAATCATTAATACCCAAGGCTACAATTCATATAGGCTACACAGAGGTCCTGCTTATTGCAGAATTTTAAACAGAGATGTCCTGTGCTTAGTAGAAAGTTAATTGAATTTAAAGACTGAACTAAATTAAAGTAGTAGAAACAGATGCTTCTTCCCTAGTGATTGTCAGTAAAGATACCCACAAAGCTTCTAAATGACTACACAGAAGTGGAACAGTGCAATTTGGGTCATCAAATTTAACAAGTCCCTAACAAGACAATCCTTCTAACATGACACAGCAGCAAAATACAATCATTTCTGATACGGTCACTGTCACTAACTGTTGAAAGTACAAGACTATATCTTGTTTCAGCTATAGTACCTTTTGCTTTTGGTTAGTTGTATTTCATTAGTACATGATGTTAAACAAACAACACTAAAGTTTAATTTCAGTAACTATACCTGCAAGGCACAGCCTCTTGCAACAGCTTCATCAGCATTTAGCGTGGTGCTTATTTCTTTACAGAAAAAGCTAGAGATCTGTTCCTTCACTGCTGGAATTCTAGTAGCCCCACCTACTATTTCTATACTGTAGATATCTTCACGCTGAAGTTCTAGAAAAGAGAGTGCATGGCTCTAAGTTATCATCAAGATATCAAAAAGCTGTCTTTGAACAACAACAAAAAAAGATAAAGAGTTCTTTTATTATCTAGACACTTTGACAAACACTCAATGTATTCAACGGCCAACAAGATCTTTAAAACCAGATTTGTCATGTGTCCTATTGAAACTCTTTGACCCTCCTGCAGGCTACAAAGTTTTCTAGCTGCATAGTCCTGGAAAATGCAGAAGCCAAGCACCAAGGAGTACAGTTGTTCTTTAAAATGCATTGTCCACGTGCATCCCTTTTCTGGTGCACACAAACTGAAGCGTGTGTAACCAGGTTTTCTTTGGCAGCCCTGCACTAGTGCACAATAGCTCACCCCTCCCAAACAAGAACAAAATGAAACCCCAAAATACCTCATTTTATGTTTAGTTTAATTTTGGTTGCCAATAAAGAAAAGCAAAACCCTGAACTAAAAATACATAAGAAATATTGGACTGTGCTTGCAGGGTAACTTTTTAATTCTGAATTCAAGATATGTGTATAAAGTGATCTCAAACAACTATCAATCCTCAAACAGCTCTGCTCAGCCGTTACTCAGGTTCTTACTTCCTGTATTAGTTATCTAGCCAAGTCACAAGCAGAATTCTTCCCTTTCTTTTAGCTGAAGATGGTGGAATTGGGGTTAAAATATTTTCCTGTGTAAGACTAATTCTCTTCTTTATATTACAGTAGGCAAAAAAAAAAAAAGAAAAAAATTGTTATTTGCACATGCTTCAGATAAATTTCAAGAATATACTGCCAAATTCTCAGGTCAGTGAGGACATGTATGTATCACATATGGAACAGGCTGGCCAGACAGTCGCAGTAAAGAATAATAGTTCTTCCCGTCATGGTTTTGGTTTGGTTGGGTTCTTTTGTTGCTTTTTAAATAAAACAATCTTTCAGAGCGCCAACCTTTTCCATTACACAGGGTGAATGAGGGTCAAGAAACCAAGGCTTCAGAGTGATATGTGCACTAAATGAGGCAGGAATAGATTCATGCACACATGACAAGCATATGAATGGAACTTACATTTAACTTTTCAGTACTTAGCTTTGCAATTCTAATAAACACAAAAATATATTAAGAAGATAATCATTAAAAACATTTAGGATAACTGGATTACTAGTTAATTTCTTCAACCAAAAGTAGTACCTAAATTAACTCCAACTTACTAGCTTGATCCATGGCTGCTCTTAGAGGAGGTTCCACTCTGGAGAGAAGGGCAGCACACAATTGCTCAAACTGAGCTCTGCAGGAACAGGCAAAGTGTTTCACATTACAAGACAGCTTAGAGACTGCACTTCACTGCACTTGAATGAAAATAACACACAGTACCTGTTCATCTTACTGGAGACATCTAGGTCATTCATGAAGCACTCAATATTGAGTGGAAGGTCAGAAGCATTTGCACTCATAAGCTTCTTCAGTTTTTCACATTCCTGATACAATCGCAGCAGCGCTCGGGGATTCTCTTTTACATTCAGTTTGTATTTTGTCCTAAATTCTTCACTGAAGTAGTCCACCAAAGCCTCATCAAAATTCCTACCACCTACAAAAGGGTCAAAGGTAGTAGCTAAGACCTGCAGAGAAGTGAAAGAACAAAGATTAAAAATTATTAGACAATGTTTGTTTAGATACAGGGATAGCTTTCATACAAACATGTGTTTTATAAGTTAACACCTTTCTAAAAAAAAAAAACAACAACCCTCTGTGGTCTTCTCAGCATCTTCTATGCAGTTGCCAGATAGAATAAGTTAAAAAGATAACTGCTCAATTATTTAGTCTCTGCCCACTCCAAATAAAATAGCACACCTACCATGTGCAGCCCCTGCTCAGTTTACTAGCTCACCAAAAAAAAGGCAGACTAGGATCTCTATTTTGTCATGGTATTACTACTTCTGTGTCATTTAGTACAAACAGAAAAACTCACTATCATCTTCAGATGACTACATTTTGCTATCAAAGACCAGTTTACAAAAACACTCAGCCCTCAGTAGCTCACAGACAAAAGTCTCCAAACCAAGAAGTGAAGACTGTTCAGATTTACTTCATATCCTATTGAGTTTAGATTTTGAACCATCATGGATAGCAGAAAAAAAATTATCATAGAGCAATTCCAGTAGTTCAGCAACTTCCCATAGATAAGTCAGTTACACAACTACAATGCCTAGGAGATTACCAGGATATGCAGCTATTTCAGTGACGTAACACGGCACAAGAAACTGTGCAATACGCTCAATTGTCAAGCACTTTTCCACATACATTTCTGCATTTAATTTCTGCATTTTATAATAACTGGTTTGCTTAAATACCTCAAAAAATAACAAAGTTTTTGTATTTGGCATTTCAAAAATATTTGCTACAGACATTTATTTAGTTTTAAAAAAAGTCTTTTCACAGAACACCATCTTGAGTATTGTTCAGTTAAATACTTTAGGATTTTACTGTATCACTTAAAAGATTACCTTCAGTTTTCCCTTGTTAAAAGCACAGATTGAAACCTGATATGCAGAATGCCCCATATCTACAAAGACCACATTTCTTGGCTTCTCTTCCAAGGCTGGCAGATCTTGCTTGTATATTCCATAGGCCAGTGCAACTGAAAAACACCGACCCACAGAAGTCAATGGAAAGCTGTATACAACTGTTAAGGGTGCATTAAAAGCACCAAAAGAAAGACACTACTTAAGTTTACTCTTTCTAAAACACCTCCATTACTCTGCTCAAATAGAACATAAGGGTCAAAAGGGTCACAAGTTTTAGACCATTCGGAGCTGCCACATTCTTTTTAAATCAAACAGTAAGAAATGAAAATTATTTTACTAGTAAATTATGTCATGTTCACTCATAAAATTGACACTTAAGTACTCTCTATTCTCTAACATCTCTTTTCAAGAAAGAACTGCATGCTGTGCACCTTCAAAGCACTAACTTGAAGTCAGTAGCATATGCACCATCATAAATCCTGGATCTAAAAATTTAAATTTATCAGATTGGTTATTTTTGCTTCTGTTTGAGAATTGTAGACAGAATTAACATGTTGAAAACACATTTTTCACTCTCAAGGGAGCAAACGGATGTCAAGTGAAGCTTTAACACAACTAAAGCACCACCTCGTATTTCCATTTTGCTCGTAGCCAAATTAACATTGCACTTTGCGAAACAGCAGAGATTAAGTCTCATGTCTACACATCTCCTTTGAAATATCTTACTTTCAGTATTTTTTAGCCGAGATGTGCAAAATTCAAGCATGCTCAAGAGCTTAGAAAATGTTTTATAAGACTAGTTTATATGAATGTAAGATTGTGATACCAGCACTCATTTGGGAAGTTGGTTAAAAAACTCTGTAAAAATGAAGTTTGTGTAGAAGCAGCTTTTAAAGCGTCCACATTAATCATAGAATGATAAAATGGTTTTGGATAGAAAGGACCTCAAAGATCATCTCATTCCAACCCCCCCGCCATGGCAGGGACACCTCCCACCAGACCAGGTTGCTCCAAGCCCCATCCAACCTGGCCTTGAACACTTCCAGGGAGGGGGCAGCTACAACTTCTCTGGGCAACCTGGGCCAGTGTCTCACCACCCTCACAGTAAAGAATTTCTTCCCAACATCTAGTCTAAATCTCCCCTCTTCAGTTTGAAACCACTGCCCCTCATCATATCACTGCATGCTCTTGTAAAAAGTCCCTCTCCAGCTTTCTTGAAGGCCCTTTCAAGTACTGGAAGGTCGCTATAACGTCTCCCCAGAGCCTTCTCTTCTCCAGGCTGAAAAACCCCAACTCCCTCAGCCTGTCTTCATAGGAGAGGTGCTCCAGCTCTCTGATCATTGTGACCTCTCCCTGGACGAACTCCAACAGCTAAAAGTCATTCTTATGTTGGGGGGCCCCAGAGCTGCGCACAGTACTCCAGGTGACATCTCATGAAAGCAGAGTAAGAGAGAATCATTTCCTTCAACCTGCTGGCCACACTTCTTTTGATGCAGCTCAGGACACAGTTGGCCTTCTGGGCTGCAAGCGCACACTGCCAGCTCTTGTTGAGTTTTTCCATCAACAGACATCTCCAAGTCCTTCTTCTCAGAGCTGCTCTCTATTCATTCTCCTCCCAGCCTGTATTTGTGCTTGGGATTGCCTCAACCCAGGGGCAGGACCTTGCACTTGGCCTTGCTGAACTTCATGAGGTTGGCATGGGCCCACCTCTCCAGCCTGTCAAGGTCCCTCTGGACAGCATCCCTTCCCTCCAGCATGTCAACTACACCACACAGCTTGCTATCATCCACAAACTTGCGGAGGGTGCACCCCATCCTACTGCCCATGTCACCGACAAAGATGTTAAACAGCACCAGTCCTAGTACTGATCCCTGAGGGACACCACTCATCGCCAGTCTCCATGTGGACATTAAAACGTTGACTGCAGCTCTTGAGTGTGACCATTCAGTCAGGTAATTAAAATTAGTTAAATTTAGTAGTTAAAAAAGAAGAATTTTTGGATTACACGTTTTTAAAAGTCCCTTGAAAGTATTTAGTTTCAAATAAATATTAGCTTATGATAAAAAAGTATTTATCTAATACTTTTGTAAGATTTTTTTTTTCAATCCAGCACACCCATCTTCTAGTAAATTGGGAAGAAAATTACAAGACCCCACTACACACCTATGTCAAATAATTTATTTATACTGTAACCTGTCATACAGACACAGGTTACAGGCGAGGTGGTGGAGTTGCTCCTTACGTGAGTGAGCAACTAGAATGTATGGAGTTCTGTCCATGGGCGGATCACGAGCAAGTTGAGAATTTGTGGGTGCGAATTAAGGGACAGGCTGGCATGGGTGATACTGTTGTGGGTGTCTAATTACAGGCCACCAGATCAGGATAAGGAGGTTGATGAGGCCTTCTACAGGCACCTGATAGCGGTCTCGCAAATGCAGGCCCTGGTTGTCATGGGGAACTTGAACTACCCTGGTATTTGCTGAATGGCCTGCTCAGTCAGCCATCCACAGTCCAGGAGGTTCCTTCAGTGCATTGATGATAACTTCCTGATGCAAATGGTGGATGAGCCAACTAGGAGAGGAGCGCTGCTGGATCTTATCCTCACAAACAAGGAGGGTCCGACTGAAGCACTGAAGGTTGAGGGCAGCCTTGGTTGCAGTAACCATAAGATGGTGGAATTCAGGATCTCATGTGGCAGGAACAGAATACCTAGCAGAACTACAGCCCTGGACTTCAGTAGGGCCAACTCTGGCCTTTCCAAGCAATTGCTAGGGGAAATCCCATGGGACAGAGTACTTGAAGGTAAAGGGGCCCAAGATAGTTGCTTAGCATTCAAGGGCCTCTTCTTCCCAGCTCAAGATCAGAGCATCCCAACAGGCAGGAGGTCAAGAAAGGGTGCCAGGAGACGTGCATGGTTAAACAGGGAACTGCTGGGCAAACTCAAGTGGAAGAAGAGTGTACAGATGATAGAAGGAGGGGCTGGCCACTTGGGAGGAATATAAGTCTGATGTCAGAGGATGTAGGGAGGCAACTAGGAAAGCTAAGGCCTCCTTGGAATTAAACCTTGCAAGAAAGGTCAAGGACAACAGAAAGGGCTTCTTCAAATACACTGCAGATAAAACTAACACTAGAGGCAATGTAGGCTCACTGGTGAATGAGGTGGGTGCCCTGGTGACAGAGGATAAAAAGAACACAGAGTTACTGAATGCCTTCTTTGTCTCTATCTATACTGCTGGAGGCTGTCCTGAGGAGCCCAGGACCCCTGAGACTCCAGAGGAAGTCAGGATAGAGGAGGAGCTTGTCCTGGTTGATGAGGACTGGGTTAGGGATCAGTTAAGCAACCTGACCATCCATAAATCCATGGGTCCTGATGGGATGCACCCATGGGTGCTGAGGGAGCTGTCAGATGTCATTGCTAGGCCACTCTCCATCATCTTTGTTAAGTTGTGGGGAACGGGAGAGGACCCTGAGGACTGGAGGAAAGCAAATGTCACTCCAGTCTTCAAAAAGGGCAAGAAGGAAGATCCGGGTAACTATAGACCGGTCAGCCTCACCTCCATCCCTGGAAAGGTGATGGAACAACTTATCCTTGGTGCTGTCTCCAGGCATATTGATATAAGAGGGTCATTCGGGGCAGTCAGCATGGCTTCACCAAGGGGAAGTCATGCTTGACCAACCTGATAGCCTTTTATGAAGACATAACCTGGTGGACAGATGATGGTAAAGCAGTGGATGTGGTCTATCTTGATTTCAGTAAAGCATTTGACACAGTCTCCCACAGCATCCTCACAGCTAAACTGAGGAAGTGTGGTCTGCATGATTGGGTAGTGAGGTGGATTGTGAACTGGCTGAAGGAAAGAAGCCAGAGAGTTGTGGTCAATGGGACAGAGTCTAGTTGGAGGCCTGTATCTAGTGGAGTCCCTCAGGGGTCGGTACTGGGACCAGTACTACTCAATATATTCATGAGTGATTTGGAGGAAGGAATAGAATGCTCTGTCAGCAAGTTTGCTGATGACACAAAACTGGGAGGAGTGGCTGACACACCAGAAGGCTGTGCTCCCATTCAGAGAGACCTGGACAGGCTGGAGAGTTGGGCGGGGCGAAACTGAATGAAATATAACAAGGGCAAGCGTAGAGTCTTGCATCTGGGGAAGAACAACCCCACGTGTCAGTATAAATTGGGGATTGACCTGTTGGAGAGCAGCGTAGGGGAAAGGGACCTGGGGGTCCTGGTGGACAGCAGGATGACCATGAGCCAGCAATGTGCCCTTGTGGCCAAGAAGGCCAATGGCATCCTGGGGTGTATTAGAAGGAGTGGGGTTAGTAGGTCGAGAGAGGTTCTCCTCCCCCTCTACTCTGCCCTGGTGAGGCCGCATATGGAATACTGTGTCCAGTTCTGGGCCCCCCAGTTCAAGAAGGACAGGGAACTACTTGAGAGAGTCCAGCGCAGAGCCACAAAGATGATTAAGGGAGTGGAACATCTCCCTTATGAGGAAAGGCTGAGGGAGCTGGGTCTCTTTAGCTTGGAGAAGAGGAGACTGAGGGGTGACCTTATTAATGTTTATAAATACGTAAAAGGTGAGTGTCATGAGGATGGAACCAGGCTCTTCTCAGTGACATCTACTGATAGGACTAGGGGCAATGGATATAAGCTGGAACATAGGAGGTTCCGCATAAATGTGAGGAAGAATTTCTTCACAGTGAGGGTGACAGAACACTGGAACAGGCTGCCCAGAGAGGTCGTGGAGTCTCCTTCTCTGGAGACATTCAAAACCCACCTGGATGCATTCCTGTGTGACCTGATCTAGGTATTCCTGCTCTGGCAGGGGGTTGGACTAGATGATCTCTTGAGGTCCGTTCCAATCCCTAACATTTTCTGATCCTGTGATCTGATAATACCATACTATGCTATTTAATACAGCAACTGAGAATTTAGGTCAGGTGCACACCCTGGCTGGACCATTAAGAGATTGTGAGGCTAGCTCAGGCTTTCCTGATAGAGCTGCTGTAGCTCCATGGTAGAGCATAGGGGTAAGCACAGATCCACCTTTATGTCAGAAGCAGAGAAGCTGTTTTCAAGTGGCTCTGTATTCAAGTTAGCAAACCCAAACTCTCACATCTTGTAGTACTGAACATTGCTCCACCAAAATAGTTGCTGTGTTTCCAGTTCCCAAGCTGGAATAGTACCAGTATCCAGTACCAGCCCGGATAGCTTTTTCCTCAAGTGCCTAATAGTGCAACAGGAGTATGCCATCACCCTCACAGATCCAACAGCCTGGATGGATGAGAAAAAATAAAAAAGCGTTGCTGCCCTTTACCTGCTGTAGTTTCATTCATTAGCTTCAGACAATTTAATCCTGCAATCTGTGCAGCTGCCATTACAGACCTTCTCTCGGCATCAGTGAAGAAACTTGGTACCTGTTTCCAAAAAGTAATTACATAGGATATTATGAAATATGGACTTTTTAATTTGGAGAAGTCAGACTTATCCATTAAGCAACCCTATAAATTTCAATACCACGATCAACTGCTATAAGTCAACCTCAGATTAATGAGGCAGTCTGAATAAAACAGCTAGGTAATTCATTTTAATGCATATTTTAATGAAAATTTCAATATATAACAAAAATGAAGGGACATCCAGAGTTCTTTAAAACAAAATAGATTTAGGCACCAAAAAACCCACTGAAAGTGGGGTTTTTTTTCAGATTCTTCTGATAGTCTCTGATCTTAAAATCATACCAGTTTCTGAAAACACTTGTGCAGCACAAAGTCAACACAATAAATATCCATACGTAGGCCCAAAATAAGTTACTGCAGAAGCACTGCAGTGGTGCTGGAATTAAACTTCATGCTGAACTAAACTTGGTGTTACAGCAGAACCTGTATCCATTTTTCAGTTACCTCTGCCACAGTGCCAGCTTAGAGTACACTGCAGTACTCAGTTCCACTGAAATGAGCCAAAGCACAAACCGGCTGCAATCAGTTGCCTTCTCTTCAACTTCAGTCTTCAGACTTAGAACTACATTCATAGTGTATTTTGTTAGCTACCATTGTGGTGTATCACCAAGGATTTTTGTTTGTATGGGAACTATTTTCTGTAAGTGGCTTTGTATACCGTAAGGAAGCAAGGAAAAAGATCAAAGCAGATTTCTAACAGCTAGAGTATACAGCTTTCAGGCTCCCACGTCTGTCTGACAGAGAGGATAACCCCAATACTTCATGCCCAGGCTTTTCATCAGAGCAGAAGTAGCGAAGCAGTAAACAAAAACAATGTGAAAAGCAGACATTTAGGACTCCATGCCAGGAAAAAAAATCTCGTCTTCAGACTCCTCCTCCTGCTTCCCCTCCACTGTGGATGAGGACACCAGCTAAAAAAACCCCACAAACACAACTAAACCAGACAAATAAAAAGACCTTTTCCAACAAATGCAGGCAGTTTGTGCTTCTCAAATTGCCAGCATTACCCTCAAAGCCATTAAGTTCAGGCAACTCTCTACTACGCATAATTGAACAGCGTTGGGTGGTTGTAACAATGAAGAAATTTAACATGACTTTGGGAAAGTTCTTTGCAACTGAGGAAGATACCCTTACATGTAAGAGTTCCCACTTATAACAGCGACTACAATAATCAGGACTGCTATATATATATATAGCACTGGAGTTAGCCAGTCTGGATCAGCTTAACCAGTACGCTCTTCATTAAAACACACGCTTGATTTAACAAGTTTTCCATCTTCTCACACATGATTACAAAAGTTTCTCATTTCAAAAAACCTATAATAAAGGCCCATTTCTGGAGGCATGCGGTTTCTGTCCACTACTTGTATCTATTACTACAGCACCATGGCATAATGGTACTAGCTTACATAATGTTATGTATAGAAAGAATTGCAATAAATATATAACAACTTACTGAAATCACACAGTCTGCCACTGGTTTCTTCAAAGCACTTTCTGAAGTTTCTTTAAGTTTGGCCAGTAACATTCCTGTTATCTGTTCAATTGCAAACAGTCTCTCTTCATCTAGGTATCTCACCTGAAACACAGAATCGCAGTTCTATAATAAATCATTTCAACTTTAAGATGTGCAACTTGAACATTTTTTATGATTTTGAGCAGTGAGACTCAAGTTTAACACCAACCTGCGAAGACAAATAACTCCCCTAATCAATTGATGCTACGGATTTAAGCTACTTACAACAAATCAAAAAGGTTCAGTTCAGCTGAAAATTGTTTGGTGGAAAACCTTAACGCTTATCTCGGGGGGCTATTCATAAAGCTACAGTATATTTGTTGTTTGTTTGGGTCCACCCAACTTGTTCGGATTACATCTTTAGAGTGTTATCTTGTTTTCTTTAAACTTGGTCTCTGCATGTTCTGCAAGACCTTAACTCAGATGAGACTAATGACGACACACTGTAATTATCGATATCTGAAGGTAAATCTAGGAAGGTAAAGTGAAAAGCTACTGATGTGACTACAGAAAGATAGTACAAGTTATGAGAAACTTCAGCGGACATCAAGTATAGTACTTGACTTGTTACTGCAGGGAATAACACATTCTTCATCTCTCGGTAACAGCAGATTTATTACACTGTCAGTTTTATTGAAGGTGAACGAAACAAGCTTAACCATTTTTGGGGTGAGTGCTATTAACATTTTACAGCATACCTGCATGGGAGACAATGCAATACCTTCTTTACACTACTTTAGTAAAAGAAGACACAAGTATGTAATACACAGCAAGTACTCTAGATCTTCCTGAGCATTTAAAGAAGGGAACCAGTTACAAGGAAAAACAAGAAACACAGAAGATGTACGCTAAGCCAGGCTCTGGGAAAAACAGAAGGCGTTATCATACTGGTTATCACCTGACATTTCTTTTCAAAATAATTAACAATATATTTAGAGTTCTCCTAAGGAAGATGTAAGTTAGTTCAAGTAAGAAGTGACAGAAGTCCAACATGCTCGTGTCTACCCCTAAAGATATTCTACACAAAGTCCTAACTCACCTTTACTCCTACAGAGCCACTCGGCATCTTCTGAAGCTCATAGGGAAGTTTGGCCCTTTCAGCTTGTATGTAAGGATCTTCAAATGCTCTTCCATGCAGTTTCTTGAAACCATGTATTGTATTTTTTACATTTGTGACAATCTGTGGAAAACATAGTTTACTTTTAATTACTCGTGACATGCAGACTATAGAAGACCATCCAGAAAGGAAATCATTATGTTGGGCTTAATGCACGTACTGAAGACCCACGTCAAAACCCACACATTTACTGGAAAGCAAAGGGCAGGAGGAGAGAAAGAAGCATCTATTTTTAAATCTGTGGTCTCCATTAAAAAATTTCAAATTTACTTCCCTCTTAAATACCCATTAGCTTGCTGCCATCAATTTAAAGGGAACTTTTCATTTTAGAGGAGTTTTCTGAGCTGGTTTTACTTCTTCTCTAATTCAGACCCCATCTGGACATAAAGCCTCCCCACACCCCATTCTCTCATCAATGTTTGAACCCAATTACTTGAAGGACAATCTTTTAGTTAAAGAAAGAACCAGAACAAAGAAATCCTAACAAATGCAATATTTGAGCTATCAAAAGAAATTACACCAGGGTAATCTACTCCAAGACAAACTAGTTTAGATTACTAGTCTAAAAAGCAAACTTCATAGCTGCTAAGAGTACTGTCAGGACATCTTCTCACCAGCAAAGTTCAGCGGTTGTGCTCAGATAAGAAGTGTAATGTTTCTCAGAATGAAAGTGATACAGCCTCTGCATATACTGCTGCTCATGGTACTGCTGGTGGGCTCTATTACCTTTATATTGGCCACTCAAATTACCAGTTGCCTACATTACACACTAAGAGGGTCACCATCAGTGTGCTAACATGATACATGAACGCAAAGAAAGAGGGTAAGGTACAATCTATTTTGAATTTGTAGATTCACACTGGCCATGAGGATTTTTTTTCCTTCCAAATGAAGGTATTCCTAGGTTGCAAGTTCATTTACAGAGGATTAAAGAAATTGTACTTCTGCTCAAATTTCCAAAATCAGCATTCATTTCACATTATAATCAACAACCAGTATCATCTATACCAAACTCCTATTGTTCATATTCAGTTTCAACTTTGCTAAAACATAAGCACACTATTCGTCCCCACACCCAAAGGAGATTCAATTATGAGTTCTATTCTTGCTGTCACGAATAAGCCATAAAAATAAATCTCGTAATGGGGAAGAAACAAGGTTTTCTCTTTCTTCCCATTTTTCACTCTGAATAACAAAACAACACAGAAATACTGTTGCAATTTTAATACAAGGAATATACTGTTGAAGCAGTAACTCTTACTGCAAAATGTACGCTTAGTGTAGAAAATGTACTTCAGAACAGAAAAATACCAGGTTTATTCATTACTTTCCTTCCCACAGTTTAACAGGAGACAAATCAGGTAAGCAATATGAGTTTTTGATCCATTTACCTGGCTCTTGGCTGCATTCCCAATGGCCCTGGTCTTGGATCCTAAAGATATACATGCTCTAGGTAAAAACAAAACAAAACAAAAAATTTCAGCTTTAAAAGAAAACATCGTAAAAATATTTCCATGGTACTTTAAAACACCCACAGAAGTTGAAGTATCATAACATGGATGTGGTATTTCACAGCATTATTGCATGAAGCACCAGAACTTGCAGTGGAATTTTAGTTATTTTGTTCTTTGCAAATTAGTTCATAAACAGCAAGCAACCACAATTGTTTTCACTATAATTGCATTTAAGGAATTCTTTAAAAGCTTATGTGTTCTACAGATCTTACCAGGAAGGTAAGGCATTAATAGTTATGTTGGCACCCAGCACCCCTCTCAGCCACGCTTCTGGCTCTAGCAAAGGTTGCCGCAAGCCCCACACCTTAGCTTTAAAGATTCAAAACAGAACTCTCCTCCCAGAAGGGAACCAATCTGGCTAAAACCACTCAGTAGTAAGTAACAGATACAACCCAGATTTCATATAGTTCAAATGTAATTCTTAAATGAATGCCTAAAGGTCACTGTAGTAGATTGCTTCCTGCCTCCTCTCCATCACCCCTACAATGGGGGCACTGTATGTAATTTGATAGCATGATCAAATAATCTTCTGCTATAACACTGCACTGAACATGCAAAACCTTCTTCAGATTTAACTGCTGCAGACAACACACTGCCCTACATTTTCAAATACGTAGGTCAGGTTTCACAAACAGCTTTTACAATTTTTAATGTTGCTTAACACTACAGTTGCAAATTATACTTGGTAATCATTAAAAAAGTGAAATAAAAGAGTAGTTTAGAAAGGGTGCAAACAGTTTGCAAGACATTTTATGGATAACAACGTGCTAACACTATTATACCACACCCTTTCATCATAGTAATTTGACTGTTAACAGCATTACATGCAAATACCCCTATGCAGAGCATGAAGCATCAAGTCAGAAGCTACTCAGCCCACCAGAGCTCCTGCCATGGTTTACTTCAATTACTCAGTTCCAGCACACAGGGATGGATGGCTTCCCCCTTCCTCGGCTGGGAAAAAAAGATGTCAAAACATAAAAAATGCTCTTTGGCTCCAAATGCATCAGTTGCACTCAAGACAGCCCTTGAGAATGCATATCTGCCATGAGGATATGAGTCTCCCCCACCACTGCCCTCAGCAGACTTTCAAGCAAGCTTCTGAACAGTACACAGACTTTTCTAAAGGTAGCAGCTCTCCTCACCCAAAGGACATTTCAATCCTCTCCACGCATTGTTTTGAAGAAGATGCTACCTCATCATTTTAATCACAGTTTGCGATTACTCTAATTGCACACAGTCTGAGAAGTAACTGGAAAATTACGAGCTATCCACAATCAACTGTTTTGCCACAAAACCACAGTGGTGAAGCACAGCACCTGAAAGAGCTATATGCCATGAGTTCAACATGCTAGGAATGCATGCAACAAACTTGCTGGAAATCCCAGTTCAGCAAAAGCCAAGTGTAAGTTAACATCCAAAGAGACACTACGGTTAAATGCCTTCAGAAAAAATACAAGTTCTACTGAAATGGACAGCTTAATCACAGAATCTTTTCCCTTTCATTCTCAAATACTAGTGCTAAAGCTTTGAAGACAATACAGGTTTTTACAAACACTAACAACACCATGCCTCAGATGACGGGATGTAGGTTTTAGACAACATTGATAAAGGATCACCTGAATGTTTTAACAACTGGGACACTGGATTTATGACTTGAATGCTGTATTAAATTGTGGTAATACATATCTTCCACACCACTCTTGTCTGCAGCACTGAAGTATGCTTACAGTAACGCTGTACTGCTCACAGCAGTATTGCACAGAGATCTGAACCAGCTCCAAAACTGAAAGCTGGATACACTAATTAGCCTTGCCCAGAAAGAGCAATTAGCCCTGTACAGCACAGCCAGGACTCGCCTATCTTTAGGACCTAACCCAGCATCTTTACGTGGCTTAGTAACAACGCTGCTCATGAAAGCGCACTAGCTTGGCCAGAGCTAGCTCAGGTATTTTTATACCACACCTCACAAACTTGATCAATACTTAGTTTTTCTGCCAGTAAATCCCAAGCATTTGGGATATATCTAATCAATGGTAACTATTAGCTAAACTTCAGGTATCAAAATGACATAAGCATCTGTATAGGAACCTATAGAGTTTGTTTGCTATGTTGCTATGTGTAATAAACATTAAAGTTTTGATGATGTAAGAGTTAAATCTGCCTACGTCACTCAAATCCTGTGGAAGTAAGGTTTAGTTATTATGATAAACCTCCATAACAGTCATAAACCTGTTCTATTTCTACTTACAACAGCATTAGAGAAGAAGTTCTATCATGTTCTCCTGTGGTACATTTTAGGGAAAGAGAGAAAAAGAGGCAGGAAAAAAAAACGGCACTGGAAGTGAGATAACTACTGCCTTTCAGTATCTGTGCACTCCAGATGGTACTTTGCTAACTGTGCTTTAAACCCCTTCCAAATTAACAACTTAGCAAATGTCCTGAAAGCACAGTTAGCCAGACATTAACACGAAAAATATGAAACGCAGGAAAACCTACATGAAGCCTACCTGCAAAGCACGCACTCCAAGAACAGCTAACAACTGCAAGTGCTCTTCATCATAAGCGGGAACTGCAGCTGCCTGAGGGTTCTTTGGGCAACAATTTCAGGGGGTTCCTTGCACAACGTTTGAAAAGTCCTAGAATTTCAGTTCTCAGGAAGCATGCACATGGACAATGGCTTCTTAAGAGTTAATGTGAGAAGTGCATTTTTCTAAGCAGTAAAAAGAATTTTGAAGACTATTCCCACGAATACAGACAGTACACATTTTAACACTCAACTTCCTCGTACTTTTTAAAGGAAGTTTTTGAAAAGGAAAACAAAACCTACATTTCTCCGAGATCAAAAAGACATCGATGCTGAAGATACTATGGCCTCACACCACAGAACAGCTTTCTGCTGTTGGGTACAAATTCCTTTTATAAAAGGAATCACCATCCAACCCCCGCTTTTTATGAGTATTCTAGGAATTCCTTAACCCTCCTTGAAAATTATGGACAGATGGAGCTCTAAGACTCCCAGACGTATCCCATAGAAACAGAGGAGAAAAATCTCCACCTACTCTTGCGTATCCCATCGTGACGGCAGCTGCCCACTGCCCCCCTCCTCCCAAGACCTCGGTATTCCACGGGCAGCACGGTGCAAGCACGAACAGGTTTAAGGGAAGGAGAAAGTTACGGCGCCGCTTCCCTGTTACCCGGGGAATCCGCGTCCTCCCCCCTCCGCCTCCTCTCCAGCACGAAATCGTTCACGGAAACGCTGCAAGCCCTGGGCAAACACATGTGCTGCACCCACACCGTTGCTCCGGGGAAGCCAAGTGTCAGCGGGCAGCAGAAGGAACAGCAGTGTGGCTTGAGCCGTGCGCCAAGGGCACCCACAGGCACAGGCTGGGGACGGCGGGAGTGCTGCACGGAGAGCCCCCTGCCCACCGCACGCCTCCCTGCGCCCGCTAAGTGCCCCGGCTTACCGGGAGACGGGCACTCGCCCGGAGAAAGCGGCTCCTGACCGCTGGCGGGGCCTAGGCCGTGGACGGGGTGCGGGCGCCGGCCGGCACAGCCCCGCTCCGCTCCCGCTGAAGCAGCCGGAACCGGCCGGCGCCGGGCAGCGTGAGGAGCGCCCAGGGGCCGCGGAAAAGAGAGGGCCCCACGGGGACAAGCACGGCTCCCCCCGCCCCGCCCAGCCGCCTCAGGGAGCCCCGCACGCCGGGTGAGGCGGGGACAAAAGGGGCAGCTGGGGTCGCCGGTGCGGCGGCGGCGGGGGAAAAGAGTGCGGAGGGGCCGACCGACGGCGGTACTCACGGGGTGCAGCGGTCGCTGTACTCGTTAGCGATGGTCTCGATACCGCCGCTCCGCGCCACGCCAACGTAGCAGTTGAGGAAACCGAGGTCAATGCCAACGACAGACATGGCTGCGCGTGGTGCTCCCCACGGGCCTGCGACTACAGTGGCGACCGCCTGTGCTGCTGGGACCCGGCCGAGCGCCCCTCGCTCCCCCACTGCAGAGCACCGGCCACCAACCGGCACCTCCTGCCCTCTGCGCAGGCGCGCTGTGCAGACCGGCGGGGAATCCGCCAGGCGCCGGCTACGGCTTCGGCTCTTTCCGGAAGAGCTCGGGCTGCGCCAGCTGCGGCTGACGCGCGTTCGAGAAAGATCTGGAAAGGCAGGGAGAAGGCGGGATCCGGAGCGACACCCCGCGCCCAGACGTCAGCACTGCGGGCGGACGCGCCCCTCCCGCCCTTAAAGGGGCCGGGGCCGGGCAGGATGGCGGGCCTGCGGGCTGGGCCTGCCGCCTCGCTGCGGGGAGGAGAGGGGCCAAGAGGGAAGAGCTGTCCTCAGTTGATGCCTCCATATTCCCGACAGCATCCTCATCTTTGTGGTGTTCTGCCCCAGGGCAGCCAGGGGAGCAGAAATTAAGCCTGCCCGCAGGATCTGAGCATGCCTCCAGCCCTGTGGCTGTGGGGAAAGGGGCTCTGCTGTGCTCCAGCTCCTGTCGGCAATAGCTGTTCAGGAAGATGAGGTTTGGGGAGTGCTGTCTGAGGGGGGTGAGCTGGTGTGTTCAGGCAGCTGCTGGGAGAGGAAAGAAAGCAAAGCTGTCGGTTTTTTCCTGAAACAAACAGATGACCTGTCACTGATCTGCCTTCTGAACTATTTCCTAATTAATTCAGTAACTCACCTTTGTAAGTTAATGAAATACATTACTTCAAAATACTTATTCTTTTATCAAAGGCAGAAGAATATCCTTTCCTTAGTTGTTTATTTTCCTGTGGTTTTTGTTTCTTTTCCTTTTTGTCTGTCTTTTTTTTTCTCCCTTTTCCCCCGTCTTCTCTTTTTTCCTCCTTTTTCCGCCATCCTGCCCTGGGGGGAGTGCGACGGATTGAGACACGGACTCCAACAGAGGATGGATCAGAGACCCTTTATTGCTCTTAATATATGCTTATATAGGCTCAACAACTATGCATCCAACGTAAACAAAACCTTGGTTGGATAACTCCAACTGTTCACACACCCCTCGTCCCGTTATTGTTGGATAACCCCCCTTGCTCACAGCTCCCCTGTGGTCTAATTAACAGCCCGGTCTCCACACCACCCTGTCACGCAGGCACGCTGTTCCTTCCTCCTAATTGTTTTTCTTTGCCCAAGGACAGAGGTGTGTATCTTAAAGGTCAAATCCTAAATTCAACTCTTGCTTCCCCACAATTCTCCCTTATGTATTAACTACCAAAACAGCTTTTACAGCACGATCAATCACTGGTCGCACACACTGTAAAATACAAGGCAAAAGCAGCAGGAGGCATGCAATACTTAAAATTACAATGAATGCAGTCTTTAAAATTGAGGTCAGCCAGCCTCCAGTACCCCAGGACTGGAACAAACGATTAAACCAACCTGACACATCATCAATTTGTAGCCAGCTTACACCATTCTTCAGTTCTGCAATACTGGCGTGTATGAATTCTGAGTGATCCGACAGGTCCATGCAACATATGCCATCAAAATCCTCACAGCCATGTCTTTAATAGCAAAAAATCTATGGCAGCTCTGTTTTGAAGCGTGGCATGTCTACCAGAATCAACATCTGTTAATAGACCACTTAAGGCTGGAGAAGTAGCATTAGTTTGCTTTCATAACCAACAGCCAAGCTTGTTTAGCCTTCCTAAAGCTTTTCCTACAGCTACATGCGGGATAAATAATGATGCTGCTACAATCTCACCCGTATTCCAAATTTTCTCGTTATCATCACAATCTGCGTGATAAGCATGCACAGAGCGTTTAGGCCACAGTTGTCCATGACTCTCAGTCACAGAGGTATTTGGCATTAGCGTGAGTCTTCCAATGCTACATGGTCCCCCACACGTGTGACAGGGGATACCAGGCCATGCTCGGTCACCACAAATAAGAAAATATCCCGGTGGGAATTTTCTGGGATATCTGCCAGAAAGCATTATATTAGGTGCAGTATAATTGCACCAGCTTGAAGCACTGTGATACGCTGATAAGGTCGCATTTACCCATTGAATTCAGTAAGGTGTGGGATCCATGTCACTCGGGTGTGCTCTGCTAAATGTGGCCCATACGTCTGTGCAATTAAAGTGTATACAGTAATCCATTTTTAGGGATCTTAACAGAGCCAACTTGTGCGGTTCAAGGCTTGATTTGGGGAACCAACCCACACAGTTATTAAAAAGGTCTACTATGTTTTCGGGGTTGGCGGTTAAATTTAGGTAGGGTAACCTGTCTCCTGGAACAGGCCAGTTATTGACAGGAGTCCCCACCAGACATGTAACAAAAGGATTTCCTGAGCTAGATAGTGATAGACACAGTGTGTCCTGTCCTGTTTGATTGGCTAGAGTTACCCATTTATTTGTTTTTGGCTGCAGTGGAACCCATATTGATAAGCAGGTTACAACACACCAGATAATGACAGTCAGACTACACGTCGAGCCAGTGCCCATCTGAAGTGCTGTGGTCTTAACCCTTAGCCCTGAATTAAGGTTGACATATGGGTGGTCCCCATGGTCCTTCAAAAGGAGGGGATGAATTTGCCTTTTGGCTTTCCTCCAAGGTGTGGCCAGCCTTGCAGGGAAAGCCCGTGGGTAAACAAGCCCCAGGTGCCCTGCATTGGGTAAATGAGTGCCAGGTGTCCTGCTTTGGGCATAAAAGCTGCGACCACTTGCAGGTAGGATAGAGTGTCTGTCTGTGAAGTGGACACACTTTGCAGTTTCCTGTTGGAGAAGGACTTCCTGATTCTCTCTGCATCTGGGCCCCAGTCAGGTTTGGTGCTTGTAAACATGGGCTCTGTG
Source organism: Podargus strigoides (assembly GCA_028020825.1). Lineage (NCBI taxonomy): Eukaryota > Metazoa > Chordata > Aves > Caprimulgiformes > Podargidae > Podargus > Podargus strigoides. The sequence goes on from CM051621.1 coordinate 70,551,671, forward strand.
GGAACAGCATGAGTTTGCCTCTGTTCTATGTTATCAGCCTCTTGGCTTGGTTGTCTCCCATCTCCTCTATGGGAGACTTTGTTGTTAAAGATAAACAGCTGCAGATGGTGTCCTTCCCTTTGTCTATGTGCTTGATGATTCTGAATAGCGTTTTCTATTTCCAGTAGTGCTGTCTGTGCCTCTGGGGTTAATTCTCTTTTAGAGAGTAACTCAGAGTCACCTTTTAATAAGGTAAACAGTGGCTGTAAATTTTCATTGTCAATTCCTATCAGTGGTCAAACCCAATTATTCACCCCCAATAGTTTTTGTAGGTCATTGAGAGTTGAAATTTTATTTCTAATAGATACTCTTTGAGGTTTGATGGTATGTTCCATAATTTTCTACCTTAGATACTTCCAGGGCATTTCTCGTTGTATTTTTTCAGAAGCTATCTGCAGCCCAAAGGAATGCAGGGCCTGCACTGTATCATTAACAGCTTGCTTTAGTTGTTCATCAACCGCTCCCGCAATTAAAATGTTGTCTGTGTAACGATAAATGAGCATCTGTGGATGCTGAATGTGAACCCCCGAAAGTGCCTTTGCTACATGCATTTAACATATTGTGGGGCTATTTTTCATGCCTTGAGGCAGGACAGTCCAACGATAACGACACATGGGCGCTTGGTTATTAATAGATGGAACAGAAAAAGCGAATCGAGGGCAATCTTGTTCTGCAAGTGGGATGGTAAAAAAGCAATCTTTTAGATCCATAATGACAATGGGCCAATTTTCTGGAATCATCGTGGGAGAGGGCAGGCCAGGTTGTAAAGCGCCCATGCTGTTAATCACAGCATTAACCTGTCTCAAATCATGCAACAAACGCAGTTTTCCACTTCTTTTCTTAATTACAAAAACTGGGGTGTTCCAGGGACTTGTTGTTGGTACTATATGTCCTTGTTGCAGTTGCTCTTGCACCAATTCATGCAATGCATGGATCTCTTCTAATGTTAGGGGCCACTGATCTACCCAAACGGGCATTTCCGTAAGCCACTCTAAGGAGATGGTAGGCCACGCTTCAGTGGCCCCCACTAAAAATTTTTTGAACTTACAGTGACTCCCCCCATGCTCTCAGCACATCATGACCCCACAAAACTAAGGGCACTGCAACAACAAAAGGACGTACAGTAGACATTTGTCCCTCTGGTCCTATTACTTGAATTAGGGCCATGCTTTGGTATGATGAGGTTGTCCCCCCAATTCCTGCTAGCCCAGAAGGGATGGCCTTCAGCGGCCATGTAACCAGCCCCTTCCTCTGGGAAATTATGGTAACATCGGCGCCCATATCTATTGTGCCTTGTACTTTAACAGCCCTAGGCTTTCCACCATCGTTATTCAAATGGCATGTCAACATTGGTGGGTGTGAATGCACTGCTCGAACCCACAGAATCGACGGTGTTTCTGTGGAGTCAAACCCTCCATTTCCCCGTTTAACGTTATCTGACTTAAAGACGCAGTTCTGAAAAGGCACCAATTGAGCAAGTCAGGTGTTAGCTGGAATTACTACAGGAGGAGAGGGAGTCCAGACCATTGGGTGAATTATTCCATGGTAGTCTGTATCAATAACACCCAGTAACACCAACACTCCCCTCACGGTTGTGCTCGACTGTCCGATCGATAGAGCGCTCAAACCAGGTCCTGTTGGCCCACTCGCGTGGAGTGGTATCTTGTATGATGTTTGATCAACGAGCCTTACTGCTGTTGGTGTGGCCACATCCATTCCGGCGCTGCCTCTATCACGTCAAGAATAGCTGGGCTCTTTAAAGACTGTAAAAGGCACTTGCGATCAGAATTTGCATTTTCAATTGCCAATTTCAATAGCAGGGCCTCCTTAGCCGCTCCGTTTTCAACCTGTTTCTCTGTTCCTCCTTCAGTTTATCTATGAATAACACAAACGGTTCTCTGGGTGCTTGCCCAATCGCAGCAAAAGACTGAGTGGGTTTCCCGGCATCTGGCGCCCTCACAATGGCTTGGTGTGCCAATTGCCGACACTGTTGCAGGATGGCCGCATTAAGCCTAGCTCGCAGCTGAGGCCATGGGATGGGTGCTTCCCCCGTAAGTTGAGGGATCCCTCCCCCACTGAGAGGATCATCTTCAGCCCGTTAAATATTCGTCATCGCAGCCGTCTCGCAAGCACTTTTCCAATGCCATTCAAATGTGACCTTGTGAGTTGCAGTAAATATTAAAGCCGCTATTTGCTTACCATCAAATGGCTTGAGTTCATAATTAAAAAAAACATTCTGTGACAGTCCTTGTGTATATGGCGATGTAATACCATAGTCCAACACGTTTTTCCTTAGCTGTTTAACCACCCCAAACGTCAGTCCCTGCCATTCTGAATGCCCCTGTGCGTCACGTATCACAGGGTAAGCGATCAGCCGCGCTAACTCGTGGTCTCTGCTTTTTTCGTCCTGTTTTCTTAACTCTTGCCAATGTTTCTTAGGGTCAAAGCCTTCCGCCCCTTTGCACATGTCTTCCTCTGTCATGTCTGACAAGAGATAAGTGGGTGGCAACGCTGCAGCCGGCAGAGGCGACGGGAGGGACATGTCTGGTGTCAACACATCATGGGGCTCAGAACGTGAAGCTGCAGCAGGTGCCGCTCCCACAACCTCGGGCATCTCAGGAGGTCTGGGTGTGGTGGGGCTGGTAGCTGCGTGTACCGCGGCAGCAGAGGCACGATCCGCCTTTAGCTGCTTCAGGGAGTCTGAGACAAGTCTCCATGTTGTCAACAACCTGATGGCACTGTAGTCCCCTTTAGTGGCCGCCTCGAGTAACTCTTGGCCGGCGCGTTCCCATTTAGCTATTTCAAATGCTTCAGTCAGGTCTGGGGCCAAGCCCTTGGCTTTTAACCGTACTAAAAGCATTTTTATCTGTGTTTCATTATACTTAATGCCAAAATTTTCTTAAACACATTAACAACTGATCTTTCCTATGCTGACATAGAAGCCCCCATCATCCCTGGCTACTCACCTTTCTTTTCAGCTCCGCGCTAGCTGCTCCGCTGGTTCAATGAGTTCAGCCAGGCTCTGCCGCAGCGCCCAGGACCACCGTGGGCAGCAGACATGGCCACATACCGCCACAGCCGCAGCCCTTGCCGGAGCAGCTGCCGGAGGGGACCCCGCTCCAGGCACTCCTGGCGCCGTGGCACCCGGCGACAGCGGCAGTCATCGTGATGCTGTTGGTGGGACATGGAGGGGTGGCAGGGCAGGATGGAGTGGGGGAGACACTCATAGATGGTTCCATTGCCCCCCAGGTTGCCAGTCTCAGACACGGAGGAGAAGCGCACCTTAACAATGCCACCAGTGCCCTCCTGCGCCGGGGTGTCCTGGCCATCAGCTGCTACCTGCTGTGGGAGGTGACCCCTCGTCCCCAGGGAGCGGAGGCACCTGCCCGGTGCCACCCCCACCTCTCCACACAGCCCGCAGTAAACTCCTGAGACCTCACCCCTGTCTCGCCAGGTTGTTCACTGGGGGACTGCGGGGCGAGGGGCTGCGCCAGAGCCAGGGGCAAGGGGCCTGGGGTGCTCTGAACTGGGGGGCTCCTCAGCCCACCGCATTGCCATCTCCATGGGGAGATGGGGTCTCAACCCTGAGCCCTGAATTAAGGTTGACATATGGGTGGGCCCCATGGTCCTTCAAAAGGAGGGGATGAGTTTGCCTTTTGGCTTTCCTCCAAGGTGCAGCCGACCTTGCAGGGAAAGCCCTTGGGTAAATGAGTGCCAGGTGTCCTGCTTTGGGGATAAAAGCTGGGACCACTTGCAGGAAGGGTGTGTGTCTATCTGTGAGGTGGATGCACTTTGCAGAGTTTCCCTGTTGGGCAAGGACCTCCTGACTCTCCCTGCAACTGGGCCCCAGTCAGGTTCGGTGCTTGTAAACGCGGGCTCTGTGGGAACAGCATGAGTTTGCCTCTGCCCTATGTTATCAGCTTCTTGGCTTGGGTGTCTCCCATCTCTTCTATGGGAGACTTTGTTGCTTTGTTTGTTCCACCGGTTGTCAGCCATGCTGTGTCATTCCTGGGGTCGTTGGGGCTGATGTCTATTATGTGTGACCTCATTGACTTATTTGTACCCCCAGCGATCACCCATGTACTGACCCTTTTGTGTGCAGTAGAATCTGGTTACTGGTTTGTTCTACTGCTGTCTGTGTCCTTTGTACTGCACCTAGTAATTGGCAAAACAAAATTGGTGACGAGGGTGGCCTTGTCTGAAGTTCCGGATTGGAAAGATCCTGTGTACAGTTTGCTCTCAAATGGGTTAAACTCGGAGGACCATGTGAACAGTGGGAGAAGTGGTTGGCAGAGGCTGAACCACAGGATGTACTAGAAACTATCCAAAAATTCTCCTATAACAACGCACAGGATGCCATAACCTTCGGGGAACCTTCAGCCCTCCCACGACCATCTCCATGGGGAACGCAGCCCCAGAGTCAACAACAAGACCCAAAGGCCCATTTGTCCCAGCCAGACCCCCATGTTCTCTGCAGTGTGGGGACAATTCCTGTATTTTGGGGAAGCACAAACACTGCCTTTCCCTGTGGTGTGCCTGGGGGTGGGGGGCACACGCTGCTGCCCCAGGAGGGGTCTCCTGAAGGAATGCTCAGCCTGGGTGTTGGTGTTTGCCCCGGCGGTGCCACGGGTCATCCCTCGGGTCTGGTGGGGTACCACAAGGGTCCGGGATGGGGATGCTGCAGGAGCAGGGAGCAGGCAGGGCAGTGGGAAAATTACAGGTTGGAACATCTGCAACTGAGTGTTGTGGGAACAAGACCCTGAGTAAGGGGAAAGTTAGTAAACCTAGGAAGCCGCTGTTTATGAGAACAGTACATGAAGCTGGCACGTCTCTGCTCACGTGCCGGCCACGCACAGGCCGATGCCAGCGCCAGTGCTTTTCCACTCACGAGGAGGGGGATATAAGGCATGGTGATCAGATGAACAGGGAGAAGGCCTGATGTGCATTCTGAGACAGGGGATGCCCTAAAGCTGCACGACTTGCCACCCCTCCGTCAGAGCACCGTGATCCATCCTTCCCCTACTCGGCGGTCTGCTGTGTAACCAGGAGTCAGTATGTATATAAATCTGCTTGGGAACAGGCGAGTGTTTTTTGTAGAAATATATATAATCTTTTTAGGAATAAGGTGAGTGTTTTAATAAAAAATGCTTATTGCACGTATTTTACCAGAGTCTGTTGTTCTGTGCACGGGAATCCTTTCCGAACCTGATACATAATTGACGACAAGGATGGGATTCCCAGAGCACAACCACTGAAAGACAGGGCTTGGTCAGCAGAGCGCATAGCTGCACCAAGAGACACTGTCTGAAGCTGCTGTCTGAAAGTGCTATTTGGGTGCACCCCCCCCCCGCCCCCCCCGAGGTTAGATTGAACTGTGTGTATTTTCTTCAGTTGAACTCTTAGCCCTGTGTGATTGCAGTGTTGTGGGATGACGCTGGCAGAAGCATTAGTGCGTTCAGTTTATTTTTGTTGTTAGTAAGAGTGTGTGTGTGTGCTTGCTTGGTATAGCACGAGTATGTTTAAGAAAAAGGAACGATGGGTTACGGCGGCTCCCCCCGTGGAACGGGCAGGGTGGGCCCTGGAGCACTCTGTGGGATAAATCAGAGCCCTGTACTAATGTAGGTCCCGAGCCGTGGGGAGCAGAGGAGCCGGTGGATGTGCTGAAATACTGGGCTGAGTTAGTGCAAACATTGCACACCCGCCCCAAAGAGCGGCTGCATCACCCTGGGCGCATGGCCTGCTGTGTGCTGATAGAGTTGTGGTGGATCAGAATGTGGAATGGCAGCAGAGGTATAGGGGATTACAGGAGAATGATAAACGAAACAAGGAGACAGCAGATTCTGCGGATCCTAAGACTGAAAATCCTTCTGATCGGCGGGCACTCCCCCGCCACCGTTGCCCCCGCATCCTCATCCGCTTGGGTTGCTCCTTTTGCAGGTATCAGAAAAAAACCCTCCCTGTCATCACTCAGAAGAGGCCCTTCCACCACCATTGACCCCTGTGTTACCTACGGCACCTTTCGGAGATCAGACTGAAAGCAGACCGGCAGTGCAACAGTGCAAGGAAGAAGCCTTAAAGCAAGGGGACTTTCCTTTTGAGTCAACCCCTGACTCATGAAGGGTTGCCTTACCAGGTGTTTAAAGACCTCAAAAAAAAAAAAAAAAAAAAAAAAAAAAATAAAAGGAGGGGGAATATGCCTCCTCAAGAACAATTGAATAATACTATTTATATTTTTAATTATTTTAAATGCAACTCTGATTTCAGGCCAGGTAGTGACTGCTGTAGAGTGACTTTTTTCCCCCTTCTTCTTCCTATTCCTGAATATTTTTCTACACAACTAAAGTTTTTGTATAAAGGCCCTTTATTGGGTCCACAGTGGATCTGTTCTGATGAACTAATCATGGGGGGAAGGGGTATGCTTGTATTCTTCTGCCCTCAGGACCTCGGTGGCTTCCAGCAAGACACAAACCTTATCATCATGACCTGATGCAAAACCCAGTGCCTCAGATGGAGAAGTTGAATCTGACTGCCAGCAAACGAGCATGGAAAAGGAGAGCCACCCAAGAGGAACTACAAGGGATGTGGTTAATCTTAATTGGACTCCTTGTAGATTGCCTGAACCTGCTTCACAATAATCAGGGAATTTTGTGAAATGTTAAATTTTGAGATTGGAGTCCCGGTGGACATTTAATTACTAACTCATCAAAGGTTTTGAATTTTTCTGAAATAACAAATGAAACCTTGAAATGGTCAAAAGGACCTGTAGTACAGGTTGAATATAACAGCAGGTTTGTTTTTTTTTTCCCCATATGTAACTTTGGTGTTTAGCTTTGCCATTTAAATTGAGACATACTGCACATGAGGTAGTTGAAGTGTTGAGTAATATAACACAAGATTTAGCAAGTAAGCAAGCATTGTTTAACAAGTATTAGCTCGCTCAGATGCTTTAGAGGCTGCTGTACTTTGGCTTGGGGATAGACAAAATGCAATGGCTAATCAAATGAAACTCCGATGTGATTGGGAATATAAGGATGAGAACTTCTGCTTAGAACTGAGGCAAAAGTTCTTGCCACCCTTGTCATGAATCCATTGTTTAAAAAAAAAAAAAAAGAAAAAAAAAAGGGGGGGGGGAGGCCCAGCAGCAGAGCTTTTGTTTTTTCCTGGCAGGGTATGGTCATTGGAGTGGTTGAACCTCCTCAACAAAGCTTGCTTTAATCAGGTACCAGATACTATTATCTAAAGTGTTGGATGATAAGGAAACAATCTGTGCAAGTGTATCAATTTTGATTCAGAAAATTAAAAAAACCCACACAAAAACAAACAAAAACCCAGTAAGTTATTCACCTTGTGCCAGAAAAATAGGCAGCACTAGAACATTACTCAAAAGATTCCATAAATCCTTCATAATTGAGGAAAGTTCCAGGAGCAAAAAGAACTTATACAACTTGTAGAACTTGGGAGGAGAAATAAGGGAAAGAGGAGATGTTTATCCCTTGACTTTTTTTTGTCTGAACTTCATTTACAAAAAGATCCTGGTACTTTTCCCAATGTTTCCACACCTCCGTCCACTGTCACATATGGTTTAATATACAAACAATTTAAATAAAATGTCAAGGTCAAATTCAAATTCCCACCGTAAATAATTCAACTCTTATGAAAAACTGGTGGTTTTAAGCTATTTCAAAACTAGCCCTGCCTGGCCAGCCATTTGGTTAGGACTCCGAGGTTAAATAAGAGGTATCTTACCAAAAAATTGGTATTCTATTTTAGCCGTGTAACAAATTCACACAAATGAAATCTAGAAGAAACCCCTTTCACTGACATTTTGTTTCCTCTGTATATACCCTACTGCCCATAGGCTGTAACTGTATAGACTGTGCAAGAAATAGAACCACTAAGGTTTTCTGTGTTTTCTAGTGGTTCTACGAGCCTGTTGATCAACTTTAAATGGAAAACCAAATCTCTTCAAGTCCGTATTCTAAATGGTAGATTTGCTTGTTAGCTACGTGCTTACTTGTTTCCTTGCTTGTTAATAGATTTACTTTGCTCAGGAGAGGAGGTCTGAGTCCTTTTTCCTCTCATACATCGTTCGCCGCAGCGGGTGCCTTGTGTGAGGACGACCTATCTGAGAGAGAATTCTAATACTGCGAGCGAAGACATGATCCGATGGGTACATTCATACCCACAGCCCCCAAGGACAGAATGTGTGGCTGACACTGACTAATGTCACCGGACAAGACATGTTGTGTCTGGGCACAGGTACACCACAGAATCCATTTACTAACTGTACATTGCTGGCATGACATATCCTTGGGTTGGTTTCCAAAAACTACTGCTATGCAGCACTTAATGCCCTTAATCCTGTACTTGTTATTAGTTATGATAGAAGTCATGTTGTTCCTTCTATATATGCCTTGCTTGTTTCAAAAGGAAAGAGTGTGCTCATGTGCCCAGTTGGGCACCTTATGTGCATTGCTAGCCTAACAGTTCTGGTGGCTTCCAGCTGGAAGGGATTGACCTTATGAGCACCCAGAGTGGTCTGCCTGTCCCCAGAGGAGGTCAGGGACACCAGGGGGTGGCTTGTGAGCAAGAGGTCCCGCTGGAGCATGAGCCCCACAAACTGCACATACTCGGTACCTTGAACGCGGATAATTGCACGTGTTTTAACCACTCAAGCAAACGAAAGGACAGCACATCGTGGTGGGTAAATGCCACACACCCGTGGTACCACTGTCACTCTAACTGGTGTAATGCTACATCCAACAAACCTGACCATGGGTTTTTCTGCACATATGACTTTACCCAAAGGTATTTTTTCATATAGGTGGGAACCAGGCTTGGGACAGAGTTCCAAAAGCAATAAAAGGAGGCCCATATGCTCTGGGAAAGTTAACCTTGTTTCTGCTAATATCACAATTGTGTGGTGGCTGCAGCACAATCGAACTCACCGTTGTCGAAGCTGAGACATCCGTGCATTTGCACCCAAGTGTTTCAACTCTATTGACTTTTGGGCACTTCCCAGGTCATCCCTGCCTCTTTCCTGGCCCCAGGGGTGGCGAGTGCAAAGGCTTTGACAGACATAAATAAGTTGGGTTGTTGACTATAAAAATCTAGCAATGCTACTAGCACCTCTCTCATGTCTCTGTTAGTCAATGGTGATAGTTTACAACACACAACCTTGCAGAGTCAGGCTACAATTGTTGTTTGCTTCTAGTGCATGGACATGGGTGTAAGGATTTCGAGGGTCTGTGTTGCACGAACCTGAGTGATCACTCTGAGTCCGTACATTCTCAGATACAGAAATTACAGGCCCTCACTCAGCATGTGAAGGTAAACACTGGTTGGAACCCCTTCCAGGAATGGACATGGGGCTGGGATTGGCTGGAAAAAAACAAAAAGGGGCTTATTGTTGCTTTGTGCTATGGGCGTGGGGTGTATGATGTATGATGTATTATTTGTTGTGTTCCCTGTCTGATATTGTTGATGTGTAATATGATTGAATACATGCTACATCGCACGGTGGTACACATGGGAGAATATTGATGTGTCCCACCACGGACCATGGGGGCGCATGTATTAGGGATAGTAGGTCTGTGGTGAGACAGCAGTGGGAAAACTGCAGTTCAGAACATCTGCAACTGAGTGTTGTGGGAACAAGACCCTGAGTAAGGGGGAAGTTAGTAAGCCCGGGAAGCCGCTGTTTACGAGAACAGTACATGAAGCTGGCAGGTCTCTGCTCACGGGCCAATGCCAGAGCCAGTGCTTTTCCACTCACGAGGAGGGGGATATAAGGCATGGTGATCAGATGAACAGGGAGAAGGCCTGACGTGCATCCAGAGACAGGGGATGCCCTGAAGCTGCACGACCTGCCACCCCTCCGTCAGAGCACCATGATCCATCCTTCCCCTACTCGGCGGTCTGCCGTGTAACCAGGAGTCAGTATGTATATAAATCTGCTTGGGAACAGGCGAGTGTTTTTAATAGAAAATGCTTATTGCACGTATTTTACCAGAGTCTGTTGTTTTGTGCACGTGAATACTTTCTGAACCTGTTACATAGGGAATGGGTGTTCTGGTTTGGTTTGGTGTTTTTGTTTTAATATGCACAGGGAAGGTGATGAAAGAAATGCCCACTGCAGAGGGATTTACCTGTGCCCTGCACAGATCTGCCATGCACCTGTGCCCCCAAGATGCCAGGACCAGGTTCCAGTCAGAGCCCCCAGCACAGAGGTGATGGAGCCTTTGGAGAATGAGACCCTCCCATGACACCCGGGGAAATGGCACTGGCAAAGGTGCCGTGGCGCTCAGGCCTTTGGACATCGCCCCCAGACAGAGGGGCTAAGACTGCTGGCTGCTGCAGGAAAAGAATTTCATTGTACTTATTTGTAGGGGGTTTTTCCCTTTTTCTTTTTTTTTTTCCCCACTGTCTTTTTCTGCTTTTTGCCTTGTTTTTCTTTTTTTTTCCCTCTTGGTCCCCTGTTCCCCCGCTGCTCTGGAGTGGGCAGCAGCAGCTGGGGCACCCCCAGGTGTGGGCACTCTGTGGCCGATGGGAAAGGACCCACACCTGGGGGACGTGGGCTGGGGGTAAGGGGAGGGGATGGTCGATGCAGATGCTTTTAGAGAGTTGGGGTGCAGGGAGGGGGTTGGGTGCTGCTGAGCCCCCTCAGACTGTGGGTAAGCTCTGTCCAGGGGCTGGGTGTTGCTGCTGCCTTCCCTCACCTCGAGGTCCCTGAGCCCTGGCAGTTCTTGGTAGGGGGGTGGGCAGTAACCAGTGCAGCCAGTTTCCAGTGACAGCTTTGGGGGTCCCTGTGGTGGCCATGGGGAGCCACCCTACACACACCTCACTGTGGGGCTGGAGCTGCAGGCCTGGCCACACTGCCCTGGGGAGGGGCTGTGAGGAGCCTGGCCGTGCTGAGGGATCAGCCCTGGCCCATAGGTGTGTGCCTGACGTGGGGCTGTGTGTCCCCACGTCTCTGTGGGTGTCACTGGATCTGCTGGGCTCGTGCTTTGCTGCAGGGGCTATGCCGCGGCCCCCAGAGACCCTGTGCTGCGGAGTGGGGCTGTGGGACAGCCGCGGGGGGAGCCCAGCACCTCACTGCTCGTGTTGGCCGTGGAACACATGGAGCGCACTGCGGTGCGTGAACCGAAAGGGTGGGAGAGGGGATTCCTCTGGCGGGGGGAACCGTGGGCAGTGGTGGCTCCTGGGGATGGAGCCCCCCACCCCAAAGAGGGGTCGGGTTTGTCTGGAGGGGGTGTCTGGGCGGGGGGTGTGTGGCACACACACACACAGACACACACCTGCAGCTGGTGTTAAATGAGGCGTTTGCCAAGTAATTGCATAAATTGTTCATCAATTACACCAGCAGCATTCTATGGCTGACCTGAAGCTCTCCCCATGGGGATGGCTCTCCTGAGCCCCCCAGGGCTGTGGGGAGGGGTCCTCCTGCTCCCGACCCCCCCCAGCACTGCTGCAGCCCCCGGGAGAGAGACTGTCAATTGCTCCCCACTGCCCCCCCGGCCCCGCAGCACGGTAACGAGGTAGTGCGAGCTGGGGGGGCTGCCCTGTGCCCCCCTGCAGGGAGTGGGGTGTGAGGGGCGCTCGGTGAGGGAATTTCTGCCGTGCGGGGTCTGCGCTGCCCGGTGTGCGGGGTCACAGAGATCAACCGAGCGGGGTCAGCAGCGTGCGGGGAGTGCGACAGTCCCGTGTGGGGCAGCGGCAGCGACGGAGGGAGGCTGCACAGAGGGGCAGGAGGTTTATATATATATGTGTGTGTGTGGGTATGGAATGGTGCGATGGGCAGCAGCGGGGCCGTGTGCTCAGCCCCACTGGGACAGATGGAGCCCTTCTGTGTCCCCTTCCCCAGAGCTCAGGAATGCATTTGGGGGCTGGAACTGCGAACATCGGGTACATCCCTCAGCTCTACCCGTGTATGCCATACAAACCCCAGGACAGGGCCCGGGCGGCACCGGGAGAGCAGCGCCGTGCGGAGCTGCCCGGGAACGGGGATGAAGAGCCGGTGGTGCCGTCGGTGCCCGTGGCCGTGGCTCTGCGTCCCGCCGGGGCTGTGGGCGGGACAGGGCCGGGGCGAGGGGATGACATGACACTTGTCCCCGATGGCGGTGCCCCTCGGGGCTGTGCGTTTGTCCCGCGTGGTGCTGCGGTGGCTCCCAGTGACGCGTTATTGAATAAAGCTGTGCGGCACTCCCGGGTGCGGTGACGGCGCTGTGTGACCCGGACCCCCCGCTTCCCCCGGGCTCCCCGCCCCACACACGGGGGTGCCGTCAGGGCCCGCAGCCCCCCGGGGATCTCTGCCGCTGCGGTGACCGCGGTGCCGCCGCGTGCCGGGGACGGAGCGGGGAGCGGGCGGGCGGCAGGACCCGGGGCGGCCGCGGCGGGCGGGGCCGAGCCCATAAAAGGAGTGGGCGGGGCGAGGGTCGGGGAGAGGGGCGGGGCCAGGCGGGAGCGGCGGTTCCGGTGCGGTAAGTGCGGGCGGCGCGGGGGTCCGGCCCGGGGGCGGCTGTCCCGGGGCTGCGGCGGGCGCGGGGAGGACCCCCGGCAGGGCTGGAGCCGACCGGCCCCGCCCGAGCCGCCCCGCGGGGATTCCTGACTCGGTCCCCAGCACTGCCCGGCGCTCCCCGCGGAGCTCGGGAACCGGCGGCGGGGCTGCGGGCCGTGCTCGGGCCGCTATGGCGGGGCGCGGGGCAGGGAGCGAGCCCCAGGCTGCTGGGGCCGGTGCGGGCCCGGGGCCGGAGACCGGTTCGGCGGGTCGGGTTCACGGGCAGCGGCCGGGCGACGGGTGGGGGCTGCGGCGGGAGTCCGGGGCGGGGCGCGCAGAGCCCGAGGCGGCCCGGCGGGGCTGTACCGGGGTCCCGGGGCCGTGCGGGGTTGCGGAGCAGAGCCCCCGTCCCGCGGTGTGGGGGCTCGGGACCGAGTGGGGGGCGGGCTCCGGCACACGGGGGGGCAGTGACACTGTCCCGGGCTCGGGGCGACAGAGCCGGTGTCCTTCTCCGGAGCCACCGCAGCGCCGCGTGCGGGGTTCCGTGCGGGGTTTGGGTGGCGCAGTGCGGGTCACGCATCGATGGGTTTGGCTGTGGCCGAGAGATCCCGCACTGTGCCCCTCCCGCGCCGTGCGGGGCACGGGGAGTGTCAGGGCCGCAGCACCGGGTCCGGGCGGCCGCGGGATGTTCCGTACCCGCAGCGCCGCGCTCGGGGTGCGGGTGGGGGTTCCCGGGAAGCGCTCGCTCTCCTCCGGGATCGCTGCCCAGGGCCGGGGGGATGGGGGGACAGCGGCACTGTGCAGCACTCCTTTGTACGCTCGGTTACTGTGTTTTATTGCCATCATTAAACTGTTTTATCCCCCCACCGTCTCTGTGCCGTCACCTCTGCGGTTCTGCCCCCGCTCCCCGGGGAGGGAGCGAGCGGCCGCGCGGGGTTTGGCTGCCAGAGGGGTCCGACCCCCCCAGACGCTGTCACCTCCCGGGAAGGGAGACCGAGTCACACCCAGAGACTCAGTGCGGGGTTTGGGGGATGGACATGGGGCTCCTTCGGGCACAGAGGGACTCAGTCCTGTGTTTGGGGGGCTCACAGGGACAGATCGGGGGCTTAGAAGTGGAGACCAAGTCCTGTGATCTGGGCACTCGAAGCAGAGACCGAGTCCTGTGTGTCTGGGGGCTCGAAATGCAGCTCAGAGACTCAGTCCTGTGTTTTTCAGATGCAGAAAGGGACTTCGGGGGGGTGGTGTGTGTGTTGGGGCTCAGGCACACGAGTTCAAGTCTTGAAAACAGAGACCACGTCCTGCAGGTTTGGGCTGAGAATCACAGACCAAGTCCTGGGGGCTACACACCGGGTTCATTTGGGCAGTTCAATGCTCAGAGTCCTGCATTTGGGGGGGGCTCCAAACAGGCCCCCCACAGCCACATTCGGGGCTCAGAAACAGAGACTAAGTCCTGCATTCCAGGCACTTCACACAGAGCCTGAGTGCTGGGTGTCTGGGGTGAGAAATGGAGACTGTGTCCTGTGTTTTGGGGGGTGGGAGCCAGGCGCGTTGGGAGAGCTGAGAGACAGACACTAAGTCAAGTCCCACACCTTGGGGTCATGGAGCAGTCCCTTGTGTTGGGGCTCAGTCAGAGACCAAGTCCTGTGTTTGGGGGGGCTCAGAACAGGGCTTACACAGCCACATTTGGGGCTCAGGAATGGAGACTAAGTCCTGCATTCCAGGCACTTCACACAGAGCCCCAGTGCTGTGTGTCTGGGGTGAGAAACAGAGACTAAGTGCTGCGTTCTGGGGCTCCCAAGTGGGCTCATTCAGGCAGGTTTAGGGCTCAGACACAGAGACCAAGTCCTGCGTTTTGGGGGGTGGGATCCCGGCTCATTGGGTCAGTGTGAGAGCTGAGAGACAGACACTCAGTGCTACATGCTGGGGGCCTGGGGCAGAGCCACAGTCCCTTGTGCTGGGGTCAGTCAGAGACTAAGTCCTGTGTTTGGGGTAACTGGGAAAAGGGCTCCTCTGGGTGGATTGGGGGCTCAGAAACAGAGACCAAGACCTGTGATGTTCTGAGTGCTTGAAGCAGAGCCCGAGTGCTGTGTGTTTGGGGTGAGAAATGGAGACTAAGTTGTGCGTTCTGGGGGTGTGGAGCAGAGCCCCCATTCCCTGTGATGGGGCTCACACACACAGACTCAGTGCTGTGGTTCCTGGGGGTGACACTGTGCTCCCCCGGGCAGTGCCAGGGCTGAGCAGAGCCCCAGTGCAGTGCTGGCGGGAGGCAGAGCCGTGTGTGTGGGCTCAGGGACCGAGTCCTGTGCTCGGGGGCTCCACACCGGGGGCACTGGGGCGGTGTCAGGGCTGGGAAATGGAGACCGAGCGCTGGGTTCGGGGTGGGAGCAGAGACCGAGTCCTCCGTGTCGGGCTCCCAGCCCATCCCCGGTGCGGTGTCGGGGTGACCCCGCGCTCCCCGGGGCAGGGTCAGCGCTGAGAGCCGCAGTGCGGCGCTGCGGGGCCGAGCAGAGCCCCCGGCCCGTGTGCGGGAGTGGGGCCCAGAGCCCACCGGGGCAGGGTCGGGGCTCACACACAGACCGAGTCCAGGAGACTCTCCCCCACCGCCCCCGGCCCCTCCGCGCCTTTATTCGGTGTCCGCACGGAGCCGCCGCCGTTACCGGTGCAGAGCCGAGCCCGCAGCTCCGGCGGGGCACCCCCAGCCCCGCACCGGCAGCAGCCGTGGGCAGGAGCGGGCAACGCGGGACTGGGGCCCCGGGAAGCCCCCGCCGGTCGCCGCTTCCCGCCTGAGATCCGCTCCCGGAGCGCAGCTCCTCTCGCCCACGGCGCCGGGATGGAGGCGGCGGGGCCGGACTCGAGGCCGGGGGCTGAGGCCGGTCCTAAACCCAGCCCTGCCGGGATCCTCCGGTCCCGAGACCCGCAACCCGCCCGCCGGCAGAGCAGCGGACGCAGCCGGGACTGCCCCGGCGGCAGCGGGAGGACCGCGCGCCCGCGAGGCCTCGAACCGACCACAACCCCCGCCCGGCCCGGCCTCACCGCCCACAGACTCAGCACAGCCCAGAACAAGCTCGGAGCCCCCGCTCCCGTACCGCGTCCGCCGCCTGCGGGGCCGCTGCGGTTCTGGCGGCAGAAGAAGACGCGCGGGCGCGGGGCGGGGCGCGGAGGGGCGGGGCCTCGGTGCGCGTGCGCGGGGCGGGGCCGGCACAGGTGTGAGGGGCGGGGCGCGGAGGGGCGGGGCCCCAGAGCGCCCACGCGGGATCTGTCCCAGGTGTGCAGGGCCCCACAGCGCGTGCGCGCGGCGGGGCCGGCACAGCTGCGGGGGCGGGGCGGGGCCCAGCGCGCGTGCGCGGGGCGAAGCCGAGCAGATTTGAGCCCGCGCGGCGGCGGCCGCTCCCTTCTCCCGTTCTCTCCGGTTCTCTCCCGGCGGTGCCGCTCGCGGCCCCGGGGCGGCAGCGGCTGGGCCGGGTTTCCCCGGCGGGGCCCAGGTGAGGCGCGGGGGGGGCTCGGCTCCAGGCCGGGAGCGGGAAGGGGCCGCGGCCGAGCGGTGCTGCGGCCCCGGGGGGGTTCTCGGGGCCGGGGCGGAGGCGGGGGGGCAGTGCCGGTGCCCGGGCGGCCGCGCTGCCGGGCGCTCCGCGGAGGAGCCGGCGGGTCTCGGGGCGCCGGGGAATAAAGCCTGAGGGCCGGAGCCCGGCGCCCCCCGTCCTCGTCCGAGCCGCCCGCGGCCACACGGGGCTGGATCCGCCCCGCGGGTCCCCCCATTCAGTTCCCAAGCACCGCCCGACACGGCCGGGGCTCCCGGGCCCGTCCCGACACCACACGCGGGGTGGGGGGTGCGGGGACTCCCCCCGGGGCAGTGCTGGGGCTGAGCAGCCCCGCTGGAGCCGGGCCCTTCCCAGAGCTGCGAACGGAGCCCGGGGCTGGGTTTGTGGGGCTGGAAAGGGGCTGCGGGGGGCAGAGAGCGAGTCCTGCGCCTTTGGGCTCAGAGACGGGGACGCGGTCGCTGTCTCTGGGGTCAGAGCCAGGGGCCGGGTTGGCCGTGGCTGGGGGGGTGGGAGGCGGGAGGGCGTTGGGGTGTGGGTGTGCGGGAGGGGGGTGGGCAGGGTGCGTGGACCCCTGCCGGAGGTGGGGGTCCGGTCGCGTTGTTCCCCAAAGCTTGGGAGGCTGGCATGCACCAGGCCGAATTAAACGTAGGAGATAGTCTCTGGGCGAAAAGGTACTTTTCACACTCTTTATTGGAGGGGGTACAACCCCTGGACTGGTTATCCCAGCTTTAGACAGGGTACAATTATGACAGCTCATATTCATATACAAGTCATGACAGTGATTGATTTACGACTTGGGCCAAAGCCAAGATCGTTTGAACAAGCACAAGCTTTAATGAGCAGGAGAGGAGCTGGAACTGGACAGGAGCTCAAACTGGAAACCAACTGGAACTGGAGAGGAGGCAGAGCTGGAGATGGAACCAAGCTGGAACAGGAACCGCAAATGAGGAGATGAAACCATGCTAGGATCAAGCACGAGCTGGACCTGAAATGACAGAGGGCAGAAACAAATTACCTAAAGGTGCAAACGAGCTGGAGCTGTAAAGAGCCAGAGCCCTCCATGAGCTGCAGCTGTAATGAAGAGGGGCAGAAACAACCCACCTGGAGCTGCCAATAAGCTGGAGGAGAAATGAACTGGAGATGAAGCGAGCTGGAGCTGTCCAGAAATTGGAGCTGGAACTGGCCAGAGCTGTCTGTGAGGTGGAGCCTTGACAAAACAGAGCCACAAACGCACTGGAGGTGTCCGTAAGGTGGATCTGAAACCAGAGCAAAAAAACAAACGGGAGCTGCAAATGAGCTGGAGCCAAAACTGAACTGGAGCCATCTGGGAGCTGGACCTGAAATAAATGGGGGCCCGAACTGAGCGGGGCCCAAACAACTGACCTGAAGCAGTGCAGTCCCCTCAGTGCCACTGGGTGGGTGCAGGCAGGGCTGTCCCCAGGCAGGAGCGGTGCCACACACAGGGCAGGCGGCAGCGTTGGCCTCGGCGCAGGCAGCCCGGCTTCTTCCTGGGGATCCACACCCCATGTGGCTCCTGGCAGGGCTGGGGCTCCTCCGTCCGTCTGTCCGTCCCTGCACAGGAAGAGGCGTAAGACAATCAGTGAAAGAGCCCCTGAGCTGCTGCCCTGCAAACCCCGATGCCCCCCAGGCACAGGCAGCTCTGCCCAGCGCCCTCGGCAGCAGAGTGACCCAGCACTGAGCCCCTGGGGTGTGAGGGGAAGGAGAAACGGATGGGACACCAGAAATGTCCCATTTCTTCCTGGAAGGGTGGGCAAGAGCCAGGGGCTGGCTGAAAAGACTGACTGCAGCAGCCCCAGGCTGGGAATGGGGCTGGCACTGCACCAGTGCCAGTGGGGTCTGGACCAGACCCTGACAGCACCCACTGCCACATCCCAAAACACCCCCTGAAACATGCACCCAGACTTGCCAGGCCCTGCTCAAGGGTGTAGGGACAGGAACCATGGGGACACCCCTGGCCCCACCTGCACCCACAAACAGCCTCTGGTTATGGGGGGACCCTGCCCTGGCCGGGGGAGGCCCCGGCCCTGCGGTGCGGAGCCCCGCGGGACACATGCTGCACCCACCCCAGCACTGTCCCGCTGACACCGGGACCCCCCCTCCCCCTAGAGGGTCCCGTGGGGAGCCCTGCCGGGGTACGGCGCTGGCTCCCTATCCCTCGGCTGCCCCACCAGCAGGACGGGGGCACAGCCAACGTGCCCCCAGAACACAACGGCTCTGCAGAGCTCCCAACTGCCCGAGCCCCCAGGCCATGGCAGCCCCAGCACCCACTCATGAACTGGCACCCCACTCCTATGGCCCAGGGGGGGCTTGGCCCCCGCACACCCCTCCACCTCTGGGGACCCCAGTGACTCCCACGGCACCTGGAGATCCCCACAGGCACAGCCGGCCCTGGGAGCCGAGCGCCCCGGTCCCACCGCACAGCTCCGCTCGGCCGCTGCCCCGGGGCACTCACCTCACCGGGCACGGCCTCCCCGCCGGGTCCCCCGGCGCTCGCTGCCTCGGGGCTGTGCTCCTTGCCCGGGCACCGGCATGGGCCTTCCCCACGCGTCGGCACAGCCACGTGGCATCGCCTGGGCCACTGACACCTCCCGAGGGACCGGGGGCACCGGGACGGCCATCGCTCCCTGTGCCGGGCCAGGCCGGCTTCACGGACAGGGCTGCAGCAGCCGGTGCGGGTCCCTGGAGCGGCTTCTGCTCCCATTGCAGCACGGTTTGAGCTGAAAAAGAAGTTTTCAGGTAAAAGCACTGCTTCAAACAGCTCAGAGCCACCCCCAGGCCCCACCATGGCAGTGCCCTAACGCTGCCGGCTCTTGTCCTCGGGCATCTGCCTGAGAGGATGATGCTGTGCAGGACCAAATGGCCAAAGCCAAGTACAAACCAGTTCCCCCAGCAGCAGCTCCCACACCCACCGGTCTGAGCTCTCTCCGGCTCCAGCAGAGCCAGCGCCAGACCAGAGGGGTCTGTCCTGCCAGCAGCTGCTCTGGGAACGAGCCGGGGAGAAGGAACCAGCCAGTGCCTGCGGTGGGAGGAGGGAGCCCGGCAGCAGGAGCGGTCACTGGCCGCCCTGGGAGACCCCCAGCACTGCCAGGCCCCCTCTGCCCCTGGGGACATGCCCCCATGACCAGTGCCAGCCCAGGAGTGCTGTGCCGCAGGGTGAGATGACAGGCACTGGGGCACGTTATGGCGGAGCTGGCCGGGGATGGCAAGGCTGCCTGGGACATGGACCACTTGCCCAAGGCTGTCCCTTTAACAAGGGGTCACCAGGGATCCAACACATTGGACTCATCCCTGGCACCCCCACCAACCATTACTGATCACAGACAGACCTGGCAAAGCAACTCCGTTCCTGCAGCGTTCTGGCTGCTGGGCTGTGGATCCGGACGCCCCTGGAGCCCCTCGTGCCACAGTCACTCCTCTGCGACGCCGGCCGACGCCGGGAGGGTTTCAAAGCCGTGTGAGAGGGGCTGGGATGCTGGTGTCACCTCGGCTGTCCTGGGGTGTCCTTTATCCTTCAGGGACAGCTCTTGGCTTCCACAAAGCAGAGTCCTCGTGTCCAGGGCTGGGCTGTCCTTTACTTTGTTTTACTGCAGCAGGAACACTCCTCCCATCTCCAGTACAACTCCCCCACCTCGTCACACTGGGGAGTAGAACAGGAACCAGCACAGATCAGCAAAGTTAACACAGAATCACAGAATGTTGGGCGTTAGATCTCTGGAGATCCAACCCCCATCCAACCCCCCTGCCAGAACAGGGTCACACAGAGCAGGTCGCTCGGGATGGCGTCCAGACAAGTTTGGAATGTCTCCAGAGACATAGACTCCACCACCTCTCTGGGCAGCCTATGCCAGTGCTCTACTGCCCTCAAAGGAAAGAAGTTCCTCCTCATGTTTAGATGGAGCTTCTGATGTTCAAGTCTGTGCCCACTGCCTCTTGTCCTGTCACTGGGCACCACTGAAAAAAGACTGGTCCCATCCTCCTGACACCCACCCTTTAAGCACCGATAAGTTCCCCCCTCAGTCTTCTCTTCTCCAGACTAAGAAGCCCCAAGTCCTTCAGCCTTTCTTCATAAGAGAGATGCTCCAGTCCCCTCATCATCTTTGCAGCCCTTTGCTGTACCCTCTCCAGCAGTTCCCTGTCCTCCTTGAACTGGGGAGCCCAGAACTGGACACACTACACCTGGTGCGCTCACCCTGGCAGAGAAAAGGGGGAGGATCACCTTCCTTGACATGCTGGCCACACTTTTCTTCATGCACCCCAGGATGCCATTGGCCTTCTTGGCCGTGAGGGCACACTGCTGGCTCATGGTCATCCTGCTGTCCACCAGGACTCCCAGGTCTTTTTCCACAGAGATGCCTTCCAGCAGGTCAGCCCCCAACCTGTACTGATACGTGGGGCTGTTCCTCTCTACATGCAGTACCCTACACTCACCTTTGTTGAATGTCATAAGGTCACTCTCTGCCCAACTCTCCAGCCTGCCCAGGCCTCTCTGGATGGCAGCACAGCCTCTGGCATGTCAGCCACCCCTCCCAGGTTTGTGGCATCAGCAAACTTGCTGAGGGCACACGCTGTCCCTTCACCCAGGTTGTTGATGAATATATTGAACAGGACTGGACCCAGTATGGACCCCTGGGGAACCCCGCTTGTTACACACCTCCAACTCGACTGTCATGCTGATACACTTCCATACAATACAGACTGGCTGGTGTCACCGTTAGGGAAGGGCATTTTCTTAACACACCCCGGGCAGGGGGGCACACGCAGCAGATGCTGCTGCCTGGAGCCACCCCTGTGGCTCCCCCGAAGGAGGCGTCAGCCCCTGGGACTTCAGCTGAGGGGTCTGCGGTACCCCAGACCCCCCCAGCGCCACTCCTCTCCCCCTCACCCCGAGCAAAGTCACCGCAGGCGCTACCCAAGTCCCCACTCACCAGAGGTGGGAGCAGCCACAGCACAGCCGGTTCCCCGATGCCGGCAGCCCTGCGAGCGAGCGGCCGTCGTGCCCAGCAGCAGCAGAGCCCCGCGGAGCTGCCAGAGCGCAGGCAGCGCAGGCAGCACAGCGACAGCAGCTCCCGCAGCCCGGAAACATCGCGGCCGGCAGCCAGCGCCGCGTCTGCCCACGGTCACTCGTGGGCTCCTGGCAAAAACCCAGCGGCTGAGAGACTGCGGGGTCAGGCACACGGACGGGAAGGGCTCGGAGAGGGATGGGGGACAATAAACATCTCCTTTTTCTGAAAAGAAAAACCTGGTGAAAATCAGTGCACAACCACAACCACTGCTGTGGGAAGTCAAAACTTGAACCTTCGATCTTAAGTTTTAACTTCACACCTTAACCCATGGCTAGCAAGCACTCACAGCTTGCTGCTGCTCAAACACATCAGCTAATCAACTGCGTTAACCAAAAGGAAACAAATGCATCCATCACCCCCGAGCTCCCCAGCACTGCTGCACAAAGGCTGTTCTGGCTGGGGGGACCTGAAGAACCGCTGCAGCAACTCTGGTCCCAGCCCTGCTGCCCCCAGCAGCGCAGGGGACAGGATCCCCCCCAGCCCCGGCCCTGCTGGGAGCAGCTGCAGCTCGGGGGCCTGGGAAGGGAGAGACAAAACCCATTCATCCCAGTCACTGCCCGCACCTGAGGCTGAGAGCCAGGAGAAACTGGGGACAAAGCCAGGGAGCAGGAGACCGGTGGAGCCCGTGCAGGTGCCTCCAGCTCCGGGGGCTCTCCCGGTGCCCCCCGATGCTCCCCGTGATGGGGGCAGTAACGAGCGTCCCTGCTGCCCCTCTCTGGAGAGCCCCAGGGGATGGGGACAGTCCCTCGTCCATCCCGTCGGGGGGTCGGGGTGCCCAGACCATGCCCCGGGGTGCAGGGAACGCCCCGCCGGCGCAGCCCAAACCATCCCGGCCTGTCCGGGGCTGGGAACGGGCGCAGCAACCCCCGACCCCGGGCACCCCTGCAGACCCAGCCCGGGCCCGGCACCCCCTCCCCGCGCTGCGGCCGGGCCCCATCGTCCCCCTCCGGCCCTGACCGGGCCCAGGGCTCGTCAGGGGCACGGTGGGACCCCCGGGTCTCCCGGAGACGGGCTCTGAGGCCCGGGCACGGCAGGGACCCCCCCCTCCCCGCCGCTACCTGCGCCGCCGCCCCGTCCCGCGCTGCTCCCGCGGCGGAGGCGCCCCCTGGCGGCGCCCGGCGGTACTGCGCCCCGGGGCCTCTTGAGCCCTCGGCCCGCGGCACCACCTGCCGCGCGGGGGCGGCCCGGCCCGCGCCCACCAATCAGCGGCGCCGGCGCCTCCGGGCAGCGGCCAATAGCGAGGCGGGGCGGAGCCGTCCCCGCCGGTGTCGCCCCCCGGCGGAGGAACAGCGGCACCGCACGCAGCCCCCGCATCGCAGCCGCCGCCGGGGGGTCGTGGGGGGCACCCGGCAGCCGCACACGCGCGTCTCCGATCAAACTCCTCTGCTGCTCTGCAGTGGCACTGTGTGACATCCCAAACACACGTCTCAGCCCCCGGAGCTGCTGGGCTCCGTGTCGAGAAGGAACGCTGCCCTCAGCTCCTTCCCCCCTAAAAACGTCCGTACCCCCCGACACCAACAGAGTCACCCCCGGCCCATCTTCCTCCCAGCCCTGAGCAACTCCTCTCACCCAAAATAAATCTCCACTCACTGCTGCTGTCACCGGCTACGGAACACTGCTGTGGCCAAGAACAGTGTCCTTCTCAGTTCCCATCTAACCCAGGATGGAGAGAAAGGGCAGCTGTGCCCCCGGGAGGAGGGGAGCACGGAGGTAAAAGCGCCGGTCAGGGTTTGAAATGCCGGTCCAGAAACCTGTCCCAGCGTTCGCTCTGCTCTCGCCTGCCCCGCTCAGAGGGTCTGTGCTCACACCCAGCCGATGTCACCGTGTCAGGACGGTGCCCGGGAATCTCGTAGGCTTCACTGAGAGAGCTCACAATTCACCAGGGAGCATTTCTTTCACCCTGAAAAAATCCCACAATAAAATATTTGGGGCTATGTTCTCTGCTGATGATTTTCCTAGGAAAAAGCTTTCTAATTTCCTACCTGCTGCTGATGGAGACATCCGAGTGCCCCAGCAGGTCCCCATCACCCCCATGGCCTCACCTGGGGCCTCCCCCACCCACCCTTCCCCATTGGCCCCAGCTCTGTATTTAAGCTCAGGCCAGGAGGTTTCTCAGTTCAGCAGTAGGTGTATAGTGAGTTATCTTTTTTCCTATTAGTCTTGATATTTTATTAAAGTTTTATTGCCTCTTTTTGTTTGGGTAATGTTATTGGACTGTTTTTAACTGTTATGTACTGAAGAGCTCTGCATGTAAAGAGAGGACTCTGCTTTTCTGCTGTCCTTAGGGTTAAGTTTTTTTGATTTGCAGTTTTGTTATAATTTGTCTACATTACCAGAGTTACAGTCAATAAGTCACTTAATGGTTTCTTTTATGGGCTGATGAAATAAGGCTGTAGCATATTCGTTTTTAAAGCATGCCTGGTAAGTTTTACATTATTGCTTTTACTGAGGAATGTTCAGTCGGGTTAAGACATTATAGCAGAAATCATTGTTTTCCTGATCACTGGTGAGATTTCTGCTCTCTGTTGGATCCCAGTTCAGATCAAGAGGCTGTTCTGGTGATCTATACCCATGGAGTGGTGCTGTGGAGAACCCCCTGAGAGCAGGGACACTTTTTCAGTTGGAGTCATCAATCCTGGAGCTGCTTTCTTGTTGTGGATGTAAAGATAAAAGTTGGCCTTGGAGCTCTCATTGCATCCCTTGAGATTCCTGTATTCCCCCTTTTAGCCATATGAGGAGGGAAAAAGCTTTCAGTGATCATGGTGGGATGGATATTTCCAACCTTGGCCATGGGGTATGAGTGGGAACTGGATTATGGGGAGGCAGAAACAGAGAAGGTGAAAACTAGTATCTCCAATACAAAGGCCAACCTGGGCCACAAGGGCTGTACTTTCCCTCTGATTCCTGCTGCTAATTTAAAAGCCACCCTTGCTTTCTGTATGGAGAGGCTTGGTCTAAATGCTGTAGCTCAGCAGGCAGGACCAGAGCCTGAGGGTTGTATGCAATAGTGGGGGTGGCTCTGGGCTGATGCTCCCCCCACCTGCAATGGCTGGGGGTATGTCAGAGGGCTGGTGTCACCTGTGGAAAGAACTGTTAGTCCCTGACCCTGGTAACAAGCTTCCTAAAGGATGCTTGAAAGAGCAGAAGAGGGGGAAGCTCTGTGAAGAAACATAGGCAAGAGACCCAGCCCTGATGTGCAACTCCAACATCCCCTCGCAGCCCAGGCCAGTGGTGGCTGCAGGTGACAGCTCTCTGGCCCCAGGACTTGGCAGCGGGGCTTTGGGCTGTTCTCTCCAGCCCCTCCTTTCTCCTCTCCCTCCTCCCTGCATCAGGCAGGAGCTGCAGGGTGTCTTCCCTCTCTGCTGTGCCTGGGACTGCACACCGAACAAACAACTGCTGGGGAGCTCTGGCACCTGTAAGTGGGGGTACCCTGTGTGGGTGGGGGGCTGCTTTTAACTTGGGCTGGGCTCTTCCTTCCTCTCTGCTGAAGCTGGGAGCTGAGGTCAGACTAACAAGCAGCTGCTTTGTTAGCAACAGGTTTGTGTGTGCATGTGAGGTGGGATGCTGATCCTGCTGCTCTAAGGTGCAGGGGGCTGTGCCCCAATTCATTTGGGGACATAACACTGCCTGCATGGGGCTCCTGGTGACACCAAGCATCTGCCTTCTGGTAAGTGAGCCCCTGCTGTGTGCTGCTTCAGTTGGTCCCAGGGAGTGCAAGGCGGGAACACTGACCAGTTCATGCACTGGGGGGGAAAGGGGGTGGCAGTAGATTCCTCTGACCCCAATGGCTTTGTGGTTCCAAAGCTGGGGTACACACACGACAACACTTCTCCCACCAGCAGGCACAAGGCAGCTGCATGGCCAGCAAGGACCAACGTGTATGATGGGGAAAGCATCTGTGCTGCTGCTGCTGAAAGTGTCCATCCAAATGTGCTGGCAGCTTAATCCCTGTGCAGAGCTCCGGGTTTAGACAGAGAAAAGCCTGTTGCAGCTAAGAGCACTGCTGTGGAAGAGGGGTGAGTAGAGCCATTTGTGGAACTTGCTTTGCTTTGTCCTGACTGACTCTACAGATGACTGTCCATTTAAAAGGGCTGAAATAAGGTTTTAAGAGTCAGTTGTCAAATTTTGCTTATTAACTCAGTTGCCCTGCTGAGTCTGGGAAACTTACATATCAGGAATTAGTTATGTTAATTTTCCTGTGTGTGAAGGTGTGGAAAGCTTAATACAGTAATGTAGAGCAAGCTTTGTTTTGGCTGCACCTCTGATACATCCACTCTGTATTTCTGTTAGTGCTAGCAGTCTGACTGTGTACAGATCAAACCCAAAATGCTCACAGGTGTACAGAGGAGAATTCAACTTGAGTTTAAATGCTATTTTGAAGGAAACCACCATGAAAAATATCACTGAAGATACATTTGGGATGTTTGAGACCAACCCCTTTTAGTCCTGTGAACTACTCATTTCAGTCAGAATGGCTCTGCAAGTGGTGAATTGGTCATTTTTATCTCAGTGACTAAGGAAAGTTGTACATGCTCTTATTTTGCTTTGAAATCAAGAGCAGACTGCCTCCAGCAGGAGAAAATTGTCTAGAGCTTGAAGTAACTTTCATTATCTAAAACTATTTACAGACAACTAGTGCCTTGTTCTTTAAATCTGAACCATACTCAGGGGCTGCCAAGTATAAAATGCGGTGGGATCAGTTTCAAGTATTTGGCTGGAGAAAACTAAGAGATGAAACCAGCTTAATGGCCTATCAAATAGTACACTATGCTTCTCAGCAGCAACTGCTTTGAGTAGAGAAGCAAATGCTATTGACAGTAACTGCCACATGTGAGTTTGAGCTATCACTTGTAGAACAGAACAGGCTTTAGGGGAGTGGAGAGCTTTGTTCAACGCGTGAACCCAGGTTCGTTGTCATGGAAGGCTCAGAGTGCAGGTGCAAAATAGAATAAACCTTTTTAAAGCTGAAATACATAAGCATGATTAACTTGAAATAGGTATGTGAAATGGTCATTTCCAGTAGCTGTTTTCATTGAGGTAACCTAGTGAAACAGTGCCTAATGCTAATGGGTGACAAAAGCGATCCTCAGGAAAGAGTTGACAAAACAGGACAGCTTACCATGCCACTGAAAACACTGGTTTCTTTCATGTCAGTAGTGCTACATGCTGCTCTCATCTTCACCCCTGACAGGATGCAGTGTACCTGGAAAAACACAGGAAAGGGGACGTGGATGAATATGTGCAAATAGCTGAAGTTTCGATAGAAAACCACCTCAGACTCAACAACTTGAACTCCACAGGTTATGGGGAGGTTACTTCTCAGAATAAGAGTATGGAAAATGTCTGACCTGTTACCTAACAATGGTATCCAGGTAAGGCTTAAATTTTCAGTGGTGAAAATTGATCAGTGCATGATGAAAATCAAATCACTGGAGGAGTAAAATGGAGTTCAAGAATACTAAGGATTCAAATGATTAGAGCAACTGACAAAAGCTATCAGTGGATTAATTGGTGAGTATTTAACAGTGTAGATGTAGCTTCTGGTGAGCCAAGTCAGTGAAAGTCAACAGTTAGCAATTAGGAAGGTACAGGAAGATTTCACTCTACTTCCCTGTTCTGCAGTCCCTCTACAAACTATTAGCTCTTTCTAGGGAGATGATACTGTGCAGGTTAAACTATTGCTATAAGCCCTAACAGTTTTCTTCCTTCTGTTTATGCTGTTATTTAAGATTAAAGGTGTTGCCTCTGGACTAACCTGACCTTTGGCTGTGGCTAAGTATTAAGGATTCAGCTTTGCCTTGCTGCACAGGTAGTCCCCCTATTTTGCCCTTTTTCAAAGCAGGATGTTCTGCTTCATTTCTAGTGAAGCATAGTCAGGTATTCCACTACCTGGGAACTTAGGTGAGGAGGTGAAATGCTCTTTAAATATATAACTGCTAAGTAGCCATCCATAATGTAAAACACAAACCATGTAAATTAGTTTTCTGGTAAGTGTGCAGCTTACTCTGCTTGGGTTGATATATACATAGTGACATGGAAGGATTAAAGGATCTATTTTTGAGCTACATTACTGTCTACGTTTAGCCTGTACCTGGGGCTAAACTGTAGCAGTTGTTCTACTACCCGATGCCCCCTTCCCAGCTGAGAAGGGGAATCAGGGAAAAAAGAGAGAAGCCCCATGGGTTGAAGTGAAACACATTTAATGAAACAACAAAATGAATACAATCACCAATGCAAAGTGTACAAGGTTCTACTCGGCCTCATCCTTAGGATCAGCCTACCATGGCTGGGCTGGGGGGCTGTTCCTGGGAAACCAAGATGATTCCCCAAAAGAATGTCTTAAGGTATTAATTGCATGTGACAGGAACTCATCACAGTAGCAGCATTAGCTCAAGCTCTGGCTGAGAACAAGCAGGACTTGTAGCTGTTGTCCTAAGGCATCCTTCTGCTTGCAGTAAGCCGGTGGGTTTTTTTGTGTGTAAAACATGTGGTAGTTCACACACACACCTTCACTTCTGTGTCATTACAGCAAATATCTGGAAGGAGTGCGTTGGTCTCACAACTCTGGACCTGTTACAGTGATCTTTGTGCAAAATGGTTGCTTATTGGATAACTTGATCTGGTTTTATGTATACTCTCCTTCCCCCTTCATTTGAAATAAAATACTTGTTTTCTCTTGTATATGGTCCAATAAAGATTTTTATCATGAGCATTGTATTGAGGTGGGCCTTTCAGCTAAGTAAAGGAAATGTATATACTCCAGACCATGGGGTGTGTTTGTTTTCATGCCTATCTCATATTGGGCAGTGACACTTCCATGCTAAAGTAGATTTAAATCAAATAATTACATGTCTTTTGCTTATGTTTAACGTAAAGCATAGATAGGACCTGGTGCAAAGAATCCTTGTGATGTGCTATTTGTATTGCTCTGGATGAGGATTCTGGCAGCTCATGCGCTCTTAGGTAGGCAAAAGGAGGCTGGGAAGGATGAGAGAAAAATCTTCATTGCACTTGAACAATTCTAGATGGAAAACATATTTATTATTTTTACCCAGAAAATGAAAAATCCGTGTATCAATCCAAGTTTTGTTTTTATAATGTGTAAGAAGCCATGCAGGAGGCTGTGTCATAAATACTGCCGAATTCTATTGTCTAAGTGCTCAGTTTACAGAAAAAAAGCTATCCTGTTTGGCTTGAAATATTAATATTTTGATGGCTGGGCTGAGGATAGCACTTAAGGAAGCTGCCACAAGCACACTTGGTCGAGTTTAGTTCTCTTAGTTTATGCTTATATAGACTTACACGTCTTCATGCTAGTGTTTGTGCTCTGTTTTCTATAGTGAGTGTAATTTTGCTAGCCAGCTGGATCTCATGAGTTAGTAATGCTGAACTCCACCTGCAGGAATGCCTGCAATAATCTCTATCTGCATTTGGGGTTCCAGTTAGTATCCAGCTTGCAGGAATCTTGTTATCCTCTGTTGTCCACACAGCGTTACCTGTGTGACAATGGCTTCTGTAGTTACCATAAAATACATTTGTAACATGGCCACAAACCACCATGAATTAAGGCTTAAAATCAGACAGGCTTTTTTAGTGTTACTGCCAAAAGTTAAGTTGTGTTTCAGTTGTGTCTCTATTCCCCAGAGCGCTCTGACAGTCTGAGCAAATTTTTCTGTCTGGGTTCAGACTACTTACCCTGCTCCCAGGTCTCTCTGGGGGTTTGCATATAAGGCAAGGCTGGTTCTTCAGCTACCTGGTACAGTTGACAGCAGGGAAAGGATGGAGGAAAAGTGGGCTAACCTGCCTAATAATTTCCTTTGGATCCTTCTTCCCAACAGCATCATCCCATGTCACAGAATGGGACTGCCTGTAGGGACACTGAGATGCTCCAGGAGGAAGCACTGAACTGCTTCCTTTGAGGTTTACTGCAGAGGGCACACCACAGAGGAGCTCCATTTGCTGTGTCTTGTGGGAGTTTGCAGCTCTGCAGTGGACTTAAGAACAACTTGTCCGTGCCATGTCTCTGTATGGACAAATCATGTGGTGTCAGTGAACCTCAGGCTCAGGTCTAGTCATTCATTTTGCAGTGATTACAGGATCCTCTGTGCCCTCCCCCTTTTGGGAAGGGGAGGGCATAAATTACATTCTGAGAGGGCCTGCTTCTCTGTGCCTAGTGAATTACCTTGCAGTCTGACTGACGTGCTCCTAAACTACTTATTTTGTTTGCCAACTTAATTGTCCACTGAGACTACCTCATGGTTGTCCCACCTTTCAGCTTCTATATAAACTTTGATTACACTTGCTTCTTCCTCCTACCTACTTCCCCAATTACTCTGTTCACTTTCAATACTCCAAGTGACATGGCTGTCAACTCCACCAGAGCAGTGACAAGGAGTGACTCATGCAGAGACTTACCTTGCCTCTAAAATCAGATGATTCAGTTTTGTGCCTACCATCCAGCCAATATTGAAGGATTGGGGCTGGTAGAAATCAGCTGCTGACAGGTGGCCCTTTGGGAGGCCCGTCTCCCATTAGTGAGGAATTTAGTGCTGCAAAAAGCCTAGCAGTGATCATTCAACTGTTCTTGTAGTTTAATCTAAACCACTGACTGCTAAGTGCTCACTGGAGTATCTCTCCAGTGAAAAAAGCTCAGGCCAATTCAGATGGTATTTAGAGAGGTCCCTGTCCAGTTGCTAATGATGGATGGGAAGCTGCTACTTACAGACTGGATCTCAGGAGAAATTAATGAAAACAGTTTAACTCTACTGAAAGCTTCTCAACTAGGGACTGGTTTCTCCTTCCATATTCAAGTAAGGTATTAATAAAAATGGACAAATGCAAGCAAGGTACAAGGGAGTAGCAGAGGGCACCAAGCATGTCAGGCTCAGTGTCTGGCTCAGAGGAGCAGTGACATGTTTGCTTAGTGGCTGTTAAAAAAGGAGAGGAGAGATCTGGGCAGCTTGTTAGCCTGCTTTACAAACACTGCTAATGCAGCTGTAGGCGGTGGCCATGGTGAACACGGAGAATGCTGCACTTGCTGTATTAGCTTTTTTTTCTACAGAGCTTGCTTTGAAGTTTTACTGCTTAGCCACAAACACCCAATTAATTTAATGAGAAATTAATCACTTCTCTGCTGCATGCGTGTCTGAATAGCAAAGGCAAGATAGAATGAGTGCACTTAGTTTTCTACACAGTTCTGGCTTGTACAGCGTTCATCCAGTTGTTGTAGCAAGCCCAGTACTGCTCTTGGTAGTGCTAGATTAGGCAGTGGGGTGTGTGGTGGGGTGAGCTCTCTAAAGGGAAGATAGCCCAAGTATTAACATCTTTGAACGTGACCTAAGCACCAGGTCAACTGCACTAACTTGCAAAAGGATGTTTTTCAGAATCTTTGTGTTTACAGTGTAATACTACATCAAGATGTCAATAACACGAGTACATGTCATAACAGCAAACACAGGAAAAGTGTTCTAACACCTTAACTTAGCCTCAGTAAGAGTTACAATAGCTTTCAATTAGGTTTTGTCCAACTTCTAAACATAAGTTCTCACATATAGGTTTCTGACTCAGCAGTTATTAACTCAAGGCTTGGGTGTAAGTCTGTGTTACCATGGCCAGGTCAAGCCCTGTACTCGATGTGCTAACTTTCTTGCACCCTACTAAGCTGAGTGCCTTATGATTCTTTTCCCCTGTGCTGCTGGCGTTAGTGGTAGCACCATTCGTTTTTTTCACCCTGCTACTGGCTGGAAGAACTAAGGCTAAAAAGACTCCTTTGATTCCAGGTGCAGAAAGGCCACAAATAGATGGGAAACTCTGAGATGTGGGCTGTGAATGGTCTTAGGGGAATTCTTGTAAAGGTGACAAAAAGCCATTTCCAAGTAAAAGGCAGCTAAAATCTTATGACATTTTAATAAAATGGCTGGATAATTGTGCTTGTGTGTGTAAATCTTTCTTTAACCTTATTTCATGGAACAGTTGGCTGAGATTTCAGTTAAAATTTAAAACAGCCTGTGACACATTGAATAGAAAAACTTGAAATTTGGAACCTTAAAGGTTACCTAAGCATTAAGTAAAAAAATAGGAATATAATGGCAAGCAATAGGTAAGCAGCCCAAGCTCTAATTCCCCAAGAATTCATGTATGTTATGTTATAGCTAGCATAGTATAACATACATGAAGAAAAGTTTTTTTCTGTGTTTCTTTGCTACCAAATTGTTGAGTAACTTGCACTTCACTGTCTGTCTAACCAAGGACTCACTCGGCTCACTTTGAAAACACTGTCACTGTATCCGTTTATGCTATCAAAGCCCATTCTCCTTATCCAGTATGTCATACAGCTTCATGATGGACAAAAAAGGCAAAA
The DNA here is from genome assembly GCA_028020825.1 of Podargus strigoides. Lineage (NCBI taxonomy): Eukaryota > Metazoa > Chordata > Aves > Caprimulgiformes > Podargidae > Podargus > Podargus strigoides. The sequence goes on from CM051621.1 coordinate 70,583,189, forward strand.
CAATTAACTTAGACATCACATTCAGTTCTTAATCAAATGGGATACCTCAGATTTTGAATGTTTCTGGGCAAATTGGCAGAAGTCATATATATGCTTGAAAGGATAAAATTATACATTGGCATCTTAAGGTCAATTAATAGCAAATGGCAGAAAAGGCTTTGCTATGGTAAATTTTCAGCTTTACTCTTTCTCATAGTGTGGTAATAAAACCAATGTGTGACATGGAAACTGTGTAGTATTATTTGAATGTCAGAAGAATGAAGCAGGGTGGAAAAAATTATTCTGGAGAAACATAAACTTGCTGTGAATGCCTCACCTGCCAGTAGCATCTTCTCATTTACATTTGAAATTTGGCTTTGCGGTGAAATGCTTTATATTCCTAGTTGCAGATTACTCATCCACTTGAGCTAAGTCTTGTTTTGTTTATTATAGCAATCCTTCTGATAGCATTGTGCTGTATAATTAGACAGGATAGGAAAACTTTAAGATCTTTGAAGAAATGTTTTCTTGGTTGCAGCTCAGACTACCCAGATATATGATTATTGGGGGAGGATAAACAGTTTAAATCCACTCCTAAGAGCTCTGCGTGCACCTTCAAGATTGGTATGTCTCCCTGGGATTGCCCATTTAAAAATGAGAAATTTGCTTCTCATTTTATACTTGTTTGTCTTCATGGAAGTAAATGCCAGTAAGAAAAAACAAAACAATATTGAAACTTGCTATTTTTAGTGTGGCTTTTCTTTCACAGCTCCTTTTTTCCTAGCTGAAAGTCTCCCGTTTCCATGTGATAGTCAGTGCTTATTTTGAAATAAGACACTCTGAGCTCTTTCATATAAAATATCACGGAAATTCTGATGTATAAAAAAATAAAATACTTGAAGAGTAAGTTCTAATACCTTAATTCATAAATATCCTCAGAGTTTGTATTTGGCAATTCAAGTCTTGTATTATATAGACTGAACACTTGTAAGGGAAACTGACAGTAAGTACAAAATGAAGTTAAAATGTACCTTAAAACAATTTTCAAGAAGTTAAAGATGCTCTAATGAAATCTTGACTCAGGGAAAAAGGCTGTCTTGCCCGTGGCATTTATCTTGGTGAGCCCAGGTACTCCCATTTGTTCATGACAGTTTCTGCACTTCTGGATGTCACGTACTTGAGCCTCCGTCTGGAACTTGGTGTTTGGCTCTTGCTGAAGCCTCACTCTTTCTCTGGAAGAGAAAGCAAAGGTGAGCCACGCTTGCAAGGAACTGCAGACATAGGTCCTTCAGTGTATGATGCTATGAGAAAGTATTTCAGACATTTACAGCAAAATGGGAGAACACATTGCCACATTTTACCTTTTTAGATTAAATGACCCCTTATCTTACACCGTTTCCCTGCAGGTCATACTTTTGAGCCCTCTGATCTTGCCTGTGACTTCCTATAGGCATCTTGCACTTGAGCCACATCTGTGCTGAATTAAATCGATGAGAACTAAATGCAACAGATTAGATGAGCCCTGAGTACTGAACAGCATGGAGGTATTTCATGTGTTCTGTAACCTGCTGTCCTACTTAAGTGCCATTAGGGTGCCTGCCATTTTTGCATGTCATGTTGTTGTTGCCTCCCATTCGGCTGTTAACTTGGTACAAACCTGAAATACTTGTCCACATTACTACCACACAGTCAGTGGTCCCCCTGATTTTTCACTGCATTCTGCTGTGCAGTGTGTCCCTGTTGAATAGCATTTTGGTTTTAAGCTGGTTGCTGTAGAAAATGATCTTCTGCAGCCTAAGTGCCTGGTTGCCAATTGGACTGCTTCCCCTGCTGTTGCTTCCTCCAAACCCATTACTTTTCATTCAGGCAGAGGTCACTTGTGACCATTTGCTGTTCTCACACTTCTTTACATGCCCTACTTAAAGATAGCTAGTAGCACTTCACTAGTTGGGAATGTTCACAGTTGATCTTGGTCTTTTTTTTTCTTAGGCAAGAACAATTTGTCTTGGTCAATAGCTTTTTCTGATCCACCGAGTCATAGGATAATCCATGCATTTGTCTCTTCCTTATTTCTAAGACACTTACAGAAAGAGGCACTGCTATTTTTGCCATCCCTCAGTGGCTGCATTTTACAAGGAGGATTTTCTAACTGCAGCAGACCAGAGATGCTGTCATTTTCAAATATCTCCAGGAAATGTCTGTAGTTGACCCATGACTGAGTAGAGAGCTCGGGACAAGGGAAGAACAGATTTTTTAGCACTTACCACATTAAATTTTTCTTTTTACATGGCAACAGGCTTTGGTTCTTTGTGTCTCTGAAGCTTCCTTATCTTTGTTTCAGCTTCTAAAGCCTCAGAGGATCCTGTGATGAGATTTCACACACACAAAAATCAAGATAAAAACAGATGGTTGTGCACAAAGGTGAAGCAGTGTTGTCTGGCTCCTGTGGTTACTAGATTTCCTCCATGTGGCCAACATAAAAATAATTGCATTAATTTTGTAATTACCTTGAACTGTTACTGTAAAAATGGAAAACTCATTTTCCATAGCCAGGGGCATGAGATTGTCCTGGTTACTCTATGAGACTTCGTACTGCATATTTGTATGTGGGTGCTGTTGCTGGGATTTCAGCCGTGTCTGCGCCCCAGTGTGTGGGACTGAGCAGTTTCTCACTAGTGGAGGCTCTTGCTTTAATTCTTTGCAGATTATCCTCTGGTGTATTAAATGAAGTAGGGAGGCCATGCCCTTATCAAATTACCATGTGGAAGCAAATTAATTTATCATCTTGTAATACTTATGCATTGCATTATTTTTTCCCTTTTCTTAGATGACTTAATGTTTCTGTCTTCTGTGACTCTCTCCATTATTTATCACTGCCTGTTTTAGCTGGCAAGTACCTTGTGAAAAACCAAGGCATTACCTTCATTTCTTCTTCCAGCCAATCCTTTTCTACCTCACCTTCAATATAATAATAATAATCCATATACCTTTTCCCATTTCCTGTATGCTATGGTATTTGTATGGCAAATTCAGTGTTTGCTACAACCACAATGATACAAAATTTTATCAGTGGTGCAACTGTGCTCACACTACTGCAGACAACCAGACACAGCCCCAGTTTTGCCTTGAGGCTGGTTGCAACTTCTTGTTTATCAGTTACAAGCAAAAACTATTCCAGGGTTCAATACTGAAAAGATTGAAAGCTACTGCTTTACAATACACTGTCAGAAAAAGAAAGAAAATGCAAGATATGTATCAAAAAATAATTATAAAATTTTTCCTCCTGCTTTTAGTATGATAAGGTATCATGAACAGAATTTTAAGTAACTAATTCACTAGAATATTGCCATTGCACAGGAATGACCCACAAGGGTTTGTACTCCGGTGACCAAAGCCTCATATTAGTACTACCTGTGTAACAGTTGGTACCTGTAAAAAGCCCAGCAAATGCCTGTCCAGCCCATGAATGGTTGTGTACACAAGGTGCAAAGCAGCAATAAAATCCAAACCATAAATATTCCTTCTCTGTTCTTGCACAGAGGAACAATGCTCCTCTATCACGGAATGACAAAGAACTCCCTCATACCATCAAAGACCCCTCAAAAGGCCAAACTACAGGAGGCAAGGAAGGAAAGACACCTCTGTCTCCTCTGCAGGGCTGCTGCATGACAGCACAAGTCTGGTTGGGAACTGGGAACACAGTGTGAGGCAAAAGCCATCTTCCCCAAGCTGGAGTGTTTTTCTTGAAGCACCAGCTCTGGGAAGCAAAGAAATACAGGAGAAAATTAGTGTTAATTTGTAATAATAACAAAAAATAACACATTTGTGGCTGTCCTATTTGCAGAGAAATGTTGGAGAACATGAGCTTAGGCGGAACCTCAGAGAAGCCAAAACAAAGGAGCCAAATACATGTTTATTTTTGTTAGAGGATGAGAAGGGGCAGAGGAGCTGACTGTTTCCAAACTCTTGGAACTGGGTGGATTGCTACTCTTTACCAAAATTTTCAAAACCAGATAGGAGACCTACCAGGAGCACAGGTTGTGTGCTTGCTCTGCACAGAGCAGGACTCCCATTTTCTCACACAGCTGCATCTCCTGTCTGAAATGCAGCAGTTAGTCTAGGGTAGCTCCATCCCTTGCTTTGCTTGCTCCAAACATGTAACAAGTGTCAGATAACCAGCTCTGTCTGCTCCATTTCTTGCTGTTTCACTTGCCCTGTGTTAAACCAAGCCTCTTGCTTACTCTCATCATGAGCCATCAGAAAAAGAAGGCTTGAAAGCGAGAATCCTTGCATTCCTAAGTTGATTAATAGCATTGGTTGGCAGCCTGGGAAGTGCTGTACAGTGATGGAGCAAACACTGGTGTGTGAGATGCCTTGTTAGAGATGCAGGTCTCATCCAGCACAGCCATCCCAAGCTCGGCACCCTGCTGCCTTTCCCAGTGTAGCTCTGCTTCTCATCTAGGCGGTCATCTCCATGGGCAGGGAGAGCTGGGGCTCCTGTTCCTTACTGCCCTGAGAAACTGGCTGGGAGAAGATGAGGAAAGTGAGCAACAATAATTCTGTTTCTTGTCACAGGCCAAAAGGGAGCACGAGAGATGGCGAACTTGAAATGGGGTTTTAGCAACACAGAATCTCCTGGGATTTATAAAGCACAGCTCCATATCTGTGATTAAAGGAACAGTATAAACTACTATCATCAAATATCTCTCTTTGAATTCTGCTGACACTCTTCATGTTGAGCAGATTTGTATGCAAATGCATCGGTGCCTGCTGTCTTGAGTGAACAGTAAAATTGGCATTAAAACACTGCAGCAGTTGACTCTGATCTCTAGCTAGCTAAAGTGTTTGTCACGTTTGAATAAAAATATTTTCAATCATAATACATCAAATAAACCCAATAATGATAAATAAACAGTCTTTCTCCATAGGGACAGCACAAGAGAATATACAGCTCGCTTGTATATACTGTTTTGTTAAAACATACAAACAGACATTTTTTTGGCGAGAGATTTCAGATTCTTGCCTGCTCACCTTAATATGCAGACATTTTAATGAATTTGTAAAAATATAAACCCTGTACTGCTCCTAACTTCCAAAAAGGCAGAAGACATCAAAACATGGCATATTTTTCACTACTCTGCTTGTTCCAAACCTGAGGCACATTAGAATAAATATTTTTTTTTATGGTACTTGCTACCTGGAAGTAAAACACTTTCAGAGGCTTTGATGTTCTTGAATTTCATTCAAAATATAGAGAAGCTTCAATGCTTTCCTGAGAATTAGACGTGAGTAAATATATCAGGGAATAATAGGCAGAGATGAAAGGTAAATTAGAAACTCCTTTCAGTAAAACCCAGCACGAAGAATGAAGAAAAATCATCTGCTCTTTTAGTGTTGGTACCTAACACTTGCCCTGTAGAAAGGGCTGCCCTGCGCAGAGTGACAACAGAATGTCACCTTCCATCATTACTGCACAGGTACAGGAAAAGCAGCACACGCCTCATCATCAGATTTCTGGGAGGCAGCTGAAACAGCTGCACACGAAGGGCCACTGTGAGTGTCCTTTCATAAGGAAAGAAGTGTAGCCAGCACTTTCCTTGCCTCCAATACAAGCTCATCGGGATTTGGATACTTATGCCTTAATTTAAATCTCATTTTTCTCATACGGGAAAAGTATCACATTTTATGGAAGGAAAACCACAACATGGTGAGATTATGAATTCCCAAAGATCACATGGGAATGCTGTAGCAGAGCTAGGGAATGAATCCAGCTGGCTTGTACTTCAGCGTGTTATAAACACAGTGTAGTCCTTCCTGTTTGCAGGCTCATCTCCTGATCTATGTATCTTGTAAGCAGGGAAGTAAAATCAACTGTAGTGTAATACCAACTGTACGCAAAACCATTTTGTTTTCAATGAAATGGGACTGGATTTGGATACATTCAGGCAGAAGGTCTGTGCCACTTCAGAAAGCCTTAATTTAATCACTGTTATCCGTGGTTCAGCAACCTCAGTGTTGCCTAAGTGACAGATTAGTCAAGCTGTTGGGCAAATGGATTTCTCAGGAATTCTGATTATTTTTTTTCCTCAAAATAAACGGTTCGGGTTGTTGGTTTGTTTACTTGACACAACACGATAGGTGAGTTTACATCCTGTCTGGCTTTCCTCTCCTTTGGGAAAAGGAGGACTTAATTTATAGAGCCTCCAGAGGAAGAAAACCTTCAGCAGTCCTACTGGTCACTTTACAGCCTGTGCTGTAAAATCAAATTGATAGTATTTGGTGTTTTTCCTATCTGAGAAGGTTCAGAACATGGACTGTTAAAATAAGCTATTGCTGTAGACAGGTAAGGTGATGCAGAGACTGTAAACTGTCACTTTCATCTCCCTCTGGCCACTTGATCATGCTGAGGCCAATTCATTAATCCACACAACACTGAAATAAACTAGACATATTTTGATCCTCAGCCTATTAAGCAAAACAAACCTGGCTGGGTCTCAAGAGCAGATGTAGCAATTTGCTCCTCCACTGGTAACTCTTAAAGATGGGCTACACCTGGCTGCCGAAAATGGGTTTGTTGCTTAGCTATTAAGCTAGATGGCAGAGGCACTAGTACCTGCTTTGGTTAAATAAAACAGCAGAAGCAGCTGGCTGATATGGAGACAGATCAAAATGAGGACATTTTAACAACAAATGTGATTTTTTTTGAAGATTGTTTTTACCAATGCAGCTCTTGAATGGAGGAGCTAAATGTAACTCCACTGGTTTATGTAGGATGAGGAGATGATTCCATCTATACTTTTTAAAAGCCATACAATTTAAAAATATGTGTGTATGCTTACCTGTTTGATTAAGCGTTCCTTAGTGGCACATCCACGTATGTCCCCGGGTGTCTCTGCCACAGGTTTCGATGCATAGTTTATCCGTTTAAGCAGAAGCTGACCATCCCAACTGCAGTCACTATTATCGCGGTCATCTGGATCCTGGCCGTCGCAATCATGTGTCCTTCCGCAGTCATGCTGCAGGTACAGGAGGAGAAGCGTTTCAGGGTGATCCTCGGCTATGGCAACGAAACCCGCCCTGTATACTGGTGTCGGGAGGACTGGCCCAGCCCAGCAATGAGAAAGATCTATACGACGGTTCTGTTTGCCAACATCTATCTGGTTCCCCTGTCACTCATTGTTTTCATGTACGCTAGGATAAGCATTGCTCTCTTCAACACAGCGGTGCCCGTGGTGGGAAAGGACTGCCGGGAGCAGCAGCACAGCGTGTCTAAGAAGAAGCAAAAAGTCATCAAAATGCTCATTATTGTGGCTTTGCTTTTCATGCTGTCCTGGCTTCCCTTGTGGACTCTGATGATGCTCTCAGACTACGCCAGCCTTTCAGATATCCAGTTGCAGATCATCAACATTTATATCTACCCCTTTGCTCACTGGCTGGCCTTTTTCAACAGCAGTGTCAACCCCATCATCTACGGTTTCTTTAACAAAAACTTCCGCCGAGGCTTTCAGGCGGCCTTTAAACTTCAGCTCTGCTCCAGGGAGATCATTCACAGGGAGGTCTGTTCTCAGCAAGGCCAAAGCAATGCCATTTTTCCAGCTGCCAACTATCAGACACCCCAGGATCAAGCTTGTCAAAATGCTAAGGAGGAAGGGAAGACAATTAAGAAAGGAAATTGGGTGAATAACCAGCAGGATTTGATAATGGAGGATGTAGAAGAATCCTGCAACGATGGGATTAAGTGAAACACACTATGAACTACCTAAGTGATTTGTGCCTAGCCTTATTTATTTATTGGATTGTGAAACACATGCTCTTTAAGCATTTTCTGACAAAAAAGTCAAAATGTTTGTTTTGAAGCAGATAGGCAACTTGCCTAATATCTGAATGTTTGACATAAGTAAGAAACCAGATTCAGCCCTTTCTGTTACCTGCTTAAACCAGTGGCAACTGCCCTGCAGTCAGCAATGACTCACTGCTCTTGAACTGGGCTGGAGTAAAGACGTGATTAAAATGGGATCACCTTCCATTTATTGTGACCTAAGAGAAAAAGAGAATGACGATTATTGACTTGGATACAATTACTCTGGATACTCACCGATAAAGAGAAAAAGATTAATTCATTTTCTTCTGTGAATCTCTCAGAGCAGTTGAATTGAGATTGCTTGAACAATATTTATGGTAATATTTCAGCATGTAAGACTAGTTGTTGTTGATGCCTACAATTTTCTTCTAATATCAGACAATGAAAACATCACTGTTGCTTGTAGCATCCAGTGAGACTGTGGAACTGGAAAAAGGAGGGAATCATGAGACTTGCTAGGGCCCTGACCATATGTCCCTTCTGGAGATTGGACTGTCGGGGCTCAGGCAGCTCTGAGCCAGTGTGGCTGAGGGTGTCCCCCTTGTTGCATTAAGAAATACTTTTATCTGTAGACCAAAATACCTGGGAATGAGACTTATAAAAATGTCCTCTGCTAAAAGCAACACTAATTCAATAAACTCACTTTCTGATTGAACATAAATTTCTCTTTGTTCAGCAATAGGTCCTTGACAGCACTCTTTTATCTTCTTCTATGAATCATAAGCGTGGTCCTCAAACTTTTTAATCCATTATTCTATAACTCTCACTAAATGCAATGTTGGAGATACAGTCCACATATTTGAACTGAACTCACCGGTTCCTGGGTCTTCTTGTGGTTGTACTCACATTGCTTCTGCCTGGACATTTTGAATGCCAACCAGTTCCTACCCAAATGAAAAAAAGAAAGCATCTGCAGTTACATTCCTTTCGTTCCCCTCTCTGTTTACCCCTCTTGTGAATTCTGTGATATTAATTATTGTTGCAACTAGATAAATAAATAGGAGAGAAAATTTGAGATGTATAAAAAATTGCTTTTGTGGTACATTATTTGGGAGAACTCAATTCTATTTTTGGGAGGATAAGCCACCATAAGCAACTTCACTTCTAGCAGAAGATAAAACACCTTTAGGGCCCATTCAATCTGACAGGACTCAGCATGTACAGAGAGCAACCTTACAAGCATCTCACAAACTCCCGAAACCAGTGAGGAATGCAGCTTAGTTCAAGGACAGATCTACACAGATCAGCTATGGGATTAGAGCATCACCCTGTGAGGGTCTAGAAGGGCCTAATACCAAGTAAGGTCATTCTCCAGTGCAGTGCTCTTTCAAATACGTTAGAGTACCTTTCAGATCATGACATATTTGCACAGTTAAAGAAAACTGACAAGCTTTCAAGTTGTTTCATCCTAAACTATGTTCTGTTCTAAACACCAGAAAACAAGGAAAACATTTGGGAAGTAACAAGAAGAAAAGCTGCTGGAAGAGCTCTGATTTCTCTGCTGGTTTTCATAATGCATTTTATCTAGGCTGGGCTTTTCAAAGGATCTAATCACATGGGGGTGTCTAATCCTGCTGTGCTCTGTTTAAATCCCACCACAAAGGATTTCTGAAACTCCAGGTATTCTGCTCTATCTGCACCCCTTCCATCCCATCTTTTGTCCTTAACTTGTTTGAGAAGACGATTGCTTATTGCAGTGTTCATTGTGGGACCGATAGTATTTCATATCTTCATCAGTGACAGACAGGGGAGTTAGGGACCACAAGCTGACTGGTGCAGTTGATAATCTAGAGGAAAGAGATGCCTTCCAAGGGGACGTGGAAAGGCACTAGGACTGGGTCTGGACCAACCTTGTGAAGTTCAATAAGGCCAAAAGCAAGGTCCCAGACCAGCATTAGTGCAATCCCCAATATCAATAGAGACACCAAGATGAAAAGAGTGAGGGCAGGCCTGCAGAGAAGTAATTTGGGATAGTGGTAGATGTTAAATTGAACATGAACTGGCAATGTCTGCTTGCAGCCCAGGAAGCCAATCATATCCTGGGCTTCATAGGGAGAAGCATGGCAGCTCTATGTCTTGGAAGGCATGCCATGTGCTGATTTTAGAGTAATATTTAGTATGTTTCATACTTGAGACAGGCTCTTGCTATAATAGGTGAGTTTTTTTTCCCCTCAAAAAGGTTTGCCAAAGACATGTTTTCCTGCTTAAAACTAAGGATCAGACCAACTCCAGTGATCCTATCCAACCAGTATCATTTTATGTTTCCAAATGTTTTGATAATATTTCCAAATGTAAGTATATGTTCATATTCATTACAGTTCATCAAAATTCATAAATATGTACCCAACATGAGAACAAGGAAGACAATGTTCCATGTTTAGCTCAAGCTGGTGATTCTCAAGACAAGCCTAACATTTCACTGCAGAAGAAGGATGCTGAAATAAAGTGCAAACAGTTTGCCATCACTAGACACTTCCCTGTGCTAAATTCAGACATTACACTAAGAACTTAATTCTAAAGTTAGGATTTTTAGAAATGGTATTTCAGCATGTCCTCTGAATGCCACCCCAAAACAACAAACCCCACTGTGACTGACGTGTAACGATATAATACAAAATGCAAAGAAGTTTTAGAAAAAATATTTTTAAAGGCAACTTCTCATTCTGGAAACACTGCCTGATGCACTAAATAGCCTTTATGGAAAGAACTGAAGAGACAAAGATAAAAGGAAAAGAAAATTCTATAGACTGACAGGACTTCAAGTCTTTCAATTTTCGTAGGAGCACACTTCCTAGTTGGACACACAGCTATACAACATCAGTGCTCACCGCTCATCCTCTGGATCTTGACAATCCTTGCCACCATTAGATAAGCATTTCATGTACTGCTTAATCTTTATTGTGATTCCAGTAGTGCTTATGAAATGTCAGCACGTATGATTATGTGATTTACCACCACACAGCCATTTAGATGCCACTGCACTTGCAATAGGCAGCTGAGAGTTTAATCATAAAACCCCAAGGTTTACCAAATTGAGTTGTTTCCAAAAGATGCCCTTAATTCCTCTTATTCCATGAGAACGTAACTCCCAATAGGAGCAATTTCAGATTATTCTCAACACCTGACCTGCTTTAACCCTCTCCAGGTGTTTGCTTTACATCTATTCAAGTCATGAGTTTCTCTAACAACAGATTTATTTCACAAAATCAGGAGTAGGCGTAGGTCTCTGCTTAGGTTTCTACTATTCATGCCCATGATGCTCACAAGTAGGCTTTTAAGACATACCTAAATTACTTTTCCAGCAGTCCTAATTGACTGATTCAAGAACTGGTACTTCATTAGACACTTGTTTTTAATATAGGTTCTGTACAGAGAACTTAATGGCACTTCCTTGGCCAGCAGCACTCATGAGTTAGAACCCATGGCTCAGAGGACCACAGACCTCAAAGCGCAACAGAGCTAGTTATCTATCCACAAAACCCCCCAAAACATAAGCCTGAAACCACCCCTCTCAAACTGAATGAGAATCAAATATCCTTTGCCATAAGCAAGGTACGAAGTTTCCAGAGTCCCATGTTTTATAACTTGTTTGGTCACATTACTGCCAAATGCTTTTAATTCCCAAATATGAAGCACCCTCATTAGCCTAAATTGGTTCATCTCTTGTACCGCTCTGCGTGTAGACAAATACCTCAAATTCCTGTTAAATAACTCAGAAATCCAAGTTTACAAAGCCCTAACTGAAATCTGTAAACTTATTTCTTAATCTACATTTGGACCTGATAGCATTTTAAAAACAGGCTCTGGATGCAAAGAGATGGAGTTGTTCAAACTGATGGCATTTTAAAGTTATTATGAATGCATTTTTATTTTGTTTTACTGGACATTTACATACTGCCTACAGATATAATAAACAAAAGCAATCCACTTAAACAACACTATTGTCACCAAATCTGATACTGCCATACAGGCTCTAGAAGCTGAAGTTAATTAATTTTCTTTCTGTTCCACCCTCCCTCTGCAGGCATCACCATTTAAGGCAGGATAATAAGTTGCTGGTATCTGTGCTGTAACAGTGGCAGTTCTCCCACAGAACACACATTTGGGCTGTACTGAAGATAAAGAATACTTCAGCAAATGCATAGAACTGTATCAACATCTCTTTGGAAAAATACAAGAATAGAGAAGTATAGGGGAGTTGATAGTTACTGCAAGAAACAATAGTCTCAAAAGAAAACTTTCCCTATAACAAAGAAAAATAAGAAACCAATACTAGTTGGGTCAAGAACTCTTTATTAACATCCAAAAGAAATTGCCTGGAATAGGAAAAAGATAATGTTAAAATCGAGATTGGTTTGGAAGCTGAGGTATATAACTAAATACAGAAATAAAGTACATAAATGACGGGGATATGTTTAAAATACTCAATACATTATGTTGCCTCAGTTTCCATTTTAAAGAAAGAGACAAAGATCATTATGCAGTCATTACCACCTGCAGCTGGCCATTTTCTGCAGCCTAAATACTCATACATTGATTGTCTGTCAGTCTCTTCAGAATTCACTCACTTCTGGAGATGGTATAGACCAAACTCACCAACTGAGAGGTATGAATACATCAGCTTATCCAAAAGGTTTTTGAAGCAGATCCAACAGCAGCTGAACTGCTAAGGCCTTCATGCTCGCCAGGGTGATACTGAGAACACCATCAGCTCAAGTACTGGGACCGCCTCCCATCACTCTTCTTTGAGGATTCAGTGACTCCTATACTTAACATCAGTTTCTAAGTCAGTGTCATTATTTCACCTGATCTGCAGACGGTCCAGGTGACTGAAAAGTTGAGGTAACTGAAATAGTCATGGAAAAGCTACAGTAATTGCCAGAAATTGTGTGTAATGATAAGCTACACTGCTCTCTAAAATGATTATATAATAATATAACAGTAGTTCTAACTACAGTCCTGTGCCCAGTTGTTCTCATTCTACCAAGCATCCTTAGAAGAACCTCCCTGTCCCCTAGCACCAGGTGACAAAACCCCAGAAAACCATCCTCCCAAAAAAGCTAGCTGTGGTTTGTTAAGTACCAATCACCTCAAACTAATCACACTGAAATCACATTTAAACACAGGCCCAGGCCCTTGCCTGAGCTATGCTGTGGGTGTGCTACATCGTACCTGGCTTTGCCGACTGCTTGACTTGAGACCTTCCTCACTGCTACAGGCTGCTCTGGCAATCCCTGGACTGTGCTGACCCTGGGCAGGACCAGCTCTGCTCTTCTCATTTAGATGCTGTGGGGCTGCATCCTTGTTCGGGAGGTCCCTGCCCCACTGTCAGCCTTGGGTCCTGGCTTGCCTCCCTTCTGGTACAGCCTGCCCCTGTTCCTCCCTGCATAATTGAAAACAGTTAATGTAGAAAATGTATTGAGCAGAACATGTATTTTACAGTTCTTTCTGTTTAATCAGCTAAGGAACTGTGATACGAAGGAAATCACTTCAAGTCAGTGACACTGGACACTGACTCAAAAAGTGTATCAAACTTACTAAGTTCATTCGCAAAGGAAAATGGTTCAATTTGCAATGACAAACATCAAATCCACTAACGTACTTCTGCAAAGCACATCGATCATAAAAAACATCCTCTTCACTGTAGAAGTGATTTAGACCTGAAACCATTAGAGTTTATAAGAGCAAGTAAGGAAATTGTTTTAGACAACACAAGCTTTAGGACATGGTACAATATCACTGCTCAAAGACAGAAATTGTCCAAAATCAGCAAGGATTCAATGTTGCATGGAAGATGACCAAACAAAAAGTAAAAGCACAAAATGGGATCGCTCTATAACAAAGTCACAAACACACTTTTCAGGGTTTCGGTGGGCTGAAACAGTGAAGAGGTGGTAACAGTGATGACGTTACAAAATGAAAGGCTTACGTTTACAGTTTGGAATATTATCAGGTCTGTCATTCTACTCCTTTCAGCACTAGTAGAATTCGATTTGGGCACTGCAATTTCAGAAAGCTGTGAACAGACTCAGAGGAAGTTGACAAGACAGCAACAGGGCAGAGAAGAGGCTTGAAGAACATCACTGTAAGGGAAGTCCCTAAGCATGGAAAATGTTTGCCTTCAAAGACCTCTGCTTTCTGAGGAAGACAAGATGGGAGAGGGCTGAAAAACAAACTACAGCATTCTTCCAATATTAGAGGATTCTTTTAGAGGGAATTGTAGGCGGTTACCTTTTTGTTGCATGAAGGGTACATAAAGATGGAATATACTTAAATATGGAACAACTTTAAACATGGTTTAGATCTGGACCTGATTGTTTAGAAAGAAATATTTATGAATCCTGTATTTAATCTCCAACCTCTGAAAAACAAGAACAACCCTACCCAAGCAGTTAAGAAGTTTCATCTATTTCATAGAGGGGCAATAGTTCAAGGAAAAATGACAATGTCAGCTTTCAAGGTCAGTGTAAACCCTGTTGTTTTGGTGTATGATTTGTTTTTAAGAAAAGAGGGTATAGAAAAGGAACGGCTGAGCTAACCCTGAATTTCTGCTTATGTGTCCAGAAATATACCACAAGAGGCAGAAAGCTGAGACCAGTTGAAATGAAGGTATGCATACTGTTAGTCTGGTGTCTGAACCAGGTGGGTGATGAGAGGTATGGTGAACTTTCCTTTGCTCAAGTGGAAGAAGCTGCTGGGTTTGCAACTGATGGATTTTAGCTCTCCTGTTAGTAGTGACTCAAGTCTGTTGGGACCTAAGATGCAAAATTAAGGCAGAACAAAGAATCAAGAGCAGGAAACAATGCAGAAGGTAACACAGGTAGGTGTGAGCACAAAGAGACTGACATTAAGGATAAAGGGAAATGGTTTCTGTGAGTAAAGTTTTTGCAGACATAAGGCATTTGGCAGCTGTTCATGTTTACAAAGAGCAAAACAAAGAGCTTGGCAATATCAAAGAGACACAAGAGATAGGGCTGGAGGTGGTGAGAAATAGAGTAATCACACAGACCTGTGATGAGGGAGGCTGCTGTTAGAGGTCCTGGAACTGCAAATAAAAACTCTATTTGATCAAGGAAGAAATAAAAAAGCTAGGAATGCCTTTGAAAAGGAGGAGAAACAGGCTGAGAGGTGAAATCAGCTAGACAGCAACTGGACTTAACAATTCTCCAAGCAAATGAACATGCTTTTAAAGAAAATTAAAAGATCTTGCCAAAACCTTTTGAATTCCCACCCAAAAATAAAATGATAGGCAGTCTCCACTAACCTCAGGAATTCATGATCCAAAAGCAGTCCATGTGTTAAACATTTCTACTGGTCTGTGGGGAATTATTTCTTTTGCTGTTATAACTTCTCAACATTCAAATAAGGAACTGGTGTCACTAGATTTACTACTAGTTTTGATCCCATGTAAGAGAAAACTTAGCAAGACTCAACTGCACTTAGTGGATCAAACCTAACTGATTCTTCATAGTCCTTTAGCTCATGCAAAATTTGCTTTATGCCTAAAGCTTCAGTTCTGCAGATCAGATGACACAGTATATTACTGTAAAATATTCAAGTCCTAAATTCCATCAAAGATGTGAAGAATTTCCTTTCACAGAGCAGGCTTTACCTGCCTCTGCCACCTTCATCTCACTGTAAGTGTTCAGCAATTTTTTCATGACTTGAGGCTAAACCTGGAGAAGCAATTCCTTTTCACCATGCTCTTCAATTCCTGATAAGTGTAATCTCTTTAGGGAATGCTTAGTACTTGGGTTATTCCTCACAGAGTTTTTAAAACTGCAGAGCAGGGCTGTTAGTACCAATTGTTTCCCTTATAGTTATCCTAGAAGACTTCTCTGAATTCTGCCTCCCTAAAGAAGGTAACTGTGTTGTTCAACTTGGGTCAGGAGACTCAACCTGGTGGCATCCAGCTAAGGACCATGTGCTTAGGTGCTCAAGTCAGGTGCTCCAGAGAGGGGGGGAGCTTCCTGTTCCCTGGCAGAGAAGTGGAACAACCTGGAGAGAGTGTCATATCTTTCACAAGTGTCTTAAGGACAGTCGATCATCAGCAAGCTCTAGAAACCACACTGTGCCTTACTACTGGATGGAGAGAGACAGGCGTAGGCTCTGAGGTACACTTGGATTCTCTTATCAAAACTCTTGAAGCACAGAAAGGGCTTCCCAGTGCAAGCACAATGACTCCAAGGTTTCAATTTTGTAGCACTTAAACTGAGTCTGAAGTTGGTGCTGCTCCAACAGGGCAGGTGCTCTTCTGAGCTGAAGAGAATCTATACTAAGAGAAGCAGCAGAGAAGAGGCTGCACCATATGGATGTGCACAGCCACCTTATGATACCATGGACACTCACTGCATCAAGTAAGCATATTGCAGGGAATGCAGACTGTAAAATATACGCAGACAAACCCACAACTGAAGGGGTAATATGACCAGGATACATTTGCTGACCACCAAAAACTACTTGATTCCATGCATCATACCACCTCTGAGTTGCTCAGTATGTCACATCTCTGGGACTCCTGTTAACATGTCCAGCTTTACCTTTGCACCAGTGCTAGAAGTAGTTCCAAAGCCAGTGTATTTTTAAGATCTCAGAATCCAAAAGGTAAATAAAAATTAACTCAATGCTGCTTTGTTTTTTAGAGAAAAACAAACTGAAAATTTCAACATTTCTCCTTCCCTCTGCACACTCTCAACTAACAACACTCTGGGATTTGCTACTCTCTTCATTACTTACCTGTGGCGTTTCCATGCCTGACTTTTGGGTGCATGGACTGTTTCTCATTAGGCATTTGTATGTCACCTCATGAAAGATGTCCTCTTTCACACTTGACATCTGTAGGTGTACTGTTAAAACGAATAACTGACTCACTACTACACTGCTAACAATTAAGGGACAAATTTGCCGTCTTCCAAAAATTGCATATTTCATTGCCTGTCTTATTTGAAAAATAAACAGAACCTGTCATAGGCACGGGTACTAAAATGATGCAAAAACCACTTAGCAAACACCCTGCAAGTCTGGAAACCTTAAGAAATTCATGGTCCTCCATTTAGACACTTATTGCTCTCACGTTCTGCTGAGAAGCCAACAGTTAACATTTCTGCCATAAGGTAAAGACAACATTACAAAAAAGTAAGCTGATGTATAAAATGAGGATGCTAATTGGCAGAATTACACTGACAAGGAAAGTAAACACTGTTGCTGGATAGTGAAAAAAGCAGGTAATGAAAATGTAATGATCCAAAGCCAACAGAATATCAAGGGAGTGAAGAAAATTATGCAGTAATAAGTGTGTCAAAATCCTTAGCAACAATGCCACTCTGTTCCCTTTGTCTTCCCATTGCCTTTTTTTTGGTTGACCAAATTAAAATGAAAAGTTACCCTCTAAATTACTATTAGACAACATAGATTGCTTTACAAGCTTTTAACTTGAAATGAGAAACTTTCCACTGAAGCCTGGCTTCATACGCTGCTCTTATTGATTTATAAACTCCTTTCTAAATTAAAAATAAACCCCAATGGAAGTCGTAGAAAGTCTTCCAAACCAACAACATATGCAATTCTCCAGCAATTCCTACAGAGAAGGGGAAGAGAAAAAAGTCAGATACAAGCCATGTCACTTCAGGTACCCAGATAAAATTAAGCAAAAGCGACCATGAAAATTGTGAAGAGGAGATAAATGAACTGCTAATAGCAGCACAGGCTGTTTGAATTAACACTTGTGTAGTGGAAATCTTGAGCTTGAAGATGAGTATAAGTTTCTCCCTTACAATCAAGAGATGTTATGTATAAATTTAAAAAACCTTATGCTTTCTCTTCCATTAGGTTTTTAAGCCTAATGTCCTTCTCTGAAGGACAGATTACAATCTACCATTTTAACTCCAAAAGTATTTGAGAGAAAAGGTATCTGCGTACTTAGGTAGTTACTTTAATGCTAGAGGAGCCTGCAACAATTACATTTACACACTGGCCATTGCATCTGAGGACAGAACAAGGAGAACAAGCAGCTTCTTTGTCCTGGCTAGTAACACCTCACATCAAGTCCCTGGAAGAAGGTTGATAAGCTCTGTGTTGTTTTGGCTGGGCAACTGCTGTCTGAGCATTTCTAACCATCTTGCAGTCACCTGCCAATTTATTATAAAACAAACACCAAACAGTTACTCATTGTAGTCAGTTACTAACATAACAACACATGCACATCCACATCTAAATATCCTGCTAGATAAACATCTTGTGTGTGCATAAGGATGCAAACAACATTATATGAATCTAAAACAAATCTTCTGAGCTAAAACTCATGAACTGACACTAGACATCTCTGCAGACATTGCACTTCAGATGCCAAAGAGGCCTCAACAGCATCTCAAGTGAGCACAGAAAGAAAGGTAGTCAGCTTTCAGCTCATGCTGGTAAAGGCTCACAGTATCTGTGCTAGCTGGGAATGTCAACAGGATCAGGACAGAGTAGGCTGCAAGCACTCATCAAGGATAATTTTCATAGCTAAGGAGATTTTTGGTAAACAAAATATTTGCTTTGTAAAAATTGACTTCATTTTGCAGAAATTTCTCCCCCTCTACTCTGTCCTAGTGCGGCTGCATCTGGAATATTGTGTCCAGTTCTGGGCTGCCCAGTTCAAGAAGGACAGGGAACTGCTTGAGAGAGTCCAGCGCAGAGCCACAAAGATGATGAAGGGAGTGGAACATCTCCCTTATGAGGAAAGGCTGAGGGAGCTGGGTCTCTTTAGCTTGGAGAAGAGGAGACTGAGGGGTGACCTCATTAATGTTTATAAATATGTAAAGGGTGAGTGTCATGAGGATGGAGCCAGGCTCTTCTCAGTGACATCCAATGATAGGACAAGGGGCAACGGATGCAAGCTGGAACATAGGAGGTTCCCCATAAATATGAGGAAGAACTTCTTCACAGTGAGGGTAACAGAGCACTGGAACAAGCTGCCCAGAGAGGTTGTGGAGTCTCCTTCTCTGGAGACATTCGAAACCCGCCTGGACGCGTTCCTGTGTGACCTGATCTAGGTGTTCCTGCTCTGGCAGGGGGATTGGACTAGATGATCTTTTGTGGTTCCTTCCAATCCCTAACATTCTGTGATTCTGTGATACCCCCTATCTGTAGTCACAAGTGATCATTCCCACAGGCTCAAAAAGGACAGAGAACTTCTGCGCTGTGGGAGATGCACTCGTGCAGCAACCTGGCCTCAAGATGAAATCAAGGGCAGAGCTGCACATGGTGGTTCTCATGGCATGCCATGGGGATATTTCCCAACAGAAAAACTCTGTTTTGGAAGTTTTCAGATGAGTATTTGAAGCCCTTTGAATTTTGCTCTGCTGCTTACTGCTCCAAACAAACAGAACAATGTTTGCTACCCTGACTAACACCAGTTCTAGGTGTGAAAGAGGGCTTTACCTGTTTGAAAAGCTCTGCTTTTTCATAGCTACACAGGATGGAAATTTGTGGATGAAAAATCTGATGCAGTAAGTGCCAGATAGGAGCACATAGTGATATCTCAGACTGATAGACTGCACTGAGGAGCAGGACTACAGCCTCAGTAAACATCTTTAAAATACCTGGGAGTAAAAAAACCCATGGCTTAGACAGAAAAAAGTTTCACAGCCTGGATGACCTTCATGCAGATGACACAGCATTCATAACCTTCATGTACTAAGATCCAGACACATACTGTAGTTATTACTGGTTTTATAATGCCCATTTCAAAAAGAAAACAGCAAAGTGGCAAATTGTGACTCGCTCACAAACACTGAACTAGCTATTTAACAGTGCAAGTCCATTTTCAGAAAGTAAAGTTACACTGCCTTCAAATAACTGGCTTGCTATAATGTACATTAAGCCAATATAAGAGGAGGAAAGTTCATCTTAATGCCAACCATGTGCTTGGAGCTATAAGGAAATCACGCAGCAGGTAAAGCGATAAAAGGAAACACCTGTAAATCCAAAGAGACAAACAGAAGATCAGTCAGCAGAAAGGGAGAAAGTTTTAAAGAAAACATTTCTGCAATTTAATTGAGAATTTTTTCCAGTCTTCCAAGTATGAATACTAACTGGCAGCTATAAAGGCTTTACTTATTAAAGTTCCAAACATTTTTTATTAATGAGTTTTAGGAGAGATGAAGCTTTCTCTGAATTGCAAAGACTGCTGCTCATAGAATTATAGAATAGCCTTGGTTGGAAAAGACCTCTAAGATCATCAAGTTCAACCATTAACCCAGCACTGCCAAGTCACCACTATCCCCATGTCCTTCAGCACCTCATCTACACACCTCTTAAATCCCTCCAGGGATGGGGACTCCACCACTGCCCTGGGCAGCCTGTGCCAGGATTTGATAAACCTTTCAGTCAGTGACATATTCAAGAAATAGAACACGAGCCGAGCACCAGTTTGAGGAGAGCATAGCTGAGAAGGCTCATTGAAGGAGGAGTGACTTTGTGGACTGCTGGAGTTGGGAAGGCACCTGCTAAGGAAAGACCAAGAAAGCATCAGACTCCAGCAGAGCATCTGACCTTGTTACAGGAGATGATTTTCTGATTTAACACAACAACCTCTATGGCCACATTCTTACTCAGCAACTCCATTCCTTCTGTCAAGTGTACTCCTGGCAGCTGTATTCAGGTCTCAGCCTGGTCCTGATTCTATTCTGAAAGTATTTTCTTTTCTCTTGCTTTTCTAGTAGCTTTTACTTAATACTTTGGCTTTGATGCTTCCTGGAAATCTGAGAACAATTTGCACTGGCAAGCTAAGAAAACTGCTTTCCCCACTGAAGGGAAACAGAGCTGGTGGTCTATGCAACAACAAGCATCTCCACACACCTTTAATGCCTTTTTCAGATGGTTGAGCTGGCTCTGCACCCAAACCAGCCAGCTCAGTTTGTGTCACCTGCCTATTGCATCTGTTGGCATCACAGAGTAAGATGAAATAACTGCATGTGCAAGGAAGATGCTGGAACTATCAGCCCCAAATCACACTAGCTCTCTAACTACTAGTTCAACTAGTTTCACACCTGGAGGTTAAACTACCACATGCATCAACAATCACAGATATTTGTGCTGAAAGGAAAAAATGTGCATATGGCTGCAAATGGATACGTTCACTTGAAAATGTTATCTAGCACAATCAGAGCAAGCAGAAAAAAAAAAATATTATTCACCTAGTAGTTCCTTGCCTGCCTTCTTTTGCCAAATAGCTCTCAGACAGAAAGAACCAATTAGAAATAGGAATGGCCCAGTCGTCATGCTCTGCCACATCTTAGACTTTTTAACTGAGACTGAAAATGACTCTTACCATCCTATGGCAGTTTTAAGAAGGGCAGTTGAGCAGACAGACAATCCATTGCAGCGAGAACTCTGCACACTTCCAGAAAAGCAATTTCATTTTCTAAAACAAAAAAGAAAAAGATGATTTTTATGTTATTTCAAGTTATTCAATTCAAAACATTTGCCTTTTTGTTATAGGAATGAGTGGCCAACAGTTCATGTTATATTTTAGTTGCCCAGTTTAGCACTGATAAGCAAGTATGTCTGGCAAGAACAAAAGGTGAGTTCCTTATACTTACAGGGTACTTAGAAAAGATCCATCTGCCCAATTAATTGCTCAAATTGAGCTGAGCCACTGGGATTTTACCCAGTGCCTGATTGCCTCCAGCTCCCTAGCATCACACACCATCTTATGTGTCTGTCCTGCTTCACTTCAGCCTCTCCAGAGAGGCAGCTCCTTGATGGTTTGTCAGGATATGGTCCTGTCTAGCTCAGACACCATTAGGTTTGATAACAATTAAGTTATGAAGCCTGTGTAATTCTACAGAAAGAGACTAGATGTTCAAGAGGGTTCCTCTGGCTAGGAAAGTTTCGTCTGGTCTTTACAATTACTGTCTAGCATAAGCACTGAAGTTTAGGAAATGTTGCATTTTTTTTTGTCTGTGAACTAAATGAAAATTTTATCATGCTCATCATGTGCGAGTAGAAAATTAACACACTAGCTCCACCTACAGTAGCTGATCTTGCTACTCAGTATGAAAAGGAACTGTCTTAAGTTAACAAGTGTATTCATCCCTGCAAAAGAATTTCTTTGTGCACAGCAAGATATTGCCAGAATAATGGGGAAAAAGGAAGATGACCACTTGTTTGCACTGGGATGAATTCCCTAAATAAACTTAGAAACTCCACATCTTTTTTCTTTGATAGACTCACTATTTCTATGCAGTATTTTTGTATAAATTCACTATACATGTTCTGTTAAGACTGAGTTATTTATTTTAAAAATGCTGATTTGAATGATGATTTCTTGGGAAAGACTAACTGGTTTTCCAAGTGGTCTGCCTGGCCAGTTTCTGAAAGGTAAACATTTTGACTTAGTTTCATTTCATTAAGCATTGAAAACCACATTTTCTCTCTCACAGAAATCAAAAACAAATTACAAAAATTGAGAAAGGGAAAAAAAAGCTTCAAAACAGCCTAGTCCAGGGCTGTATTACTGATCCCCTGAACTTAAAAGGGTTTGCAAGTAATAATGGTTTTTTTCCAAATTTGTCATGCTATGGAAATTTAAAACAGCGATCAGAAAAGGCCAGCTCTCGATACTTTCAAGATAACCCAAACAATCATCAGAAAACTGTAAAAAAATTTGAAGCAAAATTCTGGTATTTGGTGACTGATTTGCAAGTCAGAAAATCTCTTAAATGAATTAATTTAGTTTCATCTAATAATATCTCACTAGTCTTCTCATAGACTATGCAGATACTACAATACCTAGGTTGCACAGGCAGACTAATCTGTCAGCACTGTCTTCTCAAAACAAAATTACGGTCTCCTTTTCCAACTGCCTGTCTAATAGTTTTCTCAAAGGGAAATTAAGTAATTGCTCATGGTGGTTTGGAGATTAAGCTATCATGAAGAAAAGTAAAGAGTAAATATTCATGTAATAGCCTTTGTGATCTGCTGGGCTGAAATGAGGTTATACCAACTGCACTATAAAGAGATGAGAAGCCCAAATCAAAAACAGTCTGTCAAACACTGTATGAAAGCACCAGTTTGACAAACTGATTTTTTTTTTTTTAGCAACTTCTCAAATTTAACTTTTAAGCCAACAAGTCTAAACTTGCAATAAAACTCTGTCCTGCCAGTCTGGAACAATACAAATATTCAAACCAACGTTGCATTTAAAGCACATTTCGAGGAAACACTCAGACACAGCATAGAAGGCATGTAGGCTTGTGTTTCAGGCTGTAAATAGCTGGAACAAGTACACAATTCCACAAGTGAGGTGGCATTTGCAGTGACAGCAGCTCAGCCTGCTCCAAGTGAAAAAGAATTAAGCAGCATGAGCAGAACACACAAAGTATTTATGTTTCCTGTGGCCTTAAGTGTCATGCCTATATAGGAAGAATTTCAGGCCAGAAGGGCAAAAATCAGGGACTGTTTTGCTACTCTTCAGAATGACCACTGCCAGACTTGCAACCAGAAAATCCCACTGCTTCACCTGACTAAATGAGTGCCAAATCCAACCGATCAAATTAGACTGATGCACTTAACTTCCTTGTGAAGTAAGAGGTTATATTTGTCTAATAAAATTTTGCCAGCAGAGAAATAGATGAGACCCTAATAATAGGTGAGACCACGGTGTACAACTGTAGCACCATCAGCTTCATTTTAGTATGGGCCATAAGAAAGGCTTTAATCTAGGTAAAATACACAGTACTGTCTTCACTTTTTCCATCTGAGAGCAATGAGCTAAGTGACTGTGTACACAGTACACCAAATGTATCCGTGAGATTTGAGTTTGATTAGCCTATTGACTTCTTGAACTCAAACTCTGGAAAAAGGGAAAAGGGAATATTAGCACTGTGTTGATCCAGCTCATCTGAAAGTGAAAAGCAGCTCTGGAAACAGTGAAGAAAAAAAAGCAGAGAAAAAAAGTGAGCCAGAAAAAAAGCTTTGTGTAAAGAAAAGTCTCAGTGCCTAAATAGGTTCCCCACATCCCCTAAAACAGACTTTCAGTTGTAGACATGTATTGTTTCAGAAGTTACTTGTACTTCTAAACTGGGCAAGCTGGGAAGTTTCAAGGGCAATGGTTGCTGCTTTTGCATATATGCAGCACAGAAGAGCCTTATTTGCGACAACTGTCATGACAGGCTTCAAGCATTGATTCTGTTTCAAAATAGCATGTCCTTCACCACCAGGAAAAAAAAAAACAAAACAGACAGTTGTGACCCATACCAACCTCCATGCAGGATACACACCCAGTAACAGCCAGTTCAGTGCTGTTATCGTGTGTGCAGGAAAGCCTCACTCTCCTGATCCCCTGCACACACAGGGCACCCCCTCTCACTCCTTTTCCACTGTTCCAACTACTTCAACTGTTCTACTCAATTTTCTGAAGCACAACACAGGCCTGAGGTAGGCCAAGATACCAAGACTTCACCATGTCAGTAAGGGTCAGAGAAAGATGCTCCAAGACACCAAGGGAATAGTATTGTCCTCTATTCTGCAATTAATAAAGAAATAAACTGTACTTGGAGTAACTATTTCCTGCTACTTTAAGAGCCACGCTGGAATGCAGGACATGAAACTTGTGACTGGATAAGCATTGTTTATTACCAAGTTATAAAATATCTATCAAATTATTCAATGAAAATAACATGCATGGTATCTTTCTGTCTGCGCTGCACTGTGGTCTTCACATCCACAGAAACAATCATCCCATGAAATTAAGTGGCATAGATAGAAGTGTTTTTCAAGGCAAAAAAAACAAAGGCACTGGAACTGTATATGTATTTATGCGCTTTACCACATAATCCAATTGATCATTGGACTGCTGACCTCCTACCTCGTTTATAACACTGGGAGGCCAGCTAATTCCTGCTTTAAATTTACCCAAATCAGAGTGGTCCTCCCAGAAATGAATCATGTTCCGCTCAGGCTTCAGAACAGCGGAATACCTTGTTGCTAAAATAATCCTGAAGCCTAAAATTGAGTCCATCTCATTTCTGACCAAGCCACAGTTTAGCAGGAAAAAGATAATGATTGCATAGCAGGACAGTTCTTTTTTGGATGCAGTAAACTTTGCTATACACTTAAACTGTTTGGGAATGCACAATTAAAATCCATTACGTGTTTCACTATGTCTATAGTCATGAAGTAGATACATACAGCCCATTCTATTTTACCCTTTGTCCTGCAATGGAAAAGAACAGTGATGGCAAAAGGAGCTTTGTCTTGTAGGAAGCTTCTGGAAGCCTCACCTGATTTGTGAAGACTGGTTTAAAAAAAAGTGAAAAAGCTTCTGCATCTGAAGGCTTAATTCTTCCTTCTCAACCAAAAAACCTTGCTGATTTCTGGGGAGTAAAACAGCAGCCACTGCCCAGATGCCCTCCCAACAGGGAACATTGCTCTTGCCTACCAAGGCCCTATAGCAGATGGTTACTGAGACCAGTACCCTATCTAAGATGACAGGTGCCCCAACCACTGAAGAAATTATGTTTACCATTCACCACAACTGACTGTCCAGTACCACATGGATGACAATAAATATTACATTTGTTATGACACTGTATTTCTCATGGTTTCTACACATTCACACAAACAATACAAGTCATGCGCAGGAGGAAGGGAAATTGCTTTCCCCTTTTTTTTATAATATATACACTTCAGCAGCTGCAACAGTATTTGGCAACAGAGAACTGCCCCAGCATTTCCAGCCTTGTTTCGCAAGGTGTTATCAGCTGTCCATAAACTCAATGAAATGAAGCCTTAAGCAACTCTTGGACATGAGCTGGTCATGTACCACAGAACAATCAGGGGATTTTTGGCACTTTCCAAATACACAGATAATCACAGATTCAAGTCAAAGTGCCATGATACAGTAGTGACAAATAAACTGCAAAATATAAAACGTTTCGCTGCTCTACAGGCTTAGCAGCAGCCTCTAAAAAACACTTGAGCCTTCCTGCTGCCTCACACTTGGGACTTTGGATCAGGTCTTTACTTACTGCCTCACAGATAGCTCTTCCTTGTTTTATTTAACAAATCCAAAGAGATCTCTCTAATAAGAGCTGCAGCGCTCATTTACTCTGCTTTTACAGATGCTACTGCTACAAGGCAAAGTTAAGCAGACAGGATTATTATAGGAAACTCCTGCTGGGAATGAGATTTGTGTCACCTTGAATGCAAGAAGTTTTTTTGTCTCTGCCAGAGCCACTTAGCTGACACCAAGCCCTGAGGCTAACCTGTCCTGTCCTGCCATTGCTGGAGCTACACAACATCATGGAAAGTTCAACCCTTCTCTCCCCACCATCCTGAATTTTTTCTCTCTGCTTTTCTTCCACTGTTCAGTACGTCCTGCAGCAGTCTATAGACCCATGGTGTATCCTCCTCTTTACACTAACTTTATCAGCTGACACAGGTCACTGCACATGGCAAAAGGTACCAATGACCATTTCCTTGCAAAGAGAAAACAGTGTAACCTAACAAGCCCCACAAGCTCACAGAGCCCTGTCAAGTAACAGTAATAGAGGAGTCAGTTCTTATCACTTTCCTGTGGGTACGTAACAAAATTTTCATACAGATGGTGGGCAAATAGGAATGTAAATACAGATAGAAAAAACAAATCCATTAATAAGAAACATGCCGATCACCTTAACAGTGCCAAGTAGAAAAACCAGACACTTTTCTTCAGAACTGCATACTGCAATACCCATGTGAATTTAACATCTCCAAAAAAAGTTATTACTCCTCTTCAAATGTTGAATGAACAGTATATAATTTTTCACGAAGATTGTTTTGCAGCTAAGGATCACATTCCTCACCTCAAGGGGTACACTCAGTTCTTGATGAGAGTCAATGAGAATTGATCCTGAAAGCTGAAATTGTGAGCCAGGCCAGGGACATGACTAACATGAAAACATATCTCCGACCCAGGTAACAGCTCACGCACTAATTTCCTTCAGGACTTGCCATTTCTAAATGACATACAGAAAACATTAAACTCTGCATTGCTTTTTACTCATCGCTCATTTTCAGCCTCACTGGAACTCCTAGTACTGCTGAAATACTGATGGCACCTAGCAATACAGTTGCACGGACACTATTCATAAATAAGCAGTCTAATCCACAGCATAACAAGCACATTAGCAGGGAGCAGAGTCAGCTCTGCAAAGCTTTTCATTGCTCAGGTCATCAGCTTGGCATACATAACCTTCCCTGCATCCCATGCAGCGAGAAGGTCATGCTGCAATTGGAAGGTTGCCTATACTGCAGTAAGGTTTACAGTCTCTCCTCACCAGCAAGTGGAACTAGCTGCTGCCAGAGTGTGTATGGGGCTGAAAGGGTCCTTATGTGCTTGGGTACAGGACCTGGCTGCATGCAGCTTGTTGTCTCCAAGGCAAACCAACATGTGTACTTTGCAAAGCACTTTGGGTTCCCCTTTGATTGCACAGGCCAAACACCATCCCATGTGCACAAACCTTGAGGGTCTGGAACTCATCTGCCTCTTTCCATTACTGACTTAGTATATAGTTCCCATCCTCCTCAACTCATCTTATTTCTTTTTGTCTCACAATTCCTGTGCTTTTCATTGGCCAGAATTTCCACTATAACCTGCAAGCAATCACCAAAACCTTATTGATACAAGATTTGTTCCATAGCAGACATCAAATACAGAAATACGAGATAGCAATCTTCATACATACAAATGCACAGAAGACATTTTATGATGAATTTCCAAGACTGCACATCCATGAGGAAGTCCAAACACTACAAAACCTCTTGGTTTGTGGACTTGACAGTGGAAGCGTGTCTTTCTTCATGTCAAACAACCTACTGACAGTATGCTGCCTTGCCTTAGTTACCTTTCATGAAGCATTCACAAGGACCTCACAAACCTCCAGGTACCCAGAAACTGCAGGTGGTAAGTCAATGCTGTGCACTTGAAATACTTATTTTTACTGCAAGGTGCATTTGAAGTCTCAAAAGTTATTAAGAACCACACTGGGAAAAGTCAGAAATAATCAGCATCTCAGTTGTATCGATGGAGTACTCAAGTGCTGCATACTAATGTGGATACACTGACATCCACAGCAGAACAAGAGCTACACAACAACCAACTTGAAAGACCAACCTTTCTCAGAAGGGCAGGAAAAAGGAGGAGGGACAGGAGGGCAGAAAGATAATGTCAGGGGGTAAAGGTCCAAAGCAGTACTAATCACCTCTGCAGTCCCTGCCAAATTCTGTAGTTGATCATTTGAAAACATGTTTGCCTGATCCATGCTGTTCAGCTCCAGCCCAGCAGTATCACACAGGAGCCTTGTACCACACCCACACACAGAACTTGAGGTAGGACTCAACGTATCTTACCTCTGTACACAAAGGCTGCTTGGTCTGGCTCAAACATTCCTGGATTCCTTCTCTATGAAGGACTTGCAAAATGTGAGAAAAGACTGGCCATCAGGAATGTGAGTCACTTACTGCTTGGTTGCTCCAGTGCTGAGATGCTGGAGCTTATACCATAGACTTGGATGCTAGAGAAGCCAAGCAGTTGGGATCCCTGGCCAGAGACGGAGGCACCAACAAGGAGATTGGGAGAGTAAAAAACCTCCCAGACTCTGGATGCAACTCTTGGCAGCAGTGAGGACCAGGTATCCTTTTAAGGAAGATGTGGAATGTTGCCTGAACCAATGGACCACCATGGAGTATGAAGTACCTGAGAGAATTAGCTGTGCGAGATGTGATTTATGTGATTTATGGTGACTGGCAGGAGACTGCAGGTCCTGCTGAGATGCCATGCACTAAACCTATGTTGCAGAAGTTTGTGCAGTGTGCACCCCCCACATATTCCCACACACTGTCAACAATGGTCTGGGGAGCAGGTGATGATACATCAACTATGCGTGAAGTGGCTAACAAGGTACAACAGTACGAGAACAGTATTTCTCCTTGTGTGTTGGCTATTGAAAAACTGATGGATAAACTGAATGGTATGGAGAATAATTCCCAGCCTTCCCCTACAGTGGGCCGTGTTGCAGCTGTAAGGAGGAGGAGGAGGAGGAGATGCCCTCCTACGGGACCGGCTCAAAGGAATTGTAACTCACTATGAAGTGCCCTGTGGTCTCTCCTGCGTCATCATGGAGAGGACATGAGAAGGTGGGATAGAAAACCCACTGCTGCCCTACAGGCAAAAGGGTATGTGAGTTGCTGGGGAGAACAAATACAAAAGGGGATTTCTCCAGGAGAATGGCTGCTCCAGTCTCTAGTGAGTGGTTCCCTAATCAGAAGACAGACTCCAGATCCCTGTACAACAGGTCCAAATGTGAAAAGGAGGAATGAAAGTGTTACCTATGCAAACCACACAAACCATGGTGCAGGAAGGGAGAGGGGTTAACAGAGAGCATCTGCCATCGGTTTAGTGCTCAGCCCAGCCTCAAACAACAACAGCAGGAAATACATCTGTGATAAATTTTTACATAAATCAACAGAAACAGGCATATTAACATAGTTAAAAATATTTTGGTTTGAATTGACGTGAATATGTGCCAATGAAAGGATATTTGTTAATGGTTATTACTGCTTAGCTGACAGAGATCCACTCTGCTGAAAGCAGTAACTGTACTGTGTTCATTATTTCAGAAAATTTCACCATCTGGCAAATACAGCTTTACCTGATGAAATAAAAGGTGCTGTATTTAATTCAGGGCATCCTCTTGGATCAGAATAAGCATCATGATAAGAAATGGATAAAAATCATACTAATCAGCTTTATTTATACCTGAAACTTCAGAACTACATGAATCTAACAAGGATACCACATGAAATTTATACATCCACAACATACATACATTACCTCATTCTCATACTTTTTTTTTTTTTTTGTGCTAGTAAACCCATTATCTTATTTCATACAATTATACTTTATGTTTTTAATAACCTTGATACTATTCTTGACCCTAGCGGTAAGTTAATTACCACAAATCCAGGAAATTATTTGGTAAGGCCTCAAGAAACACAGTACTTACAAATGAAGACAGCATTAACTGTAGGGCTACTGCTGATTAAGCAGATAGAGCAGTGAAATCATATTCAGTCTGAAAGGAAGAAGACAGTAGTGCTCATGGTGTTCACCAATGTAAGCTTCAAGGGTTTCTGTTATTTAGGACAGATAACCAGAAGTATGCAGGCAGTACGTAAGAATCTAAGTACCTCCCAGGACTTTTTGAAAGCACTTAAGCAAGTTCTATGGCAACATTTATTCTGATTGTCTTTTGACTTTCAGGAATACCTAGAGTGAAGAAGATACACCTGAAACAAAATGCAGAGACACTTCTTTGGAACTAACAACTCCTTTCTGTTATCAGATGACAAAACTTCCTCAGGGATTGCAGGGAACAAGATCCTAATTTTTCAAGAGCTTCTTTTTTATTTTTTTTTTTTATTTTGCGTTTGAGGATGATCTTCATAGTGAGAATTTATATTACTAAATGTACTTCATATGCTGCTGAACTACCGAGTAAAATTAGCCAATAGCTACCAACAAGTTCCTATGTTAATTGCTAATAATACACGATCATACCCATCACATTCTGAGAAGCAATTCTCAGCTTGTACTGAGCTTTGAAGATCACTGATTGTACCTCACACGTAAAGAACAGCTGTGTGCCACAAAGACTTTTTTTCTAACTGCATTAGCTGGGTTAATAAAGGATGTTATTCTACCCACAAATCTGTCTTACTCCAAATGTCTGGCTTCTGAGTAGGAGAAAGAAAAACAGATCCTGTCTTTTTACTAAATGCTCTCACCAAGATGTGAACTGAACATATGCTTACCAGACTGCCACAATACTATCACTGAATTTTTCTTGTCTTTCTGGAGGTGTTTCCACTTATTTTCCAAATAGAGTCTCACAATTTGTAAGGCTATACAGCGCTTCAATTAGCACATCAAACTTCAATAAGCTACCATGCAATTTTCAGAAAAGGACTGCAAGTTAGAGCATACCCGCATCATCATGCATCTCTTGACAGTGTCAAAAGGATAAAGGAGCATTCCTGAGCATGTCGTCAGAACTTGAGCAATGAAAAAGGAAAGAATGAGTGGAGTTTGTTTTGGATTTGGCAATATCCCCTGCAAAAAAAAAAAAAAAAATAGAAGCACATACAAATTTCATAAAATACATGTCAATCCAGCAGACACCAAGTATAATTTTGATAATTTCTGTTGTTAATCCTACTGTGAAAACACTTGGCTCTTCAGTAATATACTCCATTGAGCACAAATAACTGTAAAGACAAAAGCTGTAACTTACACCTTCATTAGTTCACAGTAAGTTTTTAAAGTATCACAATTTTTCAAGTGTGCATTTTTGTTTGTAAAAGCTATCTTAGCGGTGTCGTGACATCCAAAATAGGAGTCTTGGTATGCAATGATTCCTTGTACCAAGACAAAACCACTGGTACAGGCCAGGAAGTTCCTGTGTCTTTCCAATTTTAGTAATACAGTCACCAAGTCCCTGGAACTGTCACTTAGCAGCACCTATTTTAAAAGAAACTTATACAAGTTGTGCTTTACAGAAGCCCTTCTCTGTAGGACAAACTACACTGCGTGGCTCAAATATTTCTCAAAATTATATGAAAAACATAGTAGATCATTGTTTCCTCCACTTATGAAGCATGAGGAAGAAATCGAGACACACGGATGGATGCAGACAGTTTATTCAAACAGACAGCGGTATCCAGTTGCTGAAACACTTTTAGGTCAAATAACCATTCCAATTTTGTTCTCATTCAGCAGAATGCTTATGGATGAATTCTCTTACCCTCTGTCTAGAAAGATTTTTTTCTACGTACTACCATGCTTTCACTTCCCTCCCCACACATTCATATTCAAATTTATTAGAAGCGTTACTCCTTTCAGCTTTTCCGTATAATGGAACACCAGCCACAAGCTGTGACAAAGCTAAAAAATCCACTTTTTACACGTGTAGGTTCTAAATCTGTTTCCACATTCCACAAGGAACTACACCCAAGCTCTTAGGATTCTTTACAGGTGTAAACACACCAAGCAATAAACCAGTCTTTGAAGGAAGAACTACAAACCATGCCCCTTCTTATACTGAAGGTGTCATGAAAATATTAATTCGGCCCAAGTACAGGGCACAGAAAGCAACAGGTAGAGTCAAGCAGCCAATTCCTGGGACAGCCCTGCACAGCACAGACAATAACTGACGCAATCAGGAAAGCCAATGATACAGAAAGCAGAGATTTCTTAGAATCATAGAGTCACAGAATGGTTTGGGTTGGAAGGGACCTCACAGATCATCTCGTTCCAACTCCCCTGCCATGGCAGGGACATCTCCCACCAGACCAGGTTGCTCAAAGCCTCATCCAGCCTGGCCTTGAACACTGCCAGGGAGGGAGCAGCCACAACTCCCCTGAGCAACCTGTGCAAGTGTCTCACCACCCTCACAGGCAAGAATTTCTTCCTAGTATCTAGTCTAAATCTCCCTTCTTCCACTTTAAAGCCATTACCCCTTGTCCTATCACTACATGCTCCTGTAAAAAGTCCCTCTCCAGCTTTCTTGTAGGCCCCTTCAGGTACTGGAAGGTGCTGTAAGGTCTCCCCGGAGCCTTCTCTTCTCCAGGCTGAACAACCCCAGCTCCCTCAGCCTGTCCCCATAGCAGAGGTGCTCCAGCCCTCTGATCACCTTCATGGACTCCTCTGGACCTGCTCCAACAGTTTGATGTCCTTCTTACGTTTAGGGCCCCAGCACTGGACACAGTACTCCAGGTGAGGTCTCACAAGAACTAAGCAGAGGGGTAGAATCATCCCCTCTGCTGCAAAGCCTTCCAGACACTGTTTGAGAAATTAATTTTATCTATTTGAATGAATGAAAAATACATCAAGAGACATAATCACCCCAAATCTTTGTTGAAAATCTTCAGCTGATAATCCTGATTTAGAACAAGGATGCTCCGTAGCTCTTCAAATGACATCCCATTAAACCACACATTAGCAAAAAGTAAACTCCTCTAGCTTCGGGCATCCAAAGCTGGCAAAATTCATTTAAACTTTACCATACAGAATCGATTTAAAAATAACACAAAACTTGAAGAGCTATGCTATAGCACTATTTCCAAAGAATTCTCTTCCACTCACCTTCATCAGATCAAGATCTTAGATTTCCTAACACTTTTAAGTTTGGAACTGCGGTAAATGGTAAATTTTTTAAGTAATAGAAAGAATTCCAATACTGCTGAATATTAGTCTACCTCTAAAATGCAGTAAATTTAAACAACGTGAGGCAGAACTGCCATTTAAAAGATTTCACTGCCTTTCCAGTATCAGCAGCTAAATGAGTTTGTGTGAAGTCTAATGGGGACACAGGCACATGCATGGTGCTCCTGCTGCTCCTCCAGAAGCCGGGTTTGCCCAAAACCATGTCCAGAACCGAAACACAAAAATTGCTGAATGCAGTTATGAAAATACAGTATTACAATACTATAGTACTGACCTTTGTTGTAGATACTAAATGAAGCTTTAAAGGATGAAGAGTAAGATGAGGTGTTAGACTGATGGTTGGACTCGATCTTCAAGGTCTTTCCCAACCTAGGTGATTCTGCGATCTAAAACATTGTATTATTTACAAAATAACAAAGAAACATGGCAGTCTTAGAGCAAGACCTACACTGGGGTATTTCAAAATTTCCACTTGTAAAGATTTCCTGACTATTCTTACATTTATTACAATTTATTTATAAGGTATTTTCCTTTTCAACTTCTGCATTATATGATGCTCTTGTGACCCAGATAGCAGATAACATCTTTCTCACCTATAATCATTGAGTCCTCCATAACAATTGGCCCGTGGATCTCCCTAATAAAACAACTGTGCATCAACTCTCTGTGATGGGGAAACGAAGAAACGTAAAAATCAATGTATTTACATTCACGGTGGCTCATACTGTTAACCAAATAAGATAAAAACAATCACAGTAAAAGAAACATTTTGCATAACATTTTTAGGTGGTGGTATCTGACATAGCTCTGCTGACTTAAAACGGAATCACAGGTACATCTTGTGCAGTAAATGCAGACCACATTGTTGTACATGAAATCACTTTTTATTTGCTGGTTCAGTAGCAGAAACCCTGTAGCTGTAGTAGTACGGAGTCCAGCACAGTTTAACTGCCCTAATATTTTATTAGTTGTAGAGAAGGCTTTGCAACTTGCCCTAACTGTTGCTAGTTGTAGTACCAAGCAGGAGAGGGGGCAGCTGCCATCTGAAGATGCTTGACTGTGTCAGTATTACCTTCAATACCAAGTGTCTGGCACATAGATATATCATGTCTTCATTAACAGAAATTCCTTTGCACTTTACTTCGCACCGTCTAAAGGTTTTAGTAATTATTATTTTTTAAGATAATGCAGCTAAGCAAAAACTAATGCATATAACCATATTGTCTTGGCCATTTCCTATCCTGCACAAAACATGGAAGAAAGCACCCAAAAATCCTGAAACTCACCAACAGATATACTACTTTGCTAAATACTCTACTTTGAAAGAAATTCATCTGGAGTGCTATTCACGGAATGTTTCTAAAATTTGAGTCCCAAGCTCATACACATGTAAGTCATCTGGAAACACTTCTAGGAGACAGAAAGGAGATCTGAAGAACTATAAACACTGTTATTTACATCACGCATGTTTTAATTTTTCCACTGTAACAAAAGAAAGAAAACTGCAACCTTAAACTCTTTGCATACAAAGTCACTGTATCTGAAAAAGGATTGCTTAAGAATTCGCATGCAATACAAGGAGATTAATCAAACCTCAATGACTGTCAGCATGGCTCCTACTCAGCACCACCAGAAAAGCCTGCGGCAAGAGAAGTTTCTGGCACGGCAGTAAACAAACTCAACAAGAGAAAGCACAGAACACTGGATTTTTGTTTCAATTATCAA
The DNA here is from genome assembly GCA_028020825.1 of Podargus strigoides. NCBI lineage: Eukaryota > Metazoa > Chordata > Aves > Caprimulgiformes > Podargidae > Podargus > Podargus strigoides. The sequence goes on from CM051621.1 coordinate 70,618,003, forward strand.
AATCTAACCAAAGCAATTGTAAAACAGATAACCTAAGACAGACACAAATAAAGCAAATTTTCCAGCTATTTTCCCATGAAACAAATTAGATATGAAGAAATTACTTTCTGTTCTGCTGATAGGAATGAATTTTATGTAATTTGTCAAATGCCAATATCAACATTTCACATTCCTAGACCAAGATTTCTTGTAATGAATTGCAAGGTTATAGACCTCTGTGTCTTTCAAGAATCCATCCAGGTTAAGGGACCTGTCCCAAGTACACAGATCAGCAAGACAAGGCAGCATAGCTCCCAAGTTAAATTGCCTTTTTGAGCTATAACCTAAAACTGCTCCTTTTCTGGCACATTGTATAAAACTACGTTCTTAAAATGCTTACACTATTGATAAGTACGTTTCTAGTTTTACATGTACCAAGAAACCAGTTTTCAGTGCAAAGCATTACTTATCTTCAGCAGTAATAATCCCTTTACTACCTGTAAATTTTTTCTGACACTTACATACTAATGATTATCAAGAAAATAATGCGAAAAAAATAAAACGAGAGACTTCTGCTTGAGGAACACAGCCCAAGAACTTCACACATTAGAATAAAAGCAGCTGTAATTTCACATGAGTAAAGTTATGAACATAAAGGTTTTTGAGATTAGAATACATGTTAATGCAGTCCTAACTGTGACAATGTTAATTGGGCTTTCGGACACAGCACAAAGACATCGGTGTCAGAGTCCAAGAGTTTTAATATCCATCTTCACACTTGCATCAATTAAATCCAAAATAATTATGTCCTGAACACAACTTAAAAAATTCTGACTGCAGTTATAAGCAGTTATTTACATGCACCTCACAGTCACTAATCATGAAAGATGAAAAACCAGATTTCATTACCTTCACATTGAGCTACACAGTAAGTCATGCTCGCTCTCCCTCGTTATAAAATAAGCTCATTATAAAGTCTTATCAATATACCTCCACTAACTACCAACCATGCTGAAAGAACTGTACAGCTCTTGACCAGATCTAGTTTGTTTATTAAAAAGTAACATGCAAGAGATTATTTACATGATTTTCTTTATCCACTTTGTACATGAAAATCTGTTTGCATTTGTCCTTAAAAGCAAAGTTTAGCGTTGGGGAATACTGTATAACATCTGCCAAATTGTCACGCCAAAAACTGAGAAGTCCTACAAGAAAGAGAAATGGATCTTTAAAATAACATTTCCAAAGATTATACTATACCAAGTATATCACACAAAAATACTTCTATTGTTTCTGCTTGGTATGAGCTGTAACGAAAGCCAAAAATGTTCCTTTTCAAGTCCTTTTGGTATTGGATATCTGGATTTATTCTCACACTTACCAACAGATGCATGCTTTTGGTGTAAGCACAAGAAAATCTAAAACTGCAAGTGAAACATCCATAATGCTGAGAAATAGGTAAGACTTTTTCACCTTCCTTACCTCATATGTTTCTAAGACTAGGGATGCCTACGTAAACTGCAGCCCAGAAGCTGCAGAACAGAGGGTTGTTGCACAGAACTGTGTGGAAATTGTTTTCCAAAAGCAGCCTGCCTATGCATTTTCTCTTCCATAGAGGCTGCTCACATTCCATATTAAAGCCATGATGAACTGTTCATGCAGGTATCAGAAACTTGGTATGCTTTTGTAATTATAGTTGTCTTCTAAACTGAGGAAAGGACGCCAAGATGAATGCATAAGATGCTAAACAGAGCTGAGGAGGTACTGCAGGAGCAAATCTATGTCAATCAAGAGAAAAAAAAATAGAGGAGGATGTTAACAGACATTGGACTGGCTGGCCAACTTGGACTGGGCTAAGCAGCAACAACAAAGTGATCTCTGTAATGGGTAGACTTCTTAATTTCCTTGTGTTACTGTGGATGAAGGCAAAGGCTCCTTAAAGGAAACTCAAAACTGGATTTTCATTTATTTTGATCATGCTTTCCTACACGTTAACACGAAGATGCTATATAAACACTGCTTTTGTACAATTTATCAAAATGAAAAATTAAGGGTATTTTATGCTGCCCACAAATACCAATGAGCACGACTTGGCTACTACCAAATAAACCAAAGAAATCCTGGCAAGTACATACCCAGCAGCAACACGCCCCCCTCCACCTGGTACCTGCACTCTTCTGAGAGCCTGCAGTCCATGGTGGATGTTCCCTCCATCGTCATCACTTTGAAGGTGTTTCTAAAAGCTTTTGTTTTTACAGGATTTGGAAGAGAGAAAGCAGGCAAAGCACAGGGACGCAGGAGCAGCCCAGGGTCTCTACCTCACTCCCTGGGGACGTGCATGAAGCAGTCAGATCGCTGTGCCCTTCTACTGCCGGTCTGCTCAGATCTTGAGGCCTGCACCTGCAGCAACAGCTTCACCCACATGACAGGCACCACTACCATCTTGGAGATGACGGCCACCACACTGCCACCCAGCACTTCCTTCCCAAAGGAGATGGGGTCGTAGAGTTCCCTGCCCAGCAGGGTTGCCATGATGCATATCACTGCCCTGGCCACCCATCTGCTTTTCAGATGTCATCCATACTATAATGTATTTTTATTTTTCAGAGTACATCTCACATCACTTGATTCCCAGATGCTGAGTAAAACTAAGGCACTATTGATATAACTCAGTTTTGTATGTCTCAAACTGAAATACTATTTCATCTTCAAGGAACCATAAACTCTGGAGAAGGCTGATGAACAAAAATCTTGAATCACATGCTTAAACTTCAGGCCTAAGACTTCCACTGCCTGGAATTAAAACAACTGTTGAGTGACTCAAGTTGTGAATCACTCTGTGAGAATGGGCAGTAATAAGCATTTGATTAACTATTTGAGAACCACTCTAAACATATTAATTAGCAGGAAAGCTGAAAATTTTGTAGAAGAAAAGCAATTTTGTAAACATCTCACCTTATACATACGGATGTAACCTAGTATTTTTTGTAATATCCAGCTGTAAATTGTAGAAGACCTAGCTAAACAAATATTTAAATAAACAAAAGAGAAAATATGTTAAGTGAAAAAAAAATAACACTGTACCCGTCTTTGCAAAATATATACTTTTTATTATGAAATTATGAATATAATATAAAATTAACAAAGTCCATGCATAGGTCTTAAAACCATCACCCACCTGCCGCCCCCCCCATCTTCTTTTGTGCCTTCAAAATTGTTTTTTAACAAATATAAGTATTATTTGTAGTTAAAACTCACTAAGTCAAGTAAAACATTGACCACACTGCAGTGCTCGAGTATGCAGGAGACCAAACTGGCAAAAATGGTAAGCCACTAGTTTTGTGCAGCAAAGTGACACGAATTGGCTAAAAGATTTCTTTCTGTTTGGTTAACACAATGTTACTGAAAACATTCAGTATTTTTCATACCCTTAGAGGCCCTATATTTTATCTAACTGGAGAACTTTTCTTTCCCTCCGTCACCAATTGCCAGATATTCAGAGAGTACTTTGAGGATATCACCTTATTATTTTATTTTGCATGTTAAGACTCTGAACAGTACTGAATGTACAAATGATGTGATCTTTTCATATAGTGAAGTTGTGATCAGGATAAATAATTTGACAGTGTATAAGAACTTTGGTTCTCTGAAATCTTTTTAAGTAAGTATTCGATTGATGAGATCATCACTTAAGTTTTACCTGTGCCATTACCACAAGGTAGATTTTCTTTTTTTTTTTAAGGCATTTCAAAGGTAAGCCATGGGTGGGCACCACAACTGAGCTGATTTCTCTTTATATTGAAGTACTTCAAAGAGATGACATCACCCTGCAGGATGGCTGAACGTTCAGGAAGCTCATCTACGTAGCTAAGCCAAAGGACAGTTTAAATGCCAGTTCAACAGCAGCTTCTGTGACCGAGTCATGAAAACAGACATAACACTCCTGAGGTTTTGGATGTAGAATGAGTCTCCTGTGGAAAAAAACAAGGAAAGAAAGAAAAAAATAAGTGAAATTATCATAGGTGTTTGCTTTTTCTCCTCAACTGTTTGATATATTCTGGTTGTATACTGAGGTTTCAGTAAGATGTTAAAAACAACTGCCACTGTAAGACAGCTAGCAAATTTCTGTGGCTCTCCTGCATTAACTTACTTCTTTCAATACATTACATTCTTAAATCAAGTTATGTTCTGCTCAGTTTTCTCAGGACGCTGTATAGAACAAACACGTCAGGATTTCAGGACCTGTTTGGATGGTACTGGTGTGTTTACAGTAATCCAATTGTCTAAGCTACAAGCTGCAATCAAGCTACTTGGGAGCAAGCCTCAGTCTTCACATATTGACTAACTTTTAAACTCAATACATCTGGGTAGGTACATTCCCACATCTAAATCTAATAAGCTCTTTCAGGGAAAGAGGTGAAATAGGAAATCCATTAATACTTGTGCATAACTGTGTGTAGCGTTATAACACAGCATATAGATCTAAGTACTAAGTACTATAGTAGTAAGGGACTGCCCCTAATGCAACATGTCTGATAATGCAGAAACTGAAAAAATATTTTTAAAAAGATAGCAACAGGAGCATAAACATTTAGAAATGTTTGAAGGTTTTAATTTTTCCACCCCCAAGGATAGCACACAAACTGTTGTTACGTATATTCATGGTAGGAAACAATTGTCATTCTTTTTTCTCTTTAAACATCTGACTTGAAGGCAAACAGGTTGAACAAAAGCTCTGTTAGGGATTCTACATTCTTATTCCTGGCCAATATAATTACCCGTGGAACATTTCCTCTCATTCTATCAGAAAAAAGTTCTTATGCCATATTCAGAAATTTATTTTGCTGCTTTCTGACTTTCCTATTTGTGAAATAGTTGGACTAGTCAATAATTATAACTTAATGAGTTGATCAAGCATAATCATTTATCTTCCTTTCACTCCCTACCCATACTGAATTTGTTTTTCACATGGTGAAATCTTAGCTTCCTTTTAAGAGGGCATTTGAATTTTTCTTTCTATTAATCTAGCAGGAATACGAAATATAGAAGATGAATGTAGAAAAGAAGGAAATACCTGTTGACCGACTGCTCTTAATATGACTGTCTGCTTACTGCAGCTAAAATATAGATAGCACAAAATATAGTACATGGAGGAAAGAATAGCATGTGAGAAGTAGTGGCTACAAAACAGGGCTTGCTAGCCTGGATTTAAACAATTACAAGATCTGATATGTTCTGAATAGTTAAGAAATTATATAGTACTCTCTCATTACACCTAATTTAAAATACTTCAAAAATGTATTATTTTTAATATTTAATGCCTAGGGCAGTATGCTGTTCTGTCATGCAAATAAGGCTTAGCTATGTAGCAAGAACTACATGCATCATTAAGAAAATAACTTAAATTAAACTTAAATCATAGAATGGTCTGGGTTGGAAGGAACCTCAAAGATCATCTAGTTCCAATCCCCCTGCCATGGGCAGGGACACCTCTCACTAGACCAGGCTGCTCAAAGCCCCATCTAACCTGGCCTTGAACACTGCCAGGGAGGGGGCATCCATCACGATGTGGTTTGAGTATGCTGGCACAGTGCTCATCTGAGTCAACACACTTAATGTTTTCCAGATGGTGGAATAACACACCAATGCAACGTCCCAGATCAAAGCTACCTCAGTTAGCCAGCTCAAGTATTTCTGCGATGTGTTACAGTTAAATTCATTCTTAAAGAATACAGTGGCATATTCAAAAGGGAAAACTTTAGGAAAAAAACATTCATTTGTCTTAAAACTCACCCCACAACCCAGTAATTCATTGTTGGTGGTGGTTTCTTCTGATCAGTCCAGTTATCAGGAGAGCACTCAAACAGAACTCCATGTTCTCTCACCAGATCTAGGTCTTCCTCAGCTGCCTGACTGAATTCTGAAATCCCACTGCCTGTTTTTTTCTTTTTCTGTAAAACAATTAGTGAAATGTTAGTATAGAATGAAATATTTTTACATAAACACCAGCAAACATAACCATGTGTTTTCTTCAGGAATTTCTGGTAAATGATACTGCTGTCAAAAAGCCAGACTTGGAAGACAACTAACTTGCTTACATGATTCTTTTCTCCTAACTTTTGTTACTTTGGCATCAACAGGCTTTTCCAGTTATACAACTTGGAGGTAGACATGTGCTCCTTTTTTTAGTTGGTGGGTTTTTTTTTCCCTTCTAGCTGAAGACTATTTCTCTAGTAAGACATGTGACATAATACAGCTTCTTTTAAAAAGTGTGTTACAACAGCTAAACCTCTCATCTTTCTTTCTCTGTGTGCCTCCCTAATTAAGAACTGTGACAGTAAAAGTCTACTGAATAAACTTGGCCAAGTAGGAATTTCTTATTCTAAATAAACGTTGAAGCACTTTACTCAGAGCATCTTCTTGCTCTTACTCAGTATGAGAGCATAAAATGTATAGAAAATAAAGACATTTTCATGTTTCATTAATTTTTTAGGGCTATGTTTTGTACATAGCTTTTAAAAAAAGCTTGCAAAAGTTGCACCTGTTTCTAACTGAACTCCTGGTACCTGTTGCTGAGAATCAAACTGCATGCACAAAAACTGCTTTTCTCTTTGCTCTGTATGGGTGCTTAACAGTCCTGCGAGTCCAATAAAGCCACGGTATCTTCCACCAGAAATGCAAGAGGGAAAGATCAGAATGGAAATGGAGCTAAACAAAGGAGGAATTTCGAAAGGCTTTGTGCATAGTTAAATTCTTCTCCCACTGAAGAAAAAGGAAATTTATTACTCTTCTGTAAATATCTATGTAATAAGGAAAAAAAACAAGCTTTAATTTTTTTTCCCCTTTTTAAAGCATGATAAGTGAGACAAGATTATGGAAACAGAAGCAGAAATGCCTTGGAAACAAATCTGTTTTAAGAGAGTTGTTAAGTCAGGGAATCTCTGGATCTGTCAATGAAACTTCTGTTCCAATCAGTTGCTTCAAGGTGAAAGAAAAGTTTTCTATGAAATAAAGTCTCAAAAAACTTCGCTGCTGCAGAGGCAGAAACCACATCTTTCAATCTGCCTACAACATTGAAGATGAAAATACTGAAAATACTCAAGAAAAATATGTATTAAGAAGGGATATTTGACAGAACTATGTGGGTCTGTACTTTCATATGCATTAAAACTTCTTTGCTTCTGAATTTATTTTAGAGTAAAAAAGGATGAAAATAACGATGAAGAGAAATAGGCCAGAGCTGCTCATTACATACAGTGACAAAGTGAGACAAAATTGACTGGTTGACAGTTTTGCATTATTGGTGCAATTCTCTCAATCCTGAAGTATAACAATATTTAGCTGATGTCAAAGAGTAAAAAGTATAATAATACATTTATATATTTTACTTTTTTGTTGCACACTATGAACAAGGAAAATGTCTATTCATTCTTTTACATTTTTCTCATGCCATAATGCAACCTGCTAATTTCAGCATTAATTGTTGGATTCAACATGCAAAAACCACCCCAAATTTCTCTAAAAGAGTAACTTGGTTCTGCAGCACACGTTCATCAATTATTTCTGTGATCTTCACAGCAGAATGAACCCAGCCGCTGCCTACTGTACTTACATCTGAAGAAACTAGAAAAGCATGTGCTGAGGAAGCTGTGGCCAAAATGGCAGTTTTAACTTCAAAGCGTTGAGTTTTTCACTTTTTATGACCTACACCCTGATGGTTGCATGGTTGCTTTATTCAGGTTTTTTTTGGTTCAAAGTCCATAAACCTTCTATTTAACAGTTGTAACCAAAAGCACTTCAGTGATAATAAATATTTGTGCATTCTCTCTGCTTGCTTTTGGGATTCTGCATCTCCCAACAGAAGTGCGCAAGATACATGACTCACTGCCAAAGCCCTACTTGGCCCAGCATCATATGAAGTTGACAGAAAAATCCTCCAAATAGACCTATTTTTCTAACACTTCAAAATTCCTAGATGATTTATGAAGTCTAACCATAAGAGACTTCTTTGGTAACTTTAAGAAAACATTCAGAAAAATTACACTGCTATTGAACTGTGTTCATTCAATTGGTACTGTTATTTCCCACTTCTTATTTACTTCACTTGACTTGCCACTTTAGGATCTAAAACCCACAACTGATAGACAGTATTCCACCTAGGTTTACAGCTAATTATTTCTCTTTTCCAAAAGGACAAAACAGGCCTAAAAAAAAAAAATAAAAAAAAATCACAGAGACGAAACATTATCCTAGTTTGGTTCATGTCAATAAACATCAACTGTACAATTATCAAACCAGACTTTTAGCAAAGTAAAATGTGCCTTGAACACAGCATGTCTTGTCTGAGTGGAGTATCTCATAAATTGATTCTTACAACTATTGTTTAGATTTCTGCCATCTTACTCCAGATGGATCATTTGGAGTAAACAGAAATTCTAAATCTAACACAAGGCCGTACAGTTGCTGACATCAGATGTGTCAATTTTTAAGTCTAATCTGAATGCTAAGTACCCACATAAAGCTCTGGCAGCGGGGATCAGGCTTCAGCCCAAGCCTACAGCAAGGCTTGAATGGGCATCTTTGTAAAGGGTAAAAGCCTTACCTCTTCTGGCATTCCACCTAATCTAAAAGCCAAGAAATCTGGCAGCATAATTACAAGGAATCGATTGTAACAGTCAATCTTCTCTTAGATCGATATCCATGTGGAACAAACTATCATAGGCATTAGCGAGTGTAAACGCAATCTTGGGTAGCATAGAGAGCAAAGACTAATAATGAACAACCCTCTTGCCATCAGAGGTTCTCTTCAGGTCACTGCTCAGACACACTGACAGCACAGTGACAGGAGACTGCACTGTCACTGCTCACATGAAACATCTTCTGTGAAAAGAGGGCCTAAATTTCCATTTGCTCCCAATCTGAAATCCCTTCCCAGCATTAACATAGCTAAAAAACCCCTCTTTTCCTACTTGCAGATCTTTAACCCAGCATACAAACCCTTTTCCTGTTACAAACAGGAGTCTTAATATGAAAGAGAATAAGAAAATACTATTCTCGAGACATGGAGTATTTATTTTGAGAGCACTTTTAGTGGGACAGAGAGCTATAATTGCACGCATACTTGGTGGGATGGTCACAAAAAGCACCTGCCTGTAACAGTAAAAATACCAGGAGCTTTAAAAATAACCACACACACGCAAACACATCTGCTAGTGAACTACTTAAATTATGAAGTGAAAGCAGTCGTGAAATACCGAGTTGAGAATGTAAATAGAAAACCAGAAAACCAAGCTTCCATACTTCATTCTTCATGGACTGCTGAAAGATGGAACGAATTGAAAGACAGCAACGATAGAAATTCTCAATTAACTGAGGATGGATGGAGCCACCGAGCCGTGCTACTTCTTTGTGAGTTGGAGTAATAAAGATGCCTTGCATTGTTTCCAAAGATAAGTAGTGGAAAAGGGTATTCTCAGGACCAGATGTCAACCTTAAAAAAAACCCAAATGAGAATTCCTTTAATATTAAAATAATTTTGAAAGACATTTCAGTTAAACAACATATACTTTTGTTTCTCAAGACAGAACTGTTTTTCTGGTAACCACAAGAGTACAAAAATAGATACAGACATTCAAAGTGTACCTATTTCCAAACCAAGGAAATACTGCTTATTTGGACTGTTAACACTAAATTAAAAGAACAAAATAAAAAATGAAAGCTTTCTTTAGAGCTCAAATAAAACACCAGAGCAGACTCCGCTGTCACAAGCAACAAGTGGGAACTGGGAAGATCATGGCTTGTTTGTCTTTTGTACACCTACCTAGAGTAACCAGGAAGGCACAAGGTATATGTGTGGTCCAAAAAACTCTTTTATTTGAGCTTCCAAGGTTACATATATGTGGGACAGGTACGTACATTCTACCGATATATTCTTGAGAAACAATCGTCTCTTCTAATTAAGCTCTCTATGCAAGAGCTTCAGCTTTGAGAATCCCTGCATAGCAAAGTTTTGGCTAGAATACAATTGTGCTGTAACTTCTGTGATCCGTGCATATTCAAAAAACCAACCCAAGTATGGCCTTAAAAATGAAATCCTTAAATAATTTCTTACTTGATAGCGTTAAGAAGTTCCGTATCTTTCTCTGAAAGGTTCTTTTTGAGGTTTCCTAAATGAAATGGATTTGGTAGGGTATGTTTTTTTCTAGTGGCCTGAAAAACAAGCAGATAGATGAACTAACAGGGAAAACAGCTTCTAAAAAAACAGAATCAAACCAATAAATTACCCACTTCAAAGAAAATAACTTAGCGCTTTTTTAAAAAGTTGTATCAACTTACATAAATGTATTTCATAGGCTATTTTAGACTAAAATGGGTTAGGAGCAGTTGTACAACTGTACAGCAATTGGTTCCAATAACTTATGTTTACACCATTATTATGTTGGTCATATTATCCATTCATTTCTGCTGATTCCAATGCAGCTGTGCCCACTATAGTCACGTGAAAACCAAAAATATTTACAAGCAATGGTAAAATAAAAATATGTGACAGCTCTGAGGCTGACCCAAAGCTTCCCAAAGCAACAGAAGTACTTTCTACTGAATTCAGGGGCTCTTAGATTTGTTTTTTTATAGTACGCTTTTTTTAGAAAAAGTTATTTGAGTGTGCTTTAAAAAGAACTGCCACCACCCCCAAGCCCACCAGAACCTTATCAATTCTCTTTCTCTTTGTTCTCAGACCTGATCCACTACAGACTGTGGATTACTGCTTTCATCTTCTGCAGGACCTTCATTACCATGCTCAGGTCCTCCACTGTTTCTTGTAGGGCTCGGCTTACGTGTCAGTAAGGAAGAGTCACCAAACAGGGTCCTTTTGCTTGCTGGAGTGGTTTCTGATTTGGAAGTACTTTGTAGCTTGCTTAGGATAGGTGAGGATGTGAAGCTTTCCAGCTTGTCACGGGTTGCAGGAAAGAATGAGTCAGCACAAGATAAAGGTGGAATGGAAGGAGAATCCAGCCTTTCCTCTATGCTGGCATCGATTCCTTCCAGTTGAAGTATAGTGGCTTTGACCTGATCAACATATATGCAGTCTGGTCCTGGATGCCCAACAGCTTTTGATGCACAACCTCCTGCCTCTAGCAGGACACACAGCATAAAGTGTCTCTGTAAACATGGAGGTAGCAACATTAGCCTTTGGTTTAATATACAGTATGTGCTGTATTATATTTACGTCTCATCTGACAGTTGGGCAAAATAAGGCACTATATTCAACACTCCTTCCTCATCTCCAGAGGAGTTACTTGTTTTTTTTTTTTTCTTCTAATCAAATCATGTCCAAGGAGATCTTTCTGTTATCATGTTATTTAAGTTAAAGATGCAAATATAAAAGCTGTAATTTACATATGCATTAGTTGTTTGCTTTAAAAAAAGTCCATGTTCGGAAAAAGCAAACATTTCTTCAATGAGTTGTCTGAAAGTACAAGATCATAAAAGTAAAAATATTTTTCAACTGAAGTGAAAAGGCATAATAATAGTGTGAATTTATACTTGAACTTGCAAGCTTTACCAATGTATAAAAAAGGTCCTCTCTGACAAATTCTATCCCATGAAACAAGTATAACACAAATGTTTTGTAAAATTGCTAAATAAAATGCATGGAATGTGTTGATCTTACTGAACAACAGATAACACACAACAGCAAAACAGAGCATCAGAGAAAGAGGATGCTGTAAATGTTAACTTACCAAGCCAACTATCAGTAAGAAGTATCTTGCTTCAGGCTCCTCATACCCTGTTAAACTCGGCACTTCACTTGGCTGGATATGATGATGTGGAAATACTTCCCGCCATATCACTAACTGACCAATCTTCTGCTCTGCTGCCAAGGGTAACAGACAATAGTGCCGACAATAGAAACCTATATCAATAAGATCTTCCTTTGGCAAGTGATTACCAATCAAGTAACCCTTAATTAAACACAGAAGAAGAAGTGTATTCAGTAAGAAATACAACACCATCACTTATCACTTAAGAATACTTTTCATATAGACATATTTGTGCTCCACATGCATTGAGACTGTCAGCTTTCTGGCTAGAGACTTTTCTTTTTGGTATACAGTTGTACAACAGATAACAGTGAGCTATTGTACCTCTGCAGAATCAAAATACTGAAATATAAACCAATAGAACATCAGCATATATGCAAGTTATCAAAGATGAGTTGGGAAACGGATGGCTTAAATGGTGTTTGAGTTTTAGGTCTGTTACTAGAAATACACATTTAAAGCAATCATACACATTTCTTCATATTTGTGAGGCTCTGAAAAGAGCTACTCCAAGACTGGGTTAAATTTCCAAACAGATTTTCCTCATCTTTAGGCCTTAATCACTAATACTACCTTGTAGAAGAGACAAGAGCCCATAATCATATATAATCTTCTCATGTCGTAATAATCTTCAGACTGTGGGGGAAAAAAAAAAGCATGGTATAATTTTGAATTCACATTTTTTATTTTCTTTAACAAATGCAAGTAAACTGATTCCAGTCAATTGTAATCAATACCTTATAAAATACTTCAATTTTTGACCACTTTTTATTACCAGAACTGCTCAGTATTAACTGATGTAAAGTGAAATACAAAGTTTCTAGCCTCTGCCTCCATTATTGAATTTCCTATCACTATGATTTTATCTAACAATTTTCAGCTCAAAGTAACAGACGACCCATTTAGTTTTTACTGTGCATAAACTACTTTTGTTAGGATATGCTAATTACACAGAATCACACAATGTTAGGGATTGGAAGGGACCTCAAAAGATCATCTAGTCCAATCCCCCTGCCAGAGCAGGAACACCTAGGTCAGGTCACACAGGAACGTATCCAGGCGGGTTTTGAATGTCTCCAGAGATGGAGACTCCACAACCTCTCTGGGCAGCCTGTTCCAGTGTTCTGTTACCCTCACTGTGAGAAATTCTTCCTCACATTTATGGGGAACCTTCTATGTTCCAGCTTGCATCCGTTGCCCCTTGTCCTATCATTGGATGTCACTGAGAACAGCCTGGCTCCATCCTCAAGATTCTCAGAGTTCTTAACAGTAAAGCAGCTGAAGCATAACTGTTGACACCAGAGGTCGTCCTAGAGTAAAACTTTCAAGTCAGTGCATTTTGTTTTTCCAGTATTTGACATTTTACCCAAAATATATCCATTCATTGACCTTCAAATTGCCTGGTGGTCTCAGATTACAAAGACTATCTTTAGGTGGATATAATGTATTTTAAATTAAGTGGGTGCAATCAATTTCTGTGCAATAATTTACAACTTATAAACATTGATTTCTGTTAATAATCATCCAGGCTGTCTCGTACAGTTTGGGGTTTTTTTGTTCCTTTTGCAAGATGGACTATAAGACTGCCTACCTTGTATTTTAAGTTTTAAAAATCGTTTATCTTTTGTAATTAAGAACACGTATATCCCGAATTGTTATGCTAAGTATGTGATGAAAAAAGTTCTATTTATGCTCAATTATAATGTATCTATACATAATATGTTGTTAAAACAACTCTTCTGGAACATCAGTTTAGGAAAGCTCTTTCATTAGAAAGTACAACTGAAATTTCAATATATTGACACCTATACAGAAGAGTAAAGAGCATGCCCAGCAAGTGACACTTAAGTAAATTACTATCTTCTCCTTGAATAGTATTATGTATAACTTGTAATTGCTTTCTGTAAACTGGAAAAGTTCTCAGTGCTCCACAGAAGTTTTCAAGTTTATTCACAACTGCTGGGGAAGGAGAGAATTATCCATACAAAAAAAAAGAAACGTAACAACAAAAAGCTATGTTGAAATTGTAGTGTCCTTGTAGACATCCCATAGACTTAAATTATAATAAATCATGAGTTTTCAGTGACTAATCCTACAGGATTATAATACAGTTAGAGATGGATACATGGAGAGAAATTCAGGATAAAGAGAATGAGTAAAATTGAGTTATCTTAAAAGAATAATACAGTATACCTTTGCTTTGACTCCCACCAGATTAAAAAAAAATAATGGATGAGTTTGGAATTAGTGCTTTTTTAAACTACTAAATATGACACCAAGGCAGAGAGATACTGTGCAATGCAAGCAACAAAAATAAAATGTTTACCAGTTCTGCAAAGTCAGCTGCTTCCAGATCACTCAGTGCTGTGTCAATTTCCACCTGAAATATTTCAACAGTACACTTTAATAGAGATCTCCCACACATGAACTTATACAACAGTGTAGTTTGCTCTGTCTTGCTAGTCTTAGAAGATTAGGACTCGCAAGTACAAAGTGAACAGATAAAAATTTGCACATAAATTTTGGTGGTAATATCAAATATCAAGAATACCTCAATCCACCAAATGAAAAAAAAAAATAAATCTTTCTTAATTGCTGTGTATTTCCCTCTTCTTTGAAACTGTAACATTTCTCTGCTTGTGTGCCTGCTGAATCCACTGTTTGGTATAAAGGAGACGTCACTCTTACTTTCAGCATTCTTTTAAACATGAGGTCTAGAGACTACCCCTTGGAGGCTACAGACAACTTTGAAATCTGGCAAGCTATTGTATCCAACTGAGTTATTGGAAAAATCTTTTTCACAATGGATTTAGTTTTTGTCTTTATGGAAATTGCCAAAACTTTCTCACACATTTCTTTGTTCTACTGAAACCGCTTTAAGCTTGCTTATTTCTCTAATGACAAGAGCTGTTGGTTAATATAAGTTTTACTAAAAATACTTTCCAATAAAGAACATGGCACTAAGCACTGAAGTTCTTAATGTAAATGTGCTACTTAATAAAAGAACCTAAAACCTATCATTACAAACTTCTTGGGCTGTATTAACAGGCTGCTGCTCATCGAAATACAGCCAGTTTTTCAAACACAGAAATGTCAATGCAGCAGTTGGCAGTCGACTTCTAACCAGTCTCTCAGCTTTTCCCCAGTTCAAATTTAAATGGCTTTCTGCCCAACAACTGAAATTCTTTGTTTTATATTCCTTAAAGAATATAAAGATCTTCACTGAAACTTAACTGACAATTTCCTCTTCTGGAAAAGAGGAAAATTTTTCTGGAAAATGTGGATGATCTCAGACAACTTTGAAAAGCGTTACCTGTACCATAAATATGAACTACATGGTCTTCTAAATCCCTTAAAAACCTACAGTTTACGAGAAACAACCTGCAAGATAAACTAGAGAACAAAGTGTAATAAATTCCCTCTACAGAAACTTCAGAGAAAACAAAAAAGCGTGGAGGCAAAAAAATTGATGACAAAATAATATAAAACCCCAAAAGTGTCATCATAGCCTGGATAGGAAAAACAAACATGTGACAACAGTTAGAGGTGCACTAAGTCACATTTCAAATACACATTAGGTTGCTGAAATATACATTAGGTTGCTGACTGAGCCATGTGTTGCATAAACATTTTATTTCTAGAGCATGCATTTTGCAAGTAAGTGGATGGGTGTGTTACAGAACTATGTGTACACCTCTACATTTTTCACCTGGATAGTAGATTTAGCTCTAGAGTGATGACATGCAACACTTCCTTGAGACACTCCATAAATACATCATACTTCTGTAGATAAAATATATGTAACAACGTGTTCACACATACATATTATACATACATACATATTGTAACTGACTAAAATTATCACAGTGTCCTCAAGCACATTTGGCAAAAACTTATCTAGACAGATACTACAGGGTAAGGTGAAAAGAACCAAATCATCAGTCTGCTACTAAACATAAAGGAGAAGACAATTCATACTACAGAAAAAGGAGAGAGAAGGTCACACCAGTGACCAGAAATCTGTTTGGTAATGTTATTTACAAGCTTACACATATTTTTGGTCTATCCATGAAAGAAAACTCTGCTTAAAACTTCCCAGCTGTTTCATTTGCATTACATCACAGCAAATACTCATTAAAAAAAACCCTATACCATGACAAGACTAACATACTCTAAGCATCATTCACATCTTAATGTGAAATTTTGTAAAAGCTGCTGTACCCTTATTGACTCAAATATGATATGCAAACAACTATTCACATGATATGGAAAATAACTTCCTAGTTGTGGAGCTGAAAACAGTTTGAAACTACAAAGGCCAAAATGAATCCTAGATTCGCTAATATTCAAGAGGATGAAAAACAAAAATACATGTGGACTTCTACAGCAGTATTTTTTACCTGGAAAAATACTTAAATGGTCAAAATTAAACATAAAGCTACATACCAGGGGCTGCTTTCCCTACTGCATATGCTAGCTGTTAGAGATGTATGCATATATATATTTTTTAAAAAAAAAAGTTTCATTATGTTGTCATCATGTTTATCTTCCTACATAACTCTAAAGTCACCAAGCTACACTCATAATAGCAACCTGATTACTATGGGAAATATTGTGCAGTTCCAAATGTAAAGATTCCGTAGGAAAATGGGCACAGGCAAAGCACTTGCACGAATTACACAATAACAGCAGAAAATAACTGCATCAATTTTCTGGCCTCTCATATACAAGTTTTTCTACACATCACCTTGACTTCCTGAGGCAACGTCAGCCAGCGCAAGCCTGGGAGACTGTCTAAGAATAACGCACTGCAGGTATCATAGTGCTGAGTACTGGGGCTGGCATTTGACTTGAGTCTTGCAGGCTGAAGTGCACGCTGGAAGAACAGGTTGAAAAAATGATCCAGGCGAGAAACATTTTCCACCTGGCAAAAAGCACTGAACAAACATGAACTGCAAGTTAGAATAACAGCAAGAAATTTGTAGCTTGTTTATATATTGTTTATATAACCCTCTGTGCTATAAGAATCTCTTTACAGCATGATACTATGTTTGGATTTTTTTTTTTTTAAATATTCATTTTAAACATGAAATAAACAATACTAGGCTAACGTCCAGGCAGTACCAACAAACAAAGAAAAAACTAAAGCAGTTTAGTATTAGAGTATATGTCTAGGAGCAATTTAAGATGAGACAACGACCATCCTTTTGAAAATTAAGACTATTGTTTTTCTTTGTTTTAGTAATTTACTTAATTATTTTTGGTGTGCTACAGATCATCTGATTTTCTTCAGAAGACACAAAAAAGCATTCCACTATTCCAAATCACCTCGTATACTTCTACTAACATCAAGTACTTGACCCCTCACATTCAAAGCAAAGCTTTTTCTGAGATGCATTTAAATAGTTGCAGGCATTAGACGTAAAAGTTGCTCCTTGTCATGAAGTGACATAAAATATGTCAGAAGATAAGGCCTGACATCATGTGAAATTGCTCTTTCTAGAAACTTCTATGCCGTTCAACACAAAAAAATGAAAACAAATATTGGGCTTTTCTCTATGGCAAGCACACTTTAAATGTGAATTGAATGCAAGCACGTGAACAGCCTACCTTGGCAATTTTATTTAGGTTACAATTAGACTGAAAATTTTCTGGGCGATTTCCAAATAAAGAGAAAGACAGTCACTCTGCCAAATAAAGTTGAGAAGTCTGGGGTGTTTACTTTATGAAAAATATAACACTGATTCATAGGTATGTCTTGCAGGCAGTGCTTTAACACAAAGGATAACATCTGCAGAGTGGTGTTGACATCCACAGTGACTTATACCATGTGAATGATTTAACCTCATCAAGGAGAAACCTTTCTGAAATAACAGACTGTTTGAAGAGAGTCTTGCTAGTGTTCAGACAGAACAAGACAAAAACAACAGAAGCCTGCTTTATTGTGCAAATGTAAAGGAACACACAAAGAAATTCCATGTAAACATTAAAATTAATGCTACTAGCCATCCTTTTTCAAGTGAACATCAACAAAAAATTAGTGACTGAAAAGAAAATACTTGTGAAAGAACTCACTTGTCTAAAGAACTGTACATGAATTTCAAGGTCTTGACAACATCTTCTATCATGTTCCTCAGCTGAGGAAGTGGCACACTAAAAAATAAAATTCAAACATACACCTGTGTTTATAACATCTTTACTTTGAATAAGCACAGGCATCTTCTCAAGAGCTCTGCTCTTAGCTGGTCATACAGTGCTAACAAATTCTTCATTGGACTGTATGAGAGATTTCCTTTGAGTGACTTGTCCATGATGACACTGACAATAGTACAACTGGGGAAAAAAACACCATCCTAGAACACATAAATATGTTATATTACTGCTGTTATTCAGTAGTCTCTGCTCAGTACTTGACTTTACCAAACACTGAAAATTACTGTTTTCTAGCCTACACATATTTCTGAGATCTCATGAGACCTTACTCCCTTTAGAGAAAATGGAAAAGAATTTTTAGCAATGCATAAGAGATGTGAACATCAATCAAAAAAGTGGAATCACAGCTATAGAAACTAGTTATAGTAGAAAGAGTACATTCTAAGCCCTCCCTTTCTTGAATTTTTTGATAGGAGAAGAGTATAATTTGAAGACATATAATAGAAGACAAAAGAAAATTAAAAGGAAAACAAAGCATTTCACGTGAAACTCACTTTTCTTCAGGAAGGCCAATTACAAGCAACTTGTCAGATTCTTTCCAGTAAACAACTTGAACCAGTTTTTCACATAAGAAAAGGGAGGAACTACAAAAATTAAACCAGAAATACTTTTATGACTTTGTAGTGTTAACAGAAGTACTCTCTCATTTCTGTTCCAAACAGATCACACCAGTAGTAACAACATTTTCAAGTACACAAATACAATGGATGCACAACCCCTACTGAAGCGCCACAGTCACGTTCTGAATGATTCAGATGCTCTTTAAAGGTCTTCCTGGCATACACCTGCATGGCTTTCAATCAACATAGGAAACTAATGCCATTTCAGATCACAGCAAGGTAACTGGAGGTACTAATGAAGGTTCTGAACATAGCAGTCACTCACA
Source organism: Podargus strigoides (assembly GCA_028020825.1). Lineage (NCBI taxonomy): Eukaryota > Metazoa > Chordata > Aves > Caprimulgiformes > Podargidae > Podargus > Podargus strigoides. The sequence goes on from CM051621.1 coordinate 70,636,903, forward strand.
AAATCAGTTAAAGAGTCCACGTGTTTTGATAACAAGCCCAAGAGATATTTGAACGTATTACCTGAGTGATAAACATAAGCTTGAAACTCTCATGCTATCTCTTTGTGTAGATAATAGCTCTACGAAGCTCAGCAATCCCAGAAAAAGAGTGCTTTCATTTGAACCATGAAGTGGATTAGAACATGAAACTGAATTAGACCCTATGTTCTAACTAGCATTAAACCATACATTACACACCAAGTTTTCAGATTAAATGTATGGGTTGCTGCTAAAACAAAAAGGTCTTCACTTCAAATATCTCAAACACTATAGCAAACTCCCACCATTCTTACTGTCATGTTAGAAATTTTAAATAACAAGATAATACTACTGCAAAGTAAAAAAAGGGTAACTTTAGTTTAAGATTGGCAGATTCAAGAATTTAATTTTTTGGATATGGCTTCATGATTAACTTGCTTCACTGATTCAGTCACACTGTAAAATTAAAAAAAAAAATAAAGGAAAAATATATACAAAAGTAAATTAAACAGTATTAATTTTCTGGTAAGCAAAAATTTTCAAAAGGACTTCAAGTACTACTTTTAAAGAAAGAATTGTCACTGGAAAACCCAATTTAAATATATTAAGCAGGCTTTTTGCCTTTTGAGGCATTCCTTTTTATTGCCAATGCTGTTCACTACTGCACTACTGTTTGCACTCTCTATTCTTGGGCCTGAAATCCAACTTACATTTGGCTTTTTATACCAATCGAGGTCTTGTGTGACACACAAGGTACTGGTGTGCTATAGAGAATCTTGCCTGAGACTCCCAAGAGATGTGAACTCACATCTTGAGCCTCAGTGAGAAGTGGGAAACTGAGAAGCGGTACCTGCTATCTCACTTCCAATTTTTCCATCACAAAGTCATTTACATTTAAATATTCAATAATCTCTTGATATATCCCCATTACCCCAACCTCACTCCAAAAACTCCAGAGTCATTTTTATTAGATGTCTCACTAGAGTCCTGGTCTGTGGATACAAAAATATTTCAGGTGTTGCAAGCTGTATGTGAAATAAAATCCATTTAAAAGTAGTAGGCACTCATGAATTAAACTGAATTACATTTTATCTTTTTGTAGAATTTCCAGTCTACCATAGTATCTTAGATTTTTCAAGAGATCTAAAGAAGGGATCTAAAAACAATTTCACTGAACTAAAAATCCTAGTCATCACCATCCATGACAAAGAAATTCCCCCAAATGAACGTACATCCAGGCTGAGCAGTCTAACTGCAGACATTCTGTTCCAGTTAAAACACTGCTAGTAAGCAGTCATGCTTGTTTTCTCTAGAACTTGATGCATGTGTTTCTCAGTACATATACACAGAAAATAATAAAAAGTAGTAATACATTACATTTCAAATACTTTTACCTGATAATCTGGGTACCAGTAACACTTTCCAGTATGTCACATAGTGTGAGAAATATTCCTCTCACACTTTTCAGTTTTTGGGATGCTTCTGATATTGGATACTGATAAAGAATTTCTTGCTGTGAAGAAAGTTAGCTGTTAGTCAAGCTAAGAAAAACCAAAATCAAAATCAAATACAAAAAAAAAAAACCCACAGAAAACAAGATAATTTTTTCTCCTGTCATCAATTTTTTTTCTAAACATGAAAGCTTTTATCATATACTTTCCCATGGTAACAAAACCAGCAGTGGTCTGCACGGGCATACTGGAAAGTTGTAAAATGCATATGAATATTTTTGACAGTTTTAATCTTTCTACTTTATCAAAAAATAGGACTTATTTAGAATCATAATTATATGGAGAAACCAAGTGACAAACAGTATGGCCACTGTTAACCAATATGATTCCAAGAAATAGCCAATATTTGTATGCTTCTTTCAATATTTAAATTGTGATTTAAAATCAAACAGAGTTCTTCAAAACCAACAATAAGAATCTGAAAACTCCAATCACTCATTATAATCCTAATTGCCTTACATGTATAGCACAAAATACTACTAAGGTATATAACTCAAATAACATATAGACCATTAACAATTTTATCACCAAATCTCTGACCATCTGTGTCAGTATACTCTTAAAGAAGTCATCTTGAAACTGAATATTAGAGATAAATGTTTGTGACAATTATTTTTCTTTCTCTAACTGTTCTTTAAAACATATGATTTATGTAAGCATTTAAAAAACTTCTATATTATTTCAGCAACCATAACAATATAGTAATATGCAAACATACGATTCCCCACGTTTATTGCTTTCTGCCAAATCACAATGAGCCAGAAATAATGTGTGTAATATTAAGCATATCCAATGCAAAAAGCATACTAAATTACCTTTCTGCACAAACCAAAGAAACACAGACATGATTAACTTTCTTATTTATGTCACTAAGCACATCCAGCCAGTGCCAATACTCATTAGAGAACTTTCCTTCATTACACAAGGACCTGGCAAACTCTTCATTCTTATCCAATTTAATTAGCTCTATTTTCAAATACTCATTAGTGACAAGGATTTTTTCTTTCTTGAATCAATCCCTCAGCTGGAAAAAACCCTGCCATTTTCTAATTACAGCACTACAAAGGACTAGAAAGAGCCTTTTTTCCTCCTTGCTATGAACTAGGGCCTTTACACAAAAATCATTTGAGCGCTATCTGTACACTTTCCCAGGGAAAGAAAAGACAACTGTAACAAAAGCTCATAGCTGCATCTTCTATAGATATTAATGAGTTAGCAAGGTTCAGCACATACTGCCACACATCATCAGTCTTCAAAGCAAGGCAAAAGTTCATAGGCCGCTGACAATGGAATTAATAAATGAGAAGTAGCTCATTTGTTGAAAAGTGTAAACCCTCCCTCAACCCAAAAAACCCAAACCTGGACACAGTATCTAAACTGATGGGCTTATCAAACAGCTTCCCTTTTTTATTTTACTGATTTCTCCAACTGAGCCTAAATAACATTTAAAAACAATAAATTAGCTGAGTCTTGACAACATTAAAAAAAGGCTAAAAGAAATTGTGTCAAAATGGTGCTGACCAGCTTAAAATCTCCTATAATCTTCAAACATGGTGCACTGACAATAGATGCTTTCGGTTGCAGCCTACGTAAGATAAAGAAACAGCAGACACAGACAACTATGAATTTTTAAAGATTCATTCAGAAATGACAAAACCAGAGAGAAATACTACAGAAAGTACAAGTTGGTGTCTGTATGAACTAAGCTACATCAACAACCAGTTAGCAATACCAACTTGGCAAGTACACTAAACACATGCTTCCACTAACACTATCCCATAGGAGGAGTATCAACATTACTCCTTTTAGAACATGGTATTACCAAAAGGACATCAAAAACTTGAAGATGTTACAGTGTATGTCAGTACAAATAAGGTTCCTTATAATTGTAATACCTACCTTGAACTCACACATAAAAAAGACAAGAACAACCTTACTCACTGAAACTATTATCACACAGGACACTCCCCAAGTGCATGCACACATGATATATTATTTCTAGTACCGCTTTCCTTTATAGTTGAGCAGATAGAGTGTACAAGTATTAGAGCTCATTAATTCTATTTTTGGCTGCCAAAAGCTCCCAAGTGGAAGAATTAGTTGCTAGTTCTAGTTGCCATTTTTTACATGCTTGCGATCTGCATGCCATGCCTCCTTTGGATATGGGTAAAGAAGCTTAGTAAAGGATAGTTATATTTTTTATTGTGCAATATGGCTTAGGTGTATAATAATGGCAGTGCTAACAAAGTACAACTGTAAAATAAACCTGGAACAGCTCACCTACAGGACATGTATTCACCAAATTTAAATAAAAGACAAATGCCTTGAAGACTGCAACATTCTTTTGTTAGGAAATGTTATAAAGAGCTTGATTATACGAGCAAAGCATCCCTCAACATTAGAGACTATTTGCAGCTGCATAACTGCCAAGACTTCTCAGGAAACAATTCTTCCATGGTATGAAGGGAGAACAAGTGCATTACAATCCCCCTTTTACCTCTGCTCAACATTCAGAGTTAATCCTTTTCTTGGGAGAGTATACAGAAATAATGGGGTTACAATGCAGTACTCCATTTACTCTGAAGTGCAGGAATTGCAATTAGGCATTTGCATATCTCTTCACCTACCAACAGAGAATCCACAGGCCCTGAAATAATTTTTATTTTAATATTTCATGAAGTTTATGTGACTGTCTACATATAGCCAGTACCTGGGGCTGAACTGTGGCAGTTGTTCTACCACCCCATGACCCATCCCCAGCTGAGGAGGGGAGTTGGGGAAAAAATAAAAAGGGAGAAGCCCTGTGAGTTGAAGGAGAAACAGATTTTATCAAGTAACAAAACTGATACAAGAACTGACAAAGTATACAAAGTCCTACTCAGCCTGGTCCTTGAGGTCAACAGCAGGGAGCAGCAGGCCAAGAGGAAGGAGCCCCAGTAAAAGGAACTCCCCACCCTCAGTCAACTCCCTCCTTTTATGATGAGCTTGATGTCAGTGGTGTGGGATACACCTGTGAGTCAGCTGCCTTGATTGGATCTCCCAGCTGACTCAGGGCTACTCATGGCCTGCCTGCATGGCTGGGCCATGGGGCTGTGCCTGGGGAACCAGGACACTGACCAAGAAAACCCTGATTGTCAATACCTGTTCTATCCACCTAACAGCGAAGTCTTGGACTACACACTTAGAACTGAAGACGAACTATTTGCACTACGTAAGTGAACTTTGACAAAGCATCTTAAGTTTTTTTTAATTCCCAGTTAAAGTAGCTCTTTTCATTTTTATGATGGGGAAATACCAACACAGCCAAACACCACAGAATTTTATGTCTTAATGGAAGCAGTCTCTGGGTGGGAAAAAGAGCACAGAATGACCTTGCCTAGTTGTAATGCTATAAAAAGAAATAATTATAGGAGACACTTGCATAAACTACTTTCTGCTAAGGGTAACTCCCATGAAAAAATGTAGTCTCTTAAACAGGAATGGAAAGAACTGCAAACCAAAGCTTACAGTGTCAGTATCTTGCTGTAATACACAATGAAGCATACATTACTTTAAAAATATGATGTTAAAAGAGCATGACCTACATTGCAAAGTCAGGTACTCCAGAAATACCAAGTACTGTATTTATGGTTGCCTAATAAGCCTTAATTATACATACTCATCCATCCATTTGGTCCTCTGTACAAGACAGGCACCTTTCAGAAAAAATGTAATACTTAAAGAGTTAATGTTATGCTGCATATGTACCAAAGGGCTGAATTAAAGTTGCACAAGTAGGCATAAATCTGTCACTTCCTAGCTTTCAACCTCCTGACTCTGCAAACTTCACAACATTTTTTACATGATATTATGATATCATGTAATTTTCTAGGCTTCTCCTCCCCAGCCCTGTCTCTAGAAAATAAAACTGAACTCCATTATGTCTTGTCGTAACACTTCTTCCTCTATTACACATCACCAACAGAGCAATAGAGACTTCTACCAGTTGAAAAGTAGTATCAAAAAAATAGAGATATCTCAGAGAAGGGATGGAGCACCGACTGGATTTAAGGATTAATTCCAGAGGAGAGAAAGCACAATGTCTGTCTTCTGCTCCTCACTCCATCACTGTCCTGCCATCCCAGCCCCTGGGGACTGGCAAAACTTGTACATCATTTGATGTCTCCACATCACAGATAATATCACTGGGGCACTAAGCTAGACCTAAAGAGAATTCACAAAAGGGGAGAAGCATCATTTTCCAAATGTCTGTTCCTCAAGCATCCACTTAGTGCATTTCTCATTTTCAGCCTGGGCAAGAGGCCAAACTCTGCCCTCCACTCTGTTCTGTGCCTTCCTTGCATTCCAAGCAGAGTACTTCTACCTCTGGCTACACCACAGACAACAGCTAAACAAAGTTACAATGGGTTATACCTACACTAGCAACATTTTTTCTGATGAACACACTATGGAGTGAGATGTGAAAGGAAACTTTATGGGACAAAGCAAAAGCACTTCAGTAGCTCAAAAATGTTGCCCATCAAGAATCAACAGTTGATTGCAAACATGCAAGAGTCCTCTATGAGAAGATACGTAAGTATTTCCAAACAGGAGGGGCTAGACAGATTGCTGTGTGGACTGCCAACAGCTCCTGCTGGGAAGAATTTTTTCGACTAGGCAGATTTCCTAGTTCAAGTTTGAGAGGCGTATTGAAAACACCACAGTGATCATCTGAGAGACAACAATTAACTTCTGAATTTATCTCTGCTTTGTCTGTTAACACCTCGAGCCTGCTTATGTAAAGACATTCAGCAGCGCTGAAGTGATTTCAAGTCCAATTACAGTTTGTCAGCAGTGATCCTATCTTTTTTTCCCCTGGAATTTCAGACCTTATTTCTGTCAAAATGGACATTTTACAGACCAAAATTAGCAGCAAGGTTTTCAATTTTCTTTTGTTACATCAAAAGGCATAGCAGTTGCTGTTGTCAGTTGATACCTTTCATCTTCAGTTTTATTTAGTTAGCCACATACCTCATCCTTTGACGTTTCAGAGTCTAGTTTCATTGTGAGGAACATAACTATATGAGGCACATCTTGTACAGCCTGCTGAGGGTCCGTACTATCTTCTCCCCACAAGAGCCGAACCAGATTGTTCATACTTGACTGTGCCCGTTTATCTCTTTGCTGAGAAGTTCCTTCAGGTTCAAATACTGATGTTTCAAATGTAAGTTTAACCTGTAAGATTAATAATTCTTGTGAATATGAGGGTGTACTTACAATTACATTCTAATATCAGATGAAACAGATGCAGTTTGAGCCCTTTAAGAGATTAAGTTTTCTTAGCTTTACTGACAAAGATGTAAGCATTCAAAAATTCCTGCTGCTTCAAGAAAACCAATTATATATTCAGCATTACATAACCATCTATTATTAAGGACAAAGGCAGCGCAATTACATGCTCTATGTCCCATGTGAGTAAGCATGTGGTTTGGTGTGTTTTCGTACTAAATTCTTATGGTTTTGAGAATGGAAAAATATACTTACTGCTCTGGGTTTGTTTGAACACAAAACCTATTACCATACTTTTGCACCACACACAATATTTGGCTTCTTTCAAAATGTCACTACTTCCATAACTAGATATCCTCAAGGCTTTTTCATGAGCACTTCTTCACTATTTTGAGTGCAGCGACAGGTACATTGGCACAGGGAAATCAATTTACATTAGAACGCAGAAGTCTCTTAATTTGTAACGCACAGTAGCAATTCTTTCAATCTGCCAAGGTTTTCACCATGTTAGCATTTCTTTTTTTTTTTTTTTTTAAAACTGTTAAGTCAGTAAATGGGAGTTTTGTTGCTATATTTAACAATTGTACACCACTAGCAAGAAGCATAAAAATTGTTCACATCATTTGCCGCACTATGCCTTCAGAAGGGAGAAAAAAAAAGAAAAATCAAAGCAAAACCAAAGCATTCTCTCTTAAAAAATAACTTAAAGTTTAGATGATCAAGCTTACTCTGTCAAAGAAATACGTCATGTCTACTGTTCTGTATTTCCCAAATAAAGTAAACCCCAAGAACTTTAGAATAAATGCATATTTCCTGGCTCACAAGCAATACAAAATCCAAACTTGGTGTGGAAATATGTTTCACAATTTGCTTTACAGACCTCCTTTTAATAAGCACTGCCTTACAAAAATTATGTTTGTTACATATTCCAGCAGTGATGAAAGAGTATTTTTTTTTTGGTGAATGAACACATCACTCTCAGCACGAAAGAAGGGTATGTGAGAAATACCCAGCTCTGGACTGAGCATAAAATTGTAATTTCTGAGGAGAATAAATGGATTTATTTTCTTGATAGATACCTTATTTTTCATCATTGTTCAAAGTGACTGAAAATATATCTATTTGTACTAAGCAGGCATGCTCTTAGCTCCCTTTCGTATGTTTTTACTCAAGATTGTTTGCCTGTGTCCTGGTTTTCCAGCCCCATGGGCCAGCCATGCAGTCAGGCCATGAGCAGTTTTTTTTTCCCCAGTTCCCCTTCTCAGCTGGGAAGGGGCCATAGGGCACTAGAACAACTGCTACAGTTTAGCCCGGGGTACTGCTTAAATGTAGGCAGTCTGCCTTAAAGTATCCTTAACATGCCCATTGAGCGAGAAGTTCTAAATATAATACATCACACCAAATCCTGCTTGACTTTCAAGTCAGTTACAGTTTAGCATAATGATTGATGCAACAAAAAAGGCTTACATCTTCCCAGTTGCAATAAATCCGAAAAGCCAAGCAGAGGAGATTTATCCATTTAAATGTAGATAATTTACATTTTTGTAATTGCGTATATGTATACACATACTTAGAGAGGAGTGCCAGCAAGAAATAATGATGCCTTAAAACACCCACTGCCTGTCAAACTAGATCAGAGAGAAGTGCCATCATCAGCTCTTCCAGCTACAACATTTATGTCACTGGCTGCCGCCTCCCCATTTCACTCTACTCCCTCCAAACACGTCTCATAAATCTTTTCCTCTCCTATTTTGGCTCGTATCAGCTTTTCTCTCTTTTCTCTTCCCATTCTCTGTAACAGCACTGCACGCAATCCTGATCTCCTGCCATGTGCCGCCTCTTTCTTTTCTGACAGAAACTCATCCCTTGCTCGCTCCTCATCCTTTCCGTTTCGATTCACTACACTGCATATTAACAGAACTCGAGGAGTAAAAACATCCAGCTAAGCAGCAGTGGCTTTTTAAGACCCAGGAACTTGATCATTCACAGTTTTATAGATGTATGTTTTCTTCTCTGGCGTTCTATGACTCAGATCTCTTACTTTGTCACATCACCTGCAAATATTTCAGAAGATTTTCCTCATACCCTGTTTAACTTATTGCAGATTTCCTCAAGGCTCAGCAGTTATTTCTCTTAATTTCTACTACATCTTGTCTGTGGACACTTATTCAGGACACTTATGCTACAGTCTCTACACCAATGAAGCACGAGTATAATTCTTGCTGCAGTCGATCTTTTAGTTTCTCAGTTAAAAAAAACCCAAACCACAACCACCCCAAAACTTGAAACAACTCAGTTTATCTTGTCTTAGAGATACAACCATACAGCCCTCCAACCAAGAGGTCAAAACAAACTAGGCCAAACAACTGAAACTCTCCCTCCTCCTGTAGGCATCCATGCTGCCCCCCATGTCACTGTGGGCAGTACCACACTGCACAGATATGAATTCACTGTATTTCGAGAAGGTCTCTCTGCACAATTTGACTACAAGTTCTGTTACAAATCCTCTTGATTCTATCTAACAGCTTAAACCATGACATTTTCTGTTCCTCTCTACTTTTGTCCAAGTTCTAATCTATTTCCTGCTTCAAAAAAAAAAAAAAGTGAAAAAGCCCATCTAGGCTGGAAAATGCCACGAGACTAAATTTCTACATACCCTAAAAAATGATTAATTTTTTTTGTGGAGGAGAAATAAATCTTCATCCTGAGCAGTGCATAGGATCTGGTTAAATATGTGACCACTGAAGTACCCTTTTGTAAATACTGACATGAAAGAGCTCTCTGAAGTCATAGAAGGATATGAAGAGTAAGACATGGACAATTAACTACTCCTCGTAACACAGGAACCTGAGAGTATGAAATGTACATGGCAGTTTGAAAACCAACAAAGACAAACATAACACACAAATCAGTTATGAAAACCATTGCTACAGGATGCTGGGGAGGTCAAAGGAATTCTAACAACTAGATTGAATAAAGGAGAAGATACAGACCTGTAAGTGATGCAAAAAGTCCCTAACTATTGACTGCTAGAAGCTGTAGCAGCATGATGGGAAGGTCACTTGGTATTTAATTTGTCAGTACTCCTTACTTAAACATTTTTCAGCGTAAGAAACAGAAAGTGTAGCTGTTACACTGTTGGTCTGACCCAGAAAGGCATGTTTTCTGTTTCTCTGCAGGAAAGCTTTATGTCTTAGTATATGGATTTTATTACAGACAGAGCTGGTGGCATTGCCTGTCTTCTAAGATTGCCTGCCATTTCCTGTTGTCTCTATTTTCCATGTGCTTATGGTTTGCACAACTGTAACTCAAAATTTCAGGCTTAAATTTCTGAATCTGAATGTCTGCCTCAGGCTGAATATTTTTAGAAAGTTTTGGGTAATATGGTTCTGTAACTTCTGAGTGTCAGGGTAAGGCAAAGTATATTCTTTTAGCATTGTTTTCCCCTTTCTATTCTGTCTTCTCTGTCTTGTGGTAATAGGAAACAGCAGCTATTTTGGTTATAGAAACGTAAAACTATATAGACTGCAGAATATATCATACTATCTCAAGCACTGATTTAGGGGGATGCTTTGTCCTGCCACATTCAGTGCCAGCTATAGAACTTCTAAATGGGGTATCCAGTGCTTTAACCAGAATTGGGACTTAATCTTATTAGGTGACATGCAAGGACCCAAACAGAAATAGATGTAGCATTTGGGCTTCTATTGCTCAATAAATACAGTAAACTAGTCCTTACATGTCTAGAAGCTAGCATGTTTAAACTGAGGCAAGGAAAACAAATCTCTGCAAATATAATAGTGAGAGATGTTATGTTGCAACTGAGACAATCTAGGTAATAAGTCTTTGAAATTACTTCCAGTAATTTTTAATGTTGAATCCAGAGGAGCAGCAGCTTTGCTTACGTAAATAACTTACAATTGCAGTGAAATGGCTTTAAACTGCATATTTTTTGAGTTTTTTGCGATGTATGATGAATGAGAATATATTAACAATTTTGCTTGTCCTTATTACTAAATCGGAGAAACAACAACTCTCTGTTTCTTCACCAGTGTGAACACAGTGTTCTACACTGCAGAAACCCAGAAGTCTCTATTTAAATTGTCCACTGGTCTATTTCAGCAATCACTCTTCTGGCTTGACTCAAACTGCACAGTAAAAAAGGAGTAATTGCACTTAAATAAAAGGTTTTGATAAGCCAACATGACGAAGTTAAACATTTCAAGTAATTGCTGTCTACTTGACAGATGTACTGACAAGGTAAACACTAACGTTGCATTAAAAGTCACTACTATATAAAGGGTCACATTGCATTTTAGCATAAGTAATACGTATACTTTAATCTAGCAAGCATACAATTAAATAAACTATATAATCTCTGCTTTTTTGACAGTTACAGCAACTCCATGTTTGGTCAAAAACAGGCAAGACAAGGTTTTTCTACCATGGAGCTCTGCCAATACCTGGCCACAACTCTGGTAGTTCAGGCAAGCTTCATACTGTTGAATGTCTTGGAAAGTTTCCTAAACTGACATACTAGTACTCAATCTTACAGCAGTGGCAGATGTAGTTCTACAAGCACTTAAACTACGTAAATTGTGAACAGAAGCATGTTTAATGAAGCCTGAAATTTCCACTTCTTTTTATCTCTGGACAGTAAAACATTTCTATTATTATCATCTTGTATATTCTACCTGGAGAAAAACTACCAAGAAGTTAAAGGCATATTTAGACACTGTAATTTTACCCTTCTCCATCACATATCTTTAAGTTCTAACTTGTACCTTGTCTTCCTGTCCACCAGGAATGGGATTTAAGCAGAATAACTCAAACCACTTAATTTTACACTACTAACAACCTAGCTAATTAACACTTTCTTGGTTTAATTCTGAAATAGTTATCTAATTCTCTATTAGTTATTTAGTTCTTCATGATAGCTCCACAATTATTATTCAGCTAGAAGAGAGGATATATGCAATAGATTTGAGGGGGAAGAGACAGTATTCATCAGGTCAGTTTCTGGTGGTTTTTTTTTCCCCCTATCAATTTTTATTTCTGAAATCTATCAATCTTCATTACTATTCACTTTTGAAAGATCTTTAAAGTATTTAATCTAAAAGCTCTTAAATACTCAAGAATTTATTTTTCTATTTAAATATGGAAGTGGTATCAATTTCTCCATTTAAATGTATTTAAATACCTTTAATAGCACTACCTATTAGTTCAGGCTTCTTTTTACTTTCTTGTGGTTTGCGAGTCTTTTATATCGGTGAAGAGAACTATTTCATTTAAGTGTTAAGCAATTACTACTGTTTTAAGAACACTAACTGACAAAAAAAGTGGCATTACTATTTTTAAGCTAGACATCAATATCTTACTTCATAAATGCTATTGCTAGGTTGCACATCTCCAGCCCTATTACCCACCAGGAGCAAAGCATCGCATCATGACCTTCATTGGCCAAGATCACAACATTCCAAATAACTCTTAAAGCAGCCATACTTGCCATCTTTGTCCATAGCTACAACTATCACTGGGTAAAAGTTTGTGTGTGTCTCAAAGGAGTTACTTAACTCAAGAACAAGTAATTAATTTTGATCAAAGTGGTAACGTAATAATGAAGTTTTTTTTCTGAGCAGGAGAAGTAATGAAACTTGATTTTCCATATGTACATACTAGTTCTCATAGAGAAACACGTATACACAAGAATTCTGCAAGCACAGAATACCCCGAATCTCATGTTGGAAAAAAAAAAATTATCAGGTGTTCTAATTAGTCTAAACCCACAAGTATGCTGCTATCTCTTGCACTATGTTGCACATGCTTTTTGACTGACTGATGACCAACCGAATATGTAACAGCTGGACTGTGCCTCAAGTCTCTGAATGGGACACTGGGTTGAGTCACTTACTTGGACCTACCTATTTTCACAAAACTTATGAGAATAAGAACTCTGAAATTTCTACTCTCGGTTACACTCAAGTCAACCAATGTGTTCAAAAATTAGACAGGGAAGTTTTAAGATTGCCCAAGTCCTTTTTCCTGAGAAAAAAAGGCTAGAAACAATATTAATTTTTACGGAGAACATTTGGAATAAATGTGCATCTACTGTACCTGCATGGGACCTGGAATGCAAGACAAAACCCGTTCTATGTTTTCAGAATTCACATCAACATCATTTACAGCAACTAGAGCATCTCCTGGAGATAAAACAGACAAAAGTATGAGTAAGTTAGATGGTATTATACCACAGTACAAAGCCAAACAGTGTTTTGTTTTAAAAATGAGTATGATATTTAAACAAGCATGAAGTTTTTTTGTTACATTTAAGTAAATAGTTTCTACATGCAACATTTACTATGTTTAGAAACATTAGTCTGTTACCTCAATGCTCTTAAGGCCTTACTGCCATACCTGTATCATTTTATAAAAGTAACTGTTAAAGCATCTCTCCTCCATCCAGCCTTATATCACTCTTGATACTTGACCCCAACAGCTTCACCAATCAAGTTATGCCCTACTCTTACAGCAAAGCCAAGGAAAAGTTTTATGATATATGCAAAAACATTATCATTCCTTGGAATGAATTAAGTTGTTTAGTTTTGTTTTTTTTTTAAAATTTCAAGTAATAATAGCTTTCTCCCTAACCTCTGTGTTTCTTGATGCCTATTGAATCTTCAACACAAATATAAATCAAAGACATAAGTAAGTCCACGCCAGAACCCCAGGACCTGAAAATTAGTAATCAAAAGCACAGCATTCAGGCTACTCTAATATAACAAGAAATTATAAACAGAATTACTACATTCTTTGTTGAAGAACACTGTACTAAATATCATCATTCACAAATACAACAGAAAGCATAAATTGCGCTTGTACTCATCTGGAACACAGTTTAAACAAAAGCTGTTTGTGTTCTCTTTGTTTTACTAGAGACCTTAAAAATTCTGTTGTAAAGACAACAGTCAAGCCATCTCATCTACAAAGTCATTCAAAAGAGCTGCACATATTTTCCTGAAGACATATGCACCTTAGCATTTAAGGGAATATTTTTGAACCTCATCTCCCAGGGCGGAATATACAAAGACACTTTGAAAGTAGAAGATCCATCAGTATTTGCATGTTATATACTCAAAGCGTTTTATTTATTTGATGCCTAATGTATGTATGTAAAACTTCCGTTGCAGCAGTAAATATTTATTTCAATTTGTAAAAATGTAATCACATACCATGAATGGAACAGCTCTCCAGAAAACACAGCCAAAGCAGTCCTTTAAGGCTGCCTTGATTGTACCAGAAGATGATGTATCACTATTAAAGAACTGCAACAACTGAGTAAATCTACATTTATCAGTATGGACCTTTCAGAATTCGGGGTGCAAGTGTGTGTTTATGTTCTTTGCTTCTTTTCTACCTGCCAAACACAACAGCATTTAAAGAATAGAGACTATGAAGTAACAGAATGAAAGACATTACTGGCACAATACCAAGCGTGTAAAATTATGAACAGAGAGTATCTTAACACAGAATATGAGCACAAAACTTACCCAGTGTGATAATTAATGCCTGTGAAAACGTTTATATATGCAAGTGTTCCTTTTTTAGAGCTTCACATCTACACTTCCTTTGAGAATTGTTTTCTCCCCCTGCTCAGCAGCGTGAAAAACTTACAGAAAGTGAGACTTCAGGCTTCAAACATTAAGTCCACCAAAAAAAATAGCGCAAATGTATAAAGTTTAATCTAATTTCACTTACTTAATGCATAATCAATTTATGTTAAATGAAATAAAAAGGGTAAACGTTGTTTACAATTGTTTGAGTTGATCTTGAGGGTTTGCAGAGTTAAGTCAAATTTTCCCAGACCAAACCATTGCTGAATTTCAGATGTAGACACACATTTCACTAGTGGAGAGAAAGCAATTGTACACATGGCACTGCAGATACATCTTTCAATCATTCTCGTGCTGTATGAAGTGGGTGAAAAACCCCCTCCAACTGACTTCTTTTAAGTATAGAGATCAAAGTGAACTTTTTTTCCTTTTTGCTGAAGCAGACTTATGTACTTATATAGACAAGAAGCAGACATTTGCACGATTTTCAAATCAGATATTAATGTTGAAGTTCGCTTTTTTTTTTTTTTTGGTTTAGCTTTCTCATCATTACAATTGTTATCAAAAATTTTACCGTATAATACTATATAGACTAGCACTTCACCTGCTGTTATTGGCTTCAATTTCTAACATCCAATAAGCTCACTATTGTCTGTCATGAAAGTCACCAGCATAAATGTTAAAAGATGAAGAACATTAGAACAAAATCTCACTCAGTTTCAGTTTTAGAGGCATGGTGAGCAACTGCAATAGAGGAAAAATTTTCTTCAGGCAGCTCCAGGATATCACACCTGAGTCAATAAATCTATCTTTAGAAAAACACATGTCCATCCCTCTAAGGAATAAAGAAAGCTTTCTTAAAATCCCATAATAATGAATATTCAAGCTTTTGAGTTCTATCGCTTATTATAAAAAGATCCTCAGACTACAAAGAAACTGTAAGATGTCTATGTATGTTCTCCACACAATGCCAAGCAGAAATGAATTTTCCTAGAGTGATAGAACAGAGAGACGAAAGAAGCAGGAATTCTTTCCTATTATCTTTGTTCTGTCTTTCCATCTTCTCATTAGAAAAGGCTTCCACACCCAGTCAGTATTAGCTAAGAACAGTGTACATCGATCTCAGACACCTAGTTTGCACATGGATGATGAAATTATTCCTGCTTTTTAAAAGACAGAGTTTAGAAAAGTCTTTGGGACTGCTGGCATCACTGAAATACTTATTTTGCAACAGCCTATCACTCTGCCACATGAAAAATGGGACTATTACTTTTGTTAAATGCCCATTCTCTAGAGATAAGCCTGCAAGCGCCATTTCTAAAAGTACATCTTCTTTGTGTTAGGCCAGGGCACACTGATCACTAAGATAATATTGTAATGGAAAGTGAAGATTTTTGGTTGAATTCAAATCAGAAACACATTCTTCACATGGGAGAGGACTGAGGACACTTTTTTCATGAAATCCTAATCTGCTCTTGGTAATGATTTTGTGGAAGTACTTAGAAATGTTCACATACTCCTTTCCAAAAAAGGCAAAGTATGGAACACATTCTACAGAAGAAAGCCAGATCAATTACTTGCTTTCTATGTTAGCAGGCTGCTTTTACCCAAACCAATGCTGTTATGCTTCAAGAGGAGATTAAAAGAACATAAACGACATCCTAAACTCCACAGTGAAAACACAGCAAAGCTTACGCAAGCTCTGTACTTCTATCTTGCATGCCCAACATCTCTACTTTGGAGAGCCTTTTCAACAAACACACCGTATATGGTAATTCCTCACTAAAATCTCAAACTCTCACAGCATTTTGGTCCTTTCAAGGACATTTTTCTGATAGGACTCTTAGCTCCATGGTCTGCAAATGACAAAAACAGCACTTAATTTAACTCTCAGAAGATGACTGTGAATTGCTTAATTTTTGTAAACGGATTACAGTTTTAATCCACTAGTTGATGCTAACAGACATATTTTGCTTCCTAGCAACGATGGCCTTAATCATTAAAACTTCAGAACTCCAACAGCAATATCTGCGTTTTTAGTATTAAAATTAAAATGAGCAAAGCCTACTACTTAAACATTTCTTTATTCAGGGAAAACAAATAACCCTCCCACATAACATCAATATAATTATTGGATTAGAAACCCACAGAAAACCCTTTGTCAGTAAATGGCCTTGGGACCTGGATCTTTCAACTGATGCCTGCAACAGCAGCCTGCATCTTTTCCTTGCTTGTTAAAAAATGGATTATTATAGCCCATCTTTACGTGCATCAAAGATTAATCCCTGTCCTTGGGCAGTTTTCACACTTTTTTGACAGTTGTACCTACTGATCAGGTGAGAGAATTGCTGCACACTCTTCAGATATTCAGTGGTGAGAGCAGTAAGAACAGGAGATAATTTCAAAGAGGGTAACAATAGTACATTCTGCTAGTGAAAAGGGCTTTCCTGTATTTTCAGTGACACTGGAATTACTTTTCCATTTGTACTATAGCAAAGATGATGATCATCAGCATTTATAAGAAGTATCTCCTGCTATGAATCGAACAGGTTTCAATTTAAAGTGTGAGAGGGAATCAAATAATAACAGCATTTCCCATCACAACCCTCATTTGCCTGGATCTAAAAGTGAATATTTAGTGGAGCTTTTTATCTTTGAAGATACGCTCAAAGATGAAACTAGAAAGTTTTACACAGCAGACCAAGCTTCGCATATTGTTAATAATTAAGTCAAACAAGAAAAAAAAAATTGCCCAAAATACAAACGACACTTAAAAAACATGAGATAAAATCAACTGTATTTCATCCTAATCAAAATGAAAGCGACAGCAAGAATATAAAAATCAATGAGGGCTTTTTTGTTTTGAAAACTTAAGATGCATACTGAACTGCTAAATATATTAAAAAATACATCAATGAACTAATAAACAACACATGGAGAGAATGGCATCTTTTTACAGAGTCACAAAGCAGCAGGGTTTTTTTTAGCTTGCAAAACTGTTCTATTTACTTTCATATGGTCAGCCGCCTGCATTCTACTTGGTTAATAAAGTACAGCAACAAGACTTAACAACTTCCATATGCAATCTTAAAAAAAATTATAGTGCACAAATAATAAACAGATGTTTTAAGTGTACAGAGCTATGAGAGAGACACATTTCAGAATAAACTGAAAAAACCACCTGAGGAAAGCCATTATTTAGGAGGGAAAAGCAGTTATTTCTACTAAAAATGTTAAAGCAATAACCACTCTGTAACTGTTTATTCAGAGTGAAAAAACTCAAGAGTTGATTCTCCCTTATGATTCAAACTTGGCAGCCATTTAAGTGGCAACCATACTTATCACTGACAAATTAACTAATTTGCCAATGAAAATACAACATATTCAATAACTTGGTTATTATCCAGCATATTAAAATTCAAAAATAATCTACAGATCTCAAATTTTAAATAAAATGTGAGAATTAGAACACTCAATTCGGCATAACTGGCAGGATTCTGGTAGCAGGATGCTGTGAGAGTAACCTGTGTGGCAGGAGGTCATGAGCTGCTTTGTGCTGCTCACAGCCAGTTCTAAAACTGGTGTAAACAACTCACCACATACCAAAACATCACATAGCCAGGGGAGCCATGGCACCTCTGCCCAAATATGTTTACAAAAGAGCCACATTTGCTAGGGGAAGCGTCGTAGCCCATGGGTCTTAGTTTTTTGTTTGTTTGTTTGTTTGTTTGTGGGTGGTTTTTTTTTTTTTTTGTTTTGGTTTGTTTGTTTTTTTTGTTTGTTTGTTTGTTTTGTTTTTTCTCCATCTGTTCAATACCTGAAACAGTGATCTGCTAATTGGCAAAAAAAAAATTACATTCTGTAACAACTCCATGAGTTAAGATGGTCTGCCTGCAAAACATGTTGCAAAATGGTCACCAGGAAGCCCACAGCATGTCGTTTTAAAGAAAAGGACAATATACTTAGCATTTGCTTCACAAAAGACTGCTACCAAAAAATGGTCTATTAAAATATTAAAAAGCAAAACAAGAACAGGTTAGTATCTACGCACATGCAGATCCATGAAGATGAACAAAGTTATAACCAAACCAGCCAGCAGGCATCACATATACCTGATCAGGTATTTCTCATTTGTGATGGCTCAAGAGGCTGCTAACTTTTGTGCAAATACTTCAATTTTAGACTGACCACACAAATATTCTTTAATGACAGCTTCCACAATTCACAACAGGATTCCTAAAACCCACTTCTAACAACAACAAAAAAAGCAAAGTTCTACTGTATGTTTCTTGAGCTTTCTGTGCAACTTCAGATCCTGGAAGG
The DNA here is from genome assembly GCA_028020825.1 of Podargus strigoides. NCBI lineage: Eukaryota > Metazoa > Chordata > Aves > Caprimulgiformes > Podargidae > Podargus > Podargus strigoides. The sequence goes on from CM051621.1 coordinate 70,655,633, forward strand.
ATCTGTTGAACTACAGCTGCTTCTTCTGACTCAGGCTTTGGGGGTATACCATAGCTATTCCATCCTGTGGTGCAATGCAGAAGCAGTAAAACAAACAATTTTTTGACTGGAACAGAAGTTTTTTTACTGTATATTATTTGTGCAGACAGCACTGAAACCTGAGCATCTAATTTATGCAAAGCATCCCTATTTCTAGACACCACATAAAAATTCCAGAGTACTCAGTGTTCACTATGGATATATAATTTGAAAGTATTTTTATGTGAAAATTATACATTTTATACTGTTGGCACAGAATATAGCTCATTTTCCCAGTAAAGAGCTGAATAACTACAGTACACTTCAAAGTATTTGTTGCCAATGTGCAAAAACAAGGCAATATTGGTTGATGATAGCCTAGGATATATTAAACTGCTAGACTCTTACCAATTAATTTAAATGTTCGTCTCTTAAAAACAAAACGAAAACCCCCAGTTTTTCTCCTCACAAGCTCTAGGAAGCATTAAGTGCTACAGATCAAGTAGCATCTCCATCTAGAAAGTCAGCTTTATCCCCTGGGTCGGGTACTTGCTTACTCTGTTCTGACTTCACACCTGCTGTTATAAACATGCAGTTTTATTACAAATCTGTGTCCCAAAATTAACTTACAGGTTATAAAACCCCACTCTTACACCAATTAGATAAAATACCATTAAGCAGATGAAGTTGAAACTCACTCCCCTCCTCCTCCTCATTCTGCATCCACCACTTCTTGACTAATCAGTTTTTTCTGGTAAAATTTGAAAGTTATCCAATTTTCCCTCTGGAGTATTCTTTAGCATCCCTACCAAAAACACGTGCTAGAAGACTCAGCTAGTCCAAGCACGATTTGCCTTTTTACACACACAGCATTGGAATTTCAAAAGCACTCATGCTGACTTTGTGGAATTTGTGCTACTGCAGCATTAAGATGTTCATGGTCTTCTAACCAACATCATCACATCTTTGCTCTCTCCCTGTGAGGGACCAACTTCAAGGGTAATTAAACAACCTTCCACTCTTGACAGATGGAGGTTAGCTGTCTCACATTTACTGTCTCTGAGGTTGGGGTCTTGTGAGTGCAGAGTCCTTTTAATGATCTCTTGATGCTGGAAGTGTGAGTATTTCTGCTTCTTCGCTGTTGGCCACAGAAGTTCATTCCTCTCCATTATTCATGCTTGGGTGCTTGTCAGACCTAGTGTGACCCAAGCGTAACTTGCTACACCAGCAAAAAGCTAGACAGGCAATTTTTTTTCTGGGTTAGTCTTCTGCCAGGTTATTTAGTTGCATCAGCTCACGAAATGCCTGACAAGAGCCAAACCAGCACAAAGGAGAGCTGCTATACCGGCTCACTGCCTCCTCAAACTGTGCCCTGGTTATGGATTTGGAGGCCTTCTGATCACAACTGCTGAAGAAGCAGCTGTTATACATGCTCAACAGAAGAATATCCAAACAAGGCTGTGCAGAAAGTTCTAACATATAAATGTATCTCACTCAGTATTTTTTCCTAACTTTTATGGTACATAATCAATTTAAAGCATAAATTATAAAGATTTTTATATAAGAGTGATGGTGTGGAAAAGAATGAAAACAAAATAGAATATTTGGCAGCCTGTAGCTTTTCCCCAGTCCCACTTATCTACTGAGCAAGTTCTGCATTAAATTAAAGGTGGTGGTGGTAGAGTATTTATTGCTGCAAGTTCAAGCTGCTCACTCCCTGTGCACATATCGTCATCTCCTTAGTATATTAACACCTTCTACTTCATGTCACATGTTCTTAAAACCACTAATATCATAAAATTGAATAGGTAACAAAACATCAGATGCAATGACGTTTATTTAAAATAAACCCTCTCAAGAACTGACAAAATAGTTATTGGAAGTAATAGCTTATGTCTCAGGAATATTTAAGTCTGCTTCAAAAAAACCCCACTATTGAAACCATTGTTTTAAAGGAAGAGTGCAGAAGTTAACCATTCAATTACTTACCAATCAAGATTTGACCCGTTTTCATTGCTGAACTACCTGGCACCAAGCCATGCACTACAAGCTTCTCTTCACTGCTTCCTCTGATGACTTTATCCTTCTTGCCTGGTTTTTCTGCTCTTCTGCTGCTCCATGAAGACTGATGGACAATCCCTACTAAGGCCTCCAGCAGCCTGTGCTGCTCATCTTCTCCAGCACTGTACAGTTTTCTGGGATTTACATAAACACATACATCTTTGTATTTTGGCTGAACACTGACACCCGTTTTCTGAGCAGACTGGTGTTTCAATATGGAAGTAGGACCAGTGGAGTGCACACTACAGCTTCCGCTGCCTTTCTTACTAGAATGTTTTGGTAAGAGATGTTTCTTTTTTAATAGTTTGGTCCATTTCTTCAGTTCATACTTCCTTTCCTTTCGTGATCCCTCTTGAATAACTTCAGCTTCATTTTCACGAAACCTGACATGATTCACTGCTGGCATTTCAGGACAGCTGTTCTGAAGCAGAGTTTCTTCTTCACTTTCACTCAATTCTAAATAAAATAATTCCCCATTTTTCTGCACACTATCCAACCATTCAGGCTCAAGGTCACTGGGAAAGAAAGAAGAATGATGAGTGACAGCTCTGGTAAGGAAGACTGCTATGCAATGACACCTGATTACTTCAGGTAGGGAAGGGACAAAGAGAGTGAGAGGAGGAAAAAAAAAAAAAAAGAAAAAAAAAAAAAAAAAAGGTTGCCTGCTGAATACTGAAAGCTCAACTTCTTTAGGTTTACCATGAGGGCGAGAGCTCTTCTCAGACCAGAGATGGATATGGCAAGGAAAGACATCCCTCCCAGGTGTACAAATAGTTTCTTCAAATGCCTTAACAGGAGAACAGTCATTGCAAAAAGCAATATTCCCTTTTCTGAAAACAAATAAACAAACAACAACCCAATCCCAAACCATTTCTTTCACATACAAGTTTTAATTCATAATTACACTCATAGGCATGACAGGGCTATCTCTTAGAGAAAAAATGCCATCCTATCAGTTCTCTCCCAGTATTTCTTCCCTTATACATCTATAAGGTGAATCATACCGCAAGCCCTTTCGAAAGGCAAAACTAACCGTTTAAAATAACCTCAATATAACCAAAAATATCCAAGACGAAACCTAGGTAACAGCTTTAAAGACAAATTCAAAATAAAAAGCTCACATGGAAAAAAGACAACAGAAAAAGTAAAGAGGCCACACTAGGAAAAGTTCTAGCAGCTGGAGTGGATCACTAAGTCACAAGCAATGCTGCTGCAAAAGCAAGGCACAGCAACTACCATCTGCACAGCACAAAAAATTTTTTGTCCTAATTTGGCAATGGTGATGTGTCAACCATGTCCAGTTTTGGATAGTACATGTTAAGATAGATGAAATAACTGGAACAAGACCAGAGCACAGAGACAAATAGCAAGTAGTTTATAAATATGTTTGAAAAGGAATAAGATTAAAGGAAATTATACTCCTTTGGCTGAGAGAAAAACCAAATAAAACATGATAGCTGAGTAGCAACAGGCCAAATGGTCCACTATCCCACCCCAAGATGAACCACAGAGTATTGCTACAGAAGGATGAGGATCAGTAATGGTCCAAGTAGGAGTACTTAGTGGTTTAATTTACCAAAGTATTTACGCTAAATATTAAGAGAGATTTTTCATCAGACACACACAAAATAAGCATTAGCAGGCGATGTAAGGAACATCTGGGATGTTCTATATGGAGTATTTTCAAGAATGGACAAGACCAGTTCATTCTTCCTGACCAGGTGACAATCAGGTCTCCCTTTCTATCAATCTGAGACAGCACTGATAAAAATCAAATAAAAAATAGAATTGCAACTTACATAATTTAAAATATATTAATACATTTTTCACTACAACTAGCTAACTTTACTGACTAAAGAATGCAGGTTTTGTTTAAAACTGGCATTGTATAATTCAAACAAACGGAGCATTACTTAGCATACACAGGTAAATAATACAGCACCAAAGTTCAGCTGAACAGAGAACATTATACAAAGACACTGCAACACATCACCTTTAAGGGCTCAAAGAAAGGATCTGGCTGGGCTAAGAATATAGAAAACATTGGCATTACTCTTCCTGGAAGTCCAGTGACATAGTCCAGTGTCTATGGATGTTGCAGGCAGGAAAAAACATTAAACACTTCCTCTGCACTTTCAATTATTTTACCCAAGTTGACAATTTTAGAAGAGCCACCGCTTGTGATAATTTGGCTATTCCTGATGGTCATGGGTAAGCCAGAGTTTGCAACTTCTACAGTCTTACTCAAGATCTTGTGTATCTTAAGAAAATATGACAATGGCAACACCACCTAAAGGCTGCTAAGGCCAGACAGTTATCTGATCCAACATCTCTGAAAAGGTGGTATGTAAGAAACAGAGTGACAAAGTTTTACCTTGGTCTGTTTTGTTTTTAAAAAGCATACACTTAAGCAAAATGGTGAAAACACAAAATTGGTAAAGGAAACATTAGAAATTTACAACGAAATAACATTTGGGTTAGTAGAAACTCCTGTGATTCATGATAAATCTTTTTATTCTCTCTTTAAAAATGATTGTGCTCTTTGGAAAGGCTCTTTTTTCTTTGAGGAAGATGTCAAAATTTCAGGTTGGATGTCAGTTCATACACTCATGTTCTCCAGCTTCGTTGTCTGTTTTCATTAGAACCTACTTTATAGACCAAGGAAGACAAAAAAAAAGAAAGGGTTGTCTGTGGTATATACACTGGGTCCACTTGAACAGAAGCACTCCAGAGAGAAGGCTCATCAAGGAGGAGCACATATGGCGAAGTCACTCCATGCAAATAAGCTGGTGAAGACAGAAGACTGAAAAAATGTCAGAACGGCATCAACTGCTCTCCTTGAAGGCATTTTCATGAGCACAGTATAAAGGAACTACCACCTTCTGGATATAGATCCCTACAGACACCTAAAAAAGCCACGTTCAAAACAAGAAATCCATACCTAAGATGACAGTTTTCCCTCTAATGCTGTAGTTTCACAATTGACTTAAACCAAGCTTAAAAAAAAATATTTTTTTTTTTTTAAAAAGAAATCTCATTCTCATCTCTCTTCCCTTGTTCTAAAACAAGCACTTACACAATAACCTGAGCTTCCATGTAGGTCTGGAAGCTTCAATCAAAGGATCTAAAAATCTCAAAGACCCACATTACTCTAACAACAGGTTCACTGATCCCACACAGCTATTTCTTCTTTGGGATAAATGTTTGAAAAACTATGCCAATTGAAATTGTTCATGCGCGCAAGAAAAATATACTAGGAAGGAAAGATCCAAGTTCTGATTCTGAAGCAAGAGAAGATTGTTCTCACCCAAGGTAACACAGAAATAATAAACAGTTAACCTCTATGAGCCTTGTTGTAAAACAACTCAAGAAAACAAAAAAAAACAAGGGTTAAATATTTTACTGCACAGTATGATTATATTCCGCCAATATGATACTATGCATAAGATCATCATTGTATTTAGTTTTCCCAACCTTCGCCTATGCAGCAACAAAGTACAGCTTCAGACTGAGGAAACTATTTTGTATATGAAGAGCTGCCATCCTCAACAGCTATGGCTGCCTGGAAGGGTTCTGATCCATCACAGTTAGTGAAAACGACAGCAAGTGTTCAACTCTTAAAATAGATGAAACTACCTAAAAACCAAATACACTGCTTTCACAGTGGCATATGTGAGCATTCACTTCACAGCTGTGTCTGAAAACAGGCCAAAATCACAAGAGCCTGACAAAGCAGCACTCCTATCCCCGTTTCTACCCTCGCACAAACGTTCCTCGGTATATCTCCATTTCTTCATGTTAACTTTGGCACCAACCAGCACTGCTCCAACTGTCAGAAGTTCATTCTGGAAGTCAGAAACTTTGAATTCAGGAAACCGCTCCCAAAGTTTTTCGTTCTTTAATCAAATATAGCTCATTATAAAACCACAGGCAGATCATCTATAAGGGAACCAATGCCTTTAGCTTGAAGCGGTGCACAAACCTATCTTTGTCAAAATAAAGTAGGCACACATCCAACAGCTTTGTCTCTCACTGAGACAGATGTGTGGGGCAACTACAAACCCACGTATGCTTAAACACACTTCAAACCTCTCCCACTTCAGTCTTCTTTTCCTTCTTCACTGCATTTCATACTGAAAATAACACGCCAAATAAAATGCCATCGATTAGACCTTGAAATACACGTTTGAGCTGTCAAGCGAAAATGCTTTAATGCAGGGAGCAGACGAAGAATAAGTTTTAATACAACTTAAATAAGTAAACGAACACCCCAGTGGTCACATATATGACTTTACAATACGTACTGGTATTACCTAGCTGTCTCCTCACCTACCATCTCCCAAAGGACAGGCTACTAACAGAGGAAAGCCCCCGATACTACAACATTTGTAACGCGGGAGCCAAGTCCCCCTTTGCCAGGCAGTGTCACAGGGACCCGCCCCGGCACTGCCGCGTCACTCGCAGGCTTCTGCCACAGAGACAAAGCTCCGCGCCGCCTCTGCCCCTACAAACACCGCTACGCCACCGACAAGCCCGGTTCCCGCCGGGGCAGCTACGGAAGGCACCTGAGGAGAGCACACTCGGAGAACACCCTCAGAAAAAGGCAGGGGCAGGAGAGGGAGTGGCCGCGCCCGGCGCCATCACAGCGTTCCTCTGGCGCTGGGTGAAGAGCCACTTTCTGCAGGCGCTTGCAGGCCCACCGACCGCCGCCTCGGCCGGCTCCGTCACGGAGGAGCAGCGTGCGGACAGGGCCCGGGGCTGCTACCCGCGCGGGGAAAGCCGCCGGCCCCGCCTTAGGGACACCGCGCCCGCCCTTACTCAGAGCTCGCGGACAGCGAGGTAGCGCACGAGCCGCTCTCGCTGCTGCTGTCGCCGCAGCCCGTATGCTCAACGTCTTCTTCGCTCGGCGGCTCCGTGCCCTCAGCAGCTCCGCGCCCATTCCCGCCAGCCCCCCCGGACGCCATGACACCCGCACCTCAGGGCGGCGGGCGGGCACGTGACCCGCGGCCTGCCCTCCCATTGGCGGCCGCGGCCCGGCGCCATGGAGACGAGGCGAAGCCTGAAGGCGCGCGGAGCGTGAAGGGCGGCGGCGCTGCCCGTGAGGCGGCGCCCGTGGAGAGGAACCGGCAGCGGGCCGCACGGCAACCGCGCTTTGATAAGCGGCAATTAGAAGGCGCACCGCTCGGGAGGCAGTTTTAATGCAGCACCTGGCGGAAAGGGCAGCTCGCCCCCCTCCTCTGGCTGCCAGTAATAACAATAAACACGTCAAAGGGCCCAGCCTCCCCGCTTGTTTCCTCAAAACAAACAGCTGAGTGTCAGTAGCCCCCCTGGAAGTCTTTCAGTGGGTCAATACAAAACGGAGAACAGACCACTGATTTAGTGATCTGGTATCAAGGTCTCAGCAACAGCCCCGTAAAAGAGACTAGTAATGAAATTCAGCCCTGGGATGAGCCTCAAAGCATCATTTATAATCAAAAACTGATCCGGAGAAATAATCGTATGACATAAATAGTAATTTCCATCAAGTCAAATGGTTAGCAGTGGAATAATTCCGTGCTTTATGTTACGCTTCATTATAATAATTTAAGGAGTCATGAGAAATGAAGATAACTTCTCTTCAGGCTACTTAGGAGAGCAGTTAGGTTCGGGAGGAGAGGCAAAGGTGTGAGGCAGACCCAAACAGAGCAGGTGATTCCGCACCTTAAAGCAGTCAGTGGGGTCCACAAGTGCGAAATCATGCACAGTCAAGAGAGAAAAAACCCCACAACCTCAGTATTCAGGAGTTAAATTATTCACATCCATGAAAAACAAGACCCATGGCAACCCTGCAGACAACTTGCTGTGTAGCTATGTCAGTAAATTTATCAGGACATGCGTGGTGAATAAGAAAAGGGATGGAGAATAATTGTTGGAACAGTTTTAATGCGTTGGATTTAATCTCTGCTCAGTGGGATGCTTGCACAGTTTCAGCAGTGAGGTTTTATAGTGCTGGAGCACTATGTAGGAGTCACAGAATTCTGGTATGAAATGGCTGTGCTTGAAATTGGTTTAGGGAAATGTTGGTTAATAAGTGTGATTTCAAGTGAATTAACAGACAAATGTTTTGGACTAGTATCCATGTGATTAAGGCTTCAACTGGAGTAGCTAAAGATACCTATATTAAATTTTGTGGCCATTCTGAAGGGCCTGTACAAGACCTGATTTTACAGATAAAATAACTATTGCGTGGATTGTAAGACCACAAACCTATCCAGCGGATGAGACAGAAACATTCCCTACCTACAGGAAAAAAAATAAATAAATGTTTGTTCTAATGTTTCATATACTTTAGGACAGGATACGGTAGATATTTTTTTTTTTTCCGGTCTGAGCTGGCAACAACCATTTTACACAAAAAATATAATCCAGGCATGGTAGACAACTCTTTAAAAAAAATTTTAAAAAAATCAGATATTTGGTTGTTTTCAATTGTGAAAGATACGCACCAACTTTCACTCTTTCTATCCCTTCCAGAACAGGTGGAAAAAATATTTTAGATGTACCACATTTCCCAAACAATTTAGGTAGTGTAAGCAACATGGTCTGCATAAAAAGCATTTCCCAAAGAACCTAATGAGTTATGATTTTCTAAGAAGAATACTGTAGGGGTTAGAATTTTAATAGAGGTAGGTGAGATACACTGTCCTGCCCTCCCTAATTCTGCTTATATTTGCAAGCACTTTTAATACACCGAACAGCACACTGAAGTGTTTCTGAAGAGAAGTGATAGTCTAAGACATATGGTCCTATGTTGGTTATGTTAAATTTCACTGAGTTCAGGAGTTGGTTAATTGTTTCCAGTTGTTTGCTCAACAAGTGAGAAATACAGGCTCTCTTAAAAAGGAGGTGGGAGTCTTACACTACTTGTATTTTATTGGGATAACCATATCACTAAGGAAAGGGTGATGGAAGACTTTGGTCTACTGAGAGAGGTAGTTGGGAGTCACCTTAAGTATTTTTCTGAAATGAATGTGGAGTTCTTGCTGCTGTGGGAACAATTAAAGATCGCAAGACATAACATATCTCACACAGCAGGATTTTATTTTACTGAAGACACAGATTTTCCCACACAATCCCTCTTGAGAGGAAAGCTTCTCATTTCTTGTGCACAAATATCAAGAGAAAACTTGAAATAATTTGTCTTCTGGCAGATCCTTTACATTTAGTCCAAGTAGTTGGGCTGATGCTTCTCCCTAAGGAACCTATAAGCCTTCCATGCTAGGTTGCTGCTATTAACAAGCAGATGGTAAAAATTTGCCACAGGGCATCATTGGCATCAATACTACTGCTCACCCTTCCTGGACAACTGGTTAACAAGCATTTGAAAGTGGATAATTAAAGAGCACTCTCTTTTGCCTTAAGGTTGTTCTGATTAGCTGTTCCTACAAGGAACTAAATCCATGTGTGGAAATTCAGAACACGAGTTCCTTGTTACTTTTTTGGCTTAACCTGCTTCAAAAGCCATTGTGCTTTAAAAATAACAGTCTACCTTGATCCACATTTATACTCACAAGTAGATCGTAGTTGAAAGAGGCCAGTGTATAGGACACACCAAAGAGATATACTGGTCCTTTGTAATAAAGGAGAAAAACAACTAGGGCCTAACTCTATTTTTTGGTACCTTTGCATGGATACTTAAAAACCCCTATTCCAACCACTGGCCAATTTAAATGACGAGCATTTTTTCACCGTCATAATGACAGCTGATTTTTTCAACCTAATGGTGAAGAAATGAGGCTGAAGTTAATGAGTCTTTCCTAGCAGCTAGATGGAAGAGCACAGGGAAATTCGGGCTTAGAAACGTTACCAGGACCCACAATTCACTGATGATATGCCAGATGATTTCCCTGACTGACATTCAGCAGGCGTGCTGGGCCTGAATTGTGGATGTAGTTGAGCTCTTCTCAACACAGGGCTGAAAACTGGGACAGTGTATGCCTCTGGTGTACTGGGAGAAACTAATGCTCCCTCTGCTACGAGGGAATGCTACCTGATACTTAGGAATACCCAGTTTATGCCCGTGAGGTGCCAATACATTTATCCAGGAATTAAAGCAGATCTCTGATTTTTTTCAGCAATCTCTCCTTCTTCTTTAGGGTCATTCCCCCTGCTAAATTCCAGCATGGCTTAGGAAGAGCACAGAGTGCAGTGCTGTCTCTGCGCTATCTGAGCAGTGCTCCAAACTGGGAGAATTCTCTAACAACTGGATCCGCATCATAGGCAGTATAAACCAGCCATAGTAATACTGAGACTAATCTCACTGGGTATACCTGGACTACAGTTGAACCTGTTGTTCTTACACTGACTATGTGTGTCCCTTTGCTTTCTCCCTCCCCTTCCACACTTCATATTACAGTTCTTCATTATTGATAAAGAAATAAAAAGGCCTAAGTGACTTCTTACTGTTTCACTGTTCCTTTCTGCCTGTTTTCAAATCAGGTAATACTTCCAGGCAGGCTCTATCATGACTAAGACAGACGTTAACATGATCTATTACAGCTATCACATGATACCTTACAAGCAGATAAAACTAAGAAGAAAATATTTTCATCTTTGTTTAACAGTTCTTAACAGTTTAAAAGTTAACATCTAAAGAAAAACTAACAGAAAATTTGGATAGCTAAAGAGTGACATTCCAGGTTTCTCAGCTACTGATTCCTATTGATTTTTCATTCCGTCAGTGCACAGCATCAGCAAAGATGAGACGGAAATAAGTTGGTTTTTTTTTTCAAGATTAATGACAACAATAGAGCTTTCCCCTACCCGGCCAAAGTCTTTCTTAAGAGACAAAAGGCACACTTCACAGGCATTCCTTAATAAATAAGATTTTGTGATTACAAGGTTTTATATAAAACTACATGAATAAGACTGCAATTACAAAATCTTCTGGTCACAGCTTTGCTGACATTGCATAGAGCCCATCCATAGCAAAGTGGCATGAATTGAATAGTGATACTGGACTGTCATTTTAATTGGGATATTTACATATAAACAGCCTGAATGAAGAAGGAAGGTTACCTTTGTGACCAGAGGAACAGAAATTTTGTGAGAAAACACTCCAGTGCTCAATAAATAAAATAGACTGCTCTTTCTGACTTTTTAAGCTTTCTGTATCAACTTCCCTCTATGCAGTTGGATCACAGAAAGTATTTTTGAAAAAGAACATAAAACCAAGATAAGATAGCTATGAAAAATTTGGGAAGACTAATCCAACCCATCTCATTCTTTTGGAAAACAGTCTTAAAGAGTTAAGAGTTCCCTGTCGCATGAATAGCAGCTGTAATTTCAAATAAGATTTTTTCCTACTGTTTTTACTTCATTTCAAATCTACAGGCCTTTTTTTTTTTTCCTTTTATTTTTGGATCACCTGCTATGCATAGCAGGCATGTTGAGCATTAAAGAAAACCGTTATTTGCAATCAGTCATCATGCAAACGTTTCAAGTATGAACAGGACCTTATTACACTGAAAGTATACTAATATAAGGAATAAAATGGGGCAGCGACTATTCAGCTTGGTGTTCTGAGCTAGAGAGAAGCTGAGTTAATAATGTGTTGTTAGTTTCCATAGCAAGAGCTGTTTGGAGTTGGCACCAAGAGAAAGTGTACTTTTTCTTTGCAGTGGGAAATAAATCAATGTAGCTGAGAAAACACGTTAGGAAATGGGCATTTTATAGAGCAACTGAAGATGAGCTTCTGTTGGATACTGCGGAAAGGGATGGTGTTTTCCTTGTAAAGTTTAAGCGGCTCTTAGCTAAGGCAAATAAAATGGCATTCAGGGTGGCTTGGCAAGTCCTGCATTACTGGCCTGTCGGGTAGAATCTCACTGTGGAGATGTCCCACAGCGTGGAGAATGGCACGTTAGGGATGGTGAAGGCAAGGGTAAAAACAGCTGCTTCTCATGCAACATCCCTCTTGCACATCCCCTTCAGGAGTGTCCATCTTGGACTGGTGTGCGAGTTAAGAGTTTTTTCTTTGTCCTCCCCTTAAGAAAGAGTTCAAAATTCTTATGGAATGGACGCCACAGAGCTTCCCCTCTGTCAGCTCGCATCCTTCCACGTGTAAGGAACCCGTAGGTAGCCCCTGGGCTGCCAGGCAGTCCCGCACAGGCTGGCGGGCACCTTTCCAAAGGGCACTAGGGCAGCTCCCCTCACCTGCAGCTCCCCCGCTTCCCAAGGAGTGGGGGAGGGAGGGAAAGCCGAGGAACAGTCGGTGTCCCGCTAGCAGCCGCCCCTTCCCTTCTTCCCGGGAGCACCGGGGCACCCCCGCTCCCACCGCCCGTCCCCTTCCCAGGCCGGCGGGCAGGGCGCCCCCCTACCGGCGCCCGGGGAAGGTGAGGGGAGGCAGGGACATGGCCCTTCTCGCTTCGACAACAAAAGGCTGCCACGGGCAGCCGCATCCGAGACCCGAGGGCTCGCCACTGTCCCCCGGATCCCCCGCCCGGGACGCTGCTGCGACCTCCTCCTGCGGAGGGACAGCGGGGCTGTTCTCCCGGGGGAAACGGTCGTGAAGCCGGGGCCACCAGAGCCGCCCCAAGCCTGGGAAGCAAACCCCGTCCCCGCCACTGACCTGTGCAGCAGGACGCTCTGCACCGAGTCCAGGTCCTCCAGGTTCCTGGTGACGGGCCGCGGGATGCTGTACCTGCCCGCCCCGAACATCGCGGGCACCCGCGGCCCCTTCATCGCCGGTACCGGGGAGTGGAGACGGCCGTGGGCAGGTGGGAACCCTTCAATCCACCCGCCTCCGCCGCGCCTCCCCCGCGGTCCTAGAGCCCGCCGGCGCCACGCCGCGGGGCGCGGGGGGAAACGCGTCCCACGCGGCTGAGAACGGTGGAGTGCGCCGAGGAAACGGTGGGACGGGTCCTGAAGCGATGGTGGTCTGCTGCCGCTGCCAGCACCCCCGCGGGGTCTGTCCCGGACCTCTTGCCGGCCACCGAGGAGGACTGCCTTACGCTGTCGCACCGCCTTGTATCTCTCGGGAACTAGCAAACCCTAGGAACAAGTCTCATACAAATCCTGTAAAATCACTCCTAAGCACACACTGATTTCCGCTCCCTCCCCCCAAAGCTACAATTCACAGCTTCCGTACACCGAATCACAGAATCGCCTAGGTTGGAAAAAACTTTTAAGAACATCAAGTCCAAACATCAACCTAACAATGACAGTCCTCGACTATACCATATCCCTGAGCACTGTGTCCACACAACTATCACACACCTCCAGGGATGGGGACTCCACCACTACCCTGAGCAGCCCATTCCAATGTCTGACAACCCTTTCAGTGAAGAAATTCTTCCTAATACCCAGTCTGTGTCTGGGATTCTCACCAAATAGTTTGACTCTAAAATTTACATATCTCACATTTTCTGCTTTTTAAAATTTTGTTTTCTTTCTTTCTTTGATACTAGGTAGAAATTGTAAGAGGAGGACAGCGTCCTCTGAATTCTACTACTGTCAAAAGATGTGAGAGCCACCATCATGCACTGAGGTGAGCAACAGCAGCAGTACTGACTAGGATTACGACCAGAAAACCTTTATTGTGACCTACAGTACCAGGGCAGGTAGTAAGGTAGCTGAAGGTATTACCAGGGTTTTGTGCCTAAGTGGCAGTGGCTGGAGTAGTTTGGGACGCACCATATCAAAATAAGCATAATGCTTCTGCAGTGGGCACTGAGCAATACCCACATCTTAATTTCAGAAAGCTGATTCAAGTTGCATGGTGGTCATGTCCCCATCACTCTAAGAAACCACTTAGGCACAATCCACGTGTCCAGGTGACTGTACCACTGGGCAATGTGTGATCCAAAGCTTAGAATGTTTCATATACAAATGTTCTTGGAAGAGCGGGTAAGATGGCAAGCTTAGAATTTGTCCTCCTGTTCATAGTCTTAGCTAGTTTTGTGTCACCACACTGTCTGCTGTTTTACGCCTTGTGAAAGTGGGGGAAGAGACACTGCAGGTCATTTAAAACTGTATGTTTACTCTTGTCTACATGCTGACTTAAAAAAATCTGACCCAAACAAAGATTATCTGATGGTGCTTCAGCTACCATCAATTAATCCAAAAATATTTTGTAACTATTCTTTGCAGTAATCAGCCTTCAGCAGCTCAGTGTCTGACAGCACCATGATTAAGAGCCAAAGCTGCTAGCACTGTATTTTCCTCAAGCAAATGAGAGGCAAAAGTCCCTACACATGCATACTGAGGCTATAATTTTTAGGCTAGAATTTCACGCAGATCTGAGACTCCAGCAGCTTATCCGGACCACTAGATTGCCATCAGTCCTGTACAATGTGGTTTTCAGAACAGCATTATGTAACAGCAGCAAAGAGCTGCAGAGATTTACTTGTCTGCATTTTTTCTCTTGTAGCATTGTTTTTATTCCCTGAGAGAGCAGAGATGTTCACAAAACACAACAGGGGTGTGTTTTCCCAGTTTGCTCAGAACAACACAAAACCCACTTCTAGGGATGGCATTTGATGGTAGAAAACAACAAAAAGCCCCAAATATCACCATCAAAATAACACTACATTGCCAGAAGGCCTTTCCAAGATGCTTGTCAGCTTTTCTTTGTCCCTAGGTTCCTTCTCACAGGAGACCATTTTTGTGTTTCTTACAACTACTGACCTAATGCTGAGCTTAATGGTAGCATCATCTGCTACTAATATTGTAATTTTACATGGGCCTAGAATCGCTTGTGAAGATCTTGATTAGAATTGCTTGCAACTTGGCTAAACTAGAACATGCAAACATAAATGAAGAGCCTCAAAACATGCCAAAATGAAAAAAAAGGTAACTTAGGTTTTGTGTGGCTTAGAAAATGGCAGCTCCAACAGCACCATGCTACTGATAAACAGGCAAAATAGCCAATTTTTAAGTAAAATAGAATGTTTTTCTAGATATGAATTCCAACTTCTACCACATTTATTATGTCTAAGGTCAATATATACAGATGACGCAAATGAAAAAGGAGCAGTAGATACTTTCAGAGCCATATATTATTTCCTGAATATATGTTACCTTAGCTGCACATCAGATTCTCAGTTAAAAGAGTTCTGAGCTAGCATTAATCCTCTAATACAACTTCTGCAAATCCCTCAGCCTTTGACATTTTCAAGAATTATTTGAGTTCATTCTTACAGATTGAAGTTTCACTAAAATACGAAGTGCCATTTCATTGTATTTTCTGCAAGATTTTGGCATGAGTACAACAGGCCACAGAAACAAGGTCACCATTCTGTTTGAAGTCTGTCAGCTCTTGTATTTATCTCTAACTCCATATAGAGAATGTGCCATTACAGCATATTTCCTGAACCCAACAAAATATGTGCAACTGGAGAAAGATTAAAAAGTTCCACAGCACAGAGAAACAAAACCATCAGGGACTGGGGAAGGAGGAAACTTAACCAGGTTAAAACCAGCAATGACTACTAAGAAAAGTTTTAACAGGCACCCTGCATACAAAATCACTGTAGTGTGCCTGGGCTCCCCTTCTATTTGTGGTACTTTTACTGCCAGTTGGCCTGCCTTATGAAAGCCCTTCTGCTTTGTTGAAGAACAATTCTGGTGATTCTGATGTAAAAGAAAAAAAAGAAAGAGCAAAGTATTGAGATACTATGCATATGTTAGAAATTTCTTTCTGAGGTTGTAGTGTGTTTTTTTTTCCTTACAGCAGCAGTTGTTAGGGTCTTGATTATGAAATCATTTCCTATGCTGTCAGGGTCAGAAGTTTCTGAATCACAATCCCCTTCTGGAAAAGGCTAAAAGAGACAGTAAAGCTGCTTTTGCTATGTTCAAAGGCCTTTGACTTCCTTCACTTGGCTAGGAAGTTTTAACATGCCTAGGGATCAAAGACTAACCTGCTTTCATTGGCTGCACAAGATTGAAATCAGGTTATCATTACTTCATGTGTGTGATTTGTCATTTATATCATTAGCCATGAGGTGTAAATCTTTCGGAAGAAGCTCCATTCCTTCCACTGAGTTTGGAGCAGGAAGCAATCGATAATTATTAATCAGTCTCCTCCTCTTGAGCCAACGCATACTTCCTAGTCCAATATCCTAGCAGTAGCCAACTGTGGGCTGCTGTCGGCTGCAGACCAACGATGGGTTAACTATGAGGCTTGAAGGGAACTGGGTTGACTGTGACTCCATCTGTTTAAGATAGAAGTTAGGACAAGATTTTAAGAATGTAATGGAAACTAAGAATGCCTAGCAGAGAGGTTTTGGAGAACCTGAAGGATGTCTCTCATTTAGATCACTTTTGCCTGTAACATTCTTTGTACTGGAGACAAATTTGTAGGAAAAGCTATTTTTTTTCTACTAGATTATACCTATGAGTGAGAGAGACTGTACCTTTCTGAACTCAGACTAAGGGCTATGGCAAATTGTTGTTTGAGCACAAGGTTACTTTCCAGGCAAATCTGTCGCTCCTCACCTCTTGGCTTATGAAACTACTTCTGTAACAGAAGCAGCAAAACAGGCATTGAGAATGCATTTTACCAGCTGCAGTTGCTAGTCCAGCATATTAACTTAAGCCCCCATCTACTTCCATTTATTTTCTTGTGCCAGGCTATAAACTGTGGCAGCCGAGTGTCCAGTTTACCTGTCTATTGCATTGAGCTTTGATAACTGAATGGATCCAGGAATGATGAACCAGAGACCACATTTTCTACTCACCTGAAAAAGAGGTTTGACAGCCTAAGTTTTAGGTTTGTTTAGCTTTTTTTTGTTGTTGTTGTTCAGTTGTTGTTTTTTTATTTCCATCTGACTAGGTAATATGTAGTTTACCTTTTATTTTTAAATAGGAAATTTTTTAATCTTTAGATGTAGTAGGCAAATAAGGGCTCTACATTACTACAAGGGACGAAAACCCAACAAGGAAACTAATCATTTAGCACTGGATTGTTCTATGCTGTATAGCATTATATTGCCTTTTCTGGTAAATGGGTTCATTACCATATTCTTAAGTTAAGACTGTAGAAGCATATAACTGCAGAGATTAGTACAGAACAGTGATATACATTAATGAATGTAGTTCTTCAGAATCATGACTCAAAGAATGAATATGCATAAATTCTGCCATTCTGTATAGAAACATTCTTCAGACCTATAGTGGTTTATTTCTAGTATTACTTGATCTTCTGCTGATTAATAGTGGATAGTGACAGCAATTTTGTGGAGTGGATATTTGTTCTCAGATAACAGGATAGGCTCTCACTCACCAGAAGACGCATACTCAGGCTGCTGCTACTGCTTGTCTGTTGCTGTGTTTAAAAGGTTGAAGGGTGAGCTCAGTAGGGTATTTTTGCCAAGGAGAAGTTTCCAGGCTCTGCCTCTTTTCCACAACCAGCTCTCAAGGTTAAAAGAGGCAGAGGCAATACTATACTTCTCACTTCTGACAGGATCAAATATGGACATCCATCTCTGGATTGTCTTTTTATTCTAATTGAGGATAGATGCATATTAAAAAAAGAAAGAACACACAGATTGTGGTGTTACTTCATCACTTGAAGAATAACTTCTCTTTCTGTCTGTATGGAGAAAGCTGGGTTCCCCAACTTGTCCTGTTAGCTCACTTGTATTGCATTGCACTGCACTGCACAGAGAAGGTTTAGCTCTGCTGTGCTGAGTTTAATGGTTGGTCCTTCTCAGTGTGCAGGGGCACTAAACGCCAAGTGCAGTTGGCCTGTCTGCCTTCAGTTCAGCCTTCCAGCAGCAAGAGAGCAAAACCAGTTCATTTGTCAAACAAATTCTGGCATCTCTTCAAAACGAGCCGCAAAGGCAATGCTTTTGACAAACTGGCAAAGTCAGCAATATAAGAACCCCTGGAAATAAGAATTAATAGTCCATGATTAAGACATTAGTCCAAGGAGTAAGTGATAAACTGAAGAGCAGCATAGGATGTCACTCATATCAATCTATCAGTTCTCCTCTGCAAAGATTTTTCAGTTTGCAGAATAGTGGGAATAGGGTGGCAACATGTGGCTACTTCATAACCTTTAAAATAATTTCCTGAATTTTTTTTACTTCCTAAGACAGTTTTTTCTACGAATGAGGAATTTAAACCTAAATGGAAAAGCTACCCTAAAGTTCTAGTTTATTGATATATTATGAAGGCTGATAAAACAGACTTCATTAAACTGAAGCTAGGAGAGTACTCAAATTTGTCTATAAAAATTGTGACCATCTGGTCTTCTGAGGAATAGAAGCATGAAAAGCAGCAACTTAGGTTTATATGAACATGTGGGAAAAGACTAATAATACCTGGCAAACATGATAAAAAAAGAAATCCTTAAACTTTGACCCTCCATTTATTTGCTAGAATTGATTTTAAGGCTCTTTGTCCCTCTTATGCCCACCTTCTGGACTTGTCGGAGTTTCTGAAGGCAAACACCTGGGTGCTCAGCTAGCTCACTCCTTCCATCTTGTGTCTTCCTTCAAGCAGCAAGTAGGCCTGGTTGCCTGTCTCATCCAAGGCAAGCAACATGATGTTGCATTATGGTTTTGGTTGCAAAAAATTTAATTGAAGGTTTGTTCTTGATTTATTTTTGCTTTTACAAAAATAAGCACTTATTTCTAAGTCCAGCTTCCAGAAATATGTGAAAATTGTAATTTGGTGAAAATTGTTCCTGTACCTAATCTTAGTGGTTTCAAAGTCAAACGTGAAAATTCAGCTTTATTGGTACTAAGAAGGCAAAACCACACTTTTGTTACTTTCAGATCTCATGGTTAATGATTTGACTTATGCTAATTAATATTGGGGCTGGCAATGCAACATGTTACAATAATTGACAGTAACCCATGGCAAAAACTGTTCTGTTGTATATTCATGTAACAGCAGTCTTGAGATTGTGCATTCATCTTATTTAATTCTGAAGGAAAGGAAAAATATGGAACATCGATTAGACAGTCTGTCCATAATTTAAAAATTTACAAGCAACTGTACATCCTTTGTATGTGCCATCTCACAACTGGCACTTCTGGATTAGGCTGAATTTTCTTTTTGTGTGAGACTCCCAAAAAGGCATATGTAGAATTTTTACGGTTTAAACAATTGAGATAACCAGTTTAATCATGAGTTAAGTTAACCTGACCTAGGTGTTCCTGCTCTGGCAGGGGGATTGGACTAGATGATCTTTTGAGGTCCCTTCCAATCCCTAACATTCTGTGATTCTGTAAGTAGGATGACTTTAAAAGCTAAAGACTTGTTATATTATCCTATCAGATGGACCAAGAATCCTCTGCTTCTTAAATATATAAATTCATAACACCAAAAGCAGTCACAACTGACTTATAGCTTGAGAAAATAGTTTTCCTACTCATTTCATTTTAATCAGGTTATTCCTTTAAATAGTAAAAATTTTAGTAGCTCACAGTTTTTTTTTTTTAAAAAGCAGAATAGCACCACCTGGTGCTGAGGAAAGTTTTTACGATCAATTCCAGTCACTTTTTTTTTTTTTTTTTTTTTTGAGATTATTGCTGTACAGACAAGCTTTCACAATGACGATTACAGGTCAGATTTTTAGGAATATAGCATTATCACTGTCTCCATTAGTAATACTTTCTGGCCCTTCTTTCTTACAGGCACTTGGTTTCCTACATCTTTACCCATTATTGACCAGTTTCTAGGGCCTTTCCTTCTAGCTTAAACTATCTGGGCATGTGTAAGAAGTTATTGATTAAAGTCTGATTTCTAGACCAGTGCAGATTTGAGGATGAACTGCCACCGAAAGTGAACTTCACCACTGCTTTTCTTTGTTACTGGACTTTAAAGCATAATTGAGGTTAAGACCTACATCCTGAAAAGATTTCAGACACCAAAACCCTATCAAAATCAATGGGAAGTTACATGCTGAAAGATGTATCACCAAGAATCCAATTTCTAGGCATTACATATTTATTTTGGCAAATAAGAGAATTAAAGATAGCGTCTCATTTTCAAGTCATCTATTGTCTGCTTGGTATTTATACAGTCCTCAGTTGAAGCCCATGAAAAATATAAAAAATCCTTTCTATATGACATCACAGTAGGAACTCTAAATTCCAGCTACACCTTGAAGCTACCTCAAATGATAGCTTAGACTGCAGCCTCCCTCTTAAGGCTTTCTGATTCTGAAGACTGCACAAACAATACAAAGAAACCAACATCTCAGCATAAACTGAAAAGAAACCCTTTCCCCAAAGCTTAGCTGCGTCTCTCCTAATCTACCTTGCCCTTGAACAGGAAATAAAACCACTTTGAAGAAACGCTGAACCTCATTTTGTTCCTGCTGAAACTATGGAGTCCTGGAGCTATCAGATGACAAACTGCCATAAAACTTGACATACTGGCAAAAATAATTGGTGTTGGCTGTTACTTATTGTGAAGAACATGAAAGAAAAATAAGGTGTATTTCTGCTTGACATTTTGTTTTTCTGTGTTGCAATTTACCATTCCTTCCTCCTCAGTGACAGGTAACTTCATGATCACTTTGTCCCACAAACACCACTTTGCATGTCATTGTTTTCATTATGTTACTTTTTAAAGCTGACTTGCATATATTTTTGTAAGGTAAGATTATGTTTCTTATAAAACCAGTCAAGTTTTATAAACACCAATACATTCATAAAATAAACAAGCCATTAGCTAGGTCAACTGTCATAAATGATTAAGGGACAGTTTGAGTTTGTCACAACATTGTTTTGGAATTTTCTTTTTTTTTGGTTTAATTTTAGGTGTTTGAAGTATTAAAAACTAAAATGGTATTTTCAGATTAGTGAGGCAGAACTAACAGCTTTATATTCAGAAATTGCTGACCAAGAAGCTAATATAAAGAGAAACTAAGGAGATAGCTTCATGAATGCACATAGCAGGAGTGTAGAGATCTCTCAACTACTAAGCCAAAAATTTACACACCAAGAGCAATACTGAGATAGTTGCTTGACCCTAAAAATGTGATCAACACTGGTTAGCTTGGGCACAGTGCTGCAAGAATACATTACTGCTGCTGTGCTGCATATCAGGAAATCAAAGCTCCAAAAATATTTCTTAGATAGTTGCTAGCTAAACGACAAAATCCTGATGTTAATGTAGTTCTTATGATTTCTGTCATTTGGGAGAGAACTATGCAAATACATTGCGTCATATCATGGCTTGATTGCATTCATGCTATTCCTCACTGTGTAGACACAAAACCAGCCAATCATGGAGTTTAGGATAGGATGCTCTCTCTTACTGAGATAACATAACTCTAATCAAACTATCATGCAATTTCAATTTCTTCTGGTCTTGGAAATCTCAGCTATTTGTCCTCATTCTTATCAAGGCACTTGGATCTGACAGTCTCCTACTTGCTCAATGTCTTCCAGTGCATAGGATCACACAGCTGAAAGGAGACTGTGGCACTGCAGGGACTGAGCTATCTAATCCTGTGCCCCAAACCTCTGGAAGACTCACTCCTTAGCTAAAAGTAGCATCATGGCTTCTTTCTCACATCACATTTCTTGTGCAGACATGTCCTGAATGCATAGATTTACCAATACACAGCGTCTCAGAATTTGCAAGGGAAGTTGAGAGGCCTGCTATTCACTGTTTTGATTTCAGACACTGAAAACATTCCACAGCTTATCTCAGTTAAGGGCATTTTACTTTGTTTTCTGTGTTTCATCATATGGCTGTATTTAAAATGCATTTGTTTTAAGTATCCACGGAGGGACTTAAAAATCCAACCAACCAACCATGCTAACAAGTTTTCACTCACTATAAAGTTGAATTTGCAAGCAAGAAACACTAGAGGGCATTGAAACGTCTGTGCACATACATCTGGTAACTCCACAATGCTCTACTTCAACAGCAGTCTTCTCAATGTGATTAACAACTAAGATTACTGACGTGATTGAAAAAGCTGTTG
Organism: Podargus strigoides; assembly: GCA_028020825.1. Lineage (NCBI taxonomy): Eukaryota > Metazoa > Chordata > Aves > Caprimulgiformes > Podargidae > Podargus > Podargus strigoides. Next base: position 70,677,639 of record CM051621.1, read on the forward strand.
AGGCCACGTGGAGACTGCAAAAACCACTAACTTCTGGCACTTAAATGACAAGTACAATGATTGCTTTGGTCAGCAAGCACATGCAGCACACACAATACAAACCAACATTACTGAAGTTGCACATGGATGTCGCTGAAAAATGTAAGCAAAACAATATTCCCTACAGCCATTACTGAAACTAGAGTGGTATAGCTTGGGACAGGCAGTTGGCAGGGTTATATATTCCACTCTATCTCTGGTCTGAGAAACAGAAGATTTTTTCCCCCCACATAGACTGTACAAATTCTGTTCTAAATTTAACAAAAATACTTATAATTTCACTAAGATCTGTTTTAAGTGAGTTATAAACTGCATGTGTTCTCATAAAGAGAATGAAAGTAAAGAGAGTGAGTGTGCACAAAGGGGATTTTAGCAGTAGTTTAGAAATCATTTGTCAGTGATAGGAGTAGAACCTGCAAGATAGTTCTTCAGTTTTCCTGCAAAAAAATGCAGGCTTTTAAGAAACTTCTGTGTCCTTATAACACATGTCACTGATCATTCTTCCTGGAAATAATAGCACAGGAAAAATTCAAAGGATGCAAAGAGCCCTTGAGACAGAACTGCACATACATGACATAACAGAGGAAGATCTTCCTCTGGGGAAAAAGGCTGTGTACTGTCCCTATCCCTTTATCTGCTTCAGATGTCTATATGTGTCTGATATGTCTGTAAAAGACAGGCTTCAAAGAGGATATTATTTTGAAAAGTACAAATGCTGTCACAGTGCCTGAGGGAGCGACGAAGTGGTACAAAGAAAGGCAGCCTCCTCCTGTTTTTCTGATTCCTATCAATTTTGCTAACCAGCACAGAACTATACACCATCACAGGCCAGGGTCCAAACTACTAGCATTTATTGCTGTTTCCCTTGTATGTAGTTCTGTGTTTAATCAAAAATGATTAAGCCTGGATGTTTTTTTCCTTAGTTATTTTCCGTATCGCTAAAATACCCAGCCCATGTAGCTATTCATCATCTGTCACAACTGTTCTTAGAGATATCCATATCAAGAAAAAAAGATGTTAGTCATTTTTATGACCTATGTTTCTTTTGGAAAAAATCAGAGGAAATGAAACATACTTTATACAGACCTAGGATACACACACATACTGATGTCATTATCAGGGATATCACTGCAATGAGGCAGAGAAATAGTAAGCCAACTCCAATCAAACTGTTGTGTCCCATGACTTTAAACAAAGGCGTATTCCCCTTAGAGAATGGAGATCACAGGATTCCTATATACTCTGTAATTGTGTTCTGCAATAAGAAAACAAGCAGATAACACTTGCTTTCCAAAGGAGAATCATTGTCTACTCCCATTTTAAAGCTTTTGTGCAAAAACCAGTGTTGAATGTAATATTTGACTTGCATGAAAATTAACAGTGAGTAAAATTGTGCTTTAACAAAGAGCAAATAAATTTTCTGAACATCTGAATCATGTACAACGGCTACAATACAGCTGATGCTTTAAAAAGCATGTTTTGTAGGAGAAAAGAAAGGAAAGGAGGTTTTTTCATTACTGGATTAGTGTTCAAATTCACTTTCAAAAAATCTGGTGAGTTTAAAGATAAATGAAAAGTGAAATACAACCACTTTTGAGGATACTGGTGGCAAGGTTATATTATGGTGTATAGTTATCTGCTACCAATAAGAAGAGAGATTTAGAATTTAGCAAGGAAGAACATCAAATGAACTTCTTGTACCTGTCATAAGCCTCAGGGCTTCAAAAAAATAACGTACATCTTATGGCACCCTTCACAAGTTGTCAATAAAAATTTGTAAGGCTTGAGGTCACACAGAAATTTTTACAGAAATTACAGAAGATCTGGAGCGGAAGTTTACAAAATGAAGACCAGAACTCCCGTAGTGTTTCCCAGTGGAGCAACATCAGATTTGTGTTCACCCATTCAGGCTTTTGTGAATATTTTTTTTTTTTTGTCGTTGTTACGACAAGCTGTTGGAGTTGCCACAAGAACAGTTACACCATGGGATTTGAAAATGTTTCCATTCACAGTCATGGATGCTGTGGATTTTGCTTTTTGCTAGCAGCTGTTATAGTTGGGAATTTAGATGCAGGCAGATGAGCTACAGCCCAAAAGTGATGAGATGAAAGTTACGAAGTAAGAGGTCTTCAGGAACAGAAACACAGTAACTGCACCTTCTGCATTAGACATACTTTGTGTTTTGTCATTATATTTATGCTTAAAGTTGGTTTTCTTTACCAATTAAATATATTTCTGTTCATAATCATTTGTAGTGAAGAACAGCTTATCAGTGCTTAATTGTTGACTGTCTCAGGTAGTGGTGAATGATACAATCATTTTTCTAGCTATGACTAATCAGAAAATTTTGGCTTCTTTTGGCACTGGATTTGCCACAGTGATCCATGCCTTAATGTGCAACTTCCAAACAATAAATTGTAATATCTACTGTACCATCGGAAAACAAGAGACAGTGCAACTGTCACTCAAAGTCTATTGTGGTAAGTTGAGAAGTACCATGACTACCTCTGAGCCATGCTGTGGTGAGGCTTCTAGCACGTTATTGGCATAAATCAGGTAAAACATAGGATGATTATTTGTAGCCAGGTTGAAGAGTCAGCTGCATAACCAGAGCCTAGCCAAAATAATTAAAGTGTTTTATATTGACTTTTACTATTCTGTAACCTGATTTTAGGAGCTTTGTCTTCACTAGGAAAAGGTATGAGTTGAACATCAAAATCATAGTGTACCTAATGCAGATGTACACACATTTTTAAATCATTAAGGTAAAGCCTCATTTCCTTCTCCAGAAAATCTTAAGACAAGGCCTTGAATGCTGGAATCTGCCGACTACTTATATGTCTTCAGTATGCACAAAATACTTCTGATTGCCTGAGAGCATTTAGTACTCTGAGGAAGATAAAAGCTTCCTAATGAATCCTGGTTAAAAAGAGAAACCACATCAGCGTATTGCCAAACAGGAAAGCAATATGGAAGCTCCACAGGGTGTTGGAGGAGAATAGCATGATCTATACAGTGGAAAAAAAATCTTCTGTTAATTTGGAACATAAATGAGACAAACTTAAAACTGTTTGTAATAGCTGGTACCTGCTGCATAAACCACTTAAGCTTATGTTTAGCTAGACATCTCAAGTGCAAGTGGCTTATATCAAGAGAAATTTAATTGCATTACAGCAGAGCACATGAAGTTAAAACAGCATGCCAAAATAACACCAGTGCATTCCAGAAAAATCTATAAAGGCACAACTAATACAGCTCTGTTTGTATTAATTCCCAGTTATGTCAAGATGCATAACAGGCCTTCATGATTACAATCAATCAGTGACAAGGTATGCAATAAAAGTCATACTGTAGCTTAGGGTTATGTTTTCTGATTGGTAAGTGATGAAGTCATACTATGAACTTAGTGGAAAATGCTGGAAGGGTAAGGTGTGATCATATTGTTTAGATTATTCACTAGTTGCCATTTTACAGTAAACTATGCAGTACATAATTTTTTTTCTGAAGTATTATTTGGAACATTTAGAGTATTTTGGCTTGTATTACATGTGGTCATAGTTTTTGAAAAGCCTTCTAAAAAAATCATTTAATAGCTCACTGATCATACTAGCTCTGAAGCCTTTTATGGCATTGACAAGTGGTGCTGTAATACCTTTTGATATTTATTTATTAAAAGATGCTATTTCCTTTTTCTCACCAGGTGTGGAGGTTCAGAACAGAGAGGAATAGGTAAAGATCAATGAAAACAACAGTTACTGTGCAGCATTGCAGGAGCGATCTCACTAATGTTACACAAAACACCAATTGATTTCTATTCAGTCCTCCCCATTCATACACCTTAAGGTCAAATTCACTGTTAGCCATAGCTTGACAGCAGAAGGAATGCAAGTAGTCCCTCCATTCTGACATTGAAGCTTTTTCAACCGTTACCTTGCAGGATGCAGCCTCTATTTTCATAAATAAAACCTGTCTTTTTTACTCCTGGATATAACTCTGATTTTGGCAATGGTGAAACAGTTTCAGTGGTCCAAGCTTCCCAAATGATCCAGATCACATAAATTCTTTCTTTCCAATTTGACACTCTTCATGGATTCTACAAATTTATCGACTGTAACTTGCTATTTACTACTAGGTCATTGATAAAATATTGAATACTGATAACCTTAGTGCTAATGCCACAAAAACCCTATCAGATGCAGTCTTACTGAAAAAAAGATCTACTTTGAGCTCTGAAAGTACACCCTTTTTTAAGCTGGTTAACACATGCTTTATTAGTCTCTCAAAGAATCTTTTCAGTCGTATTTGAGAAATCTAAACATATTGCCATTCAATTTATAATATGGTCCAAAGTAAATATAAGCTAAGTTATTGTACTATTCTTTATAACTTTAACTTTTTATTAATTGAGTGATAGCAACTTTGCATTTATGTTTGTAATTTCTTATTAGGAATAGCTTAACCCACCTCAATTAAGTAGCATTTCCTATGGATGAACCTCTACAGAGTGAGCCTGGAAACAGGACATCCTGGTTTCCAAATTAATTAGAAATTCCTTTTACTTTGAGTAATTAAAGTTTTCATCAGAATGCAAAGAAAAGATGAATTGTTTTCCCACAGTGGTTGTTTTCACCACTAACAGTAGGTTGCAAAAGTCAATTTCAGTGATTTATTACAGGCCAAATTTTCTTTTGTGACGTTTCACATATTTTACTGGCTGCACTTTGCGTTGTTTCAGCATGTTCACAGGCACTGAACTTAATTCTTTAAGGGACAAATACAGGTCTCAACTTTTACAAATCCATATATTCATTTTCATTATGCTTCACTAAACATAATGGGTACATTTTAAAACGTATATGGCATTTGATTATAGAAGCATTTTTATGCCCCCAATGTTCCTATCAGATGTGTAAAGCTGTCAGCATGCAATGGGATCCTGTAACTTATCAGCATTATCTAATGAAAAAAGTGAGTAAAAACACCAGAATACTATGGATTTTTTATTATTTGGAGATGCCCATAATGGCTTTGTATTGATAAAAAACACACCATATTTCAACTATGCTCTCCAGATATCTGGAACAAGAATTCCCCCTGCTAACTTTAATTTAGATTTCTCTGACTGCTTGTGCATTTCTTGTAAATGACGCCTCCAGTCATTACCTTTTGCAGATTTTTATATTAAACTCAACAGTAATCAAAAAAGCCCTCCAGCTGGCCAGATTCCTCCTGTGTAAACATTCTCATGCTTTTGTTTAGAAGACATATCAGCATGTGCAAGGCAATGGCCAATGAAATCTGCATTATCTGTTTGACTGCGAATGCTTTGGAAGGCTGTGTATTTTTAATGAATAGGAAAAATCAAAGACAGAAAAATATCTTGAGCCTTTATACGCATCAAAAAAGGCATATTTATTGACTCATTAATACTGTCAGATTGCTGTGTTGACAGTAATCTCAAGCGTTCCATCACCTACAGGGAGTTTTAAATTTAGAACAAACAATTCAGTATAAACTGATGGGCCATTTTTCTATCAGAATAGTGGGTGCATCTATTAAGTTAATAAATTAACAGTGAAACTCTAGTCACAAAACATCAGATGAAACTTCAGGACATAACTCAGAATATTACAGCTTTCTATTCTAGATTACTACCTCCTCCCCACACCTTGAACATATTTCTCTGCACAAAAAAAATAAGATACCTTTCTTTTTTTTTCTTTTGACCCTTCTTCCAGGCCTAGTATTGATTCTATTTCTTCCCTCATTTCCCCTGCAGAATTTTTAACAGCTCATCTTCCTCTGTTCTATTCCCTTCTTGTGCTGTACTACTGACACATGTTCATTCCCTGGTGTTGCTCTAACACTCAGTACTTGCTCTCGCCATTTCTTATCTTTCATTAGAGCTCCCCTTGCTTGCACATTAAGATGACTCTTGAGACTACTAAGCTATTAACAGGTCCTATTAAAGCTTTTCATCTGTATTCTTCTCAATGGCCCACTGCTAAATGCTTAAATGTTACTTTCCACTTCAAATGACCAGAGGATTAAAAATATCATAAGATTTGTTTGCTTGAACATTTAATCTCCCAATAAAACTCACAGTTGGAAATTATTTCTTCTATCCCATCCCTGTTTCTCTTCTTTGATTTCAAAAGATAGAGAGGTCAGTGCAGGTTGCTACTATCCAGATTTATTAAGAAAAAGGACTGTTTCACTAAATTTCTACATGACTTCGAAGCACATGTATATCTACATAGCTAATGGAGTGGTGTGCCTTATTGTACCATTTCCTTTGTCTTTTCCAGCCTCCACCACATGCCATTCTCACTTGTTACATCTCTTCAGCTTACAGTCTGATTCCATAGGACGAAGACCTGCTCTGTTTGGATAGCACATAGCAACTCAGCTTCCTACAGTTTAAGGCAATTATGTGCTATGAAATAAAAGAAAAAACCCATTGCTCTCATTTATAATGTCCTGTATTAACCAAAAATATTCCAGTCCTTCCTTAATGTTTACAGTGTCTGCTATGGGTGCATGGACATCTATTCCAACTACAAATGCTATTTTTAATACTTCCTTAAAAAATATATTTCTTAGTGATGTTGCTTGTAGGACAGTATCCTTAGTTCTCTATTTGTCAGACTATTTTTATGATAGAACTGTCATGAAAGAAGCACCAAGAGGTATGGATATTGCATAAATAAAGGAAAAATCCTGTCATAATGGTATTATTATTAAAATATAATGGCCATGTATTTATTTTCCAGAATACATGTAATCTCTTCTGGCTCCACTGGGATATCAGATCTAATTATTCATGCATACAGAAAAGCTGATCATGCCTGAATTTGAATTATATAAATAATCCTAACTTCCTGATAAACAAAGGAGAAAAAACATTATCTCACAAGTTTTTATGCTCTCAGCCTGTTTGGGTTGAATGATTTTCTGGACAATCCTAAACAGACCATGAATAGCTATTGGATTTGTATGTGTAGAATAACGAGACCTTAAATAACTTAAAGATACAAGTTGTTCCTCATTAGAACTGACCAGACTTAGATTCCTGATTGTTTAAAACTGAACTGGGACAAGATAGTCTTAAGTGGAAATGTGAACAAAAGATTTATAGGGCAAACACTATGCCCATACAGATTTAGCAGATGTGGAGGATAAGGGCTCAAGACACCACATTGTTCATTGCATGAAAAACAGCCACCATCTGACCTGCTAAAACAGGCCAGAATTAAAATGTTCAATATGAAGAATCAGTGTGACTTCTTCCATTAATAAATATTTTTGCTCCATCAATTTCCAGGACCTTAAGAGAATTTACTAGGAAAAAAGTGGACATAACTTACCAGAACAACAACAACAGTTTGTTTGATACCTTATACCAAAGGCTCCAGGAAAATCTATCCTGTGGTTGACCCTATGATGTCAGCAGCCACTCCATGTGTTCAGGGGTACTCAGCTCTAACACTTACTTGATCACAGGCCAGGCCTGCTGATTACTTAATGTCAAGGAAAACAAGAAAAACCAAGCAGATAACACGAAATTGCGCAGAGGAGGGATTGTTGCCGAGAGTTCAAAAAGAATATTTTGGATGCGAGTCAAGAAAAAGTTGTGATTATTTAGAAAAGAGTGCAAGGTGAAAGGATATGCCAGTGAAAAGGTCAAAAAGGAAGTTTAAGGGAAAAAACAACTTGCCTTAGATATTTGAGAACCTTGAATAAGGTTCCATAGAAACCATACTAAGGCTTGATATTGTTGCAAAGAATCAGCAGCTTTCTCAATCCAATCCTATCAGGCTTTTGTGTTTACACATCATATGACTAAAATTCTGCAGTCCTCGCTCAGATACAAGTCTTGAATAAAACCTGTGCTGGATCCTGCCTACATGGTAGTTCTTACTGAGCTGCATCAAAAGAGTAAGATAGGTGTAACTAGATACCAGATGTATTTGAGACATCCTATACTCTAATGTACTAGTTATTTGCATTCATGTATATAACCACTTATATTAGTTATGCAGTTCCTTTAGAAAAAGGTACAGGGCAAGACAACCTGTTGGTAAAGCACAAAATTTCAACATAAAATTATGCTTTTATTAGTCCTTTTAAAGCAGTCAGGAACCTCTTTCAACACAAACTGCTTATTTAGTGTTTTTCATAAACATATGTCCGCATACTTTGTTACAATATGCAGAAACCACATCTAGACTAACAGTGATCTAAACATGAACTGAACTGGACCTCCTGCGAAGCAAATTTCAAAAGCTTCTTTAAAGCTACATACTATCGCTGCTAGATTGTGTTGGTAACCAGCGAGAGAAGTACCGTATCTTACTGGACTTCAGATACAAAGCTATGTTCCCGATGGTTGATGGCAACAATAGATGTTTTCAGTTAACTGACTGAAGACAAAAATTCACTCAGAGAAAGACTGGAAAATGGTTACTCAAATAAGTGCTTTTCATTTGTGCTCTTTGGAAAATATTTTAAGCAGGCAGTTGTATTATGCAATGGTGTGTAAAAACCAAACATCAAGACAAGAACTTAATTTGAAGAGACTGTGAATCTTGATATCAACACTAAAACTTTAGAGATGAACTGATCATATTGAACAAGGCTCCTGTTAAAAGAAAATATTTTAAGTATACCTCTAAACTGTACTCACTTTAAAACGTCAACTGCTGTAACTCGTTACCTCTTTCAGAGTTGCAAGCCTTGGGGCTTATTTTGTCACTGAAGTAACAGCATACTGTGCCCTTGTTGGAGGAAATTAAATCAGATGTTTTAATCTTTTCTTCATTCAAGTATGTCTTCAGCAACAAGCCCAGAATGACAATGCCACTACAAACTGTTGCCAACAAGAAACGCCTACAATTCAGCCTGGCCTGATTTGACATTGTGGAGATCATTTACTGTTCTCCAGAAGAAACCAGTCAGTTCAGCTAACTCTCCTAGAGTTGCCTATTCCAGAAGAATGATACAGGCATGGTTACATTTCAGTAAGCTTATCTCAGGATTTGAAGTGAAAGGGATGGGAATAGCAGTATTTTTTGTTAACAATAATCTCTCTTTTAATGTACTACTATGAGAAACTATATTCAATTGTCACTGCTTGTTCAAGACCCAATCACACAAGCTTCAACTCAGATGTTACTTCATGTCCCTAAGTATTGCAGGTGAATGAATATTCTTGTATTTAGTAGTAGACCTGTGGCCAGGGAGCTTAAAAATGAAGCTAATGGAATATACAAACAGAAATGAAAGACCCTTCTATCCTTGTATGTACTTGAACCTGAATTATTTGTCTCCCAAGATGATGTCTTATCCACTACCACTCGAGCATGGCAGTATTGTACCTCTGTAGAAGTACTGCTATAGAAATTGTGTAATTTTCCTTAAGATTTTTAAATGTGCACTCAGAATGACAGAGACTAATTCTCTGGCTTGGTGACTGGAACTCTTAATTTATAAGCAAACCAGTTGCTGTTCCAATGATTCTTTAAAACATATTTGGTACAGTTAATTATTTCAATAGGAGGCAAGAGAGCTCTAGAACATCTTAAAAAAAAAAAAAAGGCAGTTGGAATATCCCAGTAGGAAGTGAAATCCCCCAGGGAAGTCTGGTAAGAGGCAAAGAGGACAGAAAAACATTATTGTGGTCCCTTGCATTTAAGGGATCCCCACTATTGTCTTCATTTTGTTACCCTACACCTAAAAAACAACTAGGTCAAGTCTTACATTACAACCAGGCATTATACAAGTTCAGTATGACCAAAACTTTTCCTGATATAGTCTATTTCACAGGAAGAATGACTGACCTGTGAATAATGGCTAGTCAAGAGTGACATATGCATAATTTTAATGGGACCTCCAAATTTATCTACAATCAGTGTTGCACCAAATACCCTATCAAATCGCAGAAGAAAAATAGTTTGTTGGATTAACTTAGGTATTAGCTCAGGATTTTTACTATTTTTTAAACATCAGGTAAAACTTAGAATGGTCAGTACGCAAAAGTGCAAATGCATGGCAGAAAAATAACTTCACATTCCCTTTTTCAAATATACACTTCTTCACTACATAGATTCATATACAAAAGATATTATCACTAGATCCACAACTTCGCTTTGTCAGACACTCCTGTAAAATTCTCATTCTGGCAAATATAGTGGAATGATACTACACCTCCCTTCATACTCCAGAAACAGCAAATTGATTCTATCTGGACGAGATAGTACTAACGTATGACTTAAGCTGCCTCATTGCCTCAGTTAAGGATGGTCTAATTAGATGTTCTGGGCAGAAGGCAATAATAGATATTCTCTCATAAACAGAGCTTTAAATAACTTTGATAAAAGACAGTGCCTCAATTTTTGTGAAAACATTGCAGTATGCTCTGAACAGACTGCACTGTCTTCTTTTTAAGATATGATTGAATTCTACATTCTGAATTCTAATACTTGTTTGTTCTAAAAACATAGCAAACTGCCTTGAGCAGGTAAGGAACAAGCTAGCATACTCAGTTCTACAAGGGATTCTGAAAAGCAACTACAAAGCAACTACTTAAAAACCCGCAATCCTGTTTCAGACTCATACAATATGAGAGACTCCAAAGCACTGTCTTTCCTAGGTTTTATAACTATTTGAATTGCTACAACAGAAAAAAAATAGATCTTTATCTTTGAATGGCATAGCTGGAGAAATTCTTTAAAAAAATATTACAATAGTTAGTTTGCATCACCCTTGTGGCATATAGAAGAGAAACCAGTAACAAAATCAGTTTTATGAGAAATACATTAAATAACAAGAGCAACCTTCACTATTGGTTTTTTTTAAGGAAAAACATTATGAAGTTACAAAAATACTTATTGAAAAAGCACATTTAATAAGTTTACATTAGAAAACGCCCTCTTAATATATATACTAGTACCATATATTATTAAGACATATTACAACTTACCTTCAGCTATTTATCTGGAGCACCTCTGCATATGACAAAGAATACCTGTTGTTTTTAAACCTATTTGCAGCTCCATCAGTGTTACAGCACAGCTGGCTCACCTCAGACACTGCCTCCCTCTCTGCTGATTCTTTTCCCCATTTCCCAACAGCCCCTTAGCTCAGTTCATTTGCTTTTACAACAATTGTGCTAATAGTTTTTTTTAACAGCATGAGTCAAATGCTTTCATTTTGAACAGTAGTGATTCCATTGGAACTACAGTTATGTAACTACAAGGATCACACAAAATCACAGAATAGTTTTTGCTGAAAAAACTTTTAAGATGACCAAATCCAACCTTATTCGTAGCCCTATCAACAATACTAAACCATGTTCTTAAGCACAACATCTACCCATCTCTTAAGATGTTTATGTTTAGTTTGCACCCTGGACTAAACTATAGCAGTGGTTCTATCAGCCAATAGCTCCTTCTAAGCTGAGAAAGGAAATTATAGAAAAAAAGAAGAAACAGTGTAGACTAAAATCAAAACAGACTTACTAAAACCACAGAAATACTAAAACCTCCAACAAAAAGTACACAATATTGTACCTAACCTCATCCTTACAACCAACAGCAAGCCCCTAAGACCAAAAAGTGGGAAGAAAGGAAAACTCCCTCCTTTTATAATGAGCTTAATTTAAGTAATATGGGATAATCCTGTGAGTCAGTTTGGGTCAGCTGCCTTGATTGGATCTGCCAGCTGACTCACAGCTACTCATGGCCTGCCTGCCATGACTGGCCCATGTGTCTGTCCCTGGGAAACTAGGACAGAGGAGAAGATGGTATTTTGTCATTAAGATACAAAAATTATCTGGGAGAACAAATACTTCTGAGAATTTTTCTGTAATGCATATGTGTATGACCGTCTCCTTTGTGTGTGTGCTATCATGCAGCATCTTAATATTTTGGGCTGGTCTTCTGTAAAAATCTTTAATTGATCCTGTATCTAGTTCTGCTTCAAAGAAAACCAAGGATACTGGAGTGTACTGGTATAGTTCAACTTACATGGGACCAACGTCTACCAGGCAGAGTCAACATGTATTTCCACATACATGTGCAATAACCAGCAACACATTCAGAAAGTTTCAGGAAGAATTAACGTGAGGCTATAAAGCAATTCATTTAATATTGAAGAAATCATGGTATATTTTAATGACTCCTTCAACAACAGGACTTGCTACTTCCGCATCTCCTTGTGTCAAATCAGGTGGTCCTGCAGTGGATATTTGAGCGACAGCATCCTGCTTCCCAGCTGTGATAATAAATAAGGGGCATATGATCTAGCACTTGTAAACTCTTTTATTTTGGAAGCTTTGGACCAACATCTGGATAAAATTATTCAAAAACATATTCCTCCAAATGAAATATTTTTATCTAAACAATGATATGTGCCATGAATGCAGATAAACTAATGTTAGTCAGAAACACCAATTAACAGCAATAACATGAAAACGAAACTGTCTCCCTCCATCAGTTTGTTTGTTTCATATATGTACAAGGGCTAAAATCATAATAAGTCACTAAATTATGCTTATAATTTGTACCTCTATCTTGTGCAGATATTCTAATCATCGTGTGATTACTTTTTTTGTGCTTTAATAAAAGACAGTAATAAAACAATGAGTATGAGTCAGATATCTCAAGTGTAGGTATCTAGCATTATTTTAGGTGCTTTGACGTATTTCATCTGGTATTCAGCTGCTGCTATGGAAGGGCAGCTCTTCCAGCTCTTCCGTTTGTCATGTGTCAGACCTAGCCAGGCAAAAGTCCTGGGTGCCCATAGAATATCCAAAGTGCCACTCATTGCAAGTGATCAGGCACATGGATCATTCCAGTATCTCTTGCTAGCATTATGAGTAAGAATCTGTAGAAAAGGATTGTAAGTGAAGATTTTTTGTTAGCTGAGTTTCCTACTGTGACTGGAAAGTTTAATCCCATATATAACATGCATGGCTTTGGAGGCATATCTGGGCAATGACCTAAAGCAGTTCTACATATTTTCATACAGGCCATAAAGCTGACTTGGCCCAATTGAAATAAACTGGAAAATTTTTAAGGATCAAATCTGAGAAGCACATTAAAGTTCCGTTTATAAATAGCCTTTTATTATCTGTTATGTGGTTGCCAGATGGACTCCTGTTCTATAATTTACAATATAGTATGTTTTACTTTAGCACTGTCTTATTATGCTGAATTCTCAGCAACTGATTCTGTTGCAAAAACTATATAGAGCATGTAATCCAAGCAAATATTGTTAAAGTATGCCTGTTTTATAAGTTTTTTTAGTTTATGCAAAGTGTGAATTATTTCTGTAACTTCAGAGTTCTGTTTGGGCATAAAAGATTCCATATTATGTCTTAAAATGGAAAGAGAGGCCTAGTTCCCATATACTATTTCTTCCCAGGAGTTTTACAAAAAGGCCGTTTTGATAATTGTGTTTGATCATTTTCTAACACCTCCTGAGTATTGCCATTTTCTTTATTGATAAATTTAAAGATAAGGTGTGTATGTCTGTACCTCTGGTTGATCTCTGACTTTCAGGTATGATGGAAATAATCTGTGTTACAGGTTCACAGACTGGTCTTGAAGTTAGAGCTTTTAGTGATCAAGTCTTGATTAAATTGGTAAATGCACCTGCCACCTTGTCCATCTATTAATGATTTCCTTCTGAAAATCCTGTAGATGTTTTCATCACTGCCAGTGTAAGGAAATTGACTGACGTGCTTTGACTTTGTAATGAAGTGTCCGAGTTGCAGTTTACTTTGGTTTTCATTAGATTTTGTTTTTTCTCATAACAGAAAAAAATCTCTTTTTTCTTTTTCTGGGGTATGTCCTGGTTTCCCAGGAGCAGACCCATGGGCCAGCCATGGCAGGCAGGCCATGAGCAGCCCCAAGTCAGCTGGGAGTTTCAGTCAGGGCAGCTGCCCCAAGCTGACTCACAGGTGTATCCCATAGCACTGACATTGGCTCATTATAAAAGGAGGGAGTTCAGTACAAGTCAGGGTTTTTGCTTCATGGGAGCCTCCTTTTTCTCTCCTCTTCTTCCTGCTGTTGCCAAGGACTAGGGTGAGTATAAGCTTGTTTGCTTTGTATTGCTATTTGTTAGGTTTGTTATTTTGTTAAATGTGGGGTTTTCTTTGTTTTTTTTCTTGTGGTTTTTTTTTTTTTTTTTTTTTTTTTTTTTTCCTATCTATGGTGGGTTTTTTTAAGCTGTGTCATTGATGAATTCTAGATCTTCAAAGTCTGTTGCTGTGGAATGGAGTGCATATGTTGTATGTCTTTGTTTTCTAGTACTGTAATTAATGACATTACCAAATATAGTAGCTGAAAGAGTACTTCATTATTTAATATTAGTCCATATCATTAGTCAGTTTTTGAAGCCTATGTTTAACTATACAAGCTCCACTCTAATGATGGTAATAATTTTTGTTGAAATATCATAACAATTCAAGGTGCTTTGTAGTGGTTTGTGATAGAAGCTCTCTATGGGCTCAGGAAGTTGATGAAATTTATGCTGAGTAGTAAAGGGTGTTTGATCCTCTCTGTGATGATTATACTTGATCTAAAAATCTGGCCAACATGTGAAATGCAGTTTATTCTTTTTTTGTTTCAGCTTTAAAAAAGTGCATAAAATGATCCTTCTTACATACATGGTTTTCCTCACCTTAATCACTGTTATACTAAGTCACTCTTAAGCAAGAGGTTTTTGTGTCTTGAAAAGTGTTGTTACTTCCAAGTTTCTTTCTGGTCTTATAGAAATTTTTCACTGCCTTCATTTTTACCCAGTTAAACTGTTTTTAGGTCTTGCATTCTTTCCTTTGTGATGCGACATGCTTAATGTTTAATTCTGGGAAAGTAATTTTTTCTTGAAGTATTCTGTGATGCTAAATGAGTTAGTCCCTGGTGAGTGATAGTTTCTGTTTTTTCTTGGTGTTGAAGTTTTCTTCTGTTTATCCTTGACAGCCTTTTCAGGTGATGTAAACTGGCTAACTGGGACCTTCTGGAGCTGATAAAATGATTTACTATTGTGTTTATCAGCACCTACTTCAACTTCTTGAGCACTACTGTCCAAATATTTTCTCTTGCCTTTTTATCTCTATTTTTTACTGCTCTGTCCTTTCTTTTACACAGATTTGTTGACTACTTCTTATGCAGGAGAAAAATGATGTTCAAAAGTGTTTCTTAAGAACTGATACTTGCTTTGGCATGTTTCTGTTCTTGAACATAGTTTGGCATAATGCGTTTTAACAGGTCTGTTGGTTTATTTGCCTGGGACCCAGCTGCAATATCATATGCCTATGATATTGCCATGTGAAAAAAAACAATGGCGTAATCATGATGCCTTTTTCTGATGGAATTACTGAGCTAATGCTTTTTATTTCCACTCTTTGGTAGTGATTTTTAGTAGAATGACTTTTCACTAGTTATGAAACCTTAATGCAAGTGCTGTTTTGCCAAGCTTTCCATGCTGACTTTGAGACTAAGTTTGTCTGAAACACTCTACTTCGCTGTCCCCACCCTTTATTCATTAATAAGTTATAAAATGGAAAGAACTCTGCAATATAAAAGGATTTATTTACTTGCTCGATCTAAGTTTTTCCACTGAGAGGGTAGCCTCAGTGTTTTGTTGTGTTCCCACAAAAAGCTGTGGGAGATAAGCTTTTCTAAAATACTGGTGGTACTTTTGTGGTCATGGTTGTTACTATTGTTTGCTTAATTGAAAATAAGATGGCTGCAGTTTGAGAATAGGATGTACAAGGCAAGGAACAACAAAAAAAGCCATTTTATTTAGTGTTGGACAAATTGTCTAGTACACAAAACTAAAAGGCACAGTGGAAGAGGAGGCAATCTGGTGCTTGTCTTTGCTGTAGAACATGTTCTGTGGGGTAAGGACTGGTGGGGCTTGAAGGGGAAAGACCCAGGATTCTCTTCTGCATCAAAACCTGGCAAGTAGCTATAGCTTATAGGTTTGAGTTAATGTGTTTTCATTTGGAGTTTGATTTGTAAATAGAGTGAGGCTTCAGGGATGTGGAGAGATGTTCATGTTGAACATTGTTTTTCACTGTTTTCTTAAAAAGCTGTTTTACTTGGCTAATAGCTACCCTCTGGCTTGCAGAGAAGATGAAAAACCACTTTTGTAGTGAGTGGTGGGGGTTCTGCTTCTCTATCATTCTATAATATGCACTTCAAATAAAATATTGCTACACAGAATCTTTTTATGTATGGCACTTTTGGTGTGCAGAACTGAAGACTGAAAATGAGCAATCTATATATTCTCCTTAAAAAAGTAGGTATCCTACCCTGACAGTCTTACAAAATGTAAATGTTCTAAAGGGGTTCATTAAGTTGCAATATGCACTGTCAGGTATGCTTTTATGCTGAGAAATGACATCTTATATCTTTCATTATTCATATAGCTTAGCTCTCCCTGGTTTCTTCGTGAATTTAAAATTATTTTACAATTATAACATGAATGGAATATGAAATTTTTGGCAGCTGAATTTGAGGACTCATGGGGAAGAGATGAGATTCATAGAAGGTAAACATGCCTGTCTTCACAATGAAAATATTAAAAGAAAATTATATGTGAGTTATCCCAAGTTAAAACCCTCATAAAAATAAAAACAAAAAATCAACTAATCTATTTTCAGTTACTTAAGAGATAATTGACTAGAAAGAACAAACATGGAATTTCCAAGAAAAATCATATTAAAGCAGCCTAATTTTTATCTCTGACAGGATTCCTTGTGTAGATTAGAAGCAGCACGTCACCTGCACCTTAATAAAGCACCTTAATAAATATTTTATGCTCTCAGATGATAGTCAACTAAGCCACTGAGTACAAGTTACTGTAGATTATATTACTACCATGTGAATGCAGAATTTTCTGCGTAGTCATAATCCGTCTATCAAAAGTTCCCAATACAATGGAAAAATAAACTAAATGGAGTTCTTCAGGGGTCTCTTCTGTGATCATTTTTCTTCATGGTTTCCTTAACTTGAATGGTGGAAGAGAATATTATATTAAAGTTCCTGTGGATAAAATAATTTTAGATTAAATAATTTCATATTAGAATTAGCTGATAATACTAGAATTTTAAAGTATCTTGACCATTTGCTGGAGACCTCTGAAATACTTAAAAATAAAATCCACTCATGATCTGTAAAAAAATGTGTTCCGGTAGGAATAATAGGATACTGTGTTTTTTAGATGAAGTACTGTGTCAATCTGTATGTAAGACAGAGATAAACATGAAGTATGTCTCAGAGAGCCTGTCTGAAGTTTGTAAGAGCAGCTTAGAAAAACACATACCAGTGATGTTTCATGTGTATTTGATCTTGCCTGTTTGCAATCGGGTGGATCAAATAACTTCTGAAGTTCCCAATCTGCTATGGATTCTCTTATCAAATGCATCTGGTATGCTTGGGATGAGTTAAAGCTGTAAGAGTCTGAATCAGATCTAAGGTCATTTAGCTGTCTTCAGTGGTGTGAATTAAAAATTCTGTGTATCTTTCCTAGCTTAGTTGACTTCGCATGAGCCTGACTTCTGTAGTGTACGTGGAGGCACTTCAGAAAAATTGCTGGACTTTGTTCTTCAAGTGGGGATCAGTCATTCTAAATTACCCATAACATTTCAGTCTTGCAGTCCACTCCTGAAGTTGGACATGATTGTCATTGCTGTGTTTTGAAATAGCCATAATGGATGCATATGCATTCAAGTAAAAAACTGCTTCTTTTTGACAACTGCAGCCTTTATTATTAAGAATTCGTAAGACAAACGTCTTCTATATTTGGAATCGAACCTCTGTTTTTCCCTCCTTGAACAGGTCAGACTTCAGAACATGTGTGCAGTGAAACTTTTAATATTTACAGGAATACTTACAGATGTTAGTATTAAAATAGAAGCCATAACAATTCAGTTCATACCAACAGCTAGGTTTTGTCAAAAGCCTTAGCCTGTGATAGGGAAGAGGGAGAATTGCATAGAAGTGGTTGAGAATCTGCTCTTTCCTCCCTTACATGAGGTAAGTAGTCACTCAATCGGCAGTAGCTACAGATTGATACCGCCTTTTCTGAGGCTCCTTAGCACAGTGGTGAAATCTTCTCCCATTGCTTTCACTGCTGTGCCTCACTTGCTTCTGTGGAGAATATCTGGATGTATGCTGATGTTGTGTGCTGACAGGCCATGAAAGTTCTTACTGACTTATGTCTTGCTAAAATACTCAGTTCAATGGGGCTTAGTCTACTAGTTTAAAAATAGAAGGGGAGGTTTGATAGGAAGCAGAAAACTGGATGCTAAAATGAATTGGGAATATTTCAAATACCAAGAGTCCAACTGAATTATTTGCAGTAACTGAAAAATTTTGGATTTTTTGTTATTTTTAAAATGTAATAGGCTAGGAAATTGAACATTTGAAAAGATGAGCCAATTTTAAAATGAAAGCTCTATTGAACTGTTGTGGTACTTGGAGACTGAGCTAATGTGTAGTTTTAGAACTAATTTCTATTAAGGCACTCTCAGATCTGTTTGCTTCATACCCATGAATCATCCTATTTGAAGCATGTGGGGAAATTTAGGAGTAAGACTGGGAAGTCATAGTACCTAGTGGGAAGAGCTGTTGTAATACCAGAGCTCAAAAGTGCAACCTGTTCTGTTGTTTCTTTTATAATTTAAATGGAAAGGAACAAAGGCAAGTACATGTACACCAGGACCCACTGCCCCTATATCTGAGGAAGCTATGGGGTTGCAACTATACCACATGATGTGCAATTGCAGGCAGTTAGCAGTAATAGGAGGCTAAAGCTCCCATTGCCCTCTTGCAATGAACTGGTGCTCAAATAATTGAGGACTGGATATTATGTCCTGAGAAAGCACTATATTTTTTTTTTTTTAGTAATATTTTTGCCCTTTTCTGTGAGAAACTAGGAAAAAAAGATTTTGACTCAAGCTTCAGAGTGACTTGAAAGTAAATGTGAGTTTATTTCCCGTGGTACTTCTACAGCAGAAGTTATGCTTTCCATATTAAGATGATTGCTAGCTGCGTTGTAGGGTCTAGCTGTGAACTTTGGCTTTGCTTTGGCCTGGAGTCATGGCTAGCTTGCTTCAGGACAGAATACTTAAAATCTTCAGCTGCATAATTGTCTAGTCTCCAAGGAGCCAGCTTGTGATATCTGACATGAATGAGGTACACCTGCAGTGTTTAACTATTACACAGCCCTCTGGATCATTATGTTTATCAGAGCTATCTGAATCTAGCACTGCACCATAACTAAGATAATAAAAAAGGAACAGTTTGCTCATTAGGAAAGTGAAAATTTCAGTGTGTTGGCTTTTGTATTTAGTAACATCTGTTGTGCAGCACTACGTTTGATCAATGTCTAAACATCTGGTTACACATTTATAAAAAAAAATAAAAATGCAAATTAATTTTTTTCTCCAGTATTGTCACTAGGGAGAGAGGAAGGCATGTAATTTCACATATAGTCTGAAAGCTGGTAAAAAGAGGTGCTATGTCAACTTTCTGCATTTGGTTTAAATGAAAGACTATTTATTATCTTTATTTATTTAACCAAGTAAAACACTAAGTTGTTTGACTGAATGTGTCCATGTCAGAACAAAATTCAGAAGGGTCAAAGATAAATTTTCAAGAATGAAAAAAGGAATGCAAGACTTAAGGAGCCAGCTGGTATCTATAACTTCATCTGCTTTCTGTTAGTGTGAATTTCTATCATAATGCCTGGCTTTAGACTTCTATTTGGGCAGAAATTCTTTTGTATGGAGCAGAGTGGTTCTGGTCTAGATCTTGCAGAACTGAAGACCAGCTCAACATTTCCAAATATGGCAAACTGAAAACTAGATCAAAGATTCTCAATAGTACAGGCAAAACTGGGTTAGGGCTCATCAATACTGCAAGTGAAGCTCAATTTTGTGGAGATGTGGTTCTGGCAGGAGTGGTGAAAAGCTGTTGGCTGGAATCAATGGAAGCTGGAGCAGGTAAGGAGGGTGCAGATGAGAAGAGTGGTGAGGAGAACAGAAGTTGAAGGGTAGAGAGAGAACTGGTCAAGAATTTGAACAGACTAAGAAATCAGGGGTGTTTTAAGGGGTTGTGAAAGGCTGTGTAATTAATTTTTACCTCCTGCCTTCCTGAAAGTAGGCAGCCTTCCCTGACCCTTACATCCATGCTCTGTTGTTTTGGGTTCCAACACCTGTTTTCTTCCCAAAATCCAGAATTTCCTTTTTTCCACTATACTTCATTCCTCCTACTCTACAGAGTTTGTTGTAGCTGTGAGGATGAGGAAAGGCCAGAGAGCCACAGTTACTTGTGCTACCCCTGGGATTGCAGAAGAGGGACAGAAAGGGAGATCAGCTGCTGCTACTACTAGTAGAGGTATAGCCCTTCACTGTAGGAATTATTGCCCTATAGGAAATAGCTCCCCCCTGTAATGCTATCAAACGCATCAAGTCTGGCTTTCTAGGGCCCCAGTGCACATAAAGCAGGGAACAGGGCTGTGGACTTTACCTTCAGCAGTGTTACCAGAGAAGTGCCTACTTTGCCTGTGAGTGATACTGGATTGCAGAAATGGAATCAGGGTGTAGACAGGAGCAGTATTTGATCCAAGCCACTGCTCTAGAGCATACTGTTTGTGAGTGTTCTGGAGCACTGCTTATTGGTTTAAATTCTAGAAATAGATACTTTAGATCCCACTGAACAAAGGTACATATACTACTTAATTCTGCTAAAAATAACTTGGGATTGCAGATGGACTCTGTCAGTATTAATTAACATTCCATTTTTTTTTTTTTAACTTTGACTCCAGCAAAAACACTGCCACAATGGATTCCTTGGACCATTTCTTTTTTGACAAAAACTTAAACTGGTTTTGGAAGATTGTTACTGTGTTGAATGTACTTATTTGAAGAATGACTCCAAGTAATTCACTGAATCAATTGATTTACTGAAGCTCACTGAAGGAGGAACTTGGTTGGTTTATATTAATGTTTGAATTCAGTCTAGTAACATCCTGTACACTTGCAGACTGTTGAAAGATGTGATCACAAGTTAGAAACCCATTTATCTTTTAACACTGAGCAATGTAAATGAAGAGTAACCTGGCTTCTTTGGAATGACTATGGAATTTATGTATGTATTAGGAATTTAAGTCTAGGAGGCAAAAGCTGATAATGTTTGGGGGTTACTTTCACTACGTATTGTTTTACTTGCAAATTATATCATTGCTTTTTTTCTTCAAACTTCAGAGCTGCAGTGAATTGTAAAGCATTTTTATGCTGCTTTTAAACTTAAGTCCAGTTATTTCTTTAAAGTACAAACAAATATTATCTGATGGCTCTATTCTCGTTACTTTCTTCTCCTAAGTAATGATATCACAGTCAATATGACTTATTCTTCACTCTTCTTTACACTGATATTGCTGGGACAGATTTTATTTAAGAATTTGAAGCTTTGTTGGAGTTAATCAAACACGTGTCCACTGAAGACCAAGATTTTTTTTTAAAGATAGTATTACTTGTTGTCAACATAGGGGTCTTTGTAGAGCAGTCCTGCATATAGTAGTCTTGACTGTACACTGAAGAGATATCATGTTTTCCTGTTTTATTTCTACAGCTTCATCTTAACAAAATGACCCTGCCTGCATAGATGTTCATTTACTGAAATTAGGACTTGAAAGGTGCTACTTTCTGTTACTTATTCAGCTTTAGATATTTGTTTGAGCTGTTTGCATATATCTTGAAGAACTTGGATATGAATAATATTGTGACTTCTGTGGCCTATACTCAGTCTCCCTCAAGATAAACCTCTCTATATAGGTGTGGCTTGTATCATAAATATAATACTGGGAAGGATGAAAGCATTTTAAGTTTGATTGCTGCTGAAACAGCTTTTTATGTTTGTCCTCATATGCATATAACAGTTTATCTTCTGACCCTGTTATTAGCTGTGATTTTTCAAGTTGTTTTTGATTAATATAGCTATTTAAAAAAATTCACCAAAAAAAAAAGGGCAACAAAACCTGTAAAACTGATAACTGCTTGAGAGGCAAGGATGACTGTTTATTTTACATAATATTCCTTTAAATATTTCTACAGGGAAGTAGTAAGTAACTTAAATTCTGTAGAAAAAAGAGATAACATGTTCTAATGGGAATGCAAATAAAAACTGCTGCTTTTTGCTTATCTATGTGTTCTACTTAGAGAAAGAAGTAAATGTTAGGCGGTGTGAACTATCAGGGAATTGCTGTAGTGTTGGATTGCTTTTGACGATTAATTTAGGCTGACACTGGAAAGCAGGATATTCTCCCTTTATTTCTATATGCTTATTCTTGCTTTCTCATCTTTTTCAACATGATTTCAATGGTTGTTGTCACTTGAAACATAATGAATAGAAAACACTGAGAACTGACTCAACACAGTAATGGTATCCTCTTCACATTTTAAAAATATTTTTACCTCTTAAGCTAGCTATGTTGAAGACTGTCTTTTCCAGGAGGTAATGAAGCAGTTAAGGGCATAAGCCAATAAGCGTAGGGAAATGTAACCAGGGAACATAATTGTTTGCACTCACTTCACACCCAAGTGCTAAGTATTGGCCTATAGCCATGTGTAATGGACTGAATGTCACTTTATATGTTCCTTTCTTAGACTGTCTTTAATTTTACAGTCTCATTCTTCCTTCCTTGTCTGTACTGAGAAACTGCTATGGCATCTGTGGGAGTGGACAGGAGACCACAGAGGTACAATATATGGCTTCAGGCTTGCTGCCAAGCTGGATCACAATTACTGTTAGTTACAGCTGAAGGTTTGGGTTTCCCACCTCCACAGGTAATAATGAGAAGAATGAGCTCCCTGCTATGTGGCACATCCAAGATACACACAGACACATGAACTGACAGCAGAGCCAGTAATACACATGAACTCTATTCCAGAGTAATACAGTAACTTCTGCTTTTTAAGTCTCACTCTGCAGGCTAAGTATAACTTTTGTTGAGATGTCAAGCGCTTCGTAACTAAGTAGTTTACTGCTGTAGAGTTTACATCATTGTATGTCATCTTCAGTTAAAGGAAAAATTGATTTACCTACAAAAAGTTGTCGTTCCATTTGTGGTAAACAAAATGATTTGTCAGAGACAGTCACCATATTTTTTTTTTATGAACTAGAAGAGAGTGGAAGGTCTGTCATAAAACAAAAATTTGAAAGAGCACATTAATCCAGCAATAAAACTGTTTCTAATCACGCAGTGAAGTACATGTCACAAGCCAAAACTCTACTCCAGCAATTGTTTGCAACCTCTGCAACACTCAGGAGACTGCTGCTATGTTACAGCCTCTTTCCTGGTAATGTGATCCATAGAATGCAAATCAGAAAACTAAGTTAGACTAAATAATGTTACAGCACTTACATGAAAAACGTGATTGTTTTAGTCAAGGGTCGGTGAGGAATTTGTCCAACACTCGTGACCTTCTAGATCTTGATGAGGGGTTATTTTCAGTAATCAGCTTGAGAGGCAGATGAAGTTTTGGATGTTCAAGGATGCTAATGAACTTACCTAAGAGGAAACTACAAACCGAGTGGCAGAAGGTATATCTACTGTGTTAAATTATTAGATCTCTGTCAGCAAAATAGAGCCTTGTTCAGCAAAATAACACCTATCTGCTCGTTACCATTCATGGAGATTGTTTTTAATTCAATTTGTCCCTTGGAGTCAGAGGAGAGCTCCTTTAAGCTTCTCAATAGCCTGATAAAACAAGTTCTGATGTGATGGGTACACAGTTATCTAATATCATTGCATGAGACAAAAATATTTTACAAAGATTGTATTTTTATAGGTAAATTTAATAGGAGATTGGTAGCTGTGTGGTTAAGGATCTGCTCAGCTCTAATAGATTAAAATTTGGTTGTTTTACTTTAGCCTACTGAAAATTGGTATAGTATTCATTGGTATAATAATACTTTTATCACAGAGGAAACTATCATTATTGACTTTAATGTTAATTTGTACTGCAGCTCTTTCCATCTACTGAACTTAAGGAGAAATAAAGTGTATTTCCTGTGTCAGTCTGTGTAGCATGGAAGATTGTCTTGCATTTCAAACATAACTCTGGTGGAAGTAGTTGGATTTCTGATTTCAACTCTCCTGTTCTAAATAATTATTTTCTCCAGTACTGTGTGCTACATTCTTTCAGTGTGTTCAAAGCTTTCTTAATTAAATGTTTGTAGATGATTCTTTTGAACAAGCAACAGAATATCAGGAGCATTCATGTCTTGAATGTCCTCCCAAGGTCTTGTATATCTGACCTTCACAAATTTGTTCCCTTTGTTCTCATATCATGCAGCAGATTTTATTATACATTCATTGTACTCCTGGAATTTAATAAATATTGTATCTTGAGCCTTGAAATAGGGCTTGTGAGCAAGAGATTAGTTTCAAAAATATCTTTAAATCTTTAAAATGTTTTTCTTCAGGAATACTTAATGTATAACAGAGGCAGATAAACCAAAAAATTAAATACATTGGGATAATTAACAAAGTAAAAATAAATTACTTTATGTTCATATAACATGTCAGTCAAAGGTTTTGACAATTCATTTCTTAAGTTAAATTTAGCTTTGTCTCAGCTCATGTATTAAATTCTGTTTTTTCTGGCATTTGCTAGTTAGTAATGTAGACCTTAGCAATAGCAGATTCAGAAAAAGTTATTGTTCACATGCCACTGACTATAAACATGTTTATACTTTGGATTTTTTCAGGGTGGCTTTTTTCACTCACAAGACACTGAAGGAAACTCATAGATGCAATTTGCAAAATGATTGCATTATTTTTTGGTGGGGGGGAAATGGACTCTTAAGATACAGTTACTTTTTAAGTAGCATGGAAGATCATCAAAGGGTTTGACTTTTGCTTTAATAATTGGTTATATATTTCTATTGTTGAATTTATATTGTAATCATCTCATTCATCTGCTTTTGACACAAATGGTATAAGTTGTATCCAGACTGTGTCCCTGTACTTGCTTTTAGTAGAGTTTTTTGAATTCCAAAGATGCTTTTAAAAATAGATTATGTAAAGGTGTTATCTCAGTGACCTTAGTAAAAAATTCTTATTTTCACTATGATCTATCCAATACTGTCATGAGTTTACTGTCACATTGCTTCCCATATAGTGATACTGTGGGAAAAACGTTTACTTTTTTGTTTTCTGCAGAGTAGGTAAGTGCTCCAATTTGTATCATAGAGAATTATCATAACAAGATACTGCATCCTTCTGCAAGAAGGATGTTGCTGCTGTTGGACACAGTTTTTGAAATATTATCCAGAAGTAGAATTCAGCCCTAAAATCTAATAATCTGGCTAAACTTTAGAAATCAGTGCTGTAGTTAAGAAAAAACAAATACTTATTCTAGTATGATCTCAATGTCTAAACTTCTGAAATAAGTCTGGCTTCACCTTTTCTGTAAATAAATTTTATGTTACCTCAGCCATTTTTAGAAGTTGCTCTTGCTGGCTATAGGAAATTTTACACTGGAAAATCAGTTAAAGGGTCTTTTAGTACAGTTTAGATTAAAAATAGTCTATACTTTCAAGTATTTCTATTTGACACATTCCAATTTAATTTTCCTATTTTAGCATAATAGTTACTCTGTAACATTTCTTGTTTTCACATGGCCCAGGATGTGAAATAAATTTTCTTTTACTATTTAGTAAATGTTTAGATTATCTGTTTGTCATCTAAAACAATGAATTCAGAATTGATGGCTCCACCTGTTGGTCAAAATATAAACTTAAAAATAAACCTAGAATTGACATTGTAGTAACTGGAGGGTGGCATAGAATCACTAACAACTTCTACTTGAATTTTTTGGGTTCTTATTCGGATCAAAAATTTATTTTCAGTTTACAAATCAGACATGCTGCAAGAGGGCCACAGTACCTTAGTAAATATTCCTCCTTATGGTAGTGTGATATCATGTCTTACCTCGTAATCTTCCCTTTTTTGCTGCTTGTTTTTAGCAGCAAGTAAAAAGTCAAGTGTGGAATAAATTCAAAATTGTGCTTAAGTTAGTGGCTTTCATTCATCACTAGTCTGAAATTTTAAAGCCGGGTCTGTAGAGACTATGTGAACAATATCATGAACAACTATCTTGTACTCACTAAGGCCATCATCCTTCCCTTGAGCTTAGTGGTACTAGGGTCAAGCTGAGAGTGAACTGATGTCAATATCAAAGGAATTTAACATTGTCTTTCTCCAACAAGTTCTTGCCTTACTCATTAGGTCTTACTGCCTAAAGCACCCTCACACCTCTACTGGAATGTAACTGGGAAGAAACAAAGCTTCATGCATGCAGGCAGAAAACATGGTGAGATACTATTCTCTTGATGAGTAAGTAAAGGAATTACTTTGCCTTACAATAGAACCCAGACTAATCTGGACCAAATAACAGAAGGTCAGAAGACTTGTTGAGTTAAGGCTGTTGGCTCAAGTTAGATCTAAGAGGAAATGTCAATATGCCTGGAAAGCATATGTCAGAAGTGCAGGCAGGCAGAAAGACATGTACCTCCTCTTGGTGTGTGAACAGGTTGCTGAAGTTCTGAAATATGAGTCAGTGTCTTGTAATAAACAAAACTGAATTGATATGATTTTTATTATAAACTGTAAGCCTGCAAAATCCTTCCTGAACTCATTGAAACTAAATTTAAGACTGAAAGGAAAGCCACTGTTATACTTGTCTGGTTTATTATTCTTGCCTTTAAAAAGCAGAAGGGCATAGCAAAATATCATTGTTCAGTATCTATAATGTGGAACTATTTCAAGAATGTGATTTCTATGGCTTTAAGCAGCTAGTTTAACTGTAAAGATCTTGAAAAGACTCAATCTTTCTCCTACATCAAGCAGCTGAGAATTCTCCTAAGGCTGAATTACTCAGAGATATAGATCAAGTCTGTTGTTCCTACACTGCCTGGTTTTGTTCTCCTGACTCAGCAGCAAAAAGTGCAAAAGTCATAATCCCTGCCTAGCAGAATGACTTTTGAAATTAGAGCTGACTCGAGGCTGTTATACTTGTGTAGGAGGGGTAATTTCCTCTCTCCCTGCAGTGTACACATCTGTGCACTCTTTCCTCAGTGCATTCCAAAGAGCTGGGATTCTCTAAAGGTATTGTTCCATGTTTCTAGAAGTCTGGAAAACTAATGGGGTGTTCATTTCCTGTGCTGTGCAGCCACTACAGGATGTTCAGCTCTACAAATTTAATCTGAATTTCTCTATTGTCCAGAAATGCATCTAGTTAAACTTGGTAAATCAATATCAGTCAAATGCACTGGAAGATGCTGAAGATGAACTGATTTAAAAGCGACTTTTTAAAATCATGGCTGACCAGAATATTTCCTTAATAGTTCAGTAATTGTGAAGCTCAAATAGGAAGAAGGCTTGCTGTCCTTGAAATGTTAAAACAAGCATTTGTATTTTCTACCTGAGCTCTTGCCTTCAGTAGGTAAAGACTGGCAAACTGTTTTGGGAAGTATCTTCAACTTTGTGATTAGGTGCAGAACTTCTGCAACAAAATGAGCCTTTACTGCTACTGTGTTTTCTGACAGTGCCATGTGCTAATGGATTTCCATCTGCCTAAGACCCAAACTCAGGAGCCTGGCTGCAATCTTGACATCTTGGGCCTCCCAGGGATTATGCAGCATGGGGCTGCCTCCAGGCAGCAGTCAGACTTTTTCATTGCTTTTTGCAATTTACTTACCCTCAACTCAGCTCAGATACATTACCAGGTTTATAGCACACTTGTACACATTTTTCCAGCTGGTTTTACTGAGGCATAGGTAGGTCAAATAACTTGATGCAAGGTCATATGGAAAAGTGTACTGATGATTCATGAGGGTTTAGGAGTATTCCATGTAATGCAATAGTCTGTCAAATGTTTTTCTTTAGTAAATACTGATTTAAGCAAAAAAATACTGGAGTACTGGTCTAGAATTTGTCAGTGACTTGACTAATCCTTAATTAGGATTCACAGTTATGAAGTGCACACTACTGGTCTTTCTCCAAGTTGTTGAACATAACACTGCAAGTTTATTACAATTTGTAGTCTTTAAATGGTCTATGTAATAGAGTGAGAGAGGATGCAAAAGAGACACAGGTATGTCATCCTTATTAGTATTTCATTATAATGCAGAGAAAGACTTCAGTGATAGCAGAGGACAATAAACCTAGAAGTACCCTTACAAGAGGGAACTAAGTATGTGTGTTGAAGACTAGGCTGCTTAATATGGCGTTATAATCCAAAGAGAGAAGTATTTGCAGAGACTGAGATTAAACTCATGTGCTAAAACTCAAAACAATTAAGCTCTTCTGACTGATGATATTGGCATTTGATTTAAATGTATGGTTTGGATTTATCAGCAGATGAAGCAGTGCCTCCTAGATCAGATATGTTTCTAAACTCCTCTGTGTTGTAGAGAGTGTCTTTCTTGGTTGCTTTGATGTCTTTGATCTAGCCTGAAATTTTAAGGATGCTAAACTTTGGGAACAAAGTGGGTATGTAGTGAGAAAACAAGCAGCTAAAAGCAAGATTAGATCCTTCTTTACTCGGGGAATTATCATCTCTTATTGCCTGCTAAAGCAGATTTCAAAAGCCATTTGTCCAAGTAGCTATCCTAACTGAATTTCTCATGCATATTGCCTATTTCTTACTGAAAATGAAGATTCCTTTAACTCCTCTGTATGTGTGTTTTGATGGGTTTGTGGTTTGGTTTTTTGCTTGTTTTATTTTTCTGTTGTTAATCCAGCTATTGATGGCTTTTTCTTATGGTAAAGACAACAGTGTGAGCTTTCATTCACTCATATGCCATGTAAGTGAAAGTTCTTTGCCATTTGAATACTTCCTTTTTGGAAAATCAAGTCTATATAATCTGTGGTGTTTTCCTCTTGGGTCATCTCAGTCAAGCTTTATCTCAGTCTAAATCCTATCAGAGATGGCAAAGTTGAGATCCTTTTCAGATAACAAGGGACTGAGTTCCTGGCCTTGGGTTTCCTGCTGCCAAGGATAGGAGACAGGAAAAGTAACTACCACTGCTGGAAGGATCTGTTCCTTCCTCTTGGCAGGATGGACTTCACACATTCATTCACTCCGCCAGGCCACCAGGTATCAAGCTGGTTTTCCAAAGCAAACACTTGTGCTGTCCCTGTTAATCACTAACTCTCTATGACTGGAATCAGACTTGCCCAAATTCAAGGTATTAGTTAGGAAACATATAGCAGAATCTGTCTACTGCCTCAGCATTCATAGAATCACAGAATCATTTAGGTGGGAGATGACATTTAGAATCATCAAGTCCAGCTATAACTATCGAGTTCTTTCCAAAACTTGTGAAATTAGCAGCAGTGTGGTAAACAATTTGCAGTACCATCAGATGTCTTTACTTCCAGCAACATAAATAATAGTTGTGTAATAAGATATTTAATGGTATGTTGTCCTAACAGTCCAAAATGAATATTTGAAATTAGCAAGCACTAACATACTGTAACTCTGTCTGCACCTCACCACATACAACTTCGGGATCATAGCATTTGTTCCTGTAAAGGGGGGAAAAAAAAGGCAGTTAAGATGGCTGTTCCTGGTGTGAATAGATCCTACTTCAGCAGCAGAAAGCAGTTTAAGCAAGGAGTAATTCTTGTTTGGTTTACAGAACTTCTTTTCAGAGGAGAACCATGCTTTATTTTTTCCATTTGTTTTGATAATAATGTTTTTACTTCATTTGACTTTAGCAAATGTGGCTGGGTGTGTTGGCAGAGTTGTGCTAATGTATCACCATTAAGATTATGTTTTTCAGCTGAGGAACAGGAAATTTTGGATAATTATGATACTGATAAACATCATCATCAACAACAAAGTATGTACAAGCCATGACAAGGCTTTTGGGACAGAAAATGAATTGATCCTTCTGTTACCTATTAGTTATGAATATCTGAGCAGATACTTTTACCTGATGCTTAATTGTTTTTTAGGCAGAAGCTGTCAGTAGGTTCAGCCATGTCAGTGCCTGGGGCAATCAAACTGACCCCTTGGTGGGTGTGGCCTGCCATTGTTTTCTGTGGCTTAAAACAAAGCAGTGAAAGACATTCCCTTTTGCTAATTTTCCAGTGTGTTTCTGGGAAATCAGACCATGAAAAGTGCCTCAAGAAATTGGTTTGCTGTGGCTAAGACCCTTGTTTACATGCTCTCAATTAAGGAATCCTTAATAAGCTGTTCCATTTGCACACAGATTGCCCAGAGAGGGTATTTTTACCCTCTATAGGGAAACTTTGGCAGTAGGTAATGTATTAAATCATTGCTTTATAGTTCAAGGGTAACTAGGTTGGAACTGAAGGCTCTGATATTTGGAAGACGTGTGTTCTTAACTCTAAGCAGAACTAGAGTTAAAAATAGTTTCTTGTTTAGTAACACTCAGAAACAAGTGCCAGTGTTAATTCTTGTACAGTAGATAAATTGAACTTTTATTGGAGCTTTAGTATAAAATGTTTGAGATGCCTAGGAAAGACGTCTGAAGTATTCTGAGTATTTCTGCTGCACTGTTCTTGGAAGTGGATATTTAATTAGTTGCCTTTGTTAGTGTTACTTGTTTATCATTGAATTGGTTCTGCAAGTTTAGTTTTCCTTCTTAGACTCCCAGAATCCCAGAGGTTGGAAAAGACCTTGAAGATAGGCCAACCATCAACCTAACATTAACAGTCAAGTATACCATACCCCTGAGTGCTCTGTCAACATAATTCTTGAACAGCTCCAGGGATGGGGACTCCACCGCTGCCCTGGGCAGCCCATTCCAATGTCTAGCAACCCATTCTGAAGAAATGCTTCTTAATATCCAGTCTAAATCTCCCCTGGTCCAACTTGAGGCCATCACTCCTTGTCCTATCACTTTTTACTTGGTTTAAGAGACTCATACCCACCTCTCTAGAATTTCCTTTCAGGTAGCTGTAGAGGACAGTGAGGTTTCCCTTCAGCCTCCTCTTCTCTAGACAAAACCACCCCTGTTCCCTCAGCTGCTCCTCAGATGACCTGTGCTCCAGACCCTTCATCAGCTTCCTTCTTTGGACACACTCAAGTATTTCATGTCCTTTATGTAATGAGGGGCCCAAAACTGAATACAGTACTCGAGGTACAGCCTCACCAGTGCTGAGTTCAGGGCTAAGATCACTTTCCTGGTCCTGCTGGCCACACTGTTCCCGATAAAAGACAGAATTCCATTGGCCTTCTTGGCCACTTGTGCACACTGCTGGCTCATGTTCAGCCAGCTATCAATCAGCAACCGCAGGTCCCTCTCTGACTGGCAGAGATAGCATCAGTGTGCCAGTTGTGACCTAGCAGCAGCATGTCTGTGGCTTCTATCCTTTATTCGGAACACTTTACTGTTGTGCCTGCAGTGGCATCGGTTACAGAGCAGATGTTGATCCAGTTGTGACTGGCAGTCATGACGTGATGGGCAACTTACTAGAGCAAGGCATAAAAATATCCATCTGCTTTTGATTGCCTGCAGGATGTTCTTCATCTGAACTTGGGATAGTCTCTCATTTTAAGTTTTGAATTGTCCATTTACTGATGGAGGGGAAGCTGTCATCGCTGAGTGAAAAGTGGAGTCAACCCATGGGCAACCAAGAAACAGTTGAAGAATGGATCAATTGAAGGACTAAATCCCTTCTTGCCACACAGGGTGAAAATCCCTTGGATGTTAACTCAGCCTAGTCTATATTACTTTCTGTGCAGAGCTGCTTTTCCATTTAGTGATGTAGCTGCAGCACATCTGAGATGACAGTAATTTGGGCACAAAATAGGTAACAGTGAAAAAGGTGTCTGCCACAACACAGCCTATCTGGCCCTTAGCAGGTAAGAACATATGTTAAACTCAGGGAGCAGGAGGCCCTGGAAGGAATTAGTCCTTATCTTGGCTACAGCAGAGTTAAGTCTCTCTTCACTTTCCTTACTCACATGGTTACTTTTGCTCTAAGTAGAGGGTTAATTCTGCCCTCTCCCTTGGGTGTTGTGCTAATTGGGTGTTTAGGTTATCAAACGAAGTTTACTGCTGGGAATTTTATCTAAGCTGTGGTTAATGTTTCAGTTTTTTGTGATGTCTGGAATTGGTGGAGATGAAGCATGGGCTTTATTTTCTGGACTTCATTTTACGTGGGTGACTTTTGGCAGCCTGTGTATACATACTTAATAGTCTAGCTCTTAAAAATGTCTTTAAGAAAATATTTAGGAATGTTAGTTTAATAGCTATAAGCTATCTGTGTAGAGTAGTCAGGAAATAAAAAAAAAAACAACCACGAACACATCATTTTTTAAGTGTTTTCTAAAATGAAGTCATGTTGATGATGTAGGACCGCCAGAGGGCAATGTGACTCTTTGGTTGCTCTTCATTCAAATTTACTGGTGAGGACTATAAAAATGATAAAACCTTAGGTGGAAAAATACTGATTTATTTCTTGTGGAAGAAATTAAAAATAGATATATATTGCTTATCAATAGCGTTATCACAGTCTTGGTATTAATTACGCACAAATATATTGCTGTTTCTGGAATGCATTTTTAAAATGTTTAAATGGGAAGATGTGCCATGCGTATTTCCTGACAGTTTTTGGAGGTGATTTGAATGCAAAAGACTTATCCACTGTATCTGGTATTTTTGTTAATATTGTAAGTCTGAAAATCCTGTCAGTAAAATACACATGAAAAACAGGGTTTTTTTGTTTGAAGTGATCTGTCAATGAGATCTCATGATTACTTGACTGTAAGTAGCCCATCTGAGTTGACAGAATATTTAACCTCAGCCTCTGTACTTACTTGAGCATCTTACAATTTATATACAAGTAGTGTGTTAGCTGAGAGAGAAGAAATGAATACATAAAACATTCATCCTTGTGGTTTTTTTTCTATAAGTTTCAATGGGGATGAATTTTGTCTGTGCTAGTGATGTGCTGAACACAGATCAAAATTTGTTTATTCTAAAGGAAAGGTTACTGTAGTAATGAACTTGGATAGCTTTTCTCAATTGATATCAGACAGATTCTTTAATCTGTTTTTGGACCTAGTATGGATCCTTCTGAAGAGTTTCTGCTAATGTCACTTCCCTTCTGTGAGTTAAACTTGAAGATTCCCCAATAACAGAACTGGACTTTTTTTTTCTTCCACTGTACAGCTCTGTCATTTAAGTGGAGGCAGCCGATTGTTTTGAGTTGACTAAATCGTCAAGAAACATCTCCGTTTCATGTGCCTTTAACCATAGTAACTTAAGAAGTGATTGTAATAAGATCACCACAATCTCAAGGCCAAAAGTTGCATAGCTGAGGTGTATGACACATTTTATTTGTCTGTTCCTCCACTTAAGCAGAGCACTGCCTACATGACAGACTAAAACGGTCTCGGTACAAATCCCCTGTTGTTGCAGGCAGGCTTAGCTCCTCTGACAGGCAGAAGTCTCTCAGGCAGTTTCTGACTCAGCCTCAGATCCCATCTTTTCCAGATTATAGGCTCTCTTCCTGGCCAGTCACCAAGAAATCCTTCCCTAGAAGCCTGATTCCTATTACTAGCACAGGGGGGCAGAGCCTAGAGCACTTTGTTAACCCATCCTTGACCAGACTGTTTTCTGTATTCCAACACCTTGGTTTATTTTCTTTCAAAACCTGTGATTAGGAGTATGCACATCTGTCTTGGTCTGTATCAAATGAGTACAGCCAAATGACAAGATTTTTTCTTTGAATTGCTTTGAAAGCACAGAGAATACCAATTTTTGATAGTGGCAGAAAGTTAGAATAGCACTTGTTGAAGAAATGGTTAAAATAGATTGTCAGTGTCTTAAGTTCACAAAACACTGAGTAGGAATTGAGGGGTTAGGGGAAAAGAGTGTTTTCATGGTCTGTGGAGGGCTGGCAGTTAAAAGTTATTCCCTCTGCATAAATATGGCAACATCTGTAAGTTACTCCAGATCACTTATTGGAATGTAAACTCAGCAAAATTCTGCACTTCAGAAATGACTCTACAGTGGGACCCCTGTAGAGGAAGTATTTTGTGGCTCAATAAGACAACATGTTCAGCTATTTAGTTGCTTTAGTGGTGCTCCTTAAGGCATGAACTGTGGTATATTTCCCTACTTTCTGTTCCTTCCTTGGAAATGCCTCTATCCAGAGCTGCTTCTCTTCTGTCATGACTGATCCATACACAGAGTGGGGAAGGTTGTTATCTCACAGGGTGATTCAGTGTTTCTACTGTTTGGAAAAAATCATGTCTCCTTCTCTAATTTAGTTTGCTCTCCAGTATTCATGGACAGCAAGGAGTTATGGTCAAGACTTGGATTCAAAGCTCAGCTGCAAATTGAAGATTAGAGCCAAGCTAGTAGCTGTTCTCTGAACTGACATGCAAAGCACTGGGCAAGACACTATGATCCAAAACAACTACCATGCGAAGTACCGAGCTGCCTAGAATTAGCATGGGGAGAAGATAAAGACAGGGTGAATGCTGAGTTTGGACTATCATACAGTTCAATCTTGGCTTCAGAGGAATTTCTCCACCCACTTAGGACCTTCACTCAGGACTGCTGTCCTTGGGGGTGACATTAGGGCCATTTCTACTTTGTGGCTGAAGCAGTTTGCCAGGATATATGGCGACTTTGTTTGCCTGTGAGGATTCAAACTTCTCACCCACATACCTCAGTTCTTCTCCCTGTCCCGGTCCTGTTCCTGTCTTTTATCCAAAGACTGTTTCGTGCAAAGTACAGAAGACCATCTGGCAACCAATGCAGTCTTTCCTTGAGCTTTGCTAACTGTGCCAGATGCCTTCCATGGATTCTTAAAACCACAGTAGTTCTAGTTCTCAAAATTCTGATGATATGTAAAGATAGCAGAAAGTAATATAATGTGGTAAATTGCTTTTTGGAGTCATTTCATGGAGTACAGAATACTTAAAGATATAAAATGTAATAAAATCATGTGTCAGACAAATGAGAACACAGGAAATCTGAGGTAATTTCCCTTTGGGATATTGAAAATGCTATGGGCTATGCGGCTGCAGCATTCCCCAGGAGGCTACAGTGGCATTTATGGAACCACTTGTAGGTGCTCTCTTAATTCACACTGCATTGTCTTTATTTAGTGTTGGATGTGTCTGTTTTTTTTTCCAACACTAAGTGAAATAAATGTGTTCTTGGAGTGAAGTCCTGTACACTACTTAAGAGGTTGGCTGTGAGAGAATTTCCAATTGATATGTATTTGACTTGCACTTGAGGGCTCAGATATTCTGGTAACTAATTCACTTTGGCAACAATCTTCTGAAACTGTGATGCGCTTTGTGGCTTCTCTGTTCAGTCTCACACTCAACAACTTATATCCTGTATATAAGTGCCAAACATCTGTGCCTATTACTTTGTGTTACTTTGACAGTCTCCCAGTTGTTGACACTGGTGTGGCAGCAGGATATCTGGTGAGATCAATTAGTATTCTGGCTATTGCATAAGGACTCTTGACCAAAAAATAGCCATGGCCACTGCTAGTTGAGGTTCATAAATATTGGAAGTACATTATTCTTCCAAATATTAAGGAGTGTAATCAACCTTCTGGTTATAACTAAGCTACTGAAATAATCCACAAATACTGGCTCCTGCTTTGAGGCTACTGAAGGCTGTGTTGCTCTTACCTTCTTCAGTTACTGACATAGAAGATGCAGTATAACCTGGGATGAAGGTCACAAAGCAGCTGAACTAAATCTGTGTATTTAGAGTATTATACAAGACGAAAATGTTGAAATGAGACTTTCAAAGGCATCTTTTCCACAATTCCTGAAGTGCTATCCTTCCTTTCATGACAGAAAGAAAGGAATGCAGTCTTAGTCATCTGTAGTCAGAACACAATTATACTGACAGTCCTGGGAGATCAGTATGGCCCAGGACATCCTGTGAGAGGGGTTGAAGCCATGTATTGTTTTTAGTAAGAGAAACAGTGTCAAGGGTCTTCAGTGAAATATGTAGATCTTTTGCAAGACTTTGAAATTTCAGCAGAATTGTTATACCCTGTATAATAGTAGATTCATGCTTTGCTAAAATGCAGCTGGGCAAATCTGTTACTTCCCATATGGAAAGCAACTGTTCAAGTAAGTTATATAATTATACATTACAGCATTGCTTCTGTCCAAAACCTAGGGCTGTTACAGACATAAGCCAAGATTTTTTTTCTTTTCTTGCTGTAACTAGATTTTTTGGTTATTCAATTAAAGCCATAAGGGAATAAACAATTCCATTCTTTTTATTTTCCGCCCTCACCATTCCCATATCTGATGACTTGCCATTCACTGTTCTGGAACATGAGTTGGCAGTTTTGGCCTTGCTGCTGTATGTTGCTTTCCTGGACTTGAGACTAATGAAACAATAAGCATTTTTCTGCTGTAATAAGCACTGATTTCCCTACCCTTCACTTCCAAATGTGGATTTTGAAGTTGATACAGTAAGTTAAAGGAGTCACCATAAATAAAAGAAAGCAACTTGGAAAACAAGCAGATCTTCCCCTCTTCTTGAATAAAAAGCTCTAACAGTGTTCAGCATTTAGTGCTTGTCTTTTGAGCCCTTGATGAGTACTTGCCTTATGAAACAGAGGTAAATATTAAAAACTGATACCTTGAAAAGTGGGGGGAAAAAGTCTGATTTAGAAGAATAGTAGTTTAATTAATGTGGAGCTGTACTAGATGAGGTAACCTGAGAATGTAGTTAGCTTTGCTGGGCCTGTTCATTTTCTTGCCAAGATATCCATACTGCTTTTTAGATGGTGGTGGCTGAGGCCAGAGGACATCTGACTTTTATGTCAACAGGTGACTTGGATTTTACCATACTAGTTATGTGAACTTTAATCTGGTATAATTTTTATCTAGGTTAAACCTAACCCAGCCAAGATGTGTGCACGTTTAACCTGGATTATAGATAAATGATTATTTCTGTTAATCATGCTGCAGCTCCAAGATTTATGCTGGCATGAGGGATGGAACAGTGCAGGAGGGGACAAGGTGGCCTTTTCCTGTGGCAGGTCCAAATTATGATGTCTTAAAATGCTCACGGAAGCATGAATGAACTTATTTAATTCCAGGTTTAGGTTTCCTGAACCTTGGCGAGAGGTTGTGGACTATTTTACACACTACCAGAAAGCTGTCTTTGGTGTAGAAAAAGAGCTGTGGCTTAGCAGCAGTTTAAAGGAGATGAACTCCTGTGCCATATTGCTGCTGCATGGAAACTCTGCATTACAGAACAGCACAGAGGCAAAAAACCTGCAGATCAGCATAAGATAATTTTATTTATCTTGAACAGGAAAAAAAAAATTGTCCAGCTTATACAGGTTTAAGCAATGCATTTTCTAACGTATATAATGAAGTGTGCTATTCTTTACAGTTGCATACTGTTCTTCTATTAGTATTGAAATTGAATGGGTTATGAAGTTGGATCTAGAAAGCATGTTTGTTTGACCAGTAGGCTGCTTGAGGGATATGATTTACAGCAGCCCTGTGTAACAATCCACAAGGGATGACATGCCTGTGTTTGCTCCTGGATATATGTTGGTAGAAGACATAGCATCTCAAATAGTCAGTGCCTTGGAGGACTTCATGTGTGGAAGAAAGATGTGGCTTTCACACTCTGTGGAAGATGAAACCACAATACCTTTCCATTTTCACTTTGCTACTATGGAATACAGGGAAATGAAATTGTGGTGGTGGTCAATTACACAAGTACCTTGTTACTCTGTAGACCTTCAGACTTGCTGTGTTTGTAATGTTTCCATAAGAAATAAAGGTACTGAGTACAGAGTTGAGAGCCAACAAGATAAGCAGTTTAAATTAATACCATTGTATTAATTAATTAACTTAATTAATTTAATACCATTGTAGTGGTATTGTGCTAACATAAGGTACTGAGTCTGCAGGAAGCTTGGAAATTGGTTGTTTATCACGGACAAGAACATAACTTAGTCAAGACATGGCATGTAATACATTTGGAACATTCTAACAGGAAAAAAACATTTACTGAAAAGAAGTAAAGTAAATATGACTGCTGTTTGTATGTGAATGAGTGAAGTTCAGCTGCTGGAAGTGAGAACAGGTAAATGTTGGGCTATGGCATAGAAGCATGAACTACTTGGTAAGCTGTATAAGGGAAGTGTGAGGAGTTGGAACAATTGTTTTCAGCTCAAGGTAGGCAGTTATTTTCTCCTGACAGACATCACTAGATGCATTTGCTCTGAACAGCTGTGGACAGCTAGAATTCCAGAGGCTCTGCTTAGAGATTTGGTGCCTGGGTTTGTCCCAGGGCTTGTGTCAGAATACTTAAAGTACATAGTCTGTTCATGATGTAAAATGTAGCGTTTCCCCTCTGTTCCTCTTCTGTTTGA
The DNA here is from genome assembly GCA_028020825.1 of Podargus strigoides. Classification (NCBI taxonomy): domain Eukaryota; kingdom Metazoa; phylum Chordata; class Aves; order Caprimulgiformes; family Podargidae; genus Podargus; species Podargus strigoides. The sequence continues at coordinate 70,716,129 of CM051621.1, forward strand.
TTTTTCCTGGACTTTGACCAGCTCATTTTCAACTACAAGGCCTGTGAGAGCTTCAGTTGCTGTCTTAGAAGTACTCAATCGGGTCAAGTTCTAGCACCAGATTAGGATGAGACAGGGAAATACATCAACTTACCCTCACCACCTCCCTAGCTTTCCAAGGTAGGGGGGAGGTACACTGAGCCCTGGGTGAGGTGTGGGGGACTAGGGACATGGAGAATGCTGTAGAACACCCTGCACTGCAACCTGAAGGTAGACAGGCATGCCAGCTCTGTGCCTCTCAGGGGTTGCCCCAGTGCCACCAAGCACACAGCTGTGGAAAAGAGCCATGAAGCACTACGTAGTTTTATTTGCCTTTCTTGATCCTTCCCCGTCAAATCCAAATGGGTGAACCTGAGGAGGAATTAATGAAGGTTTCATGGCTGATGTACTTTAAGAAATAGAGAAATTAATGTGTTTAGGATTTGTATGAAATCTCCTGTCTTCTCAAATCAGCTTTTGGTTTCAGCAATATTTTTTGGTTTCAACAATATTGAGTTTTTGTGAGGCACAGTTCCCCTCAATTTAAACCACTGTTTTTCATGGGAAATTTAATTAAAAAATATGTATGCCTTACTAAATGGAAGCCTGTACTACAAAAACAGTGGAGGTTTTCTGAAGCCAGAGCTTGTCTGGTTCTGGCATTAGTGAAGGAATTGCTTTTATAAGAGTTCTCAAGAGGGCAAAACAGAACCAGGACCTAAAAACTTAAAATGAGTTTTAGAACCCCATTATTATTTTCTAAGTTGAATCCAAATCTAACTAAGTTCCCCTCCTAGTTACATGGTTAAAGTGACAGGGCTTTAAAACCATCTAGTTAGATGCTGTACCTCCCTTAAAAGTAGCTGTTCTCAATAGGACTGCTGTTAGTCTCATAGAAGAGCTGCAGAGGCTATCACATACCTTCAGCGAAAGTGTTGGTGAGGGTACAGGGATGCTCAGCCATGGCAGGAGAGGGTGAGCATCCTCAACTGCTGGTGTTGAAGTTAGTGGAACCATAGCCTCATCTTTTTCTCTGTTCCAGCTAAGTCTGCCTGCAGTACCTCACTTCCAAACCTGGGGAGCCCCTCTTGTGAAGTGGTTTAAGAAAACCCAGGTTTTCTGAGCAGCTGCTGTCAGACAATATAGGTACTGAAAACAAGAAAGCTTGTGTCCAGGGAAATGTTCCAACTCAACTTAGTCTTTTTAGTGTTTATTTCCCCAAAACTGAGCTTCTACTGTGTTAACAGGGTAGTTAGACTTGCTTTATAATGGTTTGGTGTTAACTGATGTAAGTGATCTTGCATTATTTTAGAATATATTTTACTTGCCAGTTCATGTGTATTTGGAATGGAAGAAGTTTCTCAGCTGGAATTTGAATATCAATAGCAAAATGATGCCTCAGAATTTGAAGAATCTTTGAGAATTATTTATCTTCAAGAATCTCTAGGTTGGTTTTCTCACTTTTTGTTATTTCACTATGAACTTATGCCTCACATTACGTATTTATCACAGGTTGACTATTTCTTGAGACTTGATATTACTCATAGCATACACCTTGTTTTCCTGTGTCCCTCTAAAATTACATATGTACTTAAAACGGAATGGAGAAAAAAGTTTACCTAATAAAAATATCAAGTTGCTACATAGTTCCCTGACAGCAGGGTCATGGTAATTCTAATACAGGGGTTTTCATCTGCAATTGCTATGTTAATATATGTTTTCCAGTAGTACCAGTGTCACATCTAAAAGACCACAGTACTTCAAATAAATATTTCTGTTCAACCTGGCAGGGCATGGACTTATCGCTTAGGTCTGCAAAACCAGTCATCTGCTTCAGAGAAAACTTACCCTGGTGGATATTGCCTGGGATGCTTCCCACCTTGACTTTAATGCTTAGACATTATCAGTATTTTGGGGGCTCTGAACTTTTTTTATGGAAGAAGATTATTGTAACTTCTATATATTAGTATTTATATTTTTCATCAAACGAAGCCATTTGCTAGTTATAGAAGTAAAAGTTTTGTTCTTTTCAAGAAAATTCCATGATATTTGAAATAAAATATGTAAGTAGTTGATTTCCCACCTGCTTAGCACTTCTGAGGGTCAGTTAAAAAAAGACTTTTCCAGTAGCCAAGATGATGAACAGTTTCTTTCAAGCCTTTGAATTATTCTCTGAATAAATTCTCTGAATTTATTCTCTTTGAATAAAAATAAACCCTCTTTTTAAATGTTAGAAATATATTTTTTATTCACTTAAGCAAGTAGAAGGCTCCCATGGCTCCAACCAGTGCTGGTTCTTATTTTTCTTTAAGGCAAGTTTTGACACTTAAAGAGCCACTGTTTAATAAATTAGGATTTGTACTAAATAGCTTAATAAATACTAAGTTTGCATTATTTTTAAACTGGCTGTTGAAAAAGAGAGGTGCTAACAGAAAGAGGCTAGCTTAGCACAGACTACTGATTTGTCATGCTAGTCTGGATGGGAACATAGACCAAACGGTCTCTACCATCATGGCCTAGTTACTGGCTTTTGTTCCTGAAGGAACCTCATGCTTCAACTCCTGTGAGAGGTGCCCATTCCTGAAACTGTGTAGTGAAACCTAATTAAATGTTGTGACAGTTCTAACTCCAGACTTCAACTGTCACGGCAGTGAAGCTTAAGAACTCATTGAACTGGTGGGTTTAGCCTGGACACTCTTATCTGTTTCTCTATGAACTACTGGATCTTTGAACAACTACTTTAAAAATGTCCTGATCATTATTTACTTCCTCTCTTCTCCCCAGACTATCCTGAAAAATTCCATTTAACAGAGGCCCAGATATTGCCCAGCATTGCATCTTTCTGACAGTCTTGTTTGTACAGGTTCCTGGTACACATAATGTCAGATTTTGACAAGTTTGAAAATAGATATGTTTATAGTTCTAAATCATTTTGTTAGTTACCTGAATCTGCTATGATAAATAATTTTCCTGTTGAAAACCTCATAGTATAATGGCATATGACTGGAATTGTATTGTCTAGAAGTCAGTGCAGCTGAGCAGAAATGACAGGGTAGTACCTTATGGAATTGAAATAGCATATGGAATCTATGCAATAGTGAAATAAAAACAAGAAAAGGGGGCTTGAGAGCAAGGAGATAGGGAGCCCTGAAGAAGGGATGTTGCAGAAAGAGGAGGGTGGGCAATTGAAAAGAGTAGGGTATGATAACTTAGTATTTCCATGTCCATCTGTATCATAAACAGTTGTGTTAAATTGTTTCTCAGTTTCCCTGACATCGTACATCCTCTCCAAGTATTACTTCATAAAGTATTCGTTATTAGCAGGACAGAAATTGTATCACTATTGTACAAATTTAACATCATTAGAAATATGTGGTGCTTAACATAAGTTCATCTCAAGGGTCAGTCTACAGATGTGATGAGATGGGATCTGTCTGGGGAATCCAAACCATGGAAAGAAAATGGGGACACCAGAACTATTAAATACGAGTAGCTTTTCCACATAATATATTTGGTTTGATTTTTTTTTCACATGTTTGTTTTCTTTGAGGTTTAGATGATTTTTTTTACTTTCTACTCTGTATATCTGTGTGCAGTAATACAGAGAATATCTTCAACTCCTTCCTTTTTCCTCTTTCTAGTCTTTTCCAGTTGTGAAGCTGAAACTGGTTATTGTGCAATTATGACGCGTTAAACACTTAAAAGCAAAAATTTCATAGGCTCCCCAAATCATGACATTGGCTGAGTAGAAGTAATAATTTTGTATGTTAATTTAAATGTCCTCTGATTTCTGTAGTTCTAGGTCTTTTCTTACACATCTTATCAAGGTCTTGTAAGTCAGTTTAAAAATTAGAAGATTTTGATGTAAATCCTCAGTTCCAGAAGCTATATGCAAACCACAAGTTTCACAGGAACATTGGTACAGTTCTTGGTAAATAAAACAGAATAATCTGATGCTTTTGTATCTTATCAGATCCCTGGATTAACTTATTTTTGGAACTCAGACCAGGCCCGTTTCTGCTGGTTGCCCGAGTTCTCAATCCATTGCTATTTCTTAACTATGCCATTGACCATCCAGTACTGCCTCTGCTTTTCACCAGATTTATTCAGCCATACCCATCACTGGAAAAGTATTGAAGCTCCCAGTAGTTACAGGTATAGGGGAATTGAGCTTCAGGGTTTAACTACTGGTTGGCTTGAAGTCTGCTGAAGAAGTAAGAGTGAGCTTCAGGCACCCTGCAAAACTGAGGAGTACCAAGACCTCTTAAAGCTAAATCTAGCTAATTTAGGAAGTACTTTACTAAGGTAGTACCTTTACTAAGGTAAAAATCATTACAGTGAGTTTAGTGGTTTATTTAATATTTTTTAGAGTTTTGTGTGTTTGTTTCCAAAAGGGAAATAAAATGTTAAATTAAAACTCTGAAATACTTTACAAAAGAGACAGGCACAGAATATCTATGTTCCCTTGTGTTTTTCTTCCTCTCATTAAATCATACAGTTTCCTTTATAGGACAGCAATGTAGCTTCTAATAACTTTGCTCTTAGGAGCATAGAGGTTTCTTCTGTATCCCTGGACTGTTCTATGGCAGTTTTTCTTAAAACTGAGATCATCTGTCAAATGTCATTTGGAAATGCTGAGACAAATGGTCTTCCTGCCCCTTATTGATTAATCCATCACTACAATGCAGAATAACCAATGTGCAAATCATTTGATTATTTACTTCTCATATATTTTATTATATATTACATTAAAAAAGAGACAATGCCAAGGAGGAGTATAGCTGTTAAATAAAGCCAAGGCATGCAGAAAAGCATTGACTTGATTCTTAGAGAATCCATGTTTAAGGAAGAAGAGACTAGAATGAAGACTTTTTCCCTGAAACAGGCAGGCTTCTCGCTTTTCAATGAAAGAATTAAATTTCTGAGGTGGCATATGCAAATTTCATCTTAAATGTGTTTGCATTTTCAGCTAGTCAAGGTGTGCCTTTAAAAGCATGTTGAAGACCATTTTTTTTTAACATGTTTAATATAATTATTATTTGAACCAAAAAGAATTTTGGGTTTCCATCAAATGGAAAGATACTATCAGGTGATACACCTGAATGTGGGCTGCTGTTGAGAATCACTATAGATAGAGGTCACATAGAGTTGCAGCAGAAACGTATGTGTCTTAAATTGAGATGCTAGCATTCCTCTTAGATTAGGTTCTTTTAGATTAGATTGTTAGATTTTTTTCCTCAAATACTCAACTGGATAAAAACTGCTCTTGATGTAGCACCAGACTTAAAATTTGCTCTTACTTAACTTTTGGATAGCATTACTTAATTTGAATAATAGCTAAAGCCACAATGTTAGATTAAGTAACTAAATTGCTATTATATATTATAAATTCACACAATTCAAATACTTTAGAGATGATAATTCATTCTCAAAAGGACCTGGTAAAAGAGATAACAGTATTGTGTAGATGAAGAAAATAGAGTAACTTCTGTACTCTGTAAAATCCATCAAAGTATTGTTTTAGAGAAAAAGACTCTGGAATACATGAAAGACAGTGTTGAACTCTAGGTACATAAGCTGTAACAGACCTTCTCGGGTGTGTTGTCAACATTACCTGAGTTTTGAAATTAAGAATTAGTTTTGAATTAATCTAAGTAGAGCATATACATTGCCTAGTGCCTGCTAATTGTATGAACATCTGACTTATGACCGTGGGATAACTGGTTAATGCTGTCTGTTATCTAACATAATACATGATTCCTCCCTTATTATACTCTTCAAATACTTTGCAAAAAACCATACAGAATTTGTACATTGATGTCTTGGTGATAAACATCATACATCAGAAGTGCAGGAAACATAGTGGAAATATAAAAGATAGATGATAAGCTTGGTGAAATTCTCATGTACTGGTATGGTAGGAGAAGTCAACTGACTTGCCTGCAACCAATGATATGGCACTTCTGTACCTTTGTCAGTCGATGAAATGCATGACATATCTGTTTTTTGAGTCAGTTTAATGTTTATTTTATACAGAGCAATCTGTAAGAGACCTTTGGAATACTCGAGGTTTTTCTTAGTTGGTGTTTCTGATGCAACCTTATCAAAGGCATCTAAAAAATGATATCAGGATCTTGCAAGATTACATTAGGATTACTATATGATAGAAAGTATGAGTGGGTTGCTCTTTTCTGAAAATGGTTGCACAGCAGAGAGGTCAGATTGATATTCCAACTGGTTTATGAACAAACTCAACCTTATCTTTCTGTAGGAATATGAATTGTCTCTGGCCTCTTCAAAATGAGTAGAGTACTGGCAGAGAAAAATCCTAATAAAGAGTATTTCCTCAAATGCATGATGAGCTTGCAGTCATACTGGCTTACAGCAAAGGAAAGACAGCTGTGGTGGCTACCTATTAGAGTGACTGGTTTGTTCACTGATCTAGAGAGTTTTTAAATGCTAGTAATAACCATGATTATGGAAGTGAGAGATACTGAAAACTGCCAGCCAGACATTTCTTTGTGCATAGTATTTAAGAGGTAAGAGCACAGCTGAAGCTAGAGTAAATATTTGCCAGAATATTTTCCTCTTGGCAGTCCAGAATGGCTCATCCAACTTGTGCAGACATGGGAACACTGAATCCCCTGTTCTACAGACTGTTTAATATGGGGGTTACATGGCTTCAAAATATGACACCACTTTTCTCAAGACATCTGATAAATTCTGTGGTATTGAGGTACACAGTGAGTTAGTATGGTTTGGTGTAATACCTGCTGTAAGTAATCTGGGCATTTCTCCATTTCAAATCTACTTGGCTTAGAGACTCTGGATGGAATATAACCTCCTTCCTCCCCTTCCTACAAAATCAATGCAGGTCAACACTTCCTTTGTGGAGGTTAAAGTGCACAATTTAATTACCTCCCTGAATTCAAAGCAACTCTAGACACAGACCCTTGGGAATAAAATAAAAGGAAAAGCTATGAAGCATGACAAAGAAAATATGAAACACACAATTTGTCTTAATAACATTCTTAATATGTAAACAATGCAGAGGCTGTTGTGAATAGTGGCTGCAAGTCTGACAGTTACGCTCTGAGGCCATAGATTCCTCCCAGATTTCCTGCTAAAACATGAACAGGTTAGAAAGGAATTCTTTTTAGTTGTTATATAATGGTTTATTGCTCAAAATTTCTGTAATCAGTGGGGTGCTTAGTCAAACAGAGGTTTTCGTGACAGATCCAGGAGAAAGTAAGTTTACACATGACTTTAAAATTCTTTCTGGCTTCTTCAAAATTGATTATTTATCCACATGTGGATTAATGCTTAGGAGATGCCACTCATCTTTTGGTGCAACAAAGAACAGGTGGCTAAAGCATGGATGCCCTGTTGCTCGGAGCAAGTGCCACAGCTGGTGACTGAGCACTCTGCTCTGCCTAAATGCAGAAGTTGATTTTTTTTCAAGCACTCCCCAACAAGGTTTCTCTTCAGTCTTACTGAAACTACTATACGTTTCAAGGGTTCTTAAAATTTGTGACTTGGAGTATGTAAAATTTTCCTACAACAGCTAGTGACACCTTAGACAGCCTTTCCTTTTGCTGTGGTTTCCCAGGATTTTGCCTGTTATGAGAAACAGCTATGTCTGAAATCCTCATTCATGATCTCTTCTGATTATCTTGTGTCCTGGGAGGGAGGAGAGGGTATTAAACGGAATAAGTGTGCTGTATAGGATACAGTTTTGTAGTCAGCCTGTTTCCAGGAACCGGTGGTACTCTTAACTCTTCAGATGCATTTAAGGTTTTTCTGCTCTCTCCTTCATGTGTTTGTCTTGCTGATTACAAGTTCTTGAAGAAAGCTCATTGCAGTAAATGGCTATACTAAAGCAAGTAAAAAATACTGACCGAAGGGTTTGCAAGTTTAGGGCTCTACTACAAGAAAAAGAGCACTTGGTGCTAGCAGGTTATGTAGCAGAAGCTGCCCAATGAAAATCCCACTTGTAATGCTAAAACCTAATTCCTGAACTCTTGTTTTTGTAGAATCATTTAGGCTGGGAAGAAACCTTAAGAAAATAAAGTAAACTTAGACTGGAAAGTCCACCACTAAACCATGTTCCCAAGTGCCATGTCTACATATCTATTAAATATCTCAAGGGATGGTGACTCAGCCACTTCCCTGTGCAGCCTGTTCCAACCCACTTGATGTGAAAAAAATATAGATGTCAAAGTAGTGCAATGAAAGATGAAGAGAGAACCCCCCTGACTTTTCTGAGCCATTTTATCAATACAGCCTTTTAGCGGGTATCAGTCAAATGCTTTTGTCTGTGCTATCTGTCTTTGCAAATCTTTGCAAGACATTTTGGGGGACCTACTCTCTTCCAGAGTGACCATTGCAGTGATCCTAGGGACAACTGATCAGTCAGTAGAGTCTACTGGAACTCATGGTGCTCTCATCAAAGTCTCTTTTATTGCTGTCTTTTGAGTTCCTGTCCTTTTATTTGCTACCTCCCCACACCATCACCAGAGGAACCTAAGGGAAGGCATTTAGTTAAGCTTGTGTTGTCTGGGCTTCCACCCTGATGAAGGAATTAATTATCCTCTGGGGACAGTAAGCTTGTTTCTACAGAGTGGAAGTGCTGGAACACAGCCCAGCATTTGGGCCAGTGTAACTATTTAGACCTAAACATTTACATAGAGATGAAAAGGCAAAACTCATTCTGCCTATCAGACCACTGAAACCTATGGAAGTAGAAAGGGGTTTGATAGACCTAAGAGTTGCACTGGGGAGAGGTGGGGTGAAGAAAAGCTTCTAAAATTCAAGATGAAAGTAAAAATACTCTTTGGGCTTCCTTTTTAGACGTTTCCTTTAGTATTTCAAGACTCCTTAAATGATCCCCTTTTGTAGATATAACGATCAGGAGTAACTGTGCTTACTGTGTTTGTTCCATCCAAAGCAGCTGAAGGAGCTCTATTAGCCACTGTATGCTGAATGGGTTATTTTGGTAACAGCGCTGTATTTTCCATGATAGAAACTTAAGAAGTTACTAAGAAATCATCAGCAACTAGTTTTTCACAATGTGATGTACCATAAACCATGAGTAGCAAACCTATTGTTTAGAGCTGTCATTTAGGTATAGCCTCAAAGTGTCATGTTAAGCAAGAGTATGAATTCCTGTCAGTACTGTGTCCTACTTTTATCTAATTCTGAAGGACAGCGAGGGAGAAAAATTGGGAAATGTATTCTAGCCTTCCTTTTTTGACTATATTGCTAAAAAATGGTTTTACAAAAGAATTGCAGCATATACACTGTTTGTTTTCCCTATGTTGATTTTGTGTGTTGTCTTAAGAAGACTAGAGCATCATATCTGCAGTCTAGTAAGCAATTGGGAAATAGGGTTTTTTTTTTTGCTCTAGTGGTAGTTTGCTGCTGCTGATAAACAGCTGCCACTTCTATTTGTTCATAGTATCAGTAGGAGTGGATGGACCTCACTTGTCACTCAATGGGGCAGGAAGTGTGAATGACTGCAGGAAGAACTAGTAGAGGAGAAAAGTCTGCTAGAGTCTTCATAGAACATTTGTCTTCTATGTTTGGTTTGAGAAATGACTAGTCTGCTTCTCTTTCTTGTCAGAAGCCTATGAGCTGACTGAGGTTTAGTGTTGTGAAATCTGAAGATTAGAGAGGATCTGCTAAATGCAAAAATAGTAGGCAAGGCTTGGAGTCTTTTACTGCTTTGAACACTACATGAAAGCAAATGGCATTGTCATCATTAGATTGGGAGGTGATATGTTTTATTTAATCATAGTGGACTATGAATGCTTTTAAGATAGATTCTGAAATACTCAAGGGATTAGATTATGGACTGGCATGGATCAGAAAAAGCAGAGTCGTACCTTTCGTGTTCTTAGCTTATAGTTTGGAATTTCTGTGTAAGTGCAGATAGTATTTAGCTTGTTCTAAATGTGGAATATTTTGGACGCTAAGTTTGAAGAATGCTGGAAATTTGGTTGTTTCATGCTTAAAGGAATAAACTTGGAAGAATTCTTAACAGAAGTAGCTCTCAAAACACTGGATTGTAATACCTTAGAATTAGCAGGTTAAACATATGTTCCTGGATTCATACCATGGTCTGACCGTAGTGCATATAACCTTTCAAAATCAGATGTAATACGCTGGAACGTAAATCGTGTTCTTGACTAATACATATGTAACTTCAATTGACGTCAATGGAATATAGAATCTGAATCACTCTACCAGAGACATAAAAAGAATAAAATGAATAATGAAATGAAAATTGTCTCCTTGAGTTGGCTGTAGATTTTTCCGTAAACCATGTGTCTTGTGAAACGATTTGTATGAGGTATTATGGTGTTTCGAGGATTACAAAACCACAAAAGGAGGAGGCCAAAGTAGTTAGAGGTGGGGATTTTGAGTACATCTGCCCAATCTGACATGTGGATTTGTTTATCAGTTGTAGAAAAATCCACAGAAATCTATAGATTGTAAGAAATCACTGAAGAAATTTCTGTTGGTCAAGCATCAGTTGAACCAGTCTAAATTTGGGGTTCCCTCTGACTCTTAAGGACTTGTTAACAAGACAGTCTCCTTAACTCAGTTCTTCTCAAGTTTTATTTCCCAAACTGAGTGCCAAGTTACACCTGCAAGCCAAAGTCTGTCTGTGCTCCAGTGAAATTGCTATCTAAACTCCATTGCTTTCTACTGCCATAGCAAATGTCTACTGTCAACTACTGATTTTTGTAATGTATGTGCAGCTCAAATTTAAGTCTGAGAATCTGTACTGAGTGCCTTAGACTTGGATGTGGGTGTTGAGCTTTGAAGTTCTGTGCATTTGGATAATTAACAGTCCAGTATAAGCAGTGATTAAAATACTTCTGGGTCTTTGCCATTTAGATTTTCATTGACGTTCTGAAACATTCAGCTGGTTTCCTGCTTCAAAAATAAGTAGTTTAGGAGTATACAGATAAACAATTTGTCTTAGGCAAACACTCTAGTCTTAAGGTTTAGTGGCTTATCTACCTAAATACACAAAATATTTTCAGAATTATTTACTGGGACATGCATGTGCCAAATGGAAAATAAACTTGTAGCTGCTTTATATTATATTGTCGCTTCTCGTATACTTTCTTCATGTAGTCCACTATGAAGCTACGGATCTTGAAGTTGTCTCACGCAACTGGTGTCCACTCTCCATTTATATTCAGATCAATGGCTATCCAATAAATGTCAATTACTTGAGGTCAACAGGAACTGCAAGCTCTTAGTACAAGTCAGTGCTGTGCAAGCTCGTTTCAGTCAATTTTCATGTCAAAAATCCTTTAATAGAAAAATAAAGAAAATAGAGAGCCAACTTCTCAACTACTTCAAATTGATTTAGCTGCATTCACTTCAGAGAAGAATTGCTTCTGCACAAAATAACTGATAAATGCAGTACAAAGCTGAGTAGTGATAATATTTAGAAACCAGTGCTGAAGTGTATATTACAAACCCATCCTGACAGATCTGGTACAGTTGCCTAGGCAAAAATGAAAGCACAACACGTAAAGCAGCTGAAAGCCATGCTTTCAAACTGAAAACTGCTGGAAAAGAAGGTGATCTTCCACAGCAGTTGTTCCCTGAGTGAAACAGAGGTAGTTCATAGAATTAAAAAAGGTTTGAAGTATGAGGGGTACCTGCTACTTTACATTTCCAACTCACGAGATAATTTCACGTTTCTATGCCTGCAAGATTCTGGATATTCGTGTGAGCACTGGGTCTGGAAGTTCTGAGCCTCTTTTTTAACCCTGAGAACCTAGTGAATAAAGGCAGGCAACAACATATATTTCTTGAATGAAATGGCTAAACAGCACTTGAGTCACGATATGAAAGGAAAATTTGAATTAGGAGAGATGTGCACGGCAGCATAACAGAAAAAAAGTCTCCTCATTTTCATCAGCTAATCATCAAAACTATTTGACACTATTTCCAAAGGAAGCCAAAAATATGGAAACAATTATTTAGAGAATACTACAGTAAAATGATAGCTATACTGGTGTTTTGCATATTAAGATAAACTGTACATTGGAGTTCCCAGATGGGTATACAAGGCAAATATGTTGACCAGGAAAAGAAGTGAGACATCCGAATGATGTAAACTATCATATATGTGGAGATATAGAGTTTTTTTAGTCACATACTTAGTTAATTCCAGTGCTTAACTGTGTTGTACAATTGAAGAGCAGAAGAAATGTCATTTACATCAAGAAGCTCTTTTAAGAAGTAAAAACAATCATGACTTTTTGGATGTAATATTTGGCAGCCATTTTGACCTGAATATTCCTTATTGATACAAGGTTTCAATGTCTATGGCAACTTTGTGCAAATAACAGATTTTAAATACGAATTAGCTTTTTACTCAAAGAAGTCACCTGCCAAAGTTGAGGTTTAAAAAACCCCAGGCATATTTTTATCTGCGTCAAAAGAAAATCATCTTACAGTATGTTGTAATCTGCTAAGTTATAAGATGTCTGAATCGTATTTTGTCATACTTGGCAAAGATCTAGTCAGACTCAGACCAAACAAAGAAAGCTTCTGCCCTGAGGAAACTTTATCTAAAATTCTGAATGATTAGAATTGAATTTTTGTACATGTGTAGTCACACAAACATTGTACTTCTGTTTCTTTATTAATTATTCATAATTTTTGCTTGTTCATAATTCACTTGTCTGCAAAAACATTTGCTAAATGACTATGGACTTTTAACCCAGCAGGACAGATGGTTAATGTGCTACTGCTAATCTAATATGACATACTGCAGACTAAATACCATCAGTGCAAAGATAGATTTCATATTCCTTCAGGGAACTGAACACAACCCTCGAAGTGGAAGTTCAGTAACTTTTATTACTAGTCCAAATGATAGACTTGATGGTTGCTGAGTCTGCATGTTTCTCTTTCTAGGTTATGGGCCATTATAAATACTTGGGTGCATGTTAAATATCTACAATGAAATGCAAACACCTAGGTACAACAGCAGTCTTGTATTAACATTGTAAATTGTGGGAATGAAAGTCTTGTCATGTAGAGCAAGGAATCTGTTTATTTTTTTTGTAAAAAATCTCAGATGCAATTTGCTTATGAAATCACCTGGATCAGCAAATGGGACATTCAAGTCCTTTATCCACAGAACAGAAATGATATGGCAGTGAAAATACTAGTATGGAAATCAAACTGAGAAAGTTCATAAAAAGGTATTGCATGAATACATAAGGATGCAATCGGAATGTCTAAGGCATGCTGTAGTGTAGCACAGGTACATGATGGGTAACAAGGAGGCATTCTGCAAATCCATTAATATTAAGAGGAAGACCAAGGACAGAGCTGGTCCACTGCCTGAAGAGGAAGAAAAGCCAAAAGTAAATGCTACCACAAAGGTTGAAGAATTTAATGAAACTCTACCTCAGTTTTCACTAAGAGGCTAAGGAAGCTAGCACTATATCGGCAGCAAATGGAGAGTACTCAGGTTAGAGAAGGAAAGAAAAAAAAAAAAGGAAAATATAACTGATATTAAAATTTGGCATTTTCAGATCATCTGGGAGTTCCAGACTCCAAGTAATAACTAGATGAGAAGTTTAAGCATCACCGGTGATAGTCTTGGAGCTTACAAAGGATGAGTGGGATCCAGAAGACTTCTGAAAGACCATCACCATTCAAAAATGCTATGAGTTGCTGCTAACTTCTTCACTTTATTCTTACCTGGAGTGGGTCTTCTGAGATCTCTACAGGCTCTTTTTAAAAAAAGTTTTTTTCCAGCTAACCCTTCTCACTGCCTCTGTAATAACCCAGTTGCACTTGCCCAGTTAAGCCTGATGGGAGTCAACCACACCTCATTATCTCTGCTCAGAAAATTTCACCAAATTCCAGGTCACTGTTTATTTTGGCAAAGGATGTTTTTAATAGGAGCAGTTCTGTAAGCAGGACATGACAGCACCAGTCGTGAGGACACTCTACATAGGGTCAAATTTAACAAGGTGCTGAAGAAAATTATACTTTACTTGAAACAATTGGTAGGTAGTGCATAGATTTGCTTTCAAATAACTCTGCCATTTGGCTGTTTCCCTGCAATAGACACTATATTTATCTGGGAAAACAATACATGGGGTAAAAAACATAATGGTGATTTATTTTGCTTTGTTTTGCACAGAAGAGTAACCCACTCACTTAATGTATTCCTCTTGATGCTTCAGGAATGCCCTGTGCATCTATTAATTCAGAGGAATATTTTTTGCAGTTCACTGTTTCAATGAATCTGCATAACTCAGAGTTACAGAGGATTTATAAGATATTTCCTTCTGGCTTTCAGTTTTCCTTGAGCTCCCTGTTCACCTGCTTATAGTAAAATCTAGCTGTTTTTTAATTTTTGCTCCTACTAGAAGTGACAGTGACATTTTTGATACAGTGCATAACTAATACATTTTACCAGTGCCAAAACCAAATATTGTGGTTAAAAAGTATCTGCAGCTACATAAACATGGTTTTTATTCTTCCTTTTACTTTGTAAGTCTGTTTAAAATTTTCTTTGGGCTCTGAAGTATGCTCGTGTTTGAACACTGACTAACATGGACACAGTTCTTAAATGAAAGTCTCACAGGTAATGAGTATATACATGTACCCTTGTTGCACTGATACAACAATTGCAAAGAATTTAACAGACAAGAATTGTATCAGATCTTTGTAACTTTCTGCTGTTTAACTTTTCAAAGTCTACTTTTTCCATGCAAAGCTGCATCTGCCACAGCAAGGTACCATTTCCAGTGTTAAGGATTCAGAATGCTGCTTGTTCTTTATAGACAGTTTTCATGTAAGATGTTGTCAGTGTCAAGCTTAAATTTAATCATGTTGCCTTCTGATTTTTATTTTTATGAACAATAGATTATTTGAGGAGAAAGTCCAGTTGAACAATGGTCAAATAATAGATAGCTTTCCTATATCTCTTGCCCTGTTTTCTCCTGTTAGTTTTAAGAACTGATTTCCCAGCTATATATATGGAGTCACTTGTTCGCTGAACTTTTTCTTCCCTGCTTATTCTGTATGATGGCAGTCCATTAAACTATCCTTCTGTTCCCTTCCCTATGGGTTAGGTTGGCTGCTGACCAACTGCAGTGCTGGAGTTTGAACCCCAAGCCCTGAATTAAGGTGGTTCCCAGTCCTTCAAAAGGAGGGGATGAGTTTGCCTTTTGGCTTTCCTCCAAGGTGTGGCTGACCTTGCAGGGCAAGCCTTTGGGTACTTCAGTGCCAGGTGCCCTGCATTGGGTACTTCAGTGCCAGGTGCCCTGCTTTGGGGATAAAAGCTGGGATCACTTGCAGGGAGGGTGTGGTGTCTATCTGTGAGGTGGACGCACTTTGCAGAGGTTTCCTGAGGGAGAAGGACCTCCTGACTCTCGGTACAACTGGGCCCCAGTCAGGTTTGGTGCTTGTAAACGTGGGCTCTGTGGGAACAGCATGAGTTTGCCTCTGTTCTATGTTATCAGCCTCTTGGCTTGGTTGTCTCCCATCTCTTCGATGGGAGACTTTGTTGCTTTGTTTGTTCCACCAGTTATTGTCCATGTTGTATCATTCCTGGGGTCGTTGGGGTTGATGTCTATTATATGTAACCTGATTGACTTGGTTGTAACCCCAGCTTTACTGAGATGGGGCTTTACCTACTGTGTTTAACAGCTTCTATTTATTCTGCCACTACTATGTTTTTAAATAGGGGAGTGCCTCATACTAGTGGTGGTTGTGTCATGTAATTTGTTTTGCTCAGTAGATTCCTTGTTCTGCATGTTAAAAACATTTATTTAAGGTGTATTTCTTGGCTTGTGATTTCTCTGTTTATTCCTGAGCCCAGAAAAAATTTGCCAGACTGCCTTTTGTTCCTCATAAAAGGTAGTAGACTAACGTTGGCACGTTTGAGGTCTATTTGTGCCTCTCTTGAAGTTGAATTACCTGTTGATCTGTTCACCTCTAGCCTCATGCATAGTATAGCACAGGTGTGAACTGAAGCTCGCCCAAAAGCAGCATAGACATTAGTTGCCTTCTTGCTGCTTCACAGTTTCTGAACACAAAGCTAACTTTGCCCTTTCAATTTCTCTGGTTCTTAGCAGGTCTCAGAGGGTGTAGGTTTTCTTTGTGCTGTTAACATGAGTTAAGGTCTGACAAATTTTGCTAGTGGAGAATTTGTCTGTTCATAACAGGCAGAGGTTTCCAACCATTCACCTCTGGCTGTATACATGTTTGGGCCTTAACTTCACATGACTTCTTGGGTCCTACTGTGATAAAATAATAATCTGCTCTTTGGCATTACACATACACAAATTAAGTTATTATTTCAGCATCCCAGGAGGCAGATGATACTAACAAAAGTCTCAAAGTGCAGAAAATAAGGTGGGAAGCTTGACTTGCTCAGACTCATGCAGTGAGCCAGTTATTCATTGTTATCCATGATACCTATTGTGGATTAGATTTGTTGACTCTCACAACAGGGGAATGAATCTGCTATTACTTAAAGGGCTAGCTGTTGTGATATCACCTGGTCAGTTGTAGCAGAATTTTCTAATCAAGTTCATTGGCTGTATAAAATACTATCGTACTTTCCCATATTCCTTTGATCAATCTGGACAAAGCAGCTCTTGCTATTTATTTTGAGATAATTTGTAATGATAAAAATGTTTTTCTCATATAATCATTATTGCATAGCCACTGGAACAACTGTGGGGTGGAAAATAGGAATTTAAACATCCAGGGGAGGCAGCCTGGGAAGCAGAATACTTAATTTTCTTTTTTGTTGGGTTACTTTTATTCCAGAGAGGAAGTGGCAGTCCATTAAGCTATCCATTGCAACTGAAATAGTGCAATCCATTATATCTTGATAGTCACATTACAACCTTCTTTTTAAGCAGATTCTCCCCAAAATATTCAACATCTCTTCAAGTCTTAATTTTGAAACAGATAGAGCAGATATAGATAAATCTGCAGTTCTTTATAGCCTTATTATTTGTGTGCTGCTTTTAGCAGAGTTAACAATGAAGAGTCGGAATGAAAAGCTTTTAAAAGGAGGGTCTAAACTTAAATTGAACTATTAATTGAACTTGAAAGAGGAAATAAGCTGCCTGCTTGGCAACAAAGCAAACTAAGTTGATTCTCAATACATTGACAAGAACTACTAATTTTCTTGTGTTGATCACCACCAGGTCTGGTTGTGTGTAATATGGTTTAAGTAATGTTATGTTACCAATTTCTACTGCACTGGTAGTAGTGTGTTATTCTGCAACATCTAATGTACTGTCTGTACTTTTTCTTCCTCTGACATAGTGTGCCACACAAAGACTACCTCCCTCTCTGAGGTGATACTACCTCATGTATTTCATTTTACATGTCCAGATTATAGATGTGTGCAGATTAAAAGCTTTCTTTTATGTGTCCTGTTCTAATGTATTTTGTCAGATGCAGTAATATATTTTGTATGTAGTAAATAGCTCTGGGGCAAGGGGCTTAAACATGTTTGCCCTGAATGAATGTGTTCTAGTTGGAGCATTCCAATACATAAAAAATGGGTTTTAGATACTTGCTTTTCAGTACTTACTGTATTATGCTTCTAAGCAGTTTGCATATGTATATTACACAAGTCTTTAAAGCTGTAAGCCTAGTGCAGACCAGGGTTCTTTTAGGTAGGTATTACTGGCATCAGATATTTGTGAGAGATTGTTTCTGATGATTCAGTGAGGTGAGTGTGCGTGCATGTAGGGATAGGTGAAGAAAGTCAGTGAATTGAAATAAAGTACATGCTTAACCAGAGGGAACATTATTTAATCACCAGTAAACTTGCTTCAGGTTTTATTGGCCACTGTGTACCTCAACTGCACTCCAGCAACTGAAACTGGGTTGTTTGATGGCTTCTCCCATTGTGATGGTTTAAGATCTTGTTTAAAATTATTTATTCTTGTTGCTCGATTTAAAGGTTGACTGGCTTTGAAATTAGGCCCATATGTTTTGAAATTTGAGTCTGAAAGCTGGTTGAAAGCCCATGTAAATTTGGTACCATGTTGCTCACCTTTGACATGGAGAGGCCACAGAGTGCAGTAAACAGTGCTGAAATGTGGCTGTGTGTGACACAAGTCACTGTACTGTAATTCGGAGTTATGAGACTTGATGAAAAACTATGGCTTATACTGAGTGTGCCTAATCTTTGTTCCCCAAAATGTGTCTTAAAACTTCACTGTTCATAAATAACATACACATTTGTAATATAAGCACAGGCAAATGCATGATACACAACATATGTTATATTACACACAGCTCTTTTACCACTGCTGTTAATGTTGCCCAACAAGTATTTATAAAACACTAATAATGGGAAATATTTTTTATTAGCCTAAATGCTTGCTTTCTAAACAGTCAACATTCCATTCCTTTATGTTGTAGCCTTTCCTTTTCTGGTGATTAGCATATGTTACCCACCTAAACAGAATTGTGTCTGAGTTTTGTCATTGAACTGAGTAGTTCAAAGCCAGTGACATGAAGATCCTTGGAGATCACTGGAGGGCAGGTGAACATGCCTTATATTGTAAAATTCCATTATAAAAGACTCTTAGGTTTTTAGAGACAACCTCAAGATCATCTTGTTCTTGATTTCTTTTCTTGCTAGGCAATGTATAATGTTTTTGTACCCTTTCAGGGGAAAAAGTAATAATCCAGAAAATGGTACAATAAAGGGGGTTGAAAGGGAGTTCATATGACAGAACTTTGTAATTTTCTCCTCATTTGTACAAAATCTGAGCAGGGAAAATTTTATTTTGTTCCTGTTTCTAGAAAAGAGCAATATTGGAACAAATATTTTTATTTTTAAGACATGGATACAGCAAAAAGAAAGTACCTCTGGTGGGACAGGGCCTAGAGAAACACCATTTCCTGGATTATGACTATCAGTACTCACAGATACTTGAAATAATTGTGATAAACAACAAAGGTATGATAAATATCATACCAAAGAACAGCACTTGAAAGGTAAACGTGCAGCCCATCTGTCAAAATCATGTTCCAAGTGCCAATAAATACTTTTTACTTCAGTCAGTGAATCTCCAATTTGTTGTTGGTGGGTTTTTTGATCATTTTTTTAGTTGAGTCCATGTCCTGTCAGAGGTAATTTGGGGCCACATGCAATTTGAAGACGGTATTTGAGGAGAAAGTCAAGATATATAATGAAGTAGACACACTTTTCCCAAGAAGGAATGAAAAGAATAAGGCAAAAGAAACTAGTTCTCTTGGTGCAGCTCTTCAAGGGGGAAATTTACCCTGATGTGAGGTCTTAAGTGGGATATAACTGCTGTCTGAGCCTTGAAATAATAAGCTAGAGTGCAGAGATTTTTTTCCTCCCCTTTTCCCACAAAAAAGCAAAAGAAACCATGCATTATAATTATTTTAAATGCCCAGAGGATACCATGTCTTTGAAAAACGGGAAGGCCACAATGAAGATGCCCTCTGCTGACATATTTTATAACTAATGTAAAGTATCTCTACTCCTAAATGTAATAGTTTAGACAAACTTCAAAGAAGAATTGGAATAAAATATTAACTAGTTGGGAATGGGGTGACTGAGATTCTTGCTAGGAAATGGGTCTCTGTAATTGGCTATGGAATCAGTGTAGAGCCTGGCTGAACTATTTCCAGAAGAAGAGTGGACTGCTTCACTGAACTATGCTCTGGACAAATCTAACCACAGAGGTCTCATGAACAAATGATTCACCTAAATATCTTTATTTTAAATAGCTTCGCAAGCATCTGGAGTTTCTTTTGAGGTGAAAGCAGAAGAACAAAGTGAATGTCGAAAAATAATGAACAGAACTTCAAAGTGACATAGAAAAACAAAGACTATCATTGACCAAAGCAGGAATGTTAATAACATGCTAGGAGGATATCTATTCTTAGCTCTCATTTGAAAAAGGGACAGAAAAAGGTTCCAGTTCTAACCAGCATTGAAAATAAGATGAGAAATGTAAAATCTCTGGAAAGAAGCTATAAACCCAAGTGCTGGCTTTAAATTTAGTAATGGGATGAAGAACTCAAAACAATGAAGTGCAGTGTGCTTTGTAGCTGCTTGTTTTCACTAAGCATTATAGGTAAACGTCTCTGATTTCACCACTTAATTTTCGAAGACCTCAGAGCCCCATGTTTAATTTAGTGAACTTAGAGCTTTTCAATAATCTCTCATATAAAATATGTCCATGGAGTTTGGCAGGAGATGCAGAAAAATATTCAAAACCAGACATTAGTCTTAAGAAATCAATAGTTACACTCACCAACTTTGCTCAAGATAATCTGTTTCCTCAACATGGCGGAAATGAGAACCACAGGGTTATTTTTTTTGTCTATATTTAGTCTAATATAAAATTGGCATTCTGAGGATCTTCATAAATGCCGATAAATAAATCGGGCTGATCCCAAGACTAATACTGAAAGCAATGGAAAGACACTTCTTTGATTTCACTGTATTTTAATCGATTCCTAGATCTCTTTCAGAACTGAGCTATTTATTGTTGCATAATAATTCAGAAAAAACACCTGATTTATGTAACCAAAATTTTAGTGGATGTCTGTGTCTCTGATACATGTATATGTGAAACTATTTTTAATTAGTTGATGGATATTTCAGAAGTTGTGAATAATGGATTGGATGCGGAGCTGTTAAAAAAAATCTAAGTCTCAGTGATAGTTTTATTAGGTTATGTTGGTAGTGATGTGTAAAGAGTTAGCTTGTAAGACAAAATTTTGGTAAGTTTTGTTTTGATGTGTATTTTAGGTTTTATTTATGTTCAGCTTATGCAGTGGTGGGAGAAAGCATAAGATAATAGGTAAGTGTTTTAATTTGCCATAGCTGTTTCTCTTGAACTGCCTTTTCACCATAAACTTCTGGAACATAACTTCATGAATGAAATCACAAGAAGATGGACTTTATTGTTACATCTGATATGCTGTACTGGAGCTCAATTTATTTTAAGCCACCTGGAAAGTTCTATGGATGATTGAACAACAAGGTTAATAGCGAAGTTAAGCAATTCTAGTAAAAATACAGGACCAATACCATCTCAGGTGTAATTCCTTCAGGTTAACCAGAATTGCTTGAAGGATGAACATTGATGCTTTTTTTTTTTTAATAGATTCAAGGGAAGATTCATGTTAAGACATACTTAGCTGGTACACACATTAATTAAATATATTTACTTTTTTCCGCATTCTTACTCAATGGGCTAATTTGGATGCTATTTTAATTCTTCAGGCTTAATGTTACTACACCTGAGATGTCTTTTGGGTTTTATTTTATGTTTTTTTCAATGTTGAGTTGAAATTGAAGGAAAATGGAAGTATGGAAAAAATAGATGCTCTTGACAAAAGTTAATAGTTTATATTTTTAAATAGAAAGGAACCTGATATTGTAAACCCTTTAGCTAACAATTTGTTCCAGTGTCCATTTGTCAATCCATGGAAGACTTTGCACAGGTACCTCAAGCACTGTGTAAGGGACTATCAGAGGGTTCTATGCATGGATTAATATTTTTGGCTTTGGGAGACATGATACAAGTAATATCTTCATTGTCTATTAATCCCAAAAAGAGCTGGCAAGATTTCTTCAAGTGATAATGGAAAGATGTCTGGCATGATTGCCTTTCAAATTAGGTGATGCTTAACAATGAGGTGATCTCTCAAGCACTGGAATTCCCAACAGTCCCAGAGCGTGTGGGATGAGTT
Source organism: Podargus strigoides (assembly GCA_028020825.1). NCBI lineage: Eukaryota > Metazoa > Chordata > Aves > Caprimulgiformes > Podargidae > Podargus > Podargus strigoides. The sequence continues at coordinate 70,737,918 of CM051621.1, forward strand.
TCTCCTAATGAGGCACTATTTCCAGCACTTGTTTGAATGCAGGAAGTCCATCTAGCACATGTGCTAGCATCCGAAGGCTGCAAATACAGCTATGTATCACAACATCTGGTTTTAGGAACAAGTAATGATTGTGTTATAAATATTGTCCCAGCCTGTCATATGCATGTATACTTATGTGCTGCCAGCCTCACTGAGAGCATGTGGAGCAGCTACCAGTGCTAAACTGTTTGTCAAATATCTGCATACCTGTCAATTTGATATGGCTAGCTACACGTGTTAAATGCCAAGGCAGGCACTACCATGATACCTCTTCATTTGTGACGCTCCTGTGGTCTTTGGGGGTGATAAAACTAGATGATGTCAGAATTTGGTGCTGCCTGAGTGAAAATTTCCCTTAATGTTTTGAGGAAGTCTGATGTGGTCTCAGCTTTAAGTATGGAGCTTTTCTTTCTGAATTACGGGTAAGTGAAATGCTCTAAAAATGTCTTCGGCAATCTGATAAAAAGGCAAAGCAATATTAAGGATTTATATTTATATGTGCTCAGGAAATAGGCTATCAAGCTGAAATCCCACTGCCTGTGCCCTTTGAAGATTCATCCTATAAAGCAGAAGGGCGTAAAAATCTCTCTATAACTCATACAAACAATGTAAATTAAATTTGCTACTTTTTACTGTCCCATAGGTTGACTTGTTATGCTCCATAATCTTTAATCAAAACAACTGGCTTAAGTTTAAATACAGTTGGTTATGATTTTAGAGTCCAAAAGCCACTATGTAGCTGATTGAGAGGCCATGTCACTTGTGTCTTAGAAAATCCTTAACTCCTTGATGCTTCTTCTGTAGTCAGGAGAAGGAAGCATGGATTGCTCCCCCCCTTTTTTTTTGACTACTAAAGGGATAAAACGTGTATTTAAAAAATAGGAATTATTGCTACTTTTCATTACTTGGCAGGCTGAGCACAGTGTGACAGCTGCTACAGGTAGTTTTTTCCTTTAGAAAATGTAGTGGGGTGAAGGAGCTGGTGAGTAGAGTTTATACAGAAATCCTGTTCAGTGCTGAAGGAAGTCACTCTGAAATTTTGAGGGGTGCAGCTAGTTTCACTTGCTTTTTGTGAGCATGAGGGCAATGACTTCTCTTAGTTTTGCAAAGAATGAGCAAATCCTTCTAAAACAAAAGAAGATCTTACATAAAAGAGTTTTTATTAAGCCATTTTTATCACAGCTGTGTACTGAGCCCTGTACTTGGCCTTTATTAGAGCAGTCTTAGGCCGGCTCTAACTTGTGTGAGTTGTTAAATACTCCTTGGAGAGAAGAGTCAGGATTTTCGGGACTGGAGAAAACCTTGGCCATTTCTACTTTCCTTTGATTGTACAGTACTCCGCCCTTCAACACTGATGAGCCTCTTGTGCCTGGTTATGTTGATTTTAAGACCTTTTATATCAGCTGTACAAAGTTGTCATGGTGCAACCCCAAATTGGGACTGTTTCACTGAGAATCCATGATAGTTGACATAACACCTGTTCTCACTAGAGTCAACAGATGCATCAGGTTCCAATTACTTCAGAATTTGGCCCTGAGTTTCTGGGAAAAGAGTAAGTATTTGCATATAAACTGCTGTACATGGGCTGTGTACTTGAGGTATGTTGAAATGTGTTTTTCTTGAAAATCGCATCGGAAAGTTTTTATGGCTCCTTTTTTTGACCGTTGCATGGTGGAGAGACCTGTGAGTGAGGGACAGTGGAGGAGGCCAGCAAAGAGAACTGTCATGAGGTTTGCTCGGAGAACTGATGATGCATCCGCTTTGGCTCCACACTGTTTGAGGAAGCACGATTAGAAGTTGCTTGGGGAAGCTTGTTACTGTCTTAAGGTTGCTAGTTCTGTGGGTTTCCTGTGGAATTGGACTAGTTCTTAGCAACAGCTGCGGTTAATTTTCAGGAGTCAGGGATTGCCATTCTGGGGGCTTTTTAAAATGCTAATAGAGATTTTTGGCTGTCTGGTTGGTGCAGTGGTTTCCACTGTAATTTCGATTATGTCTCTGAGATCTGACTAGAGGTTGTGAGCCAAGACTGTGCATCAGCAAGCCAGTGCTTGACTCTGTCATGGGCACTGGAAGCTCTTCAAGGGCAGTGTTTCAAAGTACCAGTGACAAGCATAGATGATTGTCTGAAGTAAAGAGCTATTTTATAAAGTTCTCCAGGCAGTTAGAGACCCATTGAAATAAAGCAGGACTTAAATTCTTAGCTTGCTTGCAAGTGTTACTAGAAAAAGGGAGGTAAATCCAGAACCCTGAGTTCTAAAGGTGTAAAATCACTTACCGCTTCAGATAAGAGGCCTCACCACTGTCAGATGATGGCGTTATTAAATACTGTGAGTCAGAAATTAGTGAATGGTGGCTGCCTTTGGGTGGATGGTGGGAAAAAAGATAAGTGAATTGATTTGCTGCTGGTGAGTGGCTGTTTAGATATTGACGAAAATGCACAGGAGGTAAAGATGATGACTAGACTTGGTTTTTTTTTTTTTTGAATTGGCAGATACAGTGGATTCCTTCTATAATAGAGAGAAAATAATATGGCAGGACCGGATAAAGCAATTGAGTCTGTCAATTGCCCTTCTCGTTGTGGTTGACAGTACTGTTTCCATGTGTAGGCTTAGCAAGAAGACAAGAGAAGGTGGAAAAACATAGTTTTCTATATGTGACTGCTGAGTAGCAACAACAGTCACCACAGCTATAAATACCGCTGTCCAAACTTGCCCTGTACAGATAATTAGCTTCTGGGGAATATAACATTCCTGCATGCTTTCTTCGCAGTCTAAAATAGAAGACCTTGTTTTCGGTAGTGTTCCTGTTGTGTTGGATTTCCTGAATTATTCGGGCAGTTGCATTCTACCTGGGGGTGTTTGTAGAAAACCTGTTTGAAAATCAGCAAGTCCTTGCAGGTTAAGAACACTCCAAGTCTGTTGGTACTGATGTAGTCCATATGGTGTAAACTGTATCAGTGATCACAGCAGTGTAGACAACTACAAACCAAGATATGCTGCAGTGTTTTACAAGTGGTGAGACATGGGCTACTTGTAGTAAGAGATGAAATTGCTGAATTCCCTTGATTTAAGTTAGTGCTCTTGCTACATAATTTAATGAAGCAAAAATAAGTCTGTCTAAAACTTGATAAAAATAATAATGATTTGGTACAAAATGGCTTTGCAAAGTACAATGGAAATAAATGTAAATTGAATTAAGAAAGGGAAAGAAAAAGTTTCCCCAGGAGAGAGAATGCGCACAATTCTGGGGGTTATTTTCACATACTTCTGGTTGTTAAATTCCATTTTCTTTGGCAGCTCTATCTGGTCCCTTCTGTAAAGCCTGCTAGAAGTTCCTGTGCAGTATGTACATTTGAATTCTAGCGAGGCATCTTGAGACAGCTTGGCTGCCTTGTGACAATATTTCAGACTGCTCTCTGATGAATTCCGAAATGTTACATAAATATCTGGATCACAAATAAAGTTGTGAAGTCACATGGTAGAGCTGCAAAATTAAATCATTGAGCATTTTGAGACATTTCCATCCATGCCATCTCTTACTAGCAGAAGCAAAGGTCTTCCTTTTCTCACTGTCTGCAGTTTAAGCTTGTAGCTTGTTTGTACATCCTTAGAATAAAAGTAAATATGTTGATCTTCCTGGTACAAACCAGTCTCTTCTCAGTTCCTTAGGATGTCAACTGGGAAATAACTATTCAGATACATCTTCTTGTTTTGTAGTCTCACATACTGCCTGTAGCTTCACTGTAAGGCAACAAGAAAAGCAAAAATGCAAGGTTTTGCTCACAGCAGAGAAGCTTCTTTCTCTTCCTGAGTTCTCTGGATATGTGATTTTTTTAAAAATGAGAACACAGGTTCTGAAGGAAAGCTTTCTAGGAAGGATTGTCTAACACAAAGAATTAGATCTTCTTTTCAAAATGTCAAATGGAGACTTACTGGCAAGAAGCTCTCCAGCTTGAGGGCCTACTCTGAATTCCTTGTTCTTTACATTGCATAGCCAGAACCTGGGCTGGGCTGGTTGCAGACCACAGTAAGTGTGTGCATGGGGAGTGAGGTTGGTCATCCAGAGATTTGAGGTAGTTCTGTCATTCTGCAGCTTACTACTAGTCTAGGGTTTTATTTGTCCCTTTCCTTTTTCTCCTTAAAGTTGTTTTTGTTGGCAAATAAGTAATATTGTTTTCCTGATACAGCTGTAGTGATACTAGGATGAGGTGGTATCAACCATCAGTTGGATGACTTGAACAGGAAAGAAAGCTGATGTGTTCAAAATGGCCATAAAAAATAGGAACTGGCAGCTGGCAAAGATTGTTTGATGTACTTTCATGCACTGAATAACTCATCTGTACCTCCTCCAACCTCGTCACTGCATGTCCTTCAGTTGCTGACTCACATGTAATCATGGAGTGTGATGAGTTACATGAAGCACAGATTTGCTGTGTCCATATCATGTGGAATTAGTGTAGGTTAGGTAAACTAAAATAGCCCCCAGCACAGATGCATCTGTGTTTCCAATTAAAGCTCAGCTATTCCTTCTGCACCCACTTCCTCTCTGTATACTTCAGTTACTGTACAGGCCTGCTGACAGCTTTAAAACAGCTTCAGAGGAGGAAAATGACTGACGGAAACACTCAAGTGATGCAAAGCTCTAGGATTTTTGTTGCAAATTGTGTTGCCTGTGAGCCTCTTAAAACTACAAAAGCTACAGGAAATCAATCCTTAGGTGAGACTGGCAATGACTGAATGCTACCTACGGAAGGATTAACTCTCACCAAAAGACTTTGTGGATCTTAATAGCATACTTAGGGGTGGCTTGCTGCATGTCCTGCTTAAATCCTGCCCTGTCTGGGGAGAGAGGATTTGTCCATGGGTGAGGCAGATACTTTCCATACATAAAGGCATCTTTTCTATAGATGGAGTCAGGGTTTTTCAAGCCAATTTTCTGCTTCCCAACCCCGGAATTGTACTGAGCTACTGTATTTTTCCTTCTGCTCTCCAAATGATTTACCCAGGGGAGGAGTGTATGGGCCCTGTACACTGATGAGTGGGGACAGGGCAGATGGAAAGATGTAATTCAGTGGGAGGCTGCCCAGTTTCTTTCACATATCACCGAAAGCTTCTTTGCTTCTGCCAAGCACTTCCCTCTTACCCATGCTTTCTTTCCTACACATGTATTTTGTTTCAGTCTGTTGGCATTATTAGCAAAGAGTCATTCAGTCTCTGCATGTTGGTCTGAATCCACAGTAAATATCTAAAAGGTATGTTCAGTTAAAATTAAGCAGCACTGTGCCTAGTGAAAATGAATAGAGTGAATCATCCTCTGAAAGATTTGAAGACACAGTACCGGAATCGTTTTACATGATTATTTTAACATATGTGTAAAAGGAAGGAAAAATAACACCGCACTGGAGCCTGATGCAAGGCATTTCTGTTAAATTGATAATGTGTTTACATTTAAAACTCTTGCAGAAATGACTGAATTTGCTTATGGCTTTAAGATGCTCAAAAGAATGTAGTCGTTAATCAGGATAGTGGGCTGAGGGTGTGTGTGTTCTTTCAAAGTGGGATCATTTCCATTTTATAGCATTCTCCAATAAACTTTATTCCTGAGTCTGCTCTATGGACAGCCTGGTTTCCTCATTAGGGAAAGAATAAAACCATACTCAAAAGGTGGTATCTTAATCTCGATCTGTATCTGTATATACACATACATACTTACTATATATACATATGCCTCTTGTTCCAGTTATTTATAATAATTTTCAAGTTCATTGAAGTGATTTGATACTCATAGTTCTTAAAATCTTCTATCAGGTAAACAAATCAGGAGGTGTAAGATGATTTTACAGGGATGGAAAATGATTCGGAGCTCATGTGATCTAACATAGTTGTCACCACAAGTATGATTTGCATAGGAAGTTTGCGTTTTACAAAGAATCAGAATTATTAAAAGAGGTGAAAGTTGTCTGGCTTCATAAGTGGTGTTAACCTACTTGAAGGCATTAGGTCAGTTGTGAGGTTCTTGAGATTGTTTGTTTAGGAAGTCATTGTTTCAGTTTTATAGGAAGTTATTTTATCAAATTTTAGTTCCTGGCTGTAATTTGTTTGAATTTAGATTCTTGCTGAGACTATGACATCACTATCTTCAGCCTGTAAATAAGTGCAAAACTTCCACGAGTTCATTTTGGTGGATGTTGCAGAGTCCATTCTGTGTCTGCTGTGCAATCAGTTTCAGAATAGCTTTGGTAATTGTATGGAATGCCAAGGTATTGGATGCTAGCGGTTGTTGCCGCCTCAAAAGAGTGCAAAGCGGCTGTAGAATGTTGCTTATGCTGCTTAAGCATCCCATCAAGCTCTGCGGAAAAGCACAGAAATCAGTTTTCATTAACGAAATAGGACTCATTAGAGTTATTGTGATATAAATCATAGTTTGGGAAAAAATTTTTAAATTTCTACCACAGAAGGTATTTGCTGTTTCTTCCTTCTTTGTGAAGTCTAAATTCTCTCAAGAGAATTTAGGAAGCAGATTTATAGGACAACTACTGTAAAATTCCATCATCTTTTTTGACTGAACAAGAATATTCTTTCTTGAAACTTTTGCATTAGTCTTAGCTACAGACTTGGCAGTTCAGAAAAATACCTCGACTTTTCTGTATAATCAGAAAGTTCTAGGTGTATATGTTTAAGCTGTTGAACAATGCTATTAAGGAGATGTTTTTCTTGTAATTCAGTCTTGCCAGGTTTTCATCTATTAATGACCATTTTACATTATCAAGATTATTGATTCACTGTGGCTTGTTTTCTTGCTTTTTCTTTATCTTATACTACTTGTACAGTGCAAAAATTGGGAAAGTACACTGGGTTGTTTATTGATTATTTCATTTTACGTTGCTGTTAGCATTAAAATGTTGCCAATTTTTGTTTATTTTTTAAGTGTTCAAACAGATCTCCACTAGTTCTAGCTGCAGTGCTTTATAACAGGGCCATCTCCAGCTGTCTGCTGTGTTTTTCTGCTGAAGGGTGTCCATGGGCATGAAGCAAGAACAGTCAGCTGCTCCACCTCATACCCCTGTGAGACCTAATGTGAAAGTAACATGCAATCAGCTGCCTTGGCAGTTTGCAGTGAATATTTCAGCTGTGAACTGATGTAGGTGAGGAATGGTTCCCTCCAGCTCCAGATGGGGTAATGTTTGGCAGAGGGGTGGGACAGACAGCTGGAAATCTTTGTCCTGAACCACCACAAGAAGGTTCGCAGGAGAGCTTCTTCTAGGATGCTGAATTTTTGCTTTGTACCCAATTTATACAGGATAATTAGCTGGTGAGTTTTGCTATTGTAGAGCATCACAGTAGGGAGTCAGCACTTTCTGAATTACTTTGATAATGTAGAACTATTGAAATACACAGAATCAGAAGGATAAAGAAGCTTTGCAATTGTATTTTGATAAAACTGAATAAAAATATCTGACAGACTCTTACATTGCATATATGCCCTTCTTTTATACTTCAATAAATGAAGATTCATTCAGCTGTAAATTTGATTTTAAGCATGTGAAGGAAATGATTTTTTTGTATATAGTGAGGATCATAAATCCTTTCTGAGCCTGTGATTAAGTTAGGCCAGTGTTTATATTTTTATCTTGAATGACTTATTTAGATCTACTCAGTTACTCATTTGGTAATAAATTCTTCAGCTTCAGGAATACTGCATGATTTTAATTCATATACCTCCATTTGTTAATCAGTTATCCCTTACTGATGTAGACCATCAGTGTTCAAGATTACCGTAGTTAAAATGAAAGACAAATAATTCATTAATGCAGTGACCTATTTGTTTTCCAGAGTTTTCTGTGTTTCTGAACCAAATGTTTCAACTTCCACATCTTAACTTTCTTACTTCTAATGGCTACTTGGTTTTTTTTTTTTTTTTTTCTATGATCAGAAACTAAAAGTGATAGTCCCTGCATATATTCACATCTCTTTCCTCGCAAGAAAGTAGTAGAACATGTAATCATGTACAATAGGGGAAAAGTTGTGTAGGGCTTGAAATCCTGCACCTCCCAAGTTGGAAAAATTTTCACTTAGTGTGCAGGTTTTACCACTCAGAGCTGTCTTTAGACATAATAAAACTTTACCATCTTTCACTTTTATGACACAATTACGAATACAAAAGCAGGGATGTTAATGCTATGTAAGGAAAATGGTTTGCCAGAGTCTGTTATCAATGACAAAACACTCAGAGAAGGAAATACTGGCAAAGAGCCAGTAGGTGAAGCTGAGGTGCAATGGCACTGGGGAATACAGATCTGGCCTAAGAAAGGGAGAGGGAGATAGCAAGAAATGGTGCCTCTTCCTCTGTGCTGAAAGTGGGAGCTGGAGTCTTTGACATGATTTCCTTGAAGTTAAACCTATTCTGCAGTATCTTTTCTTTTTAAAGATAGACTCTGTTGTGTAGTAGATGATGTGCTTTCAGTTTCCATCTTACCACAAAGTGACATCAGGGGTCTTTTGAGTAGCTGCTATGCTGAATGCAACCTGAGGAACAGGAAAACAGAGGAGGAAAAGAAAATAGGAAGAAGTTGTTGAAAATAGACTCAATGTAGTATTTGTTACAAAGTATTTATTATATTTATATCAGGATGTGTTTTATTAGCTCATAAAATTCAGTCACATGGATAATTTGAGCAGTTAAGCTGACTAGGTCCAGTGTATTTGGTAGCATTGTAATAGTGCAGAACTTATTTCCACAGGTGTTTCGAAAGACCCACAGAGGCTGCATGACTGAAACATTAGGATATTATTCTAATAATATGATGCTGCTCTGTCTGACTCAAGAGCTTTTAACTTTAATAATTTCCAGGTTATTCAATAGCCAAAATGGGTTTTCCGTTCATACTTTCACACTGGTGCATTTTCTTTAATATTAAGTAGTGATATAATGAATAAATTATATCCAGATGAAAGCCTGTCATTTGATACTTCATCCCAGGATCGTGATGGTGCATGGCAAAATAAACATTTCCCTACAATGTGCTATCGGTGTGAAGGACAGGGACTTAGATGGCGGCCTGAAACAACATTTGAGACAAGGAGGAATGAAAAAATATGGCTGGACAGGCAAATAAATTGTTACTGACATAGGAGCTGGAGATCAGCCTTGTATGTTCTGTGTGGGGACTGGTGAGGGGTTACTTATGGATCTGTAGTTTAGTTTATTTCTTAAGAAAACGAAGGCTTTAAATGGACCGTTTGCAGGAGTCCACCTCGCTGAGGTATCTAGGAGGTGACTTGGGTTGGTGATAAGTTGCATGGCTGTGTTGGCCATCCTTGTTCAAGATAAGTACGGAGTGTTTTTGCTGCTGGGCGTTTGCTGGCTGCAGCCACAGTTCCCAGCCCCCCCAGAGGGTAGTTTTCAGCAGACACAGTGGGAGTTCTCAAAGCTATATATCCGGCCTGTGTGCTGTGTTTGATTCAGATAGGTCAGTAATGCTTATTGTAACTGATGAGTAATTATCCCCACTGCCAAGATAATTTCAGCCAGTGTGACGGGGGCTGATGAAGGAGGTGTGAGATGGGAAGTCTTACTTGAGTTGGAAATCTTGCAAAATTCTAATGACTGTGAGGTTGGGGTCCCTCACTACTTTCACACCTGGTGCCAGATATTTGGTTTTGCATTTGCCAGTGAGCTAGCTGCAGCCAAGGTTTTCTTAATTTTTTTTTTCTTTTTTTTTTTTTTCAAAGACCACCCGTAACTTCTGCTAAGGGAGAAAAAGATTTTGCCAGTAAAGGTTTTGTCAGTGTTATATTTTCCATATATTGCAAAGGCTAGTCTGCTTGTCTGTCTCTTAGTAGTGTGCAATGCACTAAAGACTGCCTTGATGCTACTACGTTCTTTTTGAGCAGCGAGTAATTTACTCGGCTATTTTGCCCCAAAAGACTGGTGGAAGTTCTCTATTGTAGGAATAGGTGGGACTCACTGCTGGTTTCTTACATGTGATGTGCCTATTTTCAGAACTTGTCTATGTGAGCATTAAAAGAATTACATTGCCCAGACGAGATAGCTTCATGTGCAGGTGTTAAAAAAATGTCATAAATGCAAAATTTGACAACTGTAACTCTACAAATGTCAAGCTCCAGCTATTTGCCTAGAAAACTATAAAACAACAAATATGTTTTAAATCTCTTCAAATCAATTTGACAATAACCACACAAAAAATCTCCTGTTCCTATTGGTAATATGGTGGTGCAAACTGCTAGATATTTATCTGAAAGGTCGAGCAGTAATAGGTATTCTATGACTATATTAAACTTTTTAAAGACATGGAGAGCAAGCAGAATTAGTGCTTGAGCACTGCCACAGTAACTCCTTCCCCTATCTAGAGAAAAGTTTTTTGACCCTGATAAGTGAAATAGACTACCAATCTTAAAAGTAGCTTAAAAAATATACTGAGCATGTCAGTGAAAATAGTGTACTAAAATTGCAATTTTATGTCAAACATTAGTATTGCATTGTTTGGTGATGGTTTATACTTCTAGACTGAAACCAAACAAATTTCATTACTGAATATGCATCTGGAGAGCAAGCTATCAACTATACTCAGAACACAAGAAAACCTGTAGGCATGTGACTTAAGTGGGTTGATAAACCCAGAATATCCTCTCAGTGGTTATTGTGAAAACAACATTTCTGAAAGTATTGCTTTTACTCCCTTACTTTGAACAAAGGAGAAAACCCACCATTTAAAATTATTCTAGTTGTTAGGCTACTATTTCTACAAAAATAAACACGTTCAAAAGTCAAACACTGTAAAAGGATCCCTGTCAACAGTGACATATGGAATAAAGAATGTTTCCTAATTACAGGAGAGAGAAATCTGTGCACATTACAATAACATGATATTTAGTACAGAGGAGTACTGTATTATTAGAAATATTATAGGATGTTCATTCTGGATTCAGCTCTTAGAGGAGTTTTAGCTTTTATTCAAGATGAATTCTTAATGCAGTATTTAAGCAGACTGGGCACTCTCTCTGAAATGGCAGATTATAACCTAAGTGAAGTTTTATTACCTGTGCTAAGTTTTATTCAAATTAAACGCATTTTTGCTCTCACAGATTGTCATCATCTTCTTTCAGAGGGAGGATGCTCAAATACTCTTTAATTACTTCTGATATGATAGGCTTTAAGTTTAAAAGGCTATGAAATTGTAGTATTTTTTCTCAGAAGATATGAGGAAATAGTTGTCTTGTAGTTTTTCAAGTGGAAAAATCAATCATGCTCCAAATGATCATTAATGACAAACATAACCTTTACATGGTTTGTGTGCTTAGCAGGTCCATTAACCTTAGGTCTTTGGGCAAATTCAGATTATCTTTATGAAGTGAAGCCTCAGCATGTCACAGAAGCACAGGGTTATGGGGACAGTTGTGGTCCACAGTCAGAGTAGAGGTAGCCAAGACACTTGATGAAATTATTGGGAATGCTTGACCTGATCTAGAAGCTCACATGTCAAAGACAGGGAAGACTATTGTTGAATATGGCCATGAGGGTCACAGTAAACATAAAATTTCTGTTTTACAAATCCTTTTGGGGCAGCATAATTTATAACTTACTCAAGGGAAATGGATGCACCAAGCAGGCAGATGGTGTACCTGCTCCGTTGTTTTTAAATGAGTGGTGACATTTTGAAAAATTCAATAGCAGAGAAACTAAAAATGAGATTTGTCTTCATTACTTGTGAAAGACAGACATTACACTAACATAAATGAGGGGTGCTGTGCCATCAGGTGAGGCTATTAAACACCGCACATATTCTGCAGGCAGAAAACAGTCGTCTTATCAACAGAGAATAAATGTGAGAAAAATCCATAGGAAAAGACGAAGATGCACACAATATTTAGGAGCTGTTAATGTAGGTATAGTTTTAAAAGAGCTGACGCAGTGTCATTGTTAACTACAACACTGCTACAGTTTAAAAGCTAAATCACAGTAAATTTTTCATTTGGAGAAATGTAGTTTGTCTTGAATCAATACATTTATGATTCTGAGGAGAATTGAAAGGTCTGTGTGACACATGCAAACTGCAGGTATATACTGTGAACTGCGATTGGTCAGCTGGCACCTCACCATGAAAAAGGGATCCCCTGGCCGAATCAGGGGATAAGGATTTTGAAGCAGGAGGACAGCTGGTTTGCTTTGAGCCACTGCTCTGAATCAGAGTTTCACTGGAAGGGTACCAGTGCTGCATGTAAGTGGTAATCAGCAAATGAAATACTCTGTTGGATTCATTCTTTTATTCTTTATTTTGTTAGAAGCAGACTGATTTAATTTTCATGCACTTTCTGTTTGAGAATGATCACTCCTAATTTATTACTCAGGAAGTAAAGTCAAAAACCAAACCCACACAAACCTCTGTAACTGCCCAGACAATGAAATGTGGAGCTATTACTCAGTGATTTGAATAACAAACTCCAGTTCAAGCTTTATTGACCAATTCTTTCAGGAGATGATCAGATAACAAATTGCAGGCAAAAAAAAAGTATAATAAACTCTTCTAGTTTAGAGATTAGATGTGTTTAGTTTTGATGTGTTGTAAAGTGCTTTTATTTGTTCCTTAGGGTTGTCTTGGCTTTACATGGGGATGGACAGATGGATGTGACCGAGTATAGTGTCCATGTATTGTTGAGGCTGTATCACAGAATCACAGAGCGGTAGGGGTTGGAAGGGACCTCTGAAGATCATGTAGTCCAACCCCCCCTGCTAGAGCAGGATCCTAGAGTAGGCCGCACAGGAACACATCCAAATGGGTTTAATGTCTCCAGAGACGGAGACTATACAACCTCTTTGGGCAGCCTGTGCCAGTGCTCTGTCACCCTCACAGTGAAGAAGTGTTTTCTTATGTTAAGATTGAATCTCCTGTGTTCCAGTTTGTGCCTATGGCCCCTTCTCCTGTCACTGGACAGTGCCGAGAAGAGTCTGGCCGCCGTCTTCATGACATCTGCCCTTGAGATATTTATAAGCATTGATGAGATCCACCCCCTATCTCTTCTTTTCCAAGCTAAAGAGACCCAGCTCCCTCAGCCTCTCCTCATATGGCAGATGCTCCAATCCTTTAATCATTTTAGTGGCTGGGCTCTTTCCAGTAGATCCTTGTCCCTCCTGAACTGGGGAGCACAGAATTGGACCCAGTAGTCCAGATGAGGCCTCGTCTGTAGTATGGGATTAATCCATCTTTAAAATTTTCAGGAACAGAACTGTATGGGGAAGAGACAAAAGGTTCACTGGAAATTCCTGCATCTCTCCTTTTCCTTTAAGACACAGTATAAGTTCTTTGCCCTAGTTTCTTGTCAGTTTTTGCTACAGAAGATGTAAAATACCTTTTGTTAGTGGTAAATTTTGTTAGTGGTGCTGATACGCACAAGAAAAGAACTACCGGCAGGCTAGCATTCTAAGTAAACTGACAAATAACAATATTTGCTTTTCACAGATGCTTGATTTATTAAAGGAGAGGCTACAAAACCCTCACAGTAGGGATATGTATGTCAGTTTTACAGGCTCTGGATGAACCCTGCCAAGTTTCAGACCCATGTAAATCTGCTTGTGTTAACTTGATGTAACACTGATCTCTGTGCTATTACCTTCTCCTCTGTACCTCTCTTTCTCATTCCCTGCCTCTCAAATACATTTGCCTGTTGGCTGGATTGTGATGATTGCATGACATGAAGATGCAATTTATGCCATCTTCAGAGACTGTGACTCTTGCTGATTCCTCATGGCTGCTCTTCAAAGCACTATAAAATCTCTCTTGGCTGGGTGGCCCAATTAGTCTGATCATTTGGGATAAGCAAATATCAGTCTTCCTTCTTTGTCAGGACATGTCACAATAAATGGGGCTTCCTCAGTGAGGCTGGGATGCCACATTACAAATTCACTGAGCTGCTCTGAGTCCTTGCCCCTGTTCACTCATTTGTGTGTCTTGCTGGTAGTATGTGTCCCGTCAATTTAGCCACTTGGAATTCCGTACTCTAAAGATGTAAGATCCATTTAAGCCAAGCTAAAAACGTTCTGCTGTCCAAAGGAGTAATTTCATCTCTGAGACCCTTAACTATACCCTTTAGAGTACAGGAATGTTAGCAAAGTAAGAGGTTGTGTTCTATTTGGGCTCCACATTCAAGGCTCTTGAAAAAAACCTCTAGTGACAAAGAGAACACTTTTCAGAGGTGAATAAAACTTTAAACCTACCCTTGTTTTCTGAGGCTTTCAATGGAAACATTAGGCCTAAGTCTAAATATAAACAGAGCCCCTTGATCATCATTTGTGTAATCATCTCTATGCAGCTCTGTAACTGGCACCAGGAGAGTTAGGGGTGTGGTTGTAAAGCATGACTCCATTGTGGTGGCCATATGAGGCCTGAAAGCCTGCAGGGTAGGAAGAACAGCATGGAATATTTTACAATAGAGATGGGTATAAAATGTTTAATTAGGTTTGAGTTTTGGGTTGTTTTTTTTGTTCTATGAAACTTTTAATGGCTTCATTCATTGAAACTCTAATTGCATTGGGAACTTTTTCCATGCTGACTTTTTGTGATGCGTCAATCAGAGAAGGATATGTTCAGAGGTTGATTGTGGGACTGAAAGGGTTAAAGTGTCCTGAACTGCTAGTTCCACAGTTTACTTAAGTAAATAACGCTTTCTTCCCTGCCTCTGTAAAACTATGTTTTTTTTACACTGTAAAGATTATAACATAAAGTTTACAGCTTTGTGCATTTAAATGTTAGGAAATGTCACAGTAGAGGCAGAAGGGAGAGATGTAATTTGGCTCTTTTGTGAGCAGGCAGTATAGTGTTGTTTTTAATTATACTGTCACATATTTTGGTCATTCCATTGTTTAATTTCAGGTCCCCATTCCGAAATGTGAGGTCAAGAGATTTTTCAAGACAAATGCACAGCAGCAAGACTTCATTTTAAACACAAGTTGTGGAAAATGAGATTTAAGTTAAATGGATGTTTACAACAAAGTGTCTGAAGTAACTTTTTTAGAAAGCTAATGGTCTAAGATAGAAGTAGAGCACACCTGAAAAACATGGGTTAAATTCTTTTCCTAGCAGGCTGGTGTTGCAATTCTCCTTTCTTGATAAATTCTATGCTGAGATTGTACGTTAGGTTACACCTTTTCAGTGAGGTCTATTGAATTCTGCTCTTTCTTTCCACTCGAAAGATCCAGCAGCTATCAATGAAAAAGTTGACTATATCCTAAATCCCTGAGGGTAAAGTGCAAACCACTGATGTCTGTTTTATCAGGAAACTTGGTGAGAGTCAGTACTTACGAAGAAATTCTGCAGTAATAGTCAGTGCAAGTTGGTGCAAATAGTTGTGCATGGCAAGGCGACTTCCATGAGCAGTTGTTTGTAAAAAGGACTGAAAAATACTTAAATTCAGTTTTAGAGTAGTGTAAAATAATTTCTTGAATTCAGTAAAACCAATGCAAAGGTAATGGGAAGACCTAGATGGTATCATCTAGGATCAATCAAGATCCTAGATGGATCAATACCATCAAATAGATGGTATCAATTTTTCTTTTCTTGCTTCTTTTTTCCCCAGTACCCTCTTTCTTGGATCTCCTACCTTTATGGAAAAAAACCACAGTGTATGCATGCTGTATGTAAATAGGCCTTCATGACATCAAAGAGTCTGGGTCTGCTGCTTGGGTAATCTATAAGATTATACTGACCATAACGTAGCAGGCACATGCCAGACACTTGACCCTTGAAAGGGAGTCACAGGCCATGCTGTATTTAAACACAGCTAGTAGTGCAGTTAGCAGCCAGCATGCACTTGAACAAATGTGCATTGTTTTTACAATTGAAACCACATGCTGACTAATGTAACGTAGGTGCAACTTTATGGAGAATGTGTGGACAGTTGGAAATGTGAATGTATTTTTTTATTTGTTATGTCTGTGGGTCTCAGGGCTCCCTTACTTTGTTTTCTTAGCACAACTCAGACAGATCGGACACATAGGATTGATGGAGCTGGGCACTGACAGACCAGCTCTGTTCCAGCTGCGTGGACTGTGGAAGAATTGGATCTGGACCCTCTTCATCAACCCTCCAAGAGTAAGATTTCAGTTACCATGACCAGTCGCCAAGGACTATTTTATTTTAACCCACGTCAAATCTGAGCTTACCTATGGGGCTTAACCACAACCTGCCAAGCCAAGTGTATCTGAATACAAACTCATTTCAGTGGCTGTTTGTTACTTTTTGGAAAATTCAGCCACATATAGTTGTATGGAACAACCTCCACCAAACTAAACTTTTCAAGCTTCATTGCATGTAAAACACTGCATGTTCCTTCCTCTCAGCTTTTAGTCAGTGCATTAGTTACTTGTTTATTGTAAAATGAAATGAGTAGAAGTTATATATACACAAAATTTTATCTTTGGGGTAAACAAGATGAAAGGATTAATTTAATGCTTCGGCTGACTTTTTCTCTGTAAACCATAAGGGGTTGTGAGTGGTCTTAACTTAGGTTTATTTGGGATATTTCCAGTTGGTGATGTTTAAGTCCATAAAATTATCTTTTTATTGACTGTTGTGCAATAATAAGCGAATTGGGGGGGTGCTGCTGAATTGAGATATTTTTTCTCTATGCAGAAGATAAATTTTCATTTTTTTTCTTTGGAGATGGTGTAATTACAATAATGGTGATGATTGTGATGGGGAATCGACTGAGAAGGTTCTCCTTTAATCTGTTGATGTGAACCATACGTAACAAGTAAGTCAAGCAGAAAAGAAAGCAAGAGTGAAGCAGCATTTTTGCCAGTAATCTTCTTGAGATTAATTGAACGTGTTGGAGCTGCCCACGGTGTGGCCAAACAAGAGGCAGGGTGCATAGTTCCTGAGATGTACAGTTTTCTCACTGGGGGAACCACATGAACTATTGATTCAGTCATTATGCTGTGTACTTTTGGGTTTGTAGGATATTTTTGCGTTCAAATGTGTGTGAATGTTACAGTGACTGGATATCAGCCATTGATTGAAAGAAAGCAGCCTGCCCTTCTACCACATAATACTGAATTTAAAGACACCTAGTAACTCATAGGTGAACAAGGCTTTTTGTGTGCCTGACCCTCCTTGCCCTTTCACAGCTGTGCCAGTCCCTTTCTTCTGCAGCTCTCTGGGTCTGCTACCTCTGCACTGGCTTCATCTGCTCCTTCTCATACATCAAATCCAGAGGGAGGGTAAAGGGGGCTTTGCAGGGGTAGTGCATTGAATTCTAGCCAGGTTCAGAGGAATCTGATGCGTCTGTGTTGATAAGTCTTGTTTTAAAAATGCTATGTATGAACTATCAATGTGTTCCTCTCTGGGTAGGACAACAGCCAGCCTCCTGAAAAAGTGGCAGTGAGTATAAAGCATGGACAGGTGCACTTTTCTTGTGCAAGCCCTAGTCAAAGCTCATAAGAGAACTTCTTGATCTTGAAAGTTGAGAATGTTACTTCTTTTTTGAAATATTAAGAGGCCACTTAGAACAAGAAACACAGCACGCTATTCTTCTGTGCTACAAGGACAAATCTGTCCTGAACAGGAAGACATGTATCTAATGAACTTTTTTCTGCACATGTAAAGTGTGCACCAAGTAACTGCACCAAGCAATTAGCAGTAGTGGACTTTGTTCCTTGATGATCTCAAATCTCGTGTGTAAGGGTCACAATTGTTGTTTTTATTGTCCTAATTTTGGGTTTTAGAAGTTTTCATGAGCCTGATCAGCCATTCATTTGCTATTATGTTTGGTACTATTAAATGTAAAAATATCCTATAAAAACAAGGAGAAAAGCTGAAGTGCCCTGATGGAAATGCACTAAATAAACCACTACTACAGGTTTGTAGCTTACATATTCCTTTACTCTTGAGCCCACATCCATGGTTTGGAAGAGAGACCAAGCTAATTGGAGGGGAGGCAAAGCTATCATACTTAATACTTGCCAAGATAAGGAGCGGAAAGAATGAGGTTTTTAGGCTGGCTGCATTTATTTTTCTATTTTTTTCCCTTGTTTTTGTCTTTGCTTCTGGTTCCAGAAGCAGCTAAGAAAGAGACAAGCTTTCCTCAAAATAGTTATTTGATTTTTCTGGACTTTGGTTAGCTACTGGGCTGAATTCCTGGGGCTATGCAGTTCTTGGCGATCAGCTACTGGGTAGGAAGAGCGTTCTGTGGAGGCAGAAATTATTGGTCAAGTACTGACAATGTACTTGGCATGCTACATGATACGGATAGGAAAGCTTTACCTGTTCTGGAGAGCTGTGGTTTAGGTTACAGACCAAAATAGAAAGACAAACTGCACAGGAAGCTACTATGGATATTTTTTTAATCCTTTGACTTGGTGTTTTCCAAGAAGAGTTAAGATCTGCATGAAAAGACAACAGGTCTTTATGTACCAGGGTTGTGTGGTTGCTAGCTAGACAGGGCTAGCCACAGAGCAAACAAGAGAAGAATGGGAGAAAAACTTGGGAGAGAATGAGTAAGGCTGGCATTACTACAGAAGAGAGGGAAAAGGTTAGGATATTATAAGAGAGAAGTCTAAAAGAGTTGTGCACAACATGGAAGGTAAAAAGAAGTATTTGTTTGATGGCCATGGGTAGAGCTGCTGAACATTCAGAAGGTGCGGCAATACAGTCTGTGAGCCAAGATGATAGCTGATGTTGCAGCAGTTAAAAAATTGAGAGGGCAGTTATGAAGCACTTAGAGTCAGGAGAAAGTGAGATTAGTGGAGAATTTATGTCATGGATAAACAACTTAGGTATTAGGAAGCAAGGGCTGTCTTCCAGAAGGTCAAGACAAAATGAATGAGATGCTTAGGAGAAAAGGGGCAATGAGTGAGAAGATTTGGACAGGACTTGGAAACAGGAGGAAGACGGTGATCAGAATACACAGTTTTTAATCTGGTGAGAACTGAATTTTACAAAGCCAAGCCACCTTTTTTCCATTTTTCTCCCACCTCCTCATTCCCATTTTCTGTGCTAAATGACTGTGGTGGAACTGTGCTGTAGGTACAGTATATTGTGATTAAATAGTCTAATGCACTCTGAGATACAGTGGACCAAAAAGTATAAATAGAATGCCAACTGCATAAAACAAAACTGAATTCTTGCTGCACCATGGTAAGGTAGCTCAGTTACAGCTTTGACCACCCATGAATGCGAAGCACACAGTAAGGGAGACTTTTGGACTCACATCTCACATCTTGGTAGTAGGGTATGAATCTCTTTGAATGTGAAAGCCTGGTTTTGTTTAAGTGAAGAATATAAGAAAAGGCTCTTATTATTTTTGGTTTCCTTAGGCAGATGAAAGGTAGATAGAAGTGACCATAAATTTTAGCAAGTAAAGTGGGAAAAGGCTAATGCTTTCTGAACAGGAATTGTGTTTTTTCAGCCATGCCCCTGAACTACCCAAATGTCAGGACTCTCCTGTACAAAAGTGTCACTACTTGGTCTGTATAAATTCACTGTCAGAACAAAGGACACATTTTGGAAGGGAAACAAGACTGTAATATACCATTCAGCGACTAACAGAAGAAAGAGAATAGCTACTTCCTGCCAACATTCATACTCTGAAGATGTATGCATGAGGTGGTAGGTGAACATTCAGTTCTTACTACAGCTGACTCTTGGTGGTGATTTATCCAGCCTGTGGATGAATTTTATAGAAGACTTGGAGACATAAAAGTGTGGGGCTGGAAGTTTAGCTTAAGGAGGGTGATATCTGATGATGATTGTAGGGGTCACCTGGAAGCAATTGAGTTGCCTGCATGCAGAATGGGGCAAGCAGACCTATGCTTTCTGAGTAGAGTAAATGTGGCTGTTGAAAGAGCTTACCACTGTTGCTGGAAAAATGGGAATATACTTTGAAGACCTTACGTAGTTCTGACTAAACCAGCTAAGCTAGGAACCATGTGCTGGTTCACACTGTCTCTTGCCACTTCTTTGGGTGACACTATGTGAGTGTGTGAGTGTAATTTCTAGAGGCTGCTGAGGACAGCAGCAACAGAACCAACTGCTCACATCCAGGCTGTGCTCAAGCGAACAATCTCTCTGCCTGCCCAGACTACTGGTAAACATGGCTTCTCTGGCAGAGTACCCTGTCTCCTTCTCCCCATTACTGTTCGCTAGTGAACTTAATGGCTGCCCTGTAGTACTGACCATGCAGAACCTAGACTATCTCACTTGGAGCACTCAAGGTGACAAGACAATTATTTTTTCTTAAATAATTTTATTTTCATTTTTCCATTTTGTAGGCTACCTTAGTTACCCACTACTTGGTTTCTGTTATTCTGACTTGTTTGACTTTTTCCTTTTAATTGAAATTTCATTGTTTCTTTAACTACCCCTCCTAGCCCTCTTTACCTTCCCAGTGTAGGACTGTTACTAGTTTCAGTACAAGGGCTTCCACATCCCCAGCAGCTTGATACAACATGTTCCTTGCTATTGCGGATTGCCTGCCTTACACTAACTCTACTAACCGAACATGTGGTGTTGCACAACATGTGGCACAATGACTTCACATTCTTGCTGTACTCAGAATTGTAGTACTCCAAGGTACTACTGTGGATGTCTTATATAGAGAGCTTAAAGGATGGGAACTACACATGGGAATTGTTTCACTACTGCTTTCCTAGGCTATCTACTGATGCTGAAATTTCTCTTATTCTCCTCCTGAGAATAAGAGTGCTGAGCATGTTACCATCCCCACATTTAAACCAACAATTTCCTGAGGATTTGGGATACCCTGGCCCAAACTAATAGGATGAGAACAGTAATTGCCTAATCTCTCACCACTTAAGATCTCAATCCTCTTCTTGGCACAGGTATACCATGTAGCAAACATTTCTACAGAAGACTTAAACTGTTCTGCTCTTTGAAGGTCTGGTGTTGCTGGCTGTTCATCGCTGGAATAATTAAAAATTTTCTTAGTAAAATATTAACTGGAGTGTAATTTGATACACGGCCTGGTCTGTGCTGTTGAAAATGGATATGGTTTCTTCCTTTCAGCTAGAAGAAAAAAACAGACAGTTTTTCGCAACTTTGTGGATGCTGCACAAACTGTCAGAAGGATCTGTCTTAGCAATGTGAATTATGGGCTGTGTGAGTTGGAAAGCGGCTCCTGTTCTGCTGGTTACATCCTTTCATCTTGGACAACTGACTGTGGTTGTCAGTCCCATTCACCTCTGCTCTGCTTCTTGTGATGCCTGTTTGGCTTTATTATCTGCATTTTTAGCTGCCTCCGGTTTTCTCATTTCTGGCCTTAAATTTTGTTTGCTGCAATGCAGAAAGGCCACTTACATTTCTTTGGAGTATTTAAGCTTGGGGCCAACTTCTGGCATCGTCAAGGACAAGGACAGGTTTTACATTCTGTTGTAGTGCATGGCATGTCTCTCCCTCTTTACCACGATGCTTCAGTTTTTATTGCTGTTTCATGTCCCATGAGACCCTTGAAATGAGAGTCATTCTCTTGCCATGTAATAACCTTTTCCATGTTGATGTTAAATCTTTAGGGTGAAACCTTCCTCCATCCTGGAGCTTGGAATATACAAATCCCAGATGGAAGCTTTTTCACTTAATTTGCTGACCGTATTTTCTAGAGTTCCATAATTGTAATAGATTCACACAACTTGTTACTGGTTTGTTCTGAAATCATGCCCAAAGGTAATCATTAACTCTGAGGTATTAATAGATGTGAGGCGCCTTGTCTCCTTACCCCCTCTAAATTTAGGCTTTTGAGAAATAGTCTAACAAATTCCTATCCCCTCCTTTTTTTTCGTCTTGGCATGCTAATAACCATTCCTTCTGTCTAATACTCTTCCGTTTCCTTTTCTGCCATTGCTTCTTTATTCTCTTACTTCTTTTTGCTCATTTCCTGTCTTCTTTTTCCTAGTATATTACCCCCCGGACTCTGAATCATGAGCACTGTGAGATGTAGCTGCGTTGGCTGAGGAGTTGTGGGGGAGGCAGACTCTGTAGCCACTGCAGCTAATTCCAACAGGAATCATGAATCAGAGCTCTATGCTGCTGTAGATCAGTCTCACACAGTCACATAGACTGGACCTGGTGGTGATGGCATTAATATGACAGCCTGAACTGCTTCAGCTGAGGAGTAGACATACCACCTGTTCTGTTACTTCTGTGGTGGGGAAGGCAAAGGATTAGAAAGCCATGCATCATCCTTCCTGTCCTCCATGAACTGCTAGAGGTTGAGGGTCAGGGCCCTTGGCTGTTCCATTCTTTCTTGACTTGAAAAATTTATTTTACAGCCTCTTCAAAATGAACATTCTTTGCACAATCTCATAGACCAAAACCACTAACTTAAGTCCATTTTGACCTCAAATCACTTCATCTCAGTGAAACTAACTCATTGGCTGAAGTCTATTGCCTTGTACCTCTAGGGTTAGAAAACAAATTCTCTATCTGCACCGAACTGAAGGCCATTGTTACACTCTTGCCTTCGTATGCCCCCTTTTCATCTACTCCACAGTTGTTAGGGATAGTCTTTCCATGTCACTGGAGTCATCATAGCATGATTGGTGTGTCACTCTGGCCAGCTGCTTAGATGAAGAACTGTGGTGTCCTCTCATGTTAAATTTCTAATTAACTGGAAAGCAGGAGCAGAAGGAACAGTTGGCTCCTATGTGCTCAAAGAGCATGGGATTAAGTTCTGCACTTTATTTACTTCCTTCTCCAGAGACACAGCACTCTACAGAAGCCAAATCAAGGCTCTTATTTGTTACCTTGTTTCCCTCTTTAGCCCAGTTATACCTTTCTCTGACAGCAATGATGATATACTAAATACCTTGCATTGATTTTATTCTCTCTTTTTGTTACTGTCATGTGGGTTCAAATCAAGTATTTACTCAAATCATTCTTACAGTATCTATAAGCCACCTCTTCGTGTTAGTGGGCTAAAGACTCACTGGGAGCTGAGTAAGGGCAAGTGAATCTATTAAAATGACTGACCTTTGAAGCTGAAATTTCGAAACATGCTCTTTTCTTACTGTAAAATGTTCAGTGTTATGAGTTTTTTGAAAAAATGAGATGAAGCTTTAAAGTCAGTAGGGATAAAATGCCTCAATGCTGTCAGCAGTAGGATGGGTGGTGTTTATGCTAAAGCAGAGTTTCTGCCTAGCGAATTCCACTATTTAAGATGTCAGGCTAGATTTCAGTGTATGTGTGGTCAGAGAAGTCACACATACCCTCTGGTTGTACCTCCAGGTACCACCTAGTGGAAGCCTCAGTTCTGCAGTTCAAGAGGCTGTCTGCCACAGGCTGAGACTCTGCTCCTCCATGTCAGGTGCTCTTTCCTGTGGGAAATACGGCAGCATAGAGGGGGTGAAACATGCCTGAAGTGTTCCCCTTCAGCTGCAAGGCTTTAGCTCTCTGTAATGAAGGGTAAATCTCCAGTCAGAGCCACTGAGCATGCAGAGCTGGAAGGCAGCTGAGGTGGGCCTCTGGGCTCCTTGGCTTGGTGTGAGCAGTGCAATGGGCACCGCATCCCTCCCTGTGCTGACTGCAGCAGTGCCACAGCAGTGTCTGTGAGCCGCCTCGCACCCCTCTGGTCCTGAGCCGCATCCTGACCCTCTGGCTTGGGCCGGGAAACGATCGGCACAGTTCTGACCGACCCAGGCCTTATACCCAGCTCTGACTGCACAGGACGAGGGGCAGCAGGAGGCTGAGGTGCCATCTGGGTAGGTGAGAGAGCCGGGAGGCCCGTGGCTTCTGGCGAGAGAAGACGAGCTCCACCCGCTGGCCTAACTGCAGAATGGCTATAATGCCCTGGTAGCAGGCTGGAGCCATGTCAGCCACTTGTTAAGTCACATCTAGAATACTGCATGCAGTTTTGAACACCACGAGAAAGCTGTTGACAAGGGGGATCACAGCAGAGGCCCACTGAGGCGGCCAGGTGATGGAAGCGCTTGCTTTGTGTGGAGAGGCTGAGGGAACTCCCTTCTTCAGCACAGAAAAGAGACAGCTTTGGGGTACCCTTCTGGTATGTATGAGGAGATGATTGAGGAGATGGAGCCAGACTTCTGATAGTGGCATAAATTGAGAGGTTCAGGCTGGGTATAAGGAACCATTATTTCATCCTGAAGACAGTCAGGTGGCCAGAGAGGCTGTGCAGTCTCCGTCCTTGGGGGTTTTCAGGACTTGGCTGGATCAGCCTGGTCTGACCTCAGAGCTGACCCTGCGTGAAACACAAGTGGGATTAGAGCCCTCCTGAGGTATCTCCCAACCTGAGTTTTCCTATTGATTCTTGTGTCTCCTGTTATACTACCAGACTGCTACCTTTTCCTCACGGTATCGAATTAGGAGGGAATAACAAAGAATGAATAGTTTACTTTGAAGACACAAATTGGCAAGACAGGGGTATTACATGTGTCCCATTATTTGGTTTGCTTATTAACAGAATCTGCTATTTATCTTTTACATCTTTGTGATTGTACTAGAGAGCTGAGGAAAAAAGTAAAATGAAAATCTGAATAATTTGATTTCGTTCCTTAGCACATGTTCATACAGCTTTTTGTATGTGTCTTTTCCTAAATATGATTTCTACAAATTGGCTGATATCCTCTGAATTCTTTTATGAATCAAAGCTTTTATGAATTAGACCAAAAGTAAATGGTATCTTCTTGTCGTTTGTTACACGTGGTGACGGATAGAGGAAACCTATGTAGGACATAGTCAGCGTTCAGCATGCTTAACTTTTTTGTAGTTGTTTTTTAAGATTCTCCTGTTAATCTTGGCTATCATTATTTTGGATACTTTGGCAGAAAAATTAGATGATTCAGCCTCCCTTTTATTTAGTCAGACACATCTGGGTATTTAATTTTCTGAAGAAGAAGTAAGTACCAAGAATCAAGTACAGATGACAGACATTTATGTGGCTAAACTTTCAGTTTGGTTTAAATAACATAGCAAGGAGTAGGAAGGAATGTAACCTTGTAAGCTTTTCTTTGTTTACAGATATGAAGAGAGAATAGTAAATAAGTTGGAGTTACAGGATTTTTAAAAAAAAATCACATGATATATCCCTGCCATATGAAAGCTTGAATGCCTTTTCCCATAGGGATATGCCACTGAGAAGGGATTTATAGGCTGCTAGCTCATAACACAGTAATGTTTATGTTAGTTTACCAACTTTGTCTGTAACTGTTCCTTAAATTCCCTTTGGAACGGCACCCATGGCTGGCCAAAGATAGCACAGTTGTGCTGCTCAAGTTATTCAGCATTTCAGACCTGAAGAAGATAGTCAGTTTGCTGAGAACAGGACTCGAGTTAGCACAGGGATAATTGACATCTTGCAAGGGATCTTTGTACTCCTGTGAAACAAGAGTTACTGTTTATTTACTTTAATGGCTGTTTCAGGGAAACATGAACTATAAACATCTCTGTAGTGTAAGCACTGGGAGAAAATAAGGTAAGATGGGAGTGGATGGAGGCCTTGGCTGGTAGATAGTTAATGGCATATAATGGTAGGTGTTGGGAGTGTACCGTTGTAGGGGAAATATGCTTTTTAGGTCTGCTGTAGCATTTGATTTAATATTCAAAATGTCAGTAGTGCCTACTGGCAGTGAGATAAAATATTTGGTGTTGCTGTATTTTGGGAACAACTAATTTTGACAAATCACTGCTTATATGCCAGGGAAGTTATTAGGACTCAGTTCAGGAGGCAAGAGCAGATCTATTCCTTTCATGGCACAACATCTAAATGATTTAGATATTTCTACTTGTGTGTTAATGGTTAAGTCATGTCTTGGATTACAGGAAATGATGCTTTTGCTATTAAGCTTTCAAATTACAGTTTTATTTCTTAGCTAACAAAAGAATATGTGATAGTTTAAAGAAGAACCAAGGACAACAATTTGAGCTGCAACAGCTGAAACTTGAAACAAAAGCAAAATTGTTACAGTTTAAATAAGTTGTTGGAACAATGCACATATAGTAAATCAGTTCTGTAAAACAAATGATAGTAAACACTGTTCCAGTTTTCCTTGTGATGTGGGCTTTATATGAGCTAGTGATGTGGGATGTTTTCTTTCACTAGACATAATGTTACAGGATCCAAATATTATGTTTTTAAGATGCATCTCCTATATGGTTTTTAGGTTTGTTTAGTTAACTCTTCTAGGCACCGTTCTGCAACATTCTTAGCTTTCTGCCTGTGATTAGACTGATTTCTATGAAATATTTTATTTGAAGTGTGTGTGTGAAGTATTTACAGAAAGGTTCAAGTCTGAGTTTTTTAAAAGGGATTGACAAAGGGATAAAAACGTAAGACAAGTACATTATACAATTAAGGGTAAACTGCAGGTTCTCCTTTTTTTTTAGCTACTTCCTAAGGTGGTTAGTGCCTAAAGCTATAAACAAAACCTTGTTACTGTGTAAACTTTTGCTTCTCTAAAGCTTTTATATGTTACGTAGACTGCTGCATGAAAAACTTGATACAATCCTGGTTATTTATTTAGCAATTATTATATATTAATTACTTTTAATGCTTAAGCTAGAACAAAAGGCCATCTTTAGAAATTGGTGGCTAAATTAAATGCTTGACCCAATCATCCTTTGTTATGTGAGTTTAGATTTGGAGTAAGTCTATTGAACTGATATAAATTCAAGTGAGTGTAAAATATACCTAGATGTGTAGGTCAGGAAGCTAAGTTTGTAGGAGAGGGTAATAGTTTGGGTGATAAAACTAGAAAAAGCAGACAAGTGTGAGGGGTCAGAATCTTTTCATCTGTGTCCGAAAACTTTTCTGGTTCTCCAAGTTTGACAAATGGTCTTGTAAAATGTACATCTCTCTACACAACATGATCCCTGGCTTTCTAATGAGAACCTATTTCAACCTTAAAATAATCAAGCTAAACTTACATTGGACTTCCTTTACAGTGGTGATGGTTTCTGTGATGGTGAAAACGCTTGAGCCAAATTATGATCTCATGGTTGTAGGAGCAATTCCCCTGAAGTGAAGTTTGTACCTCACTACATTTAGTCTACCTTTTTGATAAGATAGAAGATTTACCTTTTTGGTTTGCAATTTAACTTTTTTTCCTGTACTGAGTTCCTGCTCCTGTTGTTTTCCTTATCACACTTGTTATGCAGGCCAATATAGATAGATAATTAACATTCTTTTAATTTTTTACTTTTTAAGTTTGGTCATTATGTACTAAGTGATGGTAATACTTGTAAATGTGCAGAAATCTCTTGCGGGTAACTGTTGGAAGTGGGAGAAGGGAAGGAAAGGGGGAGAGTTCCTTATGAACTGCTTCAGAAGGAAAATGGAGATAAAGATCACTTCCTAAATGGGAGAATATCAGGGAAGGAAAACGTTGATGTGCAACAAGAAAGAGCTATAAATGGTCATTTGGGATAGATGTGTATACAGAAGAAATTGAAAGAAGTCTGGTGTAGTATTTACTTTATATAGAGTAAGGCAAATTAATCAGCAACAAAATAAGCTAGATGACTGCCATTTTGTATACACACGTTTCAAACCTATAACTCTTGATGAAGCCCTTTTGGCTTCATGAATAAAATTTTACAACGTGCTCAGTGGCATTAGAACAGAAAGCCAAGTGTGATGGCAGTGCAGTGAATTGCTTTATATGGCAGAAAGTAAAGCTGTAGAGGTAGAGAGCATTTTCAGAAAGCCATGCAAGAAGGAGCTACCTAGTTGGTGATCTGATGAAGAAATGATGATTTTGTAGCTGTGTAGTGTTTGCTGAGCAAAAGCTTTTGACCTAATTTGAGCAGCTCTGAGGTAAGTCAGTATATTTCAGTGATCCAGGCTGCTGGTTTAGCCATCAAAGATAGTTCCTGATAGCATTTCTGCTATTGCTACTGAACACTTACACTCGCAACAAAGACCCACCACTATCACTTCATTTTCTCCAATTAGGAAAAGCCTGTGAAAACTCAGGTAGAGGTACATGTTGAAAGACTGGGACGGTTATGGCATATGAGCATTCATGGAACCACATAAGTTTTAGCTTTCCTCTCAAGAGGATTGTGGGTTTAAGTCTCCATGACCTGCTGGGTGGACTCCAAACAAGGCAATGCAAGTGACCCTGTAAAGCTAGTTTGGGTCTCAGATGAAACAATTCATATGCTTTTTGTGTAGAGTCCAGTAACTAAAGACTCTCAAGTCAATCACTTCAGCACCATTAAAATGCTGGTATATTTTCTGTGTGCTGCTGAAAGATGAGGAAATTTTCTTCTTGGAATTAAGAGAGAAATCCTCTGGAAAAAGGTGTCTGTTCAACTTTGATTTAAAAGAAAAAACAAGTAAACTTTGAATTGATTTTCCTTTTAACACCCCCTCACCCCAAGCCTGTAACCTTGATTTTTTTTTTTCCTTCTCTTCTCTTTTAAACAGATCTGATTTTCATTATATGCAGTCTATAAACAATTTCAGCATTAGAACTTATTTCTTAGGCTCATTTTACTTACGTATTAATTCATCCTCTAAAAGACAAAACAACTGTGTGCTGTATGATTCTGATAGAGACTGTAAATGCTGATGGCTAGCAGCCATTTCCCCCCTGACTATTGGTTTCTCTAAGGAGAAGCTTTCTCACAGCTCAGACATCAGCTTCTGGTTGAGAACATCCTTGACTGCTGTGCATTCTTCAGATCATCGTCAAGAGAAGTCTGACATGTTGCCTTGGGCTTGCTGTCATTTTTAAAATTTTTTTTTTAAACTTTTGAACCGTAATGCCCTTATTATTAAAGTGTGAAGAGGGGTAGTAGTAATATATAGCCTATAGATCTTGGATGTGCCTTACACTCACTCAGTGCAATCTGACCTCAGAACTTTGACTGGAACGGCTTGGTGGAGCACTCCTTAGCAAGGCCAGGCTGAAGCTCTGGTGCCAGCCACTGAAATAGGGTAAAATCCTTATGTTCTGTGCACTGCTGCGTTTCTGCCACTGCGATGGTGCAGCGGAGTCTTAAATAGGGCCTGGCAGGCATTCTCCTTCCTCGCATACAGTGCAGCAGGACGTTAGTTCCACCCCTCAGCAGTGTGTGTTCTTGCCGAGATTGTAAACTTAATAAAGATGGTATTTCCTAGCTATCAGGTTACAGTGAGCAATTGCAATGAACTCGTTAGTTTACAGAAAACAGAGTAAAAAGTTGAGAGTTTTAGATGACTTCTAATACTTCAATTTGTTCTTTAGACCTTTGTGTTGATAATACCCATGAAAAAGAACCAAACTCTGATGTGATTTTTTTTTTTCCCTTTTTTAATCACGAAAGCTATCTGGTAGAGGCTGAGACTCTGTTGTAAATTTAACAACTGAAGACCTCTGAGGTGGAAGATACTCTGGTTCTTTGCAAATGAAACCCTCATATTTCAAACTATCTTGAAATGTAATGGCTACATCACTTTATTTTCCAGAGTTTTAATGAAGTAGCAGATTGTGAGTCAGAAAGCAACTTCAGGGTGACTCTGAGATACTTATTCTATGGTGTTGTAATCTAGAAGCCTTAAAGACACTGGAGGGAATAAAGGGGAGCCTCAGCCCCACACATCTCCTGCTGGGACAGGGATTTGGAGTATTGTTGTGTTCTTCTAGGGTGGGAATATAGTAAGACAAAATTTGGAAATCATATCTATTTGGAATTTGAATATTTGTTTTTATTATCAGTTGGTTTAATTTAACTATTTTTCCAGTGCTCTTGGGAAATTTCATTTTCATAGTGAATGGGAATGGTTAGTCTCAAACACAGTTTAGGCAGCCAAAAGTGTGTTTTTTTGTCATGCTTCCTGCCAGTCTATGATATTTATAATGTGCTTGTCACAAGATGACATAAGTAATGTTTTATTTAAGATTTTCAGTCTGTCTTAGACTTGAGCTATAGTGTTCTTCTGCCACTCACATGGAATCTTCATGGTTTTTTGCATACTTACCTCTTTCACAGGACGTCTTTTTGCTTTGGAGCTTTCCTGAAGCCGAGTCAAGTAACACCAATTTTATGAGACGTAATGTTACAGTCTTGTCTCTTAGTTTCTCTGCAGAAATACATGGGTTTTGTGGCAAGGACTTGGAAGGATAAGTCTTCTGTCTCTTTCCAGTCATTTCAGAGGTATGATTTTGAAACATCAGGTGCTGCATTGTTTCTCAAAAAAACAGACAATGGTGCCAGGTATGTTGGATTTCCTGATATCATTTTACTTTGTATTGAAAGAAATACAAGGGATGTTTTGGAAGGAAAAATGCACTGTTCATTATGTAGACCATCACAGCTTCTTGGACTTGAGACATGCTTCTCTACTGGTGTAATTTCCCTGACCCACAGGGTATGGTTATATATCCTCTTTTTATTTGGAATACGTACATTGTAAACATGTGCTTAAAGTGGATGCATTCATAGCTGTCACATATGTAGTGGCAGAGATGTGCATTCTAGAATAAGATCAAAGCACAGGCAGGGAAATGTTAGTGCCTTGTTTTAGGTGGGCTTACATTAGGTTGGTGGTTAGTTTGTGTTTGTATGTAACAAACCAGAGACTGCAACCGTAATGGCTCTAGTGTGTTTATTGACAAACTGAATTTAATTTAAACATAACTAGCTTAATGAAAGCATATTTGCTATTTATGGTAGAGGCAGCACTGTTTTGAGGCTTCTGGAGTGATGAGAGGGAACATTTTTATAGGGCATATAAGTATGATTTAGAGTCAGAAAAAAAAAGGCTATACAACTTTGTAAACAGTGCAGGTGATATGACACACAGAAATTTCTGTTAGGTTGAGCTGGAATTTATAGTTAGTTTTTTTTTCAGAAGTCAATGTATATGTTTGACGCACAAGATCTCTAATTCAGCTATTTATCTCATCTTTTCAAGTTATTCATGCAAAATCCTTTCTCCGGGAGTCTGAGACGAGTCGCAGTGGTACGCTGTGTGCGAGAATCGTGTGTTTTCTAGGAGCTAATTTTAGGACATTTCTAATATACATGATATTTTAAGGGTACTAGAAAATATAGATAAAGGCAGAAGAGTGAGATGAAGAAAGATAGCACTGAAATATAAATGGGCAAAATAATTTGTAACATGATAGGTTTTTTAGCTAACAGTTTTAATAAAAAAAGCTATAGTATAATTTCAAAACTATGTATAAATACGTACATACAAAAAATTATTTTTAATTTCAGAACATACATAGCTTTTCTTCTGTAGAAATAGTGAAGCAAGCAAGATTTTTGTCCTGGTTTGCATGGAGATGAAATTGGTAGTTAAACTTGAAGGGAGCTTTGAGGCCCACACTCTGTGGCAGAGTATCTGCCCTGTGATCTGGAAGTGGTCCAATTTACATATCTTAAATCTGGCATTTCTACCATACAGACAAACCCCCTTCATTCTAAGTGCCTAAAAGCAGGCCTGTTTACCAGTGTAGGAATTCACTTTTTCATGGTAGTAAATCAGCCAAGCATCAAGCAACTCTACTGTTAGAGCTGATGGCTCATCTGTTACCTAGTAGAGCTCAAGTTATGGTCTGTCAAGCTGATGAATTTGAGGCCTGAACTTGGTGTTCCCATCCCCAGTCAAGCGCCTGAACAAATAGTGTACCAGTTGATGGTAAGCAACAACTAGAAGCATCGAGCAGACCTGAGAGTCTTAGGCACGTGAGACTAGAGTCAGATTGTGAACCCATATGCGATTCATGGACTTGCTGGGAGTTGAGCTCAATTTTGAGCTTGAACCCTGAGTTGATATGACTTTGTTCATGCAGCTGGTAGCTGTCATTCTTTGCAAGTCAGTTGGCTCCCTGCCTACACTCCCCCCAGCTTTTAACTGTGACAATTGAAAGTGTTGATCTGCTCAAATGTAGGGAGGCTCTACAGAGGGACCTAGACAGGCTGGATCCATGGGCTAAGGCCAACTCTGAGTTTCAATGAGGCCAAATGCCTGGTTCTGCATTTCAGACACAACAACCCCCAGCAGTGCTACAGGCTTGGGAGCAGTGGCTGGAGAGCTGCCAGTCTGAGAGGGACCTGGGGGTGTTGATTGACAGCCAGCTGAACATGAGCCAGCAGTGTGCCCAAGTGGCGGAGAATGACAATGGAATCCTGGCCTGTATCAGAAATAGTGTGGCCAGCAGGGGCAGGGAAGTGATCTTACCCCTGTACTCAGCCGTGGTGAGGCTGCACCTTGATTACTGTGTTCAGTTTTGGGTCCCTCACTACATGAAAGACACTGAAATACTTGAGCGTGTCCAAAGAAGGGCAACAAAACTGGTGAAGGGTCTGGAGCACAAGTCTGATGAGGAGCGGCTGAGGGAACTGGGGTTGTTAGGAGAAGAGGAGGCTGAAGGGAGACCTCATTGCTCTCTACAACTACCTGAAAGGAGGGGGTAGAGAGGTGGGGATGAGTCTCTTAAACCAAGTAACAAGCAATAAGACAAGAGGTAATGGCCTCAAGTTGCGCCGGGGGGGATTAGACTGGATATTAGAAAGTATTTCTTCACTGAATGGGTTGTTAGACATGGGAATGGGCTGCCCAGGGCAGTGGTGGAGTCCCCACGCTTGGAAGTGTTAGAGTTGTGTTGACATAGCCCTTAGGGATATGCTGTAGTTGAGGACTGTCAGTGTTAAGTTCATGGTTGGACTAGATGATCTTCAAGGTCTTTTCCAACCTAGATGATTCTATGTTTGAAACTGATTCCAGCATCCAGTTATGAAAAGGCCATATTGGCTGTTATTTTTATTGTACAGTTAAGAAAGGTTAAGCTCTGAGCAAGTGATGTTTTGTTTTCTTACAGCTTTCTTATTCAAGCCAGAAATAAACTCCCTTGTCATAACTCGGAGATGAGAATGATCAGGAGTACCTACAACCCAGTTGCATTTGAAAACTAGTACTTTCAGCTTCCAGAAGAAGTTTTAGCCTATTAGTAATAAACAGCTAACTCTAAGTACAATAAAACATTTGATGAGAGGAAAGATCAACTGTTGTGTTTAAGTGGTGATGGATTTGGTAAGTTCTTGTTTGAAACTTTTCCTCAAAGACTGTCACAGTGATTAAGTGCTACCAAATCACAACAGTTCTGAATCTATTGCCTTCCCCATCAGGAGTCACTGAGAAAACGGGTATGTGTCTGTCCTTGATGTTGAAACTAGTGGTTAGCTATTGCCAATTCCTTTTCCTGTTATTTATTCCAGGAGAATTAAAAATTTCTCTGGCAGATAGATGTTGGAAATGAGTCTGACATTTAATCCTTCCCCAGCCTAAGTATAATGAAAAAAACCCCTCTCATCAGACACTGATCAGATCAAAAATGTATTAAGTCCAACAGAATGTACAATCTAGTAAAGATAAATTAACCCAGTATTTGATGTAGAGTAACTTTCACATGGACGAAGACCTGTAAGGTGTGATACGTTGCCTGTGTTATGTGCTTTTATTGGTCTAGGTGAGAACGGAAATGTCATATCCTAAAAAAGTGCCTTTCATAGAACTTATCTTTTGCAGTAAAAATGTGCAAAATAGCATATTCTCTTCCCTCAGTCTGTGAAAGGGAACATATTTTTTTGTTGTTCTTTGTAATGGTTACGTTTTCTGAGAATGAGCTAGTTCTCAACGATTGCTGTAGGAGTTGAATGAAGTTTTAAGAGGTAAGCTTTTGCTTTGTTATCCCATTTCTAAAAGATGTTGCAATATATTCAAGGTAGTAGAAGTGCTCTTGTGATCAGATTTTATTGTACATTACTTGCACAGACCTCTACCCATTCAAGATTCATGACTCCAGTGAGTTGTGTCTTTGTTATACTCATTTGTTCTCAGATGGCTTCTTCGGTTTCTTTCTTTGTCTCTTTAGTGTACCTTCTTCATGTTTCTTGTTCCTTCTTATTTTTTCTGATAACTTTTATATTTGATCTGTGTCTTAGTTGCTTCATTTTGATTTATGCAAAGGATGGAGTGGAAAAACTCTTAGCTTTGTGGGACAGATTAAGTATGCAAAAGGTTCACAAATCACTTAAATTATACTCATAGAACTACCTGGAGACAGGGAGTAGAATATATAATCTCATTAATGAGCAAATTGGCCAAAGAAATCCACTGACACATCATTTTTAAAAGGGAAATAATTATGGAAGGAATGACTTTCTATGGTGATGTCATTCTACCAAAGTTCAGCTTAGAGTTGAAGTGTCTCATTTGTTTAGTGGTGCGTTTGGCAATGTCGGTTCCATCTGTTATGCAGTTTTGACAGAGACATGTTTGCTTCCATTTTGTTTGATAGCTATTGTTTCCCACTCTACACTGTGTATATTATAACTATACCAAGAGAACTGATATGGAGAGTAGAGCTGGCTTGATCTGTAAAAGATGGAGGAGTGTAGACTGATTGCAAGAGTGATTCGAAGAAGTCTGATTGTTGCTTATAATGTCAACAATTAAATGATTATCACCCATCACTAGTCATAAACTTTGTATTTAGGTCAGATTCATTGTCTGAAAAGAAGTTGGGAACTATATACTTCATGAATGTTAGCAACATGGGTGTAATGACTAGGGATACCTGTGGCAAACTTCACCATAAAGTGAAGGGTTGCCCACTATTAATAGGTATACACTGAAGAGTCTGCAAGCAGCTTTGCATAATGAGGGTGAAGAGCTTCTACTCAGTTACTAAGCATTATAAAAAAGAAAATTGGGCATAAAGTAAGATTTTATCCAAATGAGTTTGTTTTTCCATTGTTTTGAATGGATTAATGATTTAAACTGTTCAGCAGATAGACTTGCATAAGAAACAACTGGTTTCTATCTGACACATAGAATTTAATGAAGTGATTGATCACAGCTGCCAATTGCTAAGGTCAGAGGTATGTCCTGTATTAGCAGTCCCCATAGTATGTGCATGGATTTGTCTGGAAAAGGGGAGGAAGAGGGCAGCAACAGGGGTGAAAAGCAGTTTGCAAGTCAACGTACGTGATTTTATTATTTTTTTTTTTTTAAAAGCAACTTGAATGCAAAATTTTCTGCTTTGTAAGCTTAAGTCCAAGACAGGCTTTGTGCTTTGGTCAGACTTATGTTTTATCTTGGGTTTTTTTGTGTTTTTCCTGTTGAGTTGTCCAAGTGAAAATCAGAAGTCAGGTCAAGGAATGGGAAAATAAATACTCAATGACAGTTGTGTGCATTTTTTTCACCATTGTTTCTAAGTGAAAGATAGTAATTGAACTTGCATGATTTGTCAGCTTGTCTAGGGAAGCTGGTGGGAGGAAAGAGACCAGGGATTTAATCTTGTTCTTGCTGAACTCATACCATTAATTTCTGTTGGGGAAGGACCATGTCCCAAATCAACAGATGAAATAAATAATGCTTAAGTCTTCAGCTTGTTATTAATTCATAATTATTTTTCTTATCATTAAATGGGTGGGAGATTGGCAGGTCAGACGTTTTATTCCCAAGCATTGCTGTGGATCTGCAGAAAAAAAACTTCAGCAACTTAATTCTTCTCTCTGTAAAACAGAGAAAATCATGTCCTTTGAAGAAGAGCACTTAAGAGCAAGATCTGAAAGTAAGCTCTAATCCTCATACTCAGAAAATGAGCCTTCAGAAGATGCAGATGTTTGGTAGTGTTGCAAGATGGGATGGGAATGCCCAGTTTTTGAGTTACAAGGTAGATGTAATTGTTGGATGAGCAGAAAAATAAGGAAGATATATACATAAATAATTGAAGGATAAGTTTGGCCTTTGTTAGCCCATGTAAAAAAGTCTCTTTTGTGAAATTTGGAGACGTGTTAATATTACCAGTATTGATCCATTGTGTATTTTGGGATTTGAGTAATGAGTAATTTAAGTAAACTATGGTGCATGCATTTAATCTACAGCAATTAACGAAATGAGGTTGCAAATCTCTCTCTGAATTTGTCCCAACATTAAATGGCCTGAATATTTTCTGTCCTTTGCCTAGAACACTTTGATATGGCAAAAGTGAGGTCTTCTGTGAGACTGTTGGTTCCTTTTACACACAACTCCGTGTAAGGCAGTTAGCGCATGGCACTATGTATTCCTCTAATGCTATGTGTAAAATGGGGAAGGAAAAAACATAAATCAAAGCAGGAGCATGTTCTTTAATGGTAACTCATAAACCCAGGCCATAGCATCATTTAAAAGTGCTTTTGAAAGCCATGAAAACCATTTTGAGTGTCCTGCTGAATGTAATTGAGGAATACAACATGCAGTACTTTGCGAGAAGGAAAGATGTGGCAAAACCTCAGGTCTCAAGTACAGACCTCAAAGCGATGTTGCTGTCAGAGCCACACAACACTTGCTGCATCCCTGGCTTTACAAGTGGGAAGCTTCAAAGGAGCAGACTTTGAATAATAAATGTGCTTATGAAATCTTCCCAAGTGGAAGATAACGACCTCCACATGTCGACTCTGAATTGGAAGTACTTCTAACTCTGTGATCATAGTCAAAGATGAGCTCACAGAAAGGAGGCTTTGTCGCCTGAGACGAGCGAGTGATAGAACAAAAGTTCATTAAAAGTTGTTGATGATTTTACAATAATATTTGTAAGTGTCTATATATGTCTGGCTATGTCCTTTTCACTGATGACATGCTCAGTGGACACAGGAAGCTTGACATTGTCACTCATTTGAGTAATGTTTATTATGCTTATGGTCTTGTTCAGTGCTAATTGAAGTTA
This sequence comes from Podargus strigoides, assembly GCA_028020825.1. Taxonomy (NCBI): domain Eukaryota; kingdom Metazoa; phylum Chordata; class Aves; order Caprimulgiformes; family Podargidae; genus Podargus; species Podargus strigoides. Next base: position 70,774,641 of record CM051621.1, read on the forward strand.
AGAGTTCATCAGCAGGCTTTGCTATAAGTAGAATGGATAAATCATATGAAGTAATGATAAAACTGTAATAATTTTTGCTTTTTCACAGTAATTTCTTAAACTGGAAGATGCTTGTACTGTGATTCACAGGTACTTCATACTCCACATTATATGTTGGGTCTCAAACTCCTGCAGTAACCAGGATGAAAACCTTTAGGAAACTCCCTAAACACTTAGAAAACACCCAATATTTAAGGGTTATTAAAGCACTTCAAGTTCTCAAGGTCCCCAGCATTAAAATATATTCAGCAAAATACTTTTATTAGGAGCAGAGCTATTTGTACTTCTGGTCTTAACCTGAGAGCCCTGGTGAAACTCTACATAAGTCTAGGAACTGGCTAACATGAAAAAATCCCAGACATATCACAGAATCATAGAATATTCAGAGTCTGAAGGGCCCTCCAGAGATCTAGTCCAGATCCCCTGCTTAAATGCAGGATCCCCTAGAGCACATCATTCAGGACTGCATCCAGGTGAGTGTTGAAAATCTCCAGAGAAGGAGACTCCACACCCTCTCTGGGCAGCCTGTTCCAGTGCTCTGGCACCCTCACTGAAAAAAAAGTTCTTCCTCATATTTAAATGGAACCTCCTATGTTCCAGCTTGTGCCTGTTACCCCTAGTCCTGTCACTGGGAACCACTGAAAAGAGTCTGGCTCCATCCTCCCTCAACCCACCCTTTAGGTATTTGTAAACATTAATTAAATTACCCCTCGACCTTTTCTTCTGCAGGCTAAAGAGTCCCAGCTCTCTCAGCCTTTCCTCATAGGGGAGATGATCCAATCCCCCAGTCATCCTCCTGGCCATCCACTGGACTCTCTCCAGTAGGTCCCTGTCTCTCTTCAACTGGGGAGCCCAGAACTGGATGCAGCATTCCAGTTGCAGCCTCACCAGGGCAGAGTAGAGGGGGAGAATGACCTTCCTCGCCCTACTGGCCACACACTTCCCTATGCAGCCCAGGGTGGCATTGGCCTTCTTGGCAGCAAGGGCACATTGCCGGCTCATGGATAATTTACTATCTACCAGGACTCCCAGATCCTTCTCCTCAGAACTGCTTTCCAGGAGGTCCCCCCCTAACCTATACTGGTGCCTGGTATGCAGCACCCTACACTTGCCCTTATTGAACCTCATGAGGTGGTTCTCTGCCCAGTTCTCCAGCCTGTCCAGGTCCTGCTGGATGGCAGCACAGCCCTCTGGCATGTCAGCCACCCCTCCCAACTTGGGATCATCAGCAAACTTGCTGAGGATACGCTCTGTTCCCTCATCCAGATCATTGATGAATATGTTGAACAAGACCGGATTGAGTATTGACCCCTGGGGGACACCACTGGTTACAGGCCTCCAACTCGTCTCTGCTCCATTCATCACACCCCTCTGTGATCTGTCACACAGCCAGCTCTCGATACACCTCACGGTCCCCTCATCTAACCCACACTTCCTGAGTTTCCTAATGAGGATGTTATGGGAGACAGTGTCAAAAGCCTTGCTGAAGTCAAGGTAGATGACACCTGCTGCTCTCCCCTCATCCAGCCATCCAGTTATAACATCATAGAAGGCTAGCAGATTGGTCAAGCATGATTTGCCCTTCTACTCCCAATAACTTTCTGTTCTTCAATATGTTTGAAGATGGTCTTCAGAATGAGTTGCTCCATCACCTTCCCAGGGATGGAGGTGAGACTAACCAGCCTGTAGTTTCCTGGGTCTTCTTTCTTGCTGTTTTTGTAGACTGGAGTGATGTTGGCCTTCTTCCAGTCTTCAGGCACCTCTCCTATTCTCCATGACTTTTCAAAGATGATGGAGAGTGGCCCAGCAATAACATCTGCCAGCTCTCTCAGCACTTGCAGGTGCATCCCATCAGGGCCCATGGACTTATGGATATCCTGTTTGGCCAAATGGTCTCTAACACAGTCTTCCTCTATCAAGGGAAAGTCGTCTTCTCTCCAGATGTTCCCTCTTGCCTCCACAGTTCGGGATTCATGAGAGACTGCTTTAGTAGTGAAGACTGAGGCAAAGAATGTATTCAGTACCTCTGCCTTTTCTGTGTCTTCCGCCACCGCAGTGCCTGCCTCATTCATCAGTGGGCCAACGTTTTCCCTAGTCTTCCTTTTTCTGTTGAGGTACTGAAAGAACCTCTTATTGTCCTTAACTGTAGTGGCCCTTCTAATAGCTTTGGCCCTTCTAATTTTTGCTCTGCACAGCTTCACTACATTTTGGTACTCCTCATAGGTTGCCAACCCTGTTTTCCAAAGGTTGTAGACTTTCTTTTTGTTCCTGAGGTCCAGCCAAAGATAGAGGGATCGAGAGATCTCTGCCAGTTGCTTATAGAATATTCATCAGCCTCTCCATCCTGTTTTGGGGGGTCTGTAACAGACTCCCACCAAGATGTCTGCTTTATTGGCCTTCCCCTTAAGTCTTACCCATAAACACTCCACGCTGTCATTTACATTTTTGAGTTAAAGGCATTCAATTTTGTCTCTAACATTCAGTGCCACCCCACCACCTCTCCTTCCTTGCCTATCCCTTCTGAAAAGTGAGATACTGCAATTTTATGTCAGCTGAGAAAGTGCTTGTCTGTTTATACAGAAAACTGGGATGAAGGAAAGGGAACAGTCCAGCCCTCTAGTCGTCATCTTTGGGTGTAGTTGGGAATAGAAGGATGGCAGCTGTGCATCATTGTTGTCACTTCAGTAATTATGGGCGAGCTGTTAACTATCAACAAGGTAAGGTGTAAACGAGTCATTTTCTAACAGAACCCCCTCAGTCTTCGAAACATTTCATGCTAAAAGGTTTTCATATAGGAGATATTAGTGACTTTCATTCCAGGTTAGCATAAAAATAATAGGTTTTGTTTTGCTTGGTTTTCTTTTTTTGGTGGAAGATCAGCAAAAGCATAAAACTGAAACTGAGCAACACTTCTGTTTGGCATGTGTGAAGGCTCAGGATGTAGATGATGTTTCATAATGTTTTTTCTTTCTTTCTGAGCTGATTCAGTAATTCTGTGGTTTTATTTTTCTATGGGCAGCGAGCTGTTGAGTGGTTATGCCACTAAGAACTGGCCTATGCTGCTTGTGAGCACCAGAATTTTCTGTAACCCTTAGCTCACTAATGCTCATAGCTATATAAAATGACTCTTTGCCTAGAATTGCTTTTTATTTTTTAAAAAGCAGACAACCCTCCCTACCTGAACCATACAGTTATTCAACAGAATTTACTTTGAAGGGAGAGCAGGACAACCCCTGAAGGAGAAGGAAAATTTTAAGTGGTCAGGATAGAAGCACATAATATATATGGACCTTGTTCTACAGGGACTCCATGCTAGCCTGCCAAAATCAAGCAGGAAATGGAAACAGAGAAGAGAAATTCTTGGCTTCTGAGTCAGACTCAACGGTTAAGCCACAGTCAAGCCATGGATGCCCTCTAAATCTTTCTAGGCAGGATTGCAGAAATTGGATGTGATGGAACAGAGCTATTGGTCAATGGGAAGTCCTGATCTAGAGTCATGTGAGGTTCATTTGCATGTTTTATCCAAAAGGCTTGTCCAAAATAGTGTTTCTTCTATCACAAGCTGAACTGTAGGAATTTTGCTTTAGTTGAGGTTATTGCAACCCAGAGGGAAAGCTGGTTTAGAGACCCCTTACAGGATAATGTTTTGAGAAAGCTGTTCTTTTGATGTCTTGATTTGGAACTCATGCTTCTCATTAACACAAGCTGCAGGGAGCCTAGCGATCTGTCACTGACAAGGGTCTGTGTTAGCTGGAAAACAGTGTGAATCTACCACATGGGTGTACAGGGTTAAAAAGCAAAGTAGGAAAAGAAAGGAGAGACTAAAATTAGGTATCTGTTAGCGATTTGAGAGCCATATGATTTAAGAAAATCTGTGCTGAGCTGATTTTCAGGAAACCTGCTATTCTGACAGACTGACTGATGCAGTGTGACATGAGAACACTGCCTCCTAATACTTTAATTGAGGGAAATATTTTTTCTTCCCGATAGAACATGAGCATTCCCTTGAAACCTGTCAGTTGAATGAGAAACCATTGCACAGAAGACACTCCTTTTCTTAAAAAAAAAATTGATTTTTTCCTCTGAGGGCACTGTTAAGGGGCTTTTTGTGTAGTGTATTTTCAGGGCATTACAGAACTACTGAAGATGTGAATTCTCCAAGCTGGAGGCTTCCAGTCTTGCCTCTCTGTAGATAAGTTGCTCAAGATTATTTTGAGTTACCTCTGATCATGTTTAGTTTCTTTACTTAATATCTGCTATACTTAATATGATTCATCTTACTGGTGGCAGCTTTTCCAACTTGATTGTCTCTTGAAGACGCATTTAAAGGTGTAGAAAAAAGAAGTTATGAACATACCATCCAGAAACGGAGGCAACAAAATCTCACATATTCCTACTCTTTCTTTCCTTGGCTAGTGTGGTTAATACTGTCTGTTCCCAGAGACGAGTTGTTTCTGACTGGGATAGTAAGGAGTGAGGAGTTATTTCTAGTGTTTTCACTGTTCTCTGCATTTCTTATTCCTTATACAAGTACCCACGTGCTTGTTGAAATCTGATAGCAAAAATTGGTTAATCAGGAGCTCAACTGAGATCAGAACCTGAACGAAACATATCAATATACTTGTCTTGTACAAGGAAAAGACTAATGGGCTGCTAAAATCATGCATTGTTTTTTTTTTTTTTTTTCTACATTGCTGACTTGAATAGATTAAAAATTCCTGTGACAGCTGCTTTTCCTAGTTTTTTGGATTGAGGTTCCACTTAACACAGTTGGGACGGAGCTTTGCCAGCCTTACCTTGGAGCCTGGCACTGAGGTAGTTGGATTAAGCAGGCTGGGATTCACAGTTAGAGCACCATGAGTGATTATTCTGCATAAGTGAATTTGGTGATGACAGGAAACTGCAGACCTGTACATGCGATGTACATGGTATATATAATGTGGGATGTTGATTGACACAACAGGGACACTGCAGGGACAATTTCTCATAGGTGTATTAGGTTATGAACCTACAACAGCTACTGAACAGAGTATCTGATTCACCAAAAGAGTAATGATCAGGTTCACAAAATACCTTGCAACCTCATTCACAAGGATATGAAGACTGCTTAATGTGACTTGTCATGCGTTTTTCTTTAAGTAGGTAGCAGGTTATCTGGTTTTATGAAATCTTTAAGCTGTGAGGAAAATGCTTTTTTCTAAGGTATGCTTCCAAGGTAGCAATACAGAAATAACTTGTCATGATAGCAAATTCAGAATGAAGTCATAAAGTGCTTTAACCTTCTACAATTGCCAATGAAAATAAGAACTGTAAAATTGCTTTCTCTGACCTACCGTCTAGCAGGCAATCTTACACTCATTTACAAAAGTTACTCCAGAATAAAGCAATTATGCTTGGTGAAACACGTACGGACATTGAGGCCCCCCTTAAGCATCCTGACCTGATCCAACTTTGCCTATCTTATTCTTAGCTATCCTTCCTCCAGCCCCGACACATCAGACCCAAAGAGCCCTTCAGTGCTTTCCAGCTAGCTGTTTAGAAATAGTTTTGAGAAATAAAATGCTAATGATGAAAATAACTGTATAGCATTTTGTTTGATAAAGCTGGAAATGGTATGTCTTACATCACGAGGCCTAAAAATCAATATGGCAGCACCAAGTTTTCTGCTGACAGAGTATTTTGGCTGTCCCTTGGACCTGTGTCTAACAGCAACAGTACCACAATTAAGAAGTACAAGCCCCCTGTAGCTAAACTTCTACCTCACTGACAAAAAGAATGTGCCAGTTGTAATGTATTGGGCTTTCCCTTGACAAGCTTAAGGCACAGTAATGGGATGGTTGCATGGGAAAGACTGGTGAAGTAATCAGTCAAATGTGTTTTTTAGCCTGTTCATGCTTGTAGCTAAGAAACTGAGACTAAAGGGATGAGGGAAAAAAGATGATGGGTCATAGCTTTTTATCTCTGTGTTTTAATCAGTGCTTTACTAGGTTAGGAGTCTGACCTTCAGTCAGCAGGGAGGGGAGAGGCTCCTATGCAGAGCCTCAAAACTCCTCCAGATTGCCGTTTTCCCAGAATCATAGAATGTTTTGGAAGCATTTTACTGTGAGACCTAGAATAGCACAAGCTGCTTATTTCCCAACCTGACTACCATTTAATTCTTCTAACATTCACCACTTGTACTTGCTCCTTTTCTTGGTCCCTATTTCATCTTTCTTCTGAGTTTCGTGTCGCTGTTTACCTTTGTTTCCACCAAGATACACCAAATGAGAATAATAGTGCTTTATCTCCAATACAAATCAATTGGGAATTGAGCTCTGTGTATCATACTCAAAATTATTTCTCTTTGTGAGGCAACTTTGCCTTTCTTTATAGAAGCAGATTATGCACTATTTTCAAACGTGTCTTAGTGGAATAATTACTGTTGAAATCTTAATTTACCCTTCTATCCCTTAAAAATATCTTGGATATGTTAAGATAATTAAATATTTAGTCAACATTGTATTTTTATCTACTTAAGACACTCATTCCATAATAAAGGGAACTGGACTGTACAGCAGAAACCAAACTGTTAATAGTAATAATAATTAGTATTATTAAGAGTGTTGAGGAATCTTGAGAGAGAAAGAACCTCAAACAAAAAAGGTTGTACAGTTGTTGAAGAAATCTTATATGGCATGAGGGGCTCAAACTCATGAGTTCATGTGATCTCCACCAGTGTTGGCAAGAACCCTTGCAAAAATTACATGTCCATTTAAATATTTTGTCCTTACTGGAATTCAGGTCTTAGTGATTTTCCTAGATGGATTGTGGTTGATGTGTGAGACTTTCAATGGTGCAGCCTAATCAATACCATCAGTGTCAAGATACTTTCCTTATGCTTCTTGTGTTTCAAGTGAGGTCTAGGATTATTAATGGGTACAATTTCTTGAAAACAACTTGATACTTATTTTCTAAATCTTCCATGTGATATGGCCACTTCTGAGCTGCACTAACATTTCCATTTCATTAATCATTGTGGCCTAAGATGGGTGGGTCCTCATGTGGTTTCCTAATTTTTTTCCCCTTCTTTTTCACCCCTCTCAAGTACTTGGTTTTGGGAAGTAGACATGTATTAGCAGCTTTCAAGTTAATGAAAACTGGCTTACTTTCTCCAGGGAGTGTAACAAATTCAAACTAAAGCTTTATTTTTAATTTTCTCCACTGATGAGGACTTTGGTTTGTGTAGCTTCAAACAGTGTGTTCTGCACTGATACTTTGTGTACACAGTTGCTACCTAGGAACAATTTTTTTAATGCATGATACCTGAGAAAACACTGTTACACTTGTCATTTTAAACATAAAAGAAATTTTCAGATCGCAGGGTGATTTTATTAAGGAAAATAAAATTCTCAGTACATGGGTGGGGGAGAGTAACTGAAAATTGAAAAGAGGGTAAGCTATCTTGTAATGCTCTTCAGAGGCAAAATTTTCTAAAGAATGTTTGTGTATATTATGGACCGTAATCTCCTTTATAAGTAGACGACCTCTCATGCCAAACTCTTGTTGGAGTTCACGTGCAAGTGATATATGGTCACAAAGAGCAATACGCAGCTTTACGTATTAATTATCTATTTTAATTTCTGACAGTTAATTTGCTCTGAGCAGATGTTTTCACTGAAGAATTCAGTAATGCCCAAACTCCTTTGATACACAGTAGAGTCCTCATTTCATTTCATTCTTTTCAATATACATTCACTTGTCTCTCTAGACTGAATGTTGTTTATGATCACATCGTTCACATCTTCATTTTTAGCTTGAATGTCTATCTTTTTTTTCCTTTCAAATCATGTGCGGAGTTTGAAAAACTGTATTTACCTAGCTTATATGTTCATGTCAAATAACCTACTTGGATGCTCCAATCAGCTATTTGACAAGTATTGAGCTCTCTGTTCTGCAGCTACCTTTTATCATGTATTGTTTATCTGTAATCTATTTATACTAACATCAGTTTATTTGGGCTCTTGCAGTTGACTAAAAGGGTCTATTAAACACCAATTTGAATCTTGGGAGTAAATAATTCTTAAGAGCTTGGTATAATATCAAGTTCATGAGTAACTGTTTCCCCAAGCGAAGGATCTTGCATGTTACCCATGCCTCTAAAGCTTCTTGCTGTGTGGTGAGGGTGAGTGTTCTTAATACATTAAGAAAGAGGGAAGAAAATTTATCTTCCTCACAAATAGGAACTGTGTGTATTAGAGAGTGTCCATAGCAAGTGAAGGGAAAGCTTGATGCTTTGGTTAACTCTTCTTAAATTCACAGAAAAAGATCGGAGCCAGAGAAGCAAACAGTTTCACCCTGAAGGACAAGTTACGTCCAACCTAACTTATTTACTTGGGTTCTTCTTCACCTAATTCCTCTGCCCCAGCCTTAGAATAAGGACATGCTCTGTTTGACCCCTAACAGAAAAGGCTAGTTAAGAAAAGCTTTTATGTCATTTTCCAAGTTACATGTACCAGGACCAGAAATTGTTGCTGGTAAATGCATGATTTATGCACCTCTGCCTCTCTGGCACACTGAAAAGTAGTGCATGAATGATGTTTGCAAGTTAAATCCGGGAAGAAAGTGTTTAAGTAAACTTTGTAATAAAAAAATTCGCAACTGAAAAACCTGAGAGGAAAAAGTCCATTATTTTCAGGTATTTAAGGTGTTATTTAAATTCAATTTTTAAATTATTTATAGAAAGCTTCTAGTAGACAGAAAAGGATCCAGTGGGGGAAAATGCAGAACACAGTTATGACATTGAGATGAACCACCAGTATCTCTCATGGGTATTTATCTTCATTGATGGTAAAGGCTCAAATGACTCTTAATGATGGCTTTTCCTTTTGTGGAGAAATTTCCTAGTATACTTAATGAGGCTCACTTCAAAAGAAGTAACTGTGGCCTCATCATGTAAATATTGGCTGTTTGGGTAGTTCCTCTTATGAGTAAGCTTCATGTCATAACTTCATGTCTTAGTATTTCCCCCCAGTTTCCTATACTCTGTTCCATTTTGTTTAAATGCATAAATAATATTTACAACAGTATGTGATTGCTTATGCAGCTTTATTTTTGACTGGGACAAGGATATTCTTATTCAGACCCTACCCCTCTTATTCAGCCCTTCAAATGAAAAAAGCTGGTGAGGGAAGTTGCCACAGTGACCTAGTTGTTCTGTTTACACTTTGTTCTAGAAATAGCTTCATGCTTGTGCTCCAGCTCATGCTTGTCTAGCGTCCAAACAGCTGGCACTTAAATCTGCCTCAGATGCAGGCTTTAGATAAGCTCTGAAGCATGAGGGAAAAGGATGCCTGAGAGTCTTCGGTGGACCTATGAAAGCACTGCATGATGCGGTATGATCAGGAACAGCAATGGGTTGTGTTTGTCTCGGCCCTCACCCAATGTATCGCACTGCATTACGTAATTAACGTGAGGTCATCACATCTGGAGAGGCCACATGTGATGTTAGTAGTAGAAGGTGAGTAGAAAGTGTCCTTTTTTTACACTGTGAATGCATAGAAAGCAGCTTAGAGGGCATGTCATACTATAATCTACTTCCTGGGCCATGCTACTACACAGGATGTAAATGAAGCCAGAGTTCCTGACTGTTTTTCTAGGGCTAATGGAATTATATGTATATGTGTGTGTATGTAGATATGGATACAAATACGAAGTCTTCACATTAGTATAGCTGCTTTGCCTGCCTCATTGACCATGTTCCCACATAACTTTGCAACATCAACAAGCTTGCCAAGTAGAACAGTTGTTAAATATTACCTCTGCTTAGAAACCATTATATCCAGGAAAATGTAATTCAGATCAGACCTTCTAAAGTCCATCAAGGCTAATTCACCCTTAACTACTTCAAAACCAGGTGATGCATCTAACATCACTAGTTTGTTTCATCATTTGCCAAGGTGCATATGTTATAGTTGTGCCTGTGCTGAGCAAAATACCAAAATGGGAGGTGGTGTGTGTGTCAAGGAAATGCCTGTAAAATGTGATATTATTTGGTGGTGCTCAATCTTTCTGTCACTTAAGTTTTAAGCCTTATTGGTGAGATTGTCCTGTGGAACAAGCAGGCCATATTGAGGAGGACTCATCAGATGGTGGTAGAATGGAGTAGGGCTTTGTCTCTGTGGGGAAGGGAGACTTTTGTTCTAAGGGTTGCTGTGCTCTGGGGTTGATTGTCCTAACAGAGGCTGCTGTCAGTCTTTCCCATTTCCCTTCTCTAACTTATTTATGACACTGAGCTGCTTAGCTTTCAGGTTTGAAGGATACTGAACAAATAATTTTACTTTCTTCCCCTACATAAGGGGAACATAATGTAGGGATTCAAGCTTTTATTGTTTGTGATATCAACTCTTGGCTCAGATGGCTTCTCTGTTTTGAGTTGTATTTCTTTACTTCTGCAATTATACTACTTCTGTACTCCTATCTATGGCTACCTGACACTTGGCTGATGTTGATGTCCATGCAAAGTAGCAGGCAGTGAAATTGCTAGTGAGCACCAAGAACCTCATGAGCAAAGGTCTAGAACTTGGTTCCTTAAGTGATGGTGTCATATTTTTCTCCCAAAACCTTACACATTGGTACTGTATCTCCCCATGAGGTTGCTCTGGTTACAAGTTGATGTTGGTTCTGAATTACTCTTGTGCCTCCAGACCTTGTGTAAATTGGTTGAAATTCAAGGAGTGAAGGTTGATTTACTTTATTTTTCTTACACGTGATTTTGCTGCTATGATAGGGGAAATACTGACTTGATTCTGAGCAGCTCTGCTGCAAAGGGTGGCTCATCACAGTGCAAATGCTTAGCTTTGCAACCAAGCCGGAATGGTCAGATGAGCCCATCTGCCCGTCATCCAGAACAGTTCCCTATAGTAGAAACTGATACAGCCAACTTATTTACCACCAGTACAGCTCTGGGAAAAGATTTCAAAACAAGTCTAAATGACAGTTATTTTCATTCTTATTTAAGTCTTGATCTAATCCTGGCCTGAAACTGTGGTCTTTTTCTTATTAAATGTTTCTTAAAAAAGTTAAGATTGGCAAAAACTACACGCCTGTCTTGCTTACAGTGTTTTTCTTCAGATTATCAACTGCTTTGGCGGTTTTGTACTGTATGGGAATTGAAGTTTTACCCAAAGAAAAACTGTGTTTCTGAGTTGATACCTGCACATGAAGGTTATTCTTTTGATATTTATTCTTTTCTATCTGTGGAAGAGTGATTCTTACATCTGTCTTTGACAAGTCTGAATCATCTGGTTTTAAAATACTACGACAATTGAAAGAGCACACTGAAAGATTTACAGTTTTAAATTACTATGTTTTAAACCAGAAATCACGGAATATGTGATAAGCTTATGTAGGAATATTTTTCTAGTTAACTACTTAAGTGAATATAAAGTAACTTGTTTCCAGTTTCTACTGACTTCTAAGAGGTTATCTTTAGTTGATTGTTTTGTCTACCTCAGGTAAGTGTGTGATAATCAAGCCCAGAAGTTGCTGTTATCAAAGAATCAAACCCTTGTCCCTAAGACTTCAGGTCTTGTTACAGTCCACTTTTTTCCTCTCTCCCTGCTCCAAAATGACAGTCATAGACTGTATGACCTTGAAAAAGAGCAAGTTAAAACAGAAGTCTATGCAGAAGAGCTCTAGTCTTGGATGTCTTCTGCATGTACTAGGCATTAACAGCTGTACAGAGGCTCACATTCAGAATTCCTGTATTTTACACTATGTGCAGAAAATGAATGCACTGTTAATTAATCAAATGCACATGTATGTTAACCTGGTGGAGATAGGCTACTGATCAGAGTTGTGACTGCTGTGAGAATTAATTTAAAATAATACAAAAGGCACCCAAGTGAAGTTAAGTAACTTCTTGGTCCCTTGGTCAGGGGGCTTCCAGCTACCATTTCAGAGCAGGTGAAACAATGCTAAACAAAGCAATTACAGTTAAGCTGTACTTAAAGTATTTTACTAAATATGAAACTGAAAGAGAAAGGATGTACAGACCATTTGACTTTTTTGAACTCTCATAATATGATATAGTGCATCTATGTTGTATTCTTTCGGAGGAGGCAGAATTTTACTAGTGGATCCAGTTCAAAGGGAGGAGATAAAAGCTGGTGATAAAACGTCTTCAAACTCAACCAGTGCCACCTTGTCTTGCCACAGAAATTTTGCAGCAGAGGTGCCAAAAATACACACCTTGTCTCTGCGACCCATCACAATACTTTCTGCTTTCAGGATCGTGCAGATGTTGCATAAGTTAGTTTATAAGAATGTTACACCACCTGTGTGGTTCACCATACGCTCCTTTGGCTCCAAGTTACAAGGAGAAGCATGTACCCAAACATCCGTCGGTAACGTCACCATAATTAGCTTTGAAATTACTGCTTACCTTTAGTCACAGGTCTTTTTGCTATTACAACTGGCAAAGAGGAAATTGAAATATTGTTCTTAAGTCACCTCTTTGTTTATTTTACATACTGTTAAATTGCTTCCAGTGTTGTCAGGTAACACTGGCTCCTGTAGCACTGGCCTGTCCAGTGTTAGTTCCTTTTGAAGGAAAGAAAAAAAAACAACCAAAAAACCCTCTAATTTCTTTGCCCAGATGGAATGTGGGTTGAAACATGCTGCACTAGTGGGGAGCTGAAATAGCTGTTTGCTGTGTGTGGGTAAAATGAAGACTTGAGTCTCTGGGCTTTTAATTCTAGATCAGTTACCAGCATCACATAGGAAAAGGTAGGCTCAAAACTGAAATACAGTAACTTTAAGTCATAGATTGTAATTGTGTAACATGTAACTGAGCAGAGAGTGTGTCTCACCCATGTGAAGTCTCAGGGAATTAAAAGCTCCCAAGTATTTTCTAGAAATCAGTCACTTATTCTGAAAAGGCAAAAATGAGCAGGAAGAATCACAGCCCTCTGCTGTATCTTACGGATAGATGACACAGTGATATATGAGGCCAGCACTGCTTTTGCTATTATAAATTCCCAGCAGTCGCAGGGAACTGGAATGTGCTCTCCGCAGGCAGGCAGTCTGCCCACACTTGAGGCTCTGAAGGATTGGGCCCAGAGTGGTGTTTTTGCTACAGAGTTTCTACAGTTCTCTTTTGTCTCAAAATGTTTTCTTTACACACTACAAAACCCTTGTAAATAAAATCTGAGCTGGGCTGCAGTAAAAAATATGCCTTTAAAGGTGATCTGACGACCCTCTTAAAATTTAAGATGAGAAGACTTTAGGTGGTAAGATTTTGATTGATGATCCAAGGTGTGTGTGGGTAGGGGTAAATAGTAAAAAACCAGAAAGGAATAAAGAACAAAATTGTGAAAAGGAAATTAAAGGTGAGTTCTGGCAGATATATTGGGAGACATAGAAGAAACAGACCTTGGAGATGAAGAGTATGGAAGGAAAAGGAAAATGGATTGTGAAGAAAGGAAAAATAAGAAAAAATAAAAACAACAAAAGGTTCATAGGCTTCTTTGGAACAAGTAGTGTCAATGCAAAATGGAGATTCTAACTGCATAGACAGAGTGATAGTATATGGTGTGGGGTATGGAAATGGGATGCTGCAAGTGGAACTAGCTGATCTGAAGGGGGCGAATAATGTACATGAAATCATGAACAGTGATGTTTGAAGTGAATCACTTCAGAAATCTTGCATGGATTTTTTTTGGTGTTCCCTTTCCTATTCAGGATCCTGTTTTGGGGGCAGTGGTCAGGATCTGGTGCTGTAGCTTTTTGTGTGTTCCCCTAAATCCATTGCAGTTTCATGTGGATAGATTTAGCTACAATACAGATGAAGATGCATACTTAATCTGCTTTCCTCTCTTATCAGTGCCATATATATATATTATCCCTCCTTTTCACTGTTCTTGTTAGACATCTCATAAATAATTCTGGCATGTCAGTGAAGTCTTGTTGAGTTGTTTATCTAGTTTCTAAATGTTTTGAGTACTGCAGTCCATCTTTCTACAGGAGAAACTTGTAATCCTTGATATAGATAAGGAGTCTGACTGTTTGAAAAGCATTCTGTGTAAATGGTTTCGTTGTCACTGAGAAATTAATATATTCTTGTCTATCCAATTCTCACTGTTTAAATTTTCATCTTGCATCACTCAAATGCTGTTTTGCTTCATAGGTGCCTGATCAGACTTTTCCTCTGCTTTTATCACTTAGAATCATCACTGAAGATGGTTTGGTGTAGTCTAGTAATGCTGGTGAAGAGCCTACAAAACCACGACTTGATTCTTAAGTATCTCTTATTTTTAATAAAAGATTTAAGGAAGTGGTGAATACTGTAATAAATCATGAGCTATTAACAAGACTGTTCTACTGTCAAAATGCCCATTAGAGACACATACCACTAATAGGATTGGTAAATTAGGAACTGTGTAAACTGAGATCATACTTTGATTCTGTGGAAAAGAACACATGCTGAAGCCAACTTGACATTGGCAATGCATAGTGTGTCATGTACTAGTTATTATGCTCAAAGCTCCACTTTAAAATTAAATAAAATATCTGGTCTGGTTAGCCTGTCATGTGTAGCGACAGACTACACTTCAACAGCCCTTTCCTTATAAGGAAAGCATGTGGTGAGATGCTCTGCTGTTATTTCAGGCTGAAATTTCAAGGAGGGATGTGAGCTGATGCCAGAATAGATTTTGGTAAATCCTCTTTATTGAAATGTGGGATACGTGTTATATCTCTTCAGCAAGCTGTGGCAGTACTTTTCTGTAGAAGACTTCTTGGAGCCCAAGTGTTTGCCTGCCATGTGGGCCTTTAGGTTTGGGAAGTCAAAATGCTTGGTGTCAAGCCTGAGGACTGTGGGTGATCCGACAGCACCTCCTGAGGAGCAGAGTCTTGCTTCCACTTATTTAATCTTTGATAGCTCTGTTGTGTGTAAATTTCTCTCTTTTCAATGTGTGGTCTCTGAAACCTACTGTAACAAAGAAGAAAATTTGTGGAAGTTGAGCAAAATTTGGTTTGGTTTGAACTTTCAGGACTTTTGAAAGAGCCTAAAATAATTTCATCTTTATCACTTGCCTAGGGAGTGTGTATCTTAGAAAAATCTGCTATAAAATTCCAGGGGCAAGCGCTACAAATTTATGTCCCAGTCTTCCACTTGTCACTTGGGAATTGAAATCTGTACTTTGTGATTTTGTTTTTGTCAAAATGTATTGGTCATATTTACTTAGCCTAAGACTAAAGTCTAAGTGAAATTTTTTATTAACTATTATGGCCAGTGGTATGGAATTCTGTAGTCTTTCTGCTATAGAGAGGGTTGCATTGGTATGGTAATAGAGAAAGTCTGTGATTTAATTAATATTTAATGAATGATGACCAATACCACAAATATTTTCTGTTTCACATACCATTGGAGCAGGAGGGGTGGGTGGTCTCTTGGGAAGAAGATGAGGAAGTAGGTAATCCTGCCCTTAGTTTCAAAATCCGTACCCCTGTTGTGCTGACAACTATCTCATCTACATTCCTCTAGCTGAATGGAACTGTATTGTACAAGGGCAAATGCTTTTCATGTAGGAAACGGAGGACCAAGACCTGTGAAGTTCTTTGGCAGGTTCATTTATTGGACTGTTTCCTTGCCCAAAGATGAAGTTCTAATGTGTTAGGAACAAAATGGATCGTTTTGTCTAAGGGACAAGATTAGACATAGCAGGTGCTTGCCATGTTGTCTAAAGGATTTGTTGGGAAATGCTCAGATATTTCAGTGATGGATGGAGAGGATGCCAGACAGAACAGTTAGGTGATTTAAAGACTGTTATCAGGTGACTGGGGACAGTGCATAATTTTTCTTTTCATGCAGCCAGTCTGTGAACAGTATTTTCTTGAGTATGAAAATCTTGATAAATGAAGAAATAATTTAGTGCAGTTGTGTGGGATGAAGGGGAAAAGTGAGTAGTCAGCATGTTGGCAGAAAAAAATGGAAAAACTGAGCTATATGTTGATAGAAGGTACAGGAAAGTGCTCACAACTACTCACTTCCCCCCCCCCACCCCCCTCCCTTTGATTTATTCGATTTTAGGAACTACCCTTTATCTGATGAGATTTATACCTCAAGCAACTTTGTTTCAAGGCAAATGCATAGCTACGTAGCAGAAGTCAGCAGTCTTCGACTGAAACATCTCAGTGGTCTTACAAACAAGACCTCCTCACTGCTGCACATGAATGTGCTTCCACTTTTCCATGGTGTTATTTGGCTGAGTTCAACAGGAGATGAGCAGGGAATAGTGAAGAAGCTCATGTAGCCAAAAAAATGATGTATTAAGATAGAGATAAAAGAACAGAACATCTCATGTTCTTCCCTTCTATTGGTGCCTGGCTGCTGGACTGCATTGTGTTTTGGGACAGGAGACCTTATTGTGCTTGTCTGTGTGGGGTGAAAGTGGCAGGCAATCAGAAACTGCAGTGATTCCTTGGGATCCCGATCTCTGGAGTAGCATAAAGAGTATTAGGTTAAATTAAGTTATAGTGCAAGAGTGGCTGTGGATGGGCAGGGGAAAGAAGAGGTGATATGGCTTAGGGGCTGCTTGGAGCTCCCACAAGCTCATCATCTTTGTGGGTGCTGGGATAGCTTTAGGTCTTGCACTTGAAAGTGGAGTTCACGATGGAACAGCTCTGATGTTAGTAAAATGCCAATCTCCATCCTTGTGATTGTAAAGGCATTGCTTATGTGATGGCAGGAGTTCCTGGAGGCTGCCGTGAGCTCAGTATGGCAACTCCTCAAGCCTCCTGTATAGAAATGGGAAGGGCATCTCATTCCAAGGGACTGAAATCCCCATTGAGGCAGCAGGAAACATCTTCTTTCAAAGGTTGTAGTCCAGAAAGGTATTGCATGTACACTGGACTGGGTAGGTGTGTTGTTACCCTCCACCCTGGATGGACTCTGGCTCAGAGCTGACCGAAGGTGGGAGATGACTGGGCATGTAGGGGGAGAGGAGAGGATTTCAGGTCTGTTGGTAACTTTTCTTCATCCATACTTTGGATGTTCAGTATGGAATCCTAATGCTGATTTGCTCTGATGCTTTGATTCGAACAGCAGAAATGTGCAGTGTAAAACAGGCATATCAAGAGCTTTTATTAAATTAAATAATCTGTCAGCTTGTGTTGCATATGTGATGCTTGTTATTTTCACAGTTTGCTTTGTTTCTTGGTATCACTGAAGGAAGCTAAAAGATAGTATGCAGAGGAATAAACTAAGTAAGAACACTGGGAAACTGAGCAGAATAGGACACTTGTACATGTCTTGCACGTGGTACTCTTGTTATTGAGTTCTCATAAAGTAGGAGGGTTTTGGGTCTTATTTGCCTCTTGGGAGATTGAGATTACTGATTGTTCCATCTCATGGGTTCTAATCCCCTTGCCTGCCATGTCTGCAGTTTGGATAGTGTTCCTGTGAGCTGTTGGTTACTGTACCCCTGGCAATGCCTGCAGAGCTCCTACCAGGCATAGTCTGCACCACTTTGGAGTGAGCTCTCTGAAATTAGTCTGTTGCAAGTTGGATTTTATACATCACAAAACATAAGCCCTGCTTGAGGTTACAGTGAGCAATAGTTTCAGACTTGCTATTGTAGATATTCTGTTCAAGCATTTTTTCCCTTCAAGGGGATGAAGTGGAGTCTGAAGAGTTTTCTGTTCATAAAAATGAAATGAATGACTTGATCCTGCTTCACCTAAGCCAAGTAATATTTTCACTGCAGTTAATATAAGGTTTTTCAGAGTAGCATGTGAGGATGAAGCTCTCTGTTTGCAAAAGCATCATTCATCACTTACTGCAACCTGAGGATCAGAGACCACTGCTATGTACTGGAGTGTAAGTAAACGGATTAACACTTAGTGAGCTTCTAGTCTTGACCTTAAATCCTTTAACCTTCTTATAGAATCGCCTTGGTTTTATAAGACCTCTAAGATCATCAAGTCCAAAATACATGCAGTTTTCTTTCCTAATAAGTTCAGTAATCTTTGTTTTGATTTTTCTGTGTGTTCATTGCTTGGATACATTGCCATGATAACCATGCAAGAAGCACTGCCATTTGGATTATTATTATGCTTCATTTAATTAACAAACTTCCCTGTAGAAGAAAGACACAGGCTTTTATGATTGCAATACAGAAAAGAACTTTCTGAAATCATCAGGGCAAGTTGTAATTAACCAACCTTCAAGGTTAACTTCTCCACGCAAAATTCTGTGGAAAAGCAATCTGAAGAAAACACAGGGAATTTGGAGACTTTGCCCCAGGGATAAAAATTCTTTTTTCAGGTGAATGTCTGTGTGCTCCCCTTCAGCATCCCTATGGAAAAAAATAAATCTCCATGCTTTAAACTATTAACCTCTTCTCTATTTGTGAAGACCTTGGTTGGCTGAGTTTATAAGAGAAGAGGGAACAGTTGAGAAAACAAGCTAAGCTTATTTTTCCAATGTAACAAAAAATTAGAACTGTTGTCTACAGCTTTACCAAAGGCTCTCATGTGTCTGTTTATGTGAGATTCTCCAAACTTGTGTGGTTTCAGTTGAACAAAAAAGAACTCGAGATTTTTAGATTTCTTTCAGCCAAAGAATATGTTAGACATCCACAGGGGTGGGGGAGCAAGCCATGAAAAACAAGCTTCTGTGAAGCTTGGAAGCCTATCATAATTTGTCTCTGTCAGAAACTTTGGGCTGAATTCTGCTTTGACTCACACACCATGAAATCAATGGGATTCTTAGGATACTTCCAGTGTAAGCCACATCAGAGTGTGGCCGTCTACTTTCAAGCTGGCCATAGGTTTGAAAATACACAATACTGAGGAAACTGGAGATGCTATGATTTTCAGTGTGTGTGTTATTGATATTCCAGGAACTGCTACATTTCATCAAGTCTGCTCAGGGGATAAGACAACTAACTCCATTATTTTTAGGAAGATGCCAGATGCTGTCATAATATGTCACACACTTCTGTCAGTGAAATGTTTTTTTAACAACAGTACTGATGCATGGTATTATGCTTGTGTTGTACAAATAACTAGATGTCAACCTTCATATCCTCAGTAAACTTTTTATATCTGCGTGTCTGCTTAGATGTTATAATTATTTTTTAAAAAATATTCTTTTATACAGGAAGTGGAAATAGAGACTTGCTGAGGAAGCACAGGTTGCAGTGTTCTTTCGAATTAACAAGGTGAAATAAAAAAAAACAACCCACAACAAAAAAAAAACCCAACAAGGAAGAAAATACTTTTTATAAGAAATGAAAGAACATAAGCATGCCTATTCAGAAGTTACTGCTCTCTGTGCGTGTAGATACATACATAGGTATACTCACATAGGTCCAGATGATTACTGGTGTTCGGTATGTAAACAGTTTTCCCTTACTCTCATGGTGAGAGAAAACTGCTAGCATTGCAATTTCAAATCTACATAAACTTAATCTGATCATTTGGAAGTTTGTAAAATGGGCACATAAGATGCATCAGTTTATTTCAAGAGCAAATTGGCTATAACCTCATAAATGGAATATACAACGCTTAAAGCTATAAATATTGTAATACTGACACAGAATATATTTAAATATTCTTGACATTAGTAGATGATGCATTCTTGCAAAAGAGATTCCACCCTGTCTTTTATCATTGTTGTTACGACCATTGTGCTGAGGGTTGCTCTTACACAACTGACTTTTCTTCTCTTGAGGATTGAGTACTTGCACAGAAAAGTAGTTGCTATTTAGCTAATTTGGATGCAGACCTTCATTTGGAATGACATTTTTGCAAGTTGGTAGTTTGCTCTACTGAGAATTTTTGGTGAGGAACTTGGCATAACTGTTACAAGTGACAATGGACTGTTGTTGCTATGGAATTTTCCAAATGGGAGAAGTTTGATCTGAAGAGCTAGATCTGCAAAAATATTTAGATGTAATACTTCTCTTGAAATCACTGCAAGCTAGGTCCTTGTTCCTTTGTGCAGCTGATCCTAATAGAATGGTAGAAGGAAAAGAGGAATTTGTGAAGAGGCAAAAGGAGAACATGGGAAGTGCATTAGTGAAGGAAGAAAGAAGCTCACATCCCTGCTTTCCTTGGAACCCTGGCAGCTCTTTGTTACAGCAGAACCGTGTTTACTCTGCTTTGTGTTGCATACTTTATGTATCATTTTACTTTTGCCAGATACATTGACTGTGCTGATCTTTCTCTCCTGCACTACTTCATGTGTGTTCCTGCATGTTGTCACTTCTCTTAAACCTTTCCTGTAAGATCTTCAGAGCAATGATCAGCCTTTTATATTTTTAGCTTCTTGCACATAACCTGAGGCACTGTCTTAACTGGTCTTCATCACACCACAGGAAAACAGTGCGAGACAATTCATTATTTTCCTATTTCTGTCCAAACTTCTGAACTTCATGTCCTAGATGAGAAATGAATAAAAAGAATTAAGCCTTTTGTGCAGCACTAGAGAGATAAGATAATGATCTCAGGTGAAAGTTAGCTTTTAGTACAAACTCCAAGATTTGTGGTCTACAGCTGAATAGCCAAACCCCATTTTAAGGTCTAATTGTAATTTAAGTAGTGCAATTCTGATGACATACTTTTGTGGATAGCAATCATGTTAATGATGGCTTTCATGAAGTATTTGCATCAAGGAAAACTCTTTGTGTGGGAATTTTGTTTTTTAGAGAATTTATTGTAAATAAATTATATATTCTTTTCTAAAGTAATTTGGTTAATCATATCTTAGCTAGGTTATAGGAGAAATACTATTCACTTGGGAGAAAACAAAAAGGATAGCAGAAGTGGGAATAGAGGTAAACTTAAACCAGGATCATGTTACTAGTTGATTTTGGCTTGAAAGTTGTAATTTAAGAAAAACTAAGGAGAGCAAGCCTTGGAGCTTGCCTAGATAACTGACAAATCTCAGCAAGTGACATTTTGATTTAATTGAATCCATATAATTTGAGAAACTCTTGCTTTGCATTTATCTCCCTGGAGATGATCTCTTTACCACTGGATTTCTCTTTGAATTTAATGTAAAAAACCCAAACCTGCAGATGCAAGCTGAACAGATATATTTAGGCTATTTGCATGTTTTAATTATTTACAGTGAGGTGCAACTTCAGGTAATGTTAGTTGTGATGAAGCCAAGGTTCCTGAATAATGTCAAGAAAGGACTGCAGTTTTGTATTTACTGTCTTTGTTCATTTTTTTAGCTTCTCAAAATGCACATTTACTCCCTTTGCTGCAACTTCAGAGAGCTGCTAAAAACATTTAAACTTCACGTTTTCTTGATTTACCAGGCGTCACTTAAAAAACGAAGTGGTGAGTCCACTGGCATTGCTGGGTTTTGGTCAGCCCATTATGATCCATTTTGACTAAACTATGACAGTTCTCTTGCTTTTCTCAGCATTTTTTTTTTTTTGGAAGGAGAAATTTTTTTACATGTATGGGTTTTTTTTTCACTCTTGTTTTTTTCTAGGCTGGTTAGTTTTTAATTGTGGTTTCCTTGTTTTTGCTGAGAAGTTTGTTAGTAATGTACCATGAAAAACAGTATTGTGATCGAGACTCTTCATGGAGAGCTTATGCATTGCTCCTCTGCAAGCTTGTCCGCATCCATATTCAAGACACCTGTACCTCAGTAATCATAGAATCATAGAATGGTAATGCCTGCTAGAGCTTGTCCTTACCTGTTCTCACTTCTGTCATCTCTTTTTACCTTGGGCACGAAGGGAGTAGTCAGGGGACTGTTCACTTGAGAGAGGATTCCTAAGGAGTCCTGGCTTGAGAAGAGTTTTGCAGGTTCTATCTTGCTCAGGGTGACCACTGGCACACCACAGCAGGAAAACACCAGCTTCAAGACTTAATTCTCATGGTTGCTCCTTGGCCAGTGCCCTTGATCCGTGTGCAGGGGTCTGCAGTGCTACCTCTCCAGGCCTTCTAATACACAGCAGAAGACCCCACAATTTAAGTATTGTTTAGGTATGGGTACTTTCAGTACACTTACAGATCTTGCTGCATTTCCTCTGCCTCTTCCTTGGATGTGGACACTAACGTTATGGTTTTTTGGGTTTTTTTTTGATATCTCTGACAGACTGGAAGGTGCTGAAGAAAAGTATATAAGGAAACTCTTTAAAACAGCATTGTCCGCCAGTTTCATCACTGGGAGTTCTGGTGGACATTGACCCAAGCAAGGTAGCTCATTTTCTCTTGGGAAAGTTGTCGTATTTCTATATGGTGTTGGCAGAAGGAAAGGATCTTGAGCTGGGTGTGGATATCCAGGCCTGCACATTGGAGAGAGAAGTACTGTTAGGTGAAAAAAATTAATCTCACCAAAACCCTGCACATTTTGGGAGACTGGAGAAGTACTGTCACATCAGATTTTGTTAGAAATATTACTTTTGCCGCTGGAAACATTATTTCCATTGTGAAAAGTTTTCTCTAGTGAAGATAACAATAACGATAGTTTGAATTCAAGTTCAGAAACTTTTTTAGTTTGGCACAGTTCCACTCTTGGTCTGCCTTTCATTTTATGATTTGCTTGTAGCTCAGCATGAGCTCCTCTCAGAGACAGCAGGCATTTGGAAAATGTGCTGTTACCATCATGATTGGTTTATATAATTTTTTACATTATTGAGATGATGTTGCACTTTAGGGCTGGACAGCCTTCCCAACCAAGAATAGTGAAGTTAGATTGACTATTATAATGGAAGGCAGTGGTGTGAAGTCACTTGTAATAGCTACAGGGGGATTGTGCTTTGAAAGAAATACCTTCCTCCCCTTCCTGAATCAAACACATTTCCCCTGTAAAGAAGACATGTAGTCACGTAACATTAACATCTACTATAATGTCTTTGTTCTAGTCTCATACCATCTCTGTGCTGCTGTATCACCACCTGATTTCACACACAGGCCAAAATGAATCATCTTGTGATTTTTTTTTATAGCAGTTCTGCTGTTATTTCCCACTGTAATGTTAGCAGTGACCCTGGAGTGTCTTCATTTCCCATGTGTTTTTGAGCCCAGTCTAATAGAGTTGGGCAATTAGAAGCAATAATGATTGGTAGTCCTTGGCACGCTCACCTTCAAGCGTGGGTGATCATGACACTTTGTGCCTTCTTTGTTACTTACCTTACAAATACTCTGTTTTTCTCCTGTGTTACTCTCTACACTGTGAATTTTCATCTGATAGTGTATGCCATCTTACTTTCCTGATTGATCTTTCATAAGTGTCCTTAAAGCTTTTCAGATTGTGCATCCTTATATAAATTATGGGGATTAAACAGGTTTAGTTTAATTCCTGAAAGCTAAAGATTTTCAAAGAAGTTGTTTTTTTTTTTTTTCTTCCCTGAACTTCTAGTTGGAAAATAAATAATTTCTTTTAGACTAAGACTTGAATCAGAAAGAAATGTTTAGTTTATACCAATAAAAATGTGTTGGATTGGTTTGATTAGATTTGACATAAATTCAGTGCCTTTACGGACTGTAGTTTGGAACTTGCCCCCACCATCTTTCTCCTCAGAGTTTAGGAACCACAGAGAACAATACAGGCAGGGGTCCTTCAGTTGCCATTTGCACAAGAGCTCATCTGAAGTGAGATTTCAAACTGTTGCTGTGCTCCTTTCGGAAGGACACAGGGAGAATTTGACAGCACGTTATCTGTGTTTCTGTTCCCAGCTGGTGAATTCTTCCTTTTCTCTTCCAGAATTCACTGATAGCTTATGAACATTAAAGGTTTTAGTTGAGTTTTAGTCAAGAGGCAGTTAACTTACTAAGTATTTCCTCCACACTTTTATCATTTTTGAAAGACCCTCTACTCCTCTGTCATCACCATGAAGACAAATGGTTTTGTGGCATACTTGAACAATACTGGACCTTCCAGAAAGAGTAAGTGTGTTTGCCAGGAAGTCTAGCATGTAGGACACAGCTGTAGGTCCATTTTTCAGGGTCAGTGCTTTAAACCACAAAATCAGAGGTTGGTTTCTGCAGTATGAAGACCTAAGCAACTTTTAACGTGTGGGAAAGGAGTGCTATCTAGCAATATACTGTAGAGATGGTGCAGGCTTTCAGCTCAACTACTGAGAGGCAGAGTCCACAGCAGGAGAAAGCTTTAAGTTGGGGGGGGGGGGGGGCGGGGAAGAAGTACATGGTAGCTGTTGTAGTCCCTGCTATTAGTGGCTCTTCTGACAAGATATCGCACAGGGGCCAAACCTCAAAGAATGCAGAAATTAAGAACTATGTATGAAAAGATTATTCTATTTAACTCCCTGTGTCTTTTTCTCTACCCACATGCTTAGATGGGAATTTGAGTGCTACTTGCAGGACTGTTGTGCATGACTGCTGAGACAGTGTCGGTTTTTCGAATGCGGTGTTTCCACAAGCATGTGCTACATTCCCATACTGGGGTGTAAAACCTTTTTTTTTTTTTCTTTAAAACACATTTAAGTGTACGTTTATCTTCGTCTTTAGTGCTTACCTCACTGAAGTTCAAATTTGAAAGCTTATCTTCTCTTGTCCAGCTTTAAATGATCTGGTAAGCACTGGTCAACAGAACCTTGAACTGTTGTAGCGTCAGTAACAACGTGTGAGCAGTAGATGGCACAGCAGAGGTAAGAATGAACTCGGAACAGCCACTTCATCCAAGTTTCTGTCTGTATCTTTAAGCAGTTTAAGGATTCAAATAACCAAATTAGGAAAGTTTGTCTCGAGCCTGTAGGGTGGCTATTCTGCTTGTTAACCTGATATTTTATTCTAGGTTAACTGATGTTTTGAGTTGTAAGTATAATACCTTTTAATGGTGGGACACTTAGAAAATTACTTTTCTCTTTTACATTGTAACCTCTGGTAAACGAAAAATAGACGCTGTATTATGCATGTAATAAGCATATGATTCCTATATCTTTTATGCATTTTCCACCTTTCATTATTTTCCCCGTGAATAGATGCTGATTTCTTGTAGCTGTTGTGTCAGGAAACGAATCTCATGAGCATAAACTTCATGCTATTTTGTGCTTCGTAGGTCCCAAGACGATGATCAAAGGCTTTTCTCAGTTCATGTGCCATATAATGTATGTCCTAGGAAGTTATTAGGTATTTGCTAAAGAGAAAAATACTTGTTTTATTTCCTCTGATGGAAGAGTGAAAAGTTACAGTGTAAACAAGGCTCCAGGTACTGGGCTGATGATCACAAAAATACCTCCGTCTGTTTTTTTACAGCAGATTATTGTTACGCCTTTTCATTTGTGTAGGGGAAAAGCTTCAGATGGAAGGTCCTGGAAGGGACAGGCCACAAGGGAGCATGGTCTGTCAGTTTGTGAAAGGTCAGGAGCAAAGAACTCATCTCATTTTCGCTACTGACTTGATCTGTGACCTTGGGCAAACCGCGTTTCCTCTGTGGGCCTTGCTCTTCCTTGCTTTTCACTGTGAGTCATTCCAGTTAGTGTAAAATGCTGCTGTTCTTATATAATACCTTTTTCAATTTGTTCACTGTGTTGCATAGTTGTAGAGAGGAGTTAATCCTATTTGCTTGCTTTCATTTATATCTTGTCGGGATGATTTCTTGTTACTGTTGGTATAGCCCTAATAGATGGAAAAAAATGTTGACTTGTCTCACTTCCCTGTTTGCTCTCTCTTTAAGTAAGTTATCCCATGATAAATGAAGAAGAGGATAGACTTGCACTATTACCTCTTTCCACGGGCATAATATACACCTTTGTTTCAGCGTATTTCTTTGGCTGATGTAACTACAAAAAGCAGCATGTGCTTACTAGAATGAAAAGAAGAGAGAATTTTTCAACCCAAAGCACGAAGACCCATGTTCACCTTGATTCTGAAATGGAAATTGTACCAGACAGTGAATTAACCACAGGACTTGGCAGTATGTTATGAGTTAAAGCGAAGAAAATCATAGTTTCGAGGTGACCCTTTGCATTGAATTCACTTGTCTAAAGGATACTGCCATTGCTTACTGCAGAAATTACTTACCTAAACACAGGTGGGTGGGTGACAGTAAGCCTGTCCTAAGCCCAGAGAAATCACTGAGGTATACTCTGTGACATTACCTATAGATCACGTCCTTTGCCCAGTGCTGCCAAAACAGATACTCAAAGCTATTACTGGTACACTGTAATTTAGTGCTTTCCAGAACAACCTGTGTTCTAGTGCTCTCATGTAGAGTGTG
This sequence comes from Podargus strigoides, assembly GCA_028020825.1. Classification (NCBI taxonomy): domain Eukaryota; kingdom Metazoa; phylum Chordata; class Aves; order Caprimulgiformes; family Podargidae; genus Podargus; species Podargus strigoides. The sequence continues at coordinate 70,800,865 of CM051621.1, forward strand.
AGAGAGTATTGAAGGAAAATGCTTGCATCCCTAAAAACAAGCAGCCAGAGTGCTGGGATTGTTGGCTACTCCAGGATTCTGAGGAGGTGACTGAGTGACCTAGGAAAGTAATCTTAGGTTTTGTATTTCTGAAATGTTTGTTGTTTTTTTTTTTTTTTTTTTTTTTTTTTTAATTGAGGTATGTATTTCACTGGAGGCTGTGAGCATCTCTGAGTTCCCACAGAATTTCTCTGATCTAGGGACCAGGTAGAAATTCAGTAGGTGATTGATTGTTTCTGCTTTTTCAATTGTGCATCTCAGGAAAACCCTTTAGCATCACCTCTGTGTTACTGAAATGACTTGTCATGACCTGTCATGATTTAACCATGTTTGCACTCTTCTCTGCCTGTTATGTTTTGCCTTTCCTGAGGTGCAGTTCACTCATGTCTACCAAAAGGAGCTTAAAAAAACCCAACCTCAAAACAACCAAACTAAAACACCCCTTGCCCTGCAAATGCTAGCAGAGGGAATGTGGAGGAGATGGAGAGATATTTCCAGATTTCACAAAGGTTTAAAATGGGCTCTGTTTTCTTCTGTCAGTGGGATACACAGACTAATCTGTAAATAGAGTCTGTTTATCATTAATTGCTGTGGCTCTGTGATTCCTACCTCCCACTAGGACTTCTAGGAGAAATAAGATGCTCTTGGCCAAACAAAATTCCATGGGGGAGGCGGGGTAAAGTAAACAATTAGCAATGGGGTAGGGCACCAGTATTTTAAAAAAATGTAAACAGTAATTGAAAAGAATGTCCTGAAATACTGTGTAAGAGGAAGTCATTTGTTGCAGCAGGAACTAATCAAAGGCTATATAGTAATTCCAATAATCTAGATAGTTTTCAGAATGCCACTTTAAATGGAAATATTGATGAAATTAGGGTGAAATTCCTCTTAGCGGAAGATGGAAAGAGCTGCCCTGTCTGTCTTGTAGTAGAAGCAATCTCCTACCCTGTGTTTGCTGCGACAGGTCTGGTTTCCTTGTTTACTTAGATGTCGTCTTGCTTCTTTATGGCTTACGCTGTTGAACTGTGAGCCTTAGACATGTTGCTGTATTTGGTTGAAAAAATAGTTGAAGTCAAATGTGGTATGTTTTGATTACGTCAAAACAGTAATAACAGTTGATATGCTGTGACATGGGAAGCATATTATGATAAAAAGCCTTTCAGAATTGACTTCATACAGCTGGCTGACACCTTTTTCCATGTCTATTTCTGTTGGTTTTTTTTTAACACTGGATGAAAAAAAAATCTGTTTGAGAATAACCCGCAGACTTTTATTTTCATATAATCATAGAATGGTTTGGGTTGGAAGGGACCTCAAAGATCATCTAGTTTCAACCCCCCTGCTATGGGCAGGGACACCTCCCACTAGAGCAGGTTGCTCAAAGCCCCATCTAGCCTGGCCTTGAACACTTCCAGGGATGGAGCATCCACAACTTTCCTGGGCAACCTGTTCCAGTGTCTCACCACCCTCACAGTCAAGAATTTCTTCCTAATATCTAGTCTAAATCTCCCCTCTTCCACTTTAAAGCCATTACCCCTCGTCCTATCACTACATACTCTTGTAAAATGTCCCTCTCCAGCTTTTTTGTAGGCCCCCTTCAGGTACTGGAAAGCTACTCTAAGGTTTTCCCAGAGCCTTCTCTTCTCCAGGCTGAACAACCCCAACTCCCTCAGCCTGTCTTCATATGAGAGGTGCTCCAGCTCTTTGATCATCTTTGTGGCCCTACTCTGGACCTGCTCCAACAGCTCAATGTTCTTCTTGGGGTCCCCAGAACTGAATGTGGTACTTCAGGTGAGGTCTCATGAGAACGGAGGGGGAGTATCACTTCCTTCGACCTGCTGGCCCCACTTCTCTTGATGCAGCCCAGAATATTAGGAAAAAAACAGTGAATCAAACTCCTGAAAGGGATTGACTGATATGTTTTACAGTTTCGCTCTATATGTTATTTCACTACAGCTAAGGGGAGATATTTGGCCAAGTTCAGTAGTTTAAAACAGTCCCATAGAAGTGTAGCAGAGTTAAAGACACAGTGTGTTTTGAACATTTCCAGTCCAAGTGCTGTGACTGTAGCCTCTTCTTGGATGTCTATAGACTATTATAAATTGATTTTTCTCTAGTGTCTAGTAGCTTTAATGCTGAATTAGTGGTGTTGTCCTAAACTAAATCTAGTAAGAGAGGATCCTAAGAGCCTGCTTTCAAATGCCTAACAATTGTTCCTCTGCTTCCCTGCATGTTACATCTATTTCCATTTACTGTAATGCCCCCACATAACCATTAATAGCCTAGAGTCAAAACCTGGAATCTGTATAATTCAGATTGACTCAAGCTAGCAGCTACAAATGGAAATTTTGTCTACTGTACAACCCTTGCACACCTCCTCATGTATCCTTGAAAAATTAATAGATTTTATCTTGAATGTTGCACATTATATCGCATTTATTCATTATTTTTTAATTCTTTACTATAGTTTCCATAAATATAGTATGGAAGTCAGACTTACTAGCCTGTAAGCCATAATTTCTCTGATACTGAAGTTGATGGCCTGTTACTGCAGTTCCATGTCCTTCTTGACTGAGCTTGTATGGCTCAGGCCTTGGAAAAGGAAACTCCTGCTCTGCCTGGCCAATATACTTCAGTTTTGAAGTGGTGGAATAGTGCGTATTGTCTCAAAGGTCCGTCTTGTTTTCTCAATCTTCCTGTCTTGCATTTAGTACAAAACTTCATGTTGACTTCCATCAAAAGCAGCAGTATTAGAACTGTCAAGCTATTTCACCAAAGCCATTGATGTTATTACTTGAAAACTGTTGTGGGACAGAGGAACTGATGAGTTCTTTTGTCAGAGAGCCCCAAAAATAAAGATTGTTCTTAGAATAATTTTAAATGAAAGCAATACTTGTTCTTCTGGAATGACTTTTGAATAAGGGCAGGTAAGTTAGAAAGTTGTTATATTGCATTTATTCACATAATCATGAGAATGAAAAATACCAGGGATGATAATAGAAGTGGCATACAGGAAAATAAATTATTTTTTTTAACAGAAGAAGCAATTTGCTTTTGCTTGTCCTCCACTTGGCTGTAGATTAGAGGCATTGCTGAAAGCGCTTCATTATCCGTTAGCTAGCAAAGCTTTTCTTTCATCAAATAACACTCACTTGATGGTGGAAAAAATATTTCCTTACTTTGAAGAAGACAGCAACATACTTTCACATGGCTTCAGAAAGTGACAGTGCTGACATAATGCATATTTGCTTTGTGTAACTTACTTTCTCTAGTGTGTAACAGCATTTGAAACAAATAGTTCTGGTTTTGTACATTTACACATATTAAGTTCTTATTTGAATGCCAAATCAGAGGCAGCAATTAGGGTTATGATCCAGAGGTGCTATGAATATTCAGAGTACTTTGATTTGGAGTGTTTTTGGAGGCTAGAAGAGTAAAAAGATTCTGGCGAGGGTGAGCACAGGCATGGGGGAACAAGAAGTTCTGTAGTGTATAGCTTGCAGTGCGGCTGTTTATTACACTGGCTATAGCCAAGACACTTGCTTCAATCAGATGCTAGTCAAACCTTATCCGTGGCCATCCTTGCTCTTTCGCTTGGTCTGTGTACTCACATATAATCAGAAAATTTTATTCCAGCTTTGTAATGAGTTCATTAAGTTCCTGATCTGGAACCTTAACCCTGTCAGCACACAACAGAAGTTGCACAATTAAAAATATTTACTAATGAGTGTGGAAGTGCATAAGTATCTGAACATACCAGGCTTGACTTACAAGAGCTAACTGTCTAAGAAAGAGGAAAGAATTATTTCCTTATTAAAAAACCACCTATCAACCAGCAAAAAAAAAAATCACTGTTACTATGTTACTATGTTAAAATTGCTTTTGATGTTCGCACCAAAAAAGATTGATAATTTGTGTTCCATTGTTGTTTTCTACCTGAAAATGTAGAGACACTGGAGATACGTGAGATAGTCCTGAACCATCTAACATATCGTCGAATGCATCTTTATTTGAAGATTACAGAAAATAAAACTCTTACGATAAATAAACATCTCATAAGAAAACTTCTGAGGTTTTTTTTTCTTGTTTTCCTCGATGCTGGAGCATCTTAACTTGGTGACTTCTCCTGAATAGCTATGTATACTAATAATCTGTCAAGTCCAAACTTTTTCAAGTTATGTCAGGTAGAGAGTACTGTGACATCTGTACTATGAGAATATTTTGTTTTGTTCGTGTGCAATTTTGCATCTTGCCCTGCTTCCCTGGTTAGTCTAGCCAGCTTCCTATGGAGGAACAACCTTCTCTTTTTCCTCTTGGCTGGATCCCTGTTGAAGGCTTTCAGCTGGAAATCCTGGGGTGGTTGAAATTAATATACTCAACATGGCTAGTCATATAGTACCTGATGACTTTCTGCCTAAAACCGACACGGCCTTGCTTTTGGATCTCATCTATTTAGGCAGGAGAGCACTGTTGAGATCTCTGGAGGGGGCTTGCCTAGCCAAGATGAACACTTTTGCAGCTGACTGGAAGGATAAGCACATATGTACGTCAGAACATGTGTATGTATGTATGGATGTGATATGTATGTTAGCTGCCAGTGCAGAAAGTGAAACATAGCAGTGTTTTCAGTTTTAGTCTTCCATGGAACAAATTTTTGGGAGGAAAATGTATAAAATAATTTGATTTTCAGTAACTAGTTTGAGTTAGCAGTAGTGGACTTGCTTAACTGTTCTCAGTGTGGAAGCATTCCTATCCTGTGCTTTTGAGCATAAAAGAAAATCTGAATTAATTCATGAAGTTCATTCATGAAAATTCAGAAGGGAGGGTTATGACCTGCCGTTGTTTGTTCGTATGTAGTAATGATCTTTGACTTTTTCATCTAGGTTATATTTTTTTTTCACTGCTAGCTGAAGGGAGATTGTTTTAACAATTGTGTTCAAACTGGCTGTATAAAAATTGCAGGAAAAATAATTCATGCCTGGAGGGTTTATGCCAACATTAAGTGGCAATTCCATCAATTTTCATTTCGTGTGTTGAAGTAGGTAAGCTGGTTTTGTAAACTTTAAATCTCACGTTGTTGAGTCTTTTTCCGCTTGAGACTTGAGCTCAAAGGAAGGAGAGCCGTGTAAGCTATGTGCAGCTTCTCCACTCCCTGTTAAGAGTGGATACAAGCTTTTTTCCTCCCTTTTCTTGAAGACTCAGCACTTCTCTACTACACCCTTCTTTTTGATTATGATGGTAGTCTTTCCTCCTGCACTTAATTTAGCTAATGGCAGAATGTGTCCTGATAAGTGGTGGAGATGGTTATTGACTGTTGGTTTTGATTCATTTCCTGAGAGGATGAGCCTACATCTTAGGTACTTGATTTTTTTTTTTTTTTTTTTTTTTTTTTTGGAACCAGCCAATTAACATGGAAGCTGTGTGGGAACTGGAACATCCATGCTGTGGAAATTTTGCATTTCCAACTAACTTTTCTCTACAAATCTGAGCTCAGGATGTCTGCCAAGAGGACCGCCCCCTCGGGAGCTTGCCTGTGGGTGGGCTGACTAGTCTTCTGTATCTGGTTTTCATTGAAAGATTTTTTGACAGTGTCAGTTCCTGTAGAAATTTGTTTCTACAAATCAGCACTTTTCCATTGGAAAATATGAAGTTTCTTTCTAAAATTTCTGACTATCTTAAATGAAAAACAAACATAGAAGGGAAACTGAGGATTTTTATGGCCTCACCTGGCAATGTCCACTAAATGTACAGTAGGAGAATAGCCTGTATCTGAATGGTCTAGCTGGCAGGCTGGAAGCCTTGCGCTGCCTGTAAGCTGATTTCTTTTGACCTGCCAAAGTAGATGACTAGATAAAGTGCCTTCCTAGCCTTTCTCCAGGGTAGTAGAATATGTTGCAGTAGGCAAAAAAAAGAGTAGTAGTGACGGAGTTTTTTTGCTCAGATCACCAGCTGCTGTGTATAGCATTGGTCTTGACAAGGTTTCTCACGTGAAGTGGGGAAACAGTAGTCCCTGCTGTGATTTTATTTTTCCTACCATCCTGTGGCATGTACATAAAAAGTCAGTTCTGCTGGGGATGGAATAGCTCTGATTTTAGGAGGAGGTATCTGGCCTTAGGGTAGAGGTGTGTTCTTGAGTGTCCAATTAGGCAGCTTAAAAATGGTCGAAGTTGGCAGTTCAGTCCTGCCTCATCCTGACCACTCAAGTGTGATATGGCTGTCAAACTGCTCGTTTCTGCCATCAGTCTATGGACATGCCTTGGAACTGGCATTTGGCTCCACCACCAAAAAGACTGGGCCATCCTATACTTCCCACTCCTAGTAGGAGTGTTGCTGGTCACTTTTCCTCTTGTGCTGGAAGATAAAAGCTAGTAAGACAACAAAATCTTTTCTTTTTAAGGTTAGAAAATAGGAAGGTGGGAGTGAGTGATTATTTTTAAAACCAGTAGGTTATGAGAAACTTTTGGATCCATCATGAATAGCAGTACAAAGTGAAATGATAGAAATAGTTTGATTAACATGAAGTTAGATTACTATTAGGGGAGATTTAGACTGGATATTAGGAAGAAATTCTTTCCTGTGAGGGTGCTGAGACACTGGCACAGGTTGCCCAGCGAAGTTGTGGCTGTCCCCTCCCTGGAAGTGTTCAAGGCCAGGTTAGATGGGGCTTTGAGCAACCTGGTCTAGTGGCAGAGGGATTGGAACTACATGATCTTAAAGGTTTCTTCCAACCCAAACCATTCTATGATTAAATCTGTCAGAAAAACATGTTCGTATTTTTAATTTAGCTTTTTATTTTCCAGTTTTGATCCATGTGTATTTAAAAACCACTCAGAACTGTAAGAACAGTAACTGGACTTAATCTCTCCCCTTGATTGTTAAATACATGTAAACTACATGTTTCCTTGACTTCCATAGCCCTATAATAAATAAGTAGCTTGTGAAGGATCAGATCCAATGTATTCTTCATCAATGAAATCTCCAGAAGTGCCCCAAAACATAATATATTTTCATTCTGTTGCACTTGGACCAAGTCAAGCTGTGCTGGTAAAGCTGTCTTTGGCTGAGCGCAAGCCTCATAATCCATAGGTCGTGGCTCTGCCAAGTCTAATGGGACTTGGGCACAGCATGAAAACATACTGTTCCAGCATATGCCTGGCTGTAAGCAGGGAGCACAGCTCCACAGACCCTGCCCAGTAAACATTTGGAGCAGATTGCAGCACCCTTTATCACTGTGTTAGTGAGAATCATCAGGAGCTCTCAAGAACTCATTAATTATATTTTTCTGAACATAGTGTTTTGGCATTTTGAGTACAGCTAATTACATGCAGATCGTAATCTTATAGATTTTTTCTTGTAATTAATTATTTCTTCATTATCTTTAAACTATTTGACTAAGAAGTTTACATCCTGCTCTCCTCTCTTCTTTAGCAGATGTCTTGAGAAAACAGATGTTTCTGTTTCCAAGAGAGGATGCTCATCCTTTTTCAGATGTAAAAAAGTTCTGCAGTTTAATTGGTAGAATTGAAACTGTAAGAGAAGGAGCCATTGTTCTTCTGTGCTAAGCTAATAATCTAACACTGTGTAATACTGTGACTTGAATATATATTAAAAAAGATATATAAAAATGCATATTTCAGCTGTATATATGTATTTTATATATGCATATATTAAAATGCATATGTTAAATACATTAGAAGTATATACTTTAAGGTTTTTCACCTGCTCCAAGTTGTTAAATATTTTGACCAGGATTTTAAAAATGATATGTAAACGTTAGTTAATCGAGTCTCACGGAAGCTGGTGGCAGGCTTGAGAGTCTGGAAATATTTCTGAATTGAGTAATTTGTTTGGAATCGTCAAGTGCTGTTTAGGTGGTGTTAGACCATGTGTCTGGTGAGCCATATTTTATCCTTACTCTCTTTGATACTGAAGGTGGAAGAATTGAGTTTTTAAGGAGATTTTATTTAAAAATGTTGCCTACAAATAATTTCTGTTCTCATTATTTTCAACAGCTTTTACTGAAAAATGAGATTCTGTGGCCAAAAGGTAACTTTGATTAGTCTTTATCAGATATTTGGAGATAATCTTTGTTAATTAGGATTTATTAGCCTTCAGCCAGACTCCAGTGTTTGATTAATCTAAGGTAATTAAACTCTTCTAAATCTGTCTGATTAATCAAGAGGAGCAGTCCTATCGAAAGCTGTACTTCTCCCTGACTGAAATCAATGGGTTTTTAGCCTGCCTGTGGAATTCTGGATTGAATCCAATAAAATGAAATTTACTTGTGTAGATTTTGCATATTTGGATAGCAGAGGTATCGGGGATGGCGTGATAAGTTCTGTTTCCATTTGCCCTTTTGTGAGACAGTGACAATCCTATAGGTTAGTCCAGTCTCTGAACTGACATACAGCAAAAACATTCTCATTAAAACCATCCTATCGCAATAAGGAGTAAAGATTATCCAATTATGAAAACAAAGCAGCAGTTGAGTGCAGCGCATTGAGCCACGATGAGTAAGGAGGATGGGTATTTTCTTGTATTAGTCAATGAAGAAAAAACTTTGACTGCTCTCTTGTGTCAAATGGAGGATGAAATGTACCCAAAGACTGACCATGCTCCCTTCTGCTGTATGTGTTGTATACACATTTTACAAGCTTGGGTATTAGCAGTGATTCAGGTCCCCAGTGGTACCGGGTACATGCAACTCCTCCTTTGACCCCTAATTCAATAGGAATAATGTGTTTACGTGTTTTAGTAGCTTTTGAGTTTTCCTTCTGAATTTTAAAGACGTTGTGATGATACTATTCCATAGTTCATAATTTTAGTGTGATACTTCAAGAGATAAATCACCTTACTTCTTGAGCTCATATAGAATCTACAAGAAGTTCCTTTGCCTACTGTATGTATTGCTGGGATGGTCATTAGCAATAGCACCATCTCTAGAGTGCACCTGGCTTTTCAATGACCAGTATCCAGCAGATAACTCACGGCTGGTTCTGTGCGAAGTCCTCCTGGCGTGCAGGATGTACTCCAGTGAGAGCTGTTCAGGGGTTGGCACTGTTAAGCTTTTTTTTTTTTTTTTTTTAATTTTCTCTTCTCTTTTGCAGGCCTTGCAGTATGATTAAAGACTTTGTCTTTGTGCGTGTTTCTCATACTATACTCATCTAATCTATGATATAGTATCAGAGGAGTATTTAGTTGGTTGGACACTGGAATTGGATACTCCAGTTTAATGCATTGTTTTGTTTTTACCTGTTCCACTGTGAAATGTTGTCTAGGTTTGTAATTTAAAAACCCTTTAATAGAGATAAAGCAGGGAGTTTGCATTTTAAAAGTCCCAAATTAGTTTCTGTTTATAAAGTATTAAGAAATTGTAACTTGGTGAAATTGCCTGGGACTTGCTACTGCCTGAGAGCCAGGCAGTGACACAAGGCTTGCAGTCACCTGGATAGTAGTCCCTCCTTCTTAGACCCCTTGAAAATGTGAAGGTGGGTGTCTGCAGTCCTATTGGATAAGGTTATTGATACTACTCGCGACCTGAGGTGCTTTGCTGGTTTGGGACTGATGTTGATGGCCTTGAGGCCTGCAGCTCTCAAAATGCTCTGCGAGGTATCTGTTGAAAAGGTTAGAGAGAAGAATTGCTGCCAGCACGGGAAGAGAGTGCTCCTCAGAAGGAATGTGTACACACAGATGTTTGGCTCCCACTGAAAGTTCACTTGATTTAGTATTAAAATGTGGTGTTAATAAACAAAGACGAGAGTTGTAACTGATGCGTTGGCCAACTGGTGGCCCAATATGATCCTAAATAGCAAGCTCCATCATCAAATAAATGTGGCTTGGTTTACTCTGATGTATCAGTTCTATCATCTAAAACCAGAAAGATCTTTTCCTGACACTGTAGATGTGCAAAACTTGTCTGATCTTGCCTCAAATTAAATCATTTTATGTGGGTCTGTGCTGGTTAGTGCTCTCCTTAAGTACAGTGGAAAAATACATGGCATGCTTTTATGAGGATCATGTGTTTGTTTCTTTTTTGACCCTTGTCTAAAGCAATTTGAGAAGATTCCTCTTTCTTTCCAGACTTTCAGCTGGAAATATTACTTTGTAATTTTGTTTGTTACTGCAATTATCTAAAAATGAATGAAGAGGTATGAAAGATTTGTGAAGAACATACTGGCATCATGAAATTGTGGCTTATGTTTACAAGTCATTTAGGTAAGTCTTAGGAAGTTAAAAGGAGAGTGTTTTAGAAGTGTTCTTTATTCTTAAAAACTGATAAAAAAAATCATGAATCTTGTTTTTTGCTCCACATTGTAACTGAAGATATTTAGCTGCATAAAATAAGCAAAGTCCTCTTGTGGTATCAAGCCCTGTTGCTGCTGCTTTTTCCTTATGTGCTGCAGGAATGCTTCTGGTTTGAGTTGCAAATTAAATTCAGAGGGGTTTTTTTGTAAGTTTTAATTGAATAATTTTAAGTCAATTAAATATTTTCACTAGATATTTATGGACTAAGCTGTGTTCCTTTACTGGCTCTTAAGTCTGATATTTCATTGCTATCTCCTCCGAGTGGAAAGGAACATAACATTTTTTTCCCTTAAGCAACCATTTCAGAAGACAGAAGACTACGAAGAAAGAAAACCCTGTGTCTACTTAGCATAGCAAATTGTCATCTCTTACAGTTTGAAAGAATGTGGCTAGTACTGTAGTAATTGGAGATCTAACTGTTGTCCTCTCCTTCCATTTTTATTGACACCTGCAGTTTGTATCTGTGAAGGTTTTTGATATGTTTTGCAGAACTCAGACTTAAAAGCTGAAAAAACCCTCAAAGTTTTTGTGCCCATTTTTATTCTGGGAAAATGAAACAGAGCATGAGAAATTTAGAGGGGACTCAGCTCAAGTTCAGGAGATGGATCAGGAGTTCTGAATCCTGGAGTTAATATACTCATTTGGGACAAAAATTCTTTAGCTGAGGTCAGTTTTTCTAGTTAAACACTACATCCATACTCCTCTTGCCTGGTGTTCTGGTTTGTAGGTTAACTCAATTACTGTGGCCCATCTCCTTGACATAAGTTACTGAAAAAAGTTGTCAGATACTGAGATATCTTCATATATGAGCCTTCTGTGTGATGACTTTGAAAACCACACAGGTGAACAGTAGCAGAGTATTGTTTTCACATGAAGACTGGGTACTGTAATATATGAAATCAAATGACAATTCACCAGAATAGGCTGTGCTACCTATCCACATGTTAGATATTTAACATGATCAAGGGTAATTCTTGTTATGGTATTAGTACTGCTTGTTACAGTTAGCACTAGATGGTGCAGGAGTTGTACCTCTAAGTTCACTACAGAGTGGTTTTTTTCTTGGTTTTGGGGGGGGGTGTGGTGTGGTGGTGCTCTGTTGGTTTTTTGTTTTTGTTTTTGGCTTGGTTCACAGTAACTCTTGAGACTCATAGATTGCTTAAGGAAATGAGTAGAAAAAAGAAGCCCACAGTACTTGGCTTGAACTAAGTCTGTATTCATTAAGTTCAGGCACGTAATATTGTCTGGTATGTAAGGGAAAAATAAATAAATTAATAAACCAATGTTAGGCTTTAGAAAAGCATTTTAAAAACACAGGAGGTTATCTCTCAGGTTTTGTTGGTTTTGTATACAGTACCTCATTAATAGTGAACAGCCTCATTCCCTTCTGTGAAATTCTAATGAAATTCCAGCTAAACTGCTCTAATTGCATTGGCCTACCATATAATTAGCAGCAGATTGCGTAAAAGATCAGGCCTTAAAGTAGTATTCAACAGAACTGTCTGAAGGTATTGGTCAACACGGGACTCAAGTCTGTAGTCCTAGGCTGAGGATAAAGGAATTTTAGTAAAACGGCATTTCTGATTTGAGAGTTAACATTTGTTTATAAGATATCACAGTGTTTATCCAGAATGTCACAAAATGTAGCCCAAAAGGTAGATGTGGAGTGTTTGTGTTGCTGTGCATAAGGCGCTGCGTGGGAAATAAGTTTTTTGGCTGCCTGCTATTGCTCAGATCGCATGACCTAATTCAAATGAGTACACCTTCATCCACCCCTTATCATGTAAATATATAGGTTTTTTTTAAAAAAAAAATCAATAAACCCCAGAACTAATTATAAAGAAAAAAAAAGAAAGGGGAAAATCTAATAGATATAACTTTGCCTGGTATTTGATTAGCAAAGCATAAGAACCTCTAAGTCAGTTGTGACAGATGCTCAAGGAAAAGAAATTCACCAGCAGATTTTTCTTTTCCCTAACCTAAACCAGGATTATACAAGTAAATCAAGATTTGTCTCTAGTAACTGCTTGATTTCCCACTTAACTGTATTTAAGGATTTTTGAGGATTCATGAAGATTTAGAAAAAAACCCCCACAACAAAGTACTCTGTCAAAAATCCAGACCCTAACCCACAGACATTTTGTTATTGACCTGGCAGATGTGATAGAGCGTCGCTGCACCACTAACCCCTGAGATGGCCTTGGAGGATCTGCAGCATCAGCCTGAGCAGCTTGAGCTGCAGTGCTGTGCTGGCTTGGAGAGAGCTGGTGCTGCTGTGTCCCTCATCAGGAGGTTCTGCTCTATCCATTTGCTTTTATTAGAACAAAATGAGCAGAGGGCTCAGTCAGCAAGAAACCTGTTGTTGAATTAATGCATGATCCTATTATAGCATGCTTTACCTTTACTGGATGTCTTAATTTAGTTTAAATCTATCTTAATCTGCATTTAGATCAAAACCATTCCAAATATGTCTTGGGGAGGATGAGATACAGTAACCCTTAATGTGCTGACTGATGTAATCAAGGGCTTTCATCATCAGTAATGGTAGGCTAGAGTGTGTTCTTGCTGCGACTACTCTGTAAATAAGTACTTCCACAATACTGTCCTTGCCTTTCTATGAGTTGGGTAGTATATGCACAGCATTTCCAGTTCTCATGAGAAGTGTAATTTCAGGGTCTGATTCTAGTCTTCTGGACCTCCTGAAGACATTTAAAGCCATCTCTGAGTCTGAATATGTCAATTTGTTTGCTTCGCTAGCCGCAAGCACTGTAATTAAGTTCTGGTCACTGTTAAACATCTGCATTGCCCAAATAGAAGATGCAAGAAAACTCATTTGGAGCCAATGTTTGTGGGTATAGGTCACACATCTTCAATATTGTTGTGCTCTGTGAAATTGAGACAAGCAGCTCAACACTGTATAAGGCCTACAAACATGACGTCTGCCCTGGAAGAGCTGACTTACTGCATAAATACTGTCAGGTCAATAGTGTGCTTAACTGTGTAAATATTACTTCCTACCTAGTGTGACATAAAGAGAGATTAGAAATGTAGATGCAGTAGAAGACTACAAATCCACCAGATGAATCACTAGAAAGTGATTTGAGCAGACTTGACCAGCCAAAAATAATTATTATTGTTGCCTTTACTGAAAGTTATTTGCATCCCTCTAGCCTGCAGATATACTCACTGCAGATTAGGAAGTCACAGAGGTGAGGATGGGAATGGGCAAGGTGGTGGTGGATGCATGAAGAGCATGTCCAAACTCCAAGGTAATCATTCACTGAGCCGTGTGTGTACACATCTATAGGATTCTCTACAAATGGGGTCTGTTAAACCCCACTTCTGAAAACAGTGCTGTGTTCATTAAGCATTCTGGGTGGTGTACTGCCAAGCTCTGCCACAGTGCATCTAATATCTTGGTCAACGAAATATTTTAGGATGTAGCGTACAGCAATTTCTGTATTACATTCTGCTTGATTTATTAGACTGTAAACTCTTTAGAACACTGCATAGTTGGTTTGTTTTCTTTTTTTTTACCATATATTGAATGTGAACAGACCAACCCAAAGTCAATATAAAAGCTTCAAATTTTTTTTTACACTGAAATGGCAGTTTGACTGATTTGTTTTGTGGATGTACATTTCCCCTGTTCACTTAAGAGCAGTAATATCCCTTTCCTCTTCCGTTGTTTGCCTTCACTTCTCCAAAATAGCTGTGTGAATTCCTGTATCCTGCAGGCATGAAGCTTGTTCAGTTGGCTGAAGTTGTATTGAGTGTATTTTTCATAAAATATTGAGCCAATAGAAGAAAAAGTGATATCTCCTAAGATAAACCAAATAATAGTTTTAGATGGTTGATAAGGGACACGTGATGTTTAATGACACTGAGGAGTCCAAAATGTTAGGAATTTGGAATGAGCAGAAGAAATCTGAGCAGATAGTCTTTAGCAATGGAGGATGTTACAGTAAGGTTAATCCTGTCCCTTGTGAATTCCATATGGTTATGTATCTAACGTGGATAATTATCTAATAGTCAGTGACTCTGCAATCCTATTGCTGTAAAGAGCAGGAGGCATAGATGGGGAACACCCCTTTTCAGGTTCTGTAGCTTTGGGGTGTGTCTCATAAAGTCTGTAACTTTGATTTACTTAGCAGCCATGTAGGCAGACTAGAGAAGGCTGATTGGGATTTAAAGCAGCTTGACCAATCCCCTTTTCTGTATTTTTGTGTGTTTTCCATGACAACATAACTGTATCATCTCACTGTCCAAAAACACTGACAAATAGCAAACACATTTATTGTTTTCTCAGTTGCTTTCAGTTGTGAAATTCCTTAGAAACCATGTCATGTCTTTGGATGAAGAAATATTCTAAATAAACAGACTGCTCAGGAGAAAGAAACAGACTTCCTAAACAGACGATGATTTACGTCTTACAAATTCAGTTCATCCACTGCAGATAGCATTTACACTAATATGTAGAGGATCACAGAATCACAGAATGTTAGGGATTGGAAGGGACCTCAAAAGGTCATCTAGTCCAATCCCCCTGCCAGAGCAGGAACACCTAGGTCAGGTCACACAGGAACATGTCCAGGCGGGTTTTGAATGTCTCCAGAGAAGGAGACTCCACCCCTTTGAACATAAACCAGACATTTTGGAGATCAGTCATAAAAGTTACAAAAGGCAGTTATTTAAGTCATTGAATTAATCTGCCTTTAAAGGCAGGTTTATTCCCAAGTGCAGATAAACAATGGGGTTTGGGGTTTTTTTGGATGATATTTTGTAAGTCTGCGTGTTCTAGTTTTCATAGGGGATTTTGATAGGGAATTCAATAGACATCTGCAGTAGAACAAACTAAGTTATCTGTTCAGGATGTTTGATATGGTTGAACTTCCCATTTGACTTACCTGTAGCTTTCCATTCCTAGGACTTAAAACCAGGTCAGATTATCTCCCATCCTTTTGGAAGTTACTACTTTTCTCTCGTCTGTCTTTATTTTCCCTGTCCAAAAGGATCTCACAATTAGTAATTTGTTGATGCTTTCTGGGCTGTGTGGGGCACATCTGCATAATTTTGCACCTCTGCAAGGAGACAATGAAGATTTTATCTTTAACTGTAGTATCAATGAACACTGTGAATATCCAACCCTTTCCTTCCTTTCCCTCTGTAATATCTTTCATTTCTGGAGTTGCTTTTATGATTCAAAATGCTGAATGGATGAAGGTACAAGATAAATTTAAAAATCCTCTGAGGCTACAAAGAGGTAACAGAGGAGCAGTCCTCTGCCTCAAAATTTCTGTTCAAAATAGGAGTGAAAAAGGGATCCTTATGAGAGATAAGGTGGAGGAAAAGTGAGCACATTGTATGTAGGAGGAAGGGCAACCTCAAATATGTCCCAACATGAATCTTTTGAGATGTAATGTGTATGTTGCCTCAGTAGGCTACTTCCTTGACTGTGTCCTGAGTTGTATTTCCACATACATCCTCCCCACCCCCCATGAAAGTGCAAAGGAATGCACGAGGATTAATGAATATGGTTAATAGAGAACAACAATTACATTTCATTGGGTTTACCCTCAGTATATTGGTAAGTCACGATACAGATGACTTGACTGGAAACACAAAGCTGATGGCCATTTTGTCACAACAGTTAATAATCTTGAACTACATGTAAGTGACAGGGCCCAAGAATAACTTTAGTCCTTGAAATGGTACCAAAAATGAATCATAACAAGATGCTGATCTAAGAAATGTAGAACATCAAATCACTTAATTGTACTGAAAATATATTTCACACATGGATTGGTAGCATGATCATTCTCTTCATCTGTAGATGATTTGCTCAGATACAACTTCATGAAGTCTGTCTACTGTGCACTGGTCTGCATCATATAAACTAAATTAGCTTCAATGTGTTGTATAATGAAGAGGGACTTCTGGCACTGGTTTCAGTCCTTACTGTGACAGTATTGACAGAAAGAGAGAATATCTGGTACTGGTAACCACTTGCTGTGGTGCCTTAAGAAGGCAGTTGCGGTGTAAAAGGATCAACAGGAGGGTTCAGACACCAAGTATACAAAACAAAAGCTGTGCAAGAATACTGAATTAGATTAAACTAAAAATAAAATCCTTATGGCTTTCTTTCTTTTGGGTATATGTGTTTGGCTGAATCTACTGGCATAGCAGTCACTGTGGGACCTGGAGTGATGCTGGTCACACCCCAGCTTCCCAAGGGGACAAGGGAAGGTTGCATATACCATTCTCCTCCTTCTTTTGTGTTTCTACTTCTCTATATCCTGGTTTCTATAGAAAGGGATGGAGACTTAGGGCACTTAGGTCAGGTTTCTGCCCTTGCCTTGGAAATCAGCTCAGACTCGACAGAGCTTGTGAAACTGTTACTTGGCAATAGAGCTGTGTTAGCTGTTTATATACTAACGTATCTAGCAGCAATGCATGTGTTCTAGGTTGTACACAATGTTACGTTGCTATAATTGCATTTTATTGTGTTTATTTTAGTTCACACACTGTTCTGTAGCTGTCACTTTTTCTATATTCTCTTGGTGAAGACTGCATATGTGAGCGTTAAGGCTGTTCTTCATGTCTCCCTTCTAAACTCCTGATAATCTCTTTTGAATAAACAAAGATAAGCATCAGAAAAATAAGCAGCAGATATGCCTTAAAGAAACCTTACGGAATGTAGTGTACTTTTCTTTTAATTGTACATTTTAGTTTCCTTAGAACATGCAATGAAGATATTATCAACATCAATTTAATTCTAGTTAAAACTCATTAATCAATTGTAACATTTCAGTTCATTGTTTTACACACCCAAACATGTACTCATGAGAGTACCTATAATTTGAAGCTCAGCCAGACACCTTTTAGGCTCAATAATCCATCCAGAATATGTTTGCAGAAGGAGTATTCCCACAGCTGCGTTATAGAGAAATGGATAGATGGTTTTTAAAGGAAAAAAAAAGGGGGGGGCGGAGGTGAAATTGAGATAATTGATATTGGAACAGAACAGTCAAGTATTTTCTAATTCAGAACTTTTAAGTTGTTATCTTATGGAAGAGCAAATGCTGTTAAATCTTTCCTTATAAAAACAAAGAAAACATGTTACAGAAACACTTCCTCTCCAGTCTTTTGACAAACTTGTGTCCTCCTTTTATAGTTGCTTTTCTAACAAAAACCATAAGGGGTGTGAGGTGGGGGAAGATTTTATCAGGCAGTCAGGGTAAGGTGCAGTTTGGGTAAAAAAATTCTTGAGATTCTTCAGGACTAATACCTCCATGGAAAGAAAACTGCTTTGTCATACTGTGTTCATAAATTACAGTCGGTATCAATTTTATTGATACATTTTGGTGTCGTACTCTTCAGTGAAGGCGTTTTAGCCCAAACACAAGATGAAAATGTTTGACTTGATTAAAAATACTTCTTTACACATTGTGAAAGAAATAGAAGGAACACTCAGTTCCTCTCCAGTACAGCAAATTTGAATTTCTTTTAAAGTTTATGCTTTTCAATCCTTCCCTAATCTGGTGGATTAATTTTTAGTAGTTGATGCATGTTAATCAAGGCATAGTGATAACGATTCTGTGCATTTCAGGATCAAGGTGACACCATGAAATATCTTGTGGTTTGGAAAGTGTTCTGGCAGATGAGAAAGAAGGGCTGAAACATACTGTTGAGTATCAAATGATAACATCTCTGTAGTGTGCTTTGTCACATCTGTAGATAGTCTTATCTATAAAAGTTAATAATTAACATCAACAAATAGTTATCAAATCTCAAAACACTTGATGTTAATACATATTTCACACTTCAAATAGTGCTAATGTAGTTCATCATTATTTTGAGAAAAATCAAACAGACTTTTCAACACTCGACAACAGACTTTGGAAATATTCAAATATTTCTATGTTTAGAGGCCTCTGTGGCCACAAAGAAAAATACACTAATTTCAACCAGATCTTTGTGTTCTCAGCTGAAGTAGCAGCTGATAGATTATAGGCATATACAAAGATTTTCCCCTCCCAAGAGATTTTATAGCTGTGAATGACTCTTGTAAAACAATATTAATTTGCTGCTGCAACCAGATGAACTATAAAAATGAGTATAGATAATACTGTGTTATGTTTTCTTGCTTTTGCAGCAGTCAGCTTGCTTTTTTCCTCCTCATTTCTTAGAAGGAAAATAGCTTTTAGTGCTTTGGTTTTAGAAGTTGTGGTAGAATCCTTTTCATGAGCTCTTCCACTTGCTTGCTGCCATACATCTGGCAGTCAGAGCATCTAAGGACTCTGTGTGGACTACACTAAAGCCTTGCGCAGTTACAACTACCTTTGTGATAGTTACAATTAACCGTACTGTTCCTAGTAAATTATTTTCTCTGTTTTGTTGAGAGGTTTTTGTGGGTTTTTTGTGTTGTGTAGTTTTGGGGTTTTTTACTCTTGAAAGACAAAAATTCTGTTTAAATGAATGTTTATTGTCTTAGTGTTCATAGAACCGTAGAATGGTTTGTGTTGGAAGGGACCCTAAAGATCATCTCTTTCCAACCCCCCTGCCATGGCAGGGACACCTCCCACCAGACCAGGTTGCTCCAAGCCTCATCCAGCCTGGCCTTTAACACTGACAGGGAGGGGCCAGCCACAACTTCCCTGGGCAACCTGTTCCAGTGTCTCACCTCCCTCACAGTAAAGAATTTCTTCATAATATCTAGTCTAAATCTACCCTCTTTCAGTCTGATCTTTCTGATTTCCTGTCCAGTAACTTTTCTGGTGAGCCTTATGATTTTATGTAGCGAGCAATTTGAGCTTAGTTTGGAACTGACTGTATTGTTTGAGTTTGTTGACAATTTTTTTGTGGTGTTTAAGAAGAATGCTATTGAGAGTTCAGGATTTGGATATTAGAGCAAGGAATGTGGTTGAGATGAATTTGTTGCAGGTTTGAATGGTGCCTGGAGACAAAATACTGTGATCTTGATGATACTAGTATTTGTACTGGATTTCACATCACAAATCTCATGTGGCTAGGCTAATTCTTAGCACTGTCATTAGTAAATCATAATCTTGTGTTTTCTATTATACTACAGAAAGAAGTTATCTATACTACTTTAGGACCATTGATCTAAAAAGTTAAACAAACCGAAATAACACAAAACAATTGAAATGTAAAAATGAAAATGCTGGCATTTGTGTGCTAAATTCACGTACATCATTTAAAAAGCCCCCTTTTTTTTTTTTTTTTTTTTTTACTCCAGAAAATTGCTACAATTAACTTTGCATTGGTCACTCTGGTTAAATTCTGTAAAACTAGTTTTTATAACTGGCTGCAAAACTGTGGCTGAGTGTTTCTCCTCACGCTGCAAACTTACAAGCTCAGAAGATATTCTGAAATTTGGTTTCAGCACCTTCATTGTCTTATGAAGCCAGGGCATGCTATGCTGTATTTTATTTCTTTCTTGTGGCACATCCCGTCTTATATTGCATAATCCTTTTCTTATTTCATGCAAGAGTGTGAAGTCTGTCTTTAGTTGATCCACTGAACTCTGTCATAGTTTGTCTTCATAATATTTTTTCTATGTGAAGTTCAGTGAAGGCTTGAGGTTTTCCCAAATTCTGTCAGAGATGAAGGCAGTGAGTTTAGGTTTTCCATGGAGACAAATCCTTCATGGCCACAAGAAATGAAAGCTTATAATGACAAAGAAAGTAAATTCTTGGGAAGTCTGTGAAAGAAGGAGAATGTGATTATTTAAAACATCGGTATCTGCTGGAAAGCTTCTTTAGAATCTTAAAACTATTGCCTTCTAAACATTTTTTACTTACTTTTACTTATATTCTGTTGAATAATGTATGATATGTTTTAATAAACCACTAATGCCTTTTTAAATGTATTTACACTGCTCAGTGCTGCATGATTAAGTCTTCTCTTACAGTTCTTTGAGCTAAGTTCAAACCTGAAATGTACAAATCTTAAAGCTCGAAAGAGCAAATGCTGTAGGGGCTACTCGGAACTTGTGCATGCTATGAACTGCTCTGCTGGTTCAGGAAAGATGAGAACACTTCTTGTTTAGAAGTTGTGAATATTGTACACTAGATAGATTTCACACAGTATACTTGTAAAGGTTACAAATGTTGTTAAGGTGACTTCTGGCCCTTCAGTGCAGAAGTTAAGGGCAATGCATGTTAGCAGCACATTTGGTTGTTAACAAGAGTAATTGCTGCCACTTCTGTTTCAAATACTAATGGAAGAAAGAGATGGAGAACTTCATCCCTGAAAAGACTGTATTGTGTAGCGTGACATTTCTGTGGAAGTGAGACCAAATGACCCAAGTACCTTTTGTATTGGGTGATACATAGAGCTATAATTACTAGCTTATCTATTGCTACTTCTCCTCTGGAAAGTTTGATTGCTCCATCACAAATACAAATGCAATACAAAAGTGGACCTCATTTTGAGAAAAAGAGAATTACTTTTCCATTTTGCAGGAAAAACTGAGCCATGGAAACATTTGCACACTTTTTTTTTTTTTTTTTCCATTTCAAATGAGCAGTAATAAGAATAAGATAATTATTTTCCATGACTTAAGCATTGTGTGTGTGTTTTTCCCCTCTATTACTTAAATATTTTGGATTGTTAGGATTCCAAATATAAGTATTATCTGAATAAGAATTTTGATGTGTTTTCCAGTTTACTTATTCTTTCCGTTAGCCAACAGGCTTAAGCATAATACTGGGAACAGTCAGCTATAGCGCATTATACAGAGAGAAAAATTTCACCATGTTATACTTTCATCTCTAACTGCTCTTGGCATAGAATTCAGACTTATCTCGCTCAGAAGCTGCTATGGCTCTGAAAGATGTGATTCTTTTGATTAGAACAAAGGTGAAATTCTGTATCGATTCAGCTCTCTGGATTTCCCAAGACATGTGGCTCTTGGAAGTGGCAGCAATAGTGCTTTGGGAGTGAATGCTTTGGTGTGCTTTAAACGTGTATGACTTCCATTCAGGAGTACAGCATAAAACAAAAGAGCTCTGAAATCTTAATCAGTGACCTCTTCCCCTGTGACAACATCTGTATTCCTTCAACTCCTCTCCTTCCGCAGGAATCTCACTGGGATGCCAGGATGCCCTGCCGGTTGTACAGAAGTTGCAGACACATTGTCTGTTACATTAAGAGGTAGATAATATGTCATTGGCTGCAGTTTTAAACTTCTGATTGGCATTTGGAAATACGCAGTTGTTTTCAAACATAATTAAATGAACGCAGTATCAGTTTCTTGGTGTAGGAGAGAGCCTATGTGTCTATTACTGTGTTTATAAAGGAAAGCTTGTTTGTCTAAATATAAATGTGTTTTTTTGTGTGTGTGTTTATATCTTACTGTGACATCTATCTTATTTTGATGCATGTGGGAACTAAGTTTTATTTCATTAGTTTTCTATAAGTGTTCAGGGGCACAGTAGTATCCTAGGAGAAGACTGTTTTTGTCTTTTTTTTTTTTTTTTAAATCTAACCTGTATTTTATTTGCCCTCCAGAAATGTAAACCTAAGCTTAGCCATATTATTCTAGCTTGAATGCAGTTTTGTGATGATGAGTCTCTTTACTGGTTTTGGCAAGATAGCTTTTCAAAATTATCTGTTCAGAATTGTTCATCTGCAAGTAGAATTTTGCAATTTAAATAGAATACTGAAATGTGGATAGGGTTTTGAGTCCCTCTTCTGCATGTCAAACCATGTATGTATGAGAAAATCAGTTAGGAGATGGGGGAAGAAAGGTGTGACTAGCAGTAACAGTTCATATACACCGTATAACATAATTGAGGCTGCAAATAATCTGATTTTGTATAGAGTGTAAATTAGCCAGCTACAGTTTTCATGGTGAGGGTGGCTTACAAGGCATGAAAGCACAGGAGACCAGGGACATGTTTTGTCTCAAGGGCTCATGGAGTCACCTTGTAAATCCTCTTCTTCCACAGAACACAATCAAGACGGTTTTCAATAAGATGCCAGGGTGAAGCGCACCAATGCGTCTGAAGAATGTGTGGGCTGGGCTTTAATGAGCTAGAACACAGCCTCAGGGATGAACAAATTTCAGGATGTGCAGTACATGGAAACTTTGAAATATTCCTACAAAGGGGAGATTCTGAATTAGGGGTCAGCCCTGTGAGCCAGCCAGTTTGGGAATGCAGTAGCTGCCTCCCATAGTGACTGTAGTGATATTTCTGGTTGCTCTTGGGCATTGGATGTGAGGTTCCCTCAGGAAAGTACTTAAAGCCTGGAAGTACATGTTCACTTAGCCAGTGTGTCTGTATTGCCATTTTTTAAAATGCAAAAAAATGGCATCTCTGTCAGGTTCCCTATCTAACACGAGATGAAGATGTGTAAGTCAGTGTTCTGAAGGAGATCACGTGATACCAGAAAATAAATGCCTCAGTCTACCTGCATTTATCATATTAAAATGGACTGATACATTACTAATGTATCACCTCCAAAAGATTGTTTACAAGTTTGAACTAGTGTGTAACAACTAGTTACTTATTCTCAGTAAGTTAGGTGAATGTCTGAGTTGGAGTTAAGAAGATGGTATTTTTTTTGGTTTTGCTGAAAAAACAACCTGGCCACTGCATGGAGCCTGGTGCTATATTTCTTTGCTTCTTTCTGAAGCAAAGAGAAACAATTTGTTTTCCATCTTGAAATCTCAGAGTACATCCTGATTTCTTTGTCTGTAGGGATATTCTTCATAATCTCTGTGTAGATCAGAAGTGCGTTAGCTGGAAGTGACACACCACTCTGAAGCTATTAATATTCTGGTTTACTGTAGTCTGTGATTCTGCATACTGCAGTAACTCAGCCTGGCCTCTTCCTTACTTGAATGTACTCTAGTTACTGTCTTCAAATCTTGGCTGAGTTTCCTTGTTGTCGTACAAAATGCACTGTTGTATTTTGTTTATGTTTTTTTCTGGAAAAACTCTAGCACGCATCACACGGAAACCTAGCCCTTCAAGAAATAGTACCACAGTATTGTTGTGAAATGGTTTTGTTTCTGAAGGCAGAGTTTAAGGGAGAGGCAGGGATGCATTTAGAAGAGGGGAAAAAAATAAAAAAGGACATAGAGACAAATATAGGATGAAACTAAAACCACATGGTATTAGAAAGTGAGAAATACAACAGCGGGTCATTGACAAAAAAGCGTTGATCTAGACTTGCAGGTAATTGAAGACAGACAAAAGGATGGTTTTAAGCACAGTTTTATTAGGCATATTTCCGATAGGTCCAACATGGTGTTACAGGATTCTTACCACATAACTCATAACTCAGGAAAGGTCGTCTTTACCTTACCCACAGGATTTAGCTTGTAACATGAGCAAAAGCCGGAACATAGAGATTATGGCCTAAAATAGCACGAAACCTAATTTTGTTGCTTGACCCAAGTTATGCTTAAGTTATACTACAAAATGTGGACCCAGTGGAAAGTACAGGTAGTGGAAAAACAGAGTGACAAATGAGGAAATCTCAGGTAATGTGTTTTTTGTTTCACCTCGATGTGTATGTTCTTGAAACAAAATCTAATATTATCTAAAAAACAGAAGATCATATGACTTAATAATAAAGTAAGTTATATTTAAGTAGTGGTAGGCTACTTGGGCAAAATATTTGTGAATGGTTGATTCAAAATGTGACTCATGGATTCCGGTGCTTTATTAATAATATAAAAAGGTGAACTAGAAGAGAACTCAGGGTCTTTTATGAATGATGTTCTCTGAAGTCTGATTTTTGTCATCTCAAAGGTACTTGCTGAACTTGATATTTTAGTTACTGTTCATTAGGGAAGCAGATAATAAACCAAATGCTTTATAAACCCTATAGATTCATGTACAGTCTTAAAAAATACTATATGCTGACTTTTCAGAACCAGAACTTATCATTTGGATAGTTTGCTAAAAAGTGAATGATAAATCAGCAAGCTCAATCTTTAGAGGTCCTTCCACATTCATGTGATAAAGGTTAGGCAAAAGGGTAACTCGAGCTTTCCAAACCCTTAACTCTCATTCCTTTTGGAGACTCTAATTCTTAAAAACTACTGAGGACTGTATTTCTAAGTCCCTACATCTGTGACCCTGCCTGCTGGTGTTTAACTGATGATACAAGAAAGATTAGGTTTAAGTGGTGTTAAGAAGTTGTATTATTTTGAAGAAGGAAAAATAAAAGCTAAGCAAATAGATCCCCACACCACATTCTACAGCTACAAAGTCAGAGGCTGTCTCTATATTAAACAGTCTGGAAGTGATTTTCAAGTTTGTAAATCTATTTAGGTTTATTGGGCAGGTCCCTTCTTGCTGACGCACCACCAGCCTGATATCTGAGACAGAAAACCATGGACAAGAAATCTAAATGGAAGTTGTGGTGCAGTGTAAAAGATGCCCTCCATAGTGTTAGGGTGCAGGACCCTGTGTGCTACCCTGGGAAGTAACTGTAAACACTGACCTATGGGGTGAGAGGCTCAGAAATGCTTGATCTGGGGTGGTAGCACAGTGAGCAGCTCCTTTCTTGCTGGAGATGGCTGTCTGGTGAGCTTCACCCACCTGTTTATCCTTCTGAAGCAAGCCCAGATCCCCTCCTTACTGGACTGGCATACAGGGTGGTATAGGGTTGTGAGAGAAACCATGAATAAAGTAGTAACAGCAATACAAAATACTAACTTTGTTGCCCAAATGAAATACTGCATTTGTAATATTGCTAATTTTGTCAGAGAAGTTCCCCACCTCTTTCATAACTGTCCTGACTGTCCTGGTACTGTGCAAGCGATGGTGGATGTTCTGCGAAAACTGGCGCAGTCTCCTTCCTGTGTTTGCTCCAGAGACTCTGAGATGGTGAATAGAAAATTTATATTAAAACATTACGTAAGATATTGGACATGAAAGTCTCTATGACATAGTTTTCTGTACTCCAGCTCCTCTTGTTTTGCTCTTCTACTAAAATTGGTCAACTTTCAAAAGATGATTGACTTTTCAAGGAATTATGTCAGTCATACAGTATGCAGTGGACTGTTTGACACAGTCTGTGGAATACATTTGAATATGAAATTGTGTGTTTTACCTGCTACATCATAGACTTCTGCAGGCAACACTGGCAACTGTTATAGGTCAGAAACTTCCCTGAATTTGTTCTGGGCCTGGAAACACTGGATATTATTAGTGTTAACTGAAATTTTCAGTGGAGATCAGAATGGCAGGCAATAAGAGAATTATATTTTCTCTAGTAATGAAGCGTTTCCCACCCCCCTGCCCCTGGCTGATCCAGAAGAGAAATGGTACCGAGAAAATTTGAATAATTTATATTTGATAAAGTATGGATAGTACCAAAATTAACATTTTTAAAACAGACCTTTCATAGTGTTATTTACCAGATAAGTTCAAAGCCAGAAAGTTTGCTTGTTTTGGGAAACAGTACAGTAATTGAGCAGTATACATTTGAAGTTTATTTTCTTTTATTTAATTTGAGTAAGACCAAGACACGGTATGGGCCACACTGGATCAGACCAAAGGTCTGTCTACCTCCAGTGCTGACTGTAAACAGAAGCCTCAAGAGGAGCAGAGTAAACACGTATGGTACAATACTAATACTCTTCTAGGCTCCAGCTATTATTTCAGGATAGGGGCGTAACTTTCTCAGTTGCACTGTTGGTGTATTTAATAACCTAAAATACAGATGGTAATCTCTTAGCATATATGGTCTCTGCTTGAGTTCTGTAAATTTCTAACATCCTTTAGCGTGAAATGTAGGGGAGTCTAATATATCTTGAATGAAATAAAAAAAAACAAGACAAAACTACCCCAAAACACAGACCAAAACCCCACTCTTTTGCTCTTTTTGAATCTCAGTTCTTTTGTTCCTCCTCCCAGTTCTTGTATCAGAAGAGACAGTGTAAAATGAGTTCTTGTTCACCATTTCCATACCACTTAAAATTTTTTGGTCCCTTACTGTGTTAACCCCAAGGCTGTGTCTTTTTCAAATATAAGAGTCTTAGCTTAATTGTTTCCTGGACAGAAGCTGTTCCGTACTGGTGGTTGTCCACAGAACTAAAGTATCCAGCAAAAGTAGTTTAAAGGCAGTAAATAAACAAATAAATGCAGTGTGCTTTTGCTTGCAAGTAGTGGTGATCTCCTTTGGGTTTAACTGGTCAAGGTGTTCAAATATTTGCTTGCTTGTAGGACAGTCACGTTTACTAGAATACTATCTGGAAAAGACTATCCACCATGCTGGCAGTGGCTTTCCTTTCCCATGTACCAACAATGATATATGGTGTTATGCCTGATACCATTCTATGAAAACATTTATTCTGTTTGTGCTGCTTGGCTTTTACCCATTTACAGCCAGGATTCAGCTTTATGATGTGAAATAGATTGCTGTAGTGTGGATTACACGTAGGTCGCGTACTGGGCTCTTAGGTTAAGTGGTTATGTACTGCTAGAGACTTTCCTTATTCTCTTATTTAAGATGCAGTTTTCACAGAGAAATTGTGTTGTCAAGACTATTTTGACTTTCTTTTTAAAAGGCATATCTGGATGCCTGTCGGTGACATGCCTATTTTCCCTTTTCTGGAGTGATCAAGTAACATTTAGCATATTATAGTTTCATTCCGGTTTCCCTTCAAACTATAAATGAACTGCTGCAAGTGAACCTGTTTAAATGTCAGTGATCTGCTGTGTTAATTGCAAGGGGATTTAAATATTCAATTGCTAATCTTTACAGGCTCTAAAAGCCTAATTAATTACTCATAAACTCAGAATCTTAAGGTCTTTGAATTTCTGAAAACTCAGATTTTTCTCATGTGAATGGCAGATTGTTCATGAGAAGTAATTTACTCTAGATAACTTTGAGTTTTAGTTTAATTGTTGGAAATTCTTTCAGTTATAAATATGTGAAAGATAAATGTGATTCTCCCCTTCTCCTCCAATGAAACCTCACCTAGAGTACTGTGTCCAGTTTTCAGGCCCTCAACATAAGAAGGACACTGAGCTGTTGGAGTGGGTCCAGAGGAGGTCAAGATGATGATCAGAAGGTTGGAGCACCTTTCATATGAAGACAGGCTGAGGGACTTAGGGTTGTCCAGCCTGGAGAAGGCTCCAGGGAGACCTTATAGAACCTTCCAGTACCTGAAGGGGCCTACAAAAAAGCTGGAGAGGGACTTTTTACAAGAGCATGTATTGATAAGGATGAGGGGTAATGGTTTTAAACTGGAAGAGAGGAGATTTAGATTAGATACTAGGAAGAAATTCTTGACTGTGAGGTTGGTGAGACACTGGCACAGGTTGCCCAGGGAAGTTGTGGATGCTCCATCCCTGGAAGTGTTCAAGGCCAGGCTGGATGGGGCTTTGAGCAACCTGCTCTAGTGGGAGGTGGTGTGCCCATGGCAGGGGGTTTGGAACTGGATGATCTTTGAGGTCTCTTCCAATTCAAACCATTCTATGATAACTTTTACAGAGAGCTTGATAATTCCTTGTTAAGATTGTGCTGTGTGTAAAAAGAAGCTTTCCCAGAAACTTTGAAGCTAACATTACATACGTTAATTCTGTGAAAAAATTATGCCACTTAGTTCAAGTTTTGCAGAGTTGCTTTGAAGTGATTGATTGGGCCACATGCATCCCCACTAGAAAACTTACTGAGGCCATTAAATGAGGAATATGGCCCCTAGTTCTTCTGTAGGTTTTCTAAGGAACTGTGCCGTATGGAGGAGTGTGCTACCAATAGGCTTTAAAAAGCATCTGAGCCAGAGTGTGGAAAATGAAAATTATTACAGTTGCAAACTGTGACCATAAATGTTGGTGATGTGTACCGGTCTATTGGGTAGTGATTTGAAAAGAGTTCACTGTATTCCCTGTTCGTTATTAGTTCTCTTAAACTTTCGAAATCTTTTCTTATCCCTTTGATCTGAAATAGAATAAATCTGATCTAATTGAAAGCTATTTGTCTCTAGAATAAAAACAAGAAATCATTCTTTCTGTAGAGAGGGCTGAGGCTTCAGGTGTGCAAGCTTTTGGGTTTCTTTATGGTCAAGATTTAGTGATTTTGAATTTGCAATAACTTTCCCCAAGTTAGTCTTTTGACTATTTGGCCATACCCCACCCCAATATGCTACTCAATTGTTTGTGAATGGGTCCAGTGTTTGTACCTGCAGAAATCTGCTTCTTTGGCTTTTGCAAGTATTCATGATTTTTTTTGCATGCAACAGGGCTTCCTGACATCTGCTTCAAATCAATTTTTTCTTATAATGTTCATGTATGCCCTCTTGTCCTGTCGTGCGTATTAAACTGAAAATAATTCTTGAATAGACATCCATATCATGTAGGATTTTGTGTACTTTTTATAAACGCCATCTGGATTTGATACTGGTGTAGAGAGGCAGGATGCTTTGTTTCTTGACAGAGTTTTGTATCAGAAACACTCAGGAAGGACTCTGTGGGCCTTTCTTCCTTTCAAAACCTGAGATAGCACTGTCTCTGTCTACAACTTTACTTCATAGGCTTTTTAAAAGTCACAAAAATAAATTTCCCCACTACAAAAGCCTTCGATAGTCTAATAGCTCAGGAAGGGGTCCAATAATGTTGCTGCAGTCTCTCATTTATAGAGTCTGCAGAGCTGTAGCAGGCAGCTTGCCAGAGCAACAAATTAACATAATTTAACATTTCTGAAACTTTTAATTAAGCTTGTTTTAGGCTTGCAGGCAAACTGGAGCATATATTCCCATCCCCTTTTTAAGAACGTTCTTGGCTTCTAGATGAGTTTTCCTAAGTGGTCCCAGCTCTAATAATGTCATTGTAACGAGCTGTGCAAAACATGGTGTGTTTTGTTCTTGAGGCTTCATGCGCAACAATTTTGCTTTCAATCTACATGGGTCTGCACCCCATGATTTTTATTTTGAGTTTCAGGTTCACCGGGGACGGAAAAAAAGAAAAAGCAGTGTTTCACAGGGTTTTATGTTGGTTCCATAAACTGGACTGTATTCTCTTGTAAGATATGAGTCTTAGCTAACCTTTTATGTCAAGTTTTGTATTTTTAAAGAAATTCAAAAGGGGCACATTGTGTAGTTTACGACTTCATTGTGAACATTTTTTTACAGCTCTAATCCTTCCTTCTGAATGTTATATTATGGCTGTTGCTCTTGCTATATGGCTAAGGTAACAAAATGGTTCCTCTTATAAAGACCTGTTTGCAGATGGTTTGTGAAACATTCAGCTTTGCAGATGAATTGTGCTTTATTCTGGGTTGTGGCCGAATATTATTTTTTTTTTTTTTTTTTGGAAGGCTTGAGCAAAATTAATTCCATCACTTGTATGAGAGTGAGGAAAATGCAAGTCCAATGTTTAGAGCAACTGAGGTTGGGAAGCTAGTTTCACAGTGAAGTATTTTACTCTAAAAAGAAGTGCCTGAGTATGATTTAAAGGAGGTTATTTCTGGTTAAA
Source organism: Podargus strigoides (assembly GCA_028020825.1). Lineage (NCBI taxonomy): Eukaryota > Metazoa > Chordata > Aves > Caprimulgiformes > Podargidae > Podargus > Podargus strigoides. The sequence continues at coordinate 70,830,672 of CM051621.1, forward strand.
TTATAAGCCAGTTCCAGGCAAACCTGGAAAATGCACCTGTGAAGAGAAAGGGAACAGAATGGCTCCAAGTATTTCTGGATATTTTCCTAATCGTTAATAAAGCTATGGCTTGATGAAGGAGATGCTCCTCATGTTACCTCCTTCAGCAAAGTAATCCATTATTTAAGAAAGGTGCAGGGAGCAATAAACATAGGGTTGTTTTTTTTTTTTTCTTGGTCAGAACATGAGGGTCTGTCAAAGCTGAAGCTTTTCAAACGTTTCTGAGTCCAAGTATATTCCATTTGGAAATGTTTCGATCAAAGGATGAGTTGCGTATGGAGGAGAACAGATGAAGTCCCTCCACCTCCTGCCCCATTCTGGGCACGGATTTGTAATGTATAGAAGACCTAATTCCAATCCTTTTTCTAAAGAACATGGCTTTGTTAAAATAAGTAGAGTAGCTCCAAGAGAAGTAACTGAAATTTGATGTCAGCATAGTGCATTGCTTGAAGATGATGGAAGCTTGTGGAAAAGCAGTGGTGGTCTGCACTAGAAGCCTTTTTGAGGAGTGGCTTGAGAAACAGTCTGCTTATGAATGTGTATGGAAAGACTAGAAAGGTTTGTTCATTTATTGTATAATGAGGAAATACATGTATTCTTGAAATTTGGTTCGCTCTGTAGTGCATCTCTTTTCACTAGTTGTAGCCCTGGTCTTACTTCCTTCATTGGGTAATGTTTTACCATTCTCTGCATCCACAGCTGTTAGCCTGAATAGCAGCAGGTACAGTTAATTCACAAGGAAGGTTTTTTTCTGAGGATGAGAAGTAGATAGTCTCAACCTATGGGCTTATGGTATGTTTCCTGTACTTCAGTGTTATCCATAAAGAATATAAATATTCTGTTAGGAGCTGTAGGTTATTGAGAGAAATTTCACATCCCGGAAGACTGACGTGCCTTTATGGACGTCTCCATTTTTCATGGCCTTTTTCTTTCATCTGTACCTATTACAGGATAGAGTAGTGTCTGCATCAAATTGAGATGATGCACTCCACACCATCTATATTCAAGGGGCAAATCACTATGCATACCACTCAATTAATAGGATCAAATATGCCCATGGAGTAACTCCTGATTTCTAGTCAATTGTACCAAAGTTGGCTTTCCTTTTTTTCCCATTGGTGTTTGTCCTGCCAACTGAGGGAATTTCTAAAAATGTAATGATGCTCCCTAAGTAGTTTGTCTGCTCTGTTTTTCTAGAGACATCTGAAGAAAGGCTATAGGTAAAACTGACCTCCAGGCAGTTGTGGCAAAAACGGTGAATTGCTACTCCAGGAAAGTACATCTTAGCATTGTAGGGACCAGGCTTGGTTCACTTCATACCTAGCAACAGCATTGTTGATGGGGAGAACTATGCTTTCATTTTTTTTGTTTTTGCGGTTCTTTGTGTTATATCCTTCAAGAACTAAGAATATGTTAGTTTGCTGAATATCTTAGCAGCAGCTCTTTTTTCAAAAAATAAAAAAGAAAAAAAATATGGATATTATAAGTAGTACATGGGAAATATTCTAGCACTCTTCTTCCAGGTAAAACTCAGCTAGATGTCATACTGAAGCTTTTTAATTCTAATTTGTAACTTGTGGTCTGAAAACAGGACTGTAAGATATCCAAGAGTGCAACTGGGAAAACGTATTTTCATAAGAAGGCCAGTATTTTAATGATTTTTTTGGTATAATTTTAATAAGCAACTCTGTTATTGCTAAAAACACAAGAAGGACATCAAGGTTTTGCTGTCCTGATTCATGTGAAAGTTAGTACATTACAGAGCTCAGGGAGTTGGTAGTATTTTCTGCTGGCTGAGTTGATGCCAGTCTGATCAATGTTCTGGACGCTACATGTGTTTGAAATAGTGTAGCTTCAGGCTGGCTGATCTGCACAGATATGAACATTGCCATCTTTCAATAAAGCATAATAAATGTATACTTTTAATTCCAATGGGCCTTTCAACCTGTAATTAGTAAAATGAGAAATGTGAGAACACAACATACTTGTTTTTTTTAACAACTCTTCAATAATTTATGATGAGCTGAAACTTTTTCAGGAAATTTTGCAAGAACATCTCATATGAAGAGATGAGGAAGCAGCCTCCTGTTCTTGTGCTTTAAAATTCTGAGCTATTAATATTTACAGCATTCTGGTAACCAGCAATAGAAGGTTTTCAGTATTGATTCAGTTTCCCTTCAACAATTACTGTATATCTTGTGGTGATGGTAGAATGTATTGTGTGTCTCCATTTAATGGATGAGATAAATGACTTCAGCTTGGAGTGCAAATATAAACCACCCTAATTGGAGAGCAGTCCTGTAAAACAGGAATGCGCACCTCATTTCAGGTCAAAGAATTTGTAAGGTATGTGTCCAAGACACCTGCAGAAAATTAAAGCTTTTACTCCCCTTCTACACAAAATTTTCAAGAGGTAATTACCCTCAGTGTGAAACATAATACAGCTCCCATTAGATGGAACACATGGAGTGAAAATTGAATAGACGTCTTGTCGGGAGTGCTTGTGAGAATTAATAGGGCTGTCAAAACCAGTAATAGGAGTATTTTCTTTGCCTTTGTGTACAACTGTCCCTCTCCTTATCTTTTGCAGTTTATGATGAGGCTGTTGCCATTCTGCTCAGCAGAGACATGGGTTTCTTCCATGTCCTGTCTCCTGACAGCTGCTTTGTTTCTGCAGAGCTGGCTGCTGCCTTTAAAGGCTCCCGCTTTTGTCCTCAGCCTGCCTGACTCCTTTGCGCCGGGTTCCCAGTCGCTGTCATGCCAAGGGCTGGTGCGGAAGTCCCTGCTTTACTGTGTGCTGCGGGGATAAGAGTGACAAAGCAGGGCTGCTGTGTTCAGCATCTCACTTTGTTAAGCTGTTCTTTCATCCTTCAGGGAACTTCCTCTGTGGAGATGGAGCTGAAAGTTAAGCTTTCATGCTTCGTTCTGGCAGCCGAGCCACAAAGATCCAGTTTCCTCCGTTACTGTTTGACGTTTTGTTTATGTCTCCCTGTTACAGAAATAGAGCAAGCGGTCTTTGTGTTCAGGTTTTCTGCTCCTTATAACTCCTGACTGATGATAAGGTTCTGGTTGGGAGCTTGCGCTGTGTTTCCTCCATTCCTGCTAGTTTTGAAGACCTTTGCCAAGTGGTTAAATTGTGTGCCTGCATATCTGTAGTACCTGCTTGCTACTGGTTTTGCAGATATTCAGTTCCATGTGATTTTCAGGTAAACAAGGTGTGACATGTGCTGGCAGCCTCTGGCACTTACAGAACCTTCACTTGTACTCGGAGAGGCAGATGGTGCCTTGGCTAATGTCACACCGTCATGGGGGTGTCTTGTGGTGCAACCTTCTGGGCCACGTTGGCTCTGCTCCAGGGTACTTGAGTGTAATTGCTTAGACTTCTGCTTGGTTTGAACATCAAAACCTCTTTAAACGTGAACTGAAATCCCTAGCCTGTGGTAGTGACCGTAAGTTTGACTGAAATGCTTCAAGTTGCAGTGAACTTGTTAGAAAGGGTTTATCCATTAATTCACAGACATTTTCAGCAGCACTACTGTAGAATCATTCATCAGTTTGCAGCTTTGCCAAGTGTAATTTGATTTGTCCCCAAGCTTCCCAGGAGGGAGACTAATTTCAGATGTCACAAAAATACCTCAGATTCTGTCCCTCATACTGAATGCTAAACTTCTGCAGTTTAATATGTAGTGGTGTATGTTGATTGTGTTTGAGGGTGGGCGAAATTATGGATCCATCCAAGCCTAAGTAGGAGTATAAAAACTCCATGCTGCAGCCTACTCTTTGCATTTTCCCTTTTTTCCTCTCTTTCTTCCCTGCAACATATATAATGATTTGTCTCAAGAGAGGGTGAGGTGATGGAGTCTTAATGGAGACAGCGCTTTTTGCTTTTCTGGGCCAGTTATATGGTGAGCATTGATATATCCTTTTGGCAGCATTAAACATTGGAATAGTCCAAATGTGTGCTTTTGCCACTTCAGAAACAAGTCAATAAAATAGCTGCAATGCTTTGCCCTGTCTCAAAACACATTTCTTGTTCCACTACTAGGACTGACTCTGGATAATTTGTGTTGTAAAGTTGTGTTAATGATTTCTAGGTAAAACATGGTTAATTTGTGAGCAGAAACTCGATTTTGCCAAATCACCCTTCCAAGCTAAGCATCGAATTGGAAAGATAGATATTGACTTTTTTTTTGTGTGTGTTGTTCTCACTTGTAACCCCCATTTTATGCCTATTGTAAAAGTGTATATATAAAGAGTATTTTGGCATGTATGACACCTCAAGTACAAATCAATTCGCAGTTAGAATAAATATGTTTTTAATGTGTAAATTCAATAAAGGATAACGTTGCATAGTTACATTTCACTCTCTAGTTCTTCCCTCAAACCTTCTGAACTACTTTGATTCATATCTTTATTCTTTTTTTATGGACTGGTTCCATGTGAAATTAGAAACTCTAACACTTAATACACTTGTAATTCAGCATTTCCTTTTAAATAGTGGTTTCAAGATCAAAAGAGCTGTGAGCCTGTGTTGTCTATATTTTTCCGGAATGGGAAACTTTCCTTACACTGCTTTAATTGTCGACTTTTCCTGTCCTTTTCTTGCCCTTACTTTACTTCAATGTAACCATGCTCATATTTAATTCAGATGGTAAAGTTGCTTGTGGAGTTGCCTATGTTTTTGCCAAGCACTTTGGGTGCTGTAAATGTGATATATATCAATTAGGATCAAGCTGGACTCTGAAATTTTAGTACAGATTTGGACTCAAAGGTTCCCCAAGTTCCAGGGGGTTTTGGAAAGGACAGTCATGCAGTTTGGGGCTTCTGGCTGCTTTTCTATGGGACTGTTTTGGGTTTTTTCCTTGTTAATCACTTTTTGTCTGAAAGTGGCCAAAGAGCAGTTCAGCTGCCCTTTTGGTCTGTATTCTGATCTTGAAGTAGGTTATTAGTGGTGTTTTTTTGCCTTCTATACTGTATTCTGTGGGCTGTAAAAGATTATGCTTAAGGTTTTGGCATGACATTTGCAATTGTGAGGATACTCTTTGGGTTTTTAAGTCTCCTGAACTGACATTTGATGAAAAGTTAGTTGAAAATAAAGAAAACAGTGTTTGGACTGTGTTGCACGCTCTCATTGCTGTAGCCATTTGTAAATATATACTTGTAAGTGAAAGGCTGTCATCTAGGAATATTCAGAGCTCCCTGTACTATGGCTGGGTTTTTAAATAAAAATAAAGACCTGAGCTCACAGAAAGTTTTAAAAGTATGGAATTTTTCCTGTGCATCAAGTATAATTATTTTCTTCACATGACAGGGCACGACTCTTTTTTCCTCGCGGTTTGTTCAGTGTGTTTTTTTCCTTGTAACAGTGGTAATATTCTCATTTGTAACAAAAGTAGCAAGGTAGAATGAGAACTGTCTGGGGCTGGCTCCTGTGACTCTACTAGTCTTGACTAGCCCAGCAACATCTTGTTGTCCTGGACTGTTGAGAGGCTGAGGCTCTTCGCTGCTCATGGTTTCATTTGTATATTCGGTAATCAGTGCTCAGAGTTTGTTGGAGGTAGTTGAACAAGATTACTCCTATCTCAGCTACTCTAGAAAAACAAAATCAGTTCTCCCTTCCAGTTGTGCTCTTGGGGAAATGTATCTCAAATGATATTTGAATCAACATGTACTGCGTTACAGAATAACGCAGGTGGTATTGCCGTGTCTGCAACTCCCTCCTCGGAAGCAACCTTCTAATAGCTTCCTGTGAGCATCCAGTTCACAGCAAAATGAGGCTCAGGTGATGAATCTGGGTATGGGAAGGCCATTGCAGGAGGTGGCTGTACTCTGCAATACCTCCAGAACTTTTCCTTCACCTGGAATTTCTTCTGCTTCATGAACTTATAAAAAAGGATACCAATGTAGTGTCCAGCAGAACGAGACACTTGCCTGGGTTTTGGAAAGACAGTCATATAAATAATAATGAACCATAAAACATAACCTTGACAAGAATTAAATGCTGGCTAGGACAAGTTTTCCTCTCTGGATCATAGACAGGTGCTATCCTAATGGAAACTCCAAAAGTGAGGCGAGACTGAAGAATCATTTCAGAATCTGATGTAAGAACCAAATGGCTGCAGTTCAGTGTTACTTCAGGAGCTGGAAAGTTAAAAGTAATCCCAATAGCTGAATTAGTGGGCAAACAAAATGCTGGTTGAAGGTGCATAATAAAATTAATGTTGTTACATAGTTCTGCAATTTTCCATGTGTACTTGCAAGAATTTTGTGGATATGATTTGCTTCTCTGCATACAGACACGTACACATCCTTTAGCTTTTCAACATGGTATCTTTCCAAAAAGCAGTTTTGATAACAGAGTTTTCAGGGATACATTGTATAAGCCATTTGAGTGTAAGATGTCTTCATTACTTTTACAGGATCTGTGAAGACCAAAATACTACAGCCAAGGACTGATTTGCATTTCATGACTGAGCACTTTCTGAATCTGTCCTGGCGATTTGTCCTAGCACTGAGAAAATGTCTTGCCAAATCACATAAAAATTTCAAAATCAATTTTAGAATATATGGAAAGAGCTGAAGAAGATGGTTTCTAAGTTGTGTTTTATTTGTGGTACTGCTAGCCTTTTGGTACTTGCAGTGTTGCTGCTTTTTCTGTGGCTGTTTTGAACAGGTTTCAGAATAAAGCACAAGGTTTCTATATGTATATATGTGCATATAGGTGTGGTGTTTGTACATATATATGTGTCACCAGTTGGAAAACAGAGATATCTCCCAGTAAAACCCATTAACTTCTCATACTTTATTTCATCTCCTGTTACTGCTTGTTTTGAATGACCACATTGTTTTTAACCGAGTGGCATGCTGGTTGTTCTCGTGATACTTTTTAAAAAAAAAAAATAAATAGGTAGGGAGAGACCTTCCAGACATCTGTTTTAAATCAAAGTTGCTTTAATTTCCATGTGTGCCATCTTCTATCCATCATCTACGTTAGTCCTCAAATAGCCAACATGTGCAGGATTTCATATGCTGTCTCATAGGCACATCTTTAGATTGTATTTTCAACTAGTTCACAAACATGTTTGCTTTAGCATATTCTTAGCTTGCCCTTCATGGATTTTAAAACCAGAACCAGGAGCATAATGTCCTTCAAGTGTCATTTCAGTGTATTCAGCATCTTTTAATAAAACACAAGTTAAACAAACCCAGCTGGCAGTTCACAGGATATATTCGGACATTCTTTCTACTTAGATTAACAGGACTAAATCTTAGATGCATTTTTAATTATGTAAATCCACATGAAATCAAAGCTGTAATTCACAAAGTTTCAGAAGAAAAGCAGTTGCATCTCAAAATAAGAGTGTAGTCGTCTGGCCTTGATGTTCCTTAAAATCTTCTTCCCTTCCATAGCCATGCTGAATAGATAGCAGCTGGGGAGGTAAAAGTATTTGATAGTATGCTGCAATAAGCCATGCACTGAACATTGTCTTTTGTAGATCTGTTCTGAACCGACTGGTTGCCTAATTCTATTTGAAGGACAGTTTACTACCTCAAAATGGCAAGAAGTTATGAGTTGTACTTCTGTGTTCTTCTGTAGGAAGGAAGTACTTAAAAAATAAATAGGTTGCCTTTTTAAATCTTACTGGAGAGAGCAGTACCAAGGTGTGGAACACACACGATAATGCCTAGGCATAAAACAAAACCAAAGCTGGAACATAATTCTCTATTTACCCAGGAGAGAACAAATTTGCCCACACACAGCCCCAGATGTAGGTGCAACTCCTTTAATTACGTTCCAGAAGTGATCTGAATATTGGCATTTATTTGGTCTGAATGGAAAGGTCATATCCATTGTGTTAATTTGTCCAGAGTTACTACTGTGTGTTGAGGTCTGGTGGAAGGGGGCCCATGTGATATGCGGAAATCCCGACATACAACAAAAATCATGACTAACCGTGCTTTTGTTACCCCGAAGTAAACGCTTCTTAACAGCCTTTAGTATGTAACTAATGTAAAATAAGAGGTGTTGTCATTTTTTCCCTCCATAGCACTAGTCTGTCACCACTGAAATGTTCACATACAACATATAAAATCACTCCTGGGAGGCTCAGTTGGAGTGAAACAAGTGAAAGGTGAGCATTCTCTAGGAATTCAGACTGAAGGGCTTTGGTCAGGGAGCATTACATTCCCCCAGTGACAGTTAAACTGGTCTTAAAAAGCTGTTTTCTTAACTACTGAAATTCAAAGACAAACTTTTTGCTTATGTCACTTCTCATGAATGTGAGTAACTCAAATATTTGGAGTACCTAATCTGCAAGGTGACAGTGTGAGCTGCAGCATATCCCAGAGTTTGCCCTGAGAGCAGAGCAGAGACTTGCTAGCCCAGCAGGCTTAGCTCCTAGAGGTTTATAGAAATGCAAATCACATGCCAAAAACCAAAATGAAAACAAAAAGAAGTGCTAGGCTACTGAAGTGGCTCAGCATGCTAATGACAGGCTTCATTAGAGTATCCTAATACGGACAATTGCTGCAGCTATGAGCAGAACAGATATAATGACTCTTGATTCACAAGAGAGTAAGCACTGAGTATTAGGGTATTATTTTAGTGCTGTTTTCTTCAGAGTCTGTGTTGGACAGACTTGTTAGAATGAAACCTTCTTATAGGGTATGATTTTGAATGATATGGGCAAACAAATGTTTTTTTTTAGTATTAGTTTCTTTTAACTTGACATCCGCAATGATTTTTAATGGAGAAATTTTTTGGAAAGAGATCAACTTCAGAAAGTGAGAAAGGATGAAAAGACGCACGACCCACAAACAGTAGATGTGAAACTCCATCTATCTTACATAAAATAATAACTCAGGAGGCCTGTTTGATTTACTGTATGGATTACTACAGCTTTCTCTCTCCATTTGAATAATCAGATAAAAGGAAGTTGTTAAATTTAGTGACTTAAAAATGACATCAAAAGAAAATAGCCACAAACCCCTCCTTCTGCCCCTGAAAGTTTGATTTCATGCTAAGTATCGCCATTATTACACAGATATATTCAATTTATGCCAAAATTTATTATTAAAATTTTATCTCATACTCTGTGTAGGTCATGCATGTGGATGTGTGCATATTTATATTATCATTTAATACTGACCTTTTTGATTCTTCTGTTAATGATCACGGCAGTATTTCAGGCACAGGAGGTCATCAAACATATTCCAGGTGCAGCTTTGTCTAATAGAAGAGCATCAGCACAAATGTGTTTATGCCTATAAAAGAAAAGCGTGACCTGTTTCAGCTGTGCAAGATAAAATGAAGTGTTAAACTACTTGCAAGTAGTAGTAATTTTTTTCCCCTGAAAAACGAAGGTGCTTTGGGCTTTGTACCATACACTAGAGGCACACAAATCTATTTTGCAGAAATCTGGAGTCAAAAGATCTCTAACTCCTTATAGAAAGATAATGAACAGTAGGAGGAATGCAGTATTCAAGGGCTAACTGGAAAATTGTTCTCATGGAAGAACACTATGTGTGCAGGTTGTAAACAGTTGCTGTATGCAGATGTACCTGAATCACGTTGCCTCCCTCCTTTTTTTTTTTTTTTTCTTTTTTTTAAAAAATGAAATACGTTGCCAATAACTAGAATAAACACATCTCTAATTTAGATAATGCAAAACTGCATTACAAAATTTTTCAGTCTTTTTTCTCATCGCTGCATAAATTACTTATTTGATTTTGGGTCTTCGGTTCTGTAAGTAATGAAGTACATGGGGCATCTGGTATATGTGTCTGGGTAATGCTCACATCTTGCTATTTGTCTTTGACTCCCTCACAGTGAGACTTATTTTTTTTTAAGAAAGCTTCTATTTTGTCAAATCTGAGCTTGTCTTGATACCTCGCCATGCACTATCAGTCTGGGTTTTCAGAATGCTTGCTTTTTCCTCCTGGGCTTCAGGAACATCTTTCGGTGGTCTTTTTACAGTATATCAAATAATGGACACCAAAAATTTCAAGTCACTTGCATAGGCTTTAAGAGAATCTTATTAAAGGTCTGTATTTCTTCTGTTTCATTTGAGAGTTACCTGTTTTTTCTTTGCCTTGCTCTACGGATTTGGGGTGAATAATACTAAAGGTATGAAACCCTATGCATTCTGATATTACACACTAGATAAAGTAGATGGACTTTGGAGTAGAAAGTGGTGTCGCAGTCAGTATTAAAAGCCCAAAGAAAGCAAGCTGATGAAGGCAATTTGATGTTATCAAATGTATAGTTCCATGACCATGGTGTTTTTCTTGCCAAAGAAGCTACTGTACTTCATCAATCTGAATTGCTCAGACACAGTATATGTGTGTTTGCTTTTACAATATGTGTTTATTATAAAATATTTTATTTTTTTTTCTTAGCTGTTTGTCTAAGTTGTGTTGCTTTTCTTAGTAAATGCCAGCTGGAAATCAGGGACAAAACTACAAGTTGTGACTTAACTTGTAGCAGATCTTACTGGGAAAGAATCTACCTGTCTGCAAACATTATCTTCTTTTAAAAAAACAAAAAACCAACCAAACAAAAATCAATATCTGCAGAACACAAGGTATTTGCACAACTATCTTGGGGAAGGAAAAAGGGGTAAATGAAGAGAGTGCCCCTTGAATCTGGGTTTGTGCTATGTTTCCTTTTTTTTACCTGATTATCTCTCAGATCACCTCAGATCATATTTTTTGCAGTAAAGGGAAAATAACTTCTTGAATCTCAGCTCAACCTAAATCTTCATATTTATAAATTACTTGCTCAGCAAATGTGGTGGTCACTGGTGAATTGGTACATGAGTCACATGATTATTCCTAAATAGTCCATTAGACTTGGAAACAAGGGGAGTGGCCTTGGGGTACTTGGGAGAAGCAAAGCAGACTGTTACCTCAAAATCTGTTATGCAATTGAAGGTTATTTTGTAGAAGTCATTTATTTTAGTTACCTGGGCTATTTGATGTTATTATGATTCTGTTTGAAAAAGTTTACTGGTCTGTGGAGATAATTTTGCAAATTATGGGTACGGTGACTAAATACACTGAGAAGACTAGGAACCAGTCTGTTTTAATTTGATTCATAGAGTCATAGAATGGTTTGGGTTGAAAGGGACCTCAAAGATCATCTAGTTCCAGCTCCCCTGCCATGGCAGGGACACCTCCCACTAGATCAGGTTGCTCAATTCATTAAATACCAGGGGCTTATGAAGAGCTGAATACGTCAGTCAGTCCATATAATCTCTTTATAAAATTGTGAGGTTCATGGGCATGAAAATAATGTATCGTTTCCAGTCTCCAAGCCATTTCTGAAGCCCGTTTGTTGCTTTTCTTTTTGTGGAAATATTTTGAAATAATAAAGACATAAATATTTAGTTTGCACTGCTGATTTCTTAGAGTTTTTCTCCAGATGATAAAGTTATGCAATGGATTGGGCTAAAATAAAGGTGATGAGGGACATTATACCTAGAGCCCTTGTGTGCTTTACTGCTATTCGTTCCTCTTTACGGCTCCTGCTTTGACAAGAGAAATGTAGCTGCCTTTGCTTTCCAGACCATATCCCAAGTGTTCCAGATGAGATGAAGCCAACTCGTAGAAAAGCATGTAGGGAGCGACAGCCAGTTTTTATGTCAATCCCCACCCTATGTAATCCCCTGTGGTTGACAGACCAGTTAAATGTGTAGGTCAGCACTGAATTTGGACAATATTTTTTCTCCTCGATGCTATTGGGTTATGTTTTCTCTCAGCAAGCTCAAGTAATACAGTGTGATGAATTATGCTAGTAGCTTATCTTTATTATTTCACATTTTGCCATGTCTGATTGCATTTTAAGCTCTTCTTTATGCAGACCCTGGCCTACTACTATTCTCAGAAAAGTTACTCCAGGAACTCTTGTAGTACTTGAGTCTCTGAACTAGGTGAGATGTGTGCCTTTTGGAGAACATCAGCTCCTTTGCCTGCTAAGAAGGGCAAAGAAAACTGCCCTGAGGATGTCACCGGAGGGCTAAAACACGATCAGCAAGTATTGTTGCTGCTTCTTTGCGAACAATTCCTGACTGTTCCCAACAAGATGGTGTGAGCTTATTATCTAAAACAATCCTGAAAGGAAGATTTTAAGGTCATTGTCATTTTATCTTTATTTCTCTCAGATTTCCGGAGTTCCAGAAAAGAAAGTGCACTTCACTGGGAATTCACTTAGTGCTATATTTAACCTTTGTTACAGCTTTCCCCCATGTTACAGCTATGTGTAAACAGTTGGAGTAAGAATATTCTATGTAAATGATACCTAGTTTCTTTAATAATGAGAATACTTTTAATATGTTAGAGCTCAGTAATAGCTGAGTTTATTTGCATGATCAAGCTCTGGGCATAAGTCAGCAAGGGAAAACCTCAGTGGGAGTCTAAAACTGCTGGAAGATGTGCGTGAATATAAAGAAGAGGTGGTGATATACACTGTGCAAGCACATGCATGTGTGGACATCTTCCCCATCAAGCGTTCTAAAAATATTCTACATTTCTGAAGTGTTTTATGGTTGACTGCTGCATCATAACTTTCATGTTTTCACAACCTTGTGATGGGCCTCGGCCCATTACACCATATGGTACCCTTCCCTTTCTGTCTTATTTTCTCTCAGTGTTGGTTTTTTGGTTGGTTTTTTTTTTTTGGTCAGCTGAGAAAAGAGGGCCATACTGCTGGTAGCTTTGTTTGTGCCAGCACAGGAGAATGAAAAATTCCTTCTCTGCCTCCCTAGTGCTTGGATAAGACAGGTTGTGACATAGTCTGCAAGACCAAAGAGAGTGTAATCTGCTTACTGCTTACTTAGCAGTATAACAAGAAAAATTCTGAATAGCTGGTATCATAAGACCTCTCAAATGCTAAGAAAATCCTCCTTTTTTTTTCTTCCCCTTGAAAACTTTTAATTTTCATTATCTGCCCTCACTTGAATAATTTTGAACTTGGCTTTTAAATCAGTGTGGGGAGACTATGAAATGATTTTCCCTACCCAGTTGTGTGGTAACTGTGGTTTAGTATAACACAGATTTGTGATGTGACTGCTGATGTGCTGGTAAGAATTACTGACGGTGTATGGGAAATGCAAATTTTACGGTGACTGCTGTACAAATGATCCTCTGCTATGGTTTTATAGTTTTACAGTTACATAGTGCATTGCTATATTGTCTTTTTGTTTTAGGAATTTGCTTTGTTAGGTTCTGTCTTCTCACCTGTGTCTGCAACTTCATGCATAAAGTTCACTGGAATGTAAGCAATTAATGAAAATTGGAACCTTTCTGAAAAGAGTTAAAACTGGATGGTTTTCTTCCACAGACACAATCCTTAAAGAGCTTTCTTGTGAAACCAGAAGGTTTTCTTTTTATATAGCAATTGCAGTATCTACAATTTAGCAGATAAAACAAATACCTGTTGATGGATTAGCTTAATAGTTTTCAGTAATGTTTGGACAATGGGATGCTTTAAATGAGATGTTATTGTTGGTGGTACTATTTACCTCCTTCACTGCATCTTCAACACTCTTGAGCATAAGCAGTTTACCGGACTTAACATTTAAAACTTATATGGTGTGTGGCATTCCTCTGGCTGACTACTGAGTAGCAGTTTGCCTTGGGCAAAACATGTTGTATTTTAGATGAAAAAAGTGAGAATTTATCTGTGTTTGTTATCTTAAAAATTGTTCCAGATGAACACATAACAAGCTTGGCATACCTTTAAAGCTAATCATGCTGAACTGATTGTGCAAGTTGTCAGTGATGAGTAACAGCTCTCTGGTGATGATCAGTTGGTTGGGAATTTTGCAATATAAGGGAGTATATAAATGGGGTAGTCGTTTCCATCGTCTAATTCTGAAGACCGGGGGGGGGAGAAACCCCTAAACCAGAAGTAATAAAGAATGAAAATAGCTCAAACTTACATAGCTTGAACTTGGCAAAATTCTGCACTAGTCCCTCAGTGTTAAATAAGTGCTAGCCTGTGTTAGGTAGTCATTTACACAATGTAATGCTCCTCTAAGCCATGACCACCAACTCAGGAGAATTCCATTCTTGTGGCCAGCTGATGGAAGTTTGCTATCTTGATGGATTGAACACTTGCCAAGATAATTCATACTATGTTAAATTGAAGGGAAAGGTTGCTAGTAGGCAAAACACATCTGCCTAGTATCATTTGTCTGATGATGATACATGCTCTGAAAAAATAAACATGTATAATGGTCATTAGGCTGCTTGCATCCTATAATCCCTCAGCCTTAGCTGGGTTCTCCCAGTGCTAAATGCAGAGGGCAGTGTGTGAGAGCTGGAGTTAGGGATTTTTCTGCAAGTGGCATATTCCTACAAAGTGCTCTTGCTTGAACAGAATTAAGTGTGAAGTGCTGTTTTGATTTATCTTTTTCCACAGCAATGTGTAATGAATAATAAAAGCGGCTTGTTAGTTGTTTTTTTGTGGTTTTTTTTTTTTCCAAAGAAGGAATGAGGGAGAAAAACGCTTTTTTTAGATTTTTTTCATTATTAGATGTACAAGATAGCTGTGAGTTTGATGTTGCTTGTATGCATTCATTGTTCATTAGCTGTTTTCCCTTGGTCATGTTACTCTGAAAGATCCTAAAGCCATGTCACTATATAGCTCATGTAAAGGATATGTAGATTGTTAAACAAAAAGAATGAAATGCAAATGTGTTTCGGAAATGTTCCCATTCTTCCTTATTCTAGATAAATTAAAGCTGAAGGAGTCCCTTAAAACCCAATTACCTGACAAGCTTCAGGTGTGGGGACTTGACCACCTGGAACTCCTCGCACTTGTGGTTGTTTGGACATTTTGAGCTTCTGTGAGGGCTGTCAGAAGGCACTGGCAAGGCTCCTGAGGCTCTGCATGTCCATCTTCCCTACAAATGCTGGAAGGTAAAGTTACATTATATATCTTTTCTTAGCAAATTGAGGTGTGTAACCTTGTGTTAACAGATGAAGCAATTATTGGTGGTCAAACTATGAAAAAAAAAAAAAAAAAAGCAGCAGAACTAGAGCAAAGAATTTTTTAAAACTTAAAATGTGGAACTTATTGTGAAATCTTTATTTCTTTGACCTATCTTGTCATTTTCTTTGAGTGTTCTGCATGAGCTAAAGCGATTGGAAAATGTGACCATACTGGAAAGGAAGGGACATGAAGTATTGAAAAGACATTTAAAACTAGGATAAAATATTGCTTAATGTTTATAGAAAATGTGTGGGAAGCTGAGTATTTTTGTATATAGTATGCTGATGTATTTTACAACACCACATATAAACTATGGGAATGTCACTGAAACTATGCAGACATAAGCCATCTGAGTAGCATGCCTATACTGTCCTGTCTCTTCTATCATGGGTAGAAAAATGCAACTCTATTGAACTCGCCCTCTGTATTCCATGGGTTTGTATCTTGCTTGTTTCTGTGGGATTTTTGGAGAGAGAAAATGTGGGATCAAGACCATTTTTTTTTTTTTTTTAAAAAAAAAAAAGCCAACAGAATAATGGACTACAAAATGGCTACATAGGTGTCATAACTAGGTGTCCCCAATGCATGTAGTAATTGCTTTTATTATGTAAAATAAATCTGGGAAAGAAACCAAATAGTCCTCCTTCATATATACTTCTGAGGCCTTATAGGATGCTGATACCTGATAGAAGTTTTCCTGAAAGGTGTTTTGGAGAAATTCTATTAATAAAGGTTTTGGAAATAGGGTTGTGGTTTGAGGGATTTGTGAGAGGGAGGGAAAGGAAAAGGCTATTCAGTCAGAGAAAAGCAACTATTTAATCATATGTAAAAACAAAAGTTTGGCTTAGTGGGTGTGTTTTGTGGACTTCGGAGAGTATGGCAACCATCTGTGTGTATGAACCTTGCACCCCCTCCTTCCAGTTCTGGGCGGATAAATGATTTTGAAGTTAAGTGCCAGGTACATGACATAATTTTGTTAAGAACTAAACATTGCGCTTAAGAGCAAGGAAGAGTGCAAGCTTTGTCTGACAAGTGCCATCTTTAGTAATGATGTCTAAACGAGTAACGCTTTATACTTTCCCTGCCTCATGTTAAAAAAAAATGCCAGGCTTTGCAGTGGTGCAGCAAGTAATTGCTGATTGCTTTATGTTCTGACAAACACTCGCTGCAGACACGAGACAGAGCAGTGTAAGTTTTGGCTTCCTAAGTTGAAATTGTCTCAGCGTCGGATTACTGCTTTGCAAATGAACAGCGTGGTTTTCTTTTTCTTTTTTCTTTTTTTTTTTTCTGTGGTCTTGTGGTCTAATATTAATACATTTTCAAAATGGAAACTCAATGCATTAGATCATTTCTCCTCCGTGTATCCCTTGGGATATCTAACCTATGTTGCTTGTTTTAATTAAATTACCACATTTTCCATATGATTAAATGCCTGAATAATGAAGACTTATGGGACTCAATTTTAATGCACCATACATGAATATGAGCAACGAGGGGAAACATATGATTTTACTCTAAGTGAAATCTTTTAGTAGCAAACGTTTCACCTCATCTCTTTTCAGATCAAATGAAACTTGCAGAACAGTAAAACAGAAAATGCGGTATCAGATGGTGGTGTTCAATAGGTGGGAGCAAATATTCTCTGAAGGAAATAGGCTGATGGGAGAAAAACAGAAAATGGTGTAGTGTATTCTGGGGACACGCCAGGCAAACATTTTCACAGTTATGATATAGTATACTTTGGGTTTTGGGGCAAGGGCCACTAACCATACAGCAAGGTGTGTCTTGGAGCAGTTTTAAAGGGACTCAGTGTATTTTTTCGTTTAGACTTGCCTGGGGTTTAAATCAGGGCAGAATTTGGCTTAGCATGGATAGGTACTGGGTATCTAATCTAAAAACCACACCAGTCATTTTTAAGCACTGAGCGGTAAATGCAGGCAAGAAGTCAAGAACTTCAATTGGGGAAAAAATGCATTTAAAAGACTATTTAATTTTAGTTGCAGGGGAAGAAAGTACTGCAGTTTGTTTGCTAGGTAAGCACATTCTTATTTCACTGTATTAAACTTGGTAGGGAGAAAGTGTTATGCACAATGATGGAAGTGGTGTAGACACCCATCCTTGCATGAGGTGAACTCGGGAGCATTGCAGAAATAGTTTGTTATAGTGCAGAAAAAGCTTCCTATCCTGACCTTCAAATTCTTAAATGTCTGGCTTTATTAAATTCTAAAGGCTGGTAAGAAATTGTAAGCTGCTTATGAGGAAACCAAACTGCAAGAGGAGAGAATAAAGGTGTGTCTCATATTAACTGTGGTGACATCTACCTCTTTTCTTTGGTAAAGCATCGTTGACCATTTCTTTTTTATTAGTTTCCTTCCCTACTTTTAGTGATTATAGGACACTGTTGTGGCTTATTCAGACCAGATATTTTGTGTGAAGACATCAGTTGCAATATAATTTGGGAGCCACTGTCTTGATGCCATGCAGTCATCTTAATTTTGGCTTTCTCACTCCAGCAGAGCAGCAGGATGTCAAACCTGTCTCTTTTATCTTGTCTGTGTTCTGTCCTAACTGCATCCAGGTAATGATTTCTTCTGTTTCCAAATGTCTGACTCCTAGCCTACTGAATATTTTTTATTTTTAAAATTTATTAAAAAAATTTTCCTCTAAATGACTGACCTCACAGTTAGTATCAATTACTTTAATTCCATATCTAGCATCATTGTCTCAGGTTCTTGGACTGGTCTTTTTTCCTCTTTTGTACTGGCTACCAACTGATAATTCTTGCCAGTTTTCAGTCATTAGCAAGTTCTTGTTTTGTAACAAGCTGATAAATGGAAATAAATATGAAATAGTTATCTCGGACCTTGAGAAATTTAATTTTCAACTTCTGTTCAAACAAAGACTCTTTATCTGTACAGCTAAGTGACATCTCCATTTTAGACGTTTCTTGAGGCACTTTTCAGTTTCTACAGTCTTCCCTGTTTTTCAGCTACGAACTCACCCTGTGATGTGCTCTCATTATCTGGAGGATTGATTAACTAACCAAAGAAACATCTGTCTTAAGCTACCTGATTTTTAGACCCATGTGGTATCTGAGGAAATTTTTCGACTACTTTTCTGAGTGTGTTTTTTTTTTTTTTTTTTCTTAATCTTGCATAATGTTGGAGCTAGGCTTAGGTATTTATAGGTTTATTCTTTCTTTAGCTTCAACCACTCCACTAGTTGTTTACAGGTGCAATTTGATTACTACTATCTAATTTTACTGGCACAGTAGATCTAAAAAGATTTCAGTTTCTCGATTCTTTGAAGGAGTTGAAGGCAGCAGGAAGTTTAAAGGATTGAGTAGAAGAGAAAGGGATGAAGAGTTTCTGCATCTTTTTTTTGAACCTGAGAGGAATTATTTTTTCATAGCCTGGCATTTCAAATCTTCTCTGATAAGAAATGAAGGAAAAAAATAAATGATGAACAGACACAGACAGACTGAAACTTTAAATTATTTTCCCAAAAGATTGCCCCGTATTTTTGTTCTTACTTCAGTGTGGTGGTTCTTTGAGATGCATAAGGTTTGTTGTAGTTATTTTTCAAAAGGGTTGTATGCCTTCTCCTTGAGTGTTGGTGACAATAAAAGGGCCAGTTAGATTACTTTTTGTTCTGGTATGGCACAGCTTGAGAGTTTTCCTTTGATTCCTGCAGTATTCTTATACTTAGCTTCAGGGAAGTTTGCTTATTTTCTCCTTCTAGATTAATCTTTGATGTTTCATTCGTGTTATATGAAAGTTATTGTTATAACATTTTTTTATAAATTCATTTTCTCTCCTGTGGTTGGGGAGAGTCACTGCTGCTGTAATACTTCCTTGGAATTAAGTTCTACATAGGACTTTACTACTGGGACATGGTGGGCTAGGATGGGGCACTTTTCATTATCTGCTCTCCACTTGCTAATAACAGGTTTGTTGGATCAGTCACCCTCATTTTCTTGCTCTTGTTCTCTTTCCATACAGCTCACACTTTCCTTCCCACAATCTATCATCCTACTTTCCTACCAAACAGAAAAGAACCATTTGTTATAACTTTAAATGTTAAACAACCAGGAGTAAAGAAAGTTAACAGACAGCCAAATAGTTTTCACTGATGATCTTTCCTGATCTTTGTCCCACTGCATAAATAAGGGAATAACTGAACTACCACCAGATTCAGAGATGAGCAAAATGCATATGTGAATGTTTATTAGCTTTCCACTTCAGAGATTTATTTCCCTACTTGTTTAAATATTTTGAGAAGCATACTGCAGCATTTAAACATGAAAAGCATATATTTCATATAGGTTTCCAGTTTCTGGTCTTCTATGGATGAAATCGCAAGTGTTCTGGTCTTGAACATCAGCATTTCCAGCCTGACCTCTGGATGCCTACTAAGCAGTGAAAGAATTTTGAGGAGAAGTGTTTCATAGTTGCATTTAATTAAGAGATATTGCTGTCCCTCAGGTTTCTGCATCTCCACTAAACATACAGTGTTAGTTTCAATGCCAAGTTTTAAACATTCCTTCAATAGATAGTCACTGAGTCGAAAGTTTAGTTGATTATTTTAAGTAGAGAGGACAGCATGGAACAGTTGATCACAGAAGGTAACGGGTTTAAGTCATTCATAGGTGATGCAGTTTGATATTGGTGTAAGGTTTCACTGAAACAGATGAGTAATTAGTGTAAGTGAAAACAAGACTTCAACTCTTCTCAACTCGTAGAAGAACTTAGGGGCACAAAAGTTAATAGCACGTACTTTGAGGTAGAACATCACGATTAGAATTGCTCAGTAAGCATTTCATTAAAGGTATTAGAGTAACTCAAGACTCCACCAGAAGTTAACAAAGTGATTAATGAGTTTAGAAAAGCTAAACCTTGGGTGCTGGGTAAAATTCTTAATGCGCAAAACTATTGCCTGCTGTATTAGAAGACCCAGAATGTTCCTCAGATCCTATGACTGTCTGCATGGGAAGGAATTACCAGAAGCTAGGCTGTCTCAGATCTTAAGAAGGAAAATCGAATCAGTTGCAAAATATTGCTTGACCATTTAAGTATAGTTATATCAAGAGGATAAATAGAATATGAAGAGCCAGTGGAATAGAGATTGACCAGAGTATGCTTAAAAATGCATACATAGAAATAATGTCTCAGTTCCTAGTAAGAAAGTTATTGTAGTTTAATGACAGGATAGCAAATAGCAAAGATTTTATTAAAAAGTTGCTGTCATAATGGTGATGGAGGCAAAATGCAGAGTTCAGAGAGGTGAGGGCTGGACATATTTCACCCAGGATGGTGAAAGGGTTCATGTACCTCATCAGTTATAACTTCAGTGTCTGCTGTAAAGAAAGTAAAAATAATTATTCAAGTATTACTCTGCTCTCAGTAATAGGCGCTACCATACTATTGAACCTCCTTTCCGCAGTCAGTTTTGGGACATACTTTTTGGGTTTTTTTAAAAAGCTTGGAGGGACTTTAAATATGAAGGAAGAACAAAATACCATGTAGAAAGACCTGGGTGGATTTGACAGCTAGACTCTTTAGAGACCCAGCAATACAGACTGCATATCATGCATGTAGAGACTGTTTCTGCAAGTTTCAAGTCATTTATGCGATGAGGTTATGGAAAGAGTAAACAGTGTCCTAACTTATGAAGCACAATATTTCCAGTAGAAATACGGAGTTATTTTAACCTCCAAAATACATGAGTCCTGATGTGCAAGGCTGTATAGTACAATACCACATACAATTCTAGTCACCCGTGTCTCTGAATTAAAAGACGTGCAGGAAAAGCCAAGAGGAATATTAGGGGAAGTGGGAAGTCAGTTTTTGATGGCATGCAGTGGCTGAAAGCAAATGTGAAGACTGGTATTGAAGTTAAAAATATATTTTTCTGTAAGAAAGCAAGTTGTTTTGCCCATAAATAAATTCAAATTGGATATCAGAGTATTTATAATCATCATATAGAGATTTTTCTGTCAAAACTATTACTTTTAGGCTACGCTGTGTGTGCTTGCTTTGAGTTGCGTGCGATTGTCTAGACTGGACTCTGACCCAAGTAACAGGACAAGCTGCGGTCTTCAGTGTTTGGGCAATTTTTTAAAATGTAACTCTAGGCTGATGTTACTGGCATGTCTGTTCTTTCTCGTGATTCATTTCTGTCTTTTGCTGTGTTTATATTTGCATCATCACTGACTCACTGGGTTTTTTTTTTTTGTTCAACGGGATATTTTTCAGTGTATTGGGTGGAGGACTGTGATGTTTGCTGGGGATTACCTCCCAAGATATGAATGGACTGCCAAAATGTAGGTGCTTCAGGAGCAATAGTCATGCCTAGTATGTCTCTTTTTCCAAACAGAGGATTCAGTCTTGACCTTCCAGTGTAAACAACCACAAGAACTGCAATTTGTTACTTCGGAAAAATCTTTGTCCTACAAACATCCTGACAAATAAACTATCCCAGGGATGAAATAGCATAAACACATAAGGTAAATTGACATCAGGCTTCTGAAATTCCCATCAGCAAAATATTTTAATGTAAGTAAATCTACTATTCTTAACTTAATTGTTTTCTTTTTCGTGTTCGTGACTCAAGAGACTGTCAGCATAGCTCGCTATGGAGATGGGAAGATTTTTTATAAATATGTATAATAGAAATCTCAGTAAAATGACTTTTTCCTGAAGAGGGGGACATTCGCTGTATTTTATATATGAAGTTACAGTGATGCAAGTTGAGAATGACTCTGCTGATCTCAGTGGAGTGTTTAATACAAGAGAAATGGCTAATTGGTTGTTTACAGGTATGCAAATGTGATACCTGTAAGGCTTGACTATTTCAAACAATTTATATTGCCTTCTGTGATTCAAAAGTCTGAGAATTGCTACAGAAGAACCAGAATAATGCTTTCAAAGAAGGCTCTCTAAGCAGAGAAAATAAAACAATTGAACAAGAACTATCTTTATATAAACTGTCCAAACACATAAAAATCAAATTGAAAAAGGTCTTCTGAGCTCTCTGTTGAATTCCTTGTACTTCACCAGTGGGATTTATAGAGCTGCAGTAACATGGGGAGAACAACATAAGCATGAGTTACTCTGCCTCAGGCAGACCTACTTATTCTCACCCTGTCTCACTCCCAGGTTCAGACATCCTGGCACCTTGCTTTTCTTGCCCAGGTTCTGTGTAGCTGGAGTCCAGAGCTCACAATCTATACTGACGGGAAAAGAATTACAGCAGATTTTTAAAATGTGAAAAATGTGAGTTGCAGGGGAAAAAAAATAGACATCTCAGGGCATAGGTATTCTTTCAGATATTAACATAATGTTACTCACAAACATTTACTCCAAAAGGACTAAGTTATCTTTATCAACTTTTCCACAGGAAAAGAGGGAGATCTGAATTTACTTGGAATAAGGTCTAAATTTTGAAGAGGCCTGACATTTTCTTGTGGTCTGGGTAGACCCTCATGGGGGAAAATTATGTGGCTGGCTACTTGCTTGAGGTATTTGCTAGTTTTGAGCAAAGACAGAGAATAGTACCGAAACTTTCAGTGGCCTTGCTTCAAGTGTGACTCTAATTAGCTACTTTTTTTATCTGTCTTCATTTCCTTTCATCTTATACATTATGTCCTTACATGTCTACAGTCTTTGCTCTTAAGTGACTTCATTAGGTCTGATAATTATTTAATTTTGCTTGTCTCTATTTTTTTTTTTTTTGGTGTTTCATATTTCTTTTATTTATGAAAATGGTGATAGTATTGATGTTACCCTTTCTAAGTAGCTTTGCAGAGCAAGTTTGGGATCAGTAAACTGGAGCAGCATTGTTTTGAAAAGTCAACTTTTTCAGTCGATGCTGTTTGTCATCTGCCTCTTCTTAAACTTTTTTTTTTTGGTTCCCAGTGCTTAAACCCAAGCATTTCATGAAACAAAATTACAATAGCTTCACTCTGCCAAGTTCTGCACAGTTTTATTCATGTAACCATTAAATGAGTAAGCTCCTTTGCACTCGCATGACATTAAAAGTATATGTTAGCATTTAGAAATTCAGGGCAAAACCAGTTAAGTACAAAACAGGAGGGCTGAAACTCTTGATGGGGAAAAAATTAAATTACTGATATGGAGCCAATGCCAAATACAAGACTTAAAATTATGGTTCTTGAGTATGTATGCGATTGAGTACTTAAGAATAAATGTTTTCATTTGCTCTACCAAACGCCCTGGATAAAACTCTTTAGAAAGGAGTAAGAGTTGGAGATAAATGCCATGTTTAGGACATAGTTGTTAACTCCCAGTAGAAATCTTTTGAAATGGTCTCTTGGTATGTTACAGCTGTTGAAAATTCATTTACTTGTATTTGGTCACACCGGTGTACTTTTTGCCATACCTTTCCAGGGTGTTTTAGCTAAAAAGGCAGAGTGCTGTTTTTCCAGCAAGGGCAGAGTGGGTTTTTCCAAATGTAGGAAATTTGTGGTTCAAAGACCTTTCTGTCACTGGGGTCTCTGAGAAGAAAACACCTCAGTCAAGTGTTAAAATGTGGTTTAAAACATAGCTTGCTCTGAAATTCACTGTCTTCTAACATGACTGATGGTTTTGCGTATTTCATGGACTTATATTACTCTCCAAGTAGGGTATTGTATCACTAGGGGAAACTGGGCTCATGGTTTAATTCCCACTTTTGCTCTATACGTTGTTGGTATAGATTTATTAAGTAGGTTCTTGAAAGCAGCATGTATTGAAATCTTAGGTGATTTTGGCATCTAAATCCTTCTTTAAAATCTTATCCTCTGTCTTTGGTGCCCTAGTTTTGTTTCACCTGTAAAGAATCACAAGGATGCTTACAGTATAATTGACTCCAGTATGAAAGAAGCCCTGAGACACTGAAATAACAGTGGTGCTGTTGCCTCTGAAAAATGCTGCCAGGAAGCTTGCTTTCACTAAGCTGCATATGGAAAACAGCCAGAGAGGAAAATGTTGCTAAGTGAGTATAATGTGCTATATATACGTGTGTGTATATATATATATACACACACATTAGATTTTGGCATGAGCTTGGACAAGGAAAAAAGAAGTCAAGGGACAATATCAAAAGAGGAAAGGTATTATACTGTGACTAAGGGCAAAACCCCTAGGGACTGGGTTGATCTTTTAAATAAGGCTGAAAACTGTTCAGCACCTGATAGTCTGAGGGTATGGTTCAGGGGTACACCCAGCAGAAGCTTATGGTGTCAGTCTCTGCTTAGTTAGCAGCTAAGCCTTCTCTAGAGGGCTTAGGCACTGTTGTCTGAATTTCGGAACAAGGCAGATCTCATTTGCTATCTCAGTCAGGGCCCTTAAAATAGGTGTAACAAAGGTTTATGTCTGGTTAGGGGCAAGAAACTAACATGCTAAAAGTACTCTGGTCCAGGATAATAGAAAAGGATTGTTGCTATTTCTTTCTTATGTAAGTGGCAGCGACAGGATGTTGTAAAACATCAGAGGGAACCAGAACAGAAAAAGAACCCTAACAATTGCTATTAATATGCTGCTCAGAAGTACCCTATTCTACGTGAATTGGTTTGCCATTGAAACAGGATCTGGGATTAACTGTGGGAAGTCATCCTGGAAAGCACCATTGGAAAGCTCCACAACAGAGAAAGTTGTCTCTTAGGAAAGAAGAGAGAGAGGGGAAAAAAGTTAAAGAACTACAAAAGATCAGTCAGTCTTAAACAGCTTGAGATGGGGGAGAAAATAAATAGCTCCTGTGCAATGCTCTCATCTAATTACTGATGTTGTTGTTGTTGCTGGAGAGGGGATAACTGGCAGTTAAAGGCTGTTTTCCAGTAATATTGATGGGGTTACATAATTTAAAATGCATTAATGAATTCTGTAGATTTAATGGTTTCTAGGAATTGGAGCTGTAAGCCTGCTCCCACGCTAATATGGAGAATGCCAAATTTAAATTATACTAGTTAAATGTGCAGTGTCTGAGTGGGGGAATTCCTGAAAACCTATACATGCCTACCATTATTTGTTTTGTAAGTCTATCAGGGTTATTTAAGATTTGTAAGTAGTTAATTACTTTCTTCCTGATGTACTGAGAGTACTTCTTCAGGCTTGGACATCTCCTTAACCTCCAGGGATGACTCCTGGGAAATGACACTGTATGAAATCAGATGAGCAACTGGCAGTAATGTTGGGTCAAAGATTCAGATGCATGAGTAAATTTATGCCAACTACTTGGAAAGAGTTTCAGAACATCAGCTGGAGATTTTCCCTGACCCAAAGCACATGCTTTTTGATGGAAGTAAAAAAATCGATGAGCGTTCAGCGGTAAAATGAATGTATTAGAGATGCACCCAGTTTTTGTTGTTGATCTGTATACAGAAGACCTAGAAGTAAAGGGAGCTGACAGAATATGCTTCAATACACTTGTTGCGTCTGTGGGTAGTCATCAATTTTCTTTCTGTGGTGGTCTTATAGCAGCTTTCATTAGCTATACGCATAAGGAATTTACTGTCAATGGAGGTGGATTTAATTATGCATATATTTATTTTATTTACATGTTTGCAATCTTTTACTGGGAACTTCAGAGATAACTATTTGGAACTGCTTTCTTGCTGCTGCTAGTGACTCCAGATACAGTGCCCGTTGCTTGTGCACTGAAACCTTCATACTGGAAGAACCCCAGGCCTGATTTATCTGAGATTTCTGGGATGTCAAGCTTTTTCCTTTTTTAGGAGATTAAGGCACTTGAAATAGGGACCCATCTATTTTCTCCTTGTAAAACAAAGGACTAGGGAAAGGGTCTCCAGTTGTGGAGATGGCTTAGCCATGATTCCCCTCCTTCAGCATGTCTTTAGCTTGCCATCTTCTCTTTTCTGAGCAAGGCATGTAAGATTAAGAAGTGATTGCTGTGTTTTCCACATTGACTTCTGATACCATCTTTGTTTTTATGTGAATTCTCAGGACAGAATGATAGAATGGTTTGGGTTGAAAGGGACCTTGAAGATGAGCTAATTCTAACCCCCTGTAAAGCATCAACTTTTTTCTTGCATATTTTACTTTGTAATTCTATAATAAAAAATGCTGCCAGGATTGCATTTTGATTTAACTTGTTGACATTCATGAAGTTTGAAGATAGTTGTGGGTTTTTTTTGGGGGGGTGGTGGGAGAGCAGGAAAGCTACCTTTCTTTTCTGTCTCGTTAAGATTTGGTTTTGTTTTGCCCAAAGCTGCTTATTTAATCATCTCTGCATTTAAAGGAAAATATGCAGCTAGAGTTTGCTTTTGTTGTTGGAAGATCAAATGATAGAATGTGGACCTCTGTAAACAGAGAAGACTAAATTCCTTCGGAACCACGGAGAATCTCCAGTGAAGTCAGACAAGCCGCTCACCTTTCGGTGAGTTTGGCTTGTCAGTTTATCATCTCTATTACTGTATGCATCTGGTATCTGAACCAAAGAACAACTCCCATTTGAGTGTAGCAGACCATGATCCTAATTACAGACTGATTCTCTTGACTGACAATTGACACTCAGTGTAAATTTATTACATTTGTACCTAATACAGTTCCATCAATCATCAAGAATGAAATTAGGACAACTGTTACCATTGGGAATTAGAGGGGAAAATCAGAGAGGAGTGTTTGGCTGGCTTTTGATGATTTCCGCAGTATTTTCCAATTGCAACTTCTTGACATGTACAGTAAATATATCACAATGAACACAGGATATTGGCATGAAACTGTTCTAGGTAATTCACGGAAGAAAACTAGATTGCATGCCAACTCAGCTAGTTTTTTGGTACTTGATTTTCTCTGCCATTTGGCCCTGTACCATTGCTCCTCCATCCCACACTGTGCACATTTCTGCCCTATAGCTGGAAGGAAGGCTGTGCTACTTCCTTCTCCTGTAAGAGCTTTGCCCCTGTGCCCCACAGAACTTCGGAAAATGCTGGGGTTTTTTCTCTGATCTTGAATTTAAGTGATGTGAAATGCAGACTGTTCATATTGATTTTTACCTGTATACCAGAGCTATGTGTAATACATATGGAGAAAAACAGTAATATGATATCTGATACTGTCTGAGATGCTTTTTCATGTCTGTTCCATGATGGCACTGCAACAAATGATCTGAGAGCCTCAGAAATTCTATTTTTATTTTCTTATGAGGAGTTTGCATGTATAGTATGTAAATCACTGGGGCAACATTTTTAATCAAGTTCTCATCCAGGCACAGAAAAGATGTCAGAGGTAAGGTGCTGCTCTACAAGCTCCCATGCATGCTCTTAATAATAATACTAGATCTGGAAGGATTATCTGGTGGCCACTGGATTCCTCGGCCAGGCAGTTTGGTTCACTGCTGGAACTGTTACATGCCTGGCTTTGTCTGCCTCTTGTGCTGGTGGAGCTCCCATAGCTATACCACCTAGTTCTGAAAACTCTTACCTCTCCCATTGTGGTTTAAGTACTTTCCGGGCATCTTGGCTGAGGCACCAAAGATGATGAAAAGAAAAATATGAGCCTTTACATATTACCCACCCTTGCTTCTTACAAGCTTGGAAATGAGCTGCTTATACTAGGTTTGTTTTCAGGGTTCTGCCTTTGTGTGGGTGACTTTGTGCTGCTGAGCTGATGTAATGCAAAGCTGTGATGGAGCCTTTGAAACAAGCATCTGTTCGCTGCTGTTGCTGGAGCAATGAAGAATGTCTTTGCTGCCAGCGAAATGCCAGTCCAAGTTTGCCTTTTCTAAGCACAGTTTAGATGCTTAAAGCCGGAGCTACACGCAGGCTTTTGATGACCCGTGTGGGTAGGAAGCACGCCGTCACACGAGGCAGGCCTGAGGCTGCTTTCCAGCAGGCTGTGTCGCGATAGTGGGAGCGGCAGTGCTGAGCTCGGTGCCTGAGAGCTGATGGCGGCGGGCTGAGGGCAGCTGGAGGCGGCCGGGGGAGCACAGAGCGCGGCCGGGAGCCGCAGCTCTCTCCAGCCGGGGCCTGAGGGGCCGCAGCCGCCTGTGGGGGCAGCGGGGCGGCTGGCGGTGCGGGGCGGTCCGCACAGCGGGGCGTGAGGGAGCTGCCGGGCCCCGCACAGCTCCGGGGCTGGGCTCCGCTCGTGGGCATCGCCCTCACAGGAGAGGCACAGCTGTGGCTGCCACTCGGGCTGAAGCCATCGCCAGGGGGAATGTGGCGACCCAGACACAGCCCCCACAGAGAAGCAGCTGTCGCTGGTACCAGAGGAGCTCAGCGACAGAGCCAGTGCTGGTACCAGGGGCATCAGTGACAGCCCTGGGGTGAGCAGGGGAACGAGCTGCTCAGCCTGGGGCAGAGCTGAACGAAGTCCAAAGGTTAAGGAGTGTAAGGGAGAGTGAGAAGGAAGTTGCTGGGTGGAGTCACACCTTGGCACCCCTGAGGGAAAAGCAGCCATCGGAGGCTCCACAAGAGACAGAGGAGCCCCTGCCCTCTTGGCACCAGGCAGAAGGAGGGGACCTAAGAGAATGGAAACGGGTCCCTGCTCGGGGTGGCAGGCGAACCCCCACCCGGCCTCCCTCACCCTCCCAGGTGCCCTCACACAACAGGCATGGGGTCCTGGACTTTGAGGATCAGGCCGCAGATGAAGTTGATGAAGGTCCATTCTGTGAGGTGCCAAGGATGAGTCAATCAACCCCAGGCACCACAACTGCCTCTGCTAATTAAAAAAATGGGCATTATTGTTGTAGGCAACTCCCTCCTGACAGGAACAGAGAGCCCAATATGCCGACCAGAGCCATCCCACAGGGACGTCTGCTGTCTCCCTGGGACATCACCAGAAAAATTCCTGGTCTGGTACGGCCCTCGGACTGTTACCCACTGCTGGTGCTCAGGCTGGCAGTGATGAAGTTGTGGAAAGAAGTCAAAGGATCAGGAGCACATGTAATTTTTTGCTCCATCTCTTTAGTAGCAGGGAAGAATACTGATAGGAACAGGAAAACCCACCAGATCAACACATGGCTCAGAGGCTGATGCCATCAGTGGAATTTTATTTTTTTTTTGATCATAGGGTGATTTACACGGCACCAGGCCCTAGTGAGGCCGCACTTTGAATCCTGTGTTCAGTTTTGGGCCCCTCACTACAAGAAGGACATTGAGCTGCTGGAGCATGTCCAGAGAAGGGCAATGAAGCTGGTGAAGGGTCTGGAGCACAAGTAGATTGGATATGAGGAATAAATTTCTTCACTGAAAGGTCTATCAAGAAGTGGAACAGGCTCCCCAGGGGAGTGGTGGAGAACCCCGTCCTTGGAGGTACTTAAGAAACATGTAGATGAGGTGCTGAAGTGCTGGGGTCTGAAGCCTAAGCCCTGAATTAAGGTTGACATATGGGTGGTCCCCATGGCCCTTTAAGAGGAGGGGATGAGTTTGCCTTTTGGCTTTCCTACAAGGTGCGGCCGGCCTTGTAAGGAAAGCCCTTGGGTAAACAAGCCCCAGGTGCCCTGCATTGGGTAAATGAGTGCCAGGTGTCCTGCTTTGGGCATAAAAGCTGGGCCCACTTGCAGGAAGGGCTGGAGAGTCTGTCTGTGGAGTGGACGCACCTCACAGAGTTTCCTGTTAGGGAAGGACCTCCTGACTCCTCATGCAGCTGGATCACAGTCAGGTCTGACACATACAAACGCGGTCTTTGTGGGGAGGCAACATGGGGTTACTTCTATCATATGTAACCACCTTATTGTCCTGGTTGTCTCCCATTTTCTCCATGGGTTACCTTGTGTCTTGGTTTGTTCCATCTATTACTGGTCATGCTGTGTCGTTTCTGGGGTCGCTGGGGTTGATGTCTATCATTTGTTATCTGTCCCACTTGTTTGTACCCCCAGCGATCTTCCTTATACTGACCCGTTTATGCGAAATAGAATTCACTTACTGGATTGTTTTTCTGCTGTTGGCTGTGTCTTTTGTACTGGGCCTAATAACTGGCAAAACAGGTGCTGAGGGACATGGTGTAGTAATGAATTGGCAGTGTTAGGTTAATGTTTGGACTTGATGGTAGAGGTCTTTTTCAACCGAAGCTATTCTAGGATTCTATGACATAGATATTAAGTCCTTTTGTGTGTGTGGAACAGAGCTTTGAACATGACATGGGGTCCCACGTGTAGCCAGCTGGTCTCATGGAGTGTCTGTTGTGGTCCACCAAGAATGTGCTTAACCGTCTTTTTGCTTAACATGACAGATTATCTTTGGAGGAACAAGGAGAGACTCTCTTCTAGGGTAGGAGTCTGTGTGTGTGTGGAGGGAGTGTGAGAGCCATTAAGCCACTGGGGCTGAGACATCCCTGCAGCCGTCCGTGTTACATATCACAGACTGTGCTGCCAGCCCTCATTCATCTGTTACTGCAGAAAATATCTGAAGGGGTGGGAAAGGGAATGTCATCTCCCGTGCTCATTAGCTCGGGAGAGAAAAAGAAAAAGGTTTTGGAAATCTTCCTCTCTCACTTGGCAGCACCTGTACATGGGCTGGGTTGTGCTTGGGCAGAGGAGTGCTGCTGCAGACCCTGCAACTCGGCATGGCCTGAGCCATGCAGGTGCAGTGGTTGGAAGGGTGAGGAGGGGGGTGCCGTATATCTCCCAAATGGCTTTTTAAACCACCCAGAGGCAGCACATCAAACCTCTGGGATGCTGAGTCTAAAAGATAATCTCTGAGTAGTGGTTGGATAGTGAACTTGGAACAATGAGATAACAGAAACTGAAATGGATCATGGAAAATACAACTGGAAAATACTGGTTAAATAATCTAATTCATCAGCCTTTCAAAGCAGGATTGTTCTCAAATGTATTTTCTGGTGTGTTGTCCAGTTTTATTTTAAAGAAGCCCATTAAATTGTTTAAACTGAATATTGTACTTTAGTTTGGCGTGAATGTATGCTGCATGATCTCTGTGACACTGCTGCATAATTTAGATTTCTTGCCATGCTATTAATAAATCTAGACAAAGACCAGATGTAAGCAAGCTGTAGCTGAACTCAAGAATCTGTGAAAGCTGGGCTAACCTCTTTAACAGTATAACATATGGCTGTTACATTAACACAGCCACTTTTTTTTTTTTCTTTTTTCTAAAGCTAAGCAATTTATTGAAAGCATGAGGGAAAAAACCTAAGAACAGAAATAAAGGATGACCTTTGATAGGAAGTCTTCCCCTTTGACAGTTTCGCCATTTAGTATAAATTGATGGTAATATACTTCCAATCTACTGTTATAATTTTATAGTCTACACTTTTATTTCTCTTGGTATCTCCTTTTTCATTCTTTTCTACATTTAAGTCAGAAGAATTTTAGGAAAACACGTATAAACCTTACATGGCTATATATTTGAAGTGTTAACAAGCAGAAGGTCTTTACAAATGGCTACCATCTGATTAAAGAAATGGTATGTCACAGTGTAATTGTATTTTTTGAAAAAAGCTGTTTGAGAAACTTGTAGTGGTGGTCTGTAACCTATTGTGTTTCATATTGGAAAACTGATCCAATTGTGGGTTTCTTAGTGGAAACTGGTAATGTGCTACAACGATAGCAAGGCAAGCAATGGATTTTTATGGCAATACAGAAGAATGCAATTAATGACTGTTTCATTTGCGTGAATGAACAAACATAATGCGAATGTGAACTATTGTTAACCCTTTCTGACAGGCTCCATTACTTTATCTTAAGAATATCTGATTACCAGCACCAGTCTCTCCTTATTAACTAGTTGTAGTTCTCCTCTACAAACTTGCTTGTGACAAATCTCCGGAGAGAAGTCAGAAAGGAATATTTTTCTCGTTTTTTCAGACTTTTCCGTTCTGAGTATTTGTTTTGAGTGTACATACAGGTCTGTGTTCTACAGCTATCCCCGTTTTCCTGGCTTCAGCCCCACTCTACCAATGCAAAGCTATCAGAAGCCACCTTAATCAGGTAATTAAAAATTTTCCCTGCTGCGAGTGCAGAGAATCCCCAGGGAGAACAGTGAGGTGTGAGTAATGCTAAAAGCCCCCGATGGGTCCACGTGTAGCTGAAGCCTGGCCAAACCACGGCAGGGCCAGGCCTTTGCTGTGGTACAGCAGCCTCAGAGGGCTGTTGGGCAGCCAGCCCAATGTGGAGTTTTCTTCAATTTGTGTTGGTCCAATGCTGTAATACTCAGATATAGCTCAGCTCATGACCTTCAGACCATCTTTCTTTAAAACCAAAAGGAAGAGATTTGCATAGATTTAAAACAAACTACAAAACTGTAATTGTGGATGTTGGCTTCATTTTGAGAAAAACTTGGGACAGTATTAAGTTTCCAATTAATCCGCATAGTTCTGTGTAGTTTTGTTGCAAAACTGTATTCATCTCATTAGTTTTGACTAAATTACATTGACTTCTTGGATTTCTTTTGGATGTTGTTCATTGAAAGCCTCTTGAAATCCTTGTTAGCAATACTGTGGAATATTTATATTGCTCTTATTCAGAGACTGAAAAATTTAACAAACTATTTTCTGGTTAGTTTAATAAACAGTAATTCCCATTATATCATTGGTACTCAAACATACAGTCCTAGGCAGTGCTTTCATAGTCCATGAGGCCCAAATCTGTGGTTTTATGATATGAAAAGAATACACTAATAATGGATTTGAGACCTTAACAAAACATTGAAATATTTTCATGGAAACTAAATGGTTCAAGTAAAGTGGTTGAGGTATTTTCATTTCAAGTAGATATTTCCAAAGGAAAATAGTATAAGGTGTCTTTCATCTAGCTTTCCATTCTACAGTATTTTAATGTTTATATTTTTGTATACATAACGCATACTATTAATAAGCCTTACTTCATCTCAAATATATATGAAATTGAAGGTATCATGAGGAATTCGCTTTGCTAGTTGGCAGATAAATTCTCAAACTGTATATAGATAATATGAAGAATTTTATTTTTAAAGCGAAATTGTGTCATTTTAGTCATGAACATGAGAAATACACCAAGCTACGAAATAAATTCATTTGTTCAAAGATGGTTATCCAGACGGGAGAGTTGCCATGTGTGAAAGTATGACTTTTTCCTCTTTCTGTTCATTCCTGGCAGTCAGGGCACTGTCATGAGGAAAACAACTTTGCCATGTTTCAGCTGTTCAGGTCATTGTCCAGTGACTCTCATCATGTTTTTATTATGCTACGTGATTGCTAAAATCTGTGCTAGCTAAAATCCATATTTGCTTTTCCTTTGCTATGTCTAGAAGACTTCTACCTGTGTCCCATCTTAAGCTACATAAATGGTATTAGTCTGACCCCCTATACACAGCTTCTGCTCTTTTCCCACTGGGATTCAAATGACTTGTCCATATATTTTTCTTGCTCTCTGAAGTAATTTGAAATTACTTCAAACAGTCTTCTGTTTTCCTTTTACCTTGCCTTGCATAGGGTTTTGGGGTTTTTTTTAAGTTTGATGGATTTTATTTGGTTGTTGTATTTTTATTTTTTTTTTCCTGGTTTTAGTTTTCTTGTACATGCTTACTTTGTCTTCTTACCTTCTTAATCTACTAATGTCAGTAAAGAAGCAAGATAGAGCAGGGTTTTTTGGGGGTTTTTTTTGGGTTTTGTTTTGTTAGTTTGTTTTTTCTGAAACACAGTATTAGGGCATTACATATGGCTTTTGACTGCAGCTTTTACTTGGACTGTTCCCTTAATGATGATTCCCCTTACAGATGAAGTAAAGTCTCCCAGTCTCTTCATATGTGCACATCCTACTTTATTAATTTCTTTCTTGCCCCAAATAGTCTATGCAAAGTGAAATAATTTCAGTATAAAGGGAGATTATATTCCAGTGTAGCCTGTGCCTCGTTGTTTGGGATGTTACCTGAAGGGTGTGGGCATGGGTTTGGTTGGCTTAGGAAGGTGGCTAATGAATGCTCCAGTGACTTCTGTTGTGTAAAGAATGATGCTACTGACATGTGATTTACGTTAAGAAACAACCGTTCCTTTCCCCCAATACAGGAAAAAAGTCCAAACTAATAAAAAATCATAAGCCATGTATTGTTATGTCAGTAAAGGTGTTAAGACAAAGTTCAAAGCCCCATCCAACCCAGCCTTGAACGCTCCCAGGGTGGGGGCATCCACAACTTATCTAGGCAGCCTGTTCCAGTGTCACACCACCCTCACAGGAAAGAATTTCTTCCTAGTATCTCATCTAAATCTACCCTTTTTTCAGTTTAAAACCATTACCTCTCATCCTATCACTAATTCAGGCTGCCTGAAGGCCGGAGAAGCATGGGATGCTGTCCCTGCTGGTGGCCAGGTGATTACAGCTTAGAAGTTGTGATACTGAACAATGTATTCCTTAAAAACCTTTGTAGATTGAGGTAAACTTTTACTTATGTAGACTTGTAGATTTTTATGTCCTTTTGCTTTTGTTTGTTTAGGCCCCAGCTAGGCAAAGGCCTTATGCACATACTTCAGCTATCTCCGAGTGCTTTGCAAACTGAAATCTTAAATAATAGCATCTGTGGAGCAAGGACTTCTCTCAGCTTCCTGTAAAATGTACTTGATAAGTCATTTCATGTGGCCTATTTTAAGGGGTTTGTATTGGATTAATCAAATTTCTTTCTAGAGTCTTAGAACCATCTCTTCAACTAATCCTGTGAGTGGTTTTTGAAAGAAATTTATATATTCACATTTGAGCTTCCTGTGCATTGCTTAACGAGTTAATATATTGTCTTAAGTTGAATGAACATACTATAAAACTCCAGTGACATTATTTGGCATGTCAATAATTAAAAAGTAGTAGGAGAAAATCATCAAACTCAGTTGCTTTGATTAAAAAAATCCAAGGTTGGAACTGGCTGTTAGTATGTAGTATGCTCACACCATAGCAAGAGAAGAGACAGTAGGCTCAGTTACAGTAAGATAAAGTATAATATCAATCAGAAGACTCTTTGCTCAGCAGAATAGTTTTGTGCTACTATTTCACAAGCCACTCAAATAACCTTTCCACACCGAGGAACTACAGAGAGCAGAAGAACAGCAGCAGGGTCTGCATGTTCTAATCTGGCTTGCTAATGGTAAGTCACTACCTTCTGGCACATTTGCCCTGTATGTTACCTGCAAGGTAGTTTAGAGGTGTGTGTATCTAATGCTTTGGAAAATGATTCTTCCCCTCTGAACTGGGTTAAATAAAAGGGCAGGGGGTCGAGCACAGCACTGAAACACCTGGGAACCCAACATCTGATCAAAGCTCCTCTGCAAACATGTAAAATTAGTTTTTCTTGGCTGCGAGTGCAGAAAGTTAAGTATGTTAAATGGTATTTTTCAAGTCTTTTCCATTCCCTCCTGATGTCATCTTTAAATCTGGTAATTCATCCTTAACTGATGAGGCAGCCACTGTTCATAAGAGGAATTTATTTGAAGAAAGCTTTCTTTTATGGCATGTCCTTCCTGCTGACATTTCTCAGTGCTGAGCACACCGTTCATGCTCCTGGAGCCTGTGGACAGCTGATGGCTGGGATGTGCCAGCCACAGGGAGGAGGGTCACACAGGAGCTCCTGGCTCCCTGGATGCTGGTTAATGCATGGGAGTCCACCTGGATGAGTGTGTCAGAGCTCTGCAGAAAGTAAAGGAAAATATTGTCACATTCTGTGTTGTGGTGACTTGTGCAAAGTATAATAAAGGAATTGCCACCTGGGATGCTTGAGGGGGAAAAAATGTTAAGAACAGTGGAAGGCGTTTTTCACACAAAGCACAGAAGAAAAATATGTTATTGCATCATCCGTGGTAGTTATGTATTTTATGGATTTATTGTATTTCGTTGCGTGCAGCTCTGATAGTTGTAGCACTTTGTTTTTCATTTAGGAGAATTTAACAAATCGGGATTTAATTCAGACCTGCTGATGTGGTTCCCCTATGCTCGATACAAAAGTCTATTGCAAGCACACTTTAGATATAGAATACTGGGTGCAAGTTTACGTATTAGCTACAGTTGTTTGTTATATGGTATTTAAACAATACAGAAGTAATGTAACTGGAAAGCTATCTTTTAAGACTTAAGTACAAGATTGTTTGTGTGTCTCAATTACCAAAGTATAAGTACCGGGGCTTAATATATTGAGATGTCTGGAACTCACCTGCATCTGTCATCTAGCTAAGTTTCAATAATAAACACACAGTTTAGAATTACGTTTCTCTGAAATGAGAATATAAAATCTGCTAGTTGGTGGTTTCCAAATTGAAACTCTTCTATGATTTATGTGATCTTAAATTTGCTTTCCTGTTTTCTGTCATCTTACTTTATGAACATGGTCTAAGAAACATTTTTGATGCCATATTGTCTATGTTTCTTTTTCAAGCTGAAGTCTGCTAAGCATCTTTCTGTATCCCTGCACTTGCTTTTATTGCCCATATACCTGCTTTAGTCTAAACTCTCAATCTTCTAGTGCACAGCTAAAATGAGGGAAGAGCTGTTAATATGTGTGAGTGTGTGAAGCAGTGGAGATTTATGATTGTTGTCTGCATTCATATAACCCTTAGGAAATCCTGTCAATTACTGGAATTCATCTTTGTCATAAGAAGAATTCCCTTCTCTCCCTCACCATTCTTCTCTCCACAAACATCCTCTTCTCTTTAACCTTGCCTTTTGTAATGGGAGATTTAATTTCCCTTTCTTCACCACCTTGTCCATCACTTTTCTCTTCCAGATATGCAAACCATGTCTTCTGCTCTAGTGACATAAGTCTTGGTACCTTGCCGAGTGTTTAGCTTAAGATGGACTGCTGAAGTGATGACATGAGATTTTAAGTAGCTATGATATTTATCCAGGGAGTCTACAGTCTGTCCCAAGATGTTGTACTTGAGTTCAGACCAGCTACCTGACATCTCATGATACATTGCAATGCCTCAAGTAGGAATTTGGGAAAGGGATCTTGGACTTCTGAAGTGGTGAGGGAGTGACTGAGTGACAGATCTGTGGCAGCAATAACATCATCTTTGCCAGAATACTTAAAGAGTGGGTGGCTGGTATGAGTGGCACTGAGGTTTTAAGTTTGTTTTTCATCTAGATATTTATAGTTTTATGGATTGCTGGTTAGCACATTTTGAATGCAGAACAGCTCTTAGTTTTATGAACTGGTAGGACATAAGGACAGCAGGCATATATTAGTGTTAAATTATAGAATCTCTCTTTTTTTTAATGCTATGCACTTCCAGTTAGTTAGAAAAACAGTTTTATTTAATTTCCTGTAAAATTTCCTAATTTTAAAAAGGACTTCTTGAGATCCTACAAGTGCCTAGATAACTTGCTCAGCCAGATTTTTCCAAGTGTGCCTAGTGTTTGCATGGTTCATGCACATCATGACATTAGAACATACATTGGAAAATTTCTTGTTCTGGCTGTCTGGATGGCAGATGAGATTTTCTGTATTTTCATCAGTTTTCATTAGTGTAGCCAGCTTTCAATATGATTGCTGCTCACTATGTGTTTTAACTGTCTATAAATAAAAAAACCAATGATGCCTCCATTTTATTTTTGCTGTAAGAATAGTAATACCAAGAGAAGAGAATTCCTCCTGTCCATTCCCTTGACCTCTGTGTCATGTTATACAACAAAGCCTAAAATATTTCCAACCAGAATGCCCAGACCCAGTGTCAGTAATACATATAATAGCCTTTGTTTCTTTTACTGTTGACATGAGTTTACAGTAATGTGTGGTTAGGGCAGCAGAACACATCTAGAAAGAAATTGGTGACCTGTAATCTTAGAGTGGCGAATGCTGCTTCAAAGTGAGGTCGCAGAGATGTAAAACTGAGGATGTAATGCTAGCTGCTTTCAGTGCTGTATTGGCTGTTCCACAGGGAAATTTATTCCATGCATGACAGTTGTGCTGCCTTTAGTCAGAGGTGGTGATTTCAGGACTCTGATATTATAGTATCTAAAAATCTATAAAAACATTTTCATTAACTTGTTTTTCATTCACTAATTTGTGTGGCAACCCCCCTAAAGTTCTCTTCCACTTAAAAAACCATGCTGTCTGTTACAAATGGCAACTTTTCTGATCAGTGGATTCTGTTAGTGGGGGAAAAAAATGACAATCGTAGTATAAAATGTTTTAGAGACAGAACAGCTTCTGAGATTGTAATGACTGGAGGCCATTACTCTTGTAAGGATGCTTCCTAGCCACTTTTGGAAAGAAATATGGTACTTCACATGTCAAAGTAGTTTTATTTGTGTTCCTGCTTGTTGCCCTTGCTGTGGGTAGCGTAGTGGGTTTCATTAGAGGAGGCAAATATTCTGTCAGTCTTGAATCCTAGGTAATGTTGATGAAGTGTTGGAGGGAGTTTCACTTCCTGAGCAGCCTGGAACCATAGGCAGTTGCCTGCACTTAGAGACAATGCTGTTGTCCAGAATCCTTGCCTTATTTCAGACATAGATATATAAGCCACTTATGCTTTCAAGTGTCTGGAAAACAATAGAGAATAGAGTGAATTACATTTGCTGAAATTTGGACAGAGTGGTGAGAGGTCGTGGTCCCCCACAGAATTGTGAAGCAGTTCACTGTGCATGTGTGTGTGACCTGCTGTGCAGCCTTCGTCTGAGCTGCTGGTGCAGTGTCTGTGCTTCCTCTGAACAGGCCATGGTGATTCAAGTGCTGATGATTTCAGTTGGTTTCATTCTAGTCTGTAAGGAGTAACCTTGAGAAGGAAATGAAAACTTGAACTATTGTGGAAGGCGACCAGGAGTATATTAAGCTTTTCAGGGCATTGGAGCTGTCTGCTTTCTTCCATTCAAGTGGTGGTTGTGCTGTGTGAAGTGGAACAAAGATAATTTGTAATGAATGTTCAACTAATTTCACTTTACCTTGTGGCTTCTGTACAAAAGCCAAAGTATCTCACATACCTTCGTGTTTTGAAAATACCTGTGAAATTCCTTCAGCAAACAATTTCTTATTTGGCAGTTTCTCTAATTCTGTATATGGACTTCTTGCAGTAGGATGACTTTTTGCATTACTTCAACGCTTTTGTTATCCCCATTTTAAGCTGTGTGTTTGTTGTTTTTTTTTTAATTTTAGTTTGGTTTGTTTTCTGTTTCTTAATATAGCCTGCCATGGCATTCACAGACCATTAAGGGCCACTGCCCTGTTCACCACTGTATCAGTTAACAGTTCATGGCAGATCTAAATGAGAAAGTGGTTAAAATACCGATGATTTTTCTATGTGAAGATTGCCAATATTGTAATAGCCCTGGATTTGAGCTACAACAGTAGGGAGCATTCGAAAATGGTTCTTTGTTCACTGCAGTCTCAGAACTGTTTTTATTTCTTTATTGAATAAGCCATGCTGTAAAGTGGAGTAGTGTCCATTGTGATTACGTGTGCAATTTGATAGTCAATTTTACTTAAAATTAAATTTTCTTTGAGTTTACAATAGCAACAAATTAATATGCCTTGTTATTTGTGGAAAATAAATATGAAAACATGACCAATTATAATGAAAGTCTGTTTCACAATTGAATGACTATTTTCAATCTATATGTTGGCCAGTGTTCACTCACGTTATTTGTTTCTTTCATATTTTAGCTTTCATCATGGGAATTATAGACCAGTCGTACATTAATTAGAATGACCTTTGTGTGGCTTTCAGAAGTTGCTGTGGATTTCTGTTAGTGCTTGTGTCGGGGTGAAGGTATAGTGGGCGTGTGATTTCTTTGAATCAAGCTTTGGGAGGTCTTTGGTACTAAGAAATGTATAATTATGAAATCTGTGTTCACCTCAGCCTGCAATTGTGTTCTTGTCTTTAAGCATACAACTGTCTCAAGGCTTTGCTTGGTCTGCACCTGAGAATGTGAACCTAGTTCTACTTAAAATAGTGGGAGAACTGATAAGTACAAGACCAGGGTGTATTATAGTTGGAATCTGTGTTTACTTAGATCTGTAACATGCCTATATCAGGCCAAATTAGTATATAATAGTAAGTTTGAATTCTTTCTGAGCTGTTCTTTAAAAAAAATACTTTGTAATTGGTGCAGATAGCTGACATAACATGAGAACTGAGCACTAACTAAGGACAAGCAAGTAAACGGAAGGCTTGGAAATCAGAACATGATTTTTGGTTTCTTATGTGAACTTGCAACACATTAGTCACAAGACCTAGTTCTGGAATAGTTTTCCCCTGGAGAGTGAAGGTACGTAATAGGAGAGCAGTCTTTGCTTGTAAAGGTGCTATGATGAAAGATATGGAGCATTTCAAGGGGAAAAAAATACATAGGGTGGGGGAAATGTTACCTTTTTTCCACCCCCCCAAATTATTGAAAACATTAGGTTTTTGTCTTTTGTAAATGTTCTGTCAGGAGTTGGAATTTTTATACATTGTGCTAATCCTACCTTTATATAAAAGTCATAAATCTTATAAATTAACGTGTCAGGCACTTACCAGAACTCTTCAGTCTGTTTCTTTTTATGGAGTGATCTGACACATTTTGCAAACAGCAGACCTAGGTGCTCTGCATGAGTCCCAAACTGGATTTTTAGTGATCAGCTCACAGGAATGGACTCTGGCACTGCTTCCAACCAGGCAAGAAAATGTGGTTTGACTTAAAGGCAGCAATACTGGAAAAAAGATATGAATTATTGACCTTTTGACATTTGATTTTGAAGTTTAGCATAATGGTACTGTGACCTAGGAATGTTTTTATTGGTACTTCCACTGATTCCCTAATAATCTTGACATTTCCAGTGACATTACATTTTCTGGAGCACAGAAGTCTCTCTTTTTTTTTTATCTCCCTATTTTTTCAAACACAGACACATTTAA
The DNA here is from genome assembly GCA_028020825.1 of Podargus strigoides. NCBI lineage: Eukaryota > Metazoa > Chordata > Aves > Caprimulgiformes > Podargidae > Podargus > Podargus strigoides. Next base: position 70,871,466 of record CM051621.1, read on the forward strand.
TGGCTAATTAGCAGAATTAATCTTGTTGCTTACATTGCTTATGAAATTTGAGGAATATAATTCTGAACTTTTAGCTGACCTCTAAAATTACATATGCAGTTATTTACAAACACAAGTCACAATGTTTTTGTTTATTCTATGACAAAAATATGGTAGAGTAACTGCCAACTAGTAAAATCTGTAATAGAGGAAAAACAATTTTGCAACTAATACCGAAAAGGCAGTTTGCGATGCCATAAGTCAATAAAACAAAGGTCCTGTCAAGGTCTGTCCTAAAAGCAGCAGCATTTATGGGTGGTTCAGAATAACCTATATACGTTGCAGAATAGATTTTTATAAAGATGTTTCATTAAAGTAAATAGCTTGGATATTTTTAATGTAGACTTTTGCATATTACATACTTCTGATAACTTTTGCTGATATCCAGCAAGTTCTGAAGTCCTGGAAATCTCTTGAGGTTTTCTAGTGCAGAGAGAAAAAAAAAAAAAAAAAAAAAAAAAAAATTGCTAAATGCTTCCAGTGTTCCAGCCCTAAAGCAACATTCTGCAACCAGATGATGCATATAAACTTGCTTCCCATAAGAGAGCAGTGTAGTGCTGAAGGAAAAAAAAAAAAAAAAGATGTTTTTAATATCAGATGTTTTTAATCCAAGCATCTGTTTTGAAATTTTCTGAATTCAGAAAATGTCATGTTAAAGAAAGTGTGAAGTGCTTTAAAATCATTAGGAATGAATGAGGCAATTTGAAGGAATGAGAAACCACTAGTCTTTTTTGAACACAAGAAATACTCTTGCAAGAGCCCTAGAAGAGCAATAGTGCTGGAAGGGTCATTTCTCCTGGTACCTGCAGCATCAGCAGTGGTGTCTCTAACCCAAGAAGCTGAGATGTGGCAGTAACATGTTGCCATCTCTGTAGCAACTGAACACCCTGAGCCTATTTCACAGATGTCTCTTTTATTGCCTGCTAGATAACCAGTGTGAGCCTCAGCTGCTGAGAGGAAGGGAATAGAAGTTGTGGTCTTACACCAACAAACGCTTTTGAGTTGTGCCCTACGAGTTACTTCTGTATTTGTCAGTGTCTTCTGCAATTTTAGGAAGATAGTTGTCTTCACTGGAATAAAATAAGAATAAAAAAAAATAAAGCCAAATGAGAATGGGGTGTAGGTGTGATATCTGTCCTTAGTTAACTGCTTCATACAACTAATGCTTTGATCTGTGATAAGTGAAGAGACCTAAGATTTACGTTTGTACTGGTAACACCAAAATTGACAATTTTGCTGAGAATTTGTCAGCTTGGCCACATCACTAGCACAGTGCTTTACTGCAAAAAGCCTTTTTGACCCTCCTGCTAAATGGTAGTGGTGCTATTAAAATAAACACCAGTGGATCTAATCTTTCCAGTGCAGGACACTGAGTGAGCGTAACTTGATGCGTCTGGTAGTAGTGAAACACCTTGTCATTCAAATATTAAAGGAGAAGTTTGTGTTTTTAATGCCAAACAGGCAAACTTTGGACAATTTTTTGAAATCAACTATGCATAAGCCCACTCAAATTTTATTTTCTTGTAATGTATTTAAAGGAAATTATTTTACTGCAGTGTCCTTTTGTTGTATGCTGTGATGGACTACTTCAGCTTCTGCCAGTTCAACACGTGTTTCTGCCAGCATAAAAGAGAGCAGCTCCGTTCACTAGGATTTTCCTAGTTTGTACCAGGAGAGAGTTTAGTTCTGCTTGACCACAAAGGTTATTTCTCAAACAGCCTTTTTTTATTATTCTCTCTAGTGGCTCTTTGAAAAAAGTAGTATGCATCAGTAATGCCTTGGAAACATTCAGGGTCTGTCTGTCCCCATGCACAGATGTTTTACTCCTTCAAAGGGGGAAATCTTGATCAGTTTGATACCTCCTTGTGGCTCTTGTACCTTAAATTTATGTGAAGTGTGGGATTCTACATGGATACTTGATTTTAGGATTGATCTTACAGAGCTTGCTTGTTTGCTAACTGATTTCTCCCAAGAAAAGTATTTCAAACAATTGCCTTCCTTACAAAGGCAGTGTCAGTACAGGATAGGCCATCTCCTTAGGCAGACTCCTGGGAGACAGTTGATTGCAGGTAAATATTATCTCTGTTTTTCTTGATAGCATCTTAGCTCTACTTTTTCTGAGGTTTTATTCTTTGCCCTTTTCCTTTGAACATTCCTTGGGTTTATCCCTCTTTTCTAGGAAGTAGTGGTGGAAGTGGTGAATGCTGTGCCTGCTTGTGTAGTAATTTGCCCTATATACTTTGAATTTGTTTGTAAGAATGGTGGTCAAAGGCAGGAAGTTCCTCCTGGTAGGGCAGAAACCAGTGCTTAAGCAAGGTGTAAAAACCCATCTGGGAGCCCTCTTCTTGTTCTACCCCAAAGGTTACTGTGCAATTTGTGGTTATCTTTTCTCTATGCACTTCTTCTGGTCCTTGATACAAATCCTTGCTGGACTCTTAAGGCACTTTGGAAGAAACCAGGCACATGCTGCCTCCTGGCCTGGAGATGCTGGGAGTGCCCTTTGGGGAATGCTGGTGTGAGAAGGGAAAAGAGGAGTTACTGCAGCAAGTAGGCACAGACTTACAAGTCTAGTCTATGCAGGACAATTTCTTCAGTCATTTTGGTATTTTTCTGCCTGATCCTGGAGTTTTCTAGGTCTCCTCCTTGCCAGTATATTGGTATTATTTTTATTAATTTGTCTTTCCAGCTCCCACACTGAGACTGTGGTCTCTCAATAGAAGTGCAGCCGTGGGGTGTGTGTGCTAGATGTGATCCAGTAGCGCAGAGGTTCCCAAACTGTGGTCTTCAGAAGTCTGCTTGCATGTTGCTGGCTCTCTCTGTTTGTTTGCAGCTGCTAAATTGCATTAAAGACTGCTAAAAATAGACTAAACATTTCCCCATTTACTTTCCAAGCCAGCAATTGCTATAATTGCCACTTGTCATGGGGAATATAAGTATGTGTGCAAGTGCGTGAGCATCTGTGACTGAAGGGGGGAACTGTGGTGAAGTAAGGTTTCCAAGAGAAGATCCTTATCTCCTCCTGGATTAAGAGCTTTAGGGAATACTGTCCAGGAATGGGAGAAGTTTTCCCTTCAATTCCCCTTTCCTTCATGGGAGTGAGATCAGATAATGTCAGGCACTCATGAAGACACTAGCTTGAATAACAACGTAGTCCAGGCTATGAAAAAATTCAATTCCCTTATAGCAGCACAAAAGTTCTGTGAATTTTCATTGGCATAATTTGTTGCCAAGCCTGATAATTGTTTTAACTTAAGTGCCACAGGGGGAAAGGAAGGTAACTCCACTCTTGGATTAGTAGCTCTGGGCTCTGTGTAGACTCAATGGAAGGAATTTTGAGGGTTTTCTCTGAAACCATAAGTGCAGGTTATTTTAGAACTGCAAGCTCAAAATATCCATTTAACATGATTGTTTGATCTCATTATCCTTCCCAAATATCCGTTCTGTCTCTTTTGGATCATGCAGTGAAGAAAAAAAGATGACATTAATGCCAGACAGAAAAATGACACATCATAACTCTCTCTCTGTCAGGTACCCAGTGTACCAGTTATTCTAGATTTGTACTCTGTTTTATTGAATGACTTCTATAGTCTTTTATCTGGAAGTTTTATTGGGAAGATTTTAGCTTGCTTTATGGCTTTTTTGATTCTTCTCTGGCTTCCAAGCAAGTGCTCTGCCCAGTGCTGGCAGGGGAGAGAAGGGAGGCTGGGAGGAAGAAAGAATCAGTGTCTTTTATTACAACTAGGTTGGAATATTTTCCTTTCTCCCGATGAAGTTTTAGGGTTTTCCCTTAAAAAAAAAAACAAAACAAAACCAAACCAAAACACAAACAAACAACGAAACCTAATTATGGTTGTGTAAACTTGATCACTTTAGGAACAAAAAAACCTCCAAGCCTCCTCTCCAACTGTGCCCCCACAATAAAGCCTACTGCAAAACTTTGAGGACTTTTTGATCAAGAAATGCAGACTGGCTGTGAAGATGCTCAGTAAATTGAACGTTTTTCCTTTTTCTTTCTTTCTTTTTTTTTTTTTTTTTTCCCCTTTAAACTATAAAGAAGTTTCAGTGGAAAGAATTTCGGTTAACCTCTGTATTTCTCCCTGCAGTAAGGTCTGGGAGAGATGTGAGCGGAGATCACTAGGAGGACCTTGTGAAGCTTCCTGTAGAGGCTTATCTGGGGAGAATTGGGGTGATGTGGTGGGTTACCAAGCTCATTAGTAGAGCCTGTGGGTGAGAAGAGAAAGCTGAGTATGAAGAAAGAGCAACTGTCTCCTTGGTGTACAGTTTGTGCAGGTGGCTTGCAGCTGTATGAGACAGGAGGGAGAAGGAAGCATGGGGAGGGGAGCTAGTGCACTGTTGGAGCCAGACAGTCATGGGATTTGAGATAAAGTTGTTGGGAGCAGAGGTGAGTGAAATCTTAAAGCTGGGGAGGCTGCTCTAGTTCGAGAGGAATGGTGCTGTGGAGCTGGTTAATGGATCTAAGTGGAGCAGTAAGAGAGGAAGGTGAAGTCGATCTCAAACTAGATTAATCCCTGATGTAATCTTGTTGGCATCATTGTGCTGGCTTCCCTCCTTTTCAAGCTTCAGTGAAATTCTTTCAAAGATACATTTGGCTCTTCCAGGTCTTGTTTTAACAGATTCCCCTGAATCATCATGTTGTACCAGATGCTACTGGGAGCCTCTGCCCTGGATTACATCACTGGTGTCAGGGCAGTGGGTTGGGTTACTGGGAGAGCAGGTTTCCCTATAAAGAAGTTGTCATACTTGTGAAATGTTTCGCCTAATGAAGTTACGGCTGTAGCTGTTAAATTTCCAAGTATTTTCAGTGCCAAATAACTGAATAGACAGCAAATCTCCATTTATGTCTGTGTGGGAGGCTGGCAAACTATTTCCTTCATCTACTAGCTTAAATGCTTGAGAGTCAAGTTCTGTTTCCAGCTTTGTCACCAACGCGCTTTGTGATGTTGGACATTTCATGTAGAACGCGTGTCCCTGTTTCCCAATCCATAATGTTTGAGTAATAGTATTCCCTATGCTTAGAACCATGTGACGCTTTACTCACAAATTATAATTTTCTTTGAAACTCTTCAGTGATACTAAGAAGTATGTGGTGTTACTGGATGCTGCTACATAGCCAGTCCTTATTGAGCTGACATATATTTAATCTGATTTTAGTAATAATGTTTAAATATAACAAAGCTCTATAAGTCCAGATGGCCTTCAGTAAAGGAAAAGAACAGATGAAGTACTGGGAGAGGTATGTATCACTGGGATCTAGCTGCCTATCAAGTGAGGAATGCATATTTATTTCTGTAGGAAAGACAAGTCATCCTTGACTTCTTAATCCACAGAATGGCCTTATTCATTTTAAACTTGCCTTATATTACAGCAAGTGAGTTCAGAGTCAGGCCTGAACATTCTCACCACATGGAAAACATTTCAGTGGAGAGATGGAAAGCATTATTTTGTAAATGCATTTATTAACAGCACAAACTGGAACGATTGAGCATGTCAGGCCTCAGTTTGATTGCACCACATCCCATGAATTTGTTGGTGATTGCTTAATTGTAGCTAAAAAGTACAGCAGTTTAAGTGAAGAAAACTACACCGTAAAGGTAACTTTTTTTTTACTTACATACTACTGTAACTTGAGTAATGGATTTTTTCCAGTTGGATTTTTAAAATTTGGTTTTCTATTTGAGATGTCAAAATGTTACTGTATTTGGCCAATGGTTATAGAATTTGTAGTAAGAATCTTGTTCAGTTTCATATTTAATCATACTGATGCTAGTAGATGTACTAAATCTCATAAATCCAGTTTGTAAGCACCACTGTGATTATACCTGAAATGGAAACAGATTCCCAGGTTTTTCATGGGAACCTTGCAAGGAACAGCCTTTCTCCTTGGAGTTACACAGCGGAGCTGATCCATCATGAGAAAGAAATTTTCTTTAAGACTTCTCAAAGAATTTAAATATTTTCCATGAACAATATGTTGAGAAGCAGGCTCTTTACTTCCAGGCAGTGTAAGTGTTGTGTCAGGATGGGCTTTGTGTGAAGAGTGTGGGCAAGCTAAACACAGATGCACCTAGTTCTTTTGCTCTGTGTGATTGACACTTTCCATAATTGAAGAGGACAACCCAAGTGACCTAAATCTGCATCTTTCTAATAATAAAATGGAGTCAATAAACAAAAGCCACATGTAGAAGAAACTATGCACCTGTTGAAGAGATCACTTATTGTGTGTAGCATCAGATGCCTGCTTAGCTGCTATAAATCATTTGCATATTGACTTCCCCAAAATGTTATTTAGAAAATGTAATGAGGATGCTAATTAAAGGAGGTTAATTGAAGGCCTCCAGATGATGCAGGATCACTATACCTTTCTTAGTATTGCTTGAAGAATGGTGGAAGTAATCATTAGTTGTTCCTGTCAGTATCTTTCTATTAGTTCCCATTCTCTACTGGCCCATCTGCCTGGATGGTTGTGTCTGTGTCCCCATTAGCTTTCCCACCTATGTTTTACTCCTTTATATACCACATGTTGAAAGTAAAACCTTCTAGTTAAAAGGCTGAGCAGGCACAATGAGTGAAGGGGAGCAGAGGGCTTGGGTGAAGGTAATTCTGAACAAAGGCATGTCTGAAGATTCTGCTTGAATGAAGCAAAATCTGTGTACCTTTTTATTGACTGCTTCTTGAGTGTTGTTTATTCTGAAAATGTCATGAGATTTTTTCAGTCCCTCAGAGACCAAGGAAGTCAGTTTGTAAACTTTGCATGTAGTCTGTGTTTCACATCATTTCTATTCAGATAATCCTTAATGAGTGATAAATAATTACCAAATGTATCTATCGTACATTAATGCTTCTGTTGCATCAAAAGAAAATATTTTTGTTGAGATTATTTCAGAGTATTGACATAACAAAGGCTTGAAGCCAGATGACAGGCATTGCCATAAGTTCAACTCTGTTTCTTTTCAGTGCAAACAAATTCACATATGCACACACAGGCATAACAACCCCCCATTTTGCTAATGATGATCTGGGGCTTTGTCCACACTGTGTCAGTACATCCTGACTCTACATCACTCTAAACATGACATATCATGTACCGAGTGTCAATCCAAATAAAAGATGAGCAGAAAAAGGAAGAGTCAATTATTTATGAAACAGCAATCTGAGGAAAACCTCTTGAGGACAGCATAAACATTGGAGTGGTTTCCATTTATGTAAATGCCTTACGACAGTTTCTGAAGCTAAATAAAATCAATCTGTGCTGTGGACAGGGAGGAGTATGGAGAAGTTTGTGAACCAGTGTCCTGACTGGAAGGCAAACTCAAAAAATATTTCCTTTTTTTCATATAACCCTCTTTTATCTTACTCCCAGACTTGATTACGGTTAGGTCTTTAACATAGCAAACTTGAACTGAGAAGTCAGTGGTGCAGGTGTACGAGTACTCTGATGTTGGGAGATGATTTTCTGTACTTGCACAGGCTTTACATGCCAGCCTGAGCTCCATGCAGAGAGGCTGCTTTGCTTGTGTAGGCTGGCCCACAGACTCTTCAGAAAGTACTTCCTAATTCCTGTAGGATGTATCTTGTGATGGAGCCTTTGCTGGGGCAGGCTCTCTGTTTCTGTCCATACTCTCTTTTCTGATGCACAGAAGACAACTGTTGGCCCCTTTATCTTGTATATTGAAGGTGCAATATTTTCTTTTTTTTCTTAATGTTTTTTTTTTCAAAGAAATGATGTAACTTTCTCTGAACTACTTGTCCACCGAGTATTTTAGAAGGCCTTTCAGTTCACATCTCCCTGTCTAAATCACTGGTATGTGGTATATGGAGTTCTTTCAGATGAGATAACACTGGTCAGAGCATGAATGTGGCTGGATTATTAATGTTAAGGAGCACCCAAAAGGTGTGCAAAGAAATGGAGATTTCTTCGATGGTAACCTTAATCTAGATGGTTGATAGAGGCCGAAACTGCAGTTTTGGTCTGTTTTTTGTGGATGCCCAGCTAGGGATTCTCCCAGGGCAACTTAGTACCACTTGATGTGATGCTTTTTTGTAATCTGGAGTCGAGACACCAGTTTTTCCCATTGGCCATTAACAGCTGACAGAATGAAACAGCTCCCTGGTTGATTACGGTGACCAGTTTCCTGAGGTTTCTAAAGTAGGTACCTACACAGAGAATTTTCCAGGAGGCAACTTGGGATCCATAACTTAGAAGTTTGTTTCTTTCTTCCTTCTTGGGTTGTTCAAGCAAACATGTTCTCTTAATGTATACACTGTAATTCAGGTATCATTGCTTTTCTCTGAGAAAAATAAATTAGCATGATTCCTAAAAATGGTGCTTCTAGTTAAAGGTAGATCTGGGTCTAACTGTGCTCTTACTTTATAGTTAAACTGATGAAAAAGTCTTTGAGCTAGCATGTGCATTCACAAAGGACAGAGTGAGAAAACAAACTAGAGTCTTGAGTATGACATTAGGACTATTTTTTTTTTAAATTTTAAGCCCAATTTAAACATTGTGACTTGGTGTGTTAGTGTGGCATTGAGCACTGGAAGGAGCACATTTGTTGTTAAAATCCCAGACCAGTGGACATGCTACTAAGTGTGAAGCTTTTTGTCATTTACTGTATTAGTTCTGTCTTTAGAATAAACCAGTTTTTAGGAAATATATTGTTTTTCTCTTTAATCAACTGAAAGATGATTTGCTTCCTTTTTTTGGTATTCCTTTGTTTCACTACTTGAGATTAGAATAAGTTACTCAGTTTTATCTTCCGGACAGCCTTCTCTTTTTAGTTTAATCTTAATGTAATCTTAGCCCTTACAAAAGCTAAATAGCAGATTTTCCTCTCTATTCTTATGCTGCATCTTGTCTGTGTTTCTCTTGCTTATCCATCATTCCAGGAAGAGCTACCTGTAATAAAATTGATTTCAAAGCACTCGTTAACATAGGAAACAGGTTTTTTTTGCTCAGTCAAAGTTGGGAATGGCAGTGGCTGAAGATCCAGCTCCCTTACAGTGGCTGCATATAAATGCTTAGGTGTTTATACATACAGCAAATGCGCTCTTTTGGCATCTGAAATCAAGGATGTGAAATTGACAACCTTACCTAATGATACAGTATTTCCCTCAAAGTGCTTTTATCTCAGTAGGAGCCTGTTATTATTTTTGTTGCTACAGTCAATGACAAAAGTACTGAAAGAGCTGTATGTAAAATTAGACAACATGGACACAAACAGTGCAGGACTAGAAGTAACATTGATGAGATGGACTATTCCATCTCACACTTCTGATTCTTTTTATAATGCAGAAAAATTTAAGAAGGTCCTAGTGTAGTTTATCTCAAAAAGATTACTTTTGAGAGCCTGGATAAACATTGCTAGAATCTATATTTCAACTTTCAAGTGTTTAACAAAGGATTATGGGATTGTCTTATAACATGAGCTGAAGTATGGGAATTTACGTTTTCCTTTTTGCAGGATAGTTCGTCTTAAAATTATACTCTGAACAATGGCTTATTTTCTTGTGCCAGTACTTGATTCCAAATACTGTGGCTTGGCAGCAGGCAGGTCTCAGATTTCAACCACATGTATTTAAAAAAAATCAAAAGATCCTTATTTGGCACTCCACTCACATATCTTAAAAAACCGTGTTTGTGTGTCAGATTTAAAAATAATTGAAACCAGGGGTGCAAAAACTGAACTTTTCTTCCAGGATGTTTTGACTCCAATTGATTCCAAAAGCATTGAAGGGAACAGCATGGAAACAGTGTGCAGTGTGCAGCATTGACAACGCACGTAGAAACTTAACTTCATGGAGCATACTTATGTGATACTACAGTGGTCTTTCTTAAAATATACATTTGTCTTTCATTATGTATTTAAAACAAATATGTACACACAAGTGTATGCTTTCATGGCAAAACACTACACAAATTTTATTTGATAAATAGAAGGATCACTATGCCTATGGAAGTGTTGTGGTTTTTTGTTGAATGAAAATTGGTAGCTATACCTGTATGTGAAATAATTGAGGGCTGGAAGTGTAGTTTATATGGAGCTGAAGCTGTTGAGGGAATTAAAATGGTGTCATACATTGAGTCAGAATGGCAGAGGTTAATATCTTTTTTTTCTCAAAAATGTCTCTTTGGATCTTTAATATCTATGAACCTTTTTCTTTTGGGCCTTAAAGTAAAATATTACCGCTTGTGCCAGAAGTCACAATATACAAGAGGACGTCTCTCTATTACTTACACTATGTTTTAGAAATATTTGGAAAAAAAATGATACAAACTCGGTAGCTGGCCTCCAGTAACCTATTATACAGAAACTTGTCCTTATTCCCAAGGAATTTTTCATTTCATCAAAAAAAAAATTTTGTGGAAAGATGAGTCTCGATCTTCTGAAAGTAAAACATTCACAAAGGGAATGGCTTAAAACAGACATGTAAGTGGAGAAACCTCCAGCTTGCTTCTGTTCATTACTCATAGGTGAGGCAAAATGTCAACTAAGAAAAAGTTGTCCCAAAATTACCAAGCAAAGCACAAACTCGTAGCCTATTATGAGTTATCCTATAGGGTAATAACATGATAAATACAAGTTAAACCAAACACATACCAAGCATTGTTTTTCCATCTTTTCATAATTAAAAATTCCTGTGTGGCTGATGATGACTGTTACAAGCTTTACCTTGCCCCAGCTATCTGGTACTTCCAACGGGTGGAGGTATGTGAAGAGCAGCAAAGGGTCCTGAGTTAAAGAGAACAATTACTGGGCTGGGTCAGACGGCCTACATGACAAATATGTGATGTTGTCACGTCTGCACCGCAAAACAAATGAGAAAATTGGGGAATCTGGAAGAGGTAAAGAAGCAACAGAGTAATCCACTACGACTAAAGGGATTCTTTGATCACGCACATTTAAAAAACCAACTACCAAAAACTCAAACCAAAGATGGAAAAAATCCATCAAATTCCTACACACCCACTTACTCATGCAGCAGAAGTAAAGAAAATCCAAAAAATTATTTACCAGATGGCACATTATGGTTTGATCTTATGCCAGCCTTGAGCCTTCCATGAGTTCTTTTTGATGTTCTTTTTTGCTTGCTAAGGGTTCTACTAATGTGAAGTATTGCAATTCCAGTCACTTACTCATCATTGGAAAGAAATCTCAGTGACCAAGTGAAAGGAAAACAAATACATTGTAGTATGAAGTCAATTGTGTTTATCAGCACTTTTTTTAATCTCAGAGCTTTGTTGGCAGTCTAGTGTGTAGGTATACATATAGGCATAGATTGGGTTGCGATGAACAGTGGTGAATATTTTGTCAAATACTGATAGATTCTTTATAAAGAATTTTGATACAGAGTCTGTTTGAGGTTGGACCAAAGAGGACTGAATTATTTGAATTAACTCAAGTTTGAATTAATATGGTCACCACCTGTATGCTACAGGCTAGTGCCTCATCTTGCCCTCCAGAAGCATCTTTCATCTCTAGATGCTTGCCTGCCTCTGAGGGAGTTCCAGCCTGCCACAGGTGATCTTTTCCCCTGATGTATTGGTTTAGCATGCGGAACAAACAATGCCAAATAACATGCAAGCAAACAGATTGGATGCACCCTTTGTCAGAGTCGTGCAGATGCTTTGTCAGTATGTGTATATGTGAATGGTGGAGACTACAGAAAGGAGGAGGTTATTGTTTCAGTCTTTGGTGAAGTGTGGTGGGTAGGTGTGAGATCTCCCTGAAGAAACTCTCACTACAACAGAGAAATATGTTATAGTTTGTGCCCAAAGCGTCTATTTCTGTGCGCAGTGGAAAGTCTTCTGTTATATGTTCCTCTCCACACTTACTCTTTTTCCTCATTGGCACCATTCCTAGCTGAATGGGGTCTCTTGGTTACTGAATGCAATGCAGAAATACAAAGATGACAATTCCTGATCATCCTTTTGCGGTCACTGTTTTGTATCTACCTTCTTTCCCTCTCTCATGCCAGTCAGTTTAATTCTGCTGAAGGAAACTCAGTGATACCACCCTACCAGAGAAAAGCTTCAGCTCCTGAAGATCTTCTGAAATAAAATGTGTATGAATACTTTGATTTTGCAAATGTTTGAGAAGACTTTACCAAGGAAACTCTATGAAGCTGAAGTCCTTCTTTTGATGTGACCTATAAAAAAAAGTAATTGCTGAAAAACTAATATTAAAGGAAATGGAAGGAAAGCAAGTTGTGTTGGCTGGATACAGTGCAGTGGTTTTCAGGGGGACCTGAATTAGTTCCTAGAGGACTGGATAGAGGTACATCAACACGAACTAAACTCTACTGAAAAACTTGGTCTGCTGAAATTTTTTTCTAGGGGAACTACATGACTTAGTGTCTGTTTTAGTTCAGTAGCTTATTTATTCCTAGCAAAGGCATCCCTTTATGCTTTTGCATTGTGTTCTGAGTAACAACACGAGCATAAGGATGGCGTAGTTCATAATACACAAAACCAATTTTTATGTGTGACTTCTGAGTTTGTTTTTTTTATTTTTTTCATTCTTTGGACTTATTAATTCACGGAGTTCTGAACTGTATTGAGCTAATTGGGTTGTAAGAACCAGCTTTCTTTTCTTTTTGTGAAATGTCTGCCAACAATAACATTTTTATTTACTAATACCATCTTTTTATTGTCTTAAAAATGAGTGGATGATTTTGACATGTCTTAGAGCAGTCAAATAAGGAAGAGTTTTTCTTCATGTGTTATAGTGCTTATGAAAACTGACATCTTTAGCATATTGTAGATTATGAATTATAATTTATAATGTATTACTCTATACATTGTAAAACGGATAGGTAATGAGCGGAAGCAATATTACAATATTATTCACACTTCATAAGGCTGTTTCCTCTACCTCTGCCTCTATTTGAAAGATAATCTCAAAATATAAGATGAGAAAAAGGGTTTTGGCCATGTCCACTAAGTACTACATAAGGAGATTACCTGACTCTACGAAAAATTCTAGTAATTGTATCCAGGTGTCTGAATGGCCATTAAACTTGTTCTTTATTTGTAAGATACTTACACTGAGAATTTTGCAGAATATGTAAAACAAATTGTCCAGCCTTTAGGAGCAAAAGATCTTATTTCAGACAGGAGTCAATGAATGGGGCGGGGGGGGGGGAGGGGGCAGGAAAAAGCAAAGAAAGGGTCAGGTTTACAATAATAATGACATTCAGGTTCATTTAGGCACACGTCTTGATTTTATTACTGCTTTATTTAAATGTAACACCACCCCATTTTTTCTTGACCAGCTTCTCCTTTACCTCAGTGATTTGTGCAATAAATGCAAAGGTAGTGAAGAAGAGATTTGATTAGTGAGGATTAGTATTTTTGTAGCTGGTGGAAGAAACAGCTTCTTTTTGGCAACATGAAATTTGAGATAGTGCAAGGAGGCATTGCAGGACTGGCTGAGACTGTGAAATATATTGCGTTTATTGGCTGAGAGGAGAGGAGGAGTGATACCAAGGGGCATGACAATAGGCAATGGTGATACAGTGCATACAGGACAAAATTTTAAATGTGAACAGAGATACATATATATGTTCGGGGGTTGGTTTTTTTTTTTTTGGATAAAAACTTTAAAAAGCTGAAGAGGCCTAAGTTTCAGAATGGTGTCCCTTTGAAACATCATTTATAATGCATTAGGTTGAACACTGGAAAAAGGGAGGAAACCAAGCCCATTAGTTATAGTAAAGTAATTTAGACTTGTATGTAAAAAGCCTGGGATGAAGGCATAAAGGAGGAGGCTGGAGGAACTCTCAAATGAGAGCTCAGCCAAGCTGCGCTGTAGGAGTAACACCCTTTTTCTTATGATCCATACCTGTATGTTGCTTATATGTAATTTAAGATTGCTTGGAACATCCTTGGAGCATAGTAAACTGGTTTCAGATTTAAATTTTGCCAGCTCGTACTAGCCCCCTCTAGTGTCACACATTCCAAGCTTTTCTCTTAGTCTTTGGATGCTTTACTTAAGGGGGGGGAGGAAAAAAGTGAGAATCTTGGTTACAGAAACCACCATTACCCACCCCTCCAAATTCAGCAAGTAATGGCTTGTTCGTCTTGCCAAAAATTCAGAGATACTTTTTAGTTGGTTTCTGAGATGAATGAAACTCCTGTTGCTCTGTTTAAAAAATGAGAAGTAGGCACGTAATTTTTTTTTTTAGAGGCTATTATTATACCTTTGTATTTCATCTCACCCACTTGTTGTACAAAGCATAAATCTTTAAGGTCTGCAAATGTGTTCAGTTCCCCTCTGCCATCAATATGAGGGAATCAGCCTCTTGTCTAAAGGTATTGACTGAGTGTCTTACTGCATTTTGCAACATCTTCCTCTCTTATTGACTTGGAAACTGCTGCCACGGGTAGCTATTTAATCTTTACTTTTTTTTTTTTAAAATTTAAAATACGTTTTCCATTGCCAATTTTCTGTTGTTCTTGTGACACTCAGAGACGGTTGCACCCCCTCCTCGATTCAGAAAACAGTAATTCTTTTCCTCAAATTAGCAACAGAGCACTACTTTATTCAGACTCAAGAATAAAATTACAACACATGAGAAGAGAAAGAGCACTTAGCTGAATTCATAAAATGGTTAAACTATCACTGAAATGGGTCTGGATCTGGCGATTGCCTGGAGCCTCAAGCTAGTCTGCTGGTGATAGTGTGACTCTATTTAGTTTTAAAGTGTTAGCTTAGTTTCCAAATATACTACAAGGATAGTCTGTGCTCACTGAATATGCTGCTATCCAAACTTATGCTTTATTTTTATTCCTTGTAATTCACATGCCTTATTTATTTTATACCATTCAGGTCTTTCTCCGAGTATAGTTTTATCAGTTTCCTTGTGGGGTGTTCCAGCTCTGTCATTACCACGGTGTTTCTATTCCTATTCTCTTCACCCTGTGACATAATATGATGATGTTATCTCCTTTGGGGAAAGAAGGCATGAATATTTTAGTGCCCAAAGCAGCTGATGTTAGGTGCCTAATTAGTTGCCTATAGTCTGATTTCTTACAGAGCTTAGTGTTTTATAGCACTTCCTTTATTTGTTCAGAGGGCAGCTCCTTTAATACCTGTTGCAATTAACACAGTGCTTCAGCAAATCAAACCTCTCAATGTGAACACTCTAAAAGCATGAGAAATCTAATAACTGACCATCTGGGAAAAGCTTAATTTAAATGGTAGCCCAACATCACATACCATGTTAAATATAGTTCAACAAAATTCCAGTGATGTTTATTTTCTCTGTCTCTTTCTCTCTGTTTTTCTGACATTTGAAGTGTCATATAATAGCAGTTACTTCTGATCACTAGTGTCACGAGTGAACCACGCATGAGGGATATACCACAGGAGGCATGAACTGCACAGCAGGCGTAAAAGCATGTATATCTAAATATTTCAGCATTCTGACCATTTGTGTCCTAAGGCCTTCTTGTAGAAATTTCTTGAGAGATGACTAGATGGTACATTAAGCCCTTTGTTTTGTTTGCAAATTTTACCATGGGCTGTCCTTACCCATCAAAATTTAGGACATTTTTAACAATACATCTTTATCTTTGTATCTCATTCATATTTGTAATTGCATTTGTGAGGGCCTGAGAACTGTTTGCGCTTAGAAGGCATGTTGCATGACATCCAGTATTAATCTGTGTATATACAGGCTGTGTAAATCACAATAGTTGTTCATACCACTAGGCAGGACACAATATAAACAACTTAAAATTACATGGGGTGAACAGCTCTGTTCTGTTCTGGCCAAAAAGAGAGTATCTTGGGGATGGACCGTCATCTTGCTGATTAGTAGCTGGCCATGTGTCGGCTTCGTCGACACATTTCAGAGAATGGGTGGTTTAATGAAGGACGGAATTGGGGAATAATTCATTCCGTGCCATGAGGTTAACCACAAGCCTCTCCCAAATCACAGTGCTCACTGCTTCAGCAGATGTGCTGGAACTCTGTGCTGTGACTGGAGGTTTTTCAGCACTCTGTTCCCCCCACCCCTCTCTTATTGTAAAGCACGCACCCATCCTGCTGCCAAAACTTTTAATAAAAAATAGATTTGCGTTTGCAGTTTCCAGGATCTTTATCAACCTCCCAGCCAAAGTCAGAGTAATAAACCCAGAGAACATCTAAGCGTGTGCTTTGCAGATGATTGATTTTTGCACTCGGGATGTCTTACAGGCAGTGGCTCCCACCATTATTTTCACATGATATGCTGCAGGGGACTCATGAAAGACCCTTCCCTCCTACTTGCACAAAGCAATTGGGATATTTTTTGACTTTGAAGTGATTAATTTCTCTGTAGAGAATTAGTTTGCCCTTTCTGGAGAAGGTACCTTGTTATTAAGTTTTGAATTAATACTCTCTTTATTTATGGATTTCAAAATTTGTGTTAGATATCAGAAAGTACCTTTAAAAAAAAAATCCATAAAAGAAAGCCTTTCAGAAGACTATCCTTGGAAAAAATCTGTTCAAATATTCAAAAAAATCTTTCTACACAGGCAAGGTGGGTATCCTATTCAGACATTAAGCATGTTACACTTAATACAGGCTACATAAGGAAAAAAACCTTAACATAAATTGAAGTTTAATGTGATTTAGTTTATCAAATATAGACTTTTCTGTGAATACTGTAAAGGTGTGGAGTGAGGACAATGTTGTTTATTATTCCCCCTCATCTGGGATTTATACCTTCTCACTTAAGATGTTGGAATTGTGTGTGTAAACATTCCTCATTTGCTTCAGTGCAGAGTAAAATGGGTTAATTTATCTGCTCTATCATCTGTCAGTTGAAACTACTCTGCCTCACTTTTCAGTGAAACTCACAGGGTCCATTACCATCCCAGGGAGGAGGCTGATATCATGCAGCTGAGGGTGGGAATGAGGAGCTGGGAGTAAAGAATTTCTAAAGCTGGGGCCTCAAGTGTGCTTTTGTCCATGTCCTTGGTCTAATTGAGCTAAAGCCTTTTCCCAACTGAAGTGAACCTGATGTTAAACTAGAAGTAGTATTTGTGCTTTTACACCTCCAGTTTAAAGCAGTGCATTTTCTTTGCATGGGTCAGGCTCATGCGATCTCCAGGACCCTTATTTTCAAGTTGTATTTCATGCATATTTGTTGTTGTTCTTTATAAGAAAATATTTTCAAGGGGGAAAGAAATGAACGTGTTTTCAGTCTGTCTTTCAGGACCCATATATACCCATAGACTGCTGACGTGCAGGGAGCATTTTTGTAGGAATCTGTATTAATAAGTTGGTAGAGAGTCACTGACATTTAGGGCAACTCTGAGAGAAAGATCTTGACCTCAGGAAGTGCTGAGCTTCTCCAGACCTTACTTCAATTAGTAGGTAGTGAGAATATGAGATAGGTTTTGGGATACTACTTAAAGGTCTGAACTATATAAGATACTGCCTGCTGGCTCTTTCAGTTATGACAGTCCCAGTTGACTTGCTTGGGGGCCTCCTTTAATCCTAATGAAACTAATATATTTATGCATAGTTATGTTATGCTATGTAATATATATACATGACCCTAGATATGTATAGATAGAGTATAACATTTCAGTGGATGGAGAGGGGCACTGCTTCAGTAAAAGCTTGTGCAAAGTACTTACGGAAATTTTAGAACCATAGTCATAAGGGCTTGAAGTATCAGTATGTTTGCTAGTCATTTAAGGGAAAATGTGGTATGGCTAACAAAACCCCTAAGAGTATCATTTGCTATTGCAGCACCAGAAAAATGTGGTATTTGAGACTAAGAAAGCTGCATTTTTTCCTTCATATCTTGGAGGTGCTCTAACTCCAGTATATTTCTGAATTCCTTTTATATTTATTGTCAGTGAAATATGTATTGCATACAAAAATTTCAGTCTCTTAGTGTGCAAAATTGCTACTCAAATTCTTAAGTTTAGGTAACTTGGAGAGCTACCGACACCTCTAACACCTCTAACTATTAGGTACCTTATTATATGTTTTCCCTCAAGCATTTAAGTTTGGAAGTCCTGTGCTAAGTTTTCATTATATACCTTAATCATCTTTTTTTTTTTTTTTTTTTTTTTTTTTTAAATTTACCAACTGAAGTGGCATAATTTTAGGTTTTCTACCAAAAGCATATATTTTTAAATTGAGAGTGTTTTGAATTCTCTGCAAGAAGAAGTACAGATAGAGCAGATATTATATCCTGTAATACTGTTCACCAGTGTATTTGGAAGCATTCTGGGATTAATCTATATATAGTAAATATGGATGTTTCTCGCATTTCTCTAGAAGCATTTATGTCCATAGGAGAAGAGTTTTACCTTGATTCTAAGTGTGGCAACTCTTTCATCTGATGCTTTTAACTTTTCAAATTATTGCTTAATATAAGAATTTACTGTCGTCTTTGATCCGATCTTATTTTTCACTTTCTTTTGTGTAAATTAGGAATAACTTGATAAATTCCTTCACAAGCCTTGATGGGTAGGCAGCTGCGTAACACTGTGTGAGGTCAGATTGAGACTCCAGACTCCACCATGAGTAAATGGCTCCATACGGATAAGGTGGAAACAGGTTAGGACTGAGAAATGTGCAAATTGAAGCTTGGAGACACAGAAGAACAAAACAATATAATTGTGTGGTAAAGCAGGAGGAATTCCCAAGCCTATTTTATTGACCTAACCATAACATTAAAATTGTTGTCATCAAACTAAGATTAATAGAGTTTGTGCTAAGAGATAGCAGCTGTTTGAGTGACATAATAGGGGCTCAAGAATGTCAGTAAAATAAGCTTAGATCTGCCTACTCAAACAGTTCAGAAATGGGCTGCCACAAAACATACAGCCAAGTCAGTCTCTTCTGTACCTTTGATTGTTTAAGATTCCCATTCTTTTATTACAGTGTGAAGTCCTTCCTCTTCCAGACATATCACCAAAAGCAGTGCACCCTGTCAACATTTACTGTCAGCTATATCCACTCATCTGTTGCCATCTAAACCATTCCAAAATTCTCAGACTGGTACATGCTGAGGTTCTGCTACTGGGTCATCTGGAAAAAATAAAGTAAATGAAATATACTTTCATATCACACTTATATGTCTTCCCCAGTTGTCTTCCAGAGTACTTTTTCTGCAAAAGATCCATGTAGGAGTGCTTTCTATGTATTGGTTCTGCAGTCACTGACAGATGTGTGCAGTATTCTTTCAAAAAGATCTTTTTAAAAACAACGCTTTTTTCTTTTTTTTCCATCTGTAGATCACTATTGCTTTTTAAAAAGGGTGGATGAGGCAAAGTGGTTTTCCATGTAGATACTCCTCCTGGGTTTTAAGTGTTCTATTTGTAAATTACTACTTTACCTATCGCAATGCTCACCACTGATTTTCTTTTTTTTTTTTTCTTTTCCCTCAAAGTATATCAAGGTAAGCTCTTAAAAATACACATTTTCAAGTCTAGCTCGATATATCCAAAAGCCTTTAATATATGGAATATTGAATATTCTCACTGAAAGAGGAAAATCCCCTTTGGCGTTGATCCTAGGCAAGTGAGAAAAGGAGTTCTCCTTTAAAAAAAAAAATATTGTTTTTGTCACCTTCTGTCGTCTTGTATTAGAGAACCATGGTGTGTGTGTGGACTTTGCTCGTGGAGTGAGGACTAAAGAAATCTCATCATCCTAGATTGGAAAGAGACTTTTATAGCTCAAATACAGAATGATTGCAAAAGCATAGCTGTTTGTGCAGGTGTAACGTCAACAGTTTGATCTTCAGAGGGACCCTTGACAAAACTACTGTGTACAGGAACTCATTTTGACTAGTTGTGCCACTGATGGTCTTTCCTTTTGCACACACAGTCAGGAAAATAGTCTTCTGATAGGACTGAAGGTAGGAGTTCCTTATTCGGGTTCTAAAGCATGTGAGTAGTAGCTTCAGCTTCAAGTCCTATTGTCTGGGTCATCTTAATTTCTTTACAACAAAACCCAAGTATTTATGTATTGTACAGATTCTGTATTTTCATAGTTTCTAAAACCTTTGAAACAATTTTGTTACAAATTAAAAGGTGATTCAGAACAGCCTAAAGTTTAAATAAAGAAACCTTAGGATTCAGGCTTCCTTATGACTTCTTTCAAAGGGTTTCTAGCTTTAGAATTGGAGAGCACTGAAAATTTTGTGTGATTCCTTCACTCCATATGAGTCTGTCTATCTCTGTTCCAGCACATTTAACAGTGGTTAGAATCACTGACTTCGATTTCAGTGCAGTGAAGAAAGAGTATTAAATTCATACCGGTAGAAGTGAAATTTTCTCTTGGTGAAATACATCATTTTGTGCCAAATTAAAAACATGTGGTGGAGCTTGTATGTCTGACACTTTTCTTTTTACTTAATACTACAAGAAAAGTAAATAGAGTTGGAACTCATGGAGGGCTTGAATTTTCTCTGATTCAACTCAACAAGATTAATGCCATAGTCTATTGAGTGGAAGAATAATCAATCCATTCTCCTTAAGACAATAAATCAAGAGAATAAATCAGACACTTGTATTATGTCTGAGTAAATAGATTACATCCAACACTAGTTTTCCCTGTATGATCTTTATTTGCTTTTTGATTTTTTCAGGGGGTGGTATTAAGGCAGATGAATTTAATTTAAGATAGTAGCACAGAGAGTACTATCCTGAACTGATTTTTCTAAATAAAAACCCCCACACTTTTCCATGGTTGTGTAAGTCTCTAAGGATAAATTGACCTTAGAAGCAGTTCATGCTGTCTTCGTCATTTCTGGTGTTGACTTTAAGTGGCTGTTGTCTTGTTCGCATGAAGTTGCCTGTCCTGGTTCCCCAGGCACAGACCTATGGCATAGCCATGCAGGCAGGCCATGAGTAGCCTCAAGTGAGCTGGGAAATCCAGTGAAGGCAGCTGACTCACAGGTGTATCCCACACCACTTCATCATGCACATTATAAAAGGAGGGAGCTCCCTGAGGGTGGGGTTTCTCTGACTGGGGCTCCTCCCTCCTGACCTTCTGCTCCTGCTGTTGACATCAAGGAGCAGGATGAGTAGAACCTTGTGTAGTTCATATTGGTTGTTGTACAAGTTTTGTTATTTTGTTAAACCTATTTCTACTTGAACTCACAGGGCTTCTCCCTTTTTTCCCTGCTTCCCCTTCTCGGCTGGGGAGGGGGCATCGGGTGGTAGAACAAGTACTACAGCTTAGCCCCGGATACAGGCTAAATGTAGACAGTGCCTCAACCTAAAAATAAGATGTACTCTAAAGCTGATAACTAATTTTGGATTTTGTAAACAAAATGATAATGCAAACTGACTTCTAGTGGTGAAGTGGCATGCCCATTTCAGAAAGCTCTCAGTAGAGCAGTAAACATATATCCAGATTGGAAAAAACTTTGACCTTCTGTCCTTGCCTTTTCTCCTCAGGTGAACTAGGTTTGTTCATGCTGTGTTTTCTTTCTTTTCTCTGTTGTATTACTATTTCTTTTTGGATTGGACTAGATGATCTTGGATTGGACTAGATTATCTTGGACTGGACTAGATGATCTTTTGAGGTCCCTTCCAATCCCTAACATTCTGTGATTCTGTAATTCTTTATTTCTATTTTTACTTTCTGATTTCTTATCTTTCCAATTTAAGCACAGTTACAAACATATGGGTAAGGAGCATGTAGTAAAACTAGATCAGTCCTAACTGTAGTGTGTTTTACTGTATGTGCATTCTGAATACTTTGTGATATATTTAAGCTTACTTAAACATATTTCAAACATCTTAGAAAATGTGTGAAAATACTTTTTTGTCTGTTACCTTTTCTGGGAGGAAGAGGATCATTGGTTTTCTGTTGGGGCCTTATCCAGTATTCTTAATAGGGTAGTAATCCTGGATTCTTGGATGGTTACTGTAGTAAACTTCATGGGTAGCAATGAAAATAGCAAAAATAATAATGAAAAGAGCTACATAAGTTCTTATATCTGAGAACTGTTAACTTGCCAACAAGAAAAAAAAAAAGAAAAAGGTCAGTGCTCTTATGGTTTGCAGTGCCATTCATTTGGAGTTGTTACATTTTTTGGGCTAAGAGTATGAGCATTATCGGCTGCAGCAGCTAATCTGTTGGGCAGTTACATATTGCACAGCCCGTATTCAGTTGGATTCCAGCATGTGATTGCTGTTCTGTAAAATGTCACTGAGTGGTATGACTGTATGTAACGGTTGAAAATTTGGCTTCAGATTCCTCAGTTGCTGTTCTGCATTTTCTTCGTTTCCCTTGTTTGCCTTACACCAGCCTCTGTTGTACTTCTGGATAGAGAACAACGTTACAAAATAAAACTGCTCTTTCTATGTAATTATAGGGGTTTTCAACAATAATGATAAATGAAATAAGTTGTACTTCTTTTTATTCCTGCTGGTGTGATGCAAAAAATGAAGGGTAGTTGGTACTATGACTTCTTGGGGCGATTTTCATACTCGAGTCCTCAATCTGCATTACGGAGGATGTTAGTGTTGTTCAGAGTGTCTATGTGCTCAGTAGAAAGAGGGAGGAGTCCAATACTAATGTTAAGAGCTCATTTCTCTCCACGTTTTATTAAAAGCAGCTTAGCTTTCATAATTTAGGCCCTGAATTAAACAACTGCAGTTGACTCCATGAGTATGTATCCCAGTTCTGTGTACTGCCTGAAGGCCAGGGAGCCACCTTTACTACCTCTCCTACTGCCACTGCTACAGGAGAAGGAAAAAATCCAACTAATTTCTAATCATCTAATGTGTCCCTTCTGGACACAGAATTCATCAAGAGCCACCAATACAGTGCATACCCTTTGTTAAAGAGTAAACGTAAATTTTAAACCACACCTATAGTTACTGTTGCTTGGATTGAACGTGTGCACAGCCTAACATTTCTCCTCGTCACCCCCTAGTATTAAAAATAATTCCTTTTCCTCTGCATTCCTCTTTGAACAAAGGCTGAGTTTGTGCGACTCACTCAATTGAGAACATCCTTCTCAGACATCAGACAACTGCCACAACTCTTTCTTCATCATCTCAAGCTGTCTTTTTACACAGAGTGGGTGATATTACCACAGCGCTTAATGTACTGACTGTGGCAGCAAACTTTGGCATTGATGGAGCTCAAGGACTGTAAGGCAAGAAAGTAATTTTTTAAAAGTTCTCACTAATGTAGTCAAGGCCCTGAGTTTGGAGGAATTCTGGAATAAACTGCAAAACTTGAGACACCACGGCAGATGATTTTCTAATAAATAATATTGTTTAGAATGTTATTGAGCTCATTCATGTTTGTTTTTTTTTTCCTCTTAAAAAAAGAAGTTGATTTCTTTGTATGGTCATGGTGCAGCTTTTGGATCAGGTGGATGCTTTTCTGTTCCTTCTCCCGTTTATTATGTCAGTGTGTCTTTTACTACATATCCAAGAACAACTTTTATTTTTCTCATTTTTAGCTTCACTTTCTAGTCTTTGCAGTTAAGTGCATTTTTTATGTTGTAGGTCACCTGTCACATTTCACCAGGGCAGTATCTGTACACTGGAAGTAATTCACTCTCTCTCTCTGTTTAGTTTCATGCTAATGTCTGGAAGATGTTATCTAGGTTAGCCAGGCTGAGGAACACCATGTCTTTTCCTAATTATCTTTAACTTCTTGCCTTTTGGCTATCTCACTGCCCCTTGGCGTATTATGTTGGTCTCCACTTTACAGATATTTATCTGAAGTGTGAACTGGCCAGATGAATTGTTGCCCATTGTAAATTGCTTGGTTTAAATTTATATGCTGCACTGAATATCACTTAAATTTTTGTTTCTTAAAGAGGACCCACTACTATTTCTTGCCATGGATACTGTAAATGGGGCAATGAGAAATTCCTTCACATCAGTGCTGAAAATCCTGGCCAATTATTTGTTGTTCCCCAAGTTACTTTTAAGATGAGCTCTCCAGAGGAGATATGTTATGTAATGAATTTCCTTTGCTGCGTTATCTGTGCCGTATTTACTATATTGTATTTGAATGCTTGTAACATACAAATACATATGTTTTATTTAGGAGAAAGAGTTTGGAAGCATGGCATATCCATACCTATCCAGTAACATATTTTCAGTATATATCAAATGTGAATGGAAAAAGTGAAGCACAGCAAAATGTTTGTCATGGGTGTCTCTTGCAGATGCTGAATCCGCCCATTAGAAGAGGTTCCTAAGCAAGTTTTATTAATGAATGTTGCATCATTGGTCTTTTACAGTTACAGCTGCTCAGGGTGAAGAAAACTCCCAAATCTCTCATACATTTGTTGAAATATAGTGTGATTTTTGTGTGTACAAATTTATACTATTTATTTCTCACTTGACTTCATTTTTCTTTGTGCCATGGTCCACTGGGGTAATGTGAAACAGAAGTTAAATGCCTGTTCTGATGTAATGCTCAAGTAAAATGTAAAAAGCATAGTAATATTTAAATTAGATACTCTCCTTATTCCTTGGCAGGAATAGTAGATTCATTAAGTCAAGGTAGACTATTAAGTGATGAGCAAGGTACTTGCTTAATAGACTTATCTCTTGAGAAGGTGGTCACGTTACGTAGATCTTTATGATCATCATCTGTGACTTGCTAATCCTGGGAAGAGTTAAGCCTTAATGACGTATTGTCTGAGATTTATCTGCTTTGGGAAGTTGTTTCTTTCTCTTATGTTACATTAGTTTCAGGTTATTAAGGAAAAGAAGAGGCAGGAGATTGTTCCATATAGAGGACAAAAGGCAAACAGGAGAGTGATTTCTACATGAAATAGAGAATGAGGTGGACAGATCTTGGACAAACTACAGCTGTGGTGCCACTCAGTTTGTCTTCCGTAGGCTTGAGTGCATGCTGCAGGGCCTGAGTCTTAAGGATGAAAGGTGTTTATATGCACGTATTTGCTGGTAGGTAGGCTTCCTGTGAATTCTGAGTTATGTCTTGCTGGGTACTTGTTTAAATAAAAGCTGCCACTTATATATAAATGTCATAGTTTTATTAATTTGCTGTCCATTGAAAAAAAGAAAAAAGAGGAGACAGGTCAAATTGTGGTCTCTGAGGTATACCTGCTTTGAGTAGAATCCAACTCAGTCAATGCCTTTTCTAATATCAAGCCCTATATAATATGAATAACGATGTAGTGAACTGTCTGTGAGAAGGAAATAATTTCCATTCTTCTTACTCATTGAAAAGTTAGCTGTGTGTCCCTTCCTTTTGAGAAGTGTTTCCACAGGGAATTTCATTGCACTCATTTTGTGCACCTGTTTTAGGATGTGATGAATCCAAAGTGTGGAAACTGGAGAACCGGTCCAAGCAAATACATTTTGTTGTTGTTGATCTCATTTCTGTTTGCATCTCATGTTGTGACTCAGACCTGTGTGTTTCAGAGGGAATAAGACTGGGTCTAATGTAAGAAAGTGTATCTCTTAAAAAGCCTAGTACTTACTTTTTTTGGTAAAAGATTGTAAAAAGCTAGTGAAATAAAGAGATGGTGTTTTGTTGGACATAAACTTTTAACAAGCTTATAGAACAGAGCCTTTCATAAATGGGATTCCTTAGCTCTACAAAGAAAATGAAAATATGAATGTAGTGAGCTTGCTATATATACTAGCAGATGATTTCAAAACACCTAAAACCAATGGATTTAAGATTTATTATGCTAAGAAATTGCTTGGAACATAAAGAAGTTCGTTAGTAACTACATTTCATGCTAAGTACGGTTATGTTGAAATATAAAGGCACTCAATTTGTGTCTTCCTGAAAGCAATGGCAAAAATAGTTGGCTTTGCTAAATGCAAACCTGGGACAATGGGAACGGTCCTGGAGTTGGGAGAAGATGGGCAAGCACATGCAACTTATCAGTGTATCCAGATAAGAATAATTCTTCCTTCCAAGTATCAGGCAGTAGCAATACATCAGTTATTTTTAATAGGCAGCAGGAAAGGGCAATTTAGGGTCTTTTTGTCTTTATTGATTTTGGTTGGGGTTCTTGCAGATAGCAGAATTCATTATGATATAAGTAAGTTCTATTAATTTATGTAAGAATTGCTAATTTTCAGTAAAGTTAGCATCCTTTGTAGACCTTACCTGTTCTCACAACGTTCTTGGAAAACAGGATCAGATTTAAAATGATAAATGAAACAGTAAAATACAGATTTTATTATAAAAGTTGTGCTCCATAAACAATGATTCTCTCCAAACAGGTATGCTTCATATATCTAAGTAATAGAGATACACTGAAAAAAAAAAAAAAAAGATTTCGAATTTGAAGTAATGTTAACAATGATGCTTCAGGTAGAGACAGCGTCAACAACTGCATCATACTGATAGTAACCAAATACAAACCAAGCACAAATAGGAAACTTCTGAAGTCTTCATAAAATAAAATCAACTGAAGTTTCAAGTTTAAAAATTTAATAGATTCCAGCTATGCCAAGGAGTCAGACAAATTCTGAGGGCATTTTTGAAATCAGGAATATTACTTCTTAGCATTACTCTTATATGAATCTCTAACTTTATTGGTAGTAGTAAAACTTAACCAGTTAAAACTTCAGAATAGGAAATGTACCTGGTCTCACTAACATCCTAACTGAGCTCGTAAAATTTTGAGGTGACGGTTCAGAAACAGTTCAGAATCATCATTCTTCATGAGCCTTACCAAGTTGTATTTGAACCTGAGAATGTTCCTGAATATTGTCAGTTTTTCCTTATTTTAATAAGGAAGATAAAATAGAGGAGAGATTTGACAAAACAGAGCAGTTGGAGGACAGAATAGATGAATAGATGAATAGATGTACAGTCTCAGCTCTTCTGATTAAGTACCACTCAAATGAAAATTGTGGATCAGGAGTTTGACTTGGAAAGGGATGACAAACTAATTTTTTTCACCTTTATTTGTAGAAAGAATTATTGATAACATCGAGTTTATTTGCTTTTTATTTTATATATTAGAATATATATGTATAATTACATGCATACATGTGTATGCAGATATATACGTTTTCTTCTTTCTGATGGAGACCGCGACATGAGATCAGAAATATAGAGGCTGATGGCAAATGTGAGGGCAGTCAAAAGCAGGTAAAATTGTGTGACTTGATTTTTGCATTGCGTGCTCAAGATGATTTAACTGGTAATGACTTTCATAGAACAGCTGTACATTTGCAGTGTAATGCAATGGTTTAAAAGAAAAAATCTATTTTAAATAGTGGGAAATCTTGGAAAACAAGGTCTGCACTGGGTAAAAAAAAATGGTTTTAGAGGTTGGTTATGGTATTTTAAGAACTACAAAGAACTATTGTCTTGGAATGGTTTAGGAAATTCAGTTACAGGTAGAGATGATGCAATGGGTTAGCACTGAGGAAATAAAGATTAAATGAAGGGTGTGTAGGGAGCTGAAGACATTATGTCAAGGTAAGGAACAAGACTAGGACACAAAGGAATCCTGTACAACATGGGTGCTGGTAGTAGCTGTTACGGTCTGGAGGGAAGATGAGAGTGGCATTGCCTTGGTTAAGAACTTTAAAAGAGATAAAAAAGAGACTGGAATTTCGATAAATGGATGGAAATTGTAGAACCAGGGTAGAGAAAGAGAAGCAAACAACTCAACTTCTTTCTTTGTTCCCTGACATATGTATATATATTTATTGTTCACTCAGTAAAGACTCTGGACTTTTTGAGGTAAAGCGATTGCCATGCTGGAATATCAATTTCCAGAAGGCAGTCTCCCTGGGAGTAACACTACAATCCAGAACCTTTCTAATATTCCGGGACTGAACTGTGTTGCATGAATTGACCACTTTCTTAAGAATGGTATTC
This sequence comes from Podargus strigoides, assembly GCA_028020825.1. Classification (NCBI taxonomy): domain Eukaryota; kingdom Metazoa; phylum Chordata; class Aves; order Caprimulgiformes; family Podargidae; genus Podargus; species Podargus strigoides. Next base: position 70,899,338 of record CM051621.1, read on the forward strand.
TCAATACTTCTCCCAGAGTACAGATCGACTAGCTTTTAGTTAAATGGGGAATAGGATAAGTGATTGTTTTACCACAACTCCAATTTTATCTCATCGATATGCTGAACAGTTTGAAAGAACTGTCTTTCCACTTTCCATTGTTGGAAATTCTTTATAGCAGATATTAAAAATGTATTTGAATTTATTGCTTTACTCCTGAACAACTGCCTTAGTGTGTAGGCCAGCTGCTTCTGAATGAGGGGAAAGTGGTGTACTCTACCCAGGCAGAAATGCTGGGCAGCTTATAATCAGAGAAGATGAGTAAAGCAATGAAATTATAATATTATAAAGGTCCACTCCTGCTTCTCAGGGAGAACTTGATCACGAAGTTAAATACATCCTTCTGCACCTTCAGTGTGCTCAGAAATGAAAAGATAAAACTGTCAATCAGCAGGCAGAAGGGAAAACCCATTTTAACAGATTGAGTTGTGAGACAGACCGGAGACATGAAGCTCTTATACATCTTCCTGAGGCTCTTTTCCCCAAATCGCCTATTTGGAGTTCAGTCCCGTCACTGATTATGCCATCAAGACCAAGACTTCTGTTGAGTGACCTTTCTACTTTTTATAGACGGACGAGAGCCCTAGCCTTCTCCTATACTATGCTAAAACCCCCTATTTATGTTTATCTCAGTCCTGACCTCTGTTTGAGTGTGAAAAGGAAAGAGTAATGAGACTTGCTTATTATTTTTACTGTCAACTTTGTTCAGATTATGTTTATTTTTGCTTGAATATCTCAGACAAAGCCTGGAATTTGGCTCTGCATTTACACTCTGGTTCCATGATGTGTGTAAGACAGTGCATGACCTTTTTCTTAGCAGAATGAAAGATAAATATATCCTGATAAGTAGAAGTAATTCACTACTACTAGGAGCCTTGTCAGCATGATCATCATCTGCTTTTGTGTTTAAGTTTAATGAGGAAACTCATTCAGTTGCATATAGTCAATCTGAAAACAATAAAGGCATAACTGCTATAAGCTAAACTATTAAAAAAATTAAAATCCTCCTCATTTCATTTTGTTGAAAAACAAGGAGAAGGGTTAGACATATGGCCACCCACTTGGTTGTGCAAATTGTAAGAAGTGAAAATAACTTGTGACAGAATTGCCTGAAGGTTTCATTTAGCCAGTCACAGATGGCCTCAATAACACTGTGAAACAGTTTCGTTTACCCCTTCCAACCTACCCAACCCTTTCAGCTATGAAATCTGCAAAGCATTTTTCAAATTAAGTGTGCACTGTATTCCTTTTAAGTTTCAGGAGCAAGTGGCTGAGAAAGACATGCTGAGAGATTGGAAACAATCTGCATCGGCAACAAAGGGAGATGCCTGCTGCTTTGCAAGCAACACAGAAAATATGCCAGCCATGCGGCATATTACTGTGGCAGTAATTCCAGAGCTGCCTGATGTTTATTTGTGCTGTGCACTAGCCTTTTTCAGACTGCTGTGGGGAGGAGGGTGGATTTAAGAGTCCTTGGAAAACTGTTGCAGTATAGGTCGTATTTTATTAGCACGTTGTCTGGGATTTGGAACTGACATTTACCTCTTGAGCCTAGGTAATGAGATTTCTGGAAGTGCTGTGCCATGCTTCCCTGTGCAAGTGTAGGTGAAGGGGTGTGTGTTTGATGCAGCTCTTAAGGCTGGGGATTTGACTGATCAGCATGCCATTATCAGGACTGTCATTCTGTTGTAGTGGAAGAAATTAATTGGAGGGCCATTTGTATGTTCTGATGAAGAACTGATAGTGTCAGAAATAATCTTGACATCCACTTTAATTTGTGATAGAGAGCGGCTTTTGCATCCTAAATAAGCACAGATCACTTAACCAAGTCAAGTAGTCAGCTGATAGAGCTATCTGATAGAATAAGAAATGAATAAAAGAAATGAATCATAAAAATGGAAGGTTGTCATAACTGGATCGTTCAAGAAAAATAATGCATGAGTTTTGTGGAATAGTATGAGCTTCATATTTCTTCTAGAGACATAGAGTATTTGAAAGAAGACAGTGGACAAGTCAATGCACATCTGTAGTCTCCATGGTTAGGAAGGCATAGGGGAAAGTCCTGTAGTTGCTTCTGTTTTGCTGCTGTGTACGTCCTTTTAAACTTGTTCTGTGTATGGGTTCTGTGTACTTACTCAGGCTTGAAAGACTTTGACTACAGCCTGTCATATACAGTGTTATGTAGGAGCTGTTGCCTGATCTGAGGCTCAGTAATCCTTTACGTGAACCAATATATCTCTCTTCAGGGTTTACATATATTAAACTGTTCAAGACAGCCAGGAGGCTGGGGTAGGTGTCAACCAAGGAGGAGCCAGGACTGTGCCAGCAGACCTCTGGCAACGTGTGTTTTCTGGCTACACCGATACCCTTGCAGTGGGAAGCAGTGGGGGCTGTGGCCCTCAGGACTGTGCTACTGCAGTGCTGCGTTGCCATCAGGCCATGGGCTGGGGAATGAGGGGGCTTGATCCTTCCTAACCCCTCCCAGTCTGTTGCTGGGAATGTTCCACAGGTTGAGGGTCTTGGTTTTAGTGAGCTAATGAGTGGTAGCATTGCAGGGGTGTAGTGTATTAATACTTCGAGAGAGCTATAAACTCTCTCTTCCAGCCAGGAAAAAATTAAGCATGTAAATGATGTAACCTAATTCAAAAAAAGGGCAATGTTCCAGAAAATATTCTAGCCTTTCTTTTCTAGCCTGCTTTTGCATTTCTTAACATTGATTTACCACCAAGCAGTGAGAGAAGTGACAGCATTTCTGAAGGGGTGACAAAAAGAAAGCAGTGTGATGATCTAGATCATTGCTCTGATATGTAACCTTTCTAGTATGAAATGGCTGAGGTTTACATAGTCATAAGATACAACTATTGTTTTTTACCATTGCAATAAAAATGTTTCATCCCTTGGATGATAATATGTAGGGCTGTACGGATGGATGAAAGGTCATTTTGTTGGACTCTGAACTCTTACAAACACTTAGTTCAACATTCACCCCATGGACTCAGCAGACCTTTTCCTGGTGTGGGAAACATGTTTAGGAGGTTCTGAGGACTCTCTTGCCCCTGGAGCATTGGCTGGTATGGTGTGTGCACCGACTGTTTGGTGGGATCCCACGTCTGCAGATCCCCCTGCTTCATCTAGCTGTAGCAACAGAAGCTGCAGAGCCAGCATATTGACTTTTAGGGGGTGGTTTCTTTGCCAGCTGTCTTGCACCAATATAAAGCACAGTTTTAGGAGAAAGGGGCACTGGTTAGTGGGAAGCCGGATTCTTTGGGCTGAGAGTCAGATTAACTTGGCTCCCTTGTTGCACTTGCAATTCTTTTGCTACTGATGTTTATTCTGGACCTTGGTATTTGAGAGTGCTATTTTATTTTAGGTAAATGCCAACTTTGATTACAAAGACAGGTTCAAAAAATCAGAAAATTACAATCTTATACATGCTCACACTTAGGGGAAAAATATTTCATTTAGATGAATTTATTAATTTTTTTTAATTTCAGACATTTAAATATAATAGTAGACACTTTAATACCTTCCTTGGTTCTTATTTTTCCTTCTTTCCTACTATAGAATGAAAGTTTTGTCCCATCACTTTTTCTTCTTGCCATTTTGTAATTCCTCAAAACTGAGGAGCAAACCCCAAAATTATAGAATGAAAAAAACCCCAAAAAATGCAACTGGAGCATTAGGGAAGAAGCAGAGGGGGAAGAGAGAGTAGGAGCTATTATTTTTTCTTGTTATACTTAGTAACAGGAGAACGGGGTGGTGTAAAGTTTTTGGAATTTTTAATCTTAATGAGAAATACAAAACCTTCATGAAACCTGGTTTTGAAGGCAGGCCACTTTCAAATTAAATTCCCCTCAGCTCTAGCTCTAACAGCTTATGCTTTTACCTGTCAAATAACAGGAGGCTTTAAAGGCTGCTTATTTACTCCAGTCCAATGGGAGTCCCATGCTTGTAACTCCATTTTCAAGTAGTCTTTTTCAGATCAGCTTAATTGATGTCCTACAGGACTGTGGATGTAGTTAAAGTTAAGTACGTGATTAAGTGGTATGTTGGAAATAAGCCAGAACACTTAACACCTTGCAGAATCCACTTCTGAGTCTGTGTAATATGCAGTCATAGAGAATTGTCTGTCTTCTATGAAAAGAGAAATTTTCCTGTTCCAAGCCCACTGCTCTTCTTTGCTTTCATTCTTTAAATGTACTCTTTCTAAGCTCACCTCTCCTTGAATCTTCTAAAGATAAAAATACTAAAACACACATGCTCTTTATTTTTCGCCTGTGTGCAGGTGAATGTTTTCCTCTCTCCAGCTGCATGGAAACCAAATGTCAGCTCAGCAATCTTACTTCCGCCCCCACCCCCCACAACTGATATTCCAAATGAGCTTTTCTATAGGACTCTGTTAAAAATCAATAGCTGGGGGAAAAAAAAAAAGAGAAACTCATGCGTTTTCTATTATGATCATTTTTTCGCAGTAGACTGTAGCATACATGTTTTCCTGGGACACTGATAGTTTGCTTAGGTGTTTAGAATGTGATAATGCTGGTTTGCATTTACAAGGACTAATAACAGGGATCTGGGAATAGATAAATGTGACTGGGGATTTCCATTGCCTTAGCCAGCTATTCAGAAAGTGGGAGAATTAAACAATACTTGCAGTATGTTTTAACAATAAAAAGTCCTGGACAACTGGACTTCAGCAGTTCTTGTTCTGCAGTTAATTTTGGATAGGAAAATTTCAAGCAATTTTGGCACTCTAATCAAGTGGGATCCTGGGATTGATTATTTTTCAGTAATCAAGTTTTTGGTTGGTTTTTGGTTTTGTTTTTGTTTTTGAAAGGAATGCTGCGAGAGGAAAAGCTATTACAATGTCATGTTGTTTTAAAGGCTGAGAGTTTTTGTTTGGATGACTGTTACAAAGGTTTTGCTCATCCTTTGCCAATTAGGTAGAGTCTCTGTTTTCAGCAAAAGTTGCTTGTGTTCCTTGCCATGATCCTTCGCCTCATCATCTGAGAAGGTGCAACTGCAAATCGTTATTTTATACTTACATGACTGCATGGTGAAGTTAGCTGGGACACAACATGAAGACAATAAATCTAAAGCTTTTATATTTGAAAGCATTTTTCTTTTATTAACCTTTTCTAGTTAGAACAACTGCCGTGTTTCAGAGGTACCAGAGAATTTCACCTCTTCCAGCTCCTCTATTGTAACAGCTGAGCTATATGTTTTTTCCAGTGTGTAGGCGAAAGCATGCTCAGCTCGCTGGCTGCAAGTATTTAACAGAGAGCAGAATTTAGAGACAAACTGTGATACCTTTATTTGCACTGTAGAAAGTTTTACTGTGTGACTAGTGCTAGTACAGTCTACCAGAGCCCAGCCTTTCCTCCAAACTGCAAATCTGGTACTCTTACTAGATTCAGGTCTGAATTAGGAGGGGAAGAAAAGGTCCCTATTCAGTTTTCTGCTTCAAGGAACATATGTGTTTCATCCTTGACTGTCTGGAGCAGGTGTGCTGGTAATCTCCTCAGGTTTTCCATTCCCAGCCTGTATCCCTTTGCTGTGTTCACTTTTAATACTCACTTTTGAGCAGTCCTGGTGATGGGTGTGTTTCACTTCAGCCCAAACTTGTTTGTAACTATAAGGGAGAAGTGTTGCAGTGTTAATCAAGAAGTAGGGGAGCTCGAAGGAAGGTGATGCTGAAAGGAGCGGCGACTCAGTGTTGATACAACTTTTACTTGTTTGCATCATTTTTGCTCAAATTATGAATCTGTTCTATGTAGAAATTATTTCCCTTTGCCACTGTTGTATTTCTTGGTGAAATGATGTGGAAGCTGTACAGAAGCCAAACTGGGAAGGAGGTTCTCCTAGGGACACGATGACAAGTTTTGATTTTTGCAATAAAATCTTCCAGATGCATTGATTTCATAAAATAAATTTGCATCAGCCTTATCTTGAAGATGCTTCATGTTAGGAAACATAAATTCATGTACATTTTAATTTGATTTTCTCTATCTTTTTAGAAACATAATGCCTGTTTTTCTGTGGCAATGACCTGCAAGTATACCCATTCTGTGGAGACCTCTGCTCAGTATGAGACTCTCAGAATAAAGCGCCTGCCTTTTACTTAAGATCAGGATCACTCTGATATGAACAGCAAAGACTTGTCTGAACTGTATTTTGCATTCCAAGGATTTCCTGAGTCCTTGCAAAAGTAGCCAGCTTTTTCCTGAATTGCTTTGTTGTCCCGCTTTTCCAGTCAGTTTGTCCTGTTGATGTGAGGTAGCACCGGTTTCGGTGGCTACACATAACATCTTTTCAATTTCTTGTAGACTGATACGTGTACTCCTCCTTAACAGGAATCCTGATCCTTCACACATTCATCTACTGCTTGTGATTTCTCTTAGAGAAGTGAGAATATTTTTTATACCGTCATGTTAGCTTGTACACTTTTTTGTAATATAAAAAGAAAAATGGCCTGTATTGTTTTCTAACTGATGGTTCATTAATCTTTCTCCAAATCCTGCCATCTCTGAATTAATTGTTTTGAGGTAATGGTTGGTATTACTACGTTTGTCAGCTCCATGCTTGTTAAGCTGGCCCTTGCTAACTTTTTAGCAAGGTGGTGAAACTCTTTGTTGTTCTTACATCTTTTTGCCCAAATTCTGAGCAGTTTTGCAGTTGATGATGTTGGCTACAGTGTATTTTTTGTCATTCCACCTTTGGACTTTGTATGTCTTTTTACCTCATTTGATTTTCTTAGAGCATTTTGGATTTTTAATAATGTCTGTAATGGCAGAGGACCATCCCTCTTCCAGAAACCAACTTATTTTGCAGGGCAAGGTCCACGTGCCTTGTCAAGGGTTAGGTCTGGGTCATTTAATAGTGTCTGCTGGAGTGTTTTGATCCCAGCTGTGATGCCTGGTCTGTTACTGGAGCCAGCTATTCCGTGCTTGTCTCTGCACATTTACACTGTCAACACGCAATTCTGTGTTACTGCTTTCTTACTGTATTCTGTTGAAACATCTATGTCTTTTATATTTCTTTTTTTTTTTTTTTGCATGGAGCACATTTCTCCTCAGATTGCTGTGTTGCCATTTCACAGTCGTCTTTCTCTGCCTGAATGAACTCAAATCTCCCCCAAATCTCAAGTGCTTCAACATACGCTACTGTCAGGCACCTTCTGACAGTCTCCCATGATGCTCTTCTCAGATGAGGCCACTGACAAGCAGTTGTTAAAGAGCAAAAAGATAACATATGTTACATGAATCAACTACTTATTCACTACTGATACGGGGCTAAAGAATCAGTAGGTATCTCATCCCTGCAGTCAACATAAAAAACACCATAAAAAGTGATTCTGTATTTTCACTTTTCAACAGGACTGCATTAAAACCCGGGTACTTGTTCATTCATTTTAATGGTGACAGCCAGTAAAGGGAGATACTCATGTGCTAGCATCCTAATGATGTTTTTCAGGTATTTTATATTAACTCAGTTGAACTAACACATCTTAAAAAGAGATCTGTTTTGCTTCTCAAGACAGGAATATGAAAGCAACTAATTCACTGCATAGCTGGAAAATAGCACGATGTCAAAGGTGGCTCCTGCAAATGCATTGCAAGTCAGTGTTGCTTTTGGAGATACCCTTACATGTGCGGTTAAACTGCAGATAGATGTTTTTGGGAAATTAAATTGCTGCAAGGTGCTGGAGACAGGGCTGGCATTATTCATAGGTACTGAACTGTGATCAGTAAAACTTGTCTCACCTCCTGGACTTTCTCAGCTGGAATAATTGATCTACAGCAGCTATGCACAAAGACTTCACACACAAAAAAAAGAAAAAAATCCATTTTGTCTGAAGTATAAAGATTCATATACCAGAATTAATTAATTTTAACCTGGGATTAAGGCTGGGCTCTGCTGATAATGCTCACTGTGTGTTTTGTCTGCTTACTCCAGTGCATACTAATGCTGGAGCTCAGTAGAAAAGTTCGTGGCTGGGATGCCCCAGCTGGTAGTGGGAAGGTCTTTGGAGAACAGGGGTGCTGGGATTGTTCTGACAGCCTGGTGGCAATTCCTGGCTTGGGTTATTCCCTGGATGAGTTCGAAGTGCTAGCAGGTGCCCTTTGAAAGCCAGGCACAGCTGAATTTTGCACCCAGACTAGCCCAACGCTAGAGTGCTTGCTGTTCCTTAGGGTTTTTTATCCTCCCATGGTGCTTACTAGTGACATTTCACGTATTTCATCTGTTGTGTGTGCTGTGTGTTCCTGTCTCTGGCCTCTAGTGTGTATGGAGGGGAGCAAGTGAGGAGGTGATGAGTTTTCTCTGGACTCTTATATGATTGCTTGTTAGTTGAAGATGGCTTGCCCAATGCAGATGGTTCTTTTCCATTTTATTAAAAACCACATATATATTTAAGAACAAGGAGATAACTGGCCTAAATATGCTTTTTCTATAGAATTTAAAAGAAAATAAGCTTGTCCCATTATCTCAACCATTATATAAGATGAAATAGGTTTTGATGTTTGATGCCTGGATTGTTCTGTAAAGGTGTATTTCTCAATCTCTTGCTGTAAATGTTTAAAAATGCCACGTCATAAGAGGAGTCCTTTTATATTTCTTTCCGGTGTATTTTTTTTTTCTCCTGACTGCCAAGTCTAATCTGGGCGCAGGGAAGGACTTCAAAATAATTTCCTAAAAAGCTAACTCAGAAGAGAGGGAAGCGGAAAGTGGGCTGGTGCTCCTGCCAGCTGGCTGGAGCTCAGCCCCAGTGAGACAGCCCGTGCTGCCAGTCCCCAGGAACGTGCTGGCAGCCAGTGCCTTACCCAGCCCACCCGCTCCCGGGTGGGGGAGGGCAAGCACAGCACTTCTTTCCTTGCTTGGATTTGCCATGGGATATATGGGACTATTTTGGATATATTACATTAATATTTCTGGCTTTAAATTGGGAACGGCTGTGGTTAAAGTATCCTGGATTCTGTGGTCGAATAGTTGGTGTTGGCAATTTCTGTGGTCGCATATTTGGTAGCTAACGCTTTTTATGAATTCCAGATTTTTCTCCTCTGGGATAATAGTGCCTCCAGAGTTAATGCTGGAAGGCTGTAGCTTGGTCACGTTTGTTGCTTTTTCCTTGAAGATCACAGCTCTTTCTTTACTTCTACCACAGATAAATTGGTTGGAAAACAACAGAACATCCCTGTAGCTACATCTAGTACATCTATCTGTACAAGTGAGCACATATTTTACCCAGAATATGTTGTTTTGTGCTATACTGTCAATGCATTGATTTACTTTAAAGCTCGTGCTGAAAGGACTCCTGGTGAGTGCTACTGGTTTGCTTAGGAGGTGGAATTACTCATCATTTCTGAATGAGAAGAGCTATATTCGGAAATATGCTGTTTTAATTTGGTGAAGCTGGGCTGATTAACCCAAGCTAAAGATCGCATCCAGGGAGGTCTTTTTCATTCAATGGAGAAATGGCAGTGGCTGACTACTTAAACGGGACAAATAAAATAAGCTGTTACGAGAAAGAAAAACATTCAGTGAATTTCTGCTCTGTATTTGGGAAGGCCATTTCCCCCCCAGAACATGATGCAGGCGTGTGTTTGATGCCAGTGCAGAAGCTGGTGAAAATACATAGTACTGTCCAGCCCTTTCAAGGGCAACTCAGAGGCATGTGTCTTAGTCTTTGATACGCAGATATTTATTACAAATCTAGAAACACAGAGATGTCTGCAGAAATCACACAAATAGGATTTATCAGTATTTAAAGGAAGCAGACTTGGTTAACCAAAGCCTGGTTAAATACACATCATGTTAAGTCAAGCAAAGGTTGACAAGAACTGTGGGGTGATTTTAGAAAAGGGAAAAAAAAAGGAAGAATAGGAGCATAACTGATGCTGATGAGCTCAAGGAAACTAAATCTTTTTAAAGACGTCTTGTTTTTGTCAGATTGTACATTTTTCTGGCAAGAGTGTCCTATTAGAATAATGTATTTAGATGTTGATAAGGTTCTGAATTTAGTAGTGCACCAAATTTTGTTTAGCCAATCACCACTGTGCAACAAATGCTATACATTTTAAGTGGATTTAAAGTATACCTGAGTAAAATTTGTATATATGTGTAGACAGGAGTAATCACCTTTTTTGCTTGTACTGTTGGAAAAAATCAAATGATGCCCCTTGTAAGTTTTTAACGACTAAGTTGTGCAAAGATGCTTTTAATTTACCAGTGCCTATTTGCTAGTCAAAATCTGAGTACATAGCCATAAAGGCCAGCTGTCATCTTCTTATGGCATTAGTAAAAAAAAAAAACCCAAAATAATATGCCTTGTTTAGACTATTTATTGGACAAATTTCCCAGAATTTTCCTCCTGCTTTTTTGTTCCTTTACATAAAATACCAGTAACCCCTCTTCCTTGATGAGGTGGAAAAACATCCAAATATACTGGCTGATTTTTGAGATTGATATCTAGCTCTCCTTTTCTTCATTGTCCTTAAATGCATCTTTCTGCCTACTAATTACTAAAAGGATATGCAGTCTGAGAGTATTGGGCATTTCTGTATTTCATTCAATTAGACTGAGGCTACAGTGAAAAAGTGGATGATTGTGTTCTCTCATCCTGATGTGCTTGGAGAAAGAAAGAAAAAAAATCTCCTTTCCCTGTGTGAGACTGGTTGGTTTGTGTGCAGGTTTGTGCATGTGTATGCGTATCTATGTATGCCATATAACCAGGAAAAACACTGCATTATGGATACTAAACATAGTTCCTTTACTCTTTTTGGTTTGCTGGAATTCACATTACAAAAATCATTCACCATATTGGCATGAGTGAGAAATTTCACTGTCTGATAGAAAAATCATGTGACTTAACAGCAGTTTGGAGAATTAAGGAAAACATCAAAAGCTGCAAGACTGGCAATGAACTTGCAAAATTTGCAGTACTGTGTGCATGTCTGCCACTGGATCACTGAAAGAGAGAGTGCCCGGAGCATCAGTTCTACTACTATGTTGTTACAGTCCTTTTCACATCCCTGTCCTGCAACTGAAACTTGGCCTCCCACTTACTGTTAGGGGGAACTGCCCCTCAGTTGTCTTTATCTTTGAGATTGTCTCCCCTTCCAGTGCTGTGATTTTGGTGAATAAAGGCAGAGTGTGAAATTCCCATCTTTTGAACTCCAGTTTGAAGAAGGAAAAAAAAAAATATTGAAGGGAAGGAGTGTATTTTCTAAAGCAATAGTGAAATTACAGGCTTATTGTTTTCAATTCCATTACATCTCTGTGCAGACGAGTCCAATCCATGAAGGAATTTATTTTTATTTTGGCAGGAAATCTCATCTGGATTTAATCTTGATATGGGACATAGTAATACAAGAGACAGACAAGAATGAATTGTGATGGCCGGACTAAGAAGAAAGGTAAAAAGAAACCAGTGAGAGTACATTTGTATAAGGAAGCAGGACAGAGAGCTGTAATGAGTGAGTGAGAAGAGCACAGTAAGAGGCTTGGAAAATGCATTTTGTGGAAAGGAAGACTTCTCTTTTAAAATAGTTTTTATATTACATTATATATCTGGCAGAACTTCTGATTCTTCTAGCTTTAATGAGAATGCAAGCCAGTGTCTAGAGTCTCTGTAAATTAAGAATCGATCCTTTGCAGGGTTTCCCTCCTCTGTTCTTGCTTGTTCTTTTCCTTGAAATTCCAATATGTTTTTTATGATGTTGTTCTGCCTCTTGGATCAATGATAACAAGGGTCTCTTGCCTTTCTGTAGCTCTCAAATGCTAGCTGATGCTTTTCAAAAGCTTTCTATATTTCTAATACTTTCCAGACATTAATTAATTAATCTTAACACTCTGTCAAGGAGGTGAAATAATTCAGTGATGTTATTTACAGATGAGAAATCAAAGGAAGGGAAGTGGAGCAAATGGTTCAGAAAGATGGTACAGCTGGGAATTAAGGCCACTGGTACATGCAGATCTGCCTGGCAATCAGGTAACTGTAACTTCTCATGTTTAAAGCTGTTCTGATTCTTTGCTCCTAAATGTAATTTCTATTTTCCCCAGTTTTTAATTCTCATTTGGTTCAAAAGAAGCAGAAATGGGCTTATGACTATCTGGGATAATTTTAGGCAACTTTTTATTCAAGACACCCTTGTTCACTAAGAAGGGTTTCTGGCATCCTTCCAGTCCTTTGGAGACCACTTTAAGATTCTCTTACAATGTAAAGGCTTTCTTAAGTATTACCCTGTTCATTTTGCCATACAGTATACTACATTAAGTTTAACATTCCCCTCATCTGTCTCTTGGGAAAATACAGTAACATTTCTGAGCGAGATATCTACTGAACTATATTTTAAGTGATCTTTATGCACTTTAAGTAACTTTCCAAAAGGAGGTTAAGCAAGTGAAAAAATGGTATTGCCAGAGGAATAATCTTTAATGAAGGCAGGAAATAAAGTATGTTTTTTTAATATATCACATAAGTAAGAGGGCATCTACAGTGAACTTCAGTTACAAAGGAAAAAAAATCATACCCTAGCAGTATATCGAGACGTGAAATACCATCCTCACTTTCAGTTGGCCTAGTCCCTCTCAATTAACATATTTGCTAGGGATTTATAAGGTCTTAGAAGACTGATAGGGATGCTCTTTTGCATACAATAATTTTTGTTCTAATTAGTTAATGGCCAGACCACTTGTTGACCCTCAATAAATCTGTGGTGGGCATGCACAGAATGAACACTGAGCAGATATATTTTCCAAGGGGGAAACACAGTTTACTCCTATTATTTCTGTTCACCTAGCATTTATGTTAGCAGAGACAGAGGTTGTCTATGCATTGCTGAGGGAGAGACTATCAGAACTTAGGTTTTTAAAAGATTTCTTCTCTTTAGATTTCACATACTTTGTGGGGTTTTTAAATGTATTTTTTTAAACTACTTTGAAGGAACTGTAAAACCTTTCCCTTCCTCCATCCCTCTCCCTTTTCTTCCATTTCCCCAGGGAAAAAAAACACTCTGTAGATTGCAAAGTCATTTTGTGGCCCAAAATAGCCCACCTTTCTCAACAACCCTCCTTTTCCCCCTCATTGCACTTCTCCTCCACCCCCACTATGCTTTTAAATATAGGCTTGAGTACCTGCCAGCTGCATACCCAGCCCTCAAAGCACAGTCTGGGGGAGGGGAATCATCTTTCTGCCTTCACTTGCAACCAGTGAGGAAAAAGATCCTGGAAGAGTGGAAGATATTTCATATTTTCAGTTCTATTATTTAATTTAATCTCCTCTTTGCTTACTTGGCAAGGCAGCTGGTCCACCAAGAACTGTGAATGTCAGATGTTTTGTAACCCAGTGTGGTTAGAAAGAATCAATATTGTGCCCCTGGAGGCTCAAGTTGAGGATGCTTCACTCTGTAATCTTCCCTAGGACTCCAAATAAAACAACAACAAGAATTTCAAACTTGCTTACAGTAGTTCTGCTGGATCAGTAAAGCAGTTTGGGCGTAGACAGCTGTTTTCCTTTCAGGATGTGGAGGAGGTGAATCATGGAGTGTGAGGGCAAAATAATTCCATGATAGAGGCTATTAGGGAAAATTTATCTTAATGTAAGGAGACAATTCCAAACAGAGGGGAGAAGTGAGTGGTTATGGCTCTAGGTTATCTATCAAAAAATGATAATTTGACAAATTCTCATCTTTGCTCCTTTTGTATGATTCCAGTGAATCGACTTGTGTGTTTCTTTCTGTTTGGTTTAGTCTAGCTATGTGCTACGGACAGGTGAACATGATCTCAACAATGAAAGGTTTCCATCTGAACAAATTCCATCAGGAATGAGTCAGTTTAGCTGTTCACTCTTTGATATTTCTGGTCTGTGGCTCATGCCCATTGGAAATCGCAGTCCCTGCTGTTTCAGTGTGACAGAAGCAAGTGAGAAGTCGACAGGCACGTGACCCCTTTGATGAGAACTGTCCCATGAGTATCTGTACAGCTGTTCATCTTTCACTTCCCGCAGATGTTTGGGCAGCAGCAGAGGTACACATCCACAGAGAAGTCTAAATGTAGCAAATAGTATAAATGAGAAATTGCTTGTAGATGTTAGAATTGTACAGGACTAGTAGTTGTGAGAAAGTATCTTTCTGGCTTGCATAAATGTGTGAAAGAAGTCAGTGGACTGGAGAGAAAGGGCGTCCTCTAACCCTTACGTGTGCCATGTTCTACTGACATGTTCTGTTTTCCTGTGGATGGGAACAACCAGCTTGATTTGGTGTGGCTCCTCAGCTCCAGAAACTGTGCTGATTGGGCTAGGAGAATGATTTTGACCCAGTTTCTTGCAGATCTTTTCACAGATGAGTCCAATCCTTTATGCCTGAGCACAGAGATGTAGATGATCCCTGAATTAAATGTTATTTTTAATTTTGTAAGCATGGAAGGAACAGGAGGAGAACCTCCTGCAGCAAGGGGTAAGGACAGATAGTCTAATGATACAGCCATCTTTCACCTCCTCGGATATTTAAAATGATTAAAAGCTGTTTAAACTGCCTGTGTGACAGCAAGCATTATTAATGAGAACAGGTCAAGTGTTGCACTGATAACATCATAGAAATTGATAGAGAAGGCCTGTTAAGTCATCTTGTCTATGTCCTTGCCTGTGCAGGATTATTCCCTACAGTATATTTTCTAATGCTCTGTTCACATGGTACAAGAGAATCATGAATTTTATGGCTTTGGCCTTTTGACAGTACGCACTTTTTGGAACTTACTGATTGTTTCAGAGGTCTAAGTAAGACTATGTTTCATGCGTGAAGTTGGAGCCGAAACGTATTAGCAAAAATTACTTAGAATTATGTAAGATTTTAATTAAAAATGCTTGAATACACAAGGGCAAAGCTGAGCCATACCAAGTGAACTTTGCAGCTGACAGTTCTTTAGTTGCAAACTGTAATTTAGTTTTTCTAATAAACTATACGAAATAATATCTATTGTTCTCTCTCTCACCCCCTTCTTTCTACTTTGATACCTTCCTGTCTTTCATTTCTGTCCATCTGGAGCTGGAGTTGAATTATGGCATATGGTTTGTATAAACTTGTATCTCCCCCTGGATCAGAACCTTCTTACTGATTCCCTCAGCTCTTGATCCTTACTTACACTCTTACTTTTTCTCCACCGTGATTTTCTCCCATGGTTGTGTCCGTTTCCCTTTAATCTGTGGGCTTCCATTCAACCTAGTTTTCTTCCTTGGTTTTAGAAAAGGAATGTATTGGTTTTTCAGTT
Source organism: Podargus strigoides (assembly GCA_028020825.1). Classification (NCBI taxonomy): domain Eukaryota; kingdom Metazoa; phylum Chordata; class Aves; order Caprimulgiformes; family Podargidae; genus Podargus; species Podargus strigoides. The sequence continues at coordinate 70,914,641 of CM051621.1, forward strand.
AGGAGTTTTTCATGTTGATATTTACCTTTTTTTTTTCTCTCTTTTTTTTTTTTTCTTTTTCCTTACCCCTCCTTACCACCACCACCCCACGCCCCCCCCACATCCCCCAACTAAAATGCTGTCATCTTGCACCAACAGAGAAAGAATTAGAACTGCTTATCCTGCTGTGAAATGGAAGGACTCTGTTGCAAGTTGCCATGCAGAAGTTTCTGGCACTGTAAGAGGTCTTAACAGCTGCTGTGAAAGGGCTACTGAACTTGGTATTACTACAGAGGTTATTTCTGCCTCAGCAATGTGTATAATTCACTAAATTAGTTAAAAATGTATTTTCTTTGCTCTAGAAAGAGCAGAGTACATCCACATGGAATTTTGCTCCATGAATGGAATGCAAGAAAACAAAACTGAAATAGAACAAGAAATTCTAGAGCAGAATACAAATATGTTGAAATATTGCCTTGGGCTGTAAAAGTGACTCCCGAAATGGACACTTATTTTTCATGCACAGTGTTTAATATTTAGTTTTGGTTACTGATCCTATCAAGGCGAATGATAATTGGAGCCTTAAGCCACAGTGTAACTCAGCTCAGTGCTCCACCATTAGAGTTTTCATTAAAAAGATGTATTTTGACATTCTAGAGTGAGTACATCCATAAGGAGTGAAATGTTTGAAGTATAAATTACAGATCCTTCAACTTAAAAAGTAGGGGCAAATTGCTTCAGGGAACTTCACTAAAACCTCTGAATCATAGTGAGGCTAAACTGAAGCCCCTTACTTGCACAGTGCAGATCCCACAATAAGTTTCTTGACGATACCCTTTGAAAATACAGGGAACTTTATTTTGGGTGAAATGCCTCAGAAGTCAGAAACATTTATTCACCGTAACCCTAAACAAAAGCATAAAAATGTGATATGGAAAAAATAAGAAAACACAGATTTTCTCTGAAGGTAAAATTATACACTATAGTAATTTTTTATTTTTTTTCCTAGACTTTTCACTTTAAAGAATTCCCCCTCCAGCCCACTAAAACACTTGTGAAAAATGGGCATAAACTCATCCTACTGACAGAGCCACAGAGTCTTGCTCTAGGTGCAACTATTGCCCATGTGGAAGGCATTAAAACAACACCTTGTATCTTGCTTTTGGTAAATGAGTGATTACTTGTTAATCCCACTCTAAGGCATCACTAACCAATACCTCTACAAAAATCTGTGCCTCTGTGAAAGAACTTTGAAAATAGGCAGTAGTTAGAGCCATAAACAGTATTAGTTTGTTGCTTATAGCAAAGAGATAATCATGCTGCTGGGTGCATACTTTTTAAAAAACAGAAAAAGCTTTATGGTTTGGCATAAAGACTTCCTAATTCCTGAGAAAAAGGCAGCATATAGAGTTTTATTGCTTCACAGATAAATGAAATATAATATGATGAATGCCGTACTGTGGTGACAATATAGCCCCTATGTTCATGAAATGACACTTTTTTCAAGTAACAGCTCTAGCTTAGACCTTGTGCTTTGCCTTTTCTGCAGATCTCAGCCAAAGTGGCTTTTAATGCAGGGAAGAGATTGTTTTGATTAAACAGAAGTCAGATATGAAATTAAAGAAAGAGTTCAGAGGTTGCTGTTATATTTTGGCAAAGACATTTCCTTTGGTTTTTAGCTTTTTATTTAGAGACAGCTATGGTTTTTAACACTTACTCTCTTATCTACAGGGAAAGGCCTAATATTTGAAATAGCATTTAGGATATATAGAAAGAAATATAACATACATTTCCTTTTAGAAATAAAAGAAGGTTAGAACTGCCATGATGGCAGGAGAATTCCATCCAGCTCAGTATCTCATTTTTGACAACTACCAGCCTCAACTATTCCAAGTGCAAGAATTCGGTTTCATTCAGCTGTGGTGCACTCTGTCCCCTCGCTTAGGTCTCATCCTGTCTGATTTTTATAAACACATCTATCCTTCTCCCACTCAGGGTTAGACTGTACCTTGTGCCATAGCTCCAAAATAGGATACAATGGGTCAAAGTGTGTCAAAGAAGTGTTTCTTAACTTGAAAAGGCACTGCCTCTCTGGGTCACCCACAGCTTTTCCTGTTTCTCTTTCACATGAACTTGATTTGGGGTTGTTCATGACTCTGGAGAGGAGAAGGGGAGACCTTATAGCACCTTGCAGTACGTGAAGGGGCCCACAAGAAAGCTGGAGAGGGACTTTTTACAAGAGCATGTGGTGATAGGACAAAGGATAATGCTTTTAAACTGAAAGAGGATAGATTTATTAGGAAGAAATTCTTTACCATGAGTCTGGTGAGACATTGTGGCTGCCCCTTCCCTGGAAGTGTTCAAGGCCAGGTTGGATGGGGCTTTGAGCAACCTGGTCTAGTGGGAGGTGTCCCTGCCTACAGCCAGGGGGTTGGAACTAGATGATTTTAAAGGTTTCTTCCAACCCAAACCATTCTATGATTAAGTTCAGTTCTGTTTTCTGTAGGGCTGATTGAAGTATTTGAAGTTTAGGCTGGTGATGAGTTAAAAAAGACGTGCTGTTAGTCTCTCCTAAAAGGATCACAGTCATGACATTGATTTTCTTTAAGGCTTTTAGGACTTCTAGTTGTGTGCCCAGGCCAGGGATGTGGGGCATTTTTTTTTTTTTTTCCCCTTCCAACTTTCAATTTCTAATAGTTTCTAACAAAACCAAAATTTCTTGCAGTAGGTTTCAAACCTGGAAGAAGCCTTGTGGATCATGTGAGAAGCAGTGCTTCCTTGCACTGAGAAAAAAACTAGAGAAAGTTTCACAAAGAGTGTCACCTTTGGACATGGCATCAATTTTCAGAGATAGGGACCAAGGGACCAAGGCAGGTGAGAGGTCTCAGATCTACAATTCAGATTTCCCCACTGATTTCTCAAACTGGTATTGCTGGCTGCAACAGCCCTTCCCATCTTTCTCAGTAAACCTAGAACAGATGGTAGCATTTTGGCTATTAAAAAAAAAAATCTTCCGAACAGCGAGTTTTATACTTGAAATCTGGTATGTCTGTTACAGTGCACAAGAAGCCAAATAGTTCTGTGGAATTTGTTTCACTTTTTAATGGCTTGTGCCTGTTAAAAATAGACAGGTTTGACATGGGTGTTAAAGCCATGGCTAGCAGATCCAGGCTACGTGATTTACCTCTGCGATTGTCCTGACTTGATACAGACGGCTTTAATAGTGATTATAGTGTTTCCTGGGTGGCAGTCCCAAAGGCTGGGAGGGAGCACATCATACATACCCTCTACTCTGCAGAAAGAAACTGGTTTGAATTTAGGTTTTGGTTTTGTGCTTTTAATCTGGAATGCATATTGAATTTTTCTGCTGCTTTGCATAGCTGAGCTGCATAGCTGAATTAAAAAAACCTATCAAGGACTGGATTTCTGGTCCTTTGAGTAAAGAGGCAAAATTGGCAGCTTTAACAAGGAATGAATGGGCATGGAGACAACTATCCGCTTGTGCCTCCAAGGCAGCTCCTTCAGATAAGGACTCGGATTTATTGGCAGTTGAGGCTTTACTGCAGAACCTCCTCTGGGGATAAACTCTTGTTGTCTTTTGGCATTTTCACTGTTCTAGCACTATTCACAAAACCATGTTATTTTGCATTAGTTTTTTTTAAGGCTATTTTCCAGCATGCCTGAAGGAGGACCAAAATTAGGTGTTTGTGGAGAAAAGCAGCAAAGAAAAGGTCAAAATGAGGTGGGTTTGCAGACCCATATCTCTTCAAAATCAAATCTGTCACTTGTCCACATACAGTACAGAAGGCAGCATGGGGACCTGTGGTCTGTGATAGTGCTGTTGCACATTGAAACGTTTTTTTACTCCATTTAGCAGTAATTTCCTAGATGAATGGTGCTCTCAGAATCTGTGCTGAATGTAACATGGGAGTTAGAAAGAACTTTGTAAACAAAGGAAATGGAAAGTTTGGTTAAGATATTGTTGGCTGAGAGAAAAAGGCTTATTACCAGGCTGAGTTTGTTTTGGGTTCTTAGTCAGCTTGGAATTAAAATGTAGGTTTTCTGTGACTGGAAATATAATCGGAAAACACTGAAAATTTCCTCTACATAGCAACATTGGAATTTAAATGTCTGTGATATTATTCCATGCTTTTTTTATGAGTGATAAATTTTGTTGTTAAAAATGCTGGATTTCAGAATGTACATTTCCAGTGCGTGAAGGCTGGCCTTGGTTTTGTGTGTTTTTACGCTAATGCACAAATGGTCCAGTTGTCTTTAAAGCACCTGGGTTTTTCTGTAAATGTGTGTTCAGTGGCAAGAGAGTGAAACAGCTAAAACTTGAACCTGAAATTGTAGGTGGAAAAAAAATGAGAGAAGGAATCACCCTTAAGTCATGAATAATGTGCTCATGTTGCAAGATGACAACAAAAACATAAGCAGCAGCAAGAATCTTCAGAAGAAAACCAGAGGAAGTAAACTGAAAAAGATGGGTATTTTTTCTGAAAGGTCCAGGTTCTGGAATAAAGAAGATTAGGTCATTATACATAAATATGCTAAGAACAAATCTCCTGAAGTCCTAGTTTGGCATAGATTTGGTCTGCAGTAATGCTTCAAAGAGTGCACTGTGTTAGTTTTTTCAAATTATGATGTGGGGTAAATGTTTTCATTAAAGATTCTCTGCTACTTGGCTTTTGGCTTAAGTTTTGAAGGTTTTAATATTTCTACCACTGGAATGCTATAATTAAGCTCATTCTAGATAGTCTTGATATCTGTAGAAGGGAAATTAATCTGTTAAATGAGAAATGGAACCTATATATGGGATACTCATATGCTCTAGAAAATGGGATTTTACTGGGCTTTACCATTGTTTAAAGCTTTATGTAGGCATGTTCTGCTCAGATACTTTGACAAGGCTATGGGTATAAGAGGACAGTGAAGATGTCAGGTTTTGCCTTTTATTGTTTCTTATAATGAAAATAATGGGGGTGTGCTCTTAGGAAACCTCTGAGAGATTATTTCCGTGAGTTTTGTATTTCCAGCTTTTAACTACAGTCTAGTAATCTTGATTGTAGATTCAGATGCAGCTTCTGACTGGAATTGTGATCCTTCTGGGGAAAGAGAAGAACTGAAATCACTGGGGAAAAAGGTATGTGTTTAGCTGTCTGCTTTGTGTGTCACCAGTGTGGGACTGAGACTTAATGTAATTCTTCATGTTACTTTTATCAGATCTTGATCCTGGTGTAGTTTGAGCAATGAATTACTACGAGAGAATTCTACTTAATCTAATGGTTTTATTTTAGGAGAGAACTTTTTTTTTGAAATGAGTATTGTTGAAGCCTTCATTGACTTTTTATGTAATAAATATTGTTACCATGGAATTGCTTTTCCTTGACTTCAGCAAATATTTATTTCTGGTACTTGACATTTAATTACTGTTTTCTCTCTTTGGTTTCCTAAGGGTAAATTGTGTTTGAATCATTCATGGGAAATTCTAACTGAAGTCATTAGTGCTATCGCATAAACTCTCAAGTACTGAAATGACTCTTGAAAATGGTATTTAGCAATTTAAAAAGTTTACTTTTGTAAGAAGACAAATGTTGGCTATATGATTGGAAGAAAAGAAAACAAGTTTCCACTTTCATTGCTATGTATTCCACAAAGGACCGAGATTCGACGTGGTTCATGCAGTCTGAAACTGTCATGAAACCATACGACAGCCAAATAACATGGAAGTTGAATATATATGTACATATTTTATTTTCACTTTGTTAGAAATGTTATTTGCACCTTGAAATGACCTTACTAGTCCAGTGGGAATTTAGTCAAATCTATAAACTGTGCTAAATCATTTCTCAAGAAGCTGTGTGAAACAGTAAGTATATAGAAATTAATCTTTTTCTAGTGCTTCCTGTGTCCTAACTGGACACTTTCCTGAAATAGAGGTAGAACATGAATTTGCAATATCTAATCATGCATGCTCTCCATCATTTACCAGCAGTCTGGGAAGCTAGCTCAAACTCACCAAAAGTGCTCTAAAAAAATGAACGAAAGAATGCCAAGGTGGATGATAAGGGTATTCACTTGCAAACCACAGTACTGCTGCAATCAAAACAATAATATAGATGCAGGCTTGCATTCCTTCCTTCCAAGGAAAAAAAAAATAAGAGGTCTGATAATATCTGTAATTTTTTTCTCTGCAAACATGATACATTTTCATGTGGGTAAAGAAGTGGATGAGAGGTAAGGAATTTTTAGCAGTACTAGATCTGTAATTCCATTTAGTTATACATCTGTTCTCTTTTAACTAAGAACCTTCTTAAATTTACAATTAATATTTCATTTGGATTTTTATAGAATCCTACAGTCTATTTGCTAAAGTACCCTGAATAGGGAATGGTCATGGCCATTTAGAGATTTAGTAGTCAGAGCAGATGTTGAGATGATAAGTCATGGCATTCATTCATTATTGATGTCTTTTGAAAGGTACAAGAGTAAGCAACACTCTACTGAGCATTAAATGTTTTCACAAAGGATGATTTTTGCATAACGTTTAAATCCTCTATTTTCCTTCGAAGGAATGTTCGCTTTAGAAAAATAGTATTAAATGATAATCCTTTGGAGCTTTTTACTAAATTTCTTTGTTTTCAGAGGTTTTATTTATTGGAATTAAGCTTAACCAAAGCTAGTGAGATTGATATGGGGGGTTGAAAAAAATCAGAATCTACTTACCACTTTATATGCTTTTTTTTGAAGAACCTGGTATTCTTGCGGAATTGCCCCGTAACTCAGATTTAGTCTTCATGTCATCACTTCTATCTGAGGGAGTGTGAGAACACAAATGGCTGCCAAGGAGAGGTGGCACAGGTCGGTACTTGTTCACTTAAGCACTGATGTCATGAGGGCTGGCAGAAAGCAAAGTGGTTTTTTTGCCATTAAGAGGTGTGACTTTTTCTCTAGATGTTGCATATCATTTCAGATGTATTGTAATTAAGACCTTCAGGTCCTTAGGAGTATTATAAACAGAGCATTTGGAGTTGAGCTCTATGTGTGTGACACTTGTGTTTTTTTGTCTAATAGTGTAACTACCACAGTTACCTATCTGATTGTCACGTTATACCCAAAGGCATATTCTTCTGTATATCCTTCCAGAGCAGGAATTTGGTGTGGGTTTCTTGGGGGTTTTCTAAATTATTTATTTTTTGTTCAAATATCCTCTTTCTTCTCTTCTCCTCATTCCTATCTCAAGTAATCTCTGCTGTATCATGGCCAAGGCAAGATAATTATGTTGGATGGTGGCTCACTGAGTCCTGTGTTTTGATCTGAAGACCGTCTTGGTTCAGTCTGTTGCCCAGTGCCTGCCATGGGGTCAGGTTAGATCCAGACAGGATTCAAACTCACGCATGGACCTCCAGGCCTTAGCTTTTTTAGTTTGTTGCTGAACGATGTTACTTTTCAAGCCATTCAACAAATACCACTTGGAGAGAGGGATTTAGTACGTGACTTTTACTAATACAATCATGCAAAGATGGATTTCAGCTTCTTTTTTTTTAGTCTTTTAGTTTGTTTAGGGTTTACAGTAGTGTGGCTAGACTTTCTTGAGTCAGCAGGTGCAGAGCAAGCATACTGTTAAATGATTATTAACACAGTCCTTGGAAGAGATGGGTGTGCACTTCCCTTGTATAATTCATCCACTGTAATAAGGACCATTTTTTGTGAAAGAGGGTTTTTGGAGACTAGTTCTTACAGGTTGTCAGTGAAATAAAGCACAGTAACTGTTTTGTGACACTGGTTTAAGAGCTTCTCTTCCCTGCCTTTACCCTCATGAAAATGCTTTTCACTAGTATGGTTGTATCACCTGCCTCTCTTAAAAGAATAGTTTAGGCGAAAATATGAATACGTATTCAGAAATGTGCTAAGTTTTTCAGGTCAGGAGTTTCCTTTAGAAGTAGGCAACCTAAAACCTAAGACATCAGTATTGCAAGGAGCTAATCTGTTTGTGATGAGTTCAAGGAGCAGAGACTGCTAAAATGTGAGATATAAAAATGAACTAAAGGTGACTATGAAGACCGTGGAGAGCATAACATCATCAGGGAGATCATATTTCTATTCATATGTGTCCAGAGATGTAACCATCAAATATGCTTAACTTTCATCTCTCACTAGTTTCTTTGCAGTCGTATTTTTTTTCTTAGTCAAGGCAACAGATGCTTCTTCTGGGAAATAGTTTAATGCGTAAAGAATGGTTTGGGAAGAGGAATTGGAAAATCACGTTGTGTGTTTGAGAGAGCATGGAAGAATAAAATTTCAGATAGTGAAGTGCTTACTCGTATTTTTCCAACTGTGAATCATTTAACATCTAGATCTTGATCTGACAAACGTTTTGGTGTAGCTTCAGTGGCACTTCTGGGTGAGCAAAGACTATACGGATGACTGTCACTAAGCTATGGAAAACAGATGACTATAACTGCATGATTCAGTACTTTATGCATTTTGAATAGCATTGTCTTTTCTATTCCCCTTGTGATATTAAGAATCATAACATTTTTTCATTTAAATTCACACAGTGTACTCCTACAGGCTTCTCTTGCTCTCACCCATCTGATCATGCTGTAAGCATCACTTGCCATGTGTAGTCTGATCTGAGTTAACTTGCAGGTGAATTGGGTCATGGCGAAAAGGATACTTTGTCATGATATATCTATCACTGAAATAATTCCAGTTAGGTATGAATAAGAACTTTTTAGCAACCAATTCTTGCTTTTTAGATTGTTTCTCAGACCAGAAATCATGCTGGACAGAGTGACATGTCTCATTCCAGTGTGCAAATTGGTGACTAAGTTAAGTTGTGTTGAGGAGTATTTATATTATCTGTGAAAAGCTCTGACACTAAAATATTCTGATTGTCTGCTTGTTTATAGAATAATGAAAAGAGTGTTGTGTCTCATTGGTATCCTGGGATGTGTTAAGAGGAGTGTGGCCAGCAGGTCAAGGGAGGTTCTCCTCTCCCTTTGCCCTGGTGAGGCCTCGTCTGGAGTTCTGTGTCCAGTTCTGTGCTCCCCAGTTCAAGAGGGACATGGAGCTACTGGAAAGAGTCCAGCGCAGGGCCACTGAGATGATGAAGGGGTTGGAGCATCTCCCAGATGAGGAGAGGCTGAGGGAACTGGGTCTGTTTAGCTTGGAGAAGAGGAGGCTGAGGGGTGACCTCATTAATGCTTATAAATATCTCAAAGGCGGGAGTCAGGAAGATGGGGCCAGACTTTTCTCGGTGGTGTCCAGTGACAGGACAAGGGGCAATGGGCACAAACTGGAACACAGGAGGTTGCATCTTAACAGAAGAAAACACTTCTTTATCGTGAGGGTGACTGAGCACTGGCACAGGCTGCCCAGAGAGGTTGTGGAGTCTCCATCTCTGGAGACATTTACAACCCATTTGGTTGTGTTCCTGTGTGTTTTACCCTAGGATCCTGCTCTAGCAGTGGGGTAGGACTAGATGATCTTTGGAGGTCCCTTCCAACCAGTCTGTGATTCTGAATTGGTGACAAGGTTAAGTTGTGTTGAGGAGTGTTTATATTGTCTATCAAAAGCTCTGGTACTAAAATATTCTTATTGTCTGCTTGTTCATAGAATAATGAAAGTTTTTGGTGGTCCCTCCAAATTGTATGTTTTGGCAGAATGATCTGAGATGCAGGTTTCACACAGCATGTAGTATAAACTGCCTTGTTTTCTCATTTTAGAGTGCAGTTAAGATGTTTTATGATATTTTGACTGCATATATTTGATACTGTAAGCTGCTTTTAAGACTTTAATACCTTTGTAATGTGCTGATGTTACCTTATTAGTAGCTGCAGGTTTTTTTTCCACAGAAGTGTTTAGCTTGTTGGCATTTGTTTTCACTGCTGACATTTTTTTCAGCATTAATATGTTGCTATGCAATTTCACTAGAAAAATGTTATGGTAAGCTGACTGAAATGTCATCCTGTCTTTATTTCCTTGCAGGTTTTATGGGCTTAAATAAGCACCTGAATAAGCTTTTGAAATGTGTCTGATAATGTAATTTCATGTTATTACATGCTTGTTTCAGTTGGCACTTCATGCGACAAACTGTTTGTATGGCTGTTTGCCTTTCTAGAGCATTTCAAAAATAGTTCTGAACTAGAACATAAACATATTTCTAAGAGGTATAATTATTAAGTTATTTTTACCAACTAATGTTGGACCTGAGTTGTGTTGGCTCCAGCGTATTTTTCTGATACTGGTTTATGTTTTAGTGATTTACTGTATGAAAGAATTAATGGTGGAAATACTTTATATTTACCCAGTTGGACAGACAAATGCCCTTCTCATCAGATTTCTTGTTAGTAGTTCTTAAGACAGCCAATTTTTTGTTGGCTAGGGTTCATTTTTTCCCTTCTCCCATTGGCTATTCCTAGGGAAACTTGTTTCCAGTCTAAAAAGTGCTGGTCACGTTTATAAGTCATATACATGGTAATTTAAAATCTAAAATACATCACAGAGGCCAAACCTTATCCATGTTATATTTCCATTTCTTATGTCAGTTGTATTTTTTTGTTTTTTAATCTATAAAATACATTAGAAACTGCTTAATAAGCTGAAACCAGGGGAAAACACTACTGTGGTTTCTTCATCAGTTAGAGTACTACCAAATAATTTCATTTGAACATGGATTTAAGACCTTGTACACAGAGGTGAAAGTGAGAAAAGGGGTGGTTTGGCAACAGATTTTTTTTAAACTTCACTGGATGCCATTTAATCTGGATGTCTGGGGAAGGAAAAAACTAGAATGAAGTAAGAGAAAGATGATAAAAATTGCAGTACAGCTGACTAGTCGTGACCACTGGGAAGGAAAGATGCATTTTTCCATAGATCTATGCATTTACTCATGAAATTGTGTCTTAATGAAAAGGTAACTTATACTGTCCTTATTTCCTCAGCAATTAGAGCTTCATTTCTATCAGTGAAAACGGACATGCACATCCCGTCTTGTGAACAGAAAAGGAATGCTGATGGGGCAACAGGAGTGAAAACCACAGCATGGAAATGAATCATAGATAATTGTACCACTGTGTATTCTACTCTTTGAATAGAGTTACACTTCAGAGGTTGAGTGCTTAAGCGGAAGAGGTAAGTTATTCTACCCTTCTTAGTGTAGGCATGCGGTACAGCCTACTCATTTGACTGCAAACCTTAAATCATTATCTATGGTCAAGGCATGTCCAGGGTTGCCCTTTGTAAACATGGGATGATGATTTAGAATAATTTTGCCAAAGTAATGATTTACTCGTTGATGTGTCTCAATCTTTAGGAAGATTGATGATAGGAGATATTTAATTGTTGCTTCTTTAATTGTCAGCTGGCCTAATTCATCATAATTAATTGGTTTTTCTTTGAATGCTACAGGTTACCTGCATTATGTTGTAGAAGTACAGAAAAGCTAGATTTTGAGCGTGTGATCTTCTTTACTCTGTAGTAGGTAAGTGAACAAAGGATACCTCTTTTCCTCTGTAATCAGAAGCTTTCTGTTCTTCTGATGCTAAGAACTTGTAATGGCCATTCTGTGCTCTATAAATCTAGATGATGTCTGGAAAGAGGGGAGATGCTTCAACTCTCCATGTTTTCCAGTCCTCTATTAAGTCATTGTTTTCAATGGAAACCTGCTTTGGGTTCTGTCTACTTGAGTAGCTCATTCTGTGTGAGTGGAAACATGTTCTTCCTCAGTTCAGCATGACTTGGAGGGAGCTGAGCAAGGTCAAGTTTTTTTTTTTCCTAATTCTTATGTACTTCATTATTTACATCATGGTATATTTCCAGATATCTTAAAGCTTGATTCTCTGTGTTATCCAATACAACAGCTGTTTCAACCTGACCTTCTGTCAGGAAGCCCCTAACAAGTCAGTACTTGTGTGTTTCTGTGGCTCTTCAGCGTGAGATACTGAAGAGAAATGTGCTTGTGACTAGCTAGCATTTTTCTTAATATCAAGATTGTTATGGGAAGAAGAAGGGAGTCCATAAACATTCTTTTATTATTTGGAACGCCTCACGCTTTGCTGCATTGTTTAAAAGAGAAAGGAAATGGTCTCCTCTCTGCTTATATTTGTTCCAAGCATTTATGAAGTACCCTTTTAATCTTTTGTTAAAGTTCGTTATAGAGATGTTTGAATGCTAGAAGATTCTCAGCACTTAGGAAAAAAACCCAATGTATTGAGACATATATATTTTGGTATTTCTTGAAATTTGTTAAACTATACATGTTTAGTCTACTTATATCCAAGTTCTAAAATACAAATATATGTATAAATATTTTTATTACGTGTATTCTATGAGTGCAGAAGGGATTCTAGACATGACTAAAATGTAATTGACAATGCTGCCAAAGATACCAGCATGAGAATTAGAGCTGGAATTGAATGGTGAGGTCTGGCCATGGCACATTTCTTCCTTTAACCTCCCTGGCTCTTAATCCTGTCTGAGTACCCTCAGCCTTTCCTGTTAGCTTTGACTGAACTGTGCTCGCCTCTCTCTTTTGTAGGACATTCATTCTTTCGATCTGTACTTTATTTTTTATTGCCTTGAGGGCTTCATTACTTTCCTCATGGTACTCTCTTCTGCCTTTGATCCTGGTTTTCTATTTCCTTCATCCTTCAGTTTCACACATTTCTGGGGGGACCACCACCTGTCCTGAGATTCATTCTTATAGGCAAATACTGCTCAATTTCAATAGGAACTAAAATATAATAAGGAAATGTTCAGGCCTCTGGTCCTTGCCATACCTAGAAGCACCAGCCAAGTGGATAGACTTACTGGTCTTTGCACAACAAGGCAGACAGAATACTTCATTTATGTATAGGCTGATTATAATTGAATAACTATAAATGGAATGTTTTTTCCACTACCTACAAGGGGATAAATTCTGGGGCTAGGGGCTGGTGCCAAATACTTTCCTGTACTTGATGCATCAGCAGGGGTCTGGCTGGTGCCCTTACAAAAACAGAGAATGTGTTTGCATACGTTCAACATACCCTCTGAGGCATTTTCCTCAAAATGCCATTTAAGTTGTGTTTGGCACTTGAGGTGTTTCAGAGGAAAATACAACACGTTCTTGATGACATACTATGGGGAGAGTACGGAGGTCTGCATAGATGAAGTTTTGATCCTGGGAAATACAGTAGGTAAAATTATGAACAGGGGTTTACTGTAGCTGAGAGCCTACACCTCACAGGGTGACTGACATGAGGTGTGCAGATCCCATAAAAATTGAGCCACATTGGGGTGCCTAAAGATTGCGTTAAGATATACCATTACTTACACATGATATAGCACAGCCATTTTATCTGCTGTCCCTTACAATTTAATAGTAATCAGGGAGTTTATGATTAACAAAATTAAAAAAATAATGAGTTCTTTCAGTTAATCAAATTATTATCTACTATTTGCTACTCTTTCATAACTATTTAGGCCATGAAAACTTCTTACTTTAGGCTGCAGCTTTGTCATGCTATCCTAGCCATTTTCTTTACTCTTGAGAACTCTGAAAACAGTGAAAAATCACTGTCTTATGCATTTGTGATTTTATTTTTTGTGGACATGGAGAATTATTAAAATGCCCATACCACTGAAAATGTTTTATCTTTCGATTTTTTTCTTGTCCCAATTTAGTCTCTAGTGATTTAATCTAGTCTTTCTTATCCCTGTGTTGGGAGCATTATCAAGATGTCATAATTTTGAGCCATGTCAGCATCATCTACACTGTTCCAATATTTCCATCAAGTCCTTGATTTTAAACATTTTATTTTCCTCGTAAGTAGAAATTAGCAGTTGATTAAGCAGAAGAATCCTCATGGTCTTTTGGAAAGCTTGGCTGTGTTATCATGAATCAGAGCTCGAGCTTATTGGGAATTTTTCTAACAAAGTGACTTTAATGTCCAAAACTGCCAATTTGTCAAAACTTTAAGCTTTTGATGGAAGCATAACAGTTTGAACAAAACTTACAGCTGGCAAAGTTTCTTGGCTCTAGGGTACAGTTCCTGGTCAAATCCAGAATCTGACACTGCAGTCCAGGTTTGGGATTTGGTAGACACAAATCTGAGTTCCCAGTCATTTACTTAGGTATGTAAAAGTGGAAGAACAGCTGGAGAAGAAACTGCTATAAAAGCCCGTAGGCCTGTAGTTAGAACTCCTAGAACCCGAGAGGCTGCCCCTCTGGCAGTGCTCTTGGGAGCTGTCTCCTGCATGCTTTGATTAGAGTAGGGACTCTTGTTTTTATGCAACACCAGAAAGAGCTTGGTTTGGTGACTAGAAAATAGTTTCAAATTTCTGAAGATGATTCAGACAGGACAACAGCTTCCTTTTTGCACTATTTAAAAGAAATTTTCAATGCATCAACTTGAGGGCAGTCTTTGTTTAAAACACGTTTCCACACAACAAATTACTTCTAATTCGTGTTATCTCATAGACTGTGTTTCATTGTGTGAAGGAGTTAGCTTTATTACTGTTACATTCGTCTTTCATTTCAACTCTTGTGTCTGAACAACTTAAACATTGATATACAAATTTTGATTTTTTAAAAAAAAATATTTTGAAGGAAGGTCTTAATAATAAAACTAGAATTACAGCCTAAGGTATAAAATAAGAAATACTTGGGAAAATACTGCTGTAATGTACCTTCACACTGTTAACTAATCTGCTAGAACAGTCTTGTAAACATCACACCAGGTTAATAAAAGGTTATGCCAGTTTTAAGCTAGTAAACGTACAACTAAATAAAGCTTTTAAAGTAGAGTTTTTAAGCTGTCTGTCATGACACTTGCCACAAAGAATCAGAGGCCTGTGTGCCACTTTCTCAGACTGAGATAAGCAAGGCAGCAGCCATTTTAGCTGCCTCCCACCCAGCTCTACTCTCAGCTGCCCAGTCAGATTCAGATGAAGCCTTGTTTATATCTCTCAGCAAGGCTGAAGCTCAAAAGCTCGTCTGTGATTAATAATAGCAAGTAATTGAGATAACACTGGAATTCAGGCTTTTTCCCATGTATGTTCATGGTTAAGATATTGGATTCCAGACAGATAGTTTTTTGATAACAAATAAGATTGTGCATCTTTATTTGAATTGTCAGCAGAACACTCTTAAACCTTAGTGCTGTAGAGGAGGTCCTTTTGTGTGCAAATATTCCAAGGTCAAATCTTTCCTTGGTTAATATTTACAAAACAGGTAAATTCTGTTCTTACTGAAGGGCTCCTTGAAGACCAACACTGTGTGGCTGAAGGCAATGTGGAAAAAGATATTGAAGAAAAAAAAAAATACTGAGCATGAGAAGCAAAGTGATAAGGGAATGTGCTGGGATTTGGGCAGGATAGCAGTCAGGTCTCGTTGCTAAGGCAGGGGAATACGCAGGATTGAGGTGGGCAGCCATGACAGGAATTGAGAAAAAATTTTATCTGAGGCAGAACTCACAGCTCCAGGGGTCTGTGCTGCACTGGAAAATGTCACAGTTGCAGATGATGAGTAATCCTTCATATTTCTGTAGTCAAAGCTAAGCTTAAAAAATCCTTGGAGGGGCAATTACTTCACTGGGTCTACCAATATGTAGGGAGAAAGCAGAACTCATCAGGAGGGAAAAGTACACCTTTTGCTTTTGTGAGGTTGCCTTTGTTCTTAATCTATACCACAGGCCCAGCTGATTTATCCTTTAAAAGTGATGATTCTGTTTAGAGGATATGATCCTTAGACTACTCATCGTCTTCTTCAGTAGAGAAGTTACGCAATGAGACTTAGGAGAATCACTGGGTCCCTCTACTGATATCCCAAAATATTCCTTCTCTGTGTTTGTCCATGAACTCTAGTCCCTGCATGGATCCACAGACCTTGAGGAGAGGCCAAGATATAAAATGTTATCATGGTTTTTATGTGAAAATCTTGAGCATGTTATTTGGACACCCATTAAATGATAACCTCCTCCTGCAACTTTCTGACACTCTTGAAATCTCATAGAAGTTAGTCCCAGAGTATGAAACCTACTGGTTGCCAAGACATGAAAACTCTTAAGAGAATGTTTCTAAAATTTTGCCTTTGTAGACACCTCAGGTCCGCTGCTATAAGGGAGTCATTGTTTTATTATTTTGACTAACACAGTACAGATTACAGACAAAAATAGAAATTGTGAAGTACCTGCCAATGCTTCCTGTTGAAGTGGCTCTCTTTAAAGAAAATATTTAGTTGGATATAAAAACATAGCCTGATTAGGTAGCAATTTGGTAAAAAGCATCTGGAAAATAAAAGGAAATCCTTGAGATTATCAATCTCAAGAAGCATGAATACCATCAATTTACTGAATGGTGGGAGTCTTAGAACCACAAAGAGGAAAAAAGCTTAATTACAGTGGAAATAAACCAGTTCGTGAAAAAATCATAAAAGTGCTGTGAGTTCGGTCTGATCAAAACCACACTGATGAGAGTGCTGGCAAAAGAAAAGACAGAGAAAGATTTATTGTATCTATCAAGCACTGAGTTGTGTTCTGAAATATTTGTGTTTCCATGGACTGAAAATTACTGGAATAAAACATTTACTTAGAAATGGAGCGAACATGCAGCCATTATGCTAATTATGGCATGTTTGTAGAGAAAATGAAGTGTTTTGCAGGCAAGAATGGGTTATTGGTCTGGGCTACATGATTCATTTCTTTTAGTACTGTAGGCTGGATTTCAAAGAAAAACTACACAGTGCCAGACACGACATTATTGACTGCCAGCTACAAAAAACACAACAGAGAGGAGGAGGCATCTTACCTGAATAAAACCTTCCACGAGCATCATTGGTATGTACAGCATTGGAATGTATCGCTATGTGAAGGTTCTGTTCTCTCATTGTTCTCTGCAGGGGCTGCCCACACAGCAGGGCAGTCTAGATGCCAACATTTTGGGCAGATAAGTGGAGATGAGCTCTGTCACAAAATTCTCAAAATGTAATACTTGCAAAATTTAAGAGGGCCCTGGCTTTTTTTCTCTTCCACTCCAAAAATGGACAGTCCGAAAATGTATTGTTTGTTATATTACCTTGTGCTTCTACTCCTATTTTAGAATGAAAAAGATGGAAATAGGGTGTTTAAATGTTCAAGTTTGAGTGGTTTGGGAGTTAATCTAAGGTAACTGTCTTGCAGCTGATCATTTTTAAAGAACTGTTCAGTTAATGAGATGATAGCTGTAATAAGGAGAGGTTTTAAGAACTGAAAGATCAGCTGGTAGCAAATAGGATTATTGATCCATGAATAATTGTAAGACACTATTTCATCTGTTTTCTAAAGTAAATTGGTCAACAGGCCATAAAATAAACCTGCGTTAGGAGTCACACTAACTGGTAAAAGCAGTGAGGTTGTTGTCAGTAAGGAGATAAATTTAGCAAGTGTACTGGCTGGGGGCATAGTACAAAGAAGCTAAGAGGGAAAGGCTGTAAGTCAGTCATTCCTAAAAGAGGAAAAGGACAACTGTCATTATCAAAGAACTGTTATTGCTGAATAGATTGAATGTACAAAACAGTACAAAACTAAAGCAATTCAAAGCAGGATATTACTTATAGTCTAATTCAGAGCCTTTTGAATTATATTATGAAGAACTCTTGACCTGAGTGCTCTTTGCATCTGATTTAGTCATAGAAGATACAAATAAAGTTTTGGTGGAGCTGTTGGTAATTTGTTAACAATTTAGTAGAGGGCAAAACATGGGACAGAACTCTCGAGAGTCACTGCATTTGCATATGGAGTATTGTTTTTCTGAAGTTTTCTTATTTCTTTATTATTTTCAAGATACTCAAACTTTAAAAAAACCCAACAAATCAGTTTTTTATTAGTCCCTTCAAATAATTTTTATTCTACCTTATTGTCAGGAGAACAACACAAAACAAACATCAAGAAAAAAGCCAAGAACATCAACTACAGAAAGCATTTATAGGAAACATATAGGAAATCAGCTTTGATGTTGCTAATAAAAGAGCATGTGGAAAATTTAGCAATAGCACTGCAAAAATATTACGCATATAAATCATAAAAAAACAAACAGGGCCACATGCTGCTGATACAATTTCAGCTTTGTCTAATGTGTGAGGCAGGTGCTTTCTTTAGTGTGTGCGTGAAAATTGATTCTGCATTCATCTAATTTGGGACAGGACTGGGCTTGCTGTGTGTAGTGCCCATTCTGCGTAAAAGAAACCCATCCAGAATATGCAGCAGGAGAGGGCACATAACCTTGTGTCAGCACCGGGGGGATGAATCTTGTGTCCACTTTGTGTCTGTTGAGGGGTCTAGTAGAAAAAACTTGCAGTAGAACAGCTGGAGGAAAATCTATATGTTTGTTAATTTTGTTTTACTAATCATTTAGGTGTTTTGGGCTTACCTAATTTTGTTGAAGCCATCTAACCAGCTTTATGGTAATGTCTTGCCCTGGCCAGAACTAGAACACTCCATCCTATCTCCTGTGTTTAAAAGATGGACCTTTTAAATCAATTTCTCATCTCTTCAGGGTTAAACGGCTTGGAGTATCTGCTCATCTTCTGAAACTACCTACCTCTGACAAATTAGTTTTAAATTCTCACTGCAGTCACTGTGAGGAGAGAATATCAGGTGAGTTCTAAGTTCTCTTGATGTTTGTTCACATTTATTTTTAAAGATCTTGCATTAGTAAAGTTCCTATGATTTCTAGATGTTTGGCTTAAAGTGTTGTAAATAATTTTGTGGGTTTGTTTGGGTTTTTTCTTATTTTCCAGTCTAAAATAGAGATCTGTTGTGTTTAAGTTTGTAACCTTGTATGAAAATGAATAATAAAACATCAGTTTAAGAAAAAAAAAAAAGGTAAATGAAAGAAGGTAAAATCTATTTAACAATATGACTATAAATATACGAGTGTCTGAAATAAATTTTTTTCTATGTATTAGCTCACATAATTAGATGTTAGAGCACTCTTGGAAAAGCAGCTATGGGAATAAAGGAATGACAGTCACTGCAGCTAATATAAGGCAATGGTTGTGGTGCAAAGATGCCAGAGAATATAATAAAAAATATCTGTTGTGATCTAAATTTAGTATTATCAGAATCTGGGGAAAATTATGACTGAGAAGTCATTAGGGCAAGAACAAAGTCTAGTGCTGCAGAGAAAATAGCTGATGCCAAGCTAAAGGCATCTTTATTTACAGATGATTCAAATCTGAATAGTAGTTCAGAAAATTGCTCTCTAAAAATAGAAACCAGCATCATATTGAACTTCACATGGAAGTGAGGAAACAGGAAACAAAAGCTCCAGTACCGTCGAAGCAGTCCACGTGGACTGGCCTCTCTTGTGGTGTTGTTTAAATCTGGATACATATCTATTTACTAGGGGATAACTGGCTTGTCTGTATGTGTGTGTGGTGGTGATGATGGGAGGGAAGTTTGTGGAAGTCAGCTGGGGACAAACATTTTGAAAGGTATAAGGCTAAGAAATATGGTGATATATGTCTATGATTGAAACAATGAAACACTTGTAGTTTTGTCATGAAGAGTAGATTTTCTTAGTGTAAAATCATTTTTTATTGTAGATTAATAAACTTAGCTGTATGTGGCTGGGACACAGCTCTCAGCATCACAATTTGGGAAAAGTTCAGATTTTGAACTGGTTATAGATCCATGGTTCTCGTCTGTCTTCACTTGTGATAAGGGGTTTATCCAAACCCCAGGTTCAGATAGTTTCAAGATGGCCATCACTGCAGATGCTGTCTGGCATTTCTGTTTCTGGGGCCCATAGGTGATATTCACGTTCTCCACTGCTTTATGCCTTTTGCCTGTTGTGGTTAGCTAAGTAGTTCAATCTGGATGTAGTATATATTTTGGTGAAACAATTTTAAAATGAAATTAAATTCTCAGTATTTCAGAAGTTTTTCAGAAGTATTTTCAGTGTTAAACTTTATAGCATACAATCTGTGCACTGAGATTTTGTTACAACTTAGATGTAAATTGATCAACTACAGAAAAAGGTGAAATGAATATATCAGAAACAATTACTTCAAGAATAGCTGTGTACGTTATGTGACTGTACTATGTCTTTACCTATTTGATGACTATGCAGTTGTGCTTTGACTCATATGCAACTTTGACAGGCTAAAGCGTATGCTTTTTTTCTGAACTGGGCCTGAGCTGTGCAGAAGTGGAAGTCCTAGAAAACAAAGTCATGTCTTGTCCTTTCTGTGGAGAGCGTGGAGTGGCTGAAAACTCTTTTGAAGTCATTATTTCAGGGAACTAACTATTCTTTTGATGAGAAAGTTATAGAAAAGTTACAGAAACAAAAAAACTCCTGTCTAATTAATAGAAAAGCTCAAAGCTAGCCTTATGAAATGGATGAGAAATCACACACTTCAGTTCTGTGAAGTGAAACTTTCTTTAGGAAAAGAAAACCAAATCAGAGTTAATAATTATTTTTTAATTTAATGTCTCTTTTTACATTTGTATACAATGTGTAACTTATTAGATTTTATAGTCAAAACAATAGATATTGCCCCCATTACCCTGCAGGTTTCTCTAGGTTTATAATATCTTCAGTTGTTTTCTTTCCATTTAATATTCTCTATTTATGGTACACATGAAAAAACAGTCACTGGGGAGTTGGAACGTGGTTTTTATTATCTGGCTATTGTCAGTGATGGTGTATGAAAACATAAAACATCTTGAATTTTGTAACCTAAGGTAATTGTGTAGGAATCTTGATAATGAATTCTTGTTTTGACTAGTACACGGTATGGTATGAATCGAAATTCATCATCATAGTATCTAAAGTGTGCTCCAAAATGGGGTAATTTTTCATCTAAAAAGCACTTTGAAGTGTACTCTACATGTTTTCTGTAGTATCTTTTGACAAAAGAGCAAATTATAACTGGATGAAGTTTTACTGCATTCTTAGTGTGATCCTCTAAGCAAAGCCTGAGTGCTGTAGTTAAGCTGAGTGCTCTTTTTCTTGGAGCCGTTTGAGTGTCCTTTTCCTCCTAGAAATCTAAGGCTGGGAACAGAAAAAATATTACTGTAGTTCTGGACCCAGCCGTTGCCGCAGTTTCTCTTTTCCTGATTTGCTGGTGGATTGCTTCTAGATGGGCTTGCAACTTCTGCAAGGTAAAACTGCTGAGGCGACTGGGACTGGCGACACCAAAAATGGTGTGGGAAGAATGTTTGAACTTCTTCAATTGGAAAATGAGGAAGTTCACTTCTTCAGTAGTGGTCACCAGATGGCGCTGTTACATATGACGTTTTTGTTGTCTTCAACAAGGTCTTCATAGTTATTATTGTCTATTATTCTTTGTGGCCTGAGACAATTGCTTGATAGGAAATGTAGCAATAACCCAAGTCATGGCTGTGCTGCCCCTATTTGGAAGGAATCTGCTTCCTGAAAATCAGAAATTTGCATGTAGACTGAGTTTACGGCAAAGCAAATACTGTTTGTGTGCTATTTGTTATGGCCACCATGTCAGCATCTGTCCAAATATGAGGGACAAGTCACAGATTGTGTTTCATTACTATGCAAGCCAAACTAGCTACGCCAGTAATTTTTCAGCACGTATGCCTACTGCATGTGTAAACCCAGTGTCTGTTACTTGTCTGCTTCCATGTCCTGGGTGTGAAGGTGCATCAAATGTTATGGGTTACAAAGTACTTCTCTCTGTCTTAGCTTTCATGTAACATCTTTCTCCAAATGACATGCCACCACTTCACAGTGTCACAGCCTCTTTTCCTCATTTTCCGCATTCTATTCTAGTTGTCATAAAGCATACGACAGGTCCCAGTTCTCCTCTCAGTAGGTGAATTTGTCAGTTTGTGCTTGGCATGACATAGGTAGAAGTCATTCGAACCATTCACAGAAGAAGCTAGCCTAGCATCTTTCTGTTGTTATTGCCACTAAAAAGTTAGTGAGGTCTGTGCATGGCATTTGAGCAAGGCAGTGGGTGGTGTAATAAATGTATGGATAAGCAGAATTAATTCCAGACAAGCTTTGAGGGGAAACTTGAAGTCTTTCATGATTTTACATTAGTTCTTGCCAGAAATAATGACAAGGCTGTAGTTAAGTTTCTTTTTATTTCTGTTTAACATGGATATGAAAGACATGCACTATAGTTCTTTAGCAAGTTTATTTTTGAAGGAAGATGCTGTTTTGGCTCCCATGATTTGTTAAATAACTTAGAGACTGACAGTCAGTTAAGAGGTTTTCTGGAGCTGGTGCTGTATGTCTCTCTTTCCCTGAACAAGTGTGAATTCTGTAAATGTAAAATGATCTGCTTATTTTAGGCTATGCATGAATTGGTCTCTTCAGTTAAAGACCAATAACAGTTGGTTGGTCTCTCCATGGAGAGTTTCTGGGAGGCTACTGCCAAGGTTTGGAGGCGGTAGGTAATCAGTGGCTTCCAGAAGCTCCTCTGCTCTATTGTGAGCTGTGTTGCAGATGGCCTGCACAGGGTAGGTAAGGGCATGACTCCCTAATTCCTCACAGGACCAGTGCTGAGTAAACAATATTTATATAAACATTAAGAAGTCTAAAAAGTGGTGTGGAACAAATATTTATACTATCAGATGAAATGTTTGATTTCCCTGATTGGAGGAACTTAGGTGGCGCCGAGCACTCAGTATTAAAGAACGAGATTATGAAAATATTGGGGTTAGTGTGTTTTCTATAAAACAATTACATTCCTAAAATAGATATATCCTCTTGTTCTTACTTTTCTTGTTGCTGTTAAAGTACACACTGTTTTGCGTTAGCACCTGACATTGCCTTTCATGCGTTGCTTGCAGTTCTAGTAGTGCTGAAAAAACTAGCCCTTTGTCCAACAATTTTGCTTACTCCTCATTTCCTTCTTCAAATTTAATTAGGTCCAAAGAGTCTGAAATTTTGAAAAGAAAACAGCAACTTATTTTGAGAAGAATATTTGCCCGCTTTTTACCTTGTCCTTCATCCAGGTTTCCCCTGCCAAATTATCTCAGCTGACGCTGGCTGCCTGTCGCAGTCAGGAAAACCATCTGTGGTGTTGCGTTCAGCCAACGTTCAGTCATCTCGCGTTAGCTGGCAGGTACGTGCTTCTGCCATGGTGGCCATTTTGTATAGTTTCTCTGCGTGCCACCTGCATGCATGCTTTAGGTATTGCACTCGGCTATGGCTCAGCATTCAGGGCTTGGCTTGCAACATGACTTTGTCTTCCTTTTCCAGCCAACCATATTTTTCTCCCAACTGTGAGGTTTGGGACTTAGTTCTTACTGTGTGCAAGGGAGATGTAATGGAAAGGTGCTTTTACAGCCCATTTGTGCCTCTCCATATTTTTAGGCTGGCTTGGGACTACTCTAGATCCTGATTTAGACTAGATTCCAAGGTTTTCTCTAGTTTATGCTAAGCCATACCTTTTTCCAAGGGGTTATCAGAGAGGCAGGCCATACTTCTGAGTGTCTGCAGTCTTCTGGGATGCCACTGTGTTCTGGAACTGATGTGTTCATTGAGAGTGGGAAGCACAAGGGATGTATGTGATACCTGTCTTTGCTGATTCCATAAAATTTCATGACACTTAGGCTGTTGGTCTTCCCCGATGTCCTTTGTAAACCTTATATTCAGACCTTTTGAGTTTCACAGGGGAATATAGGAAAATCTATACTCCTAACTGTTTGTGAGCTGTTTGAATTAGGATGAAGATGATGAAATATGAAAGGACTGGGTTGCTTTGTGCTACTCCATTAGTGAGAACAGATTGATACCTGTCTGGCTTCTTCAGCAAGGAGATAGCAGTGTCTTCTGTGACACCTTCCTGCGTGTACAAGTGAGGTAGCTAAATCTGTCCAAGGAGGCATGTAGACATTTTTCCAAGTCCCCTGCTTCTCCCTGTCCATATGGAAACTGTTAACCAGAGCAAATTCCAGAATCCATAATTTCTTAGAATCATCTCAGGACCATTTATGTACTTCAGTTGTGTCATGTTATATCATACGTTCCCAAAGCGCTCTCTAAGAAACGTAAAATAAAATCAAGCCTTCTCTCAAATAATGAGGTTGTGCTCACTTACCGTTTGTCACTGTCGAGCAATTGTCAAGCTGCTTATAACCTTCCAAGAGAAACAGGGCCAACCAGCTCTGAATTTCTAATGTAGAATGCAAGTTGCATTTTACCAAAACTTCCTGAAAGCAAAATATTCTGGCCATTGTTATTAAAAAATAGTTTTAATAAGGAGCAAATCACGTGAAAAGTTCTAAACTTTGCTATCTTCGTATGACTTAAGCATTCCTTCTTAAATATGTCTGTCTTGTAGAAATGTTAAAATAATGTCATACCTTCGTATATGATGTAACATCAGATGGGAGCATGGACCCTGGGTTTATGTGTGAAAAGGCGTATGTGGTGAAAAAAATACTGGTGTAGCTAGTTTGGCTTGCATAGTAATGAAACACAATCATAAATGTGACAAGCTTTTGCAGAAGACAACTTTGTGGCTGCTGTTACTAAGGCCCAAATCATGAAACCATGGAAAGCCTGGCTATAGATCAAGTACATCTAAATGGGATTTTTGGTTAGGCTGCTGTTCACTGAAATATTGTTTAAAGTTTCTTTGCACCTAATAACAAATGATTTGTTGCATAGGCCCAGCTTGGTCCTTCTAGGCTGTGTCCAAATAGCCCAGTGGTCTTTTTGCATGATTGAAGTAGCACATCCTACAAAGGGGAAAGCCCAAGAGCTGAAGACAGCCATTTTTTTAGTTGTCATGGTTAACAGAAAAGTTTCCCTTTCTATGTCTTTCTTATTTATTCCTGAAATATCAGGTATCAGCTAAGTGTGAGTGTATTTAGAAACTGAGTGTTGTAAAAGTAGCTTTCATGGCTTTTCATAATATAAATATTGCCTCTGGGTAAGGAAGATATTTCAAAAGCAACCCAGAGCACAACTGCAGAGTTGCTGGCTGTCTCCAGAAGCCACACTACTCCCGAGAACAAAATGTACCAACTTTGGGAATCCAAAACCTCGTGACAAATCATTCTAAGTATCTCCAGTGACTTTTGATACCTGCTACCAGCAGAAGGATTTTAAACATCCCCTGATTGAACCTCTGAGGCAGTATAGAGTGACATATGCATCAGATTTGGGTTTCAAAACTACTGATACTCACATTTAACCAAAACAGGCTTAATTCAATCTTGAAAAATGAATACAGTGCAAGATTTTTTTCTTGTGAGGTAATGTCTTTTCCAAGGTTATATTTTGTGTGCAGATCATTGAATACTAATGCTAATGCATCCTGCCACAACAGTGGAATGAATGTCTGTGTGCTAAAGAAATGTGGTCTGTGCCAGGTGCGGTATGGTGTCTGTCCTCTATATTTTCCTGGTCCCCACCCCAAGTTATTCTTCTCCCTGTCCAGACGTGGGATATGAATGAAAGGAAAAGAAGAGGTGGTGCTTGGTAAGCAGAATAGATCCTGCTTTCTGGTGGCTGTAGCCAAAGTAAACAAACTAGAGTAATTGCCACCACAGGCATTTTACAGTAGATCTGCATTTTTATTGATGTTGTTATTAAACTGCTATAAATGTAGGCTGCTGTTGGAGATGAAATTCCCCTTCCCCCAACTTCTCAGTTGCTGTCTGTCACTAAATGCTATTAAGTTTATCATCTAGCAAAATCAGACAGTGCAGGAAGCAGTCAATGTTAATGTTAACCTATAATAGGTTTTAAATATCTATAAAGAAAAAAATTAGACTGCAGGGGGACAGGAAGGCTAGTTTACCTTAACATAAAATAAAAGAGGACATGTTGACCTGATTTACTTAAATGTAGCTATTATGTGCTCTTTAGGGAGGAAAGTGGTGTACCAAAGCTTATACAGGCAGCAAAAATATCCTTTACCTCGCTCTGTACAAATGACATAAAGGTTCATGCTTTAATTAAAGAGTAAATCCATAGGTGCTGCATGTATATATTAATACAGATGTCACCCTTACTACTTTTTATATTAAGTCCTTCTAGAATAACAATAGAGCTGTTAAGAAAGAGCATTCTGAAGTGTGCTATGTCTTGTTTGGGTTTGAGTGTGGTGTTTTTCTTCAGCAAGTCCACTAGCAATTATATTTGCAATGGAAATGTGAGGGTAATGAAAATGGATCATTTGTCATTTGGGAGTTCCCATACTGTCTGGGCTGGCCTAAAACTTTGACAAAAGTGTGTGGAAAAGTCATGTGTGAGCCCAACTCACTTCCAGCTCTCTTTGTGTTTGCTTCTGAGCTCCTCTCAGCCAGCAGCTCCCAGCATGCTGCTCTTGCCAGTGTTTGCAATGTAACCACTACAGAAAACATGTGGGTCACTGAATGTACAGGGAGGTATAACCAAACTGTGTAGGGAAGACAAGCACACGTCAGGGGTATGTGATGAAAGCTCAGTGATGAAGGAAAAATTAGTCTAGTTTTCTGTGGTTACTCTGAAATGTTGGAAAAGGTCATGGTTAATGACATGTCTACTGAAAATAAGTGCTGTAGAATCATAGAGTACCAGCTTGGAAGAGACCTCAAGGATCATCTTGTCCAACCTTCCTTGGCAACAGCACGGTCTAAACAATGCTCAGGACCACTATAATGTGAGGCTGCAGTTTGTAAAAGGTGTTGGAGACTGGGAGAGACTAGGTTACTGGCAGCTTCAAGTGCCTTGTTTTGTTCCGTTGGGAGACACCTGAACTGTGAATGTGGCAGGACCAGCAGGGTTCAAGATGGGAGGTCTCTGCCTGCCTTCTCTTAAAGCTGGGGCACACTAGGCTGGGTCTTGGTATTTGCTTTGATTGTGGTCTGCTTTGGAGTATTATATTCATTTTGTTAAGACAGAATTTTACTTGCTCTTTCTATACCTTGTGAAAAATAAAAACTTGTAGATCTAAAAGTTTAAGCACAGTTCTAATACAATTTATTAAAATCATTAAACAAGTGAGTGCTGACTCATATTAACCAGTCCTAATACATTCTTTAGCCAATTCTAAGAATTCAGTTAACTGATGAATTTCTCCTTGATGTTTTTTAAGAGTTTTACTGTGATAAATCAAGCATACTGTGGTAAATCAGACTTGGGTGAGTCTCCTTACAAGAAAATCAGATGATTACCTACAGTCTTGAGCAAAGCTTCTGAAGTGATTTGAAGTATTTATTCAAGATTGTATTCTTCCTGAAAGATAAAGCTTTTCATTCCCTATTTAGCTAATCAGCTTCCTTCTTTTACTGGCATTATCTGGCATTGCACACAGCACAGTAGCTTCCCTATTATTAGTAACAAGATGCTGAATTCAGTGTTTGTGTATCTGGGTGAAATTCAGGATCTATGGTGTAAGAAGGTCAGATGGTTTGATTGTACCTTCTGGTCTGTGCTATAGGTGCAGTCCACCTTAGATTTTAGTGTTCAGTCACAACAGTCCACAAAGGGGTATGGGAACCTGCTAGACCAGTTCATCCCAGGGTCTGTCTTCTAACCTCAGGGGGCCTTTCTATTTCTGGAGAGATCCAGATTCATGATTAGACCCTAATTTAGACTCTTAACTTAAAAATTTATACAAAACAAGGCTACGAGCATACAAAGGTAAGAATGAAAGAAAAAAAATCTAAAAGTTTTGATGCTAAAACTGTGGAGTTTTTAAAATTTCCTTTTAGGAATATAAAAGATACATAAAGCCTTTAAAACTTTAATAATTCAGGTGATTTGTTAGCAGTGACCTAGCGAACAGCAAATAAAGGTGGTAGAGTTTTAGTAGGCTAATCCACAAATAATTTAATTCTAAAAAATCTCCCATTAGGGTCAATGGAGATGTAAAGTGAGGTAAACTCAGACAAGCCAGTATATGTTTTCACTTACGCTGACATGAGTTGAGATTAACTCCGTTGAAGTGAATAGTTTGGTACTGGTAGTAAGCCATAGCAAAACTTCACTCACTGAGAGTGAAATGTGAAATGAGCCTTCCTAGTGCAATGAAACCTAAATGGTTAAGATTTTTTTTGTTTGACTTAAAAAATTAGGAAGTAATTGTCAGTGAGTTTGTTGGTGTAATGTAGAGAGCTGATTGTTGTACATTGTGTGCAGCATACAAATAGACATCTACTAAGGTTTTGTCTTTAAAATACTAAGTTTGAGTATTTCATCCAATGTCCAATGTTAAGTAATCTGCTCAATGTGATTGATTTTGAAATCAGATTATTTACAATTGCAGGTTAAATATTTTTAATTTTTCATGAAGTAGTTTTCACATCACTGCCAGTTTTTGTAATAGAGATTGGGATATTTCCTCCAGGGATATTTCATCTTGGGATATTCCCTCCAGCTCCTTAGTGATGCTGCTCCAAGTGTCAAGAAAGCTTGGGAAGTTACAGGAGAAAATAAAGGGAATCTGTGTGGCAGAAAGAAAAGTAACTGAGGAGAATGTTCTTTGACCTGAGTTCTCACATAGGTGGTCAGTAGTAAATGTAGTTTTGAAAAAATATGGCCATGTAGAACTCTGACAATAGGTTAAATTTTGTTTTATTTTTCTTTGCAATGGAGTCAGGGAAAAACCAAATTCTTCTGGGTTTATAGCTGTATTACCACAAAAGGAACTTTTGCATACTTCATGTATTCACTAGGAAAAAACAGTAATAAAAAGAACAATGACAAAATGCTCAAGAAAGAAACATCAGGCATTTCACAGTTAATTTAATTGCCAGGTCTTTCAGCAGTGTATGAAATGTCTGTGTTTGAAGGGAAATAAACAAATTAGAGTGTGTAAATCAAGTAGTTATGTGCTTGCTTCATTCCATGAGCCCATTTCCAGGCTGAAATAAATTTAAATAACAGATCTGTTTGGTCACTTAGCTAACAACTTTATATGCCAGCTGTTTGCTTATAATTAGAAGTGGTAATAGTTTTCTGAAATCTGTCTCTGTGTGTAAGTAAAAGTTTATGGAAATATTTTTTTTCAGTCTGCAGCTTATCAGTTTGCATTACTGCATTTGATTTCATTTGCTTTTGAACAAATGCACAGCGAAATCATGAAACACTGTTAGAACCAAAATGAAATAACCCAAAATATCTTGATATTAATTGTACAACTTCCAGAGGCTGACATGGATGAGAAAAAATTGGTGTCTTTATTTAAATTTTAAAATATTTAGGAATTATTCTTCTTTGTCAAACATAAAGAGACATTGATGTGATGAAAACTTGACTACTTACTTGCTAAAGTAATCTTGCTAAACTAAGATTAGTCGATTAAAACTTTTTTACAGTTTAAATGTGGTTTTAGCTTTCTTATGAACTGTAAGAAGAATAGTTGACTGCAATTTTTAATTTTACTGCACAGTGAAGTGGAAATTTGTATCATTATAGATTGTCCTCTTTAGGGTACTTGTACTTTTTTAGACTTACAGTAGGTAAGTCTAAAAGTTTACTTAAAATTTTTATCAAAATGAGATTCAGAAGGAGCAAAAAGAAAATACACAACTCCTGAGATTAAAGCTGTTGCATTGGGCAAACATTTATTTGGCAGAAATCTCTTTTCAAAAGTTAGCAGCTTTTAAAAATACTTTACCCACTTTGATATACTTAGGGTAGAACATGCCGGACTTTCTGGATAGGGCATCCCTCCAGCTGTTGACTTTTTCCAATTTGCAGGGAGGTGTTACCCTTCAGAAATCCATTAAAAGCTCAGTGTGTCAATTTCCAGCAAAACATTGTTTGAGGACACAAAACTGGAGTAATAATATTTATTATTTTGGTGCATGCTCTCTTTCTTGAAGGTAGTAGAAGATAAAGCAAACATTAAACAGGAAAAATAATTTGGGGTGTGCTGCTGGAACTACTTCTGCCTTGCTGAGCCCAATGTTCTTCTGCTGTTGCCTGCTACTGAGAAAGGTGGCTTCACTTTCCATAGCACAGACTTCCCTTATCTGTATCCGTATTCTGGAATCCTGAATGTCAGATGGTGAGATCAAATCATCAAATACTTTGGGCTGTTAGGGACCACAAAAGTTGCGTGGTACAAGCCCAGTCAAAATGGAGCTGACTTTGTAGATAAATGCAACTGAGAAGTCAGTTGCAGTTGCCTGGGGCCTTTTCCAGGTGACTCTTGAATAGCTCCAAGGATGGAGATTTCATAGCAAGGAGACTTACTCCAGTGCATGACCACCCTTTCTGTAAGAGGTGTTTTTTTCCCCTGGTACCTTGTAGTAATTTCCCCTTTGCCCTATTGCAACTTGGGTCTGTTGTCCTCTTGTCCTTTCTTGTCCTCTGAGAAGAGTCTGTCCCTGTTTTCTTGTAGTTGGTGCACTCCTCTGGCTGCCACCACATGACTGTACTTGTATTGTTTCCCTTCTGCCTGCCTGCATTGGAAAGCATGGTGACGGTTTAGTGAGTTAATGTCTGCACAGTGTTTCAAATATCTGCAGTACTTCATAAATACAGATTATTTAGCTGCTGTGTCAGTCATCTTGCTGTGGTAATTTGATATTGCTCTTGAAACAGCTATTCTTTAGAAATAAATTCCTAGACTAACATGAGATGGGAAGGAATGTAACATACCTTCCTGCGTAAAATGGAAAGCACACAGCAGCAGCCTCATGAATTGCATCAACATCGAATTGCTCTGCTGCCAGCATTGTGGATATCACTGCTCTTTAAATTATTTTACACTTCCATCCCAAATCTTTGGTACCTCTGGGGCTATTGCTGAATCCTTTCCAATTATCCAGAACCTTGTAACTTAATACGCCCAAGTTGTAAAAAATGGCTGTAAAATGCAGGTTTAATAAAGAATTACATAAATAAGGAGAAGTGAAAGGTGCCTGAAACTTGATATTCTGGCTAGACACTAGAAAAGATGCTGGAATTCAGTTTGGTAATGAGTTTGTAGACTGAGATTAGAAAAACCATTTTCCAGACACTCTGGGACAGCAAACTCATTTAGACATTAGGGGTGTTATGGCTGCTGAAGTAAAAACATGGATGTCGACGACTGGAAAAACAACTTCTTGTGGCTAATGATCTGAACGTTAGAGCTGTTCAACATACACAATATATGTGAAAAGGTAGAATATTACTTTTTCATTGCCTCTACATTCGGTATTCATTTGTTAACATGTTAATTACATTGCAATGCGCTGCTCCTGTAACATTAGCAGATGTGAGAGCACTGAAAGCCTTTTGCCAGACCATAACGACTGAAGCCAAAAGTTACATTTACTGTATACAGGCGTTTTCCTGTATCAGAACCTTATTCTCTACCTATCGAAAATTCAGTACTGAATTCAGTCTCTTTACATCGTATTTGGATACAAGTATCCAAAATCAAGAAAGGACCTGAGGCTTGCCTAAAAGCCTTGTGCTGACTTAACTACTACAGGATATTGAAAAATGAGAATTTTCAGGGTATGAATAACTCTGATGTTTCAATATTGGTTTTCCTCCAGAATTGGAAAGAAAAGTTAAGAGTAAGTTCTGATCTACTAACTTTCTCAAATGATGTGTTTGATTTTTGTTTTGCTTGCATACTGCCCAGCACTCGTAAGGCTTACGCTTCACTAATTGTGAAAGGTAGAATTTCCAGTCTCCAAGACAGGAAAAAAAACCCCAACAAACACGGAAAAGAAATGTTCCAAAACCATCATAAAAACAATAAAAATACATATTTTCCAGCAGAAGTCTTAATGCTCCCATCTTCATCAGCCCAGAATCTGGAAGGCTCTTTGAGCCTGATCACCTCCAGAGCTTCTGAGTTTCTGTTTCTGAACTTTGTGAAGGAGTGAACACAAATGTTCATCATCCCAGTCAGGGTGCTTATGACCATCAGACTCTCTGCAGTGATCTGTGACTTTTTATGACCCAATGCCACCAATGTCAAGGCAGTCTGTAGGGCAAAGCTGTCCTAGGTTGAGCACCCCAAGAGTCCTCGGCTCTTTGATTCCAGAGTCCTCTAAGTGGTTATGCTGACTTAGAGCTGTGAACCTGAAAGAAGCTTAGGGATTCCTATTTCTGGGTTACAAAGGAAAATAGCAGGAAACTAGGAAAGCTGCTGATATTTCCCTACCTATTTTTAAAATTTTAATTATTATTTCAGTTTTTATAGAAGAAAAAGTTTTTCATAATAAAACTCTGAGTACTTATCTGTAGGTAAGGGCACGGAGAAAAATTTCAGATGCGTTTCTTTTCTTTTAGAAATGCTCTGAAGCCCTTTTTAGCAGCAAAATACAGCAGGCCATGTACATTTCTTCTGTGTCAGCATGAAAGGAAGGATGTTGGCTGTGATTCCTATGTTAATCTGCAGTTGAGACTGGTTTTCTTATTAGCAGTTACAGCCTTCCAGTGAAGAACTACAGGTGTGTTATGACTTGTCTCCATTTCTCATTTGTAGGAATTATTTGGTACATGGTACTGCACATTCCTCCTTAGTCCCCTTATGTATTAGTTTGTTACATTCTTTGATTTGTGAATAGGAACAATCAAAATGCCCATTCCCTAATTTTTCACAAGTATAGACAGCACAATATCATATGTATTTGTGATAGGGCTACATTAACATCTTGATTTTTCTTCTTAAGGATTTTATTTTAAAATTAACCTTTGGATTCAAAAAATATGTGATCCATAGCCAAACTGTGTGTGTTGCAGTCTGGATAAAATAATTCAAACCTGAAATGCCATAGTCAAAATAGTGTACTTGTCTCTTCTGGAGAAACACATCCCATTTTTAGTCAAAGGGAAAATGAATTTACTCTTTTAACAAATTTGTCACATAATTTGGTATTGTCTGTTTAGTGGCTGGCCCAGCCTCAAACCTTGACAGACATGATTACCCGGTTATTCACAAAGGAAGTCTTCCAATGGGACTGTTCACCTTCTGGGCTAAAAACAGGACAGATTGATATTTATTGGGAGATTTGTAAGGTGTGGTGGCATCAACCCCTTCCTCACTATTTCTGACTCCAGAACTGATAGATTTTTTTTATTTTTTTTCTCCTGTCATGTGTATAAAAGAAACTTGAATACAGTGTTTAAGTCAATGGATCTGCACCAGCTTAACAGCAGCTGAAGATCTGGCATAGATTTTACCTAGAAATACAAGAAGCATACATGAAGAAAGGATTTGTGTTGCTAAATATAAACTGCCCTAAGTGTTCTAAATCTAAATTTCTCTATAGGCCATGTAGCGAAAGGAACAGGATGCAACATTTTTTACCAAAACTATCCACTGAAATCAATAAACATTTGTAAAGTTCAAGAAACACAGGACCAAAGACCTTTTATTTTCAGTTGTTTTAAGACAAAATTCTTGGAAGACGAGCACTGCTCCCAGGCAGCAACATCTATCTATCTGTAGATATATTTCATATATGCTTGCATGTATAAAGATGTATGCCTGGGTGAGACATAATCCTACAGACCTTCACATGTGTATAAAACATTTGCAGCTTACGCACAGATAGACATGATTTGTAAATGTTGAGGTACAGAACTGAAATAACAGATTTTTCATTATAGACAGTTTTATCGCATCTCTTTACATAAAATTTAAAAAACAAGTGCTAATGTTGAAACTGGCCATTAACCAAAATGTTTGCTGTCAAATTAAGTGTTCCATCTGAGATGTTAAATGGAGGCTACATGGCTATAAGCTGTGGCTTATGAAAAATAATTCTTTGACATCTGGCTCTAACATCTAGGTTTATAAGTGATGCTCTGAAGTAAATGGAATATGTATTTTAAGGATTTATTTTTAATTAGAGTTCAGAAGTGTGTATTTTTGCTTTGTGTAACTATCACACAGATACAGAAGTCTGAAAGAAAAGGCTTCAATTGACACCAATACTTGCATATATAAACCCATATAAATACTAGTGCTTTACCATTGAACAGTGGTCAGCACCAAACAATGTCCAGGGAGAAACAGGGGGTGGTGATTTTAGCACCTGTTCAATGCCTACCAAAACAATACTTATGGGAATGCTCTTTTTCTACTCAAAATTAAACAAAAATGAGCCTGGTGTTTTTATAATTACTGTTACCATTTTATTTCTATGTATTGAAGTTAAAGACAATAAGGAAACCTGTGTCAGGAGCCTGTCTGGGTCACTGAGCAGTAAGAGACACTTCTATTTTCTTTTTTTTTTTCTTCCTGTCTTTCTACTGCCAGTGTCTTTAAAAGTGTGATTAATTTTCAAGTTTCAAAATCTTACATCTTGGCAGCACTTGGATGCAGGACTATTCTCTGGACTAGTCTTAGTGACTAATCACCTTCCTTCATGACTTTTTCAGAAGAGCTTCTGTAAGCCACATGCAGGTGCCTTCAGTAAATTACTTATATCACTGTTGTACAGGTGAAGAGTTCTTGTGATATATTTAAACATTAGTATTATTATTAATATTTCTGTATTTTTTCTGCATTACAGTAGCACCACAAGACCAACATCCCAAATGTGTGTGAATTGTTCCAGGCACATAGTGGAAGATCCACTGCTTTGAAGAGCTTGTAGGGAAAGCAGAAAGACAAAACACAAGAACAAAGTGCTTGTTACAACCATAGATACACATACTTTCAATTCCGCTTTTAAACAGTTACTCATCAGTTCCTCTAAAGGTATTTGGGAGAATAAAACCAGAATTAATTTACACAATATACATCACTTCTAAATGTATTCTCTACACAGGACACCGCTAATCTAGCTGTTTATTTGTCATTTGGTTTCAGATGAAGGTCTAAGTGCTCAGTGGCATAAGATTGTTTTATTGGGAGGTTGTGAGAGAGTAAGTCCATGCCATTGGTGCTATTGTTTTCAGTTATATAAGGTGGTGATGTTTACAACATCAGGCATTTTATTGTTGGATCGATATGGGATCAATGAAAAGTCTACATTCATTATCAATATGTGCATCCTTTAAATAATAATATTCTTTCTTTTAACCAGGCAATGTTTTCCCAAGTTTTCAGTGACTATGTTTTTACACAACTCAGGCTCAGTCTGTGCTATAAATTTTGCTAGGTTTAGGTATATTAACTGGAAACTGGGAAGATCATGTCCTCCCTTCTCTGTCTCATTAAGATCTCGTTGCCAGCAAAATGCTTGGGTAGCTACATCTCAGTGGTGAAATAAGTCCTGTTGTTACCTTTGTTTATAACTTTATGTGACTGGTTTAGCTATTCCAGCGTGTTATCGCTCAGTGAGGGAGTCTCCTGGCATAGATTTTTTTGGCCTACTCATTCTGTAATGTACATATGCCTTAGTCCGTTTTATTTTCCAACAATAAAAATGGCCATATTTTGAGAACACGTTAAAACTGTCATGAGTACTCACACTGACAGACATATGAATTATAGATTAGAAAGCTTCTGTCTTTTCCTGTGTAAATTCCTCATCGTTGAATGTTTATTTGATTGTATATTGAAAAGCTTAGTTTTTTAAAAATAAACTAGGTTCTTAGTAATACTGAGATTTATCTCATAAAAGTCCACATGCTGTTAGTCATGTGGATTTATGGAGAGCAGCTCGATACTAAGGAAGATTTGTAAGTCAAGAAAAAAAAATGGAGAGTACGTGCATGAGGATTTCATTTCAGCAAAGCTGGTCAGTGTTTTTAGTGTTTTTTCTTGATAGGTCCTTTCCCAGATCCACAAACAAACCCAACAAATCTTGAAAGGTTCTCAGGATTTCCACTAAATGTTGTGCTTGTACTAAGAATGATTTATATCCTTTGAGTTTTCCAGTGATTATGCTCCCCTCTTGTTGACTTTTATAGTTTTGGCTTCTTCAGTGCACCTAAAAGCAGGGCTGGAAAAGAAGGGGTGGTTTCAGAGAGTTTAACAAGGAAAGTGCTCTGTTGTGCTGCCAGCAGCTCTGAATAGTAGATATGGTTTCCCAGCTGTATGAAATATATACATTTTATTTTACAGGACACAAAGAGAAATTTTTCATAGCTTCACAGACAGACCAATTAAATGCAGTTCAGACTCGCTGGGTCAAGGATGGAGGTTACATGTTACTGTCAAAGTCTTACTGGGATTGACAAAAGCACTTCCTGGAGTTTTCTTTCTACTGAGGAAAGAAGACCCTTGCCTGAACCAATTTCAGTTGTTTTCCTGTACGTTTTTCAGGGTGATTACTTAGGATGAACTTCTAAATATCCATCAAAACACAGAAGCTGAAATATTGCATTAAACTGGCACCTTGTCTCCAGCCAGACAAAACTGGCTATTATATTCTATAAGGTGAAAGTGCAGAAAGTCCTTTGGTAGGTAATTATAGAATGACCAGCCTATAAGGAACTAGTTCTTAATCTTCATTTCTCACAGATGATTGAAGAATGCAGAAGAAAAGAAAGTCCTTCTTTTTGTTTGTGTGTTTGTTTGGTTTGTTTTGTTTTTAAATCCTATGTAAAGATACCCTTATCCTCCACAGGTTGTTTTTGAAAGATCAGCTTTGTGAGAGTTATATCAGAAGAATATGCACCTTTTAAAATGGTTGTGCTTCTTGGATATATCTTAGGCCATTCTAGGTAACAGGATCTTTCCAGTAAATTTTAGCAAGACAATTCTTGAAGAGGTATCAAATGAATGGTGCTGCTACTTTTTAATGGAGTGTTGCCTTCAAGTGCGGGTGTATAATGACCACTGAGTCGTTATCTTCACTGCTGTCTATTTTGAAAGGCTAAAGGAAAAGAACTATTTTTACTGATAATGTGATTACAAATTTCAAATTTACCGGGTATGAAATCCTAACTTAAGTAATAAGTACAATAGGGGAAGTATATGCTGTAGAAAGAATTGCATTCCAGTTGCATGTCAGGATCTTTCTAATCTCCATCCCCTCATCTGCAGTTTTTTGGTCATACTTTCTATTCGCCGGTTAACTTAAATCTCTTTCCATAGCCTGTTCTCTAATCCAAAGTATAGCTGACTATAAATTTCAAAGACTCTCATTTGCTTACAACTCATGTAATATTTCGCCAATGCAAAAGGAAATATAAATTATTTTGGTAATGATCTGGTCTTCCTACCTCCCTGTTTAATCCAGTAGACCATATGTGTAGTTTTCTTTTAAGTCAATCCAAGAATATTTCAGAGAAAGAGAAAAGGAGGTCGTAAAGTATCATAAGACCTTGACTTCAAAATTATTTTCAAATTACAACGGTTCAGAACATAATGATAACCATGATAGGTTTTGTCTGCCTACAGTTGACTCTAGAATAGAGGAACAATAATATGAAGGGAGGTTTTTTTGGATGTGTTTTACAACCAAAAAGCCCTTAGTTAGCCTGTGTGCACAGTTGATGTGTTTGAATGAGTACTATTCTGCCTTTCAAATCTGTGAGGTTTTAGGTTGACAGCTACAATCTATTATTTATTGCTTTCATTAAATATTGAAAGTTTATTTTACTGTTGTAGTGAATTATTTGTTTAACTTTTAATCTTATTTCCTGTTAGGGTAATATGCAGGAAAACCCACTGCAGTTCTCTGCAACCAGGCAGTAATCCTACATCTCTTAAATCCAAATTTTGCACTTCAGTTGCAAAACTGTCCTTTGTAAGATATGGCTGTTTTTTAATCTTAATCTTTTAGACGCCCATTTTACCCAAAGGGAAGATCTGTTATATTATGATATGTACACAAGTCCTTAGGGAGATGTTTTATATGCATTTGCTAAAATGCTAAGTACAAACTATTTCTGCTATATAATTAAACTCTGGTGATATGTGATTTGATACATCAGGTACACAATATTCATTGTTATCTGATAGAATTGAGAGTGATAAAGGGAATATGTGGGAGGACCGTCAGAGAATAATAGCAAGTCACTAACATGATGGGGGAAAAGACTTTATACAAAGTCTGCAAGCAGTGTGATCTGCCTAAATGAGCTGAATGAGTAACTTTAAAAAGGCTTTTCCATAAATAGAAAATAAGGAATTCATGGGTGCATTTAACGTATGTCTCTCTCTCTCCATATGTATATTTATGCCTTCTCAAAGGAGTCTCAAGTAACTGGTTCTTGAAGTTGCTAGGTAAGATATGTAGAATGTCAGCAGTTAAATAATTTTCACTGAAATTTCATGTCAGAAAAATTTGAAATGTTTTTAAAATACTCTAAGTACATGCAATATAGGTTCAGATGGCTCAAGAAACAATACTACTTAGGATTACTTCCTATTAATTTAGCTGTTATTTGTGTATGCATAAACTCATTGTCCCTTAAGCGAATTTAAATTCTAATGCTTTTCATTTTGATTTAAGAAAAGTAATACATCTTTTTCTGATGTGGAAGTATTACACAGTACACAAGTTTAAACCATGACGGAGAAGTGTCAGCATTTTGGAATGTTTTTCATTGAACTGTGCAGTTCAGTTTTAGAGTTGGGTCCGGCAGAGCTCTGATTTTCATTAAGGTCTTTGGGCATTACCATGGAGAGAATAAATAATAAAAACCCTTTCATTTGCACAATACTATTTTTATTTGTAATCTTACTTCATGTTTTCTATTATTCTTTTATGTTATCTGCATCCTATTGAAACATCATGTTTGGATTTTTCCTGTCTTTGTGCTCAGCACACAGAGGGAAGAAGTCACTCAGGAACTGGCTGTTGCTTCCTTAAAGCTAATTAAAGCCCTGAGAATAACAGGAGTTCAAGAAACTTAGTGGGTACACCTCCATAACACAATTGATCTAACATCTAAGGCTATGTCTGTTTTGCTCTCTTGCTGTAAACATTATGTTTGCCTCCCAGCAGACTTTCTCCATGGAGGTCATTGGGCTGTGCCAAAGAGAAGTAATTCTCAGAACATCTCTGAATGTTTTAGAGAGCTAGCAAAACTTGCCTATGCTTAGGCTCAGTGTGTGTACAGCTCATGTATCGACCTTTGCTTGTGTGTTGCCTATGCTGGCAATATAGGTACCATGCCAACTGAGAATTACAGTATTTCCCCAGTTGTGTGTATATCCTTGTGCATAGAGTAGGGAGTTGACAGAGATGGGCCCTGGAACTGCTCAGGGGACTTTCAAAGGATAGTTTATTTTTCTCCCTGGGAAATGCAGTTCACTGAAATCTAAACTGTTTACAAAAAAAAGGCTAATTTTATCAGCATCTGAAAAAACATGTATTTTTTCAGTATACTTGTATCTGTTTCTGAATATGAATAATTAATATTGGACGGTTGAAATTTTTTTTTTTCCTTTGGACTTGTAAACTGATCATAATAGAGATACCAGTTCAAAGTGTAAGCACCACTTTTCAAAATGACCTGATTAAATTTTTATTAACCTAAACCAATGCCTTCATTTACAGTGATGTTTTCATTCATCATAATTTTCTAGATTTTGACTTTAAGAAACGGGGAAGTAAGAAATCCTGAACTCCCTTTCTAACAAGAAAAATGCCCTTCTGCCCAGCCATGACTGCCTGCCTTGGACTGGATGAGCTGGAGCCACGTTCCCATCTTCCCTTCCATGATGCAGGTAACAGTAAGGGGTTTCAGTGCAGGGCTACCCATTTAGCCATCAGCAGTTTAAAATCCACCCTGCTGGCTCAGCATTCCTCTTCCTTTCACCCAACTGCAGCTGCTTCACCTGATGGGCCTGCACATTTTCCTCCAACATTGGAAATGGACTTTGTTTTTATTTATAATCCTCCCTGGAACATAAAGTAATGGCTGTTGGAAACCAAAGCAGCTGAAGCTCCTTTGTAAGAACCCTTGAACATTTCCCTTTTGGACTCAATTGGAAAGTTGCACTTTTCCATTTAAACTAAAATGCTCTGTAGGGAACAATCCTACATCTGCAGGGGTAGACTGTATGACTCAATGCAAATCTTTTCCTCCTTTAACTTCCGTTGTTCTCATTCTCTTTTGCTAAGGCGTTTTAGTCTCAACTTTCTTCTAGATGTGGGATTCACAAAGATGAGAATTTACTGTAAAAAGGTGTAAGATTTTGAAAATCCCTATCAACTGTTGACTTCTAGATTTGATAGGATGAAGAAATTATTTCCTTTTTTATTTAATATTTATATTTAGATTACTACTTCATATAAATAGATTATTTATCATGAATTATTTATATTTTATTAATTTTGTTCATGACGATCTGGGGTCCAAAAAACACTATTAAGGAGTTTGTTTGGGGCATGCCCTGTTGTTATAATAAGAGTAGACAGAGCTAGAGAGGGGAAACATGCACCTAGAAATGAAACATTTGCTCTTGATCAATTTTTAGTACCACAGTCAAACAAATGATCTGTTCCTTGTCTTTTATGCTTCTATTTTTCAACATGCTGAAAAACTGCTAGCTAAATATTTCAGAAAAAGTATAAGTGAGCAAGACCTGCACACACTGAACAAGAGCACTTGGGTATGTATTAATTGTTGAATGAACAGAATTTTTGGAAAATGGAGATCAATCTGGAAGGGAGTGTATAATCTTAGGCCATCCAAATAAGTGATGTAGCATTTAGTGACCGACAGCAGCAACGCAATCTTTGGATCAAAGTGTCATGTATTGCTATAGGAAAAGGCACTCAGTGGAGCAGTTGCTGAAGCTGCAGTGATGTCTGCTGGGTGAAGATGTGGTTTATAAAGCATTAGGCAGTGCGGGTCAGTTTTTCACCTCCCAGGTCTTTCATGTTTTATTTGAAAATATTTGACAGATTGTGCTAGAAACAGTTTCCAAAAAGAAATTCAGTGTTGGTGTTACTTTGAAATAGAGTTACACATGAATAACTATAAAAATAATAAGCTACCTGAATAATAATTAATCCAACAAAAAGAGTATGTTTTTTTCCAACTATTTAACTGCTCAAAAACCTTTGGATTACCTGATGTCTGCTTTTTTTTCTTCTGTTTCTTTTCCTTCTTTCATTTTTCCACTCTATCATTGAAGGAAGGAAGTGGCTGAAAAACAACCTAAAGAGACCAAGGCCTAAAAACTATATACATAATTTTAAAAATGAATTGTCTTTCTTGGGAATATTTGTTTTTGATGTAAGAAGAAACATCTGAAAATACTTGAACAGCATGTATGCGATGATTCAATTAGAGTAATGTAATTGACTTTACTGTTGCTGTGGCAGTCTTCATTCAGATAAAATCAATATAGTTATTTCTAGAGATAGGACTGGCTAGATTATATTTTAACAAAATAATGAAAGGATGGCAAGTGTTACTCTGTGATAGCTTTAGACTTACTTTTAAAAGTAAAATGCTTTAGGAGATGTGGAAAAAAAGAAAATGGAAATTATATTACAGGCAGTATGGAGTTCTTACAAGAGTAGGGCTCAGCAGGAAAGGAGGAACTGATTAGGAGGAACAAGAAGCACAGAAGGGAATGAGAGCAACAAGAAAGAATAGATGTTACTTGGAACACAACACAAAATAGCTTTTTTCATGTGTTGTGAAATTCGCTGACTTTATAAAAATGTACCTTTATCTATGTTAGGATGACCCTAAGAGCGAAGCTTGATGTAATGCTGTTTAATTAAAACAAATAAAAAGCTAAATAGAATGTAAGCTTTACAATTTACAGTCCCAGAGTTAGGTTAAATTTTGAGAGTTTGTTTGTTTGTTTGGTTTTGTGTTTTTGCTCTGGAGGTTTTCTGTCACAACACAAAGAGGAGAGCTTGCTCAGAGGAACATTTAATGCTATAGCTGCTTGAGTCCATATGATGGTACTAGAAATATTTAGTTATATTCTCAAAGAAGTCTGAAAACGGGGTCTTTGTGTTCATGTTTCATGATCCTTTTTCCTATAAAACAACACTGTGGATGTTGGAAAAAGAAAGTGGAACTAAGGGTCAGTAGTTTGCTTGGTCTCACCTGTGTTCATTTGCCACAGGGAGGCACCCTTCTCTTCAGGTTGTGTCTGCTTTGCTGCAAAATATTCAAGCGCCTGGTCCTTTGGTGTTTTAAAACTCGATGAGTGTGTCTTCAGATCAGTTGTGCTGCTTAGGTTTATAGCTACATTGACTGTAGCCCCCCACTCTACCATGCTGAACTGTGGCAGTTGATTGGTTTGGTATCAGAGGAATATACATGTTTGCTATGGGAGACTGTATTAAAATATTGACATTCTTATGCAGTTAAACTTTCCTTTTAGTATTCCAGAAATCAGCAATCTCATGTGTTCCCTCCCCCACAAAATATCCCCCAAACCCTAACATCTCCCCCAAGAAAACTGCCTGCCATCACGAAGGGAAAAAATCCGTATATGCTTGAGGAATAGTTATCCCAGCAGATTTTTCAGGCTGGAATGTAATAGCTATCTATAAAGAAAAATTCCTTAAGTACATAAAATGGGTTTATTTCAGGAGTTTTGGCATGTATAGCCAGGATTATGAACATAATCAGAAGTATGAAGAGAGTCTTTAAAATCTATTTAAATTTATCTTTTTTGATGTGCAAATAAAAAATAAATTGTAGGGAACTCTGTTTGTAGTTTGGAATATTGAGAGAGTTATAGGAGGTTTGCTTAAATATTTCCTGGTCTTTTTATTCTGTCTTTGTCAAAGGTATGGCAGAGAGAAAATGTTCTAATGTCTGTCTCCTAATCCGGATATCCTACTGCTTTTGAAATGATACAGATCAATTTACAGCTGCTGTAATACTTATATCTGGCAGGGAAGTTATTGTAGAGGCAATATCATCAGGTCTTTTTAAGTGCTTTGAGTTGTTTTAGTGAAAAAAAAAAATAGGCTAAGATTCATTACTATGTTAGCTTGTTATTGTTGTGTTTTATGGTCTATAATTTTTCCTTTCCTGAGGAAAAAAAAATCATTTTTGTTTCAAAACACTGTGAGGAGATTGAAATAGCACATTCCAGTGTGAAGCTCTAAGGCTCTTACTTTTTGTTATATTTTAAAATGAAAATGATATATTTAAAACTGTAGCACTACTATGCTTTCAAAATTCAACATAAAAAGCTATGGCAATAGTCATTGCAGGGCTAGAGTATGAAAGGGGTAGCATGGCTGGGCAACATCTTTTTCACTTTTCGCATTATTTTAGCACAAGCTAAACTGAGGACAACTTCATATTATATGAGTGATGAAAAAATACTTGGTTTGTACTCTGATTATTATGGTGCAGTGACAATTGAAGAAAACGTTAATTCTATGAGGATGGGTCTAAAGCCCAACTAGAAATAAATCTAGCTTCAGCTGTGCAAGGTAGCAAGAAGTGTGTCTATAAATACATCAACAACAAAGGAAAGACCAGGGAGAGCCTCCATCCCCTGCTAGACACAGATGGAAACATGGTAATGAACGATGAGGGAAAGACTGAGGTGCTTAACGCCTTCTTTGCCTCAGTCTTTAGTAAAAGGACTGGTTGTATTGTGGTAATCCAGCCTCCCCAGCTGGAAGACTGAGACCGGGAGCAGAATGACTCCCCCACAATCCAGGAGGAGATGGTCAGTGACCTACTGCACCACACAGACATACACAAGTCTGTGAGACCGGACGGGATACACCCGAGGGTGCTGAAGGAGCAGGTGGGGATGCTCACCAAGCCACTTCCCATCATTTACCAGCAGTCCTGGCTGACCAGGGAGGTCCCAACAGATTGGAAGTCAGCCAACGTGATGCCCATATATAAGAAGGGTTGGAAGGATGATACAGGAAATTACAGGCATGTCAGTTTGACTTTAGTGCCAGGGAAGCTGATGGAGCAGATCATCCTGAACGCCATCACACGGTACATGCAGGACAACCAGGTGATCAGGCCCAGCCAGCATGGGCTTATGAAAGACAGGTCCTGCTTGACAAACCTGATCTCCTTCTACATCAGGGTGACCCGCTTATTGGACCAGGGAAAGGCTGTGGATGTCACCTACCTTGACTTTAGTAAGGCCTTTGACACTGTTTCCGACAGCGTTCTCCTGGCGAAACTGGCTGCTCGTGGCTTGGATGGGCACACGCTTTGCTGGGTAAAAAAATGGTTGGATGGCCAGGCCCAAATAGTTGTGGTGAACTGAGTTAAATCCAGTCAGTGGCCGGTCACGAGTGGTGTTCCCCAGGGCTTGGTATTGGGGCCACTCCTGTTTAACATCTTTATCGATGATCCGGATGAGGGGATCGAGTGCACCCTCAGTCAGTTTGCAGATGACACCAGGCTGGGTGGAAGTGTTGATCTGCTCAAGGGCAGGGAGGCTCTGCAGAGGGACCTGGACAGGCTGGATCCATAGGCTGAGGCCAACTCTATGAGTTTCAATAAGGCCAAATGCCAAGTTCTGCATTTCAGCCACAATAACCCCCAGCAGCGCTACAGGCTTGGGGAGGAGTGGCTGGAGATCTGCCAGTCTGAGAGGGACCTGGGGGTGTT
This sequence comes from Podargus strigoides, assembly GCA_028020825.1. NCBI lineage: Eukaryota > Metazoa > Chordata > Aves > Caprimulgiformes > Podargidae > Podargus > Podargus strigoides. The sequence goes on from CM051621.1 coordinate 70,958,948, forward strand.
GATTGACAGCTGTCTGAACATGAGCCAGCAATGTGCCCAAGTGGCCAAGAAGGCCAATAGAATCCTGGCTTGTGTCAGAAATAATGTGGCCATCAGGGGCAGAGAAGTGATTTTAACCCTGTACTCAGCACTGGTGAGGCCACACCTCGAGTAATGTGTTCAGTTTTGGGCCCCTCACTACAAAAAGGACATTGAAATACTTGAGTGTGTCCAAAGAAGGGCAATGAAGCTGGTGAAGGGTCTGGAGCACAAGTGAGGAGCAGCTGAGGGAACTGGGGGTGTTCAGTCTGGAGAAGAAGCAGCTGAAGGGAAACCTCAACAGCTACCTGAAAGGAAGGTGTAGAGAGGTGGGGATGAGTCTCTTTAACCAAGTAACAAGCAATAGGAGAACAGGTAATGGCCTCAAGTTGCACCCGAGGAGATTTAGACTGGATATTAGGAAGTGTTCCTTCACAGAATGGGTTGTCAGACATTGGAATGGGCTGCCCAGGGCAGTGGTGGAGTCCCGATCCTTGGAGGTGTTTAAGAGTTGGGTTAACATAGCCCTTAGGGATATGGTGCAGTTGAGGACTGTCAGTGTTAGATTGATGGTTGGACTAGATGATCTTCAAGGTCTTTTCTTACCTAGATGATTCTGTGAACTAAAGTATTTGGAAAATAAGATATAAAGTGTCAACATGAAACTGAGGTTGATGTTCATGCTTTTTATGATTAGCCCTGTGTGATCCATTGCTTATGTTTTATTGACTTCTAATTGAAAAAATAGATGGTCTCAAAGTCATGAAATACTTATGGTATATATAAAGGACTCATAATCATACCCAGCCAAAAGTTCTCAGTAGAAGACTTTCCTCTTCACTCTTTTTCAAAGAATATAGTGGTATTTCCACTAATGAAACCACTAGTTGGTTTAACTTAAATGGACCCTTCTGGATCCCTGAAAGTATGGCTCATTTTTAGAAAGTGTTATTAGTAAGTTTTAGTATATCCTTTGTAATCTCTAACTTGGAGTGTTGGGTTGTTAAAAGATGTTAACCAATTGAATCCAGTGCTGCTGCAACAGAGATGAATGTTTTTAAATTAAAAAGCACAGAAGTGAGTTTTCTGGTTTGGATCTCCTATCAGGCAACTAAGGCTTTGGTTTCCAGAGAAGATAGGGATTCACAGTCAGTGGGTCTTGTAGGTAGTCAGCTTTTCAGAAACCAGTCTCCAGTGAGCAGTTATTCAGGAGATGTTATTAGTATTCACAACTGGTACCAGATTTTAAGAATAACTCTGCTCTTGTTTAGTTGTCTAAATATATCTCTAGGCTTCCAAGAACTTACTGTGTTGAGTGTGGTGAGAGCTTCCAGCTGCAGATCATTTCTGGAAATCTGACCTTTATTTAGGTGCTTAAATATGTCCCGGTTGCTTCAGAGAGTCTGGCTTCATGCATCTATATATAGACATCTAATATTAGAGATAATACTTAAAAGAATGGGCCCTTAGTTTTTCCTGAAAAGCTATTACAAGTTAGTTTCAAAAGTAAAAATAGAATTCAGACCTTCTAGTGCCATGTGGTAACTGTGATAACGTACTTTGTGCAAAGAGCCAAAGTCATTCAGCATAAGGTCCTGCATTTGGAAGAGTTGCAACGCTATGGCTGAAATGAGGTTTTTCCAAGTTTCCTGGAGAAAAGTCTCATCTGAGAGGAGTGGACAAGAGGAAAGTGAGATTTCCACGCTCACGGTGGCACTGAATGGGAAAGGGAGGATCAGAAATCAGATAGTAATGTAATATATCTATGTAAAATACCCAAAAGTAGTTCATGAAGTTATGATCTAGAAAGCAGGCCACAATGGAGTTACACACTGAGGCAGAAGTTGGCGCTTACAGAACAGGTGAATCTTAACATCGAGTTGCAGTCCAGCAAAATACCCTGAATATGAGTATTTTAATGGAATGCCATAGACTGCACTTTTGCAGAAATTAAATAAATCAGTAGGACAACTTAGACGGTTGATTTGACCCTCATGTCTTCATTTTAATTATTTTTCATCATCCTTTCATTCTTTCCCTGCATATTTAATGCTTTATATCCCCTAGGCTTTATTTATGGTTTTTATTTGGTAATTTCCTTCTTGCTTATAATTCTGTAGCAGGCCCTGTTGGTTTGTTTCTGACCAGACACATGAAAAACAGCATCCTTGTCCTTAGCTTGCAGCTGTTTTTAAATGCTACTGACTTTTACCTGCCTCTCTGCCTTTGAGAAAATGTTTCTGCTTTCTCCACTATTGCATTTATTTGCCTTGATGTAGATTAAATATCATTTATTGTTTCCTGCTCTTATTTTTAAGTTCTTCAGGCTGACCCTCTCTTTCATTTCCTTCCAGAATACTTGTGTTTCATTTCATTCCCAGATCACATGTGCAAATGAATCATACCAAGCTGAGATACCTATTTCTACCATTTATTGTTGGATGATGTTCCAGAACCCTCTGTTATTTGGGTGCATCCAAAAAAATGTGAAAGAATATTTTATTAGTTTTAGTTTCAGGTCCTTACTTTTCATTAGTAAGTATGGCATTTACTGTCTGTTTTAGCCTGTGATATGAGTGCAGAGATCTGATTGATGTGGACGTCAAATTAAAGACTGCACAGCTTTCTGGAAGGTTGCTTAGTTCAGTGTTACAATTCCAGTTCGTTTTGTATTTTACAGATGAAGTTAAGACAGTAATACCAAACTGTTTTAACACTCAGGAGGGCAGTATCTCAGAGCAGTTACGAGTTCTAATATTAAAGGTAGAATGAAAAGAAGCCGTATTACTATGATGTAGGGAATACATTTATTTTTTAAAAAATTCTAAGCCTGATACAATATTTTCCTTCTTGCAATATTTAGCTGGAAAAATTAGTCTGTTCTATAACTCTAATTGAAAAAGTTTCATTGGAATAAGTACTCTCCAATGTTTCCATTGTGTTTGGGACACAGTGAGTGACAGGTTTTGTAGCTAGTAAAATATTTGTAAATTTTCAAGTACTGCTGGCTGAAACGTTTTGTTTTGGTTGTTACAGTGTATCTTCTTTAGCTTTCCATCACAGTAAATTCCCACCAACTAGCTGCTATATTCTCCTTGACTTCTTACAAAAGGCCTCCCTTTATCAGTAGCATAAATAATATTTTTTTCCCCCAAAACAGGAAGATAAGAATTACTGTTAGTCTCCACAAATTTTGCAGCTGAATGCCACAAGTATGCTGAGTCTGTGTTATTTCAGAGTAGCATGTATAGCCATGTGAATACTCCTGAAGAGCTGGGCGTTAACCCAGCAGGTGAAGAATGGCAGGAGTGGGGCAGCTCTGCAGGGGAAGGCAAGGTGAGAGCTGAAGAGAAGGACCATGACTCTGGTAGGGACAATATCCTCATCAGCAAGAGGCTCAGTTCCCTGGCATTTGAAAAGACAAGCAGAGCAGAGTGGCAGTAGCCACTCTGTAAGCATGGACAGCTAAGCCTCCTGGCCCAGTCTGTCTCTTGTAGGGGTTGTTGGTCTGAACAGGGTGGCTCTCAGTTGGGAAGGGACACAAGAAAACCTTTGTTGTGCAAGTTATCTTTTTTCTTATAACTTTTTTTTTTTGAACTGTCCTTTTCCTAGTACTCCCGAGCATTCACTTAGTTTTGAGGGCTGTGGGCATGCATCAAAAAGTATTTCTGCTGTGGTTCTTCAGCAGTGATGATGGTATTCTCTGCAATGAACTAAAGCATTATTTCAGGAGCCATGACAAACCCTTATGCAAAAGAGCTATGTATATTTTACAGTAACTAAATCATTCTTTGTTACTTCTTTTTTTTGGGTTTTTCTACTGCATCAGGTTTTGGAACAGAAATGGATAGCTCATTCATCTATGAAGTAAGCTCTACCCTGTACAAAGCCACAGTAAGGATATGGTTTGACAGTAGGCTGACAATAACTTACCAGAAGTCACACAACATAATGTGGAAGTTTCAGTTTTCAGTTAGCAAAGAACATTATCTGGAGCTGAACATTTTCTTTAATTTTGTGGAGAAACTGAGGAACCTGCTTATGTACATTCCTTGTGGAATAGAATGAGATTCTCTTTACCTCTTGACTGAGCAATAACTGAACAGCAAATCCAGTGACTCATCATGATCAGTCATGCACGCTTTTTTCATGCTCTTGTCCATAAGAAAAGTGTTTCAATAGATTGCTGGGAATGTATTTTGGATTTACCCAGATGTACTTTCTTTCTTCAGGCACTCTCACTTTTATTATTGTTTGCAACAGAAAGGTGATATCAGGAAACCTGGGATACAATGAATTCCGTGTGAACTGAAGTCATCAACCTTACGACTCTGTCCCTGGTGTGTTGTCACTGTGCGCTGTTTTGTCTTTGATAGATTGAGAGAGGTGGGAAAAGCAGTAAAGTGGAAGCAGCATGAAGAATTGTTTTACCCCTTTGCCTTAGATGATGGCCTTGGTGAGAGCCTTGGTGAAGCACTGTGAAAGAACTGGCATTGTGGTGGCAGGGCTCCACTTTGTGTTATCTGGCTGCAGCTTTTGTGAGTACGAATGCTAACTTTGGCTCTTCTCAGGGGACATGAATAGCCTTGTATAGGACTTGGTAAATGAGCCATAGAGAACAGGGAAGGAATCAAATCAAGTGAAATAATCTTGGTGACTGCTGCAAACTCATAATAGGGATATAAACAAGAAACAGTTTGTATGAGCTCTTGGAGGTGCAAATCTCTTATCTCTACACGCTAGCAATGGCTGCGGCTTCTAATGTGTAAGATGAAACAATTTCTGATGGTTTGTATGGTCAGGAAACAGAGCTCATTTTATTTCCTTTTCTGTGTTTCTTGGTGTCTGTGTTTTGTGGTTTGTTGGTTTTTTTGGTTTGTTGTTTTTTGGTTTGGTTTTTTTTTTTTTCTGTTTTAACAGGAAAATGTTTAGAAATGCACATTTTAATTCACATAGAGGCATTTTAAACAGTCTCCAAAGTTTGTAATGTTATTACTTAGTTCAGATAGAAATGAAGCTCTTGGTGAAAAGGCCTGGGGTATATTCATTGCCATAGTGATGTGAGGAGTACGGGAAGAATATACTTAGGGCTTTCAGATAATTATCTGTATATTTTCCAGCTTTCCAACGGTTCCTCATCTCCTCCCTCTGCCTCCCCCAGTGATGCCACTGCAATTGTAGTGGGTTCTTTGTTTATAATAAAAATAGTGAAAATAAACCCTTGATCTTTGCATTCCAAGAGTGTCAGTCTAACTTCCTGAGGTTATTTCTCAATCCACGCAAATATTTTTCTAGGACGTTTTTGAGCACTTCGGTCCACTCCAGAATCTGAGGAGGGGGTGATAATACTACATGCATAAATACATGAAAATCTGAATTTTGTTAAAAATGGGAAAAATGTGAAGCACGTTTTCAAGGAAATATATGGAACTCTGGTCAATGAACATGTGTGTGTGTATGTATGTGCATTTGGTAGGTATATTTGTACCTATAAGATTCATTCATGACTTAAAACAGCTTTTGTTTTTCATGATTTGTAGCAAGTTAAATGAGGGATAAAGTGATACAGTATTGGCAAACAAAAAGCATTTTGTCATGCCCTGTTTTTTTAAAGCTTTTTATTATCCTTTTGGCATGTGGTAATATTCTGTGCTTAGTGGTTTTTAAACTTGATAACATTTTTTTGGTACTTTTTCCGGTGTCCTAAACATAGATTTTACCTCCTGAAGTCACCTGTCAAAAGTTAATTTTCTACATGTCTCTCTGATTTCAATTGCTACATTAGCTGCAATGGTGAAAAGTGAGGCTGTGCTTGAATTCATCTGGGAGGCAATCTGTAACCCACTACTGTGTTTATGACCCACTTGCAGTTTTTCACTTCCATTGCTTCAGTTTTTAAATATGTTGTGTCTGTTACTGCAATAGGTATTTCTAGGACCAAGTGTTTCAGTTGGAAAGTCAAAAGGCTAGTGCTTGTCTGGAAGGAGACAGTGTATGCCTTTCATTAGTAGGCTGTTAGCAATGTAAGACTTTTTTTTTCCTTTCAATTTTATGACTAAATGAAAAAAACAGCGAAAAATCATTTCATAATGGTTTTATTTCCCTGTGAAAGAGAAAAAAGATACATGGTTTAAAATCAAATTAAATAGTTGTTTTAAGATGATAGTGTTGGTATGGGGTGTTTCTTACATAAAAAGGGTTCTTGGCTACACTTTTGAGGAAAATGTCATTTTGATATAAAATAATACTTCATTTATGAAATGTGGAAATGAAAGAGTTTGTTTTTTTTAATTCATAGCTTTTAAAGCTGAGGCCTTTAGCTTGGTTCAGCTCACATTTGTGAACAGTTGCCCTTGACTGCAAAGAGTATTTTTGGCAAATATACTGTTCACTTGTATAATGCACCCACCCCAATTGCTTTTAATTCTGGCATCTCAGAAGCTGGAGCCCCGCCTGCCAGGAGGGCAGAGGAGGGAGTGGTACCCTGGGAAGTGATGTGGAGTGTGGTGTGGTGGGGCACAGAAGGCCCTCAGAGGGTTTTTACCTGTGTGCTCTGACCCGCCATGTTCTCTGCTCCTGACTGTGGCGACTTGCCTCTGTGCCTGAGACTGAGGGCAGCTGGGCAATGAGATTGGGATGTTTTATACTCCTTAAGAAGTCCACACCCAGAAAACTCTGTTCTGATGTTGTCAATCCTTTGCAAAGGAGCCATCCTTTGCTTCTGTCTTCCTGCAGTGTTGAGCATGTGGCAGTGCTGTTCTGCATGTGGGGCATGATAGCAAAAGACATATTTTACTAACATTAGAAATAGCCTGAAATCCACCATTCTTTCCAGAGACTGTCATCCTCTGTCACTTTTGGACCAATGCCTGTCCTCAATGCCTGCTCATTCACGGACTGCTTGTTTTCAATCCATTTGAAAGCTTTCTCTCAGTGGTGCTGAGCTTACCACCTCTCCTCATGCCATCCCTCAGGTTCCCCTCATGTGCCTCAGCCCAAAGCTTTGCAAGCAGGGCTGCCAGTGGGGTGAGTGCCTGTCCCCACCAGCCAGAAGGGCTCAGAGCTGGCTGGCCAGCAGGTACAGGCCTTGTCCTGAATGTCAGGCAAGGGTCACTTGTCACAGCTGGACTACTGATGATGGAGGGACTGGAGGAAAAATGGCAGAGGCCGGAGTGGGTGGCCATGGTCTCTCTCTCCTAGCAGTGAGAATTGACAAAGAACAGAACAGGCTGTGCTTTTTGTGACGTAGCGTGAATTACTACTTATGGCTTTTGTGAATGTTTGGTCGTGTTGTGTCCTTGGGGAATTGCTTCTATGGCTTTTAGTTTTGTTTTCTTCTTAACCTCTTCCTGCTCTTTCCTGTTATAGGGATGAATTTCTATTCCTTTGCCTGGGTACATTGCTGCACTGATGCTTAGAATCTCCTTTTTCTGAATCCAAATCCTGCTTCACACTGGCATTTTTCTTTCTAAAATATTTAGAAGTAGATATTTCTAACTAGACACCTTAATTCTTGAGGTTTTTATTATTCTTCAGTGCAGGGTGGCCTTATGCTGTTTGTACTGCACTCTAAATTTAGGAACAAATCCTCTCTTTTCCCACATAAGATTTATTTCTTTTCATTTCCACTGAAATAAAATTTTCCTTACTCTGTATTACAGATTCTGCTTTTCCAGGGAGGAAGCTAACACTATTTCTCTTACGTATTACATAGAGCTCTCTTATAAGGTAGACTGGTTTATTCATGTCAGGCTGTTCTGAATTTACATGTTAGACACATCTAGGTAAATGTTAATTATAGGAAAGAATAAAAAGTTGGAATAGGTTTCAACTTCCTCTTTCATCTGCATGAAATGATTGAGGATCACTTCACATTAATGGGGAGAAATGTTATTTTCAAAATGTGAATTGGAGCCTTGATCTCACATGGATCACTTCCTACTGAGAGGAAGTGGCAGCAGCCACTTTATAACGAAGACAAGAGTTGGCTAAAGGCAATTATTCATGGTGTAATTTTGAAAGAAAATAAAAGGTGTTAAGTTAGTGGTTTTAGTGTGCAGTGACATTTAAAGGGGATGCAAACTGTAGTGTCTGCAGAGGGATGCAACTTGTGTGATTTCTTTTAATTTCTTGTTTTCATGTCATAGAAAGCAAATAGGTACAGATAAATGCTGAAGTACCAACTATACTGAAATCTGTAACAAGTCTTGTCTGAGGTCCTCACTCGGAAGATCTTGTGGGCTTGTTTTTGATATATCAGATTTCAGCACCAACTGTTTATTCTAGGTATCTTCCTTCTGTTGGACTGCATTATTTGCTAGTAGCTATGTATTGGAGTGAGTTGAATTCCCTGGAGTTAACAGTTGATAAAATAGAGAATGCCTATTGCCATTATTTTACATACCACTATTCGTTGTTTCTTGATATGGACTAATTTTATTTCAGAGGTTTAAAAGAAATAATCTGCTATCTCCTCTATTTTTCTTCAGGCACTTTTTTTTTTACCTTAGAATGGTTAGCCCAGCCCTTCCCAAATTGCAAATGTTTCTGTAACGCCTGTAATACTGTAAAAGTGACAGCTACAGAATGTAGAAAGTTGGTGGTCGAGGTAGTAATCCAGTTTATCTTTAGCAGGGGGCTAGTTAGAACAGGTTGTTAAGTAGACAGACTCAGTTACTTTATTTTTGTCCTGGTTCCCCAGGCACAGACCAATGGCCCAGCCATGCAGGCAGGCCATGAGCAGCCCTGAGTCAGCTGGGAGATCCAATGAAGGCAGCTGACTCACAGGTGTATCCCACACCACTTCATCATGCTCATTATAAAAGGAGGGAGCTCACTGAGGGTGGGGTTCCTCTTACTGGGGCTCCTCCCTCCTGACCTTTTGCTCCTGCTGTTGACCTCAAGGACCAGACTGAGTAGAGCCTCGTGTACTTCATGTTGGTTGTTGTACTAGTTTTGTTATTTCATTAAACCTGTTTCTACTTGAACTCACAGGGCTTCTCCCTTTTTTCCCTGCTTCCCCTTTTCGGCTGGGGAGGGGGCATCGGGTGGTAGAATAGCTGATGCAGTTTAGCCCCAGGTACTGGCTAAAAGTAGACAAATGTTTACAAAAATGTGTTTAAGGACCAGCAACACAAACAGTTGAGCTGGATTCATATTCTAACTGCAGTACTTGAAGGAAGACCTAGGTTTATAAAGCTTGATGAAGCATGAGGAAACAGGTTATTTTAGTTTTATTCCATGCTTTCTAAACCCCACAGATTTAGGAAAAACGTGTACTGAGATGATTGAAATCTATTGGGAGTGAACAAACTTGACCAAATGCATGTTGGCTCTTCTGTTCTGCTTATCAGTTTTGATAAGTGATTTGTGCCAAGATAAATGAAATATAGCAAATTGCACAAAATACTCAACTGTGGCAGTAGAAGGCTGTGTGGGACTCCACTACCAGCCTCTTCATTGTCTAATAAGTGAGATGATGCATAGTTCAAGTTTTGTAATCATACTGATTTGGCAGAAACAAACATGCTGTGATATGAAGCCTGTGTGGCTTACTCTCATTATGTTCTTATGCATGTAGAAAGTTCCACCAGAAGCACTAAAGCAGGTAGCTAAATGACAACAATCTCATTTTTTGTTATTGAAATAATAAAAGTTAACAAGGAAGGGACACAAGTTTAATTGAATTTCATAGTGCATGTTAAAAACATGGAATCCAGGCCCTTCCTCATGAACTAACACCTAGCCACATTCATGTGTCTTTCCAGCTCTCTGGAGTTGCCTGTGGTTTCCAACATTTTAAAATGATACTCCTTGTGACTAGACAACTTTTGATACATAGACATTCAAATTTTAAGCTCCTTTTTCATATTGTCCTTTGTTTTCAATTCCTGTGGCTTTCTTAGCAAACAAACATGAGGGCTGGAACATTCACTGATAAGAATGATTGAAAAAGACTGCACCAAAATAGCAGTAAGCATGAATTTCAAGTTTGTAGGCAAGTCTATCATAATGGGAAATGTAATTTTAGGTATTATCTTTCTTCAAGAGAAATAACAGAAGCAAAGCATACAGATTCAATGTTCAAAAGACCTTGAGTTCTGAATATTTAATGTTCACTGAAATTTGATTGCAAATTGCCAGTAGACTGAGTATCTTTTATAAAACCTATTTGGTGAATTAAATTAAATAATGAATACGTCAGAGAAGGCCATGATCCTTTAGATTACAACTTTCAAGTGATAAAAGGATCAGCCCTACTTTCCTAAAGAATTCCTCTGGTTTGTTAGTCTCTTGGTGATTAGTTTCTGAAAAATTCAGCATTGGAAACCAAACATTGTTTTTCATCACGCAGATGAACAATGATTAACCTTTAAAAATTTTACTCTGAAACTTTCAGGCTTTGTTCATTTGTTTTTACATTGATGATATTGCAGCAGCATTTACAATGATTGCCATCAGTTTTCAAAGTTGGAATTTACTTTCAAAAAATGATAACTACTGGAGTTATCTGACCCAAGTACTGGTCTAAAATAGTTGCTTTTCACTCATTGTGTTTCTGTTGTTTGAGTCTGACTTATTGATGGGTCTGCAATAAAAAATAGTCACTGTATATATTCAGTCTTCTGTATATAACTGTTGATATTTACAAGAACTAATGAAAAACCTGTCATATTCTCCATGTTTCTAGAACCCCAACCATTTCCTACTGGCATCTAGGAAGATTAACTTCCAACAATGACATTGCTTTTAAATTCCTAGGAGCAATGTGCGTCAGATGTTTTCTGCTCCTACAATGATGCAAAGTAGCCGTATGCCTAGTTAACCATCTAATTAAGCTTTGCATCACTGAAGCATTAGAAAAAGCCTAGAGTATGTATTGTTCTCATATCCAACATTAATTCATCAGATACACTTGTCAGCCTAGGAATTAGAGAGAGGAGCCAAAAGGAGAGGCCTCTTGTTAAGTGCTTTGAAGTTGTTAGAAATCTCTTATTTCCCTCAATGTTTGTTTTTATGAAACATCACAGAAAAAGAATTCCCAGGGTTCTGGCTTGAATAATGGAAGCAATGTTTACAGCATGCCTTCAAAACCTGTTTTTTCCACATTTCATTGCAATTTTGTTGGCAGGTAATGAAATGAATGCAAGTCGTGAGCTGGGTATTTTATCGTGCCATTAGAAACCTTCCCAGTGTGGAAATCCCACTGACAATCCTTCCATTATATCAGCTGGTTTTGTTACTATTGTACCACTATCTATATTCTTCAATCCTAATGGAACAGCCTGAATTATCACCAGATTGTATAAAACATGTCTGATGAACAGTGAAAAATAGTTCCCCTTTTCAGCATTACTTGGCAAAGAGCTTTTGCTTGCTTGGGAGGCAAAAAGAAGGTAAATGCATTACAAGTGGAAAGTAATCAGATCAAATTGGTATTTTCTCCCTAGTAGGTAAATAAATATATGACAATATATCATAATATATGACAATAATTTTTTTATCCTTTGTTAGCCATATTTGTTTTATCCTTTGTTAGCCACTTCCCCTCTCTTTCCCAATCCTTGAGTTTGACCATCAAAATCCAAACCCATTGCACAATCACTTCTGATGTGAAATGAATATAAATATGTATATGTATTTTTTTCAGTTACTGGGTTCATGAAGAGAGATCATAGCTTCTTCCTCCAAAGCTCCAGGAAAACTCAATGCTGCTTCTCTGTAGAGTTTGGGATTAGATGTGTCTTGAAGGTTTCTTGCTCTCTACTTCCACGTATCAGGGTTGGTGAGGAGCATAAGGAATTTTGTGCTTTCTGTTTTCACATCTTTTTGGCTTTACTTTTAGTTTCTCCCCAGGGGGGGCTATATATGAATGTATAAATTAAAAAGGACTAGCTTTCTACAGGTGGTCCTGTAATGATTGTTAACCATGTCAATCTGTGGTCCATCAGAAATAGTAACTAGTAAAATGAAAGCGTTTGTTTAAGATTTTTTTTTTTAAAGTTGACTAATGAAAATGGGAAAGGTCAGTGAGACTATGAGGAAAAGGGTGATCCTGTGTATTGGCTGCAGATCTTTCTGTGAAGATCATCTAAATTGTTCCAGAAACATGGATTGGAAGCACAGTATATTAGGGCTGAGCTTGTTGGGAGGAATAGTCTTCATTGGCAAAGAAAGTGGAATTCTTGAAAGGCCTTTCCTGTCTCTAACTTCTATAATCTGTGCTGACAAACAAACAGATTCAAAATCAATTTTTTAAAAGTGATTTTCACCTTCAGGCTGTCTTTTTTTCAGGTACTGCAAAACCTGCAATGTATTATGTAGAGTGGAATTTCACCTTGCACTAACATCCTGAATCTGTTTAGTCAAAGACTTTGGACAATGAGTGACGTGACCAGCATTTGTTTTGGCAACTAAAACTACTCTCTCTATCTGTCATTTATCTCTTTCAAGTCTGCAAACTACAAAATGGAGACGACGCATAAAAGAAGTGATGTCTGAAAAACCTATTGTCCATGAAGCATTTCTTTGCAGTAGCAGGCTAGCAACATTTTCCTTAGCTTTCCATTTGGCTCTAAGGTTGATGAAGTAAACAAAGCCAGTGCTATACTTCAGGCTAGAAAGCCTATAGTAAATTAAGTGTAAACATCCACCTGTGACTGAATATATGCCTTCACCTATCTTGGAAATTCATTGCAGAAGCATCTAAAATCAATGCATTCTCCTTTCACTTAGGGAGATGTGCTCCCAAGACAGTGATTATTACAGTAATTGGTAGATTGAATGTAGGATGTCCCATATATTAACATAAGATATTTACCTTGGTAAATGCAGTAAGGATGACTTTTGACTTCCTTTGGCAAGGTAGATACTTGGCTTGTATGTGTCATGGGTGTGCGTGTGCTGGGAGTGGATGAGGGCATTAAAAATGGTAGTTTCTAAGTTTATATCCAGCATTTCAGTTCACGTGGACTGTGAAGATTAAATTCGAAGAATTTTATAGCTGTTGGTCTTACAGGCTCAAACAGACACAGGTCTCTGCCATCTCATGGCTGTAGAGCAGGCCCTTGGTCTCACTCCTCAATGTTGCAGCTACTACAGCCTGAAGGGCATATGAGCAACTTTCTTTTTTCAGAGCACTTAAAAGGACGATGGTTGAATGGAAGATTAGCTATGAAAACCTGAAATATCTTTGTTGGGACACCTTGTGTTAGAGTGCGTGTCCATGACATGGAGTGTGCTACTTCTCAATACTTTCAACAGACAGGTGGGTAGCTTGATTATAGAAGAATTTCAAATGGCAGTATTTGTAAAATCTGTACAACTGTCCTACTGCTAATTTTTTCTTTAAGTTTTGGAGGCACACTGAGGGTGATACTGAACAAATCTGCCTTTAATTCCTTCTTGGTGGTACAGGACAGCTATTGCCAAGATTTTCTTCTTACAAAGCACCTGAGCACAGCTTTGGTCTGGGACCCATTTGTCCTCTTGAACATGCCATATGCTTGATTTCTCCTACAGAAGTGTGCTTGCAAATCCCTTTGGGATCTAGCATTTTCTTTAAAAAAAAGTTAAGGTGAAGATTAGCAAATCAACTTAGTCTGACATTGCTCTGTCATTTTTGTGTTGTCTGTTTTATGCCTGCATGTCTACTATATGCCTCAAGTTCATGGTCCATGGAATACTTGATTGACTAGTCCCAGCTACTGGGCCACTGCACCTGACCCAAACCTTTCATACAGAAATGACAGTAAGATTCTTCTTGCTAGCATTCAATCCTGCCACTGCCAGTATTTCCAGTGTGCCTCAAATTCTGTCTATAAATTGAGTTTTGACATAGGTAGGGGAGAAGTAGGAAAAGATAAAGATGCTAAGAAAACCATTTGTTGCTTATGGCAGTATGTGGGTTAAGCCTCTGCAATAGACCTAAAAATGGCTTTACAAGTGCACGACTGTTGGAAGGACACTATTATCTACTTCACACTGCACATTTTCCTGTAGTTTTTTTTTAATCTTCTGTTGCTGCCACCCACACTAATGGATTTGTGTACAGGAGGCACAGAATCTTTCAAAAGGTTTAGTTCAGCAATTTTGTGAGGCCTGTAGTCCATTAAACGGAGGGACCAGTTGAATCAAACAAGCTGCACAGCCCCTAGTTTCACATTTGAAAGCACTAGCCCCCAGGAATGAAATGTTATAAAAGATGGAAGACCTAACCTTTTCTTTTTCTACCTTGGGCTGAGTTCTATTTAGCAGCGACACAAAATTTCTATTGGGTTCCCTCCATACGGTCCTTTCAAGGCTCCAATAAAGGAATGAATGCCGGAGCAGAGCCTTTACCCATTCAGTTTTCAGCTCTGTTAGCTTTCAATAGCAGAAATGTATTTAAAAGTGGGTAAGGTTTGTTAACTCTAATATACCACTGTCACTCATCCTGCTCCAAAAGAATCAAACTATATATGTGTTGGGATTTGCAATTCAAATGAAACCATTTTACTCCTTGAAAATGGGCTACTGTGGAAAAAAAAAAAGGCTGTATAAAGGATCACATTAACCTACAGCAATAATATTATAAGAGTGGTGTTCGTGATACTATAGTTAGGACTGTGCCAACTGGTTAATTTATAAGTCTTCTCCTTCCCTTTCTGAAATACCCAGCTGCTTCTCCCCCAGCTTTACAATTTTCTCATTAAATGTCTCGAAAACACTCTGCTTGTTAGAAAATGAAATTCTGTAGACTCAGTTATCATCAGTTTTATTTCAAAATGGTTGTGAGTTTTTGATTTATGTCTATTTATTTATAAACAGGAATATAGCCCCATTTATTTTGTTCTCAATATGTTGTGTATGCATGATCACGGTGCCATATTTTTCAATTACTTACTTTACTAAGGAACTTTTGCTATTTAGCTTATTGCCTTATTGTAGAGACTGGAAAGAGGCAGTTAGAGTGTATATCAAAATTTTGTAAACACAGAGTTACAGAAAACAGTACGTTTCATCTATCTTACAGAAATTGTCACCACTGACTGAAGAGTTTGTTGATAAAGTGTCTGATAAAGTGCATTTTGTGGGAAACTAATTGTAGGAATAGTTCTCTATCTGCTGTTAGTAGTCAATGATAATTAAGAGGATATTTGGAAAGGTATTGCCTTTTTGGTTAATAGTCAGTGGAAATGTATATAACTGAGAGCTAAAACTCATGCTAATAGAATTGTAGTGTGGTGGGCCAGGTAAAAGAATGAAGCCAGAGGTTTTCATCTTAACATGAGTGGTTAATGCTGCCAATGACATTCATGTTAAAGCTTTTAATACCTGCACTGCTGCATGTATGGCAATTGGAGCCCACGGAATATGAGGAGAGGAGAGCAGACCTTATAGCAGAAGTGAATGAGCAGGCCCAAATTTTCAAGCTAGACATTCACTGTGTGTGATCAAGAAGGGGGGAAGCATTTCCAGTTCTAACCTGGTATTGGGCTAAATAAAGGTGAGAGAGGGAGACTTCCAGAAAACCAGTATCCTCCTGAATTCATCTGTATAATATACACAGTATATTTGGAGTAGGAACTTGAAGACTAAAGATAAGGTCAGCTTTTTAAAAAATGGTTACCATTGAGCAAAGCTGGAAGGTCTTGAAATACAGCGCATTCTTTTCATTTCTGAATACATGATTTAGTGCTGAAGAAGGTGATTACCTGACCCTATGTTCTACTTTTTTGGTATGTGAAAGTCTTTTTTTTTGGTTGGTTTTTTTTTTGTAAAAGTCCAGGAGGAATTAAAAGAGAATTCATCATGCTAGCTAGAGTGGTTATTATGTCAGTCATGGAAATGACCCCAAACATGCTTTATTCTTACTGAAATGCTCATAAAGCAGTGCTTCTGTATCGAAGTGTGCCCAAAGCTTGTGTTGCCTTTTATGGGAATTTTTGTGTGTGTACTTACATGTGTGTAGTACAGGCTAGCACAGGGAAACACAGAGTCAGGCCAACACATGTAGGTACTTTTGTAGCAGATCACTATTCCAGTTTCATCCTTTGCCAAAATATTCCAGGATGTATGTCATGAGCTGCTCCCCAACCAATATTTCATGTATTTTATCTGTATTGTGTACGTGCGTATGAGCGTATATCTAAACAAGATTAAATAAATGCTCACATATGTACTTAGATATTTATACTCAGCATATGTTTAAGAAATTGGGTAGATACAAGTACACTTATTGTGTAAACACAGTAATTAATATATATATATGTGTATTGATATTTATGGGAATATTTGGATGCACGTGTCTATATTTTGCTGGCTCTGTGCAGTATGTGAAATGCAGGGGAAAAAAGGGTTCAAGTCCAAGACTAAGAATCTCTGGCTAACTCCTGTTACTACTCCTGTCCTCCAGTTCATGACTGAAGTTTCTGAGTGCTGATTGAACTTTGACTCCTGTATGCAACAGAAATTGCTTTTTATGGGGCCCTATTAATGTTACCTGACAATTTTTTGAATTGTACGTTTTCACAGAAGGATTGGGAAAGAAAAAAAAAAAAAATTGGATTTAGCAGCCCCTGTATTATGGAAAAACATTAGATCATTGTCGAAGAGGGATACTTGATACTTTGAATGCACATTTTACTGTGAGCACATCAGCTGGGAACATTGAGTTCCTGGAACTGGAATGCTGTCTGTCCACACAGTGATGCAGGCTCAGAGCAACTTGCTTGTGAAGAGCCAAAGGGCTTCAGTGGTGGACAGAGCTATGCTCTCCCTATGACTTATCCATCCATGCTACGTGAACAAGAAGCTAGGCCAACGTTAACACATGTCGATGTCTCAGTTTATCTGGCTACTTCTGCATAGTAAGTATAAAGCCTCAGGGATTGTTTTCTGGTCCTGAAGCCAACTGGCCCAGCCTGGCTTGCATCAGTACAGCTGAAGTCACCCTCACAGAGAAGGGTCCCTGCATCCAAAGTACCACTGTGAAAGTGTTCTTTGTTCAGGCTCACACCTGAATGTTTTCTTGCAGAGTGCTTGGGTGCTCGAACTGAAGAGGTCTCACAGAGCACTGCTGAGGTTTTAGCAGCCTGGATGATATGTCAGGACTTGGGCTCATTCCCTGGCCCTGTTTAGTTTGTAAACATAGACATAGTCTCTGTTTCTGCAGAGACCTGGCTGTCGAGTTGATGTTTTCTTGAGCATGTGTTCAGGAGTGTTACAGTGTAAATGCTAGGTGAATCTAGTCTTTAGAAAAGTCCAGATATTTGCTTAATTCATATTCATTTCTTCTTCCACCCCAGCCTAACCTCCTTATTAAATATTAAGCCTGATTCTCTAGAAGTTAAAATCTCTGACTGTAAGTAGATTTATGCATTACTTTTCAATTCAGCAGATTCAAAAGTTATTGTAAGGTGAAGCCTGGTGACTTAAGTGGGTGCACGTCCAGTGAGTGTTTCTGAACACACCTTTTCTCTCAGAGAACTGATCAGAAGTCTTTGTTTGCTTTTACAGGAAAAGTAGTAGAAGGAATTAGGTAGTGTTTATATATTTTATGTGATGATGTGAAATACAGACAAAGTCTTGGAGCTAGAACCCAGGCTGTCCCTTTCTTAGTAAGTGACATAACTATTAGACTTCAGAAACATGGTCTCTTGTATGCTTTTTTCTGGACCAGTGAGTCTCATATTTTACAGGAATACATGGCAGTGATTCAACAAAAAGGCTGAGGAATGCCCTTTCTGGAGTCTGGTGGTTAGATCATTCTCCTGGGTGGTGGCAGATGTAAAAGAGAGCGACCTGGGTCTCCCACATTGTAAGTGCTCTGACAATTAGATTCTTGTATGAAAGCACAACTTACAGTCTAAAGAAAGCACTTGTTACAGCAACATTTTGCAAGGAGCTTTATCCTCTTGAATAGATATGTGAATTTATCTGTTTACAAATTAAGGATATCTATTTGATGAACTCTTTGAGGAGTGACAGTTTCTTTTTTATTTTCTAAATCCTAATTTATTTAATGTAAACTAGATTTTGGCCTGTTTGACTTTAAGACCATGGCTGTTGTCAGACATTGACAGTTTGCAGCTGTGTAAAAGACTTTGCACTGCTCAGATGATGTGGTTTACAGCAGTCTGTGGTACCCTGTAGTGAAATGGGCTACGAGTGCTCGTGTAAGTCAGCTACCTCATCTCAGAAAAAGTGCAGCTTGATTGATAGTAGCAAACATTTGTTAGGAATGGTGTCTTTAACTGGTCTGGTCCCTTGCAAAATGAACACTTGTCAAAGGAAAAAGAGCATTTACAGAGATTATCCTTTCTGCTTATTCCACATACAGGCATGTGGAGTGAAGGCATCATATCTTGCAGAGAAATGGTGAAGCTCTTAGTTTTTTTTCAGTGCAATTAAACTGGCAGAGAGCATCAGCCAAAGGTTCCCCCCTGTTGCTGTGTCCTCTGTGCCTCTGAGTGCATTACTGCAGGATTACCTCAGTCAGGAAGATGAGTTCTCACAGCTCTGTTTACTCTGCTCAGATGTGACGTATTCTCAATGCTCATGAGGTTTTACTGTAGTTAGCACGATATTTGCAAAGTAAAAGGAATTGCACCTGAAAATGCTAATGTACAATCTGATTGCCAAACGTGTGCATTTTTAAAGATATTAAATTGGCTTGCTCTGCCTACCATTCTCAGGCTGTGGCTCTGCTTGCCTGCATATGGGATTTGAACTGTTTCCCACAGCAGACTCCTCTCCACACATCCCATCTAAAGGTACGTAAGAATGAGGCGTGGATGGTCTAATGGAACTTTGTGGTTGTTAAATGATTTGGGATTATACTACTTAAGTACTGAGCAACTAGTCCTACCCAGAGCCCAGTCACTGTGGGGTTTTTCATCAGTTTTCAATTTTCAGACCTTGAAGTATTTCTCAGTAGAGTTAGGGATCCTGTGGAGCAAGTTCAAACCTACTTGCAGTAGCTGTTTTGTAACTGAGTATTTTAGATCCCAGGGGACAACAAACCTTAGGTTTAAAGTCACAGGTCTATTTGTGTGAGGAAGTGAGACAAGTCAACCCAGTCCTAATAGATAGGAGTTGTACTGCCCTACAGTGCTTTGAGTAGCTTTAGTGTTCCTTATGCAGCCTTACCACATGAGGTTCAGAAGCACAGAACATACCAGGTCTGGATTCTGCCTACAATATATGAATAAATCTTTCAGCTCAGTGGCTGTTACTTCTATCATAGTACCCACACAACTGGATATTTTTTATATAAAAATATTTATTCAGTCAAGTGATTAGTTTGCAAATACAAAAATTACTTGCTTTTCTGAGTAAAGGACTGTTACAAGAAGCACTATTGAAAGTATGTCCAAAACCCCCTTTATATTACAGAAAATGGCTCAGTTGAGCCTGAATGAGCCTTTAGCCAGTGGCTGTTTTTGGAAACGCCTCTGAGGCTGAGCTGTTCTATTTTTTAAAATATAAATATTAAATCAAGCTTACCATCATTTGGCAAATGTCACTGTAATCATTAAGAGTTTTATGAAACAACTTCCTAAGACTGGAAAATAACAGGCTCTATACCTGGTAGCTGGTTTGGGTGATATAATGTCCAGGTAAGTAAATATGCTACTTTTCTGAATATGCTGACTTTGGACCTGAATAATGTATGCGACAATGTTAGATTCTAGCATGATACTAAAAGAGCTTACCAGTGACCAAGGGTATGTGACTGTCTTGTAGCTAGTTTACATCCTATATGTTGTTGTAAACCTGGTAATAAATCCTTTGATCCGCTATAAGTCAGAAATAATCAAGTCAAAGCCAGGAGAGTTAGACTGCTTTCAGGCAAATAAAATAGGAATTAGGGCAATCTTAACCCAGCAGCTCTGAGGAACTGCTCTCCAGGTCAATGTTTAAAGCGGTACGTGGGTGACACAATCGTAGTCCTCATAGCATATTTGTTCACTTCACCTTAATTTCTATCTTTTTGAATTTGGCACTTTTTCTTTACAGAAATAAATAGTCGCATACATGAGTATAACATATTTTAACTTTGAGCTTACATGATTATGTGGTGAGAACATAACTAACGTGCGTTCGTTCATGACCTTATGGGCAAATAAAACTAGGAAAAAAAGACTGATTTTTGGATATGTTAGAAACAGGAAAATAAGGTAAATTAATGTCTCTGCATAATTCCATGAGTCTTTTGTCTAAAATAATATATGGATTATTATAAATATAACAAAAAGTCACACTCATGCGAATGATGCTTAACAGCTGTTGAGAAAACCTGACAAACAAAGGCTTTGGGTCTGCTGCATTTACACATGGCCAACTATGTGGTATAGTTGCCTCACGGAACTAAATGGGACTTCTCAGATCTATAAAATTGTTTATATCCATATATTATGTCATAATAGCCAAGTTTTGTTACTCATTTGTCAATACTGTAATTTTTTCTTATTTTTTAAGAAATGATGGGGTCAAACTGTTGCAATATTAT
This sequence comes from Podargus strigoides, assembly GCA_028020825.1. Classification (NCBI taxonomy): domain Eukaryota; kingdom Metazoa; phylum Chordata; class Aves; order Caprimulgiformes; family Podargidae; genus Podargus; species Podargus strigoides. The sequence goes on from CM051621.1 coordinate 70,979,460, forward strand.
GGTTAACTTAAAGCAAAAGTGCTCATCAAAGTACTTTCTCACTTGAAATAAGATGAGGAGTTGTGCAGAAGGGTTTTGTTCAAATATGCATTCGAATTTGGGAAAGAACATAAGCTTCTAAACAGGAAATTCTCTTTTGCAAACTGCAATGCCAAACACATCTTTATACATACAGAAACAATCATCAACTGCTTTTTGTTTACAGAAATATTATAGCTTTAATAGAAAAATTACATTTTGGAAGAGCTGTCTGGAAGTTATTGTGGGGAGCATCAGACATCCTACCTCGCGAGCATTTTAGTTTGTTAGGAGTCTTTAGTTTGATAGGTGTCAGTACATTTTCCTGTTGCTCATGTGAATGTCCCTTTTTGAAATACACTTTTCTGCAGTGATCATCAATTTTGCTCTGTATGCAGCAAAGGGAACTACTGTCTCTACGAAAAAACGTACAGAAAGTAAATGTGTATAGTATTGTAATGAAACCACAGAAAGTAGGAAAGAAAGGATTCAAAGCTGATGTAGCTACGTGAGGTGACTGAAGTGAAAATTATACTTTCTGAGTAGGATGATGCTTTTTTAATGATACTTGAGCTAATGCTTTTGAATTAATAGCTGAAATTGAATTTGCTTCAGGTAATTCATATCTGAAGAATAAAAGGTCTTGGAAGAAGTTCTCACAGAATCACAGAATGTTAGGGATTGGAAGGGACCTCAAAAGATCACCCAGTCCAATCCCCCTGCCAGAGCAGGAACACCTAGGTCAGGTCACACAGGTACATGTCCAGGCGGGTTTTGAATGTCTCCAGAGAAGGAGACTCCACAACCTCACCTTTTACTTTCTTTAACTAACATTAACATTTTCAGCTGGGAGATTTTCTTGTGCCATCGTTTATTCTTTCTTGACCTAAAACCCCTGCCAAAGCAAGATTTTTATGCCAGATAGCGTTAATACTTGCCCTGCTGAATAGCTCTTTCTTTCACATAAGGTAATTTCCATGTGTGCTGCCCAGCAGGGTATTTCAGATGAATTGATATGATGTTGGGTATTTAATTTGAAGGTTCATATAACAGGTTTGCTATCCATGCAGTTTTGTTATTATCTGGAAGGAAAGTTTTGACATATGTGATTGTCCACCCACCACTGAAATATTCAGACATGCTTTATAATTATAGGGAGAAACCTTATGGGCTCAGCTGCACAACTGACTGTCCAAAGCAAATAACGGAGACTTGGCTGCAGACTATGTTCCCCTCCTCAAATAAGACATTAGCAGAGGGAAAAGAATAAGGCTCCTGTATAAAAAAGTGCAGTGGTATTTAATAGAAAATGATAACCTTTCTACATGAGTTATGAACCAACCTATAAAAATGAACAAGAAAAGATAAGCTGCTTCTCCAATTCTGTATGACAATTTAAAAGCTATGCAGAACAGATGCTCAGTTTTTAATTTTACAGATTCTTGCAACAATTATTTTACAGTTCTAATAAATTATCTATTCCTAAGGATTAGTTCATATCAAAGTTTAAAGGACTTCTATTTTATTCTCTCATGAAATTCTAAAATATTTTTCCATATGGATCTCAAGGCCATGACTGGAAGGCCTGCTTTTCTTGAAAATCAAATGAAAACACTGGTTTCAGTGGGAGGCACTGATTTCAATGATCTCATCATCCTCTGTACATGAACTTTAAGTTTTTCAGTCCAGGATAGCTGCTGTTTTATGGAGACCTCAGTGACAAACTCGGTGAGATGCGCTTGAGTTCTGCTTTTGAACTGTGGGGCCACACTGGTTTTGGTTTTGTGAGCGTAGCTGCTACGAGGAAATTCAGAAATCAGAGAAGTAGGTTTTGGACTGCTACCCTTAGATCGTAACTAGATTGTAGCTTTGTGGATTTCTCTAACATATAATGGGTCAGGCAGGAGGTTTTAGGGCGGTCATACGATATTAGGACTATAAAGGTTCTGGTTACGTTTTTAATAGTGTGGGATCTGAACATAAATGTTTGTTGCTAAATCCAACACTTGTTGGTAAAATGTACAGGAGGATAGAAAGCCTGTTTTATCTTAGAAATTCATAGATATTTTTTCTACTTTTTTGATTAAAATGTATTTTTAATTAGAATTTCCTGGCAACTTCTGCTGCTGCTGTTCATTGCAATTTATTGTTATATTTGATCTAACAATGTATAGACTTCTTGTACCTACAGATGGCTTGCAGCATGCCTAATGGTGTTCTGATTTTTATATGTAGGGCTGGCACTTTAGGTTTGTGGATCTGGCACATGTATATACAGATGCCACTGAAGCAGTGTTTGCTAAAATCATTGGTCCGTAGTCCTGAGTTGAGCACCATTGTCACATACAACTATTTTCCATTCTTTATTTTACAAAAGTTTGTGAACTAATAGCTTGTGAAGATGATTTTCCTTTCTGGCTTTGCGGGTCTGACATTTCTTGATTATGAGAATCTAGCTTTACTCTGCACAACAGTAGCTGCACTCTGTGAAAAATTTGCTTTGGTTGTTGCAACATATGTAGTTACATATGATAGTTGCAGCTTAATTGTAGTAATTTATACAGGGGAATATGCATAAGCCTGTGTGTTGAGTTGAGAGTACATTAGTCTGAGTAAAAACCACTACTGAACAAAGACAAAGTTTCCAGCTTTGTAAACTAAATAAGCACTTATCTCAGTCCCAGTTTCCCCCAGTTTTTATTGTGTGTGTATAGCAGTATGCCTCAGACAGCTTGTTGTATGGAGGGAGGTTTCATGTGATGGGTTAGTACATTACATGATACAAATTTACGTGTTCTTTTTCCTTTTTTCTAAACTGAGGTTGAGGCACCATTGCAAATTGAACTTTTGAAAGAGAACAGCAGTGACAATATTAATATAAATACTCCATCAAAAAAAAAGACAAGGTTTTGCTGTGGTTCACTGATTATTGCCAAAGACATACAGCTGGTTCTCTGCATCTTTCTAGAAAAGCTTAGCAATAGCTAGGCATCATTTCTGACAGACCATTGAGGTTTGGGACTCCTTGGAAACTTACAGGGTTTGGTTTGATGGAGAGGTTTTCCATCAGACTCCCTGGAGCATCTGTGCTTTCAAAGAGCAGGATTTCAATTCTCAGCATGACACGTGAGGACGTGTGGTGTGCTTCTCCCTTCAGAGGAAGGAGTACACAAGCACAACTTGTTCACTGCTTTTAACGAAAGATGCCAGAACCTATCTACTCTCTGTACTTCCTAGGCAGCATCTCCATTGGATTCAATGGCTGCTTGCATCTCTGTAATACTTAATGGTACAATGTGAGTTTCAATTAGAGGAAACTCTTTAGTTGTAACTCCTGTTACATGCTGTACCAGTCTGCTCAAATACACACCTGACCTGCCTCAAGCTGTGTTATATTGGTGCCTCCAAACCTATAAGCATTTACATGAAACCTTTTTTCAATTTTGCAAAGAAATCCAAAGCCAAAATACATGGAGTACACAAAGACAGTTGGCCTCCATCAAGAGCAGTTCTGCTGTCTTCATTCACTCTTGTTGAAGCAGAGTATGGGAGAGGAGGCTTGTAATTCTAAAAGACTTCAGAAGAGGCTAAGGTGACACCTCATCACCCTCTACAACTGAAAGGAGGTTGTAGAGAGGTGACGAAGAGTCACTTCAACCAAGTAACAAGTGAGAGGACAAGAAGTAATGGTGTCAAATTACATCAGGGGAGGTTTATACTGGATATTAGGAAGAATTTATTCACAGAATAGGTTTTTAGTCACACCTGGAATCTTGGCTATCTGAGATTTCATCCCAGTTTTATGTTTGGCTTTTTGTATGAACTTGAAGAATTTACATGAAAAAAATAGTTTAATGCATAAACCTGCTGCATAAGCACAAATAATATTTAGGTAAGCAGTAGCACAGAGGAAGATCTAGGAATTGGAGGGGATTGCAGGCTGAACAGCAGTCAGTATTATCATGCTGTTGCAGAGGAGGAACCTTGTTCTGAGAAGTATTTGAAAGAACAGGAGGTTCAATCTAATCATAAGGGAACTCTTCTTTACTGTGAGGGTGACAGAGCACTGGAACAGGCTGCCCAGAGAGGTTGTGGAGTCTCCACCTCTGGAGACATCTAAAACCTGTCTGGACGTGTTCCTGTGTGATCTACTCTAGGATCCTGCTCTAGGAGGGGTGTTGGACTAGATGATCTTCAGAGGTCTCTTCCAACCCCCACTGCTCTGTGATTGTGTGTGATTCTGTGAAGAACTTGTGAACAGTAAGTGCCATGGTCAACTGGAATTTCTGAGGCACCAGTGGTAGTGTTGCATCCATATTTTGGGGCATTCTGTTTTAACGACATAGTTTGAAAAGGAAGAAAAAAATAACAAACAAGGAAAAGAAATAAGAGAGAGAACTGCAAGGATAGCAACAGATATGAGAAATTTGGAAAGCATGATCTACATGGAACGACTAAAGGAAAACTTCAGCAGAGTATTTTAAGGAGTAGCCTGCAGGCTGTGGGCCAGAAAAAGCTTGCCAAAATAATTCATACAGCTTCTGTCAGCTCCTGCCTACCCGCTTTCTGAGCCATTAAGCCATGCACAAGACACAGGTTGTGATGCCCACTCTCCCAGTTTTTCTTCAACAATTGCATTGTGGGGTGCTAGGGGACCTGCAAGCCAATCATTTGGTGAGCCATGTATGTACACGTTGGAGGGTGTTTCTGCGTATATCCAATAATGTGGGAAGCACCAGCGTGGTGTGCCCTCAGGTGATTGTGTGATAGACCTTGCAGGTTGTTTTGGGACAGATGGGGCTTCTGGATTAGACAAACTTCTGAAGTGTGTTGCAGAGTGATATTTAGTCCTCCTTTGGAGAAAGGGAAAAGTACAGGATGGTTGTCTTGAGGCCCCGAACTGATGATATTTTCCTGCCTTGAGTTTAACCATTTAGAAAATACAGTGTGAAAGGCTGGAGGCAGGGTGGGGGCAGGCAGAGTGAAGCACATGGAGAGTGGAAAAGGGAAGGATGTAAAGCAGTGGTCAGACTTAACAAACTGTGAAGTATTGTTAGTAAGCTCTTTTTGGCAACTCCCTCTTACGAACAAATTCTTCTTCCAAACACATGGGCAAATGCTTGTCAGATGCAAGCTAAAATACCAATACAACTGTGCTGCCACCCACAGAAAATGTCCCACGTCTTGGCTGGGAGATGCAGATCTGAGGGGTTGGGAGTAAAGCCTTCTTAAAATGTAGAAATAGTTATTTCTCCTTAACTCTACCTTTTTCTATTTGCCGTATAGTTCCTTCTCTCGTTCTTTTTTTCCTATGGTAGTATTTCTAAATACTGATGAGGCAGCACATGGCACAACAAGGATTCATTTAAAGGATTTAAAACTCTGTAAACTAAAACATTTTGGTAGAAGTCATAGATCAGATTGCTTTTATTCTAGTGGGAGGTTTTGCTAGTACCTCTGTACAGCTGAACAGTTTGAGATTTCTATGTTGGTCCATTTCTAATTAAAATACTGAGCTGCTGCCTGATTTCTGGCCTTCAAGCCTTTTACTACCTGAATCTGGAGAACAGGCTGTAAAACATTAAATATGGGAAAGCTGGGAAATGTAACACGCTATAAATGCATGAAGGTAGGAGCTCAAATATGTGTGGACATAAAGATTTTATTTCTTTACATAATCTTTAAATGAAGAGTCTGCAGTATAAATCTCTGCTTTCAAAGTGAACTATCACTTTTCAGCAAGAGGGAATGCAAGAATGACTATTAAGAAATAAAATATTATGCCTTTAGGAAGCATCAAAGCAAACCTAATAAGGCCATCCATATATGCAAATAAGTGAAGACCCCACCCTGCCCCCCAAATATCTCATAGGACTTTTTCCTTTCATTTTTTTTTGATCTGCAATCCAGAATTGTATAGTTTTGCCTTTTTTATGTTGTGAACAAGACATGCAAGGGTCACCATTATGCAATGAAACTGTCAGGAGACAGCTGGGATGTTTTCATGTAATGCCCATTATGCTCCATATTTGATATCTGTATGTGGCTTCCAATATGTGGTAGGCAGGGGTGGAGGATGATTGCAGTTTGCAGGAAACAAGATGTAGCAGCTCGCTGGAAATCGTGGGGGGAGAGGCTGGACGTGATGTTTTTATAAGCAGAGTGCTGCATTTAACTGAAAATATTGCTTAAAACCTAATATATTTATAAGCAGAATTTCTGGACACTGAAAAAACTGTTTTAACACTTTTGATTGAAAACCAACAAATCCGAAATGATTAGTGTGAAACAGTGGCAGTTTAGATCTCTGGGCTGGATCTTGTTTGATTTTCTCAAACATTTTGTCCAGCTGGATTGATCACATTATTGACTTTTAAAGCAAAATTCTCCCATTATGATCTGTGTGGTTTCTGAATGTCATTTTTCTCCTCTTGTTGTTTCAGTCATCGCAGCACTCCCCAGTACGGCTATTCTGAATATTTGTTGTGTAGATGGACCTTAAAGGAAATCTCCTGGATCTGTCTAAGCCTGGAACAATGGAACACTCACCAGTTGATGGTATGAGCCCTTTAGACTTTCATGCTCCACTGCTGCGAGCAGAGATTTTTCAACAAGTGAGCTTGACTTTTCTGTATTCAGTTGTGTGGCAATGTTTTTCTCTTGTTCACTCAAATAATATTATCTCAAGTTCATTGAAAAGCCCCCCCAGTTGAAATAGTAAAATCCATGTTACATACAGGGGGTATAGTCAATTAACCAATTATGTGTTTTGTTAAACTAATTTTTTATCTGCTTGCATCCTGTGTGGTGAAGTGTCAGAAAGCTCTGTTGGATCCAGTGTATGTAAAACAAAACCCATCATTGTTTTACTGAAATGATGAACCCCAGGCAAGGGAGAAATGAGCATTAAGCTGAACTGAGTTACTACTCAGAAGAAACATGATGCTATCATACTTCATATGAAAAGCTCTCGTGGTTAGGGGAAGGCATTCTTTTCCTTCTCCCAGCAAGTCTGGAGTTAGTTTTGGCTTGAAATGGAGGCAGAAGGTTGAGTATCTCCCAAAGACATTTGCTAACTTCATAGTGCTCAGTCAGCTGTCTGAAATGGATGATTGCACTGAGGTGGGTTTCTGCACAGTATTGATGTTCTGAGTTGTTGGCATGGCGTGGATCTTAAAGAAGGAGCCTGCATCTCATAAAGATCCTACTGATAAAATGTTAATAAATGACCTCTGCATCTAGCTGTTATTGGTATTCTGGGGCATATTAAGTGCCCCTAAATTATTGCATAGGAAAGATCTATGAAATTTATTTGACTTCAATGACCTCCTTAGAGAATGGGCTTTGTAATATGCTGAATGGTTTCTTTTTTTTTTTCTTTTTTTTTTTTTTCTCAATATACCTTTATGAGGTTCCCTGTTAGGAGCACTCTGATATAGGTTTACTTGAGTTTGGCCCTTGCCATGGGCTTGTAAATTACTTGCAGCCATATACGGGACTGTGTAATACCTCCCAGAAGTCTACAGCATAAAAGAAATGAAGATACAGTCTGGGCTGTAGTATTAGGCTATGGCTATTACATTTACTGCTCTTATATGTTATCAACCCACTTTTCAGATTCTACCCCTTTTCCCAAGATCTGCCTTTTATTTGTATAGCTGCCTCTGAAATACTGGTGTCTCTTAAATCCCTATTTATTCAGACCAACACTGCCAGTTCTGGGACAAAGGGGTCTGGCTTAGCTGAGTCAGCCTGGATACTCAAAGCCAGGCTAGTGGTGCCATCATGGTCTTCCATCAAGCAAATGTGACCTCTTCTTTGGAGCTCAGATGTAGCCATTCTTAATAATATTGTGGCACGTTTTGCCCTTACATTTCCTACATCGCTGTCATTGTCAGAAGCTTTTAATAATCAAGTCCTCATGGAAAGCTTATCATGAGCAACTGAAAGAAACAGCAGTGACTGTAATAACTGCTTTTGTGCAAGCCATTGAAGCTTATTTAATCCAAATGTCATAGGCAAGTGGTGAAGTCTGTGACTTAATTGTGTTTTAAGAATGTCACTGTTTCCTAATACACGTAAGTTTGCCTTCACGGAAAAAAACGCTGTCAGAAAAACCCACCACATCCTCCTGAGTAGTTTATAGGTGCAGCAGTTATGCAAAGTGAATACCTTATCTCATTACTGTGCTATGATCACACATATACCACCACATTAACTGAAATTTCTTCTTTACTTTGACCTATATAGCACAATAGGAGCTGTGAACTGAAATCAAGAGTCTAACCAGAGCATTGCTGTTACTATTACACTGCTGTTGGAATCCCATTCTCAAAGATGGGTCCACTAGATGGCAGCCAGACACAGCAAAGCTGCCTTCAGTGCCTGGCTCCTTCCCGTGCCTCGGAAAACTTGCAACAGTTTGGAAGGAGGGGAAAAAAAAAAAAAAAGATCTGTGCGTGAGTTTAAAATGATCCATTTTAAATTGAAACCATTGTATTATTTTTTTCCTTAATAGTTTGACTACAGAGTTGAGGACACATTCTTACTGGAAAACATAGTAGAGCAGTCACTAGTTACTGTTGAGAAAGGTTTGTGTTTGGAAACGTTTAAGTAGAATAATGCAAGAAAACTTTCATTTTTCCAGTGTGTTCCTTAATTAGCTCATATGTTTGCTGCTGATGCAGCCATGGGTCTTGTGATCCCTAGGATGCAATTACAGGGCAGGGAAAGGGACCACAAATGCTCTGGATACATTTTAATTCGCAGGGTAACTCAGACAAATGCTGTTGTAAAACCTCAACAGAGTGCTCAAAGCATCTGTCTCAGACTACAGTGATTTTTTGTCTATTTCACCATTTTCTCTGAAGTATACTTGTGCTTTAGTTTGATTTTGGATTTTATGTTTTCTTCAGGTGATTGACATGGTGATAGACTAAGTGCAAAGATTTTCTTCTTCCTCCTACATTCCTCTGAAGCTGTTGAGTTCCAATGCTTTTTCCATGCACTCAGAGCAGCTCTGTGCATCCTTAATATTAAATAAGTTGTTTTCTACTGGAAGATAGTAGGAAGAAAGAACAAATGGTGAGTTTCTGAGAGAAACCAAAGCACGCATGGCTTCTATGTGTGCTGGAGTAATTCATGGTGAAAGCACAGACTAATATGGCTGCAGAAGTTTAAGAATTTTTATCCCCATAGCTGTCTGCTTCATCCTTCTACTGGAGACAATCCACCCTGGAGCAGAGATAAACATGTCTAGGGCTCAGCTATTTCACTGCACCTTCCGAATGTGAATGGCTGGTAAAAGGAAGGACGGACTGGTCTTTTTGTTGTAGACCAGGAAGACCTGGTTCCAGACCTACTAATATTAACTGAGAGGCAGTTTCCATGTTAGTGAATCAGTTCTGGATCAGACCCACAGTGAGTCACTAACTTCCCTTCTCATTTTATTGTTCTTTTACCCAAGGTTTGCTGTGTATGTCCATAAGGTACCTGGAGCTATATTTTAGTTTACACGTAATCTGTACATGTGAGAAGTAGGCAGAGTTCCATTTGTTCAAATACATGTTATAACTGGGCAGCCACTCAGCTTTTCTAGATGTTCTCTTTTCCAGATTTTTATGAAGCTCCCCTTCCTGTTTGGTTTTGTTTGTTTGTTGTGTTTGGTTTTGTTTGGGGGTTTGTTTTTTTTGTTTGGTTGGTTTGGTTTTGTTGGTTTGTTTCTTTTTGTTTTGCATGTGGATGTTCTGGGAAAGTCTGAGGAAGATTTTAAACTGCAAAGTCATTAAACTAACATTTTGATTTTTATCTGCTTTTCATAAGAGAAATTCTCCACTCTTAGTATTTTCCCTGAATAAAATTATGGTCTCACAGTTACACTAAATCAAGTTTATTTGTCCAGAGTTGAATTTGCCTATTATTTTGTGACCAGATAAGGATCTAGCTGAGAGTGAGCTATCTGTGATTCAGCATGGATAAAGCAGTAGTGATACATTTTTGCTTGGAGTGACATTTGAAAGAATGTGTAAAGCTGGGGTGTGATTCAGCCCTGCTGGGAATGGAATCTCACCTAGCATCTCAGAGGGTACAGGGCTGGGTGCAAGTTATCCTGGATTGAAGACTAGATGGTTTGTGCATTTGGTGTTTAATTTTGGTTTTATTTGTAAATCTCTTACTATTATGTTCCATGGGCTTCAAAAATGGAGACTGAGAAATCACTTTGTATACCCTATAATAACAAAGCAACTTCTAGCTCTGTAGAAGTGCCAGTGGAATAGGACAGCATCACCAGCTGTGTCCACACTGATAGGCTGAGGCAAGCAAGGGGATACTTTCTGGTGCTGCTATGGCTGTCATTGAGAGAGGGTGCCTGCTGGAGGGCGTTACATCTCCTTTATGGGCTTTGCACCTGAGATTCCCATGCCTTTGAAACCAGGACATGGAAGACAAGACTGGTGTGTGGGTGTACCTGCCCTGATGTAGCTGGGGTGCAATTAGGGTCCAGAACTGGGAACAAAAAGTACTGCTGAATTTTTTTAGTACAGATGTAACCTAAGTGTCCATAAGAGGTGGCTCTTGCATTACTGTAGTCTTTATATTTCATGATAAAATCCTGTGACCATGAATGAGGAAAGAGTTTAAATGCCTGTGGTGATTTGCCAGAAAGGAATTAGGGTAGGCCAGCTCAGGCTGATTGTCAGAATTCTCAGCCTTCTTATGTCATAAGCATTCTTCTCACCATGATGAAGTTTTGCAGTCTTGGCTTTCTTTAAAGTCTGTCACTGCCCTTGCAATCTGGTGCAGCAGCAGTAAGCAACAGTGCCTTTCATCATCTCCAGCTAAGCAGGAGACTGGGATCACTCCTGCAGAGTTTGTAATGGCCCTCCATCCCTCTCATGGCAAGGCTAGGTTCTAATTAAAGCCAATCTTGGAGGAATTTGCAGTTATTATAGAGCACTGCCATCTGTGAGGTGAGCTTCTGAGAGAGGATAATGCTTCTGCTCATGTTTCTGCACTAGTTTCCTGTTCTCGTCCAGGTGCAACTCAGGCTGTTGGTGATTATCTATAAATCCCAGCATGTCTGGGACCTGTTATCTTAGACACAGCCTCTCACCCCATACTGAGTTGTGGGACGGACAACTGACTGTTCCTAAGGTGAAGCTTTCCATGGGAGGTTATGGAGTTTCATATTAGAAAGCTGCTCATTTCAGGAATATGCACCTTCCCCTTCTTCCCTTATCTCCCCTTGACAGCCTGCCAACACAGAGGTCTTATGATTTTCCAAGAGACTGTATGGATTAGCCATTGTCCCTTTCCCTCTAAGTATGTCATTTTCTAGTTAATATTTGTGTGGCAGTAGCTTTCTCAGAGTGGTTGTTTGCTTATGTCATGCACTGTGGGTACTTCATAGAGTGATTCTCTACCTCTTCTTCCCTACCCTCTTATTTTAAGAGGAATAATTTTGGTTGCTGTAGCTGTAGGAGCTGCAATACAACTGTGTTAATGAAAACATGCAATGTAAACATAACTTAGGGTTTAATAAATGATCAATAATTGGTTTATGAATGGCTTTAGATAGTTAATTTAGCAGTTAGGTTGTCCTACCTTCCGATTTTTAGATTTTTAGCTATTTGCAGCACATGTACTGTTCATGTCTGCAATGTGTATCATTCCTTTCTCGCTATCCCTTTTCAGAGTATCCATGAAAGAGTGTTAATAATAAGTGTCACTGAAAAGGGATTCATACTATAGACTTGTGGGGGAGGAAAAATTTCTTTTTCCTGTGCAAAAATTAATCACTTGCACTTGGTTTAAGAAAATAAAATACGTTTGGGATCTGCTGGAAAGGCTCCTGAAATTTCCTTCTCCTTTTCTCTTGCCCTCACTCCTTTTTTTTTTTTTTCCTATTGCCAGATATTCTTGTGATGGAACACTGTTTCTATGTCCTTATTAGGCTTCTCCAGAAAACTGATTTCTTCCCCTGTCTTCTTGAGGTTGATGGCTACCTTCCCATTTCCTCTTCTGGATGCTCTCTCTTCCAATACCACGATAGTAAAGATTTGGATTCATTAATACAACACTGGTTCCAATAAGTTTTACTTGTAGTGAAATGGCAAGATGCTTCATGTGATTTGTCCTGATCTACCCTAACTGCCGAGTAATGGCCAGTATCGTATTTGTTCGGTCAGTCCTACAGGGCCAGGCTCAGCCACAGACATATTTTGGAGTGAAGACAAATAATGAAGTATGGGTGTCTGCACCCATCTATTTTTCTGTAGCAGAATCCAGAAGTGCTCAATTCTATATATTACTGTAAAAGGAAGAATCTTTCTGTCAACATCTATAAAAACTATTGAGGTATCCAATTATGCAAACTACTATTCCTCTAGAAACTGTGAATATGTAAAGAGCGCTCTTTGCTTGCAGAGATTTCCCTTACAAGAGGAAAAAGGTACATTACAGTGGTAGTTCTACAGGCTTAGTGTCTTGTGGTAGCTTCCTTTTGCATACAGTTGGTAGGAGGAGAGTGAGAGGGTGATACATGAATCTAAAAAAGACTGGAGAGCTGTGCAAGGACATAGCTGATGGGCCCATAAATGGGTAGACCACCAGCCAAACTCTTCTGGGACACTGGAAGAGATAAACAACAGTACAGTGTTTCTGAAACTGAAGGAATAAGTATGGGGCATGTTGGGGCTTCTCTCTTCAACCAGGACAGATGTCTGGGTTTTCCATGCCTTTTTATTATTTCTTGCAGGCAGGATAAGGAAGAAAACTTTAAGCTATCTCGCTCAACAGAGGTCATTGAAATATCATACTGGTTGGAGTGCTGTGAAAGGGTGACTGAAGTACCCTTCAAAGCTTCACTCAGAACAGCTTATGTTTGCTCCTGGCTTATCCTGAAACAGCTGGTCTTGCCTCAGTTAGGCAGGACTTAATGAAAAAAGGAATTAACCATAATCCTTCGGCAGCATCATCTCCCACATTGTTATGCTCGTAAAAAGAGAGTAGAACAGCAGTGTTAGCCACAGTGTTTTAAGAGCCTGTGAATCCCAGTCTCTTGCTGTTGGTAAGGGATACAGCTGCCTCTTGCAAGGCTACCCTGACACCCCCTCCATCTGGATTTTTCTTGACCAATTTGTACATGAGAACTGGTCCTTTGTGCTGTTATAAGCTGTCTTAGAGTAGTACTGGAAAAATATTCATGAAGACAGCCTTTGTCTGAAGAATGAGTTACAGTCAAAATACACATTCCCACCTTCAAAATGCCAGAAAAACTATTACAGCTTTCAAGAGCTCTTCTTCAATCTCAAATACTTGGAGGTTTTTCTGCCTCAGAGCTTGAGGCCTTGTCCTTTTAGGACTCTAATTCTGATTGGAGCTATTGCTGTATGAACATTAATGGATTTGATTATTCTTCAAGAATGTCCTCACTTTACATGTTCAGGAGCACGTGACTTGTGGCTTTGTTCCCAGGGTCACAGTTAGAATTCCTTTTGCATTCTTTTTTGCACACAGTGCATGCAGTGGCAATCAACATTTCCTGTATTCATCATGCCCAAGGGAATAAACCAAAACCATTGGTGCTACAGCATTTTCTTATGGTTCTTGTTAGCTCTAGAAAAAGTTTCTGTTGCATGAAGGTAAGCTCACCAAAGCATAATATATGCTAGGACAGACTCCTTTAATCAGTAACATGCAGTTAAGTACGTAGATGAATAATGACCAAAGAGGGCCAAAAATTTAATCACCTAAATGATGGCAAATAAATTGCTTCAGAATGGCCTCAAGCCTTTGAATAACTATGAAGAAAACATCTTATGCTTTTGATTAATTCCTGAATATCCTTACCTGATTTCTTCCTTTTCTATATTGTCATTACCAGAAACCAAATGGAGGCATTCTGCAGATGTGCTATCCGTTCCAAATCCAGGATGGCTTTGACTTCAGGGGAGTGTGGATGGTAGAATAATTTGGCTCTCCACAGGTAAGGTTCAGAGCTTAAGAAATAAATGCTGTGGTGAAACCCTGATTACCCAAGGAGCAAGGGAGACCTTGTGATAACCAGGAGGTTGGGAGAATTAGAGAAGCTGGCCAGGAGACTTTAGAGGTGACTGATGGCCTCTCTAGGCTCCCAGTAGTCAGATAGGGTCCCCAGGGACTGCTGCATTAGTGGGAGGTGGCAGCTGTGCTCCAGGACTTCCATGATAAAGCACATAGTCTTTATGCACTGGTCAGACTTCAGCACATAAAGCTTTAAAATTGATTTTCAGTATTCACACTTTTTACTTAGGCCATCAACAGCTGTGGAAAATACTAGAAAATTATGACAAGTGGGGGATTTCTTATAATTTGAGCTATTAGGAACCAAGAATTTATGAACTCTGCTGTATGCAGCTGCAACAAGTGATGCTGTAACTGCGAAACTGCAAATATGTCAAAACCAGCAATAAATGTCTACAAGTTTCTATAACAACAAAAACATTGCTCAAACAACGCCACAAGAAAACGCTCATTAAGGCCTAGTGCCACTTAAAATAGAGAAAGGCTTCATAAAGTGTTTTTCTCAGAGGCTGAACTTGCCAGAGCTGATTCAGTTCTCCTATAGGCTTGAAATTGTTCAGCCAGAGGACTCCCATTCTCACGGCAGGAAGCTACTGTCTTAAAGCTACGTGTTTTAAATATAACAGCCTGTAATACTGCATGCCTGTGGCACCAGAACTCTAATTTACAAAGCTTTATAAGAAACTTCATGTACTGGGCCAGGGCTTTCTTAGACTTTTTCGGAGACGAAGCAGGCATCCTGTCTCACTTTAGGCAGCTTTTTTACAGTCTGAATTAATTGAAGGAATGCTGTGATTGGCACCATTCAGGGAACAGCAAACAGTGGCACAAGGTGAAGAGCCTGAACCTGGAGGGAGAGCCGGGGGAGAACTCCTGACTCTGCTTTACTTATGAAAACAAACAAGTTGTATAGACACAGCCATAAATGTCTAAGGTTGAATTCAGAGATTACTGCCTTTGTGTATTTTTTCTGCTGGGGTCAACAACAGGAATTGGGATGCAAATAGTTACAAGGAGATACTGGAAGAGTGGGACAGTGATTGAAATTGGTGATTTGTAAAAAGTTTATAGGAGGGCTTCTGTTAGCATTAAGTGGTTACAGTGTCTTCAGGTGGTCTTCTGGGGACACAGTAGTTTCAGCTGCATCTTACGGCAAGGAGGTCTTTAAATATTCTCTTTGTTTGTAATCTTGAAGTGTGTATTTCACTGCAATACTGGTTTTAACAAAATCATGACAGAATACTGGATCGGACTAATGAGAACTCAAAGCTTTATTTCTTTTTCAGGGTACAGAAATAGTTCTCTGTGTAGCTTCTAAACTATAGCTTTATCACTGGGTATCTTGCTAGTTAGAAGAGGATCAAGAGTATCATTTCCTTTTTAAAGCTGAAGGACTGAGGCACAAAGAAGGCAGGAGTTATTTAGATTTACCATGAAAGTCTGTGACAGAGTGAAGGACTGGCATCCTTAAATACCAGCCTGGCAAAGGGCTACATCTCTAAATGCTTTGTAAATAATCATGTGGATTATGCTGTGGATGTGATATGTGTGTTGTCTGACAGATGAGTAATCTGAGAAATAGAGTCTTCAGAAGACTTGTCTCATAGGAAGTCTCTGGAAGTGAATCCAATTTCTCCAGGGAGTGTTTTGTCCTTGGTTATTTGAATGTCCTTTTAATGCTGAATTTATGAGACCATGTATTGAGAAAGCTTAGTGGTTTCATGCAGAAGGCAGCTCAGCCACATGTACTAGTGTGGAGCATGAAGACAGTAAGAGTTGCTAGAAAAAATATGATGTGTGAATTCAAAGTTTGGTGAGAAAATATATTCGGCTTTAGAAATCCCTGACTGATATGGTTTTAATATCTGTGTTCTGAACTTTCAGTGACAGACAAGAGTCAAAAGAAAATGGAAGAGGTTTCAAATCTCAATGAATATCAGGCTTTTAAAGCTACAAATGAAATATGGCTTATATCTATTTTGAAAAAATGAAATATGTCTATTTATACATATACACAGGTAGCAAATGGCAAATAGTGGGAGTTCTCTGAATAAGATCATCTGCAAGCATGTGACTTAGATTCCGGATGAGAATTTCAAGTTATTAGTAAAGGTATTGTTCCATTGCATGTTGTAAAACCTTTTCTGTTATTAATTGGACTTTTAATACCGTTTGTGCTCAAGGGAAGCTATAATGACTTTATGAGGGTGGACATTAGGCAACATGGATCCTTATAAAATGTTCAGTGATCTTGCAGTACACTTACGTGGATTTACACCATATTGTGTCTGGACTAAGAATGATGAACAGAGTTCAAAGGGAGAGAGCTCACCTATGTGCTTGGGGTCTTTTTCCAAATTCCTTAACAGGAGATGATTAAGTGTTTGTCTATTGCTGGAGGCAAAACACAACCAAAAACCTCCCCAGAAAACAGTCCAGTTAAATCTAGTGGCTTAAAAGGTAACTTTACTCAGCCAGTCAAAAGTCATACGAACAAATGGGAAACACGGAACAATAGCCCAACATGAAATGATAGGGAGATGACTCACTGTAAGAGGGCAGGAGGAAATGGGTTAGTCAAAAAGTGGACCAACCACAACATTCCACCTGTGACAGAGAATGTAAATCAGTTGTGGAAATGGTATGCAGAGCTTCAGGGCTAGATTAAATGCTGCTTTCTATAGGAAAAACAAAAAATGAAGAAATAGCGTGTACACTTGAATCCTCAGGTGCATTTCAGAGAATGTTCATCATATCTGCCCCAAACAATGTCTATTTTGATTACACTGTTGTTAAATACTACTTTGCTGTAGTTCTGTGTATATCCTGTACAACAGGTCTCAGAAATAATAAGGAAGTATAGTGATACCATAGAAAGACCTTGATCAAATTAACATATGAGACATGAATATAGTGAATGTTCTAAAGACTGTTCCCAAATTATGTGCGATAACCGGTACATTGCCTTCAAGAAAGGGATGTGAAAGACTGTTGGTATCAAAGGATCTAGTGTATCACGTCTGTGTAGAAAATGATTGTATAAAGGTTGTGGCTAGAGCAATTGTAGCATAATATTTTGTATTCTAGCCTCCAAAATTGTGATGTGGTATGTGTGCAGAAAAAAGATGGGCATTTAAATGCACAGATCATCTTAGGCAAGAAGAGATTTACCTGCCCTAAATTAGATGGCTCAGTCTAAGTTAGTCAACCTAAGCTCACTTCGTAGTCAGTGGGGTGTAATGTCTGTCAGTAGTACAAGAACGGAAAGTAATTGATGCCAATAGGATTTTGGTAGTTGGAGCCCAAAAGTGGATTTACCGTATGGTGGAACCACTGCCTAAGCATTTTTTCTGAGTTGAAAAGGACGATGAGAGAACATATTGTCTTAGAATAAGTTGGTATAAAAGCAGTAAGTTTCTTAGCCCTGAGAATTCTATGGCTCCCCTGGAGTACTTTTATTTTTTACAACTGCATTCTGGAGCATTCTAGTGCAAGTCAAATGTTTCATGTTTCCTGTTGTACTGCATGGATAGGAAATGTGTTGTTTTATCTTTCCTCTTTTGGAGTCTGATTTTTCTCTTGCATTCCTTTTATGGGTGGCACAAGCAGTCCAGAACAGACTCTTCTATATTTTTTTGTTCTTTTACAGAGCTTTATTACCAAGAAATGTTGCTGATGTACACAAAAAGCCAGCTTTCTGAGGAAAAAAAAAATCTTATCACTTTCACTGTCTCCCATCTTTACCTTTCCTTCTGTCTTTCTTCACTCAGTTCTTTCTCCTGACCCTAAAAAATGGCTGTGGTGATACACTCTTGAGTGTTAGTGTTGAAATGAAGGATTCATAGCATTGCAGCCTGAAGATATCTTTGCTGATCTGCAGACCAGGTGGAGTTATGACGAAGTCGTCGGCAATGCACTTTCCCACTCTGTTCAGCCAGGGAAGTTCGCACTTTTTCCGTGTGCATTTCCCTGGATGGACTCTCTGGAATTTTATTCATTGTACCCGCAGTAGAAAATGTTTTAGACCAGAGGTTTTCATTATTTTTTTTTTCCATAAAAGCAGAGAAGAAATGTTTTTAAAGCATTTCTTCCAGTAGTTCTCTGGAACCATCCATTTAGGAAAAAAAGAGCAGAACATTTCTTTTTTCATTATTTAATATTGCATTTGATGTAAAATACCAGAGGATTTATTAAACTGAATCCTTTTATTCCTTTTTATAATGAGAAAAGTTTATTAGAGAACATAATGTCATAAAACCTTTTCCTATAAACATCTTAAATGATCTATTTGAGCTTCAGTCTGCTCTTTCAACTCCTTCAAACACTATCACCTCAGTCACTTGCTGCTAGCCCACCTAGTAATCTGTTCAGACTGCTGATAAGTGTCTGTTTCTCTTGCAGACCTCCCTGTGCCCCACCTTCTTGTTTACTCTGTTCCCTCTGGCACAATAACTTTAGCTTTTTCAAGTCCAGAAAGGATCCGTTTTGGGGCCCTACACTGACCTTTTCTTTAGCACAAGGAGAACTCCAAAATGTAATGGGGGAAGTATCCATGTCTCTTCTGGCATGTTTTCCAGGGCTGAAGTCAATGACATCCACAAAGAAAATAAGCGCCTGCCTACTACTTTGTTAAGCTGCTTTTTCACTGCTCTGACTTGCTCCTAGTGGCCTAGGGAAAACTCATGAATGGAGGTATTAAATTACTGTCGGTAGGCTGTGAGTACAGCATCCCACTGGAGTCAGACCTGTTGTCACCTCATGGCAGTGCACGAGGAGTGGTGCACAATATGGCTCTCGTGGACTGACTGTAGCTAAACAATCTTGTTGCATGACTTAATACCCCAGCAACTAAATATTGGTTTCCGTTTACAGAGTGAATATAACATTCAAAATTGATCTGTGGTGAAGAACTGAGGCATTCTGCTGCTTCTGTGGTTTCTTGTGTTCCTTGGTATTTGATTGAATTCCAAGTTTTATCTTGACAACTGGTGTAAACCTTGTTATGGAACTGTCATGAATTTTGAACACGACAATTTTGCTGAAGTGGTTAAGAAATTTTGTAAATTACAAAGGAATGTGTGTGGAGTTAAGAATTGTTTAGGTCTGTTGCCCAGTGGATCCACACGGTTGTGTACACAGAATTCTGTTACTTAATTGTTGTCCCAACAGGCCTGAAAGGTGCATTCATATTATATTTTTCTCTGTTCTTATCACTGGTACAGCTGTATCCATCAGAAAAATGTTAGAGTACATGTGCCTTATTTCTGCATGATTAAAAGAAAATTCTATTGTTTCATGTCTCAAAACCTCCTTTGGCAACTATAACTTCTTATTAATTTATTGAGTTTGGCAAATTGACTTTGTGGGAAGAGATTCAAGAGTTGCATCAGTTGGATTTGGATTAGTTCCTGACTGGATGTGGGATATTTCTGTTGTAGGCAACATACACTCAACAGACACTACCTGCCCATGTTTGGAGCTGTCTAGCATTTGAAACTCTCAGAAGAATAACTGCAAATAGATCTCAATTTATAGCATAGAATTGCTATAGAAATACAGTGTAGAATAAATCACGTATACTTTTTAGGAAAGATAGCTGTTACTGTAATCTCCAAAAAACATGGTCAGGCCTTAAAGGTTAAAAAAAAGAAAAGGAAGAGAAGTAAAAACAGATAAGTGATGAAGAAAGTTTGAAATTTCTTTAAAGACTAGTTATAATGCTTTTTAATTGATTATCAAGAAAGAGAAAATGTAAACGGTAAGGGTATGGAAAATAATTGCAACAAATCCGAAAGTTTACAATTAATTGGTTTTGAGAATGTCCAGAAGCCTTTCTGGCGATACATTACATATATAAGGCTTCAGTATTAAGAGGTAATAAGGTGAAATAGAGTTATTTTTCAGAATAATTTTGAAAGCTAAGGAAACAAAATAGTCCTGAACATATAATTGGAATAAAATGTTAATTGACCTTACTTCCTCTTTTTGATTTCTTATTAAAAACTGTAATACTAATGATAGTATCCACTTTTGGAAATGATTACATGAAGTAATTTGACTAGATTATGGGATTGTTCCTAAATGGTCTGAAGCAAATGTTACTTTGTTACTTTGACTTCTGCAAATACAGAAATAAGTAATGGTTTTTTTTAAGAAACCAAACCCAAACCACCTTAAGTAACACAGTTTCATTTATGTTTCCTAACCTGAAAAAGCAGCACCTGAAAAAATCTGTGGAAAGTAAATTATCCTAGGATAAGAGTGTGTGACACACCAAGGACAAAGAGAGAGAGAAGAATAGGAGGCCTTGGGAAATCTTTAGAACGTCTAAAACCTTTTCCTGTCTTCTTCTCCTGCAGAAGTTGTTTGGTTTTGGCTATGTACCTGGACACTGGATTTAAAAATAGCTGGGTTCCTTCCTGCCTGAGGAAGAGAGAAAGACGTAAGCCAGATTTATTGGCTGACCTACAAGCTTTAAATTTAATTTCTTTCTGGTCACATTTCTTGAAGACCTTGCTTTACAGACAGAGTGGTCAGAGCAGCAGTTCCACTGCTGATCCACATTAATCTAGATATTTACAGGTTTATATGCAAACATATTTGTTCAGGTGGTGCATTTGGAGGAATACACGCTCTCTTCCAAACATTTATGTAAACAAAAATACTTTGCACAAATATTCGCAGAAAAGCAAATGAAAATTAATGCTTGCTTAATAATACGGAGCAGGGGTGGAATTTCCAAAGTGCTTAGCATTGCTTGCAATATGCTCCCTGATGTTTGTGAGAGATTTCACTGCAGGCAGTGGTAAAAGAAATTCAGAGTGAGCTTAACCCTTTAGAAAATTATGTGAATTTTTGTTTGCACTTGTTTTCTTCAGAATTACTGGGGATAGGTTTATGTGGCAGTATCTAAGAGGTAGAGATTCTCCTGATGTAGGATGCAAATATCATCATGGCTACCTTGGCATTTCATGGTGAACTCAGCCTCTGAGACAGCTTCTGCAAACTGTGTAATCGGGGAGATGTTAAGTGGAAAGACGGATCCATACTAATTTTTGGTCCTGATACATATATGGTGCATAGGAAGATATTTCATTCCAGAACAGTTGTCCTGAAGCATTTTCAGAGACACAGCCACAACTGCCTTGCTTTTAGGGGTAGTGAGGAAGTGTGGGAATTGGTCTCATTATATTCAGGGAAATTTAGGAAGCATATACTCTTAAGTAAAGCTGCCCAAGTTAGTAATGCTTTTGCAACCATTTGTCCCTCAAAAAATAAACTTTTAGCCTAACAGTATTTGACTTTAAAAAAAAACAAAATAATCCATGCATGACCTTAACTCTGTGATCTATGATAGTTTATGTAGTGCTGATAAAGATTAAGTTTTGCAACACAATTTACCTATTAATGATGATGGCATCCAATAGTAAAATAGATATCTGAAATTTATATAATGACTGATCATGTATGCCTACACAGTTGCATATATGCACACTCTATATAAATATGTATAAATATGCATGGGGTTTTGTGTATCATACCTGTCATTTAAATATACAAAGATGTATGAACTTTACAGAACTTTCCCATTTTGGGAGATGTTTCCAAAGGCTCTCATATCCAATGGGCTGCATTGGCTTCCAGCACCACAGTCAGTGTGACTTTTAAGAGTAAATCCATGTATAAAAACAAAGGTATTTGGCATGTGCTTGCATGCTTGTATTAACTCATTCTACTTAGTATGATAAAATAATAGTGAAGCTGAGATGGCATGAGTTTTTGTACATATCAAAACCAGAGTGCAAGCTCTTCCTCAGCTGTGGTTATGTATTGTGATCACAGACATAGGGCAAAACCTATATGGCTTTGTATTCACTGCTGTTGTTACCTGAATTGGTTTAAGCTAGGATGTTTGCCCTCATGTGTGCTATGGTTTTTCTATGGTTACATCTTAAATCACTGTAGGACTTAGAAAAATCCTTCTCCATACCACTGAATATAAGAGGAAGGAAGAGAAGGTACCAGTTTTCAACATTTCTGTTAGAAGTCAGCTCTTTTGAGAACTGAAGGGTAAGTACTGTGACTAAAAGTTACTGGTTGCACTATAATTCATGAATTGCTAAGTAATGAAGTATTTTGCCGTGTGAGCAGTTAAAGCTCCTGTCACCTTTTGAGCTGGTGATTCCAAAGCCACACTGGTGTCTGTGTGACTATTTATGGAGCCACACAGTTTTTGTCTGTTCAGATGCTGAGCTGCTTGGTTTTCAGTTAATCCACTAAACAGGGGTGACCAAATGGCTAGAAAGTGCCTGAAGTGTAAAAGAAGGCTTCTGAGTAAGTCTGAAGTGTCCTTCATTGGCTGTGGTAGAGATGGGGTTTGGTGGGGTAAGCTGAATACTGTTGTTTGCTGGGGTCTTTCCACAGCAGTGGAGCAGATACTGTTTACTGGCTTAAGCCAGTAGCTTCGTAAGTGAACTTGTGTCTGGATATGATTTAAATAATATCTTGTGTGGAGAGTAAAATTTATTATGTGAAAAAGCTGTAAAATGTCTACATGTTCTGCACACCCTGGTATTTAGGATCTGTCAAAGGAGGGCAGATCTACTCTGCAATGACATGGAAACGGGAGTGCTGAAATAGCCGGCTGTTGAAATTAAATAGCAATAGTGGGATGAGATGACATAGTCAAACATCTTCTGAAGAACCAGCACAAAGTTCTAAAAAAAGAATTGCCTCTGGACAATTGCTTTCTTTACAAGTAGGATCAAAAGTTTACATGATTGAAGAACAGATCTGTTTTTCTTCTTGTTCTTAATTTCTTCTTTTCTGGGCACCTGAAGTACGTAGAAAAGCTAGGAACTTTGATCCAGAGCTGAATATCAGTTGTTTGGTTTTACTATATGAATAAATTTGCTTTCAGCTGAGAATTTATTTTTTAACAAATAAGCTGTTTTACAGCTGAGCAAAATCTGTAATCCCAAGTGCTAAACTATAAGCAACAGTTCTTTCAATGCTCAAAACACTTGAAAAGTTGGAAACAATAACAAATTCATTGTGAAATGGAATGATTCTGCTAACAGTAGGAGAGGTTTCAAGTAATCCTTGGTTTAGTCTCAAAGTTATTGTAACTGTGACCCTCCGCTTCTGATGTAGATATTTCCAATACCAAAAGGAAACTATGAGTAGAAATCTTAAGATGCAGTGTGATTAAGTCAAGGATTTAAAGACGTGGATCTCTGAGGACCAAGGACATGAACTGCTTTGCTTTCCAATTTTTTAAGAGCTCATGTTAAAACACACAGCACTGTCAATAGAACTCAAGAGGTACCTTTTACATTGCAGTTACATGATGTCTGTAATAGGGTTCAGTTATCGTGCTAACTGTATGTGAGGGATCTGCAAAAATTTTCCAGATTTGTAGGAGTAGAATAAAATGAATGCAGTCTGCTTCACATAACTGTCTGCAATGAACAATAAAATGGCTGTAACAGGGATCATTTCTTCACATATGGAAAAAATACAGGTTTTCTATATATTTCTAATATATTTGATTAAAATTTATTGCATGTATATTTAAAATATATATCCCCTGTATAAAATACTGTATGTTTAAAATGGGACGACTTTGCCAATTTTCATAATATTTCAAATATGTGGTATAGCAAAATGCGTTCAAAGTATCATTAAAAATTGATACTTTTGGAACATTTAAAATGTAGTTATATGTTGTCTTGAGTATTTTAAAAGAAGCATATGTGCAGAGGATTTTTCAGATATATAATGGGTAAGCAGAAAATGGAGATCCTCCTCCCCTTCTGTGAAAACTTTGTCAAGATTTAGTCCAGAGTAATAGTGTATAGCAGACTGAAGGTACGTTTTTATGTTACCTACCTGTGCTTTGTGTAGCAGCAGTGCAGTATTTTCTGTCAGCTAGACTCAGTAGAAAATCCTGACTTTTCTGTACTCTCATAATGCAAAGTATCCACAGGCTTGGCTAAACCCAGATAAACCAGCTTTACAGCTGTTTTGCGGCCAAAGGAGTGCAAAGCAGCTGGAACTTATTGGTGAATCTGGTCTTATATCTTTTCAGTGCATTCAGAAACCAATGTGGTTTTGTTTTGTTTTGTTTTTTAAACATACAGCAGGTTGCTGTGTGTAACACTACTCTAGAATGCTGTGGGAAAGGCTGGTTTGTATCCTGAAATGAGAAGCCAACATGGTTTAGAACTAACAGCTCCTTGATGTGCAATACTTGGGCCAAGCTCTGCCTTCAGAGATAGGATGTAAGTAACTGGGAGCAAAACACTTGCTTTGATGGACATATTTTATTCTTGGAAGTCACTCAAAAATGAACCTGGAGCACTAATTCCCCAGTGGCAGATTAACAAAAATAGACAGAATAACTGAAGGTACAGAAGATCCTGCAGTGGCCAAACAGTGGGGGGGTGAGTAAGTTGTGCCTAAAGCTGAAAAGGAAATAGATTTCCTTGCCTGCAGGAAAAAAAAAAAAAAGGGAAGGGGGAATGTAGAACTCTTTCTACTTTGTATTTGGATGAAAATAGCAATTGAGACAAATTCAGGATGTCTTATCTCTGAGTCAAACCAGGACTTAAACTTCGAATGATAGACCTGAGATGAATCTCCTGAAGTCTGGCCTTTCAGATATTGGAGGGAGGGGTAGTGGTAAGAAATCTTGGGGTTTAAACAGAATTTGTGTCTTGGTCATGGAGCACTTTCCTTGAAGTTTAAATTGATACACTCCTACAAAAGTTTTGGTTTTGGCAAATCTGCGCTACCTGAAGAGAAACACTTTTGTTTAAAAAAAGAAGAAAAAAGAAAAAAAGAAATTAAAAAAATCTGAACAGCTGTAGTTATGTGGCCATTTTCAGCCAAAACTGCTTTGGCATGCCAGCGCCTAAATCCTGTGATTCATGTTCTAAGCATCTAATGCTGAAATTCCACTCCTCAAAAGTCACATTTAGCTCCTGTCCAGAATCAGTTTCCAGCAGCCTCAGTTTGCTGCGCCAAAGTTCCTCGGGTGCCAAAAGCACTACGGCTTGCTGTGCCCAGAAACACCTCTGCACTGGTGGCATTAAATGCCCATGTGCCCACCGACAGACACTGTGTCAGGTGCTGCACTCTGAGTGTTCTCCCATCTGAGTCACTAGCGGGTGCAAATCCAGCCATGTGCACCAAGCTCACCTCATAAATAGCGCCAGCTCTCTGAGCAGAGAAGCCTTGGGTGTTAGTGCTTCATCCAACATTTTGAAATGTTCACTAGAAGAACTATAGCTCAGCTTTCCTTCGTGCTGGGAAGGTGCCCAACTGATTACACACTCTCTCTTTGCTCCGGTTACTATTTAATTATTCCGCGTGAAACAACAGGAGAGACTGAGCCTATTTCTCTACAAGCTGAAGAATATTTTGGAACAGGCAAACATCTTGTGGATGTTAGGGCACAGGAAGGCTAAGTAGTTTGTTTAGAGTCCCACCAAGAGGTTCTGACAGCTGGAAATGGAACAGGCATCTTATCCCTAACATTCTGTGATTCTGTGATCCTGTATTTTAGCCATGCACTGTTTTCTGGTGCCTTCATAGTACTGTAGGTAATTTCGAACTGTGATGTTTTCCTGTAAACTGAGCATTTGCTCTCTTCATTTTCTCCCGGATACAATGCCTTTACATGGCACTAGGTGTGCCATGGCAGTTGTGATCATGAATTACTTCCCTCATTTTGCAAGAAACAAAGGTAGAAAGGGTGGAACATTTTGTGACTTATTACAATGTGGGTGCAGCCATTCATGTGATTTCTGGATCCTCATGGGCCTCCTTGCTTGTCAAGGTAATTTGTTCTTATGGTCCTGTACCTTCTCATTCATCCTGGAAAATCTTTTTTCCTACTTTCCTTTTGTGTTTAAGTTCTTTTTCCTTTAGGGAAGATGACAGACAGTTTTTTCTTTTGAGATGTTTAGCTCCTGTAAGTTACCTTCTGGTCAGGTGGACATTGTTCTCAGCTGTTTTCCTAGACATCATCACCCAGACTCTGCCTGAAAAACACTGAGGCCATGTTACAGACTGTTTCTGAGGAGGGGAAGTTGTGCTGAAGGTATACCAGGAGCTATTAGATTTGCCTCAGACAGGTTGTTTTCCCTTCAGGATACTAAATAGTGGCTATGGCTTCACAGCTGTTGAGCTCTGGTGGGCTTCACACTATAGAGCTCTAGTGGCAAGGGACAGACATGGCTTTGTTCTATGTTCCCTACAAATTTAATTATTTTTAAGGGATTGCAAACTTGATTGTGAACATGCTTTGACAAATATTCTTTGTCGATTTTAAAATTTCCATTCTATTAAATGGTTTGACAGTTAAAAAGTTAACCATGGAAATCATAATCTACTGTAACAAAATACATAAGGTCCAATAATAAAATTATGGGGAAAAACCCTGAAGACATTTATAAAGCGGTATAGAAAAAATGTAAATCATTCAATGAAACACCAAAGCATGGTGTAATTCATAATTATGTTAGTCAAATAACCAAGATTTGTTTTTATTAATGGAAAAAAAAACCCAAATTACATCTTACAGACTAAGCAAGTATTAGAAAACCCTGTCTCCAGAGATCTCCATCACATGAAAAGCACTGAAAGCAGAATCCTCCATGAAGAAGGTTTCCCTCTCTAAGGCTCTTCCAAGAGCAAGGAACAGCTGTGGGTATACTATCTTTCAGGGAATAAAATTGGGGTAGAGAATTGTTTGGAGAGAAAGAGGTTAGACATAAGCATTTGGACTCAGTCAACTGAAATTGGCAATAGACTTATGCTTGTTCTTAAATAAAGCTTGTAGAGGACAACAAAAGTCTTAAAAAGTATACAACACTACTGGATCAAACAATTTTAAATAGCTTCTGAAAATGTATTTTCACTCAGAGTCTTAGTTATCTCTTTTCCTGTTTTCTCAGTTTTAGAAACAGTGTTATTTAAATTCATATTTCCATTTCCATTCTGGATGGGTCATATAGATATTGGTTATCAATAAATGGCATCAAATAAAAATGCAACTTAGAGAAAGAAGATTGGCTGCTATTTTTTGTGCTTATCATTATCTTACTCTGGGTTCAATTAATTGGAATTTAAACCTGGAGGCATTTTTCTAACTGTGGCCAGTTACATATATTCCTTGAAAACCTTGCCTAAGCTGCTTGAATAACATAATGAGCAATGTATTTAAACAGAATAATAAACAATCCAATCAGATCAAATCTTTTCTAAGCAAACCAGATGCTAATACTTTTCAGAAAAGTTCCAATGAAATGGTTAACTTTCAAAGGGGAGAAAAGTATGTGCACTTTTACTGCTTAATTATGATGATTAAACATAAAAATCCAGAATTATTAAGAGAGCAGTCTTACAGCTCTTTCTATCTGTCAAAGTTCTGGGCTGCTATAAATCTCAGGAGAAAGCCTTTTCTCACAAGAGTTATTAGAACAATTCTAAATCAGCTGCTGGCCAAAATGAACCTCTAAATTTTTAGAAGTTCATAAAATGTTAAGTACATATTTCTGAGGCTGTTCCTGGTTGTTCTGGACGACAGCTTAATCTGTCCTCTTGTCAGCATTGTGTTTTGCTCCCCAAGGGACTATTTTACAAAATATTTCGTTGGACATGTTATATGACTGCAGTTCAGTGTAATGTCTTGCAAGATGATAGCGTGAATTATATAGAAGAAATGTTTTGCAGTAACATTTTGATTATTTCAGGAAAAAGTTAACTGTTAGGCCTAGAGACCAAAACCTGTAAAATTCCTGAAAGTTGGCTGAACTAGTGAGAGCAGGACCCTTTTATGCAGTGTGAGTTTTGAGAAAGCAAAATCAAAAACCTGAATGGAATGCTGAAATGATTATTCGAGCTCATATAGATGAAGAGCTTCTCTAAGACCCATCTCAATTTTACCTTTGTTTTGCTGTACTATATATAGATTTAGGCACACTCATGTCCATTAGTAATTTTTGTCTTCCTCTCATGTAAGCATAAAACTAGTTTAACAGAGTTTCCTGGGAAGAGCATGATGCATCCAAAACACACAAGTCCTCATCCAGCTTCCTGTCTGTAGGTAATGCTGCAGTCATTCTGGATTAGCGATAAATGGTCATGAAATTGGAAACAGGTTCTCCCAGCTTTACACAAGAATCTGCAAAAACATGAATACTTGTACCCAGAAAGTGTGATTCCAATTCAAACATCATAAAATAATATACAGTGCATGCTTAACTGCATGCAGGGCCATAAGAACATATTAAATGACATTGCCAGATGCCAAAGACAAGTATGGTTTCAGCATTCAGATGTATAGGAACCTGGAGGAGACTACGGCTTAACTTGAACTACTGTCAGGGCTTTCTTTTTGTAAAGTTATTTTCTTACCCCATCACTTTTTGCCCTTAGTTTCTGTTACCATTCCACTTGTTCCTGGCACACATATTGCAATGTTATATTATATGTCTGAAAAAGCTCTGATATAGCCTTAGCACTGTTCAGCTGTGCTGGCTTAGTGTCCTCTTCTCACCATTCCTTGAAGCCTTTGGTATGCAATTCCCCTTCTGGAAATGCGAAGAGATAGAGGTATTGGGGAAGTCCTCATCAAGTTTAAAGTCAAATGTATGGTTTGTTTCACAGGCTGTGCAAGTGAATTGCCACCCACAAGCCATCAGCTGAATAGGTCTCAGTTTTACAGACAAGTTACACAAGGTGGGAGATCTGAGAGAGGAGAAAGTGGATACAATCATCTTTAGTCCTTCATACGGCTACTGTAGTTTCTACAGGGTACTACTGGGATCACAAAAACAATGATTAGAAAAGTTGATCTGAACACCAGCCCTGTGCAATTTGGGAGAAAAAACACAGGTACGGTTAGTAATTCATGGTATTCATTATTCTAATGACTTGGAGCATAAAACTGCATTCAAATTTAGAATCCAGACTTAAGACAGATGTCATAATTAAATGATGCAAGTTGGGAGGGAATAATCTGTGAAGTCATTGACTCTGGGCATTTCATTAAAAAAAAAATGGGAGGTGGGATGGGGTGGGGTGGGTCATTTGTCAGCTCATACATCTAAAACTGGAGCTCAGCTGAAGCAGTCTGTTCTGAAAAATCAACATCTTTTTGCTCATGCTTCCTGTAATGTTTAGGCTGCAAAAGATGAATGCTAGCAAACCATGCTTTTTTGACCATAAGATAAAACAATAATGAAAGAAGGCTATGAGGAAGACCTGTAAAAATGACAAAACTAACCAGACTTCTGTTTTCTGAGATATTTCTCATGTTTGAAATGAATTAGGGATTTCTGTAGGCTTTCAAAGTGGCCTTGAATTATAATGTTGGTGCCCGATGATAACATCTGTCCCAGTAGGAACTGAATCAGAACAATAAATACCAATGACCTTCAGCTAAAAACAAAAGATCCCCCATACTTACTGCTGCAAACATGGGTTAAAATCTTATGACTTTGAAATGAAATATTGCTATTGCTGGTATTATTGCCTCTATATAGGAATGGCAGACTTGCAATCACATTTGCTCTGTATCCTGTAATTTGTCACACCAACGGTGTTTTTAGGTTTTCGTATTTAATGCCAGTTTTGTGGCACAGGGGTGGTAACCGGTTGGAGAGAGCCCACTTAAAACAGCCTTAATCTCTTAAACAATCCACAATGATCATTCATCATATCTCATGTAATATGCTTCTCCTAGGGCACATATTTCAGCTCTATCAACAGTCAGAGTTGGAACTGAAAAGCCTTAGGGTAAGAGTGCTTGTTAGCAGGCTTGAGCAAGGATCTGAGTGCTGGTTGCTCACATCCCTGGCCAGCATTCCTGCAAGCTGGTGAGTAAGTCTTCAGCCATTTGCTTTTTCTTCATTATGTGCAGTAAGAGCTCTTTTAATTTGCAGCAAAACTTACAAATTTCTTGCCAAAAGCTTTCAGTATGAATGGAAGTTTCAATTGCCTGGGAATAGATTCATATTTTGTCTTGCACCCTTCTCCTTTATAGATGCAATCTTGTCCCCAAAAGTTAGTTATCAAAAAAAAAAAAAAAGAGTTAGCTTTGCAAAATGTGCACCTAGCAAAGCAAGAGGAGAAAAGACATCATAACAAATGAAGCCTTTACTACTATATATTTGAACACTGTGAGATGGATTTTTTTGTACCATTCGAATAGTCCATTTTCTTCTGCAATATCTAATTTCACAGATACAGATGATATAGAAGGAATATGGAAGACTTGTGGATTTACTGGTGAAACTCCATCTCTCAAGTCTACCTGTCATGGTACCTGGGAGAATCATTCTACCACTATTATATTTTCTTTCACGTACAACGTCAGTGGCAGAAGCACATAATGTTATTTCACAGTTACATTTCAGATTTACTTGAATAATCTCAAATTTTATGTGACATGCTGGACAATTTCCCCCAGATAATGCCTTCAATTGTATGTCTGATCTCAGAAATTTATCTTTAAAATGTTTTTTTCTCAAAAAGGCATCCTGAAGCTTTGTGGAGTTAATAAGTCATTTTATACCAGGTGTCTGTTTTAGGTATCTTTGATTGTGTTTTTGCCCTTTTTACTATTTCAGGCCAGTTCTTTTCACCTACCTTGTCCCCCTTATCTGTGAGCAAAGCAGTTCAGTTTTGCAAGAATAGCAGAGACCTTTCTCTCAGATTTCATTACTCAGATTTTCACATTCCACTCTCATTCCCAGAGAAATGAGTTTGAATGAGTTAACTGTTAAGATAGTTATGATATTATCATAGTTTCTGGTTCCAAAGATATCTAAATATCAACTGTAGATTGAGTTGCATTGGTATTACTGAGGGATTAATTTTACCCAAGGCCTTTTTTTTAACCTAGAAATGAAAAATAAAAATCCAACACAACCAAGAACAACAAAAATCCCAGTCCCTCATTGCAGGTAAGCTCTGAGGGGGCTAGATTGCATTTGCAAAGTTAAATAAATAAACAGAGGAACTGCTGGATAGATTCAATGAGCTATACTTAGACTTTCACAAAGCCACCGTTGAAGTGCTGTTTTTGCAGAACCATTACACTCTGTAGGTCATAAGGACAAAGTAGGTCTGTCAGGGAAAGTATTTTAGGTTGGGGGGAAAAAAAGAAAAGGAAGAACTGTGCTGATTTGAGCATGCGTAATCTTTATGGCACTGCAAACACAAAATGCAGTAGCTCAGGCAGTAGGCTTTTTGTCAGACTGCTGGCCTGCTTTTCTTTAGGGGATCTTGAGGAATACAAAGCTGTGTAAATGTAATTTCTCATATCTGAAGCTTTCTGCCCTTTGTTGGGGCTCTGCTGCTGCTGCAGTTATTACTCACTGTGCTGGTGTAACCTGGAGTCTAAACGGACGGACAGACAAACCAGTCAGAAGGGTGCACCCTGGAGTAGGCTGGGAATCACCCTGCAGGACCAGGTGTGCTCTCCTAGCTACTTGGGCTGTAAATTGCCCCAATTTGTGAATCCCAAAGCTTTAATTAGTGACACCCACATCAGTGAGACATGGGCTGGGTCACAGTCACAGCTGTGACAGTAATTGGTGAGAGATCAAGAGAGCAAGGTCAGGGAGTCTCCTGGCTGGATTTAGCAATTGCTGTGAGACGTTTGGAGGCTTCGGTCATTATTCTTGGATCTCGAGTCATGGTAGGGTTTTACTTGAAGATCAGAGATGTGGCAGGAGGTAAGGGAAATCAAATTTCAGGTCTTCATTTCAGGTTACTTATATTAGATGTTCTGGTTTTGAGGTCTCTGCAGCACCCCTCCCTCACAGGAGCTGTTGAATGAAAGAAGATAATACAGTACTTTAGTCATCCATCTTAAAAAGAGAGAGTGAGAAAGATATTTCTTGATGGTGCAAATAATTTTTTTTTTCAGTCTTGAGGGACTGGTGTAACTCACATTGATTTCTTTTCCTTTGGGTTTGTAATCCCTGGAGAGGCTCTGGCAGTGGAATTTAACCCCTTCTTTTTCTCAACAGCCTTTACATTGACCTTAACTTTTCCCATGGGAAATAAGAGAATTTGCTTAATCTCTTTGTATGGGGCTAGCCATGGGTTATTGAAAATGACCTGTTGTTATTGTGCCAATGAATAAAATGTCACAAGTAATTTTGACAGAACTAAAGAGCAAACTAATTGAAGGACTAGTCAGTGAAAGTCAGAAACATTTCATCTGTTTTTAATATCTACAGAGGCTCAAATTCAGCTTTTATTTCACATATAAAGATGTAAATACTGAAGTATATGCACCTCTATAGTACTACCTATGGCACAAATTTTTATGAAGTTGCTTTAAACAATCTGATCAATAATCAAAGCCATCGAGGTAAAACTTACAGGCAAATAGCATTGCTAATTCCTGCTTTGGAAGGAACCTGAGACTTTTGAAAGTAAAAGGCTTTTCTTAAAAATATTATTTTTAGGGGATATCTAGGAAAGAAAGATTAGTGAACCCATTTTGCAGCTGGTGATGTAGGATTATGTATTTATGAATCCCCAGGCCACATGTTGCATGGAGTTGCAGCAGTTCTTATCCTTGGAGATGGCTGCTCATAACTCAAGAATGTGTAAATACAGAACACTCCCTGAATAAATACTATTGTTAGGAGCCAAGGGCTCTTCAACTTAACATTGAGTTATTGCTGCTGTTATTGTTTATGATACCTTTCAATGGCATTGAAGAACCAAGATGCAGCAGCTCAACCCAGAACAGACATCTTAAAATAGCAAAAATTTGCACAGAGGCTGCACTCAGTCTGCAAATTGTTTACTGGTAAATGACATCATTCTGCTATCTGCACACTCCCCAGCACCTCTTGATTTATAAAATCCCAGTGGACTGCGGCCTTTTATTTCTTTAACAACTTTCAAAAAGAGTCTGGCTAATGCAGAATTGCAGACTTTCATTTCTTGTGAGGTTCCTGCCAGTTTATACCCTTTATTCTTTTAATGTGTGTCATGAAAATAAAGCTGCTACCTCCATCAAGATTTTCTGAAGAACAAAGTGCGAGGACAAGTTTTTTTCAGCATTACACCAAGGCAATGTGACTAACTTTTAAAGGACTATGATGTAAGTGGGAGCAGTTTGGCTTTTACTGTATAGTATATCTATAATAGAGGTGAATGGAAAAGTCAGCAAGGGAATATTTTAGGCTGAGTGTGAGGAATTGTTTCTTTACAGTGAAATCTTTTATGATAGTGAATAGTCTCTGGAGGAAAATGGTGGGAGCTCCTTTATTCGAGTCATGAAAAACTGGACAAACCTCTAGAAACACAGTGTGGAGCAGCTTTGCATTGGCAAAGATATGAACTAAGTATCTTCAAGCTCTTTTCCATCCCCAGTTTCCATGAAAGGCAGATGGATGGATTGATAACCCTTGGGGCGGTTTTAGCAGTGTACTGCTAATGAAGCACTTACACTTGCCAGGTCAGGTTTTCAAAAGACATTTGGACAACTGTGTCTGATGTGGTTGCTAAATTATACCACATTATGCCAGAAAAAGTCTTTGCACTTCAGGGACGTGGCTTCAGCAGCAAGAAGACACCATTGTCCTCACCAGGACTTTTTTTTCCTTCGGCAGCTAAGTCGATGTGAAAGACTTCCCTGTTAAACATCACCCAGACTGAGCCTGCCTGTCACCTTCCCTCACAGTTGCTTTAAAAAGTTCCTGGCTCAGAGAATCTCTGTAGTGACTTTTAGAGGCCCCACCAACATCACCTCCATAGAAGGGAGGATTTATGTACTTGGGGGAAATATTAGAATTAACTGAGAATGAACTGGAAAGGAGTTTCTACATGAGCAAAAATGTAAGGAAGGTTAGAAATTAAATAAGAACATAACAGATGGAAACATTTCCCATTGCTGGTATGGACCCTTTTATAGAGAATTTAAGCCACAAAATGCTTGCTTGCTTTTTTTGCTTGCCTTTCACAAATCCTTAAAAGTACTTCACGAGTATTGATGAGAATCAGTGGTCTATGTTCCCAAACAACCATGAAAGGGAACAGTTAGGGGTGAATAGTTGTTCTGTATAGTGATTTTAGTTTATTAGAAGATGTCCAAGTTTCCTTTCCTGTCTTCTCTCTCCTATGAGTTCAAGTTTTTAAAGTTGACAACTCTAAGTTATATTTAAGCAGTATGTCTTACCAGAAAAATTCTGGGCAGATTTTATTTGGTTTTGGTCTCTATTTCTGGCTGAGAAAGTGCCCCTGCTGTAGTCGCAGCTGAGAAGTCCCAACAGCAGGCAAGGAAAGAGAGAGGAGTGTCTGCTACCCTTTTGGTAAAGGTTTCTCATTACTACAGGACAATAATTAGTGTTTTATACTGTGATATTTTTCTGTTCTTATTGAATATTTGGCAAGATCTGACTTATTTTCCAAGATTTGCATGACACATTTGGATCTGAGGAATCCTTTTGGAGTCTCCAAACGTGCTACAGAGCTGCTGCTAAACTCAGCCCTTCTCACTAATGCTGAGTCAAGGGGCATTTCTTTGGTTTGGGTGTGCAGAGCTCATGGCAGTTATGTTTGCAAGCATGGAGGGAAATAAAAAGTAGTCATTGCCAGTTGTTATGTTGAACATAACCAAGTTATGAGATACACCTGTGCAATAATCATCTATCAGCAAATAGGAGCTGCTTCAGCCCAGGTGTTTCTAATGATGGTAATTTCTTTACCTCTTTCAGGTGGAGAATCTGTTGGCTGTTGATGTTCTTCTCTTACTCTTTTTCTCCTATTCCACACACAGCCAATCTGAAAATCAGGACCTACACCCTAGATGAAGGTGGCAAAAATACCAGGTAAGGATGAAATTTATTTTATTATTTAAACCATGTTTGGCATTGGCAGTCAAGGAACTGTAAGTTAGGTTATTTAGTGAAACAGTACTCTGGGAACAACTAGCTATAGCCAAAAAGACTCAGGTGAAGAGTGCGATGTGTGGGAGAAAAGAAGCAAGGATGTTTTCTGCGAGACACAGTGTACTGGATTAATCTTAGAGTAAGTTTTTTTAACTTTTTTTTTTTTTTTAAAATAAAAGGTACAGTTAATGGTAGCCAACTGCTTGTTTAAAATGAAGCCAAAAGGGAAAAAAAAAAATTGCAAGGGACCCAAGTGAAAAAGGTGTGATTATTTACTACATTTATTACAAATGTTCACAAAGCCTTTTAATTAATCAGATTCAAGGTTTAGAGCCATAATTCAGTGTTAGTATGGTTTCCAAGAAGACCACTGCTGCTTGCTACTGTCACTCAGGTGCTTTCAGATATGCTGAGAGACATGTACTCATCTTATTTAATTCAAAGTACTTTTTAGGTAAAAAGAGAAAGAAATTTGGAAGAGGAAGCAAAGGTCTTAACCAATGAGTAATTATTACTAGAAATACTCAATAATTATCATGTGAAAGATCTGACAGGACATAAACTGAAAAATCCCCTCATGTTGTTAGGTAACCTGCCAAGAGCTGAATATATCCTAATATGTCATTTGCCTTACTGTACTCATTTAAATCCCATTAACTAATACGAGGGGGTTGGGGGTAGGGGATGGGTGGGTGTGAATCTTAGATCAAACTATTTTTAGCTGCCAGTGTGTGACAAGAAACTTTTTCCAGCGCACTGGGGTAAAGTAGTGGGCAATGAGAAGGGAAGATTGGTATAGGTCCAAAATTATTAATTTATTTTTTTCATTGGCACAAGCTGTGGACTGTGGAACTAGTTGGGAGCAAGAAAAGCAATTGCTACCCTGACTGTACTGGCAATTTTGATTTTTTTTGTAGAGAAGCTCAGAAAGATTTCTAGCTGTGGGATCATGGGGAAATCTTTCTGCCTGGGATAAGTCCTGGAAAGGACTAGCATATGTGAGAAAAAGACCTCTACTCTGTAAAAGGGCATCCTTGGAGGAATTGGCACAGCCAGTCTTGCTGCTGTGTGAGGTTATACTGAGAATCATGCCGTGGATGCCAACAGGTTTAAAGAAGTACTCTTAGGGAGGACTTCTTCAAGCTTCTTTGAAAGTCCTTACGTTTTCTTGAGGCAAAGTAATCATAGAATCATAGAATAGCCTTGATTGCAAAAGACCTTTAAGATCATCAACTCTAACCATTAACCTACCATTGCCAATCAAAATATGTTATGTTAAACTGATCATTTAAGGCAGCAAAATTAAGTACTTCGAGCCTGTTTTATGAACCATCTTTCTCTCCCTCTGGCTTTCTCTCTGTAAGTATTTGTGTGTAGCCTATTTTGAGTGCACAGTATTTGAGCTCTAACACCATTTGAAAGTGTTACACTTAGCGTAAGTTAGAGAATTTCTGGCATGCCAGATAAAGCCTGGGTCCTTTGGAAGGAGGAGATGCCAGTCAGTCTGGTTCACAGCAGGGGATATGTATGAGTTGTAAGTTTTTAAACGTATCTTAGAGTTTTCAAATAATGTCCTTGGGAGTTCAGCCTGTTGTTTTCATCTGCTGACTGGCTCTGTTTGAGCCCTGGGAAGCCAGTCATTTGGGGATCATGGCTCACTCCTTTGCAGAAGGTGTTAGGACTTACGAGAATATGAGCAGAGCTTGATAGGTTGCAAATGGCTAAAGATTTCAGTTTGCAGATGGGCTATGAATTTTGATTAAGATAAAACAGACAGCAGTCCTGGTGGGCTGTTTTCACAGAAGTGCCTCAAGTGAGGTGGGCTTGTAGAGGTGTAAAACTGATCCTCAAAATGTTTCCTTAGCTGATAAAATTCCCTTGGTTGTTCAAGCTGTGCCCTTGCATGTGTTCCTCAACGTGTTTTTTGTGAGTCCCAAGAAACTCGGTGTTTATGGCATCCGCAGAGTCAGCGGGATGGTCTGCACAGGGCTGTGCTGCTGCCTGAGGTGCTGGGGTATGCCTGCAGGTGGCTTGCTTTGAAATCAGCCGGCATGTGTGTGGACTGCTCAACCTTGGGCAAAACACATCACGGCAGCTACGTTCAGGATAAAGCATGTATGATACTGCTCTCTATACAACATCTGCCAGTATGTGTGCCTTCTAAATGAAGAGAGAGGGGTCTTCCCCCAAGCTTTCTCTGTCTTATGGTGGTCTGCTGTGCTAGGCAAGTGTTTTTTCCACCTTTCTGTAGAAGCTTGGACATAATCATATGAGAGTCATTAGACCAGAGGGACATGCTCATCTGGATTGGAAAAAGGTTAGTTTTGATCTCTGCTTTAAGAATGCCTTACAAATGTTCTCCAGTGACTGTTTAATAGATGATGCACAGGCAGCCCTCGGGGTGAGGGTTGGAATACAGATCTCCCCAATGCATGGTGTCTGATAGAGGAATGAATTAATTAGACCGAGAAGAAAAAGTGCATTGAAAATTGTGAAGCATTCATGTATAATGGTAAGAGGTGCCAATTAATCAACTAGAGAGATGAAGAGTAATCTAAACTAGAGATTGAAAATAACCTAAATTGGTTAAGTTGAAAACAAAGGAAGTGTCTGTTTTTAGGCTATTGGGCAGGGAAAGAAGGCTTGTGAACAGGTCTTATTGCTGAGTGAAAATGACTGATTCTAGCATTCACTCATTCTAGCATTTGTTTTTGTTTCCCTGGACGTGTCTGCTTTCTTTTGGAGAGGATGTGCAGAGTGAAGAATTAGTAAAGTTTCATAATCTGGTATTTTAATAACATCTGTTTGAACAGTTGGGGATTGTTGTGCCCTGCACGAGAAGGAAAATGATACTGCTGCAAGGAGAAAAGCAATACCACACTAAAGAGAAGTGTTCTCGGCTGGAGAGCCAACCTGATACCAACAGAGCACAGCCTCCTCCAGACTGTGCAGCTGATGATATCATTACAGTGGAGTGCTGCCATCACGGCACTGAAATCTCTATTAAATTATTAAGAAAACATGAATTCCAACCAGATAAAGAGATTTTTTTTTTAAAAAAAGCTACTTAAAAGCGGAAGTGTGTATTTAGAAATACAGGAGTACCTTAAATATTCTCATTGATCATTTCTGACAGACAGCTCTTCTCATTACTGCTGATCTAGTGTTCCTTCCTTAATATTGCTGTTGAGAAGATTATTCTTAGGAAACGAAGACATACTTTGGGATTTCTGGTGTCAAAAATAAATACACAGTGTCCTCATGAAGTAATAAGTGAATAGGATCCTATTCTAAATATTTTGCAAGGGGGAGGTGAGTAGGAACTGAGGCACAAGGAGCAAAACATGTTTCCTGAGGTCAGCCAAGAGGGAGGCAGTAGGAGGTCTGATGAGGGCTCCCTGCCCCATGAGACTAGACCCTCTGCAGAAGGTGTAAAACTTTACTCAGGATTTAGACTAAAGTTCATATTTGATGTGGCAGTATAAGTGAGGCTAAGAAATGATGAGATAGGTTTAACAAACATGAATACTATGGCA
Organism: Podargus strigoides; assembly: GCA_028020825.1. Taxonomy (NCBI): domain Eukaryota; kingdom Metazoa; phylum Chordata; class Aves; order Caprimulgiformes; family Podargidae; genus Podargus; species Podargus strigoides. The sequence continues at coordinate 71,018,005 of CM051621.1, forward strand.
ATACAAATAAATGTGTAAATACACAACCTGTAGTTCTTAATAGCCTTATGTCCCACTAGACTCTAAGGCGATTTAGCACAATAAAAAAAAACCCAAACACTGATAGATTTCTTTCATACTACGGTGCATTTATAAATATAGTCTTGAGAGTAATCATGATTTCTTTGGAGTTTAATGTAAAATAAGAAAGCCATTAAAAACTCTTCTTTCTAATTCTTGTTCCTGCTTTACAAAATCATATTTTCAAATCAGCATTAAACTGTCTGTATCCAATTTGTTGTTGCATCACTTTACATTAGTGCTTATCGACGTGAAGAAAGCTTTTGGTATTAGCAGCTGCAATTTGAAAAGCAATTGTACTGTAAAACAGTCTATTTTTTCAAAAATACCATTCAAATTCCTGCAATGTGGCTATCTAAATCTTGGAAGGAATCAAGAACTTTGATTTACAAGGGAAAAATTTTACAAAAAAATAGTTTTAGGTTATTATTCTCTGGGCTTTTTTTCTTTTTCACCTATGGAAATAGAGCGCTAGCAAATTATTTTTCAGCCAGTCAATCCAAAATCTGCTATGGGATTTAGCAGATTCAGCAGAGCCCAGAAGGAGGGGTGCTGATAATGGCTTCAGCAGAGCAAGAAAGGACAAGAATGACATCCATTTAGTATCCTTCACCTGGAACAAAGCTGCATCAAGGTTTTAAGCATGGCTGTTGCAAACCTCTTTGGGATCGTAACTCACTTTTTGTACAATTAATTTGTGTCAGCATTTAATGTTTCAAGTTAGTAGGTTTCAATTCTGCTCCTGGTTCAGTGAAGTCATTTGTGCCAGAAATTTCAAGAAATCTTATTCCACTACCTGAACTGGAGGGGCAAACCTATAAAAAAGTAGACAAAGAATTCCATACATCCACCCACATTTTTCTCATTTCTCAAGGGTGTCTCTTTTCCTTCTCTTGGTGCTGGGAGTATTTTTTCTTTTTGCTGTATTTTTGATCAACCTCACCTAGTATATTTTACCTTGCTAATCAATTATTCTTCTGGTAGTTCTAATTTCAAGTGTTTTTGAGACACTGTCTGTGTCTTAAAATTGGGTATAAATGATCCCAGTTCATAAAACTTAATCCTAGGAAGTGGGAAACAATTCTCATCTTGTTCAAGTGTTCGGATACCACGGTGAAGAGCGCAAAATAGGTAATGATTGTATGTAATTTTGTGGTGAGTAAAACAAAGTTTATGAGTTTGAATCCACTTTCACTTACGAGAAGCAGGTAAGACTCCTGGAAACTCTACAGAGTTGAGAGATAGATCTCAGTCCTAGTTGAAAATGGCATAGATATGCTGCAACCAAGACTTACTTTGTTGCTTTTGAGACATCTCCAGTAAGTGAAGAATAAATAGAAAACATTGCCACTACTTGCTGTGAAGAACTATATTGAAGTTTTCACTTTTATTCTAGAAAGGTTTGTAAGAACAGTCAAGTATTTTCTTTCTGTTTCGTTCTGAAACTGGGCAAGTTTCTGCCCCTCTTTGCTTCACCGTGGGGTGCTTTCGCTTTGGCAGGAGAAAATGCAGATAAATGAAAGCAGTCTTCACAACCCTGTGAAAACTTTTTATTCATTTCCCTTCTGAGGAGAGAGGAGGACCTAAGAGCAGTTTAACCAGTAGAGATCACTTAGCCAGTATCCTGTCTTTGAGGCCAGAAGTAGGTGTTTAGAGAAAAATGTAAGAGCAGAGCCTGAACAGTGATGATTCTATAAAGGATGACTGATATTCACCCATGGCTTAAAGTCAGGCTTCTGCATAAGGAAAAAAGAAGCAGCAGCTCTGTCCTTACTAGCCAGTCTATAAGGTTTTCCAGTTTTTTCCAAGCATGTCTCAGAAACAAATTTTGACATGAAAGAGGTTGCATTTTTTACCAGTATGTCCAGCACCACGCTTAGTGAGAACATGGAAAACAGTGGTCTCGCTGACTGTAAAACCTCTGTTGATTTTACTGGGGCCTGGTTTTCCCCCAGTATTGAAGTGCTGGGATTAAAAATAAATATTAGTGAGTGGATGAAAGTCAAGGAAAATAACCCAAAGATTCTAAATTTGTTTAACACACACATTGGAAGGTCAGAGCAACAAGTGAAGTTAAACAATAGCTATTTCAATATTGATGTGGATGGCTGGAGGGGAGTTGGGTGCAGTTTGGGAATTGCAGTTCATTGAAAGCCTTGGTGGCTGTGCTGTCAGCTCTCTGTGCCCTGGGCTGCCTACAGCCCTTGCAAAGTAAGGATGAGCAGCACTACTCTGGACAGTCCCCACTGCAGTGGGAATACCTTAACCCAGCTCGAGGTTGCCTGTGCGCTATATCATTGATTCTACTTTAAGGGGCTTGACTTTGATTTAGGAAGAGACTACAAAGAATAATAAGAAAGGCAGCTGTTACCCCTGTAATTGGTTGTTTGTGTGTGTGTGTGTGTGTGTGTTTAGATATATAATAATTGCTTTATTGTTACACATAATTGTGGAATGGAGATGTTTTTCTGTTTCTTTAGGCATGTACAGGATGTGCTGTAATTCATAAAAGGCAATGACCTGGCCTGGAGATGTGGTTCCACACTTTTGGTGGGATGTTTACACTGTATTTTGTTAGGAGGCACAAACAAGCCTATTAGTCTATGCTGAAACACAGGATGGTGACTTCTACAAAGTGCATTTTTTCTTGTTTAGCTACACATTTTCAGGAGTAATGAACAAAGGCAAATATTAGAGGATTTTGTGTATTTTAATGTTACAAATAGGAACCACAGGATTAAAACAAAGACATCAAAATACCATATGCTGTTTTTAGTCTGTTACAGAATCAATTCAGCTGCATGTAACTTTAGGCTGTTATTACTGCAGAGGTGAAAAATGCATCCTTACTGGGCCTTGTAATCAAATCCAAAACCTTGGATCCCAAGCCACCATGCATATAAATGCTCTGGGATCTTGTTTCTTCTCTTCTTGGAGGTAAAAATAAATCCATGAAGAAAGCGCAGTAATTCTTCCATATGTTTGAACATACTCATTCCCCTCCTGTTGGTGAATGTTCTTTAATGTTTTCCCCACTAGTAGGTTTCCTTTAGTCTTGTGCAGATACCTGATGGATGTTCGATATCCTGGAGCCTCTATTCTCTTGGGCTCTCAGCCTAACCTTGAAGCCTTCAGGTGTCACAAATATTCAGTGCCTTGGAATTTTTTTTTTTCCAGCCATTTTAATCCTCTATCATCAATCTGTTAACAGTCGCTGCATGTTTTGTTTCATCTCAAGAAACATCTGGAATAGTCATACATATTTAGTGTTTTTTGTTGAAAGGATCTTTTTTTATTTGGTCTCTTATGTCATTTTTCTTCTTTCATATACCTTGCTTAGCTACCTATTTTCACTTAAATGTATCGGTTCATGAATTTGTAAAGTGGATCCTTGGCCTGCCATCAAATAACATGTCTGAGCAATTCATTATTTATGCAGCTTTTTAATAGTAAATCTTCAATAATATCTAAGAGATGTTTGACATGCATTTTCAAAACCAGTAAATAAACAAACACTTAAAATCTTTTGTAAATGACGGACTATTGTGACTAGACACAAACTTAAGAGTGCAAGTATTTTAAAAAAAAAACAACCAAACAAATCAGCTGCCAGATAAAAAGCTGACTGAAGGCAGAAATGCAGAGTTTCTCTAACAGTATGGCAGCCATTGAAATTTTAATTAAAAAGTAATTATTGTGCATCTCTCTTATAACAACTTGTTCACTTTTGAGGAGAAAAATAAAAAAAAAAGTAGATTCAGTGTTCATTTCTGTCCTACAAAATGTGGTTTGAACACAAGAGAACAGTGCTTCAAGTGCTAGTATAAAATATGGTAATAAAATGGAAGTAGATGGGCTGAGGTGGAGAAGGTATTACTTTTCCTTGAAGTAATGCCATGTACGACTAGGAATAGTGCAAGAATCTTAAGAAGGGCCAAAAAAAGAATAAAAATGAAATGAGCCCTCCACTAGGGCACCCTTCTGAAACTGAGAATCCTGGTCCTGGCATGATTTGCCCTGGGGGAAGGAGAGGGGAATATCAGCAGCATCTGATTCTCATGCCATCATAGACTTGGGAGACAGAAATATCCCTGAGCCCCCCAGTTTAGTTGGAGCCCTGTGAGTTGAAGGTAGATTCTCTTTATGCTGTGTCAGCTGCCTGTGCTTCTGACGTCATGTATATATATCTTATACAGAAATGCTGGATTTCAATTATTTTTTTTTTAATTTGTCTGAAAGAAATATTTGTTGTATACCTCCTGGTCTGTGGGCTTTGGGGATGTTTTTTTGTCTCCAGTACTACTTTGAGAAGAGAAGATGATTTTGTAATTTGAACCACAAGCGTATTAACTATCACTCTTGGCTAGTACATTTAAGGACTTCGCTTTCAACCTGGTCTTAAAACTTGCTCTTCTGTACTGCTGGCTCCTATGTTTTAGGAAGGAGATCTAATGTCCCTATAAGCATTAAGATTTGGCCATGTTCAGTTCCAATGTAACAGTTCCTTGGAGCTGTAGGAAGTTTTATTTCTGTTGCACATCTGCAGTAAGAACCAGGCATTTGAAATCTGAGCGCCTTAAGGGCCCAGGTCTCAGAGATATCGATCATCTCCTGCAACTTTTTGTCTGCCTTCAATTCCCATCGCAGTCGGCAGGAGACGAGGCTCTCAGCACCTTGCAGGATCAGGCTTGCAGAGGCTGCTTTTGGAGAAGGTTGTCTGCCTATGTATTCAGCTGGCTGGATGATCTCTCATCAGACGTCTCCATATGTTATTGCACATCCCACATATTTCTGCTGTCAGCTGAAGGTAAAACAATGTCTACATTGTCTGGACTCGAGCTGAAAAGTTACTAAGCGAAAACAAGCTGAAGTAATGGATTTCAGCTTTTTTGAAAATGAAACGTTTGGGTTTTTGAAATTTTTTAAAAGGTATTTTACATATGAGACTTGATTTTAGAATAATGCCTATATTCAAAAGGGACAACTTTTCTAGGAATTTATGTATTCTAGTCATTTTCCTGTTCAATAATTAAAGCAGTTTAGTAATTAAAGAAAAGGAGAGATTAAGTCCCAAGTGGTGCTTCCGTCCAGTTCAGAGTAAACAGTCAGGTAGCAATGAACCAAACAGCTGACTCGAACTGCAGCTCTCTGAGATGATGGAGACATTTCATACATCACAAGGTCCCTAAAGCATCTTCAAAAGCGATTATGAAAATTTAGCGTGACTGGAAATGAAAGCTACAACTGAACTCATGGGAGGTGGGGAAGAAGAAAACCTCACTTGGCCACAGTATTTTCAATGCAGGACTAAAGAAAAGCTTTTTTGAACCCGGGCCCCAAATTTTAACACTTCTGAGGATTTGCACAGTTTCTTTTAGCTGCTTCTCATAGAATTTATGAATAAGGCAAATTGTTGACCTTAATGCAGGAGCACTTATACAAGAGGTGACAGTGGATATCTTCCTGGCTCCTTTTTCCTTGTATTCTGTGATTAAAAGATTTTCTGGAGGGAGAATATACTAAAGTAAAAGCCAAGTTCTACTTTCTACAGAATTCTAACACGGTAGCTATAAATTGTCATATAGTGGGGGGAAAAAAAAATACTGCTATGGCTAACATTTCAGGCACTGAAAGAGCTCGTTTTTAGAAATGTGAGGGCTTGTTAGTCCCATTGAAGTCAAACGGAAATGGCACAGAATGTCAAAAAAGCAAACCCGAACTCTCTTAAATTAGGCAATAAAAGTCAAAGGAATTATTAAAGGGTTGAGCTTAACACTTGATGAGTAGACAGTCTTTTCTCCCCTACTTGCACGTAACTATTTTGGATATACTTAGTGTATACTTTCTCAAATGAGACAGAACACTATTAGTTGACTTCCTAGTCAGAGCTTTGGTCTTGAGTTTTTCTGTTTTCACTGGAGTCATACTTAGGCCATATTTAGCCAAAGTGCATAGTGTACAGGCAGGTGAAAGCTGACAGTTTGAAAGTATTCCCTCTTTTCCACAGCCTGAGTCTATCCTTATCCTAAGAAATTATTTTAGTAGTGCAGTTTCCATTTTCCAAGCAGCAACACTGCCAAAGATTTTGGTCAGTGCAGTACAAAATATTCTGCCTGAAAAAGTTAAAGCTTAATCAACAGCGCGTTGAACTCAACTGGTAGATACAGAACAGTAGACACAGAGAAGGCAGAAAATTATCTGCAAAAATTCTTGGGTTTTGTCATTCAGTTTTTGAAGAAAAGCAACGAAGTTGGAAAGACTGTTGCTGGTTCCCTAGGGCAGAATTGCTCAGGCAACAGCAGTCGTGGGCAGTAGCTTGGTGAGGAGCGAGGGTGTAAGCCCTGTAGTCCCAGAAAGCTGTAGTCTCAAAGCTCCTCAGTAATGCAGGAAAAACTGTTGATTCTGTGCTTGTGGAAAAAGGTTATGGTGAGGGTGAGAGAGGAGGCAGCACAGTTATGGGGGGTGTTGTTAGGAGCCAGGGATCTCTGTACCATGGACAGTTGGCTGCCAGCACAGACCCTTCCCCCAGATCCTCCCCTTTCTTCCGTGCATCCTGGCGCATGATGGCTTGCTCTCTGTGTTCTAGTAGTTGTATATGAGGAAATACTGGTAACAGTAAAGGTGTTACACTAAAATATCTTAGTTGAGTGGCTTTAAGGTATGAGACCTCTTGTAGCTACATCTTCCTAGATTTAATGGGGTTTTTATGCTCAGTGAAAGTATCTAGTGCTAGCACAGGTTCAATGTAACTCAGTTTAAAAGGACAATAGTTTGCCTGTGTAATATGTAGAGTTACTTAAAGCTCAATATACATGTTGTCACTAACTGGCTTTTCTAAAGATCTTTGCAACTGATAACCATTTTTTAAAATAAGTTAAAGAACTGATACGTATTCAATAATCTCCTGAGACTGAAACTTTTCTCTCAGAGCAAAAATTACTCAGTTGTGAAACCTCCTAAGCCCAAACTGTGTGCCTGAGTTTTCTTGGTGTGGAAACCAGGTTGTGGGAGGAGGGGAAAGGAGGAGTAGTGTTTGTCTGGCTCCACGTTAGAATGTTAGGGCATTGCCAGGATGTGTATGTGGAGCCAAGGATACTTCTGGATCCAATAATGTAGTTGTAGTCACAGTGACCCTGGGGTGGGTCTGTCATGACCTAGTTGTTCATGCTCGCTCCTCTGGAATGTTTTTGCATGGAATATAAATAAAACCAACATAAATTAGTGTTATGTCCCATGCTTGTGTTCAACCAGCTCGCTGTTAGGCCATCAAATATTCAAGTGTACGTTAAATATTACATTTCCTTAATGTTAGATTTATTATTGATGAAGAACACAGTTTCTCACTTGGAGCATTGCTGTGACTAATGCTGTCACCAAGCAGAGTCACCCTCTGTGTCCTGGTGTGCCAGTTCCCTTCCCCAGACAGTGGCAAGGGGTGAGATGCACAGCTACCTTACAGAGCTGAGCTTTGTTTGTCCATCTGACCTCTCAGTACCCTTGTTGTGGGTAATCCATCCAAGAGAGGAGATAAAACAGTATACCCTGAAGCACTCATACAGTCTCTCTTTAGGTGTGAGGTGTTACTGTAGCATTGCTTGTGAGTAGGGGAGCCTGTCTAACGCACCATGGAGCTTGGCTAGTGCCACTTGGAGTAAGAAATTGCAACTTCAATGAGAAATATTGTTTGTTTAAGTCAAATAACAAAAGCTGATAAAGAAACTGTTCTCACAGGATTAGTCTCAGGATCAGGGAAAGAGGATACATGCAAGTCATTTTGAATTATTCTCTAACTCCTAGCGTATATTAAACCAACCAAGTTAGATGAAGAGGCTGTTCCCTTATGAGCAGGCAGTGCTGAGTATGATCACAAACCAGGTCTTTTCACAGTGCTGGTATGATTGGTTCACTCTCTGAAATAGTTATTCTAGACTCTCTGAGGAAAAATTGATTTGTGCTTTTATTTAAAGAAAATATTTGAAATCCTAGGTACAGCTTGGTCTTGCTTTTCCCAACCTGAAGAAATATTCCTGCTTTTAAACAATTTTAACAGCTGCAAGGAAGCCACAGTCATGTTTGATCTGTCAGTGAATAATCTGAAGTGAAAGTCTGTTAATAAAACCTGATATCTTGGACAGGATATTTAAGAAATGATTGTGGACCAATTGTAACCATCAGTGTGCGAACAGGAGTCAGCGTTAAACTTCTGGTGTTTAATAGAACAGATACACAACCTAAACACATAGAGAGAATGGATTATCTCTAAAGAAACACAGTGTCTGCCTCACCATGGGCCTGCTGCTGCTAAGGTCTGCTGTAAATCTGCTGCCTTTTCAATTCATAGTCATTGGCTGTAAGTGTGTGGGAAGTGGGTGGCTGCCTTTGGTGGGAAGCTTTGGTACCTCTCAGCAGCTAGTTGGAGAGTCTTAAGTAACATAGTGCTGACTGATGCACACTTGCTGAAATATGACTTTATTGGTAGGAATGTAGGCACTTCATGGCTTAGACATGGGTTTTCTGGATATCTCTGTAATCCATTTTGATTCCCAAATGCCTGTCTTGTTTTAGGCTGTATGTAACTGTGTTCATGAGTCTCACTGATGTCAGACATTTTTAATATTTGAAAGACAGTTCCAGAAAAATATACAGGGGAAAAAAAGTGATGACAATTTATATGAGGAATCTGCCTAGTATTATAGCCAGAGAGACAATATAGGGGAGAGTTATATTTGGGAAGTACAAGAATTGTTGTTGATTTTACAAAATTGTGTCGTACTAAACCTGGTATTCCCAGATGAGAAAGAATAAGAATAAATCCATAGTTTCACCCATCCAAATGAGGATGGCTGAAAAGAGGCAGTCTGGAGAGGTGAAAATGTAATAATTTTCTCCAGCAGCAAACACATCGGAAATGAAACTCATCTGTCCGTGTCCTGCTACCCTTTGAGATATTCTAGAGCATTCTGTAGGGCCTCCAGCTGCACCTCCAGAAGAGCCTGGGTCTCCTGTAGGTCCTGTGGAGACATTTCAGATATCTTTGAGCAATCCAGATGTACTGGGTGCTTTTATTTAGGCAAAGGAATCCCAGGAAAGTAGACTCTGGGTGTTTTTGAATGCTGACTCTTACGTACGAAAAATTAGGCTCAAAGAAGTACTTATGCTCATAACTTTTCATTTTATTGGAAAAATAGGAACCAAAAAAAATGTTGAAGTACAGATGTGCTGTGCTTCATCTGGGTTGGGGAAGGAACTTCATCCCAGACAGCAGTTAATGACAGCTGCACTCCATGTATTCATCTAGCCTTGCTGGGAACACTAATCTTGAAAAAAGTGCCCCGATTGCATGGAAGGAAACAATACAGAATGAGGAATTCAGTGGGACCATAACAGAGGTACCATAACTAAATGTAAGTAAGAGCTGTGCTTTTGTATATTGTGGGAACCTTTGGTGATGCTTACACTATTGATTTTGGCCCCTTTAATGCAACTCCATAGGAGCTGCATTGTTTATTGGTTTGTTTTCCGTGTTACGGTCTAGTTGGTCCGAGTGCAGAAAGGTGGTGCTGAACATGGGCACAATGAGATGTTTTGTTGTGCCTGAGATAAGTAATCTCAAATAAAACCAAGAGGGGAAATACGACCTGCAGAAAATGCCTGCTCTTGGATTGATAAATGTAAGTGGAGTGTGCATGTGAATTTACTGTGGGGAACAGAACTGGATTTGCTGTGTGTTTTGGTTTGGGTTTTTTAAAATAATTTAATCCTGTTAGTAAAATGGCACTATTTTAATGTTTACCTTTGCATTTCTTTAAGAAACATATGAATATTAAAAAGTAGGAGCCTAAACAATGGAAATTATATGACTCTGTGGTTTGTGCTTATTACTCCCAAACGTGGAGATGAGTATTTACAAAAACAGATATTAAAACCTGCTATTAAGTACAAAACCATGGGTGCTCCCTAGGACTCGCAGTTGTGCCAGACCGGAAGATGTGCGGAACTAGCAGTATAAAGACAAATTCATATCTCCTCAACTTAGATTGGTTCTGAGGAAAGCTTTGCTTTAATTCCAGGAGCATCTCCTGCAGATCAGAGCCCGCTTAAGATTTAGGTAGATAAAAGTAAAAGATTTCCAAGTATTTCAGTATTAACTTTGTGTATTAAATATGTTCTGGTTTGTTACTCAGTCAGACAATCTTCTTTCCTCTATGCTTATGAAGTTTGGATTTGTATGACATACTTCTTTTTTAAAGAAATCCTGACTGGTGGTTCATCATTCTCACATTTTTAGTTAAGACGGTTGCAATGTGAATTGAAGATGCTCTTCTTTGTTTTATTTGTCTACTCTTGGACTCTTGTTTAAAACAAACACTCGTTAACTTCAACTCCACTATTTAAAACCAAAACAAACCAAATTGCCAAAAAAGCCACCCCACAAACCCAGAAAGGCTGTTTAAAAGCTGGTTAGTTGTACTTGTATGTGTGATCTTATCAGACTGGCCTTTTCCTTTCCAGATGCCACAGTTTTATGTGGTGTAAATGATATTCTCATTACCCAGATGGTCTAAGAAGGGAACAGCTTCTGGGAGGTATATGCTATTTTAATTCTGCACATCCAGGGTCTATTAAAAAAAACAACGTGGTCAGTAAAGTGTCTGAATATTGCAATATTCATTTGGGAATGGAAGTCCTGAACCAACTTACTGCACACTTGACCAGATGTGGCCTCATCTTTATAGACAACACTCAGACCACCAATAAAATTATTCAAAATAAGGCTCAGAGTGGCAATCACAGGACTGCTATTCTCATCATAATAAGCTCAAGTATTCAAAAACAGTAAGGGTCAGATTTAGTTCTCATTTACACTGGAATAGAATGGTCTTGAATGAAAGTATCTTTTTCAGTTGTTTTTTTTTTTTTTTTTTTTTTTTTCTGGTGGTTTTCTTTTTTTTTTTTTTTTTTGAGGATGGAGAAAGGGTTGGGCTTTCAAGGTCTTGTTTTTGGTTTTGTTTTGCAGTTCTGTTTTTTTTTTCAGCAAAGTAGCTGACATTGAATTTATTCCTAATTTTCTGTACAGGTATAACACATTTTTAGGAAGCAGATAGGCAATTCAGCACATATTAATAGAACCAATAACTGGACACAAAGGGCTTAATTAATTTTGTTCTTAGATGATGATATGCAGTGCAGAAGTCTCACTGAAATGAAAGGCACATATCTGAGGGCAGAGATGACCCACATAAGTGAGCATGGCCTCCCTCCTAAATGCCAAAAGCTATTCGATAGCTTTCAGAATGTCTCCTTGGAAAGTATTTTAAGTCAGCACATAATCAAACTGAGAAGTATTTCAAATTAGCTTGTTTTTGTAAACACTGTGTTAGTTTTCCTAGAAGCAGGTCTACATGTGGCAAAGTTTGCTATTTAGCTGAATTAAATTAAAAATAGAGCAAAGACAGTGCTCGTACGGTGCCATAGACTACCCCAAGGTAAGCAGGTGCCATCCCAGTGATATTTTTGAAAGCATTCTAGTTTTGGGTTTGATTGCCTGTGCTGCAGTTCCTCAGAGTGTGCTTTCTGCACATCCTTTGATAGGAAGCTCTGCCAAAGTTTGTTGCCTCAGAGGGTTGCAAGTGATACAAAAGTGCTTGCCTAGCCAGGTGAGCCCAAGTCCCAGGAGATCCCTCAGAGCCAGGGGGTCTGGGGACAAGATCCCCATTTGCCTGACTGGTAAGATCTGTGCCTGTGATAGGTAATGGCAGGCAGGCTGATCCCAGCTAAGTGCCTGCCCTTGAGAAACATAGGACCATGTGCAAGTCAAAGAACATTCCTGCTTTTTCCAGCCTACACTTGATAGGAGAGATTCATACAGAGCTGAGGAACACTCCCTGAATGCTGTCCTTTCTGTCCTTCACCTCAGCTCCTCTGCACACTTTATTTTCAATCTTGGGTTCCAAGTGCTCTTTTTTCTCCAGTAAGAGACGTAGAAGTGTGGGATGTTGGTTTAGTCAGTGCTTGTCAAAAGTGAATTCACCGTGTAGAAAGAAAAATAAATATGAAGTCGAGTTCATGTCTTAGAATACAGGTTACTTTTTCTGAGATGGTTTTTAAGTCAAGTATATTCTACAAGAATTGCATTTTTCCAGTTCTCAGCTTGGAAAATATCTCTCTCTAAGGTGAAGTATCAAAGAAAAGAAACAAGATTCTAAGGGGTTTGGGTGGGGTTTTTTGAATACTGAAAGGCATTGAAGTTAGCCTTTAGGCCTTACTGACATCAAATTCTAATGCTTTTCCTGTCTTTCATTTTCTGGTAATCTACTGGCCAGCTGACCTCTTAAACATCTAGCCTCTAGAATATTTTCCTGCTCACCATCTGTATTTTTTTAAGTGTAAAAGTGTGAGAAAAATTGCCAAGAAATGAAAAACAGAAACATAAAGCTGAAATTTTATTTAGATTGCTAATCAGAAAGAGAACCTTTAGCACTGTGGAGGAAATGGAAACACTAGCAAAGCATAACTCAGATACATATATTTGAAGAAAACAGTTAATATGACAGCATAGCTGAACAAAAATCCATTAAAAGCTGTGGAAGAGAATGTTGTTGATGCTAATATAAGTCGATAGCCAAGGCCTGGAACTAATAAGAGGGTCTAGCAAGGCAGGGCTTCTAAATTACTGAGACAGCAGAAGAAGAACAGAGAGAAAATATTTCTAAATCAGCTGATCTGTTTTAAAGCTAACTTGTGTGCAAACGGCAGGAACAGAAAGTAAGAATAAAATTGTTTACTGAAGTGTTCTGAAAAGGTGCAATTTAGTTATGGTTAGGTTAGGTCACAACTGGAAGGGAAAGAGGATGAGTCCACAATGAAAACTCAGGGTGTTAGGCAGACAGTCCAAACTGGTTTGGTTGGGTAAAATGCCCATGGGTCTGAATTTCAGGAAGAGTGTAGTGCAGTGACAGAATTGTCACTCCCCTTGTTGATCTCTGATTATCTTCTAAGAGGCAAGTGAGATTTATTGTCATCTGTACTGCTGTAGCTTCTCCAGCAGCTTAGGTACTGTAGTAAAGCTAAAAAAAACAGAAATCGAGTACGTCTGAAACTCGGTTAAATTAGTGTCACTTCAGAAAGTTTTCAGCTTCACTTTCCCTCTGGCATGTCCCATCATTGGGTGTATATATTTTTCACCCAGTTTCTACCACGTAGCAGTTGCAGTAGTGTTCCCATTGCCTGCTAGCACAGTCTCTATAGCAAATACCAGCTATTCCATTCCCTCGGAGTATGTGTCTTTTTTTATTTTATTTTTTTTTTTTTTCCCCCGTGTCATGCACCCCCAACTTGGGGCCCCCAGATGCTATGATTAATAAAGTTTATACAGATAAGGTGCAGTGTTTCAGTTTCACTCTGAAACACATGTCTGAGCCAAACACACATTTTCACTGTAGGCACTGAAAGGAACTAGCCCTGAGATATACAGTATGCATTCATTATGCAGCTTCTGTTTCACTATTTTTTTTATCCAGAGCCAGGTAATCTCCGAATCAATGTCCTCTGATGAAGACGATTTTCTACCCAAAGTACCAACTTTCCCTCTGTAATCCAGGGGTGGAACTGTAGTCTTCAAGGAAAAATGTCAGTTTTCCACTATGGGAAAGTAGAAAATCTGTCTCAAAACCTCCGTTTAACTTATTAGTGGAGATACTTGTTTCATGTATTGGTTTTGCCTTATTGCAGTATCTGAGCACTTCTTCAGCATTATTTAATCACTAAACGTGAAGTAGGATACTTTTATTAACTCTTTTTTTATAGAGGTCTAAGATCAAATGATAAAAATGATAAAATTAAGATTTGTGTATATTACTCTTAACTGAATCTGCCTATTGTGATGTTAGGAGTTGGGGATCTCATTGGAAGTAATAAGCATGAGAGGTCATTTAGAAAAATGTCAACAGCAGTTTATCTTCTTTTTGTTCAGGCAGCCTTTGCCTATTCTGCAAATGCCCAGAAGTCCAGGCCACATGCAACGCGGGATCCTGAATTTTTTCCTGGGGTCTGAGTACATGTACAGGGAATACTTTCAGTGGATGAGTATGCGTATATAAGAAAGAGACAGAAACTTAGTATAAAAAAACTGCAGAGCAGTACATAGAGAGGCCTGTGCAGCAGTTGAAACCAAGCCAAAGTGGTGCTTGGACTTGCTTCTTTCTTTAGAGAAAAAGTAACACATGTGAGAGAGGTGGCCAGAGACAGTGAGCGTTGCAGGGTAGCATTTGGGATAGAATATCTGATGGAAAGAGTCTTGGAAGTATAAGCAAACACCCCATATCTCTTCCTGATGGATCTGTGCAGAGCTGGGGAAAGACAGGTCTTTGTGCACGTTTATTGTAACTTAAGTGGGATTGCATCAAAGAGATGTCTAATGCCATTTCCAGTTTCACCTCCTAATGCAAACAATATGAAACTCCCCAGATGTATTAACTATATGCTTGTGTCAAATGGAGCAGTTTTTCAATTTGTATAATTCAAAATTAAGTACAAGCAAAGAAAGTACTGCTCACATAACAGCTATGTACTTTCCATAGCTGTTGGGAATCTTACTGTAACTCACTGTGTTTTGAATTCCGTTCTCAAAGATCTGTAAGTTTTCATGCTGCAAAACTAATATTTCTCTTTCTAGTTCTTCATTCCCTTGCTCCTCCTTTTTTTCTGATCAACCTACTGAATGTGATGGGCTTTTGTCTTATGTTTTTGTATGCTTTAGAGCTAATCATTCTTTAAAATAGTCATTAATTTTTCCAACCATAAATACACCATTGCACAGAAAATGCTAAGTCATAGAAAATGTGTGTGTTGCAGCTGGAACTGATACTCAGTGCATTAATTAGATCCTTCCTCCAATCTTATGAAAACACAACTGAACCATAAAAGAAAGAACACCACAATAGCTCAACTGAACATACACCAGTTACTCATCAAGGAGGGACTCTTAAAACTCCTCTTTTCAATTCTAGTCTCCAACAATAAAAGTAAACCCAACAGAGAGCTCAGTATGGTCAGATAGTACTATTTATTGCTAGTATGCTTATGCAGGAGGAAACGGAACAAGCCTTTAAAATATTAACTGAAGCAACACTAGAACCCCTGCTGTCCCAAACAAGCATTTAGCAAAGCTGTTTGGGTAAAGGGACAAGGGAGAGAGACAGAAGAAGAATTATCTCCAAAGGTGGAGAAAATAAGGAACAAACAGCACTCCCAAAAGCTTACACCCTATTAATTATACCTTGTTGCGTGCCTGAACTTGACTGTGGTGGATGTCGCAGTGCCTACTTTGTGTGTAAATTTGGGCATCCAATCCAGGTTTTCCTACATGTGAGATCTCTGAAAGGCTCTGATTAGTAAATTTTTTTTTTTTAAATGGCTCATGTTTCCCCCTACAAAATACAGTGGTATAAGCTTCTGTTCAGGTTTTGCCTCTTAATGATGAGTCTTGAAATCTCTGATTCAAGGTAGGAGAATTAAAGGACTTCCTCCCCATGCAGCCATCCAGTAAGTTGCTCTCCTGGGAAGTGAGAAATGTGCAGCTGTGGAAGAAATTTAATACCATTCTACCATTTCCTAACTGCATCTTCTGAGCACTGGGTTACTTGGTAAAGGAGGGGCTGTCAAGGCTACTCCTTAGTGAAATGTGCTGTTCTCTCTAAAAGCAGTGTTGTATGTTTGCACTTTGAAGAGTGACTTCATGCTGGGAATCCAGGTAGAAGGACCATCCTCAGACCTGCTGTAGGGCTACTCTGTGTATTTTCCTGCTGAGTGCCAGATGGAGACTGCCCTTCTTAGTACAGTATATGATCTTATTACTGTTCTGTGGTACCTGTCTGTTTTCTTGACTAGGAATGTGAAAAAGGGTGTAGGTGCCAGGCATCTGTGTGTTTGTGTATTGTTCTGTTCAGTTGTGATACTTGTGCAGCACAGTTCACATTCACTTCAGATGAAGTAGAAAAGGTAAGCCGTGTTCTCTATATTGTTTGTTCTCCAGCATGTCATAGGATAAAGTAAAAAGAGGCCAAATTAATAGATGTGCATTAAACAAACGCAGGTTATCCTGATAAAGATTCACACACATAGAAAAAACATACAAGAATGTCATCCAAGGGATTAAAGAAGAAATTGACTCCGTAACCCTTGGTTTATACACTGCCAACTGTTAACATCAGAGTTGTCTGTAGTTGTAGGTGGATTTTCTATCACCACTGTTGGAGGACCAACAGAAGATGATATAATCTAAGTGTAAGGACCTGATCTCTAAGGTAAAATATGTTTTGTTTGTGTAACTTGCACCTAGATCTGTCTCCATCATTAATGTTACACAGATGGTGACACCATAGGAAAGAAGACCCTTGAACCATGTGTGTCCTAAGCTATCTTTAAACTCACTGAAAGCCATCATTACTTTCTCTGCATGCCATACTAATAAATTATTGGCTGCCAAGTCCCATTATGGCTAATTGATTTACTATGTACAGATGTAGTGAACTTTTTCATGTCTTTGGACCAGATGTTGCTGAGCGAGAGGTCAGCAGCGGGACTTGGAGTATCTATCTGTTGGGTTTTTTTTTTGTGTAGCAGTATAATAAATCAGCTCTGCTAAAGTTCTAGGCACCAGAAAATTGAATAAACTGTTTTTAATGTTGGAGAGAAAGTGTATCTCAGCCAGTTGTCCTGTTTGTTGTGATGTTCCTTCAGACAAACTATGCATCAGGACAGATGTTCACCTCGAATTTTAGAGTTGTTCAGATGCCCTTGTAAAGGAGAAAAAGGTGAGTTGGAGTCTCTGGCATTGCCACTAGCAGCACTTCTCTGCGGACCTATAGCTCAGGAAATTCAGGCACAGCTTCAGGTCACCTCTTTCACTGGTTTCAGAGGCAGGATATCCTCAGTCTTGTTGGAACACCCCCATCTCATGAGCAGAAAGAGAGTAGATTCAGTCTAAGTGCTGTAACAGTGCTGTTTGTAGACAGCCAAAGGAATGGAAGAGCAGTTGTACGTCCATGGAGTGACTCACTGCATTTTCAAGTGACTAGGAAAATGTCATCCATTCCACTTGTTAATGAATGTGTTAATGAAAATCTTCTGATCAAATCTTCTTCAGGCTTTTTGAACTAGGAGTGTGCCTCTGGTGTTAATATTCTGAGAGGATCTTGAAACTTGTCTAGTCATAAATATCAAAGGACTAAGCTCTAATAAGACTATTTAAAGAGTTAAGAGAATAAGATAAACTGAATATGAATTGGCAGTTTCAGAAATGGGAAAATGTAAAGCTCCAAGGTGTAGTCACTTGTGCTGACCTATCTCATTTCCATTCTGCTACTTGCAGAAGTCAGTTGGTCCCTTTTCTACATGAGCTAAAAATAAAAGCATGTCAACACTGAATTAATTCAAGTTGGTTGTTTTATAAACCATATGGTCTAGTTAATCAGAAAATAAAGACTTGATGAAGAAATCACTTGGTGAGGGTCTGTGCAGGAAGTTGTGTGTTAACTATTATACAGGAAATCAGACTAGATAATCAAAATGGTACTTCTGGCCTCAAAATATACAAATCTGTCCAATGAACATTTTTTTCCCCATGTTTGATGAGGTAACTGGTGGTTCCTTTGAACTCCCTCAAACTGAGAATAGATCTTAGTTGTGCTTTAAATCAAACAGGAATAGCTCTTTTATATATCAAAGTACAATGGCAAAATGAAATTTCTGTGTTTAAGAGCAAATGAACACTTAACTATGTAATTCAAAAACAGAGTTCTTTAAATTTTGTGAGGCAATATTTAGAATACTTTTCTTGCTTCCTTAAGTGGAATATAATGCTGTTACATATGACATAAAACATCTCTCTCTCTTTTGTTTCCTTTGTGTGTGTGTGTATAGTAATATAGATCAAACAGGATTTAAGGATAAACATGAGTACTTTTCTACATAATCAAAAGATTATGACATTTCCAGATAAATGCTAGAGTGAATACTTAAATATACCCATTTATGACATTTTTGTTCACTACCAACAGGCTGTTTGTCCAACATCATAGTCATCATAAACAAGATGGCAAGACTTCAGTTACCATTTGATTCATTTGTTTCCCTTCTGGGACTGTGTCCAGTTAGCCTCAAACAAAGCTACTCAGGAACTGGCCTGCTTTATGTACACATATGAATCAAGTGAAAGCTGGAGTGCTATGTTTGTGATCTTGCAAAGGTGGCGTAATGTTGGTGACCAAATGAAGAAAAAAAAACCAGAAGACAGTAAAAGTGCATTAATTAAATGTTTAGTTGAACGCTTAATCTAAAACAAGATGCTGTTTTATCATAATTACTTTATTGTTGTGGATATTGACTCTGAAGCAAAATATTGTCCTTCTTTAAAAAGTAACGTCTTTATTTTGGAAAATGTAATTTTACGTTTAATTTAAAGATACACTTATTAGCTCTGTTTAAGGCTTTGAACAGAACCTTGAACACTGAAATATATAATTAACTCATTCTTTGTGATTTGTCCTAAAATAATCTATAGATTTCAGTAAACTTAGCCAGGAGCTAAAGAATAAACCAGCTGAGAGGCACTGCTACTGTAGAACGGAGGAGTTCACTGGTTAGCCTAGTCTTTTTTGGGTGGATGAGGATGGATGACACAAAAACTATTTAATCTGCATTCCTTTTATCTAGCTCTTTCCATTGAGAACAGAGTTTAAAGAGCTTATGGAAGTGCTTTCTAATGAGATTTTAAAATTCTTGGTGCAGTACTACAGGGAGATCTTTTGTCTGTGAATTTGCTGAGATACAACTCTTCCTTCATTTCACATAATTCTTTAGAAACATTAAGGATCTTGCATTTCAGTTCAAGAAATAATATTCTCAAATCTGACAGTAAAATTAATATTAATTGTATCTGACTGCGGTAGCATGTGGTTACAAAGGAAAAAGGTTTTGCAACAATCAAAATTTAATACCATGTAATAAGGAATTTCATCAGTAGGAACTGTGCTTAATATCAACCATAAGATTTACGCTCAGGTGTAATGTGCTGCTATCAAGTTAACCAGTATTGTTGCCACTGAAGTTGGTATTGATAGCAACCTTCCTGTGTCGGTTGCATATCAAATTCAGTATTTGTTGTTACTTGTAAAATACTTCCAAATATAACCATCTGAAATACTAACAGTTCAAGGGATTTAGCATTTGTGTTCAAGTGTTTGCTAAATTTAACACGTGTGCCTCAATATTAGACGTCCAGTACTTCCACAAATTGCTCTGCTGTCTAAATTTGCGAGTATGCCTACCTGTTCTCCTTGTTTTCATTTTTGCTGTTATTCAGGAGCAATTCTGGTCTGTCCTTGGTGCCCCTGTGAAGGAGGAATACATCATGATAGCAAGTATGACCAAACCTTGGGCAGAGAGTGTGTATACTTCTGCTGCAGGTCTCTGGTTGCTGTGTTGGCAGGATTTGGTCGAAGCCAAAGAGGCTGGAAGGAGGTTTAGTCTGGTCGGAATGCCTTGCAGACCAAATGTTTCACTAAACCTCTGCATACTTGGAAGTTTATTTTCTTACTATGGCTGAAAACATGGTCCTATAGTTGGATAAACTATGGGGAAAATTATTAATATATATTCTTGCAAATTAGAATTTCTTTGCTATGCCCTTTGTAATTTTTTCTTATTTCTTTTAATGTGCGTGAACCTATGTAGTAGAAAAATCCACCTCTGGGCTGGTAACCTAAAGCTGTTTGAAGGAAAACATAAATTGTCAGTTCACTAATATGCTTCTTCCCAAAACCAAAAGACTTGAACTGTTTCCAGCAGTAGTAAACAACACCAGAGCATAGCTCCTTGCTGTGTGAGCAGTCAGGTTAGCACTGTGATCCTATATAATTGTAATTTTGGGCCTCCCCAGCCCTGGCTGTTCTGGTGACCAAGAGGAGGCCTTACAATCCCAGGTATCATAATGGAAGAAGAGTTTTAGAGAAATGTATACTTTGCTATTGCTTTGACACAGCGAGTAGCTCTGAACTCTCAGTCAGGATTACAGTATTTAAGTATACGTATGTGTACTTGTTCAGGGCAGTTACTTGTGTGTTTAGTGACCAAGAAAAGTCCAATGGAAAATGACAAAGATTTTTCAATTAAAGCACAATACCAGCATATACTGTTACATTTCCTTTTGGCCCTGCATGATTAGCTAATGGTGAGGAGTCCATTAGGGTGATCAGAAAAATCCACTATTTGTTTACTACAGAATCCTTCAATAGCATCAAACGTAAAAAGTTTTATTTTCTTGTAAGTTAGAGCAAGAAATGATTATTTTTGCCTGCATCTCTAGACATTTCTCCCCTCTCTCTACTTCAGGTTTCTCCAGAGGTTTTTTCCACAGTTCTACAGACCTGCCTGGTGCTTCCATGGTGCTACTCTGTCCCTTTCTCAGTTTTGGCCCTATTCAGGGTGGGTTTTTGTTATTTTTTCCTGAATTTCCCACAGAATCCTTTTTGAAACTGTACTCGGTTAATATTCCTGTAGTCACACACAGCTTTTTTGGGAGTGGAGGATGTAGCTGCTTCTGCCCAGAAGTGTCATGCTTTCTCAAAGTTTTCTTCAGTAAGCTTTGCCTCTGCAGTGCTCCCACAGCTGGTGATGGTAACCTGAGAGGTAACCTGTGAGTGGCACTACACTGAGCAGTCGGAAAAGTTTGCACATGTGTGTCCTGCACATTGTGCAGGCCAGCCTCTGTCACATCCTCCAAAGCTTTTAATTAATTGAACCTTCTTGTAATGAGATTTACCAGTGCTTCTGTTTTAGGTGTGGGTGCCCAGGTGTTGACAGGGGGGCTGTGAGTGGCTGGACACGGCTGGTCCCAGCCAGGTCTGACAGACCTGCCTCAGGGCACAGCTCAGCACCTCAGCCCAGCTGGTGTCACCTCTGGGAAAGCCTTTTGAAGAAAGGGCAAAAAATGCCAGACAGACACAGAAGAAGAAGGGAAAAAAAGTGTTAGAAATACCTGAGGTAACCCTGAGACCCATGCAGGAGGGGGAGGAGGAGGTGCCCCAAGTACCTGAGCAGAGAGTTCCCTCTCCAGCCCCTGTCTTCAAGTGATTTTTACTCTTGGAAATTCAATTAAGAAATAAATTATAAAGGGATTTACACAGAGCTAAATTAGTAAACTTATTCATACAGTTATGCCTCTGGAAGTTTATAATTGTGAATTTTAAATAGGCCACACTACATAAGTAACTGTCTATTTTGGATGGATGAGATCCATTCAAGGGTCCTGAGGGAACTCGCGGATGAAGTTACAAAGCCACTTTCCATCATATTTGTAAGGTTGTGGCAGTCTGGTGAAGTTCCTGCTGACTGGAAAAGGGCAAACATAACCACCATTTTCAGCAAGGGGTAAAAAAGGAAGACTCAGGGAACTATAGGCCAGTCAGTCTCACCTCTGTGCCTGGCAAGATCATGGAGCAGATGCTTCTGAAGGCTCTGCTAAGGCATATAGACAATGTAGATGAGGTAAGTGGAGGTAACCAACATGGCTTCACCAAGGGAAAATCGGGCCTGATGAATTTGGTGGCCTTTTATGATGGAATTACACTTTGGATGGATAAGGGAAGAGCAACCGACAGCATCTACCTGGACTTGTGCAAAACGTTCAACACTGTCCTGCATGACATCCTAGTCACTAAATTGGGAAAGCATGGATTTGATGGATGGACCACTCAGTAGACAGGGAATTGGCTGGATGGTCGCACTCAGTTGTGGTCAACAGCTCAATGTCCACATGGAGACTGGGGATGAGTGGTGTTCCTCAGGGATCAGTACTAGGACCAGTGTTGTTTAACATCTTGGTTGGTGACATGGACAGTTGGATGGGGTGCACCCTCAGCAAGTTTGCACATGGTACCAAGCAGTGTGGTGCGGTTGACATGCTGGAGGGAAGGGATGCCATCCAGAGGGACCTTGACAGGCTGGAGAGGTGGGCACATATCAACCTCTTGAAGTTCAACAAGGCCAAATGCAACGTCCTGCATCTGGGTTGAGGCAATCCCAAGCACAAATACAGGCTGGGAGGAGAATGAATAGAGAGCAGCTCTGAGGAGAAGGATTTGGTGGTGTCTGTTGATGAAAAACTCAACATGAGCCGGCAATGTGCGCTTGCAGCCCAGAAAGCCAACTGTATCCTGGTCTGCATCAAAAGAATCGTGACCAGCAGGTCAAAGGAAGTGATTCTCCCCCTCTACTCTGCTCCTGTGAGACCTCACCTGGAGTACTGCGCCCAGCTCATGGGCGCTCAACGTAAGAAGGACATTGAGCTTTTGAATCAGGTCCAGAGGAGGCCATGAAGATGATCACAAGGCTGGAGCACCTCTGCTATGAAGACAGGCTGAGAGAGTTGGGGTTGTTCAGCCTGGAGAAGAGAAGGCTCCGGGGAGACCTTATAGCACCTTCCAGTACCTGAAGGGGCCTACAAAAAAGCTGGAGAGGGACTTTTTACAAGAGCATGTAGTGATAGGATGAGGGGTAATGGCTTTAAAGTGGAAGAGGGGAGATTTAGACTAGATAATAGGAAGAAATTCTTGACTGTGAGGGTGGTGAGACACTGGCATAGGTTGTCCAGGGAAGTTGTGGCTGCCCCCTCCCTGTCAGTGTTCAAGGCCAGGTTGGAAGTGGCTTTGAGCAACCTGGTCTGGTGGGAGGCATTCCTGCCCCATGGCGGGGGAGTTGGAACTAGATGATCTTTGAGGTCCCTTCCAACCCAAACCATTCTATGATATTTACACTGTGTACATTTTAGTAACTGTGTATCTTTAGAGATGAAAGGAAGAGTTGTGTATGCAGCATAAGCACTGTGAATTTTTCAGGTTGATAAATAATGGGAATGTGAACTGTTTTGTTTACCACATTTACAAAACTTGTCTGGCTGTGTGAGATCATAACAGGTTTTAAAACTCCATCTTTCTTGTCTTCTTTCACCTGTTAGTTAATGACACAGTTTACTTAGAAGGAAAGCTCACTCCCATCAGACAAAAAAAAGTAGGTAATAAAATTACTCGTCTGTGATTCTGCTATCTGCATTAACAATTCTGCTGATTTTGACAGTGAACTTGACAAGAGAGTATTTGCTGATAGGCCATGTGTGGTAACCCCCATTCGCTCTCCTTCCATAGCTCCTTTAGGTGATGAGGGATTTGATGTTCTGTCCCAGAGATGGCTTTCCCAGGTCTCTGAAGTAGCACCTGCATTTATGAAAAAGGACATGGTGCTTCAGAACTTTGTGCACGGGTTTGATGTACTCACAAACTATTTGCTGTAGACAGGTAGGTACTGTCAATTTCTCTTTGGGTTGCCTCTCGAAATCTTTTAAGTAGTGCAATCAAGGGCAATTACTGCATCATTTGCTTGTGTTTATAACATATTAGAGCTTTCTGGGCTTAAGCACTGGAATCCATCCTGACTGCTACCAAATAATCCTTTGCAGACTTGTAAATCAAAACTGTGGCTGATTTTCAGCAGCATGATTGTGATGTTTTTGAAACTTTGCTAATTAAAACTTTATGAGCGTGCAATTAAAAAGCAGAGAACAGTTTCTCTGCATTGCAAATGAAAACAAGCCATAGTAGTCTCAGCAAAAATGAACCTTCTTTATATTTATTTTTCTTAAAAAAATAAATGACATTTGGTGGTTTCATGCTTTCCAAACAGTTTGCCGCATTTTTCTATGAAACTCTCTCTTCTGACTGACTTAACAGCATGAACTTAAATCAGACTGCTTAGTGGGACCTTTTAACTATGCTGCAACTTCTGTTGCAAACTTGGTCACCTGGTTTGTGTACCTGGTAAAAAAAAAAGGTATTTTAAATAAAAAACTTCATGTTCTGAAGTATAAAATACTGTTTAAAAAAGGTTTTTGGGATCCAAAACATGAGTAAACGTTACTCGGATCTGTAAAGGCAAAGCTGCTGAAAATCTACAATGAACATCAAGATAAGAATGATTAAAGATAAAGACAGAATTAATAGGATCTATTAACTTTTAGAATACATCTCTCTAATATATTTCTGGAAACAATGTGAAAAATAATGTAAGGGTTCCTGTTGATGCTATTATAGGCTGAGCTTGTCTTTTGGGTCACTTGATAAACTCTCCAAATGATGAATGCTGTGGTTTAAATTTCAAATCTGGTTACATGTAGAATGCTGACACTAATTTTTAGTGATGACAAATAATTAAATTAACTTTAATTTTGGACTACCATTTAGAAGATACACAAAACTCCAAACCAGAAATTACGTCACTTTGAAGTACTCCATTCAGTCATAATAGCTGTCAACATAATGCATAGAAAAATAAATATGTATTAAGCAGAATCATTCCTCTTTTGTTGCAATCTCCACTTAAGCAATCATATTTCTGAATGTGGAGTTTGGAGTCAGAAGAAAACAAGAAGACATGTTGAAGAGGTATGGTTTTCTGGAATGTGCAGGATGTATAACAATCTTGTATATGATGTGATCATTTCCTTTGTTTGCAGCAACTGTGAAACCCCAATGAGGGGTAATAAATCTATAATTGTGATATCTGTTTGTTCTTCACCTTGCTGTCAAACAGCTTCCAATTTTCTTTCTTTTCTCAGTGAGTTTCCAGGAAGTCTTGCTAGCGTAAATGCTCAAGGACTACATAAATACTGTATAAATACTGAAGGACTATAGGGTGTGGCTTAGAAGAAAAGCATAGTTCCATGGATGGGTCACTGAATTATGGCTTTCTGGGCTTTCTTCTCATTGTTACTACTGGCTTTTTGGGGACCTCTTCTCATCTTGCCTGACCTCTAGGTTCTCGATCATCTCTTATCAATTGAGCTGGCAACCGTTTTGAGATTCTTATTGACAGTATTTTTTCATTTGATAGGCATTGACAAAGAGAACAGCTTGTGACTCTGAGACCTATATCACAGACTTGTTTAATTCTTACCGTAGTGGGAATCCTTGTGTATAGTGGAACCTCTGTTTCTGTAATAAAACAAGTAAAATGAATTAAATTTTTTATAGGATTTCCACCTGAATGATTAGGCTGGTGTAATGCGGGAAGTATGTATGCAGAAGAATATAAATTTGATCAAAAAAAATGGAAAGCAAATCAGAGCAGAAGGCATACTTTGACATTTATTAACATGCAAATTAAAGATATCATTGCACAGAAGGGATAGTGCCAAAATGCCAAGTGGCAATTTCCCAATATATGTTATGGGATAGCAGTACTAATTATCTGTTTCTTCAGTGAGAACCAACCAGTCTGGAACTAAGTAAGTAGATGGTAGTTCTTTGGAAAAAAAGTGTGTGTATTACTACAAAGATCATTATCCTAGCTATGCCCTTTGGTACATGTTAAAATGCAAGCTTATTTTCCTAATTTCTCTGTGCTTGACTTTGCATATTTAACATCTGTATAACGTATTTTTATTATATTTCCAGACTTTTTTACAAGTGTTACAAACGAGGGAAGGAAAAAGGGGTAAAGAAAACACCATGTACACCCTACATAGGTCACTGGCAGGTTTTAAACTTTAGGTTGCTGTGTTACCTTGAGTACCACAGTAATAAAGTGCTAACTGATGGGTGTTTTTCTTTAAGTGTACCTGCCACTAGAGGGGAATGGAAGCACATGTTTTGCCCCTGGGTTTCACAGCTATTTCCTCACTAGAAAAGTGATGTCCTGATTGCACAGACTTGGGTCTTGGAAGACCCTGTTTTCTCATGATTCTGTCTTTTCCTTCTCTTTCTAGTCTGTATCTCAAACTTTTGTCTCCACATCTGTCCCAGAGTCTCTTTCATTCTTCTATTGTTCCTTCCCACAAATTGTTTTCTTGTTTGTCACCTGTGATATCCTTCCTTTTATGTCAGCTCTTCTTTCCCTCCATTCCTGCTGTTCTGTCCCCAAAGTCTGGCTTTACTGTCCTCCCCAGCTTGTGGTCCCAAAGTCATTCTGTTGTGCGTGACTTGTTCTGTCCCTTCCTTCGCATCTAGATCAGGCCGCTTTCTCTTGTATTTCTTGCAGATAAGCACTTGGAAATGTGACCACAGAGATTTTTTATTTTTTCTTCCTCAGATTTTTATGCTGATACTTGATGCTGTAGGATCCTCTGGGAAGATGTAAAAGCATCAGTGGAGAAATATGTGGTAAGTCCCTCCAGTACTGGAGTGGAAAGGGTGCAATCCACATGATGTGAGCTGTATGGGGCTAAAGCATGCTCAGTGTAGAGGCCATCTCTAGAGAAGTGAATTACCAAACTCATGTCTCCACTGATTGACTGAAATCATTGGGATATATGCAACTGTTGAAGTTAGTGGGCTTTGAACAGTATGGGGAAAAGTATGCCTCTGATCTGAAGAGGAACATTGGAGACATCCTAGAGCTTCTTAATGAAACAGTAATAACAATGTAATTAACTTGGCTGAAATAAGTCTACCTAAGAGGTCTGTTCATACCACCTGAACTCAGGCAACTAGTTTAAGGACGTAGGGTGGGCCCAGTTGCTGTGCTGTATTTTGTAGTCAGTGATGAAAAATAGCTTCCAAGATGACGTTTCAGATTATCTAAAGTAGATTTCAGTTCAGGATAATCTCTGGAATAGTATGTCTTTTGGTGTTCGCTGTATATGGGGCTTAGTGTGACCAGCCTTCTCGTACAGGAACTTAGATTAGAGGTCTAAAGTGGAGAGGTATGAAAAAAGCAGAACTTTGTTCAGCATAGTAGATGTATAATCAAAAAAAAAAAAAAAGTTAACTATGTCCTGTGTTTAACCATGAGATAGATAAATGTCCAAAAACTTCAGCTCAGTGGCTTATGTTTGCTTAACTGATACGTGCAACCTGAATTTATGTAGTCCTGTAAATAAGAGTCAGCGTTTTCACAGCCTAATATATGCTGTTCACGGTCCGTGGGAAAGAAGCTGCTGGATAATTAATGATGACCAGTAAACGTCAAGACATTTGTTAAAATTTCCTTTGAATTGTGAAGTTCAACATTTGCTAAGACAGAAACGACATGAAAAAGAAAGTGGCAAAATCAGCAGTTATTAATCACCTAATCCAGGAATCATGCCACTATTTACAAGTATTAAAATTAGTTTTCAGGACACACCTGTCAGGCTGAGATTACCATCTGGTCAGATTGTACAAATTTAGAAAATGAAACAAACTTCTGGTTGTATGTGTGTGTTTAATGATTAATAAGTTAGTGATAGCAAGCTCTGTGTTACACTGAGCATATGCCAGAAAACCCAGGGAAATTGATATTACAATCCATCCATTCATTTTGTCCTTAGAATTTGCTCACAATTATGCAGTGAGGGATGAGGAATGAAAGGCTTTTATAACAGCTGTCTGTAAAAAGCATTAATTACCTCTATCATGTGTAAATAGACCTCTATTTTTCATAAAGTTTCTTGACCAAAGTAATTGACCTAAAATCACTTGATCCCAATTAAGAGTGACGAGAAGGAAGTGAGTAATATTTTTCTTTGGCTGACATAGAATCATAGAATAGTCTTGGTTGGAAAAGACCTCTAAAATCATCAAGTCCAGCCATTAACTGATGGTCTACTTTGCTTTATCATGAAAATAGGCTGTTCCAGGGGGAAAAAAAAAAAAAGAAAAAAAAAAAGCGACTAATATTCCAAATGAACCTTAGGCACATCATGCCTATGAAATAGTTGGTTAAGACTGATTAATCCCAATTTGAACCTGAATCAGAGAAGTTATATAATAAAAAAACATGTTTTATAGCTGCTAAGACCTTTCTGAAGTCATTTCTCCAAAGAATAAAATGCTGAGCTGTATGGATACATTAAACTTGAGAAGAATTAATTTTTACCAAGATCCCAAGTGAAATGAATTAAAGGGAACCAAAAGCTTTTCTGGAATTACAGTGTTGCAAAACATTGCTTAAAGGTTAAAATGTAAAATATTCTAAATGTCTAAATTGTGTAAATACTTTGAAAAATAAAAAGGTAACAAGCTCCTTAAGTTAATCAGAGCCATCTCTTAAAGTGGTCTCTAAAGTAAGACAAACATACTTTTTTTTTTGTATGACTGTTTGCTCTTTAACAAATTAAAATATAAATGATGAATTCTGCATACTTTTGTGCCTATAAAAGGTTATAAGTAGCATTCGTTAGGAATTACCATCTGTTCTGTCCTACTCCTACGTATTTGCAGAGCTGACATTAAGAACAGGATTTTTAACCTAACACTAGTGAGAAAGGCATCAGGTATAAAAAAGAAGTTTAAAATGCATTATATGTGCCTTAATAGATGGGTGATCATTAAAGCGAATTTAATAAGGTGACATGTTCAACAGTTGTATGTGCTTGTTTCTGCAAAAATTCATTTTTATTCCTAAATGCTGAGGTGTGTAATGTTTTTAGGTACCAAAGCTTTCTAGGCAAGTCCCAATAGTGTTTCTGTTACTAGATGTGCACACAGCCACCTAAGTTGAAGGCAGCTGCCTCTAATTCCTGCCGAAGTCGTACAGGACTCGCAGTGTACAGATTCGGTACTTCACACACTTCTCCTTCAGGATTTCGTCTGGCAGGCGTACACAGAGCATGACTAAATTTCACACAAAGACAGTTTATATTTTGGCATTGGAAGGAGGAGACCCACGTTACAGTTCCTGGCTGAAATCTAATATCTCGCCTTCTAGGAGAGTGCTATAACCATTAGATTATATGTGTTCTAAGGTTGCACTCAGTTAGATTCCTCTACCTAAAAAAAAAAGAATAAATAGGACTGTGCAGTGAACAGCAGTGTGAATTTACAGTACCCTTACTACTCCCTGCTAGCTCCCACACAGGAATTAATTTACACATTTCCATTTCAGTAAGGTGCTTTTCACAAAGACGCTTCTACTGCATGCTCTGGTCATATACACAGAGCCTTTGCTAGCAGCTGATCTTGAGCTGTAACTTACTGATCAACAATTGAAACTGCATCCTCCTACATCACCCCTGGAGCTAGAGGAAAGCTAACACTGGTGAGCTTGTGGTTCTTCTGTCCTTCAGGTTAGACAGTAGTAGATGAAAAAATTGCAAACATAAAGAAACACAGGCATGGAAGCTGGTAATTAAGAGGAAAGGAGGTAATAGCTTGTAAAGCTGCTTTTTTGGTCTAAGTGGCCAACTGTGGTTTAAGCTAACTGTTGTGACTTTACACAGAAAAGGACTAAGGGTTCACTGAGAGACATTTTCAAAAGCCAGTGGAGATGGTTAAGTGTGTGAGCACTTCTGCTTACTTTCATTACAACGTCAAGTAGGATAATTTAAGCATATTTAAATATATTTGAATCTTGTGGAATGGTTTTCTTTTCCCTGAGTCAGACTGGAAAAATCAACATTTTACCGTGATATGGCCAAAATGGCAATTTCAATAGAAAAACCCCCCAACCTATCCAGTCACGTTGGGCAAAATCTAGGACTCGGTAATTTTTCAAGTGATTCATTTGTTTATGAATGTATGTGTAAGAACCATCTGTTAAACAGTCAGTCTTCTAACACATTTTGACTTTAAAGAGTTATATGCTACTGTGAGGAATCAAAATATTTTAATTATCCCCTTCTGTCTAATCATTGTACTTTCAGCGAAGCTTTTAAGAATTTTGACATCTTTTAGAGCAGGTAGGTGGCAATCTACATACACTCTTACGTCATAAAATCAACATTCTGCAATTATAATGAATATCTAGAATGTAACTCTATTGTGATGTGCAGTTTTGGGACCATTACTGTACAGTAGTTTTCAACTATTTCAGATAGTTCACTCACCTGTCAAATTTTTACATTCTCTTGCCTTCCTTCTCTTTCTTTTATCATACATTCATGTATTTCTTATAGATGCATCTGACAAATAATGATTTGCAGTTGGTGTGTAGTGTCCTACCCTTCTCAGTTGTAGTTCAAGATAATTAAAAGAATTAGCATTTAAGACTGCAATACTTAATGCAGAAACTGTGAACAGCTTTCCATTTTACTAGGGTCTGAAAACATATTTTCTGTATATTTTCTATACTATGATATGGCAGAAAAACCTGGTGACCTCTGCTGTGTGTTCAACAAGGCTAAGGGACCTAATATCTACTTAAGCCTCATTTTTTTAATGGCAGAGGGGATATATGCTTATTTTGTCATCTGCTCTTCATATATTCGCCCTCATAGGGGAGGTAACCACAGAGAAGTCAGAAATCTGTCTCTTAGAGCTTATATTGCAGGGTAATTGTAGCTCAGCATGTGCTTTGCTTGATGATAAATGTTTTTCTCTGACAGTTGAGCAGGGGACTTCGGCAAAATGCTGAGGTAGCTCCACAGGAGATGATTATCAGGAGTGGCTGCAGGCATGGGACCTGATGTGACTAACCCTGGTGGCATATCCCAGTAAGCACTGGGAACTGTTCAGAGATGATGGTGACTGTCCCAACAGGAAAAGCACCAGCTCAGAAGGTGGGTGATATTCAGGGCTGTGTTTGGCGGGTCCGTGATAGAGTTCCCTGCCCCTGCTTGGTAACAGTCAAAGATAAATAGTGGGTAGCAGTCTTTTAGGCATTGTGCTCAGGGCCAGCCCTTGGAAAGAGTCCAGAAATGAGCTGGTGGCCCATGAGGTTTGGCAGAAGGTACAGAGACCTGTGAGTATTTATGCATAAAGGGACCCTACTGAGGAGTTGCCATTGTGTGCTTGAATTGGGCTGAAGGATTTGGATATCTCCCAGTCTGAGTTAAAGAGAGGAAAGGAGTTCTGTATCTGTTTTACCTCATAGTCCCTGGAAAATGCATGGTTAGGCAAGAACGGCGGCCTTCTGTTCAAATTCAACTATTTCAGTGCCCATGTCATCCTTTCTCCTGTTGTCAGAATCAATGTGGGATGGGATGATTTAGGAAATGGCAGCAAATACTGTGGTTAAAATGTTTCTGGACTTCAGTATAGGCTCTGCAACAGATCATAAATGTCATGATCATGTATCAAGTATTCTAAAATAGCAGATTATTTTAAGAAATAATATCAGATCGCGTATTTGGAGATCAGCGCTTGCCCAGAAGAAAAAAAAAAGCACACTTAAGGCTGACCCTCCAAATTGTCATATGTAAATGTCACATGAATAATGTTCTTTGCATGGATAATATCAAGAATGACTTCTCCTTTGTAATTTGCTGCCACACAGTAATGCCAAAATTTATTGCTTAGACTTGGGGCTATTTTCTCAGTGAAGCTGAGCGAGTTAGCTCCTATCGTCACATCTGGCTCTTGACACCTCCATGCCTTGACATCCCCCAGAACTGGAGATCTCCAGGGACCCTGGGCAATGCGCCTTCCTTAGGGGGTTTGAGGCTGGGGAGGAGGCAGGGCCCAGCAGGGTCTATGATTCTTTTGAGGACAGCAGGAGTTGGAAAGCACGCGGCACATAGGAGGGCATGAGTGTTCATCACCCTGAGGTAATGGAGTACATAACCCTCCCCTCCTACTCCTTCTTGGAAGTTTGACGTAAATATTTTAGAAGTGGGAAGTGCGGAGAGGAAGATGAGTGTGCACAGAAAGTCTGAACAGACTAGTAGTGCTGCCCCTGTGCTCTGTGTTACCAACCTGCTCCTTGTATGGTGGTGTTGCACCCGTGGTTCCTGTTAGTGGGAATTCTGCTAATCTGGTGAATGTGGCCAACAAAGACAAATTAAGGGAGAGGACAATTTTGCCCACAGCTGTGGAAGAAGAGAGTTATATCTTGTTGGTTTAGCTCTGTGGGAAGCCACAGTGGTACATACGGCATGTTAATGTTAGGGTGCTTTATTGTATCACTCTCTCACGCTGTGTTCATTTGTAGGGACAACATGACTTCCATAATATTTATTTTAAGGTCATTTTATTCCTTTAATAATGCAGACTTAGATTGTAATTAGAGCCTGTATGATTTGTTTTAATAGCTTGCAGCCTCGTTCAGCATATGTTTTGATATTATAAAGCTGCTTCAATAGACAATGAATTCATTTGTCCCTTTTACTTATTAAAATGCATGTGTACTTCATCAGGTTTATTCTTTGTGAATTTTATGAGTGTGGAATTAAATAATAAATAATAATTAAATAAACATATGGACACATGCCAAATTTGGGACTTGATTGATTATGACTGCCCTTGTGAAAGTAAAAACTGAGAAAAGAATTAATCATAATTGTATATAATATTAGAATAATAAAATTTTGAATATTTAATCACATCTTAGGAATTATTTCACTACAGAGTCATATGACATTGATAAAATAGTTAAAAAGTTAAAATTGTGAAAATGCTGACCAGAATAAATTTATGTGATGGTATGGATTTCATGCTTTTTTTCTTAATAGTCCTATAGATGAAGTTTTTCCCTTTAAAACTACACCTTTCAGTTAAATTGGGTTATTCCTTCTTTCACTGTTTTGTGAGTGACATTCTTTGTCTTCTGGCATAATCTGTGCTGTCCTTTAGCCCACTTTATACAAAGGAACAGTTTTGCTTCCTTTTCATTGATTTCCAGTATTTTCTGACAATGAGCTTATGTTGTCTACATCATCTGCTACAAAGATTATTTTCACTTCCAGATCCTTCAAACTGTTTCTATTGTAACAAGACGCAGACCCATGAGGCATTGAACATTTCTGATGAGGATTCAGGTACCTTCAACATTATGTGACCGCAAAGCGTACTTCTAAGCAGTTGAAACAATATTTGGTGACGATTTCATAGACTTTATTGTGACTCCTAGATATCATACACCAAGCTAAAGCTCCCTTGATCAATTTTGTTTTCCATCTATATATTACAGAGATGAGAAATAGGAAAGACTTGAACTTTTTCAGTTTTTTTGATTTTAATTTCCTCTGTCCCTCATTCCCATGTTTTGCGGGGTTTTGTTTGGTTTTGTTTGTTTGGTTTTTGTTTGGTGGTTTTCTTGTTTGTGGTTTCGTTTGTGGGTTTGTTTTTTTAACTGAAAGTATAGTTATTTGGAAGGTATTTCTGCTTATTGGTTGAAAGTCCTAGATCTAATTATCTTGAATTTGGGGATTGGTAAAATCAGAATCCAATTTTGAGTCTTTTACAGTTAGTGCTTTTAATCTGTTGCCTATGTTGCCACATACATTCCTCCTGTGTGTTGCTTAGAAACTACAAGACAATAGCCTTGCCTTGGTTGCAAGAGACCTCTAAGATCAAGTCCAACCATTAACCTAACATTACCAGTTCACCACTGAACCATGCCCCTTAGCACTTCATTTACACGTTTCTTAAATACCTCTGGGGATGGTGACTTCTCCACTGTCCTGGGCAGCCCATACCAATGTCTGACAACCTTTTCAGTGAAAAATTTTTCCTGATATCTAATCTAACCCTCCCCTGGCACAACTTGAGGCCATTACCCCTCATCCTATCACCTAGTGAAGAGACCGACTCCCGCCTCACTACACCCTCCTTTCAGACAATTGTAGAGAGCAATGAGGTCTCCCCTGAACGTCCTCTTCTCTACACTAAACAACCCCAGTTCCCTCAGCTGCTCCTCATCAGACTTATGCTCCAGACCCTTCACCAGCTTTGTTGTTCTTCTTTGGACACACTCCAGCAGCTCAGTGTCCTTGTTGTAGTGAGGGGCCCAGAACTGAACACAGTATTCGAGGTGCGGCCTCACCGGAGCTGAGTACAGGGGGACATTCACTTCCCTAGTCCTGCTGGTCCCACCATTTCTGATGCATTTTTCTTTATTTGTATGGCATTTTGTTTTCATGTCATGGTAGACAAATTGAGAAATTTTGAAATGCATTTGAACTGGGTAAAAAGTATTATTAATACGTAATTTAAATGTTCAAATGTTTCACTGCTGTCTTCTGGGAATAACGAGGGTATCTCCATACAAATAGACACACATTTATTCTTCAAGTTATGCTTAAAAGGGTTTAAGATATACTGTCTTCTTTTGCCGACACGTGCATGTGCTGTCCTAACAAGAGGTACCACCTCTAACGTGCCTTAAACAAGGTTTAAAGTGTATACGTTTAATACTTTTTGGAGTGTGAGCCTAAATTGTTACTACTCAGAGATATTCAGTGCTATTCATCTATATAACTATTTAAATGGCTTAAGTGTTGGAGCGAAAAATAAACCTCCCAAATCCAGAGGCTCCCATGGTATAACCAATCAGAAAAAATAGTGAGGACATGATGTGTTTCATGGTTAGTGACAATAAATTGGGAACCTACCACAGAGGTCTAGCAGTAGAAGTCTTAATTGGAGGAATTTGTATGCTCCCTGGCAAGTGTGGAATTCAGTACTATCATTGGTATGGTAAAAAGTAAATATTATCCTCCATTTTTTTTTAAGATGGATTAGGAATAGGTTATTACAAGTATTTTATGACATGGTTGCCTGCAATAGAAATGACTGAATTCAGGAGGCAGCACAGTTATGGAGGGTGCTGCTGGGAGCCAGGGACCTCTGTACCATGGACAGTTGGCTGCCAGCACAGACCCTTCCCCCAGATCCTCCCCTTTCTTCCATGCATCCTGGAGCATGATGGCTTGCTCTCTGTGTTCTAGTAGTTGTATATGAGGAAATACTGGTAACAGTAAAGGTGTTAGACTTGGTTGCCCGTAATAGAAATGATTGGATTCAGTAGCCCCAGAGGCCTTTCAGATTTCTGTATTTCTAAGGAGGAAATATGTTGTAAGCCAACCATCCTGCCTCCTTGTGCTGCTCTTCACGTTATTAGGCTTGACTTGGGAAAAAAAAAAAAAAAAAAGTAAACCCAAGACTTTATTTTTGTCACTGGATTTGTTGAAGTCTTGGAAGATGATGCAGTTAAATCTCTGATGGCCTCATAGGTGCTGTCCAGTTTGGAAGGTAAATGGCTACTGTTGGGACATTCAGTTTTGAGGAAAGAGACTATTCCTAAGGCAGTCTTCCAAAATCTGAGTTGGAGCCTGGGCTTCTGGTTTGGACACATCTCAAATCTGTGTCACTTGTAGCTGTTTGACCATCTAGAGGTGTCACAGTGACATAACATAAACCTGTGGAGATAGGGTTTAATTTTTTTTTTTCTTCTTCTTCTTTTTTTTTTCTATCTTTTTCTTTTTTTTTTTTCCCAGAAGCAAGAGGGAGGAACCAGTTTGAGCCACTGGCTATCAGTCAGAATGATTACTGTGCTAATGAAAATTTGGAACACCATTGTGAACTGAAGTGCTTGGCAGAAGCAGGAATTTCTCTGTGCTGTTTATGGGGTATATAAAAAGGTCAGTGTTACTTTATAGATTTTTAGCCTTAGCAGTATTTTCTTTTTTTATGATTTTCTTTTTCTTATTTTCTAACAGCCATGATCTTTTGTTCTGGAGATGGAATGTAGATTTTTTGATTGGTTGGTGTGTTGTTGGAAAATACATTGTGTTTCTAAATTCCAGACACATTTTGACTATATTATTAAGAAAACATTGCTCCTGGAATGATAAATGGTGGGGTTATTTAAGAAGTTGTCTTACATTTTCTAAATCTGTGAAAGAAAGAATCAGAACAATAAAAGAATGATCAAGGCTGGGTTTCTTTTGTTTTAACAGGCAGGTCATCAGTTGGCCTATTGGCAAAACTCCATTCATTATAATGGACCTACATGAATTTCCAGAAGTTGCAGATTTGGACAAGAACTTCTTAAGTGTTTCAGAATCCTTGACTTCTCATCCGGCACTGCCAACATTACCAAATACAGGATTGTTTTTGTGATGCTAACCTGCCCCTCTATAAATAAAGGGAAGAACATGGCTTTTTAAGCCACTGAGCAATGGCATTGGCCAGTATGAGCCAGCATAAAACAGTGAAGTAAGACTTCGGATGTGCTAGAAATACTCTGAGCTCTATATCAAGTATAGGTAGTTTATTCCTCAGTTCAGGATGTTTTAAGTGCAGTGTTTAGTTGGGAAGGGGGTGGTGTCTCCCATTTGAAAAAAATTTTTGGACTAATATATTTCTTTATCTCCTTAGTGATCATTTAGAAGGGAAAAAAAATTATTCCTGAGGTGCTATTTTGGCCCACCATGCGTGTAGATTTTGTGAGGCATTGACACGTTCTGAAACGGAGAGCCATGTATACACTGTCAAATATAGACAAAAAGCTGCAAAGTGTTGGTGGTTTCATAAGATTGCATTCTTTTCTGTTCTGATTCCCCCAAAGGAATCTACCTACTCTTTTTTTTCCTAGCAACCTTTTTTTTTTTTTCCCTAGGTCCAGAACTGAATATTAAGGAGTACAATTAAAACCCACTGATTTAAATGACTTATTATTATTTTAGTAGTTGAGTGACTGTGCTCCCCCTGTGTGGCCTACAGTACATAGGTATAACACGGTAACAGCAGCTGTGAAAACAGTCTGCCTTCCCTATGTTTAGATACCTATCTGTGGCTAGGGAGCAACAGAGGAAGTCAAAACTCCAAGAATATAATGAGGATAGAGAATGTACAGTCGGCACTTTTCTTCCAAGTCTTGCTAAGTAAAGCAGTTTGAAGACTTGTCCTTTTGTTCTGCCAAATTTACCAATTTGAACTTTCTCAGACAGATTTTGTGCGCTCGATCTCATTCTTTCAAAGACAGGCCCCTTGGTGCTGTGAGATTGTGGCCCACAGAAGCTGGTGTGATTTAGCCCATACAGAGGCAGAGGTAGCAGGGTTAAATATGAAGAACACTGTTGATTCCTCAAGAAATATACTGAGCTCTAATGTCTGTTTGTGAATTAGCTCCTGAACATGCAGTAGGTGCAGAGAATCTTTTTCGGACTTAAATTAGGAGATAGGCTGGAGTTACACACCTGATTTAATAGAAGGTGAGTAAGTTAATGAAGATTTGAAAAAAATGAAGTGTAGATTCTCTTTACAGTGATAATGTGCCTTTTCCAGAGCAACTATTTCTGGAAAAAGGCTTACATTTTCTTTTCCCCCAGTGATATATTTTGGATTTTTGAGACAACTGATCAGTCTGGAAGAACAACAAAGCTGAGCACAGCCTTGACAACCAAGCATACAGATGTATTTGAAAGGGTATCCCTTATTTCTTCCAAGGTTTTTCTGCCTTTTGTAAATCAGGCACTGGAGAAATGCCTTAAAATAATTTTGTAGTCTTGAGACTAAGAACTGTGTGACACAGACATCCCAATGGGATTTCAGTCATCTGATGTGGATGTTAGATAAGGTGTCAGCAGAGTACCCAGCCTCCCCTTTTGAGAGGAGCTGTTATCAGTACCTGCCTGTAGATGAATGAACAGATCATCTAGGTGTTTCCGCATCTGTCATCTCCTGGGACTGTTAAAGCATGTTTGCATTTGCTCTTCTAGCCATTTGAAAGTAGATACTGCTGATATCTAATTCACAGCCTATTTATTGCTAGGGGCAGTTATATATTCTCTTTTCATTTATTTTTGTTTACTGTATGGCATTAGAAGCAGTAGCAAGGCCTATAAAACAAGCAAAAGCTTAGATAAACTCCACAGCAGGCTGGTGAACTGTTTTGGGGACCCAGTTTTCTTCCATAAATTGTAAGTAGCTACTCAAACTACAGAATTTTATGTTCTGTGTCATTTTGTCTCTTCAGCTGCAAATGCCGTTCAAATCACTATTACCTTTGCAGTTGGACTAGATGATCTTAGCCTAAACTGTAAGTGGGTCTGCACCATTCTAGAAGACATTCAAGGGGCTGAACCAATTATTTTGTCACTAGAACTTGAAAATCAGTCTGTTCAGGGGTATGGATTGCCCTGAGTTGTTAGCTGCGTAAATTACAAATTTTTTTGTCTGTATAGAAGAAAGGGCTGCTTCACTTGTTTTGAACACACAGATCTGCAAAAGTTTGCAATATTTACTTTCTTTTTTATCTCTTCATCTTCCCCCCCAGTGTCTACCTCCTTGTCGTTGTATGCTACCATGAAAACTGCTACGTTAGCACAAAGGATAACATACATATAGCACATGACACGCACTTTCAGCAGATTAAGCAATCAGCAACATCTTTACTCCCTGCAACCGTGCTAGCCAAGGCTTCGCTTGGCTCATCGTGTCCAAGTCGGTATTCCCTCATCCCCTTGGTATTCATGTTTGAAAAACACAGAAGCTGATTTTAGAAACACTAAAGCCAATGGGAACTGTAAGAGTGCCGCACCTCTGGGAATCCAGCCCACGTCCCTTTTGTTTTGAGTGTAGGATGGATCCTAAATGAGAAACCTTTTTGTATTTTGGAAACTAAGAAGGAGCTGAATCAAATTTATTCATACTTGGCAAAAACAGAATTGCTCTTGATGAAGACCAAGCATGGAAAGTTCTAGTCCGAGAGGATTATTTTTGTCAAAGTTATGACAAGTCTGAACATGAAGTTTTGCATAGAAATCCCTCTCATTTTACTATCTACGGTGACAGTAGAATACATTTATGTAAAAAATAAAATATGAGAAGTTAGATTTATATTCACCAAACAATTACTAGTAAGCAAAAAACAAAACTAGATCAGCATAATGATGTTTTTGTCAAGCGTAACAATTTTGGTTTGGCCCAAATACTCAGATACAGATTTGGACTTACTGTCACAAGCTGCCAAACATTTGTTTTCATTTAGATCTGTGTATTTGTGCGTGTGCATATCGACAAAGGGGATTTGACTCCAAGAAGAACTGAGGTATGATCCAAATCCCAACACAGATCCTTCCATTGACTTCACTGGGAGCTGGAGCAGCATCTTAGTGAGAATGTTCAAAAGAGAGTGTCCAGAGTTAAACTATCAGTTCTTCATCCAGCTCTCATTGAAATCAATTAAATCTTTCCATTAACTTCAATCACTCTTGGATGTATCTTTAAAACATAAATTTTATGTAATGGGACATATGGAGGCTATTCTATTAAGTGATTTTTGAACAGACGAGAGCATGAGAATTTAAGGACAGAGGGCTGAAAGCCAGTATTATCTGAATACAAACTATTAGAGGTTAGAAAAAAGCGGAATTAGTTACTTTTAAAAGGGCATGATTGTTGAAATAAATCAGAAGTCTTCATTCTCTGTAAACCATTTTTAGGGTTTAGAGAGGATTGAACTGTGGCTGCCTCTTTGTTGGTTCTGGTTCAGGAAAGCAGCCCTACTCAGACAGCAGTTAAGCAATGCAACTTAAGTGTATGCGTAACTCCTTTCTTGAGAGGTGGAATTAAACACATGCTTTAGTGATTTCCTGACCTGGGGCTTTTATTTTCCTTCTGTGAATATTAGTGAAAGTACCTTTTTGTTCGTAAAAACACTCATGAAAAGCACATTTAGAGCCCCTGGCTCAGATTTGCTTAATCTAATCAAGGAAGAGAAAGTCACATGATGTATATTAGGTAACCAGTTGCACAATTTGTGGGTGACCATTAAATCATTACAGATAGTAAAAAGTTTAATAACTTTCAGTGTGCTCTCAGATAATTCATAAGCATAATAGAGAGCTCTTCTCTAGTTCTCGTTTTTCTCTCAGTGAGGAACATTGCAAGATAGGGAATATTTTTTGCTAGGAAATAGAAACACCTGAAAGAAACTTCAGATGGACTATTTTCTCATCGGGCAAAACAAAAACATAATTTCCTCCAAATGTGGAAAAAGCTTCCATTGTCTGCATTGCTCAGAGTTGTCCTGGTTGAAAAGAAATACATCCAGGCTAAACAGACTTGCCAAAAGTTGTGCTTAAAGTACACCTGTGTTAGTTGTAAAAGAACTAACAGTCCCCACAGATACCTGCAGGTACCTTTTGAACAATATTACCAATTTTATTTATGCCAGCTCGGATGAATACGAGATTCATGTGGAAAAAAAAGCATGTTTGTGATATGCCTTTGAGAACACACGAGAAAGCATTTTTTAGTGTTTTATATGTACATATTCAATATGTTTTACTTAGAAAAACTTTTAAGCAAAGATTTATGGGTCAAATGACCTCATTTGTTGTTTGTAAACTAAGCTATCTAATCTGGCCCAGAGTCTTTTTATCATACGGTGTAAGTCAAACTCATTTGTTGCTCAGGCTTACAGTTACAGAGAGTTTTCAACTCAACAGTTAAACATGAGCTCTGTTCAGGACAGGGCTGTAAGGGAGCAGAGATACTATGGAAGAGTGCTTCAGGCCCCAGAACTTGGAGCCATGAGATTACTCATTTTTCATTCTTCTTAAGGAAGTTCCTAGCTCATTTTATTTCAACTGGTTATAGCTGATGCCAGCCTGGCATCCAGAATCCATAAACACCATGAAAAAGGGGTAACTCCAGGAGCTGTTAACTAGCCCAAGCATCTCTGTGCATCTTGTCACAGAAGGGTTCTCTGTATTTTGCAGAAAAACACTCTGCAGGGTGAAGCAGCTGTGTCTTACCCCGCATATGTCTCCAAGGCAAT
Organism: Podargus strigoides; assembly: GCA_028020825.1. Lineage (NCBI taxonomy): Eukaryota > Metazoa > Chordata > Aves > Caprimulgiformes > Podargidae > Podargus > Podargus strigoides. The sequence continues at coordinate 71,058,538 of CM051621.1, forward strand.
GCCCTCATCCCTGTTGTCAGCAATTTTGTACCACTGAAGCTTGGTGTGGGGGAGAAACTCCTCATTAGCAGTCTTTGTCCTGTCGCCTCTGATCTCATGTTTGCCAGGAAACTTCAGCCAGCCAAGCAGGGGAGTTAATGCAAAAGCTGATGTTGTGGCAGTAGAAAGAATAGACTGAGGACACGGAGAGGCATAAAGATATTGATTTCCTTTTTTTCTTTTGCTTTCATCTAGAATCTTGCCTGTGAAATATTTGAACTACTCCAGCTTCCTCCTACCTGCATGTGAGAAGCAATAAATACTTTCTTTATTTCCTGTTCAGCAGAACTCAGTTCATCCAGTTTTTGAAAAGAGGAACTTGTTGCTTGATGAAGCAGAAGGTAGGGTACCTCCTTTTACTTGGAGGTAGTCTTGAATGCACTTGACAACTTCTACTGCCTCCAGCAGTGGGGTGATAACTACTAGGACTGGCTGTGGTTACTGAATCAGGTACTGTTTCTGAAGAGCCTGGCTAGATAGAAAGCCTATGGTGGACAGGATCTACTGAAGAGCATTCTGTAGTTTTTGTTCTACTCAGTCCAGTAATTTTTTTCCAAGGTATGTGATTTCATGTTAGCATGTTGCAGCTACAGGGGATATTCAGTTGATATTTCTCTGAAGTTCTATCTCAGTTCAGAAAGACTAATCTCCAACTAATTTCAAGTCAAGGGTGAGGTGTCTTTTGGAGACTTACAGCCAGCCACTAAAAAATAGCAGACATTGGGACATAGTGGACTTAAAGTTCCTGATCCTGGGCCATTCTTTTCAGCTGCTGAGAAACCAGACATTTATATCCTTGCCTGTTGGGGAAGAGAATTGCCTATGGAGGCCACACATTTTACTTTATGTTCCTCTTTGATCGTTTTAACATAAAGCCTCTTAAGCAGTGTCATTTGGTTTGATACTGTAGTCTGTAAGGAGTCTGGAATGAGAAACAGCTATGTTTGGCCCTTTAGCAAAAAAGTTGGATACTGCTGCTCTATAAAAAGCATTAAAAGTACTTGCATGCAAGACTGGCCTCAGGCTAGACTCCCTCAGGAGCTAAGGGGATTGCAAATCTCCACACATTGTAGGTACTGTGTGCCTTTCTTTGACCTTCTGCAACATGTATCTCCCTCTGGATGGAGTATGGGGGAGAGATCATGCGCTGTTACAGCATGCTAACACGCTAGTTGATGTACGAAGAGACAATGATGTTGAACATGGGCAGACTAGCTAGGGAATTGTTGTGAACTGAGCCCAGTGGAGAGACATTTCATCTACGTTAATTCTTGAAGGATTAATATAGGATCCTGTTGCTTTAAATTGCAAGAGAGATAGATCATGATTTGAGACTAGAGACTGGAGGAAATGTGGGGTGGGGTGGTATACCTTCACTCAAGTGCCTCAATCTGACCCTAAAAATGCAGAGCTGCATTATCCAGTGGACAGAACAAGGACCAGGTTGAGCTAGCTCCAGCCTTGCAAATTAAAACAGATTCCATTCAAAAATATTCAGCTAGTGCAGAAATAAAAGCTATTCCTGGGAAACATGGTTTTATGGGAAGAATTATGAGCTGCTTTTGTTTTTGTAGCTAAAAAATAAAAGAAGACATAATGTTTCGGAATTACAATGACTCAGCAAAGGTCATCTGCAGTAGACTGCATTATCATTTCTATTTCATTATACAGAGGATGACTAATCTTTTACCCTCCCCTGTTCAATTTGAAAGTTTGCTTTTGAAACAGTTTGGGTTTGATGCCAGGTTTTGCCTCAGGCAAAATTAGCATTTGGCTCATTGCTCTGTACATCTGATAGCATAACTTCAGTATAATGTAACAACAATGTTGTAATACAAATGTCTGAAAGGTACTAAAATGCACGATGCCTTGTGTGTCTGGTTTAGCAGACTATGATGCCACTGGTGCAGGCATGGATTTGATTTCTCTGTGACCAGTTTTCTTACTTATCTGTAATTTAAGGGCAAAGTGTCAAAAGCAGGCATGAAGATAAGGTATGCGAATACTTCAGCAAAAGCATCTCTGAGGGACAAATCCTTAGAGCATGTGTACTTGATTGTTTGTAGCAGCCTTTGACCTCACCTAGCGTATGCCCATTCTAGTTTGTAAATGAAGGCATAGATAGGTAATGTGCTTTCAAACAACCTGCTTTCATGTGCTCTGTTGTTTGTTTCAGAACAGTACATGGATATTTTGTGCCCCCAGCTGTGTAACAATCTCTAAAAGTTATCTCAATTTATTTTCAGTTTCTATTTGTAGTCGTTAAGATTATGGGGGTGTTTTGTTCTCTGCTTTTGCTAGATTCAGTATGCTAAGTGTAGGACACTCTACAGAGGAAACCTCTTTTCCTTGAAGCATGATGTGAGCACTAGAAATGACCTCTGTCATTTATGTGATTATGAAATAAAACAAAGGAAAAGCATGCTTTTCCTTCATTTAGTGGAGGAAGCTGCTGGTTTGATTCTATCCTCAGTCTTCTGGGGAATTAGTCTTCTTGGGGAATGTGCCATTGTTTGTAATTTGTGCTTCCAATTCCCATTATGAGTAGCTATATGTGTGAGGGATTCCTTTTCTTTAGTAAAAATAAAGAAGAATTTCTATAGTTGTTTAATTACGTAGTTGGCCTTGGATTTAAGGAGAACAGAAGAAAAAAAAGAAAAAATGGGAAAATGCTGCAGTGCCAGCTCTATTTATTGCTCTGTTTATCAACATATTGCAAAAAGGAAAAATTAAAACATCAGAAGCTGAAACTGTGCAGAAAACAGAGACCCAGATGCTTGCAGGTATCTGACAGGTAAATGTCAAAAAATTTCTTTAAGAGCCTGGTTTATCCTCATTTAAACAAGAAAGCTGAAGACATGGCTGAAAGTTGTGCAATTCATTTCCCATTCTTTTGTATTGTTTTTCAATTTCCCTGCATTCTGTGGGGTCTAACCAGGACTGGTGTTTTCAGTGGGAAATGTTACAAGTATGTCTGTGCATATTTAAACTTTTGGTGCTTATCCCTCATGAACATATCCACTTTAAATATGTGGATTTTTTCCTACTGATTGTATGTGATGGTGCCAGTTAAGATGTGGATACTGTTAATGGAAACCACTCCCTTGTAGAAGATGAACAAATTAAATCTGTGGGTTTTAATGAAGAAAGGTGTTAATACTGAATAACAGGAAAAAAAAAACCCTTTACTTTCAGAAGCAATTACTGTAAAATAGAGTTGATGAAATAGAAAATGCAGAATACAATGAAAAAAATTCACAAGTTTTCTTGAAATGGGTAGTCCTCGTGTGTAGCCACTACAGATATACAGACATGTAACCAGTTATTGAGATTGACATAAACAGTTGATGTGGATGTGGTGATGAAAGCAATAGAGATCAATAACAAGTCACAATCCCATTATGAAAGTAATATATTCTGCATGATGTTTGACCACATCTGTCACCCCCAAAGAATGAAAGCTAATTTAAGTCATTAGACAGAAGCTTGCATCCTTGATAACGGCAGCACTATTTTACTTCCCAGGATAATTATTAAACTGACCAAAGTGTTACTTGGATTTGATGGTCTGCTGAAGATATAAACATACAAGGATTTCTGCAAATCATCAATGGAGTGTTATCCAGCTTCTGCAGTACTCAGCCACCAACGTTGCCAGAAACACTCATATCAAATTATTTATGATAATCGTGAAAACACCACCATCAGAGACCGCACGGACACTCTTCCTGCAACATGTGACTGTAGTGTAGTACTTCCAGAAAGCTCAGCTCAATGCAATTCTGTGAACAGTATCAAGTGTTCTTGTGGGTGGTGATTCTTGTTTGTTACCAAACTACATATTGATCACTGTCAGCTTTCCATAGCATTTTCCATAATGGACTTCTGTTCTTGCAAAAGTTAATAGTAGCTTTGAACTTTTCATGTTGCTAAGATGTGCTTTGTACTCCTTCTCTTCAAGGACTCATGGAGGCAGCCAGTCATTCCTGGAGGTGTTGCACGTAAGTTCTGTGTATTGCCATGTTGTCTGTCAGACACGTTTTGGTGGGTAGGGAATATGTGGCACAAAGTGAGGACTATGTGCATTTTCCTTGAACATTTTGCTGGTGCTTAATAGTGTGTGGAGGGCAGACAGGCAAACCCCAAAGCTACTCTGTGACTAAGAAGCGTACTAAGAAAGTCCAGCTCGCGTCGTTAGGTTGCTTGACAATGCGAGATCATTGGTGATGAGGCAGTTTTGGAGAAATTGCTGGTTATGGTGGTTAATGGGCCAAATTTTGCCTTCAGAAACCAAATGCATGCTTTCTGAGGACAGAACAAAGGCTAGAAAAAGCTACATTTTTAAAACTGTCTTAGTTATTCCTACCTTATTATGAAGGTCTATTCAATACAGTTCCATTTGCAGAAAGAGTCATGGCATGTGTTAGAGATGGCTGTGAGGAACTGAGGATGCTGGCAAGTCAAGTGCTGATTCCTGAGCAATGTTGTCTACAGCAACAGGTAAAAATGCAGCTTTATTTTGTTGTGAAATACCATTATGTAGTCAAAAAGTTTAGGAAAAGCAACTCTCTCTGACCATGAGGACATGGATCTTGACCCCTTTTTTACCTCAGTGCTTTGTGACCCTGATTTAGTTTTATGATTTTTTTTTTTCTCAGAAGGTGATAACTCTGTGTGGAAGAAATAACACAAATCATTAGGACTTTTCCTAGCAGGGGGAGAAGTGTGCATAATGGCATGTCTTGCATTGTGGTCTGTTACTGATAGTTTCATTGGAAGTTTTTATTGGAAAAGCTATGCAGGGGAAATAAAAATTCCAGCAAACAGCTTGCCTTGTACTTTAACTGTAAAGCATGAAGAGAACAAGTCTCTGACTGGTAAAATTGTTTCTGAACTCTCACAAGGTGTGTTTTGTTTGTAATCTTATGGTCTAGAAAGACCAAATCATCAAGTCTGCTACTTAACACCCCCACCCCAACAAAACAGACTTTTAGTCTAGGATGGGGTTTTTTTATGAGCAGTTTATAATCCATATCAAAATAAGGATTTATAAAGGAAGTGCTGACACAAATTTAGGACAGGATCCAAGAAAAACTTTGTATGACTTCTCGAGTGCAGAAACCTGCATAAGGTCACAACCCTCATCGTCGCAACACACCCCCCCAGAAAAAAAAGGAAAAAAAAAATTGTCTTCGTGGGATGTATGTGGATTTTTGTGGCACCAAAGCCAAACAAAAGAGAGAATAATTGAATTTGGCCTCTAATAACAGCAATGCAAATGTGTTCCTCCATGTGGTTTACAACTTTTACTTGTATAATAAGTGACATATTACATTCTGGAGAGTAAGAAACAGTTTTCTGACACAGAAGGTTAGGGAGAGAAATAAGGTTTTATGAGTTATGTTTGAGTGAGTGACAGATGGGGGGAGAAAAGCCAATTTATTTAACGTTATCTGCACATACAAAAACATAGAAATTGGGATGTGTCTCCTTGATGATTTTTCAAGCAAACACAATCTGTAGCAATGGTGCTGTGTGTCAGGAAATTATCTGAAATAATGAACTGGTCAAGTACGCTAAAACTGATACTCTTCTCATCAGCATCCAAAATACGAACTCTGCCAAAAAATTCTAATTGCACTATACTCAGTCCAAATTATTTTACTACTTGCCAAGAAGGTCTTTGAAATATTTGTCAGAGTCTTCTACCAGGAGAAAATGGAATAAAAGAAAATGAAATAGAATACAATGAAGAAGTACCCCCACCCCCTTGAAAAATAGCAGGTTTGGGGGGGGTTAGGTCTTTCATGAAGAGTTGATGACTCTATAACTCATACTAAGTAACTAATCAGAAATAATTTATCAGGGATAAACAAAATGAATTCAGCTAAAAATCCTTCCAACCTTGAAGGTGTTTCTTGTTAGAACAGCTGTTTGAATACTGTGATATTCACAAGGTATGTTGATATTAAACATCAAATGAAGTACCTTTCCATTCATTTGCCTTGGTGCACAGCTATGATCCATGAAATGATGTACAGAAATGTCAGTGACTAAGCCAATTCTAAATTAAGCTATCATGAATAACTCTAGAGTTTTAAAATAGTTCCACAGACTTGCTTCACAGCCCTAGCTAACAAGGACCACAGTCCTTGTATCATTGTAAGAGGAGTGAATTAAACTGATTTTTAATCTGGGACTTGCTCACAAATAAGTAAAGGGAAATTCTTTTTTCAATTTCCTTTTTGTTTCTTGTGAACACACAAGCAGAGTACAAAGTATTGTTTTGTTTTCATTTTACATATTTGTGAGATGGGATGAGCACTAACAGTATGCTTAGGATATGTCTGAAAAGCATTGTGAGGAGATTTTAGTTTCAGTTCACGAAGTGTAGCCTGAGCAGCAAGATATTAAAATACAGCTACTAGTTCTGTCTAATTGGATTTGAGCCTCTATTTGGTGCAACTGTTCTTTTTAATATAGTGAAGTATGCTGAAAATAATTTCCAGGCTTGCATACCTGTTAAGCCCTTGATGGTGTATTTGAGGGACATCTTTGGCCATAGCATGACAGATCAAAGAGGTTATTTAGATAAGGTCATTTTAACTCCAGACATGATTAGTGCTTGTGATTCTCGCCTACCAAACAAAATTCACAGAAGGTTTGAGCTGCACAGATACATTCCGGTCCTCCAAGTGGATCCCTGCCTGAGATTTGCTGCCTTGGCCACAGCCCTTCTGTGTCTCCCATTCCCTGCAGCATCTCTTCTTTTATCCAGGCTGACAGGGGGAAGCACAACATGTTTCTGGATCTGGCACACATGTGCCAGTGAGGACTCTCCCACAAGAGGAGGGAGCAGCGCTGGCCACCTCCCTCCACCTTTGCAGCTCCCAAGGGAGGTGAGAGGGCCAGAAACTGATTAGAGGACCCGGGTCAAGAGATTTTTGAACTCGGAATTTGGCAGGCAAAAGGAGGAGGAATAGATTTTACAGTATTGTGTTTTAGGATGCATTTATTCATAACGGTGAAAGCTGCAGACATATTGTGTTACTGCATCAGGATCTTAAGCAGATGTTTAGATTTTACAGACAAGGGCATATGAGAAATTTTCAGTTATCCTTTAATTTTTAAAAAAACTCATTGTTGCCTTTGGTTTTGTACACTAATGCCTACAGGGACACAATCTGTTTCATTACATCAGATTGCTTGGATATAGTATTTTTTTTTCCCCTGATTAGACTAAGTAAATCAAGGTAAATGTGTAGTCTTCTGCCATAACGCTGGAGCCAACGCACGTAAGTTGTGAGGAAGCTTGAAATGGTGTAGGAATTGTTTAGGGTAAGCTTTCTCAGAGTTTTCCGTAGTGCAATCATAACTTAACCAAAGGATTACGTAACTGATCAGTTTATTCATTTCATAGTTGCTTGGGCTATTTCTTGTTTCCATTTCCATAGCAGGCCTGTTGGTGAAGCCAGACTGACTGATATGTGAAAAAACTGTATTGTAGGGAAGGCATAATGTTAACTTAGTTTTCTATTCATATGATTTATGAGTTGTTTTTGTTGTGGTTTATTTTGGGGGTTTTTTTAGTAGGAAGGCCATACCAATGATGGCATTGTCCCTGCAAACCACTAGGAAAGGTTTTGTGTCAGTGAGCTTTGCCAGTCTCCATAGTGCATTTTTTCCAAGGAATATGCACAGGGAGCATCTACCTGCATGTTTTAGTTCAGCCCCGGAGTGCACTTTTGAAGAGAATCTCCCAGTTGTCCCCATTTACCTTGCTTTGATACACATTGGCAAGTGATTTTGGAGTAGATGAACTGGATTCTTTTCAGATGAAACTATGCTGTAAGATACACTCCAACGTTGTGAGTAATGCACTCCAGCTGCTATAGGGCTTTCAGGCCATGAGACCTGACTGGTCCAAAGTTCAACAAACAAGCAGCCAAACAAAAAAAAACCCAGAAAACCCCACAATCCTCCCCCTCAGATGCTTAGTCTGTGGACTTTGGGTCCTTAGCAGCGAATTTTCACCCTTAAAATCTCTTCCTGTTGGTCTGTAGCACATGATAATGTAGTTGTACATGCTTGTCCTTAGGAACAACTGTTTTTAGAGGGTTCTAGCTTCAACTTCTGATATTACATATTTGTACCCAGAGTTGGGTATCTGCATTACCATTTTTTCTAAAGTGATTTTGAATGATTAAGAAACTTGAAGCTGTATTAAAGAAGAAAATCCTTCTTAAAGAAAATCCTTCAAGTTTATCTGTCTCTATTTTGCTCCTGGTTTGCAAGATACAGGAAAGAAACCTGTAGAAAAATATAAAAGCAAAGTTACTCTGCTCTTCATTAAATATTTAAGTGATTTTTTTTTTTGTAGAATCTGATTTGGGGAGTATATGTACACCTTGATTAGAGACAGGTCAGAGGTAAAAACTCCAAACACTGACACAGTTTTTCCAAATCTAGGGATCCAGGAAATCCTAAGTACGAATCTGAAGCTCTCCCTTTATCTCATATCTAATGTAAACAGAACAAATGTTCCTTTCTTACATGAACCAGTTCAGGTTTTCTCATCTGGCCACTAAAGGAGCTCCGCCAGCTTCCAGAATCTCTTTGCTGAAATACTGTTTCAGGTGAAGAGACGTGTACATATTCATTACCTGTATGTAGAGATCATTGAGTTGTTCTAAATTTCTGCTGTTGACTCTTTATGCACTTGATTGGCATTGTCGTGGAAAGCATTAGGGGAGTAGATCTGAAGATGTTTTCCTTGGTTAAATGGGTATTCAGTGAGTAATGTCCCTGTTTCTTTGATTGTCCCCTCTATGCTCAAACACTGTCAGCCACTTTGAGAACTGTATATACAGGAGTAAATCCTGAGTTGGATGCCATTAAACTCCCTGGATGTACATGAAGGCTGGGATACATTGCACACACGGATTAGCCAATGCATAATGGTATAGGAAAATAACAGAAACTTGGCAAAATGTTAGGATAAGTATGCTTTACGGAAGAGGCATTTTTGCTGTTGCTGTCTGATATGACCCGTCTGGTTTCCAGTAGCTACATATATGTGAATTCGTTACTGCATCCAACATGGCTGTTTTTCTACTGACTGCTTGCATCCACTAGCCTTATGTTTGTTTTATTGCTTCTGTTGTCACGCTATTTATTTTGCTTCTATATAGCTTTATAGATGTTCACAGCACTTTATAAAACATAGAATTAGACAACCTTGTTGCTGCAAAGAGCTTGCAATCAAATCTCTGGTCTTGCACTGAACTCTTATCCAATGCACAGTCCTATTGAACTTAATTAGATGCCACATAGGAATAGGAGTCTGCACAAGCAGATCATGCTGTAAGGTCTGGGCTTAATACACTGATGACTTGATGCTGATCCAGAGGTTGTTGGTGAGCATGCAGGCGAAACGTGTATCCTTACATCTTGGCCTATGTCATAGTCATAATCTATGCCATTCATGTCATGGTGCAAAGCAATCTGTTCTCTCTGGTTATGATGGCTGTTAATCTTTCTGAAATAAAATATGGCACCTACTTCCATGTCTGCATGAACCGTGTTGGCCTCCTTTTTTCTGGAGTCAAGTAATGAGAAAACATTCATGACTATATCTTAAATGGGTTGAGAACTGGGATCTCTTGAAATATTCTTTAATTTTCTCCTCATTCTGGCATCAAGGCACATGTGTAGATTAGTCCAAGAAAAATATGAAATATCCAAATATTATTTAACGTAAGTCATGTGGGTCCCAAATTCCCAACAAGACATGTAATAGTTAGCACTTTGTATCCTTACAATGGAAAATAGCAAGAGTTGTAAAGCTGAGATTATCCTAAATAAGGATTATTCAAGTTCTTCAGACTTTTATCCACAGAGGAACTTGTAGAGTCTCCTTGCTTCTGGAAGTGCACTATATTTTAGCAGTGTAAATATGGAATTAGGAGTCTCACAGCAGGTATCTGAGACTGACAATTTTTTGTCTTTAAAATTTGCCAGTTACAATTTTGGAATACTGCTATGACTTCTTTTGTTCAAGTTCTGTTCTAATACGGTTAAAAAATCTACACTTCTAGTCATGGGAATAATTTGGTTTTAGCAAGTGTTTGGCTTGAGTTGTTACTGATGGAGTTTTATATATAAAACTATAAAGCATATAGTTTATTATAAATGTAAAGTCCAAATGATTTAAAGCCTGTGTCTAAAATGTGATTTAGGACCTTCTGATTCCTTACCAGTTCTGGGACGGTTTGGCAGGTAGTCAAGTCTCTAATCAAAATTTGAGCAACTTGTGTTCTTTTAGCCTGTACCTCTCTACCGATGTCCTAGGGAGCATGGAAAGACTGATAAAGGTAAGAAACTGCCAGTAGAAGTCTTGTTCTCAGCCATCCTCAAAAGGAGTAAATGGAATAAAAGAAGGCATCCCACAGTTCATCTGTGGATGAGGTTGGTTTTTGCAAGCTTTTTAAACTGTGAAGAAATAGTACAGTCTTGATAACCCAACTCTCTGTACTGGGCTAGTTATGGGGATTCACTGCAACATCTTCTGCATCCATTTACCTGGGTTTCCTCCCAAAGGAAGTTAATTGCAGGTGCTGTCTCCCTGTGTGGGAGACCATGCCTCCCAAACAAGAGAAACAGTCTTAGAGATTTGTGTCACAGGTAGACCATTTTATTAACTGAACATGGTAAAAATAAGCATGATGCTGAGTAGTGGGTACTACGGAACCAAATAATGGAGAACTACATTCAGGACCCATGCCTGGATCATGGATTATAGTTGTATATATGCTTAGGTTTCAGGTGTTTTATAGGCACTTAGCCTGTACTTTGTTATGTTCTGTTGCTTCTTAGTATTTGTAATTTTCAAGAAAGTAAGGAATTTATTTTCCTGCACTGAGCCCATCAGCTGGGATTGCTTAGGAAAGTATTGATTTTGCACGTAAGAAACCAAAAGAATGATACTCATGTTATTAGGAAAAAAAAAAATTTTTTTTTCTGGCAATTGTGGTACATTCTTTGTGTAGGGGGACAAAAAGACAAATGTCTCATCATTTCAGAGCTCAAGCCTATCTCTAGCAATTGATGTTTCTAGGGAGTGGGTTAGTTAATGCTTGTCTCGCATGAGGTTGTTCGCATTTAGTACTGGATACTGTGAGAGACAGCATGCTGAAAAACTTGGGATTTGCTCCATCATAACACTTTGGATAGACCTGAAGAAGCTACCAAACATCACATGAAAACAGATGCCAAGAATGTCACTGATCTATTTGAGCTGATATGTAACTGCTCAGTTTCTTATTTTCCTTTGTCAAGCTCCCTGTACCAGTAGCATTTTTAAATGGCAGAATTTTAGGACTCACTTTGTGTACGTTAAACTTGCACAGGCTGAGGAGAAATTTGGTGTAGCTGCAGAATTAATCCCAACATCAGTGAAAATCTGGTGGTTTTGGTCTAGAAGGACAGATCAGCTTGAATCTAACTTTAGGGAAAACAAAGTAATGCTTCATGAAAGACACAGGAAAGAAGGGGTAGATCTGACATGCCAGTTTCTTGTGAAACCAATACAAAATAGTTCATTCTTAGATAGCATTTAAAATTCTGCTCTTAAATTTCAGTAAGTGGGTCCTTGGCTTTATGCTAGCTGGGGCCAACATAGATAGATGCATATTAACACCCAATAAAGCTTATCACCCAATTTCTAAAAGGCAATATTTATCCTATTTTTAGATGGTTTTTGTTTGCTTAACATCTCTGAAGATATGATCATATAATATAGATTGTACTATATGCCAGAGCTGTGGAATCATTCCCAGTCCTTTTCTTACATCATCTTCTTATTCTTAGATTCCTATTTGGTAGAAAAATGTCCCCAGATTTATAAATGTCTAGCCCTGAAAATGGTTAATGACTGCATGTAATCTCCATTTTTATCTTGCAGAGGGTAAGTAGAAATCCTTTGGGTATGTGTTCTGTATGTTAATGCTTTGGGCTATTGCTTAGCACTTCAGAATTGTTCCTCACTCATTTTCTGTAGCCAACTACTTGTAGATCTTTGCAGATTTTAGTGCTAAAAAAAGCCTGCAAAATTGTAAACATGTTCAGTCATGTGAGAATCTATCAATCTAGTACATCTTGGAAATGCAAACCATATTTTGAAGGAAAATGATAAATGGGAAGCCAGTGTGAAACTAAACCTAAGACTGTACATGAGACTTGCTTAGTCCTTTCTTGGCAGACACTTAAATCTGTTCTGCTGCTGCTCCATATCTAGTGTGCCAGCTGTGTGGGCAACGTGAATGCTTCTTTCCCATGTTGCATATTCCTCCTGTAGGTTGGCATTCTTTTTAGAGAAAATCTGTAGAACTAAAAGAGGCAAGGGAGAGTTTATCCCTTGCTCTCTGATGGCAAAGTAGGGCTTCCATGTGTGTCTGCCCAATTTGAGGAATGACTGCCTGGGGATGGTATGGTGGTTAAAAAATACTAAAGAAAAGTTCATATGGGATGGGAAACATTTTTAGGCCGTTGCTCCTGGAAAACACAAGTTATAATGATAGTATGTATCATCTAGTCTCTCCTTCTCACTTACTCTGTCTTTCTTTCTCCTTGAATCGCTCTACTTCACTTTAGTTTCTTTGCTCATTTTATTATTAGGCACATTTACGGGAAACAGGATTTATGGTCTCCTTCTGCTAATAAAAGTTAAGGAATATGACTTAAAGTGGGGAATACACAGCAGGAGATGATGAACTCTTAATAAACAAATATCCTGTTTTCATGCAAATATTCTTAGTAACACAAACAAAACAAAGCAGAGAAGGAAATGAAGCCAAAGTGTTATACAAGCTGTGGTGTAATTAAATAGGACGGATTTCAGAATTTTCCAGAGGCCAAGAAGAGTTTCAAGTTGTCCTTCAGACTTTTCCAACTCATGCCTTCAGATGGTTTCATCCCATAATGTTGGATAGAGGGTTGGAAAAGGAGAATTGGAAGAATGACAAAGTAACCTGAGAACTTTGCAAAATTCTCGGTGCCTGTCTTGTTCCGTATCTTCTCCTCAATGAGAGAATCTGACCTTAGAACTTGGCAGACTATATTGCTTGAGGGGTTTGAAGTTTTTAAAGTTTCTAAGGTCATGTTGTTGTCCTCATTCTGGTGGAAAGACCATCTTCCTCCATAACCATAAGCATGATATTATCTGCAAAAGGTATTAATCCTAGTTAATTGGCATTAACATTATGTCTAACATTTATCCATATTAACATGCTGGAATGAAATGTAAAAGCTTTACTGGTGGTGTAATAATGGCATAAAGACTGGAGAATGATTAATGAGAAAGGAAAATCTAGATCATATGGTCATCTGGATGCAACAATAGTATGTCTGAATATGGCCAAATACTTCCTACATCTACTAGCCAAGGGGACATCTGTAATTACAGGAGAGGGGTCTCCGGCTTGGAAAGCATGAATAAAGAATTGGGAATGAAAATGGATAATAACTGATTGCTACCTTCTGGACTACTGCTGTGGCCAAAAGAGATTATATGATCCGTACACAAATAAGCAAAGGAATCTCAAGGCACATTTTACTTGGTCTTTCTGCAGTGGCTATTGGTTTTTAGTGTGGCCAAGCATCAAGAATTCAGCTTGGATGATCAAAAGCTGATCAGAAAACAAATGTTGGCATTGGAGGGATTGGGAAAGGGTTATTAGTCATTGGAACAGGCTGCCCAGGGCAGTGGTAGAGTCCCCATCCCTGGAGGTATTTAAGAAATGTGTAGATGTGGTGCTGAGGGACATGGTGTAGCGCTGGACTTGGCAGCGTTAGGTTAATGGTTGGACTTCATGATGTTAGAGATCTCTTCCAACCAAGGCTATTCTGTGATTCTGTGTATGTTTTATGGTTATATTGCTGACTATGAGAAGCATAATGGGTACTTCAGTCATTGGTGATGCATACCTACGAGGTGAATAAAACTTGAAAAATGGGATCATGAGTCTAGCAGAGAAACCTGTCAGAAGATCCAATGACTGCAGTTTGGGACCTGAATAAGATTAGATTAGAAAGAAGTTGCACATTTTCAGTTGCCATTGGAGCAATTTTCTAAGGGTTTTTGTACAGTCTGTCACACTGCCAATTTTTACATCACAATTGTGCAGTTTTACAAAAAAATGAATCAAAATATTGACATTCAGCTGCACCATAGAGTAAACTAGTGTAATTTTTTGCACACTTTGAATCAAGTAAGTTTTGACCCAGACTTTGGGCCCAAATTAATAACTGAATTTTTGTGGCTTGTCCATATCTTGCTCATGGATCAAGCCAGAGTCTAGTTCATGAAAACACTTGAATTTCACAAACACTCATTTATATACCCAAAATTTGCAACTGGCTCCAAATCTTCTGTTGTGTTGAAACAATACCTGACTTTAGCTATCTTTAAATTTGGGCGAAGTCTGGATTTGAACTTAACAGACTGGGAGCTTCTGTTTTTCCTTTGCTACATTCATGGGATTGCAGGCATGTACCATGTGTACTGTTGTATAAATGCCACATGGTTACTGACTTTGGCAAGATATGAGGTTTTCTCTCTGCTGAAATGCTACAATATACTTATCAGGCTATTTCCAAAACATTTGTACCATCCTTGAAAAGAGTATGGGACAGATATAACTCACTGATGATTTTATTTCATTGCAATATCATCTTCTTTCTTACTTTTACTAGCGTTCATTTAGAGAGGGAAATCTGTGTAAGAATAATAATTTGTTGGAAGGTTATGTTTGCAACTGAAGTAAATGTGTTTCACACAATACCTAGAGGAGGTTATTGATGTGGTCCAGGGAGGTGTAAGTGGAGCAGGGCTGTTCAGAGGCTTGAAGCTGAGGTACAAACTCAACTCATGTGGAGCTTGGTGTTTACAAGCAATTGCAAAGCAGAAGAACAGCCATCCTAACAGACACATGCACAGATTCTTCTCCCTGGCATAGGCACTCTTTCCTCTGAAACTTGTCGTGTTTGTAATATTAAGAATAAATCATTGCTTGCCTTTCCTTCATTGTTCATCTGAAGAAAACAGCTAATAATAATACAGGCTGGCTGCCCTGGACCAACAAGGCCAGGCACCTAAAACTTGCAAGACAAATATATGGTAGATGATTAGTTTAGATGGCTTAATGAATACCTACTCTGTAGGCCTATTTGCTGCAGGTGACATAGCCTCAAAATGAGCATTATACACCATGGCAGGAGACTGAATGTCACAACTCCACAATGTCTTCTATTTCCTTGGTGTCTACTTGTCATTTAAGTGATGCTTTGACAACATTTTCTCTATTAGCCTACTGATCAGCTTTTTAGCCTGAGTTCTTGAAGTTAAGATTTACATTTCAGAAAATTTCTCAGTGTTACACCGTCAGGTACCGATGGTCGTTGAAAAACTTCTTGGAGACATTACTTTGGTGATTTTGAACTTATAAAACTACACTGACCTCTGAAGTTTCAAGACAGAATGATTTAGGGAAAGGTTTCCTTTTGCAGTCTATGCCTTAAATAATTTGGCACTTTTCATTTAAATTCTGATTAAGAATCCTCATGCTAGCAGGCTTCCTTGCTATTGTTTTTTAAAAACTATGAAATCAGTTTTATTCCTTTTAATCAATTTAATTTTTTTTCTTTCAGAAAAGAAATACTAATATACGATATATTTCATGATATATTCTTGATATATTTTATTTTCTTATAATGTATGTTATTGATGCATATTTATTTGTATTATATAAATCCCACTTAAAGGATCAAATTGTTTCCTATGTGACATGAGAAGACAGTGGATTTTGATTGCCAGATAAACCAGCACTTCCAGTAGTTAAATGTTGCCATATAGCACATTCAACTTCACCGTCTTCCCTTATTAGGCTGGAAAATACTTTAATTACTTCCATTTTTTTAAATACCACAAGGACAAGTGTGGGCATTGTGTACTTTCATAAATTCTGATAGAACACACAGTTTCAAGTTAACCCCAATTTTAGTTTGTTTAGGAATGAGTAAAACCTTATAGAAGAATAAAAAAAAATATAAAGCATCTGTTACACAGTTTATGTAACATGATCTGTGGTATATTTAATTTCTTTTCTATGTAGAAGTTTATATAAAATTGTATGGTCAAATTTAAACAGACATTATACACTTTAAAACACCTAGTTTTGCAACAATGCAAGTAACATCCCCATGCTTATGTATTATCAGAACTTGTATTCTAAGTGTTGGGTGCCAAGGATTAGTGTTTTTTCACTTCAGTGTCTTCCCACAGTTCTCCTCCATATTTTTATTAGGCTTGTTCTTGTGGAGGAAGAACTCTACCATTGACTTTTGCATCCTGCTTCCTCTGTTAGAGGATGATGTCAGCACAGCAGTTTACCATGCAGTAGTCAACTTCTTCCCCTCCTGACATCACTTACACAATAGTCTTCTAGCCTTTATTTGAGCCACTGTGTAATGCACTAGTTTGCTATATATCTAGAGATATTTTTAAAAGTACACAGGAGAATTAGGTAGTCAACTTCTGCTGAGTTTTAAAAGTGACTGTGTACTACTTTGCACTTTTGTAAATCATTCCCCAAACACTGGCCTTTGCAGTAACAGTGAAGTGTTACATCCACTTTCTCCAAACCTCTCTAAAAGATTTAAAGTCAGTTTTTAAAATTTTGAATTGACGACGTAAGTGGATTGAAATTTCCTGAAGTTGAACTTCATGAACTTTTGGATTCTTTCCCCAAATACTTACACTGGAAAAGATGTGTTCGGTATTTGTTTTCTATCCTTTCAAAAATTTATTTGTCATCTAGTAACCTGGGAACATATTTCAGAATACTTTGTCCAAATGTAAGTTGTTAAATTTGGCCCCCAGAATAGGCATCCCAGTGTAATTTTTTTGCAAAGGCTTTTGTTTGGTGTAATGGCTTCTGGACATACACTTGGAACCCAAAACTGATCTCATTCTCAGTGACGGAAAATGCACATAACTCTCTTGAAAACAGATGAAGCTCTAAACTGGCCCTGTGGTGAAAAGGTGCCTGTTTTGGAGATCATTATTTTTTCAGGGTTGTGAGGTATTCTGCTAGCATTTAATTTCTGTTTAGGGAATCTGTAATAATCTTGTTGTTTTGCTTGATCTGCTTTCTCTAAGAGTTGTTATACTGACTCTCTAGAGCCCATTCAAATGCTTTTAGCACTACTTGTTCAAGATTATGCATGTTAATATGATAGTCGTGCATGATTGCAAGGCCTGTAAGGGCTAATGTTCAGGAATGCAGGACACTTTGAGTAGGTTTTGATTCAACGTGTCTAATACCTGCTTCTTTCTTCACCCTGCTTTCTGAATATGTCGAAAAACTCCCTATTATTTGAAATCTCATGATATGATGTTGCTGTTTGCTGGAAGGCTTGGTACTGGCAAGGTCACTCCAGTGTGCTCTGGAGCCTTGTATTCTGTTTTTTAGTATTAATACTTTTACCCTGAAACACACCAAAGCTTTTTTACAATCAACGCTTTTATTTATTATTCCTGTTAGCCCTTCTACTATCCCTGACTTCATATCACCTCTCCAGAACGAACACAGTTGTTAATCTTTGAGTAATTGGACTTCCTTCCTCACTGATATACTAAGTAAGCTTTCTGGCACCGAATTAAAATTTCTTATTCTTACTTTGGAGGCTCTGTTTGTTTCTCTTGTCAAAGCAACCATCTTCCTTTGCACTTTCACTACTTGAACCTGTGCTATACTTTTAATATCTTCTCTTTCCAGAGCTTTTCCAGAAGGATACTTACCTTCCCTCCCCTTAGAAAAACTTTTCTTCAAAGCTCATCTGTAATACCTGTATGAAAACACTGAATATGGGGCACAGGTGCAAGAAGCCAGCATTTTTTTACCCATTTACAGTTATTCAGAAAAATACAAATCTTTGTGTCATATTTGTGCATTGTATCTGCAGTTATATAATTGGGTTTTTTGGTACTGATTGGTGTTCTGATCTGGTGTGTGATATAGGACTGGAAGAGGAAGAAACAAAAGGGAACAAGGAGTCATGTTTGTATGAAGAATCATTCAATAGATACAGCTCTGCAGATGATTTAGGAAACAAAAGGACAAAAGTCTGAAAACTGATAAATCTGATGGACAAGGGAGCAGAAGAGGGAATGATTATTTATTGTCTCTTCTAATATAAGAACTAAGGCTTTAAATGCGACTGGCCAGCAAGAGGTTCAAATCAATCAAAGAGAGTAACTTCACATAAAGGAGTACTCTGGCCTGGGATACCGTGGATGCTTAAAATTGGCTCGGCTTCTGAAAGTAGGTGAGTAAACTCATTGAAGAAAAAGGAAAGACACAGCACTGAGACACTGGATTTGAGTCAGGAAGATCCTGTTTCCCATCTCACTGAAGACTGTGAGAGTGTATTGGGGGAAATACTACTTCATGCTTCCCTACATAGCTGCTCATGTCTACAAGGAGGAGACAAGATGCTGGGTTGAAAGGGATTATTAGTCTCACCTGGTTTGTGCACTGCCCAGAGAAATTTAATTCTCTCACTACCACTACCTCTGCTCCAGAATTTTCAAATATTCAAGTAGCCTAAGCCCAACTTTATCAATAGGCATTAATTTACCATACCTAATTCCTATCGCCTTCCTGTTGGAAGGTAGATGTCTGAAGTGCTGGGGTCTGAACCCCGAATCCTGAATTAAAGTTGACATGTGGGTGGTTCCCATGGTCCTTTAAGAGGAGGGGGTGAGTTTGCCTTTTGGCTTTCCTCCAAGGTGTGGTGGACCTTGTAAGGAAAGACTTCAGGTAAACAAGCCCCAGGTGCCCTGCATTTGGGTAGACGAGTGCCAGGTTCTGTTTTAGGCATGAAAGCTGGGACCACTTGCAGGAAGGGTGGAGTGTCTGTCTGTGAGGTGGATGCACTTTGCAGAGTTTCCCTGTTGGGGAAGGACCTCCTGACTCTTCCTGCAACTGGGCCCCAGTCAGGTCTGGCATTTGCAAACATGGGCTTTGTGGGGGAACAATATGGGGCTACTTCTATCCTACATGATCAGCCTATTGACTTGGTTGTCTCCCATCTCTTCTATAGGAGACTTTGTTTCTTTATTTATTCCACCTATTATTGGTTGTGCTGTGTCATTCCTGGGGTCCCTGGGGTTGATGTCTATTATGTGTGATCTGTTTGACTTGTTTGTACCCCCAGCGATCACTCATATACTGACTTTTTTATATACAATATAATCTGGTTACTGGATTGTTTTGCTGCTGGCTGCGTTCTTTGTGTTAGGCCTAGTGATTTGCAAAACAATGTCTTATACAACCTTGTGGTTTATACTGATTCTATTGTTGGTGGAGACACCTCCGAAGATGTCTCCACATGTCATGAAGTTAGTTAAGTGGTAAATGTGCTCCTAATGACAAACTGATTTGGCAGTCTGAAGTTCTGTTCCTTCCCCTGAAGGGTTTTATCTATATTTTGTTGCCTTCCCTTCCCTGCTCCCACACATTTCCTTTGGGCAATTTCCCCTGCCTGCTGTATTTGTTTCCATCCTTGGTATTTGGCCAAGCAGGTCCAGTTGCACTCCCAGTTCCTCTTACAAAATGCCTTCACTTCTCAGTCTCTAGCTGATCTCCATCCTCACGCTTCCAGACTCTGCATCCAGTCACAGCTTCCCTCCTTCAGATTTAAGCCAAAGTGTCATGGAGGATAAAAAGTGTCATTACAAGTTCTCTTCTTATACATTAATTGCAGGAAATGTTTTGCTCAGCTGCATGTTACAGTGAGCTGAGAATAGGAGGAGTCTTCAGGGAAAATTGTAGTTCATTTCCAACTTCCAGTTCATGCTGGGCTTGCTTAAATAGTCCTTTTATTTCTTGATAGGAGTCTGGGTGGGCCAAGTATAGGCAGATTTTTACAGGTGTAGTTGAAAGACTATCCTTGACACAGAACAAATTCCCTGCCTAATCCCAGACTTTGTTTCACAACCGCATTAATAAGGAAATCTTATTAATATATTATTTTTTCATCAGGAACAAAATTCCTGTGTTTTCCCCTCTCTGTTCCTTAGAAACAGGTAAATGTTTTTGGCTGAAGCTTCCAGAAGAAGTCTTGTGAAACAGACCCCCTGCTTTGGGAATCATCAGCCCAAAAGTCACATTTGGCAGAGTCATGTGAGAAACAGTGCTATTGTAGGAAGTACTGAGTTTCTTCTACATAAAGCAGAACTTAAAGTCTCACAAGTCACAGTAGTAGTATATTACCCAGAGCAATATACTCTCTGGAGCATTTTTGAAATTCTGGGTATAACTTTGAAATTAGGTAGAATTAAGCTAATTCTCTATAATTTTTTTTTTTTTTTTTTTTTTTTTTTTTTTTTTTTTTGGTAGGTTCTGCCCTGAAAATGTGACATGAAGGTGTCAGCCACTTGTAATTCTGGATGATTTGTCAGCAGGTTACTTAAAATGCTAAGTCCCAACATTGATTGCATGCAGAGATTGTGCTGGAAGGTTATTCAGTAGACCAAAGTAAAGTCACTGGAATTTTTTCTCATATTCTCTTATGAATCATGTCCTTATTTCCATTAAAACCATGTGTGCATGTCCATTTTCAAATGATTTATAGGCATGTATCTTCCTTCTTCTGAAACATTCCAAGGAATCTTAACCTGGTATGTAGATGCTCTATATTTCTCCATAACTGGAAAAAAAATACTGAATTAAGTAAATATGGCACATTCATCTCATTTTATGTAGTAGAAGCTAATGAGAGACTGTAATGAAATCATATGATACTATGGTTTAGAATTATAGATAGAGGCAAGGCCTTGAGCTGAGGTTGCCTGAGTGTGATACAAGAGTGATCGAATTCTACAGAAATCTCTTTTGTCTGGAGAACTGAAAAAACCCTAGTTTCTTGAACCTTATCATTTGTAAAATAGGTGAGAAATTTCTTCTAAAAACTGTACACTCTATTAGTTCTGTCTTACTGTTTAGGTCTGTTCTGTGATAGAAAGAAGCGTATATCCTTTATGCAGTGTTGGCAATAGCTTTGAGACTGTTCCTGTTTTGAACAGGAGAGAAAGATCAAACTTTTTTTCATGGGTACACTTGCCATTCCATTTTTTTTTTTTTTTTTCTGATAGAAATATTTTTTGAGATGTGGAGAAACCAAGGAGGGGATTCACTATGTAAATTTCTTTTGCAATTTTGTTCTGGGAAGTTAATTTGTCATAAAATTTCTACCGGTTTTGTTTTGTTTTGTTTGTTTCTTTTTTCTTGGTGTTTTTTTTTGTTGGTTTTGTGTTGTGGGCTTTTTTTATGCCCTCTTTAACCTATAGAGACAAAAATGCATGGTTGACTCATGAATTGACAGCTGGTATTGCAGTTAATATCACTCTGATACAGCCGCAACTTATGTCAAGATGACAAATTCTTCACTAAGTAATATATAAATAGTAATCAGAGCAGCAATAGGACAGGAATTATTTCCTTCCTTCCATCCACTGCCTTTCAGTGTGTTGCAGAGGAAAAGTCTGGGTGTCTATTTCAACTTTCTGATCTTTTACTTTCTTTCTGAGGACAGATTCTGTGTGAAATCTGATAATGTAAGAATCCTTGTTTTCATTTTAAAAGAGTGGAGGAGATCATGACACTAAGAAGTTTCTCTTTATTTGAGCACAAGATTTTTACTTTTTTCAGTAGTTAGTCACCAGAACTGGAAAATTGTATAGATCATAATATCAAAAAATAATGTAAAAAGTTAAGCTCTTGAATTTGTCCATTGAAGTAATTAATAAGGTTTGCCATCAGATCTGTGTACCTTGACAGGTCCATTGATTTAAGTGGAAGTTTTAAGTGCCTGCGTAAAACTTCCTTATAATAGTAATGGTTACAATATTATTTTTTTAATACACATGCATTATTTTTTTGCTTCTGATTCACTTTGTTCAGCCTCCTCTATGTGTTTTTTGTCAATATATGCATTCTGCAACAGGAAGTTTTTGCCAGATTCACATTCGCACTTAAGTCGGTGCTTTTATCCTTAATTTCTTGAGTCATGTGGTAGAGGACCTTATGTTTGACATCACAGAGCTCAGTGAAACTTGGCCATTGAAACACTGGTTCTATTGAAAAACATCTGGAAGGAAACCAATAGTCCAGTATATCCTGCTAGACTATACTCAGCATTTCCAGCCTCCTGGTCTTTCTCTTTGTGTTCTGCCTTGCAAAAACCTGGCCATACTTACAGAAATGTACAAACACAAGAACAAAATGGATGCACTCCGTGTTTCTGAAAATGTCATATCTTGGCTGTGCTGAAAATGTATGTGTGCTTGCTTGGCCGTAGAAGTGA
Organism: Podargus strigoides; assembly: GCA_028020825.1. Taxonomy (NCBI): domain Eukaryota; kingdom Metazoa; phylum Chordata; class Aves; order Caprimulgiformes; family Podargidae; genus Podargus; species Podargus strigoides. The sequence goes on from CM051621.1 coordinate 71,081,002, forward strand.
CTGGTTTTTATGTTGCTCTTAATCATACTGGTGCTAAAGCTAAAGACTGAAAAGCCCTACGAAGACATCTGTTTCTTTTGCAATTACCTCTGCACACTTTTTCCATATAGTGCATTTCTTATGTTTTACCTAGTTGAGTTTTAAATAGCTCAAATGGTCAAGTTTCTGTAATTTCTTTTGGACCTCTTCAGTAACGTATGAAATGGCTTGCTTAAGACTAACAACTAATATTATCAAATTAGAGATTCCTTTTTTGTTCACTATGTTCCAAGTTTTAACAAGAAACCCTAACTCCTCCTTCATCTGTACGTCAGCATCCCTCTAAAAAAGGTTGTTAAGGAATGTCAAATCTATTAAACAACAAAGAAGCTATGTAGCATCATCTCAGATTACTTGTCCAACCTTGGAGAAAGCTAATAATCTGGTAATGTTTATATTATCTATTTTAAAAAAAATCAAACAGTTGATTGTGGTTGTAGGGTTTTTTTTCTAGTCCTTAAGACCAAGAAGAAAATAGGAAATAAAATAATTCTTAAATTGATTCTGTTCAACAAAGTTTCTGGGTTTAGACTTGTAGCCAGTGAAAAATATTGAGTTTAATCACTGATTCTGAGAAACAAATATCTGCCTTAAAAAGTGTTTGTTACAGCTTCTGAGTTGTATGACGTGAAAATGGGGGAACAAGTGACAAGACTGTTGTTTAATCTTGTATATCACCGTGTGACACATCATAACTGGAAGATCTTTGGAGATAGTTAAATTTCTTTGCTGATTCACAAAAGCTGACAATTACTCAAAGTTCTGTTTTGTAATGGAGAAAAAACACCTGATGCTTGGTTTTCTTTTTTTAACTTAGGGTAGTATATATGCTAACATGTCTCTTACCTATTTGATTACCTGTGAATATTCAGATGGGATTAAAGAGGAGTCCTTACTCTATGCACTGCATCTAGCCCACCTCCTCTGTCCTAGTATCTTCCTTAAGAAAGGTGGAAAGACAGACTTTAACCAAACTTTTAAAACCATTGGTAACAACTTGAAACATTTTTCTTAACTCAACATGGTCCGCAGAAAATATAGTTAAACACTACCGATCTATCAATGTGGCATTCAGTCCAGATCCATCGGGTGTCTCTGACAGAAGAAAGGCTAAAAACAGATATCTTTACTTTGAAGCCAAAAGCAGCTGATACCTTTTCATATGAGCAAGACAAACATTTCTATTCATCAGTGGCACTACAGTCATCCATATGCATATGCACGTACATGGGATTACAGACTCTAGTTCTCATACAGGGAGTGTTGGTGGGCAGCTGGCAGCAGCCAGCTCGCACTTTTCTGGGTTTTTTTGTGTTCTTGCTTCACCTGCTGTTCCGAAGGCTTCTTTCCAATGGGTGCAAGGGACATGGGAATGAATAGAGGAAAAGCACCAACTTGTCTTTAGTTTTTTAACCAAGCACCAAAATTACAAACTTTATGAAGTTCTCAAGAGCAGCTGGGAACATCGGGAGAAAATTAAATGACATGGAAATACCATAACTGAAAAATAACACTAATTAAAAGAAATCTGAACAGAGAACTATTATTATTCCCTGTGAATCAGTGACATTTGTATAGATGGAATGTGGGCCAGAATTTGGCCTCTGTACCTTATCAGTCTTTCAATCTTATGCGTTCACAAATCCAGAATTATCTGTGCATGTTATTCTTTCTTCATTATAATTCAGCATTATGCTGAGGTTTAAGATAGCTGAATTTCAAGTTAAAAGTAAAATCTTAGCTGATTTTTTTTTTGAATGCAAATTCATTCATTTAAATCCCTTTCTGGCTCATTTTCTTTCAAGATCTCAAGCTTGACTCCATAAATAAGCAAATTGACAGTTTTAATTTATAATGGACAGTTAAAAGGTGAAATATAACCAGCCATTGCTATTCAGTGTGGTGTTATATACATGCCCATATGCATAACCTCCCTGTCTGTTCAGCTGGAAGAGACATTCAGGGAGATCTCTCTGTGTGAAGAGAGGTGGCAAACAGGCTTAGTTTCAAATGTGACTTAGGCAGCTAGGAGCTGTTAGTTCTGGTCCTGCACCACTGATAGGAGTTTTGCTACAAACTCTCCAGCAGGTAGCGAGAACAACAGTTTTGATACCAAGTTTTCAAAGAAAAATCAGTGTGTGTGTGCCACAGTCATTGCTGACACCAATTCAAGGATTCAAAATCAGGCAATAATTTTTGCGCATGCTAGCTTTTTTGCTCTTTTTATCCCTTTGCATTTCCTGGTGAGATTATTGCTGCTATGATTTTATCCTGTAGTTGGTAGATACTGTAAAAAGTAACTTCTCATCAATGAGAAAATGACTGTGTGTTTGAAAGGCGGTGTACTGAGCCACTGCTGAAAATTTGACAGTTATGAGAGCAATAGAAATTGTGACTTGTATAGGCCATTTGTAATTGAAAAGTTCAATAAGCAGTAAATTTTGCATACACTAATGTGTTAGCATCAAATCTAACTTAATGGTTTTCAACTCTGTAGATACAGTTGTGTATATATATACAGGATATTCTGTAATTAGCTCTTAATAAGCTGGAGACATGATTACAGCAACATGCACAGAATGGCATCCATTCTGTTACAAAAACAAAGATAAAAGCATAATAGGCTCCTTCTATCTGTTTTCTGCCTTGAAAAGGTAAGAGATGCAGTACACAGAATTAAGAAACATCTACTGGAGTGGAAATCCGTTAGTTCAGTTTATCAGTAATCAGAAAGAATAGAAAACAGAGAGAGGCTACATGATGAATACGTCTTGCTTAACGTAAAGGGAGACAGTTGTCTGCCCCTCAAATAACTCATCAGTATTCTGCCGTATGCAGTGGGAACATCAATTAATTACAATGGATTCATTACTAGGTAAAAATTGTAACCATGGCTATGGATGATGCGCGACAACTTGTGATGCTGCTTGCGCAGCAAAATCGCACAGAGGACTGCCACTTATAAATGTCATCATTGCATTCATAACCTGATTCCTGAACTCTGTGATTAAACACTGCTGAATATCTTCCCCCACTATTCTCTCTCTTGCCTGCTTTTATTTCCTGTGAAGATTTGGACCTCTGTTCTTTGCATCTCCTGCCACGGCTCAAAGTCCTGCTTCTTGGTTCTTTCAACCTGCCACATCCAATAATCACGCACAGAAAATGCTTATGCAAGCCAGTTGGCTTAGATTTCTGTCTTAAGGGAAGAGTGCATCTGTTTTTTGTATTAAATCATGATTATAAAGTCGTGCTTGTTCAGTTAACAGGGAAAAAAAATGCATAATTTAAAGCTTTCATTTGCTCTTGTGCTAAAAGATTTCAGAGCCTTAATTCACCCTCATTTTATCCTTTTAGAGCAATACAAAATTAGAGTTCGTTATGGTGATCCAGTCTCTCCTTTTGTCTTGATTGGAGGCACAGTAAGCTCTTTGCCAGAGATGTCAACTTTCTTGAACAAGCCTTTCAAGGATTGCAAACTATCTGTTGTTTTTTTTTTCCCAGTAGGTTCATTAGGGTGGATTAGTGCCCATCAGATGTACCCTAGGGATGAGCCAAAAACTGAAGGGGGAGGTAAATTGCAATGCCAAAAACTTTGCAAAGACTACTGTTCTGAGACACAAGGTAAGATGCTGGAGGAGACCATGGTACAGTTGCAAAGGCAAATTTATTCTTCAGACAGGGACAACACCCTGAATGTGAAACATGAGCTCATGACTAGAGCTGTTGACTTTTTGGTTGGCTCATTCAAATAACATTTGTTTTGTGGTTAAATGCAGGCAAATTTCAAAATAAAGTGTGGCTTGGAATACAAAAAGTTTCATTAGAAAAACATCAAAATGGAAAAGTTATCTTCAGAGAACGAGAGAAAAATATTTTATTTTGCTGAGCAAAAGAATTAATAGAAACCATCATTGTTTTGTGATTTATTTTTTATTTATTGACCAGTGTCTATAATTTCTTTCAGGACAATTTTGGCTAAAAAGATTTCACTCGGATCTCTTCTTCTCAATGAGACTGAAAGGAAGACTTAATTGAGAGACCTGCATAGCAACTCTTAAAATGTGTCTGTAGGGATCGTACTCTTTTAAAAGGTAGGTTAGCCATGGTGGGATTTACGTGTCATTTAGACTGTATTTGTGGTCAGCACAGAAAAAAGGAGCATCTAGCACACTGCTAATCTCTGCTTAAATTAGACTGCCAAATGTGTAACCTGAAAGTGTTTATTCCCTCTGTTGGCTGAAGTGCAGTTCAGATGACTGGTTCATACATAGACATGTATTACAGGGACATTTGAAGTGAGGTAAGAAGAATCCTGCTTCTGAATCTTTTTGAGGCTTTGAGTTTCAGAAACAAGCAAAGAAGTAGAAGGAGAGGTAGAAGTTTAGATAGGCCTCACACTCAGGAAAATTCAGTGCTGTCTTGTGGCCAGGATGTGAGAAACTGGAGGTCTCTGTATTCTGTAAGTAGAGAGTGAAAAGATCTGTGCTGCTCTGAGGGAGTTGCACCTCTGTGCATTAGCTCCAGCATTGAGTCTGGTAACCTGGTTCTCACAAATGAGAGTAAAAACTCCATTGTGGATAACTGGAAAATGTGTTCAGGGTCCTATGCTGCATTTCAAATAGAATTATGGAATAATTCACTGGTTATTAGGATTAGTAAGAATTATTACATTATGCTTATATGTTTAATACATTATATGTTTAATAAACAGCAACTAACAAAAGAGTTGGAGAAAGCTTTTCCACCCCCTTCAAATGCCTGTAAGGTATTTGGAGTACTCAAAAGACTAAAAGGTTTTGACACAACAAAAGCAGAATTCCCTCAGCTCTGATAGGTATATTTGTCATCAGGCAGCAACCTAAAGATGGACAGCATCTTGGTTTGTGTATGCTTCTGACAGCACGTAGATTTGACTGAAACATATGGTGACAGGTAGGGATTTATGAGATATTTGGTGTAATGTACATGCAGAAAGCTAAATCTTCCAGGCTGTTGCAGGATCTTGCACACAGAGCCTTTGCCACTGCAGATTCACTGAACTTCTCCTCTGGCAGTCTGACTCCCACCCCAGTCCCGAGGTCTGTACCTGTCACGGGAAAAGATCCATTAGTCCGTGATGCGCAGTAGCTGTGGGATCCCTTTGTACGTTAAGCCTCACAGCATCCTGCCTCGAAGTGCGAGTGCTGCAGCAGTTAAAGCTGTAAGCTGGGCCTCTGCTATTGTGAATGTTTTATGAAGAGTGTCTGTTATGTTTTTGGGGCTTGTTTTGGAATCTCAAGGACCTCTTAATTTGGCAGTTCCCTCAGTGGCTGTATTTTTAATTATATTTTTTTCCCTCCTAGTGATTTTAAATGGTGGTAGTTAAAAGGAGGGGGGAGGGGAAGTGTTCATTGCCTACAAGGTGTACAGAGCTAATCATCTTGTTAATTACATGTCACAGAGCAATAAATAATCCCACACTTCTATCATGTGGGGAATAACCTGGGGTTTGTCAGATGGAGCTTTGTGTTTTAAATGAACACCCACAAACAAAACTTTGCACCACTCCAATTATGTGAAGACAGACTCTGGTTCAATGCTTTCTTAAGTCTTAAAGCTTTACAGCTGTGGGAACAGCAGTTTGACACACTGTTCTGCAAACACCAGAAGTCTAAGCTAAAATGTAAAGCATACATTTTGTGTTGCTGATTGGCTTTGTAGCATTCATCCATATGCTCCAAGAGCCTAGTAGTGATGAGAAAAATAAAAAAAAAAATAAAAAAAAATATTCAGAGCTGAAAACCTGATATGATTACAATGTATTATTGTGTAATTGTCTGATTTTGCAACTTTGGAGAGTGTTTATGTTCTCAAAATTAATTAGTGTGGAGAGTAACTGCTTTTAAAAATGTCATTCCTCTCAAAACTATGTGGTTAGAAATGTATGCCTCAGTGAATATACACTTTGTAATTATCGCATATAAAAGTTTATTGTTCATTACATAGAAAATTGCAGCTGAGGCATCTCACAGCTTTAAGAACAATTATTATCCAGATTAAATTATGGAAAGATATTTCATGGGTCAATTAATTGCTATAATTTGAAATGCACTCAGAGAAATATTTATGCAAAGGATAAGTGAAGTCAATGATTTAAGGGGAAAAATCAGCGGACAATTTAAAGAAAAGCAGCACAAAAAAATAACTGAAGGTACATTTCTGGAAAATACTTATTACTGTAGTGGGGTAAAAATATTACCCCAAACCTCTGATCCCAATATGATTACTTTTATATCCTGTTCAAGAGCCTCATTGTAGTGTATGTTGATGTTAAGCCTTTTCCTTTATGCTAACCTATATGCAAGTTAGATTGTGATTTCAGATGCATGCATATGGAGAGAAGTGACAGTGTTCTTGTATCATCAGCTATATATGCAAGTGGGTAATCATGTTTAGGATTAAGTGGAGTTCTGTGACTGCTTATTCTTCTCTCTAAATCCAGTAGGGTGTGGATTCAGTGGCTGGTTCACACAGACCTTTGTGCTACTAGCAGCCCTGAGCCAGCTAGTCTGCATATCCCCACAGCAAGGAGATGGGTACAGGCTCGGGCAAGGTGCTCCACACTCAGCTGTCATGTTTGATATCTGCTTCCAGCTGTCTTTGTGGTACGGAAAAGAGATCTCACAATTTCTTAATGTGGCCTCAGTGGTCTCTGGGCTGTTTCGTACTGTGTTCCCAGCCTTACCTGTGTCCCTATGATAGCTGTTGGCAGCTAGCAGTGCTGTCTGTTGGCAGGACTTTTGTTCCTTCTGGTGATGTATGATTTGTGTGTGCCTTGGTCTTGGTCCACTCTGCATTTTCCCTCTTGGAGGACTCCTGGACCAGAAGAAAATATTCACACTGCTGCCCGCCTGACTTCTGGGGAGATGGGAAACGTGCTGCCAGCTCCGCAGTTTAAATGAAATGACAGCTTCAACAAAGCAGCCATGCTTTGGGACTGCAATTGCAGATTGTCATATTGTTGCCTTTGTAGTTACAGAATTGTAGAATAGAATCATAGAATCATTTAGGTTGGAAATTATCTTGAAGATCATTGAGTCCAAATGTTATGTCTCACTTTGAAGTATTGGTAACTCCTGAGACCTCAGATCAGGTTTTTTTTTTCTTTTTTCTTGGCCTACCTAAGGTCTTTACATCTCTGCTAATCCCCAGTTGCTCTAATGTCAACTTCAAACATTCCAACCATTCATTTTCTTCCTTTTCAGCTGAATAGAAACATCAGCAGGTGATGACCTAGGCTTCTATGGTGCATTCTTACACTGGATAATGCTAAACGTATGGATCAGTGCCTGTAGCATTTTCAATAGGTGATTTATTGTTTTGAAACAGTTTTGCAGCCATCTTTTTTGGTGATTTGGAGTAGAAATTGGATGTCTATACCCAGTCTTTGCTGCAAAATACTTGAAATCATGCTCAGTCATCTGCAGCCCGTGCCATGAAGTTTAACTTCCTTAGGAAGAACTGATTTTACCTACAGGTGCGTGGGGTAGGTCAAGTATTTTATACCAACCCAAATAAATTAGAACTACAGTCTAGATCAACTTCTGCACAGGATAAGCTAGCTGGCTGTCTTTGCTGCACTGACTTAACTTTTCCTATTCTATGAATAGGACCTGGCTTGTGTTTCTGGCATAGGAAAGACTTTGGCAGTTTCTTCACTACTGTTGCTCATTTGAGACCAAAATATATGTTGCTAGCCCTCTCTGTCCATTTTCTTCAATCCCGAAATGACCTGTAGAATTTGTCTCTGATTTTTCTTAAGCAGAACAGTTTTCCTGCAAAAATGAACAATTGAATAACTTAAATGATGCTGTTACAGTTTGGTCAGTCTTTTTCCTGTTAAACTTCTCACTGTGAGAAAACAAAGTATCAATGGAAATGTATTTAATTACTCTTTTGAATATACAGATATGGTTTTGTTTTGCTTGATTTTCATGGTTGTTGTATCCAGTCTCAGTTAAATATTGTATGAACCAGAAATATGTAAATGGACAAAGTCTGTTTTATGTTTACCACCTAACACAAAGATGATGTTCAAGTGAATACACTTTGGAGCACAAATTTCAGGAGCAAGCCATATAACCACGGCTTTGTTTCTTTGCTTTTTGTTTTGTTTAATGTGGGTGTACCTTGAAGGAGATATGGCACATAAAAAGACATTACTAGCCCTGAATTTTAGGGAGATAGATTGCATTCCTGCTCTGACTCACCTTCTTAAACCTGTGCTATGCAGAAAGATACATGCCTAGGTCAGTAAATGTGAATTAATTCTTTCCCTTTCCCCCCCCTCATACATATCTACATAAAAGATGTTTTAGGACTCTTACTCAAAAAAAAAACCAACCACAAAACCATAAGAACCATCTCAAAAATGTTGCTCATTCTGTAGTCGTCTCCAGAAGCCAACAACAAAACCCTGCTAATTTTTTCTGTGCAGTCTGTGGTGAAAGTATGAGACAATTCACTGATGTAATCACCCTGATTCCATCTCTGTGGAAGATGTTCATGTAGTTTTGTCACATTTTTCGATATGCACATCCCATAGGATATGACTCTTATGGAAACCCATTGATTAATTCAGCCTCTTCTTAAGGCACCTCAGCAGTTTCTTTTCACTTTACAAACATCTTGGTACTCTAGTGTGGGCTGGCATTCTTATGCTTAGTGATGCACAATTTCTTCTTGCTGTGGCCTTCCTTTTCTTGTGCTTCTTGGGTAACCACTGACTCTGGAACATCCTAAATGGTCAAAACTTTCCAGAACAGCAGCACAGAGAAACATAATTATAACCATTTTCTTATTTATGTTGGCAAATTGGCCACTTGTCATGGTCTGGATCACAGAAGTTTGAGTGGAGACGAGGCTCATAAATTACATTTTATATTTCTTTTTCCAAAACCCTTTCAAATGTGATTTTATGATACATGTATAAGTTAAGCATCATGACCTTTCAGCTGCTGCTACTTGAATATGGCAGCTTTTCACAGCATGTGAACATGTTCTAGAAATTTCTTCTAAAATTTGCTAGAACAAAGTCAGAGTTTTCAGGGGGCAAAAGCAAAGGCAGAACTTAGATTTAGCTGGCACTGATGTTTTCAGGGAGAAGAGACTTTTAAAATCCAAACAATCTGACAGACAATGATCAGCCTTCTGCTTAATTTTTATTATTGAAGAAAAATCTGTGCCATAACAGATACTGAAACTAAATTAATGTTTTAAAATCTGTCTCAATGAAAACTTTTAATATACAGATATTTAAAATATAACAAGGATGATTTCTTAAAAAGACAAAAAAAATTTCATCTTTATTGATGAGAAATACTTGTCATACACCCTGAAGCATCTAGAAACATCTGATAGTTAACAGTGAGGAGTTAGGTACTTCCATATGGGAGTGCAGCATACCTATTTTAGGATGGGAGGAACTGAAATTCTTTGCAGGCCACTGGAAAGCCTGATTGCCCAGCTGGTAGGTTGGGGATAATATATGTAAAGTGTAAATTAGGTGAGATGAGTCCTTCCTAAAAATCTATTGTATAAAATTGTCTCTGTGTTTCATCCTTCTTTTTCTAAATAAGCAAAACAAGAAGTCGTTGCTAATATCTTGGAACACTTCCAAGTCAGGCTTAGGTATTAAGCACACAGTAATGCTAGTATATTACCTCTTCCAGTCCATAAACAGGGAGAGGACATAAATGTTACTGAACCTTTTGCTGATTTTTGATGCTTAGATGTTTCACTTTCCAGCTCTCTTGGAAAAGCAGCACTCCATAGTAAGAAAAATGTTCTGACAAAACCTTCAGTGATTTATTTTTTTTTTCTCACAGAGATTTGAGCTGTATTCTTCTCTTCCATGACTTTAAGCGTCTCCATCTGTCTAAGTGAAGTGCAGAAGAAAAAAGGAAAGGTATTATGGGTTGCAGCATACTGACAGCAACTCTTTCTAAATCTCATTCTGTAAATTGGAAAGGTAATTTATGTCATCTTATTGGTTTCTCAAAGCATTGCTAAAATGAGCATTTCAGCGGAAAGATGCAGGAAAAAAGCTGAACCCCATTTGAGACTGGAGTAATGCTGACCTAGATTAATGCTCTTTGGAAATCCCTTCCGAATATCTCTTCTCTAGTTACAGACTGTTGGTCTGAAAAAATCATTTTTGCAGATATGGCCAAGCCTCAAAAACACTTCCTGATTCCAACTAACCACCAAACTGACTGTTTCACTGTTTCTGGCCTGGCACATGCCTACATCAGGATGATGCATACATACTGAGTGTGAGAATATTGCAATCTTTGGTACACGGAAACAAAGTCAGATATGTTTACTGAGCATCTTGACACAAGACAAAATGCAACAGTCTTTTTGTTAAGCCACTGCAATCAACGATCACATTTTTTATCACCATTATAAAGTGATTCATAAAGTCAATCCTATTTGTAGGTGAGATTGCCTTTCAGGAAATCTCTTTGTATGTTTATTCTTTATAAAAATAGAGCAGGGCAAATCTTCATCCCTATGCTAGGAGTGCTGTTGAAAACACTGTAAAATTTGAACTAAAACAAATGTTGGCATGTTTAGCATGACATTTATGTATGAAATACAGGCCATGGACCTCTAATTTTTAATTGCACAGGTTGGTACAGTTTAAACTTTCCCCTCTTATGGATGTTACTTATTAGCCCAAGATTTCTTTTTAAACAAATGCTTTTTTACCCTGATATTTTAGCCTGGTTTAAACCGAAGATACCACCTACATATGTAAAACTGAACATGCAGATATTTGTTTTCACAGTCTTTGCTCCTCTTGTCTTTATTAGGTTTTAAATGTCTTCCTGTGAAACCTGAATGGTGGCATATGGGGTTACTCTGCCATTGTATTGTCCTGAATTCTTCCTGTGATCTGAGGGCAGCAAGGGATGAAGGAGAGACAATGCACCCTAGCTGAGCTAGCTGTTGCCTTTAGGAGTCGCATACCGATGCAAGAAGACCCTTCTCAGGTTGGGGCTGTGTTGAAACTGGGGTATTGTTATTGCTAAACACATAGTCTCAGGAGGACTTTGCTTTGACTCAGAAGAAAGCATTTACAGTCATTTCCAGCAGATTAATGTGGGCATTCTTTGTTTCTTCTCTAGTGACAAACAATTCTGTCTGTTTTTTTGGAATTGAAATAAGAGTTTGCATTTGTTTGAACTAACGCAACAAGAGACTTGTCTATGGAAGATGACTTTTCATTATGCAATATGGAAAGGGAAATCTCCACACATTTTGGAACTGGGTGTCACCCTGCAGCTTGGAAAAGGTTTCTACCTTCAGAGATGCATTGTCTTGCTCTTTAATATAGACAGGTAGTAGAGAGAAATCCTTAATCGTACACTTGATTTGTTTTTATCTAACTTGGGTCATTTTGGATCAAGAACTCAAGAACTCTCAGATGAATGTATAAAAGATTTGTTGTTTGGCTCAGACACCTTATTACATGAAATGTTCACTCTGTAAGAAGCATCTATTTGTATTTTGATTTTTTTTTTTTTTTTAAAAAAAAGGTAAAGCTCTCAAACATACTATTGATCTCAAATAAACATATACCACTATCTTCTTTTTTTTTTTTTTTCCCCCAACGTTTTAGCCTGCTTTACAATATCAGTATGATAAAATGGTTTTATTTTGAGAACAGCAACATTAGTTATAGTAAAAAGGATAAAGTTGTAGAGCAGACAGATTGCAGGTGTTCTGCAGGATGCAGTGTTTAAATACCCAAATGCTCTTTTTAGTATTGCTTGCCCCCTGGTAGCACCTGTGAAACACTTTTGTGGGTAAATATATTTTGCTAGTAATTTGTACTGCCTTTCACAGATCTACATAACTACTTTCTGTGTTTTTTGTAGCTGCCTGTGTATATATCTGTCCTTCCATTTCCAAGTAGCACTTTTTACGTTTGTAATTTGCATTCATGAATTGCATCTGAATTTAGAAATGAGAGATGTGAAATGTGAAGTTGTACACTTGGTAAGGTTGTACACTTCTTTTTTTTATATACTAGTTTTATTTATTTAGCCTTCAAACTCATAAAGACAGTAAGTGCTTGGTATCATCCTACTTAAAAAATGTTTTTTAATATGAGATAACTACATCAAATGAGTGGATATTAGATGCAGTTTAGTACCTCAGAAATGTTCAGCGTAATGGAATTAGACTTTATAGGTAGTCAGATATACACTTGGCTTGTCTTGGGAATCATGATGGTGTATGAACATTTCTCTTTTTTAGTATTTTCTATCACCTTACTACCTGCCTCGTATTTGTGATCACCATTCTTAACAACAGTGGCCTAGGGGATACAAATTCAAGAAGGGAGTCAAGTTTAAACAACAAAATACTTCCCCCTCTTCCTGCTCTCCTCCCAAATGATTAATCATAGCTATACTTCAGGGATCACAATCTATTGTCATTTTATGCATGTTAAAGCAGTTACTGTAATTGATGGCATGCTGTCTTTATAATAGAATCCAAAAGAATTTTAAACCAGTCATCTATTTACATATGTTTTAAATTATCCCACGAAATTTAACAGAGGATTGGCAATGTCTCATTTGAGATTGTCAAGGGCTTTTCTGTAACAGTTGCACACAATACTTTTGTGTCCTGTGGCTTATGGGCAACTGAAGGTAGATTTACCTGTTAAGGGGCACACAAAAGTAAATTTGGAGACTACGTTTACAGTGGGATCCCATTAGGTGTTTGGTCATAGTGTTTTATTCAGTCAACAGTTGAACTGAGGACATTTTTTCTGGACCAAGAGGGAACAAAGCCATTGCCAATCAGTGGGTACAGCCTATAACTTTCATAACTGGCTCCACACACAAAGGAGAGTGAGTAAAGCCCTAGTTATTTGCCGGTTCATACTTGCCCTAATTTTTGCCCATCTCACTTTTCACATCTGAAGCAGTTAATTTTCACCACAGGGGTCAGAAAGGGTAAAAAAGAAATGGTTACTCTGGTTCCTTTGGCTGTGCCATGTGGAGGTACCAGTGAGGAGTTATCTTTGGAGGAGTTATCGAGAGTGGCATCCCAGGACAGAAATGAATAAGGGTGTAATAGTTAGCCCTCACACTTCTCAGAGGTGGTAAGTATGACCACGTCTTTACTGATGACCAAATGCCTTCTGACTCTATCCACCAGAACAGACACCTGAGCTCCTAACATGCTTCAATTTAGACTTGAGGCTTGATAGACATTCATCTAAGGACTTGGACTTTCTGGCTGTTCGAAGAGAAAAGGAGTGGATAAAGGCTTCAGTTCGAATTGGAAATATATATCACTCAATAAGTTTGGAAAGGGCTAACTCTGCAGCCCACTGTATATATCACCTCCATGGAGTGCTAGTGTCCAGAGTTCAGCTCCTGTCTCTGAGGAGCAGAGAAATAATGGAAAGGTTTCCCTCTACCATTGTCCTTCTGATGTTTTATTGGAAAACATGCTGAGGGCCTTGGGTTTATCCTGGTACAACATAACAGCTTTCAAATGTTTAAAAGTTTCATGGGACAGGCAAATTACTTCTTGCCCAGCTTTGTCTTGAAAGTTCACAGAGCTGAATCTGTATTTTCATTTCTGAGTCATCACAGGCATAATGGTGAATATACATTGCAGATCAACTGCACGTATTCGTGCAAATAACTAATTTTTTTCAGATTTGTAGTTCTTACTCTTTTGCTTCTATAAATCATGTCGTATAAAGATAAGTCTGGTTATCATCTGCATGAAAAATATTTCAGTCTACTATATTTGTAGTGGTTTTGTCTATTAATACATACCTGTGCATGTGTTTATACAAAATACACGTTATAAATACAAATTTATTTTTATATTCCAATTTGCCATTAAGTAACTTTTTTTGTAGTTTTTAGCAAATAGATATGTACTTCTTTAGATTGCTTTTAAAATCTGCTCACAATGCCTTACAGTTATGATCCACCCACCCTTTTTTCATTGTGTTTTCTTAAAATAAAAATTTAGATTTTCAGTTTTAGATTTGCCTAATATAAGGCAATAGCAGGTACCTCTTTAACTTTTCTGTCTTTAGAAGCAGGAATATTCTCCCCTATTCTACTCATGCTGTTACCAGAGGGATGGGAAGCTGTTCCTCATTTTTCTGGGCAGAGGAAGACATGTTCTTACCCTCTTCTTCTTTTGACAACTACACACATAGAAGACATGGTGCTGAAAAAATTTCTATTTTTTGGGGGTTAAATTTTGATTCAGTGCTCAAAACTCAGGAGGCTCATTGAGTCAACTGTAGCTTTTGAGTTTGTCAACATGTACATGGATTTCAAGCTCTTTTTAATGTAGAAATCATGATTCTGTTTAACTCACAACTGTTTAATAATGTAAGAAGTTAGCTGCAAACATAACTTGGATAAAATTTCAAAACCTATTGTTTTTCATAGGTTTAGAACGTAAGACCAGCAGTAGTGAGAGGACTAGGGACAGTCTCACAATGTGGAAACTCCCAACAGTGTAGAATTGCTCACAAAGGTCTTTAAATATGATCCATTTGGGTGAAGATTAAAACAACTTAAGAATTTTTATGTCAGTTTTCTTAAATATGCAATGATTGAAACAGTCTTTCCTCAACAAGCCCCAACCTGATTTTTTTCTTTTCAGATGCTATCAGCACCTCTTCAGTTCCCACAAACCATACATGCCTTGTATTTTCTGATGCAGGAGCATGAGAACTTCTGTGAAGTTCCTAGATATTGATGACCTTCGAATTCTCATGGTTTTTAATCTACACTTCTTGAATAGCATTATCTGGGAACACCAAACTTCAGTTTGCAGGGAGTGTGCCAGGGTTACATAGCAGCAGGTTCTATGACAACTCAAGAAGATTTAGAATAAGCAACTGTGGCAAGAGGAGAGAGGAGGAAGATGTCTGGGACAAGAGAGGAGGTCTCCTTTACATGAAAAAAAAAAACAACTTTTGACCTTTTTGGGTTCAGATAGAGGTTGCAGTGTAGGTAGATTCCTAAATTCTTGTAAGAACTGATTTACCTAGCTCAGGAAATGTGTACCGAAGGGCTTCAACTCCAGAGTGTTTCTAGCCAGCTTCCATTTATTATCAGTACATTTTGAAGTTTTGAGCGATACTATGCAGGTTTTATTTCTCACTTTCTATTAGTGAATTCTATAGAGTTACGAGCTTTTTCATTCTCAGTTTTCCAAAACTTCCAACAGATGCCTTGCCAGGAGCAAAGATGATTAAAGGTTTCTGAAGAAGTAGACTGCTGCTGAAAATCTGAAAGGCTTCCTACTGCAGTGCCGAAAATATTTGAAAAAATGTATGTGAGCCTCTTCTTACTGGAAATGTGTATAGCCCCTTCTTGAAGAAATCTTCTACAACAAACAGAGCTGCTTCATTGCACTTCTGTGTGTTGGGTTTTTTTCCTGAACTAGGCAGAATAGGTAAGTGACATTCCTACAGGTAGGACGAAAAGAAGGTGAAGAAGCTTGGGCAAAGTTGGTCTTGGCAAAGTGTTGGATAGCATCTACAAATATGCTGAAAATATGCATCTAAACCACTGAATGTATTTCCAGAGATTCTCTTTCTGTGATGCTAGTTGGTCCCCAGTTAGTTTTTAGAATACTGCTTTTGATCATTTCCATCTGGCTAGGAGTTTTCCACATTTTTTTTTCATAATGCAGACTTAAGCATTATAATTCATTTCCCTGTCACCTTGAAACTAAATTACTGCAATGCACTCTGCTTGGTATATGAAACATTGTTTGATTCATATTCATCATCAAAGTGTCTACTGAGCTGCAATTGAAAAGTTCAGACATTAGACTCATGTATGAATAAGCAAAAGGGTTAGTATATTTTCAAACAGTATGTTTTGATGACAAAATATCTGTTCTTCAGTTTATTGAAAAGAATTAGTGCAGTTTTGAAACTGTTACATGATGTAGTGGCTGGCATTATGAAGAACTGGATTTAACCCAGGAGATAGTTTCCTGTGCTAGATTTCTCTCTCAAGTGTTGGGCACCATACAGATGTAACATGCCCCCCCTGCCCCTGGCCATTTATCTGGATTGAAATATTCAGATATGTTCTCTTTTCCTTCTTGCTTAAGGCAATAGAAGTGTCCTCAGCAGTATCCAAATGTTTATTACCTTTCATGACATCTTTTTCTTGCCTTCTACAGACTGTTTTTGAATTGCAGATTTTGAAAAAGTTTTCAGTGACAGAAATATAGGCACGCGCCTGTGTTTTCATCCAGGCACTGGCGATGTAAATTAGCAAAGCTGCAAAGCTGGATGATGATTTGCTAATTTTTTTCTGAACATTTTTTTTCCCTTGAAGGGCCAGTTGCAAGTATTACCTTATGCCACTGCAGCTCAGAAGATGACAGAAAAAATACAAGAACATTTTTCTAGGATAAAAGTGTATTTTCAAGGGGTGCTAGCTGAGCATTGTGAAAAAAAAGGTACTGAAAATGTATCTCTGTTCTTTTTTCCTTTAGATCTGATTCTCCTCTGATTGGAAGTTGAGGAAGTTGCTTGTAACTCTGAGATGATATCTGAAATTTTTATTCATCGTTAGTCATCTTTTTAATTTTTTGTTGTACTTGAGAATGACCTTGAGGAGTCAGCATTTAAAAAGCTTCTTGCCTTTATTCCTATGACTGTGTAACCAAACACTTCCCTTCTCAAAGTGTCTTGAAAATATAAGGAGAGGCGGTTCTTTTGTTATCAAGATTGTACTGACAATCAGTTAATACTTTTTAAGAATGTATTTTGACCACATTTTCTATTCAAGTGGCTTACAGAACTATGCTGAAACAATTATCTTATGTTACAAGATTATGAAGAGGAGATAAAAAATACCCCAGTGCAAGCCAGGTAAGCAGCTAAATGCTCATTTTTCTTTTCCAGATAGGTCTCAGTTAAAGACAGCTTTACCTTACCCCTCAGGAATGTTCTGTTTGAAGCAGCCCCAGCTAATCCATGAGTCATTATGGAACAATTTACAGTATATGTCTATCCATGATACACTTATTCCATGGGACAAATGTGTGCAGATATTTTTTATTTTCAAGTGACTCTCACACAGTCCTAATGACACAGAGACAAATTAAGTCTTCAGCCAAACCACTCACATAGTGACCAAACTCTTTAGGGTGTCCTGGGGGAAGAAAGAAAAAAAAAATGTATTCACAAATGGCTTTCATCGCAGGGCTGCAAGAAACACAGGACAGAACATCCCAAACCCTGCATTTTTCACTGTATTGGTATTTAAATTGAGCCAATTGCTGTGGAACTCACTGCTGTTAGGAACTTTGCAATGAGAGCTATAGGCTTTTGATTGCATGTTGAATCTAGCCTGCTCAGATATTATCAAAGCTACTATACTTTTTCCAAGATGCAGATAAATCATTACAGTATGTAGAAGTCTTTCTATTGGAATTGAATTTGAAAATCTCTGACTGCCACACATGAATTTTATTTAATTGAAAACAAGTTTATCTTTCCCTGGGCTGAACTGGAACTGAAAAGATTTGGCCCTTGGTATCTGCTACCAAAATGTTTTACAGGTAGTTTAATGGCAAGGTTGTGATAGAGCCAAGCTTGTCTTTAATGCTTCTTCCTGCAATTTCATAGTTAGGGCCAGACTTTCAATTGCAGAATTCTACTGAATCAAAGCAATTAGCAGCAGCTGAAGATCTGGCCAGCAGTCAAAAATAAATAATGGGATATTTGTCGCAGTTTAAATATCACTTTGCTTAGGTCGGAGGAGATCCAAGTCATGCTTGCTCTTTGAACTGCCACCGCAACTACCAATAGCTTCAACTTGGAGTCTGTCAGGCAGTGTCTGATCACAGACTCAAAACCCAGTCCCTGCCTGAGGGGACATACAGCCACAGGCATGGTACAGTAGATGGGTATAAGGAAGGGTAATATAGGGATGTAAAAAATAAAATGTCAAAGTGTTAATATTATTTAGTGGGATTGGGATTCTGGGGTAGGATAAAAGATGTAAATATGCATAAGTGAGGCCAGGGGTTCCTGGAAGAGTGAGAAAAGTTGAATATGTGGTTTAGAAGGATAATAGGTAGAAGTGTTACATGCCAGGAGGAAGCTTATATTCTCTTGCATGAGGGAATTCTGGCTCCAGTAATCTTGCTACAGAATTAACAAGTCTAGTGTTGGTTCTGGTATTGAAATACCTTGGAAAAATGTCAGTGTGCCTTGGACTTTTCGTCTGCAAATGGAGGCCAACATTACTTTTAAATGCTCTGAAATGTTTAGATAAAGAGCCAAATAAGAGTGAGATTTACAATAATGATAAAAATAACAAGATCGTCATCATTTTGAAAAAGGACATTAGCGTTAATTATTCACTGGGTCAAAAATACTTATTAAAACAACACAAAGTTTGATGCAGGTAGGTAGCATGGGAATTTTTCAGTTGAGTAGTTGTAGCTTTGCAAGGTTGTAAGTTATGGAAAACAAGGTGTTACAATGAAGTCTCAAGAAAACGTAAAAATTAAAAACTATCCCTACCTGTAAAATCTTTTTTTCTGTGGTTTTTTTTTTTCTCCTCATTATCTTTGTTATTGACTTACTCTTGTTATATGAGTTACTAAGGGAAAAATACACTTTTGGATCTAGCTTTTATTTTAGGGACTACCCATGTGCCTTTACTAGGTTTAAACAGTGTCATTTCCATTCATGATCATCTGCACTGTTCATCTGTCAGGATAAAATGCAAGAGCAGAAGAAAGGCAAGAAGCCATATAGGTATATGAAGAGTAGCCTGTGCATTTATATAACTTCCTTGTCATTATGCTTGAAAACATAGAGAATAAAGCTGCTGAAGAAGCAGTTGTGCTGAACGTGCATGGACCATATACATCATACACTTACCATTCCTGCAACGGTGTTTGTGCTTTGCATATGTGAGTGTTTGCAGCAATAGATATAAGGAAAAATGCGTACAGTTAAAATTAATATAATATATGAAATACAGTTCGTGTAGATGTTTTCTGGCTATTCTCCCAGTTCTGTGATTGAAAGTCTTGGCCCAAGTCCCACTGAAATAATTAAAACTTTCTTTCATTTATTTCTTCCGACAAGGGCCACATCTATCCATTCATTCAACTGCACTTTCAGTTAAGGCCCAAACTTAATACTGAAGTAAGTTATAAACTCTTCCTGCCTTTAGCAAAATATGCCTTGGTATAGTGTATATTATGAGTTGTTAAGTACTTTAACAACTGAAGCATCTGTGTTCTGTTGAGCTCTGAGGTGGTATCCAAAAGAGTCACAAGATACCAATCTGATTACATTCCTCACGTTGGTATGACAATGGTCTCCACATATTGTTTCCATCATATCACCAGAATATCTTAATACTCTGCCAATTTATATTCTTGAGAAATTTTTGTCACAAGAATAGGTTTTTATTTTTTTTCCACACTTTTTGTTATTTTTCCTAAGTTAATAACCCACTTGGGGATAAAATTGGAAAATTTAGCCCAATGTCTGGGTTTTTTGTTTTTTTTTTAATTATTTATTTTCTAATACATACAAATGAAAGATGCCAAATGAATTAACGAAGAGGATAGGCTAAAACTAAGTCTAAAACTGTTAAAATATAATAGCACTTTTTCTCTGTATTTCCTTTTGTCTTGGGAAAAGCCATCTTCTCTGCTTCAGTCTTCTCTTCCACTGTAAAATGAGAACAGTAACGCTTTTGTATTTCCTTAACCGAAGTGTTTTCAGGATTGCGTTGAACCAGACATTCCCACTGATGAGCACTTTCATGCATGAATGCCTTTGTTGAGGTCAGTGAAATTGTTGGTTTGAGTTGGGGTTCAAATCTCTCACTGACTCATCTCCAGTTTCTGCTGAGCAGTGAGGAGAAAACTTAAGAGAGAATTTAAGAGTGTTTAGGCCATGTAACTCTTCATAATATCAATGGAAACAAATACCTAAACTCTCACACATCACTGTTTGGATTACTTTACATTTTGACAGGCTGACAACTTTCTAACATTATCATGTTCCAACTATTACTCCAAATCCCCTAGACCCTTACTCAGTCTTTACACAGGCAAATCTATTTAGAGCGTTAATAGTGGAATGTACTTCAGTAAGGTCTGGACCGTTACAGAAAAAGGAAAACAAAGTACTGATTGGCAATTTACTTAATGAAAGTCAAGAGTGGTACAGTTCACAGTTGAGTTTTACCAGAAGCAAATTAATGTTTATTTTTACAATGAACACTTCAACCATAAACAATGAAACTTTGATCTCTTAGTGTGAAAATCTAAAAGTTGCTGTGTGATTGTTGTTTCCTAGTTTTTGACTGGTACTCAAAAGAAAGGACAGTGTAATATGGGAGAGGTGATCTTCTATAGCTGCCAGATGAAAGTCTACAGGCATCTCTTCTTATTTGTTTATAGGTGGATCATTTGCTATGAAATTCACTCATGAGACCAATTCAAGCATCAGGTTACATTCTGCAGTTCTGCAACTTCACACTGGTAGTGTCTGAAGAACTTTCAAACTAATGCTGTCTGGATCTGTAATTTTGCTACTGTTGGTTCTTTTTTTTTTTTTTTTCTTTTTTTTTCCCCCTGTAGACCTTATCTTGTTCTCTCCTCTGTTTGTGGTAATTCTGCAGATAGCCTCTGACTTCGAAGCCTTGGCATGTGAAGCCTTGCCCAAGCCCTGCCACACGCCTGCTCTTCACATGTGACAGCTGAAAATCACAGTAAGTGAAAAACTGTACTGTTTTCCTCTTGTTGCTGAAGCATGTGACGTATTATGTAGGCAGTCTGGAGTACTTTGTACGTTAGATGTGGAGGAATGTCTTTAAAGGAGCTGAAGGGTGTTTATTGCCTATCCTGAAATGTTTTAATGCATGCAAGCTGTAGCCAATCACTCTGGCATGGCAGCACAGGCATCTTTCCCTGTTCCTGCAGCATAATCCTATGGTGCAAGGTGTTCTGCAAGGATGTGGTCACATAAGCACTGTAGATGAGTAATTGCACTGAATACCTTTATTTTCTATATCTTTAAGAATAAGTTATTGCTTAGTTTATGTTAATAATTTTATATGCAGCAAATGCCATTTAATCAGTTCTGTCCATTCTATATACGCCATATTTGGTTGCTGTAATAGTACTACACTATATGTTGCAAAAGGTGTACTTTATTTGCTATACATTCTTTATTAGTATTGTTTGATTTACTTAATAAGTGCTGGCAGTGTACTCAACAGAACCAGAGTTTCAATGCTACCTTCTAATGTCTGTCTGTTGTCTTTCTGAAAAATAAGAATATTTTTCTAAATGTATTACTGTGGTTGGGGTAGATGAAGTTTTTTGAGCTGGATTTTCTAACTGGGATATTGCATAATTAATAATGCATAAGTTAACAAGCACTAGATGTAAGGGGTTGGGAGGGGAATCATAAGGCTAAAGAAATTGTTATACTTGAATGCAACTTAGTTGCTACAGCTTCCCTGAGTTTTGTCTGTGTGTGTCTAAACATGAGCATGCCTGTGTTATATATCTGAAAGTAGACATACAGCAAGGGACATGTTCAATCACTTCTTTGACGTTAGCTGCTTTAACTCCTCTTTCAGATGTGTGTGATCTTTGTTAAAGCTGTAGAAGTGGTGAGCTTACTGCAGCCTTACTCATGTTTCTCTGAAAAGCAAAACTGTGAGGCATCCATTTTTGTGTATTCCATACTTCTATAGAGTAAATTGTGCAGGCGAATTCCACCATTAATGGTGTGTAACCTCATTAATGGTTTAGGCCAGAAGCATCTTAAATTGTGCTTGCATTCTTCAGGATAATTTAAAGCACTCATACAAGTTGTTGCTATTTGAATATGTCCCTAAAGCATATGATAAATGCATTAACAGATTTTGGACCCAAAGACTTGAAATAAAAGGGGGGTGGAGTGGGGTTATGGGGAGAAAACAACGGCTCCTAAACCATGAAGTGATAATGGAAAGTAGACTAGCCAACATATTGATATTTCCTTTAGGAGACTCAGGAAGCTGTTTTCTGGCTCTTGTATTTTATAAAGCACTAGCTCTGATCTCGTAGCTGCTTTTTTTTTTTTTTTTTTTTTTTTTTTTTCCCCCTGCAATGTAATATGTAATATTTCAGTTTTGTTTCTCCCCACTGCTCTGGGGATCCTTTTTCCTACTAGTGTATGTTGTCTAATGTAGAGACAGCTCTCATGTTCTATAGATGAAATCTGAATTGGCTAAAGGTTATGTGTTGGTTCTTTCTTTTACAAAAAGAGACAACATCTGGAAGGCAAGTTTTAAATACCATTAATTCCATCTCTTGATTTTTCCCTTTTATATGAGGAATGTGAAAGTTATGTGAAGCTATATACATTGCCACTAAAATTAACAATGATGAGGTTAAGTTCTAGTTTTTATCAATTTCTTTCTAACATATCCCAAATTGATGCTTGTAATTTCCAACCATTTCTTTTCTGATAAAAGTGTAAAAAGTGTTTTCCTTTGTTTATATTTGAACAATGTGTTGAGACAGAACAGGCAGTAGAGGAGTAACAGAATCACTATTCCGTTGATCAAGGTCTTGATCTCATCTTTGAACTACATTGGTTAGGATAAATCATGGAATAAATCCCAGATTATGGAATAGTGAAAAATGCAAGTGGATTCTGGATGAACCTAGGAACCTTGTGTCAGTATAACATAGATGAACAGTATCTTTAGGAAATGCCCAAAAGGGATTTACTTTTAGCCCCTGGAACCAAGCCTAGGAAAAAAATCCAGTTTGACTTACACTTTTCACAGTTGAATTTAAAAAAAAAATTATTGAGCCTTGAAAGACTTCTCAGCCTGACACATTGCAGTGAAAATTCTTTCATGAAAAATCCAATTTTTTTTCTCAGAAAAGGTGTGAAAAATATTTTTTAAAAAAACTCACAAAACCTCTTTTCTTTCATAAACAAAGCTTCAAGGCTCCAAAACATTCGAGCACTTCTATTTCTGTAGGCGCAGGGGAATTCTACCCTATATATAAAAGCACATAAGCACATGCTTAACTTTTAGCAGGTATTAAGTCTCGTTCATTATATTAGGACTTCAGCATATACTTACATCTTTGAGAAGCAGAGCCTGTCTCATGTTAACTTCCAAGCTGAAAGTTTCATAAGGCATTGAAGGTGGTCCAACATTCACTGACCAACAGTACCAAATGCTTCCAGTGCAGCAAGCCAGATAAAGACCTGGTTTAATGGGATTCTGACTTACAATAAGTAAATTATAACAAACCCTGTTGACAGAAGCCTCTGGGCTGGGTCCAGGCCTGAAGCCAGACTGAAATTTCTCATGTGGCAGGTAATCAGTAAGATGAGAAACCAGCTGCAAGGGTAAGGCCTCTTTTATGAAATGAGAAGATACTCTGAGAGCCAAGTCTTCTCCTGGTAACCTTTTCAGTAACACAGCGACAATTGGTGCTCTTCATTATCTGGACTTCAAAGGAGCTGAATTAATTGGAGACGAAACTGATTATATTACTGGAGAGGCCACCCAGCTGGCCATATGTGTTAAGAATGGGTCATTAGGTTTACTTGTTGCTTTTCTAAGCATTTCAGCGTAAGCAAAGCCCATAAGTAATTTCAAATGAAGGTTAATTGGTTATAGGGGGAAAGGATTACTAGACTGGCATTATCCCCTTCATAGCATTTCAACTGACCAACGTGATGACATGTCAAAACCATCTGGGACTTCTTTTTTCCTCATTATGGACTCCAAAACGACCCATTTTACTTAAAAACAATGAAGCTGGTGTTTCCTCGTCCCTTGTGATAATGTTTTTAAAGCAGTTGTCTCTATGGTTTGCTGCAGGTTTTGGCAAATAACACACCCAGTCACCAGATTGATTGATGCACATAGGTGATCATATCTGTCAGCCTGCCATTTACCCTTTCTTTTATGGAGTTCTTTCCAAAATCATACTAGAAGTGTCTGGGTACTGTAGAGAGTTTTAGAACAGTTTGAACGTAACTTGAGTAGATTTTTTTAAATACACGATGATTTGTGGTGTGTATCTGCATTGATGTTTCCAATTAGTGTTCCTGGTGACATGGCAATCAATTCCTCTCTGAGATCCAGAGAGTGGAGCTCATTGTGTTTCTTTATAGAAGGAGACGTTCCTGAGTTCTTGCTCCTCATCTCACATCTGTAGCTTCCTGTTGTGATGATGGAACTGAAGGCAGTTATTGTCTTCCTGAAAGATAATAGCTTTCCTAGTAGCAGCTTGTTCACATGGAAAAGCAGGAGTAACCATATCAAATGAGGGAAGCAGCTAATTCAGGGCAGCATATCATGAGGTGTATGTAGCTAGCAGTAAAAGGAGCTGGCTTAGCAAGCAGCAAAGTCTGGTGGGATCCACTGTATCCCTGAGCATAGCCTGTTGGGCAGACAACACAAATGCACCTACACAGCTGTAGAGATGACCTGGGAGCCTGCGAAGCAGAGCTCTAGTGTGGAGTGCCTTCACTACAGCACTTCAGAGGGGGACAGCACAGCTGTCAGTGTCCCTAACAGAGCTGCTCTCTGGCACCAAAGTCTATCAAAGCAAATGTGGCCCAAGGGTGAAAAGGGTTATGTGGAACAGATAGAATTTCCCCTTATTTCACAAAACTTAGCTTTTACAAAACATCCTGCTGTACGTTTTTCTCCATGTCAAGTCCCTTTCCTTCCCTTGCCTTCCCTCACAGATTGATTGAGGTTTCCTACAAAACTGTGGAAGTAGACATCATTTCACTTATTTCAGTTTTAAGTTTTCAAGTTAGTATTCCAGCATAAATTAGCCAGTAAGAGAAAGGTACTCCACTGGAGAGCAATTCCTCTACGCTGCCTGCATCTTTCATGTTCTCTATCCACCAAACCAAATGTCAAGCTTAGATGGCTGTTTCATCATCTAAAATTTGCTGAGGTATATCCTAATTTTTGCAGAATTTTCCCTGATGAATGCAGGGGAAGGTTAATTGAAGCATTTTTAAGCTTTGACGTTTGGATTTTGCAAGTGTAACACTTGTTTTGATGAAGATTTTTAGATCTGAACTTCCTGGCTTTTAGGGATAAGCAAATATTAAGCAAACATTGTTCATTATTATTATTAAGAAAACCAACCCCAATCCCCTCCTTTTCCCCCGCCCCCCAAAATAGTCAATTTCCTTTCTCTTTTGTACATTATTTTGCTTTTGAACTCCATAGTAAAAATGATAATTTTGTTATGAACTAGTGCAGAGGAGAGATTTTGGTTCAAAAACATGGATCCTTTTGTGCAGCAAATAACAGCTGGGAACTGGAAATTCTGGTTTCTGTTCTGGGAGTAGTCAAGCACAGTGATCCGTATAGATGGTACCTCAAACTCATCAGGAGAAAATACGCTGAAAAGAAGCATGGCAGTCACTGGCCATATTGGAAACATGGGTTCAGCTTACAGACCTGCTAGTTTCTCTTGTGCAGCCTTTTGGCTACTGCTTTAATAAAATTGAGTGACTGCTATTTATCTATTTATAGAAAAGGGGTGTAAGTAGAGTTGATTAAAATTACTTTCTTTGTAGTTGCTGCATTAGAGAAAAATTGATTTTCTTGACCAAAGGAAATTTCTACTGAAAGTCTACCTTCTGTGAAAATGTTTGATCCTTTTGCTTGAGTCGAGTGCCCCATCCCACACCCTTTCACTTGTTTTTTTAATTGGAAAGTCGTAATTTTCTGGGCTTGCAAAACTGTAGGCAAATAATAATAACAGTAATAATACAGATCCTTGTCAGATCTTTTTTTGAGAGCTTCTTCTGTAGTACTGAAAGTATAATTAGTAGAAAAGACTGGATTACAGCTCAAGGTTATCTCCTACTCCCAGTTCAATGCACTGTTTGGAGATTAAAGTGAGTAGTAATACGTTCTGCTGTATTTCGTCATAGACAGTTGTTGCTCATGCAACTCACACAGGCTGTCCAGTGCAGCCCAGGTTCATTCCTGTTTGTTTTGGCGTTCTGGTGACCACTGAGAGCTGCAGCTTCCTCTTAGCAAATTTTCTGTGAAAACTTTCTAGTAGCTGGAAAGTAGCTTTCTAGTAGCTGTACTGAATGTGTCTTAAGTGTGAACTGATGTATTCTAATTTGGGTGACTTTTCAGGCAGGAGCTTAAGAGCGCGTTGCTCATCTTGGCCTATAAATTAAATTTCTTCTTCACAGCACAATAACATTACCTTTCTTCAAAAAGTAATTGGGGCAGAGAATAAGGATAACTCTGGACAAGGTGTTTCTCAAAAATTTCAGTCATCTATCCTGAAAGTCTGAGTCTAAGCAAAATAACTGGCAGGGAGCACATCAAGCTAAAATATCCATTTTGTAAAACTTAGGAGCAACTGGGAACACAACAGATAAAGAGAACTCTTTGGCAGACATAACTATAGATATAGCTACCACTTAAAACACAAAAGTTTCTAAACTATAAGTGCTTATATGACAGAGATAACCATATCATCACAGGCTGTCATTTGTCCTCTTATCAATGCAATGTGAAATCCCTGTGGACGTAAATACAGATTAACCTTCAAGATGCTTGGCATACCCGCTCTGTAGAACACTTCTTCAGAACTGTCAGAAACCACGTTCTACACATCCACCGCCTGGCCTCACTAAGTCGTAAATGATTGTGGGGTCAATGTCCAATGCCTGGCCTTCTCCAGTCACAAATATTTCAGCACTCGCCGAGCAATGGATTTGTCTCCATTATGTTTTGAATAATGCTCCCTTGCACAGGAAGCAATAATCCAAGAGTAATTTTCTACTACTATTACCAACCTTCTAATAGGAGCTCATACATGATAATTTGGCTTCTCAAATATATTTTGGCAAGTGCATTATTTTCTAGCCAGAGCTATTTGGGAACTCCTGAAAATATTTTACTGCTTAAAAGAACGTTTTTTAAAACCAAATCCTTTGTGATTAGTATTGTACAACTGAAGACATTTTGAGCGTTAAACACCCCTGTATGTGAAAACCATGGAATTTTGCTACAGTATGGCTCTAAAATTGCAAAGAAATTACAGAGCTGGAAGAAGAATAATAATTATATAGAAGAAAGCTAATACAGTTTTTTACATTTCTGTTTAATGAAGAATCCTTCAGTTCTCAGTTAAAAATAAAAAAGTTTCATTAAGCTTGGTATAATGATACATGCTACATTTATTGAAGGAAAGCATTAAGTCAGTACCCAAGGCCCTTAGCTTCAGTGTGTTCAGAAAGCAAAATAATTAAATTGACATTGTTTCCTTTTTTGACAGCATCTCCCATGGGAAGGGATATTATTTGGCTGCACCAGTAATGGCTCTATCTATGCAAAGAACTATTACGTTAAATTAAAAGTTCTCTCTACTTATCAAACAGCCAAAACTAATAAACAAAACTATGTCTCTAAGAGTAAACTGCTACTAGACTATTAGTTCCTGCATCAGAGTATTATTTATAATTCAATTTAGACAAAGCATCTGCTCCACAGGGAATGCTGAGATGTGGTATTAACACAAGAGCTCTGTAGTGTTTGGACACAGGAAACAAATTGTTTTGCAGTCACTGTGATTGGAAACAACTTCTACTGGAAAAACCACCACTCCAAAATCCCTTCAGAAGCTTTTAAGAAATAGATTATTAAAATGAATGCCTAAAGTATTGTTCATAACAATTGATGCTAACTGGAGGACAGTAATACATCTATAAAATGAAGGAGTTCTAAAAAGAAGAAAAAAAGAAGGAAATATGTGAACAGCTTTCACCTTTGTGTTTTTTTTAAATTTATTTATGTTTATAATAATCTAAAGACTAATGTTGTTTATTTGGCAGCAAGGGTTTTCAGCACTAAAAACTTATGTCCTTCAGTATAGTATTTTGCTTAGTGTACACCAGACTCTCTAATTTTGAATTTCTATGGAAATCCCTCAAATCAGTGTACTTGTGCTTTGTGGAACTTAATTGGTAGGCAGATAGAAATATAAGGTACAGTTCAAAACTCATACAACAGGTTGCATGATATGAATACTCTAAACAGGTAGACCAAAATCTGAATTTTCAACCATTTTGAAACATCAAATAGCATATCTTAAAAACTCCTGTCATTAAGTTAAGGCAGCTTCTCTGGGAGGCTTCCAGACATCCCAGCAATGCCTATATGTAATACACCCATGCATAAGAAAAACAAGGAAAAGAAAATCTGATACCTCAGCCACTGCCAGCCAGTAATGACCAGTGGAATTCAGCTAACATAGACAATTTTAATGCCTAGTGGGAATTTGATTAGAGCAATTAGGAAAAATTCTGAACATAGCCCAAATCATGCATCTCTCTATTTAATTTTATTTTCTTTAAGAGCTGTCAGCCTTTTTGGCCTCTGAAGATATATGTAGTAAGTCTCCTGAAAACTTTGAAGCAGGTTTACAACTTTGTTCACATAATAGTGTCATTGAAGTGAGTGAGGCTGCTTGCAAAAGGGAAATTATATATGTATTTAAGTGATTGCAGGATCTCATGCTAAGTACTTGGAACAGAAAGCTCTTCCATAGCCTGCCTAAACCCTAACCCTAAATACAGCCTTTCCTTTCCAACAAAGCACCTAGGCAAAGGCTGGTCAGCCCAGAGAGACAGAGAAATTCAGGGGTGCAGTTGCAGGCCCTGGGTTCAGAGTGAAGTAGATGGAGCTGAGAGACTCCAGTCACCAGGGAAGTTCAGTGATTTTTTAGAAACAGGCTGCTTAGAGTGTCTGATTGGTGTTACAATATAGGTGGAAATTAAGGGGAATAAACCTCTCATAAACATATATGGAGCTGCAGCCATGGCTATGACATCACTGGCAGCCAATCAGGTAACTAACTCCATTTTGATCCATCAACTTCTACAGCCATTTAAAAATTTTTATTATTCTACCACATGAATCTGGACTGCAGCCACTCACCATAAGACAGACTGGACTAATAAATCTTTGGCACATGTAACCACCATGTTTAATATAAACCAACCCATACACTTTTTTTAATATGATTTATAAAACAGAACATGAAGCTACCTACATGTTCTTTCCTAGCTACAGCAGATACAGTTATTTGTTGCACATTTGATTACTAACAGCAATTCAGTCTGACCTTAAGGCCTTGTGATTACCTGATCCAACATACTTTATGTTATAAAAATGTCAAGCTCAGAGAAACCCACCAGTTCGACTTTCTGTGAAATATAATTATAAACGGCAATGTTAAAAAGAAGGTTAAGAGTTTTAAATAGTCAAGGCAGTTATTTATTTTTTAAGTGTTTGTTTTGATTGAAATGATAGCTGAAAGGGCACCATGCAGCCTGGTACATTATGAATAGTGCAGCTTCGTCTCACCCACCTTCTTTTTGGCTGCTCAGCATGAACTCAGGGCCTCTGGGAACATCTCTCCACAGCGCTGTGGGATGCGTACGTCTCTCTCCCTATACAACCTCCATCTTCAGCCTGCATTGGTGCGTAATGGGGAAGAGAAGTCAGTGAATCTGTTCATGGGAATGAGCTTATCCCTTCCCTTGACTCTTAACACATGGCTCCACAGATCATGGTGCTTTGGAATGCACAGTTAAATTGGAGATGTTGAGTTTGATGTTGACATGAATTGTATTACAACAGGCCCTGTAGATGGCTAAGTAAACTGACAAGGTGAAATCCTGACCCACCGCAGACAAAATTCTCATCAATATCCTGAGTTTAGGATTTTGTCCCAGACTAACCATTTGTGAGCACCTTTGTCGTGCTCTGTATGTGTATTTCACTCAAGATGAATGGAGAGGGGAAGCATGGGAGAATGAAAGGAAGGAGCATCTGCTTGTGGGAAACTGCTACACTGCCAGTAACAGTAACAACAGTGGCAACAATAATGATAATCTCTCTAGTCATGGTGGTGACTAAGAGCTTTAGCTGGAAATTTGGACTATACTGTGCCTGTATATGGCAGGTCTTGTACAAACAAAATTAAAAAATAAACATTGTCTCTAAGATTGTTGATTTAAGATATGTAGAATAGTGCCTTAGAATAAAAATGAGAAATGCATTTTAGTATATACATTCTATAATTTTTCATTTAAAAAAAAATGATTGTGCTGCCTGTGAAGCTCTATAAAATTGGAAATAATGAATTTACTTTGATATATTAATAACATAGATTGACATGTATTAATTCTATAGTTATAAGTCAATGCATTACAATATTCTTGGAAAAAGTGACTAAATATGTTTCTTATATATATTATAATATGTCACACATTAAGTATTTAAGTATGTTGTAACATATAGCAATACTTTTTGTAGTACACTAGATCTTCCCATTCCTTCTTTTTTGTGGGATAGCAGATGAACCGAGATGACCTCATGCTGCAGCTTTGCTTCTGTGGAAAAATGAAGCTGTCAACAACATAGGAAAAGATTTGTAACAACAGGAAACGAAGTGTTCACAGGAGCTGGACTAAGACTATGGAACTTGTTGCCAGGCAAAATAAGAATGACCAGCACGTGTGCCACGGTAAGCGCTCAGTGCAAGAACCCGATTATTCAACCTAGCTTTCCTATAATGGTCCTTTCAAGCATCCTTAGACTAAATGCTCTTCTGATTGTAAGACTATGAAAAGCTCAAAAATGTTCAGAGGTTGAAAAAAATGGCAAACTCACACATAATTTCCTTGGGAAATGGCTAGACATTACAGTGACAATCTGATATAATCCTGGATGAGTGGACAGTTACTAAAGAAATAAATAAAGCAAATAATCTCTTCCTGTCTGTAGGAGTGGCAGCATTTTGAAGCATTTCTAAAGCCAAGTAAGATCTCACAAGCCCAGTACAATCCATTTATGCTTATTATTATTTTTTCTTAACTCTCCAGAAAATATAAATCAAATAATTGGGCAGTAAACAGTATTAGGTACTGTCAGTAGTGACTTCTAGTGCCATGTGTTCCTCCTAAAAAATGCTATATAATGGACTGTACAAATATAGAATAAGCACCTGTGGTTCATGCTCTTCTATACCTTTAATTTTTCAGTCTCTTGTGTGGTTGTGTCCAGAACCCCATGGTACCAAGTAATGAGGTTTAAGCTATAATAATTGACTTAAGCAACCAATAGCAATATTTGCATGCCTTTATATTTTGTGCCTCATGCCAGTCTTCAGTAAAATTCCCTGAAACACTGGCTTGTGATGAAGATGGTCCCTCAAAAAAGTTGCTGAAACAAAGCATTGGTTTAAAAGATACTTTTCTGTTTCCTAACCTGTCTTGCAGAAACAGCTACTCAAGGTATTCAGAAAAAGAGTGCTGTCACGGTCATTGTGTGCTTGATGTTAGGAAGCAGAATTGGGCTGAATCTTCTTAAGAGAATAACAATGCATTTCCATAAAATAATCTAAACACAGATGTGTCTGATTTCAGTCATTCCATCCAGTGTGGAAGACAGATACATGTGCTGCAAGACGTGTATGGTATTTGGATGCTAGTGCGGGCTTGGCCTAACCCTCCTTTTTTCTGAGTCACATACCAAAACCTTCATGTGATCAAAAGCCACAGAAGATGCATACTGTCTACAGAGAGGAACAGCAGGTCCTGGAGTGATTCACAAACAGTAGCTGACAACAGCTCCCAGTGGATACATTAATTTATGGTGGAGCAGGTCTAGCTCATGCCAGCCCTGCTGCTGGATCCCAGAGCAGCCCATTGATTTTGACTGTAGCAGCTGCTGCTGGCTCATTTCCTTCCATGGCCAGACATTTGTATTCCTCATCCTTTTTTGCCAGCACAGTCTTCTGACTGGCCATGTGTCAACTTGGGCTAGTTAGTGCTTAACCATTTGTGCAGGGCCATGCTTTCCTGTGTAAGCAGTTCAAGAAGCATATAGGCTGCTGCTGCACAACTGATGAGCCTGTTAGGAACCCAGATAGCTGCAGCAAACAGAATGGTAATGTTTCTTCAGCCTGTGAAAAAATAAGTATTCTTTTCCTACAAATGAACGAATTTGGCTTTTTGTTATGACCTTGTGAGAACATACCTTGAACTGCACAGATAAATTTGCTTAAGACCAAAGGAAGCTAGCAGGAAACCCTGGGAAGCCACCACTAATGTGTGCAAACCTGAACATACCCCAGCAACTGAAGTACTTGTAGGTGACCAGTACATAAATCTGCAGTAGTGTAAACCTGGGGAGGAAGAAGGAATTGAAGTAGAAAAAAATCAGCTCTGACAGAAAGCAATGTAAAGGCATAACTTCCAAATAAATAATGTCTCATTTTTTTTGCATATATACATACATGTATATTTATATCTTTCTCTCCACGTATATATTTGTGTACACACACACACACACACACATATTTATATACAGAGAGACACTAATCTAAAATACCTTTGAGGACTGAAAAAATTGCTCAGTGGTGGTAGAACCAGACAGGCAGTCTCCAGCTGCTGGCTGTACTTGAAATAAGAAATCTTCAAAAGCTATAGTGATGTGAGGCAGTACAAAATATCAACAGGAAAACAAGAGTGGGTGAGTAGACATGATACGTTTTCCAATTTGCTGGCCAGCAGCATACCTTAAGACAGATCCCTTGTGAAAGGACCGTTAAATGTTTTGCCTGCCTACTCTTTTCAGAAGTGGTACAGGGACCCATACTTTCTTCCAACTTATAAGGCCAAATGGAGCTTGAAAAAGTTCATTTCAGTTGCATCCTGACCTACCTTTTTCCTGCCTTCAGGCAATAAAACAGAAAAGTACAAGTGAGCTGAAGCTTGAAATTTGGAGACACTTAGGCACTGCATAAGCATGGGACAAACGACTGTTAATGACTCAATTATCACTCCCAGTCACAAAAGATAATCCTTTGCTTACTTTTTAAAAGCCGATACTGTGATACTGTGTGTCGCTCACATAAAAAAAGGAAAAAAAAAATATATATATAGTCCTTATATTCAGACCTGTGTTGTGAAAAAAATCCAGTGTGGTTGAGCAATGCTTACAGAATAAAAACGGTGAACTAAAGAAAGAAGACTTGTTTAATATCTGGGGACAAGGTTTCAGTTAGTAAGACTCGCTGTGGTAACAACAAGCCCAGAGGAGACTGAGTGGTTTTTGACAACAGCAGTTTCTGAAACATCTTGTGGAAAGCCAAAGCTTATAAAGAAAACTTAAGATATAAGAGAACAAAGACATCAGCTGTACAGGGGAAAAAAAAAAAAAAAAAAAAAAGTCTTTCTAGCTACTTCAGACCTGGAAATTAAATATTCTCTCTCTAATGGTGTTAAAATGCATAGTAAAGCAAAAACGAAATGTGCAGCAAAATTAAATGAAAGGTAGAAGGTTTCCTGAGCATTAGCTATATAATCTGAACACTAAAAATACTGTTATCTCTTCCAAATCTTTCATAATTACCAGAATGCAAGCAGCTACTTTTAAAGAATACTTGATTCAAAACTAAACTAATAATAATAACAATCACATTTAAAGCACTGAATCTCAGTATTGTCTATCAGTGTTTAAACTAGGGGCTTTTTATTTTAATGGCATTTTAGGTTAATGGGTCTCTATGAGTTGAAGAGAACTGTGGTAGTGGTAAGGGTTTTTCTGTAAGAACAAGGTGATAGAGATTTCCAGTCAGGTTCATGCAGACTAAATTGATGTGACAATTTAACATTCAAAGCTTTTCACTCTGCATATTCTAGGTCATGTCTACCCTATTTTGAAAGATGCCATTGCAGAAAAGAAACAAAGAACTAATTTTGCTGTGGCCACTCTGGCAATAGCAGAGAAGCTGACGTGCAGCTAGCCTTAATGTCTAAAATCACACTTTGCCACAGAATAACTTTCAAGCAGGCAAATTTGTCCTGGCTTTAGTGTTACTGGTGCTCGAGCTAGTTCAGTTAAAACTCAGTTACTACATTGCTTCTGTCCACAGGTGCTAGAATGATTCCTTTGGTTGCAGCATAGTGATATATTTGAGACGAGGACAAGCCATTTCTCTCTGCTATGCATACACACAGAGGCAGCAATTAACATCTGTTTATTAGTGCACAGTACGTATAATGTACATGGCACTGTTTCTTCATTAGATAGCAGTTTTTAAATAGGATTTCTTGCATTATACCAATTTTAAATGGATTTAAAAAACAAACAAGCAAACAAAAACCACAAAACCCCCCCGGGATTGTGGTTGAAGCTGACAGAAGTGGTGAATCTGCTACTGTTTGTATGCTTACTCTTCACCCATTGATTTTTAGGGACGACAGCCTTTATCAACTACATAGGAACTTTATTGAAAGCCTTTTAATTCAGATTTCTGGAAACTGAGTGATATATAAAGCTGGTGGTTGGAATCCTTCTTGATGCTTTATTGTAACGTAATATTTGCTGCAGTAAACTATGCCCTCAATCAGACCTGAGCAACTCCATTAACTTTAATTATATCATGGTTGTAACCGAGAGTATAATTTGGCCCTCTGGGAATAGACTATACAATTAAAGCTCCATAGGGTAGAACAGGCAGAAGAAATTTGCCCTTCAGTTGGAGCTGTCAGAGAAATTACAGGTTGCTTCAGTTATTCTCTCCAACCTTAACAAACCCGATGAATGACGTAGTTGCAGTAGGCAGTTTCCAGTATATGGTGTTTGGTAGAACAAATACCCTTTATGCTTTTTCTCTTGCTGTCTTGCAGGTGGACAGAGAACAGCAATTAAAGCACTTGGGCACAGACATTTTGCTCAGGAAATAGGAGAGCAAAAGCTGAGTAAACAAGATGAGTGCATTTGCAGCAGCTGGCTGTGTGCTCTACAGAAATTGGCAATCATGGTTCAGGACCAAGCCCAGGCAGAGGATGTGGAGAGCTTGGAATCAAGGGTCTAAGGAGCAATTTTTGCTTATTTGACATAATACCATAGCAACAAGCAGTTATGTTGCAGAAGGCATGGCAAACTAGGAGCTGTGGGCAGATTTCTCTGATAAGAATTAACTAGTTTTTCACCCTCACTGCCATAGTAGAAAGCAAAGAGTTGACAGGGTTATTAAACTCTATTGATAGCCCATTCAACTCCTTTAAAAATGTGACTGAGGAAAATTAGCTTAGGTCATAAGAACAATAAAGAACAGTTGCTGTCTTGCATTTTTTGTTTCCAGAGAGACATGTCAGATGGAACTTTTACCCACCAGTATGCAGGGTTATTTTCATACTTGCTTTTGGGTCATCTTCCTGAGATAAATGTGTGTGTTTGTCAGTATTCACATCTGGAGGATTTCACTTGAAAACAGTGACAGATAAACTGTGAGGGCATTGGAAGTTGAAGTTCCTATGGAAAGGCTGTGGGACAGTTAGGGAGCATCAGCTAAAAGAAGCCACTAAGCACTTGGGCTGTGTTGAACCCCAAATCCTATGCCCAGGAGACATCAAAGGCTATGATGCTCCTACAGGTCTGGCACCTGAGTTTCATAATGCCTTCCATGGCAACCTGAGCTTGGTCTCAGCCTAAG
The DNA here is from genome assembly GCA_028020825.1 of Podargus strigoides. Lineage (NCBI taxonomy): Eukaryota > Metazoa > Chordata > Aves > Caprimulgiformes > Podargidae > Podargus > Podargus strigoides. The sequence continues at coordinate 71,116,678 of CM051621.1, forward strand.
TACCCCCAGGTTCCAGCAGTTTTCACATCAGAAAATTCCTCAAGGAAGTATCTTTGGGGTGTGTGTGATTTTCAACACCGGACGCTGCCCGTAGTGTCAGTCCACACAGTTGCCCTCATTGCTTAATCTGCACAGTTTATGCCCAGATCCCACTTCCCACTGCCTTTCATTTAAAAAGGAGTGTGATAATGAATTCCTTTCTGCACCTAAACATAGCAGTCTGGGTATTTTAGAAGCAAAGTGTTTTCAGTACTGGTAGAAAACTCCTGTACTGAAAGCTGTTAAGTTTCCATACCGGTGCAGTTTGTGTGTACCTATTACCCTTGAGTTTTAGGCTCTCCTCACATCAGTTCCAAGTTTAGCTGAAGCCCTGCTAAAACAAGTAGCAAAGTTCAGCTGCCTGTGCCATCTGGTTTTCAGTCTTTTCTGACTTTTCTGACAAATGTACTGCACCACTTGTATTTAAGACATGGACTCAGGGGTTTCTGAAGAGCCAGCTTGTTTTATGAGCATATTTAGATCTGAGTCTAAGAAATGAGAGGAAGTCTAAAATGATGAGGAGGCTGAAGAAAATAATATCTGAATTAAAGAAAAACCTCACAAACCCATCGAAAACAGGAATAGCGTGACTATATAGAAAACGTATGTGATATTGGAAGCAATAGGAAAAAAGATTTATTTAGGAGAAGAACTTTCACCTATTGGTTTAAATTATGGGATGGAAAGGAAACAAAGGGAAAAGAGAAAATTTTGATGAGAAAAACTTTTTCAAATCAGTTAGTATGGAAACCTTTCAGTTATTATGTTTAACAGAATTGGCCTGAAAAATTGCAATGAAAAAGACCATTTGTAAAATTTGAAATGACCTGTGAAAATAGCACTGTGCTAGATAAACACCTAGGAAATCCAGGCTGGTTTTTCGCCAGAATAAGGCCAAATTTATTTCTCTTTTCTTTCCATTCTTTTTCCATTTTTTTACTTAAGATCTTAATTAATGCTTAAAGAAGAGGTACATAAAGAAGAGGCCTGAGTAAATTATTCCCTGCGACATGTGCATTTTTTATGTTCTTCCTAGAATATCTGAGTAAGTAACTTGTCATTACTCACTTTCTCTTTAACTATGTAACTGGAATAGGGAAAAAATTTGTGCTTCTCATAGCTTTGTATTAAAAGTTCTGACTGCTTCCTGAGGCCATTTTTCTCTTATTTTTATAAGCTACTTTTGCTTCTGAATTTTACGTGCTCTCATTCCTATACTTCGTTGAGACAATGGCAAATATTGACTCATTTCAAAAGACCTGTTATTTAAACACTTATCTTTCTTATATTTTTGGTACTTCGTATCATATCATGAAATTGTACTTCCTAATTCTGCAGCTGTTTTCATTAGGACTGTCTGTGTCCTTCTTTTAGACAAGGGACACAGCACTGCCTCCCATGGTGAAGACTGATGTAGTGTAGCTGGGCACTGGTGGAGAATAAGAGAAGTGGAGTATGGTTTTGAGTTTGCCCCCTTCTAATTGCAATCGATACCCTCTAGTTCATGTGTTGAAAGTGACAGGAATTTCTTCATGCTACTTGTAATTTTGTGAGATTGCAGACTACTTCAAACTGAACTGAAAACTGCAAAAAACCACAAACCTGGTAATTAAAATAAGCATGCTTAATGCATTTAGTGGATAGGGCTTTCCACCCTCTTCCACTTGCTGTCTGTGTAAAATGTTGTGACAGCAGAAGGGATTGTATGCCTTTGGTATAAATGACTGTCCAAGCTGAACACACGGGTTCTTTGCATCCTGTAACATCACTTGCATCATGAGGTAACCTGTAGCTGGGAATGTTGGGGTACACAGAAGCCTTCCCCCAACCTTGTAGGAGACAAGTGTACCATGGCTAAAATGAGAAAATGATGAATGCTGCTTTAACAGCAGTGCTTGTGAAAGAGTAATGTTTAAAGACAAGGGTAGGCAAGTGAATGTAATATCTATATTATTTCAAAGATGCTTTCTTGGACTGGACACAGCCTTAGAAAGCCAAGTCAAGGAATATTTGACAGAAGAAATGTCCCCAGGAGTGTCATGAGGTCTTGAGATTCTTACTCTAATTATTGTGACCTTTGCTGATTTTAAATCTTTTGCTAGATGCTCAATAGCCAATTCTAGCTTGCTTATCTGTAAAACTTTTGGGAACGAGAATCATAACTCATAAAAAACCAAACAAACAAAATTCAGAAGACTGAAACCAAACCTTTCGCTTCCTAAAAATAAAGTGTTGAATGTGATCCTTTCAAACAGTTTTAGAACTAATCTCTCCTTTTAAATGTTCAAAAATTTCACTATTTTAAAATATATAATAAGAGATAAGCTCTCATGAAAGAGAATACTGTAATACTCGGTTGGTTTTTTTTCCTTGGAAAAGTCTCTTTGTTCTTTTTACACGACATTTTGTCTAGGTTAATGGTATCCTTGCAATACAATGGTGTGTATGTTCTTCGACATGGGTGGGGAGTCAGATAGCTAATTATTTAAATGAAACAATGGTTGAATTAGTAGGCTAGATGAAAACCAGATTATCATAATACATAAATTACATGACCACATCAGAGTGCATGATGCTGAATAGCTGTTTGGATTTGCTGTCAGGTTCTGAGACACTTTGTGTTAAACTCTGATTTCTGCTTGGCTGCTTACTGCAATACTTGCATAAAGGGCAAGGAGAGGAACACTGAGCACTACCCTGTTCAGAGCACTACGTTTCTGATTTTGTGGTCTTTTCTTGGATGTGACACCTAGACTAGAGCAGATTGTATTACCAGTTAATGATCTGCAGAATGATATGCAGTGCTCTTTTGGCCACTCTCCTTTCTGATGCTTAACAACTCTATATACAAAACTGGGACAAGAATTTAACCTACTCTTTGTCATCCATCAAAACGCTATGAAGTGCATTTATTGAGAGGAGGAAGATTTGACAGGGGAAAAAAGGAAGTGGTAGTAATTGTAGACAAGCCAGGTGTGAGCTGGCTGCATAAGTGCATGGAACTCATGCCTAAGTGGGCATAAAAGCTTCTCTACAGGCATATTGGGTGGTCAGAACCTTACCCCAATTATATGGCTTGGAATCAGAAATATATCCACATGTCCCCTGAATTTACTCCAGATTTATACAAGTGTAACTGAGATTAAATAATTAATGATAGACTGTCAGGATCTTTCTTTTTTTCGTTGCAGCCAGAAGCCAAGACGTAGATTGGCTCAGGCTGAATAAATGAGACCATGCTAATAGTGTGTGCTGGTTAATAGCAGCGAAAGGGCTCTGTGCTTATTTAATTAACTGGAACCTGACTAAGAAAGCTATTTCAGTGGTGTGGTTGTACCTAGTAATATAGTTTGATTTCTCAGCGCCCTCTTCAAACTGCAACTTATGGCAATTTTTTCCTTCTAGCAAAAACTTTATTGTTGCACGGCATATGTGAGTTTGCTACCTTGCTGCTAACTGGTATTTAGCCTGTCACAGGAAGATGTTACTTATCTGTTACAGCTTAAAGGCTCTGTCTAGGTGGAGGGGCAAATATAATCTGTATCCTTGAGACAAGTTTGCTAATTATTTTTCCCTTGGCAGTCATGTTGACAGGCAGGTGGCATGTGATCAGCTCTCACCCTGACATGGATCCTGGATGCAGCTGAGTCAAGATACATCTGAGACTGGGAGATGGTGAGTGATGCTGGGTCCTATACTTCAGACACAATCTTAGACCTTCAGGGACTCCAGATGCTAACATCTGGCTTGTGATATTGTTCTTGGCCTGCGAAGTCTATTTTTGCCATTGCCCTGTTTAGAAGTTCTCCACTAGTCCTCTGTCCTGCTCATATGCTGTAATTCTTTTGACTTGTTAATTCAGACCAGCTGATAAAGAGGAATTTTTTGAGTGTAGCCTTGGCACTGTAGGGGTGTCGGCTACAATTCCTGTATTCTATTTTATCTGTATGAATAATAGTTTGATTTTAATTCTCTTGTAGCATGTAATAGCATAAGAATGGCCTCGTTGAATCATATCTGTGGTCCATCTAGCTCTCTGACAGTAGAGAGATGCTGCTTAGGAAGGTCATGTGAGCCGCACTGCTCTCAACATTCGCAGTTGGATTAGGGATGCTAGGGGATACATCCACGCCTATTTCTTACAGTATCTGTTTGTGGACCTGTTGTCCCCAAATTTGCCTACTCCCTTTTTGAACTCCCCTGAACCTCCTGTTTACCTTCACAACTTTCTTTGACAGCAAATTCTAGAAATTCACTACCCACTCTGTAAAAACTATTTCCTTCTTTTATTATGAACTGAACGCTTGCTAGCTTCAGTGTGCAACCACCTACTACAAAGACTGCAGGGTCTGGTCAGTAAGTTTTACATTCAATTTATCCTTCATGAACTTGTGAAAGTTGATCGTGTTCCCTTTCAGCCCTCTTCTCTCCAAACTGAGATATAGACTTTTTAATCTCTCATAAAGCAACTGTTCCATACCCTCCTTCACTTTAATAACTCTTCTCTTTTAGTCTACTATGCCCTTGTGATGCAGTTACTTAAAAGATGGAGGCACTGCCCTTTTACATGGCAGCTAAACAGCATATCTGCTCAGTTGTAGTAATCTTTCTTGTATTTGGTAGCATAAGTTACCATGTTACTGTTAATTACTGACAGAAGTATCTTGTCTTTTTTTTTCCTTCCTACTACAGATCATTTTAATTATAGTTTGAAATTCAACCGTAGAGGTATCACGTTAAGTACAGATGGTGTTTAGGATATGCCCTTTCAGTCTTAAATTCTATGCAATTTGGTTTCTTAATTTTGTGCAATAACTGTATTTCAGCACTTTACTCGGAGTCTGAGCACTCATCAAATATCTCATACTTAATTATAGTCCACTGTTAGCAAAACTGCAATTGAGCTGTGCTGTTAGCACTGTCTAGCAACTATGCTTTTCCTGTCTCATGCTTTTTCTACTGTGTAACAATATAAAGACCTTTCTTCAGTTTTATCAGCTGTATTTCCTACCATCATCTCTCTTTACAAAGTCAGCTGTTGCCTCCACTGAAAGATTTGGGAAGAGGGGAAAGAGATTTTTTGGAAATTCAGTGTCCCTGAAATGGTGAGAGTCCAGAATCTCTATAAAGTTTTTCTCTGTGGTGGTTTGCTTGTCTATTCATGACAATCTCATCTTCCCTGGTGTCTCCAAACAAGCCTCTGCAGTGTGTATTATGCATCAGGTTTTGTTTGTCTGTAGCACTGACTTGTGTTTCTTTTAACCAGAGCTGGAAACTTCAGGTAGTCTTACTGCCATATGTACACAGGCTGATTTTTGCAAACTTCTTTCTTATTCTTCAACCCTGCAGCTGCATACTCCTCTCTATAAGCAGTGATGTGCTTGATTATTTAGTTAGATGAGACATTTGCTTTATTGTGATTTCTTCTTTTGGACCAGAGGCAGCCTGAAGCAGCAAGGCAAAACAGCTTGTTACAATTTGAATGTTTTATCTCCCAAAGAAAGAAAGTGTGCTCCATCATTAAAAATAACAGTACTGGACTTCTTCCAAACCAAAATATAGCAGTACTTGTGAATTAATGTTGTCAAAGGATAACAGAAGCAGTTTTTGCAGGAACACTTGTAGTGTCACAAAGAAAATTTGGTACCATGGACATGAGACAGATTAAAATCTGCATGTGTTTCAAAATGGTGTGTGGAGGCATTTAATGCAGCAATTATTTAGACATGTTTAGTGAATAGTTCACTGGGTACACTGCATTGCAAGAAAAGAGAAGCACTGGTGAATTAAACTGTCTCAGGAGGTAGATCTTGATAAGGAACCATTAGCTAAGGTACAGGAATAAAGGTTGAGGGGTAAAGAACAAAGACAAATAAAAGCCAGAAATGGTGGAAGGAAGGAAGGAAGGAAGCAAGCAAGCAAGCAAGCTAAAAGAAGGTAGACAGAGTCTGACAGGATTGGAAGAACTAACATGCAGCACTAAAATTGGCAATCTGGGTCTTAAAGGGAGGGAAAAAAGAAAAATATTAAGAGAGAACATTTGTAAAATAGTAATAAAAACTTGGAGTATTGTGGAAGGGTTAGAGGGAGTGATAAGTATTTGAAAGTGTCTGTATGAATGCAAGATGTGTGATGAAGAAAATAAAGGGACTAGAAATACACAGAGAATATTGGCATCATTAATCTAAATGGAACAGAGAGACGAAGCAAAAATCTGTTAGCGATAAATAGCATAAGATAATATATAGATCATGCAGAAGGGAACAGATGGGAGACAAGGTCTGGAAATAAATAAAACTGAGGATTATGGGAGAGCACGTAAATTGGTTAGAAAAATTACACTTGCTTAGAACCTCAGCTCCCACTGTCTGTAAAAGTGGTTGGTAAATGGGTTTCTGGTACCTCTAAGTAGGATGGTTTGGAGAATGTTTTTGTCTCTAAAAGAAATATCTTGAAAAAACTACAGCAGTGGTATTTCTAATCTGGCAATTCTGTCCTTTCTGTCTGCTGAACTGCCCAGACAATTGTGGCATCCCCGGTTTATCAGAGCAGCTTTATCAGAGGGCAGGTGGGTGACTCATAAATAGCAGACCACTGACTCTGTTGAAGTTCCTGGTGAGGAACACACACGTGGGAAAAACCTGTGGGCCATCATGTGTCACGAGAGCTGAAGTCCAGCTGAGGAGGTTAAGAGGAAAAAAGGGATGTAAGGGGTTTTACTATAGTGCTTCTGTGCTGTTTTTTTCATTATTCTGGTACCATACTTCTGTGATAATATTTCAGAATTCAAGTAGTTTGTTTCCCAAGTAGTTAGTTATTAGAAAATAATGAAGCAACCATTCAAAAGAAGCATTGAAAATTACTTGGAAAAAAATACAAATCAATCTGTAAAAATGCAGTCACATCCAGTTGTAAGGAACTTTCTCTTCTGAAAAGAAAGTTGCAAGTTGATTAAGCATACCTGTGTGACTGCTGAGCTGCTTTGAATCCTCTCCATTTCAAGGTCAAGTAACTCATGTAAAAAATCTTTCCTTGAATCAGATATTTAAAGCAGAAGGGGGGTGAAAGTTCCAGACCATATTCAAAGAGCTGGACCTGAGTCACCACTGAAGGATTTATTAGTTTGGGTGAAGCACACGGCAAATGTATTTCTAGACACAGATATAATCTGACCTCTCTGTCTGGTCCTTAGCTCTCTGTTCTGACAGTAACCCCCCTAATCCTGCCCCTTACCTGCATCTTCAGGCTTCGAGGAATTGCTCCCCTACACACTTGTGGTGCAGCTGGACTCATCCCAGTTGCATGGGAGAGGACTGGCAGCATTGCTACTGGGAGGGTTGTGATGCCACCTGCCCTAGGTGGCTGCTGCTGGCAGGGCTGGTCCTTTGACCCCTTTATCGTGCCTGGCTGCAGCCTCACATGTGGTGGACCTCCACACCAGCCCCAAAGAAATAGGAGTGCGAGGCCGAGCATGGGCTGCAGGTGCCCAGGATGCAGCAGGAGCAGACTCTGCTGTTTGCTGACTGAAAGGCCAAGGTTCAAGCAGGAGCTTAATATACAATGCTGGCAGGTCAGCCTTGTGTCCAGCAGCAGGAACACAACATCGGTGTTGTGCTCTGGAGGCTTATCTTCCTCAGTTGACACTGGTGCACAGACCTTCCCAGTCCTTATTCCCTTTCTCCTCACCCCTAGCCCCTGTTATGGCCTTGTTACATCTTCTTCCCACCAAATTTTATAGTATTTGCAGTTTTGCTATTTTGCTTGCTTCATCTGATTGAATAACTGAAATTTGATTTTGTGGGGTTTTTTTCATTTTCATCTTTCGTGCCTGTGGCTTTGCATCCTTAGTTAGGCTCTACAGTTTTACTCTGTCTGCAGTTGCTAGTGCTTCTACTAGGTCAGAGGTTAATGTTACGCTTGGTATTTACGTGGAATTTTTCTCAGTATATTGAGGAATGAGTGTACAGAACATGAATCTTTTAAAAAATCCAACATTCTCTGTATTGCAAAGGCTGTAACAATCATTGTAGTGCTTACCACTTTTTATTTTTAGTAGTGAAATAGGCATAGTTGTGGTAGATGCTGTGTCCTTTTGCCAATATAAATGGCAGTGTTCTCAACTTCTCACTCTTTTTTTTTCTTTTTTTTTTTTTTTTTTTCCTTTTTTTCTTCCAAGGAGCCATACTTAGCAAATTGTTTGAGCATTACAACTCAAAGTTTTACCTTTTATAGGTTTTATCTTGTCTAGTTAGACATACTATTTTCTGGAGGATTTCAGCTGCTAGAGAAGGTTTCAGGCTCTAAACATAACGAAACAAAGACATATTTTCTATATCTTGAGAACAGTCTAACTCTCCAACAATCTTAAAATAATTGTTGCACCTCATATTTTCAAGTAACTGGCAGGAACAGTAATCTTCTACAGCTTAGTACACTCTATTAAAAATGAGTAATATACATATTGATCATAATGCTTCTCTCAGCTGATGAGGCTTCTCTTGAGGATGAAACCACAGTACCATATGGCTTTAATGTACTCGATATAGTTCTCCAAATAACTGCCATAAATTATCTTTCACAATTATGCTGGACAGCAATAGAGTTAGTCTTCCAAACTGTCAATAATATATCATGACTGTAGGTAAGAAATTGATTATGCACAGGATGCAGTATTTAAATAATTAACAGCTAACCAATCCGGTTTGTAGCTGTGGTTTGTGACACTTTGAATCACACTAATTTTAACTTTAACATCCCGTGATAAAATGGGTGAGTAATGCACCCAGCTAATGTAAACTGGTATATACTGATACAGGAAGTGGAAAGCACTGTTTCTTTAGCAATGTATCTAATGTAATACAATATGATTTCCTCAAAAAAAAAAAAAAAGAGATTCAGCATCTTATTGCAATTTTAAATGTAAATTTTAAATGGAAACATTCTTCTGAATATGAAAGTAGTTTACTGCCTAATTCTGGCAAAGGGTTATGTAATAAATAGCTGAATTTAAATTTAAGGCAAAGCTAAAGGCATGGTTTGGTTTGCCAGGTTTGTATTATATATTTTTCTCTCAAATGTTTATTTGTCAACAAGTGAAATCATTAACACAAATCAATTTCAATCCCAAACTGGAACAAAACCCACTCCATGAAATAAGCAGTATAACCTGTTAAACACTAAGAGCAATGTTGTTTCTGAAATTACCAGCTGGCAGAAAACATGATGGCCTTTTAAAATTCTAAACCTGGAGGGAATAATTCAGAGACCTAGTCATCAAGTTTAGAATGCATACAATATCTGGACACGAAGATCTGTTTCTGGCAACACTGACTCTGCCCTTACTACTTCAAAAGGTAAGGAAACCAGATAACATGCAAACATCTTCTTTGCTCTGCCTCATGATTAAAGATCACATGGCATTTTCTTAGAGTAGTTCACCATTTTGATGAACATACTGTTGGCCAGAATCCTCTCTCCTTCCACCTTTTTAACAGTCGTCTTTGTGGAGATTTTCAATATGGCTGGAGCCAAAATTGCATAGATGCTGCATTCCAGAACTGGCCTGACAACAAAAATTCTGGGTAGGATATAAAAAAGAATAAAGAAAAAAGGTCAGGCTTATGGATAATACTTTTTTTTCCTTCCAGGAATGTCAGGAAGACCTTTGTAGTTTTTCACAGAAAGTGAAAGAGGCATTGTTTTAGCATAATCGCTAGCTCAAATAATGAATATAAGAAAAAGTATTTGAAGCTGGATTTTCTCAAGATAAGTATCTCCTGCAATACGTAGTCAGCTGTTCTCAGCTTTTCTCTTCAGACTCTTTGTTTAAATGTTCAGAGAGAGAAAGTGCAACTAGTAGAGTTATGTTTCAGACATTATATAGGTTGTCAATCATCACTTTCAATAGGTGTAAGAGTCAACTGTGGCTGCTGTCGGGAAGGTGTGCCTTCAAGATTTGCTGAGCTCATCCAAATAACAAGGTCTCCAAGCTCTCAGTAAGTTGAAAAGAAGATCTAATTGCATATAGATTTAAGAAGCAGATGAAAACACAGTTGATTTGTGTTAAAGCGTGCTGCAGTTGTCTTGACAGGGTGCTTATCACTATATCTTGACAGGGATTTTATTTGGAGCTGTAAATGACAGATGAGAAGGACTATGAGTGTCTGCTGTAAATGCCTGAGCAGAATATGTTTGTGGATTTTCCTCTTCCAGTAGAACTCCATTCTTAGTGAAATTTGCAAAGATGCAAGCAATACTACCAAATGCAGGAATTTAAGATGAATGTCCTACTCCTGCATTTCAAATATTTTTACAAGTGTAGTACACAACCCTTGCATAAGGCCTTTGTATTAGTGAAGAACTATAAAGTAATACCATCACTAAACTCCAGCATAAAGGAAAAGTTGTCTTTTCCCCGCCTCATTGTCACCTTGTTTTCTGCAGAGTATTCAGTGCCATAGTGGTGAGGAGTAGAAGCCCTCTAATGGTACTGTCAATGACTTAATTGTTTCTCTCTAAAGGCTGCCAGTTTCTGGAATACTGAGACAGAGAGGTATTGACAGCCTATTATTATTCTGGAATAAATTTTGGAATTGCACCTTGGAGTGGAAAGGAAAGCCTGATCCAGTGAATCCATGAAGGGAATGTAAATTTTCCCCACCCCCAATACATTTTATACTTGTAACATGATGTAAAACAAACATACATCTATTCCTTTTTTGGCTCTTGCTTATGGCAGCTATTTAAAATGTTAGATAATGTTTTAGACATCCATATGTGTGTGTGTTGGGTGGTAGAATTGCATTAGAACAGAAATACAATGCTAAAAATAAAATATTCTCATTCTACACATGGTCACAATCAGTATTCTCCAACTTTGCCCTCTCTAATGTTACAGTACTTGTTGTAACATGGAATTTAAAGTAAGTTTATAGTGTATAAATGTCATGCATTTGATGCTATGATCTGTGCTAGCTACTCTCATGGATAGTTTACTGCATCTCCCTCCTGATATATCAAACAGATTGTGGAAGATTGGAGGCATTCAAGACTTGCTTGGCAAACCCCTGGAAAATTGCAAGTTTTACTAGTTTAATGGCGTACAGGCCTCTGTCTCCTCACCAAAAAACCCAGTATTTTACAACATCCAGGATTCATGAGATAACACATATTTTCCCCAAAACTGATGAATTACAGGTTACTGCCTTATGTTGGAGACCAGGAGTGAAGAACAGAACCAGATCCAAATGGCACAAAAGGTAAGAAGGAGTAAACATTGGCAGTCATCACTTTTTTGTAGGTGTGGTGGTCAACTGTGGCTGCTGTCAGGAAGGTGTGTCTCAAAGATCTGCTGAGCTCATTCAAATAACGCTTCAAGGTCTCGGCAAGTTGCAGTAGAGATCTAATTGGATAGATGTGAGGAAGTAGAGAAAGAATCAGACATGTTCACTTTAGACAATTTGGATTAAAGCATGCTTTTGTTGCTGCTCCATATTCTGTGTTAGTGGGAAGTGCCTGACTACTTGTGTGAGCCATGCTGTTCTCTGCCACATAATGGTTATATCTTACTTTTACTCATTTCTGTTCGCTTTCCTTGCTAGACTGATTGATCAGTAAGGCTATCAGAATCCCAGTTCTCACAACATCTGTGTATGGGCCAGTGCTATTTGTAGCATGCCATGCTGTCCTTGTCTCCTACCATCCACACTCCTGGCATTTCTTCATTTTCTTTCCAAGGCAGCCAGGACAGGGAAGTCAGGGAAATGATGCACCATAAGTTTTCCCCTAGTGTGAAGTCACGAAGCACTTCTGGCTAGATATTAATCACCATACATTAGTCATAGCCAAAGTAACCATCCTTTCTCACTCCAAGTGCTTCCTTTTGTCCCACAGTAACAGGAATCTGAAGAACTATTAAGCAGCAAATGCATGCAAACGCATACAAAACCAGTCTGTATTATCCCATCCCACAGATTACTGATGCGTTCTGGCTCCTCCAATTCTGGCTGGTAGAGCTTACAGACCAGATAGTGTCCATGCTTTTGCAGTGAGGAGCACACTTTTAGGACTCATAAAGGATAAGCAAATGGATAATCCATGTATTGCAGTTATATAAAGGACAAATATACTAAATATAAGTAATCTCAGTAGTATTTGGTATGCAAATCCAGATTCTCTCCCACATTTTTCTCCTCATATATCTCCTTTTTTTGCCTGAGGTACTGCTCATTGCCTCTTCTATGCAGGAACATGTACTAATCTAGTGAAATCTACTGGTAATGGGCATTATACTTTGCACCAGAAATATAAATATAATTACTCAACACCCATGTCATGGGAGTCAGTTACCTGCGGTTTTCAAAAGAGTTTCAAAAAGCTTATTTGCTGTTCTTGACATTATGACCAAAGTTTTAGTTGTTCTCTAAATTTTCTTCATCTCTCTCTCTCCTTAATTTATTTATATATTTCAGAGATTCCCCCCTGTGAACATTCTGAGCTACTGGCATTAACGATAATTATCATTACACTGAATAGGCTGTGAATATACAAAAACTTTCAAGTGTGAACAAAATGAGGCAAAGTTTGCATAGGGTTTTGCAGAATGGTATAGCACAGGATTTTTCCAAAACAGGTAAAGACCCAAATTTTTTCCCCAGCTATTCTTTTTTTCCACATCACTTATCAAATTCAGAGAATATGATTTGTATCTGTAAATTACAATGAGTCCCTGAGCACCTGGATCTAACTTTGACATCAGTTTGAGCAGATGATTGGACTACATGAATTCCTGAAGTCCCTTTCAGTCTAAACCATTCTGTGAGTCTAAGAATCATGAGCTGTTCAGTTAGCTTCATGCAATGCAAAGACAGAGTCTGTCAAATGTATGTGCTTAATACACTACCGATGAGTAAGAAATAAATCAAAGAAAAGGTGTAACATGGGTGTTTACAAAAAAAAAATAAAATCCATTTCAGCTTCCAATTCCAGCATAATATGCTATAATCTCTTTGTTTAACACTAGAACGTGAGTGAAATCAACTTTTGAGTAGAATTTTGCAACTCCTTACAATAATACTTCATGAAAGTTGACAGGGAAGAAGCAAAAGAAAACACTCTATCTGCTTCAAACTGCCAGGATATTTGTTGTGTTACATTTACCTAGTATGAAATTTGGCTACATGAGCATCATTACTTTTCCAAAAACTGCTGAAGGATTTTTAATAACCACTAGGATCTAAGATTCAAAGATTTGAGTTTTTTCTACAGTCTCAGTCCTGTGCTATTGGCATCATGCAAGAGCCTTCATTCAGTAGTAACTCAGACAGACAAGGGCTACCAGTACTATTTCCTTCAGCACATGCACTCAGTTTTCCTTGGAGGATCTCCTATTTAAATTCAGACTTGGCTCAACACTGCTTAACTTGGGAGGTCTGACTGGCTCATAACACAAAATGATGTGGCTACAAGCCACTATATTAATTTGGTCTCCATATATTTGCATTCACCTTCTGTTAATCACATATATTTGATTATGATTCATCAGGCACTTCAAGAACATTGTCTGACAGAGAAGTCATTTGAGAGCTTTCTTTAATAATTTGTTGCCTATGAGCTCTCTGTCTTCTTCCACCTCCTCCCAAAAGTCCTAAGTGTTCTTGAGTGGATCCTAAATGATTTCAGAGAGCCAGACTGCCTACAGGAAGGGTGTTATATACACACTTTTTAAAGACTGTGGTGGAGCTGTGCCTGCTGAAGCACTCCCCAAACAATTCCTCTGGTGACATGGCTCCATATGAATTCTGACATGCATAAATGTCAGTTTCTTATATTAACCAATGAAGCAGGCAGCACGCTGTAAATTGTTGCTCATTTCTGTCAAGTATATGACTGTGTTGGCTGCTTGAAATGAGATTTATTTGCTTAGCAAGAAAAGTATTTAAAATTGGTCCTTCAGTGAACAATTTCAAGAGGATACACCTTCTGAAAGTTCCTGCTGAAGATATGCCTTTTAGGCCATTGAACATGTGTGCTCCATTAATGTCTGTATGTGCAGAACAGGTTAAGTAGACATAGAATTTTCTTGGTGGACACCAAATAAGATTAGTCTTTAATATGTAGAGATTAGTGTGAATTTAGTTTTTTACCCATTTAAAGGAAAAAAAAATTAAAAAAGCAAAGCGTAATCAGAAAGAACCCTTGGACATTTGGTTATAAAACATGGAAGATAAAAGACAACCAGGAAGTCTGTGGATCTTCAGGAGATCGGTTTGCTAGCCTTGTTTATTTGTGACCCTAATTTTTCCCTAATATCCAGATCCATTCATAGCATGAAGTCCAAAGATGACAATGATCTTCGTTTTGTTTGTTGCAAACTTTGGATAGAGTTCAGGCGTTCAGAAGCAGATGCTGCAATGTTTTCAGGAAGTGAAGCTTTTCCAGGAAATGCATGGAAAAGTTCACTGCTCTGTCTTAAGGAAAGCTGTTCCGACATATGTTTCCTGAACCTTTAGGAGGGGTTAGCAAGAAAATGTGATAGGAACAATCTTTCTGTTTCTGAAAAGGAGGTTATGGCTGAAGACCATGCTCACACATGTTGCATAATTTCTGGTTGGCTTTTCTTCTCTGTGGTTATGTGCAAGACTGCTTTGGCAATGGGGAAAGTCTCTTGCTTCTTAAAATCCACTATGACATTAATGATGAATAGTAAAGACCACTGCGCTGCACTTTGCACGCTAATCAGTCTTTGTGTTGCTTTATATCTTGTACCATATGTACACTGTGACTTGGCTGGGATGAAAAACTGTAACTGGCAACACTTACTCTGATTGTTCTTATAATGATCAAACAGTAACACAGTTTGACAGAAATTTTATAAACCATCATGTCGTAAAACAAAACCAGCATAAACTAGCTTGAGCAAAGAAGGTGTGTTTAAAAAGAAAAAAAGTTAATGAAAAGCACATGAAACTGCCCATCTGTGCAATTGTACTTTTCCAGTGTATGAAGGCAAATAAATACTATGAACCTTCTGTATAGTGAAGAAGGTTTTTTGAAAGAAGCAAACTCTAGCAAATGCTCTATAATTCATACTGTCAATTCACTGGTGGTAGTCAGGGAAGGATTTGTCAGGCAATATTTACCTTGCCCTCTCTCCTTTCATATCTCTAAGAACTGCCTCTTACACATCCTCAGCCCTTGCTTGCTTAATTTATGTTTGGAATTTTATATGTCAACAGATGTGAGTTACAACATGAAAAAAAGAGAGATTTACAAAGTCAAGGAACCAGGTGGTGAGATACGTGTCACCATTTTGCAATTAAGAAGATAGGATGTCACACTGGAAATGTTTTATTTGTAAAATGAATACAGTGATTTCCCAGCCTCATCCTTAATAATTATTTATCCACATCATAAAAAAGTATAAATGATCCAAACCAGTCATAAGGGATTCAAGAAAGCCGTTTTCAGCAAAATCAGAATTCTAGCTTAGGGTCTACAAAAGGCAACTAAGGAAAAAAGAAACCAGGAGAGAACACAACCATTCTGGCAAACAAACATGACTCACAAAAGTGACAGGAAGAACAAGTGGCTGTCAATAAATCACGGTCTTGATAATCTAAAAGGAATAATGAAAAAGTATAAGCAAAGACAGCACAAGCTTATAGGAACAAAATCAGAGGTTCTAACATAAGTCAATCAGGAAAAAACACAGAAAAGATATTAAATAATGGTTATATAAATATATCAGAAGTTAATTAAAGGTAGTTAAAGTACGAAAACAAAAAAAGGACAGGTCTATTATTTATTGCAAATATTTATTGTAGAAGATAACATGGGACACAGAGTAGGATGACAAGACTTTTTTCTTGACTTTATAAAAAAATTGTTGGGACTCTCTGGTTAATGCAATAGTATTAAAGAGAAACAAGAGGGGAAGAGCCAAAATGTCAGTTTAGGAAAAAAAAGGTAATTTGGGTGTGGTCTCTGAGGAAATTGAAAATCACCCATGAATGCCCACATTACATTTGGGATTATTAGTGGTTGCCTTCTGGAACCCTCTGGGACTAGAGGAGATCCCATGTACTATAGATGATAATAATATGATAAAATGCAGCTCTCAACTGGTTTTCTACCCACCCCTGCAAAAAAAAAAAAAAAAATAGTTCTCAGGGGAAACAACAAATATGATTTGTCTTCATTTCAGATTTATTTATAGCAGTCCTGCAACATATTTTAAAAAACAGATTAGGTAGATGACACAAAAGGCAGTCGATATTTGCTTTATCATAGTCAAAGTCCAGTTCCAGTAAGTTCAAGGCCACTTTGATAGGAAAGTCAATAAGGTTTTGCTGAAGGCTTTCCTAGTTCCAGTGCAATTTAACCCTTCTGGTTATAGCTTGGAGGATAACTTACAGAATATGCTCATAAAATGTGTGTGAGACTCATAAATAGGAGAAGAGAATAAGTTTAAATGTGAAAGTGGACTTGAGAACTGGAGAAATGTTTTGCAATCAGCACCCTAAGATTGAATAAAGGCCTCCGTGTCCATTTGAAATAGAACAATTAAGACTTGACTTGGTCTCCAGAAAAAGAGTATTAGTTTAGAAAACTATGCATGTAATTAAGCGTTTGAGCAAGCTTTAATGTGAGACTATTGGATTTCACCCACTGGAGATTTTTCATATGACAAGTATTTGTGAGGCATGACCTAGATAGACCTCACATTAATTCTAAGCTAAGGAACGGACTGGATGAATCCTTGACATGACTCTGAATCGATGACAATGCAAGATCATTTGGCACTTGCAAATTTTATGCTTATGATTGCCAAATTATACTTGCAGTTTGTGTTGTGTATATGTTTATTTTTCCTACTAACATCTATGGCAAATGCAGATTGAGCTGTAATCTCTGTGAGATTTTGACTGCACGGTCACAGGTGCTTTGGCCTATAGGTAACCATGTTGTGAAGAACTGTAAGTGCTGTGAGCAAAACATGCAACTGTAGTTCATCACTGTGTCATAAATTACTGTGCCATGAAAGTGAAATAAAAGCTGCAGGTCTGCTTTGAAAACTGAGGTCATATTTACACTTTAAAATGAGTAGAAAATTCATTCTTTGTTGCTTTCATTTGTAGTCTTTTGTTCTTGATAATGTGTCAAATTGTCTTTTTAATTTCGGTATGTCAGCAGCTACACCTGATTGACACACTCTCTGACTTGCATTTTCACTGAGGTCTGAAGTCCAAAATCTTGAGTGGGTATTGTGGGCCTGCCTTGACACACTGTTATTGATTGTTTACATGTCTTATAAACACAAGCAAAATGGATTCTCTTTCTATATGCAAGTGTTTTATTTGCCACTTTCCACTGGGCACTAATTTCTTGCTTGCATTCATATAGTGAAATCAATTCATTAATTTCAAACTTTTTCTCGAATAATTCCCTCTTTGTCTTCTCAAAACAGTTAAGGAATGACGAAACATTTGTCCACACTGTCTTTTGGTATTTTTTAAATTGCTCTTAGTACCTATTGATGTTTATTTCCTATAGTATAATTGTTGAAGCTTCTATGTTATATTGTTTATTCTGGCTAAATATGTTGACTGAGGAACTTCAGAATATAGACCTGTCACATAGAATGCTTAAGGGCAAGGTATAATCTCAAAACTGATATAAACAGCTCAAAATAATCCTTAAATAGTTTTGTCTGAGGTCTCTTGAGGGAGGAGAAAGAGACATTGACATTAGAGAAGGCAGAGTAGGAGGCAGTGATGCTGAAGGGGCCACTGGAGGAAATTCATTTCAACCACACTTTGAAACTGTGTGAGTGAAGATTCATGCGAAGAAGCAGGTGAATAGGAGAGGTGGGAGCAAGAAGGACAGCAAAGGTGGAGCAGGGAGGGCTGCAGGTCAATTACAGATGATGTAAAATACTGTCAGTGTTTTGCTTAACTGGCATTCTTAGCCTTGAATATTATGATTTAGTCAAGCAGTACTCCCCAAATCAGTTGCTTGATATGTGCACTCATAATTTAAGAGATTAGAAAACAATTTCTTGCATAATATGTTTTGAATGAGTCTGTAAAGACAAACAAGCTCAGTCCAGTGTTGTCAGTGAAGGAGGGATTTATGGGAACAAAAATGGTTTAAGGGAATGTGGACACAAATGGCAACAGGAAGGTCATAACTAGGAAAAGCTAAAAAAGTTGAGGGCTAGATAAAGAGAAAAGCAAAGATGCTTTGATTGCCATTATAGGTATAAATATCCTGACAGGTTTCTAGTTTAACTGTGCAAAATTTACACACACAAACAATGTGTGTTGCTTTGTCACAGCCCTTGTAGCACGTGGTGTCATAAATGGCCATCGCGAGTGTATCTCAGTTTGATGACTTTTGTTTGTTGCTGCAAGTATACAATTAAAAAAAAAATACATAGAAACAGAACAATGCAAAAAAGCCCTGTTGAAATTCATGTGCACTTTGAGGAGAAACACAAATTCAAGCTAAACCAAATGTTTCAGTTTGCTCTGCCTCGAATAAATAAAATAACCCAGTGGGACTACATCCCTGTAGTGAGACACAAACTCTACCTGCCAGTGATTTGAGGCAGATGTAGACTCAGCTGGCTTGGCTGCAGTATGATGTGAAAGAAACACAAGCTTTTCAGGGTTTTATAGCTGGACTTTTGCTGAGTGCAGCTGCTCCCTCAGCATATTATTAACTCAAAACCATGTTCATTTAAAAAAAAAAAAAAAAGAAAGAAGAAAAAGATTCCTGGTGCTTCTTTATCATGCAGGGGATCTCTTGGACTATTCTGAGGGGATGTATTTGAAAATTGCTGTGGAGGATGTGATGCACTAAGATTAGCACAAACAAAATGGAATCCAAAGGATAGTAGTGAGGGTAAAATAGAAGACACAATGGGAAATATTAGTGCATCCCTCTGGAGCTTTCCTTAATAGGCAGGGACTTTCTTTCAGATCAATGAGAAGAAATTTGTTTAAAAACTCATCACTCCTCCGTTTTATTTCTGTGGTGGCTGTGTAGTTTCCAAAGACATGAATATTATTATGATGACAATAGTTCTGTAGAATCACAGGATAATTGAATTTAAGGCTGGAAAGTGCCTCCTGAGATCTCTCCTGCTCCAGGGGGAGAATCAAGTACACCTGTGCCTCTTAACAGCTTTGTCTTAAGGACTCCTAGTGATGGAGGGTCCACACTCTCCCTGGGCCTGCCAAATAACTTTATTAGCTTTCCCCCAGTGCATAACTGATCTTCATTGTTGAAGTTCAAGCCCATAGCTTTATGTCTGCTTACTGTGATAGCTCTAAATAGTTTAATAACTGTTCTCTTTTCAGTTTACTTCATTGATTTGAATGCCACTGTCACCTTCGTCCTGTCTTAAGTAGCTTCAGTTTCAGCCTCTCGTTCTCCCTCTCCCCCTCTCCTGTCTCATCTCCTTCCCCTTGATTCTTCTCCCTTTCTCATTCTTGTCACCCGTTTTCAGGCTCTTAAGTGGTGAACTTCTTTCCCAGTTTGATGTTTCCACAACAAGCGTCCAGATGCCTCCTGGCACAGTCATGGGAAGGGCTGCTTCTTCAGTCTTTCACAGGCAATATTCTAAAATACATCCCGATGTGATGCCTGCCTCTTTCCACAGAACAAAACTTGGATGTATGTTCAGCTTGTGATCCATGGCACATCTTAAAATCTCTTCATAACAACTGCCGCTTAATCATTCTTCATTCTGGTTTTGTGCATACAATTTTTCTGATCTAAGCTAAGTATTTTGCACCTGACTTTATTTAATCTTAAGCCACTTCTGTAATTGTCTAAGATGATACTGATTTTTTTACCCTGTAAGATTTCTGGGATGATATGTCCTGATTTACTGGAAGTACAGGTTTCCTTCCACTGAGGTTATACTGATACATTATTAGAAACTGAATGCTATGGACTGGAAAATACGTAGAAAGTGCTATTTCAGGATGATTCTTGGGATTAAAAATTGGCTGTCTGGAATGAATAGGGACAAATTCTTATGAGGAAGGTGCCATAGTGCTAATATTGGCAGGCATGGTTTAGAAATTGGCTTTACCTCAAGAATCGTATGCCAGAATGCTTTGTTATTAAGTTTTCTTGGGACAAGGGCACATACATGTGTACTCTGTCTTAAGAGATCTGTGATGTGAAAGCTAAGTTTGTATGCTACCTACTTGTTCTGCAT
The DNA here is from genome assembly GCA_028020825.1 of Podargus strigoides. NCBI lineage: Eukaryota > Metazoa > Chordata > Aves > Caprimulgiformes > Podargidae > Podargus > Podargus strigoides. The sequence goes on from CM051621.1 coordinate 71,136,950, forward strand.
TTATTTACTTAACACAGAATACGATAGGTTCTGGCCTTATTCCACTGTAATACATAAGCCTGTAATGAGGTGAGAGTTTGAAAAAGTATAACTTTACTGAGTCAGTCGTTCTGCTGAGTGAACACTCTGAGCATTGCGGTACACTACAGCAAATCATAGCACATAGTGCCTTTCATGTTTGCATAAATTAAGTATTATATGATATCAGAGAGGAAACCTGTTTTGTCTTCTACTTCTTCCATTTTTAAAAAAAAAAATGGCATGTGTGTTCTCTTTGTAACTATGTAACTGCAAGTGAAAGTACTTCAATAATTTTAAAAAAATCTTAAAATACTCCAGGATAGATCTTCTGATAGCTTTTTAGATGTCACTGTTTTAATAAAGACAATTATTTGATTGATTGATGTGTTAGTGAGGGAATCTTGGGGTAATGTGCATGACTTTTGCAGCATTTCCTGTTTTCTATACATCTGTTGTATATGACTTGGAAAAAGCAGTTGTCTGTGGAGTGCACTTATGCTATGCCATGTACAAGTCAGGAAAGATGAGGTTTTGGGCTTCACTTTCTATTGATCTTTCTAAGCAAGCTTGTCTTCCTTTTGTCCTGCCCATCATTTTTCTTCTAGGGCAGTTCAGTGTAATATTTTTCTATCTTAAATCAGAAAATACCGTAAACACGAGTACTAAGCTGTCTTTGATGTTTTCTGACAGCACGTAACTATTCTACCTATATAAACACTCATACATTTATATATTACTAGTGTACTGCATTAAAACATACCAAATATTATATACATTATGTTGATACATTTTGCATAAAATACACATACAAGGGTGTTTTACTGACCACTTACAAGAAGGGACGGTGATACTGAACTTAGAACAAATGTCATACTGCTTTAGTGATTTACAGGATACATTTCAGCTGATTTCATTCAGTCTATAATAAACCATACTGTTCCCTCACATGAAACACCTGTTTAGTACTAGAATCCACACAGCTAGTTTCAAAACAAGCTTCATTCACTGTTTGATTTATTGATCCATTAAGTGGGTTTTCAGGCCTAACAAATAGCCCCAGATAATCATTTCACTCCCACTTTTCCTCTGGGACACCAAGGGTCAGTTTCTGTTGTAAGCTCTTAACTCCAATTTAGAATTAGCTGGAAGTCATTAACACTCAATATAAATTCAGCAGCAAGCTTGAAATGAGCTGGTAGTCCAACTGGGTTTATGCAAGACCTCCATCCTTAAAGCAGAGGTAACTCCACCTCAACTATCACTTTTTTGGTGTCAGAGTTATCTAACGATATTCTTGCTGCTCTAACATGGTGATAGAACTGGGAGTATAATGTCCAAACAACTTATTTTAATTCCACATTTTTAAAAATCCTGCATGATAATGGGTCACAATGAAAAACAGTTTGAGGTGTGTCTCAGAAGCAATGGACAGACTCCTTCACAGGATCTCCAGTTTCACAGATGAATCCCCAATTCAGAAACTGTGCTAATTTTACAGAACATAAGAAATATCTAGTGATTTCAACCAGTAATACATTTATATGTGTGTATGACAGTCATGGGAACTGATTAACTGGTTAATCAGGGAGCACGCTCATACATGAAAACAACATGAAAAGGTTTCTGGACTGACTGTCTGGTAAGAAAGAATATGAAAGGGATATTTTTTCACTGGCTTAGATCCTACATATGGACAATTTCATTGTAATCCTCCTTGATAAACAACGTGGGCCCAGACTATTTATTTCATCCTAGATGAACCTGAAAGAAGTGCAGTCCCAAAAGACATAGTCCACTAAACTCTGTTCTCTCACAATTTGAATAACAGCACTGAGCTTTCATCATTCCTGAGAAGCATAAGTGGGAGTAGAATGAAGTAAAATATAATTAAGTTCTTCTTTGCGTATGGGAAAGTTTGCACAACAGAGAACATAACATGTATGATATCCTTAGAAAATGGAAGGAATATATGTATGGTTTGCAATACTCTGTACAAAGATATAATTTTGGAAAAAAACCTGAGACAATGCCTGTAAGTATTGTTGATTGAAGATCTATTTTAGATTTGTTTAACTTGAATTATACTAAAATCATTCTCAAATATTATGTCTCATGAAGATAACTGATTTTGAAATTTAATCACTGTGAAACTTCGAAGTAGAAAATATAGTAAGACTACATGACTGCATCTCTGAAAATGTATTTTAAGTTCATGTATATAATTATATTTCATAGCATCTCAGAAACGTGTCCTGCAAATGTCCTGTGATATTGCTGTAATTTAGGAAGTTCCCATCAGAAGAGTCCTTCAGTATTCATTAATGCAACTTGTCATAATTACATGGATAAACACTTCAGAAACACTCTGCGAGAGCCGCAGAGTCTTCCCCTCTATCACTGCTTATTGGACATGCCAAAATATTAGCATGACACTTGAACAGTCCTGCAGTCTGCTTGGTCAAATTGGTGATATACAAAAGAAATAACCTGAGGGGGATTTAATGAAAGCAAATGGAATGACTAGTGTTCCCATGTGTTTATTTGATTTACTTTCAATAACTCAGCACATAAATAATTCAGACCCAGCTGCTCAGATTTAATATTGAGCAACAGTAGCAACTCTACATTTATTTCTTTTTTTTTTTTTCACTTAAGGAAATATTGTTGAACATATATTCTGAGTTTGCTTTCCTTCTTCATTCAGTGATTCTTCAGCAATATTTTAAATTATAAATTAGACTACCTAGTACTATTTACTCTGCATAGTGATGATTTAAAATGTAATTTTATTCCAAAGGGTAACCTGGTACAAATATCAGAGATCTGTACTTTTGAGCTTGCTTTAATTTTTAGTTATGTTTTATAAGCAAAAGGAATGTTTTAAGAAATTTTTGAACACCTCTCAAAAAGAATCCATCTCCTTTCCCACTTCCACCTTCCCCTTTCTCTCTTTGCCCTTTTCATTCTCTTTTCCCTTCCACTTACTCCTTATGCCTATCCTTGTAATTTTGTTTATTTAATTGTTTTGTATTATCTTCTCTTGGGAAAGGAGAGAAGGAAAGGACACTGGTTTTGTGTTTTGGGGTTGGTTTGGACTTTTTTGTTAGTTTTTTCGTAGGGTGATTCAGAGTAGCTTTTTCTTCTGATCCTATGTGTACACTGGAACTTTTTTGTTTAGATAAGATATGTTGCAACTATATCTACAGAGTGATGTATCAGGAATCCAAGTTATGTATTCTTCAACTGCACCTTAATTATACTTAAAAAGTGCTACAGTTGCTCTGTGATGAACTATCAGGAAAGATAGTTTCTATATTGGGCTGAAAGAAAGCAGAAAAATTACATATTACTTGTAGGAGAAACACACAAAGCTGTTGGGTTCTACTTTTTTTATACAGACCAGATCTATGCTTTAAATAGAAGGTCAGTCATTTTTACAGTTTATCAGACAGTATCCAGAGTCATGGAGCAGTGACTTCTTGCATCCACATTGCTTTAGGATTACAAACCTCTATTCCACATTTTTCTTGAAGAGAGCTGGCTGAGAGAGTCCAAAGTGGAGCCAGGCAGTGAACTAAAAATTTTGTGGATGTTCAGAAATTTCAGTACTCAAATATAGAGAACCAAAAGTCTTTTGTAAGCAGTAAGGGTAAAGATAATGATTTGTTAAGCAGTAAAGCTATGTGTTTGATTCCTAGGCAAAGATGCCAGAGGAGACTGGGATGAAAAAGTGCGTTGCTGTGGTGTGAAGCGATCCGTCTGGCACGGTGCACCGTCCCACGTGGTGAAGGAAAAGGTAGATCCCTCTAAATATATAGTTGACACTCCCTACAAAGTGAGACTCAAGTTTAACTTTCTCTGGGTATGTACTATATTTAGCTTAAATGAAGTTAGTCCATCTGGTGGTTTTACTAGGGTTTTTAAAAAGAGCCTTTCTTAAAAAAAAAAAAAATAAGAAGTGCTGTTTTCTCTTTCATTGTGAGCATACATTCATCCAGTCTTCATTTTTTCTTACTTTAAACCAAAACTAATTACATACCTTTTCCATATATAAAAGAAACATATGCGTTTTATTATATTTTCACATACATGAGGCATTCTTTCTTCACAATATACTAAAGGGTGAAAAAAGAGAGCAGTGGATGCCGTTTAGAGCTGCAGCCATCTTTATGAGTCCCTATTTATTAATTTCCTTGCCTTCTTTAGTTCAGGGAACCTTGGAGGTGGCCAGGGTCATCACAGCAGACTGAAAGCTGATTTGAATCCTCAGAGGAGGTAATAATACTTTCTCATTCCTCCCTTGTTTAATCTTGACAAACTAGCTGTAACTCTCTGAGGATTAGTTACATGCAGTCTGGCATAGTAGGACACAGCAGGTTTCCAGTGCATCCTTAAACTTCATTAAGGGTCTTCCATTCCCATATGATTAGAAGGATTTTTGTTTGGATCTGAGCTGCAGTAAAATCTGGGTCATTGGGTTAACGGACAATAAGAGACAATCTATAAATCCATTAAGCAATGATAATGATGTGGAATAGATTTTTAAGTCTGTAAGGATTTAGAGGATGCTGTTTTCCCTTTTTGTCTCTTGTTAAGGTAGAATATACTTTGCTCGTGCCAGTTTAGGAGACATTTTAACTCCCTAAATAACCAGTGATGCTTTCACTTGCCCATGTTATGTTCTTCTTAGCTGACTGTGTAAATCCTTTAGCTGCATGGTGAGTATTTGTGAGCATAAGCAGTAAACCTCCCTCCGAAAGTGAGTGACCAATTTTATGAGTGTTGAATGGGTAACCAAGACAATGTTTCTCTTCCACTTCACAAGAGCGAACAGAGGTTTTGCATTCAAGACATTTTAATCATATCACTCTCATACTGTGCCCTTTATCTAGAACTAAATATCAGCCAAAGTTTATTGAAAATGAGCCTAGGTTTTGCTAAAATAAGCTAATGAACATTTGTGAACTTTCAAGACTGGGCTGAATTTCAACTTTGAAATAATACTTGAAGCCAGGTGAGTTCTACTGTAAATATTTCCAATGTGATTCCAGCAACAATCTGATCTTGTTTAACTTGTTTAGCTAAATGCTTGTGTAACACTGAGGACTGGATGATAGATTTCTTTACTTAAAAAATAAAAAAGAAAAGTAAAAACGGTACGATATGCTACTGTTGAAACTGTGCTGAATTTCTAAATGTGCAGACTGAGATAGTGTTACATATAAGTATTCTGTTTCTTCATCTATACACGTTCATATCTAGATACCAAGAGGAAGCAAATGCCTGAAAAATTTACAGGGGTCCTCAAATTTAGTAGCATACTAACAAAAATACTGAATGTGCTCTCAATATATATATAGACTTGTAAAATCTAAGACAAAATGAATGGTACTAGTTACACCTTCTCAATGGCTACAAAACCCTTTTGAAGAGTTGGAACGTAAACATAGCTCCTTACAGAGAGGAAAGAGAATAAATGGGGAGATTCAGTGAGAGAACTAGAAGTTCAAGAGATGAAATAACACCTCACAATCAGTAGCAAATTTCATACTTCTGGTAAATAGGCAAGAGCATAGAAGTCTGCATCTGTCCATAAATCCCCCTTTACCTCTTCCCCCTTACCCCAAAACACAGTCCAAGACATTACTTTGTCTTACAAGCAGATGGAGCTAGCAGAGAGATGCCTTCACACAAATATGCAATTGCTTCAAGATGGACCACAGTGGTTGATAAAAATAAATAATGAATAAATAATAGTATACACTGTGCTCTTGACTAGGCTAAGACACAGGAATTTATAGAGAGATCACCCACCGTTTTTCTGAAAAGTATTTGAAATCTGTTCTGAATAGTCAAAATATAGTAAATGCACATAACCAGTTCCTTAATATCAGATCTGTGACTGTGTAGGCAGAAGACCAGGTCAGTATGCATACTGTGAGTGAATGTCACTCAGGTAACTACACTTAAACTGAGGCAAAACTGGTGTGACTGAATGAAGAAACAGGCAGTTAGCAGAGTAAGGCAAACATCCACCTGGAGCTTTTATTAGGTAGTGGTATTGTAGTATTCTAAGGGTTAATGTTTTGTAAGCTTCTTTTAATTGGAAGTAAAGATTGTGTAAAAGTTTTATTTTTATAGCACTAATCTATAGATTAATGTTTCCTGTGTTTTAATGACATGTTCCCCAGCAGCAGATGAGTGGTATAAAAATATTTAATTAGAGTCAGTCATAGCCTGCTGGCAAGCAATGACCTTACCTTCAACTCAACACACTGGATAAAGAAATTGCAGTCTTTTTTGTTCTTTAAACATAAGTTTTTAGCCTAAAAGACATAAAGTGTAATTTTCTGCATACCCCGCTGAATGTTTACTGCAGTACAGTAATATCTGTTTCTTAAAGCAATTTTCTTTTTTTCCTGGTTGGAATTTACCGAGTGGTGTGTGTTTGGGAGTATGGGGGGGTGTGTGAGTGAAAAGAGAGACACAGACATGAAGAGGATTGAAAGTTCAGTGGATTTTATGAGTTTTTGACTGCATCTTCTGTTTTGTTGCCTGCATCTAAATCAGAACATCAGATAGTCTAGGCTGATTTTAATGTAACCACTGCACTTAAGCAAGGCTTCCACTCACCACTAATTATTCCCTAAGGTATTCTATAAAATATACAGAGGGCATGATACTATGTTTCTGTATATCATGTAGACGTGTATGCATTTTAATCTATCTCTGTTGTACAATGCAAGTTAAGTTTTTTGCTCCCCATACCTTGCACTTTCCTGTTTTCTATGAAAGCTCCCTCTCCTGCTGCAGCACAGAAGGGAAGAAAGTCTGTCTACCATTATATGCTGATACAATTAAATGCATGAGCTGGCTAGCATTTACATGGCTTGGCTGCAAGTCAGGAAGGTACCTATAAAATATATATATATATATATATATTAAAAAAAATCTGTATGTGCATGCATTCATGTATGCGTATGTATAAAATATAATATAACGGGACATGCCAATTATTTTTCTCCTGGTTTTAAAATGGATTCCACTCTCTAATCACTGCCAAAATAAAATAAAACAAAGCAAGTGTTTCTTTCAATACATCTTGCAGTCTTTATCAGCTCAATAAACATACGCTGGAAGACCAAAGAGAAACTATTGGTGTTCTTTAGCAAAGAGAGTGAAACAAAACCAGACATTCTGAGAGTTTATGAGAGCATGTAAAAAGATCATTTCCTGAAAAAGTCCCTAGCTATAACTGGAAGATCAAAATGTCCTGATTGGGAGATTGTGTTAGTCACAAAATATGATATACACGTTGCATTTTGGAACTATCATCTACTTAACACTTACTGTTGCTGGACTGGGAAAAAATAACACATATGTTGCTACCTTATTGAATGTAAAAATAGTAATGAAAAGTGTAGAGGAGATGGAGGGGAGAAGAAAATAGATGCTAGAAGAAGCCAACATTGTGCTGAGAGGACACGGTGCAGTGTGAGCGAAATTCCCTTCCAGTAACCTCTGGATCAGTTCAGCCCCACTACCTATGAACTTCTGGCTCACTGACAGAAGAATAAGCCATGCAACATTCTGCTTACATAAAGAATAAAGCCAGCTCAGCCTCTGTCAGTACATACTGTTTTGCTCTACTGCCCTGATGTATCAGATGCTTTTATTTTCCAGTTACTAAACTTGGAAACAAGGCCTGGTACAGCTCCCAGGTTATTTGCCAGGCCTGTCAGAACTGTCTTACAGATGCTTAAGATGCAGTTATGTATTTCAGTGTATATATGATTCACCCAGGTATAATATCATCTTCTCAGCACACATGGAAATACTAAGTGTACAATAATGAGTAGGACAGGTTGAAAATGATATCTCAAAGCTGTTTTGTTTTTTTTAAATGTAAACCTGTGCATTTCATGTTTTACTTGGAAATTCAATTATGTATGGAAAGAAACCCAAAGGCACCCCAATGAAAAATCTGTCTGGAAGTGTGGATATGATGACTAGTGCAAACTCCATTGGATGTTTCAAACAGCACTGTTTCCCTGCGGGCCAGGGCCCAGCCGTCTCTCATGAAGCACCAGGTGGTTCAACAAGAGAAGGGATTGTAAAGCATCAAAAAGAGAGGTTGATTGGTCGAGGAAACTAATCTAGAGAGCATAATATGGTGATAAGGCATTTTTACTACAACTGTGGTAATAGTTTTTCAAGTCAAAATTTTTTTCAACAAATTTCATGCTTTTAATTTTAAATGAAATCAGAAGTTTGGCTAAGAAACAGGATGGAAACATCCTACTTTTATTAAAAAATTATCAGAAAAAAAATATTTCCTGACATAATAGTAACCAACAAAGCAGAACTTAATTTGTGTAACAGTTTTAACTGGAAATACTGTTATTTCTGCTCTGGTGCATATGAATGTGATTGATTCGTACTGTGAAGAAAAGAGGAACTAGAAGGAATATAGGAACTACCACACTAAATCAGACCCAAAGTCTGTCATCTACAGCTGCTGGTGTCTGGTGTAGTCCACAAAGAAATGTGTAATACTAAGCAAGCAAAAATACTAAGTAGCAAAGGAGCTACATCAAGTGCAATGCTGATAAAAGCCAAACATTTTTGGCATTGATTTCAACTCTGTATTTTTGACTTTCGTTTAGCTTGCATAACTTTGCATTTTCAGTTTTTATTTCCATATCTTCCTGTGGCACTGATGTCTACAAATACATCTTGATGGTGGAAGTATTTTTTAGTTTGTTTTTTCCTGGTGGCTTGTTTGGTTTTTTTTGTTATTGTCTCGAATTTCTCATACTTGTATAGTTGTTGTTTGATATCATCCATCACTGCTTTGTATGACAGTTTCTCAGGGGCCCTGTCCACCTTGGCTGCTGTCTCCTAAATCTCTCTCTGCGTTTGTTTGGTCATAGGATGATAAACTCCTCTTTATGAAGAAGAGCATGAGAGTGAGAGGGTAAGCAGAGAGTGCAACTCAGCCGAAGCCCTCTATCCTCTTGGGTCGTAAAGGGCAACTTCTAAAATTGCCAGCACTAAAGGAAGATATGACTGGCTGGCACAGGCTGTGGCAGTCTTCCTCTGCCAACCCTGGTAAAAGCATCCTTGTCCTGTTTTGTTCTGCCTTCAGGCTGAGCTTGACTTCCCTTTTTTACTTGGAAGACACAAATGTGCTAAATTACAAGAGCCTTGAAAATTATTTTGTCAGAGATGAATGCAGGCATACTGCTTTTTTTTTGCTTGTAGTTTTGAGAGGGTAGAAGTGCTGATATTTTGTCCTTGTGTAATCTCAATCTTACATTTAAGGAGGACCATAGCTTTAAGGAGCAGAACACAGGTTACAAATGATTGGTTTTAACGTAAAAAACATCTTGAGAAATGTTCCTAGTGATCTATTGCTCACTCATAGTTACTCAAAGTGCAATTCTAAATAGCAGAGTATATCTTCTTTTCTCTACTTGTGTTCAGTACTGTACATTTTCACTTTCATGCCTTGTTTCCATTAATTCAACTGAGATGCTCATTAATCTGGTATTCCTATTATCAGTATACTTTGAAAGAGACCAGATTTCCACCAGAAATCCTGACATATATGTAAATCTTCTCCCAGTTAGGAAAAGAAAAAAAAAAAAAGCAAAACCACTTTGGTGTCTATAGGTTAACCACACATTCTATAAAACAAAGCTTTGTGTAGTTGAGAGAAATGAAAAAGATTTTCATTAATCCATTTAAAAGATAGTGGATTTTTTAATCAACATCCTTGATTCAGATCCACGACTTAATGCCTTTCTTGAAGTTTTAGCATTAAGGAAGACAGTATATCTCTCTGCTAACTAAGGACTGGCCACAGACTCCTTCAGAGATGATTTGTCTTCGTCACTGAAATGTTTACCTCTGCTTGCAGTACCCTCTGTGCAAGGAGGGTAGAAAAACTACTGAATACTGGATCTTCTGCTCCTATGTTATTTCAGAGTTTCTTCATTGTAGAAGATACAGAATAAGTTAGGTTTGTGGGGCACCAGGACGATGTTACAGATGTGCCCTTCACTTCACAATTATCGTCCAGACTCTGTGCTGCTCCCTCTCTGCCAGCGCCTGTTGGACCCTGGGGTCAGGGTGTCTGTGATGATGGCACACCACTTAGTTGCTTCTGAGCATAAGCTGCTCCCCAAGTCTTGGTGGTAGAGTCTGGGACACTGGTATTGGTTTTGCTCCAGTTTACTGCCAGAGGTGCAGATCCAGTTATCAAAGATGAGTTTTGATGTGCTTCCTTGTGAGTAATTTTGTAAAAGCTTTGTAATGGTTTAAATATAGTAGGGATTTTTAAAGCTGCATAACATAGGACTAAATGCAGTGCAGAGTCTTCAGATGTCTGTGTGAGAGATTGCTTTCCATGGTACATAAACATGCTAGTAGTTGGCAAAAGGAGCCCCATTCTCCATAGAGCCTGACCCATAAACTTGCAGGGTGGCTTTCTGGTAGAGGAAGGGTGCCCTCGGCTCAGCAGGAAGTTGCTGAGATATCGCAGGAATGTTGTTGCCTGATAGTTTTGGCATTGTTTGGTAGAGTGCCTATTTAGAATTACAGTCCAGAGGGGATATAGTAACTCCACATGCTACATTGTGCCTGTGCACAATGCTAATAGTGTAAATTACTCTAGAGTGCCCATGCCACTGCTCTATCCGCATAAAGAAGATGAAAGTTAGTGGCAAGTCATAGTTTTCTCTGTGCTCTGTCCCTTAAACTTGAAGAGAGTTTGCCAACTTAGGATCTATTTTGTCTGTAACTGTACGTTTAAGGGCCTTGAGCATGGGTGATAAGGAGCTTGTAGGAATCTTTGCATGCCAGAACATATCGAGGGCCTGCAATATTGATGTATTGTAGAAAGAATAATGTTGTGATACTTTGAAAAAAAGCCAATATTTTCTGCAAATATTGAATTCCTTTATGTTTTCAAATGTCAAAAGTAATTTTTAAAATATATCATGATAGTAAATAATTTTATAATGGTTTTCCAAATAGTTATGCATTCCATTATTTTTAAAATTGAGGGGTATTGTAAAATGAGTCCTAAATTTATTGAACCTTAATTTTTGATCTGCTTGCTTCTGTCTTTGTTCAGAGCGCAGCACACCGACAATTAACCTTATGTGCCTGCACAGTGCATACACCTGTATAATTATAGTTTTGGTATGCCTATCATATAGATAGATAGTTATAAAGACACATACACAGTTGTAGTATTCAAAATGTCTTCCAGGTAATATGCACTTCCAGGCAGCTAGTTCGAAAAGAAAATTATGCCATCGTCATACTAGAAGGGTATTAAAATACTGTCATTCACTATCAACAAAGAATATGTTTAATTCAGATGCTTTCACTGGAGGAAGATCTTTTAAAAATGAAAATGTTTGAGGTGTGGTTTCTTTTTGGGGGAAACTTCTTATTTTCTATTAAGTGATTGGAAACTAAGAACTATTATTAGTGCTGCTTTTATTTTATTCCCCTTCGATGAACCTCATCTACAACGATGTGAGTGTTGAAATTGCCAGTGGTGTTTATGGTCCGACCTGAAGAGAGAGCCACTCTGGTTGGCTGGCATACTGAAAAGTGATCATCATCAAAACTAGTAAAATTCCTCTTTAATCAGCCAAGTGGATGCATATTCCCACTTCTTCCACACCCTAGATTTCCCTCTCTTTTTCCGGGACATCAGAAACCAGTCAGTCAGCAGCACAGTCCAGCCATATCTGCACATAAAAACTATTCAAATTAATAATCCAACACACCTCAGTTGAGGTTTTCTCCCTAGTACACCATTTTCTAGCACAGTGTTTCTCTGCAGCAGCTCATTTGACACTGGATGCCTGACCTCTGCTACCATAATAGCTGTTAATGGAAACTTCACCTCATGCAATGATAAGATGAATTTTTGGCAGCTGTGAGAGATTATGACAAGTAAGAACAATCTTTGCTGGAATCAGAAGAAAAGAAAGCATCTGTACCTTGAGAAACACTCAGCTGTTTTTCATTACACACCAAGCCTATATTTATTACAAAGACTAGCCAAGAGACAGAAATTGATAGGTCTCTGCACTTGAAGCAAGGAGGCTAGTGCTGGCTTGATAAATTCTTCCTTTCTTCTCACTTGTATGAGTACAAGTGACCAGAGCTGTTCAAAACTACTGGGAGTCTGTCTCGCAGACCATCTTCTGCGGGCATTCTTCATCATGTTTTCCTTTCAGTGTTGCTTCCTCACCTCTAGCTGTCTTTCCCTTCTAAAACAGAAAGAAAAGGAGGTGAGGCAAAATTAAGGGAAAAAAGTTACTTGTTTCTTTTTACAGCAATTTTACTACATGAAATAAATTAATAATTTTTTTGATGTCTTTATCACTAGAAACCTTTTTTCTAATCATGTATAAATGGTGAGAAACATCTCAGGTCTAGAGAAGAACAAGCAAAATTCAGTTTGAAAACTCAGTCATTAAAAGTGAGAACCAGAAAACCTCTGTTGAAAAGGGCCTTTGGTAAAAAAAAAAAAAAAGAGGGAAAATGCCAATGTGAATGAGAAAAAAGTTATTTTTTTTTCTGTCTTTTATCGAAGGCTGGAAAACAACAGAGATTGAACTGAGCTGTCACTAAAGATTAGGAGACAACAGCTACCAACCACAAAACATTTGGACGTGTCACTAAAGGCACGGCAAAGGGAGCCAAGTGAGTCAAGTAAACAGAATGCTGTGGCAGAAAACTTTGAGTTATAACTGAGTAAACATGGGAACATACTGCTGTAAACAAGTGTGGAGTTTGCCCATAGGTGTTTTACATCTGAAGTGAAAATTAAATTACACAAGGCAGATGGGAAGGCCCTTCAGAATCTTTTTTTGTCTCTGAAATTAACTTGTAAATTAAAAAGACGGAAGACAGGAATTGTCTTTTCAGTCCTTCCAAAAAGGATGGGAGTTGGGAGAGTGTTTAGAGGCTTCCGCTGAATTTGTTTGGTCTATTGCAGCTGCTTCCTTAGAGGCTTGTTCCCCTGAGACAGTTGGAGACACTGTAGTAGTCTTTTCTACATTCCTCTGCAAAAACCTGTGAAGAAAGCTGTAAAGAATGCAACACACCTGCCACCAGGACAGGCCTCTATTTTTTTGACTGTCTGCTGAGGGTTTTGAACTGTATGTTCTAGTATGGTGGAATTTAAATTGTTTAGAAATCGATATTGCTATCACTGCTGAAGGTTCCAAAAGTAAAGTCAAAAATTCAGTGGTGATTTAAAACCAACATGTTCTTCAAGTGCCAAATGATGGTGAGTTAGATGTGCAACTTGTCCATAGGAAACAATGCAGTGTAAGTGAGCAGGATATAAGGTGGTAGCAGACTGGGACAGAATTTTCTATTCTACAGCTGCAATTGAGTTACTTTCTCGTGTATAGGGAGTATTAACTCCTGAGCTGAATTAATTCCACCTGCTTAATGCCATGACAAGCTACCAAAGCTGGTAAATCTAGCCTTGTTGCTCACGTACAAGAATTTAGACCTGAAAACTTTATTTGATTAATAGATCCATGTTGAAAACAATGCAATTCACCAAACCTGACTTAATAGACTATTTTAATTTTGCTCCACTAAGGTCTTTGCATAATATGAGTGTTGAGTGCATAAAAGGTGACTCCAAATAGGCAGTTTTCAAATCAGTGTGGTGGTTTTACTTTACAACATCTTCAATATTTCCACAAGAAGTGGTTACTATAAATGATGAACAATTTAGACACAGATCTGCAAAACCACCCATTTCCTATTAAGATGTCTTACTCCATCTGGTCCATCTTTGAGGATCTGGACCCTTGGCTCCTGAGGTTTTCTGGCGACAGCCTCATCAGGCTTTTCAGGCAAAGATATATGGAGGAAGTTACATCTACTGGAACTGGAGCTACTTCAGAGAAGTAGCTGTACAAGGGATGACTGCTGGCAGTGTGCTTAAAATCGCTAGAAAAGAAGGAAATTCTTCACAGACTTCAAAGATATGTGTTTTTTTAAGTGGGACTCCATTTTGCTCTTTTGCACCCTTCTAAATTGTGGTTGGAATTTGAAGGGAGTACTTCTGTTTTCCTGTCTATGAAAGCAGTCGGTGTATTTTTAGAATACAAGATAAAAAGCTTTACTGAGGCTTTTAAAGAAGCCGTGGAGTAAAACTATTGCACTGCAATTGGGCTGAAATCGTTTATGTCAAAATATCTCTCTGTTCTATACATTCTATTGGAAAACTTTGTTGAGTAGTTATTTGTCTATCACAATATAAGAAATGGTTGTAGCATAAGAAAAAAATACCACCCAGGAAATGCAGCCCTTATTAAATCCTCAAACACTAGGGTGTAAATGGGATTTACGAGCTATATTTGCTTCATAAGGACAAATCTTATCCAAGTAGAGAGCCACAGTATTACTTTAGTTTGTGATGCATTTCACATATTTTAACAACCTAAACTAGGGATATTTTAAGGTATTTATCAAAGCTTACTCTTTATTTGAAGGTGGTATTAGAGGCACCTTTTAGAGGCTGTATTGTCTTCACTCAGAAAACATTTTAAAAGGGGATGAACTGCCATTGGAAATGCCTCTTCCCATCCTGCCTTCCCTCCAACCTTCTCCAAAAAAGTCCAGACCTAGCAGCAGTCAGAAAGATAAACCCATCCTTAAACACAGAGGTAGGGGGACTCATATCTATGCTTCCTCAGGAATACAAAAATGAATGGTGCAAAATAAAAAAAAAAAATCATCTATTTGCATGATGAGTTCTTTATCTCTGGATAAATCTTTATGAATCTTTTATATATGCTGAAGAATCCCTGATGGCCCTATGAGTCTAATTTTTGGTCTGATCTGAATTGTCAGGGTGTGAGATCAGGCATAATGAAAGCCATCGAGTGGTCCATTATTTGTTATTTTTGGCTGCTAGTGATGAAAACTTCTCTGAGGGAGTCTGTGTCATGATATGGCAATCCATGTGTCAATGTCTTGAACAGAATCTACGAACAAGACCAAACACCTCTGTGCCACAATTATTTCAGCATATATTGGATTTTTCTTTCTTTCTTTCTAATGCAGCTGCAAGTTTTTGTCCTAGCTAAGATCTGCTGAAACCTAGGAACATTAAAAGAACAACAGGATACTTAACAAGGAACAGAAGCAGTTGGATTATACAAACAAGACATTCCACTAAATGAAAGTAAGAGATGTTTAAAATCAAACTTTCCATTTAGCAAGAGCAGTGTAATTGTAGACATGATTAAAAAATCCATTAAGTAGCTTTGGAAATGGCTGTAAACAGCTTTTGGAAAGAGGGTGGGGGTGTCATTTGGCAGGGACAATCCTATTAATAAGAGAATTTCTACAATACTGCATAAATTTTCTTGCTCCTGTCTTTCCCTTTCCTGTTTTACTACAGTTACTACTTGGTCAATAGAACTTGCAAGAAGAGCATCATTTTTCTTGAGGTTGAAGCTTTTATTTCACTACAGCTGAAGCTTATCAATGGAAACAAAGAGTGCCAGGAAAGGTGGGAAGCCATGAAGTCAGGGTAAATGAACTCTCAATAATTCCTTCTGCATATTATGAACATTATGGTATTTGGGGATGTCACTAGTAGGGCCGGTGTAATACCTTTTGAAGTAACAGCCCTGTGCATTGTTCCAAAGAAGTTATGTCTAACTCGTGATACCCAGGCTGCTTTCCTTCATTTCCTTCATCTTTTGTTCATTAGTGACAATCCCAGCAGAGACCAAGGCTGTAGGTGCATGTCCTGGATGTGGTCTGAATAAGACCACACCCAACCCTTCATGGCAGCCTTCATAATGGTTTGGATACCTGGGGAGAAAACCTGGGTAAAAGGATGCTGTGGTGAGTTTGCACAAAGTCTCTGACCCAATTAATTGTTTACTGGGCCAGCTGAACATGGTGTGTTTACTCCCAGAGCCTTATCCCACCGCAGGAGTTCAGGAAACTAGATGGTGGGTGTAGTGCTTAATATGATGGAGTGCTGCACTCTGAGTGCCCCACCAACTCTACTGGCTGGTGTACTGTCTTCCTGCTTTCCCCTTATTTACCTGTGGTCCACGTTATCATTTCTACTTCTGTTTCATAGGCACAGTTCTCACACTGCTGTGGGCATCCTTCTACTTCTCTGCTTCAGCAAGTCAAGTGATGTACCAACGTAATGGGACTGTGAGTTATTCCCCCCAAAGTGCAGTGCAGCTGAGGTGAGAATCGCACCATGTGTATTTACTGATTTTGTATATACTGATTTTGGATGTTGGCAGAAGAGTGTGGTCAAGGAACGCTGCAGATCTCACTTGCTAGGCTGTATTAAATATGAGTATCAGTAAGAAACTACTGTGTTAGATTTTTGCAGAAACAGTGACAACAACAGTGACATTGCCTGTGGAAATATGCTTGTGCTCTGTGTTATTAGTGTGTATACAAACAGAGGAATTTGTAAAAATGTGTCTAGATCATTCTTCTTATATATCTAATCTATAGTAAATATTTACAGCTGCAGTTTAAAGTTCACATTCTTTGAATATACAGCATGCTGCTTATTATAAATATTAGATGCTAAGAGAAGAGCTTTGTAAAATTTAGAATACCACTTTGTATTTGATGCCTTCTCAACTAGAAAGAAGCATACTTCAATTTATATATGATTTCCAAGATTTCTTGCATGTCAAATGAGTTCTTTGTACTCGAGTATTTAATCCACGCATTTGATGTAACATAAGCCCTTTATTTAATGCTGAATAACATAAATCACCATACACTTTGTAAAAGAGTTATATACTAAACCAGCTGTTCAGCAGTAAAATGAGCTTTAGTTGAATTTATAAAGGGGTAAGTTGTTTTTTTAATAGTTCTGGTGAGGCAAAGGGGAACTAACTGTTTGAAGAATTGTTTATCAACCAGCACTGACTTCAATTAGCTAGGTATTGTAAGGATAAAACCCCTACAACTTTTTTTCCTAACAATGCCTCTGTATTTAAACAGCAGAAGAAAGTGTATTCGAAATGGATATAAAACAAACCTAGATTAGATTACTAGTTTAGTAATCTTCCCAAATACAAATACAGAATTGGAAGAATAGTGAAGAAAGATCACAGTAACAAATGCAAGAAACAAACAGAGTATGTATTAATGATGCAGAGTCAACTGCTCACAGATAAGAAATATTTAGTTTAGGAAACAGAAAACCGCATAGATTTCTGATAGCTAATGCCTTTTGTACTGTCTGCCAAAATGTCTGTCTGGCAAGGTTGTCTAAAGGCAAAGTAGTATTTGAGCTAGATCTAGAGTATAACTTAACTATGCTAAGAAAAAGCATGGTATCTTTTTATGAAACTTGAAATGCTTTCACAATTCAAGTGACAGAGAGTGTGTTGGGAAAAATGAGAGGAGCCAAGAAGAAGGCACATCTTCAGTTGTGTAAGTAGACATGACTCCCTGATGCTTCAGCAGATCTGTGTTCATTCACACTAGCTGCCAATCTGACCCCTAGCACTTTCAAACTTTCTTGCAGAGAATTATTTGAGTAGAAAACAGGGTTAATGATTGTGAAGTGTTTGAACAGATTGAGGAAAAAAAAAAGTATTGCTAATAAGTGCATAATGCAGGGTTAGAGCAGCCCTGTTGTGACAGTGCTTCACATCAAGGATGATTGCCACAGCCTCAGTGGAACTGAGTTACTTCAGAGTAAAAGAAAGAAAGAGATACTGATACATTATGGATTTGAATTTTATTAAGCTATGTAAACAACATTAGCCCACTGGGCCATGGTATGCTGATCACTTTTGGTTTCTATTTTCTTTCTTTGAAATTAGAATAAGAAAATCCTTCTCCAAGCTGAGTAACTAATTCCTTTGTAGAAGACAGAGGTCCTTACAGTTGCCTCCATCACATCACTGCTGTCAAGAGGATTTCTGAGGATTAACAAGTAAGCAGCTTTCAAAAATAAATACAGACAGTGATTTAGATCAGTGGCAACCAAGTAGAAGTTTGAAGTAATATCTTTGAACATACATTAATTATTAGAATACACACAAGATGAAGAAAAAAAGATCTTCCATTTTCTAAAAACAAAACCAAACCTGATATACTGAGTGGTCTATTTGCAATACCTGTAATATCTGCATTTTTGTAAGAAGCTAGTTTTGATAATGGTGAAGGCAAAAATAGATTACAATACATAGGTGTTGAGTAATGGGAAGGATAATCTGAGATTTTATATACATATTCACTTTCACAAAAGGAGTTGTACAGTATTATTTCTAGTAATAAGTCTCTACTTCAATTTTTGTGTTCTGGTGAACTGCTGGAGTGAGCACTACAGAGACACTGCTGCATGTGTGTGACTGAATACAGTCTTTTTTTTTAAAAGCTTAGTGTATGGATTTAACTGGAAAAAAAAAAAAAAGCTGTGTTTTGTCTACTTTTGGGAGATAATAATGCAATTACCTGAGCCTTGCAGCTGGCAGACATTTCCCATGCAAATTTGAAGAACTCTTATTGTGCTTAATGAAGTTTTTGTGCTCTGATCAATTATCTTCAGGAAATAGCCATGCTGTAATTGGCAGCCTAAAAGGGAGTTAATTAGGAAGATCTTTGTTGGACAGAAAGCCTCCTTGGTGGGCAAAGTTTAGGCAGTGGCATATTTTCTTTGAAGAAGACCATTCAAACTTGGTCTCACTGTATACCGGTTTTAGTACAAGAAAAACAATGAAGGTACACATTTGAAAAACAAATAAATTACATATAACCACGTTTCTAGCCAGAAAAATGTCTAATGATTTGGTTATTTGAGGAGCAGGCAGACTCCTATCTAATTCATGGTGGTGTACACATAGTGCTGGACATGGTAGTTATAGTGATTTAAAAAATAAGATCAAAAAGAGAGTGGTGCATTTCCAGTAGATTTTAATTTCATTATAGTTTGCTGACTGCGGGAGTTTCTCCCATGCAATCCTTCACTGAATGCAGTGTTTTATACAGAAGCTTGATTTGTCTCAGTACTAAAAGCCACTGTTTAAAACCTTCAGTAATCTGTCTTTGACAATTTCATGGCTTTGGATGATTAATCGTTACATATGTGATGAAATGACGCAAAATAGAAAAATAGTGCCAAAATGCAGCCTGTATTCAGTTCAAAGAAATTACATTGAAAAATAAATAGGATTTAGTATTAAAAGACTGATGTGGATTTAATTTGCAGATTTCATGAGGAGTAAGTATTTGTACAAGTCTTTTTTCTTTCATAACGAAGTATCAAATTGGCAGTATTCCAGGCCACTTTCCATAATACATGAAGTTGATTGTGCTGGTAAAGCACTTACTCTAATTTTTAGAAAAGAGAAGCAATAAAAACACCACCAAAAAATCAGAATGGGAGCGGGGGGAACACACTCAAAATATAGTTAAAATAACAAGCTATTTTGTCCTTATTCATTTTGGATGATGAAAAGATGCCCATTTTCTGGAAGACCACCAGGAAATGGTGAGTTACTTTCTTTTAATTTGCTTCTGAGTAGTAAAATAAAAATTGGGCTCTGTGTGTGTGTGTTTATTTAGAGCAAAACAAATATAACACTGATCTTAAAGTAAATAGATAAAAGATGAACTAAAGAGTCTGGATAGCTACTGCTTTTTATGTTAAGTTCCTGGCTCAGTTAAATTAATGCAACAACATCAAATAGAAAAAAGTTTAATCACTAAACTGTTATCCTACAAAAGCATATGCCTCACTGAAATGAACAGAAAGCCACATGTAAGTAGTTATCCCAGTGGATGTGTGAGAGAGTTGGTCCTTGTGGGCAGCTAGATAAATGCACTAGTAGCAGAGTAAATAAGGAACACTTTGATCCTGTGATGTGAAATGCAGTTCTGACACATTCTGGGGAGCTCTAACATGGGATTTCTTTTAAAGAAGGGTTTTATGTTTTGAAAAATAGCTTGGATCTTACTGGATGGCAGAGAATACCTTATTTATTTCTTTCCCAGATGAATGACAGAGTTGGTGGCTAAAGAGAAAGCAAAGATGGCTGGGGATTCATAGACCCACTTCACCTATTCACCAGCCAAAGCAACTGGCTGGGAGCCCCCAGCACATTAATTAAAAGCTAACTCTGACAAAGGACTTTGGAGCTCTGCAAGGAGGTGCTTGGTGTGCAGGATGTCATTGCAGGGGGAAGCTGTGGTCAGCCAGAGAAAGAATGCCAGGACCTGAGAGTTTATCACTCTGGTCAGTGGGATGCTGCAGGATTAGGCATACATCCCTGCAGTTTCTTCTTTGGTGCCTGGACTATGTGAAGGTATTTCAGTTCACTTTTAAAGACCCTGAATCTGTCCCCTAAGGTTCAGACACCTTGAACTCTGTCAAAAATTAGAATTCTGTCAAATGTTGTTTTCTGTATTTCATTTTTGAAGAGTGGACTCCCTATTGGTCCTCATTTTTTATTTGAGCATAGGAGGGTATACATCTGTGTGCAAGAGCATTCAACAGGGAGCATAGCTCTGCAGCCTGGTGGCTGTGGCGTCCACGTTGGGATGGGAAGGTTGTGTTCCTGTTCTTGTTCTGAAGCCTGTTTCTGAGTTTAGCATCCAGATGGTTTTAGATAGGATACAAAAATAGGCTTTGAGTTGATGCCAGGTCTTCTCCATCCTAGCTGTACGCTTTCCTTTTCTTAGTGATTTGCCACAACAGAGTAAATCAAGTACCCAGAGACACCCCTTTCTATTCTTCACCCTTGCTCCCTCCTTTCTGTCCTGAGCCTTCAGTCACTCTGAAACTGCAAACTGAGACACTCACCTTCCCAGGCCATGACATAACACTTGTGGCTGCAGCAGCATCAGCAAGAAATTTTATTTGTGAATGGTTGTACCCTGCCACTATACTATGAGAAATGTCTTTTGAGTATCTATTGGATATCTAATGGATAAAGGTCATCCTGCAGAGGTTGGGCAGGTGTCAAGCTTTTACAGTGCTTTCTGGTCAAACATGGCTGTGAGTGGTGAGTTTAGACATTTTCAGTGCTAGACGGCAGCCAAACGTATCTGGTTTGGTTTGTTTTTTTAATCTCAGTGTTTGTATGCAGGTGGCCCAATTCTGTTTTAATGACCCGATAATTTTGCTGAGCGTAACTGCAAGTAATTCAGTCCCTTTTCGCATAAAAGGGAGGAAGAAGCAAGAAATTGTTATCTCTTACTCTGGACTATAATTAAAGACAATTCAGCTGCAGATGAGCAATCTCTTTTGAAAATTCTTCTTTTAGAATCCTAGAAGGTTATTTTAGATATTAGCTCACTTGAATTTTGAATGCAAGGATAAAAATATTGAGAAATCCACTGGAAATAATACAAAGATATAGTTATCCAAAATTTCTAAAAAATTTTGCAAAAAAACTTTTATATTTCCTGTTTTCATCTTTTTTTTTTTATAATTCCTTATGCTTATGGAGCATTCCTAATTGTTTATGGAGCAACAACCAAGTGCAAGAAAGGCAATAATATGCCTTGTTATATCAGCCCAAAGTCAGGTCTGTAGTAATCTAAGAGTATTCTGTTAATCAATAAGATGAATAGTGTTACTGGCAGTATATTGAGGAGCTGGAACCAACACAGTGAATAACTTTTATGTCAAAGGCTAGCCAGATTTCTTTCCTCATACAGTGTTAAGATAGTCTTCAGTAGCTATAACATTTACATATCTCTTCCTAAATTATAGTTTACTGATTCAGTTGCCAAGGCAGACTTAAATTTTTGTATCTATTCCTACCTCTTGCTTTTATAAAGCATAACATAGCCTGCAGAAAAATATTTTGTGGTATACATACATACCCTTTTCTAATGCAATTAATCTCTTTTCATGAGATCTAAATTCAGTCATACAAGGAGTCTTATACTGCAACTGCTATATAACTTCAGGAATGGATTTTGGTGCTGCATCAAATGAGGGTGAGCTAAATCAAAATAAAGAACAAAGCACATGCCAAAATGTGTTTGTTTTTTTTCCTGACTGGAAGGCTGATGTGAGTTGTAATGATTAAAAAGAAAGAAAATCCAGAAAAAGGCAGTACCTTTGCATTAGGCAAAAACTGAGAGCTAGGGGACACAAAGTTTGTGTTACTATTCTATTGGGCTCTTTATCTACATCTGTCTATGACCTGTTTAGCAGTTTCAAGAAATTTTGAAGTGGTAGAAAGTTCTCAGAAAATAATTTACTTTTACAAGTAGGTAAAAATAGGTGGATAGGTAAAGGAGAGAGCTTCAAGTTAGTCTCCCCTGCCTTTTCTTCTTCCTCAATCCTAAGTCTGAGCTCAGCAGTCACCGTGTCTCACTTGGCTCATGGGCTGATCAGTCTAAATGCTGTATTAGCCAACTGACTCATAAATTAACTCTGGTCCAGTTTTTAACTAATTAAGAGAACAATCTGTGGGTATGGAAAGAATAAAATTAGAAAATGGGGGTTAAAACTAGAAGTACTGTGGAAAAAATGAGCTGAGAGAGAACATGGGGTCAAGTGCTGAAGACTATTACACACAAAAGCACAGTAAACCAGGGGTCATTTTGAAATTACTTTCTTTATTATGGAAGTGTGAACTTTTGACATTTTATGTGAAATTCCGATACTTACAGACATTTACTTATATAAATAATCTTGGTTACACATACCTATGTATTTAGCATACTTAGGAATTACTCTGCAGCACATATTATTATGTACATGACAATAACAAGGAGATTTTTAATTTCAGAGCTTTCTATCATATGACAACCTGACCCCAGCAAGGAGAGTGAGCTGTCAAACCATAAAAATAAAGGTTAGTGTGATTTTTCCCCACATGTCACACATTGCCCTGTGAGCATAAGCCTTTTCCCTTTCCATGTCCTGCGGTCCCAGCTGGTGTTTGGCGCTGCCTTCTCTCATCTTCTCCATGGCTTTCTTCCCTCTTTCTGTGCTCTTGGCTCCCTTGTGCCTCCAGCAACCATCACAGCTTTCTACGCTGAACTGAGTTATCAACCTGTAAGTGTCAGGAGGGAAGAGCTAAGGGGAAGAGCCTGTGGACAATGGGGTAGTGGGATGGACAAGAGGGTCCTATTGAGAAGGCTGAGAGGGAGGGAATCTGCCATAGCTCCTGCCTACTGTCTGGAGCCAGATGCCTTATGCGTTAACTTGTACATTATCTGAGGATTATCTGCATACTATTCTTTCAGAGGATGCTGGCTTATCTAAGGGGGGATGACATATGGAGAACAGGGTAATTCATCTTTTATCAGTTACATCCAGTCCAAATACTTACTGCAGAAGATCAGACTAGAAGATAATAATAGTTTAGGCCCTTCCACTGTTAAAATCTATTATGTGTTGGGTTCAGTGCCTTTTTAGCTGGAAGATGATCATTTATAATGTTTAGAAACTCTCTTATGTTTTGCCATTGGCTGCCTGTGACCTTTAGCATATGTCAAGCATATGGTGAATTTCTGAATGCTTAAATTGCAGTAGCAAGGTGTTATATTCCTATTATTTAGTTGTTTTTAGCTTCCAGTTTTGGCATGAGACCACTGTCGATGGGTCATTTTCTATTCATTTACGATATTAAGGAAAATAAATCTTTCCTTGTTGATTTGTTGATGTATTCACTTTGTTTCTGCAGCAGTGGCAATAGATCTGGTAGCAATAAGTCAGTTGAAAGCAGGAAACATTACTTTCTAATCAAAGAAAAGACAAATCCCTCACATTTCTAAGTAATCTGATATAACAAGGCTTGGAAAAGACAGTTTATACATAGAAATTTTGCAAGGTAAAAGTTTCTTATTGTTTTCTCCTTCACACAGTGTGCTATGCTAGACTGTGATTTCCAAATGTTTCCACTAACATTGGGTGACATGCTTCAGGTGACTGTTTGAGGTATATCAAACCTGACTGTGAGACTGTGCTTTGGCACGTTATTTGGAACTGTAAATATTCAGCTCTGCGAGCAGGCTCTGGGATACCCAAGGCAAGCACTGAGCAATGAGACACTGAAAGTTAGTAGGAAAAAAGAAAGAAAAATTTAAAAAACAGTTTGACTTAATAATTTTAGGGGGATCAAGTAAACCTCTTGACCTTTTTTTATATATAGCTTATCCATTGATTCACCTAACTATTCCTCATCGTTTTTCTTCTTATGTTCCGTGGCTGCAAAGATGTTGATGACCTGCTAATTTATTCCTTGTGTTCTTTATGAATTTCATATGTTGCCAAAAATTGCCCTCAAATGAGGGTAGTCAAATAAGTAAAATTCACATCTCTCTCAAGCACCCTGCATGTGTTCTGCTTTAGAAAAAAAAAAAAAATGAAGGCTTTATTTTATGAGAATTTTTTTAAACCCATAGATCTGTGAAGCTTACCATAATTTACAGAGAGCTTTATGACTGGGACTGGGTGGGAGGAGAAAGAAGGGAAAAAAAATATGCCAAGGGAAGGTGAGGAGGTCTTGGAATGAAATAAATAAAATGAGACTACACCAACTCTTCTCTGGTTGATGAGAATGTCATGTTGGATTCCTTCAGTTTTATTTTTCGTGTCTTTAAATGGAATTCATATCTTTAATTTCATTAAGATATTGAAATCAAGAATAAGCTTTGGTCACACAACTTCTGACAAAATATTGAATAGAAAAGATTAAAGAGATGTTAATTAGACCAAGAAATGTGTCCTGTGCAGAGAATGTGTGAAGTTTTTCTAGAAACACGCCTAAGTAAGTGGGAATAAATGGTGATGTATTACTTGCCTTTAGTTTGAGATAGCTGTATGAGTTGTACTGTTTGTGCTTGATTTGTGCCAGTAAGATACCAGACTGGAATACCATTTTAATTTTAATGATAATTTTACTGTGAGAGAATGTATCCCATCAGCTAAAAATGAAGTTGTCTGAAGTTCAATGGAGTGAAAGAGGGATCCGTAGTAGCTCCAAAAGCTAGTATCCTGCTCAAGTAGGTAGAAGTCTAAAGTGTGGAACATGGGTTTGCATGTTTTACCTAAATATGCCCCTGGAAAAGGAGAATTCCTACCACCCTTTCTGTTGGCTAACAGTTTTTGAAGCAATTGCAGCTTGTCGTTCTGGAGGCACAAGAGGGGGATTTTAGTGACTCCAGTGGAATCATTCCAGATGTGGTGGAAATGAGATCACGTTCTGGGCCTCCTTTTATAGCTCTGGTGAGATACAAGATTACAAAACTTACACAAGAGACTGTGCCAGCCCAAGAAAGCTGTTTTGAGGTTGGGGTTTTTTGGTGGGTGTTTTTGTTTTGGTTTTTTTTGTTGTTTTGAGGTTTTTTTGCCATGCAAAGTTGTCTGCTTGGAGTTTGCTAATACCAGGCCATAGACCTTCATCATTTACAGGGAAACCTCTGCTTCCCTAGTAACTTCCAGTGTCACTCATCTGCTGATTCACTCCAGGAGGTGCCTTCCAGTTGTACAACGGGTAACCCAGCACGCTTAGAAGCCAAGTGTGATCATTTTGACTATACACACAGAAATGGGGCCTCCACGTGCTCAGGTCACAAAGAGCTGAAGGAAAAATACTAGTTTCTTTGGAAGAATCAAGAATAGCTTGATTGACTCTCTGCTGATTCACCAGCTATGGCTGTTTTCTTTACCACCGTGACACAGTTTCAGTACTCTACATTGCCTGTGGAGGTCTACATGCAGTTTGCTTTTTATGATTGGTAGAACATACTTAAAATGCATTTAGCATATTTTTAGCCAAAAATGGCATGTTAAAGGTACGCAATAAAATTGATGTGGGATGGAGCTTTAATTTATGGGGAAAGAAATTACTCTATGGGCCTGAAAAAGGTGAAAACCTATGGGGTTTAAATTCTGAAGCCACAAGCAAGGACATTATTATTCATTGGAGGTAATTTTTTTTCAACTGAGAAAGCACTAGTCTTTATGAACTGAAAATTACAAACCATGTATATTTTACTATAGTCTAAAAAATGCTTTTAAGAAAAGTGCAACAATTCTACTTATCCTCTGAGAAAACTGTTTTGTTAGATCATAAGGGCCAGATTCTGAACCATAGCTATGTTGGAAGGGTAGGGAATAAAATTAGTGGGACTACTCATGGAGTAAGTTATTCATGGCATAATGACAGACCTGGGCTCTGAGTTATGTGGCCACCAATAGCAGCAGTCATGGGACAGTTCCAGGAATAATAACAGCAGCCATTTAAATAAGTGTAAACGGAAAATTGTCCTCCATTTTTACAATTTCTGTCCCTCAGATGTCTGCGTTTAATAATCACATTCTAGTATTCTCGTTATTACTCGTGAAAATAGTACAACTTTCTGGTCTGCTGAGAATGCAAGTGGGGCAATTACTTAGATAAAGACATCTTGACATTTTGCTGGGACAAACTGCCTTTTGACAGAAGAGAAAATGCAGGAAATCCTCACTTCTGACAAGCCCAACAAAACGTGAGATTACACCAGTTTCTCTAAAAAAAAATTTTATTTTTTTTTTTTTCTCCAGCCTTGCTGTAATTGACACCAAATGTTCCTGGCAGTGACTGCCTTCCAATTGGTTACTGCATATCTACCATGCAAACTGAAAACTACACTTTTCTTCAACTGTGTTTTAGTATGGAGGAAGCAGTTTCAAAAACACCTTTATTTATATTCTTAAAGGCTGCTGATGCATGTCATTTTGACTTGTAACTACTTCATGAAGAAAAGACATAGTTGCAAAACAGAATACATCTTCAAAGATGACCGAAAGAAAAGACTTATAATAAATTACACATTACTAAAGCTCTTAACAATGCTGATTACAACAAAGAGCATACCACAGTGAAATACCTTATAAATACGTAATCCCACCTAAAATATACATTTGCCCCTGGCAATTAAAGTCTTGACCTCTGCAATGAAACCACAAGGGACGTACCTCGGTGAAAATTTAAGGACCTTGACATTTGCCTCGTATATAACCACATAATCTCCCAGAAGTACTGAACAGGCATGCCAATGTCTGATTCCATATATCATAGTAAGGCATTTCACCACATCTAACCTAAACCCTGAAAAGAAATAAATAATACATTTAAAGATAAACAATTTCAATTAAGTCTTTTTTTTGTTTGCTTCATTCATTAAAATTATTTTTAAAGGTTGAGGTACATATTTAAATATTTTTAAAAGAATAAAGAAATATTTTTGAAGCCTGAATAACAGTTCAGTGTAAAAGCAAGCAATTCTCTCCCACTGAGAGAGAAGTTAGTGTCATATCTGCTGTGCAAATAAGTGAAAGTAAGTGTGCTATCTTGTCTACACTTACTGACGTCTGGCTTTAGATATTTTTGTTATTTTAAGTTCATTTCTCTTCATGTGAGAAAAAAATGAAACTGTATTGATAAACTGAAAAAAATCTTGAGGTCTCTTGCACTGTTCAGTACTGTAGATGTAGTTGGAGTTAAAGAACACACTATCTGATGTGTTTATGAGATTCTTGTGTCAGATTCTTAGATGAACCTATACCTGCCCATACCTTCATTTCAAAGAAATCATCCTTAGCTATATCTGAACTGTGGGACTTTGGGTACTTATGGCAACAGATGGGAAACAAACCAATCTTAGCTTTCTTCCTCCTCCTTATATATTGTCTTCATGCAAAGCAGAACAGTCCTGAAAGGCTTGGAGTGTGTTGGAAATTTGTGAGATCAGGACCTTACTGCCCTTTATGTGCAGATTAGACAGATTAGGCATAGCCTTTGCTTCAAGATTTCCTTAAGGAGTATATAATTTCTGAGAGATTCTTGCTCTTCATAATCTGAAAATATTTTGCAGCATCAGAGGTTCTCAGCAACACAGTACTTTCCTGGTGTACTAAAGTACTGTGATTGACAGAAAACAGCTGGAAGACATTTGAAATGATAGTCTTCTGCAACCTGGATTTTCTTAAATTTGCTTAGCCCACATGCAGAATTCATTGCCAGACAGAGCTCCTCTTCTAGTTGCCAAGACTCTTCATACCAAGTTTAGGAAATATGTTGGAGGATATTCCTAAAAAATGGGCATGAGACACACACAGCAAATCCAGTCTTACCTGAAGGATCATTAGAGCCGAGAGAATGCCCCTGATATCCTTCCTACTTACCTGCTGCACTGAGCACTGCTCAGTAAATGAGAGCATCCAGTCTTTCATTCTGAGTGAAATTCTCTTTTCTCCAAACACTCTGAGACAACTCTCTGGATTTTTATTCCCGAATTGTTTGATTGAAGCAGATACCTGACATACTGTAGGAATTTTAGAGTTACTCAATTAGTGGCTAGACTGCATGTTGGTTAATTTTCTGCTTGATGGAATCCATTAGTGAGCTAGATACATCCCAGATTTTATTCATGTCCTGTGATAATATAGAAAGTTGTTTTCCACAAGGAACTCTATAGTCTCTATAGTAATTGTGGATAATGTGACCTAGTTATTGGATATTAATGTCATTACTGAATTGGGATGGCTTTGGTTTCTAGACTAATTCCTAGTTAAATTAATTAGGAATACTTTCTCTAGTCACTGTCTAGCTGGTGATGAGCAAAAATATAGGAAAAATAATGTCTTCAGCATAGGCTTTGAAGGCACTGTATACCTTTATCTCCTCTTGTTCTCTATTCCCTTGAGGAAAGCATGCAAGCACAGCCCAGCTTTCTGCTGTGGTGTGGAAAACTCCCGGCTGTGGATTTGGCTGTTACATTAAATAATTCTTCTTATTGTGACATTGGACATGAGGACAGGAAAAATGCATGGATTATTTGTATCTTATCAGATAGTTAGGTGTACATTTTTCCTTTTTATGTTTTTGTTTTTTTTTTTTAAATAATGTAACTTCATTTACTTTTTCAACCACATGCATTACAAATATATGCCATCCTTCAGAAAACATTAATCCTTCTCTTTCCGAGCGCCTCTGGGAAAAACCACAAGAGTAGTCCTTTAAAATGGCTTTATGAAACAACAAAACATGTTATTTCCTTCTAAGTCACTATCTTGGTTAAGGCAAGCTAAAGAGGAATGCAAAGTAGAAGCCTTGAAGTCCTTGCGCACTTCTTCCTTGAAAGGCAGAAAACCAAAGTGACTATACAAGATGTTTTTGCAGCTGCACTTGGTTGCATGTCTTTCCTGGTTTGGGGAGCTTATGGTGGCCTTGATGCCTCTGAATCGTTATGACTCATGGTTCATGGAGCAATTTATTGTGTGAATGACTCTTTACATTTAAGTTCTTTTAGCTTCTGTGGCCATAGTGTGGACAGAAAAGACAAGTCAACATACCAAATCTGTGAGATGTTGTAACAAAACATTTCAGAGGGAGTCCGGATCGCTTTGGAAATCTTGGCCATCAGTTTCAGTCAACAGTTATATTTTAATTGTTCTTTTTGGTTTTGAATCCCCAAAACAATAAAAATTTCCACAGTGAATAAAAAGGACCTGCAGCACTACCATCTTACTTACATAGCTTGCCAAAGGAAAGCTAGCCCTTTGGTTGAATTATTGTTTTAAAAAAAAAATTAGGGAATTAACAATTAGCTCTATTTTCCAAGGAATTAGTTTACAGGCATTTCTGTAGTCACTGGAAAGTTACTAGTGGTGACTACATTCTGTCCAGTTGTATCTGAAACTGAGCTATGGAAGTGAAAGATTCAGCAATCCGTTGAAACATCTAACCATAATACATTTGATACACTGTGCTGTAATATGTATATGAATTGGTTGGCTTGTCTCCATCAAGACTATTATAATAAAAACTTTCAACAGTTCCTTACTTACACAGTTGTAATTTCACAAGCTCGTCTCAGAAAGTTAGATGCCCATTTTATATTGAAAATTAGTTTCTGAAAATCCCAGCTCTGAGAAGTAAATGTAAATACAGGATTTTTAATAGTTTGAAGACACCTGATTTTCAAATTTTATGTCTGGTCATTGCTATAATACATCATAAGGATGTTTTAAAACTTTTGTCTGGCACTTCTGTTTCACAACATTCAAATTCATTCTATAATGTTTACTAAACTGCAGTGCAGATGAAACAAAATTCTGGAACAAATTTTTATCAGAATAAGGAATCTCATAGAAATTAAAAAGTGTGACAGGAAGGGATTAATTTTGACATTTTCAATACAAAAAAAATTTCATTACTTGTTTTCTTGATTTGTTTCAGTGATATAAAAATTTTCTTATGAAATGAAATTATTAACTTTAATTTTGTTTTATTTTACATTTAGGATTAGGCCTAAATCATTATGAACTATTTTATTTGATTAAGTTGTTAATTTAAAAAAAAAAAATGATATCTCGTGTCCTGGTTTCCTGGGAACAGCCCCACAGCCCAGCCATGGCAGGCAGGCCCTGAGTAGCCCTGAGTCAGTTGGGAGATTCAATCAAGGCAGCTGTCCCAAGCTGACTCACAGGTGTATCCCATAGCACTTAAATTAAGCTCATTATAAAAGGAGGGAGTTTCCTGAGGGTGGAGTTACTCTTCTTGGGACTCCTCCATATTATCCTTCTGCTGCTGATCCTAAGGACAAGGTTGAGTATAACCTTCCATACTTTATGTCAGTGATTGTATCAGTTTTGTAATTTCATTAAACCTGTTTCCACTTCAACCCATGGGACTTCTCCCTTTTTTCCCCAACTCCCCTTCTCAGCTGGGAAGGGGTCATCAGGTGGTAGAACAGCTGCTACAGTTTAGCCCCTGGTACAGGCTAAATATAGACACATTCTTAACAGCTCTCTGGAAGACGATGAGCTTCTCAAATGATTAAAACTTCTCAAAGCCATTTCATCATCCTTTTCCCATTTCTTTTGCCATGATAGCTATAAAAAAAACGGAGTGAGTAAATAGCAACATTTTTATGGCTGTAATTACTACCTACCAAGCTGTTCGTAATAATTTAGTTGCTTTTATTGCTCCTTTCTTGGGCTTATTGAAGCCACCTTTTTCCCTGCTGTAAGTTCACTTTCTGGCAGATGACAGGAGCTTTCCTGGCATGCAGTCAGGAGGCCAGAACTTTCTGTTTGTTTCTAATTTCTATGAAAAAATAAATATTTTTAGGGGTTACTGAGGGTACAGATTTGGGATTAATTTCTTAGAAATTTTATGGGGGGTGGTTGGGATGTTTGGTTTGGTTCTTTTGGGCAGGGAGTATTACTTTTTATATCCAGTTCTGTTCTTGGGTATTCCAGTTGATGTCAAGATGTCAACTTGGCAGATTAAAATAAAGTATGTATTTAAGTGCTCTGTTGGATTAGAAGCCTCAGTCAACTGCTAGAAGTGTATTCTGCTGGCTTTCTTAAAAAAAAATAATAGAACATAGAAAATGGCAGGTTTTTAGGTTGAAAATTGTGTATGTATGTTAATAAGCACGGTTTGGTGCTTTTCTTTCTGTTGTAGTACTGTTGTTAAGGGCTGGAGAGAGGAAATGGTCAAGTTTGCAATCTGGACACTAATGCCTTCTAAATACAATAGCTGAACTTTCCAAACTCCAGGCTGATTTTATTGAAGAACTATATCAGGATGTAAAAATCAACACATTAAACTATTCTAGTGTCTGGTGGAAAAAATATATATATTGTGGATATGCAGTCAGAGTTTTATTCTGGTTTGCATTATACTATTTTAGTGAAAGCAAGAGCATATCATTAGATCCAGGTAATACTTTCTGAGTTAATCTGTAGGCAGAGCTCTGATTTGTTAACTCCTTACCCATGAAAAATTCAGAGCAGTGTTTCAGTACTGTGTATTTCTTGGTGAGTATGTGCTGTCATATTCTCCTTTTTGCAGGGAGATTCTCCTGAACAAGCTTCATATAAATAGCATAAAATGCCTTTTATCCTGTTCGAAGTTGCACAGGTTAAAAAAGAGACTGAGAGCTGAAGAAGGCAGAGATATTTCAGTATGTTTATTCATATTGTTTGGTATATGATTTTTGTTAGTTGCTTGTGGTTTTTTTGTTAAGGTGATCAAAGTCAACTCACCTACTAAACAGTTTAAGTTCAAATTAAGTGTTGGCATATCTTGTCAGAGTTGGTGTTCCTAAACATAAAACTGCAATAGTCTTTCAAGGGCAACTATTAGGGCTAATTACAGCAAGCATTTCAATTGCCTAGTAAGAGCATAGTGTTAGACAGAAATAACAAGTACAAAATCACAGCAAGAGGGACTAAGTAAGCAGGAATTCTATCAAGAAGAAAACTTTCACATCCCAAGCACTATTTAGAGAGAGAGAAGTTGATTAGGCACAGACTGGATGGAAGAAACTGCAAGGAGAAGTCAGGAGAACAAAAGTGTGGGTTGCAGTTTCCTACAGTCAGTCAAGTCACAGCTGCTGATCCGTGGAGTCTGCAGGATGTTTCCTTTCTGTCTAGCAGAAAGCTCAGGCATGATGCTGGACATCTCGTACTCATTTTTTTTTGTTGTAGAGAAAGCTGAGGTAGATTGATGTAGCTGCATGTAAGGGAGGGTGATCCAAAACCCTTGTCCATCATGTGTTTATGACAGTCTATTTAAGAAGTGGCATCTATTTGCACAGAAGTTTTTCAGGGTTAGGGTCATTTCCATTTCCATTAAACATTTCCAAGAGATGTTTGGGGAGCTGGAATGAAAGGGAGGCAGAGCAGTAGTTTTTCTGGTTACTTGTTCTACTAACTGAAATCAAAATGAATACATGCTTTCACACTTCATGTCTTACGCATTAGTAAGGGCCGCAAGGATTCAATAAAAGGAACTTGGTTAATAAGTGTGCAGTCCTGACTTTGGTTCTGACTGACAAATAACACTGCTAAAATTAAAATTACTGAAGTGGAATTTGCCCACCTCTGTTTTTTGGCTCCTTTTCCAATAGGAGAAGGAATTGCTTTCAGTTTTGCTTCTCAATGCCTTTGCAAATGAGAGCAAAAATGGTAGAACTGTAAATTTGAAGCCTTCTTTTCATAAAAGCTCATTTTTCTTGAATGAAAAATTTCAGCTATTTTCACTTTACACCTTAAAAATCTGATCTGACCTGTCACATGCTTTGTTTTGAATCAGTGTAATACGTAATTTTTAGAGAAAACTGAAAACTTGCATCTCAAAGCATTTAAAAATATTTTAGAAATGGATCAACACTTGGTGTGCCTAATGAAAATGTTTAATAGACAATGAGAATAGCTTTATTCAGATGCAATTTTCTTTAACTATATCACCACTAAGGGGAAAAAAATGTTTGGAATTTTGAATATCTGTTCATAATTAATATTAAAAGTCAATTTTGATAAAGCATATCTGAATACATACTCAGCTGAGCCTGTTAAGCTAATATTGTTAGAGAAAACCTCAGGGAAAAACCCAAGCCTGTATAGCTGGCTACCTCTGGCACGTGTTTGAGATGATCCAAAGATGTTTGGGGAAATCTGTTACTGGGGCAAATGAAACTGAAATACTGCAAAGTGTGTGGATTGGCCACAAGCAGTTCTTGAGCAGAACGATCCAGCGATGATGTCTATTTGTAGAATGCTACAGTGGTACACGAAGGGAACTGATTATTCAGTGATGTGCTCTAAGATTCCAGGCAGGGGGAATGGGAATGTTTTGTGTTGGAAAATTTGGTGCGGGCTTGTAATTGGGAATTTGGCAATACCGTGTTACGCCCATGTGAGCAAACAATGGGTCTAGTTGTTTGAGTGAATCAGTTCACACATAAAATAGAAACTTGTTTAGGCTTCCACCAAAATGGATGGGTTTTGAACCCTAATGCTGTATAAAACTGGTTTCCTTTTTTGAGAGATCTGTTTCTAAAAAAGGTCAGAAATCTAAATGCTACTGTAGCATGAGAAAGGAAAATTTTTTGACATATTTCTAAGCATAGACACACAGACAAAGGACATAGTGGAAAGCTTGCAAAGAAGGTCAGTCTTGTGATTCAGTCCAGTTTTGCATTCTCAGGGTGATTACATACTTTGGACAAGGTTAACATAAATATCCAGTCATTTGGGTTGTTATTCAAGCCGAAACTCTGACCATTTGTGTTTTTTTTCATCAGCAGATTTGTTCTTTAAGTTTCCAACCCCATTAATTACAGCCAGACATTTGTTTTTTTGCATAGTACTTGATATAATGAGATATAATCCCCATCTGGGCACTTGTGAAGAGTAATTGCGCATTTGCAAGATACTGCAAGATTTATAGTAGCATCTCCTAATATCTCGCCATACAAATAACTCTCTCTTACTGTGAGAGGTAAATTGGCACAATCAAACTATATGGCAAAGGTTTGAAAACTATCTTATGTTATCTCCCATGAAAGCTATGAAATTATTGCCTGACACTTTTGTGTGTTTATTACTGATTATTCTGCAAGGCTGTATTTCAAATCTACTGCTTGTGAACATGAACAAATCCAGACTAAACAGGATACAGTTAGAGATGAAATATTGTGTTTGCTGAGATATCAGCATAGAGACTTCAGCAATTTTTTAAATGGGAAAGTTGAATTATGGGCACCAAGGGCTGGGAAGTCAGAAGTAAATGTAGTAATATAACCTACACTTCAAGAGGAAAAGTTTGTGCTGAAGATAATGATCCTTCAGAATTTGAAAAGTATGCATCTTTCTGCAAATATGAGAAGACTTTTCCTCTCCATTCCCATTTATATCTTTTCCAGAAGTTGAGGCTTTATGTAGCTTCCAGGAATCAAATATGTCCATAAATGTCTTTCACTTGGTTACAGCAGACTGCTACCATCTGGTTCCGAAGTCCTTTAGCAACCTGAGCCTAGTCTCCAGCACATGCTCTCATCATCACCACAGCCACTACTTTGCATCCATTGGGTTAAAAAGAACCTGTCAGCCTTTTCACACCTTCTAAAACTTACTAGCAGAGAGAGAATTGCATTCATGGACACTTAAACCCTATGAGGTACCTAGAGAGCCCAGAAAACTAATACCATAGCAGCACAGAATCTGGCTACACCACCAACAGCAATGGGGACACCCAGACATCTGTATATGGTAGCAAAGTTTAAAAATATATATACTGCTCTGATTTACAGGGACAAGCGTACCAGCTAGCTCATGCAGAAGAGGGTTATATGATTTTATCTGCAGTTAGTCTGCATCTTTGTTTTTCTCTGTCATTGCTATTCTGTTGCGAAGTAATACTCCATATTCAGCTGTTGGGTGCCAGTCTCATATCTTTAATGTTGTGCGTGTCCTATTAGACTGGATATTAGGAAAAAATTTCTTCACTGAAAGAGTTATCAAACATTGAAACAGGCTGCCCAGGGCAGTGGTGGAGTACCCATCCCTGGAGGTATTTAATAGATGTGTAGATGAGGTGCTGAGGGACATGGGGTAGTGGTAACTGGGCAGTGCTGGGTTAATGGTTGGACATGATCATCTTAGAGGTCTTTTCCAAACAAGGCGATTCTGTGGTTCTGTTTGCTTCAGGAAAGCCTATTGAGAGAAAGAAAGGTTAGTCGCATCACACACCTCATCCCCTCCTATGTGTGGGTCACATTTCTTCTTCCAGCACCTCTTGCCACCTGACCGTGTACACACATCAAGGATGTAGCCTGTGCACTTCAGGAGCATCTGCTGCCCTTTCCCCACCACTTCTCCCAGAGATGCCATTGTACTTGAGAGGAATTTTGAAGTATTCACAGCTTGCTTATTAGGGAAAAGAAGTCATCTGGTAGAATGAGAAAACTCGTGCACTCTGTGATATGACTGTAAATAACTGCACTTAAAATGAAATCAAAGCCTGTATCTTGGGACAAGTATGCCAGCTTCCAGGAGAAGACGGAATTTTTTTGTGGCAGACTTATCATTGGTTTCCTAAATGAACCAAGATAAACAGAATAAACTCTTTCATGTGGTTGCTGTGATTAAAGCAAGGTCCTCAAGTTGGCAGCCTATCATGGGGGGGGGGTTCAAAGTGGAAATGGGAGCTGGCTTTTTTCCTTCTTTCAGAGAATCCCACTGCTATTTGTACGTAGTCTATCTTGGTGACTGGCATACTCTGGAATACATGTCGTCTGTGGTCTTGGAAATCTCATGGCAGTAATCAGGAGTGCACTGGTCCTTATGGCAAGCATCAAATGGGCTACTGCCAGGTCTTTGAACTACAAAAATAAATAGAGAATAGAACTGCATTGTATTGGCGAAGCCTGAGGCCCAGTCGTCTGTCTTGGAGCATGCTCTGGTGAGAGTGTTTAACTTGGATTTTGTCCATCACATGTGGTAGCTGCAAGAGTGGAAGAACAGAACAATGTTAGACGGTACATTTAATAGTGTGTTGGCTTAGCAGTCCTCAGGAAACTGTTACTCCCATTTTCTCTCCTAGGACTTTGAGCTCTACCCTCTTTGCTGAGCTTCTGTGTAAGTGGATGTATATATCAGAGAGTGGTTTTCTCCTAGTCCTACAAGGAATTTGCACACACACCCTGAAGAAAGGGCTCCATGCACCGGTCTGTAACACGTGCTTATGGCTAGGGTAGGACTAGTGTGCAGTTCCATTGGATGTTGTGACTTATGGGATGCCCTGGGTGAATTGCTCTGCCCCAGAGGACTTGGGAGGCAGAGGAGAGGAGTAGCATGTCTGCTGGTTTTGGCTGAAGCATGTTGTTTTCCTCTGCCTGTTGTGGGCAGTCTGTGGAATAAAATACAGCCTCCTCTTTCCTTGCTCAGTTTTTGTACCAAAAGGGAGTGTCCCACGAGCCCCTCAGTGTATCATGCACCTTCCTACCTGGTTGCTAAAACGGGGTGTGTGTGCAGGGTGTATTCCTGGAAAGGTGCACCACAGTTTTCATGTGCTATGCATTACAGAGCACTAAACATGTTTCCATGGCTGAAAGAATTTGTTATGGATCATCAGACAGGGTTTCTGAACAAAATAAAAATAAGTATGAAAATTTGCCAATGAAGCAATATTGCAACTTTTAAATATGATGCTTATTTCTTCAATACAAGTTTTTGGGTTCTTTTGATGCATTAGTTATTTGATATAACGTTGGTCAAAGAAGGGAGAAGAGAACTTAAGAAATGACAAATTCCCTACCACAATCCATTTGTTTTGTGTCACTTCGGGAATGCAAAGCAGCCATGAACTTGGTTCCTGACTGTTCCAAGTTCACAAATCACTGGAAATACTGCTTTGCATTCTGAATTACCAGAAAGTAATTCAGAGTAACTATGTTCAAAGTTCAGGTATGCTTGCACAGACAGGGCGTGTGGGGTAGACGCAGCCCCCTCTTGGCTCCACAGCTAGCTTAACTGAGTGGTCACTGCCCTCCCAGAGGAGTGTAACTATGGTTTCCACTCAGACAAAAACTGCCACCAGGAGGACCACGGAGGTCCGCACAGACACGTGGAGGTGCAGGTCCGTGGCTGCAGGGAGTGCCTGAGCCTGTCGGAGAACAGCAGAGACTGGCTGTGTGAGGTGCGAGCAGATCGGTGATCTGCTGGGCATGGTGGCAGAGCTGAAGGAGGAGTGGAGAGGCTGAGGAGCATCAGGGAGCATGAGAGGGAGACAGACTGTTGGTGTCACGACTCAGTCCTCCAGAACCAGCCCCAACAGTCAGGTGGGGCTCATGATGCAGAGCGCTCCCTGTCCCCTCTCCACCTGGCCGAGCGTGATGGCTCACAAAACAGTGAGCAATGGCAACAAGTTTCTGCAAGTTTCTGGTAATTTTCTGTGATATTTAAATGATGAAATTCAGTCTGTGTGGTATCAGGCTGGTGGGTGGCTGCTGAAATGCTCTGACACGCTTCCTTCTTTTTTCTGAGATGGATCACAAGTACTGCCTCAGAGCATTCTGGTGGGAAGTACTTTGGTTTTGGAAAGGCCTTGTAACAGAAAGACCCCACGGCTGTCAGTGTTTCTAATTTTTCCAGAAAAGGTTTTCAAAACTTTTGTTTTCTCCTCAAACTCCTTCAAATACTTTGGCTTATTATAAAATCCAGAACAATATTTCTGAATTGAAAATTTTTTAACTCCTTCTGAAGTTCATAATCTACAGATGCAGTATCCATCTCATTAGTTTTGACTTGCACACTATATTTTTTACTCTTTACCCTCAAAAAGTTAAAACAGTGGGGTTTTTGTAATGTTCCTGCCCATTGTGTCTTTAATGTATCAAAGTGTTTTAAGTAGGCTATGACTTTTATTTTTTGGGCTTGTAGCTGTTTCAAGTGCTCCATAAACAATGTGTTTGGTTTTTTTACCACCTGTATATTCGTTTTTCTGGTCATTCCACTATGTCAACTAGTCTAGAGATTTCTTCTGTCCTTTAAGTTTCCAAGTAATTACTCGTATTAGTTAACTATTATCACAGAAAGAGTAATTCTAGAGTAATCACTGTGCCTGACTGGAAGAAAATCATACGGCATATGTACTTTTGCACATGAGAGTACAAAGTCACTGAGTAGCACCCTTGATAAATACAAACAGGCTGCATAAATTTAAAAATCTCTTCTTTAATCCATGTAAGATAGGATGAGGTTCCGTTATTTCATTTTAAGCAGCAGGCTATCGTGTGTAATTATAAGATGATCTGATTTGCCTGATGTTTTACACTTAATTCCCATCAATGCAATAGATAGTAGTGAAGAAAAAATGATGCCCTGGCATGATAGCATCCACCCTCTTTTTACTCCAGGGTGAAGGCATTTTTAGAATAAATTTGAAGAGAAAATGTAATTAAGCACTTCAAAACTTACCTGTTTTTTCATAAAATCTTAAACAGAGATATATTATTTGCTGCAAGACTAATCACAAAACTATCCCTCACAGACTCTGCCTACATTTTCTTAGGAATACATATACTATATAACTAAATAATGCAGAATATACATCCTGGAACTCATAGGAGACTTGATAGTTCAAAGACCACTGCAGAGCCAGCACGCAGGCTTTGTTGTTTCATGTTTTTCAATTTTATGCAGTGAAAATTAATAACTGAGAATAAATTAAGTTACTAATAAATCTTCAAAGCATCTTCACTCTTCTGATTTTAATTATCTAATTGATAATTGTGCACATCAAAGATTCCCCTGGTACTGATCTCGTTTCAACAAATTAATGCTAGAGATAGATACACATTTAGGAGAAGAGCTAAAGACTTGTTTAAAAATGGATGCAAAAAAGATTTACATTACGTTTTAAATCTTTTTCCTAAATCATGTTATAAACAGTGTAGTTTAAATATTTATAATTAAACATAATCTATTTTTGCTAGCTACCTGCTGATTTTTTTTTATTCTTCAAGAGAAATTTGTTATTTTCTTAATATGCTGTAATTAGACAATTTGGGTGAAGAATTGTATCTCATTACCTCAATTTGGGATTAGGAAATGTCCTTTACCTAGGATACCTTTATGAAACTTTACTTGGGTATTACAGCTCAGCTAGCTCAAAAAGGAGATATAGGTAGTGAGACTGAAAGAATTGTTTATTAGCATTAGGAAAATCGAACAGATGAAGCATTTAAAAATCCTGTTAGGCTCAAGGATTTGCAGATGTTGAGACTGCAGGAGTTATGTCACATACAAACCTTTTTAATAGCACATACAAGCCATAAACTATGTTGCAGTTTGAACATTTAACTTAATGTACCGTAGAAGATAACACTTAGGCATGCATATATTCACATTTGGACACATTGGCTTCCTCTGTGAAAGCATTATTTATACTGCTCAAGCTGAAAACATCTCTCTGTCCAGGAAAGACTGTGGACAATGTGTTTGGATGAGGCCAAGGCTCCTCTCTGCCTTCCCTGATGGGGTCTAAGATGCTTTTGCCCTGTTGCACCATGCCAGGCCACCCACACCAGGAGCAAAAGCTACATGGGGGTAGTGTAGAGGACCCTGATGTGGAGGCTCATAATCGCATTCTTGCATCAAACAGGGCAAAATTTTGCTCTGTTGATTATAGGAAGGTGAAGATGATCATCCACCTTTTCTTAGATCTCTTTTTAATCTATTCATCTTCCCCACCACAAAGGCTTCCCTTTGGTGCAGATGCCCACAAGCCCCTAATGGCTCCAACCAGACTGGTCGTTTCTCCTGAGGCTGTCTCTGTCTTTTTCCATTTCAGAGCTGGTAAGACAAAATTCTCGCAAATTCATTTATTAGGGAATGCCAAATAATATCCCAGTCTGTTCAGGATGGTACCTGTTTTATTTCTTTTGTTGTGGTTTATGATGTTGTGTGCCCTAGAAAGGTTGGATCTTTGCCTTGTCTCATTTACAGCCCATCATCACACAAAACCCCCAGGACAGAGGGAGAGTCCTTCCCTATAAGTGATGGAGTGTGCATGGCTGGGAGACATTTCTGAAACAGAGGTGGGAAGAAGTCCCTGCTGAAGAATGGTGCAATGATGGGAGTGACTGTGATGGACATGGGAAGGATTCCACAGACAGAGATGAAGGGAGGAAAGCCACTTCTCTTAGGACATTAAACAGTCCGGGAAGTCTGAAGGTTGCTGAACTAAAAACAATACTGGAGGAAATGCCCTGCTCTATAAAAAGATGATTAATACAGCCAGGTAAGTTTTGTGTCTTATGTCTTTTTTACCTCACTCAATTTTCACTGTTTAAAAAAATTCATAGTTCTAGTCTTTCGCCTGCCCAAATTACAGAACCTAGCCATTGGGATTCATAGCTCTTACCATTTTTGGTGTGCTTTGAGATTGACTTGGGGGTCTGGGAGTTGACATGAAAAGTGTGCCCATTGTAGCATATTGTCTTGTGGCCAAAAAAAAATAAGTAGTGTTGGTTCGAAACTGGGAGCAGATATTAGGTAACACTGAGCATGTATAAACCCCTGAAGTATAAAACCCCTGAAGTAAACTGAAGCTCAGTTTACTTAGGATTGTTAATGGTGTATCTAAAGGGAGGGGGAAGAAAATGTGAGAGATAGGAAGGAGAATGTTATGAATTGCTAGAGCACAAAGCAGACTTGGAGCATGAAAGAGTGAAACACCATGCCAGAGTAATTAGATGATATAAGCATAAGGTAGGAAAGTTAGCCAGCACTTATCTTCAATTATAAATAACGCTTCTGGACATTTCTTCCCATCCACAGTTAGAGATTAATATTCTGCTGTAAACCAGACCTGCTCTAAACATCAGAGTCTCACTTATCCTGGATTAACCTAGTGGTTCTCTACAGGATATGACGAGGTCAGAGCAATGCAGTAAATCTCCCTGGTTTGAGTGCATCAGGTGTCAGTACTCTGGGCTTGCGCTTTTAGATAAAGGTTGTTCAGAGAACAATAAGAAGGCATGAATCCTGGTTAGTCTCCTTTCATGAAGGAGACTAATCCTGCTAAACTGAATTCAAAATCTGTTTTTACTCAACTGTAGCAGAATAGACCCTCCAAACTTGAAGTAGGAATTTGAACAAATACCCCTCATTGACTCTGAAATATTCAAAGCTGACATGGGCTCTGGATGCCTTATAGCCAATTAATGATAACGGGAGGGGGTCATCTGTGGTCCTTACAAGGCTTTGAAAATGTCTGCAGCAGCGTTTAACTTGCCAGAAATTGCTTGTATTTATTATTGTATGCATCTCTTCAGCACGGTTCAGTACTTGGTTTTGCAGACGAAGTAGTTATTTTTTTCCAATGAATGAATACCACAGACATGATTTAATTCAGGTTTCCATATGTGTTGAGATGAGTGCTTGCTGGGGACTTAGCCAGTTAACCTGTGGACAAATTGTCCAGAGCAGCAGAATACAGAAGGGCAGTATTTCTAGGTTTGAGAAGTGAATACGTCTTCTCACTTGTGAATGTAGCTTCCTCTCCAAAACATTTGTGATAGGTCTACTCACAGTTAACACATCTTCTCCAGCCAGGCTTCCCAAGGCTTCTGGCTGGGGCTAGCATCAAAATACTGTGGTCACCCTCACTGATGGTCTGTTAGTGGTTCATGGGAAGCCAGCTGGTTGTCTATAATGCTATTTTTTCTTCTTATTGCCAGTTGCTGAGCCATATAAAGGGCATATTGAAGGAATAACGTTAAATAATACTTAATGCTACTTTCTCAAGTAGGTGATTGCTTTTGTCTGCCATAGAAATGCCAGTCAAAGGCATATGTGAGGGGAAAATGTCAGCTGTGGTAGCTAATAAAGAACAAGCACGGTCACTTCAATGGCCTGCATCACTGCAAGCAAAAGGGAACATGAAGAAGTATTTTTTAATGAAATGTACTTTTGGCTGTGGGGTGTGAAGCCTCCTTAGCTTTTATTTAATAAGAAAATTAATAGAGAGGCTAGAGAAGAATTATTATCTAAATTAAGGGGGAAGAAATGAGAAAGAGATGACTTCTTTAGATGTCCAGTCTAAAGTCTACCCTCTAGCCTGCTTCATCCCACCTGATGTTAGCCAGAGGATTCACCTGGGATGAAACAGGTGGGAGTCTATGAAGTGGAAAGATGCAGGAGTCTCTAGAAGGCCTTGAAATACAAGTTGCCTGAATTACCATATGAAGGTGCTTAGAGTGACTTGTCTTCCAGTGTAGATGCCTTAACTGAGGTGGGAGGAATGAGGGATGAAGTCTTGGCAAACCTTGCCCGACATTATGCAGAAGTGCAGCCATGAGTCCTCAAATGATTTCTTGACATGGGATTACCAAAGTGTGATAGTCTGTAGATGCAAAAAAGTGTTGAATCAGTCATGGAAAAGTATATCGCAAAATATCAGCTCTTATAAAAATTCTATTCAACCTTATTGT
Organism: Podargus strigoides; assembly: GCA_028020825.1. NCBI lineage: Eukaryota > Metazoa > Chordata > Aves > Caprimulgiformes > Podargidae > Podargus > Podargus strigoides. The sequence goes on from CM051621.1 coordinate 71,179,775, forward strand.
TTTTTTCATTCAGCGAGTAAAGATTATCCTGAGAATCTTTTTAATTTAAAGTAATATTGATCTTCAAAGCCACTATGAACTCTGCTCATAACCAATTAAAAGATCAAGCTGAGAATCTCAGCAGCATTTCATTAAGAAAGGCCTAATGTGAAGAATTGGGGTTTTTTAGAATGGTTGTGAAAAAGCGATATTATATACATAAGTATTTGGCTTAATTTCAAGAGTGGAAAGAACCCCATAGAGTGTTGCATGTTTGAAAAATAATAGCATTTATTTAGGATGTGACTTACTAGGCAAATACTACTAAAAATTTAGTTGCAAATATTATCCTTTATTCTGGAAAGGACAAGCTAGAAGCTTTTGCTTTTTTACTTTGACCTTTAGATATTACCTTAATTGCCTTTATTTCACATATTATTTTAAAAGAGGAGTAATTCACAATGGTGAAGAAGTAGGATTTATTCTGTGTCTCTTTTTAAAGGAATATGCAACTTGAATTGTGTACCTCAGGCTTTTTTTTTTTTTTCCTTCTCTGTCAATGTTTTTTTTGATTGCTTGGATGCCATATGGTATTATGGCTCTTTTATCTTTTATATGACTATCACCTGCAGGCAGTTGCATCTGAGCTCCTGATCCCTGACCACAGCTTCCCCTAAACCTCTGTGAAGCATCAAAAAGATTTACAAAAGGCCAAAGAAATGAATGATTTTTTTCTGTTGTTAAAGGATCTTACTTGACTGTCCAGGTTATCACTGAATTCATAAATGAAAAATGTATTTATGGAGTTTTGTCTAGTCTCTTGGGCTGGTGCTCCTTATACAGTAATAAATGTCCTCTGGATCAGACCACCGCGGTAGGCTTTCAATTGGAGATCATTGATTCCAGCAACTCTCTCGGGTTCGATAATCTCAGTTTAGCTGTAGTCGTTTTCTTTATTTTGTTATATCCAGCAGCACATACTGTTCCATTGTGCTTTTCAAGTTGAACTCAATGTGAACTCAGGTGATATTCTGCTTCTTCAGTGTGGAATTCTATTTGAAATACTGAAATTCTAGTAAATGTGAACTATTAACGATGGTGGGACTTTCAAACCTAATGTTCAGTTATTGAAATTTCCTGCATTCTTTTGTCATTAATGAAAGAGGATGTAAGTGCTATCAATATTATGATTTTTTTATGCCACTTTCATGTTGAGCACTTTTGGTTCACCACCTGACAAATTTGTGCCACTAAGCAGGTTCAGGTTGAAGCGGAATCTTAACAATGCTTGTTTTACTAAAAATATCTGAGAACAGTGGAACCACAACAGTACTTAATTATCACATGCCAGTTGTATCCAGTTTTGAGCTCAGAATTCTTGGTCCACAGTTCAGCTTCAGGCTTGATTCATCAATGGCTCGGTGTGATCAGAGATGTCTCACCTCCCTTGGGCTGTTCTCCGATATCCCTGCTCTGCTGTCTTAGTGGTAAAAGGGTCAAAATCCATACAACTGCAACTCTCTAACTCCTGGACATGGGAATATATATTGGCCCATCTTTTACCAAAAGTACACCATGAGAGAAGTTTTGAAACTGAATGACTAACGAGTACAGACAATTGGGGACCCATTTTTGCTGCTTGTCTTCTGCAAGGTACGGAATGCTCTTTTAAGGTGTGCCATCATCCAGTTTCCTTTGCCTCAAAATACTTCTCTTAAAATGCACTACGAACTGCAGCAGTTCATGACCTGTGTGTCTGGCAGCTTGGACACCTATGTGGTGGGGTCAGGACAGAGCTGGTGTTAATTGGGTCCCCTACTTGAGCGCTTGGTCCCACTCTTGCTGGCCTGCCTCCTCATCACCCAAGACTGCTTTGAGAATCATCATTTTTAGGAGTCTGGATGTCCTGGAAATGGTTACACTGAAGGGAAAATCCGATGCTAGTGAAAAATATGCTTTTAAAATACTTTCCCATTGTGTTTAATGTTGGAACATTCAATGCTGGAGTAAAAATTAAAATAGATATATTATTCTTACCCTAATCCTTCCATATATTACAAGGGTTCTGTTGTTTTTTCCACTTGTTCTTGGATTGTATTTATAAAACTATCTAAGCAAGGTACCACAATAAAACACTCTCCAGCTGACAGTATTATATCTCAGTATTATTTAAGATATTCCCTGATATGCTGAGCTTTGACAAGCATATAACTAGATAATACTGGTGACATTTCATTCTTCATTTACTAAAAGAAACAGAAGAGAAAGGAGGCTAAATAATTGTTTTATCTTGTGTATTGAAAAAAAAAATTTTTTAAATGAGAGGCTCTCTTTAGTGACTTTCTGCTTTTTATTATCGGAAGCATCGAAGCATTTCCCTGTCTTTTGCTTTACAAAGCATTCTTGTTTTCTTGTTTAGACCATTCTCAGAATGACTGACCTGAGGTTCATCTTGGCTGGTGGTATTCCTGTTTTAATGCTGTATGTCAAAGCAAGTGTCTTGGTTTGCATATTATAAACCCTCAAGCGTGTCCTTGGCAAACCAGGTGTTTTGAGAAACCAAAACACTTTCACACTGAGCAGTTTTGTTTAGTTAATGACAATTCTTTCTTCGCTTCCTGTGCTGAATCTTCACCAGACACCAAATATAAATAAGGCTCTTAACTGAAGTTTATAATGTGGTGGTTACCAAAGATAAGAGAGGCGGCTTTCTGAGTCCATCCTGTGTGCGCCTGGTGATCTGAATGCAATGCTTTAATGGAAGAGATTTCACAAAACTCGTGTTACTTATTCCACAAAATGATTAAAAAGGATCCCAGAGTTCTTTATTCATCGGATTTAATGGCATAGTATCATGACAATTTATTTGACATTCCTAATATTGTGCTTTTTTCTCTGGAGAAATACAAACCCAGTAATTTCCACTGCTATTTTCTTTTTCAAAGCACATTTACTACAATGGAGGAAAACCTACACCCTATTGCAATTACTGTCATAACCTTAAGTAGTTTGATTCCAAATATTATGGGGAAAAACTTCTTCTCCAACTTAAAATTTCTAAAGTTTGATTTCCTAAAATGGCTTAAGTCTTTATTTTAATGTCAGCAGTAAACAGTCTTCATAAACTTCAGCTCATAGGAATTCTTCCAGAAAAGTAAATGTGCAACAAAACATACTATACTGTGATTATCTATAGTCATTAAAGAAAATGAAATGAAAATTCGACTACACCTTTTGTAACAGCCTCACTGAATTAAAAATAATGGTTGAGAGTATTCACGGCGCATAGACAGGACAGTGTTAATGTGTCTGTGTAAGCAATACTGTACATCTATCTGTCTGGATATATGATCATGAGCTGAAGATTGTTTATTGTCAAAGGCTGAGTGGTTAATAAATGCTGGCAATGGCTTGGATTCACTGGAATGCTGCACAGCTGCAGCATTAGTCAGACTTTCCCTTTTCTGAATTCTGTAATCCCTTCAATATTGCATTAAATATGTTTTCAATATTTATCTGGATAAAAATGTGCTGAATATTGCAACTGTTTAATTCTGATGTTTGTCACGTAGAAAATCTGTGGAAGGCAGAAGGTAACAACGTTTTTATTGCTCAAACCTAATGCAGCTGCTTCTTGCATTGTTAGCTCATTCAGAGGCTTGTGCTTGGGCTATTTACAGCACTTGGTAAGCCTTTGCAATTGCTCAGAGGTGGAGGCATGTCAGAGTTTTTGAAGCCAAATTTCAGGCCTTAGTGCTTGGCTGAACTCACTGAACTGACCCGTCACCCTACTCAAGAATCAGAGTTCCTATGGATTTCGGTGTCAGTAGAGTTTAGCGGATGGATTTGGGATTTATTATACTTCATAGTCCAAATACTTGACAAGCCAGGAGTCAGAATGGTTTATTAATATGTCACTATTTTTTATTAGTTTTTCTAAATGATCAGCCGGTCTATTGTTAGCTGATCTATTGTCTCTCTCCCAGCTTTTTTTTTTAAACAATTTTTATCTATGAACCAGATTATTTGGATAACAGTGATTGCAATTAATGATGTGGGAGCAGGCAAATATGCTCCCCTTATGTTGTGGGTTCAGAATTAAGATGGGGAATCCAAACACATGCAATTTAAGTTAACCACATGGTCTAATGCAGTCCTGGCGATGCTACAGCTCACTGTGTCCATGTGTTTCCACCAGGAATTACTTTCCCAGCTGCTCTTGAAAGAAAAAGAAAGCACACCAAATGGAATGGATTGTAGGCACCAAAGATAACCTATTGCTGCTTGGGTGGATTGCTTTAGAGATGAGCCTGGAAACAAGTGGGCTGTAGGAATTAGGAATAGAGAAGGTAATTAAAAATCATATTCAAATTCGAAGTATTTTTTCATATTTTTTTTGCCCAGCTGTATTAGTAATAGCTTGATCAGACTTAAGCAAAAAGCCTATTGAATCCATTAGCTGTAGGTCACTGATTCAAGCAGATTAACAGTAGCAGAAATATGTGTGAAGAAAAGGATGAATTACTGGTGTCTAACTGCTTCTAGTGTTCACCTTGCAGTTGAAGCTAATTTTGGTCACTTACTGGCAGTCACGGTGGCACCAACAAGTGAATGGGTCACAGAGACTAAACTATGCATTCATCCTGAAGTGGTCCCTTAAGGAAAAGGTGGGAGAGTGCTGGGAAAGCTTGAATGAAAGTTTCTCCAATTCTACGGCAATGTAGAAAGCTTTAGGAACCAGAACTGTTGACACCTTCTGCAGCATAAAAACCCCAGTGTTTGACTGAGCTGTTGCAAGCATACATTGAAAATGAGAGGCCTAGCATTAAGTTGAAATTACTACATAATAATCTGTAACATAAACTTGCATTGATTTGTCACATTATCTCTTTATGATAAAGTCTTTTCATCTAGTCTCTTGACAGTGACTCACTGGCAAAACATTTTAAGTGATTCAAATAAACAGAAAAACTGAATACTAGTTTCTTTGTTCAAGAATAAACTCTCAAAAAAATATGATAAGGACATTAACCTTGCTCTCTCTGTGTTTGGATTTTGCCTTTTCAGTATTTTCAAGTACACAGATCAGCTTCTCATCCCATGCTACTTCACAAATCATTGATAACCACTGTATCTCACCCATCCAGCCTGCAATGTAATGTGTCATATTTGTTCTTTATACCCAGAATAATGATTTATCTTATAGTAACAACTGAAAAAGAAGTGAACTCCATTCCATTACAGATTCTTTCTAAGGAGAATGGCAGCTGTAGAAGAAATACTGGCTTGGTAGTAAAAATGTATAGATAGTTTATTATATTCTTATTGTGTTGAAAGTCACAGCAAGCTAACACTTTTCTTGTCTGTCAGAACACATTGCATATCAGGTTTTTTGTTTCATGTGGTTTGTTTGTTTGTTTTTTCCAGACTGGTGTCAAGAGACGCAAAGAGAAGTCCAGCAAACAGAGAACATTACATAACTGGCAGGTGAGCAAGGCTACCTGTGTTGGTTACTTGTCTGCACCATAGCATGGGACACATCTGATCAAGATTCATCAGGACCAGTAACAACTGGAAAGCAGAGAGATGGACCATAATTATAAAAGTAGGATATGTAGAAACACTGAGTAATACGCGTATTCCCCTCTCCTTGGCAAGTCACAGATGCTGTCATCATGGTTACAGTTTAGTGAACAACTTTTATATCACTGTCCCCCCTAGTAATGTCACAGACCCCAATCCACATGGACCGTTTTGCTGCCATGTCACATTTATTTAATTGGTTTTCCGCTGTCACACCACAGCTGCTTTTGATATTGCCCAATCAACATTTTTCTCACTCAGCAAACATGTTTCACATTATGTTTTCCCCGGATCAACAGGCATTCTTTTTTTCTATCAGATGAAACTTTCAGCCCTTATTCTCTAGTGCTGTAGGCTCCTTCCTCTCAGTTCTTCTCACTTTCTGGCTGCATAATATTTTTCCAATCAAGTATTGCTTCCAGCCTTTATTCAGAAGCTACCACTTGCAAATCACTGTGAGATATGTGAAATGAAGTTTATGTTGTTACTAAGTATTTTAGCTTTCCTTAGGGCATCTTTTCCCCTCCCCATACACAAATTTATGTGTTAATATTAATCATGATCATTTGTTTATGGTCAAGGAGGCACTGACCTCCACTGGGATTTACAGTCCTTGTCTCAAACAGCCTGTTTTGTTTGGCACAGTTTGCTGTTTTTCTATCTATGTCGCTATTATATGGCTCTGTCAGCACATACCGACTGCGTGTGAGTGTGGCAATAAGCAGGGGATGGGCAGGCGGCTGGCTCACCCCCTCCCAGTGCACAGCTCTCCATCTGCCCACAACGGCACTGGCAGGAGCGCAGCCCCATGCCTGCACTGTCCCTGGGACGGTCTCTGGACCTGGGAAGGAGCCACCCCAGCGTAAACATGTGGGTGCCTTTTGGAGACTATTGAACAACATGTTCAGGCAGATTGTGTCACACGCCTTTGACCTTAGCTGAGGAACCCACCAATTATTTAGTTATGGAAAAATGTTGCACAAGAATAACATGGAAAATTGTACAATGCACAAAAGCTATTATTCCAAGATAGGTATCTGCATTTTTTTTCAGTTTGGGACCACTTTTGCAGATACACAGAGCAGCTGGTCTGCATCTGTTTTGTATCTAAAAAGACCTTTGCTCATGAAAAACTACATGCCTGAAAATAACATTGCAGGTCTAATCTACTTATACTCATAGAACCTCAACTTCAGTGTGTGTACCCTGGAATAAGGGATGAAGCAGTTTTGTCAAGTTTTAATGAAGAATCATTTTATATTTACGTTATTAAAAGTGGAGTTTAAGGCCAAGAATGTGTGGAGCCAGACATTGTTTTGGGGTTTGAAAACAAAATTTCATGTTTATTTTTCTGTCTGGAAGGTGGTTGGTAAATCCTGACAACCACCACGTGGTCTGGATGTTGGGCTTTCAACAGCAGCTGTTCTTATTGCCAATCTGGATCTTCAATGACTAAAGTTACGATTATGAAAAAACAGAAAACACCTAATGGCAAAAAGGAGGTTCCATGAAAATAAATCCATTAGGGTTAGATATGTCCTCATAGATTTGTTTTTGTAGTGTCTTATTTTTGTGATTGGAAGTCTTCTTTCTGAAAGACAGAAGCAACAAGTTTGCCTTTCACCGTCACCGTAATCAATAATATAGTCCTTCAACTATTCTTTTTTTTTTTTCTGTGGGCACCATCAGAAATAAAATTACTTTCTATTGCAGTCCACCTGCTTTATTTAAACCACAGACTGCAATTTTGGTTTTTTCCTTTTCCTGCTGCACAGTCCTCAAAACCATCACTTTCATCCCAGGTATGAGAAGGATATTATGGCTATTTGCTGCTGGGCTTGAGCAGAGCACTTTAATAGGAAAACTACATTTTACTTAGGAGAATAACATCATGTGGCAGGGCTATGGCAACAATAACACCTCTACTGCCAGAAAACACTTACCCTGGGTGGCTCAGATGGCCCCAAATATTTAAGAGCATTTTTCTTATACTGTAAATTCCCTGTGGTACATTATTTTCTACTGAGAGCTAATAACTACCCTGTCTGTAAAGCAACTGGTCTTAAGTTTATTAGCTTGCAAGACAGAAAAATAACAGACACATATCACTGACATTTAACAAAGATATCTTTCATGGTTTTCTGTATTTTTTCATATGCACCACACGTTTCTCTTTAGTTAGAAAAACACATTTTGAACCACATTCTGAGTAACTTCTTATGAAGAAAAGCACTTTTTCCAAGAAGTCCTTAATGCTTCACCAAATTCTGAGTCCCCTTTTCAGAAAGTTCTGAAAGTTTTTGAAAAAGAAATAACGTGTTAACTTCCCCAGTGAAAGCTGTTTCACCCTTGCCACAGCATCCATGCTGTTTTCCTTGGCATCATGGGAAAACATCATCCTCTTTCTGCACTGAAGTGGAAATGATTGCACAGACAATTTTCACGTGAATGTGTCTTCTTCAGAGAGTATAAAATCCCCATTCACACTTCTTTAGAAGTATAATATTAGTTTATTCCTTATGAGTGAGGTTGTGGATCACAAGATGCTGCACGTGATCACTCTAGAGCAAAGGTGTAGTGACAGTACATTATGGTGTTTAAATATAAGAGCTTTCCATTAGCTGTATACATCTTGTGAGTAGGTGATGCTCACAGAAGGTGATCCAGTCAAACATGGATATTTTTGTTCAGTCTGCTTTTCAGTCAGAGTACAGTGAGACTGTAAGGTGATAAAAGCCATCCTCAGCTCCTGTATTTTTGATAGGCAGATCTGTACAAATTAACTGGTGCTCAGTGACACAGAGCACATTATTACACAGTGGCCGCATCCTCTTGAAATGAGAGTAAGTCACATGTGAACTTGCCAAGGTCACAGTAAACAGCAAGTACTATGGAAAAAATGGAGAAAGAAGGGTGGCATGTTTGGTAAAATTATTTCTGTTTTAAACTGGCCTCTACAATTTTTGGAATGTGAATTTTGGTGTAAGAAGAAGAATTTGAAAAATTGCTCCTCCCAAGTGACTCAACTTTTGAGTTGAACCATGTGGGACTTCAAAAGCTGAAGCTGAATGTTGTGAAAGTCCTCCTTGAGGGCCAGGGACTCTACCCAAGTTGTGGCAAAAGTTTTGTTAGCTTAAATGGGAGCAGGACCAAGCCTGTGATTATTCATTTTTAAAGTCCACAAAGAAGTCCAAATACCAGTTGCCCTGATTAGTAATCAGAAAATTTAAAATGAGCAATAGTTGTACATCCTGGAACGCCCATATTAACGGCATGCACTGCTGTTCCAAACTCCCAATAACATTAAAAAAAGAAGGACTAATTTTCTTTTTCTGTGACCCAAACACACACAAGGTCTACCCAAAAACCTGCCTGGGTGGTATGTTAGAGGACAAGGAACTGGTATAAAAAAATCAGAAATGATCCAGGCTTGATGCTAAAGAGAAGGGATTATGTGTAGGGCTAAAGAGGGGGAATGCGGGTGTTTTATAGTCGAACAGTTTTGTATGACTTGCAAAGAAGGTGTATATTTCTCTCATTATCGGCTCACCTACTTAAAGGTGCACAAAGGCTCAATGTTTTATTATCACAGTGCTGGTGGAGCTTCAGCTGTGGGCTGGTGAAATCGGTGTCTCTGTATGACCCGCAGGAAGAGTAGGCGTTTGACAGAAGGCTCTCCCTCTTTCACACCCTCTTCTGCTCCAAAACTTTGACATGTCGAAATGTTAACTTTTTTTCTGGATGAGTGACTGTTGCTAATTTGGATAGAAATTATTTGGCTACAATACTTGTGGAAAAAAAGCATAGAACATTGGGAAACGTTTGCAAAATGTGGATAGTACAACCCTGGGTTTTATTTGGACAGTTTCCCAGGCACTGCAGAAATGGAAGCATAATGGTTTTACGTTTTGAATTTGAAATGAAATGGCTTTTTCAGAGGTATTATGAAGTACCAAATCTAGAATCTAGCATCCAAGGTGCTTAGAAATATTTGCGTGTCCCTTTCAATCTGCCACTAGGAGCAAAGTTAGCAAACAGCAAAAAAAGCTTCGTAAGATGTAGTGAATATTCATGTGAGAACTAGGATTCCACGTAGGATTAACACACTGAAGGTGTTCCAGGCAGCCTTATGGGATATACATACCATTTACACATTTTTTAATTGCTGTCAGATAAAACAGCAGATCGAGTATTTCCCTTGTTTTGGATTATTTTATGACTATACCAAATTCAGACTTCAGAATATCTTGAGTCGCGGATTCTGTTTTATCTTAAAATCAGCAAGAACTGTGCTGATGTAAACTGTTTTAATAAACACTGCTGCTATTGACAGTATTTTATCTCTGAATATGACCCTTAGATTTGTAGGACTTACTGTCTAAGAGAACTAAAGGACAAGCATTTATGTATTTACCAATTTCATATAAGGGCAGGTTGAATGTTAAAAGCCTTTACATCTTCTTCCATGAAGAACAATAACAATGACAAAATGATGGTGCCTACAAAACAGGATGGAGATGTATCTTGTCCCCATCAGCCTTGCAGCAGTTATTTCAGTTAATGGAGGGTTTCTTTCTCTAGCACTGTAGACTCATTTGCATCCAGTTCCTGACTCTGCTGCAGATGCTGACAGGAAGAGAAAAGGGATATTTGGGTGTGTTATGCCTTTGCCCACCTTTTTTTTCAATTCCCTAAGGATTTCTCTTTTTGTGGTTTTTCATATGCTTTCAACAATAATTTTGAAGATCTGTTGATTTAGAATAAAATGTAACTGGGACTATTCCCAGAGTACTTGAAAGTTATCATCCCAAGTTTCTTCTGCTTTATGTAGTCACTAAAAGAACACAAAAGCTTGCGTCCACAGGCCCACTCAAGCAGCAGTAAGGCCAACAAAGCTGTGGATTCTGGGGAGGAGAAGGTGGCAAAAATAGCTTTAAATCAGGGGAGCTTCTTTAAAAAAACTGAGTTGTTCAGTATTCAGAGTTGATCTGTCCTTCCATCTCCTTGCACATGGAGGAAACATTTGTGTGGCTGACTTGGAGACAATTTACGGATTGTGGAGGTAAACTTGCAGCTTGCAATCAGCCCCTTATCTGTCCACACATACTGCTCACGCATTTAATATGTGCTGTATTAATCGTGGGTAAACAGTCCTGTATGTGTGGTTGACCAAATAGTTCTGCTTTGACTAGTACACGTCCTAGGCCAATAAAAAAATAATTGAATACTGCCACCAAGTACAATGGTTTTCTGTAATAGTTAGAGAATGCAGTTTGTAATTTGAAACTGTTGTACAAATGCAGAGGCACGTATTTGTTGAAGGGCTTTCACATACAATCTGAAATAGGAGAAAAAAGCATATTTTCAGATGTTTCCCTATTTGTTTTTAAAAATCGTAGTATAAAGTTCAGTTTTAAAACTCTGAACTTTAAAAAAAATTTCAGTGTTCATAAATGTATTTTTCTTTTGTTGTTTTTTTTTTTTTCTCTTTCATTTTCTTCTTTTATCCCTTTTCGAAAGTAAATTGATTTCTGAAAAATGTGCAACTAATGCTATGTGTAGTCTATAGACATAAAGATTGTAGCCTTGAGTTTCAGAATTCTGGAGTTTTCAATATTTATTCAGATAAGTCACTTTAGCAGAATATACTTTTAAGTCTTTTCTTTGCAGAGCTAACAACAAAATCTACACCTTGAAGTTCAGCAATTTACTTCTATTCCCTTTCCAACATCTGAAAAACCTAAATGGAATTTAAGTGTTCATCGTTGTTGTGAAGTGGTGATGTACAGGTATTACTTCTTGGTGCAAATAATGCAGTCTGGGCAAAAGAGATTCAAAGGCAAACAGTTACGTACATGTATGCTATCCTCAGCCCCTAAAATGGGCCAAAATTCATGCAGTACTGAATGAGTTAAAAATATGTGCCATGAAAAAGGGCTTTACATTTTGGAAAGGCAAAAATAAGACCTAAAATTTTTACGTTTTTCATCTTTCTTTTACTTGGTGTCATTGACCAATAAGAATTTACACATTAAAACATCCTGTCTAGTTGTGAGGAATCTATTAGCAGGTCAAGGAAAATGGGGTGTGTTACAGTAAGATAACATTTATTTTACAGGAACAGGTGGCATGTTGTATTTGGTGGCACTGAAGGCACTTTAAACGTATATTTATAGTTGACTGGCTATAAAGGTGTGCTCTGGGTTCCCCTAATTTTATCGTTCCAGGAAAAGAATTAATATTCTTTTCTAAAATTGGAAAACGTAAAAATCCAGAGATTCTTTGACTATAAAAGATGCATAGGCATATCAATATCTCACCTGTAGTAGAAAGCTTCATAAAAATATATAGCATAGTTACAATGAACTCATTTTTTTCCCACAGAACTGCCCTATAAATGGCATTATTGCTATACCTGGAGCTGCAATGTGCACATTATATGGGCCTGAAACAATTTGGAACATTTATTTCCCCTCACTATAGTAGTCTGTAAATGGAGTGACACCATAAATGGAAGAGTCAATTAAAGAGTGCTAATTATGTGACCAGATTGAGTCAAATAACATGAGTTCTCTTTTTACTTTATTTGATAACTTCAGTTCTTACCTAACAGCACAAAATAATAATGACAGTGACAATTAATAATGGGGAAATACATATTGTAAATGATACTTCCAGGGTTTTATATGTGTGATAGGAATTTTTAGCATGATAAATTATCTAGGGGATTATTTATTTTTTTAAAAAGTTTTTGTTATATTTTCACTTCACAGATTTCAGGAACAGTGAAAATAAGTATTTTGTAGGAAAACTGCTGCTGACAATGGAATTAATAACTTCTGAATAAACTCTTTAGCTTTTAGGTAAATTGAACTGGTTTTGAATTTAATTATACTGATACTGGAATATTAAAATTTATTCTTAAAAATATATTTTTACAACTAAAAGTGGAATAAGCACTTCATAACCTGTGCTTAAGCTGAAGAGTCATCTATAAACATTGTTCAGTACAGTACAGCTTATTATTGATGTAAAAGCCAAGTTTTTAATTTGAAAAGAAGGAAAAAATTGCATATTTTGAGGGTTTATAGGCTTTTTGGATTTCTTTATGATTTGTATTTTGTCAGATGAAAAATTAGAATAAGTATGAAATATGATAAAACTTGTGGTTTTCATACAAGAAACTTTATTTAGAGGTCTTGCACAGGTTGTACCAAGATGAACTTGTGTCTGAGCTTTTTATGACAATCGGTACGATGCAATTTTTGAAAGGTTTAGTACAAAAGCAGAAGACAAGAGCAAACCAAACCTAATAAACCCCGTAAGTCCTAGATTCCCTGTATCCTGCTTCACCAGATCTGTATGTCCTCATTTAGGTGGACTTCATCCCAGGAAAACAGTCTCTCTCACTTGGGATTTTAAGACTGACTTTAATGAGTGCTAACATTAGAAGTGCATACAGACTGCTCCAACAGAATAACTGAGATAAGAGAAATAAATTTAAAATACTGATAGTCATCTTTATGTCAGTAATAAAGTCAGTTATTTTAAGGAACATTTTAATACAGATATTTACAGTGTAAAGCTATTATAAATTTTAATGAGTTATTGGTAAAAGCTATTTATATTTTTTCAAATGGAAAGGGTTCTCACAGTAAATATATATAAATATGCACACGCCAAGTTATTTCAGAGGTTATAATAAATTGGATAAGTCTGTACTGAAGTAATTAGGCTCTTCTTCCTGCCTGATTGTAAACGATCAAATCCTCTGAGGCTTTGTTTGAACAAATTCATCCACCCTACTGACTTTGAGAGTGAAAGCTGTGGAAATAGAAGAACACTATAGACAACACTGAGCTCTTTAGTCCCTCTGCTGTTAGACCTTTCTTGATGTACTGCTGGACCTAACTCATTAACTACTGGCTCTGTAAGAGTCCCCAGACCAAATTTTACAACTTCCACTTCAACTTCCGTGTTCAGCTCCATGTTTGACCTGCTGTCCCTGTTAATTCCTTACATGAGCGGTAGCTCAATTCCAGGGGAAATACTGGGGCTTTTGATCTGTGGGAGATGGAGTGAGTTTTGCATTATTTTGCTCCTTACGTCATCCACAAGTTTTAATGAAAATCCTTAGAATCAACAGATTCATGTGAAAATAGCAGGAATACTCTTCTGTCAAAAGTCTAATTTGTGCTTACCATTTCAATAACTGAATTTCTGACACGAGTCGTCTTTTAAAATACTGTAGCACCAGATTCCTTGGAAATCAGTCTTTCTTCAACAAAACAGTTTTTTTCGCACTTTCCTCCACCTACAATGCCACATCCGTATAAATTAGTGGGATGATATTCTGTAAATTATGTATCAGAATGGCATTTGTACATATGGAAATGGAAACCTAGTGGGAAAATATTTATGGCATATTTACATGAAAATGATCTGCAAAAATAACTGTAAGCAAAATCTTTAAATGTGGCTGACAACGATTTAGAGTCTATTTAAATCAATTTGGGTTTTGTTTTTTTTTTTTTGGAAAGGGATTCGTTGATATTTCCAATGAGCTGAAAATAAGTTATTTTGAAAGTTATGAGCAGGTTTGCCTTAATAAGTCTAGCTTTAGGACTAAAATGTAGAAATGCTTTGGTATTTGTATTTAAGCTTTCATTGATAGTACTGAACACCAGCACTTTGATACTGAATTTGGCTTGTTGAGGAAGATTGTAACTTCTGCTTCAGAAACCATGAAATGAGATTACTTTGACCTAAAACTTTGTTCAAGGCATCATCCCGACCCATTGTTAGAAAATGAAAATACAGTATTTTATCATTATGTTGGCCATATAATACAAATCCAAGGTAAAAATGTGTATCTCACAAATATCATGACAGATTGTCACCTGAAATTTCTGCTTAACCTGTGGAAGCACTGTATAAGCAGAGAGCGTGGAAGTAAGGGGAAAGTAAAACACTGTTCTTTTATACAGTAACGTATTTCAGTATTAGCTGCTGATAGATATATCTGAGGAATATAATTGAAAATTGCCAGAGAGAGTGAGAGTAAAACTGTCTTAGTAACCTGCGTCTCTAGCTGTGTAAAGATAATTCAGAGCAGTTCAGAGGAAAAAATTAAACTTCAGGCTCCTGTGCAGTGATGGTGTATGCTGAATCCCAGCCCACTGCTGCACATGTACAGGCTGGCTAGCTACAGGCACACTTTGTGTTAGAAAAGCCTTTCCTCCCCATGGGAACAGTCAAGGTCTAATCACATTTTTATTTCTTCAGTCCTAGTCCTAAGCATTTGGTGCAACTGGTACTGAGAGAACTATTTGACCAGGTATTGTTACTGTTCTATGGATTATTTTTTTTATTTAAAAAAAAAAAAAAAAAGAAAGAAAAAACTAATTTCACATGCAAGTGTACTAAATAAGCTGATTATTTGCAATTATAGTTATACAATACTTAATGATACCTAATTTTCTGATGCCTAAGATATTACAAATCCTGAGGAAAAAATGAGAACACAAATAAAAATATTTTTATCAACTTCACCTCAGTTATTCACAAAGAACAGTCAAGCAGAGGTCGATTTAATAAGTTACAAATTTTGAGGAGCTCTGTCACAGGTTTCATTCCAGTTCTATACTATCTCTATACATATCACATCTCTCCTACCTATCATCCATTGGAATGCGTGTACTTTGTGTCCTAGACTCATGGGATTGTTTAGAAAAAAACTGTGGTTCCTCAAGGAATTTACACTCCAAATGAAGCCACCATAGAACATGAAAATAACAAACAAATGGGAGGGTAGGAAATTAAAAACAGGAGGTAAAGTAAATAAAAATAAAGAGCCAGAACTCCAGCTGCTGGAGATTAGAGTAGTTCTATTGAAGCCCATACAATTACACTAACCGAGCAATTGGTTCATTATTTTTATTTATTTTACCCTTTGTTCCTTCCCTTCATTGGAGCTTTGAATTAACTGAGCTGAATTAACATCAGCTGAAGAGCAGTTCTAATGTGCATCCTGTTATGCAGCAAACGCTGGTGTCTGTAAGGAGAGGGAAGGGGAAGAGTGAGTAAATTCTGAGGAGGCCTTTGAGGGGAAAAGAGTCACCATCTACCTAGACCATAGTTCTGCTCAACTGTGTACTCTGTTTTGTTTTGTTTTTTCCTTCTTTTGGTCCCCAACACAGGTAACCCCAGTGAGGAGTCTCACTGTTGGTGTGGGTACAGAGGGCTGAACAAGGGCACCAGACCTTCAGGGAAGGCAAGCAAGCCATCAAATGAGGTAGCAACAGGTATGATGGGATCATATCCACAGTACATAAAACCACAGAAATTGAGTGTTCCCCCCCATCTCCATGTGTTTTCCAGCCTGTCCTCAACCCTTTTTGCAGCAAACCTGAGAGCTTGAGAGCACGGCTTGAATGTGTTTGCAGTCTTGTGGACCAAATCTGAACTGTGCCATCAGAAGATCACCAAGAGGGTAGGGTAGGTGCACCCTGAGAGAACACAAGGCATGGGCTGGCAGCTGAATAAATCATCACAACAGTAGGAAAATGAAGATAGGCATATGACTGCAAAGTTAGTTTGTAATAAATGCAGAGTTTGACTGAGTTGGTTAAAATGGGTTTAAGATAATGGTGTGGGATTTTTTCATAATGACTGTTTTAATTTTAACTTGGAAAACAAAATCTGCCCTTTTAATTAGAAATTCATTAATAAGTTGATGACTGTTTTGAAATTAATTATCAGTACATTTCTTATCCAGATTTTATTTCCTTTAGTTGTTATACAGTAAATCTCTCCTTGATCCGTTGCTCATTCAATTCTTAAATATATGTATATAGGCTTGTACATCATTACTTAGAAATACATCAAAAGAACATGAATCTGTGAAGCTCTCTGAAGCAAGGAGTGCTAACAGTAAGTGGATTTGCAGTTCTAATTCATGTGCCATTTGCATTAAGGTACAGTCTTTAATTACGTGTTCACACATACTCTAGGCAGTTTCCTACTATTTCTTCTTGCTTTTCATTATTCGCTGCAAAGCCCTTTCACATCTTTCAAGCTTGAATTAAATGTGGAATTATACATTTGCTTTTGGTCTCATTTAGGACATTCATAAATGTATCGGGTACCTGGAGAATATTAAGACACTTGCTTCCTTTTGACATACAGTGTTACTATTTCCACTTTACAGAGGGAGAACTTAAAGAGAGGGAGAGAACTGTTCAAAATAATATCAAGGAGATTTAAACTGGTAAAACAAAAAAAAAAAAAGAGGCTTAGAGGGCAGGGTATCCTAAACTCAGGACTCATCTTCATTCTCTGGGATGAAACACGAGGTGCTTATTTTTTGATGGAAAAAAAAGCAACTCAATATGAACAATATGCCATTATGTGCAAATATAACAATCTCACTGTGCATTACTATTAGGGGTTTGGCTACGAAGAGTTTTTACATAGTTTTACATAGTTTTACCATCTGAACTGCAAAGCTGCCTGTTCTAAAACTCAGTCTCAGAGGATGTGGCTGTTTCTGAGCTCCGCTGTGAGACAGAGGAGCTTGTCGCCCTCCTGCTGATGAACGCCAGAAATTACAGACTTCCTGACTGAGGTCACAGCCCCATGAGCTCAGAGCTTTTTTCAAATCCAAATGAAATTTCACAGTACAAGGGCAAGTCACTTTTGTGACCTGTTGGCTCTCTCCGTGCTGAATATTAAAAGGATTACTGCAAACAATGGAGGTGTTGAACTTGAAATAATTTTGGATGACATAAAGTACAAGGCAATCCAGACATAAAGGTGTATTTTAACTACTAAAATAGAAAATACATTGCTACCAAATATGTATTCTACTGTATGTGTTGTAATAGCCTTTACTTGCTATCAGATGCCTGTTTCAAAATGTAATACACCATCAGGACAAAACTAGCAAAATTAATTATAATGAAGAATTCAACAAAAGTGGAGCAAGATAATTTTCATTGCTAGTTTAACTACATGATCTTGCAGTTCTTTTTGACTCTTCAGATATTTAAGTAGGTAACAAATAAGTATTTGTTTTAAGCATCAGAAATTCAAAGAAGAAGGCTGGATACCTTGCTATAGTGACGAAAGCTATTTGGGGACATTTATACTTATGTTGAAATATAAATTGTAAACGTCCCTCTTTAGTAGTTCTCTTTAAGATTTTCTATTCCTAATAGTGCTCTCGTGTTACTCATTCTACTGTGTTTCTGTGAAGATTAGTTTTGAAAATCAGATCACTGGTAGAGGATTCAGTATTTTCATTATTCATTCTGAATTTATTGGTAATACAGGTAAAATTATAGTCAGGTACTTTAATTTCCTCCATGAAAAACAAAGATATTTTTAATACGTATTCTCCTGTGATGCAACTATCCTGCAGAAAAAACCTCCACCCTGATTAAGCATGTGATAATTTAATTTTATATAGCAACAAATAGTTGCTATCATGCATGATGATCAAGATAACCTACCAGCAGCTAAGAAAAAAAATAGCGCCTTAATTCATGAAATATGTAAACAAAACACTGTGTCTTATTTTGAACATATGAATCCTATTCACATTATTTTCCCTTACTGTCCAAAACTTTAATTATATCTGATATGTGCTAATGAAAAAGAAATGCATACTGTAGCTGTAAAGCAGGTGGAGCCATGGGATTTTTACTCTTGTGGCATAAAATAGAGAGGAGACAGCGCAGTGGTCAAAATTTGAGGCTTCAGGAGTGAGGTTTTCTTAGCAATGCTCTATGACAGAATACCCAATGGGAAAACGTTTCTCGAGAGCCAAGTGTCAGCTGCAATAGTGACCTATTTTCACCTGATGCAAAGATCTGCAACTCTTCTTTCTTTGCAGCCCTGGATCGTGGACTTCCCTAATTGCTAACATGCTTCAGTAGCTGTGCATAGCGTGCCAGGAATGAAACCATACCTGTGATGTGAAAGAGATAAAGTGTAAGTAAGAAAATGTATGAAGTAAAACTTTAGGAATTATAGTAAAACCAGGTGAAAACGAAGAAAAGATGAAATAAGAACTGATGTGAAATCGTGCCTAAACCTCAAACAGAACCTAAAAATGTATTTGTTCTCTCAAAAACAGAGGTATGAGGAAGAACACTGTGTGGCTCCCCTCCTATAAACTCTGTTATTTTCTAATCAAAATTATAAGTAACTGGCAGTCTTCCTGACTCAGTCTGGGAATTGGGAGAGTCAAATTTCAGTTCTTGGTGCAGAGTTATTTTAAAACCCAGGGAAGTTCTGGGTTAAAGCATATGCAGCAAATCTGATGAGTGGGATTTACCCAGCAGCTGCAGAAAACCAGGCACTGCAGGCTCAGTGAGCTGGATTTCTCCAGCACACACCAAATGCAGACCTGATTTTATACTCAGATCATCTGTGTGGTACCTAGAGCATCAATCTGGCCAGGATCAAATACTGCCCATTGCCTTGTGTCAGTGGGGACAAAAATAATCTGTGAAACTCAATATTGACTCTCATGTCCCAATTCCCTGACTTGATACAGATCAGAACATGTTCGGAGGCTTATAGTTTTCTTTTATAGCTCTAGCAAAGTATAGTATTTTTCCATTCAATATGATGGCGACTCTTCTTGCTGCCTTATAACTGTCCAGTCATTTTTTGAATGCTAATAAACTCTTAGCTTTGATGATATCTTGCTGCATAGAAAGGCTAGTTGTGCACTGCATTAAGAAGTGTTTCCTTTTGCCTGTAAAGGTACATAATAATGGCAGGCTAATAAAGTTTTGTCTCCATAATAGCTTGATTTTAAAAAAAAAAAAAAAAAAAAATGTTGTTGTTGGGCTTTTGATTGGTTTTGCTCTTTTACAACTTGTAGGAAAATAACTAAGAAAAAAGTTATGAAAACACATAGGGGAATTGCTTAGGAAATTCTGTACCATGAACCATATTTTTAATGTACCAATCTCAAAGCACAGAAAAAAATGGACTTGTCAGTCAGTGTTGATATTTGAATCTCTAATTCCAATTTGTTTCTTTCCCTCTCTCCTCCTGGCGCCTGTGCTGCCCCACTAACTTGGTTTGTGAACCGTGTAACTTCCTTGGACAGGGATTAGAAGAGCAATAGTATATCAGCTTTGATAACCTCCCTCCAGGAGGGAGGAACAATTTAGTTGAACTTTTTGTTATTTCACCTTGGAGCAGATCAGTATAGAAGAAACCTCAGCTCTTCTTGGCCCCTTCTTTACTGTCAGCATAGTAAAATGTAAAATGTACATACCTCTGCATTGGAACCACAGCAGTTACGTAGGAAAGGGAGATGTCATTTGTATGCAATATAAAGTTCAAAGTATTAAAATTGATATCTCCTGCAAAAAAATGAATGTATTGTTGAATAGTTTTCTTAAGTTTGTAAGAATTAGACCTCTCATAATTGTCCTCAATATTAAACTGAAGCATTATTTTTATAATTAAGTGGCAAAACCCACTTTCAATATTGTTTTTATTAACTGCTTTTAACTTAGAGCTCTTATATTACTATTGCCCAGCTCACAGATTAATGCAAATGATAAATTTATATTACTTTTAAAGTGTGAAATTAAATTTATCTTTCATTTAATAATGAAGAAAAATGATATGGCTTTCTCCAACTGGTACAGTTACATAGATAAATTGTTGGGAATAAAAGAGAGGAGAGCACACTTCCTAATATCTTCCTGTAATTCCCTGAAATGCTCAAATACAGTTACCACAGTGAACTTTCTAACACAGGTAGCTTTCATATTTGCTAATACATTCATTATCATCATCACATTAATGAGAAAACTGCAGAATGAGTTGAGTGTGGAGGGAAACTACCTATGTGACAGATATCATAGTTGTTTTCATGGTGCAAAGTTAGTTGTATATTAAAATATAGTATGTCTTCTGAGAAAGGCTTCTGCTACCGTAGCTGGTTGCATGAACCAACAAAATGTTTGGGTAATTTCAGAGTTGTATTCTTTATATTAATGACATTTGGCAACAACACGTGCTCCAAAAAATTTTGTACAAGGTAAAGTTTGGCTGGTGAGTTCTGCCTTTCTGTCTGATGGAAACGTATTTATCCAGTGGATTAATTATTTATGGTCTGGCCTTTCTATAAAACTACTGTTGTATTTCTATTTACTGGTTTTAAAACACTGTCTATGTGGGTGGGCAAAATGATATTGCAGCACTTACCTCCTGTGCCAGCTGGCCATCTAAATGTCTGACTGTGTGTGTTCAACTTTGTTCAGTTGCCACATGACACGAAGCAGGGCTGTGACCCCGGTGATACTCCTGCTTGTAAATGTAAGCTCGCCTATAAAAACTGCTGTGATTCCGTCAACAGTAGGTTCCTCTGCGATGTTTTCTGAACTCCTCTGTTTGCTGAACCTAGTAGAAATAGTTTTCCACATCTAGAAAAGTAAAATGTATTTGGAATGGGACCAAAACTTGTCATGGTTAGGCTTGAATGTAAAGATTATTAAAATATGTTTTGCTTATAGTCTACCACAAGAGATCACAACTACTGGAAAGTCATGTTCTTTTTCAAAACCCCAGGTCTCCTTTCAGGTTTCAAATTCTTTGGTTAGTGGTACGCAGAAATACAGAGTTTCAGGGGTTACTCTGTCTTAATGTGATATTCTACATTAGGCTTTTGCTGAAATTCTGCCAGCTAGGGAGGACGAACACTACAGTGTGTCTAACCATATCATAGCATTGAGTGCTAAAGAGGTGTTTCAAAAAATTGCCTTTACTAGTGTTTTCTCCCTGTCTATGAACATTTGCAGGTCACCATTGTGGATTATGTCTTTTCTTCAAGCAGAGACATAGTTCTCTGCAGAATACAGCAGATACAAGAACTAGAGGACAGAACATGGAGCTGGTTTTCTGAGGAACTGTCACTGCCCACTTGAGTTGTCTGGATATTCTTTCTTAAACATTTGGTATTGAGCACTATCAAAGGCTAGTTGGACTTCTTATGCAACTCTGGATATATTTTATGAAGGGTGAAGTAATACTGACTAGTGGAAGTACAACATTTTGTGACCAGATGTTAATAAGAACTGTACAGAGAGAGATGAACAACACATTGGCAAGTGTTTTCAAGTACTGATATCCTTCAGATATGCTGACAGAAACAGATAATGTACTGGTGAACAGATTTTCAGGAGTCTACTTTTGTTTTTCCAGGAAACATAAACTCAGTGGTAACCACTCATCAGAGCCCTCAGGATGGTTCCCAGCAACAGGGGAAGTGAGGACCTTAGCACTGCCACCCTTGCTCCCACCACTTTGGCCTTCTGGAGAAGATTTCTAACAGCAAGACTGGGAGACCAGCAGAAAGCAGAGATAGGAGGAGCTAGAGGATAAAGTTAAAAGAGCTGCCAGCAGCAAAATGTCTTTGTGCCTCTGCTGACACTTGCACAGGATGAGATTTCCAAAAGAACTTCATGATATCCTTCTGAAACCAAAGCTAAGTTCACCTAGTGTGCTTTTGAAAATTGAACACTTTCAATGTGCTACGGGCTATAAGAATTTGATCACAAAAGCATTTCTTGTTTTATCTCTTTCTGTCTTTTCTTTTCTTTTCTTTTCTTTTCTTTTCTTTTCTTTTCTTTTCTTTTCTTTTCTTTTCTTTTCTTTTCTTTTCTTTTCTTTTCTTTTCTTTTCTTTTCTTTTCTTTTCTTTTCTTTTCTTTTCTTTTCTTTTCTTTTCTTTTCTTTTCTTTTCTTTTCTTTTCTTTTCTTTTCTTTTCTTTTCTTTTCTTTTCTTTTCTTTTCTTTTCTTTTCTTTTCTTCTTCATTTTTTAAAAAAATCACCACAGGGGTGGGTGGCATGGCAGAAAGTCTAAGTTGCCTTGCTGTAAAGCTAGCTTTTGACTTCAGCACTGCTCTCTGCTGCAGGCTGCTCCTGATAAACTCACTGTATGTCAGGACCTGGGCTCTCATGTAGGCGATGGAATTGCAGGATGGCTGGTTTGGAAACAAATGTTTACAAAACTTCTTGCTTATCTCAGTCTCAGAGTGAACTAGGCTTGAATGGCCCTGACAGCCCCAAACTGTTTCTGACTGTTTTAATCCAAATAAAGTAGACAGCAGGCATAGTGCACTTTTCTCTGAAAATAACACACAATTACAAATTAAAAAAAAAAAAAAAAGAAGCTGAAAAACCTAGAAACAAGATCTGAATTTTGAAGTGTAATGAAGATTGATAAAATAATCTGGAAAGGAGTCAGAAAAGATAAACTCAAGTTAAAAAAAAGAACCATACAGTATTTTAAGACTAACCTCAGAGTTCCTTAAGTACAAAATAATGGCATTTACCAAAGATACATTTCACGTTATTGTGGGTGTGTATTTGATTATCTGACTTCCCTGTAATACATAAAGTCACCTTTCTGTTATGTTTGCAAAGCCCAGGAGATGTGACTGGAGGCAATAGAGTCATTTCCACTTATTTCAGGGGGACTGAGTCAAGCGATTGAATCCACTCCTTAAAGGTGTTCAGGAGTAGGTTATTCCACCCACAGTTGTACTGAGTCCCGATTGGTGCACCAAAAGATTTTATATTTTCTTAAACTTTCCCTCACTTAGATGCAAGTCTCACAATTTTTCTACACAGAATTATGGATCCTCTTCATTAAACACAGTTTTTACCTACATCACAACAGAATTTCTGTTCCTCTTAGGAATGTTTTTAACAAATATTTTTTCCTATTTTTTCCTAGCATCAGAGGAGAAGGTTTTCTTCTGTATCACTTTCTGAGAAGTAAGGAATGTACAATGCACTGCATAACAGGTATTCCTAGTTTTTATGCTTATAAATGTTGTGGCAAATTATCAGTGGTGAATTTCTGTGGAAGCCTTGATATTGGGGAGCCACTTTATCTCCTCTTCATATGTCTGAAGCTGCTTGTTGCTGTATAAATGTGTAAAAGACAATTATCTTCTGTGTCTATGTACTGATTTGTTTCCACAGACACGTACGAATTCTACCAGGGCATGTAAAAATGTGTACAATACTTCGAAAGAAACAAAATTCCCATCCTGAGGGGGTCCCTTTACTGTTTCTTTTTTGCAATAGTGGCAGGGAAAATTCCAGATCTGTCTCTAAAGTTGTACTCAGGGTCACGCGGGAAACATTTTAAAGTTTACTCAACCAATTTTTTTGTCCCTTTTCCACATGTGCTGGTCTTTGCTTTATTTTAACTGTGTATTCTGTTTCCCCTTTTTGGGGAGAACATGAGACCCACCTTGACTAGACAAGATGACTCCCCATCCTTACTTTGTGTCCCGCTTTCCTCTGCCCTGCCCTTCCCAGCTCACCTTGACCTTGCATCACAGTGCAGACTGGAGCACATTCGACCCACGGGCAATTTGGTTTCTGTCAGTTCAGTGTCAGATTTGGGCAATCAGCATGTGACATTACAGTGGTGTTTGGGGATTGATGGTGACTAGCTAATGCTGTTGTAATGTGTTTCTCATCTGTTGGTCCTTTCAGACCCTTCTTGGGAGTTTAGGTCCTGATCTCAATTAGTCGCAGTGATTCTAAACATTTAGAGCTGGCTGATGATTACTGTGGTATCAGAGATAGGGGCAGCTCCTGGGTGAGAGCTGGGGTCTCGTGGGGCTGCTGTGCATGTCTCTAAACTCCTGTTCAACATTAGACATGGAACAGTGGGTGAACACAATGCAGCAAATTTTTAAAAGCATGATTTTTACCATTACCTTATTTCAAATTATTTCAGGTTTCAAATGAAGGCCACTGAATTAAATACAGACGTGGCATAAGAGAAGCAAATCCACTTAATCTGGTACTAACATACTTCAAAACGTATTTTCGAATACTTAGAACTAAATTTGGTTCTCTGAAATCTTACAATTGATTTCCAGAGCTAAAGCTCTGTTCAGCTTCAGTGGGTTCAGAGTCTCCTCCATGACTTTTAATTGCTACTTCATGTTAAGAGGTCCATCCTATATCCTTTGGAGGCATAGCTCCTTTCCCTGCTTGAAGTCTGGCTGTATTCTATCACTCAGATTTTGATGTGAATTAATCATTATTATCTCACTATCAAGAAATTTATATAGAGAAAATAGATCCATTTAACTACATTTTTTCCTGATGTTGCCACTGGGCTCTTATTCTATTTTTGAATTCTGGTGTGTGAAGATGTGACTGTCTGAATGAAGCACTGAGGAAACAAAAATCCACCAATTGAACATGGATTTCAGGGAAGTCTCAACTTGTATTTCTTGACATAAACTCTTCTGCAGTGTTTAGTTTTACTGCATTCTGCTGCTGAGCCATGATCAATCTTCTGTGGCTGGTCAAGTGAGTCTTTTGTATACGAGGTTTGAAAACACCTTTGAAATCTTTTGAGACAAAGAGAGCAGTAAATAAGTATGAATATGATCAGGCATTCAGAAAAAAATGTGACATAAAGCAGAGTTTCACTACTGATTCCATGTATTCGCAAGAATAAAATCTCTAAATTGATAACTATTTAGTATGAATATATCAGAAACGATAACGAAAGGGAAAAGGATCATTACTGTCTTCTGAAGTTATAAATACAGCACTTGGTGTTGGACTGAAGGAGGTATGTTCTTAAAGAGATTAAGGAAATAGATGTCCCACCGGAGATTGCAGAGAATCAGACATTTCATTCTGGACCTCACAAGTTTTGTAAAATTACAGATTTAATAAACAAACCATTTTATGTCTCTGTAAGGAACTTAGAGGGGATTTCGAAAGTCAAACAGTGAGGACCCTTGCTTTGACTGTGGTGGTAAAAGTAACATCTGCCTCAGACATTTTAACAACAGACTGTTCAGATCATTCTTTTCAGCTACAGTAGGAGTCTTGACAGACATAAGCCATCCTACCCCCTGTTTCTACACTTAAATCTCTCAGCTGAACCTTACAACAAAGCACTCATATCAAGGACATTCAGATTTAAAATTTTACCTTGGTCTTTCAGATGCTCAGTTTGTTACAGTAACTTTTGTGATTTCCTAATTAAAACAATAACATAGAAATAAAAGGAAAAAATAAATAAATTGTTGGCCGCATCCCTGAGATGCCACAAAATCTTTTTGCTTTCCTCAAATCTGTGACAAAAGACCAGGCTGAAATTTCTGCCACACTCACATACTTTTACCAGTACTGCCTCAGCACCCTGTGCAATGTGACTGAGACTGCTACCCACAAGTGAGTTATCCCAGTGATGCTCATGTGTGTGCTGCCTCTTTTTGAGAAAGTCCCCAAATTGTCAAGTACAAGAGCATTTAACCCTGGGATGGGGAGCAGACCTGAGATCATAGGCCAATCTCTTGCTTTTAAAAACACATTATTGTATGTCCGTGATAACATTAGCTTGAGGTAAATGCAAATACAGAGAAAAAAGAAAAGGACCTAAGGATCTTCATTACTGCTTCTGTCAGTGAGGCTCCTTCCTCTTCCATTACTCTGCTTCTTTGTCTCTTCTTGGGCATATAGCTCTGCCCAGTATTAAGACACCACCAGAGACCTCTTAATTCTTTCAGGTTTGCTGATATCCTCTGTGCCAGGCATTTTTCTAGTGATTGTATGATTCTTATGGTTCATAAAATGTTATAGGAACATTAGCTTCATTTCATGCTTTCAGTTTAAAATTTTCTGTAGGTGCTTGGTTAAAGATGTTCATGGTTGCAAGAGTTTTGTGAAAGCTCTACTTTACAAGATTTATTTCCCTGAGGAAAGTTAAAAGGCAAGTCTTAGACAAGGCACTGAAAAAACAAAGCCAAACAAGGGAAAGATAGAACAGCTTGAGGAGCATTGAAAACTTTGTTTTAGTATGGAGAGATAATAAACAATAGCTTTCAGGGTCTTATCATGATGTATTGTTTGTATTTCAACACATGGTCTTTGTAAAGCGGACAAAACTGGTTTTATTAAAACACCAGTGACACTGAAAAATGCATTTCCACGAATCATCTCTTCTCCTGGTCAGAATTTATTTTGTCTGGCAGGTGTAGCCCATTTACTGCAACAAAAGGTGAAAGGTTTGATGTTGGGATTGTGGAATCTCAGTGAGGCAACACTCAGCTGAGCACTCAGTCCTCTTCCGTGAAAGTTTGTGAAGGTTTTCCTTGCAATCTGTTTCCAGATAGTTTCCCAGATTTCCTGCTGCATCAGCAGCTTTATTTAGCATTACATTGGCTCATGATCCTTTCTTATATGGAAAATGCCTACTCCATCACAAAAGAAGTGAAGAGTTTCTTTGACTGTGAGGTCTCTTGAAGTTTCAACAGTTGGAGTATATGCTTACAAACCTTTAAAACTCAGTTTTGATCCAGAGATACACATGCCTATGCAATGTGTCCATTTTGATTTATTAGAGACAGACAGATACTCTGAAAAGGTTTCTGATCTTTGATGTAGTTGATTAAATATTTATCTCAGTGCCCAAAGTTGTTAGTGATATTGTTTCCAAGTTCCAGGGCATATATTTAGCGAAACATCAAGAATTTGGTCCAAGAACTTGATTAATTATGGCCCTGAAGTAGTGCATAGAATACACCATTGGAGATAATTTAAACTGGGATCACAAAAAACCTTTTACAGCCAGCAAGAGATTGCCTACAGATGCACAGGACAAAAAGCCAATGAGGGTGATATTTTTTAATATGATTCCTCTATGGAACTCAGGTTCCCCGTACTGGATCCTGAAACCCTTTTCTGATATTAAACTCCTCTTTAAAAAACCTCTGTAGCATATATACTTTTCCTTCTTAAGAACTCAAACTGAGTGACACTGTGCTGGATAACCTAGCAAATAGTGCATTGATTCACCCAGGAGGCAGCAATGTAGTTCTGTGTTGGACTGCTGCCCTCCTCTAGAGGAGCTGCCACTGTGACAGCTGTACCTTCTGTGTCCTTTTCCTCTTCCCATCTTAGTCGAAATCGGAAGTACAGGCAGCTGCAGTATTTTATTTCCGCTCTTCCACAGGCTTTCAGCTGATGTAAACTCATGTCATTTGTATTCAGGCTCCTCCAGTTTCTTGGACTGACATCTTTTGCAGCCATCCATACTTAGTACGTTGGAACTGTTCCCCTCATTTTCTCATCAGGCTCATGTCCAGCCCTCATAACAAAAGGCAGGTGGTCTGTGCACCAATATTTTACTTCATCAGGCTCCCTGTTCCCTCTAACTCCAAACTTCTCAAGAATAAGAAGAAGCTGAGTACAAGCCATCATTTTTCAGCTCTGCTTGTGAGGTCATAAACCTATGTTGGTTTGTATGTCAGAGGAATTTGAAAACTTCTTTGAAAAACAAAGTGTTAGCTTTTTTACATTGAAATAGGCTATACTGGGTTTTCTTGCAGAGTGTAGTTACTGTAATTAGCTGGCAAATTTTGAAAAATTACCCTGTTGAGAAAATAGGCAGTAGTTCCATTGAAATGCCTACAACTGAAGAGCCACAGGATCGCTTATTTTGTACTTGTATGAATCCTTCCTGTCTATTGTCATCTTTTTAACTTAAATTAATATTTTCCTGCTATTTACACCCACTCTGTTTCCTGAATGTGTCAAAAGTCTTTTTCCTGTTCTTTCCATAACCCCTTCACCAAACTGATTTTACACTTACTGCATTCATTCCTGATGCTTCCATGCTTTCTGCATAGATGTAAGTAAATGATTGCACATGAAAGAAATACATATGAAATAGCAAGCCTAGAAGAAATTGGTAAAAATGTTCAAAACTGGATGCCTACTTCACCATCTGGGTAATATGGCTTGTCTGCTGGGACTCTTGAGAATGCCTGCCTCTTGTTCGTTGCAAAATGCTTCTCTTTTTGCTCATCAGTCGGACTCATCAGTCCACTCGCAGTTCAGAGGGGAGCGAAATGCACTCGTGCAGTTTGCTTGTTCTCGTGAATCACTCACTCTGGAGAAAACTAGGGTTTATTTCAGACATCTCCCAGGTTTCAATGCAAAGCCACAAAGAAAATGCTTTTAGTGACTTAAGGAGGTTTGATGGTGACCTGACAAGACCCTGACGATTTTCTCTTACTGCATTGCCTGTAACGAAGCTCTGAGCTGGCCTGTTTTGTTGGTAGTATTTCTTGAGGACCCCTTCAAGGACAGTTTTCTGGGTGTATTCAGAGCCCTTTGTTCTTGCTGTACAGCTGATTCCAAAGGTGCTGACTAAAATGGTGAAAGACAGCAAACAAGACATAAGCCTGCTGAGGGTTTTGTGCTGGCCATCCAGACAGTGGTTTCACTAGACACCGCAGTTCCTCACGTACATTCTCAGTGCTGAGGGGGGTCAGGACTAAATGACTCATGCAGCAGAAAGGAGAGTTCAACCTGGCAAAGGGTAAGGAGCTGTGTCTGAAAAGTGTTGATGTGGCATGTTATGCTACATCCCATACTCTTAGTTCTTAAATTCATGCTTTTGCACTTTTTTATTTCTGGAGCTGTAGAGGAGTATCCTGTGATCTTGGGACAATATTTTCTTTATGCAGATTTCCTCCTGTACAGAATATTAATCTCTGCCATTGGCATTGACAGACAAGGGTTAACGTTTCATTTAAAATATAAAGCTTTGACAGAGCATACATAACACCCTGCTGTGTTTGTAAGAGAATTGTACTTAATGACATGTAACTTAAAAAGTCACAAACTCCAGGCATGCTAGTCCCTTCCGTGATGTCTGCTTAGGAACTGTGCCAGAGCAGTTAGCTTTCTTCGCAAGATAGTGTAATGACAGGTATTTTGGTGCAAAGTTGTTTTACCTTATTGGATTTTCAGATTGAAATTAGTGTTTGTTATTGCCCTAAAAGAAACGTAATTATTAGTTACCATAACCAAAATGAATCCTCTACAAACAGTAGCTGCCAGCTGGTACTGGGTTTTAAAACTCTTATAAATTGAGATTTCCAATTATTTTGGCAAAAGCCCAGGAGAGTCTTATTCTTGTTATGTGCTACTCTGTTTGTGGGAATTCATATGGACACATTCCACCTCCAGTAAAAAGTTATATTATGCCGCAGGTGTGCAGCACACACAACCAATAAAATAAAAATCAAAGTGTCACAGCCTTCAGTCATTGCCCACTTTTCATAGCTTATGGTGTTGTCAGGGAGTGTAAGTTCTAAACCAGCATTGGACAAGATATCCTGTTCACTTGCATAGGCTTTAGCACAGAACATCCCTTCTCCCCTTGCTTGTGTCCCCTATCCTCTCCCTCCTGCCCCAGGGAGGGAGGTGCTGCATTGCTGTACATGTGAGAGGGTGGTGGGAGTCAAACCAACAGCCCCATCTCCAGCACTATCTGGCCAGGTCCCACGGAGTAATAAATCTCTGCACAAGAAGCAGTTTCTGACCATCAGCCCGGGAGTTTCCTGAAAGGCTGAGGCTGTGATTGCAGCTCGCCTCACCCTGGGAAAGGTCTGAGCTCGATTTCTGTGGAAAATTACAGCTATCTGAATACTTCCTAGCTCCACAGTTAAGATAGTGAAAAAGGGCTCTCCAATTTCAGTTTGTTGTCTTGAGAGGAAGGGCGTTTGTGGATTTTTATTTTCTGTACTCATTTCACCACTCCTCCCTCTTCTCAGTTTCCACACTGAGTACCAAAGGAGATGCAGGCATAAGCTTTCAACAGCTTTAGGAAAATAAGTCAGCATATATTATTTACAAAATATTCAGTCAGAAACTGTAAATTAGCCAGAATTTTAAAAAGGATATTGACACGGTATGTAGATTTAGTATTTGACTAAGTGCACAAAATTGGAATTAAAACTGCCTGCGAGTATAAAAGAAACTTATAACATTTACTTGACTGCCAGCTAGTTCATATTCAATGTTTGCTTTTTCCAAATTTCTTGTTTTCTTTAAGTTTCCATTTATTGCTTCATTAAAATGAAATAACTTAGGTCAGGAATGCCCCAGCAAAGGCTTTTCAGGTATTTGTAGGGTTTTATTTTTTAACATATTTCACATTATTTAACAAATCACAAGCATGGCTGCTTTCTCTGGGGAAATGTCACACGAGTAACTTAAGTGGGAGTGATCAGTGTCAGAAGAGGGAAAGCATGGGCTGTAAAAGGAACTGCATTTTGGAAAAACATATTTCCATCACCCTTCACTGGAGACCTCAGGCCTCAGCACCAAGGAGGCAGAGTCTGAGTCATGGGGAGCTGCAAGGGAATTTTCCTGTTGAGGAGGTTCCCTAAGAAATGTGTCCCTCCGTCTCAGCAGGGTGGAGCCTGGGAACTGATAAGAACAGCAAAGGAAAAACAGCCTCTGGAGTCTGAGGAGGAAAAGGGAAAGGAGGGGCAGGATTGGTGACTTTCACCTTCAAAAAAAACAGCGTCTTGAGATTGCATTGGACCAGGAAAAGAAAAAAGCAGAAATCTCTTCTCGTAGGCTTATCAGTGGTGTCAGTCAGGGATAGCGGGTCTCTCCCCATCCTGGATGGAGGCCTTTGGTACACCCCATGCCTGCCATATAAAGCTGCTCCCTGTCCTTCCCAGCGCCCTGCAGCAGCATCCTCAGCTTACCTGTGATTCCCAGCACTATGGGTATGGATGCAGCCCCAGCCAGGGCATTGCAAGGCCAGTTTCTTTCTTTAGATTACGATGTTCAGCAGGTTTTTCTGTACTCCTCACAACTCTAAAGTTTTGAGATCTACAGTGGAAAACAACTGAAACAGTGAACATTTGAAATATATCTAAGCCAGTATGTTCAGCTGAAGCAGTATTATCTATACTAATTTACACAGCTTGATTTTGCTCAAAATGCAGGACCATGAAGCAATCTACCTCAAATAAAATATGTGTGGCTGTATATATAAGTTAGAACAGAAGGAGACTACTTCTTTGTATGTTGACAAAAGCAAGTATAAATCCAGTCTGGCCAAACCTATGTGTGTTTTAATGTAACTCATGTTGTCATTTCTCTCTTTCTCCTGCTGCAAACCCACACACAAGACCTTTGTTCCTTGCTCTGCGTTTTGCCCTTATTCATTAGTATGGCAATATGATTGTTGTTTAGTCTGACAGGAACACAGAGTCAAATCTGACCTTAAACATTTGATAGAGTTGCTCATGTAAATTAAATGATTTACCAACAGCTGCAGCGATTCTACAACAAATAGATTAGCGTATCAGAGTACTGAAACACAAGTTTGTTTAAACAAATCCAATAAATTTATCATGGGAAACTGGAGGAAGTGGGTCACCGGTTTCCTGATAATATTTACGACAGTCCATAGATAAGAGAACTGGAAAGGGGGCCCCTCTTTCTCCCATAGTTTATCACCCAGTTAATGCAGAAAGACAAATTGTTGTAGGATAAACTCTGATGTCATGTGCTAGCTTTGTCACTCATCTGTGCAAAATTGTATATAATAGTGTGGAATTTGGGGCAAACACATGATGTTTAAGATTAAGATTCTGAAGGAAAGGAGCAGAATGATAGATTTCTGTAAGGCACATATTCTGAAGGCAAAAGGGGACCCGTGAGCAAAGCTCTCTGTGCTTTAAGACCTAAGACGCATTTGGATGTCGTTCCTCTGACTCCAATGCACAGAAGCGTTAGGCAATTGTCAAAGAAAATGCTGGCCTGATGGCTCTGGACTTTGAAATGCTGTTCTTCACCGTGGCACACGAGTAGTGTGGTTACCTTCAGCAGACAAATGTTAAGTTTCAGGAGAAGCAGTTCTGGTGCCAATAGCAAAATGAGACCAACATTAGCAGTGGTGACTTTCTCCTTCCTTTTGCATGCCAAGCCACGTGCAGAAGCATCAGGCCATGTGCAGAAGTGAGCAGCACGCACATCCCATTATACACCGCAGAGCAGCTGGGAAGTCTAGGAACAATTTTAATGAAATGACAATGGTGTCTAAGCTCCTAAAAACACTCCTGGCAGCAAATCCTTGTTTCCCGGGTAGAAATGAGCCTGGTAAGTCGGTAGCTCTAATTCCTTCTGAGCCATCCATGGAAAGACAACATAAACTCTGCACGTATCTTATTTTTGAATAGCTAAGTAATCAGGCATGGGTACTGATTAACTTCAATGAGTATGTCTTACAAGAACAATCTCAGAAGCTTCTAATTTAATGACAGCATGGATTTATTAGAGAATAGAAAGGCCCTGCTGAAACTTAATCTACCTATCTAAAGGCTTTTGTCTTTAATTAATGCTAATTTAATTAGCCGGAATTAGAGAGGAAGTTAATATGAGCAGTGCCCCATGATGAAGATAAAGGGTTTTGAACTACAAGGACAATTTTTTTGGCTCCTCCAAATTGTGGTCCCCAGAGCATGCCCAGCTGCAACATGCTGAGAAGCTCTTATGGTGGTTCTTCCCTTCCCACTCACAAAATGCACCAGGTTAAGTGAGTTGGCAGCAATATCATTCTTTCACTGAGTTTGGAGGGATTTTACAGTCTTGTGGTCCTTACAGGGGAAGTGCACCAAAGACCAAGGCAGCCAGGAGCAGAGCAAAATTCTCCCCTTCCCTTCCCACCCACAAAACCTCAGGCATTTTGGCTATCACTAAGCTGGGTAGCCAGCTTTAAGGACACAGTCCCTTGGGACTCCACCTGAGCTGCATACCCCTTACATTTCTTGGGAAACTGGAGCCATCATTAGCATTGAGGGCCCCTGCACTGGCTGTTTAGATTTTCAGCTGATCTCTCTAATTTGTGCAAATTCCACACCTATGGAGGCTAGCAGTGGCCTTTCCGTGGGGAAAGACACTGTTTCATTTGTAGGGAATAAATAGCAAGAAAGTATGACATGAACCTTGCTGAGATTTCCTTTTCATTAACCCCTGTCTGCTGTATTTTTCCACAAGTCTCCACATGGTTTTGATTTCAGATCTTCAAAATATATTTTATGTTCCTTCCCTGGCCTCCTTTGCAGGACTTTGTTTTGCAAAACAGAAAATATTTCCTGGGTTTATATCTTTGTCAGTAGCTTGAAGTGGGGAAAGTCCTTTTTAAAAAGTCCAGTGCTCATAGGAAGAGGAGCTTGTTTGTGCCTGTTTTCCACTACAGAGTGGCTTTTCTTTCTGCTCATGGCCTAGAAAGTCTTGTCCTTCTGTCCATGTTGTGTTCTGCATCGCTATATTTTTTTATTTAAACCTTCAGCCTATGTTGAAGGTGTGACGCAGTAGCAGTGGGTATATATAACCCATGGCAGAAGACTTGGTGTAGACATGATTAGTGGTGTCACACACCTCAGGGATGAGGAAGACCTGTTCCAGACAGAGACGAAGCCTTCCTCTGACTGCAGGAAACCTCCCAGCTACAGAGCCGAGCAGTGCCTGCTCAGTCTAGCAGGAAATTTGCTTGACAGAGGAAAACTGTGTCATAAACCCATTTTTATTTCTCTCAGCCATCTCAGCCTTTCCATGGTGTGGCAGGGAATGTAGTGGGAAACCAGAAATCGCCTAGGGCTGCTCCGTATGAGCTATTCTTGGCTGTCAGAGATGGCCCTGAGGCTGCTGTTGGTCAGGCTGAGGCATAAAGTACTACTTGAGTCATCAGGGGTTTAAGTAACAGCAAAGTTTGTGTAAAGCCTGACATTTCCCCCTTGTTCCACACCAAAAGTGGCTGGAGTGGACCAGAAATAACAGTGCCCTGTCAGGTTTCAGTAGGTTTTCAGTGTCTCACCGGTAGATCTCCAAGTGAGCAATCTACGACATCTTAATTTATTGCTTTAGCACTTGTGCGCGACAGTACATTTGGGGTAATTTTGTGGCTCTGTTTCTGTGGTGAAGAAAGTCTGAAGGAGTGAATGGTAACCTGAAAACTGCCTATGGATGTGCTGCAGGGAGGAGAGGGGAAGCTAAGGTTTTGTTTGGAAGAGGAAAAAAAAAATAAAAATGATGAAAGCAAACATGAGCCAAGACATAAAGTCTCATTTTGCTCCCATGTGCAAGTGCTTGAGCAGACTATTGTTCTGGACTCAGAGATTGGTTCTTAATTATGTTGAGCAGTGAATGGTTTGAATTACGGCCACATAGTTTGGTGAGCACAAGCCTGTTAAGAATTTTGGCTGGAGAGCAGCTGCAGGGCTGCTCTGAGATCACAGAAGGTGGCTGTTGCTGGAGGTGTTTTCGAGAGTTAAGAGGCGTAGACTCTGCCACCTGAAGTCCCATGCTCAAATGCTTTATCTAAATCTGCCCTTGTCTTTATTCTGCTATTTGAATCTAAAATAAAACATTTTATATTTATTGTATCATCACATTTAGACACTACCATTTTGGAATCTCCTGTGGACATCATCAGATCCAGATGTTTCCAAATGTCATCATCCATACACTGAAATGATTACAAATGGAGATATATTTCTGTGAGCTGTTGCTACTCGGTGAAGATTGCCAGTTTCCACTAGCTTGGAGGAGTCTTTTATTTTTAATGGAGTAGGGATGGCCTCAAGTTTGATACTGCAGATTTTTAACTTACTCATATTGTTGCATGAAGCACAAGTGGTTGAAGTCTCTGTTCGCTCATAAATTTGGACTGATTTCCTAAGAGGTTACTAATTTTAACATGTGTAGGATGATTTTAATATTGGGATTACACAATCTGATTACCTATCTCTGTCTGTATAGATAGTGATGTGACTTCATTATGCACTCTGATCAAGGTATTAAAAATACAATTCATTTCCAAGGAAGAACCATTTTTCCTTCACATCACTCTGTTTGCCTAAATTATCTAACAACTGCAGTGGTATTTATATGTACTGAATACAGCTCTGTCTGGCTTGTGAATGAATACTACTGCCCTCTACTGCAATGAATATCTAATTCCTGTTCAAAGTTTTGTGCTCTCTGTTCTAAATGTGCACAAAATACAGGGAAATGAGTTATATGGATGCCCAGACACACGCAGAGATACAACCAAATCTAGTGCCTATGTCTGGGGCTGTTGGGATTTTTTTCGATTTTTAATGTGTAGCAGACTTTATTTTGGAATTTCAAAAATGATGCTTCAATGTTACTGTGTGGAATGAAAAATTAATTTTGTAGTCTGGCTAATGTTGACAATTTCAGTAACTCAGCATTTGAAATTTTAAAAATGGCTGAATATTGAAAGTCAAAGTAGATCCAGATAAAGTTAATGCATGGCTAGATTTTTTTTTTTTTTTTTGAGTTACCCATACCCATATTTTATACTATCTCAAGTGTATTTTCTCATTGACCTGGTGATGATTCTGTTGCAAACTTGTGCAACTTCAATAACTGAAAAAGTCAGCAATATGAAGAGCTGCCAGATTTTAAAAGCAACTGATCCTACTAAACTGAAATAAATTGATAATGGGGGGTAATTGTTATCATAATTACACGTGCCATAAGGATATTGCTTCATGAATGCTTACTGCCAGGTCAGCTAAACTGTTCTCAATAGCTCAATAAACTCTAGACACAGGGGACTCATCAATGTATTCTTCATGAGAGGTCTTCATGTTGTTATTGGACAAGTTATAAAAGCTCTTGGGGTGGAAAGGTTGTGATACTGATAAAAATATTTCATCGAGCATTATATTGGGTGTATCATATCTTGCTGTGAGAAAAGTCTGTCAACATATTGTTGAAGTAATACTATTAATATTACTGAACATCATATGCAAGGATACATGAAATTAAGAGGATAAGAAATATCTCTTGTTAAATTAGAGCTGAAGCAAAACAAATTGAGGTCTTGTGTCCTGTATAATTGATAAGTGATCTGCTAATTCTTAACTGGAAGCTTTTGAGGAGGATTCCTCACGTGACAAAGTGAAATTACCCCAAATTTGCTAGTGACTTGATTTCTCTCAATTGATCTTGGGTAGCAATGAAGAAAAATAAAAAAAGGAAAAAAAGTTAGATGAATATCTTTGTAAACTCTCAAGCTTAAAGACTCAAGCTAAAACTTGACATGGGTTTTCTGTTAATCCAGCAAATGATTTATTTACTATAAACAATTCTGAAGCATGGGAAATGGTTTCCAGAGGACTGAACATGAGTTTTCTGGACAAATTGGAAAATCTTTTTGTAATGAAAGTCCCTTGGTTTGAAATTGTTAAAAGAGATTTTGCTTCCAATTTAGGTACCTGGCTCAACAGGACCAGTTGGCCACCTCCTTAATCTGTTCCAAAAACATGAACCACTTAGCATATATACATTAATCAAAGCGTTTGTGTTTAATGGCTCATAAGGCTGTAAAAGGAAAGTTTCTTTTCATTTTGGATACTAAAGCACAAAAAGCAGGCAAAGAGTGGTTTCCTCTCACCAGCCAACAGATTTCTGTGTTCAAGTAATAGTGATGGTGAATTGAGTATAGCAAAACTTGGTAGCATCATTCTGTCTATGTAGGTCAGCTGTCTACAGGGATATGACATGTAGGTTCATCAAACTGTTTTTGAAGAACAGAAATAAAAGCTGTAGAATTTGGCAGGTGATTAAGGAAAAGAAGTTCAAATATCTTTGATCCCCTGCTTTCTTTGAAGCAGCATTTCAACTAAGGGTGTAAAAGATGTTCTAAAAAAAGTGAAATGTAACTGTCTTTACTATTACCTGCTGAAGTTGTGTATCTGAGGAAGGAATGGATGTAACCAGTGGGCTAAATAGCTAAATCAAGGAAATGAACATGAACATTTTGAAAATGATGCACTCAGTGACAATTAGATTAAGAATGAGACATTGCTTCCTGTGACACTGAAACTTGTAGTAAAAGCCTTTTTCCACAAGATACTAGGATTGCGATTAGGAGAAGGGTACAGTTGTTTGTAAACATCAGTTGTCAGAGAATGAAACATTCTTTGCTGATGAAAGTAAAATAAAGCAATTTACAGTTTATTGTCAATCAAGCAAGACTTTTTAAACTAGGAACTACAGCGGTCTGATAGTCAATCTAAATGTCCATTGTAAGAAGGCAGGCGTGGTGGTTTCTGAACAGTTGATAAAGAATTTCAACATCTCTTCTGTCAATATGATAGTCTCCTTTCTGCATAGCTGTAGTATCATATCTGAAATGCTGCTGAATATATTTCAACATGAATCAATTGTTTATTGACATTATTAGGTAATGTAGAATTTTTATTCTTCCTCCCTTCCTTTCTCTCTCTTTTAAATCCTGCCCTCCTCAATCATTTTGGACTATATCTTGCACATAAGAACATCAATAGAAAGGAATTCTAAAGACACGTGCTAGTGCACAATCTGTTTGGTAGAATCATAATTCTGTTTCCTCAATTTCGTATTTGCTTCATTTCTTCAAGCAAGTTTATTTCCTGGTTCTAAAGAGAGTTTAGGAAAATATATAAAGTGACTTTGATGCCTGGACCTCTCTGCTTTGTCTTTAAGTAACTATTCCCTTAGAATTTTGAAGTGACTGAAGCTTAGTCTTGCCCTTGATTTGTTTTCCTGCCTGTAAGTTTTTGCCTCCAGCTCTCCCTCAGCAAAATTACTGTAAAGAGAGGGAAGTACATTTTCTCTCAGTCATGTGCTGCCAAAATTTCTGCAGATTTCCTCAAAGCTTGTTTTTGTGATTCGTGTGATATCTTTAAGGTAGGGTACCTTTCCTCTTTCCTCCTCTCTCCAGAGTCAACTACACACAAACAGTGCTATACAGTTTTCACTGTTCTAATTAAATATTGGTAAGTGCATGTTGTTCTTTTCTGCATGTTCCTCTTCTAGCTGGACATTTCATGGGGGCAAGCCTGCACTTGACTGTGGAAGATATTCTTGGCACAGACAGCACAGGAGAGAATCACAAAGCTGACCTGTGAGGGCATCCGTCACAACTCAGTGGAGTTAGAGGTGAGATTCTGGGAAGCTTGGGGCAGCCACAGTAATTTAGACAAATGCTCAGGGTTCTCTGAATTTTGAAGGTTATGCAGAGGAGTCTGACTGCACGAGGATCAGGAAGGCATGAGGCATCAGTGCCCACCATCCCTCCATGCACAGTGTCACGCCAGGCCGTATGTGTCCCCCGTTCCCTGGCTCTGCTCTGACATCTGATAGTTTCTGACAGAGCAGAACAAGCACATAAGTCCTACCATTTTGGACTTCCCTCAGACATGTTGATGCTCACTGAAGGTCAGTTCTGACTTCAGCTTCTTCTGTGTTGCCAACTGTTGCACAAATGTTCAAGCCCCGTGTATGCATGGAGCAAAAAAAGTAATAGATTCAGTTCTGAATTAAGGCTGCAAAGGGGATTTCAGCTGAATATTTAAGATGAAGTCAAGTATTTGTACAGGAAGCTGGCCATTTACCTTCCCATGCTTGTCCCACATTACTGCCTGGTTGTATGCAGCAGACATTGAGTTGGCAAACTGTAGTTTTTCAGAAATTTTAAGTGAACTTACTTTGGCACTAAAATACCATATTGCTTCATTTTGCATGCTCAAGTTGTACAATTCCTGGCGGTAAAAATTGCACTTTGGGGTTTTTGTATTCATTCTCCTTAAGACCCTGAACTCATAAGTGGTTATCTCTCTCCTGGCAAGCCATGAGCCAAGTGCCTGATTTCCCCTTTCTCATACACCAACAGAAGGGCTCCACTAACCTCCAGTTAATAGAATTCCCTCAATGTGGTGTGAGAGTGGATTGAATCTCAAATGTATTTGCAAGTTTAACTGAGACTCATCAGACATAATGAAGTACAATAATTATGTATATGCTTGGCAACATTTGTCTCCTGGTTAATATTTTTATGTTCAGACATTATATTACTTACAGATGTTTTCTTTCTGCTTACTTAGCAGATTTCCATTTTTAAGCAATTTCATGTAATTTTGCAAATATTTAGTAAACACTACAATACTGGGATTTTTCAAATGTTGCAAAACTGAACTGGCTCACTTAAAATCTTACTGCACTGTCAAGGATATTCTTTCTTGTTTTTTTTTAATTAATATAGCATTATTCAATTTAATGCAATTATGTGTTTTCTTGTAGATACATAACACAGAAAAAGTACCACTAATTTTTTTGCTTATATTACAGTTCATTATTCTTAATACCGGAGGGTAAATATTTTAGCTTGGTATTCAGGAAAATGAAATAATAATCAGTTAATCCTACCCAAACATTTGGATTTGCCCACTATAATAGTTTACAAAGTTTTACTAATTTCAGTACATAAATGCAGGTTGTTAATTTATTAAGAACTGTGGCAGCCAGGTTGTTTAGGTGGTGCTTTCGGTTGAGAAGACTTACATTCTACGTATTTAAATGATTAAACTAGCACTAAACCCACATCTTTCTCTATCAAGCCTTTCAGGTTGACTGCATTTGGGATTCATTCCCAACTCCACCATGTTTTTTCACTTGAACATTAGAATGTTAGATAGAAAATAATTCACAGCTGTCCTGGGGCTTGATTCACCCACCCCTGACATCAATTTTATGCTAGCATAACTCCATCGAAAACCGTGATATTACTCTGGTGCTATACTGGTTTAACAGAGTAGCAAATCAGGCCTTAGGGGGGTTTCTTGGTTACTTCTAATTTTCTGATTAAAGCAGAGTTATTGAAACTCATAAAATCCATGTAACATTGTGGCTCCACTGTGGGCTATCTGCATGAGAAACCTCACTTCATTCTAGAGCTTAAGGAAATTCCCAGCTGACCTCAGCTCAGTGAAGGTACATTCAGTCAAATGCTTCAGCAGGATTTTTATTTTTTAATTTTCATATTATTTTAATCATGTTCCAGATTCTTGCAAACAGAGAGGTTCCAAATATTCCATAGATTTCAGATTCTTACGCAGATGTGAGGCACCATCTCCAAATTCACACTTCTCTTTCCTACCTCATCCTTCCTCTCCATGCAGCCGAAAAAATAGCATGTTATTACCCAAAATTTTTTCAGGATTGACCTTTGGGCAGGAGGATTCATTATTTACCATACGTTGCTGGTAGCGTGGTTGTGCTGCCACAGCCGAAGGGCTTCCTCGGAGGAGTACTGGCATTCA
The DNA here is from genome assembly GCA_028020825.1 of Podargus strigoides. Classification (NCBI taxonomy): domain Eukaryota; kingdom Metazoa; phylum Chordata; class Aves; order Caprimulgiformes; family Podargidae; genus Podargus; species Podargus strigoides. The sequence continues at coordinate 71,220,343 of CM051621.1, forward strand.
TTGGACCAAACTGATGCAGCTGGAAAAGGCAAAGGATTTTTTTATTATTATTATTATTAAATTTTTGGCACTGCTGCTATTCAGATTCTGCCCCTGAAATAAAGTAAAATAAAATAATCCCAAGCCCTACCTCCCTAAGCAAAGCTTTCATCTGTTGATGCCTCATCTGCAGGGGTAGGTTAGTCAGCCATGTGGCATGAGCAGCGTCAGCCAGCAGCAATTCCCCCCTGCAGTGTGGGGCTGCGGGAGGGTGTCTCGCTCTCCCTGAGCCTGGCTGAGCGCACGTAGGGCGCTTGCTTTATCTGGGGGAATCGATGTAGCATGCACATTGCCGCCACTAAGTAGTTCAAGATCGTGAGTCAGAAACTCCTTAATAAGTCACACTGTGCAAAAATCATGCAACTGTTAAGAATTTCGAGGGGGATTTTTTTTGCCCCTTTGCTGTGCTATTCTGGTCCTTGTTCTTTTTTTGTTTTTGTTTGGTTTTTTTTTACTCTGTGGTCCCATGGGTTAGAAGTAATTATTTATAAATAAATGAAAACTGAGTTTCCCACATCTGATACAATTCTAAAAGCCAGACCTTAACACCACCACCAGAATGCTGGGGGACTCTAGGTTGAATCAGAAGAATTGACAGCTCTCTGACATGTTCATCTGGATTGCTTATGTTTTCTCCTCTGGGAGCAAGAGCTTTCTTTGAAAGGATTGCATCACTTCTCTCTGCAAGGAACACTTTGTGATGGACAGCTTCTTGCAAAACTACCCAGAGAGTTTTCAACAATAAATACATAGTAGGGCTCAGCTTTCCAACATGGCATCCAAACGTCCTGTATGGCAAGGAGAGGAAAGAATGGATGAAAACACAAGTGGAAAAACAGTGAAGGGAGTAATTGCACGAAAGCTTTTCATGTCTTGAAGAAGGTCCAGTCTGGTCTGGCTTCTTTTTATGGTTTGTAATCATGTCCATGCCATTTGACAGAGGGAAGGTGGCAGAGTGCTTAGTTCGGTACGCAGGCCATCTGAGAAAAGCTAGTGGCCTCAAGTTGTATAAATTACTGCAGCAAGAACAGAAATTGTTCTGCCACCTTTGCCTGCAGAGACGTAGATGTTGTCCACTTCAGGGAAGTAACTCTTGAAATGTGCAGTGTTTTTAAGAACAATCCCATGTATAACTAAAATGAGTTTTCACTTGACTCTGCTTGATATTCAATACATAAAGTCCAAAGGATAATCAGAGTGGTCTTTTACTTCATTAAGGCTAAAATCTAGAAATGCAGAGATGTAGGAGATATGGAAAAAAACGTTTATGGGGGAAAACACAAAGAAGAAAGAAGAAAAAAAGATTATTTAATTTCAAAATAGTTCCTGGTATGCTTTAAGACCTGAATGAAGATTTATGTTGGTCCCACTTGATCCAAACAGGTTGCCTCTCCTTAATAACAAAGCTTTCTTGGAGAATGTTTAATGCACATTGCTGCTGCCAGTTACAACCTCCTACTTTTTCTAGGTTTTGAAATGGACTGGGCAATTCCTAAGCTTTCTTTGGCATGTGAAGATAATTCATGTGTTGGACTACAAACTGACTGCTCACCCAAAAGTACAGGAGGCCCAGATGATGTAGATTAGGAATAAACAAAAGGAACTGGAAAATTCTGTAGAAGTAACAATAACTTTGCTTCTGCATTATATAATGGAAAATATCTTGTGAAAAGTGAATAGTCTGTGGAGGATTCTCTGCCCTTGGTTATAAAAAGGTTAGTTTTCTTGTCCCCTTACATGTGTACACAGCAAATAATATAGAAAATGCTAATCCCAGTCATAGTCTATTGAGAGGGAAAGAAAAAAAGTGAGACTTAAATAATAAATCTGGATAATATACTCAAAGAGCGTTGGCACAGTGATGGCAGCAAACACACAGGAGAGAGAGCGTTCAGTCTGCACTGTGTCACACAGAAACGTCTTCAAAAAATAACACAGTCAGTTTGTTCCAAACCTTCACATTCCTGCTGGAGTGTCAGGGGCTGCAGTGCCCCAGAAGTACCCTTTAAAAGCCCCAGGCATAATTGCTGGCCCTTGAAACTTCATGCCAGTGCTGACGTGAAAGGAAGATATTCCAGCAGTATGCCTGTTTGCATGGAGTACGTCGAAGAACAATGGAGCAGAAGACAAAACTTGGATGAAGCTACCCCCAGGAAAGTTTTGGTTTTGTTTGAAAATTGAGACAAAATGTACATAAATGAATAAACTGAAATGGCTGTAAATAGCCTATGAAAACATGCTACAATAAAATTGTTTAGAATTCTTCTTCATTATCCCACTTCACATTTGAGAGGATGACTGGAAAAGAAGATCCTGTATTTTTTTAAGAAATCCACAGGCATTACAGCAAATGAGTGTGTTTTCCAGTTCAAATATTTTGAGTATTTTTTAATGTTTGCACAGGCTCAGGATTTCCGAGCCCATGTAATAATCTGCAAAAAATCCCACCATTTCTTGCTTTGCTGATACTCACCACATGGCATACAGTTGAAAACATTTTGCTGTGGCATGTTTAATAGTTTGCAGAGTAGGCAGTACCTCTAGCCATATGTGGTTCCTTATAGCAACTGGGATGAGAGCAGATAAAATATGTTCTGCTTTCCCAAAGCAAATTGCATAGCTCTGTGGCTACCTGAAAGGAAAGACCACTTCCAGTTCAGCCACGCAAATGTAATCTGTGCATATGCTTAAATTTATGAGTGGCTACATTATTGTGCAATTACCCTGGAGTACCAAAATGTTGGATAAGAAGGGGAAAAAAACGGTTTGCCTCTCATTATTTTTTCCTCTGAGCGTATGTCTGCTTTACTCAGAGTTTCCTATACCTGATTCTTTGGTGTCTGTGACCACCAACAGAGTTTCCCCCAGCCCTAGCAGTCTGGTTTAAATGTGTGTGCTGTATATTCTCCCTTGTCCAGAGGGTTCTGGTAAAGGCATTTATCTGTTGAATGACGTTCAGACTGCCAGGTTCAACAGATGACAGCTTAAGCACAGCACTGGTGACCACCAATGGTGTGGTTTTTATTTGGGGATCCTGCTCTTTTCTTTTTAAAAAAAAAAATAAAAATTGTCATTATTGACTTTTTTTTCCCCCTTTGCAAGCTGTTTCTGGTGAGTTTGTGAATCTGCTCTGTCCCATATTAAGGAGTGATCTTGATTTCACGTGCACTAATTTTGTGCTGCTCCTCCTCTCGTCTTCCACAGTTGCTTGTGGTTTGTGCTTATGTGAAATCAAAAGCAGCAGTTTGAGAACAGATGTGAATAAACATCCATGGACACAAATACATGCCTTCTTCCTCCCTCTTTCTCACCTGTTGGCCATTTGTTAACCTCTGTTAAATTTGAGACCTAGGATAGTTTAGAAAATACACAGATCACAACTCCCCGTTGTTTTTCTTGTTCTTTTTACAGGTGGAGATTTGTGGAAAGGGAAGACAGATGCAACACAGGGATGTAAAAGAGGAAGACTGAGAGGACAGTCCTGAGTCGTCCATCCCTGACCTTTGGTATCAGCAGCAACTGTGGCACGTAAGTCCTGTTCATAAGGTATGAAGCTTGGCTGTATTGTTGCTAGAAGAATACTGTCCTGTCCTGATGAACCTGAATGCAGATCAAGTTAATCTCTGTAGGGGTGGCACACCCTTTGTGTAGGATGGTTTTAGAGACCCAGGAAATTAAAAAAGTCATATGGATGCAAATGTGTACAGTGGAAATGCATCCTTCCACAATTCTGTGTATCACCATAACAGTTCTTGACAGGGATTTTCTTAGCAAGCAACATATGCAAAGATAATAACCTCCCTGCTGATACTGGCAGATACCCTCCTTTCTGATGGACTCGGTTTCATTCACATGCACAACAGGGGAGGAAAGGATTATTTTAGCATACTTATTTTCTTTCCTGCTTCACATCATTCACTGAGTATGTACAAATAGGAAGGAGGCCAAACTGTTTACATGAAGATCAGAGATGATCTGAGCCAAAACTATCAGTCCAAGTGCCCTCAAACTTTAGGGGTTTTCTGATGTGGCTATGACTCCAAAAGCTGTGACTCAGCCCCATCTCTGCATTGGAGTGAATGTCAAAATGAGTATTAAGGACAAAAAGCCAGTTTTAAGTTGTACTATGAGCTCCCACTGAGTGCTAGACATGAGAAATTGCCCTGACTCTGTCAGCGTAAAACCTTCAAGACACAGGTAATGTACATCATAAATTTGAGCTGGGAATTTCACTTTTAAGTGTTTTTCCTTTGAAAATCTTGCTAAGCTCCTATCTCCTTCCCCTCCAGACCACCCGCAGTTACCACCCACATGCCTGTCACACCATAGTCTTTAGAGGTCATCTGTCATTCTCAGTATTCTTCTAAGAGCATAGGTGCTAAGCAAAAAAACCCACACTTTAAACAGGTGCTTAGTGTCAAAGCTACAATTCAACTAATTAGAATTAATATTGACACCTATGTGTTTATTTCCTACTAAATGCCTGAATCTTGGCTATGTATATAATAACAAAGGGATGGCTCCTTAGAGAGATGAAGATTGGATGTTTGGGGGAAGGAATTTTGCTATAAAGGAATCAACAGGAGGTATGTCATCAGCTTTTGACACACCAGCATGATACCAGGGGTGCTTATGTAAAACATTCAAGCCAGTATCATCATCCAAAATGAAGCTGTGGATCAGGGAATAGTGGAATGACATTTCCAGTACTTCTTGTTTCCTTTTTTTCCTTTTTTTTTTTTTTTTCCTTCAGATTATACGTTATATGTAGATTGAAACTGCTGAGTAGACGAATGGCAAGGAAGAATTTTCAAATCAATCAAAGTATAAGAAAAGGTTTTGGTGATTTCTTATCGTATTCATCCTAAGTCATATACTGCTGTATTTTTTTTAAAGTATTCTTGAGAATAATGCTTTCCTGTTCAGATTGCTCAGATCTTCATCTATGCCTTTATCATCTCTGGCTTTGACAATGGTCACCTTCTCTTCTCTTCTCTTCTCTGACTTATCTAGAGTTCATTTAAATATAGCTGCCGTAAATGGTTTTTCTACCTTGCCACTAGAGTTAGAGTCACCCATTCACTGAATCCTCCCACTGACTCATTGTTTGCAGCACTAGAGGAGCTTGCTTCTTGTCCTCAGTTTCAAAAGACAAATTCAAATTCACATTTTCTTGATTTTTTTTTTTATGTCATCTCAACCAATCGTTGTTTGCTTTCATAACATCTTTGCTATGGAGATACATGTCTGTAACATTTTCAGGTCTTTACTGTATTTTCTGCACTTTATTTTCTATACTGTCTTTCAACAGCCTGAAAACCTATTTTTTCCTCATTTGGCTCCATTCTCAAGACTTAGCTCCTATGCCTCTAGGTATCTCCCTTTTAGAAGAGAAAATTATTTGTGATTGGGAATTGATTTTTACATTTCTTTTTTAATTTTGAAATATGTGATGTGATGATGGTCATGATATACACATGTCTTAGGTTGACTCCACAATATTATTACTGTTTATTGCTTCTGTCATCTTTGATTTCCCCTTCTGTTACAGCTTTCACTTGTTGAAGCTTGTCTTAATTTCCGACCCGGATCCTACGACTTACACATCTGCTTACCTTTAGTCATCTGCATATTTCCATTGATTCCAGTGAGAATACATGCATACTTTAAATTAAGCACATGTGCAAGATTTTTGGAATTAAATCATGGGAAATAAAGTCTATTTGTTATTTCTCCCAGCTTCAACAGCTAGCAGCTTCTGCAGGTGGTCAGACCTGCAGAGATTTAAAAACCATTGTTAGTAAAGAAAAGACTCCGCCTGGAATCAGTAAGATTGAGAAAAGGTCTTGACAATATTAAGAATAGATATTTTTTTTAATAGCAATAATAGTGGTGTGAGATTTCATAGCAAGGGTTGTTCCAAGACAGTAGAACTGGCAATGACCCAACATTTTATTCTCTTTTCTCGAGGCAGCACTTGGATCAGATACAGTTTTCCTCCCTTATGTAAATCACTGTTGTCAAAAGTATGGGGCAGGAGGGACAGGGAAAATAGTAGCTTGCAGTTTTTGATGGGAAAACACCCCCAGTGTAACCGGTACTATGTTGTTTGGTAATTGGAAAGGACTTTGTTTCCTGAAAAGCATAAGCCAAAAGGACAGCAGAAGTTTCTGAGAAGAAATCAGGTGGAAAATCAGGTTGAAGAGCCATCTGTACTGTGAAGATTGACTACATTATTATAATTTGTTTTTCCTATTTCTGTGTATTTTCTTCATATTTAAACTGTTACAAGGGCTGGAAACAACTTGCATTTCAGTCTATGTTAAATAGCATTGTAACTGCATTTCAATTTAAAAAAGAGAGAATTTCTAAGTTATGGTATTCTAAATCTCATGTCACATGATTTTTAAAATGTTTTGAATGAGTGTAAACCACTAAAATCATTATAACTATTTGAAAACTTTTTTTTTTTTTTCCTTTGCTAATAAAGGCTAGCAGTGACAGAGGAAAATATGAGGCAAAATGATTTTGATATAACATTTCATTCTTCCAAAAGTGCAACTTTAAAAACTTAATTCAAGATATATGGAAGTTAAAGAATATGTTTCATTCCTGCACACTGTAAACACAGGTCTCAAAAGACCATCATTCCCCCAAGACAGAAATTCTGGGCTACCACCATCTCTGCAGCTCTGTGGCCAATATCTGCATTATTTATTTAGCCTGGGAAACCTCTCTGAAGGAGCAAGATTACAGGGCAACTCAGATAGGGCCAGATGGGAAGAGGTGGGAGGTCAAGTCCCCAGAGGACTGCTCTTGTGCCTGGCAGCCAAGGAAAGATCCCCTGCAGCTCCAGGTCCCTGTTGGGAATAGAAACCCAAAAGACCAAGAAAGAGAGACAGAGAGAAAGAAAAGCAGAAGGAGCAAAGAAAATAACCTAGTGTTTCCCAGGATTGTTTCGTGAAAAAGAGCCCTCCAGCCTCAGTCTTTTGGCTGCACAGAAGTGTATGAGGTGATCTCAGCCTTGGAAATCAGTCAATTAGATAAGTTAATTCATTTCTCTGCTAACTTACAATTATTTTTGCTGATGTGGGATTTGTTGGTTTTATTCCTATAATCTGTTGGTAACTTAATTCCTTTATGTTTTAGAAAAAAAATACTTCCTCCTTTTCTCCCTTTGAGCTGTTAGTATAAAAAAAAAAAGCATTTATGAAAGGAGCACAAAAGCCCACAGGGGTGAATGCATTGGAGACCCGGAGCCACATTTTTTCACAAATTTCTGCCTTCTCATCTCTGATGTCTTGCAGGCAGGGCAATAGTGAGTAATATGATCTGTTCCCTCTTCAGAGTATATTTATATTTGCCATACAATAACATGCATTTTTTTCATTATTCTATGGGCTAAATATTGACAAAGAAACAAAAAAAAAAATGCATGCTTGTCCTGGTTCCCCTGGCACAGACCCATGGGCCAGCCGTGCAGATAGGCCATGAGTATCCCCGAGTCAGCTGGGAGATCCAATGAAGGCAGCTGACTCACAGGTGTATCCCACACCACCTCATCATGCTCATTATAAAAGGAGGGAGCTCAATGAGGGTGGAGTTCCTCCTTTTCCTGGGTCTCCTCCCTTTTGGCCTTCTGCTCCTGCTGTCAACATCAAGGACTGGGCTGAGAAGATCTCTGTACACTGTACGTTTGTTTTTGTATTAGTTCTGTTATTTCATTAAATCTGTTTCTACTTCAACCAACGGGGCTTGTCCTTTTTTTTCCCCAGTTCCCTTTCTCAACCGGGGAGGGGGCATTGGGTGGTAGAACAACTGCTGCAGCTTAGCCCCGGGTACAGGCTAAACTTAGACAACACCAAAACAAGCTGACCTATGGTACAAGAGTAAATAAGCTAATGTCCTTGGAGATCTCTTTTATTATTACTCCTTGTTTTTTAAACGCTGCAAGTCTCTTCTCAGTTGTGGAAGACAAAGACTTCTCCAGTGTCGCATTAGATGTGGGACAGGACCGAGTGAAATGTGCTTGTCCCGAACAGTAAATTCATGAAGGGATGGAGCAGGCTGCCTGTGGTGTTAGCAGCTCTGGTTTTACCAGAGCTGGTGGGGTTTGGAGTGCTTTCTTCTGCCGCACAGCACTCATCTATGTCATGTATCAGGGATGAGCAATTACTTGACTACATACAGAGATATTAATCAGTACCTGAAAGCATTCAGCTGGTTTGGATGGAGTCTGGAGTATACCTCTTCATAAAACTTACCTTTATCAAGGCCCAGGAATCTTCCTTTGTAGCTTATCCAGAAACTGTCCATGAGCCAAGAAATTCCGAACAACCAAGAGTACAAAAATGCAGTTAAAAGTGCATGTGATACGCATGGAGGCTGTACAGGAAACAGTCGCGGCAATTGTAAGGCTTGACAGAAAAAAAGCATCTTGCCTCAAATTAAGGGTACTTGGGAGGCTTATTTAACCTTCACTCTGGCCATTTGCACACAATTTTATGTTATCATTTACTACATGATTGAATTGAAATGTGAATTTGCCATAGCAACCCAGGCTTCAAGTGGTGCGTACGTTGCTTTCCAAAATTACAGCACCTCCTTAAAAAGGAGCAAAGAATAGTGCTCTGTGTAATCTGAACTCTTGCAAAATGCTATTAGCAAAATATGGCTTTAATAAACAGCACATTTTCCCCAATTCTTAGAGTAGTTTTAATAAGGAAAGGTTGTAATTACAAAAAGTTATCATATATTAAATGTTACTTCATCTTAATCCATTTTTGAGGAAAAAAATTAAGATAGGGAACACACAGCTGGCAAGGGTAAGACCAAGGCCCTGTGGGACAGTTATGTGATGAGGGTGAGGGTTTCTATGCCTGCCTTCTTGTTTCCCTGTAAGAAAAACAAAACAGTGACAGGTGATACATTCATTCATGGATTTTACTCTTTCCATTTAATCAGTCCTCTTGCCAGAAAAATAACGGAGCATCCAGCAGATGACATAATTGTACATAAACAAATATTTATTCAAATCCCTTACTTGCAGTCACTTCCCACTAACAAAATACCAGAGTCAGCTGGATTTCTGGAAAGCAGAATGTGTCCAGAAGTTTTACTAGGTCATGCAGAATTTTTCTTGTTTAACTGCACCTTTGAAAGTCTCATATGGCTGTAAATGTTTATGTTTGTGTGCATGTGTGTGTACCTGTGTGCATATTCATATTATGTGATACAAAACACTTAGACTTGCACATCCATTGTACTATTTTCCTGTTATTCTCAGGTAGACATTACGACCAAGATGTATCCTAAATACACACGCACATAAGGTTTTCTCTTGTGGACATCAATTTATATAACTGATGTACATCTTTTTGGGGTTTTTTGAGCAGAGTTTGAAGAAATTCAGACATGTGTATGTTCAGCGTGAGAAAAGATCTATACAAAAAGAAACAACCTTCTCACCCTCTTTACAAATTATTCCTTGTGATCAAAGTGACAATAAAAGTCAGGTGAATCGCAGCTATTTGTTACCATTGTTAAAAGCAATTCAAGAACTCAAGCCCTGTGGCGAACAAGTCCTACAACAGGTGAGATAATCCATGTCCCTCCAAGCACTTCTAGAGATGTTTAGGATTTTTTTTTTCAATAAGAGATAAATAGGAGCTGCTTCTGCCCCTAATAGTGAAGAAGCCCCAAGCCTCTGAATTTTTTAATTGCTACACTACCGTAAGCTTTCTTTCACAATGTAGGTCAGTGTAAAGGATAGAGGAAACTTGGGGCACAGTGGCTGCCAGATTTACTTCTATGCATCTCTAGTATCTGAGCTAGTAGTTTAGACTCAGGAGAACTGCAAGTTCTGAGCTTAAAAGGCCAGTGGGGGGACCTATTTTGGACCTGCTTTTTGATGTAAAGCAACTTGCACCAGAAGCCTTTACTGGCAATGGGAGATGCCTGGGTGCAGGGCTCAGAAGAACCGACTCCTATTACTTGTACAGATAGGCACAGTTAACCTATGGTGGGCACGCCAGCCTTGCTGGGTATCTACAGAGTCTCAATCTGGCTGGTTCAACTCATCCACTTTTGGAATTTCTGTTCATGCTACACAGAGACTTGGGAATCTGGACCCAGCATTTTTGCAGATATCCTTGTCTTTTCCACTTTATTGCTTGTTCTCTCTTTTGGGATATTACAAGATAATATTGGAACACGCTTCAGCCTCAAATACCATCTTCCTATTTGCAATTCATTATATTAACTGAAAATTTCACAGGACAAAAGTACATCCTATGGATTGACTTAAATCTACTATCCTTATTTTAGATTCTTATAAGTCAATGAGAACCACAGCAGGTTTGAATTTTGTTTTCCTTTTTAATCTAAAGATATTACTTTTGTTGGCTTAAAAAAGGAACTGTGAGAAATACTGATATACCTAAAGAGAACACATTTAAGTGCTTTCTGAGGACAGTAAATGAACCTTAGCAGAGATCCTCCTGTATGTGAGGCTCTAAAATTGCAATGTGCAAGTGCTGTAAACTGGGATGTAAGTATAGGGGTGAAAAATTAGTTACATGTCCAAATGTGTGTAATCCAAGATGATATCCAGTCAAAAATGGCCAATGCATAAGGAAAAAATAATTCTCAAAGTTTAAAGGCATCAGTTTACACTCCCATCCAAGATTTCTGGTGACATCACACGCCATGAAACAATAAAATCTAGTAAAGCTTGCTCACTCCAACAGAAGTTTTAAAGTACATTCAGAAAGACCTTCTCTCATCAGTGCTGCCTGACTTCAGCCTTGAAATCCTAAATCTGACAGTTGTTCACTTCTCTTTCACTTCTCTTTCTACCACACAGAACAGCTTCTTTGCTTTTACTTTGCAGCCTGCACCCGCAACATGCATCAGCCCTCACTAATGCTTGGAACTATTTTATGTAGAGCATTCTCATTCACTGGTACAGACCAGAAACCGATGCAAGTCCTGACGTAAGTTTTCAATAAAATAATGAAATTAGATCCTAGCTAGCTAGGAACAGTGTGCATTTGATTTCAGAGCTCCGTAACACCATGGCTACAGGCAGTATAATTTCATAGTTCTCAAAATATGTGAAACTCAGGAGCTACTTAGAGACCTAAACTGCAATTCCTGGAGGTAAAGTGAAATATTTATTAGCTGTATATATCAAAGTTTGTCTTCTCTAAAAGAATACATATTAGAGAGAGATACTTGTGATATCTGACATTTGGTCGTCTTTCAGGGAATCAGTGCTGTGTAAGTATTAAAAGAAATGTTCCATTCTCAACCTTATGCAAAAGCAGAGTGTTTTTATGGCCTCAGTCTTCACAGAATAAATTCATTAGTTTGAATTGTGTTTTTATTAATGCGAAAAGTCAGGAAAAAAAAAACAGGACCGAATCCCACAATCCCAATGCTCTCTATTCGGAAAAATTTGCTTGTCTATACTTTAAGTTCCCTGGGAGAAAAATCTGTCTTTCCAGCGGTTTCAGGCTGTGTACAAGACAATAGAAACAATGCTGGAATATAATAAATGCTTAACATTATTACCAGTGCCAGTGGATTCAGTTCTGGTCCATGTAATTGCAGTGTGTCCAGATACTGCAATGATGCATACCTTGTAAATGCATATAATGATAAACAGATAATAAAAGTTGAATTAAACAAGTTGACAGTTTTGGCCTTGTTGCTGGCTGGCAGTTAGGGAGTGTATGTGAAATAAACCATCACCACAATTAGCACTGATTGGCACTCTACCATCTCCAATGAGATCCAAGACCTTGACTCTCTCCCTTCTGGGAATAGTCCCTCTGGGGCAGCATTCAAAGCATTGACAGGTTGGTTCAGTAAAGCCTTACTGCATAATACTCAAACTTTTAATGATTTGCCAATTAATTTCAACTTTGTGAGCTGTCAGTTCAGCCCTTTTTCCAAAACGCAAGAGAGAAGTGCTTTTAAAACAGTTTTCTCACAAAATAATTGCAGAGAGATGGCCAGTTCCAACACAAACCCCAGACACAGCTTTATTAGGTACCTAAAAGGAGATACAGGCCTTCCTCCTAGTTTATCATCAGCATGTTTAATTTATCTCATGATGTCCCACGTCTCAGGTACTACACAGACCATCCTCTAACATCAGGGGTACATCGACCCTATAAAAATCTATTTAACTCTATTCAATTATATCAAAGAATTTAACCTAAAATAGCAGCAATGCAGGGTAACCATAGGCCAGCCTGGGTAAGAATTATCTTAGCTGTGCCAATAGATTTCCTGCCTGTTTCTTAACTCTCCACATTTCAAGTCTCCTCTGTAAGAATATTTGTCTGTTACTTATTCTGAAACGATAGAAGACAGGGTTTCCACAAAGGTGTATCCATACCTATTTATTAATGTTAAAGATGAACACAAGTGCTAAATGAAAATGTGACGCACTTGAAAATAGACTTTAATGATATTTCTCTGGGGGTCAGAAGATCCTATGATGGAAGGTGTAACGAGAATTCAAGCTATTAGTGATAGTTACTTGGTAGTATTCCTCCTTTTCCTGGTTTCTTTGAATTACAGCACCTGCAGGCCTCTTTTAAATAAAAAGTAAAGACACTCCTGATACAGCAATGTGCCTTTCTATTAGGACTGGGCATTGGTGGGCAGGATTCTGTTACAATAAAGGGAGCTAGAAGACAGCTGAAGGATACCTGAGACAAAAAGGAAGTTCTTTGTACTAAATGATTAAAACTAAGGCACTTTACCAGAGCTTATATGCATCATAGCAAACTACTTATTGGGGTGAAGAAATTCCCTGAATTCCTCTTCTTGCACACTGACAGATCAGCTCCGAGCCATCAGTTGTCCCCAGCAATGTGCCCAGGACCACTGCTGTCAAACACACAGTAAAGCCTGCTGCCCACCGAGGCCCATTTGAGGAGCTGGACTCTGGTTTCTCCTGGCATTACATTTTTGAACATGTATGACACAACAGACTGCATTATAATGAGCTCAGAGTTCAAAACTTGGCACCAGTGCCTGCTCTTTTTCCAGAGTCAAGTGTAAGGTCTTAGGGCCCTATTAATGAAAAATTCATCCCATGGCTGGATCACAGAAAAAGAAGGGCCTCAAATTATGAGCAGGAACTGTTATAAAAGCCATGTGTTCATGTAAAATATGATGGAATATGGGCACAGAAAGTTACATGTGGATTTCACTAGATGCATAGGGATTCCTGGTATGCATGTAAATTTATATGTTGTACTTAGAGACACAATGCAAAGGGTCAGGGGGCTGTAAATATGTTTCCTTGCTGAATAAAGTAGAGTGATAAGCAACGACACGTCAAAACCCTTGCAAATCGAGGTTGAGGCCAAGCTATAGCTTGAAGCAGGGCAGCCAAACACAAGTGTCTGTGCATGGACAGTAGAGCTAGAGAATTCAGCAAATTGTGAAAGACAAAGCACATCATTTCTAGCAAGTCTTACTTCTCTTTGCCCTGCCTAATATTTTTGTTCCTAAAGAGTAAACCCAATTACTCTTGTTTTTCATATCAACTATGCCCCCTGAACAACCCAGGGACCTGTTATTAGCTTATACCTACCTGAGTATTTGACGTAGGCTGCAGGAGTAGTTAACACCTGTTATCTTTAGAAAGACAGTTAAGCAGTCCCAAAATGTAAATGCATACTAAGAGTATGTTGTTGTTCTTGGGAAAAATAGTTATTTTCCCAATGGTCTCAGCAAGTGAACATAGTCACTTTTATTTCTTTGTGCTGTTTTAATCAAAGAATTCAGGAAATGATAAGACTGAATAATTTTTCCATCAGAAAATATCACTGTGTTAACATCTCTAGCCTTAGTGAACTTATGCAAAGCATATTATTCTCCTTTTTGTAATATGTGTAATTTCCCATATATCTCATTCTTTCACAGACAGCCTGGATACAATGAAGTGTTTGGGCTTTCTTTTTTTTTTTTTCTTTTTTTTTTTTTAAATTACGAGGCAGGCTGGTTTCATGCTGCTTGCTTTCTGCAAACTGTACTTGTAGCCTAACCTGCTCAGCTCCCTTTCACTCAGAGCTGCATTTGTGCAGTCTTTGCCTACCGTTAATCCTCCGCATGATCAGCTTTGTAAAAGAGACAATGCAGAAGTCATGAGAGGACTCTCTGGGAAGGCAATTTGAGGCCACTTTTTGTAAGGCTCCTTTCAGAGCAGCCCTTTCTCCTTAGCATATGCATCGCCCCACTGTTGGGAAAGGCACGGAGAGGAGACCAGAGCATACCATCCTTTGGCAATTCTGGGTAAGAGCTTTGCTCTTTGGACTACTTGAATTTGCCATAATTTATGCCATCCCGAAGCTTCTAAATTACGTCTAAAGCAGCTCTATCCTCTTTGGTACGAATTCTTAATAAAAAGCATGAAACATGAGCCACTGTGACTGAAAATGAGTCTTTCTCAGAACATGAAGACCTCAACTGTTTGTTCTATACATGAAACAACACGACAGCAGCTTTCAGCTATTTACAGTGTAAGCATGTCACGGCAGCTGGAGGAAGCATTAAGCCGGTTCATTTAAGCAGGCACATCCAGGATCTACACAGGACATGGATATCTTCAGCACTGCTGATGCTGCTTAGATTTTACACATGACTATGAGGCAGAGCTTCATATTGATTCACCACCAAAATTCAGCCTAGCTGCACTGCCAGCCAAACACTGCTAGTAAGGATTGCTTTAATGCTATAGAATAAGTTGTCTCAAAGTATAACAGCCTTCAACAGAGGAAAATTGGAACTAAAGCACCTTTGCTCAGACTCTGCTTTCATATTTCCGTGTGTCTTTAGGCAGCAGAAACAGTTGTCATAAATGTGTTCCATATACTTTGACAAATCATTAAGCGGTCTATTAATTACTAGTGCCAGTGTAACAGAGGCAAGAGAGTGAAAAACTCACAGTCTGTTTGTACAGTCAACAAAGAGGAGGAAAATAAACACGACCAAAGCTGTAAATATGTCACAAAAGGTTCAAAAATGTATGTTTCCTGGGGAACAGAAGGTTTCATTAAAATTATGACTTTAGTTCTGGAAAAGAATTCAGTTAGAACACAGGTGGTTGTCATAAAAATTGTGTATTTTAGGAAAAAATAACAACAGTGTTGTCTGTTGCAAAGTAGGGATAATTCTGTCCAATACCTTCTAAGCATCCCAACTGGCAGGTTTTATTTAATGAACTGGGGCAATAAATACACTGTATAACCAGATGATGTACGCGTAATATTACTGTACATGTAAAAAATGCTGTAAATATATGGATTTTTTTGGATTTTTTTTATCCTCTGTGAGAAATCCAATCCATTCTCTGAAAAAGTTTATCATTGAAAAGACATGATAGGTTACAATTAATAAGCATAGACAGACAAAAGTCTGATTCTGCAAGACGTTGCAGAGCTTTCTCTGTTACTGCTATCACTAGGACTGCAAATTTCTTGAAATAGTTGTTTAAGCATTTTGCAGGATAAGAGTTCCTCACATCCTTAACATTTTTAGAAAGAAAAGTGAGCCTGTATTTCCATGGACAGATGGCTCAGACAACATAGCTAATGCTGTTTGGGATTTATGTGGGACAGCAGACAGACGAGTTCCCTTTATATATCGCTTAGCTAGAAAAAAAATGTAAAATTATGAAAGGGCTCCCTCTGTCCCGTTTTGGACAGGAGATAAGAGTGAGAAGGAGATGACATTTGGGTTTTCTACTAAATGCAGTTGCAGGCCACGAGGAGAATGACTGCTCTTGCATGTGCATTAAGTAACATATGTACATCTATGTACATTTTTGCTTCAGATACTAGGTGGGTATTAACAATACAACTGAACAGTTTCTAAAATAGTTTTTGTTCATTTTTAGTTTTTCCATCCACAAGGGCTGCACATTCTGTTCTGTAAGCTGTAGGTTCTCAGTACAACATACATTTCAGTTCTGAAAATGGAATATTGTACTATTACTGCCAGAAGATCGCAAGTAGAAAACAAAACAAATAAATCAACTGTGATAAAAACCAACAACAACAACAAAACAAAGAAGAGCACTCTTCTCCTGCCATCTTGTAAAACAAAATATTTCAGGCATGATTTATGAGTCAAACTAGCTATGGACAGTTAATCATGTACATCTGGACCTAATGAACAAATGCACAGCCAAAATCAATTTTTCTTGCAGAGTTTAAGTGAAGTAATTCATCTGTACTTTAACGAAAGCTTTTCTTTCCACATGAAGAGGTGGGCAGCCATTCAATCAGACGTGATTGAAATTGTTTCAGTCACTTAAATTGCCCAATGTTTTCACGTTACCTTGAAAAAAATAGAGGAGAGCATCTGTGTGCCATTTTGACATAAGGAAATGTATGTCTCTACCTACAAGATGTTTAATCTATATAAATTTGTATACAAATATTTATGAATCTATTATACACAGAGAAAGCAATACACTTGCATCAACATGAAGCATCACAATGAATTAGGATCACAAATAATAGAAAGTGTATGTGGAATGAAAAGGCTGGGTTATTCTTTACTCAGCTCTATAGCCTTCTGGGTAGAAAAGCTCGTTTTGAAAGCAGATGCCTCTGTCTACTATAACAGAATTTCTGTTTAAGTTTTTGAGTGGGTGTTCACTGCTTTCAGCTGGCAGCGAGGGCTGTAGCATTGTAACAATGCCTCCCCTCAATTAATTTAATTAATTTAATTAATTGCCCAGGTTTTGTTGCACGCTCATCAGTAGACATGGGAGGACCTGTGCATAAGGAAAAAAGCTGTATAAGAGTTTCTCTCTGGCATATATGTAATATTTCAGCACCTCTAAGCAATGTGAGGAGGATCACTGAAGTCAACAGAACTACTGACGTGTTTAAAGTGAAACACGTGTGTGATTGTAGAACTGGAGTCCATGATTTTACTTCTCTTTAACAGTGGCTTAACTCTTAATATCATACAGCTAGCAGGCTGCTTCTCTTCTGCTCCTTTTTTTTTCTTGGAAGCATGCCACAATTCTTTTAAAAGGAGCTTTTGAATTAGTCTAGCATCACTGCTAAGCAGCACAGCAGAATATCAGGCACTGCTGTGGAGTTTTTCCAGTTAATTTAGGATTTACAACTAAATATAGGTGACATAATTTAACATATGAAAAATCCAGAAACCACTAAACAGCAAAATTTCAGTGACAGTTTTTCTTTTAGAAAAAGCAAGCCATACGAAATGTTTCAAACCTATGCCAAACATTTACAGGGTTGTTAGCAGCAAGTGGCTGAAGGAAAGCTGGACAACTGCAAACAAAGCAACTTTAGCTGGTGGATCATTTAAACATCAAATAATGGCTGATGACTTCTTCATACTCATGTAGCCTTCACTGATATTGCTAAAGCCTCACACCCTTCTTTGTTTCTGAAAATCTCTTATAGCAGGAGACCAATGATCTCTGAAGGAGATGGACCTAGTCAGTAATTTTCTTCTTGCTCTGGAACTTAAACTGACACTTTTTTATTTTTCATGCAAGAAATTTGGTAGAGCTTGTAGCCATACAGGAAAAATAAATCCTCTGTAAGACGTATTTGTGTTGATAATTGGCATGGCTCTTCTTATGTGTTACTCATTTTCTGTAAAGAAGAAATCTTTGGGTTAAAAAAAGCTAATGAAAAGAAGATAAAAAGTACTTTGACCCTTTTAATTTAGCTTCTGCACGTTGTACAGCAATGAGATACGACAACAATGGAAACTGAAAAAAAGTGACATCATAATTGAGGTATTTATATCCAACTACATAAAAAAGCTAAGTGAGCTAAATTGACCTCACTGTCTTTATTCTTTCTAAATATTGCCCAGAGTGGCACACAAGTCCAAGAACTATTCAGCAGTCTAATAAGGGGAATTCTGCATGCCTCCAGCCAGCCTTTCTTTGCGAGCCAGTAACTAAAATGGACCATATTTGGGTACTATATCTAGTTTTGCCCATAATTTATTGTCTGAACTTGGCTAGTGCCCAATAGATTTATTTTTTTTTATATGCAGTTTTTATGCTGTATTGGAAAAGCCTTCAGGCTAGCTGTCCATGCTACCAAATAGGAAACTGTAAACATATGAGTCGTATCTAAGAGGAGCTACTACCACTCAAACTACTGTGGTTAAAAAAGTCTTCCTTGGTCTCACAATGACATTCCACAGAATCTCCTTAAAGTATATTTTACTTCCTTTATCATATATCTTAGTAACTGATATGAATATATAAGTTATATGAAATATCAGATTCACTTCCTATTTAAAGTACATGAAAGCACTGAAACAGTGCAATAGGTAGGATAGGTTAACTGCTTCCAACCACTGCTCAGGGATCCTATGATCATAAGTGCTCTCTCGAAAGTTCATTTATAATAAATTCCAAAAAATATTTCACTTATAATTACAATGCTTTATAATGATGACTCCTTTTTTTTTTTTTTTTTAATAACCAGAAGGAATTAATGATTTTACAGATGAAGGGACTCAGTTTTTTTTATTTTTTTAATTTTTTTCAGCAAGGAGCATTGGCATCTTTTTCATCTCTGACTGCTTTGAAGGATTAAATTAAGAATGGCAGCTAATTTAGTGGTGGCTCAGCTAATTGTATATCTGGAGATGTAATGAAGCTCTGAAATATTTCTTCCCCCGGAAGGTGAGAGTGCTGGCTATTACAATAGTGTACTTCTTTCATGCTTGACAGTTGAAGGACTTTTTTTAAATAACGGCAGGAAGTCCAGAGCTTTTCTACATCCTCCTTCCTTTCAGTATGCCAGATGCCCTGGCACCAGAGAGCCTTTGAAACCTTCTCCTGTTTCTTCAACACCTGATGGTGATTGTTTGACTGGAGATTTACAGCTGACCTGAATCCCAAAGCTTTCAAATAGCTGAAGTTACGGAAGGTTGAAATGGTGCTGGAATCACCGGAGTGATAGTGTTATCAGCATCCGATGACTGCTGAACAGTGAAATTAGATGACAATTTCCGCATTCCAGCCGTAAAATATTCCTACTACCAAAACCACCAACACAACTCAAAGAAAAAGCTATTTAGAGGCCTTATCTTCTGCATACGTTTGCATATGTTTGAGCTCTAACCACATCAATAACATCACTGGCTTTAGTGAAATATCTCCTGTGATAGTTTATGGCATGCAGAATGAAGGCCTTGGTTAGTTATCTCCAAGAGGAAGCAGCCCAAGAAGCCATGATCAGGGAATAAAAGAGACTTCCTCCCCCTGCTCTCGGAGATGGTCTCATCCTGTCAGGGTTGAGAAGAACTGATGAAAATAAATGGTGCATAGGGGCACCTCTGCAAAATTTTTGTGGCCTGTGCAGTTGTTTTTCTTCACAGAATGGCAGCATCACAGAGTGGATGAGGTTGAAAGGCACCACTGGAGATTGTCTAGTCCAACTCCCCTGCTCAAGTTGGGTTCTGAGCATCTCCAAGGATGGAGTCCCTACTACCTCACTGGGAAACTTGTGCTACTGCTTGATCACCCTCACATTAAAAAAGTTTTTGCTTATGTTCAGGGGGAACCTCCTGTGTGCCCATTGCCTCTTGACCTGTCACTGGGCACCAGCGAGAAGAATCTGGGGCTGTCTTCTTTACTCCTCCCATTATGTATTTATACACATTGATGAGATTCCTCAAGCCTTCTCTCCTCTAGGCTGATCAGTCCCAACTCTCTCAGCCTTTCATAGGGAAGATGCTCCAGTCCCTGCATCATCTCTGTGGCCCTGCATGGGACTTGCTCCAGTATGTCCTTCTTTCTCCAGGAGTGGAGCACTCCCAATGTGTCTCACTAGCAGGCAGAGGGGAAGGCTCAACCCTCCCCTTGATCTGCTCTCAACTTAGGCAATGCTTTGCCTAGTTCAACCCAGGGAGCGGCTGGCTGCCTTTGCAGCGAGAGTGCATTGCTTTCAGTAAAGGTGGCATAGGTCTGTTAAAATCTGGTGTCCTTTCAGAGTCCATAATTGCTCAGGCATTATGAAGGCCCTAAGTTGCACATTGAACATTAAAACACCCCCTTATCTGTCCCCTTGTCTCCCTCTCCATCCACTATTCCTAAGAAACCAGTAGTAAGGAAGCGCCAAGAAAAGAGAAATGCAAGTTCTTTATGTGAACAACTTCATACCTGACATTCAGAAATGGACAGTTTCATAGCTACTTGCTCCTTTGAAGCCACAATACAGCATTTGAAGTGATACTGCAAAACTGCAAAATAAGTGTTCCTGCAGTTCTAAATAAAAGGGGAGATAAGGTTGAAGATGATTTATGTCTGTAGGAAGGAGAAGTTACTATAGATACATAAAGGGAAAGCTGTGAAACTTGATTAACTAAGACATAAAAGGATTGCACCAGGGATAAAGTTCCCTGATGTAATAACAGTGAAAAAGGAAAAGTTATTCCAGAGATTAAACTAGTTCAACATCTGAACAATATTTTCAAACTGTAAAATACTCTCTCAGTAGTGATTCTTTCCCTCATTAGCCTTTCTCTCATTAGTCTTGTTATTACTAGAATCATCAATGTCCCTATTCAGATGTGAACATGCACTGATAGTAATTCCCACATCTGTAAGAAAAGGTTTTATGTACAAAAGAGAAGAATTAAAAGGAAAATCCTTTGGCAGGAAATGGCTTTTTTTGGCAATATTACACTGTCAAAAACCAACCCTAAATCTGGGCAAAGATGGAGTATAATTTATTTTGTGAAACACTAATAAGTAATAAGCTAGGAAAAAAGATATTAAGAATGTCTTTGAGAATATTAAATTATGGTATGTCTTCAATTACCTTCTTGAAATTATTAAAATATTCTTAAAATTAATTTAATCTCTATTATTGTAGCAGAAAACCAGTATCTAATAGTATCAAACCATCAGCATCTTCCTCTATATATATACTCTGGTGTATACAGGTTTTGTAGTAAAACATGCGCACACAGAGGCATACACAGGTATGCATGTACTTACATATATACCAGGAATTTATCTTTTCATAATATTACTTCATATTTACATTTCTAACACAGCACAATATCCAATTTCCATGAATCCTCCTACGTCTAGCAAGAATAAACCCATGCTTAGGAAAAAAAAACCTAAACGACATTGTCTAAAACTAGCTTGGCAACCTACTTTTTAGGCTGAAAAGAATATATTGCAAACACAAGTCAGAAGATCACTTGCACAGTTTTCTTTACAATCATCGAGACCAGTTATTTAGATATTAAGTTGTGTAAATTTTGAAAATAAAAGAACTGGACAAAGATTTCATTGGTTCCCTGTATTTGTGCAATAATACTGTTTATGCAGGTGGATTGCTGTCTACATTTCTTCCTGAAGCCACTATTTATCAGAAATCTTTAGGTAAAACAAATATTCAAATTAGAAACGAAAAAGTCTATCAAATTAATTAAACATTCTGTTTCCATGTTTAGGATAGTTCATTACAGTACATCTTCAGTGTTGCTTAGCCTTTGGGTACCTCACGTCCTGGAAATACAGTGGAATGCTCTAGCAGGATCTTATAAATAAAAGATATATGTGTTGTTATTTTCTTCACTAACACCCTCACCCCAAACCCTAAAAATTACCTGTAGGTTAGAACTTTTGTCAAGTTACATCGAGAAGAATGTTTTTACTGCTGTTTATGAGTCCATAATATAGAATGAACTAAATCATCTTCAATAAAACATAAAATAATGACCTTGTTAGAAGCAAAAATCTATAAACAATAGCTCCTTCTGCAATGCATGTGAACAGGTTTAGTGTATCAATGTGTACATGGTCATAATACAGACTGGTCAATAAAATAAGGAGCCTCTAACTTTTTTATGTTCAAACAATTTAAATGTTGCTTTTTAATAGCTTTTGACTCATGCTTTTTTGCTTCACTTCCGTTAAGGGGATAGGAGCTTGCACTATTAATAACTGCTCTTAGAAAAAGAGTAGTAAAATATTTTTAAGTTAAAGCCAATACAGATTCCTGGGCAGAACAGGTTTAGTCAAACACTTTATGCGACAAGATTAACACAAAAGATGGTAGAATGTTTTTAAAGATTAATGGTTTGAAAATTATCCTTGTTTGTATCTTTAATGCAACACTTGTATTTTGATTATAAAACTGTATTCTGAAGCAAATCCCTTGCAATTTTCCAAATAGAAACAAAGTAGTACATTTTAAATGGTATTCTTTAAAAAGTAGATAAGTTTCACAGTAGTGATTTTATATCAGATGTTTTAAAACGTGTGTTAAGAAGCAGTCCTTTTTGGCATCAGGGCAGCGATGCTGAAATCTGAAGCTGCAGTTTGCTTATGCAAAATCTCTTAACAGTGTCTATTCTATATTACAGCAAATGAAGATGTAGCTCTTCATTTTATTAAATAGATGGCTCTGAAAAATACAGCCCCCAAAAGTACAATGACTATGTGTCATTTCAAAATCTAGCACTAACTGTGCCAGTTCAAAGCAGATGTAGCAACGCAGGCAGAAACATTTATCAGCATTTACATGTCTAAAAAGACAGGCGTCTGTGTCTGCAGGGATGCTCCAAGGAGCTCCCTCTCCATAAATATGTAAATACTGGTTTGGTGAACACTGCTATGTCCAGTCCGTGTGAACCCTGATGTCCAAAGGTACTTCCAGCTCCAGGTGAGTGGGCTTGCCAGGCTTGGTTGGAAAAGACCTCTAAGATCATCCAGTCAAACTATTAACCCCATACTGCCAAGTCACCACTACACCAGCACCTCATCTACATATCTCTTAAATCCCTCCAGGGATGGGGCTCCACCACTGCCCTGGGCAGCCTGTGGCAGCGCTTGGCAACCCTTTCAGTGAAGAAATTTTTCCTAATATCGAATGTAACCCTCCCCTGGCACAACTTGAGGCCATTACCTCTCGTCCTATCACTGTTACCTGGGAGAAGAGACCGACCTCCACCTCGATACATCATCTGTGTATATGAATGATTTCTCTAAAAAGCAGTCACTTTCCAAGGTTCACACAAATAAACTGAATTAGCATGAATGATTACAAGTAAGGCTATGACAGTGACTCACTCAAGAAGCTCTTGAAACAATAATTTGTGATGAATATTTCCAATTATTTGCTCAGCTATAGTCTTGATAGTTCCAACCTCTTATGTTGCTTAAAATTTATGACTTTAATACTGCTACACATATTATTTAAATATTCATTTTAATACCAATTCTAGATACATTAGTGAAAATGGGCATTATATCATTGCAGTGGCAAACTAAAAAGTAGAGCAATATGAGAAAGTGCTATCCTTTTTTAAAAAAATATATTGAAAATAAACCAAAGAATAATTTTTTTCTCTATTCTTTTGTTGAACCTCTGTCCTGGTTCCCCAGGCACAGCCCCATGGGCCAGCCATGCAGGCAGCCATGAGTAGCCCTGAGTCAGCTGGGAGATCCAATGAAGGCAGCTGACTCACAGGTGTATCCCATACCACCTCATCATGGTCATTATAAAAGGAGGGAGCTCACACAGGGTGGAGTTTCTCTTCTTCCTGGGGCTCCTCACTCCTGGCCTTCTGCTTCTGCTGTTGACTTCAAGGACCAGGTTGAGTAGAACCTTATATGCTTTATGTCGGTGGTTGTATTAGTTTTGTTATTTCGTTACATCTGTTTCTACTTCAGCTCATGGGCCTTCTCCTTTTTTTCCCTGCTTCTCATTCTCAGGTGGGGAGGGGGCATCGGGTGATAGAATAACTGCTGCAATTTAGCCTGGGTACTGGCTAAATGTAGACATCCTCATACAGAATGTAGTAAGTTACCAGCAGTCTAAAGAATGAGTGAAAAAAATCACAGAAAAAATATTTACAATTATTACTATTTGCACAGTTTACAAGGATTTCTACTTAGTTTTACAGACTTCATCTCCATTGCATTCTATAGAAATTTCTTGATAATGGATATCTGCTTTTAAATATTTTTTGTATATCTGTGTGTGATAATGGACGTTTTCTTGACAATAGATATCTGGTTTTATGTATATTTATATATGTGTGTGTGTGTGCGTATGTATACATATACATTGCCTTGAGGATTTATACTGCAACTTATTTAAGAGATTACAGAAAATACTCATGCAATAGTCATAAAAGCCTATCATGGGTTCACTCACCATCTGTTTGCTAAAACTGACTTCTAGGGAAAAACAGAGGATAATAGAGTAAAGGTTTATTGTTTAAAAAAAAAAAAAGGTATTTCATTAATCATATGAGTAGTATTTTTTTGTTTAGAGCTGTAAAGTAATATAGAGCAGACAATGTAAAAGATTAGTTGAGTATATAACTGATTACTATCAGTCATGATTTAGGAGATTAAAAACGCTGTATTTCTCATATTATTCTCTCGATAAATGCAATTAATACCGTTTACTCAAAAAGGCCTATGTCTCTTTTGGCATTCTGGCATGTTAGAAACTTTTTCAAGCATGTGGAACATCTTGTTTTTCCATTTCATTTCTCTATTGCATGAAAAAAAACAGAGTTGTTCCTTGGAGAAGGAAGTTTTCTATGTGTTCATCTGAAACAAGCAATCTCATGATGCAAGAGCTCTGTATGATAAATAGTATTTGGAATGAAAAGTTTAATGAGTACAGATATTATCAGAGTTGTTTTTTAGCCCCAAGTGAATATTAATGGCATGTGTTTTGTATTTCATGATACACTTTTTGAGAACTCTTAATTAATGGAAAATACTTCCATTCTGAGAAATATGCTGTGTGCTTGCTATTGAGTAAGCTTTTGTGTGAAAGTAATGTCATTTGAATAATTAGGTTTTGGCTGTCACTGTGTAGTTACTTAGACCTCAGCTAGATACTTAATGTATTCAGTACCTATTGTTTTGAAGCCCTTTCTAGCTTCAGTCAGTCTTCCAAAGGGTACTTTAAAAATGAGATAACAAGCAAACAACATGAAGAGCCATATTTTTCTGTCAATATCAAATAACTCTGCTTTTGTATACAGGTCATAGGCATTAGATGCTGTGTTAAAAATGGACCGTAACACTCTTTCTTAAGAAAGATCAAGATCACCAAATGGTCCTCTCAGTTATGCATTTCTTTATGAACAGTTTGTTTTTGTTCACTCTTGGGTTTTTTTTCTCTTAAAACCAGAGCTATGGTTTTTTGGATCATATCTAGTTTCTAAATAAGCCCAGCGTCACCACATGTCCCTTTTAATTATGCATTCTAAGAACATGTAGACTACAATAACAAGTAAGAGCTTTTAAAATACGACAGGAAGTGAGGAGCTGATAGGATGAGTTAGAACAAATCTGTGCCACTGACAACACAAATAAGGATGTAGGAGCTCAATTCGTCCAGGCATTGTAAGAGCATGAGAGAAGCTACTATAGAGTCCCCTCTGCCAGTTAATGGATCACTTTGCTTTTGAATAAAATCTTTGGAGGAAAATTAAAAAAAAAAAACAAAAACAAAAAAACCCCCAAAAAACCAAACCCAAACGAACACACCAAAACAAAAAAAAAAAACAACACCAAAAACAAACAAACCAAAAAAACAAAAACAAAAAAGAAAAACCACCAACCCCCTACTTAGGAGTTTATTTTAGGCCAAAGCAACAGGCTAAGATTTTAATTATTTTTCATATTTGGATAACAGGATTTTCCCTAATTACTTTGAACAGAGCTCTTAATCTACATTTACAATTTTAATAAGTTCCTTTTGTTTTAATGTGACAAATGCAGATAGGATTAATCAGAGTAGTGGTGTTCATGGCATTAAATTAGGGTGTATTTATCTGCCAGGTTACACAATCTGACATTGTGAGGACCTACAAGATAGTCCTTGCCTTTCTTAATGCTGTGCAGTACTCCACAAACTCTATTTGGTTGGCTCATCTTACTCACTTTCTGAAGTCCTTCTAGCTTGCCATTGGCTGGTAGAGAAGTTGAGAGGAGTTAGTCTAAAATGACCACTTCCTTGCTTATAGCTAGGGTTTGATTCTGCCGTTTTGTTTATTCTGAAATGGTAGTTAGCTGCCCCAAAAGGAACTAATTGCAGAGTAGAGTGTGAACCAAAATAAACTAAGTTGGCAAAACATAACCAGAAAGTACTAAGGTACAAGTGACTCACATTGAATAGACTTTATTTCATGATGCCTGACTCATTCTGATAAGTCCTTCAGCCATGAGGAACTCCACTGAAGTGCGTTGCCAGGAAATGTGTCTGCTTAAGGTATCTGCAACACTGACTTTTGATAACATGTGGGCACAATGACAGTCACTGCCTGGATACCAGATAATTGGAATTATCCACTAATCCAATCACAGCAAATTAAATCTGTGTGCATGCACACATGCACACACACAAAGTTGGGAGATATTTCACCGTGAACAGTTTCAAAATAGACAATGTTTCTTCTGGCTTACAAGTGTCAGGGACATGACGATCTCATTTCTGTTCAAAAAAAGCTCACTTGCTAACAACTCTAAGTTAAATCACGGCCACAATTCTTGTACTTGGGTATTACATGCTCTGGAAGCTATCCAAAGACAATTAGGAAATTATAATCCTGTACAAAAGTCTCTCTAAGGAGAAGGATGTAAATTTGTAAACATTATTTATAGATGCACCTAACGGAGGCTTCAGGGACAAAAGACTCTGTGAATAAATGCTACAGGCATGGGGCACAGAAAGTTTTCAAGAAGATCATATGGTGACTAACTGTCTTATCCAATAGAAGCTATTCTATGTAAATACACTGGCAACTTATTATACTTTATATCTCCGGGAGAACTATGCTAAATTTAATTTTCTCTCCTACTGCTTATATTGTATTTCTATGCCACTGTCTATAAAGCAGCAGCAGTGAGGACTATTTAACTACAGCAGTATAACACACCAGCAATAAGCATTTCTTTCATTAATATGAAAGCATGAAAATATTTGTGCTGTTCATAAATCAAATTATATTTTTCTGTAAATAATTGCAGTAGATACTCCCTTGCACACTGTATGTACAGCTAGTGGGGGGGGGGGGGAAAAGAGGGTTAGAGAGCAACATAGGAGTGAAATGCTGAAAACTTAGAAATAAAATCTTTATTGTCACACTTTCAATAGGAAAATTTGGAGATCTCTTCATCCCCAAACAGAATTAAATTTACATTGGAAATCCAGTGTCGTCTTGTTATAGAAGACATTCTCAGTTTCCCAACAGTATTCCTCTTGGAAATGAAAAACTCAAAAAGGCCTCATGTGTCAACCTCCTCTTTGATGCAAAAAGAGAGAAAGCAAATCTACAGCCATGCGTTGCCCCTTAGAGTTTGCACATCCTGCAGTCTGGCTTCTTGGTGGTACTTTAGGAGAAGAATGAGTATCGTCCTGGTCTCTGCCCTTGGGCAAGGTCCAGTGCCTCAACACAAAATGCGGGCCTGCTGGGTGGAAATACCTTGCCTGTATTTCATGTGGACTATTCTCTCTTTCCCACAGGCTTCACGTGAGATGCCAGGAGTTCATATCATAAGTGGTGGGATGCTATCTACTGCCTCGGACTTGAAATGAGGGATGAACTGTAGTTAGACTGTTGTAGTGGGAGATAGAACCCACCTGTGGGGCTGTCTTGGCCACTGCTCTCTGCAGTGTGACAACAGGAGCAGAGAAATTTTGGAAACCTGTGCAATGCTCTTCTGAGACTCAAACGCTTTTGTAATAACCCTGTTATTCTATCACACTGCCTGCTGCTCAGACAAATAAATAGAAATATTGTTATAGACTGTGAAGGTAGACTTGTTCTATGAGGAAGGGAAAGAGGGAATATTCAAAACAATGGGCAAGTTTTGGGTTGCAAAGCTGAAGCTGATTATCTCTTCATTATGTTTTTTCAGCAGTTTATATCAGTAAGTGTGAAAATGTCTGAATAGTGCTGTGGTTCTTCCAGCTCTTAGAATCACTCTTTTGGTTGGAAAAGACATTTAAGATCATCAAGTCCAACTGTTAACCTGGAACTGCCAAGCCCACCACTAAACTGTGTCCCTCTGCATCGCATCTACATGTCTTTTAAATACTTCTAGGGATGAGGACTCAGTCACTGAAGCTCATGATAGACTGTGTAGCAACTCACTCACCCTCCTGAACTTTCTCTGTTTGCACACACTAGCCAATTTAAGATGCGTGCTTAATTTGTAATGAAGACAGTAATGCTCTGGGTTATGTTTGTGGAAAGCATCCAGGAACATAGAGGAAGGAAAGACAAAACTTGTGCCTGGGAGTCTTTAGCACTAGAAGTCTTATGCATGCACACAGGTGAAAGTACTGCTGGATGTTTAATTTTTTTAAAAGATGCTCTAAATATACCTATAATCACAACACAAAGATATATATTTCTGTAAAGACTGATAGAAAGATGTTGGCAGCTGAAAAAAATGTCCATTTCAACTAACCCAAAAGTCACAACTTTTGGTTTCTTTAAATTGGTGCTTAGAGCAGTTGAAATGCAACAGATTGAAGCACAAGAGTGCAAGTACTGTGTGGCTTCTCTCATACAATTATAAATCTGATTATTCCAACATAACTAAGCTGAAAAGAGCAGAATGTCTGAGCAGTTGGAGTAGATAACACAATGAGCATAATAAACTTTACTTTCAGCACTACAGCTCTGTGCAGCCTGAGATGACTCTGTAAAGAAACCACTGATGCAAAGCCTACCTTTACATTATTTTAAACACACACAAAAAAAATAGATTTCTAAAAGTAATATAAGGGACAACCTAATGCATTTGTTTTCCTAAAACACAACTCTGAGAGGAGTCTGCAAATCCAAGTTCCTTCTCTTTCCTCTCACGCAGAAAATTCCTCTGCTATAATCCTTATTTTGGGCATTTTGCCACAGATTCATGTTAGATGAATGCAGAATTATCACTTGAATTTACAAACTGAGAGGCAACAGGATTTGCTGACTGATTGAATTATCTTCACGCAGTCTAGCACTTCTGCATGTCAGATACTATTGTAAACTAGAAAATACTTCTCAGGGTATCACTTATTCAAGATAATGACTAAAGGAGCTAAAGAATTAACACAAACAGTATGTTAGAGAGCAGTATAGTTTGTGTAGTGCACATTTTTCAAACTTTAAGTATTTTTTCCTGTAAGCCTCATGCCGTACGAATTTAGGTGCTCCTGCTGAGATAGACAGGCTATGGGATTTTCTTCCTCCACCCCCTACCTGTCAAGATATTCTTTGTTGAGGTTTGTGTCATGTGGCATTAGGAAAGCTTTCTTCTTAGAGTTTAATTCTCTTTTTCCAAGTCTGCTGTGGTGTGACATTTACAAACTAATGCACTTGCCCTTTATGTAGCCCCTAACACAAATCCCATGCCCATTAGGGATTACGGATCACTTTGCTTTGAGAAGGAGTTTCATCTGTGCTCAAGGAAATTCAGAAATAAACATGTACCACAAGACTTAGTGCCTTTTTCAACAGCAGCTTTCTTCATGTGCACAACTGTTCACTCCTTCCTATTCAAGTATATATTCAGCATTACATTTACAGATTAATTGAGGGGTAAAGGATCTTTCTTCATGCTCCTGAAAATAGCTATAATAAAAGATTTTTTTAAAAAAAAAAAAACAACTTTTTAAAATCCATAATCTTTTTCTCTATCTCAAGTCTAAAATCAGTCATCCAACCGCTTGTCCCTTTTTTCAAGTGTATGTTAGTTATCTAATAACAGCTATGTACTTTGATCATCAGAGTTCTTTAGTACTTCTATGAACATTGTGGTTCAAATATGCCATTGCTACTTTCTTTGTACCAGTTTTTGTTGGGGTTTTTTTGTAAAACAGGACCCCATATATAGCAACAATTGACTAAAAATTTGCTCACATGAGCTTTTAATTGGCTGTTATGGCCATTCTACTGACTTGTATGATGTATTGCTTGGCATCCATTTGTATCATGAGAAATTAAAAAACTGAAAGGTTGAAGCATGTGAAGTACCATAGTTGGAGATAAATTGTTAGCACTGTTCCTTTCTACATAATGTAATTCTTTTAAGTAAGAGGAAAAAAAAAAGGCATTTTATTTTTAAAAACATACAGAAGTAGGATAGATAAGTGAATCATTCTAAAAACAAATGGAAATGCTTCTTGGAAAATGAAATGCTCTGGGTGTATTTGAAACCTGATTGTTTGAAAGAAGCAGCAGCCTGTGTTTAACAATGTTTTTCTACAAAGCCATGGTGAGTCTCCTAGAACATGATATTAAATAGCAGGGCAGCTATTAAACATTGATAAATTGCTGTAAGTACATTTTTTTTTTTTCTATTATAGAGTTTGGCTTTATTCCTCCTTGTAAATGTCTCCTAGAAAAATCACTGCAGAACAAGTAGTAGTTTATATCTGATTCTTTTAACCTGCAATGCAGGACAAAGACTTTTGGTCCAACTTTTAAGAAACCTCCATATGGAAAGCTTCCTTTCATGTTTTTCACCTCGAGTACTATGTTCAGTTTTGGGCCCCTCACTACAAAAAGGATGTTGAGGTACTGGAGCGTGTCCAAAGAAGGGCAACGAAGCTGGTGAAGGGTCTGGAGAGCAAGACTGGTGAGGAGTGGCTGAGGAAACTGGGGCTGTTTAACCTGGAGAGAGGAGGCTGAGGGGAGACCTCGTCACCCTCTACAACTACCTGAAAGGAGGTTGTAGCAAGGTGGGGATGAGTCTTTTTAACCAAGTAACAAGCAATAGGACAAGAGGTCATGGCCTCAAGTAGCACCAGGGGAGGTTTAGATGGGATATTAGTAAGAATTTCTTCACTGAACAGGTTGTCAGACATTGGAACGGACTGCCCGGGGCAGTGGTAGAATCTCCATCCCTGGAGATGTTGAGTCATGTTGACATAGTGCTCAGGGATATGGTATGAATGAGGACTGTCAGTGTTAAGTTGATGGTTGGACTCAATCTTAAAGGTCTTTTCCAACCTAGGCAATTCTGTGGTTCACAGATATTTGCTGAAAAATCAAGTGTCCATTTTTGGTCTTTTCTGCTGCTACAGTAGAAATACAACAGTAGGTAACTACTGAGAGTCGTCTTCACTGTAGAAAATGCTCAGCTCCAAAAGAAGAAAAAAAACAGAGGTCTTATAAAAATGGCCTTTGGAAATAAGTGGTTCAAATCACCAGAGCAACCCCTGCAGCATTTTTAGGTCATTTGTGTATAGCAGTATTAAGCAAGCAATACTGTAAAATTTTCATTTGAAGAGAGCTTCCCCCAAGCTGTCAGCAAGGCTTGGAAATGTCATCTCAGGATGCTCTCCTGGCACCACCGCACCTGTGCGTGTCCCGTCCTGCGCAGCCAGTGGGAAATAGCTGCTACTTCCAGGGCTGTTATGACATTAAAATCCCCTCCCATGATTTGTTGTAGCCACCTATAAGCAGAGTTAATCTGCTGAGGCAGAGAGCTGAGCCCGCTCCTCTGACGGGCTGTTAGTATGAACAGGCTCTCCTGCCATGCCAGTGACGAATGGCCTGTCATGCAGGTCACAGCAAGTCTCTGGTTTCACAGAGGGCAGCCTTCATTTCAAAATGTACATTTTGTACAGAAGCAGAGCTACTGTGGGAGTATTTAAGAGATGTGTAGATGAGGTGCTGAGGGACACGGTTTAGTGATCAATTGGCAGTGTTTGGTTAATGGCTGGACTCAATGATCTTAGAGGATTCTTCATATCAAGGCTATTCAGTGATTCTATGATTGTGTATGGGATTCAGCCTGAGGAGATGGGTACCAGGAAAGGTTTAGGCACCTACAAGTTAGACAGGCATCTGTTTCAGGTAACATGTAGCAGCAGGCAAGGCAGCAGAAAAGCTTCCATCAGGCAAATGGTGTCTCTACTTGGGGTTACCAAGCCCTTCTCTTCTCCATGCATTCTTTGGACTGGATGGTTAAATAGTGAATGCTTTTTTTTTTTTTTTTTTTTCCTGTGGATTGATTTTAAAAGCAACAGCACTTATCATGATCCCATCCTTGACAGTGGTATATCCCTAAGCAGGGTGTTTGCTTGGCTTCCTCTGTGGGCTTCATGAAGCTGATAGGAACAGTACTTGTGGCTTTTCTGAATCCCCCCTTCAGTTTCTGGAGCTACATCAGCCTTAATCTCTGTGAGGTTGCAGCCGCTGCAGCCATGCCTGGAAATGCAGGTATGCTTTCCTGAGATCAGGCTCCTGCAAGCAGAGAGGGAAGGCAACAGAGTGGGTGCCTAGGACTGCTCAGGTTGGTTTACCAATGTTGGTACCCCATCTTTCCTCAGCTTCTACTTGCATCTGTTGTATGAGTTCTTGCTGCATGTTGCTGACATTCATCATTACAGTGACTCTAATGTATTGCCACACTCTGTCCCAGACTAAGTTGGTTTGTGCATGCTTGGTCTTATAGCAGTACATTTTTCAATGAAAGCAAGAGCTTTTCATGATGACTTCTAACTAATTATTATTCACTAATTATTTCCTTCATATAAATATGTTCTCCTTCAGAAAGTCTGCTCCCATGCTAAAATCACACTTCAGGCAGTGGCTTTTTTCTGCTCTGCTAACATTGTCTCCATTCTCTCATTCATTTATATGCACATGCCATTTGGTATCAGTTTTCTGTTCGACACAATAAAAGTCACCTAATTAGGTAACAACAACTTAATGTATTAACTACCTCCTTGTAAAACCACAAGAAATTTGTGGGACAGGTTTACTGCTGATGTTTTACTACCATTTGCTTTCATTTCCTCCAGTCGTATTTTGACCCATAGCAGTATTAGAGGTGAAATTTTGAACCACTGTAGAAATCGGTGGCAAACTTAAAATGACTTAAAGAGAATTGGGATTTCTCATCTTGTCCTCCATACAGCAATAAGAGGAGTTGTTCTCACGAGAAAGCCCTACTAAAACAACCCTCTGTGTGCAGTAATATTTTATACACAGGACGTGTGGATACACTACTTCTTTAAACAAAGTTAGAAGAACAATAGCAGTCTAAGCCAAGCACTCAGAATATGGGAAATGCCAGAAGGGAGATCCTCTGTGTAACTTCACTTCAGACCCCTTGTGTGCTTCAGCAGTCCTATTTGTTACTGGGTTATTTTTGTTTTTTCCTCAGACCTCATTGAATCACAGGAACCCTGGCAGATTAGCAAGCATATGTTTAGTATTTCACTGCGTGGACTTTGCTTAATGTGTGTCCCCCCATCCCGAATGCTATTTAAACACAGTTAAGAGAACACTATTTCCTCAGAATTTATATGATGGCATTAGTCATTGCTTCACAGTGTATTTATTCTCACAGGACCCATTATTCTCAATTTGCTCTCAGAAGCTGGACACACATAAGTAAGAACATCAGAGGGGATAATTTAGGGTATATCCAAAATACCCTTTCTGAAATATCAAGACCCTGATTAGAGTTCAACACCAGATGATGAGAGCACTCATGATTAAAAGTTTAAATGATTTCAGACACGAATAGGGTCCCTCGTGTTGTGTACACCAACGTTACATGCTATGAAATATCTGAGCTCAGTTGAAATAATTAATATCATAGTTGAAGCCAGTTAGTCGAAGTAGGATAGAGTTCAGCAACTTCTGTGTTGTTCTTAATTAACTCTACACCCTGTCCTCTGAGTTAAGTGGTATAAATGTAAATTTTGTACCAACAGATCTGTAGTAGCAGACACCTTGTAAATGTGTCCTTATAGACACAGTAATTCTTTAAGAAGAATAAAGCACTGGGATTACAGAAAAACCTGAAGTGTTTTCAGTAACTCTTGTGACTCATTTTTTCCTCTTGTGGAAAATGTTTTGATTCTTTAAAGTGCCTCTCTAACAATTAAAATGCATTTCATTTAGTCATCCATTTGTCAAGATGTTCCGCCTGATAAATATTGAAGAAGGTATGTGCTGGATATGTGACAGATGTCTGAGCATTAGCAGTTCCTCCTCAAGCAAACGGGGATATGGAGATGGTAACAAAAATGTTCCATTTGCCTCGGGAGATACCACAGAGGTCAGCTCTAGCTGATGGGGAAGGACAGTTCTGAGTAAGCTGAGTGTCCTGAGGATGTTCAAATGCTTAAATATTTCATTCGTGAAGATGTAACTTCCCAACTACCAGAAAAGGATATTCTTAGGTCCTAATGTAGGACTACAATGAAAAGATGGATTTCTAAAGGGGCATTACCTGTCTACCAGTGATTATACATGGTATTTTATACATGAAGATACATTTCATATTTAAATGGACTTTTTCTTTTATTTTTCTATAAACATTTCACTGAAGTTTTGGAATTAAAATTCTACAGCGGGAACTGAAAATAAAATGAACTTACTAGCATACTTGAGTACTAAAGCCAAGTGAATTACAGAAAATGAACATATCATATGTAGCATGAAGTAAATTAGATTTTAATAGGATTTCTGATATAGTTTATGGACAAGAAAGGATGTTTTTGTTTACTAGAAATACAAGGGAAACTAATGGCAAAATGAAGACCAAAACCCCTGGTCACTATGCAAATCTAGTTTGACTGGCATTTAACTCTCATGCAACTGGATAGTCAGTTGGTTTTACACTTAGTATAGATCTTCAGGACATCAAAATTTTATTTAGTTATACAGTATGTAACGGATGTGAGCAGATAAGTGACCTGGTGGGCTTAGCATCTTGCAGAATCCCAATACACATGTATGGCTTGGGTCTGAGTTATCATAATCTACTTTTTATTTTCAGTTACCAGTTATCCACTTTCTCAGACCTGAAATTCCCAGCATGAAAGATGACATCATAAGGCTTGAAGAGTCTGAAGAGTAGCCTCCCTAAAAACGTAGTACAGATGGTTCAACACATTGCTCCTTCAATTCACGGATAAATATCTACGAAGTTTTCCCTGAACCTTGTAATGTAGTCTAGCCATTCATTTCACTCATCTGGGTAAAATAAATCTTAAATTGAAAGTTGACCTCATCACCAAATGTCATTTATTTATATTGGATTTCATTCTTTTGAGTGGTCTCTCTGTGTGTATTAGAAGACAAACAATTAAGGCCTTTGGTTCAGAGAAAGGAAGGGCATTGGAGGTCACCAGCACTATGTATCAGCTTTTAGCCAAGTTTTAGCCAAGAAAACTTCTTTAAGTATGTTATTAAATCACAAAAATTACAGATTAATGCTCTACTAAGAAGGCAAAAAAATGCTGAGTTTGCTGCTGGACTGTTCTCTGATGTACTGGAAGTAAGGCTGGAGAGTGGAGACAATTAATCTTGGGACTGAAAATTTAAGGCAAAATATTTATGTGAAAGGACCCTTAAGACACATTTCTCTGTGTCTTTTTTTAACTTCTCCAGAAGTTCTTGTAATACTAGTCTTTAAAATCATATTTCTTGTCTCATACAGCTGTAAAATTATTTTGTTCTTCTTGGATTATACAGAGGAAAAGTGTCTTCAGCATTAATAAGAATTTGACTACACTGCTATTATATAAAATAGCCTTTCCTTTTTCACTCAAAGAACTCTTTATAATCTTTTTGGGGAAAATAATGCAGAGAATCTTACAATGTACTACTACTGCTCTGCTTGAACTGGAGGATTGTGGTGATGAACAAATAATGGACTTGCTTAGCAATAACAATGATTTTCTCAAACTGTCACAACTGCAGTTACAAAAAATTTATATAAGCTTTGAAGCCATTAGGAACTGGCTCCCAACTAAGCCTGCAGGTACCCAGCACATTCTGGAGATACACACGTACTTATAGGATTAGGATTTTTGTTTTCTGTTAACTGTCACTGTACAGACCACCTTTGGAGGCTGATGGAACACACTATTGTGGGAAGAATTGGTTAACAGTTAGCGTGATGATGAGCATGGGTTTACAGTTCACTAACGTTTTGGATTATAAAAATCAAATAAATTACATCATGCCATTTAGATAACAGACTTCACAGGGAACAAGTGGTCATTCTGCCTCAGGACATAAGAGACTGCTCTGCCACAAGATGTCTGTGATATATCCTCAGGACTGGAAGATGACCTTTTCACATCAATGAATTACGCAATGGAGACGTATCCTAAGGGTAGGGCTCATTAGCAGAACAAGGAATTGAGCCCAGGTCTGATTTGTCTTGTTCTTTGATCACTTCCTTCTCTCAGAAAGACAACAGATAAAGAAAAGTTGGAGCACTTAGCTGAGTTTAGACTGTGTGAACGTGTTGTTCACCACTGCAGTCATGGTAAATTTGGCCTTATGTAAGTGGATTAAAGGAACAAGTACTCATCTCTGAGCTGACATGAGCTGTTTTGCTTCTGAGCATCCTTTTCTTTCTCATGTGCATATCATAGATAAACACACTGAGGTTGTGACACTTAAGTAACTGCAGATGTACAAGTAAACACGTGTGTGAACAATCCTATCAAATCAGATGGATAACGTTTTTTTTCTGAAGCTAATATCAGAAGGACTTTCTGGTCCTTCTTGAAAGCTAATATATTAGTTGATTGCCAAATTCTGTTAGCCCTTTTAGCCATTGTGGCTATCACTGCTCTCTGTGTATCAGTAACTAGAGCTCTGATGGTGCAATAGCTTACTTCCAAACTGGAACAAGTGTCTCAATTTGGCATTGGGTGGAAAAAGTCACTTAGAAACTAAGTGCAGAGGCCGTGCACACAGTTTACATGAGATATCAGTTTCTAAACCTTTCTTCTCCCTGTCCAAATGTGCAAGGTCTCCAATAAAGAATAACAACTTGCTGTTTATTTTTAAGACTGCTATAAAGCTTGGCAAAAAAATCTTCCAGCCTTTGTAAACTAGCCAGGTTGCCGGCAGAAGACCTACCAGTTTCTCATACTGCACATTCACCAATGTGCCCTGAGAACTCGCCTTAAAATGAAAAAATATTTGGGAGAAAAATATAAGAGTTCATTTTATATGAACTCAAACCGAACAAAATCCTCATAATTAACTCCTTGACTGACACACTGTAAAGGACTCCAGTGTATGTGGACTAGGTATGAAATTGCTGTCAGCACTAGAAAATAGCCTGGACTTTAGACATGATGATGTAGAAGAACATGAAAGCCTCTTGAAAACCAAAAAAGTAGTTTGACAACTGTACAGTTTATTCGTATAAACATAGCTGATGTGTAGGTAGAGCTGAGAATGTACTTTTGGACTGACTCTGTTTTGCAGCTTTCAAAATAAAAAAAATAATTTAAAAAGCAATAAAGAGTTTTGGAAAATTACTGTAGTTGTTTTAAGGCCTGAAGCCAACTCATCTTTAATATGTTCTAAAACTTACTCAGCTTCTCATGAGATAAGTTTTTAGAACTCTTCTGTGGCTCTCTGATGACACAAAATCAACTTTTTCAACAATGAAAGGAACAGCCAGGGAGGTTTGCTAATCTCTAATTAGCACACAACACATGCAGGTACAACAGAGAAGGTCTCAGTCCCAGAGCAGCCAATTTCATGCACTTAAGCTAATTCCCAGGGTGTACCAAAACAAAAAGGAATGCAGAGTTTAGTGGTTGCAGATTATCTGTCCACAAACTTTAAATAATAGCCAGAATTAGACAGCAAGATACTATGGTATTACGTGCATAAAAGCTGCCACAGGCAGATCTTATTTCAGTTTAAGCACTTTTCAAATCTCACATGAGCAGGTCCAAATGTTCTGTGGAAAACTGAAGGTGTGGAGTACTGGCCCCACAAGTGCACTGGGAAATTTGCCATTGGTTTAGTGGAGCTATTATCTCACCCCATATCTTGAAAACATTTAATAGATACAGTACTTCCCAGTGTGTTTTCTGGGGCCAGTCAGTACAGTAAACATTCACCAGCTTTAGTGTGAATAGCTGTTGCTGAATAGCTGCTCCTTTAGACACACAGGAAGAGAGCAAGTAGCTACAAATAGCTGTGGCCTGGTTCCCCAGGCACAAAACCATGGGCCAGCCATGCAGGTAGCCATGAATAGCCCTAAGTCAGCTGGGAGATCCAATGAAGGCAGCTGACTCACAGGTGTATGCCATACCACTTCATCATCCTCATTATAATAGGAGGGAGCTCACAGAGGGTGGACTTTCTGTTTCTGGGTCTCCTCCCTTTTGGTCTACTGCTCCTGCTGTTGACCTCAAGGACCAGGGTGAGTAGCACCTTGTATGCTTTATGTTGGTTGTTGTATTAGTTTTGTTATTTCATGAAATCTGTTTCTACTTCAACTCGTGGGGCTTCTCCATTTTTTCCCCAGTTCCCCCTCTCAGCTGGGGAGGGGGCACTGGGTGGTAGAACAACTGCTACGGTTTAGCCCAGAGTACAGGCTGAACATAGACACTCTGTCACATCCACAGCTGAATAAAGACTCATTTTTACTAGGCAGAGGATGAACCATATTTTTCATCATTTTACTATTGCACAGGAATTGTGAAGAAAACAATAATGATGTAGCTGCACAAATGCAGCTTAAAGAACAAATGAGTGAGGAATGCTACTATTTCTCTTTTGGTGATAGTCTATGGAGTTACCTTTTTCAACATGGACTGGCATGCGTCATTCATCACTCCTTGAATGATCATGGTAGTCAGTCTTAGAGCAGCTGTTAAACAGCACTTAATAAAAAGAAAATACGAACTCTAGCTACTCCACATTTCTCCATGCCCATTTTTTCATTCTTAGAAAACTGCACAGTTAACTGAGAAACCAGACACATAGCAAAACAGCCATGCAAAAGCATCTGCATAAAAAAATCTAAGTGTACCTGTCAGTCCTGCACAGGCTCATGCTCAATTTATGCACTTACCTCCTGAGTATTATCCAAGCATCCACCAGAAAATCCTATTGTTTCAGGCATCTAGCCTTGACTAAATTTGATTGACAGAATGTATTTTTCCAATGTATTTTTGGATGCATACAGGATCAGTAGCTGCATTATATGTGGTGGGAGGTGGATGTACAAGGCAATTAAAGATGGGCAAATCCACTTTCTCCTCTCTCAGGTATGAGGAGGAGAGAGAATCAGTGAGGAGAGCAGTGAGATGTTTCCCTTTTCTCCCAATGGTTCGACCTTCTCTCTCTGTGCGTGGGTGTGCACCAAGATACACATGTGTGTGTAGGGTTCTGCTCCTCTGGAGGAACATGAATTATTTTCTGGCTGCTCACTGTACACATTTGAGAAGTTTTACTTTTCTGAGCTAAGAACTGAAGCATAGACAAATCAAATAATGCTAGGACTTGGGAGTGGAGTTGAGGAAACACAAACCTTATCTGCTGGGCTCCCAAGTACCAGTAGTAAATGAGAGAGAGATGTGAGAATTATTTGCTGAAATAAAAGGAGCAGTTCTTACCTATAATTTTTTCTTTAAAGTCATACAGTTTTCTAGGTCAAGATACATATCTTGAGGAAAGTGGGCTAGTTCCCATCTACCATGAAACAATTTCTCAAAATGCTTGACAAATCACTTCTGGGGATTTCTGCAAGACAAAAGTGTACCCCCTGGGTTAGTTAGCTAATCATTACCTGGAGACATTTTGAGTCAAAGCTTCTCAAGACAAACTCTCTCATCTTTCTTATGGTGAACATATGCTACTAGTAAATTATTTACTTAAGAAAGGTATTAACCTAAATCTCAGAACAGGCTCCAAAGCATTTGTCCAACTCAAGAGAACATACGCCTCCTGTGGGAAGGAATACTGATTGTAGAATGAAGCTCACAGTGTCATCTGCCAGATGTACTGATTGGTCCTTCCCCTGTTCAGTCAGTTACTGTGGAGAAAGACAGAGTGTGTGTATAAGTTTGTTTACAGCCAAACTTGGGAAAGGCAAGAGATACACAGGACAAGTGCTTAATAATGAGATTTGTTCTCAATGTAAATCTAATATATGTTTTCATAATTCACATTTCATTCCAAATGAGTCAACTAACAATTCAGAGTTAAAACAGCAAGATGGAGAAAAAACATTTCATGATTTTTGTTTCAGCATGGCTTAAGCCTATTTTTTCAGTTAAAATTTTCTGATTTGAGATGAGTTTTTATTTCATAATTTTCAATAGGAAGCTGAAAGCAACCTCCCCCCAACGTTGTTCCTCTGACTATCCAGCAAACGAGGGACTTGAATTGCTCCATCATGGTGTTAAAGAACGGATGTAGGCTCTGATGTTATCACAGGCAACATTTTCAATACTTGCAAAGCAAATGGATCTGGGTTTTAGTTGAAACCTGGGTCAATCTGACAAAAGACAGGTAAGCTTTGTGGCTTTAATAAGTAACTTTGGCCTAAATTTCAAACAAACCTGGGGCAAATCCAGCTTTGGATTTAAGTGGTTTCATATGTCTCTCAAGTGCAGATCATTTTCCTTAAATTTCAGTAGAAAGTCAGAGTTTGCTCAATCCTGAAAGTCAGAGTTAAATTTAGGGGTGTGAACCTATCTGGACTAAAACTGAAGGAAATATTGGCACAAACCTCAGCAAAATGAAACCGCCAGAACTTGAAACAGCTCTGATATATATATCTACTCAGAAAGAGAGAGAGTTTAATAAAAGTCAGTAGTTTGTCAT
The DNA here is from genome assembly GCA_028020825.1 of Podargus strigoides. Taxonomy (NCBI): domain Eukaryota; kingdom Metazoa; phylum Chordata; class Aves; order Caprimulgiformes; family Podargidae; genus Podargus; species Podargus strigoides. Next base: position 71,261,026 of record CM051621.1, read on the forward strand.
AATCATAATCAATTTTGTCTGTTTCACTTGGAGTTGGAGGGAAGTGAAGTCAATTTAAGTCACCTATGGCTTTATAAGCACTTTGACTAATTTAAGATAAGTGAACATTTAAATATTTAAATTTTTGCTGACATTTTTTACATGCTACTCAAACCTAAGTTAGGTCAAGAAAAAATAAGAAGCATTTGACTGCACCGGGAATAGAGAAGAGAGGAGAAGACAGGACAGAAGAGGAGAGGAAAGGTGAAAAAGAGGAGGGAAGAGAAAAGAGAAACGTAATATTGAATAGAGTTTGAAATCCATTAAAATACAAGTAAGGAATGTCAGAACTGAAAGAATTTTGATGGGCATTGTTAAGTTTGGAGGAATTTTATGGCTTGCATAAGTTAATTTGTTCATTACTTGAAGGGTGAGCTCACCACGTGGTAAAACATCAGGCTGAATTGGGTTATTAATCTCCAGAATTCTTTCAATTTCAAGTTTATTTTCAAGGGTTAGGGAGCCTTACTCATATTGCAAATATGCATAAAATGATACTATTTATCAAACATACAGAATTTCCCAAGTACTCTAAATAACTATTTAAAATTAAGGCAGATTGTAGAGACTGAATAGTTTGATAAAGCAGCGTATTTAGCCAACAGCTCTAACTGAGCTTTTATACTGAAAAAAATCCTCCTCACAAAAATGTCTGTGTCATAATGTGACCATTGTTTCTCTGGCTAATTACTGCCGTCCATGCCAGTGGGAAGTCTTGCTGTAAAGCAGCAGGAGTGTACACCTCCCATATGCACAGACTTTTTGGAGATCATATAGGGAAAAAAAAAAAAAAGCTAGGGAAGAAACATACAAATGAAAACAAAGATCTAACAGTTTATTTTTCTGGGAATGAAATCAGTGGAGTCCATAATAAACTCTCTATATTTGTTGGAGTATGCACTTATACATGAGTTACTAATCATGGATAAGAGTGTCAATGTGATAAGCAGCCTTATGTGCACAGTGCCACTCAAAATAGCCCCTTTGAACCTTGGACCATTTCCAAACTGTTCAAAGAAAAATATGTTTTAACTTAGGCCATTTTTATTTTATATCTTAAAAGTATTGTTCCACTTCATAGTGGAGCTAGCCACATGGCCAAAAGCTTACAGATAGCTTATGTATATTCTGGAAAGTAGAGGGGAAAGTGAGAAAAACCTGAATGAAGTAAAAGGAAAAGATACATATGGAGAAAAATAAAATTCCCATCATTGGAAATATAAATATTTTAGAGATGTAAATGTGTTTATTGGAACTTGGACAGATATATCCACATATCAACAGAAAGATAATACTTGTCGTAAAAGAAAAAGCATAGCTTTCCATTTTTACCTGTATTCTTGTAGTGATGGATCTCTATTGTAATTCTACAATAATGCTTGCTAAAATAACTCCTTAGAATGAGCATTTCCCCGAACAGTCTTCATTGCAGTTGGAGTTTGAGAGAAATATTCCAGGGAAAACTGTAAAATAGAGAGCGAGATGGAATACTTTTAAAATGTAAATCACAAATTAGTGAAATAAAAAAGCTTTAAAGCCTTCAAAATTAAAATGACAGAAAAGCTGATCATTGAAATATAAACCCTTTTTTAGTGTTACTTGTATTCATTAGACTATGTAAGAAATATAATTTTGAGGGGAAAAAATGGAAGCTAATAATATTACAACCCCATATACTTTAAAAGCTGCCAACTTAAAGATACACAAATCATCAGCTTTACCAATTTGTTCAAATCACTTCCTGCTGATGTCAACAGAAATGTTGACATAAACTTTGCTGGGGAAAGGGTTAGGACATACATGAAAGTACAGAAATTTAACAAAATTCCTTAAGACCACAGACCATATTCCTTCTAGAACTTAGCACATTTTTCTTGTGCATGCATTAAACAGGTTTTATAGTTGATTATTCATTCAAGTATCTCTCTAGTTATTTTTTCTATTCTAACTCCCGTAGTAATGTTCTTCATCATAAAATGTAAAATTTTGCTGGTTTTGTGATCTGCAAAGAAAATCTTCCATTTGAAAAAACATTGCATGTGAATAGTAAGTGAAAAGTCGTTTCAAACCTTGAAAACACTACTTTTAATATGTTAAAACATTAAGCTAATCAAGGTTAGCAACTAAGAACACCGCATGACTTGACATTTCTAGCACATTTTTGTTCAAGTGTGTCCATAATTATTATTTACTGACAACTGGATTAGTGCTCTAATGTATCAGTTGCTTATTATCTTTTGGTTTTGTTGTTTGGTTTTGGGGTGGTTTTTTTTGTTCTAATTCCTCTAAAAATGTCCAGGGGAACTTGCAATACTCTTAAGTTACTTCTGGAGTTTACTGTCTTCAAACACATCAACAGTTCAGTAGAAAGAAACTTTTATCCTGTACCCCTTTGTGCAAATCTTTCAGGTTTTTGGGGGAAGTTTCAACATGCAGTGAATATGGCTATAGGCAAAACACAGGGCATATATAATAAGTGTCTGCTCTATTATAGCTGTGCCCGAGTTCTGTTCACAAATATAAACCAATCTTTCTCGGACTTCACAGAGAACTGGGAATTCTGTTAAGAGTGTTTCCTTGTCTTCTACACGTAACTTGGGCTGATGTGGACATGAGAGAACACATACTTCTGAGACAATCATGTTCATCACCCCTTCATTCTAATTTTGAAATCCCACTGGAAAGAAAGTTAGAAAAACTTGCTCCAGTTTTTTCTTCACATTCCCCTGGCTAATGGCCCACCACAAATTTCAGTTAAATGGTTTGAAAAGACAGTAATAAAAGAAAATTGTCCGATATACTCAGTAATTTGGGTCTTTGTATTTTTTTTCCCTAATGTTGGCTATGCTTACTTTATCCTGAGCAGTAAGAGGAAATAAAAAATATCTTGTGTTATGATCATTACAGCTGTGCAGAGTTGTCATAAACATGTATCCACTTAGAAAAAGTTCACTTCAAGATAGCATTTTATTGATTTGAAATGCCTAGCCACTCTGCTCAAGCAGACTCTTCAAGGCTGAGATGTACTTGTTTATCCTGCAATAAAGGCTGGTATAAGCCATAAAAGAAGACACGCTCTCTGCATGACAAGAATACCTATGCAGCTGGCAAACACCACAAGAGTTTCCAGAATAGGTTGGTGAGGTTCGATTAAAAGAAATTAAACTTTGAAAAACTAATTAAAAGAGCTGTTGTCCAGTACTTAATGCAAGAAGTAGTTTCTGAAGCATAATAGAAATAAAAAAGAGAATCAAAAGGATGGAGAGGAGATGGAATATGTACTCATAGCAAAGTAACAAGGGAAAAATGAGATCATTGCTAAAGGAGTGAAGAGCTGCAGAGAGCCTTGAGAGGGAAGAGCAACAATAGGGAACCTGGCAAATTAGGTGAAAGAAAGAAGAAAACGAAATAATGTGAGGGACCCACAAGGGGCCAGTTTTCATTTCCACTGGAACGTACATGAAAATAGAAGGTGTCCATCGGAACAACAACAGTCCCAAACGTGGCATTAACTCTGGTGACAATGAATAAATACTACAGTCAAAAGTGTAATTCTGTCTGGCATACCACTGCTGAATGGGCAGCTGCTCCACTCTATCTATGTGAGATATCTCAGAGCGCTGTTGTTTAAAACCATGCTAAAGGTCTATTTGTAGTTAAGGTTATATATATATATACATATTTTTCTTTTAAATTGACCCAAAATGCTCTTAAAAAGTAAAAGTATCATTTTAACTTCATTGCCTGATTAGTAATGGCACTGTTACAGCACATGACGACATTTTTGCCGGTTACTTTCTCTCTAATGCCAACAGAAATTATTTGAAGGGGAAGATCATGTTGCAGTTTACAGTCTGTGACCACAAATCCTCCAGCATCTGATCTCCAGCTGGGTTTCAGTGGGGTACCTTGGATTAATCTGTACACAGAGAGCCACAGCAGAGATTAAATCTCTGTTGTCTGTCGGTGCACTGATCAGGAAGCAAACCGAAATGCAACGTATGTGCACAAAGGTGGTTATGAAATGTCTTTGCTACAGCAGCTACCATTTGCTTTCCTGCCTTGGGGTGGAGGGGTGAGAAGGCATCTTGCTGACTTGTCTGCTAGAGGTTGGATGAATGACATCATGACATGTCAGTGTGAGATACGTAGTGAAGAACTAGTTTCTTTAGGTTCTTTGCACTGCGGGGAATAAACATGTGAAGAACCATGCTGAGGGCTCGCACATGACAACACTTTCTCCTCTGGCATGGTCTAGAATACATCTAAAAGCTCTAATCGAAGCAGTCCAACCATGAAGCACATGTGGATTTCAGATCACACTCAAGCTACAGTATAAATCTATCAACTTATTTCAGGAGGCTTTCAGACACTGAGTATCCTCTAGCAATTTTGTACATAAGCTGTTGAGCTATGTTTTACATGAAGAATATTACGAAGACTTGCTTTTCACAAAGAAAGGACCCAGGCTTGACAGTGTGGGATCCTGTAGCAATTGCTGTCTACTGAAGCACACACATGAATGAAGGTATGGAATCTTTATTAAGTGTGAAATCCATAAAACTACATATTTTCTTCTTCTATATATTTTATTTTCTGCATTTCTTCACTGTGGGTAGAAATGATCTGGTTCCTCAAACTCTTATTTTGTTTCTGTATGGAAATATTAGATATTTTAGGCCCATCATAACAGCATCTAAGCAAGTAAAACTCCATCGTCAAAAAATCACGTATACTGTTTAAAGTTGATCAAAAGCTTGAAAGCTGTGCTTGACGATGTGCTGAAAACCTCAATCAACATATTTTGCCTAGCAGAAACATGCTGTTCTGACAGCTTAGTTTGCTTGAGACTTGGATCTTGAGGGTGAGCTCCCTGTGTATGCCTTGGTACCAAATATGTGGTTGCCAACATGGAACCTCACTCTCTGAGGAGACCCTCTCAACAAAGCATCCATCTCCTCTGCTCTTCTGCCTAGGACTATGAAATTTATAGGAGCAGAATATCTTTGAGAGTGCTATCCATCACATTTAACCACATTTGGTTAAAATTAGGTGAGAGTGACAAGGCAGACAAACAGGATGCTCCTACAAGCTTCATTTCCCCATGAAATGAGGCTGAAATGAGGAAGCCAACAAACATTAAGACTGCAGACTAAACAGAAACAGCAATGTTGTGTATATCTCGTCAGGCTTTTGCATATTTCTCTTCCTTATTTTCCACAATTTTATCCATTTTTCATATATTGGCATCATTTTACTTTCTCTGCAGACCATCAGCTCAGATATATTATCAATTATGGAATTAATCCAAACCCCACTGATATGTTTGGCAAAATCATACTGATCTGAATTGATTTTGGAGAGTCTTAACACTCTGCAGTCATGTAGCTAATATTTGTGCCAGTTCCTTTGGCTGATGTTAATATACGTTTTGTCATCTTTGTTGGTAAACGATGCTGTTATGGACACAAAAGTAATGGAAAACATAAGTCTTTTTCAAGAAACACAAATTAATTCTCCTATTTCTAGGTTTTGTCTTTTAAAGTGTTTTCTCTTTAGATCGAGAGCAAGTTCATTTTCTCATACAACAATAAAAAGAGAGGTAGAATACACATGCCTGAATGGACATAACTGATTTCGAGCGTCAAGTATTTCTGGGTCACATACATAAAAGAAGGGGAAAAAAACCCAACCCCACAGGGGCAGAACTCAAATAAGCATTAAGTATAAAGATCAGCATATATTTCTGGGTAAATTAGCTTATTTCATTGTGTTTTGTCTCATGTGTTTTAATGTGTCAATCATTCGGGGACTCCAATATAATGATTTTTAATCAGCATATTGTTGACATAATTAGATGAAATTATGCTCAGAAATATTCCTGACCTTTCATTTTTTGATATGAAGGGAGATGTTTTCAGCAGTTGCCTGGAAAAAAATATGAATAGCTAACTAATAGTTGCTTGGAATGTAAATTGAAGAAATAGAGTTTCCTCCAATTCTCCTGTCGAGCTATCTGTGGGCGTCCCAGGGCAGCCGCTATACTCAGTCTTTCAACCACACAGTTTTATTCTATGCAGGAATTTTGGTTGATTTAACTGAGGTAGCTTATTTAATTTATTTTTTTTTTCTTCTAATGTTGCTTTGGTATACCACATACGATATATATTTTTCTTATCCTGGCTCATTTGATGTTCTAGTTAAATTAAAGAAAAATAAATTCCCGCTGCGCCTAATTTTCAAAATGAAAGTGAGGAAAAGCGCCCCCTCCAACCCCCATTATGCTAATAGTGACTTTGGGGAATCACCACAGCAAAAGTTGCAAAGTTTTCATGGAAAACAACAAATCCCCTGCCAAGTGTGTAGGATACGCAAAGAGGCCTTGCAAATGAGAAGAGCTTGGCAGAAATACAGCTAGCCTCCACTGAAGTGGTACTTTCTGCTGCCTCACCAGGAGATGACCATCAGCTCAGGTAATGGGAAAGCAGGTAATGGAAAAAACACACACAGAGGAAAAGCAGCATTCACTCATTAGCTCATAAGTGATTGGTTATTTTCACTGTTGGAAAAAGTTTTCATCAGAAAATACAGTTTAATCTGTGCAAATGTATCAACCTGAAACCGTGAGAAAGGTCAGCCTCTGTTTCCCAGCTTTGATGTGCAAGCTGCTGGGGAGCCTGGGTTTCTGTCCTGCTCCAGGGCAGCCCTGCCACACAGACTGCCGTTAAAAGAGGGCTTAAAAAAAGCCTGCACTGAGCTTGTCTAATCCTTTTTTGGGCCTACTTCTACTTTTGGCATCTATAACAGTCAGTGGGCATTATGTTTTGCATTTTATTTGTATAGTATGCAAAGAAAAGACACTTCTTCTCTGTCTGGTCTTTTCTGCAAGAGAATTTCATTTAGTGTTTTCTCACTGATTATGAGAAATAACTAATAATCAGAGACTGTGCAGCATCTTAATAGCACTCATTACTGTATAGACTCCTATCATACATATCCCCCCCCCCCCACCTTAGTAGAAATAGAAAGTCTCAAAGTCAGAGGCCATTTGTATCACTGTCTCATCAGGTTTAAATTCGTGTCTCAATCTCTGCAGCTCAGCTTCATAAAATAATCTCTTCTTCTTTTATTCTCAAGAAGGAATAAGGGAAAAATATAAAAGAGGAAAAAAAAAACAAACCCGATAACAAAAAAGAATCCAAACTATTAATCAAATATGGCTATCTTTGACAAAGGTTTTGTCTGCTGTAAACTTCTGTAAGATAAGGTAAATGACTGACAGTCATCAATTGATGGTCCAAAAGCATAACAAATAACAAAACTTGGGAAGCTTTGGAAAAAGAAATAATATGTGCTGGGTTACTGGCATTAAAAAGCTATTATTGGATATCATAATATAACCATGTTATAATTACCAGCAGTTAAAGCCTCAAATGGCATCTTATCCTCCAAGGAGAAAAGTACTCTTTCATTTTATATTCTTTCTTTCTTTCTTTTTTTTTTTTTTTTTTTTAAACTGTGATCAAAAGCTGTATATCTGTCAGCTTCAAACCACAGCTATGAATTACAGTAAGAGAAAAGAAGTCACCACCCCTGGGAGTTTTTCAATGAGAAAGAGCAGATCAGAGAAGTAAAATGGAAATGGACTCTACACATACTTTCCAGGATTTCTGGCTTTAAATCTGCACAATAATGTAAATTATTGAATGAGCAGCGTATTAAATCATTGTGGTTTGCTTAGAAGTGTTTTTAACTTAGAATACAGGGAATACAAGATCTGCTACCTGTGTTTATCTGCAGATGCTGATAATTCTTGAGATGTACAAAGAAATGGATTCAGCGTTGTATATGTTATGTAATGGATGTATCTGTATAAATCAAGAAACTTTGAGCTATGGGACCCAAGCCAAGGTTTCCCTATTGAGAGATATCATACTATGAGACTTTCAGGGAGGGTACAGGAAAAAAAAAAAAGAATGTTTGAAACCTCTATGAACACAAAAAGCTGCATGAGATCCCAGTTGAGTGTCACTGCTTTTCAATGAGTCTTTACCAGTTCATCCTAGTAAATCCTTTCTATGCAGAGAGAGAAAACACCTTACTTCAATTACTTCCCTAAAAGTCCATACCAGCTCGGTATCACAGAAAGGAGGATAGTTTGGTTTTGCTTTGCATAGTTAAGTAACTCATATTTTTAATATGTACATTTTTTCTGTGGTTAAAACCTTTCTTTCCTAAGTCTAATTTCATTCCAGCCAAGCTGTCCATAAAGAGTTTCCACTAGAAGGGAAACAGACAGACCTCATGTAGGTTTGTGGCTACAAAGAGGATGGAAGCTGTCTCTTCGCGAGTTGCCACATGTAGAAGACAAGGGGCAACAGGTATAAGTTTTGGGAGAGGTTTTCTCTTACCACAAAAAAGAAATTTTTTACATTAAGAACAAACATTCAGTGGAACAACCTCTTCAGGGACATAGTAGAATTCCCATTGCTGGAGGTTTTCAAGATGCCAGCATTCTGAAAAATTTAAAACCATGTATCTTTACAGATAATTGAAACAAACCATGCCTGCCTTGAAGTAAAATATGGAATAGTGAATCATATTTCAGAAAAATCAGCTCTATACTTCCATGTATTCTCTGTAGCAGACACTGACTGTGTGGCTGGCATGCTGGTCATGTTTGGTTAGAGAGAAAGCTCACAAAAATGTCTTTGTGTCATGTCAGCAATGCCACACATGCACACGGAGTGACACAATTCAAGCTATTCCAATGTGCAGAGAAGGAGGGCAGAAGGCAGAACAAGAAACACCTGTAGTGACTGGGGGAGAAATGTAAGGAACCATAGAATAATAGAATAATGTTAGTTGGAAGAGACCTCTCATCAGTTCCAACATTTAACCCAGCACTGCCAAGTCAGCACTACACCATGTCACCTCATCTCCACGGCTCTGAAATCCCTCCAGGGATGGGGACTCCCCCACTGCCCTGGGCAGCCTGGGCCAGTGCTGGGGAACCCTTTCAGGGAAGAAATTCTTACTAATATCCAACCTAAACCTCCCCTGGCACAACTTGAAGCCAATACCGCTCGTCCTGTCAACAGTTACCCAGGAGAAGAGACCGACCCCACCTCGCTACCCCCTCCTGTCAGGCAGCTGTAGAGAGCAGTGAGGTCTCCCCTCAGCCTCCTCTTCCCCAGATTAAATTACCCCAGTTCCTTCAGCCACTCCTCATCAGACTGGTGCTCTAGACTCTTCACCAGTTCCACTGCTTTTCTTTGGAATCAATACGTTGTTATTACTGCAGAGGCTTCTCAATCAGAAGCATCAAATGTCATTAGATAACGGCTTAGATCTTGCCTTGGGTGCACATTTACCACCTTCAACGGGCTGGTAGCTTCAACTGCAGCTACTTCAATGGTATTTTACCGTCGCGCAGCATCTTCCCGGGGATAACGGGTCTCGGTCGCCGCGCAGCGGTGCTTTAAAAGTAAGACGCAGAGCAGCGCCCGCCGCCACGTCCCAGCCCGACCGGGAGGGGGGAGGGGGAATCCCCGCCGCTCCGACTCGTTCCCCACCCCGTGCAACAACGAACGCCTTTCGGGGGCGAGCTACGCCTCCCTCCCGGGGCGGCGAGACGGGCACACGCACCCCGCACCCCGCTGCCGGCGGCCGCCTCCCCCCGGGGCGCAGGGGCGGGCCCAGGTGCGGCGGGCGGGGCGGTGGGCGGGGCGGCCGTGGGCGGGGCGGCCAATGGGAGGCCGGGGGGGGAGCCGGCCGCGGGCGTCAAGAGGGAAGGGATCAATGAGCGCCGGGCAAAGTTGGGGCCGGGCGGCGGCGAGCGGCGCGGCTCTGGATTACAAACTCAGCGGCGGCGGGCAGCGCCCGCGGCCGGGCATGCGTGTGGGCCGGCGGTCGCTGAGGGCCGGCGGAACGCGGGGCCACCGGCGGTAGCGACGGCAGCTGCTGAGCGGCGATGTGGCGCGGCGCCCCCAGCCGCCCCCCAGCCCCCGAGCGGCGACGGCGGCGGGAGGAGCGGCGGCGGCAGCAGCAGCGGAGCGGCCCGTGAGGCGCGCTGCTCCCGTCCGTGGCGGGGCAGGGCGAGCGGAGCTTCCGTGGGTGAGGAGCGGGAAGCGGGAGCGGTCGGGGCGGCTGCGGAGGGAGGTGGGATCCCCCGGCCCGGGGCGCGCCGCTCGCAGAGCAGCGGTGCCGGGGCTTTGCTTTAGGGCGCTGCTCCTCGCCCGCCCCGGGGAGCCATGGGCCGCCCGCCCGCCGTCCGCGGTGTCCCGCCGCTGCTGCTGTCGCTGCTGCTGCCGCTGCTGCCGCTGGGCGCCGCCGCGGAGCCCCGCCAGGTCTTCCAGGTGCTGGAGGAGCAGCCGCCCGGTACCTGGGTGGGCACCATCGCCACCCGGCCCGGCTTCACCTACCGCCTGAGCGAGCACCATGCCCTCTTCGCCATCAACGCCACCTCGGGCGCCCTGCACACCCGCGCCACCATCGACCGGGAGAGCCTGGCCAGCGATGTGGTGGACCTGGTGGTGCTCTCCAGCCAGCCCACCTACCCTAGCGAGGTGCGGGTCCTGGTGCTCGACCTCAACGACAACGCGCCTGTCTTCCCCGACCCCTCCATCGTGGTGACTTTCAAAGAGGACACGGGCAGTGGGCGCCAGCTTATCCTGGACACAGCCACCGATGCTGACAGTGGCACTAACGGTGTAGACCACAGCTCCTACCGCATCGTGGCCGGCAATGAGGAGGGACGTTTTCGGCTTAACATCACCCTCAACCCCAGCGGAGAAGGAGCTTTCCTGCATCTGGTTTCCCGGGGTGGGCTGGACCGGGAGGTCACTCCCACTTACCAGCTGTTGGTGCAAGTGGAGGACAAAGGCAAGCCCCGTCGGCGGGGGTACCTTCAGGTCAATGTCACTGTTCAGGACATTAACGATAACCCACCCATCTTTAGCCAGAGTCTTTACCAGGCACGAGTGCCTGAGGATGCGCCTGTTGGGGCCAGTGTTCTCCAGGTGGCTGCAGCTGATGCTGATGAAGGCACCAATGCTGACATTCGCTACCGCTTGGAAGGAGGTGATGGCGGCGGCGGTGGTGGAGGTGAGGGAGCTGGCAGCCTCCCCTTTGAGGTGGACCCTGAGAGCGGGGTGATCCGCATTCGGGAGCATTTGGACTACGAGGTGCGACAGCAGTACTCGCTGACGGTGCAGGCCATGGACCGAGGGGTGCCGGCGCTGAGCGGCCGGGCTGAGGCCCTCATCCGCCTGCTCGACGTCAATGACAATGAGCCCCGGGTGAAGTTTCGCTACTTCCCGGCCACCTCCCGCTTTGCCTCCGTGGATGAGAATGCGGCCCCTGGCACGGTGGTGGCCCTGCTGACAGTGAGTGATGCGGACTCGCCCGCAGCCAACGGGAATATCTCTGTGTCGATCCTGGCGGGAAACGAGCAGCGGCACTTTGAGGTTCACAGCAGTAAGGTACCCAACCTCAGCCTTATAAAGGTAGCAGCTGCGTTGGACCGGGAGCGCATCCCGGCCTATAACCTTACAGTGGCGGTGGCTGATAATTATGGGGCCCCGCCACCACCCCCAGGCTCCCCCACTTCTTCCCTTTCTCCTGATGGGGTAGTGGCAGCTCCCGTGAGCCGCTCATCAGTAGCTAGCCTGGTGATCTTTGTGAATGACATTAATGACCACCCCCCTGTCTTTGGACAGTCGGTCTACAGGGTGAACATCAGTGAGGAGGTGCCCCTGGGCAGCTACGTGCGAGGCCTGAGTGCCACGGACCGTGACTCGGGCCTCAATGCCAACCTCAAATACAGCATTGTTTCGGGCAATGAGCTTGGCTGGTTTCGCATCAGTGAGCACAGCGGGCTGGTCACCACGGCTGGCCCTGAGGACGGTACCGCTGGGCTTGCTGCAGGCACGTCCGTCTCCAGCAGGCTGGACCGGGAGACTGCTTCTCAGGTGGTGCTCAACATCAGTGCCCGTGACCAGGGGGTGCAGCCCAAGTTCTCCTATGCACAGCTGGTGGTGACCATCCTGGATGTCAATGACAACAAACCTCGCTTTAGTCAACCTGATGGCTACCAGGTGTCTCTGACTGAAAACTCCCCATCAGGAACTGAGTTGCTGGTCCTGAGTGCCACGGATGGGGACCTGGGGGACAATGGGACTGTCCGCTTCTCCTTGCAGGAAGCTGAGCCAGCGCTGGCAGTGGTTGGCCCCTCTTCGATGACTCCTCGCCGAATCTTTCGCTTGGATCCTGTGTCGGGCAAGCTCAGCACTGTCTCGCAGCTGGACCGGGAGGAGCAGGCTCACTTCTCCCTGCAGGTCCTGGCCACAGATTTAGGTTCTCCTCCTCTTTCTTCGATAGCCCGAGTTAACGTGAGTCTCCTGGATGTGAATGACAACAGCCCTGTGTTTTACCCTGTTCAGTATTTTGCCCATATCCAAGAGAATGAGCCAGCTGGAACCTATGTGACCACAGTATCTGCCACGGACCCTGATCTGGGACCCAATGGGACAGTCAAGTATAGCATCTCAGCTGGAGACACCTCCAGGTTTCAAGTCCACGGCCGGACAGGGGTCATCACAACCAAAATAGCCCTTGACAGGGAAGAGAAAACTGCTTACCAGTTGCAGATCGTGGCCACTGATGGTGGCCATCTTCAGTCACAGAACCAAGCCATTGTCACCATAACTGTCTTGGACACCCAGGACAATCCGCCTGTCTTCAGCCAGGGCCTGTACAGTTTTGTTGTCTTTGAGAATGTTGCTCTAGGTTACCATGTAGGTACTGTTTTTGCTTCCACCATGGACCTCAACACCAACATTAGTTACCTTATTACAACAGGTGACCAAAGGGGCGTCTTTGCCATCAACAGAGTGACAGGGCGGATCACCACAGCCAGTATTATTGACAGGGAGGAGCAAGCATTTTACCAGCTGAAGGTGGTCGCTAGTGGCGGGGCGATAACTGGAGACACTCTGGTTAATATAACTGTCAAAGATTTAAATGACAATTCCCCACACTTTATTCATGCAGTGGAAAGTGTAAATGTGGTTGAAAACTGGAAAGCTGGGCATACCGTATTCCAGGCCAAAGCTTTTGATCCTGATGAAGGTGTTAATGGCATGGTCCTTTACAGCCTTAAGCAAAACCCAAAAGGCTTGTTTGCAATCGATGAACAAACAGGTGCCATGAGCTTAATAGGGCCACTTGACATAAATGTTGGTTCTTACCAGGTTGAAATCCTGGCCTCGGATATGGGGGTGCCACAGCTGTCCTCTAACTTTATCCTGACTGTTTCTGTCCACGATGTGAATGATAACCCACCTGTGTTTGACCAGCTTTCCTATGAAATTACTATTTTGGAGTCAGAGCCTGTGAATTCCAGGTTCTTTAAGGTGCAGGCTTCTGACAAAGACTCGGGAGTGAATGGTGAAATAGCTTATAGTATAATTGAAGGCAATACTGGGGATGCCTTTGGCATATTCCCAGATGGTCAGCTGTATATAAAGAGTGAACTGGACCGTGAACTTCAGGAGAGATACATTTTACTGGTCATTGCCTCTGACAGAGCGGTAGAACCACTCAATGCTACTGTGAATGTTACTGTAATTCTGGAGGATGTAAATGATAATAGGCCCCTGTTCAACAGTACCAACTATGTATTTTATTTTGAAGAGGAGCAGAGAGGTGGATCGTATGTGGGTAAAATAAATGCTGTAGATAAAGACTTTGGGCCAAATGGTGAAGTTAGGTACTCGTTTGAGCATATGCAGCCTGACTTTGAGCTGAACACGGTAACTGGGGAAATAAGAAGCACTCATCAGTTTGACAGAGAGGCTCTTATGAGACAAAGGGGAGCTGCAGTATTTAGTCTCACGGTAATAGCAACAGATCAGGGGTTGCCAAAGCCTCTAAAGGATCAGGCAACTGTACAAATCTACATGAAAGACATCAATGATAACGCCCCTAAGTTTTTGAAAGATCTTTACCAAGCTACTATATCAGAATTGGCAGCAAATCTGACACAAGTTCTGAGAGTTTCTGCCTCAGATGTTGATGAAGGGGATAACGGATTGATTCACTACTCTGTAATCAAGGGAAATGAAGAAAAACAGTTTGCAATAGAGAGCAGCACAGGCCAGGTGACCTTAGTAGGCAAACTAGATCATGAAGCTACTGTGTCATATTCACTTGTCATCCAAGCGGTAGACTCCGGAGTAGTTTCTCTAAGTTCAACTTGCATGTTGAGCATTGATGTATTGGATGAAAATGACAACAGTCCTTCCTTCCCTAAATCAACCTTATTAGTGGATGTCTTGGAAAATATGAGAGTCGGTGAACTTGTATCATCTGTCACTGCCACTGATTCTGATTCAGGTGACAATGCAGACCTGCACTATAGCATTACAGGGACAAACAATCATGGGACCTTTAGCATCAGTCCCAACACTGGTAGTATTTTTCTTGCGAAGAAACTGGACTTTGAGACACAATCTCTGTATAAGCTAAATATAACAGCAAAAGACCAAGGAAGGCCACCACGGTCATCTACAATGTCAGTGGTAATACACGTTAGGGATTTTAATGACAACCCTCCATATTTTCCTCCAGGGGACATATTTAAATCTATTGTTGAGAATGTTCCTGTCGGTAGCTCTGTCATTTCCGTGACTGCTCACGATCCCGATGCAGATATTAATGGGCAGCTAACATATGCAATTGTTCAACAGATGCCAAGGGGTAATCATTTCCGTATAGATGAAGTGAGAGGGACAATATTTACTAATGCTGAAATAGATCGCGAGTTTGCTAATCTCTTTGAGTTAACAGTCAAAGCCACTGATCAGGCTGTTCCTGTGGAGTCCAGGCGATTTGCTTTGAAGAATGTGACCATTTTGGTGACTGATCAAAATGACAATGTTCCCATGTTCATATCGCAGAACGCTCTCACAGCCGACCCTTCGGTTGTGATCGGTTCGATCCTAACAACAATTGTTGCTGCCGATCCTGACGAGGGTGCCAATGGCGAAGTGGAATATGAAATAATTAATGGAGATACCGAAACCTTCATTGTGGATCGCTATAGTGGAGATTTAAGAGTAGCATCAGCTTTGGTGCCTTCTCAGCTCATATACAATCTCATAGTTTCTGCCACAGATCTTGGCCCTGAAAGGAGAAAATCCACCACTGAGATGACTATAATTCTGCAAGGGGTTGACGGGCCTGTCTTCACTCAGCCGAAGTACATAACCATCTTAAAAGAAGGCGAGCCTATCGGTACAAACGTGATATCTATTGAAGCAGCAAGTCCGCGGGGCTCTGAGGCTCGGGTGGAATATTACATCGTGTCTGTCCGATGTGAAGATAAGAGTCTCGGGCGCCTCTTCACCATCGGGCGCCATACTGGTGTCATCCAGACCGCTGCCATTTTGGACAGGGAGCAAGGAGCACGTCTCTACCTGGTGGATGTTTATGCCATTGAAAAATCGTCTGTTTTGCCACGCACGCAACGAGCAGAGGTAAGGCTTTTATTCAGTTATTACTTGCCCGTTTGCTTTCTAAAGGAGCCAGTTCCTGTGTTTGTTGTTAGCTGTTTTACAGATGGTGGTGCATAGCAGAAGACCTGAAAGCTAG
Source organism: Podargus strigoides (assembly GCA_028020825.1). Classification (NCBI taxonomy): domain Eukaryota; kingdom Metazoa; phylum Chordata; class Aves; order Caprimulgiformes; family Podargidae; genus Podargus; species Podargus strigoides. The sequence goes on from CM051621.1 coordinate 71,276,719, forward strand.
GTCTGCTGATTCATTAGTTAAAGATAACCTTTCAATTAGTACACCTCAAAATGTTTTCCTCAAAGCTCCCTCCCTAGAAATTTGAGAGAGACTTAGGCATAGTGCTTAAATTTGACTACTGTAGGTGCAGTGTTGGTCAAATAAATTTTATGTCCTAAATATTTGGGGTGCTAAAAGCTTTAATCACAGGCGTTTTGAAGTTTTGCGTGCCTTCTCGTATTAGCAATCACTGATTATTTTAAGTCTCTCTATTCCTGTGTGGATTATAACTGGAGTTTCACTGCAGTCCTCATGTCAGTGTTTGTCTGAGTGCTAGTCTGGGTTAGGTTGCTTTCTAATAGCTAATCTAATGTCTCAACTCGTGGATGTGCTTGGTGTCCCTGCCTGGTTAAATCCCTCTGATAGGTCTCCTCATGCATCTCCAATTCAGGTTACTACTTTATCCTCACTAATGGGTATGAAAATGGTCTTCTTTTCTGTGACAGGTGATTGAAGAGAAATGTTTTAGCTGGCAGCTCTCCTTGTCACAAAGCCATTTGTCTTGGTGTTGACGGAAGGATCTTTAAATGTTCTCTGCAGGACTCGCTTGAGGAGCAAAGGGTGGAAAACAAGTTAGAAATATCAGCTGTGAAGGGCAAATGTTTTATTTGCTCTGTCTGGTAATTGAGCCACAGAACTGATCATTTATACCATTCTTGCAGTCTTCTGTAGGAAGACTGAGAAGCCTGGTGTGGAAGGATGCCTTGTATTTGTTTTAAGTTGCACCATCCTCTGGAGTTGCCTTCTGCACTTCACTGTGAGCCATTTAATTTGTAGTTCCTGGATGTTTGGGGCTGGCACCACTGAGTGGGTCAGCCAGCAGAAGATGCTGGTAGTGTGCAGTGGTCCAACCATTTTCCTCGCCAGCTGAACGTACTAACTCAATATTGCATAGCCCAATGCATCCCAGGTGATGCTTCCTGTTGGGAGTTATGTCTTGGTTTTGAGCCACCAGGGTTATTGTGGTGGGTTGGGTTTTTTCTTTTTGATTTTAGCAGATGTGGTATTTCTAATTCTTACTCGAGAGCTGTAGTGTTTTTTCTTCATAGCCACTTTATTTTGTTGTTCTACAGTAGTTTTAGGTATGATCTGTATAGGTATGTAACCTCACTCTCCTACACTGTCAGTGACTGATGCTCTACAAAGTCATTGTTAGACTGGGAGTTTGAGCACTGTTCAAACTCAAAGATGTCTTGGCATGTATGAGAGAGCTCATCTTGGTGTGTGTGCGCTATGTGCTGTTGATGATCATGTTTTGAAGAGCAGTAGCGTATTGGAAACTGACCTGTTCTAGAAGCACTGCTGGTTTAAATAACGCATGCCACCTATATGAGAAGATTGCTGTTGTATAGGTCTTTGTACCCTTGCTAGTAATTTGTAAAACATTAAACCTTTATTATTTTTTCTTTTACTATTACTGCATCATGTTTTGTCTTGATGGACGGTTGTTCTGAAGGTCAATGAGTATTTGGATCACAACTTTGAGTCTGCCTGCAAGACTGAAATGTTTCTTGACTTGAGAAGGAAGGTTTCTTTGACTGGAGACCCGATGGTTGCAATAGGCTTGCATGTTGTAGAAGTATTTAATATGAATATTTGGTGAGCAGGGAAGCGAACAACCATTGAAACTTTAAACAAATTTTGCATTGTTGAATACAAACCACTCCTGAAATCAAAAGCAAATGTTTAATTCTGTAAGGAACATTGGAAGCAATAGTTGGGAACTAGGATTTCCTGTTACTGGTTGCATCTTTATAGCTTCTAAAATGCTGCCTCTCCCAAACATAATTAGCATACTGTGCTTCTTTAGAAATATATTGCAAATTATAATCAGCTATCAACTTTAGAAAACACAACCATATGCAGTCTCTCTCAACTGATTTAATTTCTCTGGAATGGCTTTTGCTGTCCCACACTTGAACAAGAACCACCGCAGTAAAATTCTTTGTGCAAGCTGACTGTCAGTGGGTGCTAAATAAGCAACACAGCTTTTTTCCATGTTGCTTTTGGATGTTAACTTTTTTTTGTTCACTGGGGTATGGTGTGATGTATCCAGTGCACACATTTCTGGTCTTAGAGTTCTCTGCCAATCTTCTTTCATAAAAACCAAAACAAAACAGCCAGCACCTGAGTATGTGAACATTATCTCTTATCTTTGGAAACCCACCTTAAAACACACTGATACTAAAGTCTGTGCATCAAATGTGTCATTCAGAATCTATAATGTTTTCATCCAGTCCTGGTTTTTATGGTGATGGTTTGAGTGTAGAATCTGTAGAATATATAAAGCCACAGAACTTACTTGTTCTTTTGCACATAGTCTTTTAACTTTTTTTTTTTTACACATGGCATGATGAAGACTGACTGATTTTTGATTCCCCCATGAGAAGTAAGTTGTAAAGCATTGATGCAAGTGTGTAGACAAAACCCAGTAGGTCTGGTACCACTATACTGGGCAGTTTTCTTAGCAAATAAGCTATGTGGATATGTCTTGTTTGTTTGTTTTCTGTTGTTTTGGGTTGTGGTTTTGTTTGGTTTTGGTGGGGTTTTTTTGGGGGGGAGGGGGGAAGCTTGGGTTTTGTGTATTTTTTTTTCTTCCTTCTCCTAAGAAGATATTGTTGGGTTTTGTTTCTGAAACTGGTTAAAGGAAAGGGAAAAAAGGTAATGGTGCATGCTTAACTTCTCCATTCTTCTTGAACGCTTGCCATACCTTCTGCTCTGATGCCAGACATCACCTTAATTGTGCTGTGGCATGCAAGTGAACTGCTGAGCACTTGGATCCACCCAGTATTCAACTTGTTGGCTGAGATGGATGAAGAGAGCAGCAGTAGGCAAGAAAGTTAATAGATCTTTTGTCTAATGTAGACTTTAGGAATGGTTTTGAATGGCAGATACCTGGTGTGAAATAGAGGTATTTACAGCTTTGAAATGGTGACTAGGCTTTGTCTAGGCAGCAGGCAGTATAAAAGAAGGGCAGGCTTGCATGAAAGCATTTACTGTATAAGTGAATCAGTCTATGTCCATGGAAATGGTGTGATATTTACTTTTTTTCCCTAAATTCTGTCACTAAACTCTACTTTTCTTTTTTTTTTAATAATATCAACTATAATGAAAATATCCACCCAATGCTCCAAGTCTCTTTCCAGTCTTTCTCATCCATCCCTGGGCTTTGCCCTATAGGTTCAGACTATAGGTCCATTGATTGTGTGGCTACTGGGGTTGCTAGCCCTTTCTGATGAGAGGGGCCAAAGGAATATGCAATACGCAATGGCAGGACTGTGGTGGAACCCCCTGTCTGAACCCAAAGCAGCTGAATGTGCCTTGAAACTGAAGAGTTACATTATATATATTGAGAAAAGCAACAGCAAAGAGTTTAGAAAACAAGGAACAGTTTATTTCCAGTTTGTGGTTTAATTATTCATTTTTTTAGCTCTAGGTTTAGTATTTGTGTACGTTTCTGTGCTTGTTCTTACTGTGTGGAGAGAAAAGTGGGGTGGGGGGTTTCAGAAAAGTGCCAGTCAGATGAAGCTTTATGCTCAAAGTACCAAATACTTGAAGATTTGCAAAGAAAACCCAAGTGCTCGTTCCACTGTACTTTACAGCTAAGTGGTGTAATTTGGGATTGTTATTGTTGAGTTTGAGAGCTTTTATTTTCTTTTGGACTTTCAGCCTATTTCTGTGTAATCTACAGTGACAAACCAGATGATTTGATGCTGTGTGAATGTGTTCGGTGATCAGTCTTAGTTTTTTTCCCCATCTTGTATTAATCATTAGGTGTTGTGCCATTCTCGGATAAGAAAAAAATAATGTAGGTGTCCTGAAGGGAACTCTTCTGTTTGCTTCTCTACACCTTTTTATGTGTTTCTGCTGAAAGAAAACACTCAGCAATTGCTTAGCTCCTTTCTCTTGGCTCTCCAACATAAATTCTCTTTTAACCTCTTCAGTCAGGGCTGAAGGCTTCACCATCATGATTTTATATTTAATATTGAATGACTAATGCGTGTTGGCATCACTTGAAAACTGTGTGACTTTGTTCCATCCTGCCTCCCCAAGCAATGATGGTATGCTGTGGGGTATTTTGCGTGGTCGTACGTTGTAGCCTGTTTCTAGGCTGGCAGTGATAATAAGAACCCAGGGACAATACCTCATCTTCTGGGATTAAGCAGAATTAGACAGGATCTCTAGTTTTCCTGTTTAACCCTTCAGTGGACTGCTTCCTTGAAAGGAACGCTGCGTTTGCTAGGGACCAGTGATGCTTACGTGTATGTCATGTATGACAAATGAGAGGGTAGAAGTTTTGAAAGTGAACTAGTTGTTCAGTTAAACCCCTTCCATATCCTTTAAATAGGTACATAGTTTCCAAGGAAGGGAGAGAAGGGTATAAATGTGGAAAATGTATATACTTTAAATGAAAGATATATATACTTTAAATGAAAGATTTTGTGACAGTATTGATTTGAAAATGGAAATACTTGGACAGGCAGATCAACGATCCTAGTAGCAAAGTTAATGTGCTCTCAAAAGAGGGGTGATTGTCATCGCTTTCAGACAGGGAAACATGACACATGGAGTTTTCTTTTGCATTTGTACATTTGTAACTGCTGCTTGTGCTACGTTTCGTGACTGGCACTATTGGGAAGCCTGGACTTTCAAGTTGGGGGAGGCTTTTATCTCCCAAATCCATAGTCTAGGGAAAAAGTGTTTTCTCATTAATCAGGCAAGGTATGGGATTTCAGACAGGGCTTACTGCTGGCATAGTTAAAAAAAAAAAAAAAAAAAAAAGGAAATTAATGATGACAGGTAAAACAAATGGCCCTCTCCTTCTGGAAAGAAAATCATAGGATGTTTCACCTTGACTCAGTGTGAACGGCAGTCATGGCCATAAACCCACAATTGCATGATGTAAATAGTTAATGTAAAGCTTTTTGACTCAGCCCAGCCTAGGTCCTGGGGCTTAGCTAGCTCTGTGTCACTCCTGCACCCCATGGGTCTTCACTAGGCTTAGGAGTGAGATGGAGGTACTCAAAAACTGTCTCCTTCATTGCACATATCTGGAGCAGAGGTCCAGAAATGTGGACTAAAAAAGGAAGGTGCTGCTAAGCAGGAATAACAGAATATGTTGCAGGAGAGGCTGCCTGATCCACAGGAGCATGATTCATCCCTTGTGCTGTTTGAACTGGGTACCACTTCAGGGATGTAGGGCTAGACCTGGCATCCCTTTGAGAGAGGGAAAGGGGTAGATTGGTGGGGCAAAACATTGAAGGTGTTACTTTACTAACCAAGCTGGCTAACAGTGGGGGGCTTTAAATTTAGTAAGAGGATTTGAAACCCACTTCAGAGAAGTCTTATCTGGCATGTCTCATATTTACCAGTACAAATAAGAACAATGGGGTACTCCTTGTATTCATACTATTTATAAATTCTTTTATTATTTAATGATACACAGCACAGTAATTGTAGCTTGACAAAGGGAACTACTTGTGAAATGTTTGAGTAAACAAAGAAAATGTGCTGCTTTGTCCCAGCTCCAAAGCCAGTTCTTTTAATTCCTAGTGCTGATACTGCTGATTCTGAGAAGCATGTAATTATTTAAGATATTGCTTTCGTTTGCACTGATCTGAAAAGGGATCTCTAAGCTCTCCTTGAACTGGAGTGGGAGATGAACGTGCCTTATGTCAAAAACCGTTCCAAACCAATTTGTGAGTATTGGTTCAAGATTGTCTGTTTTTTCATCCTCTAATTTCTTTGATTCTGCCTTGCTACGTTTTCTTAATATCTAGAATTTCTCATTTCTTTGCTATTTTAGCAGCCTCTGGGCATTTTTGCATGTGAGGTGACTTCATAATTTTTATGTTAAAATCACAAGACTTTAAAAACAACAGTCTTTATTATGGAAAATATTATTTTTCATGTGTCTGTAATGCAAACAGTGGAAATAATAGCCAAAAAACGGAGTAAGATTTTCATATGCTTGTTTTTGCTAAGTGTTAAATTCTTCATACAAATCTATAAATGATTCTTGGATTCTATTGTTGTTAATAAGTGAGTCCTTTTCCATGTGAAATGATATCCCCCCAGAGCTGCTGGAGTGCAGGTTTCTTTCCATGTGTTAGTGTTAGGTGAAGCGATCAGTGGCTGTTAGTTTAGGAAAACTGTGGAAGTTGGTCACCAAAGCCTGCTTGCCCTCTTGGTGTCTCCAGCTCTCGCTTCACTGGGGTAAGACTATGTTGTCATTGGCTCCTGAAATCTTTGTTACTGTCTTTTTCCCTTTCCTGTGTGTATCTTGAACCTCGACACTGCATCTCATCAGATGATGTTTGTACCTATCGTTTCTTCTTTTCAGTCTTTTCAGAGGCTGGATGTTCCTGGACCACCACTCCAAGGGCTACTTCCCACCCTTCCAATAACAAGGTGCCCATTTAATTTATATCAAAGCAACCCCTCAGCATGACATAGCTGTAATGGTATAGTTTGTTTTAACTTTAGACTAAGGAGTAGCATTTTTAAGTCAGTTTCTTACCCATGTAATTCTGTCAGTGCAAAACCTGTGTGTAGACAAGCCCCAGTACTCTCAGGTTCTAGTTAAAAAAGGTATTTACAGTGACTAAAATTAAGTGAAACTAAGACTTTCCTGACATATTCTCGTAGTCAGGAAAAGTGATGCCAGATCATTATGGTACATCAGGACATCAGTACCGTACTGATTTGTTTCAGTAAATTTATAGTCTTACTTCACTTTGCCAAGAATAATACCAGATATGTTAGAGAAACCGTGTCTTTGTTTTACTGCTATGTTTTTCTCTATTCTAATAAATCTTATTTTTAATTAGACCCTTAGTCTAGACTGTCACCCAGGTTTGTTTTCGTAGTGATCTATTTTTGTTTACTTCTTTGGAGCAATAACATACCAAAAGGACAGTGGAACAGATGGAAACTGATAGCTATGATTGCACTGTACAAATACTTACAGTTGTGTTAGTGCAAAAGAATTTCAAAGAGCCTATTATGAAGTGGTAATTTATGTGCCAACAGCTATGCAGAAAGTAATGAAAACAAGCGTTTGCCTTAGCATTTCATATTCTGCAGCCTTCTTACTTACACACTGTTAATAGGCTGTTGCTTGTATGGACATAGTGATCTTCAATTAGTGTTTAAGGGTTCTACTATATTTAATGCGGACAGCCAGCTCTACAGATAGAAAGTAGTGCTTGTGGTAGAAATAATCATCAGGCTCTGAGGCTCAGACAGATGGAAGGAACTTTGAGGGCTTGCTTCTTTTGGAGAAGAGCATCTTCTTGCAGTGTATCACCTTCCCCCTCTCTCTGCCCAGTGGCCTGGAGATGGCATCCCCTGGCCAAGTTTGGTTTCCCTGCAGCAGCCACATGAGGGAAGTGAACTCCTGAGAGCCCCATGGAGTTGATCTGGATCCTCCAATAGAGCTGAAACACAAAGAAAGGATTTTTCTCACAGATCTTTAAGTGAAGCAAATGGGAATAGCTTGGTGATGTGCCACATGGCTGGCATGTGAAGTGTCATCAGCACTAACACAAAATTGTAACTTTATTTTGTATATCCGTGTTTTCCAGCCTTATGGCTAGTTGTGCTCTTCTAAATAAGCATGTGTAGGCATGTGTCACGTTCTCTCTTCAACCACTCAGTTGGATGTGCTTGGAAAGCAACCAAACTGAGTCAATGAACACTGCTGGTTTTTCCTCTGGAGCATCTGCCTGTACCATTTTTGGTTCTCATCAGGTAGCTGTCTGGACTGTTCCCTAAGCAAGAGTCGAGCCCTAAGTTGCCATTATGAGCAAAGAAGTGTGTCGAAGGTGAGAGATGCATGTCAGTGTGACTCTTTGCATTAGTTTCTAGAAGATTCAGAAAAAGGACATGCTTGTTTCTCCCATAGTACCTGTGGTACAAGATGAGCAATGAAGGTTCAGAGTGAAGTCATTGTGTGTTGTTGGATGTTGTACTGCACTATGTCCCCAGTAACCTCAACTCTGGCAGTTTTGGTTTGTTTATAAGGACTTAAAAGAAGACTAAAGCTGCAGTTTGAAGGGTAGACATTGGGAGGTGTCTCCTGGGCCTCTGCTACTCCAGCATGGCAAGAGGTCAAGTACTCCTCCTGCCTGCCCTGGGAGCTGGGGGTCTTGTACCAGAGCTGAACTGCAGTACCCAGCCTGCCATGCCCCACATCTGTCTTCTACTTATTTAACTCTGTATGAACAGCAGCACTGACAAAACTGATAAGCTGGAGACTTTCTGTGTCTTACAAGTTACTTTTGACTCATTTCCAGGCCCTTAGTTGGATATATCTTTTATGGGGCAGCTTATTAGTACAGAGCATAATGGTCACTGTCGCTGGTGGGAACGAAGAGTGGATTTGAGCTGCGCTATGAGAGCGGCTGCTTTTGGAGGTCTCCATCATAGCTTCACAATTCATTGTCATCCTCTCTCCTGGAGAGCGTCGCTGGACTAGCACAGAGACACCCACGTGCATGTCCTGCCCATGGGAGCAGGGTCTGCAGTCCTGTCTGTGGCTTTCTGCCAGGTGTCAGATGTGGAGCTGCTCTGGGCTGATGCATAGCTTTGCTCTGATGCTGCTGTTGATGCAAGTTAAACATCTACTGTGAAGCAAAGCATGAACAAAAAGACAGTTTTTCACCCAGTGGAATTATGATAGTGGGTGTTAGTTTAAGTTATAAAAGCATTTCAATTTTTTCCTTAAGGATTTCTTTGGAGGTATGTTCAATTGTATTGGTTTTAAAGCCTTTTCAAGATGTGTTTTTGTCTAGAATTTGAGCGAGTAAAATATTAACTTAGAATTTTAAGCAAGTGCTTCATATCTAGTCCTGTTTAGAGTTTTAGGCAAAAGTTTTATTTTTGGTAGGAGCAACATTTCTTGAAATACAGCCCAGGAGAAGACTTAATTCTAAGAATGTGTATTTGATGTTTCACGTACCCAAATCTGTAGTCGTCTTCTTAAGCTATGTTCAGAATTTATATCCTGCTTGGTCCAAATTTATTTAAATAACATCTGACCTTAGGTAGTGCTGAAATAAAGTCAGCAATAGCAAATGGCTATCAAAACAAGAATTTGATGTGTAGCATCCTGAAGTAGCTGGAGAGGGGAAAAAAAGTTTACATCACTGGTCGTATGTCTATTAAAATGCAAAAAAGCACTGCTTTAAGCTAGAGTTTGCCACAGGCACTGTGTAGGGGGAAATATCTGATTGTTTTCCTTGCAGCGTGCTAGGAGAGAAATGGTTCCTTGGAGAGCTCCAGAGGGAACTGAGTTGAGGGCTTTTCACATCAACTCCTTTTTGGATCATTTTTGATAAATTAAGAGAATTCTACTGAAATAGTTCAGAGGAATAAATAAGATGCTTGAGCTATGGTACACATCTGTAGCATATGTGCTTAAAGCTTAAATTTTCCATAGAGGTTTTCTTCTATAATATTACTCTTCATGTTTCTAGGGTCTTTTCCCCATTCTCTATTCTTAATTCTTTTCAATACAGCAAATCTTTTAATCCATCGAAATGTCACGCTGTCTGAAATATGAAGACATGTTGCAATTACAAGGCTGTTTGGAATCAGAAGGCAAACTCAGTAGTTTATTGCACTCTTACTCTTTAGAGATCTGAATTTGTGTTTGGGTGTATTTAAATGACTTTTTTTTCCGAACGCAGTTCTGTTCCCTGTGAAAGTTGCCAAATAAAGAAGTTTTTATGCCTGTCTGCTTTGAGAAAAGAATTTGGGCCTTTGTGATTTCAGTGAACAAATTAATGAAAATCCAGATTTTAACCCCAGTGGAGTCATGTCAGATTGTCTGGAAACTAATTTATGGCGGTGGTGGTCTTACATGAAGCAGAGGGTTTCTTTCCACTGTTTTCTCTCTCTAACAGCACTCTCAACTCCTGCACTTAACTTTTGTAGAGTCAGCTTGGTTTATTTTATTTTTACATAGGGATTTCTTATGGTCAGCACTGAAAGTTGCATGGGTTTTTATCATGTGGTTATTTCTCCGTGCTGTGTTATCAAGTGGGGTTGCAGTACTCAGAACAAGGTTAAGTGATCGTGTTGAGATGGTAATTAATTAAACATAAGCACCGATACCTTATTATTTCAAGTCCTGAAATCTAAGGACTGAGTCTGCCACTTGACCTGAAAGCCAGTGGAGAGGGGAGGAAGTGGGAGTGGACGTTTTCTTGCAGGGCAGGATGATATTGGGTAGGAGCACACACGCCTGCCAAAATACTTGGTTCAGACTAAAGGAACACAGATGGCTGAGGCTGATAAAGGTGTCTCTCATTGTTTAGTTGTGTGGTTTTTGTTTTGTTGTGTGTGGTTTTGGTTTTTTTTCTGCTCAGTACTGTTTTGAGTTTGTGTGTGAGAGGGGCAAGAGGGGAGGAAGGCAACTATGTGAATATGTTTATTTTAATACATTTTTAAGTGTAGGAAAGGAGCTGTGTAAATTCAATACTCCTGCTCGGTAGGATGCCAAAGGCTGGAGCTTAGCTTTCCTTTCAGGTTTCTGTAACAAATGAACAATAATATGTCCTCAGGGATTTGTGTCATGCTGTCTGACCTTCAGTTCTTATCTAATAGAAAAATCCCCATGCATTGCTGAAAGTAGCTTCTAAAAATTGGACCCAGAAGCCTTAAAAGCTCGTGGCCGCCTCTGCTCGTAACCAGCCTCAATGCTAGCGCTCCTCTTACATGGTCCCTTCATGTCTCCTTGTTCCTCAGGTTGTTTTTTACCATGATTATTTGTTTGTTACCATTCTTTGTGATGTGTGTGTATATCTAAGCATGTATATAGGTATATACACACACACATGTATAAATGGTATCTTCTCCTCTGTGGGGGTAGTGCCCAAGTCTGTCTGCAGTTTGTTTGGCAGAGGAGGAAGCCAAGCCACCGTGGGACAGGGATGTGTAAGGGAAGAGCAAGTCCCACAGATTTAATCTGAACAAAGCTCAGTTCTTCTTAGGGTTTGTTATTTATTGTTGTAAAAATTAACTGGTCACTGCTGGTCTAAAAATGGTATGTCTGAACTTTAAAGTTGCTTGCAGAAATAAATCATTGTCACCAGACATAGTGATTGTTCCAAGTCTGTCAGATCTGTTACACCCAAGAGCAAGACCATCCGTCAGGGCAGGGCTGAGGAGAAGGGAGTAGAAGCAATACCTTTTTTTTTCCCCATCTATTTAAAGCTAAGTCTTAAACAGGCAATTTCATTAGAAGGCTTAAAGATTTTTATTTTGTATATGATGGCAGTAATGTTCTGCTCGTGACAGTTGGAAATCTGCAGGATGCTCTTGCTGATGAGCATGAAAGGAAAAAAAAAAAAGTGGTACTTGAGACTTCATGCTAGGACAAATAAATTTAATTTTTAATATCTTTTTCAATTTGCAATCATTAAGTTGAGATACAGCATTTTTTTTTGTTTTTCATAGAAACTAATATATTAAAAATCTAGTTTCAAAGCCATACTCCAATGGTATATTGTAAATAACTAAGACCAAACTTAATCCGGAACAGTACTATTTCAGTCTATTGTCTTATAAATGCTGTTTCTCTCTTTACTTGATCACCCCATATGTATGTTTTTAAAGCAAACATTGAAATGCTTTTTTTTAATTATATTTTTTGTGCAGCAAAGCTACCCAAAACTGATGGAAGGAGACAGTGTTTCATTCTGAGATTTGGTGCTATAAAAATGAATGTGCTTTTTTGATGCCTTGAGGTCTCGCATGTGCTAACAGTCTCTTCTATAAATACACCATAAAATTATGATTATTAATTGTGGCTACTACTATACAAATAGAAAAATAAATGCAGTGCAGCTATGTTCCCTCTGGAGAAAAAAAAAAAGCCCTTTGTGTAAGGAGAAAAATGCTACTTTTTTTCCATGAAAATGTATCATTGTTATTACAGCTTTGACTCTGTAAAGGACATATGAGCATGAGAATCTGGAATTTATAGAAGAAATTATTACTAACAGTGGACTAGCTTTTCTTTGAGTTATGCTAATTTTCCATCACTGTAACTATATTTTATTTAATTAAATTACTCTTCATTTACATTGGTATAACTAAGCAGAAAATGAGGCCCTCAGTAAATAAAGACCTTTTATTTGTGTAAATTAAAGTCTGTATTGTAAGTGACACAGTGTAAACACTAAGCATCTAACAAGAAAACTTGCCTTTGCCAAGGAAATAAGGAAATCAAGACATTCTACAGTCTATAATTAGGCACTTTACAGGGATGTAGCTCTGTAAGAAGGAATATAAGACAATGGTATTAGCACAGTACTCCAAGGAAAAGAACTAGCGATAAATTGTAGTGCGAAGTGGGCTGCAGGACAATTTAATGGAGAACAGTTTTGTAGGAGCCTCTGTGGAGAAGTCAATTGAACTCTAGGAATTCATTTGTAAACATACACATTGCTGGCTGTTCGTATAATTTAAAAATAAAGGGGAGCTTTATCTAGTATTCATTTAGAGTGCTTCCTGTTGTGGCGTAGTATTAAGAAGAAAAAAATTAGCTGCTTTATCCGACCCAAGTCAGGAGGGTGGGTACTTGTTTACATAGGCTAGTAAAAAGAACAGAGAAACCATTTCAAGTAGTTCAGTAGGGGCATATAAACAGCATAAAACTTGTTCACTTACCAAATCTATTCCAGTTGCTAATAGCTGCTTGCACTTAGAAAAAGCAAAGAACAGGAATGAAAACAAAAAAGACAGCACTAAGAAGGTTTGTCTTGATATCACAGAATGTTAGGGATTGGAAGGAACCTCAAAAGATCATCTAGTCCAATCCCCTGCCAGAGCAGGAACACCTAGGTCAGGTCACACAGGAACGTATCCAGGTGGGTTTTGAATGCCTCCAGAGAAGGAGACTCCACAGCCTCTCTGGGCAGCCTGTGCCAGTGCTCTGTCACCCTCACTGTGAAGAAATTCTTCCTCACATTTATGTGGAACCTCCTATGTTCCAGCTTGCACCCATTGCCCCTTGTCCTATCATTGGATGTCACTGAGAAGAGCCTGGCTCCATCCTCATGACACTCAACCTTTACATATTTATAAACATTAATGAGGTCACCCCTCAGTCTCCTCCCAGCTAAAGAGACCCAGCTCCCTCAACCTTTCCTCATAAGGGAGATGTTCCACTCCCTTGATCATCTTTGTGGCTCTGCGCTGGACTCTCTCAAGCAGTTCCCTGTCCTTCTTGAACTGGGGGGCCCAGAACTGGACACAGTATTCCAGATGCGGCCTCACCAGGGCAGAGTAGAGAGGGAGGAGAACCAGTCTCGACCTACTAACTACCCCCTTCTAATACACCCCAGGATGCCATTGGCCTTCTTGGCCACAAGGGCACATTGCTGGCTCATCGTCATCCTGCCGTCCACCAGGACCCCCAGGTCCCTTTCCCCTCTGCTGCTCTCCAACAGGTCAGTCCCCAACTTACACTGGCACATGGGGTTGTTCTTACCCAGATGCAAGACTCTCCACTTGCCCTTGTTATATTTCATTCAGTTTCTCCCCGCCCAACTCCCCAGCCTGTCCAGGTCCCTCTGAATGGCAGCACAGCCTTCTGGTGTGTCAGCCACTCCTCCCAGTTTTGTGTCATCAGCGAACTTGCTGCCAGAGGGCTCTATTCCCTCATCCAAATCATTGAATATATTCAATAGTACTGGTCCCAGTACCGACCCCTGAGGGACTCCACTAGATACAGGCCTCCAACTAGACTCTGTCCCATTGACCACAATTCTCTGGCTTCTTTCCTTCAGCCAGTTCACAATCCACCTCACTACCCAATCATCCAGACCACACTTCCTCAGTTTAGCTTTGAGGATGCTGTGGGAGACTGTGTCAAATGCTTTACTGAAATCAAGATAGACCACATCCACTGCTTTACCATCATCTATCCACCGGGTTATGTCCTCATAAAAGGCTATCGAGTTGGTCAAGCATGACTTTATGATGTGGAGATGTAGGCTTAGAAAATGTAATTGTTGAGAAACTTGAGTGTCTGCATGCATAATGACCTAACTACAAAATCCTGTATTCTTCACTCCTCTGGTTAGTTCCTTAGAGACCAGGAGGACTGCTAGTGTAAGGTTAACAGAGTTTGACTTTGATAGCGCCAAGGTTTCTTGTGGGCCACTTCCCAATTTACAGGAAAATAAAATATTTTGTCTATAAAATAAAATGGTCTCTTCACTAAAAGGGCCAAAGTGTGTCCTGTGGGGAAGGACTTTACCAAAGGCAGTTTGAATGGAGATATTTTTCCTCTTTTACTGCTGTCAGCACCAGCAGTTGATTCACTTGAAGTGGTAGTGAGTTTTGGAGTCACGTGCAAGCCCTTGTCCCCTGCAAATTTTTTTTTGTCTCTCAGTATTGGCTTCATGTGGGGACTATAATGTTATGATTGAGATATTTCTTCATTCGGTTCTTCAGATGCATCTAGTGCTCAAGGTTGAATTCAGAGCATGCAACTTCAGCTTTGTAAGACTCTTAAGACACTTGTTGAGGCTTCTAGTATCTCCTCAGAGAAGGACAATAGATACCTGTCCTGGTTCCCCAGGCACAGACCCATGGCCCAGCCATGCAGGCAGCCATGAGCAGCCCTGAGTCAGCTGGGAGATCCACTCAAGGCAGCTGACTCACAGGTGTATCACACACCTCCTCATCATGCTCATTATAAAAGGAGGGAGCTCAAGGAGGGTGGGGTTTCTCTTCCTGGGACTCCTTGCTCCTGGCTTTCTGCTCCTGCTGTTGACTTTAAGGACCAGGTTGAGTAGAACCTTGTTTACTTTCTGTCTGTGGTTTTATTAATTGTGTTGTTTTGTTAAATCTGTTTCTAGTTCAGCTCATGGGGCTTCTCCCTTTTTTTCCCTGATTCCGCTTCTCAGCTGGGGAGGGGGCATTGGGTGGTAGAACAACTGCTACAGCTTAGCCCTGGGTACTGGCTAAATGTACATAATCTCCCAGAGACTGTCCTTCAGAGGCATTCAAGGAGGAGAACGTGCTCATCTATCATAGGGTGGGAGACTCACCCTCCCAAAGCATCCATGCTAGAACCTATGTGCCTTGCTTAAAGTAAGCCACTGTATTTGAGATTGGGCTAAATTTGGGTAGCGAGTACCATAGTAGACACAGGTTTCTGTTTACATCAGGAACACTGGCCAGTGAGTGCTTATAGTGTGCTTGAGACAAGATTGGTGCTAACCAGGTCTCCCTTCCTATGGCCCCAAGTTCACCTGCAGATGAAAGGGTATGAAATAGACTCAGTGTTCAATGGTTTGTAAAAGTTTAATCAAGTTTACATAGTAATCTCCTCTTTAGAAGAAATTCAGTTTATTAGTAGCTTTTAAATTTTCATTCAAGAAAGTTGTATTGAAAAGAAAGAATTGCTTTTAGTAGGTGTAAAGATACTGTTTTTCACCACCACTCCAAAATATATTCTAATCCAATTATAACAAATACTTCGCTGTCTGTGTATTTCTTAATTCAAAAGCCAAAAGTCTGGTGTTTAGAATAAAGGATTCTGGAACAGAAATGGTGCATTAATTTTCCTTGGTGATGCCCACAGACATTGATTAATTGGGACAGTCAGCATGGCTTGTAATCATAAATTACATTCTTTTTCTGTCCCCCCCACTGAGCATATAAAATGCTTATAAAAGAATATAGAAATGAGGCAGTTGGAGTTGTTGTTGTGCACAATAGAAACACGGCCAAATATTTCATAATACACTATATATATCCAGAAACATTAATTTCCATGTGATAGCTGTCAAGATCTGAATATAATAATGTATGCTCCAAGTCACTTGGTGGTTTTGGACAAAAAAAAAAAAAAAAAAAAGTCTTTTTCCCTGGGTTATAGATTAACACCTATATGGAATGATTTATCAAGAGTTGTTTTTGTGTTTTGCAACATTGGAATTGAAAACCTGGGGTCTGATAAGTCATTATCAATTCTAAGACAGATGGTGTTGCCCTGGCTTGATGTTTCTAAATGTGTAATGAAAAGTAATGAGACTCAAGACATGCCCTCAGTGAAGGCATGAATTTTTTCATTTGTGTCATCTGGGGAAATGGAGATTTATTCTATAAATAAGGGAATGGTAAGGCACTCTGTCTAATGCGGTTGGCAATGGCTGTTGTGTTCCATGTTGTAGCTCCACGTTGGTGGTGACTGCCAGCAATGCGTGTAGCACGCTGAAACGTGTAATTAAGCATCTCTTGAATGAAGCCAACATAATATTCAGTATTTCTTTTACCTGGATCAAATTCAACTGTGGTGAAATCACATTTTCAAACTACCATAATATATAAAATTTGGGCATTTGCTTTTGCAAAACATGTTCTTGAATTTTGTTATATTGAAGTATTTATCTTCTTATTTGTCTCTCACAACTGGTGTTTGATTTTAATTTGAAAGGATAGCGGGATGGCAGCTGAGCTTCTCTTGTGCTTTAGCAAATTATTTGTGTTTACATGACAGAAATTTTCCAAGTTTTTTAAGAATGGCCCTTTGGCAGATGCGAGCCTTCAGAGCAGAGGTGCGCTCAGTAGGGAAAGGGACGGTAAGAGGGTCGATTGATCTTTTGTGAATTGGATTCAACAGGAACAGCCCCATGTATGCAATAGATGCAGAACTTTTGGAGATAGCATAATTTGTGAGACAACATAGGTTTTCTTCCTGTTCAGTGACATTAGTTGCATTTCTCTGTTCTTAACCTCTCTCAGGACCCCTGGTTGACTTTCTGAAAACTTTGCTCTTTCGGGGAAGAATTTTCCTTGTATTAGTTGATAGCACTTTGTAAACTGTTGTGACTTTTTTCCCTGCATCCCCCCTGCCCTAGTCACATGAAGAACAGTAGTAGGATGTAGCTATATGACTGACCACAACTTTTAAAATACAAACGTTTATGTAATGTTGTGGTAATCCTGAATCCGTTTAACAGATGTTATGTATAGACTTATGTGTAAGTTATAGTAGAGTAACTGTCATGACTTGAATTTGTATGCTTTGAAAGATACACCCTTTGTAAAACTGCTTTATATATATGATATTGTGGGTTTACACAGTTATTGCCTGTCAGTAGCTTCCAGCTCAATGTTCTCATCTTATGGGTCCCCTAAAAGTCGTTTTCCCTCACAGTTACTAAATTGAACCAGTGATAGTTTCATAACTGCCAGCTTGTGCTCACCTAAGCATTTGAAATTTAGATTTATCTTGACAGATACTGGAATTGAGTCTCTTACAGCATGTGAATAGTGTTGCCAAAAAAATTTACAGCTTCAAGTCCAAGCCTAACATATACTTTTGAGGGAGTGTTTGTGTTACAGGCTAATAGGTTTTGTCTGTCTCCTCTGGCTTTCTAAAACATTAGTGGGATGATCACACAGTGGTGTGATGGTCTGATGGTCTCTAATCTTGAGCATTTACTTTCTTTTGAGGAACATAAATTCTACTCTGGGGTGATTTGTAATAATTTATGTCAGGACAGTGGCTTTATTTTCTGAAAGTTACCTGCACTGGACATTAGTATCAAGGCTTTCGATAGGCTTGGAGTGTCTAGGCATCTCCTAGGACTTGGTTCCTTTCTTGTGTGTCTGGTTTGGGTGGGAAGGGGTACCTCTGTAAGGCTGGTCTTGGCTCTCAATGGGAAGGGCCAACATAGTGTATCTTTTCATAACTGGAGCCACAGAATAACCTCATTTTCTTTAGAATCTTCTCTGTACTGAGCCTCCTTCTATTTTTTAGTTTACTATGAAATTCTGTTATTTGTCCTTATATCTTTTTTAACAGATGCTTATGTTTTTCTTTATTAAACAGGAAACTGTTCTTCATTTTTAAAACCATAATTTTTGCATTCAATAGCTATTATTTTGAAGCGAGGAATGTTGTTGTAGTCAGGTTTTAACTGTCTTGCAAGGTCTGCCAAAAATTAAGAAAGTTATCTAAGGATTTAGTTAGTAGTGGAACTGCTCCCTCGTTTCACATGCTGACCTGCCTGGGTGGATAATGGGATCCAGGAGTGAGTGGAATGAATTGAATGCAGCTGGATCTCATGGCTCCAGGAGAATTCAAGGCCATCCACAGCCAGGGTTTCAGTGGTCACTGAAGATGAGCGCTTGGCTGATTGCTAAGTGATTTTCCACAGGCACAGAGGGCTCCTGGTTATTGAGTGCCCTGGCAGTGGAGGTGAGTAAATACCCATGTCCTGATAGAAGAGAGGATAGGAGAGGTGGTCAGGGCAAAGTGTTAGAAACAGGATGACATATGATGTCGCCTTCCTTACGGAAAGGGGTGAGCTGCTGATCCAACTAACCATCATGACACGCTCTGTTTTTTTTCCTGCCTTTGTCCTGGCTCTGAATCCTGTAGCCCACATCTCCAAAGCATCATCTTGGGAGGAAAGTCAGGCAGGCAGTGATGCTACAGAGTGAAGGAGGCATGTCCCAAGGGCTCCCACCCTTGTCTGACTCTTGCTTTTGTGAACTACTTATTACAGCAGTTGCCCAAAGTGAAATCATTCCAAGGTAATTCCTTGTGCTTAAAAGCAGTAAGGTAACAAACCTTTACTTTAGAAGACGGGTGCTGGTTTTTTCTTGCTATTGTTCTCCAGTTTTCTCTGTCATTGATGGCACCTGTGGGTGCTTTACTCCTCTGTTAATTTCTAAATGTTATTATATTTGTGTGTGTTAATTTTAGTGTGTACTCATTTGTATGTATTGTTTTTATTTACTGCTTCTTCCTGCTCTGTTACTGGCAGCAGTATTTGATTTATTTCTGTGATTAATTCTTATCCCTTTGGAATCCATGAAGCCTTTAAAAAAGAAAGAAATCCTGACAATAATAGTAGCATTCAAGCTCCTTTATCTTCATTTTGTTCCAGTGCAGTGGTGGATATTCCAAATTCTCCATGGTAATAGAGAAGTATTTCAGAAGCAAATATCGTGCCAGATCTTTGCATTTTCATTACAATTATTGCTAAGGAGAAAGAGTACTTTATCAGCCATAGGCTTTGTAGCACTAGAACATGGATGTTTTAAGCTGATGCAAATGAGTGTTCTCTTTCCATTGTGAGCTTAGTGCTGAAGTAGTGCAATTTTTTTAAAAACCAAAGATCTTTTCTTAGAAAAACTTCACTGGCATCTCTTTGGTACGCAGGCGGCGCAATGCATCCCTGCAGTTTCTTACAGGCAGAACAGAAAGATCTCCTTTACTCTGCCTATTTTGTAACTCGCGGATTATGTGCATTAGCTGTTATCCCATTATATGGTACATTCATAACTGTTCTGTTCAGGGTCTGAAGTAACCAGGTTGGGACTGTATAGTCATGAAAGGAGCACAGACAAAGAAGACCTGTGTGTTTGGCTACAGTTGAGGACTAGTATTTAACCAAAGTTTTTTATTTATTTAAATCAGTTCAACATTTACTACTTGTATGTTTACCTGCCCAACTGCGAGTCTGGGGCAGGCATCTCTCCTCTTTGGTATCACATCTGGCCTCAGCTGCAAATGGGGAAATAATTTGTTGCTCCTGAAGATTCTGCCTGTTCTTACAGCGGCACAAATAAGGGTTTGTTCCTATGCTCTAAGTCTTGCAAAAACATGGGTTGGAAACTATGGAGCTTTTCTACGTTAATCAAAGACACAGTCAAGTTGCTGTAACAAATACATTTCTTTTTCTACAATAATGTCGTATTTCTATTTTGTTTCATTCTTTATTTAATCCCATAACTGAGGTCCTACTTTGGACTAAATTTAGAGTTAGCACTTGTAGCATTAAACCATTTTAATATCCATTTATTCTACTTAGAGAATTTATGGGACAAACATAGTACCCTTTCAAAAGAAATAAGTTGTTGTGGTTTTTTTTTCATTCTAAGATTTCTTAGACCAAAAATAGTTCTTGTTGAATAAAGGATAGGAATGAATGCAGCACTGTCCTTGACTGGGCTAATTACTTAATACTTCAAATTAAAGGTATTCACCAAGTAAATCCACGAAAAACTGATCTAATAAAAATTAGTATTTAAAGAGCTTTCATCTCCAGTGAGATTATTTGCATGACTCAGCTGAAAAACATTCACCTTTGTTCATTGACATTTAAGAAATTAAGTAGCTTGGAGCTACTTGTTGTGTTGTAGTTACTTAGTAGTTGCATCTATAATAAAGAGGATTACATACAAGAATTTACATACAATAGCTAATTTGATATTTAATACTTCCTTAATTGCTAAGATAAATTATTATTAACAATCAAACTTTAAAAATTAATTATAATTAGCGTAGTAAAACTTTATCCTTTCCCTTTACGCATATGGTATAATATCTTATTAAAAATTTGTGCCCCTACCAAGTTTTTCCTGCAAGGCAATAAAGATTTGAGAGATTTGGGCAGACATTGAATCCAGCCACTCAGTTATGGCTGGGACAAGTATAATAGTGCAATGCAGAGTGCATGGAATTGTCTGTATTTGGATTAATTTAAGTGCCTTTGTTTCTTAGGCTGCTCTTTTCACCAGGGTTTGATATGCATTCCTAGCAGCGTAAGAATGTGCATGTTGGTGGGAAAAAGAAGGTGATAAACTATTTCATACAGTTGTGAGAGCTGAGCATATATGAGAACATTGCAGTCAGGCCTGTCATGTATGAGTGTCCCTGTATCAGCTAATTATATGGAATAATATTTATTAAAGGAAAAGGAATTGTTTCTCTCCATACAGGCTTCATACAGTTAGGAATTTTCATGTTGATGGACTATTTTTTGAGATCCTTTTTATGTAGGTAAACATTTCATTCCAAATAGTAGTATCAATGAGAACATGGTAAGTGCCATTAGCTGTGTTGTTCTGTAATGCCTGGAGCTTTAGGCATCTTTGGAGAAGAAATCTTCAAGAAAGAGGAAGACCTATGGTAGTGTTTGTAGATTATTTTTTTTTGTTGTTTGGTGAGGTTTTGTTAAATCAAAAGCAAAATGGTATTTTGTGAAGGGGGATATTTAGATAGAGCAGGAGGTGGTACTTGTGGGTCCACGGCATGTAGAATTAAGTCATGAGTTAAGACTGGATAGAGGTTAAGTCTGCAAGAGTGTAGAGCAACAGATGTAAGTATATGAAGGTATATTCCTGCCACGCTGAATTTGATTATATAGGAAACAGTGAAAGTGTGTAACTGTGTCAGCTTCTGTATATCAAGAGCATCAGTCTAATGGGATCTTAGCATCTGCTTATCAGTAGGAGCTGCCCATCTTCTCTTCTGCGCTACCTGAATTCAAGTGTGCAAACAGCTGTCTCCTCTAGTCATACGTGTTTATTTTGCTATGCAGAGTTTTTTGAGGTAGAAAAATTTGTTTGCTTCAGTAAAAAAAAAACAAAACAAAACAAACACCACCACCCCCCACACCCAGCTGAGAAACAATGGTAAAAATATTTCACTGGAAGCATTTAGAAAGACTTGAATAAACAAAACAGAAGGAAGATGTAATAGTTATGATTCAGAAGGATGGTGCCTTTGAGAAGAATCCTTGCTATATGAACTAAGAGAACTGACCGGAGCTGCAGGGTGTTGTACTGGGAGGAACACCAAGTTTTACATATGGATCATCTGGTGTAACTCTGGAGACAAAACTGAACTGGAGCTGAGTGGTAGTGCTGTAGGTAAACAAATATATTCCATGAGCTCTGCTTCTGGTTAATGACATGTGGATGTAACCTATTTTCAATGATTTGTCAATGTCTGCCTGTGCCTGGGAACTGCTGATAGGGATAAACAGCATTTCTTAATGGAATTTTAGAAATTCCCCACATTTTATTACATGTGGAGGTTACTTTCAAATTAATATTTGATATTTTTCATTTAAAGTTCATCTTAAATGGTCAAAAATAAAAGCAAGTGCTTGGTCGTCCTTGTAGTATAATATTTAAGAATTTGGGAGTGTTTTGTCTTATGTGAGCCATATCTTTCTGTCTTCAGAGACACAGTTCAGTTGTGTTCTTGTGAGCTGTACGGGATTACTCATTTCTTAGAGGCAATCAAGTTTTTCTTATTTAACTTGCTGTCCACAAGTGTGGGTTTTTTTTCAAGTAATGCTCTTAGAAGGTCATTCGACTTTTGAGGGTTATTCACTTTGTTAGCCCAAACACTAAAACCTTGTGTCCGTGGGTTCTGATTAGTGACACTTTAATAAAGTCATTTGAAGTTCAGTAGACTGAATTTTCCACCTTTTCTAATGTTTCTATGGTCACAGGGAAGCGACCTGTATTCAATCTTTTAAATGCAAATCTTTTAAAAGTTACTGTGCAATTTTGTGTACCAGACTTCTTCATGGGTTACAAAAAGTGCCTTTTTTTTTTTTTTTTTTTTAACAGCTACAGCAGTGTCTTTTCTCTTTCTTTCCTGTTTTCCTCCTCTCTTTCTTTCTAGTGATGTGACAGCAATTGACTATACTTGGGCCTTTTGGGATAACAAAGGACTGAGAAAAACCTTAAAGGTTTTTATTGCTGCACTTTTTTTTTTTTTTTTTTTTTTTGGCTGGGCCAGGGTAGACAAAGGCCTTTCCACTTGATTAGATAATAAGGCTAACGTGGGCTTTGAGAGAAAAATATCTTTGCATTATGCTCTTCTTTTTCCTCTGACCAAAAAAAAAGGGAGGAGAGAAAAAAGAAAACTATGCCTAATCAGCCACAATTAAATCTTTCATGGTGAACTCACTATGGAGGAATTAATGCATTTTGTATTGCCTAACAACTCGAGTGAACATTAACAACACGTGAGAACTGAGGGGAAGAAAAATTATGGCTGTCTTTTTTTTTTGGTTCTCAAGAAACAGGGAAGGGTAGGTCATTGACTTGATTTTCATGGGAAGATTGACTCTGGAGCGCTCGCATATCCAGGAGCAGAGCGAGGTGATATTGACAGCTGGGGTTTGGGGAGGGGAGGGTGCTGGAGCAGTGATTGCGCCATGGCTTGCTGGGGAAAAACAAGGGAAAAGGGGAAACAAAGCCCAGAGAGGGAACAGTAGCTGCAGTGTCCCAGGGCTGAGGGGCTGCTTCTCCTTGGTAGGTACGTTTTGCACTTGGACTCCAGCGGTTGTGCTAGAGAAATCTTAGTATAATGAAAGGTTCTGCCCTTAAGTGAGAAAGAAATTGCTCTTAATGAAGCTGAAGTTGTATTATGCTTCTCCACGCATACCGTGAAAGCATCCAGAAGATGCTCATTCAGCCCTTTCATCCTCCTCGCTGCTCATGTAGAAGAACAGCTCATGTAAAAGAACCTTGGGAATCCAAATGTGTTTTCCCAAGATTTCCCATTAAGTACTACAGGCTAAGAACAGTAACTTAAAGGTGTTTTTTATTATATTTCTAAAGATTTCTTTATTCTGACACCTGTTTTTTTTCATACTCTGATTAAAAATAATCTGGATGCTGAGGTGTGCTCACATGAATACATCAGTCCACTTATTTCCTCTTCACCTGCATGGGTCCTGAGCTTTGTCTGACACAGGCATCCAGACAGACCCTTATGCCCACCTGGGAACACAGGTAGTCATACAGTCTTCTGCCCTGTTTTCCTCCTAGGGAACTGTGCACATCCCATCCTCTGCTCATTGTGCAACCCTACTGCTTCTACTACCCACAGCCCAGACCTTTCCTTCTCCACTCATGTGCTCATTCTGAAAACGGTCACAGCCCTGTTCACTTGCCCACAAGCCCTTGGAACTGTCATTTGTTTCCTTTTACCCAATTCATCTCTTGTCTTTCTCATTCCTCTCTCTACTGTCATTTCCCACTCTTACTGGGTGCCAGCAGCTCTACCCTCAGCCAAATTTCCTTCTAGTGCAGTGGTTTTCACAGCTTCTTTCCCAGGAAGGTTTTGGTCCCATTTGAGCATCTCATGCAGGATACAAGATTGTTACTCAAATTAAATAAATTTTTCCTTTAAGAAGCCAACACTTCACGTGGAGTTGCAATATGGTAAAGCCTAATCTTGTGAGCTATTATGCAAAATATGCAAACAAAATGCAAGTTGTGTGTGGTTTTGCAGGCAAAGGAAACATCGCTAGAGCCAAAACATGAAGTTTGGCCCTTAAATGCTGTCTGAGAGAAGGCTCTTGCCATTCCTCAAGGCTTTTACCTTGGCCCTGGGCTCTGAAAGGGTTATCAGGCATTGGAACAGGCTAACCAGGGCAGTGGGGGAGTCCCCATCCCTGGAGGGATTTAAGAGACATGTAGATGTGGTGCTGAGGGACATGGGGTAGTGGGGAATTGGCAGTGCTGGGTTAATGGTTGGGCTTGGTGATCTTAGAGGTCTTTTCCAACCAAGGCTGTTCTCTGATAGGTGCATACCCCCCGTAGCAGCCATGTGAACCCCTCTCCTTGCTCAGGGTCTCTCACGTGGTTGTGTAGCCCAGTCCTGAAGGTTTCACCACCCAAAAGCTTTTGGCAGCAAAAGCCTTGTCTGCTGTATCAGAATTTTTTTCAATTCATTCAGGGTGACAAGAGATGATGACTGGGTTTGTCCTTCCAGTTTCTGAGGCCAGAGGAAAGGTAGTGCAGTAGCTGGCTTACTGGGGTCTGTTAGAAGCTTTTGTCTGACTAGCAAACAAGTAACCGGGTATTTTTTTAATATTTCTCAGACCCTTTCTTAGCATGCGTTGTGGGATTACCACAGTTTCAGTGGCTGTGACTTTGTAGGTAACAATGCACAAGTACCTCTTTGCAGTCTCTTTTTATAGCCAAGTTTTCATTAATTCTTTTGAATTGCCCATAGTGGGCTTGTGAATATAGATTTCACAAGTTTGCATAGCTTGATATATTTGTTTTATTTAGGTGTATAGGTGAGGTGTGTGTAGGATATGCTATCTCATTTTTCTCTCGTTGCAATATTTATTACTGGTTTGGGGGGGGGGTGTTCATGAATTGTTTAGCTGGTCTTGTGCAAGTACTTTTTAAAAAAATTTTTTTTTACAGCTCTTCTGAAATTCACCATCTGAATTTTCCTTTCTTAGAAAGCCAGAGTTATTGTTAGTGCCTGTAGCTCTTAGCAACTTACGCAGTTGTCCTGAATTTGAGCAATTCTCTGCAATGGCATATATGGTTGTACCTGATGATCTTAAAAGTCTTTTCCAGCCAAAACAATTTTATGATTCTGTATAACAGCTATCCAAAGCAAAGTCCACAGTTTTTGCTGCGAACTGAAAGCAAACTGATCCACACTCCCCAGCATCCAAAAGCCCCCGGAGTTCGTTCTGTACAAAGATCACTATAGGAAGTGACTGAGTTTTCTTTTGTTTTGTTTGTTTCCACTGGCTTTTATCTGAATCCCTGCTTTGCTTGAGCTTTAGAAGTCAAATGAGCAGAAGAAATGCAGTAGATGATTTGAGATGTGTGTGGGAAGAATGGACGCTGAAAGATCGGCTTTCTGAAGGCTTTGCTCAGTTCCTGCCTTCCCAAAGAGACTGTGAGAAGGTTATTCCTCCTGACTGCATCTCTGCAGCAAAGTAATTGCTTTGAGGACGGCACTATGGAAAATCGTTTGTTTCAGATTATCTTTGTTTTAATGGAGGTAAAAGAAAAAAAACAAACAAACAAACAGAGGTAGGGAATTGTTTAGGATAAATTTAAGTGCTTAATGGATAATTTAATAATCACGAATGGCATCATTAAAATCAAACAAGAAACATGGATTCTTGGACCTGATGACTTTAACTGGCACCCTGTATTTCACAAAGTGAAAGTTGTGAGTGCTCGACCATAGCTGTGCTTTGTGAGCTCCTCAGTTGGGATGGAAGTTGGAGTTTCTTTATGCTTTTATGTGGTGGGAGTGAAATGATGCTAATGAGAGAAGGATTGGGTGTTAGGAGGTCTCTTTATACATTGGAAGCTCAAGGCAACCTTGTGGACACTGAAGAAATGGGACTCAAAACACAGACTCTGGCCTGCCCGGGATACCTCTTGCTGAGTATCTTCCAGTGGTCTGCTTGAACACCTGGGAGCATGCCCAGGTCCTGCAGAGGTATGTTGTGCTCTCCCTAGCACCCACCAGGTCAAATGTAGACCTATGGTGCCTTAATGGATTAGTCCTGGGAAACAGATCCAGCTGTAATTGGTCTGAACTGTAATCTTATCAACACACCTGGCAGATTACCCATTTTTAGCTGATTTGTGGGCCAGCAAGCTGCATGTCCCAGCAAGCTGATGCTGTCAGGTCACTCGTTTTGCTTGCAGCTGTTCTATAGCAGCCGCTTTCCTTTCTGGCAGCTCAGTGCCCTACTAAGCCAGGGAAAAGAATTGGCTGAAAAAGAAACATCAGGTCAGAAGATGACTTTGGATTGTTCAGAGAAAGCTGTGTGTTATTGCTACTCACTCAAGAAAAAAAAAAAAAAAACACCACTTTCATTGAATTCAGAGCTGGCATATTAAGATGTCAAATCATGGTGCGATACGTTGCAGATAAACAAATGTAATGTAGTGACATTACATTAAATATAGCAATATGTGTTAAGAACTGAAGGCACAAAAAATGAAAAACTACTTCTTGCTAATTGGCGGTTGCCTGCTGAAATTGTACTTCAATTCCTAAGCTGTTTCATAGCGTTATGGCTGTTATCCATTGTATTTCTTGAGTTGTAGCCCTTTTGTCTGAAGTTGAACGAAAAATTGCAGATCTGACCCGTTGTGTAAATGTAATGAAATTATTCCAACAGGAGTGGGAAGTCATTCGTTGGCAAGTGTCTTTATTTGTCAGGACATCAATGTGACTTGCAATTACTTGTCGCCCCTTCATTTCTGCCCCAATACAAAAAGCGAGAGGGACAGCGTTTTCATTGCCCGCCCCTAGGCTCTATCCCTTACTGCTGGCCTTTCTGCACCCCACACTTTCTGACTCTTTGGAAAGCCTGAGGATTTCGTATTTCTACCCCTTTCTAACCTCTCGAGCACTGAAAGGGTGGAATGTCTTGATTTATCAGTTCCATTGTTTGTATTAACCTCAGGCTTGAGTAGATCTATTCTGTCTTTAGTTTTTATGACTGGTAGTTTTTCCAAGTTGCTTTACACTTTTTGTAGTGGCTATGTGGTTGGATATTGCAGGAATGTAACATGGTATATTTCTAATTTTTCTGAAGTTAGTAAAAATCCCGGTGCTGTTGACTGCAGTAGGATTTCATGGTTTTGAAGAGCAAGGTGGCTCCCTATGTAGTTTCTCAGCTTTTTCTCTGTGCACTATTAGAATAAAGGCACATATTGCTACTTGCAGTTTGGGATAGACAAATGATGTAGTTCTTGTAAGTTAGAGAGCTTTTATTTAAAATGCATGTAACTGATTAAGTGGCTTGGCAGCCAGTCAGAATGATTATTTAAGTACCGCAACTTCACAGTAACTTGAAAATGGAAAACCAGCCAGTAATTTAGTGATATCATTGAGAAACATAGCATTCTTTCAAAGCAAGCAAAGTCGTTATACACAAGGGATAGACATCATCCCTGCTCTTGGCCATTGCTGGCTTATAAATTGCTATACGTGGCTTTGCTCTGTGTTAAGCAAAAATTCATCTCGAGTATTTTCTTTTATCTAGTGCAAACTTCCCATTTGCTGAAGCCATATGGGACATGGGAGCGCATCCACCCTAGAATTACAAACTCTTGTGTTGTGCTGTGTTAATTGGATTAAATTGTTACTGTCATCTCTTCAAGAAGAGACAAACTCTGGCAATGTTGGTATGGGACAGCTGATTTATATGGAGTGGCTGTGCTTTGCAGTAGTCATTGGGAAGCTAACTAGCAATGCTGTGGTGATACATCTTTCCACCTACAGAAAACAGCACATATTATGAGCCAGAAATCCTCACCATTTGCAAGACAAGATGAACAGCAGCACAGGAAGATACAGGCACAGATAAGTGAGTCTTCTGAGTCTCACTCTGGTGCTGTCCCCTAGGTTTTGTATCACTTTATGTTTCTACTTATTTGCTGAAGGCACTGTGCTGACTGGTGGAGTGTGGTCCAGTATGGACTGGAGACTTTCTGTTCTAGCTATGAAGTGCTGGGGTCTGAACCCCAAGCCCTGAATTAAGGTTGACATATGGGTGGTTCCCACAGCCCTTTAAGAGGAGGGGATGAGTTTGCCTTTTGGCTTTCCTCCAAGGTACGGCTGGCCTTGCAGGGAAATCCCTTGGGTAAACAAGCCCCAGGTGCCCTGCATTTTGGTGATGAGTGCCAGGTGTCCTGCTTTGGGCATAAAAGCTGGGCCCACTTGCAGGAAGAGTTGGAGAGTCTGTCTGTGAGGTGGATGCACTTCAGAGTTTCCTGTTGGGGAAGGACCTCCTGACTCCTCATGCAACCGGATCGCAGTCAGGTCTGGCACTTACAAACGCGGGCTTTGTGGGGAGGCAACATGGGGTTACCTCTACTGTATGTGATCACCCTATTGACTTGGTTGTCTCCCATTTTTTCCATGGGTTACCTTGTATCTTTGTTCCATCTATTACGGGTCATGCTACGTCATTCCTGGGGTCACTGGGGTTGATATCTATTATTTGTGATCTGACTTGTTTGTACCCCCAGCGATCCCCTATATACTGACTCCTTTACGTCCAATAGAATCTACTTACTGGATTGTTTTTCTGCTGCTGGCTGTGTCCTTTGTACTGGGCCTAGTAACTGGCAAAACAAGCTGCGAAAGCCACCTTGTAGTTCTGTAGTGTTGCTCTAATTGCCTACTGTTCATTTTCAAGGCTAAAATGAATTATTGTCAGGCTTGCACATAATTCCCTGTTTGGTCCTAATGCAGTGGTTGCAGAGCTTGCCTATAAACCACATGCACGTTTACGTTATGGGAAATGTATTTTCATAAGAAAGGGACAAGGGGAAGCTGACAGAACATGGCTTCCACCAATTTTCTTTGCAGAAAGGCAGAGTTAGTTCTGTAAATCATCTTGAGGAAGCTACTGTCTGGAGGCATGCATCAGTATGCAACAGTCCAGCATGTGGTACACTTCGGAGAGGGTTGCTGTGAGTCTAGCAGCAGCTGTGCCAAAGGTGCTTGGGGTGGCTGGCCTGGTTGTGCTTTGGGATCAATGGCACGCTGTGGTTTTCTTTGCAAATCAAAGTGGCTTTCAGGTCTTGCCCAGCACAGTTCTCGAGTCTTGTTATTCCCGCAAAGGTAAACCTGTCTAAAATTGGCACGGGCAAGCAGGCAAGAGTCAGGCTGCTTTGTCAAAGAGCTGCCTGCATCGCAGCTGCATCCTGTGATTGATGCAGTCGCATCTGGAGAGGAGAGTCCTGCTGTTTGGCTTATCTTCTGTTTTCTTTCCACGCTGTCTCATGTACTCCCCTTGGTGGGTGCTGTGGATGCTGGCTTGATAAAAGGTCTCCTTGTCACTGTTTCCATCTTGGAATTATTCGGGAGGTGAAGGTTGCAGCTGCGCAGTGCTCCTGCCGTTGTGCACGGTGGTCTTGTTTCCATGTCCTCTTCTCCCATGTACAGTGGTGCACGTCCCCAGCTCGCGGCTCCACCGTATGCTTTATCCAGCAACGAATGGAAATCCCAGTTACTGCATAAA
Organism: Podargus strigoides; assembly: GCA_028020825.1. Classification (NCBI taxonomy): domain Eukaryota; kingdom Metazoa; phylum Chordata; class Aves; order Caprimulgiformes; family Podargidae; genus Podargus; species Podargus strigoides. Next base: position 71,306,355 of record CM051621.1, read on the forward strand.
TTGTCTTTGCTTGAGGGAATAACAGACAAGACTTGTGTGCATTATGTGTAGCAATGCCCCGCCTTTAGGGGAGGGAATGCTGATAGTTAGATGATCCATTTTAACATGATTTCAGCTCATGCTTACTTTCAGATCAGGGCTTGCTTTCCCTGCATGGCTTACAGCTCTGTCCTTGTGCAGGGCTGTCAGGGAGACCAGAGGCCATGAAGGTGCCCACCAACAGGGAAGCTTTGCATCCCCCAGTGTGGTACTCACTGTGCCCACACCATGCTCTGAGAGGAGCAACTGATCCCAAGGGGTTTGGAAATCCCACTCTGGAGTTCCCATAAGTCAAGCAGCTCTTTGTGGTCCCAAGGGCAGGAGTCATCCTGAAGGCATGAGTGAGCATGATGTTTAACAAGTTGGTTTTACCGAATGCCACTCGGTGTGGTTTTAGGCTGTGTGATGTGGTGAGTGCTTTCTTAAATTACATGTAGCAAAGGCATTAAGATAACACTTTTTTTCCCCTCCCGTAAATGAAGGTGTTTCCGGAGAGAGTGCCAAAAAATTTTCATTTGTTTGATCGGAAGTGTTTATGATGTTGGAGAAATTACAACTTTACGCGTTCAATGCTTGCTGAAAACAGATTGCTCTTGAGAAGATTTTAGTAGTATAAACTGTTAAGACACACAAGTACCCTCAGTAATGACAAATTAAGAAAAATGCCCAAATTGCATAACTAGAAGACAATTTAGGCAGCAATCTGTTTCTTAAGCCTAGTTCTTCCAGCTAATGATTTACCTGTAGTTGGGGACATCAGGCAGCCACTACCAGGTGGTGACACCCTGAGAGCTAAATCTCTAAGGAAGGCTTTTTCCATAGCATGGCAGATACTATCTGCAGACCGCATTGCTGATCTATCAGTGTTGAACTGAGCCATGAGGTAATTTGTTCAAAAGGAAAATCTGCCGTTTAACTGAGATAAAAATGGGGAAAAAAGCTAGTTTAATAAATTACTTCTGATGATCAGTCTTCACAGGTCAAAAGCACTAAGAGAATAATTGACCTGGTATGGACAAAGAAAGATCCTTTTGTAGTCATTTATATTGTGAAAAAAACACGTGATCACAGAAACTTTTTTTACATTTGCTTTTTTAAAAGAACCCACAGCTTTCAGTCCTGAGCAGCATTGCAGCCCTACTGTCATTCTTCTTTCCCTTAGAAAAATGAAATCTGTAGACCCTTCTCCCAGCTAATGTTATTCCTCACGTGGTGACATTCAAAAACCCATTGACAAGCTGCAAATGATGTGTGAAGCAAACTCTGGGATTAAGTTTATAACCTTTCCCCTGGGGAAAAAATTTGGAGGCAGGAATGAACTCGATAGTAAAACAAAAGGGCACAACTGAGATGGATCAGGAAAACTCACATTCATATTTAGCTAAATGAAAAATACCAACCAGTCCTAGTTTATGTGGTATCCTGGGGGTTTCCCACACAGGTATGTAGGATATTATTTTATAGCTCTTTCTCACAGGTTTTATTGCACTCGCTAATGAGAAACTACCTCTCTCTCTCTTCAGCTTTGCAGCTGGGATTTGAACGTGCAATAAATAAAATATAAACAGTAGAAGATAGAGGGCTTATGTCCCATGGATATGTTTGCATCTTGGATTTTGAAAGGCAGGTACCTTCCTCCTGGGGAGCTGTCATTTACTACAGAGTTTGTGTGTTTGTAGATGATGTGAATAGAATTTGGGGGCCTTTAGACACTGTTAAATTGCAGATGTTAATCAAGTGATTGAGCTAGGGCTCTGCTTCCCCACGGTAATCAAAGAAACAGCTAGTTCCTTCACGTATCTATAAGATTATTTCCTTTCATCTGCCAGTATTAGCTGCTTTTGAAGTTGTTTAATCTTTGCTCCATGTAAATTGAGAGAAGTTATTTTAAGCAGCTCAGTGGGCAAAAGGGAGCCTTGTGACCAAGCGTTCACAAAAAGAGCTTGGACCACAGGAGTTAACCCCTATCACCCTGGCATCTGACACTCACTGAGGATGCTTCTAGTTAGTTCGCCCCTGCTGTCAGTTAGATGCCAGGGTGAGCTGTGCCCAGACAGAAATGTGGCTTTACTGAACGTAAACAATTGAGGAGAACCACAATATAAAGCAGTTCAAGGCTTGCCCGTTCTGCTACTTAAAAACAAAAACCCCTTGGATTATAAATTCAGTAACAGGTACAAATTGAACCTTGGGTAATTCCTAGGAAAGCTGATAGGTACTCTGAAGTAAAGTAAGCCTGACGGGGTTAAAATGGAGTTCAGCCATGGCCATAAAGTGAGCAGTGCATTTTAGTAATGGAACCATAGAATGGTTTGTGTTGGAAGGGACCTTTAAAGGTCATCTAGTCCAACCTGCAATGAGCAGGGACATCTTCAACCAGATCAGGTTGCTCAGAGCCCTGTCCAAGCTGGCCATGAATGTTTCCAGGAATGGGGCCATCTACCACCTCTCTGGGGAACTTGTTCCAGTGTTTCACCATCCTCATTGTAAAAAATTTCTTCCTTATATCTAGTCTGAATCTATCCTCTTTTAGTTTAAAACCATTACCCCTTGTCCTGTCACTACAGACCCTGCTAAAAAGTCTGTCCTATCTTTCTTATAAGCTCCCTTTAAGTACTGAAAGGCTGCAATAAGGCACAATGCACATACATTACTCAGCGAAGTTTGACACTTGGGCTTTGGACTTGTTTTTGTTTCCTGACAGCTTACTTAAGAAAAATGAAAAATCATGATGCCTTGCTAATGATTGCCAAGAATGCAAAGAACTCCTATATAAAGCTGATCTCCATCGGCAGGACAATACAACAGGACAAATCCTTCTTGCCAAATTAAGATGTATGCTTGGACGGAGAGGTCAGGGCCCTGCATCATTACTCTGTCTGATGCTACCTTATCACCAATATGATAAATTACTGTCCTCTTCATGCTAAGTTGTGGAGCATTGGTGCTCTCTTCTAGATTTCAGAGCTGTGGATTGTGTTTTGTGCGTCTTAATTTTTAAGGAAAATATCACTTTTTGTTTTTTCCTCTGTGGGTTACTGCATGCTTCTGGCACTTCTGCTCCTTCTGCATGGGTCACTGTTTTTAAGGAGAGACCATAGTTTGGAAAGACCAGAAATGTGCTCTTCCAGGAACTCAAGACAGAAAAACTATTTCGCAAGGTTTTTTGTTAGATATCCTTTGGAGATATTATAGTTCAAAAGTAAATATGAAGAAATTAATTCAAGAGGATGGAGAAAAATTTTTAGTAATAACTAGTCTCTTGCATATAGGAATGAAGTTGTTGGTGTTGTCTATCTCTTTAATTGCAAAGCATGAATTCATACTCATGTTTCCATCCCTTCTCTCGACTTGTAATACTCATAGCTTGGATTGTAGGCATTCTTCCTGTGTGCACATCAGGAATGACGGAAAGAGGTGGCAAATATTCTATTATGGAATTGTTATCAATTATGGAAAATATGCAGATATATGTTGTCTTCTGCTGTTTTCACAAGTATGAAAGAATTCCTTGTAGCTGTAATGCCCCTCAGCAAGTAAGGGTTGGAAGGGACCTTAAAGATCATCTCGTTCCAACCCCCCTGCCATGGGCAGCGACACCTTCCACCAGACCAGGTTGCTCAAATCCCCATCCAACCTGGCCTTGAACACTTCTAGGAAGGGAGCATCCACAACATCTCTGGGTTTTTTTGGTCCTTTTTGAAAAAAACTAACTGTGTCACCATGCTTTGTAATCACTCTTCATGGCTGAAATTTATTCTGTTAAATATTAAAATGTCTTCAGCTGTTGTAGGTAATTCAGCATCTGTCTTGCTCCGTCCTGACCTCTGGTATGCTGTGGCCAACCCCTGTCCCTGGGTATCAGAGGGTGATGGTTTCATTTTACTTGAGGCCATGGTCTAGTGGTTAGGGAGATGATGGGATAAAGGTTGGACTTGATGATCCTGGAGGTCCTTTCCAACCATAGTGATTCTGTGATTCCAGTGACCTGATGCCTGGCTGGTATCTCCAGGTGGTGACCTGAAGGTGAAAGGGCTCCTCTCCACCTGCCTGCTCTGTCTGGTCCTGTGGCAGGGATGCTTCTGTGGGGACAAGTGGTGACAACAGCTGATGTTGACTGCATTTACCAAACACCATGGTCAAAAAGTCTTACTGCTGTTGAACGACATAATTTTTGTTTGTGCATATTGTGGTGTTGGAAAGTCGAGTGTCATCATATGACTTTGAGCTGCCATATCCGTTAAGTGCTTCCCTGTTATTACTTAAACCCTTACACCAAAAAACATGTATGTTCCTTGGGCTGTTTTGTTCACGTTTGGGTGTTGTTGCACTTGTTGCTATTGTCTAAGCCAGAAGAGAGAAGATGGTGGTAAAGGCAAATGGAAGCCATGGCCATCAGAGGTGTGGCAGCAGCCACCTGTGAGATTCCCTCAAGCTTGGCCAAGAAGCTTATGTTGGATGTCTGGCCACCTTCTTATCAAACAGGCTTTGTTTTTCCTTGCTGTTTTTTGTTGTGATTTTGTTGTTGTTGTTGTTGTTGTCCTGTTTTATAGTAGAAATAAGAGATTACTGTTCTCCATCAGCAGAAAGGAAGGGAAGAGGAGACCCTAGTGCGGATCTTCTTTGGAGGTTATTTCAGATGGTTTTCAGATGATCATAGAAGGGAAGTGTGCCAAAAAGTTGAATCATTGCTACAGTGTCATACCAGAGGCTTGAGTTGTCCAGAATACTTTTGTGTTGCACATAATGCCCACATCTTGAATGCTGAGCTTTGAAATGTTTCCTCGGTGATCCTGCGGTGCTTTGATGAGAAAAAATCTTTTTGAATTACAGGGATTGGTTAGCTGTCTCTTAGAAAAATAAATTCCAAGTGATCTTTGTTAACCACTGAATGATAGGTTATTATGGCATAAAATAGAAGTTCACTTAAACTGCACATTTTTGTTCTGAAATCAGCAGGAGGAGGAAATGCTGATATGGGTGTATACATGGGAGGAAGATTTATCAAAGAAGCATACATTCACACACCCTCTCTTTTTTAAAAAATTATGGTCAGTAAATGATAGGCTTCCTTCCCTTGTTTTTTGAATGCCAAATAGATTTCTAACGAAATTATTTATATGCACATCTCTTTTAAAAATACAAAGTATCACCAGGTCAGTCCAAGGCCTCAGCATCCAGTTTTAAGTGGGAGATTAGGAAGCTTCAGGCATAACCTCCAGCCTTTCCTGTCAGCACAATTTCTCTCCAGGAAGGGAAGACGGATAATGCGAATTTAACGTTTTATTATGGATAGTTTGCACATCAGTTTCTTGCTATTTTTGTGTATCAATTGCAACAGATGCTCCTTGCAGTTGGCCCCTAACTTTGAGCATCTTCATGGCTTTTTTGCTGCTTTGACCTTGGATAGGGCTCATGGTGACAATGGCAGGAGAGCTGGGTGTGTAAGAGCGTGGCAGTGAGACCAGTGAGACCAGTGCACGGTTGGTCAGTGCTGGTGGGGGGAGCGAGTGCTGTGGCACCAGCTGGTACCCACTGCCTTGCAGCACGGACAGGTCTTCTGCCTTCATCATCGTGGCACCTTGTGAGTTATGAGGTACCTAGATTTATGTTTTGAAAAAAAAACAAGCAAACACAGAAAAAGGAAAATTACCCAACCTGCAATCCTAAAATACTAGATACCGAGGGATGTATTTTCCCCAGACCAAGCAAAAATATACGTATAGAAAATTTGTGCTTTGTTGCTAGACCTACTAAACTTATTCTGTTTCTATCGTTGAACTTGCTGCGACAGTCAGGATGTAGGTTTCAAAACAACTGAATGTGTATATGTGCTTGCATAGCCGTCCTTCTTCAGGGACATTCTTCCTGTTTCCTTTTCAGAGTTCCTCCTAAAGTTAGTTTCTTTCTGATAGTAAACACAATTGGATACTTTTCTATGAAATATTTTGAGTAAAGGGGAAAAACGTTACTGGTTTTAATAGCCTTGCTGTGGGTCTGAGTGATGCTGGTGGTGATTAATTAGTACCACTTGCTTTACTAGGTGGTGTTTAAGCTGTAGAAACTTTAACCATAAATGACCAAACCATCTCCTGAAAGGCTTTGTTTGTAACTGGGCTGAAGGATACATAATTCTGCAGAAATGTCTCTTTCTTTAGACTTTGTTAGCAGTCTTTACATTTTAATGGGCAGCTGTAATTACTTTTATGGTGACCATTTGGCTAAAGTTTTAAATCCTCTTCTTCCTTTCCTTCTGCCCCTCACATGGGGTGGCCCTGCAGGGAAGGTGACTTTGCCAAGGGCAGAAAGCTGGGCTTCCTGTCACTGCTGTGTTACAAATGTGTCCGCAGAGTCTGTTTGCAAGTGCAAGTCCCTTGTTCATCCTTTGACCATCTCTGCATCCCCCTTGGGGCAGGGACATCTCAAGCCCCTGGGGCATAAAGCTGGACCAGAAGGACTTTGGGGTCCTGAGCGGCTTAGAGTCCACTTGGAACCCTCATCTTAGAAATTACTCCATTTAAAATCCTCCATGTGTGCATACTTCACTACTCTGTTTTAAAACCTTCTCCTCTTTAAAAAAGAAAAGGGCAGAAAAATTAGTGCTATAGAACAAAACCATTGGCAGAAAACCCAGTGATCTTTAGATTTGATCAAGCTGTATTTTGCTGTACTGCAGTGGGGGCAGCAGAGGGAGCACAAGTTAACACATAATTCTTTTCCCAAGAGCTGTACTGCCATCACCGATGACATTTTGCTGGATGGATGAAGATCAAGAGTGGAAAAAAAGCAATTCCAGCCTAGTGAGTTTGCTATAGGACAGGAGGATAATGTCCTTTATATTAAATATGGAGGGGTAGCAAATGAAAATGTATCCTGTTACAGCTTCTGTTTTAAATTTTAGGTTGTGCTCGCCATGCAGCTCCAGGTTGCATGATGTCAGTATGGTTTCATGCCAGGGTGCAACCAAGGGAAGATTGATGCTGTGCAGTTTCAGAGGGCTGTGGTGCCGTTCTGCCTCATGATATTTTCTTAATAAACCTGAAGCAGCAGATAAATAATTGTAGGTATTGAAAGGGAAAATGATGATTGCAAACAACTGGCCAAGTTATCTTTGGTGAGTGAGAGTGGAGCCATGAGCTGGTCAGGCTGCTGCAGCACACAGCAGCATGACCTGGCCTCCAGGCAGTATTTAAAGCAGAGCTTCATTTTCCTGGAGTTTACAATCATGTATAAAAAACCCCCTCTTTTCCTTGAAGTCCATTGTGTCCTTTCAGACCTGGGCAGTGGGGGCTCTCTTCATCTGTACAGCCTTTGCCACTGCACCAGGGCAGGCACATGGGCTTTCAGAGCAGATTGTTGTCACTGTTATCACCAAATCCTATTTGTCACCTTCATCTTAACCCTTAGGCCTTCAATTTGGTCAGCTCTTTTCCCCGTAATTAAAACTTTGGACAGGATTGAGTTTTCTCCTGTCAGTCTCGAAAGTAAAGTCCTGAATGAGGTCAAAGAGGATAGAATGTTTTTCCCCTCTTCTCCAGGAGTTTTAATAAAGAAAATGCAAGCTTTAAGTTTTTCCTTTGGATTAGAGATTGCCAATAGCACATTTTTGCTTTGTTGAATTATTCAGCAGAAGTAAAGGTTACTGAAACGTGCACAGATAGATGGTTAGAGACGCAGAGCGGTGACTTTAAGAAGCTGTGGCAGCACTGAGGGCAGGAATCATTTTTGATCTCAGAGAAGAGAAAGAGTAGAAATTTCTTTGTGTTGAAAATAAACTGCTGGTGTACTTTCACAAATTCACTCTTTCCACTTTGATGTTTTATTCAGCGGCTTGCTTTGTTTCTGAGGCGACTGCTGCCTGTGTACAACAGAGATAGGCATGGACTGCTAAGAAATGAAAGGTTATTTGAGCAAGTTCATTGTTTTCCAGAAACACTTGTTCAACACGTGCTTTCATAATGCTTGGAGCAGAAGTTGGCTGCACAGATGTCAGCCTCTATTATTCATTACCTATGAAATTAATTACCAACTCCATAGACTTTTTTTAATGTAATTTGCTTGACAGCTGCTTTTAAGTACCTTCTGGAAGTGGCTATCTATTCTCCTAACTTATTGATTTTCATGTTTTGAACAAGCTTCCCTGGTATATCTTATTCATAGTTCTCCCTTAAATCTCTACAAGGATCAGCTGGACTCTGAACATGTAAGCTGCTCTTCTCAAACCTCTGTAGGGTTTTCTGTGCATCAGAGCACTGGTCCACTGCCACCCAGCAGCCTGTATCCTGTGGCTGTGGAGATTAGTCAATGAATAGCTTCAGACTCCCAAGACCAAAGAGACCACCGTGATGCCCAGCCTTATCCCCAGCTTTCATAGAATCATAGAATAGCCTTGGTTGGAAAAGACCTCCAAGATGATCAAGTCCAACCATTAACCCAGCATTGCTGAGTCACTACTACACCATGTGTCCTACCACCTCATCTACATATCCCTTAAATACCTCTAGGGATGGGGACTCTACCACTGTCCTGGACAGCCATGTATTTATTACAAAGCTATGGGTAGCTGCTGATGCTGCCAGGCCTGAAATGAGCACCAACAAAGTGATACCAGGATGCTTGACCCATCTGTCCATGTCTGTCTCAAAAGCCAGGGAAATGTACCTGCCCACTCTCACCCCAGCTGCAGCCCAACCCTCATGACATGGTCAGGACAGTGGGTTTGGGTGGCTGTCCTGCTCCCCAAGCCACAGAGCTTCTCAGCTTGTTAACATGCGCCTCGGATATCTGGTCTTTTCTAAAAGCCTATGTAACTCCAGGACAAGCAGGAAAACCTTGCCTGTTTTTCCTCATTTCCTGAGTTGGCTTATGGCCAGTCTCATAATAGGTTAGAACAAGGTGAGATGCAGTTATTGACTCATTTGCCTGAAGAATCTGCTTAAAAAATGTTTAAGGTCTAATGCAAGACCTCTGGCATTACATATCTGATACAAAACGTGATCGCCTGTTGTAGTCTTGTCTTTTTGAATGACTCCATTTCCTTTGCTAGAAGCAGGGAACTAGAGATCAGAAGCCAAAGGCAGGTATCACGATGGCCACCTCAGCTACCAAAGATAGATAGAAAGGTAACTTTATCCAGTGTTGGTGTGTTACCCATCTTAGACTCTTAAATGCAATGGTTTAAGGAAAACCTCCAGATACTGATATTGGAGTGGAAGATTATTTTTTTTTCTTCTCCTTCATAATGGTGTTGGGTATATTTCTGCCATGAATATGAATATCATTTGTCATGTGCCTTGGTTTAGCTTCAGCCAGCTGTTTTTTATTGAAGAACTGATCTTGTTTCACCAGCTGGAAAGCTCAGAAATGGCAGAAGTAGCACCCAAAGTGCAAAATACCGAGTCTGGTGTCATCTGTAAACTTCCAACACTGGCTGTTTTCACTTCTAACCTTTCCTGTTTGTTTAATATAAAAGTTGGAGATTAATTTGTGGCATTTTTGTGTAAGCGGTCAAGATAGTTCTTTTCATGTGTGCCTCTGTCTTACCAGTATCCTGTGTGGGGAGAGAAAAATGTACATTTGTAACGGGAAACCAAAATTGTTGTTATCTGTGAGGAGGTTATTTTTTTGAGGTAGGCAGCATAAAAAGTAACGTATGAGCATATCGGCCTGTGCAGATGTAAAAAAAAAAAAAACCACCAGAGCTTTGGGACTGGATTTACACAGCTGTTTTTGCAATTGAAATATCTCTCTGCAAATAATGAGGCAAAGACAATGGGGTTTGTCGCTTCTCATTTCTTTCCATTCTTCTTTTTCTCCTCCAAGGAGCAGGGTTTGGCCTCTAGAGCTCTACTTATAGTCAGTCTTCAGTGATATTCCCCCTGGTGCTGCTTCACTAGTGGTAGGTGTTGGTAGGTTTGTCTCTCTGTCAAGTCCTAGGCAGGATACAGATAGAATCATGGAACAGTGTAGGTTGGAAGGGACTTTTAAAGGTCACCTAGTCCAACCCCCTTGCAGTGAACAGGTAGTTAGCTATCGCAACAAACAGTGAAGAAGTGGACAATTGCACACGTGGCAGATCCATTTTTTCATTTTCTTAGCTCTAGAGAGCATTTTCCTTTATCCTAATCAAGTATTCAGTTAGCAAATTCTGTCGGACCATTGATCCGGTTTCCAAATTAATGTCCCTGGGTCTTGAGGGATGGGTCATCAAGACAAGTGTAGGACTATACAGTCTGTCAGAGTGGTTTAAGGAGTTAGCAACTCTGGTCTCCAGAAGAGATATAAAGAAGCAGTTCTCTATGCAACTGATGGAGCTGCACTGTAGAGCTTATCACCAAAAACCTTTGTGTGCACTTACAGCTGACAAGGGTTCAAGGGGACATTGGACAATACATAGAAACCATATCTTGCTCGAGAATCCTGGAACTGAAGATGGCTGGAAGCTGAGGAAGTGTGGGGGGAATTATTCTTATATGTGTCTCTGAGCTTTTTTAAATTTCCATGGTTTTAGACTTGAGTTTTCAGCCCCAAATTGGGGGGGTGGGGATAGAGAACAAGACAGGGACAAAATCCCAGCGCAAAAATTCGAGGACAAAGTTAAAATTTTGTGTTTAAAATTTAAAATTTTATAAAATATTCATACATTTTACTTAAAATTTTCAATACATGCTTTTCATAAACCACACCTTTCACAAGAGTACAGAACTGAAGTTGGGTTCTTGCCTATGGCACTGTTGAAGGACTGAGCAGGTGAACCTTTGGTCTGACCCGGTATGATCATTCTCATGCTGTTCCATAGCAGTGCAGGCAATTAAAAGACAAGAAGGCACCACAAGAGGTACAACCTAACAAGACATATCCATTGCATTACTTGGAGAGCATCTTGACAGTAAACAAAAGGCCAAAGAACTTTTGATCTTCATAGCTATTTAAGATAAGAACCATGTTGGTGCTCTGCAAAGAGGGTGCTCAAATAATTGTTTTTAGACTGTTTGTGTTGAAACAGAAATTATTTTCATGCCTGTTTGTGGAGGAAGACTGTTTCTGTGCCCGTCACCTCAACGACAGCAGACAAGAGAGCAAATGTGCCAGCCCTCAAAAACGTGGCTTGTTCTTGCAGCTCTGTCTCTTCATTGGACAACAAAAAAAAGCTAATTTTGGCTTGCTGCATCAAAGGAGGGATTGCTTAGTCACTTAGAGAGCTTTTTAATAGCCAAGTTACTAATGGCCTGTGAGGGCATGTCCAGGGAGTCGTGAAAATAGTTTTTAATATACATTTCTTGGATTACAGAAGTGCCTGTCTGGGATACCGCAGGTACAGTTGATCCTCTCTTTGGGCATGGGGATGAACCAACTAGTGGATTTCCAGATTTTTCCAGCCTTATTTTTTTGTGTGTGTTTTTAACGCGTGACAGAAGAACTTGGCCTTGTTTTTAGGACTGCTAATCCTAGGAAGGTTGAATAACTCAGACGTACCCAAATTTTAGGCCAAGCCGAAATACAGTACAAATAATAAATAGCAATTCAAGCCACAGTGCCCCAAAATAAGAACAAATGTATTCTGAGCTGGAAAATGAATTTAAGTGTTTACAAACTAATTGCTGTCAATGGTAGGAATATTTTGTATGACGGCTTACCTTTCTACCTATTAGTAGCTGTTAGTTCTATAAACATTCTCGGCAGGTTTAAATTAAAAAAACCTGTTACAAGGTACTTGTGTTTTCCCCTTTTCCTCTTCTCCAGTAGATTTGACAAGAAGCAATGACTTGCTTCCAACCATTTATCATTCTCTAGCAGATACCTACCTGAGATGTCCTGGTGGTCTGTTAAGGCACATGCTTTCTCTGCGGCCCAAGGCATTGCTTTGTTCTGGCAAGAACAAGGACTGCCAAAACCAACACTGAGCTGAGCTTTCAGATGCATTTCTTATCCACTGTTACCTTTTCAGTGTGCATCCCTTTTTCAGTTAAGAGCATGTGTTTCACAGTGTCAGGAAGGCCAGTGTTTTTCCGGCCCCTGTGTTCATTTCTGAATCCTTATTTTGGTCGTGATTTTGGTTGATAATGAAAGCTTCACCCATGCATATTTTGGTTTTAATTTACAATTCTTCAGCTGCTGCATAGTGTGTATGGAAAAAAGTGGTTTGCCATTTGGAGCATTGTGTGAGGGTGTGACAGAAATGCATCGTTTCAGAAACATGGGCAGAAGCTGGTTAACTGTCTGCCTTCCTCAGAGCTGCTTCTTGAATGTAAAAGACATCAAGGTTGCTAAAATATTCATGTACCACTGTTGCTCTAGGGAGGAGGATATATCACCCAAAGAGGTCAGAGTGGGAATAAATAAGTAATGCACATTCAGAAGCCATTGCTGTTAAGTAAAAGTTGAGTGAGCCATGGGTGTTATTCAGCTAATGTGAGTTTCTTACAAAACCTGTGAATTCTAAGTTGGGAGATCTTTGATCTTCTGCTGTCAGGGTTTGGTCAATATAGTATTATGGCATTATACCAATGTTCAAATAACAACTTTAACTCCATAGTGTCAATAATTGCTTTTAAAGCACATGAGTTTTGAAAATATGTGCGGGTATGTTTACATACATTAGATAAAGACAGCAAATAGATTTAAACTCCACAAAGGGGAAAAAAAAAAAAAAAAACAAACCTGAGATAGCATTTAATGGTTCTTTTTAAATTGTATTTTAACCTCTGCTTTTTTGATTGGAAGCAGAAGAGGCTATCTTCCATCATGTACACTATCATCTAAAAAAGTGTTAATAGTTTCAATCTTGAGTAAAGTAATAATTTGCAAGATTTGTATTTCTGTGAGTGTTTTGTCATGGATGTAACTGAAGCTTGAAATCCTAATGTTCTTTACAGGTGGTGTGCCAAAATAGATGAATACTGTTCTCTGAACTTTACAGATGATAATCTGTCTACCAGGGACAGATTTCATTAGTAAAGTGATGGAGGTAATTAGAATGAAGGACAGACTTAGAGAAATGGGAGACATTTGTTACTAAGAGCCCTATAAAATATTTCCTTCTGTAAATACAGCTGCTGTATGAAATGTTATTTTAAAATATATTGTAAGTGTCATATAAATGTCTAATTGACAGCTGAGATATTGCAGAAAGCAATCTGTGCGTGTAGGTCAGGAAAATAAAGTGATAATTCAATGACGAGGTAGGTTTTGACACAGTAGTGGCGAATCCAAACTTTGTGTGCTTCTTTACAGATTTAGATAATACATACCTTTTCTTATGGGACTTAGATCTTTTGGGGCATTCCTCCTCCCTGTGACACTCGTTTCAGCTTCATCAAGAGCCTGTTTAAAACATACTGTTAGCTGTTTGTGGAGAGGAGTGGAGTGTGTTTTCCTGCATTTCCATGGCCAGGCCTGGCATGAAAGCCTTCAGCTGGCCATGTGTAGATGGCAGCATTTACCTACTGTACTTCTTAAATGACTTCAGGGGACGAGGATGATCAGTTCTCAATGCTGGAGTAAATCATCTTTTAAAAAGAAAAACAAACAATAAGGATAACAACTAATTTTGTCCCAATGACCAAAATAAATGGGGTAGGGGAGCAGGGAAAGACACTTACAAGGTGCTGTCACCTCTTAGTTTGCCAGAAAGACACTACATCCCTCTATAGTGATGGTGTTTTCTGTGAAGGGCAAAAGTGAAAAGCACCATCTGCCTTTGAGGGTTTAACTATTTGAGCTGAAAAAGGGCAGCACTGGGTGCTGGTGGGACCTTGCCTCTCGGCCACTGTGCCTGCAGCAGTGCCTTGCCTTTCCCAGAAACAGCATGGCTGTTGGTTTGGGTCTCATCTGTGTTGCTGGTTTTCACTGTGAAAAGTCTATACAAGTGCTCCTTCAAACTGTTTTCACCTATTTGAGGTTTGACTTTTTTTATTAAATGGCTTATTTCTTGTTTTTCAAGTTTAACTTGAATAATAAATGTGAATAATACAGAAATTCTTAGAGATGTCTCTGTAGGATTTTTCTTTTTAAAACATCTTTTAAGTAATTGTATGCAGAAGCATTAGACCTCCCAAAAAAACTCTTACCAGGAAGCCTGGCTTTTGAATGAGTAGAATACAGTTTTTGGGAAGTAAACACCGTATGGCACAGAATGTGAATGGCTGGCAAGCATTGCACAGGGCAGCCCTCTTCATTTTGCAGCACTGGGAAGACTTTTCGAAGAAAATTTTCAAATTGTGTTGCTCTTTGCTTTTGACCTTCACAGAATAGCCTTGGTTGGAAAAGACCTCTAAGATCATCAAGCCCAACCATTAACCCAACACTGCCCAGTCACCACTACCCCATGTCCCTCAGCACCTCATCTACACGGCTCTTAAATACCTCCGGGGATGGGGACTCCACCACTGCCCTGGGCAGCCTGTGCCAGTGCTTGATAACCCTTTCAGGGAAGAAATTTTTCCTAATATCTAATCTAAACCTCCCCTGGCACAATTTGTTTGTTCCTCTAACTCTCTTGTCTGTTGAACTATTATTATTATTCCTCCTGTTACCTTTACACTAAGCAATCCATTTCAGGCAGCCCGTGAGCAGCAGTTCTGTGCTTTTGAGCGGGCAACTAGCTGGTACATGTGTGATGCTGTGAGAAGTGTTCTGTGGTGCTTGTAGGGACACCTTTGACTCTGGTAGACTGTAGGCTCAGCCTCAGCCTAGGACTATGCTTAGGCCAAATGATGAAGCACTGTTCAGTGTGTGCTAGCGAGGATCACAATTCAGTGTTTTACCTTCTTCAATAAACTCAAATTAAGAACCTACAATACAGACTACCTCAGCCCCAACGAGTCTGCAGTATAAATAAAACTATCAGAGCAGAGTGCACTGGGGAAAGCCAAGAGGAAATACCTAACATTGAAAATAAATAAATAAATAAAAATCTTCAAATCATTATTGTTGACTCATATTTCTGGCTATTATATTAAATATAAAGTGAGATTAGAACAAAAACAATACCTGGAAACTCCACATAGTCCAAAAGGAGGAGGATACTTACTGTAGACGGTTTTAGCATTATACGAGTTTTGTAAGCGTCCATGACTTTGCAAGTTCTGTTGCCATAAGGGTTGGCAGTGAAGCATAGTAACGTAATAAAAGGGCAAGGCGTGGAGCCAAATAGTTCTGTTTGTAATTGTGGTGGTGGTGTGCAGAGCAGCGGGAAGAGCAAATCAAATGCAGATGTTTTTTGTATGAAGTCTTGACTTTTATTGGTGATAGTGCTCAAGGTGGTGTTGACACTGAAATATCCCTGAATAAAGGCTTGTGTTATGCAGTGTTTAAAAGGGATGCAGACAAGTATCCTGCACATTGAGGATGGTGCCATGCTGCAGTCTGAAGCTTCATATTGGTTGCTCTCTGTTTTCTCACTGAGGTCTCTACCAGGTTGGTCTTAGCACCTGCTGGTCATAACTGTTCAACTAAACTGTTTCCTGAACTGTTACGGTATTGCAGCAAGGAGGATTAGGAGGAACGTGCATGTTTCCACCACGGAGGCAGGAGCTGGTCTGCCTTCTTTGTTCCTGGCAGTGGCTTCTCCTGCTCCTTCCTAGACTCTACTCCCTTCCAGCACTGCAGCATTTCCTCCTGTTGCTGACCTAAGTTGCTTTTATTACTAAGTCCTCTGGTTTTTAGAGATGCAGAACAATTTACTGTCTTTCTCTTGATGCTTTAAGGCTATTTCCATATCATTTCTCCCTGCCTTCTTTTTCTAGACCAAATCTCAGCTCTTTCAATTTCATTCAGTTGGTGGGTCATGCTTAATGACTATGGTCATTGTTGCTCTTCTTATCTGAGCCCTTTCCTTTCGATCCACACTACTGCTGGGTTTCTGTAGTGCAATGTGATCCGAGTGCTGTAGCTAAGGTGAGCCTAGGAATAGCAGGACAGAAGGATTATTTCTCATGCCATACACATGGCACTCCTAGTTTTACGCACTAGCATGTTGTTTGCCTTTCCTACAGCTGGGGCACATTATTGGATTGTGTTCAGATGGGAAGACCCCCTCTAATAGAAAGATGTGACATCTGTGGCTTCTCCCCTATGTGCACAGTCTGTTGCTCCATTGCTGCAGAAAGTTAGGTCTCTTTTACACAGTTGGCTTTCTGCTGGTTTTTTTTTTTTATTTCTTTGTTGTCTTTTAGGTGCCTATGAACTCCTTTCTTTGGTTGGCTAGGTGGCATTTCTCTCCTTTTTGTATTCTTCTAGAAAAAAGGCTACATAAAAACTTATGCCAGTGGCTTGGGAATGAGCAGGTCATCTTTCTTCCTCCCCTCACTTCTCGTTCAGGAGTGATCCATCATGACATGGAAACAATACTGAGACATAACTGTTCTCCAGAAAGGACGTATTAAACAGTTCATACCTCCCATGTCAGAGGTGTGTGTTGGAAGGTCTCTTGTAAAACATCAGAATATATTAGCTATGCATAGCTGTCATGGTGCATGGCCCACAGCAGTGCCTGTTTGATCAGGAGGGATATTGAAGCAGGCAGAGAAGAGCAATAAAAATTATGAGAAGATTGCAGGTAGAGAATAAGGCCAATGAAGAAAGCCTAAGGGAGCCAGTTAATTTTTCGATGGTTAGAAGACAGATGCCGTAGCCAGTATTTTAATCTGCCTACTTGTATACAGAGAGAAATGTGTAGTGTAGTGGAACAAAAGTAGTGAGGTTAGAAAGGGACAGAGACCGGAGTCAATAGAAGAAAATAGGTAGACTTCTGGAAAAGTGTACCTTCTATGGCAACACCACTGCCCTTAGTAGCTAGGAGAGGATGAATTGTGGGTGAAGTTGGGAGTGATAACTCAGGTGATCTTTTCTCCTCCTTTTTCTAAGGAAGCAGCAGACCCCACAAATCCCACGTTCCCCTGTGCAAGTATGTGAATATTCTGCCAAGGAAAGCAGTATTAGACTTTTTTCAAATCAGATTTAATTAATACTGTTCCATAGTCATGTTAACTCGGTTTATGATTGTGCAGCTGCATTTAGAGTAAGCTACAAACAAGGGAAGAGATATCGCAGCACTTCCCAAAAAATGGGGTATATTAGCAAGTAGAAGTTGCACCACGAAGGCATGTACTGCCACTGCTTCAGCAGGACGAGGACAAAGACAGTACAAATTGCACGTCTAGCTATTTGGACCTTCTCCACTTAGTTCACGTGTGCTTGGCAGAGCCAAGAATGAAACTGAGATAAAAGCTCTCGTTTGCCAGCCCTGAAATAATCTCAGCACTGGGCACGAGCAGCCATTCCCGCAGGATACTGCTGTGTATGGAGCTGGCAACAGGGAATAAACAGGCGGTCTCTGTTAAATGCCAAATATTTTACCTTCTGTTTGAAATCATTTTTCTAAGACATTATATAGGCTTTGAGGATATTCAGTAGCTTCCAGCTTTGAGGTATGTCATATTTCAAACTCCCACTGAAGTTACTCGGTGATCCATCCCCCTCCTACTGAGATTCCCCGTGTGGCTGGTCAGGGTTTGTTCTGAACTAAGTGTTAATTTGCCGCCTTCAGAAACCTTCTTCCCAAAATATCAGGAAGGGTTAATGCTGACAGCTCTCTTTGGTTTAAAATGTGGCACTTTGCTTGACCTGACTATAAAGGATAACCTTTTTTTTTTTTTTTTGAGGAGACTTTTTACTAAAGTATATTTAACAGAACATTTTTATTAAATTCTTTGTTTGTAAAACACCATTACTGCCAATTAATACTTATGATGAAGCTCTCCAATGGAGACTTTTCTTTTGCTAATGCATTCCTGGAAGGTGGCTCTTCGTTTCACACAAACCTTTTTTGTATTTGAAAACATAAAGCCCAGTCCTACTACACACACCTTTTTCAAAGTGAACTTTTGTCTGGTGGATCATTAGTTTAGTCCCATCAGTGGGTTCATATCCAGTATGTGAACTTAATATGTTTTTTTCACTTGGGTTGAAGAAGTGGTGAGATGATCTCTGGTCGTGTTTTTAAGGTTATTGTTGATAGTGCTGAGCAGGTGCATGCAATCAGATGTGGTAATTACGGAATTACAGATGCACTAATTTATTCTTGTTTTTAAGACATGCATTGATAAATTGTTAGGAATTAAATTTATTTCCTTTATTTTGTTGTTGTTTTGTTTGGTTTTAAGCTGTACCCTGTAAGTGCAGGTGTGTTTTCCATTAGGGTCTGCTGAGAGGATGGCTTGCTCTCAAGCACTGCCCTGAATCCATTGGACTTTAAGTCTGTGTCTGGTAGGAAAAGCAATAACAACCTGCCTTTTTCCTCTTGTGCATCAGCTCTGTGAAAGCTATCTAGGTTACTGGAGCATTTGGCACTAGGCAAGCGTTGCCTGGCCCTCTGCCAAATGACACACACAACTTTTGTTGCTGTGGTGCTTAAGTTGTACAAATAAGATGATTTTTATGCCTACAGGAAGAAAACACGTCAGTTGAAATTCTTAGTCACCTTTTCTTAGCCACATTTTAGAGAAACGAGATGGTATCATAGCCATTGTACAGAGTTACACAATTCAAAGGGGCATGTGGAAAGAGTAAAATAAATCAATTTAGTTGGCCTTATTTTGTTACGTGGTTGCTGTTTTCTGTTTTGTAGCAGATGATTAACATAATGGACCAAGTTCTGGCATAGTTATTGAAGTCAATAGGGTTACACTAGCGGGAATTTTGTTGTAGTTTAATAATGGTTTCAATTACAGGAAATAAGTTCAAGTTTGGAAGAAACCAAAAAACTTCAAGTGCTGCTCTATTTCTGTGTAGTCTGATGTTATTTCTCAAACTGATTATTGAATTTGTGGTGTTAATAGAGTTACTCTTAAGATGCATACATAAATGTACCAAAAATCAGAGGAGCTGAGTTGTGTTACTAGTTTATCAAATTTGCTAATTTATGTATGATATAAAGTAAGTGTAGTACTGAAAGCTTAATTAGGAAGTACTAGTGAGGTCAATGACTGTACAGTATAAAAAATAGTGCAGAATTTTATATGCTTCTCTGTAATGATTTTATTAGTTTAGCAATGTATTTGTATTGTTGTAGCCATGTGTTAAGTTAAAGAGCTATAAATACTGGAAATAGTGGTTTGCAGCACACTTTCTAAATGTGCACAGTACTAATTATTAAAACAACACAATATACTAAGCTCAAGAACTACAAGTTTCAAGTTCATCAAGCTCTTGCTCAAATACACTGAAAAAATATTATTTTGAAGCTACTTGTGTATTCTTAAGTATAGTTAAGTATAGTAAGTTATGATAATATGCTTCATAAGATGCTTTCTAGTGCTGTTCTGACATCCATGGTGTTTTACCAGGTACTGCTAGAAAAGTAGGAAAATACTTTTGTCTAACGTTAATGGGAAAAGGATGTCTTCGTATGTGTCAAACTACTTCAGGTAATTATCTGTCAGTAGAAAATTGATTGAGGATTCCTGTTTGCATTTCTACTGTTCGTTAAATACATGTTCATCAGCCCGAAGAGTAAGAAATGAGGAGCTGTGGCAGCAGGTATGGATTTACCACAGGTGTCAACAGGGCTTTCACACACAGGACGTGTAGCTTGTATCTCCTGGGTGTGGGGACATCCAGGCTGCCCAAAACCCTAAAAGACTGTCCCAAGGGCTGTCAGAGCAGTTAGGGTCCATTGAGAATCTGTAAGCTTTTGCGGCCCCTCACACCAGGATGGGCAGAGCAGGATCTGAAACAGAATGTTTTTTGCCATGTGTTGGCCAGAGTCCTCACAGAGGTGCAGTGGCATCATTTTGGTACATAGAGAAAAGATTTTTGGAAACCTTCTGCCCACTGTGATCTGAAATTATCACACAAAATCAGCAAGGCTAGTGCTGCTATTGGTTACGAAAAAGGGCAGGAGGAATAACATTGACTAAAAGTAACTGGACCAAGTTAATACTGAAAAAATCTTAAACTTGCTTCTCACCCATCTTTAATAATGTTCAAAGAAACAATTTTACACAGGAAGAAAGTTAATTTCTCTAGGTATTCAACTATTAATATATATGATACTATTCAACTACTAATATATACATATATACTACGATATACATACTGGCACAGAAAATTAAGATAAAGCAACATCAGATTCCAGCCTTGATTTTTGACCAGTGCATTGTGAGACGTGCTGTTGCACAGCTTTATCTGAGGGTGCTTGCCAATGCTTCAGTAGACTAAAGGTACAGAGACTCAGGGGGATATGTTGCTGCAAGCCAAGTGCTGGAGAAATGAATTGTCAGTGTCCCAGCTGTCGCCTGCCTGCTTCATACCTCCTGAGCTTCATGTCAGCCTTGCCCAGCAGAGACAAACAAGAAGAGGGAAGGGGATTGTTTCAGTTGCACTTATCTCAGGTGAACTTGTGAGTTGTATATGCTGATGGATATTTGGTATTTGCTCCAAGGTTCAGAGTTAAATCAACCTCCAGAGGCATTCCCAGTTTCTTCAGACTACATGGTGGAGACCTTGGGACTGGTGAACAAAAGGGCCATATAGCAGAGCTGAGCTTTATAGCAAACAAGGCTGTGGCCCTTAACTGTAACTTTTCAAATTAGCACATTCTTTCCTTACTATGAGAACTTTTTTCCATGGATTCATTGTTTTGAAATGAATATCTATGGCTGTTTTCTAGCAAATAGAAAGTTTTGGCTGAATAAAGTTATCCAGCTTCACAGCCTCGTCTTGACTCTCTCCTGAATGTGAGCACCAAGTTGTGGTAGCAGCCCAGATGCCAGTTTGGATGTTTGTTCCTTTTCTGTGCATGTTTCTGTGAGCTGTTATTAACAAGTTCAGAGTTTTACTGTGGCCTTAGGAATGTGGGTTAGCAAAAAAATGGTGGTGGATTCCATTGCTCAGTGAATTTTCTCTGTTGCATTAAAGGGGTAACAGACTATAAAATATAAATTCCACAGCTAGAAGAAAAAACTAGATTTTCTATAGCATTTATTAATATGAGGCAGACTGTATGTTCTGGCAGTCTAGATAGGAGAACTGTAATGTTTCTTCTGGACTTTCTCATTAATTTTGACAGGTTTGAGGGGTTTGCATTTCTGCACAAAGAGGTTTCAATTAACCCTTTTAACTTTCCTGTATCATAGGCTCATTTTAATTCATTTGACAGTGTTTACCAAGTGCAACACATGCAAAGAAAGGTGTTAACCTTGCTGGAGTCTCTCAGGATTTGTTTTAGGGTAACTGAAAACAGAATGTGAATCCAGTCATCTATTAGCATTGCTACAAATATTTCCCCTTCATTTCTTTTCAGTGTTGTTATTTTAACCTGAATTACTGTAATCATAACCTGTAACTTTCTCCCTGAGGCATAGTGTAAATACTTACAGCATTTCACATAGGATCTGATGTTGGGGAATTACCATGGCCTGGTTGGAGAGCATGAGTGAATTACTGGGTTTCAAGAAGTAAGAACACTGTTGTGTGTTGTTAGGTGATGCCTATGTAAGAAACACGTTTAAAAAAATGCATAGGTAATTGTTATCAGGAAGATGTTTTGAATATACCAGCAATCTATAACTGATCATTTTAAGAAATATCTTCTTTTGAGACAAAATATGACATGTCAGCAAATGGCATGCAGCAGGGTGTATGTCATTGATTCATAAAACATAAAGGAAAGGGTAAAGATGCCTTTAGAAAGACATTTAAATACTGTATTGAAAACTCCATGAATAAGCAGACAAAAACCACAAAGTGAGGAAATGTATCTAAAGTTATGAGAAATTGAAATTATCCTTAATATTTCTAAGTCAGTCCAAAGAGCAGTGAAGCTTGTGAAGGGTCTGGAGCACAAGTCTGATGAGCGGTTGAGCGAACTGGGGGTGTTTAGTTTGAAGAGGAGGCTGAGGGGAGACCTCATTGCTCTCTACAACTCCCTCAAAGAAGGTTGTGGCAGGGCACGGGTTGGTCTCTTCTCCCAGGTAACAGTGATAGGACGAGGGGTAATGGCCTCAAGTTGTGCCAGGGGAGGGTTAGATTAGACATTAGGAAAGAATTCTTCAGTGAAAGGGTTATCAAGGATTGGAACAGGCTGCTTAGGGCAGTGGTGGAGTCCCCTTCCCTGGAGGGATTTAAGAACTGTGTAGATGAAGTGCTGAGGAACATAGGGTAGTGGGGAATTGGCAGTGCTGGGTTAATGGTTGGAACTGATGATCTTAGAGGTCTTTTCCAACCAAGGCCATTCTGTGATTTTAAATTAAGTTGACCTGGAAGATCAAGACATTGAGTTATGGATATCAATATAAAGATAGTGTAGATGAGGGACAGGTTTTTACCAGCATGGCAGGCACTTAACTTTTTCTGCATTATATTTGCAGTGGCATTTCTGACTTAGGACTTCAATTGTGTCCATTAGATTTGAGCAAATTAACATACTGCTCCTAAGCATCAAAACTGACCCTATGTCAAACAGAAATGCTGGTGACTCAATCAAATGATTGAGTCCAGTTTCTGAGATAGAGAAAACAAAATTCCTTTAAAAGCTTGATGAGTGGTGGTGAGTTAACGAGAGTGGTGGTACTTGTCAAAACTCTCCTTGAGTATCTAAGTTGAGGTGCAGCTTGGTTCTAAAAACCAAACTGAAAGAAACTTAAGCTTAATTTGCCTTGTTCTGTATTAACTTCAACCAAATACCAACCACTCATCCATCTAACGTTACTCACAAGACTTGTGCCAGACTACACTGCACAGTCTGAATATGCACAAGTGCTTATTGAAGTGTAGTTTGTTAACTGTTGATATCAGCATCAGTTATGTTCTTCCCACTTACACATTTAAATCTTCTCACAATTTGTTATCCATTTATGCAGCTGTTAAATAAAAAATGAGTCTTTATAGTATGTGGTATGATCATATTATGAAATAATTGCTAGGTACATCAGAGTTTATTATACCATAATTTGACATTAAAATGAAATGCATTTTAATTATATGTCATGTTGAACATGGTATTGTCCCTTAGGCTTTGAATTTGCTTGAAATTTAACTGTGAAGGAGGCAAATCCAACATTGACTATGTAACTCAATTTCATATGGCATCTTGCTAGGCAGGAGTAGTCTTTTTACTTATGTTCTACTGTTTTCGAGGCTCTTGGTATTATTGATGTCTCTAATTCAGGATTTATGGTTTTAAATGACAGCTACATATCCAAGAATATATGACAGGCAACAGATGTGCTAATTCTTCTTTACTCTTTGAGGAGTTTAATAATTTCAGTGTTTCAGGCTTCAATTCACCTGGTTTTGGCAGCTAGGTTTGCAATATAGATCGTGGTATAGAGCAGTGGTTCTAAGTCACTGAATGCTGAATTCACAAGGAATTTTCAAAAATGCTAATGATCTCCCCCAGTTCTTTTTTGTTCCATAACACAGTGACAACAGGTAGCAGTAATGGTATCTGTTTAATCGTTGCTACAAAGCAATTCAGATCTAGATGGAGGTACACGTTTAAGTTTTTGTGTGTTACGTGGTTCGTGGTGTTATCCGTTAAGATGCTGGATATTGCCCAGGAAAGCAGAGGTAAGTTTGCTTGTGGATTAACTCGGCCAGTTCTCAGTGAGTTTTTGCTTTGACTTCTTCAAAGAGTTTGTCAACCTAAGCACTGAGTAAATTGTGGGAAAAAATGGGGTTTTTTTTGTTTTATAAATAGAAAAGCTTGACAAACTTCTGTCTGCTCAGTTTTATATATATTTGAGGAGTGGGAGGATCTATAGCTAGATAATTTCACTGTTATGGTCATCACTGTAGCAGTAGATAGTGAATAAACTTTGGCTGTGTGGTAGTACATTTCTATGGTAGTTTTAGAAATCTGAAGTTACTGTGTGGTTAATTTCTCATCTTTCTGCTGCTTGCAATCTGTGGATTCTCAAATTGTGGTATGTCTTTTTTTAGACGATGTACCTTAGGATTCCAAAATGAGGATACTGTGTATCTTACCATCCCTTGAAGTGTTGTCTGTATTAATAGCAGCTTCTGCTTCTCTGTACTATAGTTTAGTCACAGAAATCACTGAAGGTATGACTGCATTATACAGATGCTTTTGGGTGCTTTTTTTAGGGCTGAGAGCAAGACAGAGATTTCTTGCTAGAGGTTTCCTTCCTCACTTTGTTGTTAGTATCCATACAGCTTTGAGATAATGTCACATTCTGACTATAAAAATGAGGAATGATGAGGGCTTAGGCTGGCAGCCAGATCTGCCATAAATATACCAATTGTATCACCTTATTTCTCTGTCCCTTATTTTTCTTCCCCCCTGGAAAATAAATACAGTAATTACTTTACTACTACAAAGATGCCTTTCATCATCTTTGAGAAGTCCACTGGAAGTTTATAGTAGGTGGCTATTGATAAACGCAAAAAAATTATTAATTTCTCACAAATGCTAATATTGCTTTTCAAACAGTACGTTTGTAGATAGGTATTTATTTCCAGTTGGAGAATATTTTTACACAGAGCATCTGCATCTCTACTTCCTATGCAATTACTTGTAGTAAGAGAAACAAATCCTGTAAAGCATATTGAGGTCTTCGAAGCATAAGGCTTTCCCAGTTGCCCTGTCACCAACTGTTCATTATGAAATTACATTAGTAATTATGTTGTTTTCACCTTTAATACTATGAGCTAGTGGAAGCTTCTGAGTTGTTGCCAGTGTTTTAATTATTCAGAACTCTTTGGCTGCTGGTTTTTTTTTCTTTCCACTGCTTGATGACTTTCTTGGAAAGCTTTCAGAATTATTACATTTGTACCTAGGAAATAATTTTTTTGCATAAAAGTTTTACTCTGGCATTCTTCTACATTACGCTGAGGGGAAAAAAAACCAAATAAGGCAGCTGTGTCCTACTCTGTAGAAAGATCAAACCAGACTGAGATTTAGGAATTTTATGTGTGTGTGGTGGAAACAGTGCAAAAATAGGGGGAAAATGCAGCATTATTTTCTAAATCTCTCCATGATACCAAGGTTTGTTACTAAGAGTCAATATGTTACTTTCTTTGGTTTAATATATTAATTTTTGCCTACCCTCTGTTTCTGTTCTCCTGTCCTTTAATAGAATATAACCATTTCACTGCAAACCATTCAGTTTTTGTCCTCAAAATACTCTTTTCTTGATTGTTTGTAAAACTATTGAAATGCTTCAATTGTGAACATACAATGAATGATCATCCTCCAATTTGTTCCACGTGATTAGCGGGCCAGTTTGTATATACAGTACATGGAGCTTCTTAATTTGCTTAAAAACAGCAAGACTGATGCTGTTGCAGTTTAACCTACAAGATCACTTAGAAAAACAGTACGTTTCCTAAAAATCACGTGCCACAGCATAAACACCCTATTGAAGACATGATGTGTGTTATCACCTATGAGGAACGGAGAAGCAAAACAAAGGATAAATGCAAAGAAATTGAGCTTAGGTTCAGTCTTCCAAAGAAAGAATTGTATCTTCTAGTCATGTATTTAAGGGTGCTTAAACTCTGTGAAGAATTTCTGGATCTTTTATGGTTACGTTCGAACATGCATTCTGATTTTTTTTTTTCTTGGGTATGTTTCTCAAAAGGGAACTGATGATTCTCAGCACTGCTTAAATTCTTCCCATACGTTTTCAAAAATCCAGAGGCTTGTAGTAATGACCAGTGTGGTGGTAAACTTTCAAAGGATCAAAGATTTGGCATGATCAGGATAATAACTGAAAAACCCAAGTGCTATAATGCAAGGGACGGCTGCGTTGCTTTTGTCAGGACATCAGACAAGGACCTGAGCAAGCAAAGTCTCTTTGGTTTCACTTGTGCTGGAAATACCATGAGAACCATTCTCTTGTGGTATTTCTGCTTCCTGCCACACTAAAATTAAGATACACAGAAATGCCAGTGTATTTCTTTTTTTTTTTTTTTTTTTGGTCCTCTTTAAAGTTTACTAAGATTATCAAAACTCAAAGTTAATTTTGACTTGATTGAAGGGAAGCTTTGATTTGGTCATTCTTTGTCTGGAGTACTCCAACTGCCCTTCCTAACAGCTGTGTTTGTACTGTAATTGTCAACTGCTGGGGATATTTCTGACTCGGTAATCAAGGCTTGCTTAGGACTATCCACCATAAAACTGCATTCTTCTGATGTCCTCTGGAAGCAGGTCACTGTGAAGTGTCCCCAGGTCAGTTGTGGAAAAAAAAAGCATATCAGTTCTTTGATGAAGGAATTAACCATACAAACCGTTAAGTAAGTTCACTCTGCTAATGTGTTGTATATATGTACATCTACAGTCTCTTTGCTTTTCCCTTAAAGTGTCATCTTTGAATGCGTTGAAGTCAACGAGAGGTTGACTGCGGTGCTAAGTCATTGGTATTAAGGGAGAGAGCTGTAATATAGCACTTGAAAACAATATAGGATTTGGACTATTAAAGTCCTCTTTATTGCCTGTAGTGGCCAAAGTGTGTAACTTCGTAGGTTGATGTAGGTTCTTGATAGAAGGAAAGATGTAGCAGATCTTTAGGAACCAATAAAAGTCAAATCTCTGAATTTATGCTCAAATAAAACAATTAATATTCTTTATTAAGGAAGGTGACTATAAGAATCCCACATAAGCACACTGTTCTAGCTATTTCTGTGAATGCCTGTCTTCACTTTATTTTTCTTCAGTGCACAAGGTCATGTATACATTCACAGAAAAGATGAAACAATTAAGTTTGAAAGGTAACTTTTAATTAGTCCCAAATGCTTGATTTTTTTTTTTTTCAAGTTCTTCCATGTCAAATCCAAAGTCCAATGGCTGAGTAAGAAAATTCAGAAGATAAGTGTGGGAGACTAAAATTATTGTTGGCTGACATGTTTTATAAACAGTTTCAGCCCCCTTCCACATTCCCAGGCCAAAAAAAAAAAAAAAAAGTTATTCAGCCATTCAGAACATTTCTGGGGATCAAAGTTTGTAGTTATATGTAAATTTGAATCTTCCCAGTTTGGTAAAGATCCAATACTGTTGTTTTTATTCAACTTCAAGAAGGGTCTTACTGCAAAGCCTCATTGCTCGAAACAGAAACTTTTTAAGGAGAGGTAATGTAGACCAGTTTAATGTTGTTGGGCAGAAAAGTGAAGTTTGGAGGCCTTTGGGACTTTCTTTTTTGTCCAAGTATATGAGCTGGTCTAATACACACTGCAGCCATCGACTGATAGCAAGGACTTTCTTGGTAATTGTAGTAGAAGCATTGTAATCATGATTGACCAAAAAGATAACGGGTAAAATTTGCATGACACTATAGGTGCTTAAACAAAGATATGACAGAAAAGTGGATAAAGGAGAGCTGTGCCCAGAAAATTGAAGTTCTTGGCTGTTTTGCTTAATTTTGTTGAGGGCAGTAGCATGATAGCAGCATAACTGTGTATTTTGAAGATGCAGATTTGCACAGAAAAGGGAAACAAAAGGGTCTGCTTCTCCAAAGATGGGTTCCCCAAACCTACAGCCTTGCAGGGTTAAGTTTTTTTCATTGTTTGTAAGACCCTTGATGAGCGTGGAAGGCCTTTGGGGTGAGGGCAAAGGAATGGCAGTGGAATCCAAGGACTTACCTTCACGAGCGTTCAACCTACCGATGTGCCTTTTGATGCCCTTTTCCCAAGCTGACAGTACTCATGGAGGTGTTGTTTACTCCAGGAGGAGGAGAGGGGCCTTTCCAGGCAGTTCTCAGCTGTCTGACCCTGCAGTGCAGCAACCTGCTGCCTTTGGTGGCTCGGGGGACATAGCTTAGTCACACTGTGCCAGTGGACCTCAGCTGAATGCATGTATTCCCGTTTCAGGAGAGCCAGACAGCTCTGGTTTACTTGCTGTCATAGCCATTGTAAAGCGCCCCATCATGGACACTTGGGGGCTGTTGTTAGGGTCCCACAAATGAAAAACCCCACATGTTTCAACATGTCCCCTAATCTGAGTAGGCTGAAGCCTTGTCTCTCTCCTTCACAAATTTCCTTGAGACCAGGGATGAAGCTGGAAGGGAGGAAAGGCAAGGGAGTACGGATCTCCAGCGTATAGCTAGGCAGCATGGATTCACTGGCAGTAACCAAATTCATCTTAACAAATCTCTTTGTGATCCTCTCGGCATCCAGAAATTTGCCATGCTGGCAGGCGAGACCCGGCCACCATAGCCTTGATGGTCAGCTGGGTCTGCTGAGGGCAGCCACAATGAGAAGGTCCATCTGTGGCCACATAAAAAAGCCTTTCTGGCTTCAAGTGGTCTGTGGCCACATGAAGGGAACCCACCCCAATGCCGCAGGAGCAGATGCAAAGCTGCCAGAGGACTGCAAAGGAGGAATAAGGTGAGGAAGGCATTTCCCTGAAATTTGTAGGAGGATGCAGAAATATTTGGAGTTTCTAGCCCACAGTTCTCTGCTAACAGCCTGTTGATGCTGTGAGGGAAAAGCTTCTAGACATTTCTAGGAAATGGCCCCGTTTTTCAAAATGTGAAACTAGAAAGTAACATTCCAGCTGGTTGGTTTTATTTGCTATTATCTATTTAGACTTCTATAGGGTTTCTTCACGGAAAGGTGCCACTGTAAAACCCTTGTAACACTGCGAAACATCAGTCGGCATTCAGTCCTAAGTCTTAAAGTCCCTTCTACTTGCAGAAAAAAAAACCCTATGGTTTCTTAATTATCTATAGCAATGCTTTTTCTGTCATGGCTCTGGATAAAGAGCTTTTCTTCTGCTGTTTGGGCAGCTTTCAGTGGTGGAGTGGATTTGTCCTATTGTCCTGATGATTGAATGTGTCTTTTATGTCACACCTGTAAGTTTAATTAGATGATTTATTTAATTTAGAGGTGTGACATTCCCATCCTTGAACTCCTGATGCTTACTTTTTCTCTCTTTATCCTTCTTTTTTTGTTTTCTGGCATGAACAGAAATGTTCTTACCAATTCAATCCATTTCTTATTACATGGCAGTAGACCTCATTTAATTAAATGCGAAGTTATAAACTAAATGGTTCCCAAATGAATAATGTTTTGAGTATTTGACAAAAAAAAAAAAAAAAAAAGAAGAAAAGGGAAAAAAAAAAACCCAAAACAAAACAACAAACTCGCTAGCAAGTGTTTGCCAGGTGTTTGTATTGGTTTGGCAGTTGTTTGGAATCAGTTTTGTAACTAGAGGTGCTGCTGCATTCAGAAGAATTAATGTCTTTATTAGAAAATCACCCTTTTATCTGGAGAAATGACACAGGACCACATGTGGGCACGTGTCCCAGCACCCATGGGCAGGCAGTGAAAAGTTGGGTGGAGTTTTTCTGGTCCCTGCAGTGGCCAAGCAGTGTTGCTGACTCAGTGCTCAAGGGGCAAATGGAGCCGTTCTGCTCTCCCTGCCCTCTTCACTATGCACAGTGCCCCAGCAGCAGCGCAAGAAGCAATTACACCTCTTAACATGTGCTGTAGTAAACTGGTCGTTCTGATACACATAGCGGTCACTGAGGTGCATACCCCTGTGGTGTTCCCTAGGTCAGTGCACTTTCATGTTGAGATTACAGTTTGAGCCACGCACGTACTCAAGGTCTCCTGGACCGACTGAATGCAATACTGCCTGAGCCAGAACTTGTGCTGCAAACCTCTCTGGGATATTGTTCCAGCACAGAGTGCAAAACCGATGCTCTCCAGTTGTGGAAGGAGTGGCAATTAATGTCGGCTTCTCTAGGGAATGCTCCTGCTTACCTGTCCGAGCTGCCTGGACTGTGTCATCAGGAGACATGCCATGGGAGAGGAGACATGCAGCAGCTCTATATCCCTCGCCCTGTGCATGCTCTGAGCAGGTAAGCTGGTACTGCAGCCTGGCCTTTCTTATATGAGTGTATACACACATGGGTGCTATATGCATTTAGAGCAGCTTATGGTCCTTAGTGCCAGCCCAGCTATGCGTTGGTCCCACTGGGATGCCATTTCTGGGCAGACCTGGGAGAGGTCCTAGTATGTTCGTTGGTCCTATTGAAATGGAGTTCAAAATAACGTACTCAAACAATCAGTCTCTTTTTTAAACTGTATGAATATTGACTGAACTACACATGTTACTCATTTACCAGTGGTGACAAAATAACCCGTATTTCATTATTATTTTGATGGTGAAGGGGAGCAAAAAAACATTACTGCTTGTGGCATTTCTTATCGTTTTTGTTCCTTATACCACTTTGATGTTTCTCTCTCATTTACTGAGAAGTTGGATTATTTCGGGTTTCCGTGTATACGATTACGTATGTTTTGATGTGTGTTTTAAAATCAGCGTGCTGTTGCTTTCTTAAAGTAGCCAAGGTTTGAGTAGTGCATTCCTTAACCCAGTCTTAATTCCCTCTGTTGCATGTGAGACCGCGCCTGATTTTAAAGAGCAGTAAATGATGTAGCACTTAAACAATTACTTAAAAATACTGTTGTCAGGAGCAGGAATGACAATACGGCTTGCTTTGCCTTTAGAAAAACATTTTTATCTGTTCTGGCTTTTCAAATAACAGAGTCAGCCCCCGAAGCCCTGCTCATCATTATTGCACCCCATCCTCAGCAAGCCTTTGCAAGTGTTTGGGGACAGGGAGCAGAGGTACTGGGCGAACGCCTGGGTCCAGCACTTATTGCATGAATGCCTGTGTCAGGGTACTGCTTGTATCCCCTTCTGTGATGTATGGTACACATGCTACAAATAACAGTTTCTGAAGTTAATTTCTGTATGCTGTTCTGGTGTTTATCAATCTGTTTCCATGTGCGTGTAGAGGGACACAGTTTATCAGCCACATGTGTTTACTCATGGACTCATAATGCCATTTCCTGTGTCGCTGGTTTTAATGAATATTCTGCCCAGGTACTGATGGATCCCTTATCATGAATGGATAAATCATACTGCATGTCTGCTAAAAGTAGTATTTGCAGCTCTCTCATGAGAACAAGCTGCTTCTTTCCAGTGCTGGTATCATCTGGACTTTGCCAAAAGGTTAGATGCAACCACAGTAGGTAACACTTATCCAAACAATGCCTTACTGTCTGCACTAGCTGAATGCAGAGACCTTGCATACCTACTTAGAATCAAGATTAAATTACCAACCTTTTTGGCATTTTTATGTAAAATGTTCTTTATTATGGTCTTCTCATAGCTAAAGCATGAGACACTTGCAAGGCATAATAGATTCTGGCTACACTGCATGATGAAGTGTTCTGGAAACAGTGAAACGTTTAATCAAGACTCTAGGCAGTGCAACTCCCAGTGGTCACCTTACCAAAAAAAAAAAAAAAAAAAAAAAAAAAAAGTGGGGGGAGAGAAAAAAGAATCAAATTATACCACTTTGCAGCACTAAGACAAGTATTTGTTAGAGGCAACACAAGAAAGTCACATCTTCTTAATTTTAAATAACACCAAAAGCAGATATACACCTGATTCAGACTAGAAATAAGGACTAAATTTTTTACAATGAGGGAGGTGAAACACTGGGACAGGTTGCCCAGAGAGGTGGTAGATGCCTTATCCCCCAAAACATTGAAGGCCAGCTTGGGCAGAGCTCTGAGCAACCTGATCTGGTTGAAGATGTCCCTGCTCATGGCAGCGGGGTTGGACTAGATGACCTTTAAAGTTCCCTTCCAACCCAAACCATTTTATGATCCTGTGATTTTTCTGATAGTGTCAGTTATATCACTGACTTTTTGAAATCACTCTGACATCCTAGCATTTTTTTAGAGAAATCAATGAGAAAGTTAAAACAGTATTAAAATACTGGAATTAGACCCACAGATTAAAATTACCTGTGAAATTCCACCATTATATATGAATCTTACTAATCATGTTTTCATACATGTTTGTTTAATGGAGAAAATGAAACATGTTGACAAAATGCATGGAGCCCTAATTTTCCAAATAATATCAAGGCTGGTAGTCAGTAGTAATTCCTGATTTTTGTTAGGGAAAAGAAAATACTGCTATAATCCCTATTCTAGATGGGCTCCAACCATTGTCTTTTGCTGGGTCAATATTTGATCTGCACTGGGTTGACTGGTTGTGTAGCCCAAGACAGTTTTCACATCCTCTCTTTCATTAAGGTACTCTTGAGCTCGGACATCAAAATTAAATCTTCTGTCATGGTCTCCTGTGGAGAGATCCTAATTGTCACAGGTCTCTGTATGGTTGACACATCTATTTGTTGCCTAAGCTCTTGTCACCGTTGCCTAAAATTTAGGGACTTTTCCTGAAATGTACTGGAAGGAGTTTGGATTACATTCACTACACTGACTTTTTTTTTTTTTTTTTTTTTTTTGCCCCAAAGTGTTACCCAAAACCTCAAAGATCAAGTGACTGCTGCTGCCCCTGGACATTCAAACTTGTGGGGTTTTGGTTTGTTTTGTTTTTTTCCCCGGACAGTGCCTTTTTAGAGTTGGGTTTTTTTCACGTTTTTTCCCCAGCTGCAGTCTTCCCACTCTTAGGAGTGAGATTCTTCACAATTTTGTATTTCTGTTTAACAGGTTTGCTGGCATGCAGCACAATAGACTAATATGATTTTTATTATACTAGCATGCTCTGGGATTGTTTGCCTCCTGGAAAATGGGATATTCAGATACCTCATTCAGCCTCTGTCTAAGCATAAGCTATTGCCTTGTCCCAAGACTTTTTCTTTATGCATGGGCTTTCCATCTTGTGGAAATTGTAAATATGCATGGTCTGTAGTTAAGGTTTTCCACCTTCCTGAGCTCTGCTGTTAGTGGTTATTTAAGTAATTTTAAACTGTGTTTATTTTTTGCCCCTATGCTTGCTGTTTCCCAGTATTTTAGTTAGAGCAAGGTGAGAAACTGGTTCAGGAGAGCCTATGGGTTTTTATCATTATTAGAAGATTTTAGAGATTTTCTAGGAATATTAATATTTTTATTTTTTAAAAAAAGCTTCTTTTTTTTTTGGAAATGCATTTTTTCTTGTTTGTACTCTGGTACTTACTTTTTCTGTTCCTTTCAGTTTGGAGGAAGCACACATGCACTGGTCCTGCAAACACTTAGTATAACCATGATTTCACTGATGTGAGTAGCCAATGTAATTACTCGCATCAATAAAAAAGGAATATACAGATACATGTGTGTTTTTCAGGATTAGAAAAGCAGTGTTTGCTGTATGAACAAAAAGGTCAAAGTGATGGAGGCAGGAGAAAACTGACTAGTGTTGGCCAGGTTCTTCAGTTAGTTACATGGATGTGATAAGTTTATAGTTGAATTTTTCTCTTATCATGAATGATACTATTTAGAATATTTACCAAGGGATGGGTAATGGAATCCTTTCCCTTTCTTTCTGATAAAATACATAATGCAGTGCCATGGTCTCCAGCATAGAAGATTGAGATCCTTGATTTTTTTTTTTAATATGAAGGATCATCTAATGGCTTAAGCATTAAGTCTTTAGGGCGGTATGTACCAATGCTCTTTGTAAATTATTAGATGATATCTCTTGAGAGAGGCAGTGAACATCACAGCAGCAAGCAAAGGGAAGAAGAATGACTCAACAATGTATAAAGTAAAAGAAAAGCTGTTGCCTTTCCGCTCTGTTTGATCTTTAATCAAATAGCTGTAGCGTTTGAAGAAGTACCAAACGCATGAGACATCTGGGAGTTCCTTTCTTCTTAGATCATGTTCTATCTGTAGATCTCTGATAGAGCATGTAACATGGATAGGGCAGCTGCAAGCAAGAATTACTGTGTGCGTTTTGGGACTCCCGGTGAAACTTGCTGCTGCCACAAGAGGTTGAGTTTTCAGTGGCATCTTTTTTTCCAGTCATTTTCATTCGATAGGTGAAGGAACATTAGAAAAGTATTCTGTCTATAAACCCTCCTCACCTTGACATAAAAGAAAAATAAATGTTATTAAGCATAATAAAACAGAGAGGTAGGTTCTGGCCAAATGATCCCATTGGTTTATAGAAGGTGTTACGATCAGATAGAATTTGGCACGTTGCCTTCCAGTGCAGTGTTTTATTTTACATACCTTAGTAGCTCATAAACCCAGTAAGTTTGGTCACTAAAATAATTTCTTCTACTGGAATAAAACTCTCATGTTAAGATTTTTATGTTCAGCATGGAATTTGCCTAGCCTGTTCAATAATAACTGTCTGGGTTACTAGTATTTTTGAAGTGGATTGGTTCTTTTGCTTTATTAAATGAAACTTTCTCTTTTAGAAACTGTTGCTTAATTTAACAAATTATTTTCAAGAAATATAAGAATAGATTATTCATATGCAAACTCATACTCATTTTGGCTAACAAAAAATATTTTATTTTTTTTTTATGGTTTCCATCATGAAGTTTCTCCTTGCCCACTCCCCCCCAGATAAATTTTTTTTAGAACCATGTACAAAGTATGAAGCTATGGAAGACTTTACACTGCAGCATCACTCTTTGTAAAGAGTCTCTTTCACACAGACTCCTCATAAAAGCCATCAGTTAATTCCAAGAGGGTGTCTTCTACTTTATTCAAAGCAAAGACCACATTTTGAAATGAGTTTCCCAGTAACTTAGGGCAGGTTCATGCCCTAAATGCTTAAATAGAATCTGTATGCTTTATGAAGTCAGGTCCTGGTATAACTCCTTATATCTGTTAAGACCTGATGTTTGTCTAAATGGAGCAAAGAACTCTCTGTTTTAAGTAAATTGAGGCAAAACTGTTTGAGGTGAGTTCTGTCTTGCCTCAATCTGCTCTGAATTTGTTTATGGAGAAAAAATATAAGAGACTAATCTGAGCAGCAAATAAGAATCTTAACAAGATCGAGGTAATTAATGCTTGTTTGACTCGCTAGTTTTGCTGATCTCTGATTTGTTGTATGTCTGTATTTTTGCATCTTGGTTTGATATAGGTTGACTCAAACATAAAACAAACACACAACCAACCAAAAAAACCCCAAACAGAAAAACCCACCGAAAGATATTTTGCATAGAAATCGATAAGTAAACTTAACGTGTTTATTTTACAAGGCATAGTAAATAAGCAACATATATTTATCTGCAGATGAACTGTGAGAGAAAGATTTGATTTTTTTCAGTCTTGTTTCTAGATGCATTAAACATGTGAGGGAAAAGCACTGCACTAGAATTTGTACAAAGGCAGAGTAATTTTTGGAAATTTACACACTCACACACGTGGGTAGAACAAAGCTTCCTGATTTTTTCATTTCCCCTTGAACAAATAAAGCAAGGCAATATTTTGAATCTATTCACCAGTTTTCCATCACAGTCTTCACAGATTTAGAAGTGTCTGTGACTATTTAGGTTCCCATGGCTTCTGCAGAAATTCAAGGCTATACAGAGCAGCAAAGCCTACACCAGTGTCTGGACCACCAGAGAGGGCAATTGAGAGAAGTAAAAGGCATGAACATGTGGCCAAACACGTGTCACTGCCTTTCCTGTTGCTGTGTTGTGTTTGATTCCTCTGAGTGACAGCAAGAAGTTTTGAGTTCTATATTAAAAGTACTGTTGATATAAGTGGGAATCGAGGATTTCTCAGATGGAAAGTTGTGGAAGTTTTTGGTCAGAGGCTGGCCATAGTGTAGTACTTCAAATGGTCCAAGGAGTGCTCTCAGGTGACCGGTTTGTATCTTTGGCTTACGTCCTAGTCTCACATTGATGGATGGGTTTGAGGTCATGCAAGAATATTCCCCATGGACAGATTTGGAGAAGGGGGTGGTGGTTGTTTATCTTTTTCCACGTAGCCTGTGCATGTTGCTTCCTACAGTTGCACAGACATTGTCACCTAATGGTTCCTTCCTGTTCCAGGGACCAAGGTTTGAACAAATCCCTTGAGCTCCGTTTTTTTCTTCGTGTGGCATACTTCACGTTTTGAGATCTTTGGTTTCCTAGGTATTTATCCTTGTACTTGCCATTGTCACGGGTGGGTGTTTTGCCATCAGTGCAAGCTGAGAGCACAGCACGTGTTCTGTAGACCCTTCTGAACATGATACTCATAGTACAGATGGCTAATAATACTGCCATGACCACCTTGTCTTACCTTCATTGAGTCTGAGGCAGAACTGCACGTAATTATTAATTGTTAGCATAAGATATTAATCAAAAATTCAAGAATATGAGTGACACATTGATATCTTTATGGAAATGTAATGTGGGATTGGAAAGATAAAGGCAGTTGGTGGGGGAGACATTTAGATGTTTGATTAAAGCTTTATGGATTTTTTTCTTTTTCTTCCACAGTAAAGATGTGATAGGGCATGCTGAAGTCTTCCAGTGCCCTGCAGCAATGAAAGACTTTGCAGTTGTGATTGTCCTGTGAGGTTCTGCTTGGGGTCAGAACTTCTGAATTAATTTCAAATTGAAATTAATTTCAGAGTTCCTGAATAGAAGGCTGGACATAAACTTTACACCTGAACTCATTCAGGATACATACTTTCTTAAATGAGGCATTTGGCATAAGACTTAACTGACTCTTTTGTTTTGGGAAAAACGTAAAGATTTTTCTCAAGTGACTCTGAGAGGTATTAATTTAGTAAAATTTCTGCAAAAATCCTAGGGTCTTATTCCTTAGGTTTGTAGTACTGTGTGTAAGCTGAAGTAATAAGTTACAGCAGAAATAAAATGATAGCTTTACACAGCAATGCTAATTAGATTTAGGCAACAGTGACTTAGGAAGCAATGTGCATTATCTAAGCACAGTGGATAAACAGTAAATTATGGTATAAATGCTCTTTAAAAATCTTCTGTTCTCTTTCTAAAAATTTCTCTGGTAATTTCTTGTCTTTCCACCATCTAAAGCACGTCTTCAGTGTAAAATACAATATCTTTGTTTACTTGTGAGATGATTTTTCAGGATAAAATGACTTCCTCTGCTACTGTTCTCCCTTTTTTCAGTTCTCTGCAACCTGACTTTATATTTCATTTCTTTTGTCCCACAACCCTTAGCCATCTGTATTCTTAGATTCTGCTATTTTACATTATGCAAGCTGTAGGCAATGCACAGCTCCTAACCCAAACCCCCAGAAGTTGTCATTTATTTTTCATATGATTTTTACAAAGGGCAATCTCTTGTCATGAAAATGGGTTCTGGTGGTGAAGTGACACCTGCAGCTGAAACATTAGCTGTGCATGACATGTATGGTATGAATAAATAAATTGCAGAGCTGCGCAGCTGCTTTACCTTGAAACCGTATCTGGGGAAATGCTATACTTGGAGCAAGAGACCATACGTAGTTTGCTGTGCCAGTTCGTGGGGCAGGACCCTCTTGGCAAGGATAGCTGGCTAAAAGCTTGGCCATTTCTACTGCATCTCTCCCGTTTCTGTGTTTGTCACCCAGATGCAGCAGTCACCATGTGCACTAACCTGGGCTAATTTATTCTCTGTAAGTTATTGTCTGGTTAGTTAGTCGTTGAACAATTGCTTTTGATGTTCCAATCAGTGCTGCTTCTGTTGTGAGGGGTTTAAATTTAACAATAAAAACTGGGTTAATCTGTCTCGGGCCATGAAGTGTTTTGTGTACCATTTGTGACTGGTCAAAGGAATTAAATATGCTCTAAATAAATAATGGCCTTCTATAAAAGGCCATGTAATAGCCTATAGGACCAGTGTTTTGTCTGCAGTTCCAGTATGTATATCTATAATATATTAACGTAATAGTTTCTCTGTTTTTAAAGACACTTGAATTCTCTCTAATGCTGTGGAAAAGTTCTGGCAGGCTGAAAGTAACAGTAACCTGCTGTGGGCATAAATGCTGAATACAAACTGAAAAAAAATACAGTAATTAAAAGAAAAAAGGTCAGTTACTTGAGGTGACTGAGGATGGCTCAGATCCCCAGGTGGAAGGTGTCTCCCTGTATGGCGTATATACTGACCAGAGACCAACGTAGCCATTAGGTCTTCATAATGGTCTAGATCTCTCCACCCTCTGAAGAAACCCTGTTGGACAAAAAATGCTGATCAGGGAAACAACTGAGCTCCTTCCAGCTGACTCTGCTTTAGAAACGTCCTCTAAGACAGAAGAGATGTGTTAAGTTCAAATATACTCTGAGAGTATTTAGATGTCTACAGCAATTTATATTTTCAGGGTCTTACCTGTTCCATCACAAAGTGTAGCACTGGTGGAAATGTTAGGCATTCTGTAACAATTGCCTTTGGGAGAACGGAAGGATGGAGCATCCTTCAGGATGCAGTCTCAGGAAGCCCACAGAGGACCGATGACCCAAGGGTGCAGCCACGGAGAGCTCAGGGAAAGATGGAGCAAGTGATCCCAGGTGACTCAGTTGTTCTGCAGGGACAGCCAAGCCTCTGCCACTGAAGTGCTGAACTTTGGGATCATTCTGGTGATCAAGTCAGAATGGCTTGGCAATT
Source organism: Podargus strigoides (assembly GCA_028020825.1). Taxonomy (NCBI): domain Eukaryota; kingdom Metazoa; phylum Chordata; class Aves; order Caprimulgiformes; family Podargidae; genus Podargus; species Podargus strigoides. The sequence continues at coordinate 71,344,734 of CM051621.1, forward strand.
GATGGTCTGTATGAAAACAGAGTGAAAAAAGAAGATATGGCAGGTGACTAGAAATTGTAGACATCGTAGACTTCAGATCACCAGAGATGTCTGTGTTGATTATATCCAGAGCAGCCTAACCTGCATATATTCAACTAAGTGCAGGGAGATCCTTTGTGGATAATGGCATGGTAGGTAGTGTAGTATAAATAATATTTTGTCCATCAATCTAGATATCTTCTTCGTCATCCACACCCTCCCTGTGGAACGGACCTATCTACCTTTCTCTATTCATTGGTGGGCAATAAAGACAGACTTCCTTCAACTACTCGCTCAGCCACCACCAGTTTGGTGGCCGTTTAATGTTTTGGGTCCAAAACAAGTCTCTCTTCCCCCACCACCACCATGATAAATGTAAAACAGCTGTGTCCTCTCTTCCTTCCCTTCTTTCTTTTTTGGAATATTACATGCCGTACCCGGCAACAAGGGAAAATGGAGCTCTGCAGCTTTCTGAATTAGCATCATCAGGGCAGCAATCTTGCTTCATGAAAAACTATTCCTAACATACAACAGCCTTTCAGGAACTATCATTACTACTTGGAAAATCACACAAATATCGCATGTGAAAAGAACGTTTGTTTAGGTGTGTGTAGGCAAGAGTAGATGCTTGTGGGTGCTTCTAAAGTAACAGTTGTGTTTGCAATTAGAGGAGAGCTTTGAGAGAGCAAAAAACAGATTATTTTTTTAAAAAACATAAAGCACAAGGGTGTTTTTTCCTCCTTCAGGATGGAGAGTTGCCAATATATAAACATTTCAGAGAGAATTTTACACCACCTCATCTTTATGTCAGGCAGCATTTAATGGTTGAATGATCTCCTGCCCCAGGACTTGGCAGCTATTCTCCAGAGGCTGACTTTGAGGATTACAATGACAGTCTATCAGTGGATCTTTTCCAATATAAACTAGACCAGGACCATTTAAAATCAGTTGCTATCAACAAGTCAAATTAACTTTATTTACGTTAGAAGTTTTTCTAGGAGTATTTTATAACAATGTGGAATTTTAATATCCAGAGAGGCTTTTCCTGTTGTTAGTGTGATTTGGGACTGTTCTAATTCATGTGATTAAGAACAATTTACCCGATTCCTTTCAAAATTATGTGATTTGTAACATTCAGGTCCAATCAGTGTCTAAATCACACTGCTAACACAACTTTTTCTGATTCCTGCTTTTTACAGGTGGAAATAACACTTCAGGATATCAATGACAACCCACCAGTATTCCCCACAGATATGCTTGATCTGACTGTAGAAGAGAATATAGGAGATGGATCTAAGATATTGCAGCTGACAGCCATGGATGCTGATGAGGTAGGAGTTTTGTATTTGAGTATCTGTACTAAAAATGCTGTTCTGGAAATAGGTGTTTTTATCTGCTCCTTTCATGAGAGCTTGGCCTCGGGAGTCATTGTAATCATGCTTTAAATTGCATTTGGCCCATTCACAAAAGTGTGTTTGGTGTCATGGAGTCACACAGAGGCAAACACACATGAGCAAGTAGGACAAATATTCCGTTACTTGAAGGCTGCTCACTGGTTTGTATATAATGAGTTCACGTTGTCCTAACTTCTCTTAATGAGCAGTTCTGCTAATGGCAAAGAATGCCTCATGTTTTGGTTTTAGGAGGTCTTATTGTTTTCGGTCTCCTATACCATACCCCATTACTTGGCAAAAACTCTGGACTGCCCAGCTTATGATAAAGATTTATTGACATTCAGTTTAAGACCACAGCTTGAGATCTAAATTAACTTTGAAGCAGAGATGTTGTAGTTGAACACAATTTCAAGATGTGCAATAAAATGAATGTGAGACAAGACATGGAGAACAAGAAAACTTTTGACGATGCCTGATCACCCTTTGACTAGAATTAATTAATAATGATATTTTCCTCTCCTAAATAAGGTTTTATTTCACCAAAAAGAGGAAAAAGAAATAATGCTAAAATGTGTGCTCTGTATGTGAACCTGTTTTCAAAATAGTTTTGCATGCTTAGATTCATTACTGTGAGGATGCTGCAATTAAGGAGCTATTGAGAAACTAGCAAAAGCCTTTGAGCAACTGATGTTAAACTATTGACCAGTTGGCTTAGTGAGGGATATTGCAGTCTTGTTGTACGTGTCAGGCAAATATATCCACATGCAATTGTATGTATCCATTTCTTTTGGAAAGTAAGTTATGAGAATGTTAATCATATTGCTTCTTTCACTTGAATTGATTCTCTTCACTGGGGAAAGGCCTAAAAAGTTAATATGAGCATGCAAAAAAGTTTGTGTTGTCATTAAAGTATAGAGTTACACTTGACAACAACGAGCAATTCTTACATTCAAATAATAAGGTAATTCAACCTCCTCAAGAGAATTTTATTTCTTTGTTGTGTTAGCTTGGTTAGTTGTCCTGTGTTTGTTAATTGATGTATTTAATCTTACTACTATGCGGGGAACCACTGGAACACCCTCAGGAATGGTATGAATGTGACTATGAACTGCTTGTTCTTTCCTTTATTTCCTGGTAGCAGCCTGACATACATGCAAAAATTAGAATTTTGGAAAGGTATATATCTGTAACAATAACTGTGGCTGTTTGTCTTCAGTTTAAGAAGTAGTAAATATTAACCTATCACTCTTTGCTGTGATATGGCAAACAGATATCTAAGATTTTAGCAGTGTATTACGCTCCAACCTCTCTTTAACCATTCCTAAACTGCACCTAACATGTTATCCATTCTGCAGCTAAGTGGTACCAAAGGCTTTAGCAAGTACAACAGCACTTTGCAACAAGTCAGATGTCAATGGGAAATTTCTGTACAGCTTTTTAATAGGTTTTACATGTCTGTATTTTTTTTTTTGCTTCTCACCTCACTCATGTAAAGTTACTAATTAGATTAAAACAATATCCCACGTGGCTGTGGTTTTAGCTACGCTTTACTAGGAGGATGTTGGCTAATCAAACAAGCGGTGAAGAATGTGTTCGCCTCTGAAATCTCAAACTCTTGCCAGATATTTTTGCTGAACTGCACAATTGCAGGAAGGCGTGTGGCATCCCTCAGGTCCACCTGAGCACACAGATGCTGTGTACACTGGAGTGCTGCACGAACCTCTTCAGGGCTGGGCACCTGTAGAAGCTTGTTTTATTTCCAAAGTTCATTTTATCAGTTAGCTCAGTGTGACTCTTTGAAACAACACTCCAGAGAAAAAAAGTTTGGCACAAGGCACTCATAAGGTCAGATAACTAACACTTGTCTCTCCTCTCACAGATACAAATGGCTGTTTATCTCTGTTAATTTGCTTTTTTCGGTGAGAGTGTTTGAAACAACTATAGAATTTCTTTCTCCCCCATCTCTTTGATCTGTTGTTCACCACAGGAGTGTCTGTGAAACCCAAACTCTAGCCTGGCATCAGGAGAAGGCACAGTAAATACCTGCTCACCCAGCAAAGTGCGTTGCTGGGCATCGTCAGCATGCGGGGTACAAGTGCATGTGTCCAGTGTTGGAGGTTACCAAACCTTCAGTGTCCTTAAGCCAGTCTTGGAAAAAGAAGGATGTGACCCCAGGTTCTTAAATCTCTTTCTGTTTTCCCTTAAAGACCAATATCATAGAATCATAGAGTAGCTTTGGTTGGAAAAGACCTCTAAGATCATCAAGTGTAACTGTTAATCTAGCACTGCCAAGTCACCACCAAACCATGTCCCTCAGTACCACATCTACATGTCTTTTAAATACCTCTAGGGATATCAGTCTGCTAAGAAGCAAAATTTGTCTTTTGGGGGAAATGTCACCCAGGCTGGTGCTGGCGGCTCTAGCCAGCCGCATATATCCCCTGGACGACCCTCTGGCTGCAGCCTTACTCCCATCCCCAGGAGGTGGATGAAAACAGAGCTCAGGTAGCATTCATTTTTCTAGGAAACCTTAGTACTCTGCAGAGCTGAGACGTGTAAGGTGGATTGATTTTCTTGTGAATAATCAATGATATGGACTGGATGCAGCTAGCTTTTCTCAGTGTTTGTGACAGGGCAGGGCTGAGGCAAAATGCACTGTGTCAGTAGTTTTTGAATGGAAGTTTCCATATTTTTTTCTTAAGTTTTAATTAAAACCTTTAAGGGCAAGAAAAGAAAGGTTATCATTTTTCTATATAACGTATAAGTTTTCTTTAATTTTCCTTTTAATCAAAATGTTCAAAGTCCATATGAATCCTTTTTTTTTCCAAGGATGAATGAGATAGTTGCTTTGACCCAAAAGCAAATGCTTTTCACTTCCAGCACAACCCAAGAGATCAGAACTGTGATTTTAATGACACATGATTTGTCACTTTGGGGCTGTTTATTTACAGGAATAACTATTTCTGTGCAGAAACTGGCCTTTGAGGGGCTGCTGCAAGTGTAGCTCCCGTGAGTCGCTCCTGACTGGGAGCTGCAGCTCTTGCCATGCGTGCTGGCTGGTGGAGCTGCTGCATGGACACCCCTTGTCTTCCCTCCTTGCATCCCTCCCTCTCCTCCTCCCACCATCCCATCTCCAGAGAGCGAGAAAGCCAGAGCTGATCCCACCAGCAGGGATTTAATTGACCCTTCAAACATAAAACAAAAAGAATAAATAGTGATACCTGTTAAGAGGGAAGATGTTACAATGCTCAGTGATGCTGGCTTGAAATTAAAGCAGGTATCAGCTTTATGGTATTGACTGGATGTGATTGTTTTATGAGCAGTGGAGCAAAAAGTATCTGGGTGATCTCGTCATTTCATGTCTCGTAAATAAAAACTGTGTGCGTATGCATCTTTACTGAAGCATGGGGGACTGGAGCAGGGACTGGGCAGGAAGGCTGTTTATTAAAGGAAATTGTTTGGAAAAATATTCACCAAGTACAGTTACTGGAACAATTCTTGTCTTACTGAAAATTATGATGTGGTTTTCCTGGCAAATAACTTGATTTGACCACTTCTGTTTGTACTTAGGGAGCCAATGCCCTAGTCACATACACTATTATCAGCGGTGCAGATGATAGCTTCCACATTGACCCCGAATCAGGAGACCTGATAGCCACCAAGCGCCTGGATCGGGAGCGCCGCTCCAAATACTCCTTGCTAGTTCGTGCTGATGATGGCCTGCAGTCCTCAGACATGAGAATAAACATTGCTGTTAGCGACGTTAATGACCATATCCCCAAGTTCTCCAAGCCAGTGTATTCCTTCGACATTCCAGAAGATGCCACTCCAGGTAAATAGGAAATGGCCCTAAAATTGATTGAATTTGGGTTTTTTTTGGTCTATCCATGGGGACTTGAGGGGGAGGGGGTAGCAGACCTATCTGACTTAGCCAGGAGAGAGAAGATGCTTAAAATGTCTATCAGATGGGGTGGAGAGACAGAGGGAATCTCATCATGCTGAGAGTCTGCTTGCTGGGAAATCTGTATCATTAGTGAGGTCAAATTTCTTTTCAATGAGATATGGAGAAATAGTTGCTACTCAAATAAATCCTAGATGCAGAATAGGAATTATGCCTGTATCCCAGTGGAGGCCTCTGAGCATGACTACGTAAAAAATAGCAAACAGAGAAATAGGAGAAGGAACAACTTACAGGATATAAACAGTATAACCTATCATGAAGACGTAAAGGTGATTCTAGTATTGATTTAGTGAGCCTTCTTCAGTGAATGTGATTTACAGTACTTAATTCATCAAGTGCAGGATCACAAAATGGGATCACACAGTGCTAAACAAGCATTGAGCAGACAGTAATACACGCTCCTTAAAAATATCCCTACATGTGCTCAATATGCTAACATCATATTTCTTTGATCTTATCTTTGACTCCTGTTTTTGAAAAGGTTTTTGTAGAAAATCTAATTCTAGTTCCTAAATATGACCACTGATTCTTAATTTGTTGTTTTCTTTTCTTAAAGCTTGTTTTATATGCAAGCATGTTTTGATATTTAAGTTAGGTCATAAGCTAGAAAGTATTTAGACAAAAAAAAAGTTTTCAAAAACTGTGCTATCTTATATGTCTCAAGATGAGAAATGAATATTACTTGCAATAAAAAGTTTCCAGTATTTGATACAGACTGCTAGTATAAAAGCAGTATCTGCTGGTATTAGTAACTGAAGCATCTTAGAAGCTTGTTCTAAAGAAGATGCAAATGATATGGTGATAGCTTCCAAGCTCGTATTAGGGTTTCGACTTATGAGAATGGGAGGCTCATCTTGGGGCAACCAAGATTACCCCATGCCTCCAACTTTTGCACTGAATCCCACAGTCCCAGTCCCAAAATTCAATGGTGTTTTGCATTACAGGATTACAGTGCAATCAGCCATGTCTCCAGAATCTGATCTGGAAGTAATCGAGACGTCTGTGTAGCATGGGGTGGTTTGATTGCTGATCCCCAGCTATGCTTCTCTCTCCTGACACTCAGAGTCCTGGGGTTCAGTCTGTTTTAGCTGGAATAACCTTGGAAATGGCGAGCATAGTCCCCTCCATGTTAAGATGAGGCTTCTCTCTTTAATCATTTATGGGATGTACATTTGTGCCTTTTACCCAGCTCAGCAGTGACAGATGCCGAAGGAAGCAACAGGCTGCTTCATGAAATGGATGTAAGAGATACCAGCATATCCAGGGGGATTAAAGGAAATTATTCTTCATTCTGATAAGCAGTTTTCATTGTCACCTTGCTTGAAAATAGTTAACTGTGGTGCAGCGTATGAGATTCATCAGGTTCCATGGAAAAGAAATTAAATTACTTGCTTTCTTGGAAATATGTTGTTCTTAATTATAATTAGTGTTCCAAGTACTAAAAAGTGACACTTAGTTTCCAAACCTTAGTAGGATAGGTCAGTCATGCTAATGTAGCTATGCAGAAATGAAAACAATGGCACAAATTCACAAGGAGTTGAATTTCAGAAAACAGTCAAGACTGGACCCCTATAAGGTTTCTAGTTTTCTAACCACAATTACCCTGTGAAGGCACCTTTTCAAAAAGTAGAGCTGGGACATTTGGTATGTACTGACAGTTAGGTTTCTGCATTTAGAAAGAAATATCTAGAAGGTTTCAGAACTTGTATTTGTCTTCAGGGAGGAAAGGGTCCTTGGAGTTGTAGAAATACCTAGGAGGAGAAAAGGTGGTTTTGCCCCAGTTGATATCTAATCTGGGCATGTTCCCATTTAAAGATAAAAGCAAATATTCCTGCCTATTTCTTACGGTTATTTAGTAGCCTTTTAAAATAAACATCATACTGAATACTGTTCCTTTTAGCTTTGAGAGACTTTACATAGTAGTTAGAGATACAATACTAAGGCTTGAATTTCTAGTGGAGGGTGATACCTCTTAGTCTACAGAGCTGCTGGATGATGCACTGGCTCTGACCATACCAGTGACTGATGCTGCTGTCCTGTTGTGCTGTGCAGGTTCCTTAGTGGCAGCCATTCTAGCCACTGACGACGACTCGGGGATCAACGGGGAAATCACGTACACTGTAAGTGAAGATGATGAAGAGGGTATCTTCTTCCTGAACCCTGTTACTGGAGTCTTCAACCTGACTCGCGGGCTGGACTACGAAGCACAGCAGTATTACATTCTTACCGTCCGCGCGGAAGATGGGGGAGGCCAATTTACTACCATCAGAGTGTACTTCAATATATTGGACATCAATGATAACCCGCCAGTGTTCAGCACAACCTCATACAGCACATCTTTAATGGAGAACCTGTCTCCAGGATCTGCTATTTTCAACTTCAGCGTCACTGATGCGGATGATGGTAGGCATTTGCTCATATTCTGGATCTCTGAGGATATATGTGTATTTCACCTTAACAACATATTAGAAGACCTAGTAGAAAGGGCAAATTAGGGCTATCCTTAGGATGTCCTCATCTGCTTAAATTCACTGCTTGCTGTGTAAAGAGAAATTGGTTTTCTCATATTTCACATTAGGTTTAAGCAGGTGGTTCCTCACTTATTTTTGTTTGTGCTAAATTAAAAATACAGTCAAATACTACTTTTTAACTGTTCTTGCAGAAATTAGTTCCAGAGCTATATTTTACCTAAAGCATGTTACAGCAGATGAACACCATGATGCCTCCCCTGGTGCTTAGGTTGCATATTTAAATTAGACATAAGTGTTCTTTCAGATTGTTTTTTTTTCTTAAAGTTTATAATATATTCTAAAGAAGGTTCTGGCAATATGAGACATTCTCTGCAGTCATCTTAAATGTACTGTAACTTTGAAGTGTATCATGAAGAGAATTGTGATTACAGGGTATTGATAGTGGAGATTAAAAAGCTGATTAAAAGAGATCGTGGGAAAATTTCTCATTAAAATAAACTTTAATCTTGGGATTATTTATGGCATCTAGAAGGTGTTAATGTGTTGGAGTATAAAAGATACAATCTTTACAGCTTGCTTAACCACTTTGCCATGCAGTTTATGTCCAAGCAAGAATAATTATAGAATATGGCCATAAAAATCATTCCACAGCACACTGCATTTTCTTAAATGTCAACAGACATTAGTCAGTGTGACTTCATACAAAATTATTCATAACACTCGTAGTGACTTTGCAGGTGGAGGTTATTTTGGTGACATGTTAAACAACATTGTCTTCTCTCAACTTGACACTGACTTAGCAAAGCTCCTAGAAGTATCTTGTACTGAACTGTGTGCTTCAGGCACAAAACACCTACGTGCTTCGAGGAGTCCCACTTTATGCACATAAAATGACTGAGCTGCTCAAGATTATTCAATAAAACAGTTTTTCCTCAGGAAATGCTGAGCTGTTGAACTCAAACATTTTTGTGGGAACATAAACTTTGTGCTGATGGATGGAACTTTCCATGGTAAAAATTGTGCAACTGGTTTTGAGATCAAACTGAAAAAGTGAGCGAGAAGAGATTCCATAAGATAAGCCAAGAAGTCAGGAATTATAACTCGGTGGTACTGGCTATTCTTGCATGGGTCTTTCTTTCACCATTCTTGTTAAAGATTTTATTTTATGTAAATGAACTATAAGTTGGAGGAGGACCTTATTCTTGCATCGTGCATATCCAGGGAAGGGATTGTTCCTTCAGACCTGTAGATAAATGGGTTTATGTCTAATCTATCTCTTCTTTTATTTCTTATTTTCCTGTTAGGAGTACAATGCTTGGTTTCAAATCTTCTTGGAAGGTTGTTTCACCTAACCATTATGGGTCTGGTTTCCTTTTCTCTTGCACCTCATACATTAATTTCCATCTGCACACAGTGGATGTGAACTATATCAGAGCACTGATGTATCATTTTACATTCATCATGCACTCAGTTATCAAGGAAGCAAATGAGTATTTGAGGAGTAATGCAAGGAGAAGTCAGATATCTCGGCTTTTATATTTTCTGGCACGCTTACTTTTCTAACAGGCTGGATTTAAAATTAATAGGGCAGAAATTTCATTCCAAGAGCATGCCAGGTTGAGTTCCCCCATAGGACTTTAACTTCAGCAAATGTTATGATCTCTTGATGTTTCTGTTTCAAGCCCAAGCTTGTTATCCTATGTTGTCTTACATTTGTCTAGAGTACAGAAATAGCTAGTACTGTAGTCCTCTGCATATGGCTCACAGATAATGTACTCAGTGTGCACAAATATAATTTTGTTGATCACTTATGTTATATGATCCCATTGTTGGAAGGAGCTCTGAAAAGACAGTGTTTTATAACTAAGTAACCCTGTTGTTTTAGGTTAAACACTGGTGAAAGACAAAAGAAGTGGTGAGAGTGAAACTGCTCCCATTTTGATTTTCTTGTTCAACGCACCCCTTGGGAAACAGTAGCTGTTTATTTTAGCTTGGACAGTTTCATATACAGATGCATAGTAAATACCAGCTACAGCTCTTGGTTATTTACAGAACAAGTTTTCCTTAAATGCATTCATTTGGAGATTTAGATTTTAACTTCTTCCACATTGGATTAACAGGAAAAATCTCTGGGCAAAGCACATGCTTGTCAATTTGTTACAAGGATATAAAAAGATATTCCTCCAGAGAAAAAAAAAAAGGATTTCCCAGTTATACTCTACAGGAATTTACAGAATGGGAGGGAGAAGGAGGATAATTTTTTATCTCATTAGTAAATAAATAAAAATAGAAACAAGATGCTTAAAAGAGCATCATAATGAAATTGGTGGCTATATGTCTGAGCTCTCACTCAGTTTTTATCAGGTTAAGCCTCAGATTAAATACACCCAAAGCTCAGCAGAGAAGATGCCCCAACATTCTCCCTAAGAAAAGTCCAGCTCCCAAGCTGGGGAGCAGGGATGGATGAGGGTCACAATGCCAGCTTGGCATGCTGTGTTTAAAAAAGAATAGTTCATTAAGTGGCAGTCCTGACTCCACTGATATTTAGACAACTCTCCTGCTTCACAGTTTAATCTATGTAAGCATTAGCAGCATCAAAACCTGTGAGAATACAGGACAAGGAATGAAAAGGTGCATGGAGGTGAGATGACGAACAAACAGTAAATTTTATAGGAACAAACATCACCATAAGAAACACTAGAAAAAAAGAGTATTTTTTTAAATACTCTTCTTCTGTAAGATCTAATTCCTACCCACCTCTAAAGTCAGTTGACACAAATATTTAATTGCCAGAAAGCACATTACTGAAATCAGAAGACTTTCATCCATATAATTAGTCATTTAAAAATACAGTTGAACAAAAAATAGACTAAAATTAAACTTTCACAGTGCTTCACTTGATCAAAGTAATGTAGAAACACTAATATCTGGCATATAAATGTATTAATTTCTTTAATTGCATTAAAATATTTTGTCTTTCATGTTTGATTCTATTTATTTGATAATTAAGTTCCTACAAGAGAAGAGGAGAGAGGGAAAGATACCAATTAGAGTAACTGCTGGGGGCAAGACAAGTAAGACTAGAGTTCCCAAATTTCATCATAATCAACAGCAGAGATTAATAAATCTAATCCAGGAATAATTTTGTTATCAATACAATTCAGTCAGAGGGCAAAGAGCTGCTGAGTAAAAATAAAAAACCACACAGCAAAAGTAATCAACTACTTAAGCAGACAGCCTGATTTCTTTGCATTAAAAAAGTGAGTTTGAAGGGTAAATTAGTAGCGAGCAGTCTGATAATCTGCTAATCCAAAACGAGAAAACAAAATTTTCAAAATTAATTGAAATAAGTGTAACAGAGAGATAGATATTAGTGAGAGAAAACTCATTTCATAGAATCATAGAGTCATAGAATGGTTTGAGTTGGAAGGGACCTCAAAAATCATCTCGTTCCAACCCCCCTGCCATGGTCAGGGACTCCTCCCACCAGACCAGGTTGCTCCAAGCCCCATCCAACCTGGCCTTGAACACTGCCAGGGAGGGGGCAGCCACAACTTGCTGGACAACCTGTGCCAGTGTTTCAGCACCCTCATTGTAAAAAATTTCTTCCTTATATCTAGTCTGAATCTATCCTTTTCATATAAAACCATCACCCCTTGTCCTGTTGCAACAGGCCCTACCAAAACATCTATCTCCATCTTTCTTACAGGCCACCTTTAAGTACTGAAAAGCTGCTATAAGGTCTCACCGGAGCCTTCTCTTCTCCAGGCTGAACAATCCCAACTCCCTCAGCCTGTCTTCATAGGAGAGGTGCTCCAACCCTCAGATCATCTTCATGACTTCCTCTGGACTTGTTCCAACAGGACCATGTCCTTCTTGCATTCTTATGTTATTTCAATTAGGTGTTTCCAAATATTAGTTGTTTAGAGTGAACTCTGGAGTTGAAGTGGTAACATACATTTGTTTCCTGTATGACATATTTAAGGTTATTTCACAGTCTTGTCAAGAATTAGAATGCATTTCCCTTACCAGGAATATAAATCTCTCCCTTGACCACAATTGCTAGTTATGTTTCGATCATAAGATGAGGACTGTTCATCTGATATTTTGGAATACCATGCCATATATGGGAAGCATACCTCTTCCCACTATTCACTCTTGGCTTGCTCCAGCTAGGCTTGGGAGTTTCTGGTTGTGGCTTTTTTTAATTGAGTGGAAGAATTCATGAAATAATTACATTAATATTAATGTTGCTTAGTTGAACTGGGGAGAAGGGAGGAAAACAGCTGTTAAGTGAGCAGCAGAATTACTGAGGCTTGGTTTCTAAAGGAAAATCCTTCAAAACTTTTATTCCCAACCATTGTAGATTGGGAAAAATTACGTCTTTTGCCACTGTGCAGCTCCTGCTGAATGAAATGCAGAGATGAGCTCTGCTGGCCATTCCCTCTGTGACCACTCTAATTAATATCCTTGCCTCTCTCTTCAACTCTTGTCAGAAAATAATTATTTCAAAGGCTTCTGCTCTGCTGTGAGACTTGACTGAAATTAACTAGTTGATTCAGTAATGGTGATGAGGTGAACAGGCAGCACGATCATACAGTCTTCATTTTCTATAGAAATGAGGCCAGAAACGTTTATATCTATGTTGGTGGGATGAAGTCATGTTCTCTACCTTTCTCCTCCCCACTCCACCAGGCTCCAATTCACAGCTGTCCTTCAGCATCACATCGGGGGACAGCGCGGGGCAGTTTGGCATCGACAACAGTGGGGTGCTGAGCATCAGGCAGCCTTTGGACCGGGAAAGCCAGTCCTTCTACAGCCTCGTCGTGCAAGTCCATGACATGGCCCCTCTCCCGGCCTCCAGATACACAAGCACAGCCCAAGTTTCAATTATTCTACTGGACGTGAATGACAGCCCTCCAAGCTTTATCTCCCCAAAGCTGACCTACGTCCCGGAAAACACGCCGATAGATACAATCGTGTTCAAAGCGCAGGCGACTGATCCCGACAGCGGTCCCAACAGCTACATTGAGTACAGTCTGCTCCGGCCGCCAGGAAACAAATTCAGCATCGGTACTATTGATGGCGAAGTGAGGCTTACCGGGGAGCTCGACAGAGAAGCTGTGTCCAACTACACCTTGACTGTGATAGCCACAGACAAGGGCCAACCATCCCTTTCTTCATCTACTGATGTGGTGGTTATAGTCCTGGACATTAATGACAATAACCCACTTTTTGCCCAGAACTTTTATAAAGTAGAGGTGGGGGAAAATACTTTGACAGGGACTGATTTAATCCAGGTGTTTGCTACGGATGGAGATGAAGGTACAAACGGACAGATACGCTATGCCATCGTGAGCGGAGATGCCAATAATGAGTTTCGAATTGATTCTGTGACGGGGGTGATAACGGTTGCCAAGCCTTTGGACAGAGAGAAAAAGCCCTCCTATACATTGACTGTTCAATCAGCTGACCGCGGGAGCAGTCCACGGACTGATACCACAACAGTCAGTATTATTCTGAAGGATGTCAATGATTATATCCCCACATTTGAACTTTCCCCCTACTCTGTGAACGTCCCTGAGAATTTAGAGACTCTCCCAAAAGCTATTCTTCAAGTGAGTATATTCTGCTAATAAATATGTATCTCCTGCAATTATTAGCATGCCTCAGTAGATGGTATTGATGTATAGTGTCTTTCCCTCAAAGTTAAAAAGGTGCAAGACAATTGTAAAGTTGCCTCTTGGCTGTAAGGTAACATGCAGTGGTTGTTGGCTTGTTTTCTTTTTTCGTATGTTTGGATTGGGGTATTTTTTGCTCGTTTTTTACCAAAAGGTTGTATTTTACTTTGTCATTTTGTCGGTGTTTTCCCTACCTGTCTTCCAACCTGCACACTGGGACTTTAAGAGTTTGCTCTCTCTCTCATCTCAATCTCAATTTGCGTGCAACAGATCTCTCAGTCTCCTCATTGCCTACAGGGGATGAGGCTCTGTGCCAGACACTGACAGAGCACTAAATGGATTCAGGACGTGCAATGCTTGCTTTGGTATGGAGCTCAGCCGATACCAGATCATCTGTGGTTTGCACTGAGCCCCAACACAGTCCTTACTGTATTTATCCTTGAGAAAAATGAGTAATCAACTACTTAATATTTTCAGACTGTGCTTTTAAGTCCATCACCACTGTGTTAAGTCATCTGTACAATTACAGCTGATTTATACTAGCCATTAAAGCATTTGGATTGATTTAATCTTTTAATTTAGATTATTGTCATAGAGAATATTTCCTCTATCCCAACAGATATTCCCTGCGTTCATCAGTTGCTGATATTTCTGCCCACATGTTTGCATTGCTTTTGTAGGTTGTAGCAAGGGATGATGATCAAGGCCTAAACAGCAAACTTACTTACGTGCTAGTGGCTGGAAATGAAGAAGGAGCTTTTACTCTCTCGGCCAGCGGAGAGCTGCGCTTGGTGCAGAGCCTGGACCGGGAGGCGAAGGAGCAGTACATACTACTGATCACAGCTGCTGATGCAGGTAAAGTAAACGGGCAGTCTCTTCTGGTGAAACCTCTTCATCCCTTGAAAACACTGTGTTCTGGATGGAAAAGAAATATTTTCACGATTGTCTGAAACTTTAATGGATGGAGATTGTACCCAAGCTTCAGTTTAGATCTCTGTGGGGAGAGCTGGACTTAACTGATGTCGAAGGGCGTTCCCTTTCTGGAAATCAGGATTTTATCTGTATGTCTGGTTGTCTGTAGGACCCACTACAGATTTAGGTAGGTTAATTTTTGCCCTGCGGTAGTAAGTGGTCCAACAATATATAGGACCAATATAAATGCCAATAAAACCCAATATAATGTTGTCATCAGAAATGTGCAGGCAGGTCAAATCAATGGGCAGAAAGCAGCTACAGACTACTCGATTAATCTTAGTGAAATCTTACCCCAGAAGAGTAATGATAATTTACCTTTCAGCATTTTAATATGCTGCTTTGCTCAGTATCCAGTCATGCATTTCCTCCAGAATCCTAAATGTATTCCAGGTTCCCTCAGTTGAAAACAGGACAAGAATTCTTGTTATCAGGAGTAATTATGCTTTTGCTTGAGGTATTCAAGCACAAAATTTTGGTTTCAGATTTTGGTATGAGTAACGAAGACTTCCTGCATCATATTCTGGACTGATCTCTGGTCCCCTACAGTCTGATGGATTTAATTTACTGCAGAACTTGTTCTTACTTTCTAGTAATAAAAATAGAAGCAAATCCAACTTGTTGACACTTTAGTTTTCTGCTACATTGTGTGCAGTATCTTGTGTCAGTGACAATATTTATGGCTTATATTTTCCTATTGCAGCAGTGCTTCGATATTTCACAGTCTGAGCACAGCTGAAGCTGCGAAACGCAATTTTAGGACTGGGCATATTGTTTGTCTTGTACTTTGGCTTCAGATACTGTATGCTTTGTATTTTTCACACTGGCTTTCTATTACTCTATAGCCACAGGCTTTATATACTATATACTCTATAGCCACTTGTGACTTGGACTTGCACGTCTTTATGTTCTTTCAGAAGCTGAGGCTGGATTTGTAAGGGAAAGCAGATCCTTGGTGTCTGTTTACTCTCCCAGTCTGAGTTGGCAGGAGCCAGTTAGGACTGTACAGAACTTCTTAGCTCTGCATACAAAATACACGAAGACTGAACTGGTAAGGGATGTCACGTGGCCAACAATTACTCTCCTTCTTGGAAGGAGGAAGGGGAGCAAGAAGTCAGCTGTACCCCATGCCTTGCACTATGTGTCAGCCAAGAGTTTGACAAAAGCACAATCTTTTCCTAGGCTGTGGTTCCTAAAAAATATGAAATCCAGGACATTTATGCAACCATTCCGAACGAAAATATTTATTTGGTTTGAGATATATCCGAGTTTCATATAATCTAAGGTAGACTTTAATACATGAAGTGTGCATGGGGCCTTTGCTGTAAGTGGCAGACAAGAACAGCAGCATGTTTCATTAGTTCCTGTGTTTAAACAGATAGATATTATGCTGATTAAACATTGTTCAAAGTTGTTGGTTTTTTTTTTAATTTACTGTGTGCTTATAAAGTTAACTCACGAGTTGTTATTCCCTCCTATCAGTGTTAAAAGGTACTAGCAACAGTGTTCAGAAGCAGATGTTCAGTAGGAACTTTAATCTATATTTAACTGTGTTTAAGTTTACAATCTGACTAATCTACAGTTAGTGTGATTTGGTATAGTTTTCAACCAGCTGGGTGAATAATGTTAGATAAGATCTTCCGATTAGACTGAAGACTTGCTCTAAATTCATGCCATCAAAGAATACATTTGAAACTGCATTAGTCATGATTTATCTAAATTAAAACATGACAGAAAAGTACTCAGCTTCAGTAGAAGTCAATGCCAGAACTTCCTTTGATTACATGGAAGCGAGATGTGGACCATAGTCATAACAGATACTTTAAGTACTTCAAATATATTGCATACTTAAGAAATTCTAGGAGATCCCTGTTGTGTTTGAATTAGTCATACTGAGTTCAAGCAGTCTAGATAGTGAAGAACACTCTGGCATATAATTCATTGGAGACCTCTTAAAAAGCCATGTTTGTCATGATAATGTGGAACAAACGGACTAAGTTACAGACTCTGGGATTTCTGTCGAGCTGCATCTCAAATTTTATATTATTATAAATGACATTATCACGCATAGAATGCATGTGTACTTCTGTAGACATTTGGCAGCTGAGTTAGAAAAATATTATGTGGGAGGAAGCCTTTGTAAAAGAGTTGCAGTTTATCAGAAGAAAAATGTATTTTCAAAACCATTTTTTTAAAAAAAAATATACAAAGCATTACAAAAGCTACCAGTATGGGTATCTGATGGATATCCAGGTGGTAGCACACTGACCTTTGCTAGTCAGCGGCTGCATCTTTAAATCAGGTCCTCTGGCTGTGCTAGCAGAAAGATGGCAATGACACAATATTGAAATGAGTAAGAAAAGTGTTTAATGTTCTTAAGCAGCTTCTAAACGTGTATAAAAGAAACTCTTACAGGCACATGGAGCTCTTTGCCTAATGTAACTATTCCTTTAACGTGTCTTAGTTGTGTATTTGTTCAATAATGCCTAGAGATAAGGATTTTGCGTAGAGACAATTCGACCAGAAACACACATGCAAAACAAGTCGTGCTCCTCTGTAGGGAAGCAGTGCCTGCCAAAATATTGAAGAAAGACTTGTCTGAAATTATCCACCTCTGTATTATCTTTGAAAATAAATCAAGGGAAAGGTATTATACTTTGCACTTTGAATTGGGCTTTTATTAGCTGTAATAAACAGTCTTTTGGATTGTCTTTAACAACCCAAGTGACTCTTGCCATATATGGTGCATCTTATTTAGGTAATTTTTTTTACAGATAAAAATCATGGTAGACATCCAGATGCAATTAACTCTGGAAATGTCTGGGTAAGCACATGAAGGGCAAAATTCTGTCTAACCCACTTCCCATTTTTCTTAGGAACTGCATCTCACTTTTTATACGTACTTAGAAGCACCTTTAGACATAAGAACTGATGGATTCTCAACTTGATTTTTGGCTTTATTCCCCATCTCCCTATACATAATCAAGGATTTCGTGTTTTTCTTGTGTTTATTATCACTTCATCAACTTGTGGCTGTCGTTTTTTACAGTGCTACCCTAGTCTGTGTATGGGGAAGGTGATGGAAGAAGGATTTTTAATTTTTAAGTCCTTGGCACATGAGAAGAGTTGTTGAGTTACTCTGAGTTGACCTGCTCATCAGCACGCTGGGCAGGTCAGACAGAGACCTCTGGCAGGACCACGTGCACCAGCGATGAAAGTTCAGGCAGCTGTTGAAAAAATGCTTTCCCAAGCAAGGGCTTCCCTCAGGCCCAGAGAAGGCAGTCATGATATATGCATCGTCCTGGCTCTGGCCCAGCTATTCCTTGGCCTTGCCTGCGAATCCTCCACCCTGTCCTCAGGGTAGATCTTTGGTCAGCAGAGTCTTCCCTCTGCTCTGGGGGAGGGAAAAGACTGATAAAACATATTCTGGAGCTTGGCTCAATGATTTGTGGTCGTGCAGCCTGCTTCACGTCCCATTTCTACAAGACAGTCTTCACAAAGCTTCTTGATTTTAGCCTTGTTTTGTTATAACTCTTCCCTCGCTTCTGCCCTTCCACCCTGCTCTAACTTCTGCTGGCTCTCAGACATAGACTGCAGCTCTAGGCAGTGGGGCTTTACAAAGACACACAAAGCATCCATCACTAGGAACATTCAGCATCTTCCAGAGCTGTACACCTGTGGCTTCGATCGAGAAATAAAACATAATTCAACTCCAAGCTTTACCCATTCCGATTTAGAGCCCCTTTTGCAGCAGAGCTGTAAGACCAGAGTGTGCAAATTATAAATATAATGACAGACAAAATGATGGACTGTGGAATAACATGATAGTGTTTAGATTGCAGATGCTTCCCCAAAATGTCTGCTGACATAAACGCCAAGAAACCTAGATGGAACTATTTGAATGTGTCTTTATGGGTCTGTTTCTATCACATAAATCATTTGTTTTGCTTCACCATACCCTTCTTCATGGCAAAATGGTTGGGAAAAGAGGCTTTATAAATTATTTTTTTTCACCCCATTTGGTGGGGACACAGTCCTGGGTAAACATTCAGTTCTGGCACCATGACAAGAACTGGTACAGCTGCTTTTATCATCCCTGTCTTTAACTCTTTGAGTAACTTTCTGAAGAAAATGTTAGCATTCCACCAGTCCTCCTCCTTTTATTTATTGGTTGCAGGGATGTCGAGTGGCACATCTGGAAACCTGCTAGCTGCCAGGGACTCCTGGTTAAAATAACTGCAACCACCATCTCTTGCTTTGGTTGGTCAGAAAGGCACGTTGCCACAATAAAACCAAAATCAAAATGTGACATTTCTAATGAGACACTGGGTTCCTGAGGTGGTTTTTTGTTGTGTGTGGTTTGGTGGTTTTTTTAATGATTTAATTATTTACTGATTTAGATAAATAGTTTTGAAAGAAATTAATCAGCAGGCTGTTGTATTTAATTAGCTGTTCTTCGCATGCATCTCTGGCCCGTATGAAAAACAACCATATGTTTTTTCTTTAGATAATGTTGGTTCCCAAGTTATGCATTCTTTCCTTCAAGAATGCAGGAGGGCGACCAAGCAAGGAGGTTATATTCTCCTTAGGAATTCTCTTATGAGATAGATAGACTTTTGATTCCCTTCAATCTTAAAATCAAATGAAATCTTGACAATGTAGTTGTATTGTTTTTTAACACATTTTAAGATATTTCCCAGTTTGGGGTGACAGGTAAAGGATGAGTTTTCTAGTAATGGTAAGAAAGAGTCTCAAGGGTTAACATTGTGTGAGATTTATGTGACTGGGCTTAAAGACACTTATACTCATCCTGTTTTCATAGCATACACTGTATATTTAACAGGCATTCTACAGTGTGAAAAGATGTTGCCTTAAAAGAATGAGTTGTATTTTTAAAACAAATTCAGCTATTTTAAACTCTTGGTGCTGTCAAAACAAACAAGCAACTCGCAAATTTCAGTTAGAAATGTGCTGTTTTCTGTGCTTTCTGCGCTACATCTAAATATACAACTCGCTTCAGGCTTCAGTGAGCTAAATGAAGCTGATGTACTCTTACTTTGGTGCTTAGCAGTTTACATAATTATTGCTCTCATGGTCTTTTTTTATGCTACAGCGTTTGGAAATGAATATTGGTTTCTGTCTCAGCTCCATTTATTTCCTTGCCTTTATGGAAGCTCTTCCTCTTCTCAATGCTGTCTACTTAAGTCTAGTTTTACTGGTTTACTGTTTTACTAGGTTTATTATTTTTGCTCTTTTAATACTGGTACTAAAACTATTGGTTTAGTAGTTTTGCATGATTTTTGATTTTATTTCTAAATTGCACAGTGTGAAAACTGAAATGGCAACAGACCCCTCAGTGAGTTCATAGTGTTGATTTTGTCTTACCATCATCTAAAACCAGGAGCGAAGAGAATTGAGAGTGGCTTTTTGTAGCTATGGGAAGCTAATAGCAGGATCTTACCCTTTCACAGAGCCTAGAAACTGTTAGCACTCATTATTTTTTCTCCAGAAGACAAAAGCTCAAAAAGCTATTTAGGAAGCGAGTTTATGGCAAAGTCAGTCCGATGTCCCCTGGAGAGTAATTGTCAAGGAAGAGAGCGTATAGATGTCTATCTGATGTGACATATTTATTCTCCAAAGGAGATGAAGGCTTTAGCCCATCCCTTCAGAGAACTGCCCCATGAGATGTGCAGTCCAGCCCCAGAATACCATTTGAGGGATTTAGGCTTCTATTTGGAGTTAAAACTTCATTATTAGATCACTGTTTTCAAAATAGTTTAGTGAGAGCCTCTGGGCTAAATCCAAGTGTCTCTGTTCTCCAGGGTGCTGTATGGGAGAGACATGCATTCAGGCTGGCAAAAGCTCAGGCTGGCCAGTGCAAGCTGAAATATCTGTGAAAACAATGGAAGTCTGTCACTTAGGTTAAAATCCTGGGCAGAAGTTCAGTTTTAAAACCAGCTCAAACTGATGGTGACTTTTATTTGGACAAGGCAAGCAGAGTTACAAATACATGTTCAATATGTTTATTCTCTATAGTTCAGACATACTTATGGACTTTTAGAAGAGTCCTCAATTTAAGTCCATGCCTCCTCATTCAGCCATTTCTCGTGTGCGTAATTCCCTTTGTGCTCACTGTTGGGATCATGGAGAATCCAGTGAGTAATTGAAGGGCTTTTTTAGGATGGGATAATCTGCTTCTAGCTGAGGTTTGTTGGGTGAGCTGTTCTCCATTTTGCTGCATTCAACAAAAGAAAGGAAATTATTTTAAACAATGCAAGATCTTCTAATTTGTGGTTATTATAAGGTATATTAAGAAATTGACCAATTGTAAACTATGGCCTTTAGAAGCATTATTCTTTAGAAACAAGTCTTCAGAGATTTTACATTGACAGAGACAGAGTCAAGAAGGCTCAGAAACTGGGGTGTTGGAAGCTAGAGCAGAACTGATATGGGAGGGGGGCATCAAGCAGACTGTGCGTGATTGTGCTTTGCAATCCAAAAACCTGCAGAGTATACACAGAAAAATATAGTAATGTTTTTCAGGTCCAAGTGGTGTTGAGGAGAACTCCATAAATTCTACCTCAGTACAGATGCAAATCCTACACTTGTTGTGTTGGCTTTTTTTTTTAATAGACAAGCAGAATCCTAATGAGGTTAATGTACTTTTCCTATTCTAGATTCTAGGAAAGCATAAGATAAGATGTAGTAAAGCAGCCAAAAGTTTTAATCTCTCTACAGACATTCTTGGAACTGTAGTTGAAAGTATCAAGTTTTATTAGATAACTAAATCTTTTGCCTCTTTGCATCCCTCATATGTGAAGACTATTAGTACACACATTATTATTTATTAAGAATTTTTGGTTAGTTGTAAATGTTGTAGACATGACTGTCAGATCTTTAAGAGGATTTCACTGTTGTCTTGGCTTTTTTTTTTTTTGCTTTACTATTTCTTAACTTCTTGGTGCAGGTTTGAGAGGGGAAAAAGCAGGTATATCTCTGAAAAAAGTTTCAGGTAGATCTACTTAAACTAGAAAACAAGCTAGAATATAATGCTTGATATGTAGGATTTAGTAGATGATTGAAAATTTCAAAGAAAGAATTGTCAGTTTGTAAATTATGGTTACACTTTCTCTCTTATCTCTTCATCCATCTTCCTATGATAAGTTTGGAAGTTTACAGTGAAAATTAATTATAAATTTTTGTTCTTCTTATATCACTTTTATAACAAATTCTACTTCAAATGTGGTAATGAGTTCGCCGACGGTAATCTGTTTTGCAGAAGAATAAGATAACTAGAGGAGTCATTATGCTATACAATTTCTCAGCTTTTGAGAAATACAAAGATTATTCCAGCCATGGTGATCTTAAACCATTTTTTAAATTAAATGTTACACCTTATAAATTGAAAGTCTGCTAGCTCATTCTTCAAATACAAAGCTACAATTTCAGGAAGCCTTAATTGCAAGGATAAAACAAGTAAAGCATGCACATATGGCCTGAACATTTATCCTGCTGGTTCATCTTCACTATTTATACAGGGTGTTTTGAAAGCATAATTCAAAATCCTGCGTTACAGGAATCTCACTGTGGGATATTCAGGAGTCTCAAGCAGTCAAAAATTGCCTTAGTCAGCAGTCCCTGCAGGAGCCAGCTTTTCTATTTTTTTCTATTTACAGCAATAACTTATAACAAGGAGAAGTAATTTGGTGGTTTTAGGAAAATGTGTTTTTTAAATGTCTCTAAATTTCTTTCAAGTTACAGTTCCAATTTCTTTAAATCTTACTTTGGGCACCAACAGCCTTGGCAGTGCACGTGGCCATGCCCACTCTCCCAGGGCCACCTGCAGTGTGGGCACAGGGAGATGCACCCTTACAACCAGCCATTTGCCAGGTTTTATGAGCATTCAGCTGTGAAAAGTTTTCTGTAAAAGATTCATTTTCTGAAATATATTTGGAAGAAGGCAACTTCTTGCTCTGAGATTAAGCTAAGAAACCTGTGATTCCTGTGTCTTTTCTGAGCACCATCTCCAGTGACCGATACACTAAATGTTAAGAGATTACAAGTCTATGTCCAGGGGTTTGTGGCACATGGGATTGATGCTTGTGCCATTCATGGAAGGAGAACCAAAGTGGGCAGTGGTACACAACTCTTCCAGCCTTTCCTTCATACATCTTGAAATTTGCTTTTAAAAAAAGAAAGAAACGAAAAAAAGCAGAAATGGGGAATGCTACACTGGAGGAATATATTATCTACCATTTTTCTGGTGTGTAAGTGATCAGTTTATTATAAAGTGTGTGTGTATGTGTAGAACAAGATTGTTACTTGGAATAGCTTGAAGTTGTGCTAAATATATACTATACTATGGCTTTATTGAATGTGTTTTATTCTCAGTTTGTATCTCTGTTCCAGTAGGTCACAGTGCAACAGTTGGGGTTTTTTTCCTCTCTGGGTAAACAACTGCAGGTAACTTGCAGATCAGAGGAAAAGAACAGGGATAGGGAAATGTATACACACACCAGAGGACTTAAAACTCTCTCTGTGTCTGCGTGCAATTCCCACCCTTTCAACAGCATATTAAAGGTATTGCAATGTAGTGCTGCCCTTGTCATGAAACTGCAAAGCTTAGGGAATTCATAGCATGCAGTCGGTCAGGAATTCTGATAGGAAACTCTCCAAATGTAAAAATGACGTGGGGAAATAAAACATGAGAGAGCCCATCTTGCATCACTGTTTGGGACGAGGGTTTCTTTTGCGCTGTCAAAGCACGTGTGATGAGGAAGTGTGTTTGTGTGTGTGCATCAGCCTAAGCATGGCTGGACATATTGCTTGAACAAGGTTGGACTCTGTCTAGTGATTTTGGTTTTTAGGGTTTTAGGGGTTTTTTTACTTTTGATGGCTTATGTTCCCAAATTTACATGTTTGCTCCCAGCTTCTTTAGGCTGATAGATGAGGGAGGATATTGAGGTTTCTAATATCTGATGCAGTACAGAAAAATCTTTTTTTTTCTTTTCAGATAGTCCTTGCACAAAGGCAGATCTATCTCAACAGTTCCCTTGTTTTTTAAAGTACAAGTTTTGTTAAACCAGCTTGGGGAACAACTACTACTTTGTACCTATCTATAAGAAAAGCTCAGATTTTACACACTGAGAAATTTGGGAAATCTGGGTTCCTGCATGGTCTCATTCACTCACTGAACTGAATAAGAATAGGACTAGCTTCTAAGTTTTTTATTATGTTGGTTTATTAATTGCTTATTTCAACTTTTGTCTTAAAAGATACGTGTTCACCAGTTTTTTACAACTTAGTATGGAATCCTGTAGTGAATAATTGAGTAAAAGGAAAATAAAACACCATCAGTGTATCAAGCCAGGACGAATATTTGTGGTGCCATCTTGTAAAAATAACTACTTATTTTTCTTATTTCACATACACACTCTCTTTTGTGTTCCCAGTAATTTAAGGTCATCCACATTTCAAATCAGGCTTTGTGTGCACTAGAAATCCAATGCGTAATGCAAGCTAGTTCCATTTTAACTTACTCTAGCTCCATATTTATTTTAAAACTCACCAGTTGTGTGAGGCTCAGCATACTCTGCCTGCATTTAAATGCATTTAGAAAGATTGGCTGCTTTATTGTGAGAGAGGCCTTGTTTACTTGAATGGAAAAGTTAATGCTCTGTAATAACGCATACAACTTCTAGTCCTGGGACTCATTCACCGAGTGTTTGACTGGAGAAGTGAAATCAGCTTTGTTGCAAAGCAACACATTTCAATGAAGAAAAAATTCCGTTTCTGTTAAATCGCTTTCCAATTTTCAGGATAATGATGTGTTTAATTTACCACAAAACATGGTAAACTGCCTGCAGTATGAGTTTTGATTAGCCATTTAGATTCATTTTATTTAATTTTAATCCCTTTTTTTCATTTTAGTGAAATGTATCTGTAGAGGGTTTTTTGCTTAAGTTTGTTGTTAGTTTTCTAGCACTTAATTTTGATATTCTAATGCTGGCAAAAACTTTGAGTTTCTGGTTTCTGAAAGGAATGATAGTTTTACTATCTGCTGTGCTAACCATGGCACAGACAGGACCCAGAAGCTATTAAAGCTTCAAACAATATGTGGGTAATGTGTTGAACACATTGTCCTATTTCTAATTTTTACTGTGAGCCATACAGTACCATACAGCTGAGATAATTTCCAATAGCATCATCTTTTCCTGAGCTTCCTTGAAGAATGTAAATGGCTCTGCAAGTTTCCTTCAATTGTTTCCTTTTACTACGTCAGTCTACCCAGTACTGTGATCATTCTCCACTCGTCCTGATGTCTCCTGTGGTGTGGGGAGCTGAACATACACTGGAGCAGACAGTGCCATGTGCTAGGGGGTTACAGGGAGGTGAGACAGCTTACCTTCCCCATTCCCCAGGACAAGGGTGGATGAACATAGCAGATGGTGCTCCCTCCTTCTAAAGATGCACGAGTAGGCAAAGGCAAAAGTGAAAGAAGTCTTAAGGTGCATCCCTTGTGGATGATTTTGTGGCTCATAAGCATTAGCACAAATTAGGGGAATGAGTGACTTAAAAGTTCACCTGGAAACACGTATTATCCTCTCTTTGCTGGTTATGCAGCGTTTGAGAAGTACAAGTTGTCAGGTTAAATGATATTTTTTTTTGCCATTGTCACCTTCCTGCATTTACTTTCCTTTCTTCTACTTGCATTGTTGCATGTAGCCAAGATTTTGCATGTTCCTTCTCCTGGATAGGGGCAAGAACAAGTTGAGAGGGCTCGTTATAACTTCTAAGCTGACACATTTCCAATATCATATTTTTGGGCAATCAGCTGCAAACAAGTGTTGGTAAACGGGGCAGAAGACCAGCTTGTAGGTCATTGGCAAGGCTGGGAGAGGAGAGGTCCTGCCCCTGTGCTGCTGTCTGCCCACCCCTCGGTTCCCCACGGCTGTTTCTTCATGTCAGGTCCTCAAATGTCCCATGCAGAGATGGGAGCCACAGCCCAGGGCTGGCCAAGGTCGAGGTGGCCTCTTGTAACCTCCCCCTGTAACTCGTCTTCCACCCCGGGCCTCCAAGGAACAGGCTCCCAAGGTCTGCCCCTTCTCTTCATCCCTAGACACGTTTACTTGCAGATGTAAGCAAAAAGCTTAAATTTTTGGAAGAACATCCGTGGGAAGCAATTTTCTTCCTGAACTCAGCATTACTATTTTGACACTATCCCAGGTTAATCTTCGTTTCAACAATGATGTGTGGGCGTTTGTGAGACTGTCTGCTTAATGTATATGTACAGCTGTCACCTAGAAAAGAAACTAGTCAGTTCATAGAAACAGACCACAGCACACAGAGATGGGAAATTCAAAATAGTAATATAATAATGTCATCGTCTTTTAAATTTTACAGATTTGATATTCACTGAACAGTCAATTCCATCTCTCCCATTTAGTTTGCATAGTTAACTTTATGTTCTGCAGTTATTAATCATTTGATGGTTCTTTCATTCCTCTGCCTTTCTAGAATTTTTTTTTTTTTCCACATGGATATCCTAAGCCTCTGAGACATGGGTTTTTCAGGATTTGAAAAAAAAAATAGTAGCAGTATAACACTAGAGAAATGGAGGTGTCTGACAAAGAAATAGTTGCTGCTTCTGCTGAAAAATAGTTCAGATGATTATGAAAAATTGGTAGAAATATTAGTGCAAGTTCACTAAGGGAAAGGCGTATGTTTCTTTGTGGCTCTCGCCCTCAGGTTGTTAATTAGGAGTACTCAGAGGCTTGCGTGGCTGTGTACAGCAGTTTTATAGAGGTTGTAACATGTCTGGTTTATTAACAAGAGTTTGGGGGCATCATGAGTGTTTGGCTAATATTGCAGAATTTATACAAAATTTACTACACTTATTTATGCAAAAATATTAAGTGCAGTTTGAAGAAAAAAGGAATGATGCTCCAGCATAATAAGAATAATTTACTTGGGGAAGATTTGCTATCGAAGCACTAAGAAATCTGGGAACTCAGCCTGACCATGGAAACTACTTCTCTCACCACAAATATGACATGTACATTTTATGAAACCTACTTATTACCAGGGGCCAAATTCTGTGGTCCTTATGCAAGCACAACTTTCACTGAAAGTTCACTGAGGACGGTAGAATTTGGCCCTGAGCTATTTCTTTTCCATAGAAAATTACTTCATTTGTAATTTCCTCTTCTTATATTTCTCAGTAACGGCAGAAATGTGAGCTAGTCATTTAATTTCAAGTGAATAAAAGCTTTGAGGACACTCTGTGAAATTGCAACTTTATCTTTCAGTGTAATAGAATAAAGGAGGAAATTTGTGGACGTGATGTTTTACTTAGAGGGAAAAAAACATATTTGGATAACTACATGGACAGGAAACCAATATAAATACGTGAGTTTTTCCATCTAAGTAAAATGAGAAAGATTTTGGGGTTTGAACGGAAGAGCGGTGACTTGGGATGTTACAAACAGCTGAATTAATACTGGACTTTTGGGACGTTTCTGCGCACGCAACGCAGCCACAAGCTAGCGCTGAATGAGATCCAGGTTACTTGCATTACCCCAGCTAATTTTATTAATATGGTGCTCAGCCTTGGCTGGTATATTCCCTTCACTGAGGCTAGTATAAGTATGTCCATACTGCGCCATACAGTGCCTTGTAGATGCATCCAGTGGCGAAGTGGAATCGGAGAACAACGGTGTGGAATATACAGGGGGTTGAGGCCAGGGCTGGGATTTGACCCTTGAAGTGGTTTTTTTGGTACCCTGTAAATTCAGATTCCTCAGAAAGGAAAGGGGACCATGGTTGGTTGGAGTCAAAAGCTGCTGCTATCAGTGTAATCCTGAGCACGAGTATATCCATAGCCCATAAGCAGCTATTGCATCTGGCATCCCTTTTGGCTGTTTCCATTATGTGACCAAAGATTTAATAGCCGTGCAAGAGAGAGAACAAACCCACTGTAGCTTTTTGCTGTTAATGTATGTCTACATGGTACTTTGCCAGAAGATGTGGACATGTTCTTCCTGTTCTATCTTCACCAGCCCTGTGAGCGTGGCTAGCGTGGCACTGAGCCCTAGCACAGCACTGAGCCCAAGCTCGGTGCTCCTAGCTGGGACAGCACCAGCTGCTGAGCTGTGCTGGAACTGGTCCCATCGCCCCAGCGCTGGGTTACCTCTAAAGGCACTGCCATTGCAGTTCATCTTTGTGAATAAACCAACAGCATGAATTTTCCAGCATCATCTATTTGTATTACTAAATACATTTAAAACAATGAGTTTCAGGTTTAGCTGCGAGTTAGCTTTCTTTTTTATACTTAAGTGAGTTACTGATGCTCTTTGAATGTGACTTACCCAAGATTAATTTCTGAATTATGTATAAATTGTTTAATCACCTGTGAAACTTAACGACTTTCAACTTTTCATTTCATTAGCTGCAAGATGAATGTCGATTAAATGCATTTGGAAGGCCTGAGCTTGATGACACATGCAGCAAACACCACTGAGGACTCTGTTTCATTTAATGCAGTAATAATAAACACTCCACAGGCAATATTTCAGCAATCAAGAACACTTTTTGCAGTCTTTTCTATCTATATGTGTTTGGCTAAATGACAAAATTGGGGGGGAAAAAAAAAGGGTAAAAAATGAGTCAGACTTATTGCCTTAATGTAACCTTCCTGGCTGAAAGTATATTAATTGGCAAAATGAATTACCTCAGACTGGAGCAGAGAAAGGCCTCCATTGTGCACTGTCGTGGCATGAAACCTATACCCTTTGGCTTGCATGTTCTTTCCTCAGTGTCGTGATGCGTCCCATCCGATCAGCAGGCTTCAAAGTCAGCCTTGCCAGATTTATAGTTCTGTCCAATTGGAAGCTCTTTCATTCAGTCTGTTTGTGCATTAAGTCAAGTTATTTTGAGGTATTTCACAATGGAAAACCTTCTTCCCATGCAGAAGCTGCTCCCTGCTTCTTCCCATGATGCAGCATGGTGGCACTTCAACCAGCAAGGGTTAACATAGGGGAAAATGGGTCATTATTTTTTGTTTTATACAAGAGCTTGGTGTCTGGAGTCCTTGCCAGGACCACATGAGACCCAAGAGCAGAGCCTGTCTCCTTCCCAGCCCTAAGGCTTAGGTCCATCAATAACCTTGCGTAGCAGTGACCCCATCATCTGCTGAGTTGGAAGGACTAGGGCGGTCAGAGCCGCATGCGTTTCATCAAATGACAGCTCTGTGTAATATGCTTGCCTTGCAGCAAGGACTTGAACCAGTCTCTGGCCCATAGCATTTCATTAGCATCCCTTTTTTTCTCAGTCCAACAAATGTTGACCTGTTGTATCTGAGATTGAAGGAGAAAGTGATGCAATCTTGGGTAAAATACTTTACTGTGAGGGTGGTGAGACACTGGCACAGGTTGCCCAGAGAAGTTGTGGCTGCCCCCTCCCTGGCAGTGTTCAAGGCCAGGTTGGATGGGGCTTTGAGCAACCTGGTCTGGTGGGAGGTGTCTCTGCCCATGGCAGGGGGGTTGGAACGAGATGATCTTTAAGGTCCCTTCCAACCCAAACCATTCTATGATTCTGTAAAATGGGTGTGGTCATCATCTGTCTTCTGAGTAAAAGGGGACATAGTTAATGTGTTTTATGATGCACCTATCACTCTCTCTTTCTCTTTTTTGTTATGCATGCAAAGAAAGGAACGATCTCATTTTTTTCAGGCACCCTCAGTGAACAGTTTGGTTAGCAGAAGATGTCTTACCAATTCTTGGCTGAAAATAAGTGTAACCGGCTGGCAAAACCAACATGAACTTGTAAAACTCTTCATGGTCTTCTTGTTTGGATTTGACAAAGGAAAAGCTTAAGAGCATAGATATGGAGACATTGCACATGAGTGAATGTGCTGTTTCTTACTCGTTCGTGCTCATCAGAGTTAAGTATTAGAATAAGGAGGAAGATAAAAGCCCTAGGTTAAGTAAGTTCAGTTCAATTTCCCAGAAGCCAATATCCCATCTGAGCAAGCATTATTTGCTGCCATAGATGGTTACTTCTACAAAGAAATTGAGTCTGAATGGGGCTGGAGACAGTGCAAACTTCTCACCCGCTCAGAGAAGGTCTCCTTAGGTCAAGGGTGTGGCCGGCAGCAGAAAAGCCACATGGAAAGCTGGGGTTTGCCACTGGTTTTGCTCTATTTGTTCTGCAGATAAATAAATTGAAGGCTGGAGTTTTCATGGCTGTCAGTGTGCCACCTTTGAATGTCTTCTCTTGGAGAAATAGGAAATTCAACCACATGTTCAAATTGGTCCTAATTGTTACAGGAAAGCTTCTGAGCAGTTCCAAGATCATTTTTTTTCCACTGAGTTTGTATTACAAAATATTTCTGGAATTACGTGAAGCAAGAAAAATAACAACTTTTTCTTTCTTTTTTTTTTTTCCTTTCATAACTTGTATTTTATGTCAAGATGCCTTGGAAACAAATCTGACCCTGGCCTGTATGTTGCATTGGCTTTCTTGCTCTGTGATGTGTGACATGCTCAAGTGCTAGGCTTTAAATTGGGGATGGCAGACCTCGGATTAGCATGGTGTTATTTGTAACCTCTAGCATTTTGTATCCCACTTTCCCGCAGGATCTCCTGCCCTTACTGGCACTGGAACCATTGCTGTCACGGTGGATGATGTCAATGACAATGTCCCCACATTTGCCTTTAATGTGTATTCTGCCACTGTACCAGAGGATGCTCCTACAGGGACAGATATTTTGCTCGTAAACTCCTCAGATGCTGACGCTTCTACAAATGCTGTTATTAGGTAGGTTGTTCACTGTTGCTCTGCTTCATACCTTGCCTGAAGATTTTTTTTATTTTTTTTTTTCCCCCAGTGTCCATCACCAACATGCCACAAAACTCTAAGACACAAAAGGACAGCTAAATTATTTTGGCAAATCTGGCTTCTTATTGTTGTTGATAGGCTTTTAGAATTATGTTAAGGACAATTAGAGTTGCAGTGTTATTTTAGTTTTTTGCTAAGTGAAAAGCAAATGAGTTGAACTTGCATCTGAGTGTAATTGCTGATAGGCTAGACTTATATTTCTAAATAAGTGTAGACGTAGGTGAATTAAAAAAAAAAAAAAAAAAAAAAAAACAAAGAAACCCTGAAACTCCAAAGAATATCATAAATGGATTAAGCACTTCAGTTTGCAGTCTTTATATATACATTCCCTGCGTAAAGGAATACAATTACAGGCTGTGAATGATCATCGTTACCGACTGCCATCAGCTTGTGCAGCCTTTGGAAAGGCTCTCACCTTCTGTTTTAGCATAGCTTTTAGAGTTGAGGCCTTGTAATAAAGGATATACATAATAGATATAATACAAATCTTTTAAAATATATTCCTAAAGAAGCTAGAAACCATTGTTCTTGTTGGCTGACAGACTTAAATATTAATTGAAGGAGCTTTCAAGAAGGGCTTGGTGGGGAAGAGAATTATGTACTTTTCAAACATGATTAACATATTTGCTACAAAAGCTGACTTTGGGCCAGAGTTAAATATTATTTTTTTTTGCCCTGTGCATTCAAATGAAACCACTCACCCTAAAAAAAGTATGGAGTGTACTTTATTGCTAATGGAATGCAAAGCAGATTCACATTAGCTATTAATCGGAAAGACTTGTAGGTAATGTCATGACATGTAACTGGTGAGACTGCAAACACCTGTTTCTCTGTTTCCAAACTTACAAAACAGGATATCAAATTAGTTTATATACTTTTGTTAGTTTACCTCAGTTCATTCTTCAACGCTCATAAGAATAGCACTGTGGTTGTAATTTTTTCTTTAAGAAAGGAAGTAAAATAAACCAGGTCTATGTTACGGCAAAGCAAGTGTGTATAAAATACTGTAATATTTTCTTTCCAACTAGCTACAAACCAGAAATAGAAACTTGATGTTTTGGCATCTTTAAATATTTGAAAAGCATCCAAAATTATCATTTATTAAAATGTGAAGCAACAAAGCTTTTAATTCTATTCGCTCTTACTTTAAGAAACTATTTCTGGCAAGCTTCTTAAGAAAAAATAACTCCACACAAAGCATGCATGATTGTAATGATTGCATCCCGTAATCTGAAATTATCAGGGTGCTCTTGGATTTCTTTAGTGTGGTTGAATTGCTTTAATATCTCTACCATTAGTCTTTGTCATTCACTTAGTACCTCATAGTAGAATAGTTCATCGAAATATTTCTTTTCTTCATAAGTAGCTATTTAAAAATTACTTTCAGGTTTTGTTTTATACTTTTTAGGTTCAGGAACATACTTTGTTTTTCTTGGACAGAATTTGTCCAGATTCAGCATTTAGAGTAATGCAAATCTTAAAGTATGACTGGTATTACAAAACTGGGAAAGCCAGAGGGACCAGACCACGTGAGGTCTTCTTGTCAGAGGTGCTGAGCACTCAGAACTACTTTTCAGTCTTCTTAGAGCCAGTTTCAAAATCAAATCTTTGGTTCCCAAAGATGGTATGTAAAATCCTCCACGAAGATTTTCATGTAAAGTCAAAAAATGGACTAAGTCATGCAAGAAGTAGATAATCTTCTGCAAAACTGTTACTTCCCTTCATACCAGCTCTTTCTCTCTTATTTCTGGTGATAACCTGTGAAGTTGGTAAAGGAGGCAGCTGAGGTTGTTAATGGCAATGCACACTTGAGCAGTCTTTTTAAAGTTAGCATAGAGGCTAGTCAAAAGGCCAGATTTTAAGTGCTTCAGTTAAATTCCTTTTATGGTAGCTGTCACCATTAAAATTTCAAGAATTTGGGGGTTTTTTTTTGCTTGGGTTTGGAATTTTTTTGTAACTGTGATGAGACATACTTACGTTGTCCAGTTGCAGGTATAACTTGGAATATCCTATGGCAAATGTAATTTGTCTTTATTCTTTTTTTTTAAAAAATAAAAAAAGTTTTCATAGCATCTTTCCAAGGCGAAATATGTGGAAATACGAGAGAGTCTCTGTCTTCTGCTAAACCTTCCACCGGATTAAAACATTGCCAATCACAGATGAAATTTGCCCGCACTACTGGTATTTAGGGAGATTTAAGTGGTGCTTCAGGCTTTGTGCACATTCTTTCCACCCTAGATGCACATTGCTCTGGCTGGAGAATAATTACATATGTCCGTGACATTATATCATAATTAAGCAATTAAAGTATGCTCATGGCAATCTGTAGAGATTAATGACTGAACAGGAGAAGGTGCCACAGTTTATTACACAGGCTGACTATCAATCCTCTAGGTAAAGCTTCTGGCCTGTGTTATTATTTCTGTCATAATTTGTTCTGATTTTAAAAGGAGAAGAGAGGAATACTACTCTCTTTCATAAAAGTAATTTTCTTCTGAATCTTTTCTAGAATCATATACCTCAAAAAAGATGCTACTGTGTTGTACCAGTCTTCTCTGAACAAGCAACACTAATCCCAGCTGTGTTGGTTTTTGTCAGGGTTATAATATTGAATATGGAAATTGTTCATTTTGGTCAGTTTTTGTTTCCTCTGTTTTGTAGAAAACCTGTTATGTGAATTAATTCAAAATCTAATATTATCTGATGACCTTTAAAAATATAGCCCCATGCTCCACGCATCTTTGAGATTCATTCTGTGTGAACACAAGCAGCGTAAGCATTCAAAGAACCAAATCACATTTTTCCACACACATACAAATGTGTGCATATACATGTACACTAATCCAGGGTCAAATTCTAGTCCCAATTAGTTTCTATTAACGTAGCTCTGTGGTCATTGATTTGCTATGAATTACTATGAATTAGCATTGAAATCTTGAATAGCAAAACTTAACTCAGGATCAGGAAACAACATGAATTATAAATCCTTGTATTATTTTGTAAAGTTGTCGTGCTTTTATTTCAGAAAATAGTATTTTTCCTAATTCTATTCTGTCAATTCAGTTAAGAGGCATGTCAGCCTTTTGGAAAAAAACTTAATGCATTAGCCCAGGGAAATCAGTATTAGAGGATGCCTCCAGTAGTGAAGTGCTGGGGTCTGAACCCTGAGCCCTGAATTAAGGTTGACATATGGGTGGTTCCCATGGTCCTTTAAGAGGAGGAGATGAGTTTGCCTTTTGGCTTTCCTCCAAGGTGCAGCTGACCTTGCAGGGAAAGCCCTTGGGTAAATGAGTGCCAGGTGTCCTGCTTTGGGGATAAAAGCTGGGACCACTTGCAGGAAGGGTGGGCCATCTATCTGTGAGGTGGATGCACTTTGCAGAGTAAAATGCGGGCTCTGTTGGAACAGCATGAGTTTGCCTCTGTCCTATGTTATCAGCCTCTTGGCTTGGTTGTTTCCCATCTCTTCTATGAGAGACTTTGCTTTGTTTGTTCCTTCGGTTGTTGGTCGTGCTGCATTGTTCCTGGGGTCGTTGGGGTTGATGTCTATTATGTGTAACCTCATTGACTTATTTGTACCCCCAGCGATCATCCATGTCCTGACCCTTTTGTGTGCAGTAGAATCTGGTTACTGGTTTGTTCTACTGCTGGCTGCGTCCTTTTGTACTAGGCCTAGTAACTGGCAAAACAAGTAGCCAATTTTGAGAATGTTTGACTATCACCAGATGTACAAAGGCTCAGTCTGCTCCTCATTTATTAGAAATCTATCTGTGTAAAGTAACTACGCTTGGAAATCCCCAGAAGTGTCATTTATGACAGGTCTCAAAATACAGAAGAGAAAAAAAATGAAGACAGATGGACAGTCAGGAAAAAAATCCATGTGCTGATGCTCATCAGCATGGTGGTCTGAAGAGTACAGAAAATTGTTATTGTCTTAAGGCAGCAGGCTGCCTTATGAAGTACTAATTGAATCTTTCTTCCTTGTGTTTTTCTTTCATAACAGCTATAGGGTCACTGGTGGCAATTCGCAGTTCACAATCAACCCATCAACAGGACAAATCATCACTAGTGCTCTCCTTGATCGAGAGGCAAGGGAGAACTACACTCTGGTGGTGGTGGCAAGCGATGGGGGCTTCCCCAAGGCTCTCTCCAGTTCCACCAGTGTGCTCGTCTCCGTCACTGATGTGAATGACAACCCACCCAAATTTCAACACCATCCCTACGTCACCCATGTGCCCTCACCTACCACTTCAGGTAACCTAATCAGTGCTTGGGATACTTCAGATTGGATAAACATCTTAATGAAATGCAAAGCTGTGCCACAAGAAAAGTTTCTGAGATGTTCCTCTGCAGCTATTTCCAGGCTTTGTTATCTTTGTTCAGGAATGAATAATGGCCAGGCTCGATATATCATGTGCAATAGAGCAATTTTTCTTTAGTTTGTGCCTTCCATCCAAATTCAGTTCTTTTCCTGTAGTTATGTAAACAAGACACAGCAGAAATGAGCACTCACTCAAACAAGTGATTAAATTATTTTGCCGGTGTTAGGAAGGTAATGGCCTCCTTTTTTCCTCTGAAAGTCTCCTCCTGCATGTAGATATTCTTTTTCCACCCTGAGCAATTCTTAAAGAGGATTTTTTCAACCTCTTCCAAAAAGGCTGTGTCTATATCAGATGCTAATTATGTTGCCTTTCCTTGAGCCAAGTGGTGAAGTAAAATAAAATAAAAGTGAAGCCAAGCAGCAACTTTCCTTTTGTGGAACCTACACCCAAATTAAAGTGTCTTCACTCCATGCAGGATTAATTTCTGATTTAGTTTATGTTTAAACAAGCCTGATAAATATATTAGAAATGGATAAGTTCAAAAGACTGGTATTTTTTATTTGAATTTGCATGAGGACGGAGAGAATTTACTGAAAGATTCTGCTATTTTGAGATTTCTTTTCAAGATATAAAATGGACTAATACCAGGACCTCTACTATCTCAAAACAGTTGATCGTATTATAAAATCTTTTTACTGTATTGCCACAGATTCACCAAATAGCAGTCAGAGTGGTTGGCTGTGGAAGTCAGCAACGCTGTGTGTTTTCACATGCATACACATACATGGCTATATGACGCCTACAGAGAGGGTTCCAAGACAAATGGTTTACA
This sequence comes from Podargus strigoides, assembly GCA_028020825.1. Taxonomy (NCBI): domain Eukaryota; kingdom Metazoa; phylum Chordata; class Aves; order Caprimulgiformes; family Podargidae; genus Podargus; species Podargus strigoides. The sequence goes on from CM051621.1 coordinate 71,380,279, forward strand.
AAACAAACTTTCCTTTAAAAGAACAAAAAAAAGGGCTTATTTCCATGTCATTGGTTTTCTCTCTAAATTTTGAACAATTGCAAATACTTCTCCTTTTTATGGAAGAATGAATTTGTTGACATTTCTTCCCTGGCTTTGGAACAGCATTATGAAATTATTTTATTATTACATTGGTGAATCTTTGTGTGTTCTCACTAGGGCCCAGTGCCCCTGTGTGGTTCTTTTTGGGGTGTTTCTTTAAATGTGTTTATGAGGAGTACACATAGGTTTAACTGATGTTTTCTGGCAGTATCTTTTTGGATGCTTTTCTGAATGAAACCCATTATAACTAGAAACATAGAGAAAGCCTAAGATATCTTTACTCTGTTTTTAACTTAGCAAAAACCTAGGGATGCATGCACTTTTTTATTTGCAGCTTCCTCAGTTGATAATTAACTTTCATTTAGAAGGAAATATTAATATGTATTCACATTATTTTCAAAGGTTGCTGACAATGATGTTACTAACAGACGTGGAGTCCATTAAAAAAAAAAAAAACAAAAAAAAAAACCACTTACAGTCCAAAGTAGTGTCTGAAATAGCTTTTCAGAAAAAAAAAAACCAGCAAATCCTCATAACTTGATCAAGACTTTTACTTTCATTCCAATCACAGAATATCTAGTGTACATTTTTGAAAGAAAAAGCTTAATTTCCTTGTTATTTCTTAATCCAGTTTATAAGGGGGAATTATTAGTAATAATTAATAATGTAATTGCCTTAACTGAAGCAAAAATCTCAATTTTTTCCTGTCCCATTTCTCACAAGGGTTTGAATACTGTTCTCGACTAAATATTCCTCCCCCTGGAGTACAAATTATTGCACATGACAAATAGTGACATGAGGTATAGTTTTAAGGGGACACTGTCAAAGTCATTCCTGTCTGTAAATGATTTTGCCTTAAGAGGTTGAAAACAACATGATTTTTATACAGGAGTGGGTATTTTCTAAATTTCAGTACCAGTAAAACATCAACAGAGTGTTCTGCAAATTGCTTGGACAGTGTCAAATTTGAAAGATGTGTGCTAGATCTGGAAACTCCAGTGCAAGAGGACACCCTGGATTCTCCTTGCAGATAGACAAATGAAGAGGTTAATACAAATGGTACCCGTATCGTTGAGCTCATTGTGAAGCATGAATTTGGAAGACCTGAAACGTAATATATTCATGTTATTTCACTAGTGTGCAATAGTTTGGTATTTCTAGGTGATTTTACCCCTATCTCAGAGGACCAGCATGCTTTTAAAAATGCAGTCTCATTGGTTATTGGTCTCAGAATACTCTTAAAAGTCAGAAGCAAGAGGCTATTGGGGACAAGGAGCAGCATCTGGGGAATAGGAAGAAAAGGGGCTGCAAGGGAAGGTGGGTCTGTAGGGTAAATGTCCTCCTGTTCATTTACATGACTTGAATAGTCGTTGAATTTCAGGGGTTTTTTTACATGGATAAGTAAACTATGAGCAATTAAAAAAAAAAAAAAAAAAAAACACACCACCAAAAAACCCCCAAAATATCGTTCAATCTTGTTAAATTTATGGCTTTCATAACGTGAATGTTCTAGACATGGGATGCCAGGCTTGCAAAAAGTTGCAGGCCCATTTTCCAGCACAGATGTGTGTGCACCCACTGACATCTGTGCATGCATTTCACTGAATGCAGTGACCTAATTTTCAAACCCATGTGTTTTGGCTGCGTGCATGTCTTACAGGCTCACAAACTCATCTACCTCTTGTTGAAATTATCTCGTGTAAGGGTGTACAGCTCCAGGACACGCTTCCGAGTGAAAAGCTGGAATCACATTTCCCACAGTTGATGCATTCATTAAAGAACTGCCCTAAATTTATTCTCCATTTCAGGCTCATTCGTGTTTGCTGTGACCGTCACTGACGCGGATGCCGGCTCCAACGCTGAGCTCCATTATTCCCTCGTGGGGAAAAACTCTGAGAAATTCCACATCGACCCAGCAAGGGGGGCGATCCTGGCTGCAAACCCGCTGACGGGGGAGTCTGAAGTCACTATTTCTGTTCACGTGAGGGACAGCGGCCGGTACCCCAAGAGAGACTCTACAACCGTCACCGTGAGGTTTGTCAACAGAGCAGAGTTTCCTCACGTTCAGGCGGATCAGGAGACTTTCACATTTCCTGAAAACCAAGCAGTTGGTACGCTTGTCACCACCGTCTCCGGAACTTCAGCCAGAGGAGGCTCCTTGTCTTACTACATTGCCAGTGGTAACCTGGGCAGCACCTTCCTGGTTGACCAGGTAACAGGACAGCTTTCTGTTGTACGGGCCTTGGATTTTGAAGCCATACAGAAATACGTGGTTTGGATTGAGGCCAGAGATACAGGCTTTCCTCCCTTTTCCTCATACAAGAAACTGGAAGTAACGGTGGTAGATGTCAATGATAATGCGCCGCAGTTTGAGCAAGATCCCTTCATTGCAGAAATAGCGGAGAACCTGTCCCCGCGGAAGGTACTGACAGTGGCTGCTGTTGACAGGGACAGTGGTCTAAATGGACAGCTAAATTATGAAATAATTGAGGGCAATATGGAAAATAGTTTCAGTATCAATCGAGCCACTGGTGAAATCAGGAGTGTCAGGCCCTTGGACAGGGAGAAATTATCTCAATACACGCTAACCATAAAAGCTTCAGATAAAGGCACCCCGCTCCAGAGCACTACTGTCAAAGTTATCATTAATATTTTAGATGAAAATGACAATGCTCCAAGGTTTTCCCAAATATTCAGTGCTTCCGTGCCTGAAAATGCACCTCTGGGTTTTACTGTAACCCGAGTCACGACGTCAGATGAAGACATTGGAGTGAACGCGGTCAGCAGGTACTCCATAAGGGATACGAGTCTCCCATTTACCATAAATCCCAGCACTGGGGACATCACCATCAACAGACCACTAAACAGAGAGGACACGGACCGCTACAGAATCAGGGTCTCTGCGCATGACTCCGGGTGGACAGTGAGCACGGATGTCACCATATTTGTCATCGATGTCAATGACAATGCCCCACGATTTACAAAGCCGTCCTATTACTTGGAGTGTCCTGAGCTTCCTGGGATTGGGTTGAAGGTCACCCAGGTTTCAGCCACCGATCCTGATGAAGGGTCAAATGGCCAAGTCTTCTACTTTATAAAATCCCAGTCCGAGTTCTTCCGAATTAATGCAACCACAGGGGAAATTTTCAACAAGCAGTATTTAAGGTACCAAAACTCCAGCGGTTCAAGCAATGTCAACATTAATAGGCACAGCTTCATCGTTACTTCTTCAGACAGAGGCAGTCCTCCATTAATGAGCGAGACAACTGTCACCATTAACATCGTAGACAGCAACGACAACGCACCGGTGTTCCTCGCTCATAAATATTTTACTCCTGTTACTAAGAACGTGAGGGTTGGCACAAACTTAATTCAAGTTACTGCAGTGGATGACAAAGACTTTGGCTTGAATTCTGAGGTGGAGTACTTTATCTCTGATGAAAGCAAAACTAATAAATTCAGACTGGACAGGAGTACAGGGTGGATTTCTGTGTCATCTTCACTAATGGCTGATCTGAACAAAAACTTTCTGTTTAAAGTGAAAGCAAAGGATAAAGGTAATCCTCCACTCTCATCCGAGGTAGCTGTTGAAATAGTAGTAACAGAGGAAAATTACCACACACCTGAGTTTTCTCAAAGCCGTATGAGCATTACTATCCCAGAGAGTCACTCTGTTGGAACAGTGGTCAGGACAGTTTCAGCCCGAGACAGAGATGCCGCTATGAACGGATTAATCAGATACAATATTTCCTCTGGAAATGAGGCTGGCATCTTTGCTATTAATACAACTACCGGTACACTGACACTAGCAAAACCACTTGATTTTGAGTTATGCCAAAAGCATGAGCTCGTTGTTACTGCCACGGATGGAGGATGGGTGTCCAGAACAGGCTACTGCAGTGTCACTGTTAATGTCATCGATGTGAATGATAATTCTCCGGCATTCAGCCCTGAGGACTACTTTCCCAATGTGTTGGAAAATGCCCCCAGTGGGACAACTGTTATTCGTTTAAATGCCACTGATGCTGACTCTGGACCTAACGCTGTGATTGCATATGCTATTCAGTCCTCAGATAGTGACCTCTTTGTCATTGACCCCAATACAGGAACAATCACCACCCAGGGGTTTTTAGATTATGAAACGAAGCAAAGTTACCATTTAACGGTAAAGGCTTTTAATGTTCCAGATGAAGAGAGATGCAGCTTTGCTAATGTCAACATCCAGTTAGAAGGGACAAATGAGTATGTGCCGCGTTTTGTGTCCAAGCTTTATTATTTTGAGGTTTCTGAGGCAGCATCCAAAGGGACTGTTGTAGGTGAAGTTTTTGCAAGTGATCGTGACATGGGAACTGATGGAGAAGTCCACTACCTTATCTTTGGCAACAGCAGAAAGAAAGGCTTCCAGATAGATGAGAAAAGTGGCCAGATCTATGTTTCAGGACTTCTTGACAGAGAAAAAGAAGAACGAATCTCTTTGAAAGTCCTTGCAAAAAATTTCGGGAGCATTCGTGGTGCAGATATAGATGAAGTAACTGTTAATATCACTATACTAGATGCCAACGATCCTCCCGTTTTTACCTTAGGAACCTACAATGTACAAATCAGCGAGGGTGTTCCTCCAGGCACCCATGTCACGTTTGTGAGTGCCTTTGATTCAGATTCTGTCCCTAGCTGGAGCAGGTTTTCCTATTTCATTGGGTCTGGCAACGACAACAACGCCTTCTCCATCAACCCGCAGACAGGACAGGTGACAGTCACTGCAGAGCTGGATCGAGAAACGTTGCCTGTGTACAACCTGTCTGTGCTGGCCATCGATTCAGGAACACCATCTGCTACAGGAAGCGCCTCTTTATTGGTAACTTTGGAAGATATCAATGACAATGGCCCTACCTTGTCCACCAGGCAAGGAGAAGTCATGGAGAATAACCGTGCGGGAACTCTTGTGATGACGCTGCAGTCGTCAGATCCTGATCTCCCTCCAAACCAAGGTCCCTTTACATATTACTTGCTCAGCACTGGTGCCGCAACTAGCTACTTCAGCCTTAGCACTGCTGGTGTGCTGACAACGACAAGAGAGATCGACAGGGAGCAAATCAGTGATTTCTACCTCTCGGTGATTACAAGAGACTCTGGCGTTCCTCAGATGTCTTCCACAGGAACTGTGCAGATCAAGGTAATAGACCAAAACGACAACCCGTCTCAGCCTAGAACAGTAGAAATCTTTGTTCACTATTATGGCAACCTCTTCCCAGGTGGAATTTTGGGCAATGTAAAGCCGCGGGATCCAGATGTGCTAGACACCTTCCAGTGCTCCCTCACGTCAGGAGTCACTAGCCTCTTCAGCATTCCTGGGGGTACCTGCGAGCTGCACTCACAGGCGAGGTCCACAGATGGCACATTTGACTTGGCCGTCCTCAGCAACGATGGGTTGCATGGTGCTGTCACCAGCAGTGTCCGGATTTTCTTCACAGGCTTTGGCAATGCCACCATTGACAACAGCATCCTCCTCCACCTAAGCACCCACAGCATGCGGGATTTCCTAACAAATCACTATCTCCACTTCTTACGTATTGCAAGCTCCCAGCTGACTGGGTTGGGCACTGCCATCCAGCTCTATGGGCTGTATGAGGAGAGCAACCACACCTTCCTGATGGCGGCCATCAAACGTGGCAATAACCAGTACGTGAATCCCAGTGGTGTGGCCACCTTCTTCGAGAGCATCAAAGATGTCCTCTTCCGCCAGAGTGGGGTGCGGATCGAGGCTGTGGACCATGACTGGTGCCTGCAGAGCCCCTGCCAGAATGGAGGGAGCTGCCTGAGGAGGTTGGCAGTGAGCCCAGCTGTGAAGAGCTATGAGAGCGTCCCCGTCATCATCGTGGCCAATATGCCCCTCCGGCCCTTCATGTGCAGGTGCATGCCAGGGTATGACGGGAGTCTGTGCGAGACGGACATCGACGAATGCCTCCCTTCTCCCTGCCACAACGACGGGACTTGCCACAACTTGGTGGGTGGCTTCTCGTGCAGTTGCCCAGAGGGCTTCACTGGCATGGCCTGCGAGAGGGACATCAACGAGTGCCTTTCCAACCCGTGCAAAAATGGTGCTGCTTGCCAGAACTTCCCTGGAAGCTTCAACTGCGTCTGTAAAACTGGGTATACAGGTACGCTTTTCCTTCTTTATATCTTCAAGTCCAGAAGAGATGGAAAGAGGGCAGAAACGTGCTGTTTTAGCACAAGATTGTCTGAATATGAGCATCCCCAACAGGTGAAGAGGTCATGGAAAATGAGATATTCGTAGTTACAAAAACTCAAAAGACCAAGTGCCCACAGCAGTATTTTATTTTAGCTCTGTCCTCAGGCAAATCTCACTTACCTGATTTGCATTAGAACAGAAAGATTTTTACAAGAGTTATTTTAATTTATTAAATATGTAGAAACCATTTCCAATGCTTAAGCATGATTTTTCTGTTCTTGTTATTGTTATGCATATTGTGGTAGCATTTCAAGTCTGCTAGGACTGTGCCAAGCAAGAAGATCAGCCTCAGCTCCAAATTCCTTACAGTCATACAAGACAGAAAACAGATGAAGGATATGGGAAAAAAACAAATTCAGGCAAAATGATCATGCATGTCTGTTCCGTAATTTGTCCCTTTGTCATTTTTTTTCATTAGCAACAGAAATGTCGGCAGCATTCCTACCTCTCCTATTTTTTGTCTAATATTTATTATCGTAAGTATGATATTTAAGGAAGGTCTGAACAATTTTAACCATTGTTTTTGGCCACTTTTTACAGACATCATTTAAAAAAAAAAAAAAATCTAACCGGAGAAGATTAGGTAAGGCTTCACTAATCTTTTCTAAGGAGTATTTCTGTATCACAGATGCCATGGGTCAGCCCAGGTTAGCACGGCTGTGCTCATTATGGCGTGGGTATTTGGGCTTGCCACTACTGCCACCAAAACTACTTTGTTAACTATAGGAGTGATCAGGGGGTTGATTGTTCTTTTGTGGTTTTTATTTTTTCTTAAACCATATAAGTACAGGAGATTTGGTACACTTTACTGCAAAAGAGGTTAATCAGTTTCAAAATAGAGGTTTCACTACTTCATTTGAAGCACAGCTACAGCAGTGGATACATATTCCGTGTGAAAGGTCTGTTGATGTAAAGGACACTGGTGTGATCTTTTGTGTGAACCTCACAAACGTACTACTGAGCCTCAGGTCAGGAGCAATTACTGTTAATTGACAAGCAGTTCTAATTAAGTTACCAATCCAGGATTTTATTTCATGTTGTACTACTACATCAAATTATTTTGCCAGGAGCATGGCAAAATAATTCTAGGGCACCTATCCCCTCTAACTCTTTAGGTCATTAGCACCAGAGATTACATGAGCATATGTTTGCTTTTCCATCAAACCAAAACACTTCATTAACTCCAGTAGCATACTGTAGTATATGCCTCTAGCCTGTAATTTGAAAGATTAAAGAAATGTCCAGCTAATATTTTTCTGGCATTAAAGCTCATATCTTAATGTTCAACCCTTATATCAGCTAAAAATAAAGCTCTACATGTGACAAGCTCAAAAAAAAGAAGGTTTTAAATGAGAAAATGTGATGAGAGACTCTTAGAATTTGAAGTGTTGGATTTCTTTCATGCCATGAATTAAACATGGCATCTGATACGAGCTTTCTTAAAATCCTTGTCAACACAAATAACTTTAAAATAGACTTCCACTGAGGCAGACGTTTCTGTTTGGGAGTCAGATCTTTTTAAATCAGTTGGCCGTTGCAGAATCAAGAATTATTTAAGTGTCTGGAGATTAATTGATCAAGACAGAAAACAAATTACACCAAAGTATGTAATTAAAAACTGAAATATCTTCAGAACTGAGTATCAGCAGAGCTTATTAGATAAGATCATAAGTAATATTCAGTATATTTAGACATTTTGTGTCTGCAAAAGCATATTTTAAATTCTGAAAATTTAATATTCAATAGGTTCTGCAAACAAATGTCTGAACACAGATTGTTTGAGAATGCTCGACATAGAGACTATTATGTCATTATTGTACTGCCAAGAGAAAGAGAACACAGCTGCTTGGGCATTTAATCGTGATTCAATATGATTAAAGATAGCCACAGTGAATGTAAAAATAAAGCCAGGAACTGCTTCTTCGTGAATACAAACCTTGAGTGCCTCAGGAAAAAAAAAAAAGAAAAGAAAAAAAAAAAAAAGAGCATCCTAAATAGTAGCTTTCTAATTTAGTTTACCATATACATAGCTTTGCTGCTTCTCGTGGAACGAAAATAGAGTCTCATAACTGAATTTGCATACTCGGTAAAAAAAAATTTGCATGGTACTGCATGCAAGTAGAAATGAGTATTATCTGAGACAGACTCTCTGTTCACTGTATGAGCTGTAGACCTTTATAATGGCCTACCTGAAAAGTGAGTCTTACTTTCTCCTTGATTTATGATGTTTTGTCAGCTGCATTTGATTTCATCATACTGCAAAGGGTAACGTAGTTCTTTTCACTGAATTAGGATTATAAAGACTGATTACCTCAGAGCAACATCATTAGGGTTTAAACACTCTGTTATAATTACATCTCTTAATGATGATCAGGTTTTGTTTTTAAAATAATCACTTTCTGGAGGGAATATACTTTGTGATTTACAGTAGTTGTCTGCCCTTCCTTTGAACCCTTCGTTTCCTGTTTTCCAGAACTCATTAAGATGAAGGTTTGTGAAATTCTTGCAAATGCAAGATTAAAATATTAAAACAACCACTTTAAAAGGTGGACACAGAGAACCACAAGAGTGAAAACACGAATCAGCTGAAATCTAACCCAATCTACCAAGCACTCAGCTGGTATCTGTTTCTGTTACGTTTTTCAAATTAAAAAAAAAAAAAAAAAGAAAAAAATCTCAGGAAGTTAGATTTTTGCATAAGTCCCTTCATGTGATACCAGCTCGAGCTGATGAATGACACAAAAACCAATACCCCAAATCTTTCAATATTTCAGCTGAGAAGAGATGTAGAAACTCAACTAATTGCAACATTCACCTGAGCTGGAGTGTTACTGGGGTAGCTCTTGGTTCTAAAAACATTGGCTGAGGTGTTTCCTTCCCCTCGCTGGATTTGATACCCTGAAACACTAATCAAACATGTATCATTAGCCTAATTCTTTATGCTGTCCAAATAAAATGGTTCCCCAGCTGAGAAGTGCATAGTAGTACGAATGAACACTGGTGGACTATCCAAAAACCAGGAGTTGATAGAAACTCTCTGAATGTTGGCAGAGCAACCGATGCAGTCTGGCAATTATAGCTTGAAATATGCAGACCTTTCCTTAGAGGATGGACAAGGATTGCATGAGAGTTCCTGTCTCAGAGGAGTCTGAAGAGGGACTGACCAAGATCTGAAGGTAGCAGGAAATTTGGAGGAATTGATGAAGTTGAGGATTCTGCAGAAAACAGGGAATTGAGGCCTTGTAGCAGCAATTGTCTACAGGGAAACCTGCTGTAAGGTAATTGGTAGGTAGTTTGCCTGGAGGAATACACATAGGAGAAGAAATTCAGGAGCGTTGGAATGTTTTGGAAGAAAGAAAAAGTATAACTCAAAAAATTATCTTAAAGCAGGAAAAAAAAGATGGATGTCTTCAAGAGTTCTAGGTGGTCATACCAGGATATTTTTTTTTAGTTGAAAATGAGTTATATACTAAATAAAAATAAGTTTCTGTTCTTTTAGCAGTTAAATGACAGTGTTACACTGTTTACCTGCTTTTTTATTTATTTATCAGTTTCTAGATTATAACTCTCATCTGTTCAACAGGTTTTTCTGATGATCTTGCTTAATCAAAATAATTTATTTTAAATCCTTATACAGAACAACCATAGTGATAAACTAGAATAGTATTCCCAAGGTATGCTTTTGTTCTGCTGATGTCTGGCTGAAGGACTATTGCTTTCTAAGATAAGCATGCTTAACATGCATTTAAATGGAAAAATAAGCTTCATAGACATCTTTTGTTGGATCCTTATTCAAAATGTAAATAGCTACATTTTTTCCAGGTCTTTAGCACTTCTGTGAATGGCAAAGAATAGCCAAAATTTCTTCTTCATTTTAAATAAATATTAGTTTTAATGACTATGACGAATTGTTTAATCAGAGTATTCATCTTCTTCTGTGTCAAAACAGTTGGAATAAAGGCAAACACAGTTTTATTAGTTTCATGAATTATTCAAACAATTGTTAAATATGAAGATGATGTTGCTATTCGCTGTTTAAAATATGTGCAGATAAAATAAACATCCATATTCTGTTGCTGACTCAGCAAATATGCCAGCTTTCAAGCTAGCTGAGAAAAAGAAGAGTATTTAGTTAGGTTGAATTGCAAAAAACTGAGTAAGCCTTATTAGCTACACTTGATTATTGTGAAAGCTAAGAAAAATCACTGAGCTATTTTAAGCATCTCTGCCTCACTTGCTACGTGTTCTCCTTGGTAAGTCAAAGATCTGTACTATGTACCATAATTTTAAAATAAAGAAAACAGCAAAATCTAACATAAAAAGTTAGATCATCCTTCAGTCATGTCCATTAGAGAATCGAATACAAATAAATACCCCTGAAGCATAATTAGGTTCAGACACTGGAAATGTTTCCTGGATTTATGGGGAATCTACAAGTTACGTATTAACCACAGGAATCCTCCAGTGCTCCATGTCCATCCTGCTTGCAGTACCCCAGGGAGGGCTGCTGCTCACATGGAACAACTGCCTGCAAACTTCTTTAGGTTAATAAGAAAAGTAGAGGGAGGGCAAAAAAAGAAGTTTTCTTAATTAGGTGACTGAAGTTGTGAAATTCTGAAAAAACTAGCGGATTTCATCTAACACTGTCCTGATTTTCTACAGTTTTAGGGACTCCATGTTGTGCACTGCTGTCACATGAGATGTAAGAATTATGATATATATGTGACACATAAGAATGGGCACTCTCTATGCAAGCTTATGTACTTTTAACTTAAATGTAATGATATTTATATGGTGTGAAGAATAACTCATTATCAGTGCAATAAGAATAATTAGGGTAGCAGCATTAGCCTTTGCTATGTGTATAAATCCTGGCCTAGATGAAGTTCAAGGAGAGTTCTGGAAGAGTGTGGCCAATTTTGTCAGTTTTTACAGAGAAACATGAGTTGCAAGGCTTTGCTGTGCAGGCAGCTAAGGCTGGCACTGCTTGCAGAAGGAAGGCAGATACCAAGACTGGTATGTAGTGCAAATGTTGCTGAACTGATAAAAGCTAAGCAATGAAAAACTCAGAAATGAAGACCAATACTTTTGTAGTTAATATTTCCATACAAAGAAAATTTTAGTTTTGTACAAAGGATCCCCTTGTCAGTCCTCAAGCATCTGTTAAAATCTTCACTTTTTCTCTTGGTTGCTTTCCTTGTTGAAATCAATTATGTGTTTTCAGTTTATTCTCTGGTGAATAATATTTACCATATATGACAATGGCTGCTTAGAAAAGTACCATATCCAGGGAAGCTTGTTTTAGCTCCAGAGGACTGTGGTCTCTCCGAGTCAGGAAGGAGGCTGTAATTGATGAGGAAAAATAAGAAAAATCATATAATGTACAATAGCAGCCTGTGTTCAGCATGCTGTGTTCATACAGGGTCCAGCTAGGACTGTGTGTATCTCCTTCACACTAATGAGCACATTGCACTCAACGGGGGGGGGGGGGGGGGGGGACGACGACACTATTTATTTATTTATTTATTTATTTTAGTTCAGTATCTCCTTTCATTTCATGATCTCTCACAGACACCAGATGGTAAAAAAAAAAAAAAAAAAAATTAAAATTAGAAACAGAAAACAAAAAACACCCGAGCAATACCTGTGTGAGATAATTACAATGAGACACTTGAAAAGTAAAGTTAATTTTTCTGGGCCGTGTATTATGCCTGTGTCAGGGCTGGGAGCAGCCCAGCATCGTGTCTGTGTTTCCTCTCTCCATCCCACAGCCACAATCGGTCCCTGGTACCCTCCCTCCTGGCCATGCGTTCAGCACTGGTTCATAAGCTTGTTAACGAAGTACCAGCCTGACTTTCCTATTGACCTGGATACTCTGACCTGGAAATTACTTTTGTTCCCTAATCACAGGGAGAATGTGCGACTCCACTGTCAATTACTGTGAGTGCAACCCCTGTTTCAATGGGGGATCCTGCCAAAGCGGGGTGGAGGGGTATTACTGCCACTGCCCCTTCGGTGAGTACACCTTTCCTCTTCTCTGCTTCGTCTGGCCTTTCCCTATTCATTTATTTTTACCTATAGATAACCTATGGGTGTGTAAATGGATCCCAGTCCAAGGGTAGCTGTTGGTCATCCCCTAGCCCCATCCTCTCCATTTTTCCGCAGCTGCAAGAGGGAGAAACCGGTATTTCTGCCAACATGGCAGGAGATGAAAGCATGTGGCAGCATGAGAGGTCACTGTTGCTGCTGGGGCGGGGAGGGCATACCGAGAGCTCAGAGCAGTGCTTGCTCTCCTGCCTCTGAGAGGACGCTTTTAGGGGGGCTGGTATTCTCATGTCCAATGCACTTGCAAAGTGCAAGGAAATCATCATAATGTTAAACTAGAAAGAGGGACTTTGGGATGATATCAAGTGAAGAGGGCTTCATTTTCTTTTGAGAAAATTGCATAATTAGTCAAAATATCTGTAAAGCAAGAATTAGTCAGCACCCGCATTTTTTCTGCAAGTGAGGACATTAGATATTGGCACTTTTATATTTAGTAAATTTAGAATCATAGAATCACAGAATGGTTTGTGTTGGAAGTGACCTTAAAGATCATCTTGTTTCAACCCCCTTGCCATGGGCAGGGACACCTCCCACCAGACCAGGTTGCTCGAAGCCCCGTCCAACCTGGCCTGGAACACTGCCAGGAAGGGGGCAGACACAACTTCTCTGGCCAACCTGTGCAAGTGTAAAGAATTTCTTCCTAATATCTAATCTAAATCTCCCCTCTTTCAGTTTAGAACAGTTACCTCTCATCTTATCACTCCATGCCCTTGTAAAAAGTCCCTCCTCAACTTTCTTGTAGCCCCTTCGGGTACTGGAAGGTGCTACAAGGTCTCCCCAGAGCCTTCTCTTCTCCAGGCTCTTGAATAACCCCAACTCTCTCAGTCTTGACTAAGAGAACCTGACCAAATCAAAATAGCTTTGTTAGCCCACACTAGTACTTGCCTATTCAAGTTATTATATATTAATAAAGTTCTGAGTTTCAAAACCAGAGTACAATTCTGAGAATCAGAGAAGTATATAGTACTGCCAAAATAGTTTAATAATTACCAAAATTTAATTATCTCAAATTTGATTTGTGAAACGAACCCAATAAAAACATAAAACAACACAGGTATTTCAAGGTATCATGATCTAATTGCAGCAAGATTGGTTCTGAATGCTGATTAATCCGGATTTGTCACTGCTCATATAGAAAAGCATGACAGTAAATGCAACAAATGAATCAAAAATGAGATAAACCTGAGAAATCATCTACTGTGTTTTAAGGCTGCTGGAAACCCTCACACGAAAGCGTGGTTCTCAATACGCATTTGTAACTATATCTGAATATGTTTTTCTACTAACATGTTGATTAATTTCTTTATTCTGTTTTATTTCCTTTGTTTTACGTTTCCTTAGAGTTTATTGATTTCCTATATAGTCATAATCCATTGTCAATATAACTAATATTCATAAATTGAATAAGTTTTCTCTCATTATAGCTGTAGTAAGAAAAAATCAAGGGAAATGTGACAGAGATCTGAAAAGAAAGGTGTAGTATCCACCAAAACAGTCAGATCAATGAGAACACAAGAAGGTGTGATGTTTTCATCACACATATGCTTATATCATAAGTATAAAAATGAAGCACAGATTGAGAAGCTGTTCAGATAACTATAAAAAGAAAAATAAGCTCAAATTGCAAATTTATTTCCATAACTGGATTAACAAATGTCTGATGAGAATTAACAACCATATTTGACATGGCTGTCAAACTTGCTTTTTTTTTTTTGTTTCCTAAAGAAACCATAGACCTCAATGTCATGTACCTTGTTTTTCAATAGATGGAACTGTCATTTGTAACTCAATTTTTTGTTTAAATAAATATACTTCAACACCCACCGGTGAGTAATAGGATTCTTCTGTTGAAGTTGCATATTTCTAATCACACGTTAGAGGTTTCTTAAAGAGCCTGTGTATCATAGCCATGTCTAGACCACATCAGTGCTTTGTTTTTGGGAGAATGCACAGCAAGGAAAATCTGATACCAGATTTTGTTTTTCATTTTGCAGGTGTTTTTGGGAATCATTGTGAACTGAACAGTTATGGATTCGAAGAGCTGTCATATATGGAGTTTCCCAGTATGGATCCAAACAATAATTACATCTATATAAAGTTTGCCACTATAAAAAGTAATGCCTTAATGTTGTATAATTACGATAACCAAACTGGAGAGCGGGCAGAATTTCTGGCCCTGGAAATAGTAGAAGAGAGACTGAGATTCTCCTACAATCTTGGTAGTGGCACATATAAGCTTACCACAGCTAAGAAGGTGTCTGATGGACAGTTTCACACAGTTATCGCCCGGAGGGCTGGAATGGTAAGAAATGCTAAAATGAGAATTTAAGACAAGTTCAGCCAAGTCACTTTGGCTTCCACATCAACTCAGGGGAACATAAAATGAGTAATGTTGCGTTTGCTAGCAGAACCTCCAACTTTGGAAAAAAAACTTCCCTTGTTTCTGTCTTACTCCAAATAACTCAAAGACCTATCATGGTTTGTTCCATATGATGATGACAAAGAATAGTTTAAAAAAACCCACATGTCTTGCCCTGTACTCTAAATGTGAAAAATGAGAACCAGGAATAATTAATGAAATAAATTACTACACATGAGGCCAATTAACTGGTGCATATTACAGGGATGATTATCAGGGAAAGCTAATTAACAGAGTAACTACAAAAAGCCTCAAAGTAATTTTTCTCAACATTTGGAAAACAGAAGCGGACAGACTTAAAATTCCAGGCATCCTTCACCTCCTTGAGCTAGTTCAGAGATGTTACCAGTCTCATCAGACTGGAAGCCTGTTTTTCCTCTGTAGCATATATGTAAAAATTTGCAAGGTGTGCTACACTGAGAGGGTTTTCTGAGGGGAAGGAGGGGAGTTACGTTTCCTTTTGTCCCCCGGAAAGCATCTGAGGGGAGGAATCCTGCCGAAAACTGGGCTGGGGCAACTGATGGCTGTATGCCTGGTACTCTGACCCCTCTCCTGCCTCCATTTTATTGTTTTTTTTTTCCAGTAAATGTTTTCTATTCCTCTTCTGTCATTTTTAATAATATTTCCAAATCAGAACATAAACCAAATGTTCTTTGAGTTCAAGCCAAGATTTTTGACTCCACAGTGTTTGAGTTAGAAATTAAACCAAATCTATTTGCCATCCATAATCAGTAACTATGGTCCAACAGCTCCCTTCTCAGGCAGACATGGCCAGAATACATGCAATCCCATATTCTTCCCATGTTTGATATCAAAGTCATATAAGAACAATACGTGGTTGGGGCTCCACATGTTGTTTTATGTATTTGAAGCCAAAAGTGATGCAGGGAATAAAAGAATAAACTGTTTTACCCAGTGTGGCTCCTGCTGAGTCCCCCTGTGCCCTGCTGAAGAGCTTGAGGTCCAGAATGAGATGTCCATAGGCACAAATGTCCTGAGAGCAGCAGAGGGATGTATTACCTTGTGGTCTGGGGTTCTCTGGAGGACCAGGGTTGTCTCCTGACCTTCCTAGATGGTGCTTTTGAGAGTCTTGAGCCTGAAACTGCATTTCAGTTGCATAGTGCAAGACCCAATTTCTCTGTTTACTAAAGGGGGGGATCGTTGGTTTATTCTTCAGCTGGATTTGCAAATCCAGTATGTGTAGGAATTATATATCCAAATAAGATAAAGGATAATTGTAATGTTGAGTAATGACTTTGTTTTAACATGCCTTAATATCAGGTACTTAATAATCTGCATTGCATCTTCCAAGTGGTGCCCTACATCTTGAGAAAGCTCAAAGGTGCCCCTAAATCTTGAAAGGTACCAGGTTCCCATTTTAGCAACTAAATTAGTGTGATGTTTCTATCAATAAGATTGAAATGGCTAAGTATGGCACACATTAAAAATTGTAACAAATAAATGGAATACACTTAAGAAAAAAACAGAGAAAGAAAATATTTAACTTGTAGATATGCCAGAGGGCTAGACTATAGAAGAGATAACATAAAAAGGACTATTTACATAAAGTTTCACTTATGAATGCCTAAGGCTGAAAGCAAACATTTAAGAAAACCTATACCTTTATGTGATGTTTTTGTGTTTAAACCTTCTCAGTCATGTCAGCTGTTTACAAACATAGTATGTGAAAAGAATTGCCTTTGTCTTAGGTATTCCTGCTGTAGGAAAAATGTCTCCCAGGTGTCTAAAACTGTATAAAATAGCCCCCCTTCAGGCTTCCAAATCTGTCATTTCCTACAGCACAGTGGGATTTTATCGGAAACTGGTAAAATCATTAAGTTGTCAGTCCTGAGCTATTGCAGAGTGACAGGATAGAAAGTCTCATAATGCAGCAAGGTAACCATAGAGCAATGCTTAAGTAACAAGCAGGAACATTTGACTAACATTAGAAAATAAATTGTATGAACTCTGGTCCAAGTAAAATATATTCTCAAATATCCAGCCCTTCAGCTGGGGTTGTAGCTTGGCTTTCACAGCGCATATCGATGTAAGTTAGGGAGATTGCGCTGATTGAGCTAAGAACAAAAAACTCATTTCACTTTTTGTTGTTGATATTCAGAAGGAAAATATGTATGCATGTGATGGCATACAGACCAGCCAGCTTATTATTCTTTCTATGAATTGTTTCATTTATACAGGGCTATAATCTACTTTGGAACGCAGACTGACGTTTCTCGGGAGAAGGGGTTTGCTCATTATGTATGGAAAGAAATTCAAGATAAGCTTTCATTAAAAATAGCAAATTGGACAATTTAGGCATACCGTAAGGCATGATTTAGGGCTAAGAGCTATGAATTTGTTCGGTCGATACAATGCGTCAGCTCACAGTATGTATTTGGAAATAGCACGGGGATTTCAACAGGACGTTGTTAGTGAACTTAGTCACAGGGAGAAGAAAAAGCCATTGCAGAGTAATAACATACTGATTGTTATTGCTCTTTGCTCAGCTCCTGTAATGTAAATCAAAATATAAACCAAGGCATTTTTAAGAGTGACGTTTGATTTAAATTTGCTGTAAAAGTGTACCACACATCTAGTTGAAACATGAGAAGCTGATATGTATAATTTGAAGATTATGTTTATTTTTCAGAAAATTTGTTTTAAGGAGTAACTAACCTTCAGGGTTTTGGTGGTGGTTTTTTTTGCAGTGCATCTGTTCTTAATAAATTGCTGTGGGGAAAATTCTTTGCTAAATAAGGAATAAAATAAAAACTCCTTTTTACATCAGCAGGAATTATTTCATGATTTTAGTGAAAGCTTTGGTTACACTATTAGAGATGATAAATAAAAATGCCATGATTTGCTTTAGTGTAAATAACTAAGACAGGTAATGAGGGAACCTCTTTGTCTGGGGTTTGATGGCTTGGAGATAATAATAGAGAGGAAGACTGCTCTAAGTGCTGGTGATGCCTGGTACTTTCTGAGTGTCAGCCTGGTCCCTGTCCTGGTTCCCCAGGCACAGACCCATGGGCCAGCCATGCAGGCAGCCATGAGCAGCCCTGAGTCAGCTGGGAGATCCAATGAAGGCAGCTGACTCACAGGTGTATCCCGTACCACTTCATCATGCTCATTATAAAAGGAGGGAGCTCAGTGAGGGTGGGGTTTCTCTTCCTGGGGCTCCTCCCTTGTGGTCTGCTGCTCCTGCTGTTGACATCAAGGACCAGGATGAGTAGAACCTTCCATACTTTATGTTGGTGATTGTATCTATTTCATTAAATCTGTTTCTACTTCAGCTCATGGGGCTTTTCCCTTTTTTCCCTGATTCTCAACTGGGGAGGGAGCATTGGGTGGTAAAATAACTGCTATGGTTTAGCCCTGGGTATGGGCTAAACGTAGACAGTCCCACTGTAGACATCCCCATGTTTCACCATTATCAACATGAGGCAAACAACCCTCATGACATATCAGCCTTAGGATTACCTTAATCAGGTCCACTTGGATACTCTTTGAGTATTATTGAGTGGTTAGTTGTTATTTTTTACTAGCAATCTCTGTGTTTGTACTTCCAGCTTTTGTAACGTGCTTTTTATCAACTTGGAGCAATATGTTTAATGTCACGGTTAAGCCCCTGAAGGAACGCCCTTTGTGTTTGGAGGGAGCAACTCTCTGTTCAGATCAAGAGTAGGATACGGTACAAGCCAAAATAACTGCAGTTTCAAGGCGTAGAGCAAATAAACATGAAAGAAACCCTATCCAAATCTGAAGTCTTTGTGTTTAACTGATTCTCTGTATGAAGCAGTCAATTAGCTCACTCTGTTAGCACACATCTTGGTATTTAATATGTTGGTGCAGGGTGTAGTTGATAAAAGTGGCTCTGAAGCACCCTGCGATCCCAAGTGACATAGTGCTATACAAGTGCTCCATTCTAGCCAAGTCCTTGATATAATATATTTAATCATAAATATTTTATGTGGTTGGGGACTAAAACCTTGTAATACTCAGCATATTTGTGTGTGTGGCTTTTGCAGGCAGCATCACTGACGGTGGATTCCTGCTCTGAGGATCAGGAGCCAGGCTACTGCACCGTTAGCAATGTTGCTGTTTCTACTGACTGGTAAATAATTCTTCACTTTGTGGTGGGGATTTTTTTGTGTAAAATGAAAAAAAAAGCCATCGCCCTCTAGAGCCAGAGAAATTTGGAGTAGTGATTACATGCCCTTAGCCCAGCCTCAGGCAAGGGATAGATACCTCAGCTGCGCTCCAGAGACAAGCAAGGCAAGGCTCCCAAGTGTCATTTTCTCCCATCTTTGCAGAAGCAAACTAAATATTCTGCATGTACTGCATTTCTGCATGGAGTTTATTCATAACAAGGAGTTTATTTTGAAATCCCCAGTTCTCAACTCCGTCTCTGTCCCCAGGCTGTGGTGGCACAGGAGAAATGTGTGGCCATGGGTAGTCTGCACTGTGGTGTAAACAGGAATAAGACTTGTTGCCTAATGTTATGAGATTTCACATCATAATCTAGAAAGAGTTAATAAACCAGAATATCAGATGCTCATAATTACCAATAACTTGTAAATCTTAGACAGTAAAACACAAATGTATTTGTTATAATCAACTGGCTCTTAAATACACAGCACTACGCTTTGACAGTTTGAAGTTCTATGATATTTAGTGCTACAAATCTTTAGCAAAGCCTCCTCCAGTTTTGCAATTTGAATCATTTCCATCTTGCCAAAACCAGACTCGGACTCAAAATCCTGTTACTCTAGTAGCACCTATATTTCATTCCAGTGTTCAGTCTTGGGCTTTGATCTGGGGTCTTGTACTTATTTATTTATTTAAACTGCACATCTCATTTCTTATAAAAATGAACATAACATCACCTGATTACTGCTCTCTTAAAAAAAAAAATAAAAAATACTAAGTGTAGTTACTTCAACATTGTTTTCAGTAACTTCCACATATCATCTTTTACAGTTTTCATTTCTTAAACATTGGCCAATACAGAGAACAAACCTTATTTCTTGTTTTTACCGTAACTAAGTCAGAAGTCTTTCTGTTACACCTTTAGATCCTCTTTAGAGATAACAATAGCTTTCATTCCAATCACTTTGGTTAATTTATTACAACAATCACAATCATATTTCCTGTCACACGTGGCTTCCCCGCTAGCAAAGGTGTTATATCTTTGTAAAATAATGGATCCATCTTCCAGCTATTTAAATATCATCTAGAATTTAAACTATAATTGAGTAAAAAACCTTATTCATTATGATTTGAAGCATACTGCTCAGTCAAGTGAATAGAAATTCTGACATGCAGTAGCTAAGTGTGAATTTAGAGTCATACCCATTATAATAGTTATTTCAAGTTCTACTAATCTCTCTCTCTCCACTTCTAAATGCAAAGTATGAATTTTGAAGGAGGAATTTTAGCCGTAGACCGTAGCAGATGGTTACAGTTCTTGTGTTGTCATTGCTATTTTAATGTCTGATCCTGATGAATTATTTTTCTGACTCTTTTATAGGACTCTTGATGTACAACCAAATCGAGTTACTGTTGGTGGCATCAGGTCTGTAGAGCCCATCCTTCAAAGGAGAGGACAGGTGGAAAGCCATGATTTTGTGGGCTGTATAATGGAGTTTGCAGTCAATGGACGTCCCCTGGAGCCCAGCCAGGCTTTGGCAGCTCAAGGAATCTTAGATCAGTACGTCTGCTATATATGGTATTGAATGGGCCATGTTTACAATGAAGGAAGCTGTCATGAAAGTCAGATGCTGTTCCATTCGGACACTGTCAGATAATTCTTGTAAAAAAATGACTGCAGAATTTATTGTAAAGTGTGGAAAATGTAGGAAGAAACTGAATTTGGATGAAAGGTTCCCAAAGGTTACAGAGACTTCAAAAAAGCAGCATCATTACATTTCTATTGCCAATTATTATTAATGTTGCTTTGCAGGCTGAAATAGAGTAGCCCCATTATTGGTTTTCTTTATAAATTCCACCTGGGTTTCACTCATACTGTTTGTTGACCCTCTACTCCCTCTTATTTCTTTTTAACCCACAATGTCTGTTCTATCACTTTGCCTCTCAAGTATCACTGGATTTCCCTCATATCCTCGGAGTGGCCTTTCAGAAATGATGAACTGAGTCTATTGTTTTTTCCATCTTGGTGTTTGAAGTCACAGTGGTTGACATTATATCAGTCTTGCATCCAAATTTGCTCACCCTTCCTCTTTCAATCCCCAAGTTTGTGCTGTTCTGTGGGAAAAGAAGCACTTGTGAGATGAGTCTTTGGAGGTCTGCAGCGTAAAAAGCAGTTAAAAGAGTTTCTTCTTCTCTTGCATAACAGATAATTGGAGTTTCACTGTCTGAATCCCTTTCTCTTTTGTAAGGCTGTTATAAGTTGATGTGGAAAATTGGGATCTGTTTAGAAACATGAGCTGTCTATGGAGAAGAACCTCTCAGTTTCTTGCATTTCTGGGTGTAAGGGTGCTTCCCAGCACATTTGCTCTGCTTTTTTGTGCATATGTTCTTCAGCATCTACTTTTCTGATTTGTTACAGATGCCCCAGACTAGAAGGCGCTTGCACAACCAGCCCCTGCCAACATGGTGGCACCTGTGTTGATCACTGGTCGTGGCAGCAGTGTCACTGCAAAGATGGACTGACGGGAAAGCACTGTGAAAAATGTATGGAGGGGATTTTACTGTCTTTCTCTTTAATGTGCACCTAAGTATGGTTTAATCAAATGCCATTAAGAGTTTCTTTTCAGGGGCATGGGAAAATTAATTTTATAAAATAATGAAAACAAGCAGCATGCTTGCCTCTTAAATAATTTTGAAGTCCACAAAGGCCTATTGTCCTTCCATGAGCTAAAAATAGCAACAAACTACACATATTATGTTTTCTGGTCTTTATATCACATTTCAGGTAACTTGCACTCACTTAAAACTACTGCTTCCCCATAGTGTATAATCAGTAACTAAAATAAAGCTATCCCAAAGGAGGGATTTGTCTGCTATGAGGAGGTAAGAGGGTAAGGGAAAACCCTTCCCTTCACATAAATGTTGTGTGCATTGTGGTTTCTCCAAACTGTAAGCCTTTTTATCAAATGATCATCAGATTATATGCAAGAAAATATGGTAAACGTAAATAAAAGCAAGCCGTTTACACTCGGGGGTTATTAACTCGCACATGGATAGCTCTGTAAATCAATACGGGATTGTCTAGGAGAGCAAAGTGATTTATTTCCATGTAGTTGTAGTATAATGACTGGGCTTTGTTTTCTTACATGTCCCATTATTATTTAGCTGATTTATATGCTTTTATTGCGCCTGTTTACAAAAGAATTTAGCCATAATTTTAACAGCATTTGGTAGTCAATGCTCTGCCATTTTTTTTTTCTGTTTTTCATGCAATAACAAATAGAAAGACATTATCTCTGCCCTGAAGAGCTTAGAGTTCAATATATGAAACCCTGCTTGCAGTAATGGAAACAGTAACATCCCTGGGAAGGAATTACAGTTTTGAGAGCCAAATTTTTTTCCCTACTCCCTCACTTGTTCCGTAGCGAGTTTTAATTTACTATTGACTGATAGCAGCAGTAAATTACTCGCACACTCCCACTCTCAAACACACATTCTGGTCAAAGCCAAAGAATAGAGGGGCTGAACTTGCTGTTCACTCCTGCTCTCCCTGCCCCCTCCCCCCAGCCAACCTGTTCTGAACTTGACCTCTGCTCTGAAAGAAAATGGTCACTATTAGGCAGATGATCACTATAGCTGTAACGAGCTGCATACTCAGTACTTCCCTGTCCTTGTCCCAGATGTTACTGCTGACACTGCCTTGTCACTAGAAGGCAAAGGACGACTCGACTACCACATGAGCCCAAACAAGAAGCGAGAATACATTATGAAACACGGCACTCGAGGCGCCGGCCCGAGACCCCCGAGTGCGGACCGCTTGGAAGTGAAGTTCAGGACAAGAAGCGAGAACGGCATCTTAGTTCACATCCAGGAAAGCAGCAACTTCACTACTGTGAAGGTAAGATTACAGCTAATGCTGAGTTTGATTTGATTGGACTGCCTCATGCATGATGATCAAAATCACATTTTTCCATTACTCTTGCTGTTTCCCTTATAAAATATTAGGTCTTTAACTGAGGCTAGGCACTGCTCCAGTATCATTCATCTTCCCAACAATTCCCTTGCTTTTTGCCAAGGTATCAGAAGATCTTGATGGTTTTGTATCTAATCAGTTTTGTCTAGACTCCAAATAGTGACTGTTTTAAGGCCACAGGAACAATACTCATTGCCATATTTGTCATCATCACTAAATTACACTCTACAGAACAAATCATTTTGTTATTGGCTTTTTATCTCCTGATTTTTTCAGATCTCAAACCCAGACCCTCCTTAAGCTAGCAAACAATTGCCAAAAAGTTTTCATTAATTCCTACTAGCATGGCTCATGCTTATCAAACTGGGAAGTGAGGGTTAACTTGAATTCATGAGGTTACCCATTGACCAATGTCAATAGCAAATTATTTTGAGATATGTAGCTGAATTAATGCTTTAAATGCCACACAGTTTTGTTTGTTTGTTTTTTCTCCTGAAGAGTTTATTGCTGCAGAAGTTACCTTTCTCAAGAGAAAGCGATGGTTTGGTTCCTGGCTATGATTTAGTCCATTTACTCATAACTCTAAATGAGTACAGCAGTGATGTTGGCAAGCCCATTTATTGGGATGGTGTAAGCTCCAAGTTTCCTTGACTGCTCTGAGGCTTTCCAAGTTTTTTCCCTGACTTTTAAAGAAACTCATACAGAAATTCACACTTCCTAAGCTTCAGCCCCATGGATATTCGCCACCTGCCTGGTCAGAGGTACAGAGCTTTGCTGACACACCGGCTGTGTTTGAGCAGCAAGTTTGCATTACTTCCCTGGTGTACACTTTTACCACATCATTTGATAGGATGTTTCTGCCTCATTCATATTAGCAGATAAGATGTCATTATTTTGAGTTCTGGAGAGAAAAAAACAAATACTGCTTTTTTTTTTCCCCTAGTAGAATTTGCTAGGTCAGCTCTACAAGCATTATTAAAAAAAAACCCACAAAAGAGAGAGTTGCATTTCCACTGGCTGAAAGCACTAGTGGTGTGTTTATGCAAACACTCTTATTATTGTTAATATTGGTGAAGTTATACAAGCAAGCAGAGGGTGTCAAGTCCCAGACCCAGCTGTGCAAGGGCTAAGAGCAGAGGTTTGCCTAGTAACAGATGCAGCAGTTTGAGGAAGGAGAGGTAACATCACTGTACCGATTATTGCTGAAAAGTTCCCAGATGATGCTAGTTAATAAAGCTGTAGTAATTGAACTGTAGTTAGTACAGTATGGCTTCTGCGCCACCGCTCATACCCGGAGTAGGTATCACAATGAGCACTTCCTTCGGTGGTGGCCCAAGATGTCAGTGAAGTCCACTCATACGTAGGTCTCCCTGGCATCTCAGTTCACTCCCAGTGCAGAAGATAAGCTTTAGGGACTTCTGTTTACCACTCTCTTTTCAGTCTTCAAAACACATAATTTTATAACTTGATTTTTGGGTCTTTTAATATGCTGGCTATCCAAAGTGTAAGTATTCAGAAAAAAACTGCCATGTGTTTTTTAATACTAAGGTACAAGTCCTATAGCTACTTCCATGCCTCCATGTTTTTCCTCTTGTAGTTAACTGGCTTTGGTGTAGATGGGATTGGGTAAAATTAGAGAAATAGTAATAAATCAGACCCACTGAGATTGCAAGCAGCCAATTCACTAAATGATGTATGTAAACTCCCCCCCCAGAACCCAAGAGAGGTCTTTATGATACAGAGGGATCCTTAATCCAGGAAAGATACAAAAACTAGCGGATTAAATTAAACAATGGTCAAATTCAGGTGGAAAATGCCCCCTAAAAAGCACAAAAAGGAAGAGGGTAGGGGATTCCTTATTAGTAAAGTTCTTTGTCACAGATTATGTTCCTGCAAATAATACATGTTGCAGCTAATTCAATTAGAAGTAAGAGGATAAATACAGCAGGTTAAAGGTGAAATTGCCTTGTTTTAGCTGAAAATCTCGCCTGAAATCAGATTAAATTGGCATAACTGTAGCTCTGAGATCTATGAATTGTACTGGTACGTGGATTACATGTTACCTACGTGAGCTAACATATGCATATGTGAGGGTGGTGAGACACTGGGACAGGTTGCTCAGAGATGTCGTAGGTGCCCCCTCCCTGGAAGTGTTCAAGGCCAGGTTGGATGGGGTTTGGAGCAACCTGGTCTGGTGAAAGATGTCCCTGCCTATGGTAGGAGTGGGCTAGATATCTTTAAAGATCCTTTCTCACCCACACCATTCTGTCATTCTAAGCACGTATTAAGCTAGAGGAGTAAATCAGAACATAACTCATTTAAATGATATCTCATCCTGTGGGACATAAATCTGTAAAGTCTATTGCTCCAATTTAAGACAAACAAGAAGCAATTTGTTTAGTAAAGGAGACTCAGAATGTTAGTAAAGCTGAATCATCCTTGTAGTTAGGAATATGTTTGCTTTAGTGGTTCATTCTTTTCATTATATTCTATTTCTCAGTTGCTCTGCCAGGATGGGTGTTACTCAACATTGTCAGCATCAGCATTTGTTTCAAATTTAGAAATATGTTGTGCTTCAAGGAACTGAGAGGAATATTCCTTACTTCTTCCTGGTTGAAGAAGTCATGAACTGGTCTTGTGTCTGGAAATTTTTATTTTCCAATTGTCACTAGCATATTATTTATGAGTCTGTTAGCATTAGTCATATGCAATTTTAAAGAAACAGAAATAGATCTAAAGAGTCATAAATCAGTAGGGAAAATGTCAGTTGCTGACAGGTAAATAATTCTGCAATTCTTCTCTAATGTGAAATTAGAAGTTACAATTCTGTGCTTAGTCTTCCCATAAGCTTAGAGAATATTGTCCAATACAGTATGTTTATTTTTGCTTAAATAAAGACCAAAATACAAGCTAGTATTTTCCTGGAGCATAAAAGATAAAATAAGGCTAACAAACCAGTTACAGGTTGTGGACATAAATATATGTATATATTCTGCCCAGTTATTCTTTTCATAAGTACTTTTGATTGTGGCAAATGTCATTTAATGTGTTATAATAGTCTGTGTGGCTGCATTTCCAATGGTGGGATTTTCCAAAAGCATCCTATTTCTGAGGGACAGCTTGATCAGAGTCCCTCAAACAATACATTTTCAAATAGTCCAAATTCTAAACGAAGCACATGCATATATTAACCATTGTATTTCTTGATCCAAATGGAATACCTGCTAAATAGATCCAGTTCAGGCTGCTGCCAAAATATGAGCAGCCATATTAAAGCTAATCTGTATGAATAGAGTCCTCAGCTTGCATCACTACAGAAGTAAATCCAGAGCATTTAACAGTTTCTGGAAACGAGAGCAGCATTCTTGTAGCTGGTGTGTCACCTCACAGTTCTTCCCAGGTGAATGTTATTTTTCTTGGAACAAAGCATGTGAGGCTTAGAGAGCTTTCAGCAAACTTGAGGCTTCAACCTTTCCTGGACTGTGGGTGTGCACGTTCTGCACGCTCGTCTTATAGATCACGGGCTGACTGAGCTGCAGCAAGGAACACGGGAGGGAAAACAGTCATGTTATTTAACGTGTAGAGTATGGAGGGAAACTTGCAACAAGCTGCAGTGTCACCCTGTCTGAGCTGCACACAAGTCTGCACACCCTTAGGAGGTCAGCTGATGTACCCAACTTCTATGCAGTACTTGAGAAGCTGGCAGGTTTGGATGTTGGTTGTTTTGGTTTTTTAAACTCTTGTACCTTAAATGCAGAATTTGCACTGATCTCATTTTGGGATCATTTAATATTGAGTTAATTAGAGGTCTGAAATCCTGCATCTCATGATTCAGTAGAATTGCAAGGCATCATTCCTAGAGGAAAAGCCAAAAACTTGTCCATGGAATTTAATAGTACCTTTTTTCCCTAAGAGCTCAGAAGTTGAAAAGCAGTTTGCTCAAGTAAGCACCATTTGAAAATTCACTCAAAATAACAGGCTTTGCAACTCTTCAGAAAGATTTCTAAAATACAACTATTTTTCTGCAAAATGCAAATTAGCAGTAAAACCAGATAGGAAATGGGAATCTTGTCCTCCAAGTCCTGCCATGCCATATATATTCATACTGTGTCATGATGAAAACTAGATGCAAGTTTTTTGGGCAAGGACATCTGTTTACTCTGCAAAGCATTTTCCACGCTTGCATTTGAGAAGGAGGAAGAATTATTGTTTTATTGGTTGAAATGTTTTGTCATGTGCATGCCCTCTTGCTGTCTCTCAGTAGGTTTTTTCTCTTATGAGATTAGCCAAGGAATGAGTGGATGGCAGCTCTAAGTTTTCTACAGATGCAATGATCTATTTAATTGCAGCCAAATTTTTAGTACTAAATAATTAATGCATTTTTAGTACAAAACAATTATTTGGGGAAAAGTATACCCAGGCTTGCTATTACAATTGAAGCAATGTGTTAATGTAGCTGCATTGAACAGGCATTACATTGGTTTTAAGTGCATCATTTCAAAATTATGCATTTTACTGTTTTCTGATCAGATAAAAGGTGGTAAAGTGCATTACGTATCCGATGCTGGAATTGCTGGCAAAGTGGAAAGAAATATTCCAGAAGTGTATGCTGCGGATGGCCAATGGCATTCGGTACTTATCGAGAAGAACGGGTCTGCTACCATCCTGTCGGTGGACAAGACTCATAGCAGAGACATTCTCCATGCCACACAAGACTTTGGGGGACTAAACGTTCTTACAATTTCTTTGGGAGGAATTCCATCAAGCCAACTTTTCAAGAGCACAGTTGCAGGTAATTTTTTTATTTTTTTTTAATATAGTGCACATAAGCAGATTTGAGCAGACAAAGGGTCTCTATTTGCTTAAAGTTTGCAGAATGCACTGTAATTCTGTACTACTAACTAATATACTTCTGTACTGTGCCAGGAAAACTGCAAATTAAATGTGTAAGGGCTGGAGACTTTGTTCCTTCAATACACGTCGCAGCCTTGTTTCCAAAGCTGACACTCCATCTGCAGGGCTTTTTGGAGGCAGGGGGTGGGTTTGCTTGCTTGTCTGTAAATCGGTTATAATTTTGTTAAGCTAATGGAGAAGAAAGGATCTATTCTTCACCTGGGTCAGATTCTGGAAAATCAAGGCAAATCTTTTACTTGGGCACAAAAAACTAAATGACAACTTTGTCTCTGTAGGGGTTTGATAAGTATTACAGGATTTAGCCTGTTTTTACTATGATTAAAATATTTTCTGAAACTCCAACTTCCTCCTGCTTTATCCTGCTGTCAAATGAAGAATAAGATTTATTTCTGAGCAACAGAAACCAAGGACAATAAGGAACCACCCTCTGACTGACATCTCGCTGTTAAGGAACAAATCAGTCTCCCTTAATAACTAAAGCAACTCTCTTAGACTCTGGCAAAAGAAGTAGATAATATATATTTGATATCATTTCCCCCAGTGATAAGTAAAGGTGGAAGTGATTTTTTTTTTGCTACAAACTGTGGGATACTCCAGACAGTGCAGGCATAGGTTTCACAGATTTATTTTGAAAAATCTTCCTGACTTCAAGAACTGTGACCAGATAAAGGATCTTTGAGTGGAGCGAGCTCACACTTGACATCGGTGTGTTGTGAATTTGTATGAAATCATATAAATGCTATGCTTACCTATACCCTTTTTACATGTCTGTTTTATGAGCAGTGTATGCATAGAAAAGTCAGGCTTTTAGGAAAGCTGAAACAAAGAAAATTGAGGACACTAAAATCACACCACTGCCTGATGCTGTGGCAGACAAATTAGGAATGTCTGGCTTCCATAAGGACTACACAATCCAAAGTATCTTATTCATATGATTTGATTTTATTTTAGTATTGGATTACTTTGGGTATGACATACCAAGGATTTACAAGGCAGAAGGTATATAACTCTGCATGAACTCAGAGTCAAAAATATCTGCGGTACTGTTAAAGGCAGGCAAAAACATGCGTGGGTGACAATTCCAGGGCTGTGAAGCTGGTATACCCAATAACCTTTTCAAACCCAGGCAGACCTGACAAAAATCCCAATTGCTGTTTATCACACCACTGCTGCAAAAGACCACCAGGCATGCGGGAAGGTAATTGTCCATTTTGCTTGGGCTCCTACCTGAACCTAAATCCGCAATTTCCTCTTTACTTGGGCATGTAAAAACAGGAGAAAATGAAAATATAAGTAATGCTGAAAGAAGATACATCTCTTTCAGAATGGAAATAATACAGGACTTGCATGCTTGCAAAACTTGGAAGGCTCTTTCATGCCCCTTTGCACCACAGGACTTGCACCTCTCAGTGAAACATATTTGATGTTGATACCCACTCGTATTTTGTTTCTGACATCAGAGTATGTTAAAACAACATACTTTGAAGATTATAGATCTGTAATATCACCTCATAGAACTCCAGTATATTTGCTATTTCAAGACAGGGTAAATATTCATACCATTTATCTCTGTGCTACCCATTTTTACGGAGATTTCCACAATTATTCGCAAAGTTACCATTCATAGTGGCGGTTCTTCCAGCAGTATGTTTGTAGAAATGAACCCTTCTCTGACACCACTAACGCCTGGAAAATTTGCTCCTGTTTATTCTTGCACCCAAGTGTGATGCTTCAGAACTGAGTAGTAGCACTTCCCTTCTCCTTGTTGATTATTTTAATTGATAATAGCTGATAAATTTGGTCTTGGATAATATCCTCCCATAAACCTGGCACCACGCACAACATCCCAAGGAGAACCCATGAGAAGTTAATGACAAATAAACTTATTGAAATTCATTTAAAAGACATTAAATACTACTAGAATAGATGTTTCCCTATGGTAACCATTGAATTCTTGGCTTATTTACTGAACAATGGAGCCTTTCATTTAGCTTCAGTGAAATGGGTCTATAAATTGAAAATTGAGTCAGTTTCTGCAAAATCCAACCATTTGCTCATTCCTTAGTGTTTTGGCAAAATAATTTTGCTTCATGGTGAAACTACATTATAATAAAAATCTGAGAATATAACCTTCAGACTTCCAGAGTCTATCTGTAAGACAAGCACACTACAGTCACAGAAGTGTCATTTGCATTGCAGACCTCAGATCTAATCTGCTCAGTGCGTAGCAGAGTTGAGTCTATGTATGACCAACCTGTTTTTACCCAAAATGCTTTTTTTTTCATTTAATTTTATATTACCTTTTTTCCTCAATTTGAACTTTACTCCCAGTCTTCAAGCTTGAAGTAGATACTGTCTTTACAGGCTTTTTAGAAAACATGATATGTTAATTTCAGCATCTTCCTTGCAGGTTTTGGTACATTTTAGTTACCTAAGAATATTGCTTTGAAATCTTACTGTTGAAGTTAAAAATCATGGTCTGTTTCTGAATTATTTGGCAGACTTTAAAGAACCAAGATATCTTGGTATCATTTATATGTGGAGGCTTTATGTGTGTAACTAACAGCGTGATTTACCCCGCATGCTGCTTAAAACTGCATCACAAAATAAGGTTGTCACCTTCACTATAGCACTTGGTTTTCCATTTTATTCCTTCTGTGTTTGTGTTTCCCCCTTTCATTTCAGGGGGCAAGAGGTGCACTGCAGATCTTGTCATCTGCTAATCAGAAGGTTTCCCCTTTAGCGTGATATTGATGCTCTGAGTGTCTTTGGCCTCTGTTGACAGTGCATACTCATTCTTCAGGTCTCGATGTGACTGTTGCTTTTCCTCCTAGGCTTTGATGGCTGCATTTCCTACATCAAGTACGGCGGGGAGAGCCTTCCCTTTGCTGGCAAGCACAGCCTCGCCACTCTCTCCAAAACAGACCCCTCGGTGAAGATCGGCTGCCGCGGCCCCAATGTCTGCGCCAGCAGTCCCTGCTGGGGTGAGCTGATGTGCATCAACCAGTGGTATGCCTACCAGTGTGTCCCACCGGGTGCCTGCACCTCCAGCCCCTGCCAAAATGGGGGCAGCTGTGAGCCCGGGGCACACGCCAGCTTCACCTGCAGCTGCCCCGAGGCATATGCAGGACGGACGTGCGAGGCGGTGGTGGCGTGCTTGGGGGTCTCATGTGCCCCAGGCCATGAATGTAGAGCGGGGATCAATGGTGGCCACATCTGCGTCCCGTCCCTGCACTCCGCCGAGCTGTCCCTGCCCCTCTGGGCTGTCCCCGCTATTGTGGGCAGCTGCGCGACGGTCCTGGCACTGCTGGTCCTCAGCCTCATCCTCTGCAATCAGTGCCGAGGGAAGAAATCGAAAGCCCCGAAAGAGGAGAAGAAAACGAAAGAGAAGAAGAAAAAAGGGAGCGAGAACGTGGCATTTGATGACCCTGACAACATCCCACCCTATGGTGATGACATGACTGTCAGGAAGCAGCCCGAAGGGAACCCAAAACCCGACATCATCGAAAGAGAAAACCCGTATCTCATCTATGATGAAACGGACATCCCGCACACCACGGAGACGATCCCCAGCGCCCCGCTGGCTTCCCCCGAGCCCGAGATTGAACACTACGACATCGACAACGCCAGCAGCATCGCCCCCTCGGATGCTGACATCATCCAGCACTACAAGCAGTTTCAGAGCCACACGCCCAAGTTCTCCATCCAGAGGCACAGCCCGCTGGGCTTCGCGCGCCAGTCCCCCATGCCCCTGGGAGCCAGCAGCTTGACCTACCAGCCCGCCTACGGGCAGGGCTTGAGGACAACATCTTTAAGCCACTCGGCATGCCCTACTCCCAACCCCCTGTCTCGACACAGCCCTGCACCCTTCTCCAAATCGTCAACTTTCTACAGGCACAGCCCAGCGAGGGAGCTGCACCTTGCCATAAGGGAAGGGAGCCCTCTGGAGATGCACAACGATGTCTGCCAGCCCGGCATTTTTAACTATGCCACGCGGCTGGGGAGGAGAAGTAAGAGTCCACAGACCATGGCGAGCCATGGTTCCCGACCAGGAAGTCGCCTGAAGCAGCCCATTGGGCAGATCCCTCTGGAGACTACTCCTCCAGTGGGGCTGTCCATCGAAGAGGTGGAGAGACTGAACACCCCTCGCCCCAGAAACCCCAGCATCTGCAGTGCAGACCATGGCCGGTCCTCTTCTGAGGAGGACTGCAGAAGGCCTCTGTCCCGGACAAGGAATCCAGCCGATGGTATTCCTGCACCTGAGTCCTCCTCTGACAGTGACTCCCACGAGTCCTTCACCTGCTCGGAGATGGAGTACGACAGGGATAAGCCCATAGCGTACACCTCCAGGATGCCCAAGTTATCCCAGGTCAATGAGTCCGATGCGGATGACGAGGACAACTACGGCTCCAGGCTGAAGCCCCGGCGGTACCCTGGCCGCCGAGGTGAGGGGGGACCAGTGGGGGCACAGGCGACCGCCACCAGCACTGGGGAGAGCTCTCTGCCTGTGAAGCTGGGGCAGCAAGCAGGAAGCTTCAACTGGGACAACCTCTTGAACTGGGGCCCGGGCTTTGGGCATTATGTGGATGTTTTCAAAGATTTGGCATCACTTCCTGAAAAAACAGCAGCAGCAGCAGTGAGTGAAGACAGCCAAGGTGGTACAACGAAGCCTGTTTCCAAGGATGGGGAAGCAGAACAGTATGTATAGACTTTATCTCCTGGTATTGCCACAGTGCAAAGCCACAGGGACCGGTCAAACCATTATATGGTTGTAGGAAAGCAAAGGTCAGCATTTGAACCCCAGGCCAGTTTGGTTGGAGGAGACTTTAAAAATAATAACCATTATGCTGCTGAAAGAGACTTAAAACATTTTTAATTTAATTATGCTTGGATGAATTTATTTCTCCTGCATGCATTGTATTTGAAAACAAGATATTCGGCATGCAGCCTTTGAAAAGGGTTTCCTATTTACCATTGTTTGGTTTGTGATTCTTAAGTTAATAATGCTTTGTTCTGAAATGAACTAATTTTTTTTTGGAAATTGTGAAGGATGTGCATATTGTCTCCAGCTACTAACATGTTTTACGATGCAAGAGTATTGAGGATTTAATTTTCCTTAAGAAGTGCATGGAAGAAGGACGGTGAATGAAGGAATTACAGTAGTAAGGTGTCTCAGAAAACGCAGTTACCATATCCTGCAGTTGCTCACATGTAACTTTATGGATGAAATCAGCTTGAATAATTGCTGGCAACAGTGCTGTAAGTCTTATTCCATACAAGAGGTGCTAGAAGCAGCTCAAGCCAGTCAGCACTTTAGGAGTTTTTTATCTTTTCAGCTTGATTATTTGTTTGTTTGGGGGATTTTTTGGGGTTTTTTTTTTTTTTTTTTGGTTTTACTTTTTGACAAAGTTGTGTGAGAGCTTCTGAATCTCTAGGAAATATTTTGAGATGCTTAACCCCAGTCCCTGCCCATATGCCCCTCAGTGCTTCCAGCGGGAGCAGAGCGATTGGTGTTCATCAGCTCACCCCAGTAGCCAGGCTCACAGCAGCGGCAGCAGCACGATCAACAGGAACGAGGGAGAAAAAAAACCCTTGATTTCCACATCTCTTGGCCTCTCATCTCGGCTGTGCCACTGCTGCAGACTGTGCTTCTCCCCACATTGCATTTTCCCATCTGTGCTATGGAAAGGTAGGAATAACATGTGCTCACCTACCTCACAAGGGTATTGTGAGGACTAATTAGTTGACTCATCTGAAGTGCTTAGGCATTACAAAGCACTATAATAAGTATTATCATAATTATTATTAAAGCACTGCCCAGCCTTTGTGACCTTGGAGTGGCATTTTCTGCATTATATGATTTTCTATGATGGAAACTTTGAAGAATTATTTATTGTATAGAAAATTACTGCACTCTAGCATTTTGGAGTGGATATGAGGGAAAACTACTTGTAGATTCATTAATGTAGCTTACCGTTTGTCCCACATTTCCTAAAGTTTTAGGTAAAGTAGAACCTCACAAAGTCCTTACATCTTCATGCAGATCTGATGAACCTATTGTACTGTGTAAAAACTTTTTTTTTTTTTTAATCTAAGCTGTGTTTTTATATCAATATTTTCCTATGCTGAATAGTTTTCTTACTTTCAGGGAAGGTAAGAAAAATACTTTTTTTACATTTGTTACTTATGTAACATCCATATTTTTCACATTTTGATAAAATTGTAACATACTGTATGCTTTCTACCTGTAAATGCCAATAATAGAATTAAAATATTTATTTAAAATCTTTAGTGTGTGTTATTGGAAGTCTTTCATATTCTCTTTCTAATTCCTGCTCCTTGATCTTCACTTCTACTAGCTTTTTATTCAGAAAATGGGCTTTCAGAAGCAAGGTGATGATGTAAAATTATGCATTCAGAGTTCATTCACAGCAAAGGCAGCACTAGTATCACTGTGGAAACTAAATTAGTCTCTCTGCAGAGGGGCAGCATGAGCCCAGTGCATTTCTTGAAGTCCCACTGAGTTCAGTGTGGTTGTCCCTTAAAAAGGGATGAATTTCACCAAGGGTGAGAAGCATTCAGCATATCCCTCTTGTATTTCATGAGTGACCTGGATAGGACTGGAAACCAGCAGGCTTCACCTGTCTTGGGAAGATGGAGAAGAGATGGCACTGTGACATTGTTGAGCCTAAGATAATGTCCAAAAGATTCAGATTTCAAATAACATGATAAAACTGTACTTTTGTCCATTAGTAGTAGCAACTGGTTTTATATTTGTTAACCAGGACTTCTACCTCTGCTCAAAGCCGAACCAATAACAGGAGCGTGAGAACAAGAGCTTTCTTTGATAAAGCAGCATTTGAACAATAAATAACTGCATTCCTGTGTATTTATAAGAGAGTAACTCAAACTTAGACAACTTGCTGGAGAATGCAAAGAGTGAAAAAGTTAAGACTGCAGGCAAGAGGGTGAATTCTGAGGTTACACTTCGAATTAGTGGTATTTTGTTTAAAGAACTTAGGGGGAAAAAAAAAAATTCGAGGGGTTTTTTATCTATGCCTTGTTTTTTTTAGAGTTTTTTGGTCAGCTTGTCTCATAACTGGCAATGAGGAGCTGAGTGTTTTTGGCAAAAAATGCTTCCAACTCCATCTTGCCCCACAATAGTGAAAAGATAATGGGCCAAAGTAGCCCACATTTGTACATAAGTAGTTTCATCTGAAATAACAAGAGATCCACAAATTATTTTGGAGTTTGAGAAGCTGCTGTAATTAAACATCTGCTAAAAAGCTGTATGTTTAGTTTGAATATTATCCTTTAATACAAACTGTACCACATCCAAGCAGTGATTTTAATAACACATGAAAACTTTAACAAATGAAATCTTTTAAATATAACACCAAACATACTGAGAACTGTGTTATGCCAGTTAAGCATTCTGAGATTATCAGAAAGTTTTGTTAAAGGAAAATAATACACAATGTGGACTTACAAAAAAAATTGTCATAAATTTAATGCAGTTCACAGTTTATGTTGTAGTGCATCCTCTAAATTTTGACACTTTCTATGATAGATAAAAGTATATTTTACTGATTTGCTTGTTTTCCTGTTTCTGAAAAGCATAGAGACGTTTTTTGACACTTAAGCCATTTCTGCCTTTTTTTTTTTAATTCTTTCATGATGAGGATCAGAAAAGGGCTCCAAGTGAATCATATGAAACAATCATCCAAACTTATTAGAGTCGTGAGAAATGAGCTGCATAATTTCCCTGGTTCATCATTGGAACTGCACAGTCCTGTTTCAAAATCTGGGACATATTATATCAGTCACAAATATGTGGAAAGGAAAGCAGTCTGCACCACTCACTGCAGTGCTCAGGAGCCTCCAAATACATCTTGTGTCAGCAATTTGACTTTGTGACCTATCTTTCTGCTAGTAGCTTGCAGAGAAACACTATGTATTCATTCTACAGTCTTTGCTCTGTGAAGTCAGTGCTTTGTTCATCCCAATGTGCTCCCTCTGGTTTTCTATAAATAGCACTTGAGGATGGCTGACAGCATGTGTCCAGGTTGTCAGTGAGCATCACAGACTGTATTTTTTGAAAATTTGGATATCTGCACTCAATTGGCCTTTCCTAGATTTTGTATGAACCTCACCTTTTATTCAGCCAAACCTTACAAGAGCTTTTTCCACCAAACAAATCCAGTTGGATTCTTAGGCATTTTTACAGCCTTTTCTTTTTCCCAGTAACTTCAAGGTTTCATCATCATTCTGTAGTGAGATGATCAGCAGCAGATAGAGCATCTCTAAGTTGGATTTTGTATTTAAAATTACCTTTATCTCTTCACAAAGCAAATTCTCCACAGAATCACTCTTCCATTTTATGGCCGCGTTTATTTAACACATAATGTATGAATAAATAAAAAAACAGCGTTTTAATAGTAGCAGGTGAATTTCTCAGCAGCTTCTAAATGTGAGGGGAAGAGTCTACAAAGGCGGTGCCAGAAAGTTTGGCAACCTTCTAGAACAACACCATAGGGCACTTCAGTTGATTGCATTCTCCCCTGGGAAGAAAATATTGACAAGCGTGTCTACCACTAATGATGAAAACTGCTTAATGTTTAACCAGTTAGCAATGAAATGCCCTCAGTACACACTGCACAGAAGCCATCTTATACTTGGTACCAGTCAGACCTGGCCATCTTGCCAGCCTCAGCTGGGATCCGCTTCTGACAGCACCCAAGGCCAGAAGATCTTACAGCATGCTTTGAGTTTTTCAAGAGCCTTAGCTGAGGGCAAGTTCAAAAGTAATACTATATTTTGCCACCGAATCAAGTGAAGAGCTGGTTTCCAGGGGCTGCTCTGAAGTAATGCCACATGAATGACCAAAATCTGTTTCTCTAATTTGCCATTTACTGGTGGGGAAGAAGGCAGCTCTCAATCTGCAGTTCCAAGAAAGTATTTTGTTTTGGGGGATCAATGCAATTTTCAGAAGTTTCCCCCAACTTGGCTCGAGCTCTTCAAGCCGTTTTTCATCTGAGAACTCACAAAGGGCTGGTTATGGGAAGACCTTGTGCAGTGCCTTATGCCAGTCAAATGACAGCATGCTCTGCCTGTTCTTTGTGGTTGTTATGGATCATTGTCCTGGTTCCCCAGGCACA
This sequence comes from Podargus strigoides, assembly GCA_028020825.1. Classification (NCBI taxonomy): domain Eukaryota; kingdom Metazoa; phylum Chordata; class Aves; order Caprimulgiformes; family Podargidae; genus Podargus; species Podargus strigoides. The sequence continues at coordinate 71,417,328 of CM051621.1, forward strand.
GCCCCATGGGCCAGCCATGCAGGCAGGCCGTGAGTAGCCCTGAGTCAGCTGGGAGATCCAATGAAGGCAGCTGACTCACAGGTGTATCCCACACCACTTCATCATGCTCATTATAAAAGGAGGGAGCTCACTGAGGGTGGGGTTTCTCTTCCTGGGGCTCCTCACTCCTGGCTTTCTGCTCCTGCTGTTGACTTTAAGGACCAGGCTGAGTAGAACCTTGTTTACTTTCTGTCTGTGGTTTTATTAGTTGTGTTGTTTTGTTAAATCTGTTTCTACTTCAGCTCATGGGGCTTCTTGGGTCTTCTCCTTTGTGTTTTACTGCTCCTGCTGTTGATATCAAGGATCAGGCTGAGTAGAACCTTGTATACTTTATGTTGGTAATTGCATTGGGTTTGATATTTCGTTAAATCTGTTTCTACTTCGAGTCATGGGGCTTCTCCCTTTTTTTCTCAATTTCCCCATTTCAAGTGGGGAGGGAACATCAGGTGGTAGAACAACTGCTACGGTGCAGGCCCAGGTAGTGGCTAAACATAGACAGTCCTTCTGTGGCTGCTTGCAGCTCTGCATCACCATGTTTCTTAGACAGTCTTTCTGCTTCTCTGCTTTCAGTGTGGGTCAAAAGAAGGATCCAGCAAGGTGTTGCTTCCTCCCTTCCTTTACAACTGGAAAGCACAACTAGCAATAGGTGGAGAATGAGTAGAATTGGCTCCTCCTAACCACCAGTAAGCAGGAATGCTGAAGAAAATGTATTTAATATAAATTCTTTTAGAGGGAGCATTTTCAGGGAGTCATCAAACAATGTCAGCTAGAAGTAAACAAAGATGAAAGCCCCACATCTGAAAACTTGTTCCAGTCAGAACAAATCAACAGCACATTGTTTAAAAGCCAAAATCATTACAGTCTTTCTACGTTTCTGCCTGAGCCCCAAGGACTATGTGTGGTATTTCAGGTAACTCGCATGTTGTGTCAACTACTCTGTTAAACTTGCCAAGAGAAGCAATTATGATATCTAATTTTTCCCCAAGGACCTCCACCCTCATTGCCCCAGTCAGCAGACACAAGGGAACAGGTCAGGTGTGTGTGATCAGCAACTATTGTGTAGCCTGAGAAAAAAAGTGTCAGCAGAAGCTCTCTTTACCAAGGAGGTTGGTTTTATGCACACATGCATAAGTTGATGTGTGACCACAGTGACGTACGTATGTATACATCCATGAGCAGGTTTTCCACATGGCAGTTAATACCTTGCAAATTCCCCAGCAAGACTCCATGATTGGAAAACAGATTAGCAACCTCTCTCCGCCCAGTAATAAAAACCCAAGCCACTGTTCCATAGAATTCTGTGCACTCTCTTAAAATACTGTGGCTCTTTGTGCAGCCTGTCAGACAAGGAGTGGGGAAAATAAACAGGTCCCTGTCTTCCTGTTTGTTGGTTTATTTCCCCTGAGTATTTTAAAAGCCAGAGACTGATTTAGTAATTAGTGTTTGTTCTTGCATATCTTGTGCAATTAGCTGAAACAGCAAATTAGGGAATAAGAAATAAACATTAATATAAAAGAATATATACCAGATGAGTAATGGATATTGTTGGTTCATTCAAATAGCATACTTTGGTGTAATGATCTAGAATACTTCCAAATATGCATTGTAATTTCCTTTAAAATACAGCTCCCTCTTAATAATGCAAGTATTTATTAAAACAGTTTGTTAAACCTTGGCAAAGGCACTATGTGACAGCATCATTTTATAAGAATTCCTTGTAGTTTGTAGAAAGCTAAGTGAGAACTGGAATGGTTTGTCTCTCTTAAAAAAACTGCCAGTAAGAATATTAAAAAGCTAAAGGAACAATTTTCACACTTATTTTACACTTGTAGAATTGATTGCAGTCATCAAAACAGGCTAGACTTAGTAGAGCTGTGTAACACTATGTAGCAGTGTACAGCATAACACTATACCATTTTTGTGATGATGTAGAGATAAGGCTGATGACACTTCCCTGCTTTGTAGAAGGAGGATACAATTGATGAGACACATTATTAGGAAGAAAGTTATTACACCGTAGTGCCAGAGGCACGATGCTAGTTTTGTGAGCTCTGATACAGAAAACCTACCCTCAGCCTAAGAACACTTGGACCAGGCTTGGGTCCCAAACCCAGCCATTGCTTGTAATATTGCCAGGACAGAATCATAGAATTGTTTTGGTTGGAAAAGACGTTTAAGATCATCAAGTCCAGCCATTAAGCTAGCACTGCCAGGTTTAACACTAAACCATATCCCTGAGCACCACATCTACAAGTCTTTTAAATACCTCCAGGGATGGGGACTTAACCACTACAGCATTCATAACTCCCTGTGAATTTTTGCCTAAATATTTATTTACAAGGGAGAGAATGCTTTTGTAGTGGGATGTTGACTGGCATTTCATTCTGAATCCATTACTGTCACCAAGAACAAGGATAGGCAAAAGCTTGTTATCGTCTCAGTGTTCCTGTCACCTTTCTTGTTGTCCATGTTATCCTTTAAAAGCTTTGTGGCTGAACAGATGAGCAAATACTTTGTTCTGGTTTTGAATTAGAATGTATATAGGCAACATAGACTGGAAACTAGATTTTGTTTGAGATTTAATCAAAGCTGAAAGCACTTGAAGATAACAGCAGGTAAGAAGGCAATCCTTTAAAAGCCAAAAATTAATGTACCTAATCTACAGGAGCACCCCAACATTTCAGCAATTCTGTTATGAAATCACTTAAAACTCTGGCTTCCCAGAAATGCCACAGGAAAGCCAAATAACCTGATTATTCTATCCATGTCAAATAAGTTTCTATTAAAATTACCCACAGAATCTACAGGGCACTGGCAGCACTAACAGCACCACCCAATCACTCAAAGCACAGCAACCACAAAACAGATCCTGATGGAACAAACAGGCCCCAGAGGATGCCAATTGTTCCCTACTTCTCCTGAAGAAAGTAATTCTTGGTAAGTGCCAGTGGTGCTCAAAACTTGTGGCCTCAGTTTTATCAGGGAATTACTTTTGAGCTAGGGCAAATCATATGCTATGGGTGTCAGTTGGGACTTTTCTAATCCTGTTATGTATATGGGTTTGATTCTTTTTTTTCCAAAGTAGTTTGCAGCCCAAGTCATGTGAAAGAGGTAAGAAATATTCTCATTACTTCACCATAACTGATATTTGTGATTGACGTTTTTAATTGCAGTAAGAAGTAGTTTATTATGAGGAAGATTGTATTAAATTATACAGGCTTTGACTTCTCTTCCAAATGTTAACAGAGATCCTGTTGTTGTTTGCTGTTCTGTACCCATTTGGTTTTCTCAATATTAGTTTTGTTCACCTGTTCTTGACATTAAAACTATGGTAGTTTTTTTATTAAGCTAATGCTGTGGATAGAAACGCATGTGAAACTTTTCAATACTGCCCAGCAGTTTGCAGCAAAGGGGGCCCTTCTTTTTCACTGGTTTGAGTATGCTTACTGAGTAATTGCATCTGACAAGGCTCCAAAGCTTTGTCAGAGTTTCCTTTGCATTCTGATTTTGGTTGCTTCTGTTTTGACTTTAAGATGTCCCTGGATGTTTGTCACGGGAAATGAACTTGGCTGTTTGTTTTCTTTTAAGTGACATTCAATACTCTGACGAAAGAAGTGGAGTATGACAAGTCTGTAATTGTGTCAATTTTTCTTTTCCATCCATGAAATAGCTAGACATGTACATATCTAACTGTTCTGCTCGTGCGGTACACTGTGTCCTGGATATTTAATAGGACTTCACTGTAGCTAGTTTAGGAGTCTAGGATTGGGGTTTGGGGGTTTTTTTACACTTATAAATGAACTTTATGACTTTTGTAGAGCACTGAGAGTTTATAACCTGGCAAATGTCAGTGACAAGAGAAAAGCTGTGCTATAACAACTAAGGGAACCTTTTCAAATTTATCTCATCAGCGTTTCTCTGCCCTTTGGGAGGAGACACTGTCACTTTGTGAAAAGCAAAGCTGCAAAGTCAATAGTGCCTGAAAAACAAAGGTAATAAGGAAAACCACTGAGTCCGTGCATAACAAGCAACAGGTTATGGAGCTCAAATCTGCCCTTAAATGTTTGTAATAAGATCAAATAGCGCAGATTCCTAGGTTTGGCTGTCCCATACTGGTTTTTGCTCTGAACAGTTGATGATCCTGCTGCACAACTGCCCCTTCTTTGCTGAAAATAAGGGTGCTTTGCTGATTTATTGCAGCTGAAGAGCTGATGACCCGTGGTTAGTTAAGAAGAATAGCACAGGTATAGGCTGCCGTGTTTCAGAATTAACTCAGTAAAGGTTAGGTTGTACTTCTAAAGGAGTGAGTCAGGAAAGGTTTAATCTGGCAACAGGTGAGTTCACAAGTAAGCAGAGAAACAGCACACCAGGAAAATCTGTGTTTCACACTGCTGTATGGACACATGTGGTAATTGCTGGTTTGGACAAGACGCTTCAGCTTAAAAAGGCAGCTGATTTACAAACATTAGTGATCTGTAAATGCTATCGCTTTTCACTGAGTGGCAAGGGGGGTTATATGGACAAAGAACTTGTTTGGGTTCCACACTGCTGCATGTCTGTTGACTACCATGGCATGACATCTCCCTGAGGGGATAAAGAAAACAGATTTGAAGTGAACAGGGCTGCGCCCTGTGAACCTCTTTTGCTAGCTGAAAAAGATTTTGCTTCTCTAATAATAATTTATTAGACGACTCCTATATCTTTGTCTTTATAATATACAAAACATCAAGGGATGAGGCAAACAGTGTCTTAAGCAAACAGAGCCTCAGCTCTGGGTCTGATGTCCAGCTCATGTGATACTTGCTGTCTTATCATTCCACAGCTCCACTGAATTGCCTCTTCAGTTGTGTAAGTATAAGGAAGAAATCAATCCTCCCCCCCTTTGCCACCCCCAGCCCTGCTCTGTATTTTATACACCTACAGCTGTAGGACATCTGGTGAGACAGAAGATTCTACATAAATAAGATGTTAATGTAAAAAATGTTATTTACATTACCTAAAATGAGAACTGTTAGAGAAACATCCAAGAAGCTGTGTATCTTTCCTGTGACGGCTGGATGGAGGTTCCTAAACAAAAAGCAGCAGGCAACACAATATTTTCAAGGGGTCCTTTACATTTTTGTAAACTTCAGGAGTTCTGTGGAAAAAAAAAATATATCCTTTAAGGTTCCTTTTCTACAGCCCTGCGTGGTCTTGACTGCTGTATTGTACTTTTGCTTCTTGTTCTAGTAGGTTCCTTCCCCTGGTTATTGAGGCTTAAAAAATGACTGGGAGGGTGACACACAGCTTCCAGATGATATTCCATACCAGACAAAACCCACATGGAGGACAGAAATCCTTGTCCAACTTTGAAAGGCACCAGGGTTCAGCTTCCAGCGTGAGCCTCTTCTTTGCTTTTCTTTCTTCTATACCCAATTTGATGCCAAAATAGCCAGCCATTACACGGATCTCTTTTTTTTTTTAATTTTATCTTTTTACTTGATCCCAGGTAGAGTCTTGTTAGGATCGGCACCATGCTGTACATCCAGGGATTCAGGCCAAACACAGGTTACCCCAACAACTATTTTAACAAGGTTATGCAGATCCCACTGCCAGGGAAAGGATCTCAGCCAATTTCCCTACTCTGGGATCATTAAAGGCAACAGCTTCTGAGTTTTCTCAGCCAGCACTGAGCTGTAAGGGTGTGAAAAACCAAGGAGCTCTCTATTGCCACAGCTGCAGCTGCATCAAAGAGGCTGTACCCCTCTCCTGCTGCAGAAAACCATACCCAAAGTGACCTCGGGTTCTGGGGTACCCTTTTTCGTGATTATATTGATCTCACAGGTGACACAGACACAGACACAGGTGAGACGCAAGGAGTTGCCTATTGGTTATAATCATTGTTGTTACAGAGAAAGCACCCTCTAAGTTTGCCAGACTTCAGCGCTGTCAAGGCAAGCGCAGTCAGCAGGGAAAAACATGCCATGTCAGCAGTATAATAGGAACAAATAAAACTATCAAATTATTTGTGGTTGGATGTTTGTTTCATGACTCTCTTGTCACTCAGCCTCCCTTCTCTTCATCATGCTTTTTTCTTTCCTGCTAAACCGCTTTGACACATTTTCCACTCTATACGTCACCAAAGACTGCTGTCCTGGGAGCAGCTGTGGTAGGACGCATTCCTTCCTCTTTATCCCAAATTTCTGGCATTTATAGCAAGGGAACAGCCCTTCAGAGTGCGACTGGGTGCTCCTGGGGCTCACCTCACTGCTCCCCAGCATCTCTTCTGCTGGGGATGTAATCTAGCACTCGGTATCTACTTGCTCACCACAGAATTAAAGCAAAATAAAAAGAGAAGCACACACAAAGCTGCGAGGTCTCCTGCCAGTGGGGTAAAATGTGAGGGTCCTATGTTGTGAGGATGTTCTGTTGCTCATATAAAGTCTGACCATTTCCAAATTATGTTGATCTCAAATGTTTAGGTGCACGCACACACAGGCTCCACAGGGATCTTGTTCTGTACAAGATCCCACCATGATGTTCTTGCTCTGGATGTTTCCTGCTGCTGGTTTGGCTCCCAGGCTGACAGCTGCTCCATGCTACTGCTCTTCTGCCCTGGCAATGGGCTAAGGGCGTTGCTTTGATAGGCTCATTCAGTCCTACAATAGAGTGAGCCTTCCCAGTAAATGGCAGAAAGCTTATGAGCTCTAAAAGTGGTTTCTCAGCAGCTTTGGATCCGATAGCAGATGCCCCATACTTTGAACAGGTTTGTCTTTAAAGTGCTATAAGCAGCAAATTAATTTCTCAGCAGTGTTTTATTTGTTATTTACTCCCTGTATGCACTTATGAGATCTCTGCTCTCCTGAAATCTAAGCACACAGCATTAAATTGTGTCACTTTGGAAGGACCTCCAGCATTGGCCTCCTTTCCTTGCACGGAGTGACAAACTGCTTGTCTTCAGATGCTCTAAGGAATGTGTGTTTCTGGTAGTTGCTCATCCTAGTTTTAATGTTTCCACCAGGCCTGTGCTGAAAGACACAACCATGTTTAGCAAATGTCTCTTCTGGACTCTGAGTCTTGCAGAAAGGGCTAATGAATTTCTGTGTGTACTGCTTTTAATTTGGTGCTATTTCTCCAGCAGATGTTGATATAAAGGAGAGCTCTGTCAAATGCTGCGTTCCTGGTTTGCAGGCATAAGGAAACATCCATGTGCAAAATGGACAGAGCAGAACTTTTTAAAATAAATGAATAAGATGTTTTTTACTTGAATGAAATTCTGATTACACCACAAACCAGTCTCCCCGGTTCCGACTGTACCTAGGTCCACCTCTCTGGGACGTGGAGCAGGGGCTGGGGGCCGGGCGGCACGCAGTTCTTTGCAGTGTGTCCCTCAGCAGTGTTTTATGTCTCAATTGAGGTGCTGAGAGGCTCTCCTTAGAGTCAGAGCACCCACAGAGATTCATGAGCTGAAGAGATACTGGGTTGGATGAAGCTCAAAACATCAAAACTTTCCTTAGTGGAAGTTACGACCTCATTGCTCTCTACAGCTCCCTGAAAGGAGGGGGTAGTGAGGTGGGGATCAGTCTGTTCTCCCGGGTAACAGTGATAGAACGAGGGGTGATGGCCTCAAGTTGTGCCAGGGGAGGTCTAGGTTAGATATAAGGAAAAATTTCTTCCCTGGAAGGGTTCCCCAGCACTGGCACAGGCTGCCCAGAGCAGTGGTGGAGTCCCCATCCCTGGAGGGATTTAAGAGATGTGTAGATGAGGTGCTGAGGGACATGGGGTAGTGGTGACTTGGCAGTGCTGGGTTAACGGCTGGGCTTGATGATCTTAGAGGTCTTTTCCAACCAAGACTATTCTATGATTAATATATCTAGTGAGTTATCTTTTCCCTGGGCCAGTGGGATTAGGGGTAAAGAATCAAGAACAAAGAGAAAAATATACACAATCTCTGTTTTGCACCATAATGATCCGGTCACCCACTAACCAAAAATGCTGAAATAGCTCAGTAAATGAATTCATCTGATGCAGAACTGCGTGAAGGAGTGTCTTAAGGAGCTTCCCACTGCAGACTTGCCACTCTCTTGTTTTTTAAGGACACCAGCTGTGGCTTATCCTCCCTTCCTTTCCCCACTTAAAAAGGGCTACATTCTCGCTGAAATCTCCATTCCTAAAGCAAAGAGAATTGTTAGTTACTGACACTTAAAGAACAACCAAATCTTCCTTCTCTGAACCTTATCTCAATGATATTAACAGGATGTACCACCCTTTCCCAGAGCAAGTCTCACCTAAAAGAACTCAGGCTACGGGGCCCTGTCAAGACACCCTTCTGGTTCCTCCTCAGATAAAGAATTATCTTCCAAACTCTGTGCCCCAGATCCCAGATATAAGCAGCAAGATGTGGGCAGCATTTAGGCCCATTTCCTAGTTCCACAGTCTGCAAAGAACTTCAGTAATTGATCTACATTCTGTTGTTCAGTCTTTCCTGGCTTTGGATGACTTTTTCCACTTGTTTATACTGCCCTTCTTTTAGCAGTTTATGTGATCTGTATGTGGCTGATCAATTATAGCTAGACACTGTAAATCTAGGAAAAACTCCAGAGAAAATGTAGCAGGTAAAAAAGTGCTGATGGAATCACACCCAAGCAGAAATTTAACCCTTTCTGGTCCATAGAACATCCTCACAGTGCTCAGCATTTGATTACATGCCCTGCCCTGCAGAAAGGAAAAGTGTCCATGCTGGCCCATTCCATTGCAACCTGATGTGAGCAGCTCTGATGTACCTTGGCTCTTCAGTAAGCCCAGGGTCTACGTGCTCTCAAAACACTCATTTCAGCCTCTTAATTTTACAGTGATTAAAGCTAATCTCAGGTCTCCATTTTACTTAGATGATAGAGTGCACAACTACAGCGGGGAGGTAGTGATTGCTATCTTTAAGGCTGTCAAAGCAGCCCCACGTTAGCCCAGTGCTGTTCCCACTTGGTCCCTATATAGCGTTACATAAAGCAGGGCTATTCTGGGTCTTACCAGTTATTTAGTTCCTTGCATAAACTTCTTCTATAAAATCAAAAAGCCAAGCCAGCACCTAGTGATTCCAAAACATGGAGTTATCAAGACTTAATCGCTTTTTGTTTACTTTCATAACGCACTCAGCATAGCAGAGTGTTGTCAATGTGGCTTATTTCTGTAATTGCTTTTGGAAGAGTATGCTGGCATTTATATTGTGAATGAGGTCATTGAACTAGACATTATGGATTATCTGGGAGCAAACATTCCACCTTAAAACAGAAAAAATAGCAATATTCTTCTTGCTATCTGCACATTGTCTTTACAAGAGCACTGTTCTTTGTGTTGCTGGGTGGTTCTTTTTTTTGGAGGGGAATGGTTGTTTTTAATACTCAAATGATAAGAAGACCCTGGAAAAATAAATAAGCTTGCTGGGATTCAGGGGGGAGAGCATGTTTGGGGCTGCCCTCAGTAAACCATTGTGTTTCCAAAGCTTTACTCTTTCAACAGCCTGGCTCTGGAGTCATGACTCTGTATGTTTATTATTGTATTATCATTGTATATATTGACAGCCTGACCAGTAAAACTCCACTAGCATCATTCTGCAAAATGCTGGTGAGAGAAAACAGTAAGAAACCATCCAAAGCAGTACTTGCTGAAGCTATTTTTGTCTATCAAGGAACCAGCAAACTGCAGTGAGTTTGTTCGTATGGCCCCTTTCTTTCCGCTTTTTCTCCTCTGTTTTGTGACTTTCTCCTCTCGTGCTGGCTTATTTTTATTACCCTTATGGCATATGTTGGCATCACACCAGGCCACAGAATACTTGGTTGCATTTTCCAGGAGGGAGGGAGATAATTGAGCTAAAACCTCGTCCCAGATTCACCAACAGGCTTGATAACGGTCTGAGCTGGTGGCAGGAATGGGAACAGAAACCTGAGAGCGATTGCTTTCAAATTCCAAGTACTAAATTATATTCAGGCCACCTCTGAGACTGCATAAATTAGCTGCCCCAATTTAATCATCTATAATAGCTTCAACACAATTTCTGTATGGCCTGTCAGCCTTCAGAAAAGTGAGAAAAAACTCCCATTTGGTTCTGGGTTGATGCCCCATCACCCAGCTGGATGCCTTTCCTCTACCTCCCCACCACTCCTTCCCTATTGCATCCTGTGTTTTGCTTCTTGACTAATTGCTGTCAGATTCTAGGCTAGTCTGAGGACCAAGTCAGTCAAAGTGCTTTGCATTTCTATAGTCTTGAGATGCAAACAAGGGTGAAAAGATCCTTTTCAGAGAGACCAACTGGTATTCACACTGAGTGAAGTGAAAAATCTAGCACCAATCCAGCTTTCAATACTTTGGAAAATGTCATAGAATCATAGAATAGTTTGGGTTGGAAGGCACCTTTAAAGGTCATGTAGTCCAACCCCCATGTGTTTGCAGCTTTTCTTCTTAGGATATCTGAAGGGAGCAGTGAATGGCACCATGTGGTGTTGACTGATAGATGTTCCCCAGCTGATAGCATCGATTTCTAGGTGTCACTTAGCTGATAGCACTGATTGCTAGGCGTCTCCTGGCTGATAGCATCCATGGCTAGGTGTCCCCTAGCTGAGCAGCATCTGGGTTTGGTGGGCAGGGGCGATGGGGCTGGGCCTGCAAAGCCACGCTGGTATGAAAAGACAAAGAGCAGAGAGCAGCAGTGCTGGTCTGTGAAATCCACCTCAGGCTTGTAGCCTCATAAGGAAAAAAATGCCCTAATAGAAGGCAGTAATTGGCAGAGAATAAGGAAGAGGGGGAACTCAGCCCGAGTCTCCATTGTCATTAGTTTTAAATTAGTGGAACTCCGTTGGCTTCACAGGAGTTGTTTCTGATTTACACTAGATAACTGAGATCACAATCAGATGCAAAGCTATTGGAACCCTTCGTGTTTACAGTTTTGTGATGGTCCTGTGAAAATAGCCCAGAGACTGCTGGCCCAGGATCCCAGTGCACCATCCAGCACCCTGGTGCCCTACCTGCAAAAGAGAAGCAAAGCACACCAATGTTTTGTCGCCAGCTTTGCATTGTGTGAAACTCCACTGGTGTGCTAGGTATGACCATCGAGCATATAATGCCTTTTGCGCAAAGGTAAGGAAAATCCATTAGCAGAATTAATGTCTGCTTCAAGAGGTGGCCTCTCTGCAAGCAAAAACACTCGTTCAGTTAGATACAGTTTGCTGATAAATGGTTTATGATGGTGCTGAAGGCCGGCATTGCCATGATTATTTATATTGTGTTATAGTGTATCTGCTACAGACAAACTGCACTGCTGGTCCTTCAAGCCTTATTTCTCAAAATGAAGTGTTCACTCAGCAGCCAAGCTTGTTTTGGTAATTAGTAACATTTAAAGTGACAGAGGCTTAGTTTCTCCCTACAACTTTCCTTTCAATACTATTTACACTGAGGAGATTCACTGACTTCTTTCAGTCAGTACCAGTTAAACCTAACCTAACATTACTGAGGTTTGCTGTTCCTTGATTTTTTTTTCCTAATACTTCAGTTACACTGATTGCACTTTAATCAGATGTGAGATCAGCAGAGTCTTGAGGAGGCAGAAGAAGTGAAACCTGAGAGAGTCAGTGTGTTACAGCAAGCCAGGCACGCTCAACGTGCTCCGTGGTGGCTCCAAAATCTATTTGCTCTCTGCTGAGAGACGGATTTCCATAGTGGGGGCTTTGCTCAGGTTTACATCTTCACTTCTGTAGTTTTAAGTACCTTGGGCTGCACTATCTCAGACATGCACTGAGGTAACCAGGAGCAGAATCTGATTTGCAAATTAAACTTAACAGTGAAACCTAAATAATGGCCCCGTAGTGGAGTCATTAACATCATTCAAAAGCCTTTAGTACACTCTAAGTAAAATTTGGGCTGTTCAACTTCTGTGCTTATTCATTATTGTCAGAAAAAAACGACCCAATTTGAAGGAAATAAGAAGTGATATATTAAAAAAAAAAAACAACAACAGAAAACCAAATGTTATTCTTCTATTTTGAAAATCTGCTTTTGCTAAATAGGTGAGCATATTATAGAAACAAATAACTACATTTACCTATCTATGTATACATTCTGTACAGGCATAGGCTTGCTTCTGGACCATTTGCAGTGATTTAAGTTTCCAGCAACACAGCATTACTGAAATACATCGAGAAAAGCTGTGTGTCAGTAAGGCCCAAAGCTGCTGAGCCTTTCCAAGCAGAATAAGGTCTTAGAAGTACCAGAAATCCTTCATGAAAGCATGTTCCCAAACTTACCTTTTAAGGAAGTTTATAGTGATTCAGATAAGACTGGAAAGAATTTCCCAGCTTTCACACACTTACCCATTTCTATAAACAAACTTAACACCTAAACTTTTGATGAATTACTCAAGGGTTTACCCACTGCAATACATCCAGATGCCAATGTATTCTGCAGTTAGGCTCTGGTAAAGGCAGTGGGAGGAAATTAAGATGTGCTGCATGACCTGAACCATAGTTATTAATTTTGGTGTATCCCGTTGTATTTCAACCACAGTCTCTAACCACACGGCTGTGATTCAGCTGGGAAAATAGAGGGTTTGTTTGCAGTGACATTTTGGGTAGCTTTAAAGCTGCCTTCCCCCAGCCTCAGCTGCATGAGCTCATTCATAGGCTACCTCAGCATTTGCGATACAGCTGTTCAGCGTATGTGTCCTGACCCTCCAGCAGATCCTCTGTTTCACTTCCTCCCGCTTCTCTTTCTGGGCTTGTCTTAGTCAATCAAAATGAGAGATGTGAAACATAATAAAATGACATTACAGCCTAATAAGAATGAAAAAAGCAGGAGATCAGAGTTAGTCTGATTGTTGCTGGCAGAGGGGTTCTGATTTGGGGAGTTTACAGAAGGACTGGGACACTAATTCCCTCTGTCTTCAATATTGCTTCCTTTCCAGGCTTGGGCAGAAAACTGCTCAGACTTGTGGGTTATTTTAGTGAGCTGGTGAGCATGAGGTTGATGATGATCTTAAAATTGATGCTTAATTTCAGTTCAGACCGAGAGTCCTTACTAATTTGGGGAGAGCAGGAGGGAAGGCTGTAATTAATCAGTTTGAGGGCAGTGTAACTTTTAATGAGGGCCACACTTACAAGGTGTGATCACGAACGAAGCCTGAGCTTTGCTGTGCCGTTGCTGTGCCCCAGGCAGGTGAGTTGACTCAACTGACTGCAGCTCTGAAGGCAAAGCACTGAGCCACATCATTACCTGACTGCTGGGTTCAAATGGTCGTGTTCTGCAATGCCTCCAGGATTGCATCCTCCTGCACAAGGCAGCTTAGGCACTTTTCCAAGCTTCTGTGGCAGGCTTGGGATGGTACTCAAACGACATGTGTTTAAAGGGTCATGTATATGTATGAGGAAGAAATCGTTAACCCCAAGGAGAGTCGCTGCTTTGGAGTGCCTGTTCTGCAGTAGAATTGAAGAGGTTGTCTAACGTGGTGTTTGGTGGCCATTTCACAACTATGAAAGTGAGCTTGATAGAAAAGTGGTTTGCTAGAAAGGGGGATGTAATTCCTGCTCATAGGATCAAATACACTTTCAGCTGGGCACTTCTTCCGAGAGGGTAAAAAATCACAAGTGAATATTTCAGGGTTTTTTTCAAAGGACAGCCCAACCCATTGACATCCATTCAGCTACTGATGCTTTGATCTTCTGCAAAAGGAGCCTTAAAGCAGGTAAGCAACGAGGGAGAGAGGAGAGAAGAGACAAAAACTGTCAACAGTCCAAATGCTTCTAATTCTTATGCAATGTATATGGTGCTGATTGCCTTTCTTGCTTGCAAGCTTCCTCATTGGAGGTTTTCCACACCAGGTCAGTGTAAAACAATTTTCTGTAAATACCAATCCTAACAGAAATAATCCATTATTGTTTAGCACTTAATTACAGGTCACCACTTTAATTCTAAACAGAAAAACAAAATGACTGTAACCTGTAGGGGAAAACAAAAGCACATCCTACATAAAATCTAGTAAGAGTGACTGAAGTACATAGGTAGATCTGGGAGCGTATATTTCTGGTAATTAAAAGTCAGTTTGGCAATTGTTGCATGAAAGTCTCTCTGAGCTTGTCAGCTTCAAAATGGGCTGAGATTACACTGAAGATTACTTACAGTTAAGTAACCTCAGATTAACTGTATCCTTCTGCCCCAGAAGACAAGGCACTGTGACAATACAGACAAAAAGAAAGATGCTTTCCTCATGGAAAATATTCAATGAGTAAATAATTCGTAATATAAAAATATGTTAATAAAATTTTGATATTCATTGCCTGATTCCAGACACTGAGTTCCTGCTGGTAGTTTTGAGCACCTGGCAATTAGAAAAACTAGGTGGCAAATTCTTTACTGCTGTGACTCTAGCAAGACTGTTGATTCTGTGCTGGTTTATGCAACCTGTTTGTGTAACTCTAGGGGACCTCCTGAAGCTATGAGATGGGCTATCACAAGGCTGATACACTTTTTGAGCATGTCCAGCTCCATTTTAAAAGCAGGGGTTTTTTTACCCCTGTTGGTTTTTTACAGTGAACAAATTTCATGTGAAAATTGCTGCAAGACATTAAATGTGGGCCACTCCGACAGACACATCAGTAACAGCACAGCAACATTCTGATACTGCTAAAATGTTATTTGTTCTTTTTTGTACTCTGATCTAATTCTTGTTCCCCCCCTCCCAACGGTCAAATAACGTTGGTCTAATTAAAATCAGAAAAATATTTTGTGTCGTGTGTAATAGGTAATATAAAGTACATATGCAATGACTTAACATCTAAGCTTTGGATAAAGAAAAGTTTTCATCTGGCATTAACTTCTTATTAGACTGGGACCAATGATTGTTGCACTACAAATGCGAAGGTTTTTTTCCTTCTTTTATTTTTGGTAGCTTTCATTTGCATGGGAAAATCATCCAGTTATCCTCAATGATAACAGAAGAAGACAGAAGAACAGCAAATTTTTGTTGTGCTTCTGTGAGTGTCCCAATCTAATCTTCATTTGGTTGTGGTAGTTGGATTAATATGAAACGTTAGCAAATTGGGTCCCTGGCCTCACAAAAGCAAACACAAATATTTAACCTGGCAAAGGATTTTTCAGTAGGAATCCCCCAAAAGTCTAAGAGAAAATAGGCTTTGGAATACTTTTAAACTGGTAAAATACTCATGTGTCAGGCTTCAGCCACTGTTCAAGAGCAGCAGAAAGGAATTCTCTTCAGCCAGGGATATCTATTCAGAAACAGAGATGTAAGTGGTTTAGTCCCTTATGAATGTTGAGAAAGAGCCCACCTGAATACCTGCTTTATTTTTTCAGAATGTGAGAGGTAAAAAATAAATGCAGGTAATTTTCTATAGCTCTGGCTGTGTCCAGTGTACCCAAGTTTTAAAACAGTGCAGTGAGAGGTGGTGACTGTGGCAGCCAGTGGCCGTCCACCAGAGGAACGGGTAAAGGGAGAGCTATTTTATTTATGAAAGAAGGAAAATTAATATTTCTGTTCCCTCCAAGGTTTGTGAGTCTGTAAATTGCAGCATAAAACTATAAACACCTTCCCCTGTTTTCCAAATGTGTGTATCAATGGTGTTTTTCCTATTCTGTTTTTTAAGTGTCTGTTTGATTGTTATTTCTACTTGTCCTGGTTCCCCAGGCACAGACCCATGGCCCAGCCGTACAGACAGCCATGAGTAGCCCTGAGTCAGCTGGGAGATCCAATGAAGGCAGCTGACTCACAGGTGTATCCCACACCACCTCATCATGCTCATTATAAAAGGAGGGAGCTCACTGACGGTGGGGTTTCTTTTCCTGGGGCTCTTCTTTCCTGGCCTTCTGCTGTTTATCTCAAGGACCAGGGTGAGTAGAACCTTGTATGCTATATATCAGTTATTGTATTAGTTTTCTTATTTTATTATGTCTGTTTCTAGTTCAGCTTACAGGGCTTCTCCTTTTTTTCCCCCATTTTTCCTTCTCAGCTGGGGAGGGGTTGTCTGGTGGTGAACAACTGCTACAGTTTAGCCCTGGGTACTAAACATAGACACTATTTTTTTGGCTTGTTAAACAGAATTATCTACAAAGCACAGTGGCAGCACTTATAAAACTTAAGAGATACACACAGGTACACTTTTATATGTATTGGCAGGTTATAGCAGATAGGTGAAAAGCATTCTCAGAAGTTATTTCTAATGTAGAGGATCTGACAAATTGACAAAGTTGAGAAAGTTTAGATGGTTTTGTAAATTCACATCTGCATTATGCAGGATTAAGAAGTAGTGTCACATTTAAAAGAGAAAAATAATAGATATTCTTGTGCTTCGTGATGTAAGCCAACCATTAATTCACAGTGCTTTTCCTTAGGACATTTTTTTCCACTTGTGTGCTCTTTTTGAGATCTCTCCCACTGGCCTTTACTTGAGAGAAAGGATAAAGTGGATCTCTACTCTGAATCAGTATGGAAATTTCCATGCTTATATTTCAGACGTTTCTCCCACTCTGCACTCTTCTGACCTGAATGAGAGTAGGAGAGGCTTCATCAGTAATCAGCACTAGCAAAACTTCCCAGAGTCTTGTCCTAATCACATCAATTCCTAAGGCACTGTTTTTTTATGTGAGGAATTGAAAAACAGTAGTTTAATGTTTGAGGGAGGAATTATTTCCTGAGATTCTTTTTGAGGTTTTTTGGGGGTGGTGAAAGGAGGGGATCTTTTAAAAATTTAGACACCTAAACTGCTAGAACTCTACTGTGAAATAAACCCCTTAACTTTCCTTAATTGGAATAATTTGCCTAGATGGTGTTTGGCAACTTTGAAGAGAGCTAATTGTGATTTTTCCTTGATTGCGTGTTTTCTTCTTCCCTAAAAATGTGGTCTTAGTCTCTATTCTCAGTCATCTCCCATTCTTCTGTGCTGGCTGGGGAGGGAAGGGAGTCACAGACCCCTCAACAAACAGCCCTCAGACACCTCTGGCAGAGGGAGGACAGCCTCTCTGCTGTCCTCAATTCAGCCAATGCTCACTACAACAAAGTCAGGAGCATATGTAGCTTGGTCTATTCAAATTCAGGTACAACTTCATTTCCAGCAGCTCTGGGTACTAGTGGTGCAGCCTGAAGGAGACCCCTCAAGGCAATACTGATTTTCATGAAGAAGTTTCCTCCTTTCAAGTTCATCACCCACTTGCCCTAGAGCACTTATACCAGCACAGTGAAGGGGGCAGCTGGGTGGAAACAAGTGGCAGGGACTTTGCTGTGAACTGCATGAGCCCTCCAATAGGTTTGGGCTGAAAACATACCAAAGCAGTAGAAGAATATAGTTACCAAGAGCCCAGTTCTCTAAAGGCTAATGTATCTTTTTATTAAAACCTGTGGACTTTTAATGCACCCTGAACAGAGTTTTGAAAGTTTCATTTGACTTGCAGGGACTGTAAAATTGCATGGTTTAGTATTTAGCCAAGGCTTCAGTTCTTAATTCCCAATGTACCTGAAGTCAAGCTCACAAGCATGACCAGTCACTCTAGTCCTGATAAGGCACAGTTGTGCAAGTGTCAGGCAGGGAGTTTCTGAGAACAAAGTTCTGGGGCTGGCAGAGAGGTGGTACCTCACTTCTCCTTCAGGGCTGTTTCAAGACGTCTATAAAAAAGATACCAGAGCAAGCTAGATGCTACATGCAGTTGAAGGCAGTTTTGTCGTTTTGTGGCCTTGCCACTCAGGAGAGCGATGAAAACTTTGAAAGGTACTTGCTTCCTGTTTCCATCTTCTTTTTTAGTGCTGTCCAGGTATATGTGGTTGGCTTAAGGAAGTGATGGGTCCAGTTCCTTTACAAGGAGGATCTAGCAGGGGCAGGGTTAAAAAGTGAGCCCTTGTTGGGGAAACTCCCTTTGCAACAATTGTGTGTTGTAGGGAGAGGAGCCACCTGCAGCACCTACCAGTGGCTCTTCTGAGCAGTGTGAGAAAGCTACACCTCCACAGAGATTGCAAAGCTGAGCTGGGAGGACAGGGAAGGGGAGTGCTCATGCTTAGGCTTTTGTAAAGAGTAAGCAGCATTATTATTACCAATATTATTGTCTTCATCATCATCATCATTATTGTTGCTGCTACTACTATAATATCTTTTGCTTTCCTTCACATAAGGAATTTTCTTGAACTCTGGTATTTTTTCTCCTCATTTCTTGCCCATTTCAGAATTCCTTTTTATTTTTTACAACAGATGAGTAGAAAAGGATTTTTACCTCTGTAATTTGGACAAGGGAATATTTGAAATGGAGCATAACTCTGTAGACTTGCATGGTGCTTGGCTTAAACTAAACTTGTTTTTTATTTTAGTTGCTAATGTTGGTGTGTCTTTATCAGTCCGAAGAAAAGAGCTGGTAAGGCACTGCACTTAAATCACTAGGATAGAAGTTTACAAGCATATATCTTCCTTCTGACAGCTGTAAATAGTAAATAACAGATAACATACTTCAGATTCAACTGAGCTTTTAAAATCATGTGGATTTTATGTCTGACTCTGCATATTTCAGTTAATCTTGGTTTTTATCTTTAGATTAAATCTAATGACTGACTTGGATTGGAACAAAGGATTTAAGTTATCTGGAAATTTGGCTGCTGTTTAGAGTTGTAAATGGGGGCCATACCTGTCTGACCCTCCTGTAGTAACTGGTTTTAGCAGCTGAACTGTTCCCGTTTGATCCCAGCTGTGTTTCTCCCTGTGGAGACAGGGAGGGAAAGGGCTGTGTGTTTGTGACCTGTGAGCAGTTCGTTTTGTATTTCTGCCAGAGTCTCATTGAGTGAGTTCAATGCATCAGACACCTGCTTCAAAGTCAGCACCTTGAAGCATGTCTGAGAAATAAGTTTGTGGAGGCAGAAATGTGCAAGGCTTTGGCTACTGTTATAGCAGTAGTACAGGCTGTGTCTAATCTGCTGTTAAGGGCTGTTGTAGCTGTAGTTGCCAACACTGTTATTCCCTAGGTGGGAGAGAGCCAAATGATCCAAATGCTGTTTAGGTAGACAAAGCAGTGAAAAACTAAACCCAAGAAAATATTTAGCTGCCTTTCATGTTGCAAATAGCATTGCCAGTCTAAGATGAAGGACTTCTCTAAAGGAAGGAAACTAAATGTTTACTGATGTTGATTAGTTTCTGGAAAGATTTAAGAAATCTATTTATGTGTAGGCTGGTGGTGATATCATTTTGTCTGATGTCTGGGAAGATTGGAGACTTCTTTAATTTGCTTTTTCAGATGTTAAGGTCTGAGAGGTGAATAGAGAAGGCACCACACTGCCTCATCCCATCAGTCATAAAATTCACAAAAAAAGCACAAGGCTACATTGTCTTCTTATGTCTGCCTTCATTCTCCTGGCCAACAGAGGGAAGGCAGACATAAGAAGAGCTGCAGGAGGTAAGGCTTAGCTCAAGGGGAGCTTTTGATTAGCTTGCTACCAGATCAGAGCTTAGTATCACTTGCTTTCCTGAGCTGAGGGCCGGACACATGGGTCAATGCTGTGGGGTACAGGACCATGCTGAAAGTGCTGGGAGATGGTGTTCTCAGTATGGGTGAGAGAAAACCCAGGAGATCCAGGGAGGAATGAGACTTTATGGATATGGTTGACTGTAAAGTGGAGTCTGATGGTGAGACTTTAAAACTGACTTGCTAGAGTAATTTAGTCTTTACAGATGTTGGGGGCAATTCGATGGCTCTGGTTTGCACAGAAGGTAGAGTTAATGTTTCAGCACTCTAAGTATCAAACCAGTAAGAAATCCTGGCCAGTGTTGATGTAATGGCTGATCAACAGAAACCAGCTAAGTTCAAGAAAGTGTTTAAGAGCACCAAGTACTATCTCCTTTGAATGCAAATGGGTGTTGTCCCGGTCAACCTGCAGAAGGCTAGTCTAGGTTGTGATTAAACCTCAAGATGCTCCTCCTCCTCCAAACTTAATCCAAAACATGTGATTTCTGCTGTGGTGTACAAGAGGAGATGTTATCCTATGTGGTTGGGGACGGAAGCTAATAGTTATCCTGTAAAGTAGAATCTACTTGGGTTTTGTAAGTCTTTTATTCAGATTTGCCTGGTGTCTGTATTACACAGGTTTTTCTTTCAAAACTCTAGTATGAAAGCTGGGGTGGAAATACAAATCACTGTTCTGGGGCCCCCTAACAACCTAAAACACTCTCCATGTCCTATGCCTGTCTGTAATATGTCCTTTATTACATGACAGTGTAATTCTCTTTTATGTAGCATCTTGTTCAGCAGCTCTCTTTTATGAGTTTCAGGTAAGTAATAGTTTAAAGAGACCGTAATAACCTATCGGATATGGAAAATGCAGTGTCAGTATTTAGGAAGTTTGGGACATAAGGATTGGATTTGGAGGGGGAAAAAAGGTGACAGAAGGAAGCGTAGGGCCTGAATGCTTTTAAAATGCTGGCTTGATGTCTACTGCACTCTTAATTAAATCCTGATCCCTTCTAGCGTTATACATATGGTGAAGTATCACTCAAGCCAAAGGGGTTTAAGAAGACTCTGTTCAGCACATGACTTCCAGCATTGCTCACATTGCTGCCCAAGTTGCTTAAGTTACATGTGATTAGTAAGGATCTGAAGAATTACATATTTCAATAGTTTCGTGGTTTTATAGGGTTCTTCCTTGTCATGATGAAATTTATATCCTGGGGTGGGGGGGCAAACCTTATTCAAATTGACTTCTTTTATCTCCAGTGGAGTGTAGATATGGGAGGCAGTAAACAGAGAATGAGCAAGTCTCTCTTTTTTTATTGCAGAATCTAGAACATGCTGAACACTTAAAGCACAATTCCAGCACTAGCTTTCAGACAGTAAGCAAGCAATGAATGGAAATTAGTGATACCACAACATCATTCATACTTTAAAAGTCTGTGTTAATAATTGTGAGATTGATTTGACTTTGAAACTGATAATGAATTATATATAGTAATGACCTTTTAAGACTATAATTACTGTAGAATTTATACTTTTTTTACTTTTCTCCCTCATTTAGTGCTTTTGCATCAATTATTTAATCAGTTTGTTGGAAAAGATTTGCATGGTTTTTAAGTCCAATACCTGTGTGTTCATCAGATTGGGAAGTTAAAACTATCTTTTCTCAATCACATTAGAGGCTGTGGCCAAATCACAACTTTGCAGAACAAAAATGACTCCCCTGTTGTTCTGTGTATGTGGAATCCTTTTTTTATTATTACTTTATGTCCAGGTTTGAGTTAGTATAAGGACGCCCACCTTTTCTTCCTTCCAGCCTCCTCCTTCTGGGGGAAAGCGTGGCTGTTGGTATTTTTCCTCTTCCTAGGGCCTTAGGCTTGAGAGAATGAACAGAAAGAAGGATTTGGGGATCAAACAGAAAAAACAAGTCATTATATAAATGAAGATGCCTTCTGCTCTCTAGAGCAGAGAGAGCACTCTGAAGATGATACCATATTTTCTGAACTATATCTGGTATTTCGTTGAGCATGTTTACTCTCTATGTGCTCCTGCACAAACACTTATAAATATTTAAGCTGTATGTGCAAAAAATGTACAACAAAATTGTGGCTAATTTGAGGGAGATATACTTGACTGACTTGAAGTGCAATAACATCTTTTAGTGGTTCCCATGCAAGCAAGATTTGGGGTTTTTGGGTTTTTTACTTTGGTTCTGCATGTGGTTTTGCTTTGTGTGCGTTTGCTTGTTTGGGTGAAACACTCCTATGCATCAATGTGAAAACCACTAAAGGCTCAGCATCAGTGGTATGCAGGGCAAATACCCTGCTCTGGGATCTGGACGTCGTCCATGGCAAGTTGGGCAAGCACAGACAAGTGCCATCATTTTGTCCAGTCTCCTTCAGTACTGCCCATTTTTTCTCTTGGATGCTATTTATTCAGGCCATGGCTATCCTTGCTGTCAGTATGAGCTGGTCAGTACTTCAAGGTCTCTGTAATGTAAACAGTATTCATGCCTGTCCTAAAGCCTTGTAGACTTTGTTGGATGCCTATACAATTGCAAAGTTCATTGCTCTAATAACAAGCTAGTGGCTCCTTACCTCATGAACGTACATATTCACAGTGATCTTTAAAATATTTTACCAGACAAGTCCTTGGAGACTGGTTTTCTTTTTTCCTTAAAATGGTGTATTGGGGAAACAATGTTTTATAACCTTAGTGCATGATTTCCAAAACAGTATATTCATAGGATAAATGCCAATGAGCTAGAATGTTACACAAACAAGAATGCTATAAATTACATGTAGACTACATAAAAACTTCAGTTTGAGAATTTACACAGTAATTCATTTCTAAGTATTTTATGGCATATTCAGTAAAAAAGAGTAAGGTAACAGAGTTAAACTATTTATTTTGTAACTCAAGTTTAGAAAGGAAGATGTATCGGATGGTCAGTCAAATTCCACATAGTCATGAACAATAAACCCTAAAGTTACTACAGCTGTAGTTATTTGACAGAGAAGACCATTCAGCTACTATAAGCCAGTAACAGTAATTGTCTAGTTGTCACTGTAATCAGGGGTTTATGCATTAAACTCCAGTGACTAGAGGAAGTAATTTTGTAGGGTATTGGGTATTTCTTGCAAAATATTGGTGGTGGTTTATACGTACATTAGATGGGAAGAAATCTTACTCCCCTTTCTGATAATAAGACTTGCACAACTAATATCACATCTCTGCTATTAAAATTTGTCAGGTTGGGGAGCAAGGAACTGGGATATGAAGACAAGCAGAGCTGTGATTTACTTGAACCTTCTATGTCAAGGGAGAGAAAAGAACAAAGTTTCTTATTGCAAGACTTAAATTTATGAGGAAAACTTCAAACCTTGTGATGATCTGACAAGTTACAAAACTCATTTTTCTTCAACCAAGTGGCCCCAACAACCTAACAG
The DNA here is from genome assembly GCA_028020825.1 of Podargus strigoides. Classification (NCBI taxonomy): domain Eukaryota; kingdom Metazoa; phylum Chordata; class Aves; order Caprimulgiformes; family Podargidae; genus Podargus; species Podargus strigoides. The sequence goes on from CM051621.1 coordinate 71,440,265, forward strand.
AATGTCAATCTAAATGCTTCAGTCAGATAGGCTGCTTGAATATTTTCAGAGGGAAATGCCATCACCTTTCCCTCTTCTGCAATAGTCTTTTGCTATTCCCTCTGTCTTTGTTTATCCTGGAAAAACAAAAAAACTTCAGAGACTTAGTGTTCTACCATTTCCCAGCACTCGTGGTGTCAAGGTGTCTGAAATACTGCTTCCATCTTAATACCCACACAACTCTCTTTAGCATCTGGCACTCCTAAAGGAGTGGTATGTTCTTGGACAGAGCTCCTACTCAACACTGCTTTCACAGACTTGACTAGAAATGTATTGGTAAGATAATTCAGCAAGAAATGTAGAAATGTATTTGTAAGAGAAGTCTTTAAATTGGGGCCAAATCTAGCCTATATTTTAACCAAGATATTTCTGGAATAATCTTCCTTGTATGGAAATGGGTGCTTGGTGAATTTCCCAGCTGTGTAGTTGCTAGCTTGATTTTAGGCTTTCATTGCATTCATGGTGACCGGCTCTTCCCTATTCAATCCCATTCAGCAGTTTCTGGTTTGGTAACTTGGAAAAAAAGAAGTGCTTCAGGACAACATCCCAATTCAGTTTGTTTCTTTGGAGTTAACACTGTGATGCTTGTGAAGAGTATTTCAAACAACTTAAGGTTAAATGAATTCTAATATTCAGAATTTCATTTGGCTCTTCACAAGGAGAGTTTTTATTCTTTTGTTTATTCTGTCACCTTTGTGAGAATTAAATGCACAAATATAGTACCATCAGTGACTGACCTGTATAAAGCTAGCATTTTGTGCAGTAGGATAGGGGGTTTTGTGTCTATTTACATAGAAAAATATATATATATAGTGAAAGTGAAATTGACACAGTTTTTTGAACATGTGACTAAAAATTGCTGTTTGTATGTTTACACACATCTGTTTTGATCCTGGGAGTGTTTAGGTTTACATATTTCAGCTGGCTGGAAAACTCCTGAGAGCTGTGAGCTGACTCCTGCTGAAATCATGCATAGGAAGGAAAGGCCAATTGAACTCCAAGATAAGCTTTTTGTAATGTTGGACAGAATTCATGGTCTAGTGATCCCTCGTCACATTTTTCTACCAAAATTAATCCTGGGTTTGGCCACTCTTTTGTAGCATGCCGTCATGAATTAATGGACAAAGTGCTTGAGCTGTTGGATATGACCGTAAAGCTTTTTACCTTAGTTTTAGGTTTTAAATTTTATGTTGGTAATACGCACCTACATTTCATTACAAGTGAGTGGGACCGTCTGACTCTAAATCACGGCAATTGTTTTTGCTTCCTTAGTAGATGAGTAGACTTCAGTTTCTTCCACATAGCTTAACTGCAGGGATAGGATGAGTCATAAATAAAATTCCAGACAACAAAAAACATGGAGTGACGTCTCTCTTTAGTTGGTTCCCTGGAGTTGATTGTCCCAGCTCTGATGAGGCATAACTTCTAACAGACAAATATGTTTCTTTTAAAGTGGTAGGTGTACCTGGGTACAGCTGTGTTTCATTAGATACCTGTTGGCCCACACCTTTCTGTGCAGTGTCTGAAACCTTATGGTATTGGAAGCCTCAAGGGAGCTCTGTCTGAAGAGGTCCTCTGTGAGGTATGAGGACATCTGTTTGATTTACCATGTTTCTGGGTTTTCTTGTTCTTCTGAGTTGTGTTCTTTGTCCAAGATTTTTCTGTGTTTTATGGCTGTGTAAGTCAGTCTAATAAAAAGATACTGCATCTTTTTAGTAGTGATTTCTTTCCTATGCCGTTAGACTGTTGCAGCTGCAACAATACTGCTGCTATTAAAATCTTTGCATTAATCACAGAATCACAGAATGTTAGGGATTGGAGGGGACCTCAAAAGATCATCTAGTCCAATCCCCCTGCCAGAGCAGGAACACCTAGGTCAGGTCACACAGGAACATGTCCAGGTGGGTTTTGAATGTCTCCAGAGAAGGAGACTCCACAACCTCTCTGGGCAGCCTGTTCCAGTGCTCTGTCACCCTCACTGTGAAGAAATTCTTCCTCACATTTATGTGGAACCTCCTATGTTCCAGCTTACACCCATTGCCCCTTGTCCTATCATTGGATGTCACTGAGAAAATCTCTTTTGTTGTTGTTACTAGTATTTCTAGTATTAGTATTAGTTTTTGTTACTAGTATTTGTGTTACTATAGTATTTCTATTTCTATAATAGGATTTCGAGTTTACTGTGGTAAATATCTTTTTTTTTTTTCAAGTAGTAATTTCATGGATATATTGTAACTGAATTGCTATTATTTAATGCAGATTTAATACTTTATTGTTTTTACCCTTTTAGGAAAGGCTAATGAATTTCATACTAATTTATGCAAGCAGAAGTAGGTCTTCATTTAGAAACATGAATGAAAAAACTCCAGTATAGATGCAGTTTAAATTATTTCCTGATCTTTGTATTTTAAGATCCTATGAACCTGATAAATACAGCACGATACTACCTTGTGACTTTGTATTTAAAAAAAAAAAAAAAAAAAAAAATCATCCTTGATTTTGAAAGAGTGATTCCTTTGGTTTTCCTAGATGAATGTTAGTTGCTGTTGAAATGGCCCTCACAGTAAAACCTTACCAAAAAACTACCATGTTTTTATAATGTTCACGGAGTGCTTGTGCTAAGCAGGCAAAGACTGACAGATAAGTCTCTCTGCTCTGCCACTTAGAAGTTGAACTGTGGAGGCCAGCTGAGTGCCAGTTTTTTTGCTGTGGCTGCTCCGGATACTCAGTCTTTCAGCATGTCACCCACAGTAAAGGTCTTGTTAAATCCCAGAATACTCAACAGTGGTACTTCATCCTCATTGTCGCTACATCACTATTAATATTTGAGCTGCTTTTTGACATGTAAGTTTTATTTGCAGTGCTTTTTCTTTTAAGGTAGCTTTTTTTTTTTTTTTGTCTGCTCTTTTGTTTGTATTTTTCTATTGAAAGACTCTCAATCAAATGTTGTGCTAAATGTTGGAATGTCTAAAGCAACCAATAAAAGCACAGGTGTGTTTTCTTCTTACTCCTTCTCCATGAGATATCTACATAATTATAACTTAGCAGACTGTTAATATCTTAATATTGCTGTTAGACAATTCAAGTGAACTTGATCTGAATACTCAGGGAATTAAACCTATGCAGTGTTTCTGCGTTTGGAGGTTTCCCACTCCAAAGCAAAACTTCATCTTAAATAAGTTCCAAGACAAAGGTCTTGCATGGATATTGATCAAAAATAATGTTTCTTAGACTTGACCACATTCTTGTTTTATTCAGCAGTGCACGTACAGGAGGGGAGGATGCATGAAGTCAAGAAAAAAATCTAAACCCCTGTCTAATTGAAATTCAGCACACTCCAAAGATGATTATCTGTTGGAGGAACTGTAATTGTGAAGCACTTTGTCAGTCAGACAGCTCCAAACAAAATATGCTGAGTTAAACAACAATATTAACAAATTATGGGGAAAGTATTCCTTGGGCTTTGATTACAGTGGTTAGACATCCGTGTATGAAGCTTAAAAATTTGACTTATGCTTTCAGCTTCCTTCTCCTGTTTTGTCTTTTGAACCTTACTAATGGCATCTATCTCCTTCAGAAAGAAACTGTTTTCTCCCTTCCTATTGGCTATATACAGTGAAACCCAAGTCTGCTGAGTTGAAGTCACAGGTCCAGGCAAAAGAAGTGAGATAGTCAGAAACCCTTTAAAATTTATATTTTTTTTTCATCTCTACTAATTTAAAGCTTTTAAGAGTTTACTACATTATTAAACAAGTGCAACAGATATCTTCTCTGCTTCAGATGTCCTAAAGCTCATTCTAAAAGGATCCAAAGCAGCACCTTTACTGTTAAAAGTCAGAGCTCAGGTTTTCAGAACGTGTTGTTTTGGGACAGGGGTTTGCCTGAGTTCTGCTATGTAACACAGAAGATAATGTAAACGGACTTGCTGTTTGGCTGTTATTTCAGAGTATCCAGTTTTATGCTTCGAGGTATTCACTATCAGAGACTGTAGCTGTCCTGCTAGAAAGATGTCTATTAGGCTCTTGGATTACCAGCAGAAAGCAGGTTATATGGTAGGCTTCTTTTGTTGCACAAGAGAAACAGCAAGAAACTGCAAGATGATCCTTTGTTATCACAGCTTGCAGTGAGCGAGGAATAGATCAGTATGTCAGGCTATTGCTTAGCTGTGGTGTGATTGATGATTGAGGGCTGTTGCTTCTTGTAAGGCTGTGAAGGCTTCCATGTCTGCCCAAATAACATGCAGCAAGAAATCAAGTTGTTTGGAATGGTGGGTATTACAAAGAATCTTGATTGATAAGCTTGTTTAATATAAAAAAATGTTAAACAGAATCATTTTTCCTTTAGGTGTTCAAGACCATACTGAGTCTATCAGCCACTAGTGTCATACAAACTGTAGGCACAGAGTAATTGTACATAGAAGTGATATTTAGTCAACCAGGCTGAACTAGAATTCAGTAGAGTGGCAAGCTTTGAACTTTTGCTGTTCCATATGAACCTCCCATAATATATGTGTTTTAGTGGCTTGCTCTTATTTTATTTAAAGCTTTTTCCTTTTTTTTTTTTTTTTCCCTCCCTCTCCCTTCCTGGTCGTCTCATCAAAACCAGTCATTTATATACTAGATTTTTTTACCTGCATTATTTGGACCTGTGGAAAAACGTGACTAAAAACAGCTTAGATCTCATCTTTAAAAATACAATGTGAGTTTAACACAACATTTTATCTTCTCCTCCTTGATCTGGCTTTAGTTATACTTGAGACACATGCCTTAATGATGTAACTCTGTTTTGGTGAGAAACATCCTGTGACCACTGCGATCTTGTTCACTGCTCAATCTGGCCACCATTTGTGATTCTCTCCAATGAGTTTCTCATCCGTTTCCCTTGAAGAGACACCATGCCTTCCTACCCACCTAGGACAACTGGTAGCAGCAGTCAGATGTATAGTGTTTAGAGCACATGAGAGTCACAGCAGTGGGAACCTGGGCTCTCTACACGGCTTCAGTTCACAGCTTGTGTTTACAGACACTCACTGTAATCTCCTGTGGTGATAAACAGGATTATTTTTACTGATGGCACTCAACGAAACATTGCTTTCCTTAATAGTGCTCCTGCCAGGTCAGAGAAGGGAAGAGGTATCCAGGAGAAGCAGCACTGAAGGATGCCTGTAGAGGCAAGCAGAGGGAAGTCCCAAACAAGGATCGTATGTTTCCACTCTAACTTGCTTCTCCAACAATACATTTTGAGGGGTGTGCTTCCTCAGGGAAACTAAGGTTGTGCCTTCATGAGCTTGTTTCCTCAGACATCTGAGCAGGGGATGTATGTGGTCCAGCTCATGTTTAGTGTGGGGTTGATTCACTGCAAAGGGCTGCATCAGATCCATTCGAGCATAGTCCTGTGTTTCTTGGCATTGCACACAGCCTCAGAGACAGTTTTATCCTGGTAGATCCCAAAATGCTCTGGCTTTTGTCCTTGCCCTTCAGTAAGATGAAGTGCTGGATTAAATGCCCATGTTGCTCATGCAGCGTGTTCCCTTCTCTGTCGCTCTTTCTTGTAGTGGTTGCTTTATTCATTTCATGTGGATGCTGAGCATAATGGACCCTGTTGGTGAAGGACTAGTACCCCCTCATCTCACTTGGACTTTTAATCCTGGGATGACTAAGTGAGCAGCACCTGGCTGATGGTATTATTTAACTAGTCTCCCAGCTACCTAAAACTGTCCCCTCGTGTTATTTGTTGGAAAGATACATTGTTTTATGATTTGAAGATCCTGAGCAAGCTTCTGTTTGCGTCCCTGCAAGTGCTGCAACCTTTGTGAATCTGTTTAATTAGCATAATTTGAAAAAGAAAATCTAAGTTCACTGTGGAGGGGTGCATCTATACATCTGTTATCACAACTGTTTTCTTTTAGAAGGGGAAATATGAAGCTCAGACTGTTATGAACAACCTAATTTGTCTGGGCGTGTGATATTCATGAGGAACAGATAAAAGAGAAGATTTAATAGTTTCAGTCCTTGGCAGTATATTTTGTTCCAGCAGCCACACAGAACTGAAGACTTGAACAAAGCTAAACAGAAGAAAAGAGAGATCATGCTGATTTTTCAGCCAGCCAGAAGAATCTTTTTGGAAACTTACAAAAGGATGGAATATTCCCTTCCCCAGAAAACTTTATTTAGGATGAGTAAGCTTACATTTGTGGGGTTCCTCTGAGGTTGCTCAGCACAAGAGTGTGTCTTCCTTTTCGATCAGTTGAGTGGTTGCCAGGTACTGAATGCCAGATACTCTAAAGCAAGCAGGATTATTTTTTGTCTTGTTAGAGCTGTTTAGAAGAACTAGTGCAATCTTGAACATGATTCCAATCGTCACAGTACAAACTGGCACTCTGGTACATCCTGCAACCTGAGTTTCCTACAAGTTGCTTTATAAACATTTTTCTACCATCTTCTATGTATTAGATGAATTCCCCAAGTCAGTCTTCCTGGTGCATCATGTTACATCTTTTGCTTAACTTTTTAATCAGACTGAGCACAAGTTTTCTGCTAGCAAAGCAGAGAGACTAATAATTTGGGAGGTATTGGCACCACTGGGCTGTGACTTAGAAGGGTACATTAAGTCTTCTGGATGTACTGGAGTACAGAGGAAAAGAATGTGAGGGCAATATTCTGGACAATTGGAAGACAAATAATAGTTGAGCAATAAGTTCATGCTGTCTTGAAACACCTTTACTTTGATAGCTGGATGTGGCCAACCACACAGGAAGGAATAGTCTGAGCAGCTCTTTTTCTCACTTGCTTTGTCTGATTTCCTTGGCTCTGCTATAAGTCTAACAAAATTAACTTTTTGTGCAGAAAAGAACAGAGAAGAGGTGTTAGACTAACCCTGCAAACAACCTACCGTGGAAATGGGGGATGAAGAACCGATTCGGTCTCAATCTTTCCTGTATTTCCTATTGGCAACCTACTGCTCTTCCTTGTCAGAGCTGAAAAAGCCATGAACCATGGTGGAGATCCAGGTGAAGGATTTCCAGCAAAGAAAGAGAAATTAGTGGATAAGTATAATATTCAGTCAAGTGTTGGTAAAGAAATATTTTGAGCGTTTGCTAAACTTTGCCTCAGCTCCCATGCACTATTAAAATCACTTGAAGTTAATAACTTTTCAGTACTGGCTGGCAGCTGAAGAACTTCTATAAAGATGAATTAACTAAGAAATGAGGGGGAAAGCTCGCATCAGAACATAATGGCATTATAATTTGTGCAAGAACATCAGTCAGAGAGGAAATTATTACTAAATGCTACAAAAGAGTCCTATAACAAAGGAATCTTAAGGGAGGAAATGTTCAGAGTTTTTTATGGTCTGTTCTCTATTTCAGTGCCTGATGTAACAACTAGCTCTAATGTGCTCAGTCAAGGTCATTCAGTGGAACTTGAGCCAGCAGCCATTTGTTCCAACAGTCCCTCTATTTCTTCTCAGGTCTTACTGAATTCCTGAAAGATTTTCTTCCTATTGTTTAACAGAGGCTGTGTGAGGTCTAGGAGTTGTCTCCTATTCTTTTCTTTTTATTGCTTTCCTTATAATTTTTCATTCTCTGTTTTCATTACCCCTACATATTTCATTTTCTCCCAGAGATGCTATATGAGAATTCTCCATGTCCCAAGAGGATAAAAGCTGTAGATATAGGTGCAAAAGTTTGGTCTTAATTTTTACTTTTATGCATCTTCAAGATGTATTGCTCCTCCTAGAATGTCTCAAGTGTGCTCCAAAGTTAGTCATTTTCTCTAGCTGGGAAATTTTGTCCAGCCAAGAGAACTGGCTGGAAGTCATGATGTATTTTGCTTCCTACTTGTGTGTCTCCATACTTGTGAGGTCTTAGTGTTATCCTAGTTGTAATACTTGGAGTGTAGTTTAGGATGATTCAGCATTATCACCTTGGTTAGAAAGGTTGAACCTTCAGACTGCATTGCCTCATGTAAAACATGAATTCTTGAGCTTTACATGCATAAATTTTATAAAAATTCCTCTTGGATGTGGCACTGCCGCTTATTGGAGGCATCTGAACATACCAGTATGTCATCTTGGAAACCTGCCACAGATCCTAAAACCAGACCAGCAGCTGTAAATTTAGAGTTGGGCTTTTCCTTTGGTAGGATGAAGGGAGCAACACCATCCGGTCCTGTCCTAGGGAAGAGGGGAGTATGGTTCTTGACTACGTGGCCAATGAGGTGACAGTGTGAGCGTTGTGTAGCCATGGCTACCAGGGTCTGCAAAGGGCTACTGCGGGCAGCTAGTCTGAATTCACACACCCTCAGTGTCTGCCTGTGTAGGCATGTACTAATTTAAAGAAGCAATAATTGTAAGTGGTTCAAGATACTTGGATCAAATGAATTAATCCAAAATCTTTCACAGAATGGATTGCACTAGAATAACTCTGTTCACTCAGCAAAATAGCTATTTTCATTACTATTTTCTATTATTATATATTGCCAGTGTTTTGCTGGTTATTTCCTGGTTATAATATAGCTCTGTTTGAGCTAAATTGAAGTGTGATATTTTCAGTGTTGACTTTGGAGCTTTCTAGCTAGAAAAAATGATAAAAACTTTTCAGATTTAATTAGATTAACCCGATCCTTAATTCAGACTTTCAAAACCAGGTAACCCTCCATTTCATTTTCACTTTCCCTCAGAAATGGCTGTGTAACTTAAGGGATCTTTCAAGCCCCTGATGTTACAAGCAACTACACATGGTGAATAGGTAGTTTATAAAAAGCCTCTCTCTCATCTCTAAAAATTAACTACACCTGTTCTTATTCAGGAAAGTAAGTGCCATTAAATCATGAAATTGCTTATGATAAAACCAAAGAAAGTGTGAGTGAAATTGAAAACATAATGAAGACCTGGTGGTGCCAAAATTGAAGCTTATATTATACCAGCTGATGGCTAGCTGGAAGTCAGAAATATGATACACTAAAATAAACAGTTTGAGATTAATCTTCAGCTATCTGGCAGAGCATGAATTAAAGGAAAATTCAAATAATGTCAACATCAGTTTAATTCTCCTTCCCTCACACTCTTTTCTCTTCCCCAGCCTTATACACATGCTTTCAGTTGAATCACAAGGTAGGAGATGGACTTACAGCTGGTAGTTAGTGGACCCACTTTCACATGTCCAGACATCTGGGAGCACAGTACTTTAACAGGAAATTCTCCATGTCACCTGGAAAAGGAGTGGGACTCTGTCATTTGCCAGCCACACTGCTTTCAGAATAGATCACTGTGAGACCTTGGAGTTGTTTGGGTTTGTTATTTATCTCAGTTTCTAGGAAAAAAAGGCATCTGATGTTTGAAAGTCAAGTTTGTCTTAAGGCTTCTGTTACTGTGTATCATCTACAAGAAAGCTTTTTGGTTTTGTTGCAAAGAGCTGCATGCCAAGCAAAATTGAGTACTGTTTGGATTTAATATTGGAGCAAGGGCAGATCATACAGAAAATAAAAAATACTCCCCTGTTGTGCAAGATATACTTATATGGCTCTGTTCACTTGAAAATCTGTTCTCGTTGATCTTAGTCTGACTCTCTGCAGGGTTTCCTTGGTCAAGGAGGCTAAAATTGTTTCAAGGCCCAAAGCTCTTCAGCTCAGTGTTGACAAAACCTAGAATTCAACGTCCTTGTGTCAACAGGCTCTGAATTTCTTGGATCTTCAAACCACATTTTGCTGTATGACCAAAAATGGAAGGTGGATCACAATGAGAAACATATGGCTGGGAATGGAATTTCAAACTGGGGGAGAAGAAAGGCAAAGCAGGAGGATGGAGATTGAGAGGAAAAGAGCTGAGGAAAGTAGAAAATGAAAAGAGAAATTAAATTTAGGCTTCTCTATGAGGAAGAAAAAAAAAACCTCAACACTCTCAACTCTTCTGGTGACCTTACATGGGAACCTCATAGAGCTTTGTTTTTATGACTTCTCCCTTTTGCATTTATTTCCTTTTGCTGTTATTTCTATAGTCTGCTAGACGTTAGATTTGGGGATAAGCTGGAGAGCTACAAATTTTGTGTTATTTACCTGCTTTCCAGCATATTCCAAAAGGGTGTGCAATATGTCTGAGTATAAAGGCAGGAGCGGCTGTTTAAATTAAGAAGTTTGGCTAGAACTCTGTCATTCAAGGCTATCCACAGAAATGTCTGAAACAAAAACTCATCCAATTAGTTCGTAATTAGAGCTGACTGAAGGGCAACAACAATTCTGCTATGTGGCAACTTGTGAGGTCCAGAAATCTGGTTTTGCTCAAACACAGCTTTATCTAGTGGGAATTTAAAAATGTCCACTTTTCATTCTGACGTGGAACAAAGTTTGAGGCTTTTTGTTTGTTTTTGGAAAATACGGATGTATTTTTACAGGGAAAGGAAATGGATTTTCAGTGAGCTGTACTTCATAAGGTATAGTTACAAGGAAGGACAATGCATGGGCAGTATCCCTTGTAGCACCTCCCTTATATGTGCAAGGTGCCCCTGGCTGTCCCTGAAGACAGTGTTGGCCCCTGCTGGTGACTGCAGAGGGGTTTCTCATGGGTCCCACCAGACCCCCTGCCCTTGAGCCTTGGCAAAGCTCTTGCGGCGTGACCAAGGAGTCCTGCCAAACAGACATGAAATGCGGAATGCAGCCAAGTGTATGTTAGGTTGGGGAAGGAGAGAATGCATGGGCTGCAAAGCCACCCACTGTGTAAGGACTGTACGGTCTGCTGATCACCCTCAGGAGCTGGGAAACCAACTGGCAATGACATGGCTGTGACTGCAGGCAAAGGTAGGGTGGCTGCAGGGAACCAAGTGATGCCCTTTGTGGTCATACCAGTGGATTCCCATGTGGTCCTGGCAACTGCAGGCTGACTGGTGCTGGAGTTGCAGTGACACTGGAGACTCAGTGGGGTGGAAGGTAAAGGGGCTTGTCTCAGAGGAGCTGCTTGGCTTCTGTGGGTACAGGTTTCAGTTGGGGCTACTGTATGGGGGCATCTCTTGGGCAGGGGCACCAATTTCAAAAATTGCTCTGCGTTTTTGGCCAGGTTACAGGAGAGTCATGTCATAGAGCATATGAAATGGCACGAGGTGCCCTGTGTTTAGACAAATTAAGTTTATCCTGTGCTATCCATTGTTTTTAGAGTTACAGATGTTGGCTAGTCAAAGCCGAGAAAGATTTCTTTGTACCATATGTAGCTGCTCTTATCATGTGTTAAGTGGTCTTACTTTTATAAGGACCACAGAAGCCAGGACTTTCCTGGCTGTATTGAGGCATAATGTCTCTAGCTGTAGCTTTCCAAACCGCATCATGCAAAGAAAAAGGGAAAAACAGTACCAAATAAGAGATGCACATGAGTCATAACAAATTCTCCGTTTCTAAAAATGATGTAGTGGAGATGCTACACGTGCACTGCTTCAGACTTAATAACGACACACAAAATCATGTCCCTTATTTTGGCAATGCTCTCTGCAAACATGGGAACAATAGCTTGGAGGGAACACTTTAAATACTGCGGCTGCTGCTGGACTCTGCTTCTAAATTTGCTATGCGCCAGCCCTGCTCTCATCTAAATCATTAAGGAAGTTCTCATTGACTGCACTGAGCAGTAATAACTGAGCTGATTATTAGTGATTTTTGGTATGTCAGCTGAGATTTGAGGGGTAGAACAGAAAATCAAGTTACTACTGACAGGTACCTTTTTAGGTGATCTTGACAGCATAAAGAGATTTCTATATGGATAAAAAGCCTGGTTAAACACTGATGGAAGCATCATCTGCACTAAGATTTCTATTAGGGAACCAGATGATGTCTTTAATAAGTAGCCATACTAGATGCAGTAAACACTTCAGATTTTGAAAATTAACTTGATATCACATTGGCCAAGTGAATGTTAACTATTTTATACAAATGGATATCTTGAAACATTCAGAATCTATTTGGTTTTCAAAAAAAAAAACTCGTCTGTTTTGGATAGCCTGTTAAATACTACAAACTGCTTGAAAAATAGCATAAGCTGAACTTTGATGGTTTTTAATAAACCAGACTTAAACACTGACTAAGTTTAATAAAGCGGATACTTGAGACAAGCGTAATGAAAGGTGAAGGTCTGTTTTCTTTTTATTCCATTTCTTAACCACTACTCTTCAATCCTATGTTTAGTTAGGGGTTTAAAGTAAATTATTCTCTTAAATGAAGTAATAAGAGAAGTAGAGTGAGGAGCCGACCTGTGCAAAGAAATTTATTGCAAAATAACTAGCAGGCGGGGGGAAAAGTTCCTATATTAACTACAAAACAGTAAGTGCTAAGACTTTAATAACTCTATTGCAGTGAAAATGTTTTTCAGAGAGTCAAAACAGATTAGTTGCAAGAAAAAATATTTAGTTCTTCTACTTGAAGCCAAATGGTGAAAATTTCTGTTAATCTTAATAGATTTATGGCTCACATCATAGTCTGTTCCCTCTGATTGGACACCTTTCTGTAACCAAACACCTCGAGACAGTACTCAGACTAGAGAAAAGTGATCGCATGTGCCCTGCTGCCCTTTCATAGCCTCATGTCTCTCATCTCCCTCTGGTTTCTTACCAGCTCGGGTCAGTGCGGCTGCGATACATACTTCTAAGGGCTGGTTTGGAGGAGGTGCCTGTAAATCGCGGCCTCTTCTTCCCAGCTTCTACAGTTTGAGGAGATATGACTTCAAATTTTATGATATATCACCCCATTTTGCATTAGTAATTTTTGCAGCTGCTTCTGATTTCTTTGTCAGCACTACCAGGCTTCAGTAAATGCAGAGAATTTCCCTGAAAGCTTCTGTCCATATTGAAAACAGCCTTGTGTGTTGAAGATGGCAAGCAGAACTTGGGGGGAGGCAGGGGAACCCAGCAGTTTCAACATAGTGAAGTAGAAAGGAATAATTTTCAGTTTTCATTTTACTGTGTTCTGAAAGAAACACAAATGGATATATGCATATGAAACCTAGTTTAAACTTATTTCAATGTGAACAGTGGCGGAAAGGGTCACATATATTAGTCACGTAACAATACTAAGGTATCATGTAAAGAAGCTTTTCTTTGAAGAAAAGGTATTGTAAAGTCATGAAGGCTTTAAACAATTTAAATTTGGCAAGTGAAGGAAAAGAATATTTTTTTGTGTGTTCTTGTGTACAGATGAGCACCCACTTATGTTTATTTATGATCTCTATCAATTTTATCACCAGGCACCTCTGTGTGTCAGTTCTACAAGTTATAATTTGCAACTATTAGATGACACTGTTGTAGTAACATACTACTTCAACAATATACTACTTGTAGCTATTTTGTTTCTCCAATTCACATTGTGTCTAAGGATAAAAATGAAAGTTTTCCTAATAACATACAAATTAGGGCCACTGGCATTCATGATTAGTGGTGTGAGCTGCTGACTGGAGAAGATGCTTAAGACGTGGTTTTTGCTTTATTGAAGAGAAATTTTATAATTTGAGTTTCTTTTCCAAGTTTAAGACTGTTGTGTTGCTAAAACAGTGGGATGTCAGTGTAGCTAAGAAAGACAGTAACTCTACTGACAAAGGTGTTAGTGAGATTAATTAACAATGTTGCCCAACAACATTTTCTAATCAACTCATTTAGAGATTCTCTTAAACTTTCTTCTACCTAGTCTGTTTTTCAGAAAAAATATTCCAAATGAAAACAAATCAGCAAATTCTGTAATCTTTGTGACGTTCCCTAAACAGGATCTCCTTTATGTGAACTTAAAAGTTAGATAGACTTTTTAAAAACAGATTCATCCATCCTTGTTGGTAAGGCAGTCCATCTGTCACGAATTTTTTCAGTAGTTTTTTCTTTTCCTGCAAGTAGGTATATAACTCCTCTCTTAGCTATGCTACACAAGCTTAGGATTCAATGGTTGATGATCTGAGAATAAAGCTTAATCAGTACAGGCAGAAGTTTGAAAAGCCTTCACTTTTAGTTATAGTTGTGTCAGTATTGTATTTGACTGAAAGTTGCATTCTTTTTTTCCTTTATGTGTAGAAAACCGTTTTCCTGTACTCCTACTGTTAACAATGTGCTCCAACTCTCTTGATATCTTAAGTAGGAACATGTGTTGTCTGAGAGACTGTTGTCTTTCCTGAGACATTTCACCTGTTCACTGTGTTATTCTGAATCCATGAAAATAATTTACAGTTGCTGTTCTTGCAGAACAGAATGAGAACCTCATTTTAAAAGAGACCAATAGTCCAGTCAGGCTGATGTAGATGGGAGAGGGGATAGCTGATGGCTTTCTTGACGGGCGAGATGCACATGGATGGACCCTTCCCAGAGAGTGTGACCCTGCTCTGAGCTGTGAACCAGAAACCAGTGTTCTTTAGCAGCATACTGAAAAGTAAAAGAAAAAAACTTTTATGTTTTTCCAGTCACAATGTTGATAGGTAACTCTGGGAAATTCTGGTTACAAGGCAGCAGTGGTTTTGGGGAGTTTTGTTTCGTTTTTTTATTAGTTCACTGCAATAACAATCTTAATGCATCTGGGAGTGGGGCTTGTTGGAGTGGGGGATTTTTTGGAACTGTGAAAATGTGTAAGTCCTGTGTAATATCACTGTATTGGTTCAGACACCAGTTCTGACAAGACTGACTATGATAACATGCAGGGATGAATTTCAAGTGACTGTTTATACAAGATAATCTCATCACAGACCATCAGAAGAATATGACCCCCTTCCCAGCCATGTACGCCATCCCAGCCTTGTCCCAGTGGGAGCTCACATATAATTTCATGTAAGTCTCGCTCTCTGCTGGGTGGATCAGTTATTTCTGCCACTGCAACTCCTGAATTTTTTGTGTGGCATGTTAAATAACTGCACTCCTGATACCAAAGTGGTTAACTGTTGAGAAGACTCTGTGCAGAACTGTAGATACTCTGAGAAAACCATTACCATCCATTTAGTTGGGTTCCCAACTTCTTTGCACGGGTGGAAAAGCTAACATGCTTTAGACTGTGTACCCACAGCATTTTTAACTCCTTGCTTGTTCTACCTGTTACTCACCCATGTCCTCCATATGGACCATGTGAGATGCTATGTCCAGAGCAGTGTCACACAATATCCTTGCAGAAACCTGGCTGATGACTTCTATTCAAGGACATCTTGACAATCTGGACTATCCCTGCCACTTGCCAACTGTTACACCATTTGAAGGACTGCTCTGAGCTGCTCTAAGAGCTCTTGGGAAAGCAACACAATAGCTATTGTCTGCAGCCATATGTTTCCTTGGTTGAGAGACTGGGATGCTTTATTCATACAGCTGGACAGTAGCTGGGGAGGTGGTGGAGCACACAGCTGTGCTGACTCAATGCTGGCATGGGGAGCCCAGCTGTGACTGTCACACTTCCTTTGTAGTTTCCTCCCTGCTGCCAGGAGGGAGTTGTCACCTGGCAGAGCAGTGCCTGTTCTGGGCAGGGATACCTGAAAGCCTCCAGAAAGTCCCAAGATTTTGTACCCATGTGTGTGGGAAGGTGGCAGTATCCTGTAACAGGGCAGACAGTCTCCTGAGATGGAAGATTTGTCTGCCCCACATGAGGATGCTCAGAGACACTGGAGGCAGCTCCAAAGAAGGTTGCCGCAGATGCTAACTTGGGGCTCGGAAGCAGAAGTGTCATGTAGGCAGCACACTGGGCTCAGGTCGGGAAGCCTGCAAGCAAGCACACCCATACCATTTCTAGCTCACACCTTTGGTTCTGCAGAAACACGTTGTTTGCTAGCCCTATATGGTTTATATGCCAGCACTGGTATACTTGGCTCCCTGGCTCCTCTAGTTTTCCCCTCTGTCCACCTCCTTCCTTCAATCCTGTGTTTTCTTTTCACTTTATATTTTTTTTCTAGGCTAGGTTTGTGGTGGGCATAATGGAATGACTTAGAAGGTGCCAAATTAAATTAGTTCACAAATTTGGAAGAAAGCCAGTCAGGAAATAGTAACTGCTTTTATAAGACAGCATGAGAGAGGGAAGGAGGGGGAGAGAGGGAGACGGGGAGGATCTGTCTGCCTGTACAAACGGAAACCCTGTGCCCAAAACCAAAGTCAAATTATTATAAAAGTTTTGGAGTGATACAACACATTTGTGATTGATTTCTAATACTTCTTCCTGGAAAAATCCCTTGTTTGTTCATAGAAACAACCAGATGTACAGCACTCATTGGGAACAGGATTAATTTTTGTGTTGGTATTTTGTATGTTTAAAGGTTATGTTGCTATGCTGATTGGTGAATGAGCTACCATCTATACCTTATTAACTTCATGTAAGATGGCACGGTAGAAAATAAGTGCAATATTTTCAGCCCACTGACTACATAGTAATGGCCTACATGGCTTTAGTTCTCCTCTGAGCTTAGCAATGCAGCAGCCATGAAGAAATCTTTCCAGCTGCAGCTTGCTTTTGCTTTACAAGTTGATCTCATTTCATTTGCTCATGTGACTTCCAGCAAAGTTAAATCTGTGGAGGCTTCCTCTCACTTCATTTCATCCTGAACTTAAAATAGTCAAAAATCTTTTATATGGCTCACAACAGAAAACAGCCGTGGTGGCTTTCAACCAATTACATCACGATTATGCAGTAATCTGTGTTTTCTTTGTGTTTGAAAATGTATATTTTGCTGCAAGTGCCTGTTATAGCAGATTTATGGAAGAAAAAGGGGCATGCTTTCTGCTTTGTAAACTGAATATTATATTAGGAGCTTGCCCAAGTTATCCTTTGTCAGACTGTTGTGGGAAACAGTATGAAATGGAATACTTTTCTTGCTTTCTCATGATTACTAATCTCTAAATATAGTCTGTACTTTACTCCACCAGCTTATTCTTGGTGCAACGTTAAACATCTATATGAGATAATAATTCTTAGGTAAAAGTACTGTACTCTCTTAATTCACCAGTATCAGTGGCACACAATGTTTGGAAACACATTGCTTGAAATATTTAATAACCACAATTTCAATGTGTTTTGAATCATTTGCTTGTATGTACCTCTATTGAAGTTCTCCAGAGTTCTTTACAGTGGCTACCTTGCACATTTATTCTACATTTGTAAAGTATATAATGTATGCTGTGTAATAGATATATTATACATCTTACATCAGTAGAAAGTATAAATCTCAAAACCAGGAGAAATTAAATAGCTGACTTGCCAAAGCCAGAGAGTGACTGTGCGGCAACGTTAACAATGCAACGCTAACAATAAAAATCAGGAACTGTGATTCTTGGACCTCATTCTAACCATTAGGCAGTAGTTTTCAGTTCTACATTGTCTTTTTATGAAGGCTTGTTGTTTTGGAGAGGAAATGCAGAATGAATTTGCATTGAGGAAGTCTTCTTCAGCTTCCCAAATCTGAAGTACTGTGAAAGTACCTATGACCACAGCTTCTTTAGAAAGGTGATAATGTGATAAAGGCAAGTAAATGAATAGGTGGGAAAAGCCACTATGTCTTGGGTATGGGAATAAATGATTAGCAGAGCACTAGTTACCTTGCTGCTGTCTCCTTCCCATGCTTTTTTCCAGCTTTCAGTGTCCTAATGACATTGGTCACTGGCTACAAGAAAAAAAGGTTCCTTTTTTATATGAGACTAAATGCTTGCTAAGTCTGAGACGAGGGGAAAAGGGTAAGTGGATGGTCAGACTTCTCATCTTTGCTCATAGTGTGATGGATGAAGAGACAGATTTCAGGTATATTTGCAGTTAGCCTCGTAACTGAAAGTAAGGATAGGTGAAGGTCGCTCAGTCCCAGAAAGTGACTTCTAGACTGGCTGAGCAATATAGTGCAGATTGCTGAAAAACCTCTTTGCTCAGAAAATAGAGACATCTAAGCAAAATATTGGCAATTGACTGGACAGAGGAGCACTTGTTCCACTAAGAGGAGGGATCAGAGCATCTTTCAAAAGATAAATATTTTTGGAGTTTAGTATGGGACCTGACACCACTGAGTTCACTTTAGATCTTGGCTTTCTGCTCATGTTTATCCTCATCTTCCTTCTCAGTCATTTTTATTTTACATATGTGAAAATCACTAATAGAACTACATTCTTAATTTTGTTACTCTGAGCCTTTGGCTTAGTACATATTTACAATGATTGCAGCTAAAATCCTTCTGTAAATGACTCGAGCTCATAGCTCCTGCTCTTAGGCAGGAAAGACCCATCGAACAGATTGTGTAAAGATATCAAATGAGACCTGTTTTGTGAACTGAGAGTCTTTTCATCTACTTGTTTTGAAATATCATTTACCTGTTTCACTCAACTGAATGACCAAATTCTGGGCACTTTGAGATGCTTTTCTGTTAACAGCATCTTCCCTCACTGAGATCAAAGTGATGAAAGTAATCCATCTGTCTTATGTGACATAGAAAGAAGTTTGTTTAGGCACAGCAAAGTAATGTGTTGTGATCAGCATCTTGTGTTCTGGATTTTCTTTTTGCCACATGAGCATTTATGTACTCAACCAAAGGTGCTGGTTGTTTTGCAGTCTACATCAATAATCTGACAAGTGTTTCTAAAGCAACCAAGAGATGTGTATTAGGGCATCTTGCTTCAAGTAGATCTCTTGAAGATGTCCCAGTGGGGAATAAAAATATGATATATCATGCATAGTGCATTTCTGAGAGGAAAATGGGCCCCATAGTTTTTGAGACTGGGAGGTAGATTGCATTTCATTTAAATTAATGCTTTGCCTTGTTACTTAAGTAGACACCCTTGGGGAAAAGCTCATATTCTGAGCTTTATTTCAAGTTCAAGTTAATTATTCATATGATTATTTTTCTTTCCTAGGTACCACCTTTCATTGTTCCATAGTCTGACAATAAGTAGTCTATCTAACATGCCTGTACTTTGGGACCAAGGAAAACACACTCAACAGTGAACTTATTTTGTCTATGGCAGTCCAGGTTCAATAAATAAAAAGAATTAATCTGTTTTTCATTTATACAAGCACAAAAATATATTTAAGAAAATTCAGTTTCTTTTATATTTAAGACTCTTTAAACTCCAACTTGGCTTTAGTGACTTTTTTTCCAACTTAAAACTTTAGTTGCCAAGATTCAAACTGAGTGAATTTTTATTGCACAGTTATAAACCGTTGAGGGGGGAGAATTATATAATGGAAAAAAGTTGAAATAACCTTAACTCTAAAAGTACAAATAGCATACAGCATCCATTAGAGAGAAAAAAGGCAATGGCTAATATTTTCGTTGACGCACTCCTATAATGCTTTAAAATGCACCCAGGGTGCATTTTACAGGTGGAGTCAATGAACATAATTAAGGAGTAATGACCAATGGGGAGGACATTTCCTGGCAGGTAATGACTAGTTGGGCTAAAAGGTATGGTGGAACCACCAGGCCTGAGTTTCACAAGTCAATAACTGCCAGGAAATGCCAAACCTGAAGGTCATCATTACAAATGCAACCTGTGAAAACCTAAAGATGTGAATAAAGCTGATTAATATTTTTTAATATTGAAAATGTAGCTATGGGACCATTCATTGCATCTGATACATATTTCTGTTTGTGGGACAGGCCCTCTCCTTGTTGGCTGCAGATGACTCAGCCATGGGAGCCAAGTGAAAGGGAAGTGTGATGTTAGCAACCCCATCCCATGCTGTTCACAGCACAGGGAAAGCCCCATGGGTGGGCTTGAAACTTTTTTCATGGTCATCATGAGAGAAGATATGCAATAGGTGAAGACATGAAGTACCGAAAAATAAGTATGCTACATTTTTTATTAGGCTCAGAGTTTATTATAAGAAAGATAATTTTAAAATATCTAGTCTAAATGTCAACTTCCAAGTATCAAAGTCAAGCTCAAGTCTTATTTATCAGCACCTTGTTCATGCTTTCCTAGAAGTAAAAAAAAAAATAAAAAATCTACTGATTCCTTGTCTGACCCTCCTTTCACCAAACTTAGCAGGTGCAGGTGGTGGGTGCAAGCAGAATGAGGACATTTTGGAGAAGACCAAGGGGAATATTGAGATCTTCATGATGTTCAGGGTATGGTACTCTGACTCTTGTTGCCAGGTGAGCATCCTGGTGCTCCTAGCTGTGCAAGAGGAGGAAGAGAGGGCAGAAATACCCAGGAAGATGTCAGATAACCACCTAGAAAAAGCTGGAAAATACTTGATCTCTTTTAACAATGGTCTGGACATGCCTCCAAATATTTTTTTGAGCCTGGCAGGTGCCAAGATCTTCACTGGTTGTTACTTTGCGTACTGGAGTGCAGGTCTTGGTTATTATTTATCCCAGCAGAGCATAGCCTTCAGTATTTCATTTTTTTTTTTTAGCTTAACCCGTACAGCCGTATCTTTGGCTAGTTCAATGATTGAAACTGAAATACCATCTGGCAGTAATATGAAGTCCAGCGCAGTCACTCACTGAGTCTGAGATGTAAAACTGAAGAGAGGGAAAGGATCAGTAAAAATATGACTGGTAAAAACAAGTTCTGTATTGCAAATAGTGTCATGGTACAGCTATTGTCAAAATACTGTCAGGGTCAGTCTAAGAAATTCTATGGTATGTCTTCTTGGTTCCTTCTTATGGTTAAGTTTTATGAGGGTACTGTTTGTGAAAGAAAATACACAGCTTTGAGGAAAAGAACCAGGGTTCTCCTATCATGGGAAGCTATTTTCCTTTGGTGGAAGATGACTATTGCCATTTACAAATGCGTAATAATGAAGGGAAACAAAATTATAATTCTCTTGAATCAACAACTGGAGTCTGTTTAAAAGTCAAGTGTCTAGCAGTACATGAATTAACTTGACAGAATTAGGAAAATACTATGGAAACTGCAAAGTGTACTACATAAAGCTGACTCTGTTTTCCCACTTCATACTCCAGTGCATTTGTATAATTTTTATACATAAATGAAGCATTGTGCAATCTGTGTAAATCATTTGTCAGTACTGGGAGCTGTAGTATCTAGAGCATGAAGTGTATGGAGCCAGAGAAAAAGCTCTGAAGAAACAGTAATGTTAACATGATGACTGAGAAGTCACCACTTATAATAACTGTCTGTAAAATAGAAAAAAGTTAACTGTTACATGGGCGGCGTAATTATTATAGTTCAGCTTTTGAGGACAATATGTGTATCTTCACAATATTCTGTAAATTTGTGTATCAATCTGTACACCAATTTGAGAGCAACCAAAACTTTTGACCTTCTTATTTTAACATCTATTTTTCTATTATCACTCGATGAGTGGGACAGCAAAATATTACCATCTCATGTAGTTTCATGTGACTTCTAAAATTTCATCTCAAACTCCATTTGTAATACATCTTTCCCATGAATGTTGTTTAAACTAATTTCTTCAGGTTTTGCAGACATAGCATTTTAAATCTGAGTTTCCTAAGGCTTGCTGTGTTCTGAAAGACAGTGATCAGGACAATAGGAGCCTTAGGACTTTGTTCTTCAAATGAAGAAATCCTGTAGAGGCCTCAGCTGTTAAGCATGTTCAGAAAGAAAACATCCAAAGGCCTCAACATATGGGAAGATCAATTGTGGCAAACTCACTCAAGATACAACACACACAATCTTTTCCTTACTGAACAAAAATCTCCAAATTTTAAACCAGCGAGGCTTTACCTGCCTGCTGTTGTCCAATAATTCTGAATAACTCTTGTTACAAAACTGATTTTTTTGCCACAACACTCAATTACTATGAAAATAAAAAATCTAAATATAGGTATGACACATAGCAACAGGATGGGTCCTCAGTAAGTTTCGACATGAGAATATCCAGAAGCATAAACTGGGTTGATATTCAGTAAATCAAACTTGTTTTGCACGCTGCAGAAAGAGTGAGACTTAAAGAGTTTGGGAAAAAAAAAAACCAACAAACACACAAAAAACCAAAAACAAAAAAAAAAAACCCACCACCACGAAAACCCATCCACAAAATGGCTTTAAAAAGAGATGGGGAGGCTCAACAGAAGAAAGAAGAGATGGTTAGGGATGATACTGATAAAATTGTATCAATGGCCAAAGAGAATGGAGAGGAAGTAATCAATTCATAAGGCTTATTGACTAATTATCTTGTTTGAGGGCTTTCAGATGGTCCCACGTAGTACCACATTTCTTTCCTTTTCCTTGGATAACTGCAGTCCACTCTTCGTAGGTTGCAGTTCCTTGTATCTGACGTCCACAATGTGAGCAGTTATCCAAATCTCCAGCACAAAACAACAGAATAACTGTGTGTGAGGCTAAGGAATTAAGGACACCCAAACTGAATTTCCTTTAAGTGAGCTGACCTGTGAAGTTTGTTCTGGCAATGTTATAGTGCTTTAGTCTCTAGTATGGGTCACCAAAGGGTTCTTTGTTGGGTTTCAAGAACAAATTCATTCAAAAACCTCATCTTCCTGGATATCTTCATAGTACATGCAAAGACCAACCACTTTCCCCAGCTTTTGGCAAAGTATGAAGCACCACTATTCATTTCCAGGCCAGGGATATTTGAAACTTGGTTGTTAATAGCCTAATAAAAAGCTTTCTCTTGAAAAATATGGAATATTGATCCAAATTGGCACAGCTCCATAATCATAATTTCAGTGCTTTGTCATGACTGTAAAAAGCTGCCTCACTGTGATGAAACTCTTGCTAGATGTTTCTAGGGTGTAGATATGAACCTGGCTTTCTCACTGGCCCCTTTTTAAGAGCATAAGGAACAAGGAGACTAATTTCATCAACTTATTTAGAGCTATGTTTTTCGCAGTAGACAGCTGTGGACAAAAACCCACCCATTTTCTGACACATGAATCGGATTCATCAGAGTTGGGTCTTTTTCCCCTGATGTAAGCTACACAACCTCTGTCTCCAAGAGTTAGATGGGTCAAAAAACTTATTTCTAGTTAAGCTTTTTGGTTGAAAATGGGGTTGCCATAGGACAGAGTGGTCCTACAGCAAGTAGGCAAAAGCTTCAAAGGCAAACTTCTTGTTAGAAGTTTGGCAAGTAAAACTTGAGAAGCCTCTGCCAAGCATCTTGTGTCCAACAGTGTCTAGCATCCTACGCAGAATGAAATCTAGTGAAACTTTTGATACCTTAATGAGCTAAAGAGGCCATAAAAAAAGTAGTGTTTATAACATGTACGTTGTGCCAGAGACCAAAATGAATCCGCTTGTTCTCTCCCTGTGCAAAGGATAAAGAGGTAATTCATGGCAGAGAAAGAAAAGAAATTACTTCAGGCTTACAAGGGCTCTTTTTTTTTTTTTTGTTTGAAACTTTATGTGCCTTATCAATTAATTACCATAAAGTAATGTTTATCTTTGTTGCATTTCAGTGGCAGCTCTGGCTCCTTATGATTTCTTTCCAAAGTAAATGTTTAGGCCTTTTTGACCAAAATGACAGAATATAGCATTTCCATTAAAAAACAAAGTCATAAAAGTCATGTAAACAGCTTTTACAGAGTCCGTAGTCACCTATCTGTGTTTCTGTAAGCGAACCAAAGGACACAGAGCTCTGCCAGATGAAAAACATTAGCTGGTGATTTCAGCTGGCGACCAGCACCGCAGCCTGATGTGCATGGGCGGGTGCCTGTGCCGCCACCGTTGCCATCAGCAGGGTGCTGGTAGCCAGGGTGCCAGCACACCCCTCTGTTCACCACTCTAGCTGATGGGGGGGGGGTGTGTTCCCCTGCACCTGCATGTGCCCATTCTCACTTGTAGCTGCTGCCCATGTAACGAGTCTGGCGCTGCTTCCAGCCTCAGCCAAAGTTGATGGGAATGTTTTTTGTGAACTTTGGAATGTGGTGATATACTCAATGTGAAAATTTTTATTAGGAAGCTGAATTGCCCATTGAGAAAACACACATGCTCTCTGTGCACTGAGGTAGCCTATTATCCAGGGAATTTTCCTTTTCTTCTCTTTTTAATAGTTTTTTGAATATATTTTTATATTTTAATATTTTTATTATATATATTTAATATGTTTGTTTATACCTATTTCTTATTATGTAAGATCATATGAAAAAAACCCTAGGAAACACAAATGTTATTCTTCAACAGCCATAGATTTGTAGGATATAGTGTGTATATGTGATTTAATATGTATACACATATACTTGTTATACCATCTAACCACTATTTAGCTGTCATTCAGAATGTCACTAACATGCTGACTGTGTTTTGGACTTCAGCCTCTAAAGCAGATTGTTAAAAGCTGCATGCTTACATGGAGGAGGAAGTTGCTATACTCTCTTGGAGTGAGAGAGTATAGATTTTAAAACTCAGAATGTCTTTTTGGTGTACTGGTCTAAAACTAAGGTGTTCACAATGGTTTTAAAGCTTTCTGTGAGGAAGTCTAATGTCTATGTATAGAAGACCAATTCAAGCAAATGTCCTATGAAGACAGACTCAGAGAGCTGGGGTTGTTCAGCCTGGAGAAGAGAAGGCTCCAGGGAGACCTTACAGCACCTTCCAGTACCTGAAGGGGCCTACAAGAAAGCTGGAGAGGGACTTTTTACAAGAGCATGCAGTGATAGGATGGGACGTAATGGCTTTTAACTGGAAGAGGGGAGATCTAGACTAGACTTTAGGAAGAAATTCTTCCCTGTGAGGGCGGTGAGACACTGGCCCAGGTTGCCCAGGGAAGTTGTGGATGTCCCCATCCTGTCAGTGTTTAAGGCCAGGTTGGATGGGGCTTTGAGCAGCCTGGTCTGGTGGGAGGTGTCCCTGCCCATGGCAGGGGGGTTGAAAGTAGATGATTTCTGAGGTCCCTTCCAGCTCAAACCATTCTGTGTTTCCATGATTCTATGCAATCACTTTTACTGCTGTTAAGTCACGTAGGTCCAGAAAGTAGCATGATGCTTTCAAAACCAGCTAGTGGTTTAAATCGATAACCAAGGCTGAGCTATTTGAGAAAATCAAGACCAGTACAGTTCTATCAGATAACTTTTTGCAGCAAGGAGCTTTGACAGAAGAGCACAGTGGACACTTGTGCCTCAGAAGTCTCCTAGAAGTGAATCTCAAATTAGCTCATAAAATCTCTCAGATTTCCTCTGCTTAGGGTTGCTTTACTTTGATGGAAGTGTGTCTTGAAACGTGCTGTATAAGCTGTATTCCTGTGGGAAATACAAAGACACACTTTCTTAAAATGCATTAAGGGTATTTTGAAGTGAAGTTGTAACGACATGTTAAATGGACTCACCAACTGTGTCCCATCTCTCCTTCCCCTTTCCTTGCTGTTAATGCAACACTAAAAGTCTGAAACCCTGAGCTTGCCACCTCCTTTAGGGCTTTAGGGGGATTAATTGTCCTACTGCAAGGGAATTTGAGGGGGGGAAGGGGAAAGCATAAACTTTTGTTGCTGTTTTGTGCGCTTTGTGTTACTTAACTTGCAAAACTGGTTTTATGCTGCTTGGATGGAAGCTCTGTCCCCACAGAAATAATGTCTCTTCTGACTTTACCAGTTTAGTTTAGTTGATTGCTCCAGGCCTTTCCCTAATTATCCTCTTCCATTCATCCCTAGTGCTCAACCAATAGCTGCAGGAAAAAAGCTCCATTACTTTTGTTGTCCTTTTATTTCTGCTGAAATGAGTGAGGCTGCTAAGAAAGGAATCGCGGGCATTTGTTTGTATAGCCACTCACTAATGCTTATTATCATGTCAGGAAGTTATCAGGGCAACTGCTGAGCAGTGTTGCCCTTCTGAGTGCAGAAACTGGCATAAGGCACATCATTGCCACATCAGGTATCA
Organism: Podargus strigoides; assembly: GCA_028020825.1. NCBI lineage: Eukaryota > Metazoa > Chordata > Aves > Caprimulgiformes > Podargidae > Podargus > Podargus strigoides. The sequence continues at coordinate 71,466,017 of CM051621.1, forward strand.
CTCTCCTTGGGAAAGATTCCTGCGGCAAAGGGCTCTGCTCTGGGTTTGTTCTGAGGAGTCACCAGTGCCCTGCAGACAACAGTTTGCATAGGGCACATGGATCGCAAGGGGACAAAACTCTGGTGGTCTGAGTCTGTTTAAAGCTTTAGGTCAGAGTTTCCATCTATAAACATTCTCTTGTATGTTTATGTTTTTATACAGCTTGATTTATGGGAGGTGAAAAACACTGTATACTAATTTCTTTAAGCTAGCTGATTAATTATTGTTGATAGTAGAATATGCTCATCAGCAATAACTCAGATGATCAGCTCATAATGCCATACTATTAAGTTCATCTGCATGATGAGCTTTTTGGTTAAAAGTCAGAAAAGTGGTTGTGGATTTTCTCATCTTTTGGAAAAAAATGAATTTCATAATTATAATGTTGCTCTTTTTAAAAGTATGTCTCCAGAACAGATTAAATACCTCTGTTAAGTTTCTGTCTGGGTGAAATCACAGCCCTCTGGTACACTCAATGGGTTTGTTCATAGATTTTCAATGTGAAAAGAACATTATATTGGGAGCTGGAAGTCATTCCTGGGTCTTCACTTTAGACAAACAGATATACTTTGTGTTTAGGGTAAGACATTTAAACTTTGGGCTCTAGTTACGATGGCAGTAAAATAATACTTTCCTTCTGCTTGTAAAGCACAATATAAGTTCCATGTTTGTTTTAAAGTGAAATATATTGTTATATAGCGAGATGGTTTTCATACATGTACATTTAAAGTGTACCTCTGTGTACAAGGCAGCTCACAGATAAGCTCCTGCGAGAGCTAGTGAGTGAGCTGTATGATGTGGTCCCAGCTGAGCTGGGAGTTGGCACACCTGCTGGTCAGGCACAGAAGGTATCTGTGCATCTGCTTTATGCTCATTGCAGCCCTCCAGTCCTTTGGTCTTTCCTTCCCCAAGGCGAGAAGAGCACTGACATCCAGGGATAATCTTTCTTGCAGGGCTGGATTTTTCAGTAGCAGTACTGTAGGAAAAACAGTACATCTGCCACTAAAAGCACAATTATTTACTAAAGTTTAATAATTTTTTGTGTGTTCTTGACTTATTACTCTTGAACTGAGAGGTTCTATCTAGAGCAGCACAAGCAAGACCTGTAGCCTTTGAGAGGTTTCTCTTATTTCCATATATATGGCATTGACTGCTCATATTTTGTAAGTTATTCAATATGCACTGAAGTAGCTTTTTTTAAGTCCAACTTTCCTTTTTTTCATAAGCCAGATTCACTTCCTTCAAATGCGGAACTTCCTGACCTTGTAGCTAACTTGAAATGTGTAGCAGAGAGTACCATTATTGCTGTTCAGTCCTACACAGTTCCAGGTAAGCTCCAAGTACATAATTGTAATGAAGTGATAATACAGGAAAGAAAGAGATGAAAAATAATTCGAGTGTATTTAGCAACTCAGCATTTGCTAGTAAAAAAAAAAAAAAGGCAGAAAATGTTGCTTTGAAATCCAAAATCAATAATTGTTTTTAAATTGTTAACCTCCTATTTAAAAAAAAAAAAAACAACTAAACAAACAAAAACCCAAAACAACAACAAAAAACCTAAAAGCAAACAACAACAACAACAACAAAAAAACCCAAAAAAATAGGTTCATGTTGTTCCTTTTTTTGTTTGTGTTGATCCATTTGTAAGTGGAAGTGTATGTTAGGTTTTTTTTAATGATGTGTGATCTGATCACAGGTAGAAACAGTTTCTGGCACTGCAATCATGCATAGGAACCATGCAACATCAAAAAGCAAACAGCCTCTCTGACTTTCAGATTTTCACTGCTCAGAGGAAGTTTAGTTCCTGGACCTGAAGTAGCAAGCAGGCATGAAACGCAATATTGCTCACCGGTGAATTTAAAACCTTTCACAGGAGAAATCCAAGAAAAAAATGACCTCTGAGCAGCCAGAAATCACTGGCTGCCAACTGCTGACATCTGTACTTCTGGTGATGCTCTGAAATTCCTGACAAATGAGGCTGAGCAAACAGAATAAATTAATAAACCAAACATAATAAGTCTGGATTTCAGCTCAGTTTCTTCATATTAAAAATAGTGAGCAGAAAGCTTCAGCATGGCAGCTGTTTCTGAAGAAAACACATCTTGCTTTCATATCACTCTGTTCTTGAGTCAGCTCTGTGTTTGAATTGGTTAATACCTCCAGATTCAACCCTTCATGGCATGGCAAGGAAGTGTTCCCTCACTGACCTGATCTCACATTCTTTCAGTGTGAGATTTTCTTAGTCATGAGATAGTCTTTAGTAATAACCCAGAAGTTCAGGGCCTGAATCAAAACTTTCATCACGGTCCGTCCAGCTCCAAATGTTACAGCTCAATTTCTTTTTGTTCATGACTTTCATACCGGTACTCAAATAGCTACAGGGAAATCCAGTACATAACCATCGGTTTCCACTTTCTGCTACAAAGTTTTTATCTTTCTGCATTTGTTTTTATGGTAGGATAGTTTCTGGTTTGAATTTTATCTAGCATAAAAACTGCCTAAAGCAGCAGACCTAGATACTATTCTATTATTCCTTTCAGCTTTTGGCTGAAACTGAAACATGGAGGAAAACCAATTGTCCTCCTTTTTCCTGTTCTAAAAGATAAGTGTGACATGAAGCACATGCCTTTCTTAAATGCTCTTCCATGTGCCTAGCATTTCAGGTCAATAAACTCAGTTCTGGAACAAGGCTGAGGCAAGCATTATGGATTAAGGATTTGTCATGAGGGCCAGATTCCAGGCAGAGGTTTCTTTGTTCCTCCAGAAGAGTTTATTCATGCCCATTACTCTTTTTTTTTATGTCTCTGCTTTTCTGTGTTTAGTGACTAGATACTAACAGGATGCAGCCGTACTGCCCCCATGCCTTCCCCACACGCTTTGTCCCTTGCAGTGCAAATGTTCAGAGGTTGTAGATATGGATGTGCATGTCAAGTCTTCCTTGGCAGGCCAGAGAACATGGTTGCTTCTGTGTTTCCAGGACCCCCAGCAACCCAGAACTTGCAGCCGCTCTGTTGTCTTTTACGGATACATCAACCACAACAGGCATCTGAGCTTTTAACCGCTTTAGAGTTGTAGCACCTAGAAGCGTCTCCCATCAGTGGAGGTGCTAAAATTGTTCTTGGCACAATTGCTTTGGGCCATTTCTCAGCTTGGGCCCAATGCCAACCGTCTGTGTGACACCATGTAGCTTCTCATTAGGGGCCAAGTGAAAAAATAGTTCATGTGCTGCCAAACTCACTGATTGTTCTGAGACAGCAGCGAAGAGACGGTACCCAGTGCAGCCAGATTAGAAGAAAAATAATTTTTTTAAAAAAAATATAAAGATAGGGACCTCCACACTACTGTTCCAGCTAGCTGCTACTTTACATCCTGAGAGAAAGCTGTGCATGTGCTGAAAAAGTCCTTTCATACTTCAGCCACTCTCTTCACATTTTAAATGTCTATTGTCTTGCTGTGCCTCAGTGGGAACCTCTGTCTTCTAGGAGAGGCTGAGAAAGAGTCTGTATTTGTTGTGGCCTCTTGGAAAGCAGCCAGTTCTCATTTGAAGTGAATCTGTTCAGATAGCATTTGCATTTTTCATGTGTTACCTGCCTAAGGATACCAGGAATAGGTGCACCAGACATTCATATATTCAGTTAACAGTTAATCAAGTAGCAGGTGGTCCAAGCCTTTGAAAAGAAGATCCACACAAAGCACACCATGATTTCAGCCAGCTAAATCAAATTAACCTACCATCAGGCAGATGAGACTTCTTAAGTGGCTTTTAAATTACATCCACTTTCTTTGGCTTTAGTTTCAAGCACCCCATTCTCTTTTTCTTCTGCTGGTGTGATTTCTGTCGCTGGAAGTGAGGTGGCAATGGCTGCGTGAGCCCTGTTCGAGGAGCAGAGAGCACCAGGGCAGGAGAGCCAGGAATGCTCAGGTGAAGCCGGTCCTGGATTTGCCTTCCAGTGCCTCCAGTCCTGGGGATTTTCTGTTACTAAATAATTCTCTTCATGAGATTTAAGTCTCTCATAAAAAATAATTAAATTAACTCTGTCGAAAGACTGTTTTCTGACAGTAAAATGAGAGATTAATGATCAATTGATTGCCTGTTCCTTCCTCTCCTTTAAAAATAAAATGTTCTAGATTGGAGAAGATATGAGAGGCAAGAAAGGAAAACTATGGAAAGACTGGAGCCTTATAGACCTGAAGAGTCTCAAGCACAGCCTGTGGCTCGCCAGAAGACAAGTGTTGGGAGTCAGAGCCGATAGCCTTATGCACTTTCCTACAACTTGGCTCAGCTCCTCTCCTCTTCCCCCATATTTTTGCCTTTCTTCAGCCTTGACATCTATATCATTTTTACTTGTCCACTAGTGGCAACTCAGTTAAAAAGTTTCTTTCTGAAATGGTTATGGAGCAGATGGTCTTGAGTGCCATCACATGGCATGTACAGGACAACCAGGCGATCGGGCTCAGTCAGCAGGGATTTATTAAAGGCAGGTCCTCTTTGACTAACCTGGTCTCCTTCTATGGCAAATACTAGCAGAAAAGCAGTAAATACAGTGAGCAAGCATTCTCCTCACCTGCTTTATTCCAACAATGAGAGTCACTGAAAACTGGAGGGGGGGAGGGGGAAGAAATATTGAACTATTAATTTGTCTAGTTATCTGGAAAGAGAGCAGGGTACATGGCAGAAGTTTTGCTGCCTGAGTATGGGAGGGTGTTAGGAGAGAGAGGAAGCAACTCAGACCTAGCTCCACAAAAGGCAGGGGACATCTCCAGCAGGTTTTTGGTAGGACTGGATAGCCAAACCTGAAATTCCAGCCTTCAAAATGCAGACTTGACTACTTAACAGTCCTATAAATCTGTGCAATCTGATTCTGATTTTGCCTTTCAAATATTTGGTACCTGCGTTCCTTAAATTATCTTGCCTGAGTATGCAAATGTATACATATACAGGTGCATCTACCACATTAGACTTCATGTGAAATGTAGCAACACTCATCACTTTCTTTTATATCCCAGAAAGAGGTGAAAGTGGTACCCTACTAATACCTCTGAGGTTCAGTGTAGGAAGTTGTACTTTAATGAGGCTCTTGTGAGTAGTGAGTAACTGTGCAGAGGTTCACATTAGGGCATGCACAGTGAGTGGAATTCAAATACCAAAGGAATCTGAATTTTCCTCTGATTTTTGAATGCTACATGGGACCAGAAGTAAAGGACCCAAGAAAAATAGCCTGACATGGAATAGTGAGGCAATGGAAAGCCCCACCAGAGCAGAAGGAAAATGAGCTAAGAGGATTCAGCTGTGCTTCATTATCTTATAGCAATTACAGCTACCAACAGAATGAAAACAAACAATTTCCTCATTATAGCATCTTCTGGAACACCTGGATTAGATCTAGGTATTTTCTGTTCTGCAATTAGTGGATAAAAGGAGCAAATTGAGCTTAGAAAAGGGGCTGATGCTGAGGAAAAGCTTCTCTGTCTCAGGTACTTTCCTAATATTGAAGAAAAATTTAGGTTCTCTCTTCCCGATTCATCCCTTTAATGAAAGTGTTATTGTTATTTTAGCTTTAGGACCTAAGAATGTCTTTCTATATGCCTGCTAGAATAAGTAGAAGGAACTATGGTCCTTGTTCTGTGCTTTGCTATGATTTCTAGTGGAGAGTTTCTGGTCTATAAATGCGAAAATATGGAGTTTGGAGTAAGGAGGTTATCCACATGCCTGCGTTAGTAATATGGAAAAATTAAGAGCTCTAGAGAAGACCCCTACCTTAGGTGTGAAGCAAAAACTGTTTATCTGTTCACTTAATCTGTTGCAATCTTTAGCAGAACAGGCTTGAATTCTCAATGGTACTGTCACAGCTGAAGGCATTGTTTCTTTCTTCTGTGTTTGAAAATGCACAAGTCCCTGAGATGTAGAACTTAAGTCTCACCTGTAGCCTCAGTATTTCATGCTGAAAAACTTGTCTGTTTTGTTTTTCTAACATGTTATATTAAGGCAGCACCTTCTAGATCATCTGGTTTTAAGGATTATAACCTGAGGCCAGTTGCTCACAGAGTATATATATGCTTATAGGATATAGGAGGCCTGGATGCTTAAGTGAAGGCTATGAAACTTTGTGGTGGCCAGACAGCTGTAAGTTTAGTACAGTGACAGTTGTGACAGCCAAAATTACTCTGTGCACCTAGTTTCTGATTCTGGAACCTCTGTCCTCTCTGCTTAGCTAGAAACTTTTTTCTCTATGGGGAGAATATGATTAATGGTATGGCTTTAAACCGGTAAGAAACATGAAAGAACAGGGGTCCTTTTTTGCTTTTAAAAAAAAAATTATTTGGCCCTGAGGTTTCTTATGTGTTTACTTTGGCCCTAATGTAAAGGAGGCAAATGAAATTCATTTCTGAGAGGAAATAATGTTACTTTTTCTAAAAAGAAAGGAAGTTACATACACTTCAAGAAGCTTTCTAGAGGCTAATTATCCCAGCAGTAATAACCTGTCTTAATGGATGGGTCTTGCTTTTAGTGATTTAAGAGAAAGCTTTAATAACACTGTTCTTTGATGAATCTTTTGTATAATTCTATTATCACAGTTTGAATTGCCTAATGATTATTTTTAACTGTCCTTTGAGGAGCTCCTATCTCTTCGATGCCCTTGCTTAGGGCTGGGGAATTGCCTCATGGAGTGAATATATGAGTTACGACACTAGTTCAGTAAATGATTACAGATACTGCAGGTACCTTTGCCAGTTGATCTCCAAAGGTATCTCCTGAAAAAAAAAAAAATCTGGGCTAATTCTGATTTTCCTTGTTCCAGTCATCTAGTGGCATAAGTCTTTCAAAACCGGTCAATGAATTTCATCGGTAGAGTCCAGAATAAAAATAGTTTATTGCTTGCATTTAATATTTCAGATAGAAAATGTATGTTCTTGAAGGAAATATAAAATGACTGATTATTGGAATTACTGACCAAAATGCCTGGGTATGTTGTTCTTCTAAGTAAATTTCAAATTTAATATTTAAAAAATGAAGGTAAATTTCATTTAGCCTAATTAATACCTCTTGAATTTCTCTGTGAAGAAAGTGAGACAGCAAGTATGACATATTTAATAGTCCTTTTGTTATTGCTGGCGTTTTCAGGTAGTTATTTCCTAGAAAGTTCACATCCTTTTTCTGGTAATGTCTGGTTTGCCCCAAGGTATTGGCTCTTTCAGTTATTAATGTATAGGGTCTGATTAAAAATTGCAGGCATGCCAGGGTGCAGTGTTTGCCTGGGCGGGCGGTTAGTTCTGCCTATAACCAGTCCTTTGCACATATCAGTTACCCTCTGAAACGGCAGTAATGGCAAAGGCATAGAAATAATTTTGTGTGTACACCTCTGAAAACCATACTAGCACTCTGAAGAATGAATAATTTTATTTATTCCGGGTATTCTTGTACCTGCCTGGGACTGAGCGAGCAGGAATACTGAGTGGCACGATGCTTCTCATGTAAGTCAGTCTTAGGTATAAAACCTGGGAAGGAGGCACATCGTTTTGCTCCTTAGCAGTCTACTAAGCTTCAAATAAACACAGAGGAATAAATCACATATAAATCATCTGGAAATATCTAAATATTAAGATTTCAGCTCCTTCAGTTCTTGTATTGTTTTTTTTAATTCTCCTTCTATATTTTGAAATACATACTTAAACTATATACAGTTCTAATTAATCTGGGCCACTGATGGCAAACTTCTGTCTGGCACGTCAGAATTTTCACATGGTGCTGTTGTACAGCAGCAGACACCATCCCCTCTGGTCCCCACTGCTCTTCCTCCACCTCATCCTGGTCCTGCAGGTGGGAAGGACGAGCTGCCACAGGATTAGCTTCTTGGTATGAAACACCCAGGCGTGCAATGACTGGTAGGAGCTCAGTTTCTGGTCACAGAGATAAAATCCATTAGAGGAAGCTCTCTTAGCTGGAATCTGTCAAGAGGTGAGCAGGATCTGTCCTGACCCCTTGGTTTTGCCGTGTTTGCATGTGGCCTGACAGCAGTGGGAAAAGGGCAGGATAGCAGAAATGTTAAAGGAGTATCTCCCCTTCAGTCCAGGGTGGTTCTTGCCAAGTCATGGATGAGGTCCTGTGCCTGACTGTGAGGACACATCAGCAACAAACCAGGCAATGTCATAATTACATAAGCTGAGAAAAAATAGCATGCTCAAGGTCCAAATAGCCTCATTGTTCGTGTCTCTCAGGATAGCTATAGCATATATTTAAGCATGTACTGTGTAGTTCAGAAGGACTTCCCAGAGCAGCCTCCTTCTCAAGTGAATATTTCTATAGGTAATGTAGACTTGTCATAGTACTTCCTGTTTATCTATAGCTGAGAAGAGGGTGTATTAAATTACTTGGTAGCGGCTGGGATAGACAGTTCCATTTTGTCTTTATTAAATCACATGCCGAGGAAAGTTTAAATCATTTGAGCACAACAGTGAATCAAAGTTCAGAGCGGTTGCAAACTTCACTGATTTCAGCTGAGTTATATCACTTTCACCAGGGCTGAATTATTTGTGAAAGCAAACCCTTCAAGGCTATTATTGTGGTAAAAGGAATGGAATCCTACATTATTTTATGTGTGATATTGTATCTGTTTTTCTCCTTCAAGTCCTGTTCTTTACAAAAGTCTTCAGTTTAACTGGCTTCAAAGAAAAATTTGCCCACATTTATCAAAACTTTAAGTGCAGCAGATAGGAGTAAAGCCAATTATTTATACTTTATTTTTAGTGGACCAAAATGATGAGAATATAAAAGGCAAAAAGATTGACCCAAACTCTCTAACATTTTTAAGGTCTCAAAAACGAGATTAGGACTTTGAAAAGCATCCAAATAATAAATCCACAGAACCAAAACACACAATTTTAATAAGTTTATTACAAAAAAAAACACAGGAGCTGACGGGCACAGATGCTAAGCTAAGTTGAAAAAACTTTAGCAGCCTTTTGTGTTTGTGGACTTTTAAAAATAAAGTGGTGAGATGTAATAAGCTGATGATGCAGTTAGATTCTCTGATACCAAAGCCTGGTGAGGTTTGGGGGAAGGGTAAAAGAGGAGTGGAAAGAAAAATGCTCCCAGCCTCCTGCCTCGTGTCTGCAAGCAGTACACAAATCCTGTCATATTCCCTTCTTTGGATAAAGCAAACACTGCGAATATGGAGACATAAATTTGTCTGACCTGAGTATCCTGAATGAAGTTGCAGAGGACTCGGGCTCATGACAATCATCCCTGCCCCTAGAGAGGGGTCAAGCTCTGAGTCCACGCAGCTGGGGCAGAGCCCCATGTGTGGGAGACTGTATGATGTCCATGGGGCAAGGGATGGAGCAGAAGGACTGGAGAGATACCCCACCTGTGAAGGGCTGTACCCTCGCTGACCCCACTGCAGATGGAGATGTGCTCCTCAGGGAAATGTAGCTACCACTTTTGAACACATATCTAGTCATACGTGTAAACATCCTGAACTTCATTAAGGTCTTTTTCTGCAGATCTGCTCCTGGATTTTGTTCAAAATCATAGCTGCTGGCTTTTTGGGGAAGGGGGTGTAACATTTGTTCCTATATAGCTTTGTAGATTTTGCTGAAAAACAGCGGAAGTTATTCTAATTCTTCTGAATATCAATCAAGCCGTTTACAAATGTTGAATAAGCTATTCTTTTGCAAATCCACTGGAGACTTAATTTAGTCTGATGCACTCACCAGGGAAAATAAATTCATCTTTACTCTGAAATTTCTGGTTGCGTCTCAGTACTGACAGAAAGTAATGCTCTAGAATTCAGCAGTTTTGACATGGTAGTGAATGGCAGATAAGAATAGTTTCAAGTGTAGTGCTTACTCCCAAGGCACTACATTTGCAATCACTTTTCAGAGTAGAATTATGTTTTACATATTTTCTTTTTTCATCAGGCCTGGATGTGGTGGATCTTTTGTTTTCTTGTGTTTTTTCCCTCAAGCCACAGCTCTGTACGCTGATTACATGTAATGAAACAAAAGGAATCAGTCCCCTTTCCATCTCTTTCATACAGGCTTTCGTACTGCTTCTTGCTGCCTCAAAGAATCTGGCCATGAGACTCACAGGTAGACAAAGGAACTGTGTCGTTTGTCCTGTGCTTGCAAACAATGAATGACAAAGAATATTTCTTTTTAACCTTCTTCCTATTCCTTCTCCCATTTCTTCCTTTGTCATGTTCACATTTATTTTGGGAAGTAACTGGATGGAAGAGCTTAGAAATGAGGGACCTATTCAGACCCAAATGACGCATCACTGAACATGGCATCACATTTTCCTATACATTATATTTAGCCTCTATACTTGAATATCCCATTTAAGTTATATGGGTAGCACAAACTGACAAAGGTGTTAACTGATTGATTGGCGCAGCAGAATAACTTCTATTTCATCCACGTCCTCCACCAGCTCTACATTTTCCATGCAGCTGGGCTGCCAATTCTCACACCTAACGGGTGAGCCCTTCTATTTTCTCTTGCTCGAGCAAAATTCCACTGGCGTTTCCAAACTGATGCGTGCACCCAGGCATTTTCTAGCTCGCTGGGCAAGGTACTGGAAGGTGAAGGAGATCTCGCATGGCACAGTCTCACTTACCAATTATTCCTGGAGTTGCTTCTTACCACCTTTCCAGGCAGTCCCAGTGTTCTTTGACTGTCATAGCCTTCAGACTGCTCTGTTTCATCTCCATTTAGTCCCTACAGTTCTTAAAGCAACAGCAATGACAAAGAAACATAGATTCCCTCTTCTGACATGTCTCCAGCCTTACTGGCGTCTCCTACAGGGGTCATTTCCAGGCACTGCTGCCAGCAGAGAGTTTTGAATAATGTTTTCCTGATCAAAATTATTCAAGGCAAATCCTGGAGGCATCTGGTATTACCTGCACGCGAGGTGCCTTAGGGCTGACAGATGAAAATATAAATTCAGTACTATGATGGTGCTGAGGACAAGAATGGCTCTGGAGGAAGAGGAGGATATTCTGTCTGGTCAGGCTCATTTTTGCCGTGCTAAGTGGTAAGGTGTGGAGTAGGTGCCGTTCTTCACTGGTCATCCATGGATATAGCATATGGTTGCAGATTATTAAGTTTGAATCTCTGGGGTCAGTGTTTGAAATTAATTTTCCACCCCAGCAGCTCAGCCATTCTGGGGATGCACTTATGTATCCCATCACAGCTTTATGCTGCAGCGTCAGCAAGCAAGGCACGCTTCATGATGATTGTTGTGCCATCCGCTCAGCTTTTCCTCCTTGATTTGAGGAGAAGAAATAGGGCTGGTGTGTCAGAGGAAGGATGCAATGGGCCAGAGTGCTTGTAACTGTCTGCCTCAGTCAGAGAAACCTGAGATACAAAACTGTGATTGTGCTAGGCTGTAGCTTTAAGTCGTTTTCAAGTATTGATGGAATTCCTGGGGGAAAACATGGTTCCAAATTTATTTATAATATCTGAGAAGCGCACCATAAGAATTATCTTTCTTTTATCCACAATTTTGATCTTTTGTCCTGTGCACTGAAAGGCAACTTCTACCAGCCCTGCACATGGTCTCTTCCAAGCATGAACTCCTATAGAGACTGTAACATTGTATGATTTATACATGCAAAAATCGTTTCTAAAGTGGATTTTCCAGGTGCAAATTCAATCATCTGTTTAGCCAGGTGTGAGAATCTATCAGCTGTGCATGCAGGTGTCGATGCTTGAAAAGTGATCCAGTTTACTCCTCTGTAAAGAGTTTGCACAGGGGCTAGTGTCACTTAAGTCTGTCTTGGGCTGCATTGGTGAGGGTTTAAGTGGAATTTGAATGGTGCTTTCTGTGCTGAAGGCCCTCTGCATAGGGCAAACACTTCACAAAGTGTATGCACAGATGGGCAAACTTGGCATCCCATAAGTGAGCCTGGGCTGGAGGCCCAAATCGATAAACTTGCCCCAGATGTGTCTCCTCCTAGAATGTGTCTAGCTCTTGTCAGGCTCATTAGAGAGCGGTGGTTTTGGCTGGTTTGCCTCTTTTTGAGTGAAAACATAGCATTTCTCAGTGTATTATCAACGTTCCCGAACTCAAATATTTAATAACTGCTGCTATCTAATACCTGACTTGGCTCCGCATTAGAAACAACTGCTTGCAAAGTGTTTATCTATTGAGAATGATTAAAAGAAAATATCAAGTCCTTCATATACTATTTTTGGGCAACAAAATGACCTTACTGCTATTTTAAATATTTCAGTATAATTTATATTACCTATAATACCATCAATAAGGCTGCTTGAAAATTAAGTGTCATTCTTGGCTTGAGACAGTGGGTATGTTGTGGGACTGAATGCCATGTGCCAGAAAAAAATTAAAACCAAAACTGTGGTCAAGTAGTTAAATTTATGGAGAGAGCAAGCAACATGGGCCTGAGCAGCACAGCTACTTTGGACAAACAATGCCTCCACTTGGGGAAACCTTAAAGTCCCCCTCAATCCTAATAGCTGCTAAGCCGTGGTGGGGAGAACAGCAGCAAGCTGGTGAATCTGGAGCTTGCTGGTATTTATGTCCCTAAGGGTCAAGATATACTGATCACTTCCCCTCTAAGGGAAGGCTAAAATGCCCAGCTCAGTCTTTCACTAATTTCTTCAGTGAAAGTCTCTCCTTTACCCAGGTATCTCTTGCTTCTACTTCTTCCCGTGCAAGCCAGTTTTCCTCCAATGTGGAGGACATTAAGTACGCTGTGCCAGACGAGGCCCCTCCAAGGCATTAATGCTTCCTTATCTCTGCTGGAAATCCCTCCCGTGTTACATCCCAGGAGAACATTTTGCCTTTTTCACAGCTGCATCACACTGATGGTTTCACGATCCTCCTGCGCTCTGCTAAGATCATGTGAATATTGTGGGATTTGGCAGTGCTTCCCAGCTTCTGGGTCCAAGTGCAGATCCTGGACACATCCCAGTTCTGTGCTGGCATGGGATCTGGATGTGCACTTGAGGCCTTTTCCTCCTACCTGTCCATGCTATAGTTTCCATGGAACTAAATGCAGAAATGCTGGCCAAAAGAGAGCCTCAGTACAGTACATTTTGGCCAGGTCTTCTGTCTAGATAATCAGTGAACAGGATCTTGGAAAACACTGCAGCTTATATCAGTTGTTCAAACACAGCCATATATACCATATCTTTTATATTTTCCTCAGGTGTCTAGAACAGACTCTGTTCTTCTGGGCTGATCCTATTTTACATCCCCTTTTTTTTCTCTTAGTGTACCTGCATGACATAAGAAATTTTTGATATTGCTTTTTCTACTGAGCAGCAAAGTCCTATCTTTTCCTTCCATTTAATCTATTTATCTCCTGCACTTCTCCTACTCTGACTGTGACCTTCTCTTCTCTGAAACTTCCTGAAGAACCATCTGCTAAAATTATTCTTCTTTGTCCTTTCCTGTAACCACTGTGCTCCACATTTTGAATAAATCTACCAGCTCTTTCTTCGCAGACTATCAAATTTCAGCTACTTCTGTTGCTCAGTATGCAATCCAGGCTGACATTGTATAGCATACTGCCTTCCTCATACATTAACCTCATCATAGTCCTCTGCAGGTGACAGTCTACTTGAAATGATTTCTAAATCCAGTCCATTCCCTGGTTTCCCTCCCTCTTTTAAGAGCATCAACAGAAAATCTTACTACTTTCCTACTATCTTTATAAACAAAGGCAAGGAGGACACTAGGAAGTACAGCGTTGCTGCTAAAATGTTCATATTCTCAATGAGCAAGTTGATCTGCTTTTTGAGCTGATCCATTTACACACTTAAAGTGTCAAGTCTCAAATTAAGATATAAATCCTTTGAGAGGGACAGACTCGTATTGCAGCATATTTGGAAGTAAGATATGTTTGGTTTCCGAAGTATCATTCTAGGAAGCATACCCCATCACTTATAAATGTCTACTGCTAATGACAGTCATTTTCTTGCAGACTTATCCCATCAAGCTATAATTCTGTTTGTGTTTTTTTAGTTTGTTTTTTTTTTTTTTCAAACAATCTCAGAAACAATCTATTTTTGTTGCTTTGCCATTGTGTGTGTTTTTGCTGAGACGGAGAACTTCTTTAATTTTTTAGTATGCATGAAAGACCCATGACACTGAGATTTATGGCACAAGCCAATAAAAAAGTACGTCTGGAGGTATGCAAAATATTCAGAGGGGTTAGGAAAACAATAGCCTCTATTTATATGTGGCGAACTGGTATCAATAAGTTCAAATTCCCTCAAAGAAAGCTTGTATTTAAGAAGTAGTACTGTATTTTACCTTCAGAAACAGTCTGAGAAATATTTTTCTCCTGTGTTCACATATTTGCTATCATAAGGACTTGTGAAATACTGCAGGAAAATTTTCTGGATGCTTCAGGCATGTGGAAATAAGACAGCATGTAAAACGTCATACAAAAGTTCTGGACTTCCAGCATCACCAACCTACTCAGGCACGCAAAAGTAGCATAAGACCTGAGCTGTGCTGTCATGACATCAGAGTTTTCCCATTAACTTGAACCCCTCAAGAACTTTTACTTCTCTAAAACTTCTAGAGTGAGTGAATGTACAGATTACCAATAGTCTGCAGAAAAGTCTTGTATCAAAACTCCCATTAAAGTCAATGGGAGTCCTATGACTAACCTGTCTGTATAATGCACTTAAAATCTGGGGCTGAATGGCTGACTGCTTAATGTTATATGTGTAGGTCTTTTAAGAGCATTTTTTTAAACAAAGCGAAAAATATTATGCTGGGAATATAAGAGCTTCAACACACTGGGTTTTTTTCTTTCTGTCTTTCAATGATCCTGCCTGGATCAAGCAGGCAACACTAGAGGGGTCTCAAGCTCACAGTGCTAGAAGGACTTAATTGCCCAAGGGGACAGAAAACAGAATCCAGCTACAAAGTTTTGGTTTCCATCCCAGATAGTCTATTAAATGAGTCAGGAGGTTACAACTGAAAAGAAATAAGCCCCACAGCAGAAGTGTATTTTGCAATCTGCTCTTTGGAAAGGTGCTGACACAGAGTCAGACTGCCAGTGTCAGGAGATGTACTGATGACTATTGAACCAGATGGGTAGGGGCAGGGGGGAAAAATGGGCATTCACAGACTTTTTGAAGAGGGCAGAAGTCATGCTTTTCTATACCTTTAGATACTTACTTCCCCCATAAACGCTAGCCCACAGTTTCAGCAAGACGTGACTTGGGGCAATAGCACTTTCTTAATGGCACAGGCTATTGAGTTTCTGTTTGACATGGCTGAGGAGCATGGGAGGTCTAGTAGGTGGGAGCAGAGGTCTAGGAGCCACTCAGTCACTTTGTCACTTAGGGCAAGTTACTTGACCTTTCTATGCAAGCTTGGGCCATGTCAGATAAAGAAAGTGGCTTGACACCAGAATTTCATGCAATACTAGAAACCTAACCTGAAATAAACTTCAGTTCACTGAAAAGGTCATCTGTATAATCTCAAAATGTCACCTATGTCAGCTGTGTGAAAAACTGAGAAAATCATTAGTCTACCTTCCAAAGTCTGGTCTATCTCTACGTTTGTTTAGAAAATTAAGTGTTTAGAACACACAGCAGTGTTTGTGGGCATAGAGTAGGTAACCAAGTTTTGACTCAGCATTTGTAATTGCTGTAATTCTTGGTAATTAAAATCTGGTGACCTATAAGCATGTAAATCTAAAATTAGAAGCTGTTTCTGAAAGCATGGGCCCATGTAGGTTTTTCAGATTAAATCTAATAGTTTGTTCAGTTGGAAAAAGTGCATAATTAAGAAGCGTTCTCCTTCCAGTTCGCTCCATCTTTATTAGACAGCATCAACAGGTCATAAAACTAGTCTGAAACAAAATATTGGAGCACTTGAATAATTCACAGGCGTAAAAATATTGCAGTTCTTGCTTCTCTTTGCTTGCTTAGGTAGTAGAGAAAAATCATAGTATTGCTGCTGCTTGCAGCGCTTTCCCTCTGGTCTGACTCAAAGGGTGGATATTTACACAATGGAGCTGGTAGCTGAAACTGCTCACAGGAATAACACAGAAATTGTTTGAGGCCACTGAGTAGGTAGAAACAACTTGCAATTTCATGTACATCTTTGTGAAAAAGGAAAGGGTATTGGGGTTTTTCACCTTGAATTACCAAGTGCTAATTTAAGAAAAAAAAAATTAAAAATAGAAAGGATTAAGTAATTTCCAAAGAGAAAAGGGAAATTCATTACGTCTTTGGGCTGGGGAAATAATGTCTGTTTCCTGAAGTCTATACTAGATACACTGCCCACTTTAAAAATAATTTTCTCTTATTTGCACAGAATGCATGCTTGGTGTTCACTGGGGGCTGAGTTGATTAATGTACTTGCTGCACCCAAATCCCTCTAAACCTAAACCCCTTATACTCAAATAATATAAGGAACATACTATTTTAGTGTTTGAAACTAGTTCCATAAGAGTATGCTCATGTGCCAGCCTTACACAGTTAAGACTGATTTTAAACCTGTGGTGCATCTCCATTGGGGTTGCAACTGGAGCAGAGGAGATCATGCAAAAATATCTATGTTGCTATAGCACAAATAAAAGGTCTACATGTGTGGTTTTTAAAAAACACATGAAAAGGGGAAGACAAAAGTTTTGTCTTTGCTTTCAATTAATGGAAATGTTAAAAAAAAAAAAAAAAAAAAAAAAAAAAAAAAGAGTTTTCCCAGGTGTTTACTTGAGGTCTTACTTATTTATGTCAGCATTTATGTCAGCATAGCCTCCTCTTGGTATTTCATTCCAGTAAATGCAGTTGTAAAATGCAGAGCTGGCTTGTCCTGTTTGATCATTGAGTCTGTTCCGATTCCTGCAAAAGCTTTTGCAGCTCTGCTCCTCCTGTCATCTGCTGCTTCTAGTTTGGGGGCTGCACTTAGTAAAACCTAAAGTTAAGGATGAGGCCATCTAACCAGCACTGTGAGTTAAAGAACATGAGACATTGATGCAGGTTTGCTTTAAACATATGGCATTTTCCATGAGACTGAATAGTCAGCAGTTGCTGTGCAACTGAAGAGCAGAGGTACTCTATACCTTGCAGTTACCTAAAGCACTGCCTGTTTTATTTTTCAGTAATGATCCCCATGCTTCTTTCGTGGGTTCAAACTCTTTGTAAAGATTGGAAAATTGTGTAGATGATGTTTTCAAATTGCCTGAAGGCTCATAAATAATCAGTGCTGGGGATGTTTCTGCTCACAGAGCGTAGGTCACTAGAGGAGGTGTACGTTGGGGAGTCAGTGGTTTTCATGCCTAAATGTTTGTTCCTTAGGCCAAGATCACAAGATCAGCTAGTACAGACTTGTAAAACGCACAATTATGTGTCTGTCAAGTACTCTGTGTCAAGAACAAAGGCTTCAGTTAGTCTGTACATTAGTGCTCAAAAGCATAAAACATGACTCCGCAGGTAAAGACCCTGCTGGGAGGATGACTGAATGGCTCAATTCATCCTCTGGAGGGATTCCTCCCACCCTGGTGCTGTAGAGAAAACTGAAAGCCAGAAATGTCTCCCCACCTCTGGCTGGTGGGAAAATTTCTTCTGTTCCCAAAAAAGTAGAGCCCTAAGAATGCTGTACTATACGTTCCGCAAAACAAGGGGAATTTCTCTGTACTGGCACAGAGCCTTGTCACCTGGGCCCAACACCTTGTCTCCTGCTGCGGTCTCTGATGCTGGGGAAGGATGAACAAAGCAGACTTATTCCTCAAGAAGAAGTTAGTTCTGTTCAACCTCAATAGAGAGCCTACAGGAACAGGACTCAATTAGAGATGTTGCACAAATGTGTAGCTGTGAAATGTGATAGTGCATTGCAAGCAAAGATATTTTTCAGAGGGAAAGTGAACAAAGGTGATAAATGGAAGGGTCTTGTCCCAGTCTTAACACATATATAGGCTGAAGAATTCTCTTGAAAACTGGTGAAAGCATACTTTAGCAAGTTATCTGATCTTACGTCAAAGCTCACCCATCTCCTTAGTAAGTGATTCTAATTTTTAACCTTCACAGCTTTGAAGGTGTCTATTTAAAGGTGTAACTTTAGCTCCCAGCCTCTGTAGGGCTTGGATAGAGTAGTCTTAACAGCCTTCACCACCAAACCTCTTGTCCATGCATATTACATTGTCAAGGCGTTTCTTGTCTTTCTTTCAGTGCTTAGAGTAAGCTGGGCTCCTTTGGCCTCACCTCAAAAACCCCCACTCTGTTCCAGTTCTGAAATATCTCAGTTTTCACTGGTCCTGGTTACATCTTCCTGATGTGCAACACCAAACCTGAACATAAGGTTTTGCAAGATGTCCTATTCCTGATATACTCATTAATATTCCTTTTAAAATACATTTAAGGAAAAAATTCTATGTTTGCTGCAGCATTGCACCAGGAGCTCATGTGGAGGTAATTATCCACATTGACCTGTAAATCCTCTTATGAGTCACAGCTTCCCAAGACAGTCCACCATTCCATAAGTACAATCTGTCTACCCATTTCCCAAGTGCATCTACATTGCATTCAGTTGATACAATAGATTGTGGTTTTTAATATGTGATCATATAACCCAGTGAGCTGTTCCAGGTGGTAATTTGTACTCTTCTTTTGCTACCCCACTAATCTTTTTATCAGTTGCAAATTTTACCTGCAATCACTTTACAACACTGTTCATCCCCTTGTATAAAATTTCTGAAAAACAGACATCGAGGATTAGGTTCTGACAAACCTCTAAAATAAATTAGTAGCTTTATTGAATCTGTTGCTGTATCTTCTGTTGGGTACATCTCACTACTGATGACATTCAAGATATATCAAGGACTCCGGTCTCCACAGAAAGACTATGGGTGAAACAGGGGTGAGTCTTCCAGTTAGGGGCCCATGATTAACAGGAGGGAGTTTGGAGGAGGTTACTTTTGCCTATTGATGACTCAAAACTGACTCAAAGGCAGGAAAAGTGGATGTGCAAAGAGCATTAGTAATTCTGTCTTTTTTTCTACGTGTGCAGAGAGGAATCATCCTTTAGATTTCTAGTTTACCTTAACAGCAGCCGTCTTTGTGAATGCCAAGCAGTGGTGCAGATGACTGTGTAGGTATGCTTCCACACCTCTTGAAGCGGATGCCTATCAGGATAATTTAATTTTCTGCCTTGCATACTCAAGCAAGGGCTTTCAAGTGTATACAACTGTTTCAAACATAGCAAAACAAATTTAGTTCATCAGCTCCTGTGGTCAAAGTCTGAATTTCTGCTCTACAGGCATTTTTACAGTTCTCCTTTTAAAACCCTATGAATTTTACTTTCTGTAGCCTTCTGCAACAGAAGGAATGAAAGGAATTTGACATTGTTTCAATCCTTTCCTTACTCAGGTAATGGAATTTAAAGTATGAAAAAAAAATCTGCTTCCCACAACACTGAATAAGATTTCTAGTAGTGGATTAAACAGATGAGTTAAACATTTTGTAGCCTTTAACTTAATCAGTTGCAGTTGGGTCACTGTGATAATGCACACCAAGATCTGAGTATCTAGAGTTCAAGGCCAAAACATCACGTATCACCTTACTGCTTGCTTCCTTTCCTCATTGTGGCCTAGTGAAAATTAAAATTACTTTTATACCAATTATTTCGCACTTTTTTGCTGTGACTTGCCCAGGGGTGCTTGCTTGCGTCCTGCTGCCTGGTGGTCTGGGTGGCAGGAGCCAGTCTCAGCGGTGTCCGAGCTGGGTGTATGACTGTATTGACTGACAGAGCAGTATATGTAACATAGTCCATGGGATCAGGAAAGCAATGGAGAGGGCTCAGGAGGCTCCATGAGAAGGTGAGGAATCAGCTGGGGCAGGACCCTCTGGTCATTTCAAAAAGGAAGGGTACAGGGCACCATCTAGGGTGCTGGGGCAGCGCTGGAGCCCATCGGCTCCTACCCCATCGGCTCCTACCCCAGGGCTCCAGCGCTGCCCCAGCACCCGTGGGAATCCTAGCTCAGGATCAGTAGCATGGCTGGAGCCTGAAGGGTGCACTGGGACAACAAGGGAAAGCAAGAATGTTGTTTCTACTTGCAGCATTAAATTCAAGACTTGGAAGATTCAGTGCTGTTAGTTGGCAGAAAACAGTAGATACTGGAAAATATTTCTGCTGCCAGACGAAGTGTCTAAATGCATGTTTGTCTCCAAACTGGTGATGAATGTAGTTTAATGAAGGAAACTTTTGGGACTGTAACCTTTTTTAGCTTACTGTAAAAACGTCAAGTTTACTGGGCTTTCTAATGGCTTTAATACATTTTGACTATTAAAATTGTAACTTGCATGAAGAGCATAAGGTTGTTTCTGGTCTAGCGGGCTTACTTTCTGTTCCATGGATGTTGTAAATAACAATTCAGAAAAAGGCTTTTTTTCTTCATCACTTGTTAGAAATGGAAGTAGAACTTATCAGCAACTCTAAATCACCAGCAGCAGTATGGCTAATTGTCTGTTTCATGTATTTTCTGGAAGTCATGCAAATATCACACATCAGTTGAAATTAGCTCCTTAAAAAGACTATGTATGCAGTGAAATTTTTTGGATGTAATAGCTTTATGTGCAGGAAAAGCCCACTGAAAGTAGTTTGGTACCCAAGCAGAATTGATGACTGACAGCTGTCAGGTGACCATTGGACAAAGGATTAATTCTCTGCCTTATTTATCTTGCTCCAAAAGCTCCTTCCCAGGTTCAAGCATTTCCCAGAGACTTGGAGAAGGAGGCGCAGAAAGGCACATGATGAGAAAAGGAAATAGGAAAAGGGCAAAAATAGAACAGTCAAATATTGTATCTGTGGTTCTTATGTGAGTCTCATGTCAAGCTAGATTCTAGTTGAAAGTCCTCCACCCCAGCCCAGTGCCTCAGTCAGCCAGGCAAAGCTGCCTGCCCACCACCGCTAGAAAGAGATGCCCTTACATTTCTGTCAGCGTGGTAGTTCCTAAGGCTGCAATAATGAAAGGATGACATGGATATGTGATTGGGTATTGGTAAAGGGTCTGTGCAATCAAGCAGAGAAGGAGGTACTTCAGTTGTTTAAAAACAAAAACTCATGTTCTGGGGGAATCTACAGCACAATCTGTGTGAAGCCTTAATTCCCCAAATCCATCTGTGCTTCCACCAGTATAGACAATTACTGACCCTAAACAATGTCCCAGATGGCAGATAAGGATGCAGAAAAGGATTGCTTATTTCATTAACTCTAGCTACCTGGGGGGAGGGGCTGAACCCACCATCTCAGATTGAGGACACAGAGAATATACTATGACAGTTAAATCCAATTAAAATATCTTTCACAAGAAATCATGATAGAATGATGCTTCTGATATCTTTTTCTCTTGATGTGGCTGGTGTGGAGGAAGCTTGTGTGTAAACCTGAAGAACTGAGTCCCGCCTCACAAATGAAAAAGATGAATTAACAAATTTTGCAACTAAGAGGGAGAGAAAAAATCTGTTTCTTTTGTGATATTTATCTGGGAGCTAAGGTTTTCCATAAAGTCTAATTTAAATGCCTAGTGTTTCTGTACAGTTATTGGAGAGACAAAGACTTCCGTGTATGGGCTTGGAGTCCTCTGAGGAGGACTTTTTGGTTGAATAGGGAGCATCAGTTCCCACTAAGGTTCGCATGAGGTACAAAAAGCTAGAGAGTGAGAATATCCTGCAAGGTCTTTCAAGGTCTTCCATTCCATTTTTAGGGGGAAAAGAAACCACGCTGGAAGTCATGTACACCTGAGATTAAGGGTCTCATTTACTAGAACAAATACAAGGCTTATTTCATCTGCCAGTATTATATGGAATATCATATCTGTGACTGTGTGTAATGAAACACTATGGTACATCTAGAAAGTAATCTTTCCACATATGAACCTGCTTTCCTATGCTTTTAACCATTTCATTTTCCAGTAACCTGAGAACTGTATGAATCACTGATGTGAATTTCACAGTTTTGCCATTGACAAGACAGATAAAAAGCTGTTTCATCAGGCTAAAGAATGCTTTGCTGTTCACTGACAGTGTGTTTGGAAAATATTGTAAAGCAAGTGCTTTCTTCTATTTTTTAGAAATTGTTTTGGTGG
The DNA here is from genome assembly GCA_028020825.1 of Podargus strigoides. Classification (NCBI taxonomy): domain Eukaryota; kingdom Metazoa; phylum Chordata; class Aves; order Caprimulgiformes; family Podargidae; genus Podargus; species Podargus strigoides. Next base: position 71,488,132 of record CM051621.1, read on the forward strand.
TAGAAGGGCAAACAATTTGTATGATGCAGCTCAAAATCTGTGAGCTTCATGAAAGTGAGTTTTGAGTAAGAAGATGATGCAGACACACCATCTCTTCTAAAGTCAATAAAGGGACACCAAGACTAGAAATCAGAAAAGTTTAAAAAAGGAAGAATGTAAGATAAAATCTGTTCTAAAGCTGTACTTCCCATTTGATAGCCTCTGGAATGAACCCATGCTGTTTTCACAGTGTAGTTTAAAATGAGCCAGGCTGTGTTTAGTTTACAGCACACATCAACACATAAAAAGGCACTTACAAAAAATACTGGGAGTGAATGGGGAGTGCTTGTTTATCCATTAGACAAAACCAAAGCATGATAGAAATGTTAGCAATAAAGACACTAAAATATCTGTCATTTTATAAGGGGGAATATCAGTGACAGGATGAATTGCTGTGAGACCGAATCTCATTGTTGCTGGTTTTGTAAAATAGCATACATAATCTTCATCTTACTGTGATTTTGCCTGATATAATTGCTCTAGAACCATCTACTGTAGGGATGAGTGACATCTGGTAGAAACCAGCACCCTGTATTAAGATTGATCTTGACCAGTCAAAACAAGGCAGATTGGACAATGTAAATCTCTTTAATGATTACAAGTTCAGCTGATGCAGGATGGATGCCAAATGTTAGTATTGTGCTCAATGAACACTTTAGTGTAGCATTTGCCTGATGGATCCTACAAAAAAAGACATATGACGCAAACAAAACTGATGCACTTTGGCCTCCCTTTACTTTCATGGAAAATGGTTTTATCTTAGTTTACTCTCTTAGCAGAAAGCAGACTTTTTTAGCTGAAGCTTTCCTTGCTTATTGCAAACAACTGTACTGAATTTAAGCAGAAAGTCAGAGTTTAACTCCCTCGTGCTGTTTCATACCTCTTTGTCTGCAGTCATAGCTACATGATCAACAGCATTTTAGTTGGACTTGACAGCCCCCAGAGGAGCGGACACGATGGAAATCACGTAACATCTTTTGAGACTGCTGTTGAGAGGGAACTGCTTGGAAAATGAGAGGCTCACACGTGTTTTTTTGTGTGCGCATTGCTTTCATGTATGGAGCATGGAGAAGAAAGAGGCTGTAAGGTCTTCACAAGCAAGGAGATAACATGCATGCAGGTGTCACAGTGGAACTTTTGGTAGGACCCCCTGAGACTGGGAAATGCATCCAGAGCGCTGTGCACGCAGAAATGTCCCTACTCTGGGAGGGATTCAGTGGTTCAAGAAAAAAATATTTCAAACGAAACAATGAGTAAATTTTAGGCAGCTAAAAAGTGTTTAAACTTTGCTTGCATAATGCAGCATGGTCTCTTTCGTTGGTGATAACAAGGTATGTTTTAAGTTTAATGCCATATGCCAGGAGAACATGGTTTGTAGGCATTTCAAGGAAATATTGCTGGGAATAGTAGGATGAAACTGAGCAACAGGATATGTAGGCTAACAGAAGGAAAAAATAATAAATCTGTCTTGTTAAGTGAACTGTGAGTAATCTGCTGAGGAATATATTGGAAATTTTATCTCTTAAGTCACTAGAGCTATATAAAGCTCTTGAATGTGTTTATGGGGAAGCATCACCATGTCAGCATGACAGTGACTTGCCAGTAATTTTCTGGTTGTAGTCTTTCTTCAGGTCAGAACAACTGGTTCAGCTCTAAAATTGAAAATGTTGTTTCATATATTTTTATTGTTACCTGTATATTTAGCTTAGTTTTGATATTACGTTCTGAAGCAGCTGCTGATATGAAGTGAGCTATTTTGGGGAGACTTTGCACCCAGAACAATGCGTGGAGTCCTACACAGGTTGTGGCCATCGTGAAACAGTGCACAGGTTTGGCTGCTTGCATGACATCTGTTGCCTCACTTACTGAAATGATGAGACTCCAGTTTTCTCACAAGAAAACCGTGTCACCATCTGGTCTGGAGAATGTGCTTTGACCTGTCTTGGAGATTACCAGAAAGTATGTTTTAGAAGTGATTTCCTTTTGCTGAGTGATGGAGAGAGAGTGGCCAGGTCGTTCTGGGAAGGAAGAGGGAGGGAGTAGTCTTCTGTGAGTATGGCCAGCAGGCACAGGGACAGGTCAGCAGCTCCTCTTGTGTATCAGCAGTGCTTCCAGCTGTTGCCATAACCCCATCCCTGGACCATTGTACTTCTGACTCAAATAGGCCTTAAACTTAACTCAGCGATGACAGTCAAATGACACCAACAGAACAATAGTATACTGGTCAAAAACAGCATCAGTTTTGGTCCTGACCTACTCATTAAGGTGGCTTTGGGATTGCAGTCAAAAATTTTGTAAGAAAACATTAACTATTAGGACATAAAGGTGCTGGGCATGTAACTTCTGGGCAAAGAAATCAAGAAGAAAACAAGCAATGATGGGTCCCAGGGATCAGTGTTTAAACAACTCGAAGAAATTTGAGTGATTCATTCTGAGAGACACCAAATGCAAAGTGAAGGTAGAATTAATTAAGAGTATGCGACTTGTAAACAATCCTTGAAGGAGAAGAACATACAGGGAAAATATTTGCCCGTATGAGCGTATTTTATGATTTGATATTTCATGTCCTGACCACTACTGAAAACTGAGCTGTCAGCACTCGACAATGTCAAGCACTGTTCCTGGGTGCAAATGAGCAGATCAGAGCCAAACATTTTATACATCAGTTCAGGAATGTGTTTTCCCACATGAATTATTTTATGTTCATCTAAAATTATTCATTTATTTTTTTAAAAAGTAGCACAGTTTCTTCCAGAATCCCTGTGAGAGTGCAGAACAAGGCATGATAGAGATGATCAAAGGTTTCTGAGATCAAATATCCTCTTTAGCCGTATGTAGAAGAAACCTTGCAACAAGCACTTGTGAAATCATAAACCAGGCTAAGTGTATTATTTAGCAGTGAGGGGTTCTATTTCTCTCCAAAGTAGGAGAACGTATAGCTTTTTTTGGTTATTGTTTTATTATTGTTATTATTAGCCTTACCTAAAACAATGTGGATATTCTTATCATGTAGACCAATGTCTAATCCAGATGAGTGTGACAAATGTGTCCATCTTTTCATTCTGAATTTGTGACTTCTCAATTTAATCATGCATCCTTTTATTGTTGAACAATACCTCAGGAAAGCTTCAACTACAAGAAAAGGTCTTTCTGAGTAGTTTATTTTCACTGATATTTAGTCATTCCTGAAATCACCAGTTATTCAGGGGGTTATTCAGGGATTGTTTTCTTGTCTTGGGGGGGAAAGGGAGGGATAAAATGGCCTGTGGCTCTCTAAATCTGTCCTGTTCTTCTGCAGCGTATGCAGAGAGATTGTAGGTAGAAGCAGTCATGTGTGGTGTGAGGAATATGGGAACGTTAGGAACGGTACTGTTGCTACTCCCCAAAGTTGAACAAAGGAGAACCATCTTGCTGAAAACCTGCAGTCACGTAAAGAGGAACAAAGACAAAGTCTGTAATTGCACAACTGAGCTATGCTGATAAAGCTACCTTTCAAAAACAGGCCTGGATGTTTTTTTCTCCACCAGTGAAATCTCTGGAAAGCCCTAAATAATCAACTGTTCAGGAGCCAACAACTGAAATAGAAGTTGGAAGTGCTGTTTGCACAGGTGGTGAGCCTACTGGGAGACTAAATGCTTACCCTCTCACCCATATCAATTATTCTGAGACTCTGTCTGTTTTATGTCCGCCAGTTTTGATAACAACAAAATCCTTTTAGAAAAATGCTGATGCAACATTTATCATGCTATCTTTATGGGATTGAATTTTTCTTCTTTTTTTATTTTTTTCTTTCCTGTATTCCTTTTTTTTGCCAGGAGCAAAGGTACTGGAGGAGCTGCAGGGACAGTAAAGTAACAAGCCAATTAACTACCTCAAATTTCCAGGAGTCTAAAAGTAAACAAGCTGAGAGATCCTATGGGGATCTAGATTGGTTTGCTTTAAAAGTGTGGTATGGGCTTCTGTACAAACAATGAAAATGCAACTATTCATCCTTGCAGTTGCCAAGGGACTTACCTGTCTTTTGACAGCCTGACTTATATGAAGCTTTGCCATCTGGTCCAGACACTGCAGCAAGTCTCATACCACACACAAAGATTTGCTTAAAATGAAAGCTGCAACTTTTATTAGCTCGTCCCTGTGCAAAGCAATGACTGGGATAAATCCTGAGAGGTTTCCCCAAATAAGCAGATGCTGAGACCAGAGCAGCCCTTAAAAGGAGGCAATGGTTCATCTTTCCACAGAGATCCATCCAAGCTACAAGTGGAAAGTCCTCTTGGGAGCAGATTGAGACTTTTGGTGGCATCACACATCTTCTGCACTGTGTGGTTCTCTGGAAGCCTTTAGTTACTAAGTCAAGTGTTTTTGAGAAAAGCAGACCTACTTAAGAAAGAAAAACAAAATGCAACAGTAAATTGCTAGCACTCCTATCTAAGGAGGAAAGCCAGAAAAAAAACCCAAGCTCTTATTTGTGACCTCAGTGCCAAAAATTTACATATTTTTGGTCCCGATTCCTGGTTGCAGAACACTTAGATTGCCAATTCTTTGCAATTCAAAGCAGCAATAGGCAATCAAGCAAATGCCACCCACCAAGTGTTTGGACTCAGCAGCAGCTCTATTCCTCTTGTTACCTCAGTTAACCTAGACCTACTCCTTACCCAAACTGTTTGTTTAACCTAAAGAATAATAATGATCCAGTGCCTCCAATTTGTCATGTGGGAGAAGTTATTCAGTCCCTTTTAAAGAGCTTGTGGGCCAAAGCATAGGAGAAAGTGTGAAAGCTAGCAGTGAGAAACAGGAAAGCCCCAGTAAAGGAGAAATGGTGGCAGAAAACTGGTATAAAAGTCTAAGAACATCCCGAAGGAGAAACCTAAGTTGCCATTTTAAGGTGTGCAAGTCCCACCAGTCTTCTTAGTCCTGTTAGACACAGGTTCTTTGTATAAGAAGTCACACACACCAGGACATGGAGTGGTGATTAACACTACCTGCCTCTGGATGCCCTTCTGGCACCGCATCATGAGACCTCAGAATTAGGGCTGTCATAGGAGACAGCATTGCTTGTCAGGGGCTCCTTTTCACTGAAGCTTGTACTGTTGTCATTGCAGTGCACTGATTCTCTTGCTCATTACCCCGACTCTAAATGCCTCTTTCCGTGGCTATGCAGAGTTGGAACTACTGTGTTATGGGATGGAGAAGATGTATGAGCAGAGGGAATAGGCAGAAAGCATGGGTGACGAGCAGAAAAGCCCTGCATAATGAAAAAAATGACTTAAAAAGAGTCTGAGGGTGGTTACTTTCCTTATAGAATGAAGCTGAAGCAGTGATGCTGGAAGTTGCTGAGGCTGTTAATGTGAACTGAGCATGTAGAGAAGGCCAGAAATGCAGGGAATAATTCTTTATTTTTACTAAACCAAAACCATATTATTCAAATACAGTCAAAATGGGAAAATCTGGGGACTGTGGTAAGCCAGTTAAGGTATTGGCAGATCTTCTTCCCCATTAATGGGAAACGTAGAAGAGACTACCCTCTACAAATACATAGCACTTAGGAGTTCACAGTCGTTTCATGGACAGTTATTCTTTCCTCTTTGTTGAGATTCAATGTTAAGGAGAATTTGATGAGACTGTTGCAGGATATAGAGTACTAGCAACATCATAAAATTTGCAGTCACATACTAACAGCTAAAGAGGGGAACCCAGCCTCTGCTGATCCTAATTCTGCATCCTGCCCAAGTATGTGGTCTTTGCTTTCAAACAGAAAGCATAAAAGAGCTCAAATGGTAATGTTTTCCCTATAATAGTTTCTTTTCAAGCCAGCTCCCTTTTCACAAGGACTCATCCTTAACAGGCTGTCATCAGGCTTATGCAAGGTAGTACCTAGAGCCCACCTACCTGAGCAACTAATCTTTTTCTTCTGGACAGGGCTGAGTGTGTGGTTTCCAGGTCAGACAATGTGTATCCCCCAAGGAGAATGGTTCGATTTAGGGATTTCCTGTGCTTTCCTATTGTCTAGCAGTGTCTGGGAGCTAATGTCAGTATTGTGCCTAGTTATCATCAATCCACAAATTATGCTTTTTTAAAGGCCAAAAAGTCCTCTCAGAGAGTGTTATTTGGTTCAGATTTCTGAAGCAAACATTCTCGCTCATACATGATCGTCTGGGTAATGGTGACTTTTCTCTGTGTAGGTCACATTTTGAAGTTCACCCTGTAATCAAATGAAATGAGAATAATGTCCTCCAACATTTTCTCTGGGTTTTATGCAGTCAGCAGTGACTTGGTGGCAACTGGTCATTTCTTATCATTATCATCCAATTGTTCTGCAAAAGAAGGGCACATTCAGCAAGCAGGCAAAATGACCCAGAGCTGAAAGAGGAGCACTCATTTTCCTTTTAGATCACTCTCTTGATAGGTTAATGGGCTAAACTGGCATTATCAATGCCTCTGAGATGTTTTATGGAGAAAATCGACCCTGCTATCTCAAAGGCCTGAGACAAAGAACCAAAAAGAGAATCTTATTTCCAGTTATGCTTGTGGACACAGATGCTTAAAAACAAACTGGAAGAAACATGCATGGCCACAGGCAATCTAAGATCATGCTGTAAAATAATAATTCAATTCTTTATGTCACAACTGGTTATATACAGAAACATTGCCAATGCCTGTTGTGTGCTTGACGTGTGTGATCCTAGAGAATGAAACAGAGAAGGAACAGAGTCCTCGGTGTGTGTCTGCCTGTAAGTTTCTAAGCATGCATTTTCAGTACAAAATACTGAAAAACATACAATGGATGTATACATGTTATATGCAGTATGTTGGTGTTTGTAACAAATGTATTGTGATAATGATGGCTGCATGACAGATTGCAGGGTCATTTGATAAACTCCTGTGTTAAAGGGCGCTCACTTTTGACCTCTTCACCTACAAAATGTTTTTGTGCTAGGACACTTCCTGGGGGACTCAAATTAATGAGCCTTTGTCTAACAACAGCTGCCTTTGAAAAATAGCCAAAACATATGTATTGCTCCCCCTCTCACACAAGAACTTTATTTCAGATAAATACATTGCTCTGAATTGGAGCCTGCTGCAATAGTTGGCGCTGGGTTTATTACAGGTTTCAGATCCAACAAGCCATTGCTTCCAGTGCTAGAAATTTGTTGTATCCTGATCTGGTTCTTGCCCATGTAGTTTTGGTCTCTCCATGATCTTCCTTGCAATCTCAGTCATCATTCTAAAGGTCCATACAGCAGTGCTCCTAATTACCAGGGTACTATCTGGAAAGGAGGAGGTGTTTATGTCAGCTGTACATGATTTTCTGTTTCTGAAGATTGTTCATATGGTATTTGTGGTACAGGACTTCACATAAGCATGGAGAATAAGAGTCTATAAAACATGTTTTGAGTTCTCTAAAGAACATTCAAAGTATAGCTTTTGTAAAATAAGTGGCGTATGCAGAGTGCAGAGCGATTTCATTTGCTATCCAGTTTTACCGGCAGTTGTTTAGGTCAGCTTGCACAATTTCCTTGTGGACATCTACACTTCAGAGTAACTTCACTGTTTCTGCCAAGAAGTCTTTCTAGGCTGTTCTCACACTGTAGAGTCTGTGAAGTAGCCACTTAGAGCAGTATGGTTTTGAAGGTATGCTCTCTAGAATAAAGGGTGAAACAGAAGCTTTCACTGGAAAGCTTTTAGAAACTCCAGCTATTGAACAGTATGGGGTTTGGGTGATAGGCACAGGAAAAATTCCAATTTACCCTTGAGTTCCACAAGCTCACAAAACGCACTGCAAGGAACACAAAACCTTGAGCTGCTTTGTGTGTTCATCAATATATCCTTATACTCTCCCCAATGCTTCCTATAGTCAGTTATGCATCTCCAATGCTTTAATAATTAACAGTTCTAATGGCAATGATGAATGGATGGCAGAAGGGGTGTTTCTTCTTACTAGAACTGTCTTGTGTTCATTATTTCATGATTTGTAGAAGTTGTGTTTCAGTTTTCACCTCTGAAAAGACTATCAGGAAACTGCCCTGTTAGCCTTGCAAAAGTAAGCACCTATGTACTTTTATTTTCTTTTAATACTATTGAGATCCAGCTACTGTTTCCGTATATTTCTTTCAGTTTTGGGTCGTGTATTACACATTCTCGAAATAGTGAATTATTGGGAGCTGATCTTCCATGGATTAAAGCATAACACACCCGGCTTTTAAATCTTGGTATCAAAGACAGTTTTTACTTGCAGTATGCTTTAATGTAAGAGATGTGAGACTGGAATAGATAACCAGTGCTCCAACCACCTTTTCACATTTTTTTAATGGTAAGAAGTGAGCTCCTTTCACATCTCCTCACACAGCTTGGTGTCAGCTCTTTAAAAGCCTATCATAAAGATGAAGGTTTGATTTTGTAATTCACAGAAGTACATTTTTTGATGAAATTGCCAAACATGCCCTGCACAGAAGCAACAGTTATGGATGCTAGTAAGGAAATGTCAGTTAAATTAGTGATAATTGTGTCTAAAATCCAAAACTAGTCATACTGCCTCTCAAAATAAATATTATGTGACCTTTTATAATGTATTTTATAATTTAGGCATTCTTTATCTCACGCTGATTCTGCTAGGGCTATTGGAAATTACCTGAGACAGGCAGGAGAATCCAAAAAGCCTTTCCTACGACCTGAATCACCTCTCTTCCACAACTAAATCATATGGAGAGGCATCTTCTTTTACTGGTGTGCACATCTAGCATAGCCAAGGCCCGTCCCGCTGTTCTCTAGCCCCTACAAGGCTGCAAAGGCTTGCAGAGTAGGCATGAGAGCAACAAATCTTTGGAGATCTTTTCTTGTATAGCATGTTGGCATTGCCTAACTGAGGTTGCTTGTAGCATCAGGAAAGTAACTAAGAACTGATTTTTCAAAACAAATTATGCCCTGGCAATTGTGAAATGTTATCTTTCATCCTGACAGAAATACATGAACAGCGACTGTCATTTTTCTTAAGCGTCCATTATGTGCTCGGTTAACCTTGTTTGCACAGACATGGTGAAAATTAAGCAGCTGCCTACTCATTTATGCATCCCCTAATTGCCCATGCAGCTGAAGTAGCCTGACATTCAAAAACTGGGTTCCTAGAGCATTTATTTCTAGAGGCGTTTCTAATGAGCAGTTCTGATGCTGATCACATAACTAGCATGAAGACAGAAGTGTGGCCACGACACTTGTGCAAACACATTTGGCTTGGCTGCTTTTTAATTAGCAACTGGAAGCACAGCTTGCCAAGTTCTGGGGCCTGGCTGCAAAGAGGCAGCTTTATTAAGGTCAGTATCAAGACGCATGTGCTGCTAAGCAGTCGCTGCTTCTGAGTTAACTACTGAAAGCTTGCAATTCTGCAAGTTTTCTCCTTCCATATTGAGTTGAACAAAAATGTCTTGTCAGGCAGCTGAGGAAAATGAAAGCAGTGTGAGGAAGGCACCGCAACAGAGTTTCTCATCTCTGTTGCTCTTCCACGAAAATGGTACCTTTTAACTTGGCAGGAATCACAGCCAGTCTTCCACAGCGTTATGTCAGCTAAAGCCTTTTTGACATTTCTTCAAATAAAAATGATGCAGTGCTATTTCCTTATACTTTATTGGAACTTTGAATATCAACCATACACTCTATAGAGCTTGCTTTCTAATGTACACAAAACACAAAAAACAAATGGAGTTATACATAATACTAAGCCTATAGGGTGAACTCATTTCTATATGCACATGGGATATTTATAGCATCTAAATTTATTTTCTGGTAGAAAGCTTAAGGAAAGCATGTACACCATTCCCAAATTGCTTACATTACAGCACTGTCTTTAGAAAAGAGTTGAGGAAGAAAAGAGTTCTGCTCTTCATCTTTTATTCTGTAAGAATGTCATAGCCAGTTGAAGAAGCAGTGAAATGAAAAGACATTGAATCAGACATTTTCTGAAGCCTTACTTTTTACAGTTCTTTTGACACGTCTTCTTGAGAGACTTTGAATGACTTTGGAGTTTTCACAGTGATTTGTGGTTGCCAAAAAAAGTCAGAAAACCTTAGGGATAAAATCTCAGAATGAATGTTTTTATTTCTTCACTGTGGTACAGTCAATACAGGATAATTAATGTTTGTGAGGCTCCTGAAGAACAAAGTATGCATTATGGACCAATACTCGTGGAGTAGATTTCTTTTAGTCTGTGTGCCTATGAATAACTTGCCCAGTTGAAACGATAAAGCAAACTAGACTGCTGGGAAACAGTGTAGCCAGGCTATTGATAAAAGTAATTAATGAAGAAAACTATGTAAAATAAATTTTTGTTCTGAACTGAAGGAAACTGTACAAGAATTTGAGTCTGGAAACATCTGAATATGTCTTCATTTATTGCTTTTCTTGCAGGCCTGGGGGCATGAATACCAAACACAATGGGAAAAGTTCTGAAATTTCTGTAACTAAAAGGTTCCAAAAAGTGCATTGGAAACCAAGCTAAATGCAATAGCTTCAGAGAAACAAGAGTTGGCAGCATCTAAGAGACCAAATGTCTCTTAAAAGATATTTTGCAAGCATCTAGAATAGTTGGTCAGATAAAGAAGTTCAGGGGAATAGAAATGCATCCTCAAAGAGAACTTGCAAAAGTATGGAAAATTTATGGACAGGCCTGTTATGTAGAAACTACTGAGGGCTAAATTGCTTAGAGATGATGGCTGATGTTTAGTTTACAAAGCTAAACAGATCGGAGGAAGCAGTAAGTAATTGGGAAGGGGGAAAAAAGGAAGAACTGCTAAGTCACTGCTCACAAACCACTGGGACCAGAACTTCCAGCCTGGCAGCTTCCAGCTCTGATTTTCAGCTTGTTGGCCTTTTCTTTCTGTTATTGTGATTTATAAATAGAAACCAGCGAGACCCAAATTGTTCCAAACAAAAGTTTCACAATCTTGTCACTTTGTTACTCATACAGAGGGAGGGACCAGTAGAAGAAGACTCCTTTTAAAAGCAGGTTGAGTCTTGAATTCTGTTTATCTAGCTATCCATCTCCTTGCAGCATTGCTGGAGTATGGTGCACAAAGCTCTCCTGCCTTGGAGAATAAAGGGGAAGGTGATGCAGGAAGTGACAGATGAAGAGGTAAAAGGATCCTCGAAAGCCCTGCAAGCTTGGTGTAGCTTTGAAGGGCTGAATGTTGAACAGCCACACTATTTACAGGATCTTGCCTTCTTAAGTTTACCAGGGATTTATAACAGAAAAAGAAACAAACTACTATAAGAGACAGTGTCATAAAGACTCCATCCTTTTATGAAAAATATTTTGGGATGAGCATAATCTATTAAACTGCCCATAACTCAGAATAAAACATTTTCCCTTTTCTCCCCCTTGTAAATACATTTTCAACCTTTTTTTTTTTTTTCCCGCCCCTCCCTTCCTTTCAGGGACAAATAAGTTCATGAACTTCATTGATAAACAAGATGGTTTCTATCTGGACTTTTGTTTTCCTTTCAAGAGTTTTGCTGAGACATCTGTGGTTGAGTGTTCATGATTCTGGACAAATACTATTCAAACTATTCCTTTTTCCTAGCTCCTAGTATGGCAAAGCCATTCCTGTTCAGTAATGCTCGTAAACATTTGCATAAAGTGAATTGTGTACTTGAATTGGGGCCTCCAACATATCCTGTTTGATATACTAGACCTCATAAAAACAAAGAGAAGACAGACTCAGTTTGTGCATGTCTGGAAGTCAAATGCTGCTCTGATTTGCTCATGTAAGGAGAGCACAGCGTCTGAGTACTGCCTGCTTTTGAATCAGCCATGACAGAGGAGGAGTTATTTTATAATGTGATTAAGTAGTAAGTGTGAGAAAACCATATCTATAAAATATTAGTAGCTTCTGAACAGCCCAAAGCATTTTTGGCTCCTGTGCTAATCAGAAACCTGGTAGGGCTCTTTTCTACCTAGTCTTTCTCTCTGTGCTTCCCCTCAGCAAATGCTGAACACTGCAAGGTGTGAAACACAAAAGAATGAAGGCAAATGGCTATTCAGTCCCATATCCTGTCTCCAGCAGTGCTTAAGCTGGGAGCACAAGGGAGAGTATACAAATGGAGAGTGGATGGAGTGATAGGTTGTTGATAGGACATGCATATGTGGTTTCTGAAAATGCCCTGCCTGTATTGTCCAAATCCCATCAAAACTAAAAGTGTGAAGGGTGACTGAGAACATCAAACTTTTGCTTGATTGATTAACAAGCAAGCAAGAAATGCCTGCAAAAGGTAAAGGACCTACAGAATTGCCTTTATTTCTTTTTTCTTCAGCAAACATGGGTGCAGAAGCACTTAGGCTAGGTCAGTCAGTCAAAGTGTAAATGCTTTTTAGGGTAAGAACTACAATCCATGACTTTGGTCTGCATATTGAGTGTGTTATGAGGCCATATTAATGCTTACTCTCTTTTCTAGCTCTGCAAAGCTCTCTTTCTTGCAATGAAAACCTGCTCAATAAGAAGGCAGTGAAGTAATCCCCACTTTGTGTGCAGCCAACTTCTTGGTGTTAGGGAAAGCATCTGGAAGTCTCACAGGAGTTTGAACATCAGGCAGAGGATCTTCAACATACTGTGCAATTGCTACAGCCTTTGCCTTGAAATGTACACATCTTCACCCAAAAGTATCTTCTTATCCATTGCTGAGGTGGATGCATGGTCAAATAGGCTGTGAATATGTGACAGAAATGAATTTAATACATTGAGCACCTCCCTGCAGTCCACAGATACCAGTGTTAGGGGAAGCTGCTATCTGAGACATGTTCTTGCTCATGTGTTCCTTTTCAGCCAGTGAATGTATCACAAAGATTCAGGGAGGACAGTAGTACTTTATGAAGAACTGAATCATTTAGGTCAGAGGTTTTTTACTATTATTTTTAAAGGAGAAAAACAATAGCAAGGTGGCCAGCCATAAAGCCTAGGGGAATCATTCACATTCAAGGTGTTAGTATTAAAAGGCACGATAGGAAGCAGATGTGCAGAAAAACAAAATAAAACTGCAGGCAGGAAGGAGTACCTCAGGCTATGGCTGTTCCTACCATACTAGTTAATGAGAACTCCACAAGGAGTTACTGATTTGATTACAGCTTACAGGCTATATGTTCACTTATCTTTTATAAACGATGCATTAGAAGTGTATGTAGGAAATAATAAGCTTTTGTGTGGCTCATCATGTAATAAGGAGGAACATAGCTTCGATATTAAAAATATTCAGTCTACATATGGCATGTTGGCCACTGTACAACATAATACAGAATTGTATTATCCCAGTATTATTTTGGCCTGGCATTCACAAAGCAAGAAATTGGAAGACCTGAGAAAAATTTTGTTTGGTGACCCTATCACCAGGCACAAAAAAAGGGCTTATACAATTTTACGAGAACTTGGCTCAGTGCAAATACATAACATTGCTTTGGCTAGGCCCTTCTAGATGAAGAAATGGGTTTTGGTAGGCCAGTGTTTGTCCCTAGGCTGCATGTTAGGTATGTGTTATGCAGTGACCCAAAGTCCTCCTTCCCAGCTGTCCAGAGCAGAGCAAAATGCTGCGTGGCAATGTATTTCATGACACAAGGTATGCACCTGGGTCTGGGAGCCCAAGGAATGATTCAAGGCCAGGCTGGATGTGCCTTTGAGCAACCTGGTCTAGTGGAAGGTGTCCCTGCCCATGGCAGGGGGGTTGGAACTAGGTGATCTTTAAGGACCCTTCCAACCCAAACCATTCTATGATTCTATGACTATAGGTGCCACTGCTCCTCCCCAAGCAAATATGGACCCCAGTGCTTGCCCCTCTCATGTCGTATCTGTACCCAGCTTTGGTGGTAGTTCAGAGGCTTGCCCTGTGCTTGGAAGGTAAACTGCTAGTGCTGAATTAGGACTACCCTACTTAATTTCTCTGCCTATGTCTAATCATTGCAACAAATATGGCACATTTTAAACTGACAAATACTGAAATTATTATCAGACCTGAAAAAATACTTGGAGTGAGATTTCAGGTCATTCCCAAGGTTATATTGATCAGCTATTGTTCCTGAAATAGGACAAAATCTTTATGCTGAAGAATGAGGGTCAAACCCAGCTTTGCAATTTTAAACCCAGCTAGTTATTTTAGAGGCCATGTTCATCTTCAGATGACAAAGAAAAAGGAAAGTTTTGGTTTGCAAGGATATTATAGGAAATTTAACCCAGACATTTTCCATAGTTTCTGCTCCTCTCATTGACCTGATCCAAAAGAGGGGAAAGGTAGAACAGTAAATAAAAATAAGTCTGGTGCTATTAAATGGTTTCCTGAATGCAAAAGATGCCTTTAGGAACATTAAAGAAAAATTTTGTACAGCTCCTGTGTGTCAGGGCTCAAATATTTCCAAAAACTTTATTGTTCAACCGGATGTGTCAGAAACTAAACTGGGTGCAATTTAATGCCAAGAAACCAATGGCAAAGAGCATTAAGCACTGTATATCATTGAGAAACCATTCCAGAGGGGATAAAGATATGCAGCAATAGGAAAAAAAACAATTTCCCTGTAAAGTTGGCTTTGAAGCACTTTTCTATGATTTCTTTAAAAAATGCATCTTCATAAAAGATTATGAGCTTTCAGTATTAATAACTATAAAGAAGAATAAGAGGCATATTAGATAGCTTCTGCTGCCACGTAGTGTGTCGCATCAGTAGGAAACTGTTGGGCCTGTACAGGAAGGCACTTCTGCTAGGTGAAAGTATTTATATACAGGTGTTTGTTAGTTAGGAAGGTCCCATATTGATGCATGTATCAGATATAATTTTTTTTTCCTATGTGTGGACAGGCTTTAGAACATGGTTTTCCCATGTCAGGATTATTCTGACATTTGTTCCACATGAGATGGGAAAGAGCCAAGCTGGAAAAGCTGGAGGGAAGAAACATTCTTCCAGGTGGGAGGCGTTTGGGGTGTTATAGAGGCTCCCCTCCTAGGTCTTCACTTTGTTCCCTTAACATATGAAGGAGGGGGACAGCTCAGCCTCACTCATCCTATTTGTCACTCTAATCAAATATATGTTGCCTGGATACAGTGCCACTGAAATAGTCCCTTGGGTGTTTTTCATGTGTGTGCTGGGCTGGGTGGGGAAGCTGGCTGTTCTCCTGCCCTCCTACACATTCCACAACCTCTGGACAAGTTGTGTATGTAATTCTATACATGCAATCTGGAACCAATTTTCATACCAACAAACTAGATTTTAGTTTGCCGGCAGCCTAATATGTGTGTGTAAATTTAGAAATATAAATGTATATTGGCAAGCTATGGATCTATCTAAGGTGCAAAGTCCTCATTAATTCTGACTGATGCTGGAGATGCTGAATTGCTCTCTTGCTGTCCTCTTGCTCTGACTGCAGGCTGTATGTACATAACAGTATCAGTCTTTTTTGTCTTCTCTTCTAATATTCCTCCACTTTTATCCCCACAATACTCCAGACTAAGATACTAAAGGCAGCACATTGGCCAGTGCCATACTGGTTTGGAGAGAAGGAATGAATGCAGTGGTGAAAAGCATAGTTAGCAGGTAGTTCTGCATTTCATTTTGCCACTATGCCTCAACTTGCTCTGTCTGAATTTACCAAAATATCTTCTAAATATCAGACTGCAAATTTCTGTGTGCAGGCTTTCTCTGGAGACATCTGTTAATTGTAATCTTGGCTAGGTCTAAAAAGCTACAAGCTTTCTTTAGTTTTCTAGTAGTGGTTCACTGGTCCCTTATTTGAAAGACACAAATTAGAAAAAGTCTAGGAACTGCAGTCAGAGCCAACATCCACAGCAGTACCAGACTGAATGCAAGGCCACAAAGGAGGAAAACTTCAAGAATTAGAGTTCAGGTTTTGTTTGGCAGACAGAAACATGATTTTTTTTCTATTGTTAATTAAGTCAATGTCACTATCTATACTTCTTAATTCTCACATAGGTCCTTTCATGCTGAACAAGCCCCAGATCTTTTTTCAGGGACACAGACTAAATGTACAGCATGTGGAAAGGTAGTGGAGAGCTATAACTGAACGGTATACTTCATAGTCCACAATGCAGTACTGGAGATAATTATCATTTCTGCTAACTACATCAGGACATAAACCTTTTCTGGGTTTGGTTTTTGTTGTTGTTTTTAATTATGTTTATTTAGAAGAGAAAAGATCCTGAACGCAATTTCCATTGCCAAAAGTTAGATGTTATAATCCACAAACAAGCATCTAGACAGCCAGCCTAATTTTTTAATTTCATAATTTTAATTTCTAATTTCAATAATCAGACAGGAAACTACCTCCTCTCAATAGGTGACTAATTAGGAACTGAATTAGGATTGCTTGTTGTTTATAACTTAATCTTACAGATCCCTCCTGAAAACCAGTGATCTATAAAAACCCAAATTCCTGAGCTCCAGAAGCCAGGCCAGCTGTTGCTCCATGTTGATGGTTGTCCTGGTTCCCCAGGCACAGACCCATGGCCCAGCCATGCAGGCAGCCATGAGTAGCCCTGAGTCAGCTGGGAGATCCAATCAAGGCAGCTGACTCACAGGTGTATCCCACACCACCTCATCATGCTCATTATAAAAGGAGGGAGCTCACTGAGGGTGGAGTTCTTCTTCCTGGGGCTTCTCCTCTGTGGCTGTCTGCTCCTGCTGTTGACTTCAAGGACCCAGCTGAGTAGAACATGGTATACTTTATGTTGGGTTTTGTATTAGTTTTGTTATTTCATGAAATCTGTTTCTGTTTCAACCCCTGGAGCTTCTCCCTTTTTTCCCCAGTTCCCCTTAGCTGGGGAGGGGGCATCGGGTGGTAGAACAACTGCTACAGCTTAGCCTGGGTACAGGCTAAACGTAGACAATGGTGTAATATAAATTTTAGCTGGTGATAACGAGAGGTGATATATATTTCTTCCTTTGCTTCAACCAGCTAAATGAATTAGGGTTTAAATTGTATGTTTGCTCTAGAATTTCATCTAATTCCGCTTGCATCACAGCACAACATTTAAACATAGAGTAAAATAGTAAACTCAATCTTTCCACGTCTATAGCTTGTTGACATTGAACCTCACACAGTTCTTAGGCTGTCTGCTTGGGCCGACATGGCGCTATTAGATCAACAATACCAGCTGGTTTTTTAATTCTCTTGGGAGCCAAAATTTAAATAAAGCTAAATATTAGGTCTGTGCTTAGATCTATTCTGTAAATATTGTCATTAATTTAGGAGACATTTGTTTTGGGGTTTTTTTTACATTTAATTTTTATTGTTGATCTTTACAGTCTTGCATTTGTCATTGGTTTTTAAGGTACTCATAATAAGTGTTTTGTTTATCATACTTCTGTAGTGCAATTTTTCTATCATGATTAGATGTTTCTAATAGGCTTTGGGGTTTGTTTGCTTTGCCTCTGTAGTAATTTTAATTACAGGCCCAGATATTTTGTCATTGAGTATGTCAGAAAGAGTAGGGGACTGAGGCTTGGTAGGTTTCTGAATCACTTGCCTCCTCCTGCGTGTTTTCATGGTGGCTTTTGACCAAAAAAATAAAGACCCCTCTGTGATCTGAAATGATACGAACTCTCAAAAAGGCAGCAAGGTTATCAGGAACTGAATGCAGTCTCTTTTTTCTGCATGACACAGTTCCTTTCTGTTGCTTCATTCCAGGGTGGGAGAAACTTTGGGTTTTAGTAGCAGTATTATTATTTAGTATAATATAGTAGTTCAGTATGAGGATGTCTGAGGGAAGAAACAAAGCATGAATAGGTAAGTGTAATGGTTATTTGATAAAGGTAACCAGGTTGTATGCATGAAGATGTCACAGGGTTAATTAGCATTTGCAGGAGCAGGCAAGAGTTTTTCATAAGGCAGCTGATAAAGTATCTAGTGTTATTTGTACTTTAACACCCAGCTCACATACTTTATATGGGTTTGCTATGCATGCTGGCTGTATTTCATTTGCAGCATTGTATCAGGCAACCCAAGACCCAGAGAAACTATAGCAATGCCTTCCTGCCATTGTGCACTGGGAAGGGCCAGCCGAGTGCTCATGTCCTGAGACCTGCAATTTCCCTCCTTTGGCTCTCGGATGCATTATTTTTTAACAGCCAGAGTAACAGGAACAGAAAGTTGCTCCTCCACAGCATAGGAACAGCCACGGAGCTACAGGACCAGCTGGCCCCAGCATCCCCTCCGCAGCATCCCTACTGAGCTTGTGAGTCAAGGTGGGTTGGTACCAACATCGGCTTCAGTTAGTGATGGAGGAGAGGGACATTGTCAGCATCACCCATTTATGTTCAGCGTTTGCTAGCAGACACCTTTTGGTGGAAAAGTAGACAGAGACAGATCAGGTGCATACCTCCTCTCCTTGCTGTCCCCATAGGCTCACCCGCAGCCTGTGCGGTGGCAGCACTTGCAGTGAATGCAAATTCAGATGTATATTTGTATAGGTCTAAATCAAAATACTTCTAAATGCTTACAATATTGTTTGAATACTACTAAATGTAATACAATGTACTTATTTTACTAAAAGTGGAAAATGAAGCCCACCTTTATGATAGACAGCTCTTCAAGAATGAACACCTGACGCCAGTTGCATTGAGACCCTTCTGTGTGAAACAATGTGAAAAATCAGAGGCAAAATTAATTATTCGGTTTTTGCATCCCTTCACATGTCCTTTAGTCTGACTTCACATGCCACAGGGAACTACTGTCCCCCAAAGCTCAGCTGTCTGTGCTGTTTCCTGGAAGATTAAGTTATCATTTTGGGGTGGAAGGTTATAATTTGCAGGACTTTACCATAGATAACTGGGGTTTGTTTGTTTCTGCATAGAATGGGAACATGGATAAGATTTAACAGTGGCAAATAGTGTATTTCTGAAGTATTAAGGAGGATGAAAGATAGTAGCTTGAGAAGAGATGGTTATATACCAAACTTGATTCTCCCACCATTTATACCAGTGTAAATCCACAGGAGTTGTACTCATATTGATTTTCTCTCAAATGCAGAGAGGCCCACCATCCTTAAAAAACCCTATGGAACAGTGGGGGGAAAAAAGTATCAGAACGTAAATGGCACCAAAAAGATATAAAGGGGTTATGTAGAAGAAAAAAAAGTTAAGAAATAAAAACCGTATGTTGGATGATTTGAAATATGAAATAGTTCCATTTATTCACATGATTAAAAGAAGTGCATTCAGCATGCCCCAAATACCTGTGAGACTCATATGGGAATTAGTGATATGCCTTACCACATAAAGCAAATATGGAAAAAACTTGATTTCAGAATTTGCAGCAAATTAGCTAGCTGAAGATCCTTTATTTTTCTATTTGACTGGCTGCCAAATAATTGTTGAATATATAGAGAGTTTCACAATCTAATTAGAGAAATGAGTTTGTCAAGTTCATTTTTGCTTATGTTATTAAAAATAGAAGAATGGGAAATAAATGGATGGTTTATTACATTTTATTATACCAAATCATGGATAAAATAACTGGAGGAGATTATGAATATACTCTATTACAGTAAAATGTTATTGCCCACTGGTGCTCAGTGTCAGGCAGCATTTCTTCTTGTTCATATGTTTGTATCTCATTTTTCTTGAGTGTCTAAAGCATAAAAAGGGTTGAAATAGTAATAGAACTGTTTTAACCAGATTTCTCCCCAGAGTTATGTGTTAGAAGGAAACTTTACCACCCCTCTTCATGCAGAGTGTGGTGGAAGCCCCTCAGCCAGACACAGTGAGTCTCTGGGCAGGAGCTGCACGCTCCTGCCTTGGGGCAGTGCCTACAACATTGTGGACACTATGGAAAACAAATGTTGAATAATTATTTTGTTACTCGGTCAAGCTGTTTGGGGTAAAGGCATTTCATGCCCTGGATCTTTTGTTTTTCAAATTCTTTTAGTCACAGCCCATTGTATGTCACGTTGGTAGAAAGAGGTTCCAAAGTGCTTTGGCAGAGATTCCTCAAACACTGTTTTCAGATTTTAAAAATCTCATTTAGGAACACCATTTTCTCACTGAGCTGCCTAGACTGGGTTTTTGAGGCTCCAGCATTATACATTCTTGGGTTTGTGATGTTTAAGTTCTGGAAAAAGCAGCAGAAAATCTCTGTCTAATGAACAACATTGAAGATTTAAAGAGATCTCTGATTAGACACTGCAATTAAATCCTGAGCCTGAAAAATCCATGCTAAGCCTCTGAGCAGTATCAGCAAAAACAGGAAAAGGCTTTTCCTCTGTTTACCTCTAGCACTTTAACTTGGAAAAGGCTTTTATTGAGGAAACTGAAGCCGAATTTAACACTGCAGGCTGGAGCAAAATGGATGTCATGAAGGTAGGCTGATAAATCAGACGGTTTATCCCAGCTGAGGATTTGGCTCCTAAAACCTTGTTAGTTTAATAGAGACATTGAAATAATAAAAGACAGTGAATCAACAATCTTCACAGCAAACCAAGTAGTTTTGGCTACAGCAAGTTCAATCTCCATAAGAAGTTTTAATTTTTCAAACATTTGGACATCAGCTCTGTCTGCTATGTCTTCTTGAGTTTCCTCTTTCTAATTCTGAGCAAATTACTGCACTGAGCTACTTCCATGTATCAGAGCCAAAGTCACATAACAGCTGTAGTGAGGATACACCAGAGGCAAGCCCTGCTCTGCAGTACTGCACCAGCTGATGCATCTGGGGTTTGGGCTCAAAGAGACCTTTAAAGGTCACCTAGTCCAACCCCCCTGCAATGAGCAAGGACATCTTCAACTAGATCAGGTCACTCAGAGCCCTATCTGGTCTGACTTTGAATGTTTCCAGGGATGAGGCATCTACCACCTCCCTGGGCAACCTGCTCCAGTGTTTCACTAACCTCATTGCAAAAAATTTATTCCTCCTCTCTAGTCTGAATCTACCCTCTTTTATTTTAAAGTCATCACCACTTGTCCTGTTGCAATAGGCCCTGCTAAAATGTTTGTCCCCATCTTTCTTATAAGCCCCCTTGAAGAAGCAGGCTGCTGTCAAAATGATGCTGCTCTTTGCCTGTTTGCACAAAATACCTCGAGTTCCTAAGAAGTGTGATGCTTCCCTCCCTTTTACCCCACCTAAAACAGTATCATTTAATCTGCTAAGTGTCTTTTTCTGTAGAAATAACCTTCTTTCTATTGCAAGAGTAATCTGCAAGTCAATGGGGAGAGAACAAGGGGGACTGTTGGGCAGCAAACACTTGGAGCAGGAGCAGAGAACTGCCCTGGGTATCTCAGTGCCCCACTGTCCCTGTCTGAAGGCTGTTTTTGAAATGACTGTTATACCTTTTCCTTAGTATGATTTGTGCTGGCTTAATCAAGAGGAGCCAAAAAATAAAGGCTCCAATACTTTTTTTTAAAAAATGCTAGGTAAAACAAGTATGTAGGTCTTGGGGGGAAAAAGGTTCTTAATTAGTATTTGGAAGTAACAGAAATTTACTGCATATGTGTTGGGAAAGTAAGGGTATATGCTCATAATCAGAATTGTGTTAGTAGTGCATTTTATTTCATCTATAGTGTTATTTTTTTTCCTCTATTTTCACATTTTTTAGCTTACACATAATGATTGGGTTCTGCTTTTGAAATGGAAATAAATCACTGAAATAGGTGAAATTAATGATACTTTTGCAAAAAAAAAAAAAAAGCAGCTAATTTTAGAACAGAAAACATAGATGTCCCCTTTTGCTCTGTTATTTTCAGCAGCTAATCAGTTTTAATGAAAACATCTTTGATGGATGGGATGATTTAGCTGGCAGCTAAATCTGGAGGAAGTCAACAATGAATACATTTGTTTGGGGAGAGTCATCTTTTCTGTAGCTCTTTAGCCAGTGACCATAGATTTTAAATTTCTGTTAGATCTGGTAAAATCATCAAGCTGTTCTGCTGAGTGTATTGAAGTCGTTTCACGAATGCTGCATGTAGAGATGTTTGTTCATGTTAACCAGAGAGAAACATTACGTTCACTATTGCTTTAACTCAAATCCGTGTGTCCTGACCCACAGAAAGTAAACTTAAATGTTGCCTGTATTTAAAATAGCAAAACTATATGTATATTTTAATGCGTGTATTATACAGGAAAAATGTAGTGATTATGAATGCTAAACCTAGGTATTATAGTGACTTATGGAGCTACAGTATTACATAAGTTTAACAGAACCTGTGTGGGAACTGTTTTTATATGTGTTTCTGAAGTCAACTAAAATAATTTTAATAGTATGACAGTGTATTTTCTCACAAAAGCTGACTTGCCATCCCCTGAGATATTTCTGTTACCAAAGGACATATGAGCCTTACATATAGCATCTCCTGCTCGTTCATGTTCCATCTTTTTATTCTTCCACCCTCCCAAGCAATTTATTCTGAATAAATGTGAGCTATGAGTTTTAGTTATGGCTAATGAATGAAGTGGAGGGGGGAAGGAATCAAGTGTTGCTTTTCCATCATTTTTTCACCTATTTAATTTTTAAAGAAAATCAAAACATTGTCTTGTCAGGTACAGGTAAAGACAAGAAAAATCACTATCAGGTTCTCTTGAAAACAGAAAGATTTGTTACAGATTTCCTTGCAGTTTGCAACACTGCAGAACGAAAGATTTCTTAAATGTGAAATAATCTAAAAAAAACCAGAGAGATGGAAGAGAAATGTAGTTAAACATTAGCCAGTATTTTTTTTTAGTTTTCATATATAAACAGAGGACAGATGATACTCAGACTTAATTCTGACTAATGAAAATAGAAGCACTGTCCATTTGTCTCACCTAAACAAAGCTGTTTGTGGAGCATAGCGAGCCAGGTTACTAAGTTCTCATTATGTTATTTAATTTAAAGAATTATTGGCAGAGGAATACCACAGGAAGAGCTGTTTAGAAAAATCTGCCCCATGTAATGCAGGACTTGCTGATATATGTTACTCTTCAACTAATGAAAAAGGTAATAAAAGCTGTCGAGATCAATGTTTTTCCAACCCAGCCCGAAACCCTACACCCGTGCAGGCCAGCAGCAATGGCGAGACCAGCCATGCCCACAGAACCCCTTGACCCACATCATCAAACAGGACTGTAATATCAAAAAAAAACCAACCCAACCCCTGCTTTTGAACACCTGCCAGCTACATTAGAGACCGTCTTTATGGTTTTATCAGTTCAGCCCTAGGGTTGCACGTGCCAGATGGGAGTGAAGCAGATGGGGAGTGCTCACACAGTGAGCAGTCAGGGAGGTGTGATGGCTCCCGCCGTTCTCCCGAGGACACTAACTGCATTCAATATGCTATAGAGCCAGGGGATTAATCTTGGGATTTATTGTTTTTGCAGTGACGAGTGAATGCAGTAGTGAAATGATGAGCGGAAAAAAACAGAGCAATTAAAGTCATAGAACTGCAAATACGTGAAATATGATCACAACTGTCCAGCCTGCACCTTTCCCCAAATAAATAAAACTGACTTCCAAGTGAGAGATGGGAGCCAAGAAGCTGTGGAGAGGGTAGAAAAAAAGCAAGTCTCTTCCATCTGGGCACAGGATTTATATCCATAATCTCTGAGGAAACCAAATAAAAGAAGGATGCATTTTTCATCTCTCTCCCGCCCTGTGAGCTGTAATTGTGGTAGAGGCTCCTACCCACTTTCACGTGGGAACGGAGAGAAAGTTCCACCAAAGAGTGAGGAGCCTTCTCTTCAGTATTCCCCAAAGACAAGAAGAGACGGAACCAGTAGAGCCCCATCAGGTTTCTTTATTTCTGTTGGAATGTGGGAACTGGGGCTTTTAGGTATTGTGAAATCTCAGCTCCTGCTACCCAATGAACTTAGAAGAATTTATTGCAAGAAGAGATGATGTTGAGGTTCAGTTTTATTTGTATTCAAAGATCTGGTTTTGAACTTGGCAGACCAAGTTTTCGCAGGGTTTGGCTGTTCTTGCAGGACCTAATCCAAAGCCCATTGAAGTCAGGACGAATCTCTCCCAAGACTCCAGTGAATTTTGGGTCAGACCCCTACAGTAACATTGATTCTCTGATGGTTGCAGAGGTTGCGATTTTATTACTGTAATCTACATAAAATATGCCTGGCTTTCATTTTAGATATTTTCCTCTTTCTTTCAAGAAATATTTTTTTTCTGGGAAAAATATTTATTTATTGCTATAAAAATTATGAAATATAATTAGTATTCTATGAAGGTATGGGGAATTCCATGAAAAACTGGACTCAAAGTTCTGTCCATTTCTCTCATTTAATTTCTTTATGTCTTTTGACGTTTATTACATTTTTGACATCGTAAGACATGCAGCTTTAATTCCTTTTCCAGATGAAGATCATCTCCCAAAATGGAAAATAACATGAACAGAGACCACAACAGACTTCATCCAGGTTGTAGTCCTAATTCTGTGTATAATTCTGGAGAAAGTTTTATATAGTTGACTTTAACATCGGTACATATAGCACTCAGCTCACGGCTATCATGAGTAAATATTGAATACAATATTGAATCTAACTTAGGGTCTAACTGTTGAGCCATTTTGAGGCCATTTTAGAGTCTACTCTCAATTAGAAAAGACCATGGCAAAGGCCACAAGCAGGTAGTCCTTCCTTCATAAGAAAAACAGTCTGCTCCTGCAAGGTTTCTTCTTCCCCATGGTAGTTACTGGGTATGGACACGTTTGTTTTCAAGGAGCTTTGTGAGGCAAAGCATGAGCAGAGCTCAATTACGGCAAACCAAGCACCAGTCCAACAAGCCTAACTTCTACCTCTAAGAAGCTGGCCCATGTTATCAACCTCCCAAGCTATTTTCTGTACACGAACACATCATTTTTTGACACAGATGAGCAGCAGTGTGCAAAGCCCTCAGAAAGGGTTTTAGGCTTGAGACATTTATAATTTAAGTCCCCCCAGGTTTGAATCTGTTAGATGTAACCTATTTCCATCCTTTCATTCCTATCACCTCTCCTGCTCTTGTCTTCACATCTAATATGTTCAACCTTATATAGTGAGATCTTTGATATGTTGTATTCTTGCTACCTAATACTCGAATGTTCTTTTTCTCCTCTCATTTTTTAAATTCAGTAAGTTATAAGACAAACTTAACAGACCAAATAAAACTTCACTGCTTAGTGGCAAGTTGTTATAGTAGTAAACCAAACTTTTAAAAGCTCTTATTTAACCTTATCTCAAAAAAATATTTTGTCTGATTAGTCTTTTTTTCTTCTTCCTTTGTATCTTTTTTTTTTTTTTTTTTACAATTCCTGTATTTGACAGTTAATTATCAAGCTAGAACTCTACTGCAAGATTAATTCCTTTTTTTTATTGGGATTCAACTATCAAACGTATTCTCCATTTGGGTTTTAAATGTGCTTTGGTCACATTCAAATCCCTGTGTCTTCTGCTCAGGTGACTCCAAGAAGCAGTGCCTTAACATTTCAAGGTTTGCAATTTCAAAACTGAAGTGATTAAATGGGGAATTTTGGGGGGAAGCAAGACAGTCTGGAAAATGCACATCTTTAGCCTTATAGTCTGAAAATCTTCACGACACAAATAATAGGTAGAAATTTTCCATATCTGGAAGGTGTACTTTTCAGACAACTTGACAAATTTATGTAAGTGAAATTGCCATGTTCCTAGTATTTTTGGTAACAAACGTGTGGTGATTTTATACCCAGCAGTTACTCCCCAAGGTTACTTTCAGATGGAAGAGAAACAGAGAATTAGTGTTGTGGAGCTCAAGGAGTGATGGATGGTGCTGTTGTAAATTCAAACCACCCAGCCCTTGATTTATTCAGGAATTTTCAAGAGTCTGGCAATATATATTTCTAATTTCCACTGAGGATGAATTTGGTGAAAGGAAAGAGAAATTATTTGCTAAAATATAAGCTGGAATCAGGTACTGGATGCCAATATTAACACTCTTAGAGAAGAGTTGTTTCCTGAATTAGGCTACAGTGCAAGCAGGACTTTCGGCAGTGAATTGCCAGAGCTGCTGACAGACGTCCCCCTTACAGGAGGGCTGGTGTGTTTGATTAAAAGATGGTGATGAGAGCTTTCACTGCCAGTCCTGCCAGAGCCCCCGCCCTCCCCCTCGCCTCTCCCTCTGTCAGGCAGCAGCCTCCCAGCAGAGGAGATGGCAACTTCCACAGGCAGGCAAAGAGGCTGCGGGTTTTCCTCTATCCCTTCTGCTTCCTCATAGCTTTATGGAAAAGAAATTATGAATGGTGGCTGCATCAATATGAAAAATGACGGTTGCTTTGATGGGGCGGGGGGAGAAGTGTTCGATTAGCTCAGAGCTTTACATTTCAAGTAAGGAAAAAAGGCAGCTGAGTTATAGATGGTATGCACAACTGAATATCAACTATTATTCTCTGCTCTGAATTTGATAATCTCAGCCTGAATAGCACTTTTCATCCGAGGAGCTGAAGCGGCTTGCAGATATTAACAAATTACCTCCCTAACCGATAGAGACGGGAACGGTTATTATTGCATTTGGGATTTGGGGAAGATTGAGATACCAAGAAATTAGTTTGTTCAAGATGGCAGGGGGAATCAATGACAGAGGGGAGTAAAAGCCAGGAGGACTGAGCGTGCATTGCTGAATCATTGCTGCTTCTCTAAAAAGTGTTTTCAGAGAACAGGCATTCTTTCCTATTCCTTCACAGCATGTCTTTGATTAAATAAAAAAAGTGCTTTCTCAAACGTCAGACTGTAATAAGGGTCACATGAGGTATAGGATGACCCTTGCTGGCCAGCAGATGAGGGCTCTTTTTTGTTCTGTGTGTGACCTGGACTGCACATTATAGTAATTTACAATTTTGTAAAGTGAGTACAAAAAGAGCGTAAGGCAGTGTGACCACAGCGTTTTCACTTATTACTCACTGAGGTGGAAGGCAAGGTCAAACTCTTTTAGAATTGCAGTTGTTTTTTTAGAAATTGTTCTGTTTTTTATTGCTGCTATGAGGGATACCAATAAAAACCAACCTAAGCACATAAGAATTTCAACTCTGTATCTACCCTAAAATCTTAAAGTTTACTTTAAGCTCTCACTCATAAGGAACATAAAGCCTACATCCTGGTGAACTTTCTGGACTGTTGTAAGGTACTATTATGCTTCTCTCAGACCCAGTCAGCTGAGGGCCCTGTGGTTGATCTCTCAGTATAAAGTGAAGAAAATAGCCAGTGCAGAGACAAGGCTCAACCTGCCTTGGTTTTGGGAGAAAGACTAGAAAAACAGAAAGCTTCAGGGGGAACAGCCTGTTGCTGTCAGTGTTTAAACTGCAGAGGCTATAGGCAGCCTCTGTGCCAAAGCCTCAGGTCCACAGCCTGACATTTCTTTTTAAAATTTCTAAACAGACAAGGACAGTGCATTGGTCTAAATTTCTGGCTCACCTATAGTTTCCTATAGCATCCATAAACAAATGTTAATTACCACCTAGGTGTGTGTATATATATGTGTATGTAGACACATATATATAGAAATGTATGTATGCACACAGACATTTATGTATAAGCATTTTCTGCAGTCTCCCAAGTCCAAACTTAGTGTCTGTTGACTCTGCCTGCACCGAGATTTAAGGAACAATAGGTCTGTGCTTTGCAAGAATGCTGCCTTCATAAAAGTTATGTGCTAAATGAAATTTAGCTCATTAATTTTATTTCCATTTACAGTGCAGAGAAGGGTGGTGGCAAGCAGTGTTCTCTTGATGGAAAAATCCAAATAGGTTGGGAAAGTACACATTTCTAAACTTCGAGAATCTGTTTACAGACTGTGGGGAATATAAAATAACATGCATTTATTGAAAAGGTCTTGATGGAGTCTTTTTGAAAGCCTATGGCTGAAATACTCTCTGCATTTAAGAACCAGAGCACTTTGTGATTTGCTTCCTCAGGATAGAGCCTATCATACCTCCCAACAGCAACCTATTTTTGCTGAGGGGAAGAAATGTTAAATGCTATGACTTCTAGACTGGGAACTTAGTTCAGCTAACATCAGGTTTACGACCTAGAATGGAGGTAAATGGCCAAACCCGATCAACACCCCATTAATCTAAGGATGATCAGGTAACATTGTATTTGGCAAAGCCACAAATAACCATGTAATAACTTTGTAATTCTATGGTAATTTCTTACACATGGTTGTTGATGCCCTGTAAAATAGTGTGTTACCAATAATCCCCTATTACCTCTCTGCTCTTAAATATAAGGTCACTGACAGACCATGACTGGTTAATGTACTTTCAGTCTCAAATAGAAATCTTATACAATGGTTTTAAAAATGAACCTTAGTGGATGACCCTCTTTGCTGGCTCTTTTTTTTTTTTTTCCCCCTCAGAAAACAGCACATACACATCAGTGGGGCTGTAGACAGTTTGTGGGGTTTTGGGCTTAATTTATATTTAGCCTTTCCTTTTGACCTAACTACAATTAGGATTTTTAACTAAGATTTGGATTGCATATGCTGTATCTGCTTTCAAGGGTAGAGATTGAGGACCTAGTTAGTGAGGCAAGTGACTCCTCTGCTAGTATTCAAACCACTCCAAGACAATTGAATGCTACAGTACTGTGCTGTGCAGCTTTGGCTTATTTTGGATGTCAGTCACTGGTGAGCTAAGATAAACTGGATGCTCCCATTCTAACCTCCTATCGTAAAGACACCTAGAAACAAGCTGAGTGCCAGAAAGACCTGTCTGAAGAGGGGAACCAGGCACAGAAATTTGCCTATGAGATAACCTAGAGTGCTGCTAGGTTTGTGTCCTTTCACCCTGGATCTTATTGTATGTAAAATAACTGTGATTTTTAATATAAATCTTTCTGTTCTACCTGTGTTCAGAGAACTCTGTGCTCCTCCGTAAGTTACTGTCTTTCTATGTAGTGAATCTCAGTAATTTTTTCCTGCATTCTATGATTGAAAGAAGAGATGAATTCTAACTTTTATTCTTGGTCTTAAACATTCGTAAAATTACAAAACATTTGGAAATTAATTGACTCTGTATGTCGGGGCTAACTCTCTTGTCCTGGTAAACCAGGCACTGGAAAATATGTATCTGGAGTCAAATTCTATTTTAGCAATTTATATGTAGCTCTGATTAGGAATATCAAATGAATTAGCAATATGGTTGCAGAAAGCTCAATCTTGTGCTATTAAAATGGGTGTGGAGTTTTGCTGTTGACGGCAAGGAGAGCAAGATCAGGCACTGAGTCAAGAAACACGCTCCATTCCCAGAGCTGGGGCAGGTTTGACAATGTGCTGGGCGCCCCAGAGCAACTACCACTGCTCAGCATCCCCCAGGCTTTGACCTTTAACAAACCCACAGTCGGAGGCAAGGAAGTGCTTGCACACTTCAAAATCTCATTTTCTTCTTTCATTTACGTATGGTTCTGAGATTGTGAAAGTTATTTTGATGTCTGTAATTGATCAGGGCTGGTATGTTTTGTACAGCAGGGCAGCAAAATTTGATTGCAGTTATTATCATTTCTACACAGAGGAGATGTGTAACGGAGGTTTTATAATGCTCTCCAAGAAACTGTTGAGGACAAGACTGGGTCAGACTTTTTAGAAAAACAAACGAGAAAAAAAAAGTGCTACAAGATGGAAGATGAATCCCAGGATTACTTCTACGCACAGACGAAAGCACTTAGTCCCACCAGCAGGATCCTCACGTAAATACCATGAGCTGTCCCCACACTGCAACCCCATGGAGCATTCGCTTGCAAGGGGGACTCGTTTGCAGGATCGGGCCCCCAGCAACTTCACATTCTCTTTGGCCTGGGTGGAATTAGCATATGACTAGGCTTCCTTTCATCAACTGTGATTGTCAGGTAAACAAACTGAGGGGAAAATAGAGCCATCTGTGCCTAGAAATAGCAGAGTTCCCCTGGCCTGTAAACCTGCTGGAAGCCACATATACTGGGCTGCACTGGGTGCTAATGAATAAGAGCAATGTCTCAGCCTCTGGCTTGACGTGATGCTCTTCAAACTACACTTCTGAATTTAATTAGTTTGTAGAAGTCTGTTTATGTATTCTGTATACAGCTGTGGAGCACAAGGAATCATGTGGTTTCTGTGACCCTTTGTTGCTTCTTGCAGTGTTTTCTCTGATGCAGCCATTCTTTTCACCCCATCAGGCTATCATGTGCATTGTTTGCATCCCTTAAAGACGTAGTTTAGGATGAAAACATTATTTACATGTTTTACAAGATCTTCTGTGTCTTCTGTACCAATAAGAAAACCATAAAACTACTTCTCAGTGTTGCTGACTGGTATGTAGCTGGTGTTCTCTGTGGCATGGAAATCCCTGTTGACCCTCAGAGCTGTTGGCAGCATTCATTCTTTACACGGACCCTTATTAAACAGCTTTTGACTTGGGCATTGATAGACTGGAGGACATCACATAGCCTGTAGACCTTGCTCCTAAAATACTGCAGTCAGTGAATAAGGCAGTTCCTTCAACCCTGTGACAGGCTAGTCTGTCTGTACATTGTTGTTTGGAGCTGTATGCTTAAATCTTGCTGTGGCTGCTGGTCCCTTGCAGAGTGAGAGGGAGGCACCTTTCTCAGCTTAGGCTAGGAGCATGAATGGCTGCTGCCAGCAGATGCCTACCTGGCCATCCTGGCAAGAGGTGCTCTAAATCTGGCATGCTGGGAAGGGAAACCTAAGAAAGCCAAGTTAAAAGTTCCCCCAGAATCCACCAAACTTTCTAATAGTGACCAGCAGCATTTGCTCATGGAAAAGGTGCTAGAAATGGCACAAATCTACTGCCACGCTTCCCAGGGACATCTTTGCCCTCTAGCCAACTTGGAGTGTGATGCTCCACTCACTGGTAGCAGTGCCCAAAAAATACTGAAAACACTTTTGTATAAGGGTGTTTTTTTTAATTAGGTATTTTGATCCCTTTTATGTTCACTCAAAGATACAACTAGGTAGTCCAAGTTCCTTTTCACTGCCAGACCCGATTACTGGTGAATCATTATTGTCAATGGCTGTGTCCACATCCTTGGTATATGGGGCACAGCAGGACACTTCAAAATTTCAGTTTTGTGATAAACCAATACATGTTTCAGTTCCTTAAGAATATTTTGGGAAAGGCTTTGCAGTTCTTTCATGCTCTAAATCTTGTAATATTGGTTAACAACTTCTTCCTGCTGAGATGTCCAGGACCAGAATTAATCCTTCAAATTATTCTCTCACTTCAGTGTTTTTTCATCTCCAAACAAGAAAGAGATATGGTATCATGCCATTTCTCACCAACCAATAACTGCTATCTAGCACAAGATGAATCATTAATTTCTCTAGCAACTCTTGTATTTGAAGGAGAAAAATAAGCAAACCATAGAACTTAGAAACAAATTCACATGTCAGAGATGTAGAAATGGTGACCATTGCCCTCCCTCCTTAAGCCCCATGCCAGGAAGCCCAGGGGAGAGATTAGTGGTTCAGGTAATTCAGCCGTAAGGTTTAAGGCTCAGAATAGTCACTGAGGTCATTCTCTAGAGACTAGAATACTGGAAGTGTACTTGGTGAGCTCCTGGTCTCAAAAAAATTGGAGTGACAGAGTGGGTTGTTAAAGTTTCTATAGAACTGCTTTGTGCATATTTCAATTTCATCTGTGTAGTTCTTAATTGCATTGAATATATTTTACTCTGACCATTTAAGGAGAAACACCTTTTTTGTTAGTTAAAAAAAGCGTAAGAGGATTCAGGCAGAACACTATCACCAGATAATGTCAAGAATCAAATAAAGCTTTCTTTCAAGTGATCAGCCATATTCTAGAAAAAAAAACAACACCTTTATTAGAAAGAAAATGTGCTGAATGCAGGCTCTTTCAGACTTTGACTTTCACATGTGTATTATAAACTCTAGGCATCTTTCTTGTTATTCAGATGTTGGTGGTGACCCTATGGTTCTTGTTCTATTTGGGCTACAAAGCAGCCTCTACTGGTAGTCATTTAATTATCATGAATGTCCTAATGTTAGAGGTACTGTATAAAGCCAGATATAATTGTGCCTTGGGTTCAGAGGACATTCACAGGCTGTGTTGGAGAAGAGAAGATGGCACTTAACTTCAGCTACTGTGCTCAGGTTCAACCACTGGTAACTGGAGCTGCGGTGAAAATTAAGAGTGAACCTCAAGGCTGCTTTAATATGTATTTGATCTGCAATGTACACTAACAAGGAGCACAAGAAAGGAGATAATTAATTCTGTTCTCTTGCAAGCATAGATTCTGCCGTGCTTTGTATAAAAGTATTATATTAAAACAATGTTCTTGTGAAGTTAAATCATGAGCTTTCAGTGCATGAAGATGTGATTCCTGTAATTTTTTAAATTGTTCCTTATCTACTGAGTTAAGAAGAGTATTTTAAACTTACAGTTACTTGCAATTTCTATTGAGGGACTGAAAAAAGAGAGATTATGGGTCAAGATTACATGTCAAGCTTTCGAACATGCAAAGAAGATGCAATGTTTAAAATGTACTTTTCACGCTAAATGTCAGGCTGATAGAGTCATTTGGATTTACTAAGTCCATTTGCATGGTTCATAGCAGGATCATTTACTGGTATGATTACTACTGGCAGCAGCACTCACTGTTTTCTCTCCAGCTTCCATCCCTCTTCCGTGATAAGTCCTTGAAAACTAGCCTTCTCCCAAATAAAATAATAGGTCCTCACCTCTCATAAAATGTATACTGCATATTGTTTAGTGATTAACTTAAACTTGTAAAATATGCATTTTTTAAATGGAGTTTAATGAGGAGAAGAAATAACCATAGAAGTGTTTATGTTTGTAGGCCCCTTTATCCTGAGGTGTATACCTGCACATAAGGATGTAGAAAATGTTCTTAGCCCCATAGGATTTAAAATTAGCTTCCAGACACTTGCAAGCAGTGAAGTGCTAATTTAAAGCCTTTTGATGTAGCACAATTCACTTCGATATGAGGAGGGAGGCGAGTGCAGAAAGAGAAAGCGCCAGCCCACTTGGAAGGGACGGCATTCCAGCACCAACAACGCCCTCATTGTTCTCTTGCCCAGAGAGGCTGGAAGCAGCCGTGACCCCAGAGCAGTCCCTTTGGAAAAGAAAAACTGCTCTGCAATAATAATTGTTCTTTGAGTTCAAAAAACTAAGCCTTCCCCCGAAAGAACTAAAATGATTACAAATTCTCACAACAGCTGGTTGGAGTTGAATGAAGATGTCAATTAACCAGATAAAGAAGAAAGGAATGGTGTCTTAAAATGCTTCAAAGAAATGGCTACGTATAAATGTGTTTGGGTTTTGTAAAAATAGATCTACAGAGCTATGATCGGCCCAATTAATGTTTCTCTTTTGTATGCCATTCCTTCCTTAAATGCTTTCAGTTACTTGAATAACTACAGATTTCTCTGAATGAATAAACCCTCCTGTTAACTTTTCAAAGTGTCTCAAAGCTTGATCTAAAACATTACTTGATCCTCTCTGTCTTTCTCAGCCAAATCAGTTGTTGTTCACAGACTGATCGGTGTGTTGTGCTTACTTTTATGAACAGCAAGAATAGGCTCATCCACTGTCTTCTCTGAGGTGAAGAGACAACTTATTTATTCTGTTACATAATAGACCTTCCCTCCTGTAGTGAAAGCAATGGTCCATGCTCCACTTAATGGGTAGAAAATTTGGCTGAAAAACTCAGGATACAACTGAAACTTGAAATACAGGATAGCTTTGTAACTGCAATAGAAAAAAAAAAAAGGAAAAGGTTCTCTGTTTTTTGCTTTCCCATTATAAGACTTGGTGATCCTTTGATCAGTGACTAACATAGATATGTGAAGGGTGTGTTTCCAGTAAAAATTAAAACTGGTCTTGTGTTTCTTACATCTCTGAGTGTGGCAAAGTTACTATGCAGAATCTAATGTATCATCAAGGCCTATGCATTCAGGATAAAGCTCTGCTTTAAAAAAGGGAAAAGTAACTT
This sequence comes from Podargus strigoides, assembly GCA_028020825.1. Taxonomy (NCBI): domain Eukaryota; kingdom Metazoa; phylum Chordata; class Aves; order Caprimulgiformes; family Podargidae; genus Podargus; species Podargus strigoides. The sequence goes on from CM051621.1 coordinate 71,522,093, forward strand.
TCTGAGGCTATTTAGACAGTGTTCCACATATTAACGCTCTTTCCTTTATCTGGGTGGGCTTTGTCTATGTCAGAGAATGGGGTAAATAGCAGGCTCCCCCTAAGACCATGCAGTCACTCAAGGCTGAGCAACTTTGTATTAGGAAATTTCCAAGTGTAATGCTCAGGGAAACGTGAATGGTATATGATATCCACTGAGTTCTCAGTGCTGCTGCAAGGATGGTTTTTTTTTGTGGAAGAGCACTGGCTTTGTGTGATCTCGCATCTTCCAGCTCAGGCAAAGAGAAGGGTGGTTCATTGAATAAATATATGGACTAACTATAGGATCCTCTGCAGCCCTGACTTCGCAAATAAGAAATCAACCTTCAAATTATGTACTCTGTTACCAGCTGGCAAAGGGGAAATGATCCTGTCATCTAATGTAATGCAGTTGTTATTTTGAATCCTGTCAAGTCACCATTTTTAATTTGGTCTTAATGCATTTTCACAGACAAGTGATCTTGCCTGTGAAGTAGAAGTCCCTTTCTAGAGGGAACCTATTTACCTTCTTTTGGTTACGTATGTATTTTGACTAGTGCTTTTAAAGCGCATTCCTGGTAAATGTTTAATTGCCCTTTTGACGCTTTGTCCTATTTTTGGGTACTACACTTCTTCATAAAAAGGTAATTCCCAAAAAAGATGACTGTGCAGTTCCAATCTGTATTTGCATCCAACTTCAATAGAGAAATGGAAAAAAAAAAAAAAAAAAAAATTAAAAAAAAAAATATTAGAGGTTAAAACTCAGGACCTTTTGGAGTCATAATCCCTCCAGAACTCAACAACCCAACTGTTGCCACTGTCCTTGGTCACCCCAAATTGCTCACGCTTTCCTTGGTGAACAAGGTTTTGATATTACCACAGAATTGCTAATTAACAGACTCTCATTGCTTAAAAGGCACAGATGTGGGGTGGAGCAGTAGAGTCAGCTCCGTTCTCTGAGTTCAGTCCTGTGGTACGTAACATACCTGTGAAGCACTGAGATTGTGAGGTTGAGAACTAACATGCAATCCTTTAAATGGTTGTATCTTCACACTAATATCTGGGAGTTATTTTTTCTGGGTTTTTCAAAATGTGCTATGAAAACTACATGCTTTTCTGTGCTGGTTGGTACCTATCTTCAGCCCTCAGGGCTTTAACCGTCACTGTTATTGTCATCACTCAATGGACAATATCTTTCTTGAATGTTGTTCTTTCACCCTCTGACAGGAAAATAACTTTCTGAATTTCATGCTGTCATTGGTCTTGTGGAGTATCTGCTCCTGAAAAAAACTGTAGACTAAAGAAACTGTGAAGGAGATTCAAACTGCATAACCAACAAATGCTAAATTAAGTAAAATAGGTGCTTCTTTCTCATTTTTCACCTCCTTCTTTTGTACACTTATAAGAATGCTAAATATAAGAAGTACTATGTGCTCAAGCCTTGTTTAGCTTGGAAATTCTGAAAATGTTTCTGAATACCTGCACTGATACTCAAACAAATTCTCCATGTGGTCTTCAACTGATGTAGAAAATCTGGGAAATTAAGAGAAGAGAGCTTCCTTTTGTATTTGTTATCTGCTAGAAATATTGTTAGAATACCTGAATTAGAATATCTGACTCCATTAAGTGCTGTTTTAAGAAAACTACCAGTTTGACTCAGAGTAGATGGGGCTGGTGGAATAGTAATTCTTGATTGGGTTCATGCTACTATTTGTGTATATGCAACAGCATTTGTCTTTTTGTGTGCATGGCACATTCCTAAACTGTAATTGTTAGACTTTCCAAGTTTCTCTAGCTGCCAAATCCCCCACTGTGACTCTAGCAGTGTTTTGCATTAGCTGTACTGAACAGTAAATATTATAAAGAAAATAACCCTGAGTAAGTATTCTCCTAATGCATTTAAAGCACTAACCCCCTGAAATTACTTTTGACCAGTTGTATATGGCCCTGGATTTCAAGGCCATTTACAAAAGAAATTAATCTTTTGCTGTTGTAGACATTACTCTTAGTCTACCAGGCATTGCAAGTTGTGATAGCCTTTTTATCTTCTTGTACTGTATCTGCAATATTTTAAATGTTAACATCTATCCTCTGTTATTTGTTTAGCACATTGAGTATTGAAAGTGCACTTACAACATTGAAACCCCCAAAATACAATACAAAAGAGGAAAAATGCTTCCTATTGAATAAAATAAGACCAACAGAAATCTGTTGACATAGTCGCCACTGAAAGAATACACTGTATAAAAGGAAGTTCAGCAGAATGAATGGGCACCAATGCTTGGCAACATCTCAGACTTTAAAATTAAATTCTAACTTAAGTTTCTTTTGAAAGAATGGAGAGATAAAACTTAAGTTATTCTTCCTGCAGTTAGGAACACCACACTACTTGCATGCTCTTAAAACTCCTAAAATCCTATTTGAAGAATGACTGTTTCTTGTAACACTTTTTTTTTTAATAAGGAGGCAGCATGTACAGCATTAGTTTATTGAACTGTTTCTATTTTTAATTTATTTAGGGATGAGTTCTAAATGCTCAGATAAATTACAATGGCATGAATCATTGTCCAGAACTTGTAATGAAGCTACCTCAGGTGCAAATAAAACTTAAAAAGAAAGGTCAAAAGACCTTGATACCAAAGGCCTCACTATGGTCAGCTACAGCGAAACTGAATAATTTTGACTGAGAAAGTTATGGTGAGTGTTGGGGAGTGTGTGAGTAATGAAAGGGGAGCTGGTTAAGATCAGGCAACATATTTCTCAGGTTTTGAAGTACGGTCTAAAATTGCTCACAGAAAAATGACTTTTTTCTGTGCTCTTTAAATCATGTCTTTAGAGAGACCAGGAAGTATTCTGTGGATATACAAAATGAGCTTGGGAAAACTATTTTGGATTAGGAAGATTGATTTGGTAATGACAGAGCTTGCTGAGGATCAGAGAAGTGTTCTTAGTGATGAAGAGCGGCTTGGGGGTTGGAGAAGGAATACAGATCAGTAAAGGTATACTGAAAGGAGGAGAAAAAACTGAGAAGGATTAGACCTGCACGACTGGAAGAGAGTTCCCTCTGTGGAGCTGTTCTCAGTGTGCTCAGTAAGCATCCAACGAAATGCCTTCTGCACTTTCCTTTCAATTATATGGTCTCCACCTCACCAGTTGGCTGCAGAGAAAGCACTTGCAGTTCAGGAGAGCTCTGTAGTTCCCATGCTTGAAACAGAAAGTCAGGTTGGAAGAGGCAATCTGCCAAGAACAAGAGAGAAAGGTGATCTTATTCACCTCCTAGGCACTGAGTAGAAGTTTTAATTCATCTTTTGGACCTTTTTGCTATAGGCAGAGACTATAACAGGGTTTGCTATGTCTCCATTTCTAAAACACTTTTTCTGGAATGCAATTTTTGTCCCATTAAAAAAATAAAAACAAAAAAAAAACCAAAAAACCTCACCAAAAAAACCCCAACCCCAACCTACAACTTTTCCCAGCTGACTGTGGTATAGGAACATGTGGAAGCCAGATCTTCCACTGTGCAGAAGGCAGAAAGGAAGAAGAGTTGTTTATTTGTTGGACTCTATTTGGAACAACAAATCTTAGTGAATACACAGAGAGGCAGAGTATCCGTGATACTGTATACTTATTTTCCTCAACTGTGAATTTGTTCCTATCTTCTGAAATTACATTTCTTTCCTGCTGGGTTGAAACGGCAAGGAATGGAACTGAACTTCGTCAGCTCAGGTGAGAAATGGCTCACAGCTCAGCTGGGAATTGGCAATCCTCAGTGTAATGCTCTCTTTCAAGACATACTAAGTATAGGATTGCTACTTACTTCATATTTATGTATTGCCTTGCTAGCACTACACTGTTTGAACAAATCAAGCCAGTTAAGTGTTCTGTTTGTAGGCTGAGGATGAGAGGTTCCACAAAAGAATATATAAATAATTAGCATCATCCAGGCACGGTGAATTGCAGCAGTGGCTCTCTCTCCGCTCTTTTATGTGAGCTCTGGGTTGAACAAGTGTATCGTTTACTTTTAATGAAACATTGTGCTGCCTCATGTAAGTGGTGTGCCAAGTGGCTGTAGGCAAAGCATATGGTAAAAATGCTGTGCTTTGTCAGCTCAAGATCTCTCTCCCTCTCTTTTAAAACAATGTTACATCTTTAATTTATTACCGCTTTGCTAGGCTCTGGAAAAGCTCCTGTGAGTGTGGGTGTCAATTTCCAGGCTCAGTTCCTGCTGCCTGTGGATGCTGCAAGGGAGTTTGCTTTATAAGGTGAGCTCAGGCACTGCTGTGAAAGTCTCAAGGTCTTTCTTCATCTGCTTGGGGGTCAAGAAAGTGTTAGTATAAGCTTTCCCCTGCCAGTTGTGTCTCAGATCTCAGTTTTACGAGAGGTACCACATCTCGGGGAGAGTCTCTTCCAAGACTGTTGTCTCTTTGTGCCAGCCACAGCACCACTGTTTTCTGCAGTCTGCACAGGATTTAGGCTTGATTAAACAGTCTGTCAATTCTTTATCTGGAATGAGTACTAGGATGGCAGTGAGACTTGACATTCCAATATCTGCTGATATTTGTATAACGTTTGAAAAAAACCAAACCAAACTACAAGGTTATAGTTAAAGACTATAGCAGAGCCTGACTAAAAAAAATATGCTTCTGAAACACATTACAAATACTTGTGGTTTGCAAAGTAGCAAGAAAAAGACAGAACTGCCATTTAAGAAAACATGTATAATGCAACTGGATGATTCTGTGACAGATTAGACATTTGCATTCTGGAAGAAAACATCACTAGCTGGCCAGAATTAAGTAAAGATGAGAAATCTTTTCCATATACCCAAGTGCTTTGCTTTGTGTGAAGTTCAAGTGTTAACTCAGGTATGATTTAAGGTAGCTCTGATTTCATGCAAATATCATGTCACAAGTTACAGAAGAATTTTAAAAATTGTGAAGTTAAAATTATATGAATCTTTATTTCTTGGGGGGTTTTAATTTATTTTTTTCTAATACCTACAGCTACTCTAAAAATACTTCTTGTTTTGAAGAAAAGCAGGTTTGTTTAGTGAAAAGTTTTAATATTTTGATTGCTTGGCTCAAGTGCTGAAGTTCATTTGACTTCATAAATTTCTTTCTGATGTAATTAGTGGTCATGAACTTTTCACAACTTGGAACACTACATCAAAATAATGAATGCAGCTAAATTACCTTATGGTGTTAACCAGCTAAGTCTGCCTTTGGCCATTATGCTCAGAGGGTCAGCAGTGCATGTGTGTGCAAACACGAGGGATGTCAGAGTGTGTAACTGAGTGGAGCTGTGATAACCTGTTCCTGGAGAAGGTAAAGTCAGAAACGTCATTCTGTAGTACTGGAATATGATCCTTCTGCTTGATGTTCTGGCTTGTGATCTAAAATGACAGTCACAGCTAAGTTTGGGTCCTTTTTCATGGTTCATTTTCCTGTTAAACATCACACAAACTAGATCAGTTAATGCTTGCATTCATATGTGTAGGTGAGCATGTAAGTACTAAGTTGGGAGAGCTTTACTGTGGATGTTCTCCCCACATACCTAACACAACCTCCTTTTTCCCTCCGTGCAAAATGTGTGCCCTGTATGCTCTGTTCCACATCTTTACATGTTTGTCTTTCACCAAAAGTCAGATGGTTTCAGGTTTGAGTACAATCCTCAAATGAAAGGTACGTTTTGTCTCTGTGAAGTACAAAGATATCCCTTCAGTTTCACAGCCATGTCACTGAAGTCATGGATGGTGGGAGATTTCCACTGATGAGAGGATTACTGTTACTCACTGAACTTGCATGTATCTTTTTATTTAGATCATCAATAAAAGGCCAGGAGAAGTCTTTATAAGGCACAGTGTTGTTAGGGAAATTTCTGTTTGGCTCACTGGAGAGGAAAGGTTTATAAGTAGATGCACCGTATGCCTCCCCTTTAGCAGACTGTGAAGAACTGTTAAATGAAAACCCTGACTTTCATACTTCATATTTATTCCATAAGAAAATCTTGCAGAGATATTATGGGGGAGTCTAGGAATCTGTATGGACCTTCTCTCAAAATGAAACTGAGAGGTAGGAAGATTACACAATCACATACACACTCTGGTAAGCACTTGAGAGGCATTTGTATGTCCATCATACAAAATAACTTTTTCCTCATGTGTAGGAAATTCCTAGAAATGACTTGTGGACACTAAAATGCACTGTGAACCTTAGAAACTGAAGAGATGTCTGGGGCAACTTCCTTAGGAATCCAGAAAAGCATCATCAAACATATCAAGGACTGGCCTGTGTAGAAGTCAGCAACAGCAGCTGACTTCATGGGAGCATGAAGTGGTGACACACTGCAGAGTGCTAGGAAAAAATGTGTCGATTCCTAAGACAGTATATATGTGATTGCTTAATAGTCCTATAATTAAATTAGCAGGTGCTAGACAGTACACATATCAGGACTATATGCAGTTTCTTGTTTGTGTAACAAAACAGATCCAAAGTATTGGCACACAGGAACCAAAAAGGCTGACATCCCTTTTGTGGCAAAAACACAAGCACACACATTATATAAAGAAGCCCTTTTCAGAATCCTAACTATACATGCACTCTCCGTTCTTGTTCATACTCAAATTACTAGCAAGAGTCCTCATCATTTTAGGAAGAAAGAGCCTCAAATATTTTGGATTACAAACAGAAATTTGGAATTTGGTTATTAAACAAATAGGTTAGTCAGGAGACCCAAAAGGAAAGATGTAAACAAAGTCATATTCTTAATGAAACTGGAAGCTTTTCCATAATGTTTGGGTTTTTTCATGGCTCATTTGAACTCACTGGAATCCCACCCAGTAAAAAAAAAATTTCCATTAATGAGTTTGATATGTGTTAGACATGCAATAGTTTTGAGTGCTGAAGGTATGTGGTACAAGACTCATCTGTTAGTGTCAATATCTTTGTGTTCCAGCTCCTTGGCGTATGATGGGAATGTTTCTAGTAGTGAATCTGCTTTTTACCAACATGGCTTATAAATATTTGAAATTATAACAAATAGTTGCTTTCATAACAAATATTCTGTCTTGTACTCTGCATAATCTGTGAAACACCACAGCACAGCGGTTTCCCTCAAGTCCTAACAGCAGAACAATAAATCAGTTAAAATCTAATACAGTCTGTGAAGACCAAATAATGCCATGGTTTTTTTCTCAGACGTACACGGTAGTCTGAAGTTTTAAACTGAATACAGAGTAAAACTTACAAAAGCCTTCAGATATGTTAAGCTGTATTTCTATTGATTTTACTGAGCTTTGTTTTCCAGACTTTGGTAGCTCTAAAGCAATGGTGATAGTATGGAAGAGACTGATATCTCTGCTGTATCTTTTTGCTGTAAACTGTATTTAAAGGTTTCATTTAATCTGGATTCTTCTTTTGTTTAAACCTGGATTTTTCGTTTGTTTGCCCTTTGAAAAGCATGGCAGAACTTAATGGTTTGTCTGTGATAGTAGGCGTAGGATTTTTTGGTTAGACACTATTATCTCAGCAATATTCAATATTATTTTCCTCCTTAACAGAGAAGACACAGAGGCAAGGATCTGTGCTTTGACTTGTTGGCTGACTTGAAGTTCTAAAGTTCTGACCTTTCTCTGATCTGAAAAACACTGCAGTTACCAGTCTCCAGTCCAAAAATTTTTAAAGCCTATTTACTACTGTGTTTGAACAGTCATACAGAAGTGCCAACTCAGCCTTACTTATGATTTTGCTAAGAAGAAATACTGGCTAATCCCATTTATTTCAGCATGACATTTTCTCTCACACACTAAATCTTGCGCTTAGTATCCCCAGACAGGATCAGGATATATGTGTTGGAAGTGTTTGTGAATGTTCCCATAGCACTAGAAGAGATGTACTGCCCACTGTAGAAAGTTGCATGTGATCCCACATTATCATAGTCTGCTCTTCCTACATTCTCCCTCATGCTGAAACACTTCCTCTATGTAGGGGGGAGTCTGTATTTTTAGAGGTGATCATCATCTTTCAAAAGGAAAGGCCCCCTGAGACCACATAGCATTGCTGTTCAGATGCCTAATTGGAAGTGATTTGGCCTTGCTGATTACTTGCTTGGGTGTTTTGTTTTCAGCTGTCTCTCCGAGTTGTTCAACAGTGTCATCAGAACCTTGCTTTTGCAGCTCCCTCAAATTCCCTTTTAACTGATGTCTAAACTTGAAACTGTTTTCCTTGCAGGTCTACAGAGATTTACTTGAATCATGGGAACCACAGCTAGGTTGTAGGCAAGAGGAAAAGGCTCCTCTACTGGTTCTGTCAGGAAAACTCTGCTGGTAATTAAACTCTGCCTAAGATTTATGGATCCAGCGCAGTGGGCTTGATTGAGCTGCTTATCAGTTTAGGGCAACCTCATTATTTCAATTTTCAAGTGAAATCTGTTTCAGAACAGAGACAACTCAGCAGGACCCTTTATTGAAATATTTGGTCTGCTTAATAACGGGTGGCTACTTTGTTAATTATCAAGGTGGGGAAGCAGGGCTCATTATCAGGATGAGTAGTCACGTCATCCCAATTTTTTTCACATCAGTTCTTTTAAAAAGTCAAATAAGATGTGAGCAATAATAAAAAACTTCATGCAAACTCTGAACTTGCAAGTGAAATACGTATTTTTTCACTTCAAAGTAAGACAAACTTTCATTTTTAAAGAAAAAACAAATTAAACGTTCTGTTTCCTTTTAATCCATGTAAGGATATTAACCCTCCTACCAGCTATACAGGCAATAAAAATGAAGTAGTAATTGTTTTACATTTGGAATCAATCTATAAAAACTTAAGAACACATCTCTGATTACTTGTTAAGGCAAATACAAGTAAAAGAATAGCCAATTTGAAAACACAATCACATTTGAATGAAAAAAAGGGGAAAAGTGAACGTCACTGGAACAAATCCCTCGTGTTCCTTGAGAGTCTTGTTAAGGTTTTGCAGCCAAACTGAAAGGAATATTGGGATTATTCCCTGCCATTAGTGAAACTGTGGCACCCCTTAGATACTTGTTAAATCTAGTTATGTCTTTTCATCTTCTTGTAACTATATTACCTAGTGAGCACTCCTTGTACAAAATCAAAAGCAGAATTATTTCTGTCTAAAAATATGGAGTGGTCCTGTGACTTTTATTCTTTCTTAGTTGCATGTTCCTCTACTCTACTGGAATGGACAGAATTGCTCGATGCACTTGAGGTGGCGATCACTTCATTTCACAAAGAATCTCTTCCCCTTCACTCAGCTTCACAACAACAACTGTTCTTCTTGTCATACTTGAGAATATCAGTTTTATTCCCTTCTCATACTTTTTCAAAAGGACATGTTTCTTGAGTTTGCCAGTTTTTCACAGACAGGTAACCCCACATCTTTGCTGCTACCAACTCTAATATCACGAGTAAAACACCACTTTATAAGTCCCCCGGCTTTTTTTTTTTTTGGCTTTTTTTTTTTTACAGGAATGAAGTGAAGTATAAACATTTCCTGCAAAAGTACATATAATAGAGGTTTGTTTGCCAAGTGGTTTTATTTTCCTCTTTGGCTGTGATTCTCAGAAAATGTTTAAACAGTAATGTTAAAATAAATGAATAGATTTTCTTCATTACTATTTTCTTTCCCTGCAAGAATATGTGCCTCAGGGACACAAGAGTATAGAACAGATTAATAGGCAAATTTTGGTGGGAGCCCCTTGTTAAATATTGGCAGTACACCACTGTGCTGGAGAAAAATGAAAGTTGGTGCCCATGGAGTTATGCCTGATAACTGATTGCAAGACGCCTTCAAGGCTGCAATTTATCTTCAAGAAACGCAATAATTAGATCTGTGTAAGCTTGAGCTGTCTCTGTTCAGTAAAGAGGCAGATATGATTTCATTATTCAATTCCTGTGAGGTCATTAGTGAACCTGGAAATCTATTCAGGCTGTCTGGGTTAACTTGGCTTCCAAGAATGAGAAGGAAGAATTAATCTATTTCTAACAGTGTCAGAGAAAAACTGAAGCTCTACTGTTTATTTGAACACACTTAGGGAAAAAATAAAGGAAACTTCCTTGGTACTGCTATGTCACCGTGTGTGTCAGCAAAGTGCCCACCAGAGCATCTTGCTGCCCACACAATCTCACTGGGTCTGTCTGCCTTCCCAAATCTGAACTCCTCTCTCACTTGCAAAAATAATTTGCAGAATCTTGCAAGTTCAGTGATATTAACACATACTTCTTAACTCCTGGGCACCATCAACACCTACACTGGCTAGGTAATTTTAAAGTATAAATGAATAGTTACACAACATTTTCCAAATTTGCCTTTTTTTTTCCCCTCCCCACAAGAAGAAACTTTAACTTTTACTGAGAAAAAACTTCCCATGGGGGAAGTGGGATTAAAAACACATCGATTTTAGGGGGGTTTAAGGATACATTTACATGTAAAAGGTTATCATCTACCAGCATCTCAAAGTGTTAGCTCCTGTTTCATTGAAACAAGGTGTTACACAAGGTTTAAATCACTTCACTGGCTGACTAAGAGGAAAATCAATAGGTGTGATCTGTCCAAACTACTCCATATTTAAATGGATAGCACCTAACACCTTCACCCAGCCACAAAGCACCCGAGGAATGTTACACACAATACCCAACAAATTTGGGTTTTTTGTATTACGCTGTTATCAGGCCTTGGAGGAGTCTTTTGTTGTCCTTCGAAATGCCTGTTAACACCTGATAAGAGGAGGATAATTAAGGCCTGAAACAGCTGGAATTAATTAAATTATTAAAGTAAATAAACACATTAATTAAAAAACAGGATCACCTGTATTTCAGGGAAGCCCAACCTAACTCTCCTGATTTCAATTTGGGACTGGTAACAGAAAAACAAGTGCGTTTAAATTGAAGGTGCCAGGAGGAGAAATGGAGACAAAAAAAAAAAATAGCAGATGGGGGTTCACACCGAGCACGGGATGGTCAGAGCAACAACAATGAAAAGGCAATTTAAAAAAACCCAACAAAACAGAAAGGGGCTAGCAGGAGGAATGCACAGGAGTTATGTTAGAGTTATCATCACGCAATCTGGAGTCCTGTCCCTTTGTTTTTCCTGGAGGCTGTGCAGACAGTGAATAGGTAAGAAGCCCGTTAATCCCATCTAAAAAAATCCATTTGTCGACTGTGAGCAGCAGGAGTCTCTTCTGTTGTTTTTTCAGCTTGAATTTTCGGAAATGTTAAGATTTACTTTTAAGTATATCTCGAATCTCTCCTTTTCCTCCTCTCCTCTACCTTTTCCTCTCTGCTCCCAAGCTTGTTTGTTTGATTCTTTAGCACATCTATTTAGATATATTTGCATGTATAAAAATGTAATGGATAACTCTGAATACAATTAGGTATTAATTATATTGCTCAGGGGAAATGTTTCCTTTTATCATTCCCTTCTCCCTGTAAGTGCTGTGCAAGCTTTTCTTGCCTGCTGTATCACAAATAGAAACAGCCAGAGGAACCATTTACGTGCTGTTATTAGGTTGTGAAATAAGTCTTCCAAATGCCTTGCTCTCTAAAATAAAGTCACGCTGGCACCGCTCAGTGCAGCGTTAATGGGCATGTGGGTTTGGGCATGCTGTTTGGGTGCAGGACTGTGCAGGGGAAACTGTGAGGAGCTGTGTGTGCTGAGACTCCCTATTCCCTGGGTTTGATGAGGCAGGATGCTACAGTGCCAAAGGCTGAAACTCAGCAATGTTGCCCATCTTTTGCCTTGGAGTTTGCTCTTGTGCAAATGACCATGCTAGCTTTCTAGCTGCCTTTCTGTCCCCCCCAGCTAGAGGGACAGCCCCAGGCATCAGGCACTTCCCTGGGGACAGGCTGAGGCCAGGATGTCCCCCCATGGGCAAGGGGCAGGATTGGGGAACCAGGGCCAGACCCAAGCTGGGGACAGCCAGGCTTGGGGGTAGGCTGCAGTGGTGGCCACCTCCCTCAGCTCTCCTGGTGCTGAGCCACAGCCCCGGAAACAAGGATGTACTCTGGGCCCTGAGGGTAAACCTTTTAGATAAACTCTCGTGTGTCCCTCAAACACATAAACTGTTCTTATGGAGAGAAACATGCTGTGTTGGTGGTGGCAGCTCGAGGGGAACCAACAAGGGCGTAAAATAGCACCGTCGGTCTGTGTCAAAGAGCTCGCTGCATCAATCCAGATGCTGGAGCAGAAGGTAACCATACATAGGCTCAGACGCTGTATTTCTGCACTAACCAGCAAATTTTATGTTATAACTGGCCACCGAACAACAAAGCGATCCAACTGTACATTTCTCTTAATCACCACAAGTGCTTACTTTGTATTAAAATGAAATGCCTTCAGGGCTAGATCACAACAGAGAAATGATAAATCTTGTCAGAAATCCTGCCTGCCCTGGCAGCATGCAGGCTCTGTGGTTTTGGCTATACTGCATCCGCGCTCTTTGCTACGCTGAGGGCATCACACGTGCCCATTTAAGGTTCGGATTTGGCTCTCTCCCAGATGCTTGGGAACTTGTTTAACTTTTTCTTTAGAGACCATAAAGTGTGCCCTGCTTCATTTGAAGTTTGTTTTCCAGGACCAAACTGGGGGCCAAAAGAAGTGCTCTAGTGAGATGGTCTAGTCATCTGTTATCATCAATGGTGAATGTCTTTGAGAGGCTGGTATCTATCCCAGAGTATGTGGTGGGAATGTGTCCCGTTATGTCCTGTGGCCCTGCCTGCTGCTGGAGGTCCAGTCCCAGCTCTGCAGCTCCCTCCCTCTCACATGCCTTGGTTTTCTTCCTAGGGAAAACAAGGCATGGGCAAAGAGGAAATATTTGTGTACAAGTCTCATCCTGACGTAGGTTCAGAGCCCAGCTGGGCTGAGTGGAACTGCTTCCAGCCTGTACGTTTTTGACACGGCCTGTGTGTGAAGCTTACCACCAAAGAAAATTTCCTAAGTGCCAAATATGTTCCTGGGAAAATAAACTGTGTGATAGTCTTGATGTCTTCTAGTTTTTAGCTTTTTTTTTTAGCAAAAAGCTTTTTGGAGGCTTATATCTGTCTACTTGATATTTTATCAAGGGATTTCATAGTGTCCTTCGAGTTATTTTGGTTTACAGGGTAGAGAACAATGGGGGAATGATAATATCAATTGCTTCCTCATATTGTTTTTATTTATTTTTTTTCTCTTATGTTTTGGGAAATAGTTGCATTTTACATGAAGCAGCACACTGAATAGTCATCTGTTGTACTGGGTCAGTTCGCGTCAGACAAATTGCTCTGGGAAACAATTCTCTTCTGACCTTCATTTTTATGTATACTTATATTAGTCACTTATGTGGATTATGTGGAGTAGTTTCGTAAACATATTTCTACCCTGTGCTTTCCATCACATTTTTGGTGAAGTACAGTAGAAAGGCAGCATATCTTTGTATGTTCTTTGTTTGCATGATGAACTGGTAATGAATCTAAAAGTTAGATTAAGATTTGTTGTGAATTTACCACGGATTGCAGTATAGGCTCTATTCAAATTATATAATTTCCCCCAGTTTATCATTTATTACTCACAGTATTTAACTGAGACTTTTCAGTAAATAGGAATGATAATTCCACAGCATTTCATAAAATTGTATTTCATTTATTGGTAAGAAATGCTGGCCACCAAATTCCAGATGTCAAACCTTACAAGAATAGAGAGATCTCCAAAAAACTCTCCTCCAGGGACTGTGTTTTTTCTCGGCGGAATAACTGTTTGCTCATCTTGGAAAGCATGTGAAGTCACTGTCTAGGAAAATACCACGAGAAGGTACACATCAAAAAGTCAGATAGACTTTGGATTATACTCACTTATACCCACTTCTCATTACATTTCCCTCCCCCCCCCACACTTTTAAAGTAAGACACAAAAAAATATATTTCACTGCTTTTGAAAGTTTATTAAACAATTGCACAAACACTGTTTATTCATCCAGATCCACAGCTCAGCCATGGTTAAATGCGTCTTTTCTGGTCTTAGGGAAACAACCTCAACAGATGTTTTTCATTACTGCTACAGGACCAGGAATGTGATCAGGAAAGAAGGTAGCGTGGCCAGAGAATTTCTACTCCTCAGTCACCTTAGTTGCTGCAATGGCCCAGGCAATCTATAGGGAGCTCCCTGACAATACATGAGGGACTACATGACTGGCACTAGAATTACAAAGGAGTTTAAGTGCCTTATCCTAATTTTGCACACCCTTTCTTGCACTGTTCTGTGAGCATAAGGACCAGAACAAACAATCTGGGCTATTGTGTTAGGAAAGTAAATCTCTTAGCAGGGATGTCCTGGGTTAGTCATTTTGTGGTTTGATAACTATTTTCTCCACTAATCCGTCTTCCCTAAATAAACTGACCTGCTTTGTTGTTTGGATTGAGATAGCCCAGACTTGCTGTGAGTCATTTATTTTTTCAGTTAAGATATCTTTATGACTTTCTACATTTGTTGACCGGAGTATGAAGGCAACTTCCCAGAGGGCCTTTCAGATCACATGGGAGAGAGAGAATATGTTTCCTCCAGCATGCTGGTTTTGTTTGATAGGCTTTTTTTGTTTGAGTTTGGGTTTTTTGGAGGAATTTTTTTAGTGGGATAGCATTCACAAGATGCATTACAGAGATTCTCTTTGGCATCAAATGTCCTTTTCATCTTTTAAGAAGCAACCAGGCATGTTTTACCAGAGAACCAGTATGTAGTGTCTTCGATACGCAGCTCTGATGCTTCTTCTGTTAGGAGAGGAATTACATGGTGTGGGACATGCCTCTTTTCCAAAATGCTGCTGAAATTCTGCTTCTGTGATTCAAATCTGTGCTGTGGGTTGTCACAGCCTTTGCTGCCACTATCTGACCAGCTGCAATTGCTAGTGCTCATTACCTCAAAACAAATGCAACGAGCAGACTGTTCTGTATATCAATATTTGAAAGTCAAATCGGGTAAAATTGGTTTAAGTAACAGACAAAAGGACAGGAACCAGGATGGTCACATGTTTAAGGTATCAGACTGAGGCTCAGAAGATCTGATTTCAGTTTCCAGACCTGTTGAAGACTTTTTGTACAATCTCCAACAAGCTGCTAAATCTTTTGGGCATCAGTTCTACAGCTATAAAGTGGGGGATAGTATCATCTTGCCTTGAAGAATAATTGTGGGGAAGAAGTTGTTTGCTAGGGCTCTAAGTAAGATGGCAAGGGCTCTTGCTTGCAGTCTGATCTCACAGAAATGACCTCATTGCTTAGTGGTTTAGGTTCCAAATCTGTCAAGTGGGAACAATAACTTTGCTACCTCTTCAGGTCTGTTATGAAACTTACTTCAGTAATATTTGTAAAAACACTTGCCTTTACATCCTACCTTCTCTCAAGGGACTCCACAGTAAACTAGCAGCTTCCTCACTCTCACCAGAGAGTTTTATGCTAAAGGAGTTTGGCTCAAATATCTAAGCCAGCTAAGGCTTTCCAACGTAAACCCTCAAAGAAGGGATCATTTAATGATTATCATCTTCATTTAGATTCCTGTAAGTCTTCTGCCTCATTCGTTGTAACTCTCGCTTGTAAGTTCCCTGAGCAATTTTCTCATGTTGAATTTGTTGTTCTAAGAGCAGGAGCACAGTATTCATTAGTTAAACTCCTGTGTAGCAGGAAGAGTGAAGCCACCAACTGATAGTTAGTGCCTTTCTTGTCAAGACTGCACTTACAATCTTTGCTGTTATTTGAGCACTAAATCACTTAGAAAGAAAGAGAAAACTGTTTCCCAGTTAAAGCAATGATAAATAAAAAAGATGATGGTATCTTGCCCATTTTTTTCGAGCTAGAAGCTTGAAAATAGAGTTCAATAGGTTTGAAAGTTGCAAACAGCTGGATATGATGTGCACTGCAAGAATATTTCCCCTCCAAATGTAAATTACACTTACCTTTATTTATAAACCTTTCCTCTTTTGTCTCAAGTCACATCTTGTTGAAGCTTTAGACTGTTCAGCAGTTCTTCCCAAAAGCTTCAACCAAACATAGTTATCTGGAGTGTAATTTGCATTTTATGAGGGAAGATAGGAATCCTAATTTCTTAGAATCTCCTGAAATTCCAAAGCCAGTTATACTGGTACTGATGGCAATATGGAAATGCAGCTTTGATAAAAGGCTACCTTAGTACAGAGAAGATGGCATTTTTCACATTTTTCACAAAAAGGTCTATGGTTTTGATGGGTTTGTTTTTATAATCAGGATATGTTTGCTGCATACTTGAGAGAAACATATTGCATTGACTACCTGGTATTTCACAAAAAAAACCCCAACAACAACAAAAAAAACTTATGAGCTGTCTTGGTAGCAAGGAATATGTGTATCCTATATTTTTTGATTAATAGGTGTTTAGAAATTATGTATGGTATGTTCACCTAGAAAAATGCCATGTACTGAGCCTTCACATCCCTAGGCAGTGCCCAGCTGTGCTGTATTGACTTCTACTTTCTCAGCAAAACTCCTACAGAGGGAAATCCTGTTATTCTAGAACAATGGAGCATCAACAGAACACACATTTCTTTCCATTTTTGTAACATTTTCTAAACTTTCTTTCATATTGGCACCTCTTTTCCTGTGTTTTTCAGTTTCTCCAATAACTAAAGATCTGTCCATTTCTCCTTTTAATCTGGTTCATGTGAGGGGTCTCCTAAACATGTGATTACTCTGCAGGGGAAGAGGTAGCAAATTTCTCCCAGATTTTTGGAATGTGAGGATGTCAGCCAAGTCTCAGGGAACTTGCTGGGGGTTAACGACAGCCCTGGCTGTGTTCTCTGATAAGATCTGGTTTAGAGGGAATTCCCTTCTAGAGAGCTAAAGAGTTGCTCATTAATCAGACCCTTCCTCAGGGCACATCAGCAAAACAGAAGAAATTAGCAACTCCTCTGTCGCATCTCAGGACTAAACAATTTGCACAAACTTAAAAGGGGAGGCCAGTGTTACAAATACTAGCAGTGCACATGCTTATAATGTTTCAAGAATGAAAAATTAATGCAAAAGAAACGTCAGCCTCAAAAGCAAGCCTTGAAAATCTTTCATGTCTTCAAGACAGAGAGGCAAAAAGATAACAAGACTGAAATCTGGCTTGATTTAACAAGGGACAAAGTAAGACAGTGACACTCCATTGTCCAACCATATTTAAAAGAAGCAGGAATGGAAAAGGGAATCCCCAAAAACTACTGTTACCATAACTGGTTGGTTGAACTACAGGTTTTCCAGCAGGATGTTACTTTATGCAATTAACACTTAACATTTTAGGAAGTTAAGGAAGTGCTTAAGATTCTCCTCCTTTTTAGCAAAAATGTTTCCCTCTGTAAGTTACATTCAAGTACAGAAACATCCAGGCTTAAAAGTTAGCAGAGGTGTGGAAGTTGCTGAGGTTTCCTTTGCACTTTTCTTAAAAAAACAACAAAAAAAAGCAGATAAGTAGTGAAACTGCACACAATTTCTGAGAAGGGAAAAAGGCTATCTCTAAAAAACCTGTCTTCAATTTTTTTTTCAAAAGATGAAAATGGATGTGGAACAGTCTCAAGTTTTCAAAAAATACAGGCCAAAATAATTTTTTCCACTACCGAAAAGGCAATGAGGAAGACTGTATTTGTCAGTTCATGTTAAAAAAGACACAAAACATAATGCAATTTCTGTTGAAGATGCATATGTTTTTGGCAGACGGATACTCATGTATTGTACAAATCTCTCTGGCAAATAATTAGAAGAAGAAAAGTCTTCCCGTTGCATCCGCATTAAATTATTTCAGTTTTGTTTAACATGCCAAAAGTTTACACTGCATTTTAATATTATTTCTTCTCTGTGTACTTCTGACCTTGTCACTCTGAAGAGCCAGAAAATAACTTCCCTTTCCAGAATATAGCAATAATTCAGGTTGGATTAGAAGGAGCTGTTTTAAATGGCTTATCTTTGTTATGCATAATCCAAAACTGACCTCACCTAAACTGGTTGGTATGAGTGATTGTAGCTATTCCTTCAAATGTTAATTTATACCCCAGAGATGCTATGACCCAAATTTGCTTAGCCCTTTAGGCTCTGTTGAGGAGGACCAAGTGCAGCTGGCCCCCAGGCTGTGGCTGGTTCGTGCCCTAACCCACTCTCTTCAGGCTCTCCCTCACCATCTGTGCTTGGAACCTTGTCCTACCAGGGAGTTAGAAAGTGGCCAGTGGATACACCTTTGCACAAGAGCTGAGAAGTACCTTGAGCCTTACAGTATTGGCACAGCCCCCAGGGGCTCTAGCAACAGGATCATGCTGCAACAAAAATCTGGTACACTTGTTTGAAACCTCACTATTAAGACTGAAAACCAAAAATAGCCATTTGTATAAATGCATCCTTTTCCCCTCGGAAGATATCGTATTTCAATCCTTTCTAGCCCCACTACTGTCACAGAATGGCAGAGTTTTGGCCTAGTTATAGTTCTACTACTATTAATCAAAGGGGTGTCTCTCCCTCTTTTTTTCTTCTTTAACTTAATTTTTCCTTATAAGAACCAACACTTAACTTCATCCTAAATAAATCCTGTTGAAAATAATGCAGCATGAAGTATTTCAATATATCTTTTGAAGCAGTCATTTAACCATAATGCCTGTCTTTGGTACATAAACAAGATATCAGTAATATGGAAACAGACCTTTAAATAGACTTCTGAAGAATTTTGTGATATTTTATTAACTAACCCCCTCCCAAGGCCAGTATTGCAACTTGTAAGCAGAATATTGCCTTTGGTTTTAAATAATTTTACATGAGACAAGCCACAACTTCTCTTTGCCCAATCGTGGTTTATATGAATGTAGCCTTCTTCCTCAATTTCTTGTCTATTCCCTGGAGAAATCGACTTTCATTTCCCCTCTTTTAGAAGCTCTGCTAGTACTGAGGGTCTGGTTTTGTCATATTCAAATCGTTCTGGTTGCTTGTTACTGTCTTGGAAAGCTGGAGGGTAATTTAATGGATTACACAAGTGTTGCACTATGTTTTCCCTTTCTTAATTATATATACATATTTCTATTACTTATATGTTCTTAGGGGTGCTAAAAGGAACAGCTCATTCTGTCATTAAAGTTGCCTGGGGCTGCATTTACTCTAGTCATAGAGGGCAGTAGATGACTCCTTATCTTAGTGGCTCACTTCTGTTTCTTTGATGCACTTTAATATGCATGACTTCACTGAATATATGTAAGGATAAGATTTAAATAGGCTCTTCTATTTAAGCAATGGGTGAAGCAATTAAAGTGACAACTTCTATGGTTATGTCTGGTCTCTTGAATTGCAGTTCAACTCCTCATATGGAGGTTCTCATACCTCAGTGGTTAGTTGCCAGCTTCCTTGAAATGGAGAGTTTATACTTTGGCCTTTAAGATACCACAGTTATCTACAGCATAATATTAATGCAAAAGTCAAAACAACATAACCTCCAAGGTCCTCTCCCTGTTCTCTTTGGGGAGGCAGTATCCAAATAAGGGGTTTTTTGATTTTAGGTGGATTTAGAAAAGTTAAACTAGTAAATAGATCAAATCCCCTTACAAAACATCTCCAAATTCCAGTGAAGTTAACAAGGAAAAAAATGACCCTGTGTCTCCTGAGGATAGAAGCTGTTAGCATTCACAAGCAATACTAGCTAGATACTGGGTTTAGTGTCATGCTTGCTGGGCTTTAACCATCACTACAAATGCCCTGTGGAAAGCTTAGTAGCTTTTCTGAACAAAGCCGAGCTTGCCCTCTGCCATTTGCTCTGACTTCCAGTCCTACATTGCCACAGATATTAGGGCAAAATCCTTTCCCCTTCAAATTATGGTTACAGGCTCATTTATCTCCACAGATTGTCTATGCTAGATAATGCTCAAGTAAAATAGTCTAATGATCACCTGATTGGGTTTTAAAGACAGATTCATTTTCAGAAAAAAAGATACAGAGATGAGGAAGTGACTGTGGCACGTTCAACAGATCTTTCATGCTCAAGTCACATGTTGAGGCTTCACACACAATGCAAATACAAAGCCTGGGGATTTGCATGTACTCACATATGTGCTGAGCATTTCTTAAAATTAGAGTGAGTTTGCACATAAACATATGGTCAGCAGCTGGAATTTATTAAGATCTCTATTTAATAAAACAGTAGTAACGACGTTGTAGTGCTGCTGCATTCTTTTCTTAGTGACAAAATGGTGGCACACCCAAAAAGCTGTGGTCTTAAGTAGAAAAAACATTTCCCAGGAGTTAAGGGGTGAAGAGAACAGTGTAGTAGCAAAGGTCTTATCATTTCCTGAAAGTGCTCTTTAAGTTGTTAGATGGGGTTTTTCTTTGCTTTGTTGTTTTAAATCTTGTGGGTGATAGCTACTGTCCCCACTTGTGGCTGCTCAGACAGGTCTTGGACGCGCTTTCCTCTGAGGTTTACAAGGCTTGGTTGGACAAAGCCGTGACTGACTCAATTTAAGGGCTTTAGTCCTGTTCCAGACAGGAGGTTGGGGTAGATGGTGGCCAGCAGTCCCTTCCAACCAACATTTCTATGGTTCATTAATTCTGTGCTAAATGTGAACATTTGTATCAGGTAATGAGCAACTTCTTAACACAAAAATTGCAATTAGACCTTCAGCCATGGAAAAAACTTATTCCCTGTTTCAAGTAAAACTAGCTAACCAGTGTGTGTTTTCCCAGAGGTTGTTGAGGCTGCCTTCACAATCGCTGTCTTTCTCAATTCATTTCTTTGTGGGAAACCATTTGTTTCAAATTCTCCTCCAGCTTGCACCCAGTACCAACCGAAAGTGTCCACTTACAGCTGAAGATTTAGACCACTTAAAAAAATGAAGTAAGCAATGCCAGCTCTTTTGTGTGCAACAGGCATGCATAAACAGTTTGAAAGACATTTGTCATTCTTTCGGTATTGGCCTGGGTACTAAAGCCCAATAAACTTTTAAAGTGATACAGTCACTGGCCTGCATTGTTCAGGCAGGGGTGTGTTCTGACTGTGGCAGCAGAGGGGCAAAGAAGGTCACTTCTTGGGTCTCGCACAAGTAGAAATATTAATGTTTGAAATAATGCATAGATTTATATTGGAACCCAAGAGAGAAGCCGATACTGAAAAATCCCTAATTACCTAATCCCCATGTTATTTTCAGCGTACCACATTTACTCTGTTTGCCATGATCATGTGCAACAGAACAAACATTGTATAAGTTTATAAACAGTAAAAGGAAATACAATGCCAGGTTCTCAAAATATAAACATGAAAAACAGTGTAAGGGATCCAGTAAGAACAATAATAAAAACAACTGGATAGGCAAGTAATAACATAAAGCCAACGGTAGTCAATCTGAGAACACCTTTGGAAATTAAAGAAAAGATATAAGGGTAGCTTTTAAAAGTTAGGAGGGAATTAATAAAATGAGTTTTTAGGGGGAATTGTAGTGGTGCCCCCCGCAGTTAAAAATACAGTCACCTGCCAATTTCAGAAGTGATAGCAGAGTCTTGAAAGAGCAGGTGTTAGGTTACTGTGTGTCTAAAATTCAGCCAGGCCCAACACCTTAAAGGCTTTCAAAACTAATAATCCCAATTGAAAGCCAACCAGCCACATTATAGTCAGTTGATGGAGAGAACATAAGGGGAGCCTAATGTGATTACAATAGCTCAGAGCAGTACTTGTCCGCACTGATTGCATTCTGGGCAAGCCCCAGTCACTGACATATTCCCACAGATGATTTGGATAGAGAAATTCCCTCAAACAGTACATACACAACAACAACAAAAAAACCAAACAAACAAAAAGCCAGGAGGAACAGTGAGAATCAACAATATTTACTCAGTACATCTTAAAATGTTCCTCTGTGGGAATAGCCTCCCTCTGAGGCTATTATTACTGGTGTATTTTTCACCCCTGCTGTATTGAGTAGGATGTTCTGTTTTGTTGTTGCTTTTAGCTAAGTCCTGACAAATTTGTCTACCAGTGATATAGACTGTGACAGCTGATTGATTACTGTTAGTGAGAACCGATTACTTACTTTAATGACGTTAAGTGGTATTTCTAATCTATGCTAACCAGAATTTCTGCTGGGAACAGCTTTTGCTGGAGAAACCTTATCCTGTGATTCCAACATATAGGGCAATTCACAGTTAAGTTGGCTGACTAGAGTTATGGAAATACTGAAAAACATGTTGCAATATTTAGTCAACCTCTTACTTCTATTGTGCTTGTTTTCCTTTTCATGCCTGTTTTCCATTAATACACTATAAAAAGAATTTAGAGACTGAAATTATCACAGTAACAATTTCACCAAATACTGAAGACTTAATGTAAGACAATTTCTGCATTTGTGACTTAGTATTCACAATGAATCTTTCGCTTGAAAAGTATACTGATGCTGTAGTGAGAGAACTGACTTCCAGTAATGCAGATAGCCAAGACAAATTTGAACTACCTGGTTTTGGAGCATACTAAATTTACCTGTTTCTTGGCTAGCACCAGACTGCAACCAGATTTACTCTGTCTTATGTGTATTTCTATAAAAATACATATGCATGTATGCACAGTGTAAGTTGCATATATGCCTATAAATCTATTGCATACTCTGTAAGCAAATGCAACTGTTTCACAAGATGAAAGCAAGCAGAAGCAGAATTGCCTGTGATAGTTATGTTTGCCAGGCCCATGAACTGTTTGACATTTCTCCAATGAAAAATGGTAACCACAGACACCAAACCAACAGGGCACAGCATTAAAGGCCACCACCAAGTCAATTGTCCAATATGCATTGCTTCTTTTCAGTAATATGTCACAGCTTGTGCATTCTGTTAAGATTTAACTGGTGAGTTAAATGGAAATGGTATTAATTATAGGCTGGGACTATGTCAACCTTCAAAACAGCTGTAGGCTTTTAGTCCAAGAGCAAAAAACCATAAAAGCATCGTAAGCTTTTTTTCCAAAGGAATGGAGTTAAGATATGACCTCAAGCCCTTTAGTTATCTCATGAGAAAAGCTTCCAAGGAGTCCATCTTCATCCCTTTTCTTCGCCTCTGTTCTCATAGGCCTCAGTTTCCCCCTCCAGAAGACAAAACACCAAGTACCCAGGCAGAAAAGGGAATGCAGGGAGTGAATTTAGGTCCAGATCCTTTCTCCTGCCTGCCCTTGGCTGTATTTTCCTCTGTAGAAAGTCTGATAAAAGCTGCCAAGTTTCTCATAGTCTTTTTCTTAAATCTGGCCATGTGCAGCTATATGAGCTTCACCTGCTGGTAAACTTGGCTGAAGCATGTGTGTGTACCCTCACTAAAAAGGACTCTGTATGGCCAATGTTTAGTTTGTGTCCTCTCTGGGGTTATCCTCATGATATAATGAGGCTCTTGAGGCCATTGGCACTGGCAGAACCCCATTTTTCTAATAATCTTTCAGCCGGGATGGAAAGTGTTGACAGCTAGGGACACAACCACAAAGACACTGCATCTGCGGAGTGGAAAGGGCTTTTTTTTCTCTCCCCTTCCCTGATTTTATATCGCCGGTGGGCTGCATTTTCGTGCCAAAGCACATATTTTGATGATGACTGCGTGATAATGAAAAACTTGTAACTATTTTACAGGCAACTGCATTGCTTCAGAACAACACACTTGGTTTCTAGTCTGGTATTTCATTTGTTGAAGTCAGCAATATTTGGTCTGGCATTCAGATGTCACCCAGAGTTTAGTTCTGTCCTGACACAGCTTTGAGCAGTTTCTTCTTGGCAGTCGGCTCTTAGATTCAGCTCCCAGCCTCATCTTGTTGCCGCTAAGCGAGACATCACGAAAAGAGGAGTTCCGCACTCATTGTGTGAGTTCGTGTCCCAGGTCCGTGTGTAACGTAAGCTCCGGTGCGGTGCGGGCAGCCCCGCCGCCTCCGCCGCCGTGCTCCACGCGTGGGCCGGGAGCGCTCCCTGCTGCCCTGCCGGTGCCTGGCCCGGGAACCGGGGCTGCGGGCTGCTGAGGGCTCCCCGCTGCCCCTCCGCTGCCCTGAGCAGAGAGGAGAGGTGTCGCATCCCCACGGATACTCTCCGCCCCACCGAAAGCCCGCACCTTCCTTCATCCCCAAAAGGCATCACTTCTAAATGACCCCACAAACCCCAATCCCATCTGCCCACAGTCACCACAGACCGTGAGGGCAGGGATGGCCCAGAAAGCCACTGGTACTGATGGAGCAAAAGTCTAATTCAGAATTTATTCACCTTTAAATCATGCACAGATGAAGACACGGCGGTCGACCTGTGGGCAGCAATTAGGCTGACGAGGTAAATCCAGTGTAGCTGTGTAACAAATCAGCAAATACGGAGTTTATTCATCCTTTTGAGGTAGTTAATGAACTTGGCAGGGAGTTATCCAACGTGGAAAAGTAAGAAAAGAGAAAAGGTAGGTGTAAAGAAATGGGGAGAAGGTATGAGTCATGTGGAATGGCCTCAAGTTGTGCCAGAGGAGGGTTAGATTGGATATTAGGAAGAATTTCTTCACTGAAAGAGTTACCAAGCACTGGCACAGGCTGCCCAGGGCAGTGGTGGAGTCCCCATCCCTGGAGGTATTTAAGAGACATGTAGATGAGGTGCTGAGGGACATGGGGTAGTGGTGACTGGGCAGTGCTGGGTTAATGGTTGGACCTGATGATCTTAGAGGTCTTTTCCAACCAAGGCTGTTCTGTGATTCTGTGATAAGGTGTCAAAAGCAGTATGATGAAAAAAGGGAGCTCTGCTAATGTTTATTTGGAGTCTTGACAGGATGTGTTTAGGGAGGAAGAAGCAGTGGTTCCTGTCCCTGGATAGTACTGTCATCTAATGCAGAGAGACACTTCAGGCCATTAACTCCTGCAAATCCCCATGTCCTTTAGGCACTGGAGCCTCACTCCCAGAGCCAGCCCTGACCCTGTGGGCACTGCAGCCAGCTGGGAGGGCCAAACTGGTTGGAAAGCTTGGTGCTCAGCACTCCTCCCTGCATGGCCACCCCACACCGGGGCTGTTATCACGGGGGACCTTTCCTCTCGGAGGCAGCTGTCCTCAGCCTGTATTTAGTTTTGCACTTTTCAGCATCTGCTACTGACCTGTAGAACAACTTTTGTGCTTGACAGTGCTCTGCTTTTTTTTTCTCTAGGAGAAGACAGCAAGTTGATCTACAAACTATTCTTAGTGGAAACACCTCTTTCCCTCTTGCAAGGAGCTGGGCAGCAAACCCATGTGACAACTAAGAAGGGATCATCGGTCCTGTCTGACTGCCTGGATCACCTAATGCTGCAAATGAAGGTCTGCACCAGTTCTTTGATATTTAACTCCATCTACAGGCGTGCATCGACACTTGCCTGCACTGAGCAATTCACTGGGTCTTCTTGAAAGGCAGCCCTGAGTATCTAGGTAGTTCCTTTATTTGTAGTACCAAAATGCCCCCAGTTTAGATGAGGTGCTTAGAGTCAGCAGAAAACAGCAGTAATACTGTATTCACAGAGAAAATATGTATGGGGTGGAGGGGGAGGATTACCAACATAAGTTAACGTCAGCCTTAGCTAGAATAACACTTCAAGCATTTGCCTTAATCACTAGAGGTTTTTCTCACTGCATGGGATTTTTAACATCTGTCAGCTAAATTTGAGCTCCAAGTCAAAAACATAACACTGAGAAACGTGGTGGGTGTTCTGACACCCCTGGAAGGACTTTGGTCCATCCACTAAAGAACAGATCAGACTGAATTATTAACCAGTTGTTTTATGTGTGGGACAGACTCAGTCTTGTTCCAGTGTTGTTCAAGCTTTTCTGTGCCCACAGTTTGAACTTTCCTCCAGACTTTTCTCTCATATGTGAAAATTAAATATACTATTGCAAAAAGTATGTGAAAAAAGCTCAACATCAGCCTTATAAATGCTGTACATCTGAGGTAAGCAGATTGCGTAAAATTCTGAATATCTAGAAATCAGGATAATATCTATACAAGAGGTTGTAAACCCCATAAAACACTGGGTTTATGCTATTCTAGGCACTCGCAAATAATGCCTGTCAATATCAGATACCAGAATTATGATATGTGCCCCTTGCATTATATTAACACAAAAGGATGCATTGCCAAGTTTTGCAACTCGCATATGATAACGAACCAAACAATATCTATTGTTCAGTTTACAGGCTGTGTAATTCAATATTTGTAATTATATTGCTGATCTAATATGATGACTGTAAATATCAGCAAGTTGTTTCAGAAACAGAGTGTGCTTACGCCTTTTATATCTGTAGATGTAAAGCTAACCTAGATGTATTTATACATGAGCCACCCTTTAAATTCCTGAAGCATATTACTATATCAAAATACCATTTCCTAGGATTCAGAAAGTGTTTTTTTAATCAAAATGTTTACAGAAAATTATATAAAACTTTACAACCAAAATAATTTCAAAAATTTTTAATAACATTCTCATTGCAGCTGTATGACATTTATAGTGTGAGCTCCTATTTCAAATATAGCCAAAGGTAGGGAATGTTTTAAGAACAGCAATTTTACTTTATTCCTTTTAATTTTTGAAAAAAAAAAAATTATTTAATGTCTAAAAGAAAATAAGTCCATTGAAATTGAAGCAGCTACAGTAGATATGAACCATCACAAACCTGCCTGTGCTGTCACTGGTACTGTCAGCAAGATGTGTTTTCAATGAGTTAATGGATCTGTGTGATAAAACCCTCTGGATCCGTTCTCTTCTCTGTCACTGCCCCTAATTTTACTTCTTGAAACATGTACAATTTGTTTATACGAAGGTTTGGATGTGGCTGTCACAAACTCTGCATTATTTCTACGTGTTGGTGGTAAAAAGACAGGCCAGGACAGAAGAAAAAGAAAAGGCAATAAGGAAAGTTTGTTAGCCAGCCACAGGATCCCGGCCAGCAGTTCCCCTGAGCCCAGGTCTTGCTGTGCAGCTCAGATGAGACCAGTGCTGGTTGCAGTGAGGACACCACATCTTGCCTTGAGAAAGAGAAGTTACGAGGAACTTGCTGGGGTAGGAAGCAGGAGGGACATCATTCATCACCCCTAGCAGAGTTTGTCCTTGTTATTCAGACTGAAACTATAGAAATGGATGATTTTGTTGACGTAGGAGAACTGCTAACGAGCTAAAGCTTGTGGAAAGGGTGACTGTCTCCAGTGGAAGAGCTACCTGAGTTGCTTCAAACAACTAAATTTCTGGGCACTTCAAGAAAGTTGTTTTTGCTTAGCATGAGGGTAATAAGGAAGAAGAAAGGTGAGAGGTCTTAAAACTCAGGGAACCCCCCAAATTCTTCTATGAAGCCGACTGGAAACTTTGTGTAGGTCTGTTTCCTCCTTGCAATTCTTAGAGTCTGAGTAAACCATGACAGAGAGACAGCCTAAGCCAAGTTCTACTTCACAGGGCAATAGCCTAAGTCTGGAGTAGCCCTGCTCACGTCAGTGAAGTTACTCTGATGGTACATCAGCATACGCATGGACCCCTTTTAGATGATGACAAATAAATTGAGGCACAGTTAAGGCTGTTCTGGGAAGCTTTCCACCACTCATAAGTTGTAAGAACAGAAATGAAGTGAAGAAAAGGTCATTTTGCACTTTTCGTCTTGCCTACAGTTCTGTTGATAACACAGCCCAGCACTTCATCGTGCTTTCACTTCCAGATACAGAAAAAGCAATCTAATCCCAACACTGTCCTGCTCCTACTCCACTGCATAGTCTTACTAGCAACCTCGCAGTGTCCAGTGTCAACAGATCAACACATCTGGCCGTCACGTTCCATGTGTTTCCAACGCTGTTTTGCCTCAAGCAGTCGATGTTGCTGAAATGTTGCCCTGGAAGGCACGGAAAGTCGAGAAGCAAATGGAGGGCTGACGAATGAAATGAAAAACCTTGTAGGAAAGGAGGAAAACACAACAGGTTTTGAGCATGTTTTCTTCCTGTGTAAGCTAAATGAAAATTGGATGTGTACCTACTAGCTCACACAGTCCTAAGAAGTCTCAGGCTTATAATCAGATATTATGACAGGCAGATAATTTCATTCTGCAGCCAGAATGGAAACCCATTATGAGTTCAGCAGATCAGGTGGGTAGGTTTCCATGCTTTGTATTTGATGAGCTGAAGGCAAGAGCAGCAAAGCCCCAAGTAATGCACTCCCTAGTAACGTGGGATGTGGCATTGGGCATTTTCATTTTTCCTTGCAGGCAGCTGAAATCCTGCCCATGCTTAAGTCGTTATGGTTTACAGTTGGACTCTGATCTTGAAGGTCTTTTACAACCTAAATGATTCTATAACCATCTACAGAGCCCAGCATCATTTTTGGTAGGAGATGTCACAGTCTTTTTAGGATGGACTTGATCTCACCTGCCTAATGTCATTCCTGCAAGGGCATATGGTGCAGTTTCTAGTTTCAGCAGGATGATACGTAAAGGAAATGTCAGCACACGGCTGCAGGAAGGTATTCCTGTACTCCTACGTGCAGCAGTTGAATCCATTTACTTCTCACTGTGCTGGGGAACTCGGCAGTCAGGAAATTAGGCAGGTATCTTTTTAAAATCTTCGTGTGTCCCAGAGATACACCAACAGCTGCCTTCTTTCTTCCTATGCACACAGCTTTATGTCGTATTAAAGTGCCTTTTGGTCTGAGTTCAGCTCCTCAGTAGGTAAAGATAACCAATAATGCAGCTTGTCTGGGGACATTACCACTCACTTTTATGTTTTCCTATGGTGTGTGCTGTATCTCAGTCAAAAAGCGTTCCAGATTGCTCTGAATAACTGACATCATTTTGATACACCACAGTCTTTGCTGTCAGTTGACGTTCTTACCAGAATTAATTTCATTTCCTTCTAGAGCATTGATGAAGAACTGGAGTAGTGTCTGACCAAGGCTTGCTGGTTCCTGACAAAGCCAGTAAGTACATGTTAACAAAATGAGGACACGTCATTAACTCTTTATTTAATTTAAGTCTATCAGTCCACTTGTGCTAGTGTGTTGAACACAGACTGCTCTCTGTGGGGGGGATGTTTTATCAGGATTCATAGGGGATTAAGTTAAATAGTGTAAAGAACCCCAGTATCACTACTCACGAAACCAGTAGCAAACTCGATTTTGATTGGACTTTGTTTCTTAGATGAATCCCGTTTTTCAATGTGTTACAAACCCAGCTGGCATTCATTGCTTTAATTCTGTGCTTACACACCACAGGAGCCTTCTGTGATTATATGAGACACAACAGACTAACCACCTTGTCCTCTCCAGCCTGTGTAAATTCAGATTTGACTGTCTTTTAGTATCTCACTGATATATTCAAGGATTTGTTTAAAATGAGCATTCCAGGTTCTGAGAGCCAAGAATTATTCTAATACTATTCTTTCCTTTTTTTTTTTTTTTTTTTTTAAATTATTTTTTTATTAAATGCACAGAATCCAGCATAGCTGCTTTGCTGATATGATTGTACCCAGCCATCACATGCCAGGAAAAGAGACAAATTATACAGTGAGTCCACAGCAGTTGCCAGGAATGAAGGAGATGTTTCAGACCATTGAAAGCAATTAATAAAAATATTTGTTTTCCTGGTAGAACTATACCTCAGTCAAAATTGAAAGCACATGCTTATATCAACATTTATCAGTCATTTCTTCAAGCCATGCTGATTTATATTCTTAGTATTAAGCAGAAAGTCAATAAGCCTAATTTTATGATCTTAAAATAAGACAGAAGCATCTAAACTAGTACTTGATACCAGTCTTAGGGTTTAAGTTGCATTTGTAGATACCCACATTTGAGGTCAATTGTCTATAGTCCTTTTATTTGGAGGAATTAATTTCATTTTTATTTGTCAGTTTTGGGGAGGGAATATGAGGATGAGGTACGTTTCCAGTTATGTAGCTCACTGGGAATTCACGTGTTTCGTAAAGCTGTGTCATTTTACAGCAGCCAAGATGAGAGCTAGGGCTCTTGACTTGTACAGTAAATAATGCTTTTTTTATATATTTCTCTTTTTTTTTTTTTTCCTGTTTGAAGAAAACAAATGTTTTCCTCATCAGTGGTCTAATGTGAGTTTCTCCAGGAGCTTTTACCATGGGACCAGTCTTGTCATTCCTTACATAAAGCAACATTTGATAATTACTTGTTGTTGTTGTTAAAGCCTATGTTCCATGTCTCAATGCCAGGCCAAGCCAGCTTCTTTTATTGTCCTATAAAACCCCTGAGCGGTGATATTTCTATGTTCTGGCAGGACTTTATTGGAGGTGCTATGAATACCAAATTGCCTGAGAATTGTGAACATCCTCAAAGCAGCCCAAGAGATCAGGCTTCCGAGGGGTTTAATACAAGCACGTTTTGGAATCTGCTTCCCCCCAGAAGTGTTATGTCAGGCCCTAGACGAGTACGTTAATCAGAAATTCTAGGTCTTATCATAAAAATTGTGATTTCCCCACTGCAAAACTGAAAGGCAAAGGTGGGTTTTGTTAATTGTGTTCTGCAAAATATACAGTTGCAAAGGGTAAGAATTTTCCAGCTTTTCTTACCAGCTTCTGAGGCAGTTTCTTGATTTCCTAGAATATTTTACTAGCTTTTAATTTGAATAAGGATTTGTCTTATTCCTCTGCTTCATCTGAGACATTTCTTTAAGAGGACGCAACATCTGTCTGATAAATGATTAAATCTAATCCTCTCTGCTTCCTTTACCAAGGTTTTTCCTCCATTGGTTCCTTTTACTAACTTCATTCCAATTTCTAACAAAACTTTGTGTTTCATTTAGGGGCAGATACAGTGGAAAACACCTTTGCTTCATTGCTTTCTCTTTTGATGTTATAGGTATGAAATATTATTATAATATTTTTCTCAGGATGCAGTTCAGTAGTCATTGAGGCAGAAAAGTGTCAATTTAAGTCCATAGGTATTAAATCCAACCTTTTCATTATTATTCTGCAGAAAACCAGAAGCCTGAGCACAGGTGGCCAAGTGTAGGGTGACAGGCAAGTTAGAAATCACACAAGCCAGCCTGTAGCCAAGAGCAAGCAAGGCAGCAGGGTAACTGCAGATGATTTAAACCTCCTGACAAGAGTGTTGCTTTTCCACAATTGCCTTTCACAAGGACTTTCAGGAGTCGTTTGTGGATCTCCTGAGGTCATACGTCATTGGTTGAAGGACATATTTTGAAATCCATAAACGTGAAAATATGCGATTGCTGCTATTCCTGGAAAAGAGAAGGAGAGCTGGCTCCCTGGGACTCATCATCAGTGCTGCCCAGGACCTTTTCATAAGCACTGTCATGGGGCTCACGAGCTACAACCTCAATGCAGAAAATCTTTCTGAAATAGATACGATATGGGGAACCCTGTCTGCAGACACGGGCCACATTATTCGTTTTGACGTGTGCCTCCTTTTCACTGGTGACAGAAACAGCTGGCAGAAGACAGCTAGTTCTTCCTCTCCTTGCTGTGGCTGTGTGCTTGTGTCCTGTCAAGGCTGCAAGGGAGCTTGTTATGGCTCCCATGTCACTGGAAGCAGAGTATGTTAATTAAAAAAACGCAAAATATATAATATGTCATGGAGCCCTGTTACTGATAAGCCATGTCTAGTCCTTGTGACATTCAGTTTTTATGTGCTCTGACACTAAAAAATTAGACTGGGATAGTCATAACTTGTTACTGAAGATCACATCATCCCATATAGGGACAGCAGCATCACCTCTTTTGAGTCTGATTCAATTCTCAGTTGTTTTCCCAGTCACACTAATGAGAGCTGAATTGGTCTTTTGGTATTTAGCACTTAACAAACTCTCTGTGCTTGGAAAAAACATTACTTTTTTTTTTCCAGCCATGTTTTATAGCCTAGGAATATACTTGCCTGAACTTAGTAGTTTTATTTCTCAACACCTGTCTGCAACAGTATGTTTTCTTTTTCCTTTAACAGCCAGAGCACTCAGCAGTGCTCTTAACCATATAGCATAGCTGTGTCATTTTTCTTTTTAAATTAAGGGTTTGGGTTTTTTAATAGCTCATGGCCTGACTGTTGGTGAAACCCTGCTGAAGTCAGTAGCTGCCACGTTTTTAAAAGTTTTTAAAAACATCCTCTGCAAGTCAAGTGTTAAATTCAGCATTATTCCACTCTAAGTCGGATTCCCATCAAATGAACAGAAGATTCCCATCACTTCTGGTCAGAACAAAAAGGAAAAACAGTAACAGAAAACACCACACAACCCCCCCCCCCCGAATAAGTAGAAATCCCACAATTTCTGGACCAATCTGTACTGGATCTCTGGCACTTAAGGACACCTTAACTGGCCAGGAGAAAGCAAGGAATTCTCAAAGTGGTTGCTAATGCTTCTTTCTCGGCCCCCCCCCCTTTCTTTCTTTTAGGTTTTGTTCTCGTTTCCTTGTCACGGGATTTAGAAGCCTGAATAGCAGCAGCAGGTTTGCATCATTCTCTTTTCCATTTGCACTGTAAAATTTCCACAGATCAAGTCAGATGTTTGTGAAATAACCAGACAATACTGGAATAAGTGAGTTGTATACATAACATGGCTTGAAAAGTCACAAATGGAAAGTGCAAATTACAGGAAAGCTTTAATGGCGTTGTGTGCATAGTATGCCACTTAGCCATAAAAAACAACAATGCTTTCAGCAATTTTAGTCTGACAAACTTCCTAAAGATGATTTTGATACCGAAACTGTAATTTCATGGGAGCCCACAAGATGGTACAGTTGAGCTAAGCAGTAGCATAGTCCACACCAAGTGACTATTGCCTGGACCATGAACATACAGCATTGATAACTCATTACTAATTAATTTTGCTAATGTTCCAAAAAGCTGAATTTCAACCTTTTTTACCTTTTATTCCCCCCGCCCTCCCCACCCCCCATAATCTGTGTAAACATTTGGAGGTCTTTTCATTGCTTGCTTAGCCTTTGTTATCTATTTGAAAGAAAGTGAATGAATGCCTCTCCTTACTCCTTCAAGCACCTATATACCATGCTCTTTGGATGCCATTCTCTCATCTGATGTGCTTAGTAATCAATTTACGTGGTCAGCTCTTTAAAACTCTGAGTCTCTAAGAAGACAGACTTCTAAACCTGTATTTGAGCAATGAATCAGGCAGGATTCATAGAAATTCTGCAAGTCTACAACTGCTTGCAGAGTTAAACCTATCGGTGTAACAAACATTTGGCAGCAATGCTGCCCACGTGTTGGGAAGAGATGTGGTTTTTGGAATAGAAGGTTAAAGAGGTAATGACCTCCCAGTATAGGGACCACAGTATCTTAATTTTGGGGAAAAATAAGTCAGTATCAGGCAAAACTCTAAAGAGATGACAGGTAGACCTGATTTCTGAAGAGAAAAGCATGTCTACAGAAGTTATTTGTGGCAGAGATAGATCACAGGAAATAATTTTATGTAGATTAATTAGTGTGTGTGCCTACTAACACATCTGTGTATGCTTATAGACATATGGACCACAAACATACAACTGCCACCTAAACAACGATCATTCAGCAGAGAGAAGAATCCAAGTGTTGTGTTTACAAGACAAATAATTGGCACGGACAGGAATTTGAAATTGCATGTCATTATTGTCAATGTCATCATTGTCAAACCATTTTGTTCATCAACAACATCAGCCACTGCTTCCCCCTCCTTCCCTTCCCCAGCCCTTCTCCAGGGCCAGAAGGGGAGGAATATGAACAGCAAATTCCTTACGGCGATTCCAGCTCAGTTACTTGGGTATTTTTCTGCCATTTGGGTACTGTTCTAAAGCCTCGGAGAATCTCAGTTACCAGATACATGTGTTCAGGTTTGCCTGTATGTTTGCAAAGCCTCAAGATGTTTTTATCTGACTACCAGACTACCTGCTGCGGCAAACCCACACAAGCAGAGACATTTGAGCCTTGCTGAGAGTTTAATTTCTCTGTGCAGAATCCACTAATGTGGGCAGGTTTCACTTTATGAATGTTTTGCTTCTGTTGTTTAATATCTCATATTTTAATTCTCAAAGAAAAAATGCAGCACAAACTGTGTAAAATGATGATAGAGGGGTATGGAAAAAGTTATACCAAGGGAAACAACAGCATTTAAATTTTCTTGTGTACATTAGATGGTTGATTTTGGATTCTTGGTTGACTTTGTCTTCTAAATTTGGCATAAACCAAGGATTACCCCACCCCTCCACCCCCCAAACTGATGTACTGAACCTTGAAGAAAAAAGAGTGTGTAGTTTCCTTTCAGTTGCCTCTTGTTATTATCAGGCTATTCTGAAGCAGATAACCTTCCCAGACCAGTGATGAGCACGAACTATCTCCTTTTAAATAAATACAACAGTTATGAGAAAGTAACAAATCTGTGGTATAAAGACCCAAAAGCTTACTGCCACAGGTTCACAATTCACCAAACTTGCACCTGAAAAGCGTTAATTCTGTACATAATCCTTCCTGGTTAAGCATCAGACAGAGACTCCTACCCGCATTTTCAACCACAGTTTGCAAACTGACTCATTTCTGAGGAACTGTTAGAAAACGGCCTTAATGTTACGCTTATCAGTCTTCAGCCTGGCTGCTGTCAGTGCCCCGAGAAGGGGAATTGTTATTTGAGTCTTTTATGGGGCGTGGGTCTGTCTATCAGCTCTATCCACGCATGCCATATAACACCCGCCCACACCACCTCCCTCCGTGAAACTCCCACCCCCCCGGCACAGGGCCCGGGCGGCACCGGGAGAGCAGCGCCGTGCGGAGCTGCCCGGGAACGGGGATGAAGAGCCGGTGGTGCCGTCGGTGCCCGTGGCCGTGGCTCTGCGTCCCGCCGGGGCTGTGGGCGGGACAGGGCCGGGGCGAGGGGGTGACACGGCACTTGTCCCCGATGGCGGTGCCCCTCTGGGCTGTGCGTTTGTCCCGCGTGGTGCTGCGGTGGCTCCCGGTGACGCGGTATCGAATAAAGCTGTGCGGCACTCCCGGGTGCGGTGACGGTGCTGTGTGACCCAGACCCACCGCTTCCCCCGGGCTCCCCGCCCCACACACCGGGGGTGCCGTCAGGGCCCACACCCCGCAGGTGATCTCTGCCGCTGCGGTGACCGCGGTGCCGCAGCGTGCCGGGGAAGGAGCGGGGAGCGGGCGGGCGGCAGGACCCGGGGCGGCCGCGGCGGGCGGGGCCGAGTCCATAAAATGAGGGGGCGGGGCGAGGGGCGGGGCCAGGCGGGCGGGGCGCGGCGGCAGCGGCGGTTCCGGTGCGGTGAGTGCGGGCGGCGCGGGGGTCCGGCCCGGGGGCGGCTCTCGCGGGGCTGCGGCGGGCGCGGGGAGGGCCCCCGGCAGGGCTGGAGCCACCTCGGTGCCCTCTCCGAGGTTCGGGAACCGGCTGCGGGCCGGGCTCGAGGCGCTGTGGCGGGGCGCGGGGCAGGGAGCGAGCCGGTGGGATCCGTAGGCAGCGGCCAGAGGGCGGGCGGGGGCGCAGACCCGGGCCCGGGGAGGGGCTGAGGCTCCGCGGGGCAGAAAGTGGGGCCTGCGGTCCTCGGCCCTTCCCATGGCGGCGGAAGGGCTGCGGAGCAGAGCCCGAGGCGGCCCGGGGGGGCTGTACCGGGGTCCCGGGGCCGTGCGGGGTTGCGGAGCAGAGCCCCCGTCCCGCGGTGTGGGGGCTCGGGACCGAGCGGGGGGCGGGCTCCGGCACACGGGGGGGCAGTGACACCGTCCCGGGCTCGGGAGTCAGAGCCGGTGTCCTTCTCCGGAGCCACCGCAGCGCCGCGTGCGGGGTTCCGTGCGGGGTTTGGGTGGCGCAGTGCGGGTCACGCACCGATGGGTTCGGCTGTGGCCGAGAGATTCCGCACTGTGCCCCTCCCGCGCCGTGCGGGGCACGGGGAGTGTCAGGGCCGCAGCACCGGGTCCGGGCGGCCGCGGGATGTTCCGTACCCGCAGCGCCGCGCTCGGGGTGCGGGTGGGGGTTCCCGGGAAGCGCTCGCTCTCCTCCGGGATCGCTGCCCAGGGCCGGGGGGATGGGGGGACAGCGGCACTGTGCAGCACTCCTTTGTACGCTCGGTTACTGTGTTTTATTGCCATCATTAAACTGTTTTATCCCCCCACCGTCTCTGTGCCGTCACCTCTGCGGTTCTGCCCCCGCTCCCCGGGGAGGGAGCGAGCGGCCGCGCGGGGTTTGGCTGCCAGAGGGGTCCGACCCCCCCAGACGCTGTCACCTCCCGGGAAGGGAGACCGAGTCACAACCAGAGACTCAGTGCGGGGTTTGGGGGATGGACATGGGGCTCCTTCGGGCACAGAGGGACTCAGTCCTGTGTTTGGGGGGGCTCACAGGGACAGATCGGGGGCTTAGAAGTGGAGACCAAGTCCTGCCTTCTGGGCACTCGAAGCAGAGACCGAGCCCTGTGTGTCTGGGGGCTCGAAATGCAGCTCAGAGACTCAGTCCTGTGTTTTTCAGACCCAGAAGGGGGCTTGGGGGGTTTGGGGCTCAGGCACACGTGTTCAAGTCTTGAAAACAGAGACCACGTCCTGCAGGTTTGGGCTCAGAATCACAGACCAAGTCCTGGGGGCTCCACACCGGGTTCATTTGGGCAGTTCAATGCTCAAAGAGTCCTGCATTTGGGGGGGGGCTCCAAACAGGCCCCACACAGCCACATTCGGGGCTCAGAAACTGAGACTAAGTCCTGCATTCCAGGCACTTCACACAGACCCTGAGTGCTGGGTGTCTGGGGTGAGAAATGGAGACTGTGTCCTGTGTTTTGGGGGGTGGGAGCCGGGCACGTTGGGAGAGCTGAGAGACAGACACTAAGTCAAGTCCCACACCTTGGGGTCATGGAGCAGTCCCCTGTGTTGGGGCTCAGTCAGAGACCAAGTCCTGTGTTTGGGGGGGCTCAGAACAGGGCTTATACAGCCACATTTGGGGCTCAGGAATGGAGACTAAGTCCTGCATTCCAGGCACTTCACACAGACCCTGGGTGCTGTGTGTCTGGGGTGAGAAACAGAGACTAAGTGCTGCGTTCTGGGGCTCCAAACTGGGCTCATTCGGGCAGGTTTAGGGCTCAGACACAGAGACCAAGTCCTCTGTTTTGGGGGGTGGGATCCCGGCTCATTGGGTCAGTGGGAGAGCTGAGAGACAGACAGTGCTACATGTTGGGGGCCTGGGGCAGAGCCACAGTCCCTTGTGCTGGGGTCAGTCAGAGACTAAGTCCTGTGTTTGGGGTAACTGGGAAAAGGGCTCCTCTGGGTGGATTGGGGGCTCAGAAACAGAGACCCAGACCTGTGATGTTCTGAGTGCTTGAAGCAGAGCCCGAGCGCTGTGTGTTTGGGGTGAGAAATGGAGACTAAGTTGTGCGTTCTGGGGGTGTGGAGCAGAGCCCCCATTCCCTGTGATGGGGCTCACACACAGAGACTCAGTGCTGTGGTTCCTGGGGGTGACACTGTGCTCCCCCGGGCAGTGCCAGGGCTGAGCAGAGCCCCAGTGCGGTGCTGGGGGGAAGGCAGAGCCGTGTGTGTGGGCTCAGGGACCGAGTCCTGTGCTCGGGGGCTCCACACCGGGGGCACTGGGGCGGTGCCAGGGCTGGGAAATGGAGACCGAGCGCTGGGTTCGGGGTGGGAGCAGAGACCGAGTCCTCCGTGTCGGGCTCCCAGCCCATCCCCGGTGCGGTGTCGGGGTGACCCCGCGCTCCCCGGGGCAGTGTCAGCGCTGAGAGCCGCAGTGCGGGGCCGAGCAGAGCCCCCGGCCCGTGTGCGGGAGTGGGGCCCAGAGCCCAGCGGGGCAGGGTCGGGGCTCACACACAGACCGAGTGCCGGAGACCGCCCCCACCGCCCCCGGCCCTTCCCCGCCTTTATTCGGTGTCCGCACGGAGCCGCCGTCGTTACCCGTGAGCCCGGCACCAGCACAGCCCCGGCTCCCCCGTGACCGAAGCGGAGCCGTGCCCGCAGCCCCGGCGGGGCACCCGCAGCCCCATACCGGCAGCAGCCGTGGGCAGGAGCGGGCAACGCGGGACTCGGCCCCCGGGGAGCCACCGCCGGTCGCCACTCCCGGCCCCAGACCCGCTCACGGAGCGCGGCTCTTGCCGCCCGCGGCGCCGGGCCGGAGGCGGCGGGGCCGGGCTTGAGGCCGGGGGCTGAGGCCAGTTCTAAACCCAGCCCTGCCGGGATCCTCCGGTACCGAGACCCGCAACCCGCCCGCCGGCAGAGCAGTGGACACCGCCGGGACAGCCCCGCCGGCAGCGAAAAGGCCGCGCGCCCGCGAGGCCTCGAACCGACCACAACCCCTGCCCGACCCGGCCTCACCGCCCGCAGACTCCGCAGAGCCAAGAAAAAAACCCGACAGCGGGCCGGTGCTGCAGTCCGGAGCCCCCGCTCCCGTACCGCGTCCGCCGCCTGCGGGGCCGCTGCGGTTCTGGCGGCAGAAGAAGACGCGCGGGCGCGGGGCGGGGCGCGGAGGGGCGGGGCCTCGGTGCGCGTGCGCGGGGCGGGGCCGGCACAGGTGTGAGGGGCGGGGCGAGGGGGCGGGGCCCCAGAGCGCCCACGCGGCATCTGTCCCAGGTGTGCGGGGCCCCACGGCGCCTGCGCGGGGCGGGCCCGGCACAGCTGCGCGGGGCGGGGCGGTGCCCAGGGCGCGTGCGCGGGGCGGAGCCGAGCAGATTTGAGCCCGCGCGGCGGCGGCCGCTCCCTTCTCCCGTTCTCTCCGGTTCTCTCCCGGCGGTGCCGCTCGCGGCGCTGGGGCGGCAGCGGCCGGGCCGGGTTTCCCCGGCGGGGCCCAGGTGAGGCGCGGGGGGGGCTCGGCTCCAGGCCGGGGGCGGGGAGCAGGGAAGGGGCCGCGGCCGAGCGGTGCTGCGGCCCCGGGGGGGTTCTCGGGGCCGGGGCGGAGGCGGGGGGGCAGTGCCGGTGCCCGGGCGGCCGCGCTGCCGGGCGCTCCGCGGAGGAGCCGGCGGGTCTCGGGGCGCCGGGGAATAAAGCCTGAGGGCCGGAGCCCGGCGCCCCTCGTCCGAGCCGCCCGCGGCCACACGGGGCTGGATCCGCCCCGCGGGTCCCCCCATTCAGTTCCCAAGCACCGCCCGACACGGCCGGGGCTCCCGGGCCCGTCCCGACACCACACGCGGGGTGGGGGGTGCGGGGACTCCCCCCGGGGCAGTGCTGGGGCTGAGCAGCCCCGCTGGAGCCGGGCCCTTCCCAGAGCTGCGAACGGAGCCCGGGGCTGCGTTTGTGGGGCTGGAAAGGGGCTGCGGGGGGGCAGAGAGCGAGTCCTCCGCCTTTGAGCTCAGAGACGGGGACGTCGTCGCTGTCTCTGGGGTCAAAGCCAGGGGCCAGGTTGGCCGTGGCTGGGGGGGTGGGAGGCGGGAGGGCGTTGGGGTGTGGGTGTGCGGGAGGGGGGTGGGCAGGGTGCGTGGACCCCTGCCGGAGGTGGGGGTCCGGTCGCGTTGTTCCCCGAAGCTTGGGACGCTGGCATGCACCAGGCCGAATTAAACGTAGGAGATAGTCTCTGGGCGAAAAGGTACTTTTCACACTCTTTATTGGAGGGGGTACAACCCCCGGACTGGTTATCCCAGCTTCAGACAGTGTACAATTATGACAGGTCATATTCATATGCAAGTCATGACAGTGATTGATTTACGACTTGGGCCAAAGCCAAGATCATTTGAACAAGCACAAGCTTTATTGAGCTGAGGCAGAACTGAAGAGGAGCTTGCACTGGAAACCAACTGGAGCTGGAGAGGAGGTGGTGCTGGAACTAACTGGAGTTTGAAATCAACTGGAGATGGAACCAAGCTGGAACAGGAGCTGCAAATGAGCTCGAGGCAATGAAACTGACTGGAGGTGAAACCATGCTGGGATCAAGCACAAGCTGGAGCCATCCATGAGCTGGACCTGAAATGAGAGAGGGCAGAAACAAATTACCTAAAGGTGCAAATGAGCTGGAGCTGTAACGAGCCAGAGCCCTCCATGAGCTGCAGCTGAAATGAAGAGGGGCAAAAACAACCCACCTGGAGCTGCAAATAAGCTGGATCTGAAATGAACTGGAGATGAAGCGAGCTGGAACTGGCCAGAGCTGTCCGTGAGGTGGAGCAAACGCACTGGAGGTGTCCGTAAGGTGGATCTGAAACCAGACCAGAAACAAATGGGAGCTGGAAATGAACTGGAGCCCTCTGGGAGCTGGACCTGAAATAAATGGGGGCATGAACCAACAAAAAACACAAGATGGGGGCCCAAACTGAGTGGGACACGAAACAAGTGGGGGCCCAAACAACTGACCTAGAGCGGTGCAGTCCCCTCAGCGTCACCGGGTGGGCGCAGGCAGGGCTGTCCCCGGGCAGGAGCGGTGCCACACACAGGGCAGGCGGCAATGTTGGCCTCAGCGCAGGCAGCCCGGCTTCTTCCTGGGGATCCACACCCCATGTGGCTCCCAGCGGGGCTGGGGCTCCTCTGTCCGTCTGTCCATCCCTGCGCAGGAAGAGATGTGAGACAATTGGCAAAAGAACACCTGAGCTGCTGCCCTGCAAACCCTGCTGCCCCCTGGGCACAGGCAGCTCTGCCCAGCCCCCTCGGCAGCAGGGACCCAGCACTGAGCCCCTGAGGTGGGAGGGGAGGGAGAAACGGGGACAGGACACCAGAAATGTCCCATTTCTCCCCAGAAGGGTGGGCAAGAGCCAGGGGCTGGCTAAAAACCCACCCGTGCAGCAGTGGCACAGACGGACTGCAGCAGCCCCAGGCTGGGCATGGGGCCGGCACCGCACCAGTGGGGTCTGGACCAGACCCTGACAGCACCCACTGCCACATCCCAAAACACCCCCTGAAATGTGCACCCAGACTTGCCAGGCCCTGCTCAAGGGTGCAGGGACAGGAACCATGGGGACCCCCCTGGCCCCACCTGCACCCACAAACAGCCTCTGGCTCCTGAGCCCTGGCAGCCCCCAGCACCCACCCACAAACTGGCACCCCACTCCCATGGCCTGGGGGGGGCTTGGCCCCTGCCCGTCCCCCCACCTCGGGGCACTCCAATGACTCCCACAGCACCCCAAGATCCCCCTGGGCACAGCTGGCCCTGGGACCCGAGCGCCCCGGTCCCACCGCACAGCTCCGCTCGGCCGCTGCCCCGGGGCACTCACCTCACCGGGCACGGCCTCCCTGCCGGGTCCCCTGGCGCTCGCTGCCTCGGGTCCGTGCTCCCCGCCCGGGCACCGGCATGGGCCTTCCCCACGCATTGGCACAGCCACGCGGCATCGTCTGGGCCACCAACACCTCCCAAGGGACCAGGGGCACTGGGACAGCCATTGCTCCCTGTGCTGGGCCAGGCCGGCTTCACAGACGGGGCTGCAGGAGCCGGTGCGGGTCCCTGGAGCAGCTTCTGCTCCCATTGCAGCACGGTTTGAGCTGAAAAAGAAGTTTTCGGGTAAAAGCACAGCTTCAAACAGCTCAGAGCCACACCCAGGCCCCGCCCAAGGCAGCGCCCTAACCCTGCCGGCTCCTGTCCTCGGACATCTGCCTGACAGGTGATGCTGTGCACGGCTGAAGCCCAGTACAAACCAGTTCCCCCAGCAGCAGCTCCCACACCAACCTCTATGAGCTCTCTCCGGCTCCAGCAGAGCCAGCACCAGACCAGAGGGGTCTGTCCTGCCAGCAGCTGCTCTGGGAATGAGCCAGGGAGAAGGAACCAGACAGTGCCTGTGGTGGGAGGAGGGAGCCCGGCGACAGAAGGGGTCACCAGCCACCCTGGGAGACCCCCAGCCCTGCCAGGCCCCCTCTTCCCCCCAGGGACATATCCCCATGACCAGTGGTGGCCCAGGGTGAGATGAGAGGTACTGGGGCATGTTACAGCAGAGCTGGCTGGGGATGGTGAGGCCGCCTGGGCTCCTGCAACCACGGGACACGGACCACTCACCCATGGCTGCCCCCCATGCCGGCCTCGGTACGGAGCAGGGCCGCTGGGCTGTCAGTGCCCTCACAACCATCCCCAGCAACCGAGAGGCTGGGGCGCAAAGGACAGCATCGCAAGAGGAAACACTTATTCCTGCGCATGAGGCATCCCAGCCAAACTGGGGCACCCCAAACGTGGGGCACACGGGGGTCTAGCACCCTTCAAATCTTCGGGTCCAACATGTTGGACTCATTCCTGACACCCCCACCAACCATTACTGATCACAGACAGACCTGGCAAAGCAACTCCGTTCCTGCAGCGTTCTGGCTG
This sequence comes from Podargus strigoides, assembly GCA_028020825.1. NCBI lineage: Eukaryota > Metazoa > Chordata > Aves > Caprimulgiformes > Podargidae > Podargus > Podargus strigoides. The sequence goes on from CM051621.1 coordinate 71,564,255, forward strand.
CTGGGCTGTGGATCCAGACGCCCCTGGAGCCCCTCGTGCCACAGTCACTCCTCTGCGACGCCGGCCGACGCCGGGAGGGTTTCAAAGCTGCGTCAGAGGGGCTGGGATGCCGGTGTCACCTCAGCTGTCCTGGGGTGTCCTTTATCCTTCAGGGACAGCTCTTGGCTTCCACAAAGCAGAGGCCTCATGTCCAGGGCTGGGCTGTCCTTTACTTTGTTTTACTGCAGCAGGAACACTCCTCACATCTCCAGTACAACTCCCCCACCTCGTCACACTGCGGTGTAGGATGAGAACCAGCACAGATCAGCAGAGTTAATACACTTCCATACGATACAGACCAACTGGTGTCACTGTCAGAGAAGGGCATTTTCTTAACACACCCTGGAGCTGCCCCCCTGGGCCCCCCAAGGCCTCTCAGAGCAAGTCCAGCAGGGAGGCATCAGCCCCCAGGATTTGGGCGGAAGGATCTGTGGTACCCCTGACCCCCTACAGCTCCACTCCTCTCTCCCTCACCCTGAGCAAAGTCACCGCTGCCGCCTCCCAAGTCCCCACTCACCAGAGGTGGGAGCAGCCACAGCACAGCCGGTTCCCCGATGCCGGCAGCCCTGCGAGCGAGCGGCCGTCGTGCCCGGCAGCAGCAGAGCCCCGCGGAGCTGCCAGAGCGCAGGCAGCGCAGGCAGCACAGCGACAGCAGCTCCTGCAGCCCGGGAACATCGCGGCTGGCAGCCAGCGCCGCGTCTGCCCACGGTCACTCGTGGGCTCCTGGCAAAAACCCAGCGGCTGAGAGACTGCGGGGTCAGGCACAGGGATGGGAAGGGCTCGCAGAGGGATGGGGGACAATAAACATCTCCTTTTTCTGAAAAGAAAAACCTGGTGAAAATCAGTGCACAACCACAACCACTGCTGTGGGAAGTCAAAACTTGACCTTTTAATATTAACCGTTACCTGTGGCTAGCAAGCACACACAGGGGACTGGCAAACAGCTGCTTAAACACAAGTTAATAAACACTGTCAGGATCCACTGTGGTACCTTTAAAATGTCCAGGGGGGTGGCAGTCCGATCCGGCAGGCCCCACGGGGGTGGTGGTCAAATCCAGTGGTGGCAGTCAAGGTGTCTGTGTTCCCTTTAAACACTTCAATTTCTTACTGTGCCACACTGCTTCTCCAGTCCTCAGGCACCCCGCCTTCTGCCTCCAGTCACCAGTTCGCTCCGCTTCTGATGCTGATCTTGTGACTGCAGTCTTGCTTCTCAGAGTTTTGGGGACACTGCACACAGTTTGCAGTTCCACCCACTGTTCCCCCAGACACACCACACCAGGTAAACAGTTTTCTTTTTCTAAGCTTAGTCTACTCACACAAGGCCATCCATCTGTCATCTCAGTGCACGGATCTTCCCCCACAGTGGCTCAGAAGGAAATCCACTGCTTGCTGTGACAGCCAGGTCAGCAGTTTCACTCAGCGCCCCCTGAGACAGGAAGCCATGCAGGGCAGGTTGTTGTTTGAGACCTAAGTGGCATTTATGAATAGATCCTCACAAACACATTAACCAAAAGGCAATAAAAATGCATTCATCACCCCCCCAAGCTCACCAGCACCGCTGCAGAAAGGCTGTTCTGGCTGGCAGGACCTGAAGAACCGCTGCAGCAGCTCTGGTCCCAGCCCTGTTGCCCCCAGCAGCGCAGGGGACAGGATCCCCCCCAGCCCCGGCCCTGCTGGGAGCAGCTGCAGCTCGGGGGCCTGGGAAGGGAGAGACAAAACCCATTCTTCCCAGTCACTGCCCACACCTGAGGCTGAGAGCCAGGAGAAACTGGGGACAAAGCCAGGGAGCAGGAAACCGGTGGAGCCCTTGCAGGTGCCTCTGGCTCCGGGAGCTCTCCCGGTGCCCCCCGTGATGAGGGCAGTAACGAGCGTCCCTGCTGCCCCTCTCTGGAGAGCCCCAGGGAATGGGGACAGTCCCTCGGCCATCCCGTCGGGGGGTCGGGGTGCCCAGACCATGCCCCGGGGTGCAGGGAACGCCCCGCCGGCGCAGCCCAAACCATCCCGGCCTGTCCGGGGCTGGGAAGGGGCGCAGCCCGGAGCCATCCCGATGGAATGTCTCCCGGTGGGGCCGGGGCACATCCCGCAGCACTTCCATCACACGGGGACCGAACGTCCGCACCAAACCGACGGTAACTCCACCCGAGGCGCCCTCCGAGGCGGCTCCAGCGCTGCTGCAGAGCCTGCGCCCCCCGCACCGCCAGCCCCCCCAGAGCCCTCCCGGCACGGCAGCACCCGCAGTCGTGGCCCCCACCCCGCACGGGGGGACGCCCGTGTCCCGGCCCTGTGAGCGGTGCCCCAATCCCTGCCCCGAGAGCGGGCGGGGGGCACGGGGCTGTCCCCAACCCGGGACACCGCCCCCACAGCAGAGGGACAGCACACGGGGCACAGCCCCCCCGTCCCCCGCCGCGGGGGTGTCCAGGGGACGGTCCCCCACAGCCCCCCCGCAGACGGCACCCCCGGGGTCACTCCCTGCGCACCCCCGGGAGGCGGCACCTGAGCACGGGGACCCCGCGCCCCCCGGCGGAACCACACGGGGCTGCTCCGGGACAGCGCTGCCCGTCCCCACCGCCCCGACCCGGGGGGCCCCAACACCCCCGACCCCGGGCACCCCCTCAGACCCCGCCCGGGCCCGGCACCCCCTCCCTGCGCTGCGGCCGGGCCCCACCGCCCCCCTCCGGCCCTGACCGGGCCCGGGGCTCGCCAGGGGCACGGCGGGGCCCCCGGGTCACCCGAAGACGCGCTTCGAAGGCCCGGGCACGGCAGGGACCCCCTCCCTCCCCGACAGAAACGCCCCCGCCCGCCGGGACCCCCCTCCCCGCCGCTACCTGCGCCACCGCCCCGTCCCGCGCTGCTCCCGCGGCGGAGGCGCCCCCTGGCGGCGCCCGGCGGTACTGCGCCCCGGGGCCTCTTGAGCCCTCGGCCCGCGGCACCACCTGCTGCGCGGGGGCGGCCCGGCCCGCGCCCACCAATCAGCGGCGCCGGCGCCTCCGGGCAGCGGCCAATAGCGAGGCGGGGCGGAGCCGTCCCCGCCGGTGTCGCCCCCCGGCGGAGGAACAGCGGCACCGCACGCAGCCCCCGCCCCGCAGCCGCCGCCGGGGGTACGTGGGGGTACACGGCAGCCGCACACGCGTGGGCAGTGGCCGTCCCGCAGAGCTGACCCCGCACGTGCACAGCCGCTGCGTGACCGCGTCTGACCGCGTGTGCGCGGACACAGGGACAGAACAAACCCGACAGCCTCTCGGTACCCACTGCAGGGACCTCTGGGGGGCTGCAGAGACCCCACAGACAGGGCGCTCCGCGGTGCCCATTGCCCACGCACATTCCTGGCGGAAGGAATACACAGAGCAGTGGGCTGGGGGAGGAGACACAACGTGACCCTGGGAAACACGTGGGAGTGGGGACCAGAGGAGACCCGAGCTTCTGCCTCTCCCCAAACAGAGGAACCTGGGGGCACAAAGAGCCTCTCCTGGGCAGCAGGGCTGAGGACACACCGGTCCCGCCCCACAGAGCGTTAATGACAGCCCAGGGCAGGTAACGACACTGCGCTGCCTGCGTCTCTTCAGAGACAGTGAGAATTTGCAGAGAAAACAAGTTCTGTACCGGGAGTGAGGGAATGTGAGAAACCATTTCGGAACTGCCCGGAACACCTGGAAGCCCAATTGCTGTTGATTTTGATGAAAGCAGAGTAACACTCACCCTCGAGCAGCGGCGCAGCAGCAGAAATACACACGGAGAAGTCAGTTTTGTCCCGACTGAGGGAGAAGGAGAGACGTGTTCTCCGGAGATGGCGGCGTCTGCCCTGCAGATAAGAGAAAGTCAATAAAAGAACCAATCTGCAGCTCAGTGTCGCTCTGCCAGCAGTGAGGTGAATCACAGAATCACAGAATGTTAGGGGTTGGAAGGGACCTCAAAAGATCATCTAGTCCAATCCTCCTGCCAGAGCAGGAACACCTAGATCAGGTCACACAGGAACACATCCAGGCGGGTGTCGAATGTCTCCAATGAAGGAGACTCCACAACCTCTCTGGGCAGCCTGTTCCAGTGTTCTGTTACCCTCACTGGGAAGAAGTTCTTCCTCACATTTATGTGGAACCTCCTATGTTCCAGCTTGCACCCATTGCCCCTTGTCCTATCATTGGATGTCACTGAGAAGAGCCTGGCTCCATCCTCATGACACTCACCCTTTACATATTTATAAACATTAATGAGGTCACCCCTCAGTCTCCTCTTCTCCAAGCTAAAGAGACCCAGCTCCCTCAGCCTTTCCTCATAAGGGAGATGTTCCACTCCCTTCATCACCCTTGTGGCTCTGCGCTGGACTCTCTCCAGCAGTTCCCTGTCCTTCTTGAACTGGGGGGCCCAGAACTGGACACAATACTCCAGATGCGGCCTCACCAGAGCAGAGTAGAGGGGGAGGAGAACCAGTCTCAACCTACTAACCACACCCCTTCTAATACACCCCAGGACGCCATTGGCCTTCTTGGCCACAAGGGCACATTGCTGGCTCATGGTCATCCTGCTGTCCACCAGGACCCTCAGGTCCCTTCCCCTAAGCTGCTCTCCAACAGGTCAGTCCCCAACTTACACTGGCACATGGGGTTGTTCTTCCCCAGATGCAAGACTCTACACTTGCCCTTGTTATATTTCATTCAGTTTCTCCCCGCCCAACTCCCCAGCCTGTCCAGGTCCCTCTGAATGGCAGCACAGCCTTCTGGTGTGTCAGCCACTCCTCTCACTTCTGTGTCATCAGGAAACTTGCTGACAGAGCACTCTATTCCCTTATCCATGTAATTGATGAATATATTGAATAGTACTGGTCCCAGTACCAACCCCTGAGGGACTCCACTAGATACAGGCCTCCAACTAGACTCCGTTCCATTGACCACAATTCTCTGGCTTCTTTCCTTCAGCCAGTTCACAACCCACCTCACTACCCAATCAACCAGACCACACTTCCTCAGTTTAGCTGCAAGGATGCTGCGGGAGACTGTGTCAAATGCTTTACTGAAATCAAGATAGACCACAGCCACTGCTTTACCATCATCTATCCATGGGGTTATGTCCTCATAAAAGGCTGTCAGGTTGGTCAAACATGACTTCCCCTTGGTGAAGCCATGCTGGCTGCCCCTAATGACCCTCTTATCCTTGACATGCATAGAGACAGCACCAAGGATAAGTTGTTCCATCACCTTTCCAGGGGTGGAGGTGAGGCTGACCTGTCTGTAGTTACCCAAGTCTTCCTTCTTGCCCTTTTTGAAGACCAGAGTGACATTTGCTTTCCTCCAGTCCTCAGGCACCTCTCCCATTCCCCACGACTTAACAAAGATGATGGAGAGTGGCCCAGCAATGACATCTGCCAGCTCCCTCAGCACCCATGGGTGCATCCCATCAGGACCCATGGATTTATGGATGTTCAGGTTGCCTAACTGATCCCAAACCCAGTCCTCATCAACCAGGACAAACTCCTCCTCTATCCTGACTTCATCTGGGGCCTCAGGGTCCTGGGCTCCTCAGGACAGCCTCCAGCAGCATAGACAGAGACAAAGAAGGCATTCAGTAACTCTGCCTTCTTTTTATCCTCTGTCACCAGGGCACCCACCTCATTCACTGGTGGGCCCACATTGCCTCTAGTGTTAGTTTTATCTGCAGTGTATTTGAAGAAGCCCTTTCTGTTGTCCTTGACCTTTCTTGCAAGATTTAATTCCAAGGAGGCATTTCTGAAGCACAGAAATGAACCCAAAGCACGGGTTGGCAATCGTAGCTGCACGGGGCTGCTCCGGGACAGCGCTGCCCGTCCCCACCGCCCCGACCCCGGGCACCCCCTCAGACACCGCCCAGAACCGGACCCCCTCTCCTCAAGCCGCAGCCCGGCCTCACCACCCCATTCCGGCCCTGCCTGGGCCTGGTAACCCCTCACCGCTGCCACGCCAGGGCCTTGCCCAGGACACGGCGGGGCTCCCACGTCACCCAGAGACACGCCCAGGGCCGGCAGGGCCCCCCTGCAGTCAGAGCCCCCTGACAGTAACCGGTACCCCCGCACCTGCTGCTGTCGCCGCCGGACCCCACCCGCTGTGCGCTGTGTCCCGCGTTGCGCCCCCTGGCGGCGGCGGTGGGAACTGCAACACCACCCGCCCCGCCCGGGGCTACTTATAAACTCGGGGGGGAGGGGGGCGGCACCGCTCACTTGCCGCCGGGGCGGGGGCGGGGCCTGGATCCCGCTGTCCAATCAACGCTGCCAATGTCGCACAGAAACCGCCAATCGTGGGCCAGCGCGGGAGTACATAAGGGTCCTCGAGAGGCGAGCTGCTGTTCGTGGGTTTGTGACTATTTGGGTTTGGGTTTTAAGCCTCTGTTTTTTCATGTTTTTATGTACTAATGCTATCTTGTGTTGGGTTTTGATGTGGTATAGCACCGAGTGTGTTTTGTTATCATTTTCTGGTGGTGTTGGGTGATGCTGTGGCTGGGTTTGTGGGGAGAGCTTTTTTTCTTTGGGTTTTTTTTAAAGGGCAAGATAATTTTTCTTTTTTTAAGTTATTGGTGTGCAGGATTATAAGGTAAGCATTGTTTTAATGACTTTTTTCTTTATCAGTTTTGAGTTCAGGAGCATAATAAAGCTCTTATTCCCGTAATGTTTAAATTTCAAGTCTTAGTTGGACATGTGAATAACTTTATGTAGACATGTTAAAGCTCTGATTTTTTCCGTAACGAGCTTAATAGTAATGGCATGGTAAGCTTAATTGTAAACTATGGATGTGCTAAGCTCTCAAATCACTGGTAACAGCAGTAACCCTAGTCCTAACAGGGAATTTGGTAGGTAGTGAGAAACAGAGAGGGTATGTTGATTTAATGCTGCTAAATCTTTACCTTTGTTCAATTTTAACAACAATTTTATGTAATAAAGCTGTTTGACAATTGGTAAGGTTGCTGATAGCATATGTATTCACAATGTTTTATGATGGATAAGTATGATGACGTTCCAGGTTACTCTTTAGGATTGGTGGCACCACCATGAACAGAACTTGTGCTTTGTGTTAAAACTTGTTAAAATGCTAATTATTGCAAAAACACAGAAAACCTATTATCTTCGTAAACATTTTGAAATGTCTTATAAACGTATACATGAACTTGTGTTTATTAAACTGAACTGCATATAATGATGTTGATGAATATTCTTTGGAAACAGCTTGTTAGCAGAGTGTTTCCAAAACCCTTAGTTACAGGGTTATCTTCTGCAGTTTGTGCTGGGCTTGTTCAATTGCTTTGTGGAGAGTGTGCAGTACCTAATGCTCTAGTGCTGAGCTTACATGAGGTGAGGTGCATTTTAGGGAGGAAGTGTTTATGCTAGTATTAGGTTCAGTCTAACTTCATCGAGGGGCTCTCTAATCCTGGCTGGAGTTACTTGTATGGTAGTGTTGTCTTTATGACTGTCCTGGTTTCCCAGAAACACACTTCTAGGTCAGCCATGGCAGGCAGCCATGGGTAGCCCTGAGTCAGCTGGGAGGTAGTTAGGGTAGCTGCCCCGAGCTGACTCACAGGTGCATCCCATAGCACTTACCCTCATTAAAATGGAGAGAGTTTACTGAGGGTGGGGGTTCCTCTTCTTGAGGCTCTCTTCTCTAGGTTTTTTCCTCCTGCAGGTGCTTGTCCTGATCCTAAGGACAAGGCTGAGTACCACCTTCTATCTTTTATGTTGGTGATAGTATTAGTTTTTTTGTTTCATGAATTTTGTTCCTGCTTGAACTTCTGGGTATTCTCTTTTTCCTCTCTCCTTCCTCCATTCTCCTTCTCAGCTGGGGAGGGATCATCAGGTGGAGAAAGAACTGCTACAATTTAGCCCTGGATAGAGGCTAAACCTCACCAATGACCAGGTTTGTTAGTTCAGTGCTGACAGGGGTTAACGGGCAAGTGGGGTGTTGTGATGCACAGAAGTACTGTGAGAGTGGGGATGACTTGTGAGCTATGTGCTCTTAATAATTGGTAGAGATCTCCATAAGCTGTAGTGCAGAGGTTTTCTGCCTCATCTTACTGGTGCTAGTGCTTTGTTGCATTCTGTTGAACAGTAGTGCTTCATAGTGATTCCCTCAGATGCTGAAGTTTCTTTTCCACTGTACTTGGCCCAGGGAATGTTTTCCCAGACAGTGACAGGTGTTTAAGGCTTGTAGGTGAAAGGTTGGATTTAATTTTAAAAGAGAAAATGTGCTTAGCATGTAAAAAAAGCTCCTGCCAAGTACAATACTATTGTTTAGAGTAGGTGCCATTCTTTACAGGCTTGTATATTCAGTTAATGTTTTCTATTAAATTAGTAGCTGGCATGTGAGTTTAAGTTACCTAGTGGAAGCAGGGTGTTGTCAGAGTAGGATGGTCTTGTGTCTGTGTCATTGAGTTTTGGCTATCAGGGAACTGAGCAGGAGCAGCCTTTGTCACCAAGATCAAGTGCCTGCTCGTGAGTGACTTCTGCATCAGTGACTTCTGTGCAATGTTTTCAGCAGCAGCTGCTGGAAGGCATCAAGAACTGCTTTTAGAAGATTCTTCATCCCTTTGTTTTAAAATAGTCATAACCTCTTCACCTATGGGATTCCTTTAAGAGGGCGCTGGATGGCCTCTTGAGTGATTTGTGTAGCAGCTCTTGTCTTGCTCCTGGTTTTTGTGATAGCAGCTGTCACCACAGGAGAGAGACAAGCCTGGGAGAGTGCCAGAGAACTGAGGGCACTAACAGGCACCCTGACCAGCCTCACTGGATATGTTTACCACTTTTTCTGCCTGCTGCCCCTAGATATCCAATTAATCTTCAACTTAAATGGCTGTCCAAACCTTGTTGGAGTCAGCTGGCTGGAAATGGGGTTCAAATGCAGGTGTGCTTCTCCAGCTAAGCTGGAAATAACTTCAAGAGGTAGATGTAAAAGGAGATTCACAGTGACATGCAGTATAAATGATGAAGAGTAACATTTGCAGGTGGTTTTCTGTTGCCAGAGCATGTTGAAGTCTCTAGATAACAGATGTTATGCAGAGCTTGTTCCTTGCTTTGAGTTTGATGGTGAAACTTCCCATTTGATTTCAACAGCTGATCCAGAAGAGGATTGGGATACAATTACTGGTGTTATTGATGTGCTCTACGAAGCTCATAGTAGAGCTTCTTATCCTTGTTCAGGTATGTGTCAGGTGACTTAACATTATATCTTTCGTTTTGAATATGTACCGAATAAGTGAATAATTCAGATAACAGTAGTTAGAGTAGGTTTTTCCTCACACAGAGTAACTGAACTTATTGAGATAATATACAGAGATCAGAGAATCACTGAATAGCCTTGCTTGGAAGAGACCTCTCAGACAATCAAATCCAACCACTAACCCAGCACTATCAATTCCGCAATGGTTCCCCATCCCTTTTTTCTGTTGTAACAAGTTTCAGAAGATGGACTGTAACTTCTGGCTTGATATTAAGTCTTGCCAGATGACAGTTACTAGGCTAAACTCAAGGTAAGTACAACTAAGAAAGGTGGAGCTTAAGGCCTGAAATGTAGTGAACTATTCTGTGAAAAATAGTAGGCCCTGGCCTGAAACTTATACTGGTGTCCCTGGTTGAATGTTGTTTTGTCACCAAGTAACCTGATTCTGATTTAAAATCTTTTTGTATGTGTGGAAAGTACAAATTAGGGGTGAGCAGACTAAAACATGTGGTGAGTTTGATATTCCTCAGTGACTACTGTAGGTAGAAGTGTCATTTCTGAAATGCACAGCTATTTAAGGTTACTACAGAAACTCCTTGAGAGAGCAGTTCTGTGGCAGTGTTGTAATAACATTGAGATCTTGGTTGGTAGCTTAATAAATGTTCACCTTGAAGCTCTCAAGATGACTGTGTGTGTAATCGTGTTCATCTACCACTTGAAAATGGCTTTGCAAGATAAATGGTATAATTTTGTGGTTTTACTTGCTATTTGTGTTCTCTCAATTATGTCCTGAAGTACTAAGGCTAATGCCAATATAATATATGTGTATTAGAGCTTTCCATGTTTGTCTGTGTGCAGCTAGGTTATTGACTAGGTGTCTCATGAGACAAACAACCAAGTGACACCAAGTCAGTTGATGACTGCAGACACTAGAAGTGCCATTGGTCATTGAAAGTGAGACTAGGTGTTCACAGATAAGGTTTACTTTTTCATAACTTAGCCATGAATGATAACTGTGCTGGAAAGCACCAAGTGTCAGAGGGGCAGCTGTCAAAAGTCAGACTGAAGACAATTTCTGAGTAGTTCAGGTAGCTCTGATGGAAATACCTTTCACTTGATGTGCCCAGCACCTTTTCCTTTAGGTTTTTATACATTTGAAAATACCCTTCTGCATCTACCAGTTAATTTAGTGAATTGTACCAGCTGAAAGCCTTTTTGCTGACTTAAATATCGATTTTATAACCTTGTACTGCAGGGCTTTCAGTAGGTTACAAGAATGGATTAAGACATTGTCTATTCACGTTCAGTGTGACTGCAGCTGCCAGTGAGGGCTGGGTCAGCTGGAAAGAGTACTTGCTGCCAGCTCATTTGTTCTATATTAGAGGCAAGAGTAAAAAAAAACACATTTTGGGATTGACTGAGTCTGTTAATAGTAGTGCAGAGCTCATGTTGCTTGGGGATGTGCTGTTTGGGATTAATCAAATCCAGCCTGATTTCTCCTGGGTTTGATATGTATTTGCAGGAATAACTCAGCCTGGGTATATGACCCACTCAACACTTACTCTACTGAAGACCCAGCACCAGCAGCTCCCTGAAGCTTGAGGGGAAGAAATGAGTTGAGGTAGATAGAGGAAGATTAGGCAACACAGCATTACTGCCTAAATGTTTTTCTACCACTAGTGGTCACTGTAAGGCCAAAAGACTGCATCTCTGCTGAGATGAGCTCACTAACCCCACTAGGTGTTGTTCAAGTCGGCAGGGAACACAAGCCTACTGGTCACTCCTCGTATGATGGCAGCACTGCTGTTCAGTTGCCATCATCAGCTTGACCAGCAGATGTCTGTGCTGAGCAAAGATAAAATGCAGCTTGAAATAAACCCTTTGAGAAAGGCAGGCAAAGCTAAGTAGCAGGGAAGGGAAATGCCAAGAGCATGGTGCAAAGGGTGTTCTTCCAGGCCTGGACGTCCTGGAGGCAGTGATGATTTTTTTTAGGTATTACTTGCCAATCGTATGTTTGACAGTCTAGGACTAAGTTCCCTTTTATTACCTAAACTGGATGCTTAAGTGAAGAGGTTTAAGTGTTCGGAGAGTGGGAGAGAAGTTGCTGTTGTTTGGCATGTCCTTGGTGTATGATTTGGTGGGTTATGAGCTTCATGGGTTTATGACTATTTATTTCATAGTTGGCTATGTTACTCTACAGTTGATGATGCCTCAGAGTGGAGAGGAGGGGTGTATTATTGGGAGCTTTCTTACCACTTTGTCCAGCAGTAGCACTATCTATGATCAGGAGTCCTCATTTCTGTTATTTCGTCCTACATATTGGGATTTTTTGTCTTTTTGTTTCATTTCAGTGCAGAAATGTGCCTCCCTGAATGTTTCATGCACTGTGAATAGAAGAAAATAACCCAAAGAGGTGTCAGCATTGGTGTGAGCCCTGCTGTTCTAACACAATCACCTGCTCTTGCTATGGACACAACTCCTCCATTTGCCATCCACTTGAAGTATGGAAGCTGCACGGAACCAAGGGGATCCAGGTGAAACTTGAGTCTTTCTTATAATTGTAAAGGAGAGAAGATTTGGGGATGCAAGCAGCTAGTAAGAATATTTCAGAGGCAAGAAGACAGAAGTAGCAGGGACAATTTCAGTGCTCTAGATTGCAATAGCCTTGTAGGGTGTTTGCTTGATTGAGTGCTACAAAAAACTGGCATGGCTAGTAAGAGGCCACTGACCTAGCACAGACTTGGTGGCTTCAGGACTTAGATCGATAATATTGCTTTTGTAGCTTGTCCTGTTCTGTGGAGCTGGTTTCAGTTCAATTGTGACAAGCAAAATTAACTGCAGCATTTTCAAATGACTGCATGTGGTTTCCTAAACTGTGCAATTGAAGTTCAACAGCTTCACAGCTGAAGTGTAACAAATTCTCTTCTAAGTTGCAGTCAAGCATTTTCCTGGTGTGTAGAGAGATGTTTTTTGTATTTGTGAAGGTTATAGCATACAAAAATATGGTGTGATAGCACAGTCCTTGAAAGACAAGCATTGTGAAGCAGTGTGGGCTTCAGGGCTGATACGTAAGGGGCACAGGGTGACAGGAGAAACCCAGCAGCTATAAAGAACTCAAATAGGTAAATAAATAAACATGAGGGAGCTAGGCAAAACAATTTAGGATTTTGAAAGAGAATTAGGGAAAATACTTAATTCATTCCATTTTATAATACATTTTTCCATGTGGTGGCCTGGAAGGTAACTGAAAAGCAAGACATTACTTAAATGTATGTGCCCAAAGTAAATAGTGGTAAGGGCAAGATGCAGTCTACATGGTAGTTTTCTGGCAAAGGGTTGACAACTGATAGCTTGGAATCACCTGTTTCTCAGTATAAGTAGATGACATGAGAACCCAGAGGGGTGTTTGGAGGGTAAGCTTAACAGCAGAGCTCTGTATAGTGTTTTAGTGAGTACCACCAGGATTTGTCTGGATTTGAGGAAGGTGTTGCCCTGTACCACAAGGAGCTCAGGTGTTATGTCTTGGGGTGACCCTGGTGACACTTGGGTGACTGCCATGAACATAGCCCTGAAGAAGTAGCTAATGGCTGTGCTGCTTTTGTAGTCACAGATGTATGCTGTAAGTAGCTGGTGCAAGTCTGGTAACAGGTGAATGTTAATGTTTACACTGTGGGGGCTTAGTGTTTACAAGATAATTGTGTTTTCTCTTTAAGTGTAAGAGCTTGTTGCCTATCAGATATTGGACATGAAGTGTCAAAGCAGTATTTTGGCTCTGGTACTCTAGGAGTTTAGCTATTGGTATGACTGTATGTAGTCTTTCATCTGTAGGTGTGACACTTGAACTTAGAAATGCATGTGTTGAGTTTTATGTTAGATTAATGTTTATGAGAACTGAAGAGATGAGAAGAAACAGGCAAGCTGTTTCTACTTGTTTGTAGAGCTGACTCTAATGCTAGCAGCTGTGTGCAAGTTGAGAAATGACAATCAGGAGGATGGAAACAGGTCCCAGAATTTTGTTGAAATAAAATGGGATCAACTTTTCCAATGTGTCTGTAAAGCTTTTTGTGGTTTTGCGTTTAAATCAAACTAAGAGCTTCTAAAGGTGTTAGCATTTCTTGGAACATAGTTTTGGTGATGTGTTTACACAGTACCTTAATTTGGTCTGCTGTTAAATGAACAGGTGCCTTTATTTACATATGAGATAATAGTTTTGGTAACTGCTTCTCAAATTAGTTCTGGAGATTCAATTCCAGTGATAACTTTTAGGTGACTTGTGATGTTCCTAAAACTAGCATTTCTTCCTGCAATTTCAGTTTTCTTGTGAATGCAGGGTTATGGTGTTTTGTGACAGAAGCTAATTCTTATCTGTAACCTCCACAAGGCAGAGTCTTCAACTGGGTTGTCCATGGCTGTGCTGAAGTGCTGTTGCTGGTCTGCCTGACATTGTTCTATTAGACCATGAATTTCATGCAGTTTGACCTGTTTTCAGAGGAGAGTTAACAGTGGCAGCCTTGGAATCCTCTTCATGTTGTCCAGACCAGATGAAGTGCTGGAGTCACCATCCCTGGAGGTATATTGAAGACATGTAGGTGAATGCTTAGAGACATGGTTTAGTGGTGGATGTGGCAGTGCTGTGTTAATGGTTGGACTTGATGACCTCAAAGCTCTCATGCAACCAAAACAGTTCTATGATTAAAAATCATAGAATCATAGAACGGTTTGGGTTGGAAGGGACTTCCAAGATCATCTAGATGCAAACCCCCTTGCTATGGGCAGAGACACCTGCCATCAGACCAGGTTGCTCAAAGCCCTGTCTGACTTGGCCTTGAACACTTCCAGGGAGGGCGCAGCCACAACTTCACTGGGCAGCCTGGGCCAGTGTCTCACGAATGCTTCTATGATTATTTTTGTTGGTTGGTTGATGATTGCAAGGTACTGAAAGGGCCTTAGTTGGAAAGAAAATGAAATGGCCTTGCTTTACAATTTAACATTTATGTTCTGGCTTCAGAAGGACACTTGAGTCATCCTCTTCATCATATGGCATGCTGTACTTGTGCAACAGGCCACAGTGCTCCAGTTAATATATTGCTAAAGGAAAATAAAGTAGTGCAGCTTGCTTAGAGAAGAGAACTGGCTGCAAAGGTTTGGGGCAGCTTGTTACGTTGTGCTTGGCAAAAGGAACATGGCAAGTGTAGAACCAAAAAACTAAGTAAGAAAATGATGAGTAGGTTCTCATGAAAAAGCTGACTTAACCTTTGTTCCACTGAACTGTCTGGGGGGATTGTTAGCTTTAGCTGTGCCAGATGCCTTAATTCATTCTTTCAGTGCTGTGATGTCTTCAGCATTAGTACTTACTGAATGACATGGTTTGATACACAGCAGCACAACAGATGCAATTGCAGTCATATGTGGCTGACATGAAACGTGGTGGGCATTAACATGAAGAATGAAGCTTTTCCCTTGACACTGAGAGGCGTGGGAAGGAGCAAAGCTGATAGAAAAAGGACAAAAGTAGAAACAGTTTGTCAGAATCACTTATCAACTTGGCCTATGCAGGATGTACATCCACTTCTGTAGCAGAAAGCTTAGCCTGAGTTCTACAGCTGTGCAATAAGAACAGGCACGGGCTAATTTGGGTTCAGTGCCTGTGCTAGAGAGCTGAGTCAAGCTGGATGAAGGCCTGGAGCTACACAGATCTTCTACTGTGATGCGATGCCTGTTGTTTCAACTTTTCATCTTTGCACCAGATCAGTATCACTCTGGAATGTGTCAGCTTGTTACAGGCTGTGTCAGGTCCCATGTGCTTGTACAGAGTGTTTGGAGGAGGAAGCAATTGCTTGAAAAACTGGGCATGGGCAAAGGTTTCCCCAGGGAGTCTAAGGTTTGGGTTGTTTGTATGTTTGGTGCTCTTTTAGCCTCTGTAGGGACTAGTGAAATAGGTGCGTAGGTAATGCCAGTCCTCTGAGAGAGCACAGTTTCTAGGTGAATTACGTGTTCAACATAACCTCTGACTCTGCCTGGTATTGAATCTAACACAACATTGCTTTACTAACTAGTGCTGGAAAGCTTTAATTCACTTGAAATTTAAGCAGCAGAGTATTGCAACCAGCACATAAATAGAACTAAGGATGTTTCCTGTCCTCCATGTTGACTAAGTCTTGATGGCTCTGGGGGTTTAGGTGCAAAATATCAATGTTTATAACAACTGGCTACGAAGAAAACCTGCATGATTGTATGTTTTAACACTTAGCCATGTGGTGTAAATGTGAGGTTGTAACCTGTGTTCATGAACTGTACTTGGAAGGCTTTGCTCATGCAATTGTAGTGCAGTTGAATAACTGGATTTGTGCCTTTCTGAGGAAAAGAACTAGGCTTTGGCTTCAGAGGAATAATTTTATATTAACCTATGTGTTAAACATCAGAAAAGCATCAAGTCTTGGCCTTATCAACAACTGTCATATCAAAATATAGGCATCCCTACAGAAATATGTGAAGCTATTGCCTTTTTTGCTCTACTTGTCTCTAGTTAGACTTATTCTACATTGCTTAAATCACAGTACTTCTATCCTGCATCAGAGTTCATTCTCTAATGTAAGCCTGCATTTCAAGTTAACAGTAGTAACCATTTCTTGTCAAGAACCTACCAAGGTGTA
The DNA here is from genome assembly GCA_028020825.1 of Podargus strigoides. Lineage (NCBI taxonomy): Eukaryota > Metazoa > Chordata > Aves > Caprimulgiformes > Podargidae > Podargus > Podargus strigoides. Next base: position 71,580,114 of record CM051621.1, read on the forward strand.
CAGGCTGATGCAGGGATGGGTGCCTCACAAGTTACCATTGTGCTGGAGACTGCTGGTTCATTCCTGCCTGGCTGTGTGGGCTTCACTGGATACTTTCTGCCCTGCCTCTTGGGAGTCTGTAGTGTCAGAGTCTTAGCATCTCATGGGTTTGGAAGTATATCCTGGTTTCTAATTCTAGTTTAATACGCTTGAGTTAAAGAAAAGATTGCTCTTCATGTTTACAAATGTGATCTGACTGCTGGTCACTGCTACTTCCACCTTGCCCATAAACACTGCACCTTTGGGAGATGTGAAAAGTATCTGTACTAATTTAGTTGGTTGGCACAATATAATTCCACCAAGTTGTTGTCATGCTTCACTTCTGAGAGCTTGTTTATGAGCTTTGTAGTCTGAAACAACAACGGAGGGAAGCTGACCTTTTGAGGGACAAAATATTCTGTCTTGAAGCACTTAGCTTACTTATTCTTTTGCAGAATCTCTAATGATGATCAGAGAACAGGTGCAATGGGGTCATTCTCCTCTTACTGAATGTGTTACCAAGGAGGTAACTTGTATCCCCTAAACCTGAGAAGCAGCCTTGCTCATGTGAGCTGTTTAAAATAATAGTAAATGTAAGTTTTAATGCCTCAGAAGTGGAAGTTCTGTTCCAAATGCCAAGTCTCATGGAAGTAACTCCATTTCAAGTTGTTAACTATTTTCACAGATCAGACCTAATTGGTGTTAAACAACTAATGGTTTAAGATCATTTGTTTCTCTAGATTGTGGTTACAGTTAAAATAAACTCAACTTGGCTAGAAAATTTTTTCAAGATCACTACATCAAGGAGCTTGGCAATAAAAAACATGCAAAAAAAGGCAAAAGAAGAACAATTGATTCTGCATCTTGGCAACCTTGTCTTTCAACATAAGTTTTCTAATTACTTGCAAGGCAGTTTTCCTGCTGCTGCTGAAAGGCACATAAATTCTACCTGGAGAAGAAAATGTATGCAGAGCAGGAGCTGGCCAGACAGATTTTTAGATATGACCTTTAATTCCATTTCTCCGTGGTGGGTCTGTGCCACTTCAAGTAGAAAGAAAATAAAGCTTGGACTACCTGTTTGTTCACATGTTCACGTGTTCTTCAGCTTCAAAGAGATGTACTTGACATGAAATTCCAGGAGAGCTGCACTTGATGCAGTGGCTGGAGTGACAAGCAGCTGAAGCTGTTGGCTGCCATTCTGTTGACAACCTGCACCCTGAGTGCTTGTGACTGCAAGTAATCATACATCACACTTGAATTTTCTAGGTCCTTGCTTCAGGTTTTTTAGATGTGGAAGTAAGATGTTCTGTAATTCAAAAGTGTTTGGAGGATTTATTCCAGGAGTATTTTCCTGTTGTAATCGGCTTGTTTGTAAGTTCCCTTCCCAGAATAATTGTAGTGAAGGAATGAAAATGAACATGGCCTTGATGAGGATGCAAGTACACCCATGCCATGCAGCGTGGTTGGTTCTCAGTGTTCTACACGAGGCTGGTCTGGTACTGTCTGTTCCTTGTTGCTGCTGCTGGCTTGTTCTTCAGTGTGGTGCCTGGATGGACATGTGCTAGTTAGATTTGGTGAAAGGATGAGCTGAGAATATTGGCTGATGGCATCAGGGCAGGGGGTGGTGGTGATGCTGGACATTGGTGGTTAAACTTGAATATCTTGAAGGGCTGAAGCTTGGTTAAGAGGTGGGAAATCCCACTCCTGTTGTTATACTGCCTGAATTCACTTGCTGTCTGAGCAGAACTTGTTGATGACTTAATTAGCTCGGATGCATGAATCTCTGCCAGTCAGCAAGGCCTTGTTTGCAATGTTTGTCCTCTGCCTCTATAACCTGGTAAGATTTTGTTCTTCCAAGTCCCAGATGCAATCTCTATAGTTCTGTGTTCAACTCTAGTAATTGTCTGCAGTGAACAGCTTGGTGTTGCAGCTCAAAGTGAATTTTGGTGTTCATTATGTGTGATTTTTTTTTTTTAATTGAATGTAGTAAAACTATCTGCTTCACTACTATGCCAGTTTTTCTAAACTACTCTTCTACACACATTTTGTTTTCAGTTGAGTTTGTTTTTGTCAAAAAAGGGAATTCAGCTACAACCCTTTTTATTTACTGGAGACTAAGTGTATCCTCACAGGGGATCTGTATAAGATAAACAAAATGGGTAGAAGTGCTTGTCAAGTTTGTCTAAAAGGCTAAGGCATTTAAGTATAGGATGAGTTGGTTTTGAGTAACTTGTAGTCTACTTGATCAATATAATAGATTAAGGCATACAGTGAAGAGAAAAATAGGGAGAAGACAGTTTTGTTTGTCTACCTCACAGTTTGACTAATGAGCCTATCCCTGAATTTCTTCACAAAAAGAGATCACAAGAAGTAGTTTGTTTCATAAATAAATGACAAATAGAGGATATTAAAATAGGACTTCATGGTGTTTGTGGAGAAAAACTGTGTTGCAGCTGACTTCAGTACTGAATAAAAGCACCAGCTGCTGGAAGGGCAGCTATACAGTTTTCTCACTTGTGTCCACAGGGCTGTATAAGAAGCTAGAACTCAGACCCCCCCATAAGCAAATGGAGAGCAAGTAAGGATGGACGTATTCTACTTGCAACCTGTTACTTCTCCCCGCAGCTGTTAATTTTGTTGTGTTTAATTGATATTACTTTTAAGCTTAATTCTGAACCTGTAAGGTGCATAAATAATCCTTTTCTACTTCATGTCCTCTCTGAACCCATTCATGTAATTAAGGGTGTTCACAAGCCTGTGTGCTTACAGCTTCTTTCTGCCTCTGCTGTTCTACAATTGATTCTGGAGTTGGGGCTGGGTTTTTTCTTTACTCTTTCTTAAAAAGAATGGTGCAGTAGCTGCCCCAGATAGCCATTGAAAATATCAGGCCTGTGTGTTATTGTGTGTAACTGGCAGAAGATGGGAAACAGATGGTGAGCCAAAATGGTAACAGCAAGGTAGATAGAGTGCCTTAACACATTATGTGTAATACTACAGGAGGTATGAGGGAAGAGTAGGAGAATGTTAAAAAATAGGTAGTATCTTCTCCAGATTGTCCAATGTTGGTATAAAAAGAAAGCAAGAACGTAATTCTTGTTCAGTTTCATTACTTAGGTGAACTTTGAAACCAAGTGATGCTAAATGTACCTGGGGTGTGATCATTGTCTGTTTTGATTAGTAATTTTCTCCGTTGTTAATGTGCCTTAATACCATCCTCTTGTGAGAGAAGCGAAGAGCTACTTTAGTGTCATAGTTAATCAAATAATAATTTGATCACAATCCAGTGATGAATCAAATGAGGGGAAAGTGCAAAGAGCATCTACCTATGGAGAAGTCTTTAGGAAATAAGTGCAAAAAACAGGCCATGTTTACATATACTTCAACTATCCTTCCTGTTATCGTTTGGGCTGGAGAGACATTAATGGCCTGTAGTTATCATAAGAAAATTATGTTGTAAGATTTGTCCAAAATTTATTGAAGACTAATTGTAAACACTAATTTTTCTAACAGGAAAGGTAATTTTAATTTTGTGTTGTAAGAGTTGTTTGTAGGTGCTGTCCAGGATTAGTATCCATGTGGTTATAAGGTATTTAAGCTAGAAGAAGCTGAGCATTTGTATGTGTCAGATCTATTTGACATAATAGAATTGGTGTGGACTGGCAAGGTTAGAACAAATTTCTGTTTCCTGAAATGTCTTGAAATGTTATTTGTCATACTTCAGAGGCATTTATCTTCATTATTTCACCCTGTGATATATGTTTGGGGCTTCTATCACATAGGGGTTTTGGTTTTTTCTTTCTCAGCTTTGTGGTCTTGAATGGTTGGGACAGATAAGGTTCAAACAGAATAGTCTGGGATGTTTATTAAATGGAGTTGGTTGTGAAGAGATGTCATCAGATTCACTGAGAAAGTGCTTTTGTTCCGTTACTACCCTGCAAGGTGAGAACTCGCCAACAGAGCAATACCTGCAAAAGGAGGGGGGAGAATATTTCAACTGCTTATTGTAGCACAGCTCTGTGACCAAGCAGATGGAATTCAAATACGGGTCTTTTGAAAGACTTGAAAGCATTTGCAGAGTGTCTGTCACTTATCAGAGAAGTTTTGATTTCTGTTTTGCTCATTGATTTTTTTGTCTTACCATATTTCTGACACTGTTCATTATTGCAGTGTGCTGCCCAAGCACTGCACCTGGCAGATGCTCTTGTTTATGGTTCAGTTCTGGCTAAGCATTTCTAGTGGTCCAGCTTACTATATACCTGTTACTTAGTTCAAATAAAAACTGTTGAGGACTGAATCACTAAGAAGGTGGGAAAAACCCTATAGTGAGAAATTGGGATGCAAGTGTGAAAACCAGGATCCCTTGCCTTCCACACTGTACTTAAGTTTTTTTTCTTATTTTTTCCCTTCTCTTTAACAAAAAACTATGTAAGTCAGCACAGCTATGCCAAATACTTTGGGGTTTGATCAGTAGATCCCAACATCCTCCTTGCCCCTCCTGCCTGCCCTGAAATAGCATCTATTCTAACAATGGTATGGGTTAACTTAGAGGGAAACTTTTACTGGATATGTTTCTATCGTCCTTTCTGCTTGGGATTTATTCAATATGAAGATGACACTTTTAGAACTCATTTGGTCCTACATGTGCGTTCTGAAAAATGGTAGAAAATAAGAGGCATATGACAGAGTTAATTTTGGGATTAGTATTACTGGAGTAGTTCTACAGACAAGTATGCTTCATTCATTAAGTCACTAAAAATATTATAGATGTGTTATATTGGTAATGTTTGCAATTCAGAAATGAAGATGTAGAGTCAGACCCTGTGGTCATGGCAATTTTAGTAGTTGCATTATTTCAATGGTGTTGAGATAATTTACATGAGCTGATTGACCTCAGAAATGTCCAAGGGACTTCACAACCCTGAGTATTTGTCGTCTTTTACATCTTGCTCACATCACAACTTGTGTTTTCAGTTTCTCTGCTTTTTTTCCTTTGCTGCTTACAGTTGAGAATTGAAAAAAGCTTTCAAAATGTCTAAATCTAGAGATACAGTGCAGCTTGTTCCAAACCACTGCCTGGAGGCAGATATAAAGGCATTGAGAAGAGCAGCTATGAAAAATCTTATGGAGGCACTGCTAAGTAATGAGATCAGGGCTGCTCTGTTCTTTGCATTTTGATAGAGGCTGCTCACTTACAGATGAAGGATTTATTGTAGCAACAGAATTTGCATTATAGCTTGCCTGACTATTGCATCTGTCCAGAGGAGGACTCTGGGTGGAAAGCTTTCAAGAGCTAAGGGATTTCAAAAATTCTGTGTGTATTTTACACAAGATAACTTCAGGAGTTAAATTTAAGTTGTTACACAGATTTATCTGTCTGATAAATTAAGAAGCAATCTTTGTTCTCATTATCAGAAGAAACAGTCTTTGTTCTTATCAGTAGTACTTGTTTGTGTAATGGCAGGAATATGCTGCGTTGTGTATGCTCAGCATGTGTGTACTTTACCAGTGTTGGGTATGTCCATACCTATAATGGAGCTTTACCTACTGGAGCAATGCAGGGATTCTAGCTAATCACTTTTTGGCCTCTTGAGTTCTGCAGACTCCTGAGGCATGGTCTGCTTTGCACCAGTCTCACATGATTAATTCTTTTTGGTGTCTTGGTGGCTGTTTAAGTCAGGTTCTGTAACACAGGTCGTTAGTCATGATAAGATGAATGGTCTTAATGAAGTTAGTGATAGCATCACAGTGCTTCTTTCTGTGGAAGTGATAATTAGATTTTGTGATAGTTTCTTCACTCAGGTCAAGAGTCTATGGCTCATGTACTACCTTACTGGATCAGAAGGTCTTCTCTTTTCCTGCTTTGCTGGACTCAGGACTTCCAGCTTTTTCCTGATGTGTCTATCACTGATGGGTCTACCCAGAGGTGGCTTACTGAACCTACCCTGTCTGTCCTTCAGCCAGACCTTTCTGAGGGACAGACCCTGCTGGCTGAACCTTCAGATGTCCACTGCTGCTGGCAAGGGGGGGGGGGCATAAATTTTGAGGCAAGTGCTAGTCACCTGAATAGCAAGGAAGAGTGAGGGCTGAAATCAGGGTTAGGGTCAAATAGAGATGAGTCTGGCAAAGCTTCCAGGAGCAGATTATAGGCCTGGTCAGACATAGGTAACTGCCTTCTCATTAGCTGAGATAAGAGGAATGGGTTGCTAATTATTTGTCAAAGAGTCAAAGTATTTGTTTGAGTGTTTAGGACACCAGGAATCCAAGTTCTCTGTTTGTTTTCTGATCTTCCAAGGATGGCAACTAATGCAGGGAAGGTTGACAGCCTCTAAGTTGGGTCTCATGGGAGCACCAGTCATGGGGAAAATAGATGCAGTTATGGTTTGGGGAGGATTTGGAATTAGCCTCTGGAAAGAAGCAGGACAGAAGAATACAGTTATTGGGTAGACCATGGATTTATTGGAGGAAAATGAGTGATTGTGCTACATGAAGTGATAGGCTTGTCCTTGTTTTAACCTAGGTTTAGAGGTTAATGGGATCTTGTTAAAACTCGGGTTAGCTTTGTGTAGAACACATGGATTCAGGGATGCAAGATTCGAGGAACTGTTATTATCTCGGTGTTTCCATGACACCAGAAATGAGAGGAAATTTGGTGTCAGAGCTGTGTCATATCAGGTTGCATTTTCCTTTCAAGACACAAGTCTCTGGACTGTTGTCAAGATTGCTCTTAGTTACTCGATGAACAATCAAGATAATAGGGAAGCCTTAATTCCAGGTGCTGATTGGAACAATTCCCTTAAGTGAGTTTAGTTTGTGTCTGAGAAATAGGATTTGGGCTGGAGAGGTTGTTTGGGAACAAAGGATAGAGTATATCTGCTCCATGACTGTGTAATGCCTCTGGGAGAAGAACCAGTACTGGTCATGTCAAGCAACTGGCTTGTAACTCAGTAGTGTTCTGTTCACTGGATTAAGGTTGGTGATAAATAGAAAACTGGTGTTGTACTTTGATCTGTGTGTGGCAGGTACTCAGGATCTCTGCACCTGGTTCAGGTTGTGAAGTGGGCACAGGGAAGAGTTTGAAGGAGTCTGTCTGCAGCTAGAAGTACAGAGGAGCCAAAGCAGTTCATTTGGGACCAGCCATCTAAGCTAAACCACTTCTGCAAATGACTTGAGTTGGGGTGTCCTGCATTGAAGAATGGGAGCACAGAGAAAAGGGGGCTGGGAATAGTAACCAGGGTCTGAGCAACCAACTACTGAATCTCACATGCTCAACTGTAGGTATGAGCAAGAGCTACTAAAAGCAAAAGTAGAGCTTGTGAAGATCTGAAAATAAACTTAACATAGAAAGCCACGAGGAGAAGGAAAAGTGAAATAGTGTAGTAAGGGCTGAGGAGCATGAAAGTGGATTGGTTTTAAAATAATACAAATATTGTTCTGAAATTTATTATGGAGCAGTGGTGTTGATTGTTGGGTTTGGTCTAGGGCTGTCATCCAAAAAAGTTCTCACCAAATGCCCAAAACCTAAATGCTTGTGTCAAATGTTTCAATAGATAATGGTGTCATTATTTTTTTTTTAAAAAAACAGGAAATAATCAGTGATTGCTTGTGATATATAGTGTCAGTTTGCTTTGTGATGATCAACAAGAAAGCATTCCAACACAGAACATTTGAGTCAACTTCTAAAGGGAGCTGTGAAGAGTGGTAAATTAACTCCTGTTTGTTTTCTTGGGATGTTCTGTTTAAAGTTTTTCCTCCTGTTTCTCTTGTTTGTTTTTTTTTTTTCTCGGTTGTAGTTTCTTCCCTGGCTTAAATGAGTTTTGTATGCTCATGTTCAGTAAGAAGTATATTTTTAACATTAATTGTGGCGTTTGGTTGGTTTTAGTTTTTCTGTGTGTTTTTGTCTTTTTTTTTTTTCTTCCTACATGGCAAATGACAACTTTTTCCCAGGTTTTCATAATAGCCCTCACTCTGAACAGGTAATTTATTTGTGGTGTTTTCAGTGGGTTTATGCTGGTTTCTGCAGAATGGTATTGCACCCTTCCATTCTGGAACATTACTGCCCATCCTTAGTGTGGCCTTCCATGAATATCCATGTTCTTCTACATGACGGCTTTGATTATGGTTCTGCTGGGGATAAGTGAAATGACCCTTTATTACCTTGCATCTTTCCAAACAGGAGTGAGACATTGTCTTGCTCCTTCTGATAATCACTCAAGGCATATAGGAGTAGCTCAGTGCTAGTGTTATTATTCTTCAAATAATAACAGTGTTGGAGAGATTAGAATATCAACAGTAACTCTGGTTGCTTGATTGCAAAGACTCAGTCTACAGTTTAAGACTTATGAGGAAAGAGGAACAGAAGCTTAGGGAGAAAGAAAATGAATGCATTGGAACAGTAAGAGGAGATGTGCAGCTAAGGGCTCTAATAAGACACAAGATAAGAAATCTAGCTGTCTCAGTAAAATCATCAGTTACTTTCTGCCATTCTCTTGACACAGCCTTATGTGTAATTTTGCCACCTGCTTCCTTCCAGCAGTGAAAACAATAGTCTCTGTATCTTTTGGAGGCTGTGAAGGGAAGGAAGGGTTTTTCATTAGTCAGCCGCTTCTCTACTTGCCCTGACTGTGTCCTGCATGCTCCCACATCAAAACATTTAGAAATGACTTGGGGATTTTTAGCCACATCTAGTCTCATGGCAGTTGGCTGGTAGTCTTCTTAATGTGCTCAGTGGTGCTCTGGATCACCTGAGGGTTTGTTAATTAGCCTGAAATTAAGTCTGATGCAGAAACCTGGTGAAATGGTTTGGATGTTGATGATTTGAACAAAGCTTTCTTCCTTTTCACCCTCTTGAGTTGGAGATGAGTATTTGCTCATAGGTTCCAGTGCTATTTCTGTTCCTCTTAGACTTAAAAAAACAGTAACAGGACACTGGCTGCATGGGAAAGGTTGTGGGTTTAATGTGTTTCACTGATGCATTCACAAGCACAATAACAGCTCTAAAGCTCATAGGGCTGTGTAATTTAGGAATTGATTGTTTAAAAGTTTATGGGTTGAACCTGTGAATTTTTCTGGGGCAGTAAGAAAAATTTTCATTTCACAGACCATCTTGGCTCTCTTCTATGCAACATGGTATCCCTACCTATTAGAGAAGTACTGTTCTTCTTGTACTCAATTTGTTTTTTTTCTATTTTCAGGAAAGCCAAGTAGTTGCCATGGAAACATGAAACTGCTCTAATTCATTTTGCAGTTCTTAATTTATGTTGTATTTCCTGTCAAGATTCTTTTGTTAATATGTCCTTGTTTTCTTTTCAAGCTGTCTTTGGTATCTCTGGTAGCATGGTAAGAAATCACTTTCTGGCCAGTAATTCTCACAGTAGCTGCTGTTCCTTAGTTTTTTGCACTTAATTGGGTGAATTAATGTTAAAACAAATTAACCTGTATGTTGAGGTGAAACTCTTTCTCTCTAATTGTTTCCACTTATGTTGAGGTCTTAGAACAGTTGAAACACTGCAAGTGTGCTTTAACTCTATAAAGATACCCACCCTATTCAAAAGTTTTAGGGCTAAAAAGGGTTATGTTGATGGTGTGGCAATTATTCTCAGCTGTGGTTACCAAAATCAGCTCATGATCTGCTTTTTGCTAAGTTAACACTTGTTCTCAGGGCATCTTTCAAAATATCACTTCAAAGACTTAGTGCAAGTACTTTCATCAAGCCATCTGTAAGTTTATTAATGTATGTGTGGATGCCTGTAAGCACAGGAACCTAATGCCAGCAGAGAATGTCTTAACTGAAAAAAGATGTTAAAAATCTGAGTGAGAAAGCTAACTATGGTGAGAAACTCAAATGATATGTAGGAAGCACCACAAAACTTGGGGTTTGTTCCTTTTGGCTCAAAGGGTGTTCTGCAACTGACCCTGAAACAGCAAGGGATGTGAACAGTGTGCCTTGTTTTTATGGAAAACAGAAGCTTATCAAGATGATAAAACAGTAAGAAGGGGTCTGTAGCCTTTATCAGATGTTGGGCAAGTGTTCCTTATTTAGAGATGCCTGTAAGTTGCTAGGTGTGTGAGCCAAAAGTCCATGGTCTGTTTGACAGCTGTGAAGAGCAGTCACAACTAAAAGGCAGTGGATATGCTGCTAAAAGAATAAGTCTTCTCAAATAAAAGACTGCAGGTGCTTCTCTGTAAATGCTTTAACTAGTGTGCACATGTAATACTGCTACTGCTGTGCCTTGGCTCCTAAGCTATAAAATCATCCTGTGAGCATGAAATAATTAAAGCTCGTGGACCACTTGTATGACGCGGTGATCCCACTGGCAGAAACATGGACACGTCCATATTCAAAGCAGGATTTCAATCATGAGCAGAAAAGTTGTTCTGACCTCATGTACTGCAAAAAGGGCAATCAAAAGAAGAATTGGATATTAATTGGAAGTTATTTGGTGCGCCAGAAGTGACAGAGAAAAGTTTGATTTGTCAGGAGGCAGGGTTATGGCACATATAGCTAAAGAGAGACCATGTGGAGTTACTAGGAGTTGACTGTCCCCTTGTCACCTCCCCTGATTTTTCTGACTGAGCATGCTTCCAACAAAAAAGGAAGAACAGTTTGCACAGTGGTTAGGTAGGAACAAATGGCAGCTTTAGTCTGGAATGCAGGATAGTAAATGTGGTTAGGTGGACCCTGTAACAGTCTACCCTACAAACTGTGATGTTTATTCTCCTTACTCCCAGACCTGCTCATGAATTCTAGGTGTGCTTCCTTTCCCGTTGCCCTTCACCCTGGTTTTGTCTGTGAGCTGCAGAGGCTTTATGTGCATCAGTCCCTGTGTCAGGAGAGAGAAGGCTGTGCCATAGCCAGGCGTGTGGGCGTATTTTCTTCTCCCTTCTTTCTGAATGTATCCAGGAAACATCCTGTTTGCTACAGTAACTGCTCCCTCTAATTGACAGAAAAAGCTAAAGCCCATCTGTGATATCTAAATAACCCCAGGGCTTAAACAAATGAACCTTCCCACTGTTGTTATGGAGGAGGGGGAAATACAACTTCCATGACCTCAGGTTGGGTGGAATGGCAGGCCTGAGTGTAGGTCAGGGCACTACAAAGCACCACGATACCATATGCTGGACCCTGCATTATGTTTGGAGGGTGGTAGAAAGAAAATTGACTTAAGCATTGAAATACTGAAGGCAGCCTTCAGGTGAGTTCAAGATGAACTCGTCCTAGAAACTTGTTCAGAAGTTGAACAGATGCTGCAGTAACCTCCAGTTGTGGAGGTTGCTGCTGCTGTGAAACTTTGGGAATATTTCTTTTACTGCTTCCCTCCTTAGAGTTCTCTTGGCCATTATTGCCCAGAATGAGATATCTGTACTCAGTAATTTGCTGTTGGAAGCCGAGTGTCATCATGGATTAACTTCGAACAAAGCTAGCTCATTAACTTGTCTCAAATTCATGCCCTCTAATGTGTTTTTTTCTTAAGCTGTTACCTTGAAGTCTAAGGTAGTGTCATAAAGAGAATACAGTATCATGTCAGTCAGTTTGAAAAATACATTGCAGGCAAACAGCCCTTCTTTTAAATGCTTGATGTCAAAATAGAAACTAATTGGCATGTTGCTAACATCTGAACCTTTAGGCTATTGAGTACAAAGGAGCACAAAAACATTAGTATGCATTTGAAGCTGATGAGAATGTCATTATTCAAAGTATAGGCTTTCTTTAGGGCTTCTTACTGATGAGATAAATACTTACAACACTTGTAAGGGAAATGGAAATAAAGTGTACAGAATATGTATTTGATTTGAAGGGTAAGGAAGAAGGCATATTAAAATGGTTCTGAATGATGCACTTAGGAATTTGCCTGAAACGTTTGGGAAGACACTAAGGAAGAGATGAGCCTTGCTGATCAGCCCTGTCTCTCATTACAGGAACACCTACAGCTCAGCTACTCAGCAGTGCCCTGGCTGAGCTGCAGAAACCACTTCCCAGGCTGTGGGAGGATAATCATGTTTACAGATAAGGCAAAAACTCCAACTGATACCGGTGGCCTTTATGCATTTTCTTATATTTCAGAGGCATTGTGTAGGCACTGCATGTTTGTCAGCTTCAAAACAGCCCCTGTTGCAGGGATCCTGCAGTGCAAACAAAAGGGGATGAGTCTGTGTCCCAGGTTGATGCAGGCAGCCTGGAAGGCTGGGGGTTAAAGCAAGTTGTCTTAGCTCACCTGCCCATCATTGTCCACCTTGTGATGAACTGGGGGATTATCACCTATGAGCATGTCTCAAATGCTATGATTTTTAGTGGAAACAAGACAAGCCTTTCACAGCTGTCAGGTGGGAGCTTTTTTTACTTCAGCATTCTTCAGATGGCACAGGCTTGAAACCTGTTGGCTAGATGAGACAGGCCCCAATCTCAAAATTGCATTGCTGGTGTGAAGACATGTCAGCTTTGGCTAAACCTCTGTGGTGCTGGGAGAAGGTTCTGGCTTCTGCGTATGAATCCAGCAGTGCTAGAGCCAAACCAAGCTGGCTTTGTGCACAGAAGTGCAATACTTTGTGTCCTACCCTGTGTTCTTTGTGTCTGTGTGGTACAAGACTCCTCTGTGATAGTGCCAGGCTACAACTGAGCAGCCTGGATGAGGCAAAGACATTGCTAAATGAGCAGCTTCATGGAGTTTGGCATAGACTGCAGCGGTGATTAATAATGCTTTGGACCTTTTTCCCCTGGTATCATGTTTCTGCTCTCCTGTCCCTTCTCCATTTTCCTGCCCTTCTGAGACAGGCTTGTCATGGAAGTTGGGAGTTGTGTAGCTTTTGTTCTGGTCCTGGGGTGCATGTCAGTGTGTCCACATTTAGTATTCAGCACTTGTTCTCCATCAGTATAACTAAGATGGTGATTATTTCTGACTTTTCCCAGTGTGTTTCTTAACTTAAGAGATTTCAAATGCACCTTGCAGTAAAAATAATTATTTAAAGTACGCAGCATTGACTTAACACCTGCAATATCTGGTTACCTGGAGGTTTGTGACATCCTTGTGCATGCTTCATGAAAAGTAACCAAGGAAAGACAGTGCCTTGTCACTAGGTTCAGTTTGTCATGAGGAGAGAGGCGCCCCCAGTGTAGGGTCCACAAACCAAGAGATTTTTTTTTTTAAGTACTTGGATGTACTTGTGGATGTACTACCTTTGAACTTTATCTTTATGTATCTTGTGTGCATTTGTATTTGAGGATTACTCTTAATCATATTTCTGTCTTTAGTAATGTCTGCTACAGAATAATTGTTATATTTAAGTTTTGGTGATTGCTTGCAGGCTATAGTGGAAATTTTGGCAATTGAGAAGCACGAGGTTTTACAGGCAAAAAGAATAAAATATATATATACACCAAGTCAGTAATGGATGGAGGCAGGTGAGTTCTGAACCCTCAAGGTTTGTGCACAGGGAGTGGTGTTTGGGCTCCCCTTTGATTGCGTAGGCCAGAGTGCTTTGCAAAGTGTGTCTGCCTTTGGGAGGACCAAGGAGCTGTCTGCTGCCACATCCTGTACCTGAGTACGTAATGACCTTTCCAGCCCTGTGCTCTATCTGGCAGTGGCTAGTTCCACTTGCTAGTGAGGAGAGGCTGTAAAGCTTACTGCAGTAAACCATAGGCAACCTTCTCACCTCAGCATGACCTTACTCCTCTGTAGGATGCAGGGAAGATTACACATGTGAAATAGATGACTTATGCAATAAAAAGCTTTGTGGGGCTGGCTCCACTCCTTGCTAATGCAGTTGTTCTGCTGTGGATTAGACTGCTTATTTATGAGTAGTGTCCATGCAACTTACTGCTCTGTGCTATCAGTATTTCAGTAGCTTAAATATCAAGTACCAGGAGTTGCAGTGAGGCTGAAAATAAGCAAGGCAGAGTTTAATCATGTTTTCTATATGTCTCTTTAGAAATGAAGAGTCTTGAATGGTGGTATTGCATGACCTGTTAGCTGGGTAGGAGACTTGCTCTCATGTTAGTCGTGTCCCTGGCTTGGCACACAATTTCAGCAACCAGGATCAATTCTGATTGACTCTCATCAAGAACTAAGTAGCTTGTGAGGTGAGTAATGTGACCCTTACTGCAAAACAACCTTTGTGAAAAAAATATATGCCATTTATTAATGTATTAACTTTTCAGGAGCTGTTAAATTCACACGGGTTTTGTAGTGTACAGTTCTGAATAACACTTGGCTTCTAATTTGGACTGTTAGTGTGCTAAGCATATTTCTTGTTAATGGATTTTCTTTTTTTTTTCTGGCTGTATTTACATTCTTATTTGCCCACCATCTGTAAGACTATTTCGTTAACCACCCACAGGATGGTGATAGCAACTGACTGCTCTATTACTGTTTCTTGGCAGGGCTTGTGGGGCTTGTTAGGTGATGTTTTTCATGTTTCAAGGGAATGGTCATTGGTACCTTTTGCCATGTGCAGTGACCTCTGCCAACTGACAATGTATGTCGAGAAGGATATGCCATGGGTCTATAGACTGCTGTGGGGTATACTGAATAGTGGAAAAAAAGCACAGAGGAAAAACTGAGAGTGGTAGGGAAAGGAGGGTTGAACTTCATACGATGTTGTGTAGCTCTGGCAATAGCAGGATGGGACAGGTGAGCCTCAGGGCTGTGTGCATGTTGGCTTGAGCTAAGTGGCTCTGGCAGAGACAAAACTTCTTGCATCCAAGGCAAGATGGGCCTTGTTCCTAGCAGGAGTACCCTATAATAATCCTGCCTGCCTAACTTAGCCTTGTAGCAGTAGCAATTTATAAATGCAGAGGAAATTAACGCTGCAGCTCTTACCAGAGAAATCTCTTGGGTTTGTTAAACAATCCAAGGAAGAGCTATCTGTGAGGCAGTTAATGAAGACCCATTCTACAGCCCCAGGTGAGGCAGTGGGAAAGCTCAAATCTTTTTAAAAGGCTGCTGCTAAGCCTGCAGAGCACTGAAATGTATTGCATGTTGTGGTTTGCTCGTAATTACTGAGTCATGGCATTGTGAATTGAATGTGTAATTATGTGTGTATTTGGAAAATGCCAAAAATACCCTGGCTGTTCTGTGGCACATAAGCAACTCTTGGACATGAGCTGGTTAACTCTTCATTTCATTGAGTTTATGGACAGCTGATAAGGCCTTGCAAAACAATGCTGGGAATGCTCAGGCAACTTTCTGTTGCCAAATTCTGTTGCAGCTGCTGAAGAATATACATAAAAAGAACAGTGAAAGCAACTTCCCTTCATCCTGTGCAAGAGTTGTATTGTTTGTATGAATGTAATAAATATCATACATATAAACAGTATCATAATAAATATTTGTTCTTGTGGTAGTGTACAACCTATTGTGGGGAACAGTAAACATATTTGTACCTTCTTCAGTGGTTGGGCTACTTGTCACATGAGGTAAAATACTGCTGTCAGTGACCATCTGCTGTAGGGCCTTGGTAGGCAAGAGCTGTGTTCCCCATTGGGAGAGCATCTGGGCAGTGGCTGCTGTGTTTTCCCCCCAGAAATCGGCAAGGTTTTTCAATTGAGAAGGAAAAATGCAACCTTTTGGATGCAAAAGCTCACAGCCAATGACTGACTTAAATTTTCTTAAACCAGTAGTCACAAATCACATGAGGCTTCTGAAGACCTTATAAGGCAAAGCTCTTTTGCCATTGCTGTTTTTATCCTTCCAGGACAAAGGGTAAAATGGAATGGGACATAATGATGTTTATCTACTTAATTAACATAGATACAGTCAAACACACAATTGATTTTAATTGTGCATTCCTAAACAGTTTAAGTGTATAATAAGTTTACTGCATCCAAAAAAACTATCCTGCTGTGCAGTCATCTTTTTCCAGCTAAATTGTGACTTGGTCAGAAATGAGATGGACTTCATTTTAGGCTTCATGATAACCTTAGCAACAAGGAATTCTGCTATTCCAAAACCCCTGTGGAACATAATTCATTTCTAGCAGGACTGTGCTGATTTCTGTAAGTTCAAAGCAGCAATTAGCTGGATCCCCAGTGATATAAACCAGGCAGGAGGTCAGCAGTCCAATAATCAATTGGATTATGTGGTCAAGCACATGAAATGACACATACAGTTTCAGTGCCTCTTATTTTTTTCCTCTGAAAAGTACTTCTGTCTATGCCACACTGTTCCATGGGATCCTGTTCCTGTGGATGTGAACACCACAGCACAATACAGAGATCCCATGCATGTGACTGACATGGAAGAATTTGTTATATATTCTATAACCTAATAAGAAACAATGCTTATCCAGTCACTAGTCATGCATTCCCTCCTGGCTCTTGAACCAGCAGAAAATACTTAGCCAAAGTACAATTATGTTGTTGTAATTGCAGAATAGAGGACAAGACTATCCCTAGGTGACGTGGAGCATCTTTCAGTGTATCTTACTGACATGGTGAAGTCTGGGTAGTATGGTCTACCCTGGGTCTGTGTTGTGCTTTGGAAAATCGAGCAGGAGAGTTGAAGTAGGTGCAGTAGTGGAAGAGTGAGGGAAGGGGTGCCCTGTGTGTGTGCAGGGGATCAGGTGAAGGAGGCTCTCCTGCATGCATGCCAGTGGTGCTGAATTGGCTGCTCCTTGGTGTGTATCCTGCATGGGGGTTCATATGGCTCACTACTGTGTTTTTTTTTTCTCGGGTGGTGAAGGACATGCTATTTGAAATAGAATCTATGCTTGAAGCCTGTCACAATGATTGTTCAAAATAATGTGCTTTTTTGCTGCATATATGCAAAAGCAGCAGCCATCACCCTTAACTTCTCAACTTGCACAGTTAAAAAGTACAAGTAACTTCTGAAACAATGCTATGCTGTAGTATATGTCTACAACTGAAAGTCTGTCTTGGGGGATGTGGAGAGCCTCTTAAATCACTGAAATGTTTTCTTTACACATATAGCTTTTTCTCCTGTTCATTGTTTTGTTTTTTGAGTCTAAAACACACTGACCATTTCCAGGGGTGCATCAACATGGTGTTAATAGTCTCTTTTCTGGAGTTGGCATTCAAATAGTCAATAAGCTAATAATCAAATTAAAATCTCATTGATAACTGAGTGTACTGTGTACACGGTCACTTTGCTCATTGCTCATGCAGATTTAAAAAGTGAAGGCCATACTGGATATTATACCTAGATTAAAGGCTTCCTCATGGCCCATACTAAAATGAAGCTGATTGTGCTACAGTTTTAGAACACTGATTCACTTACTAGGGTCTTGTCTACTATTCTGCTGGCAAAACTTCGTTAGGTAATCTAACCTGTTATTTGACAAGGAAGGTAAGTGCATCAGTCTAATTTGATCAGATGAATCTGGTACATACTTGGGTAGCAGAAGAGGTGTGATTTTTCTCATGCGATGATCAGGTGACCCGCCTAGTGGATGAGAGAAAAGCGGTGGATGTTGTCTACCTGGACTTCAGTAAGGCATTTGACACTGTTTCCTACAGCATTCTGCTGGAGAAGCTGAGGGCTCATGGCTTAAATAGGTGGACTCTTCGCTGGGTTAAAAACTGGCTGGCTAGGCCCGGAGCTGTGGTGAATGGAGTTAAATCCAGTTGGAGACCAGTCACAACCAGTGTCCCTCAGGGCTCGGTTTTGGGGCCAGTCTTGTTTAATATCTTCATCAATGACCTAGATGAGGGGATCAAATGCACTCTCAGTAAACTTTGCAGATGACAAGAAATTAGGTGGGAGTGTTGATCTGCCTGAGGGTAGGGAGGCTCTGCAGTGGCATTTGGACAGGCTGGAGCGATGGACTGAGGCCAATTGTATGAGGTTCAACAAGGGCTGGGTCATGCAGCTGGTTCACAACAACCCCATGCAGTGCTACAGGCTTGGGGAAGAGTGACTAGAAAGCTGCCTGGCAGAAAAGGACCTGGGGGTGTTGGTTGACAGCCGACTGAACACGAGCCAGCAGTGTGCCCGGGTGGCCAAGAAGGCCGATGGCATCCTGGCCTGTATCAGAAACGGTGTGAGCAGCAGGAGCAGGGAGGTGATCGTGCCCCTGTACTCGGCACTCGTGAGACTGCACCTTGAGTACTGTGTCCAGTTCTGGGCACCACAGGATAAGAAGGACATTGAGGTGCTGGAGCGAGTCCAGAGAAGGGCAACGAGGCTGGTGAGAGGTCTGGAAAACAAGCCTGAGGAAGACCAGCTGAAGGAACTGGGGTGGTTTAGTCTGGAGAAGAGGAGACTGAGAGGAGACCTCATTGCTCTCTACAAGTACCTAAAAGGAGGTTGTAGTGAGGCTGGTGTTGGTCTCTTCTCCCAAATTACTAGTAATAGGATGAGAGGAAATGGCCTCAAGTTACATCAGGGGAAGTTTAGGTTGGATATTAGGTAGAAGTTCTTTCCTGAGAGGGTGGTTAGGCACCGGAACAGGCTGCCCAGGGAGGTGGTGGAGTCGCTGTCCCTGGAGGTGTTTAAAAAATGAGTGGATGAAGCACTTGAGGCCATGGTCTAATGGTCTAGTGGTTAGGGAGATGATGGGATAAAGGTTGGACTTGATGATCCTGGAGGTCCTTTCCAACCATAGTGATTCTATGCATCTGGTGATAAGTCTGGCAGTGGTCATATTGAAGAATAGCAAAACAGCTCCCTGTGTTGCCCTTCCAGCCTGTAATTCTTTCTTTATAAGCATAACATTTAAGGCCACAGAAAACATAAATGCTCTATGATCTTCTCATGCTGCTTAATGCTTGCTTGGAGACAAGGTGAGCTGCTGTCACTGCAAATGCCACCTCACCTGGTGAGTTGTGTACTTCATGCAGCTACTTACAGCCTGAAACACAACCTGATGTTTGTGCCTTCTATACTGCTTCTGAGTGTTTTCTAGAATTGTGCTTTAAATGCCTCATTGGTGTTAATATTCATACTGTTCTGGACAGGTGGGACAGAGTCTTGTTGAAAATTTAGGCCTGTCAGCTTAAAAGTTTGGTTTGAAAAGTCACTGGAAAAAAAAAGTCACTTTGTCAAACTGGTGCTTTTGTACACAGTTTGACAGACTGGTTCCTATTTGAGGTTCTCATCTCTTTATAGTGCAGATAAGTTAACCTTCTAAATTCAGCCCAGCAGATCACAAAGGTCATTAGATGAATATTTTATCTTTACTTTCCTTTGTGACAGCTTAATCTCCAAACTGGCAAGAGCAATTTCTTAATTTCTCTTTGAGAAAACTGAATTACACGGGCAGTTTGAAAAGGAGACAGTAATTCTATTCTGAGAAGGTAGTGCTGACAGATTAGCCTGCCTGTGCAACCTAAGTATTGCAATATCCACATAGCCTATGCGAAGACTAGTCAAGTGTTGTTAGATGACATTAAATTAATTCATTGAAGAGGTTTTCTGATTGGCAAATCAGTTGCCAAATAGCAGAGTATTGCTTCACATATTTTTACAGTTTTCTGATAAGTGTGTGGGTTATTTTGAAAGTATAAATAGCTAGCTTTTTTTAACTGGTGTTTTTAATTTTTATAGAACAACAAGTGGGAAAACGGGGGACAAAATCCCTTCATTGTTACTTGCAAATCCTCTTAAGATCAGGAAACCAGTAACACATCCCTGGACCAAACAGGTTTGAGGCTATATTTTCCTTTCGAACAAATTTACAGGTTTTTTTCATGTGCTTTTGAACTTTATCTGAAAGAAAATGTTATTTTTCATTACTTAATGAAATGAAACAAAGTCAGTGTGTTTACCTTTTAGAAACTGGCTAGACTGCTTAAAAATCAGTTAGTCTTTCCCTAGAAAGTACTATTCAGATCAGCATTTCTTAAATGTAATAGCTCATCCTTAAGAGGACACGTACAGTGAATTTAGGCAAAAATACTGCTTAGCTCAAAGAACATCAAGCCTATCAAAGAACAAAGACATGTAGCTTCTCAGTTTATTTAGAGAATTCATCTCAGTGCAAGCAAATTGTCTTACTCATTTTCTCCCGTTATTCTGGCAATATCTTGATGAGCACAAAGAAACTCATTTCCAAGTACAACTACACTTTTTAACCTGATACTTCCTTTTCACACTGAGTTGCAGAATCAGCTACTGTAAGCGGAGCTAGTGCATTAACTTTCTTCTCACGTAGGGTGAGCAGTTAAAATTCCGACTTAGTTCACAGACAAAAAAATTCATCCAAAACTTCGTACGTTTCTATTGTTGTTCTAGACAGTAATTGTAAAGATGAGAAGAAATTTCCCAGCCAGAGATAGCCTTTTGAACATCCAGTCTTGCTTTCTGTGGAATTACACAGGCTTCATAACTTAATCATTAATCAACCTTAATGGTGTCTGATTGAGCTAGGCAGGAGCATGGCCTGACAAGCCATCAGGGAGCCACCTCTCTTGAGGCTGAAGTGAAGCAGGACAAATGCACATGAATGTTTTGTCATCTGCATGAAGGTCATCCAGGCTGTGAAACACTTTTCTCTCCGAGTACTGTGTTTCTTTCCTCCCAGATATTTTAGAGAGATACTGACTGAGGCTGTAGTGCTGCTCTTCAGTGCAGTGTATCCGTCTGTATCAGATATCACTTGTTACCCCTATCTGGCATCTACTGTGTCAGATTGTTCATCTACAAATTTGCATCCTGTTTAGCTATGAAAGAGCAGAGAATTCAAAAGGCTTCAAATATTTATCTGAAAATTTCCTGAATGGAAATTGTCCTTTGGGAAATGTCCCCATGGCATGCTGCAAGAGCTGCTATGTGGGCCTCTGCCCTCTATTTGTTCTTGAGACAGGTTGCTGCAGGAGTGCATCTCCCACAGTGCAGAAGTGGTCTCTGCCCTTGTTGAGCTGGTGGGAATGATCACTTATGACTACAGGTAGGGTGTAGTTAGCAATTTCTGCAAAACGAAGCCAATTTTTATGAAGCAAGTAGTTTGTTTACCAAAAATCTCCTTTGCTATGAAAATTACCCTTGATGAGTGCTGGCAGCCTACTCTCCTGATGCTGTTGACTTTCCCAGTTAGCACAGATACTGTGAGCCTTTACCAGCGTGAGCTGCAAGCTGACAACCCTTTTTTCTGTGCTCTGTTGAGACATTATTGAGGCCTCTTTGGCGGCTCAAATGCAGTGTCTGTAGAGATGACTAGTGTCAGTTCATGAGTGGTATTCGCAGCTGAGAGGGTTTGTTTTGCATCCATACAATGTTGTTCGCATCCACGCACACACATGAGGTCCTTCTCTAGCAGGACATTTGGACATGGATATGCACATATGTTGTTATGCTAGTAACTGAGTATAATGAGTAACTTGTTAGTGTCTCATTTTAATTAATTATTTCAATGGCAGATGAGTGCAAGACAACTAGAAATGCTCAGACAGCAGTTGCCCAGCCAAAGCACCACAAGGCTTACCAAATTTCTTCCAGGGAACTGATGTGAGGAATTCCTAGCCAGGACAATGCTCTTTGTTCTCCTTCTGTCCTCAGATGCAATGGCCAGTCTGTAAATTAAACTGTTAGAGGTTCTTCTAACATAAAGGAGCTATGAAATTACGCAGATGTTCTCTCTCTCAAATGTTTCTGTAGTTGGGATACTAGACTGTAATCTGTTCTTCAAAGAAGGACTTTAGGTTTAAAAATGTAATGCAACAGAAAGCACTATGTTTCTAAAGTTTATAAATAACATTTATTGATTGTAAGGGAGAAACATATTTATCTTAAAGTACAGGATTTCCACTACAGCAGTGCAAATTCCACCGTCTGTACTACAATTAACAGTTCCATTATCTCCTCTTGATTATTTTCACATTGCTGCTCTTGCTTAATTGTTATCTGGGCACCTGAAGTGACATGGCTTTTATCTGATTTTTCTCTTCCCCTTCTCTGCAGGAACTGAGGAATTGCTTGACAATTGCATATATTGTTGGTTTGGAAGACTTTGTAAGACTTGTTTTTCAAATTTAGGAAGCAGTCTAAAAATCAATAAGAGCATCTTACAAAGCCAGTCTTCAGTAGAATATGTTTTTGTTTGAAGTTAAGATTGTGTAAAGAAATAAATATTGTCTAATAGTAATGTAGAGGAAAACTTGTTAATTTGGTGAACAAAACCAAGCAGTGAAAGGCAAACAGAACAAAGGGGCATCATGGCTAAGGATTTTGACACACTTACTACTGCATAATTTGCTTGACTCCCTCAATATTCAGCTGACTTTGGATTATTACATTTAATAACCAGCAACACTGACTTTGCTTGCCAGTGTAATTCTGTCAATTAGCATCTTTGTTTTTACATAAGCTTATTTTTTTTTGTAATATTCTCTTTACCTTATGACAGAAATCTTAGCTGTTTCCTGCTGTTTCTCAGCAGAATGTAAGAGCAATAAGTGTCTAAATGGAAAATCATGAATTTCCTGGTAAGGTTTCCAGATTTGTAGGGTGTTTGCTAAGTGGTTTTGCATCCTTTCAGTACCTATCATCCTTTCATGCCTATGACAGGTTCTGTTTATTTTTCAAGACAGGCAGGCAATGAAATAGGAAGTTTTTGAAAGATGGCAAAATTGTCCCTTAATTCTTAGTGTAGTGGTGAGTCAGTTGTTAATACTAACAGTACGCCTACAGGTGTCATGTGTGAAAGAGGGCATCTTTCACTAGGCAGCATACAGATGCCTAATGACAAATAGTCCTTGCACCCAGAAGCTTGCCATGGAAAGGCCACAGATAAGTAATAAAAAGAGTACCAGTAGGGGAAAACCCAGAACACCACATTATCACTGTTAGTGCAGAGGAAAGGAGAAATGTTGAGAAATCCTCAGATGATTTCTTTGTTCAAAAAAAAAAAGAGCATGGAGTTCTTTGCTATTTGCCTTAAATGCACACTTGCTTTGGAACTACTTCTGTCAAGGATAGAGCTAGACATTTTAATAGGAGTCCCAGAGATGTGACATTGAGGAACACAGAGGTGATATGGTTCTTGAAATCAAGAAATTATTGGTGGTCAGCACATGTATCCTGGTGATTCTGTATCCATGACCCCCTTTAGTCACGGGTTTGTCTGCATGCCCTGCAGTATTGGTACTTGATACAGCAAGTGTCCATGGTTGTCACAGAGTGGCTGTGCCCATCCATATGGTGCAGCCCCTCCACTGCTGCTTCTCTTGTTAGAGGCCCCATTCAGCTCAGAAGAAGAGTACCAGCTCTGCTCGAGCTACAGCAACTTCAGGCTCATCTTAAGCGCTACAGAATAGAAACTTCAGAGCTAAGTTTGTACTGGGAAGCCCTTTCTGTGCTTCAAGAGCTTTGGTAAGAGAATCTAAGTGTATCTTGGAGCCTAGGCCTGAGTCCTGATACGATTTTTCACTGAAAGAGGATAGCTTTCATCCTTTAGTATTACAGGCTTAATTGTCTCCCTCCATCCAGAAGTAATAAAGCACAGTGTGGTTCCTAGAGCTCACTGCACATCTACTGTCCTTAAGACACTTGTGAACAGTATGAGACTCTCACCAGGTTGTTATACTTTTCTGCCAGCAAACAGGCAGCCCACCCCCCCCCACCTCTCTGAAGTGCCTGACTTTTAATAATGTTTTTGGCTGGATGCCACCAGGTTGGATCTCCTGACCCAAGTGGAACAACACAGTTCTCTTCAGGCAGCCAGAATCTGGAGATACATTCTAGGTTAATTATAAAGCAAACCAGTGGTACTAACAGCCCTAAACCCAAGTACCGAGCATTCCCTGAAGAGATTACATTTATCAGAGCATGGTGAAAAGGAATTGCCTCACCTGGTTGAGCCTCAAATCATGAAGAAATTGCTGTGACAGTGACAGTGAGATGAAGGTGGCAGAGAGAGAGATAAGCTTGAAAAGGCAGGGTGCAATCTTGTTTAGAGTACATGCAAATGCTGAATGTAATTTTGATGGCATGGGCTTAGGCAGAAAATGATGCCAAGTGAGTGCAAGTCCTCAGAAGGAGCTGCTTGTGAGAGTGACAAGAAAAACCTTAGGAAAGAGATTTCCAGGCAGCTTTTCTCCATAGTAAAGACAAGTTAGTCCCAGAGGTCTGCAGTGGTGGGACAGCAGGGTAACTGGAAGATGGCATCTGTAGTGAGAGAGTCCTGGAGGTCACTGCTGAAAGCAGTACTCCCAGGGCCCTGAATGAGGTACCAGAAAGAGGGTGTGTAACTGCAAAATTGCAGCCTCAGACTCGGTGCATGAGAGATTTTTTCTAATAAGCAGCAGAGAACAGAGAAGAGCAGTTTCCTGACAGAGTTGAAATGCTACAGCAATATGCAGGGCCTTTGTTACAGTAGTTCTGCTTTGCTGTCCCTTTGTAGAGATGTTTTAGCTTTATAACCAGCTGTGTTTGCTACAATTCGTGCTTCTGTTTATAAGCAATTGTCCTGACCCTGGAGCTCCAGCACAGCAAGTTTTGGTTCAGCGAATGGATGTAGGCAGTAGTGTGTTCCACCACTGAGAGAAAGGTTTACAATTGATTGGAAATCATTTATCTTCTGCAAATGCCATCTTTGTTAGTTCAGTCTTCCTCTCATATCTCTCCATGTAACTTGGCTGTGAGGGTAGAGCAGTGACAGTGCCACGGAACAAACATCTGCAGGCAGACATCAAACAAAAGAAGAGCCCTTGGCCATGCTGTGTGGACAGATGTTTTCCCTGAGCTGATGGAGCCAGGCTGCTGACAGCTTCAAAGGCTCCTGTCAAGGGAAATGAAACATTCATTATTGCTTCAGTGAACAAAAGGATGCTGCTGAGCACTGTGAAGGGTAGATTAGAGAGTTATTTTTATGTGGTATCTGTTAGCCTGGCACATGTGGCTGACAAATTGAGTTCTTATTAATCAAATAGCCAGGAATGATGCACAGCAGTTATCAGTTTTTTAACACCTGTAAGAATTTTCTACCAGGTTAGAGCAAAAATACTTATCTGAAGGATTTTTCTCTGTCTTCAGAAAGCGCAAGTCTCTTCTCACTCTTCTAATGATCTGTGTTGACCATGACAGTCCCTGTCTGAATGTCTGCACAACCCATGTTTTAGGGCAACACTTTGGGAGTGAGACACGGTGAGGAAGCAAGCTGCTGCTTCTCTGCTGAACTCCTTGCTTTGCACCTCTTCTGTCCCCTGCTGTAGAGTGCCCAGAGGACAGGAGTGTGGTGGCATGGGAGCTGTTAGCAGACATGAATCATTTCAAGGCAGTACTGAGTGAGAGGGGGACATGTATCATGCCACTGGATGCTTGGTGACACCCAAATCCATTTTTTTGGGGAGCTGGTTGCTGTTAGAATCATTGGCTGTTTTGGGGATTGTATCTTTTGACTGCAACAGTTGTTGGAAAGCTTACTATTTGCAAACTGAGTGTTTATTTAACCACAACACAGGAAGTTTTACAGTCTTTATTAAACCACATATGCTCCCTGGCTCTAACAGTTTCTTCATTAAAATTGTGAAGAGATCACATAGCTGTAGGAAATTTTTCTTCCTCTGGCCTTTTATAGAAAACATGTCTATGGTCATCTTTAAGACTGAAGATTCTAATAAAGTTCCTTGCCCATGGTGGGGCAATTAGTTTTTATAGTTTTCAAACAGTTCTTTCTGGTTGTCAGGTGCTGTTGCAAATTCAGAGCAGAGTGCTATACAGTGTATAAGGCCAGAATGTATGTAGTGTTCAGTTCTGTTTAGTCCAAGCTGATACAAGAAACATTGATTCATATCTGAAAGCTGAAGCTTGCCTGATGCCAAGTTTAAAATATTCTGTGGTGACAAAGCAGAAGGTTGGAGAAATGCAAATACAGCTGTTAGTTCCATGCCCTGCTTATTGGAGAAGTGATGCGTTGACAGGTGCCTGCTTTTTCTCAGTCATTTGGAGTATTTTGTCTTTCTCTTGAGACATGGTGATTTCTGTAATGAGCATTAAATATGGAAGGTGGTGGACCAGCATTTTTATTCTCATGGAATCTGTCAGCTTGGTTCTCCTTACCTTTGGCAAATACTGTATGCCTATTTACATGAGGCATCAGCAACAACACACTCAGTGGGACTGAGCACCTGCAAGCTTTGCTGTGACACTACAGCAATCGTAGTACCTTTTCAATGTTGGTTCTTTTTCCAAGGGAACTATTCACAAATAGTTCAACATTTCAGTCAAACTGGTGGCACAGCCTTGAAGTCAATTGCTTATCATACTGTGGTTTGGGGCACTGATGAACAGGGTGTTCAACAATGACTTGTCTGCTAAAGGAATGCTGAAATAAAGGAATTCTGTGTCAGAGGAGCCTTCTAAAGACTTGTCTGCCTGGGATTTTGAGGATAAGTCCCATGCTCTCTCTTCTATCACCACAGGCAAGTAAAAACTGCAGGAAATACAATGAAACAGAACCAGTTTGCTCTCGCTGAAGAGGGATACTGTAATTTGATATAGATTTTCAGACTGCCAGTCCTGCCAGTGCAGAAGTGGCACAGCAGAACACCCCTGGCTTCAGTGACACTGGACTTCGACTTACACTAAGGGCAGCGGTTATGAATTCATGCCAAGGTTTTCATAACTGACTTGTGGCTGGGCTGCCTCTACTTTTTTGGTCTGATGAAAGTCTCAAACCAATGCCCAAAGAACAAAGCACCTAAACACTTCTATCAATTGAAGAAAACTTTGTGGGTGCATTGTCATGGACATGGACTTCTCCTGCATGATTCACATCACTGAAGTGATGAAGGATTCGTGTTTGCAGGACCTAGAACTTGGCAGTTACACAGCAGTGTCTTTCATGGGTGCAAAGATTTCTTTTCCATTCTGTTTAACCTGGGCGGTTTCTGAGGTAAAGCCTGCTATGTGGCAGAAAATCCTTCACATTTTGGATGGAATTTAGGACTTGAATATTTGCAAGTAATATACTGTGTCATCTGATCTGCAGAATCAAAGCTTTAGGCATGAAATAACTATTTTGTATGAGCTAATGGACTATGAAGAATCAGTTAGGTTTGATCCAGTAGGTGCAGTTGAGTCTTGCTTAGTTTTCTCTTACGTGGGATCAAAACTAGTGTAAGTCGAGTTACACCAGTTCCTCACCTGAAGGCTGTAAACTTGTAACAGCAAAAGACATATTCCCCAGATACATTTCTCCCTTCACTCTCTACCTGTATTACTCATGGGCTGCTTTTGGTTGTGAGTTCCTGAGGTTCACGGAGACTGCCTATCATTTTATTTTTTGGGTAGAAATTGAAAAGGTTTTGGCAAGCTTTGAAACTTTCCTTAAAAATACTTTCACTTGCATGGACAATTGAAAAATCCATTTGCTGTTTAGCTGACTCCACCCCCCAGTTTGCCTGACTTTCCTCCTTTTCAAATGTCTTCCTAGCTTTTTTATTTCTGCCTTGATCAAATAGTTGTTAGAGGTTCTGGAACTGCACATAAAAACAGCCTCTGTTGTCACAGCCCTGTGTCATTATTCCATCTACCTCCCTGCCTCCAGCCCCATCTCTTGTGCATCTTTGATACTGCCAAGCTCTTTGTAAACACGATCAGCTGCCAAATGCCTTCTGTCTGCAAAGCTTTTCTCTCAGAAACCATTTCCCTTCGTTATCCTTAATGTCAGTCTTCATGCTCACAGTTACCTGTGTTATCATCTGTATTGCTTCCTGCTCTTTATTCTTCCCTCTGCCTTAATTTGGCAGTTAATATCCCAACAGAGGTGAGTCACTAACAGGAGAGCTAAAATCGATCCGTTGCAAACCCACCAGCTTCTCCCAGCTGAGCAAAGGAAGGTTTGCCACAGTAACTGCCATCACCCACCTCACTCAGACACTAGAGCCTAACAGTGTGTATACCTTCATTTCAACTGGTCTCAGCTTTCTGCCTCTTGTGATACATCTCTGTGCACGTAAGCAGAAATTTAGGGGTAGCTCAGCCAATCGCTTTCTATACCCTTTTTCCTTAAAAATGAAACAAACGCAAAACAACAGGGTTTATACTGACCTTGAAAGCTGATAGTGTCATTTTTGCTTGAACTATTGTCCCTCTATAAAGTAGATGTAACTCCTTAACTGTTTGGGGGGGTTGGAGATCAATAGATGTATTAATTTTTCTAACCAACCAGGTCAAGATCTGAACCATGTTTAAAGCTTTTTGTTCTATATTTAAGTACATTGCTTTTTCATGTACCCTCCATGCAAGGAAAAGGTAATTGTGTACTATTTCCTCAACAAGAATCCTTAAATATTCAAAGAATGCTGTATTTTGTCCTTCGCCTCTCTGCCATCTTGTCTTCCTCAGAAAGCAGGAGTCGTTGAAATCAAAGATTTTTTCCATGACTGGGGACTTCCCTTAGTGATACTCTCCAAGCCTCTTCTCCTTGTTTGTGTCTTTTAGACTTCTTTTGCACCTGTTCTCAGCTTTCTGCAATTGCAATGTTCAACTTCAATCATGCTAGTGCTAAAAGAAGAATGACAGTCCTGATAATACTCCCAACTGTTAATATTAGCATTTTTTTGGTAACATCACTGTTACTACATCTTCACTGCTTTCCAGTTTAGCCCACCAAAACTCCCCAAACTATTTTTGCAATGTTGTTACATAGAGCGATCCCATTTTGTGCTTTTACGTTTTGTTTGGTCATCTTCTGTGCAATATTTAATCCTTACTGATTTTGGACAATTTCTGTCTTTGAGCAACAATATTGTACCATTTCCTAAAGCTTGTGTTGTCTAAAATAATTTTCATTACTTGCTCTTGTAAAGTGTCAAAAGGTTTCAGGACCAAATCACTTGTATAGTGAAGAAATCTTTTACAATCTATGTAGTTTGCAAGAATGTTAGTAGATTTGATGTTGGACAGACCTTTGTGTCATCACAAATGGAAGCATCCATTGGAAGCAATCCACTGAGAAGGAACAACTGATAATTAAGTTTATAATACAGTTTCTGAGTTGATGTACAGTGTCACTGATTTGATTTCCTTCATATCAGAGTTCCTTAGTTTATTAAACAGAAAGCACTGTGTAATGCATACACTTCTCAATACAGTTTATACATTATCTGTTATCTTATTTAATTACCCAAGGAGGAACAGGGGCAGGGTGCACCTGAAGGGAGGCAAGACAGGTCCCAAGGCGGACAGCGGGGCAGGGACCTCCAAAATAAGGGTGCAGCCCAACAGCTTACAAATGAGAAGAGCAGAGCTGGTCCTGCCTGGGGTCACGCAGGCCAGGGATTGCCAGAGCAGCCTGTAGCAGTGAGGAAGGTCTGAAGTAAAGCACAGTCAGCAAAGCGACGTATGACATAGCTCACCCACAGCATCACTCAGGCAGGGGCTTGGGCCTGTGTTTAAATGTAATTTCAGTGTGATTAGTTTGAGGTGATTGGTACTTCACAAACCCCCGCTAGATTTTTGGGAGGATGGTTTTCAGGGGCTTTGTCAGCTGATGCTATGGGGACAGGGAGATTCTTTAAAGCATCTTTGGTAGAATGAGAACAAGGATTGTAGTTATAATCAGAGTCCTGGCCACAGAACTGTAGATATAATTAGGGTTTTACTACTACAAAAAGATTTTAGCAAGTGGTGTAGGTTATTACACAGAATTTGGAGCAACTAGCATAGCTTTCCTATTTCTTAAAATTTCAGTCACCTGGGCCCTGTAAAGATCAGGTGAAATTCTTAATAATCAGCATGCATTAAAGTGAATGTAATTTAGAAACTGATGTTTGAAAGTACAGGAGCCACTCAATCCTCAGAGGAAGAAGAATGATGGGAGTCTGTTTTAAGGTAATCTAGCTGACGTTCCCTGTATCGCCCTGGGAAGTATGAAGGCCCTAGCAGTTAAACTGCTGTTGCATCTGCTTCAAAAACCTCTTGGATAAGAAGGACAGGGAACTGCTCGAGAGAGTCCAGCGTAGAGCCACAAAGATGATTAAGGGAGTGGAACATCTCCCTTATGAGGAAAGGCTGAGGGAGCTGTGTCTCTTTAGCTTGGAGGAGACTGAGGGGTGACCTCATTAATGTTTATAAATATGTAAAGGGTGCATGTCATGAGGATGGAGCCAGGCTCTTCTCAGTGACATCCAATGATAGGACAAGGGGCAATGGGTGCAAGCTGGAACATAGGAGGTTCCACATAAATGTGAGGAAGAATTTCTTCACAGTGAGGGTAACAGAACACTGGAACAGGCTGCCCAGAGAGGTTGTGGAGTCTCCTTCTCTGGAGACATTCAAAACCCGCCTGGACATGTTCCTGTGTGACCTGATCTAGGTATTCCTGCTCTGGCAGGGGGATTGGACTAGATGATCTTTTAAGGTCCCTTCCAATCCCTAACATTCTGTGATTCTGTGATTCTTAGTTTGGGAGTTTGATGTTCGCCATTTCCA
The DNA here is from genome assembly GCA_028020825.1 of Podargus strigoides. NCBI lineage: Eukaryota > Metazoa > Chordata > Aves > Caprimulgiformes > Podargidae > Podargus > Podargus strigoides. Next base: position 71,610,455 of record CM051621.1, read on the forward strand.
GAAGTGAGTGGGTTCTGAAGAGGCTGCCAGACAGTCAATATGTGAGTATTTAGGCTGCAGGAGATGCTGCCAGGCTGCAGGAGATGCTGCCAGGCTGCAGGAGATGCTGCCAGGCTGCAGGAGATGCTGCCAGGCTGCAGGAGATGCTGCCAGGCTGCAGGAGATGCTGCCAGGCTGCAGGAGATGCTGCCAGGCTGCAGGAGATGCTGCCAGGCTGCAGGAGATGCTGCCAGGCTGCAGGAGATGCTGCCAGGCTGCAGGAGATGCTGCCAGGCTGCAGGAGATGCTCTTTTTCTTGAAAATAGAAACTGAGGCATACTATGTATTGAGGATTTGAACCACATCCCTGTCACTATGTACATCCATGTTTTGTTATATGACTCAGCTTCCAAAACAGTCCTGATTTTAACTTTTTTCATGTTCTGGGCTATTTCTTGTTCATGTCAATAAAGAGCTCTTGACATAACCAGTATTGGTTTCATCTTATTCTTACTCATAGGGAAAGTGTTCTCAAACTGTCTCTTCCACTAACTACCAACTCCCCTATACTACTTCATTCTTAGATTTTTTTCAAAGATGTGTTGAAATAGTTCCATGCATTTGCTGGTCTTCTTGATTCTGAATACAGCCCAAATGTGTATGCTGTGTGAGAACTGCCACTGCAGAGAGTTACAGCACAGATAGCAGCAATTTATTATCCTACCTAAATGGTGATGCGTGCAAAGGGAGGGAGGGAGGAACAGAAAGAAAACTAATAACCTCAGCTTCCAGAGCCTGTATGGCAGTACCAAATTTGGTGACAACACTGTTGTTTAACTGGATTGTTCTTATATTTTACAACTGCAGGAGGCATATAAATGTCCAGTAAAACACAAAATAGGAATGTATTCATAATTTAAAAATGCTGTCAATTTTAACAACTTGATCTCTTTGCATTCAGAGTCTATTTTTCAAATGCTATCAGGCCCAAATATAGGTCAAGAAATATGTTTACAGACCTCAGGGATTTGTTAACTTGTATTTCCGTGTTATTTCACAGACGTTTCAGGTGTTGGTCTAAAAGCAGAGCAGTACAAGAAGACTCATCAATTTGGGCTCATGCGGATGCTTCATCTGTGGGAATTAAAAGCATTTAACAGTAATGAGACCAAGCAAGGATTGACAGGGAGCTAAAGGACAATCTGTGTGTGCTGATGTTGGGTTACAGATGTGCCTTTTCAGTATGGCAAATGGGAAAATGTTGATAGCTGTCTCCAACTAGAAAGTGTACTCCTAAAAAAATAGAAATAGTGGGGGAAATCCTGTCAGCCTATAAAATTTTCTTTTCTTTTTATCAATGTTCCTTCAGTTACTTCCACAAAGGCTAATTACTTCATCAGACAGTGTTTCCAAAACAAAAAGTTGCTTTTTAAAATATGTTTTTAAACTGCTTTTACATATTGTGTTAAAGATAGTTTGCATCAGTCACAATGAGGTTGATGTTCTGGGGTGGCATTCAGTGAACGTTCTGAAATTCCATTTGTAGAAAGCACAACTTAGTAATTTTGAAGCTGTCTTACAAGTGTAACTTCTGTGTTTACTGCAGGCCAGTGTCTAGTGAAGGCAAATCACTTGATGGCTTTTACTTCAGCATCTTTGTTCTGCAGTGAAATTTTAAGGCTGTCCTGAGAATTGCCAGCTTGAGCCAAACATTGAGCATTTTTACATCTTCCTTGCACTCATTTTGGGTACACTTCTGGAGTGTTTTGCTGAACTGGAGCGAACATGAGTACGTATGTACACTTTAAGTTATTTTCAAAACATGGCGGCATCATAGGGAAGCACGAAATGATACAGGTTCGACAAGACCTCTGGAGTTTGTCTGGTTCTTAGTTTAAATCAAGAAAACATATCTTTGGCAAACCTTTTATAGAAAAAAAACCAACCCTGCCTACTGCAACAAGAGGCTGTCTCAGCTATGAAGCACAATAACTATTACTCTGAAATCAATACACACCATCCCTTGCAAAATGTATAACAGCAATGCTTCTCTCCATGCAGCCCAGGATATGATTGGCTTGCTGGGGCTGCAGGCACACATTGCCAGCTCACTTCCAATTTAACATCCACCATTACTCCTGAATGTTTCTCTGCAGGGCTGCTCTCACTCTCTTCATCTTCCTGTCTGTTTTGTCTCATACTGGGGACTGCCCCAATGCAAGTGCAGGACCTTGCACGTGGCCTAGTTGAACTTCACAAGGTTGTTCCCAGGCTCACTCATCATGCCTGTCCAGGTCCCCCTGGCTGGCTCTAGAGTATCAACTGCACCACTCAGTTTAGGGTCATGCACAATTGTGCTGAGGGTGCACCCAACCCTGCTGTCTGTGTCACTGATGAAGATATTAAATAGTATCGGTCCTACAACACACACAGCAATAAGAAAGCTTTGACAGGCAAAATGAGTCTTTTTTTCTCAAGCTACAGGTGAAGGACAAAGGATGGGGTGGAAGGGATGCAGGAAGTGTGGAATACGTGGAGCTCTGAAAACCCTTTGTGCTGGGCTTTTCAACACAGCACAGCAGGATCAGGCATCCCTATCTGATTAGATCCTTTGAAAAGCCAGCCCAGCCTAGATAAAATGCATTATAAAAACCAGCAGTGAAGTCAGAACTGTTCTGGCAGCTTTCCTTCTTGTTGCTCCCTAAATGTTTTCCTTATTTTTGGGTATTCAGAAAGGAACACGGTTTGGGCTGACACAGCTGGAAAGGTGGTCAGTTTTCCTTAACTGTGCTCTCTGTACATTCTGAGTTCTGTCAGAGTCAATGGGCCCTAAAGGTGTTTTATCTCCTGCTAGTACTGAAATTGCAGTCTTTTTAGGTGACTTACATCCTCCCAAAAATTGAACTGAGTTCTCCCAAAAAGTATATCACAAAAGCCATTTTTTATCCTTTATTTCTCACATTTTTACTCCTATTTATTTCTTTAGCTGCAACAATAATTAATATCACCGAGGGACAACCAGAAAGGCGAACAAATGGAATGTGACTGCAGATGCTTACTTTTTGTCATTTGGCTAAGAACCAGTTGGCATTCAAAATGTCCAGGCAGAAGCAATGTGAGTACAACCACAAGAAGACCCAGGAACCGGTGAGTTCAGTTCAAATATTCAGACTGTATCTCCAATATTTCAGTTAGTGAGAGTTACAGAATAAGGGACTGACAGGTTCGAGGAACAGGCTTACACTTTGCAGAAGAAGCTAAAAGAGCAGTACCAAGGACCTGTTGCTGAACCAAAAGAAATTTCTGTTCAATCAGAAAGTAAGTTTGTTGAATTAGTGTTGCTTTTAGCGGAGGACTTCTTCATAAATCTCATTCCCAGGTATTTTGGTCTACAGATAAAAGTATTTCTTAATGCAACAAGGGGGACACCCTCAGCTGCACTGGTTCGGAGCTGCCTGAGCCCCACAGTCAAACTCCCAGGAGGGGACGTACGCTCAGGGCCCTGGCAAACCTTGTGATTCTCTCCTTTTTCCAATCCCACAGTCTCGCTGGATGGTACAAACAGCAGTGATGTTTTCAGTGTCTGACATCAAAAGAAAATTGTAGGTATTTAACAACAACTAGCCTTATGTGCTGGAATGTTACCATAAATACTGTTCAAGCAACCTTGTTTCAGCTGCCCTGAGAGATTCACAGAAAAAAATGAATGAGCATTCTCCTCTTCATCAGTGAGTATCCAGAGTAATTGTATCCAAGTCAATAATCGTCATTCTCTTTTTCTCTTAGGTCACAATAAATGGAAGGTGATCCCATTTTAATCACGTCTTTACTCCAACGCAGTTCAAGAGCAGTGAGTCATTGCTGACTGCAGGGCAGTTGCCACTGGTTTAAGCAGGTAACAGAAAGGGCTGAATCTGGTTTCTTACTTATGTCAGACATTCAGATATTAGGCAAGTTGCCTATCTGCTTCAAAACAAACATCTTGACTTTTTTGTCAGAAAAAGATTAAAGAGCATGTGTTTCACAATCCAATAAATAAATAAGGCTAGGCACAAATCACTTAGGTAGTTCATAGTGTGTTTCACTTAATCCCATCGTTGCAGGATTCTTCTACATCCTCCATTATCAAATCCTGCTGGTTATTCACCCAATTTCCTTTCTTAACTGTTTTCCCTTCCCCCTTAGCATTTTGACAAGCTTGATCCTGGGGTGTCTGATAGTTGGCAGCTGGCAAAATGGCATTGCTTTGGCCTTGCTGAGAACAGACCTCCCTGTGAATGATCTCCCTGGAGCAGAGCTGAAGTTTAAAGGCCGCCTGAAAGCCTCGGCGGAAGTTTTTGTTAAAGAAACCGTAGATGATGGGGTTGACGCTGCTGTTGAAAAAGGCCAGCCAGTGAGCAAAGGGGTAGATATAAATGTTGATGATCTGCAACTGGATATCTGAAAGGTTGGCGTAGTCTGAGAGCATCATCAGAGTCCACAAGGGAAGCCAGGACAGCGTGAAAAGCAAAGCCACAATGATGAGCATTTTGATGACTTTTTGCTTCTTCTTAGACACGCTGTGCCGCTGCTCCCGGCAGTCCTTTCCCACCACGGGCACCGCTGTGTTGAAGAGAGCAATGCTTATCCTAGCGTACATGATAACAATGAGTGACAGGGGAGCCAGATAGATGTTGGCAAACAGAACCGTCGTATAGATCTTCCTCATTGCTGGGCTGGGCCAGTCCTCCCGACACCAGTATACAGGGCGGGTTTCGTTGCCATAGCCGAGGATCACCCTGAAACGCTTCTCCTCCTGTACCTGCAGCATGACTGCGGAAGGACACATGATTGCGACGGCCAGGATCCAGATGACCGCGATAATAGTGACTGCAGTTGGGATGGTCAGCTTCTGCTTAAACGGATAAACTATGCATCGAAACCTGTGGCAGAGACACCCGGGGACATACGTGGAGATGCCACTAAGGAACACTTAATCAAACAGGTAAGCATACACACGTATTTTTAAATTGTATGGCTTTTAAAAAGTATAGATGGAATCATCTCCTCATCCTACATAAACCAGTGGAGTTATATTTAGCTCCTCTGTTCAAGAGCTGCATTGGTAAAAACAATCTTCAAAAGAAGTCACATTTTATTGTTAAAATGTCCTCGTTTTGATCTGTCTCCATATCAGCCTGCTGCTTCTGCTGTTTTATTAAACCAAAGCAGGTACTAGTGCCTCTGCCATCTAGCTTAACAGCTAAGCAACAAACCCATTTTTGGCAGCCAGGAGTAGCCCAGCTGTACCATCTTTAAGAGTTACCAGTGGAGGAGAAAATTGCTATGGCTGCTCTTTAGACCCAGCTACATTTTGTTTTGCTTAATAGCTTTAGGATCAAAATAGATCTAGTTTATTACAGTGTTGTGTGGATTAATGAATTGGCCTCAGCATGGTCAGGTGGCCGGAGGGAGATGAAAGCAACAGTTCACAGTCTCTGCATCATCTTACCTGTCTACAGCAATAGCAACTAGAGTGAAGACAGAGGCAGAAACAGAGATTCCTTGGACCATCCCGCTCATCTTGCAAACCAGGCTCCCAAAAGGCCATCCTGGAAGTAAACAAGCAATTGAAATTGCTGCCATGTCACTGCAGCACTATGCTTATATGTATAAGAGGAAATTTCCATCCCAGAACAAGTACGTTTCATAAAATCATAGAATGGTTTGAGTTGGAATGAACCTTAGAGATCATCACATTCCAACCTCCCTGCCATGGGCAGGTACACTTCCCACTAGACTGGGTTGTTCCAAACCCCATCCAACCTGGCCTTGAACACTTCCAGGGAGGGAAGTGTCAGGCCATAGCAGGGGTTAGGGAGGCAGAGGTTATGTAAGGAAATGCTTTGCCTTGCGTGAGTTTCTGATGTTTCAAAATATATCAAAGCAAACATTTATGGTTTAACATCCCATTAAAAAGAGATCTCAAGACAAGTAAGGGAATCAACCACTGCAGTTGATTGTTCTCTGCATCTGGCTCATAGCAACTGCTGAGTCTTCCTAAACATATAACCTGGTAGTGGGAGAATTTCTTCCTGAAGACAGGGGATGTTGAAGTCAGCAAGGAAAGCCCCAGTCAGAAGGGGGGGTTGGAGGCTCATCTTCCTCACCTCTGACTCCCAGTGACTTGAAATGCCTATAGAGCCCGCCCAGAAATAGGCACCTGGCTCTCAGCACCCCAAGGGATGTCAGCACACAGAAATGCAGGCAAGTCCCCCTCGACCTCTTTCTACCACGTGGCATGAACCAGCCTACCTGCAATGATATTGTCCAGGAGGGTGGTGGGCATGCAGAAGATTCCCACCAGTAAATCGCTGACTGCCAGGTTTAAAATGAACAGGTTTGTGACTGTACGCATATGTTTGCTCCTCAGGACAACAAAGCAAACCACTCCGTTGCCAACCATACAGAGCAGGAAGATTAGGAGGTAAGAGATGATGAAGACAGCTGCCACTGAAGGCTGATGAAGGTAGAAGTCCACATAGGAGACGTTGCCTTCAAAGTAAAGGTACTTGTATGTCCCATTATAATTCAGCATGTGGGGCCAATCAAATGATGAATTTGCGTCCATTTTCTTACTCGTGTTGTGATGTGCCTTAAAAGATATTTTTAAAACATCATTTTAATATGCTTTAATCGATCTGGACAAATGTGACTAGTTTGGATATACTGTGTGCTGAAATATATGCAAAGCCTATGTATCCTCACCCCTCCACAGCTTATTCTAACAGTCTGTGTTCTGAGCCTCCTCAGACAGGAAAAACACCAAATGCAAAAGGGACCAGTAGGACTGCTGAAGGTTTTCTTCCTTCTGAAGGCTCTATAAATTAAGTCCTTCCTTTCCCAAAGGAGAGGAAAGCCAGACAGGATGTAAACTCACCTATCGTGTTGTGTCAAGTAAACAAACCAACAACCCGAACCGTTTATTTTGAGAAAAAAACAACCACAGAATTCTTGAGAAATCCATTTGCCCAACAGCTTGAGTAATCTGGCACTTGGGCAACAGTGAGGCTGCCGAGCCATGGATACCAGTGATTAAATTAAGGCTTTCTGAAGTGGCACAGACCTTCTGCCTGAATGTATCCAAATCCAGTCCCATTTAATTGAAAACAAAATGGTTTTGTGTACAGTTGGTATTACACTACAGTTGATTTTACTTCCCTGCTTACAAGATACATAGATCAGGAGATGAGCCTGCAAACAGGAAGGACTACACTGTGTTTAAAACACGCTGAAGTACAAGACAGCTGGGACACTTAAAAATTCCTTAGTGTAAATGCAATTTAAATTAAGGCACAAGTGTCCAAATCCTGATGAGCTTGTACGTGAGGGAAGGAAAGTGCTGGCTATACCTCCTTCTTTATGAAAGGAAACTCGGAGCAGCCCTTTTCTGTGCAGCTAAGGTTTCAGCTGCCTCCCCAGACCGCTGACAATGAGGCATGTGCTGCTTTTCCCATACCTGGGCAGTAATGATGGAGGGTGACATTCTGTTGTCACTCTGTTTAGGACAGCCCTCTCACCAGGAAAAGAAAATGAGTATTAGGTGCCAACACTGAAAGGATATATGGTTTTTCTTCATTCTTCATGATGGGTTTTACTGAAAGGAGTTTCTAATTTACCTTCTGTCTCTACATGTTATTCCCTGATATATTTACTCACACCTAATTCTCAGGAAAACCTTGCAGTTTCTCTATATTTTGCTCGTTAATGAAATTCAATAACACCAAAGCCTCTCCAAGTGTTTTACTTCCAGGTAGCAAGTACCGTAAAAATATATTTATTCTGATGTGCCTCAGGTTTGGAACAAGCAGAGTAGTGAAAAAAACATTGTATTCTGCTTGTCTTCTGCTTTCTTAGAAGTTAGCAGCAGTACAAAGTTTGTAATGGGTCTGTATTTTTACATATTCATTAAAATGTCTGCACATTAAGGCAAGAATCTGAAATTTCTCACCATAAAAATGCCTGTTTGTATGTTTTAACAAAGCACAAGCGAGCTGTAAGAGTTGTATATTCTCTTTGGCTGTCCTTATGGAGAAAGCCTGTTTATTGATTTTTCAACATATTTTTTAAATTATTGAAAATATTTTTATTCACATGTATTGTGTCAAACACTTTAACTAGCTGAAGATTAGAGTCAACTGCTGCAGTAAACGTTTTAAACTCAATTTTGCTATTCATTCAAGATAGCAGGCAGCAATGCATTTGCACACAAACCTGCCCAAAATGAAGGGTGTCGGCAGAACTCAAATCAAGATATTTGACAGTAGTAGTTTACACTGTTTCTTTAATCACAGAGCTGGAGCTGTACTTTATAAATCCCAGGAGCTGTTGCATCACTAAAACCCCATTTACAGCTCAGCATCTCTCATGCTCCCTTTTGGCCCGTGACAAGAAACAGAATTATTGTTGCTCATTTCCCTTGTCTTCCCCCAGCCAGTTTGTTGGGGCAGTAAGGAGCAGGAGCCCCAGCTCTCCCTACCCAGGGGTACAACCCTCTAGATGAGAAACAGCTTCACTGGGAAAGGCAGTGGGGGTGAACTTGTTGTGGCTGTGCTGGATGAGGCTCACATCTCTAACAAGGAAGCTCACACACCAGTGTTTGCTCCATAGCCCTGTGGCACTTCCCAGACTGCCAACCAATGCTGGTAAACAAATCAGGAATGCAAGGGCTCTTGTGCTCAAGCATTCTGTTCCTGATGGCTCATGATGAGAGTAAGCAAGGAGCTTGGTTTAACACAGGATAAGTGAAATAGCAAGAAATGGAGCAGACCGCCAGTTCTCTGACACTTGTTACACACTGGGAGCAAACAAAGCAAGGGATGGAGCTACCTTAGACTAACTGCTGCATTTCAGACAGGAGACACAGCTGTGTGAGAAAATGGGAGTCCTGCTCTGTGTAGAGTAAGCTCATGACTTGTGTTCCTGGCAGGTCTATCCAGTTTTGAAAATTTTGGTGAAGAGTGGCACCACACCTGATCCCAAGAGCTGGGAAAAAGTCAAGCCCTCTGACCATTCTCATCCTTGAAGAATAGCAAACACGTTTTGGCTTCTGTCAGGTTCCACCTAAGTTCACATATTCCAATGTTTCTCTAAAAATAGGACAGCCAGAAATGTATTATTTTTTGTTCTTTTACAATAATCATAGTAACACTGATTTTCTTCTGTATTTCTTTGCTTCCCAGCACTGGTGCTTTAAGAAAAACACTCCAGCTTGGGGAAGATGGCTTTTGCCTTACGCTGTGTTCCCACTCCCCATGAACAACAGGACTTGTGCTATCACAAAGTGCCCCTGCAGAGGAGACAGAGGTGGCTTTCCTTCCTTGCCTTCTGTAGTTTGGCCTTTTGAAGGGTCTCTGATGTTATGTGGGAGTTCTTTGTCATTCCGTGATAGAGGAGCATTGTTCCTCTGTGCAAGAACAGAGAAGGAATATCTATGGTTCAGATTTTATTGCTGCTTTGCACCTTGTTTACACAACTACACACAGGCTCCACAGCCTTTTGCTGGGCTTCTTACAGGTACGAACTGTTACACAGGTAGTACTAATATGAGACTTCGCTCCCCACAGTACAAACCCTGGTTGGTCATTCCTGTGCAGCGGCAGTATTCTAGTGATTTACTTATAATTCTGTTCATTAAGACAGTTGAAATGATACCTTATCACACTAAAAGAAGGAGGAATAATTTTATAATTATTTTTTGATATATAAATTGGATTTTCTGTCTTTTTCTGGCAATTAAGTGTAAAGCAATAGCTTTCAGTCTTTTCAGTTAGGAACTCTGGGATAGTTTTTGTTCATAACTGATAAACAAGAAGTTACAAACAGCCTCAAGGCAAAACTGAAGCTGTGTCCGATTGGCTTATGTAGACTGAGCACAGTTGCGCTAATGATATTTTGTATCATTGTGGCTGTAGCAAACACAGTGATTTTACGTACAAATACCATAGCATACAGGAAATGGAAATTATTATATTGAAGCTGAGGTGGAAAAGGATTGGCTGGAAGGAGAAACAAAAGCAGTGTCTTGTGTTTCCAGGAGGTACTTGCCAGCTAAAACAGACAGCAATAAATAATAGAGAGAGTCACAGAAGACAGAAACATTAAGTCATCTAAGAAAAGGGAAAAAATAATGCCATGCGTAAGTATTACAAGATGATAAATACAAGTAATTTGCTTCCACACAGTAATTTGATAAGGGCATGGCCTCCCTACTTCATTTAATACACCAGAGGATAATCTGCAAAGAAGTCAAGCAAGAGCCTCCACTAGTGAGAAACTGCCCAGTCCCACACACTGGGGCACAGACACAGCTGAAGTCCCAGTAACAGCACCCACATACAAATATGCAGTATCAAGTCTCATAGCATAACCAGGACAATCTCATGCCCCTCGATATGGAAAATGAATTTTTCATTTTTACAATAACAGTTCAAAGTAATTATGAAATGAATGCAATTATTTTTATGTTGGCCATATGCAGGAAATCTAGTAACCACTGGAGCCAGCCAACACTGCTTCACCTTTGTGCACAATCATCTGGTTTTGTTACCTTGATTTTTGTGTGTGTGAAATCTCATCACAGAATCCTCTGAGGCTTTAGAAGCTGAAATAAAGACAAGGAAACTTCAGAGACATGAAGAACAGAAGCATGTTGTCATGGAAAAGAAAATTTTATGTGGTAAGTGCTAAAATATTTGTTCTTCTCTTGTCCTGAGCTCTCTACTCAGTCATGGGTCAACTACAGACATTTCCTGGAGACCCTGGAAAATGACAGCATCTCTGCTCTGCTGCAGTTAGAAAATTCTCCTTGCAAGATTCAGCCACTGAGGGATGGCAAAAATAGCAGTGCCTCGTTCTGTAAGTGTCTTAGAAATAAGGAAGAGACAAAGGCATGGATTATCCTAATACTCAGTGGATTGCAAAAAGCTATTGACCAAGACAAATAAATAGTACTTTTTTTTAGGCAAGAACAAAGATCAACTGTGAACATTCCCAACTCAGTGAAGTGCTGTCAGCAGCTATCTTTAAGAATTAAGCAGGGCAGGTAAAGTAGTGTGAGGACGGCAAGTGGTCACAAGTGACCTCTGCCTTAATGAAAAGATTTGGAGAAAGCAATAGCAGGGGAAGCAGTCCAATTGGCAGGCAGGTACTTCAGCTGCAAAAGACCATTTCCTACAGAAACCTACTTAAAACCAAAACGCTATTCAACAAGGACACACTGCACACCAGAACACAGTGAACCAGGGAAAAATCAGGGGGACCACTGGCTGTGGTAGTACCACGGACAAGGATCTGGGGTTTGTACCCAGTTAACAGCTGAATGGGAGGCAAGAGCAGTGTGACATACAAAAATGGCAGCCACTCTAATAGCTCTTCAGTAGGACAGTAGCTTACAGAACATGTGAAATACCTCCATGCTGTTCAGTACTCGGGGCTCATCTCATTTGTTGCATTTAGTTCTCCATTTAACTCAGCACAGAAGTGGATCGAGTGCAAGATGTCTGTAGGAAGTCACAGGCAAGATCAGAGGGCTCAAAAGTATGACCTGCAGGGAAACAGTGTAAGATAAGGGGTCATTTAATCTAAAAAGGTCATATGTGGCATATGTTCTCCCATTTTGCTGTAAATGTCTGAAATTCTTTCTCATAGCATCATACACTGAAGGATGTATGTCTGCAGTTCCTTGCAAGCGTGGCTCATCTTCACTTTCTCTTCCAGAGAAAGAGCAAGGCTCCAGCAAGAGCCAAACACCAAGTTCCAGACTGAGGTGCAAGTACGTGATATGTGGAAGTGCAGAAGCTGTCACGAACACACGGGAGCATCCGGGTTCACCAAAATAAATGCCACAGGCATGGCAGCCTTTGTCCCAACTCAAGATGTCGTTCAGAGTATCATTAACTTCTTGGAAATTGGTTTAAGGTATGTTTTAACTTCATTTTGCACTTACTGTCAGTTTCCCTTTTAAGTAGAAGTATTCAGTCTGTATGATACAGGACTTGAACTGCCAAGTACTAACTCCAAGGATATTGATGAATTAAGGTATTAGAACTTCCTCTTCAATTTTTTTATTTACTTTTTCATACATCAGAATTTCCATGGTATTTTATATGAAAGAGCTCAGACTGTCTTATCTCAAAATAAGCACTGACGATCACATGGTAATGGGAAGCTTTCAGCTAGGAAAAAGGAGCTGTGAAAGTAAAGCCACACTAAAAATAGCAAGTTACAATATTGCTGGGGTTTTTTTGTACTGACATTTACTGTCATGAAGAAAAACAAATAAACAGTGAGAAGCAAGTTTCTCATTTTTAAATGGCAATCCCAGGGAGACATACCCACCTTGAAGTTGCATGCAGAGCTCTTAGGAGTGGATTTGAACTGTTTATCCCCAGTAGTCATTTGTCTGGGTAGTCTGAGCTGCAACCAAAGAAAATATTTTTTTAAAGATCTTAATAATTAAACAGGATAGGTGAAGTTAAAGACCAACACTATCAGAGGGATTGCTATAATAAACAAAACAAGACTTAGTTGCAGATTACTCGTCCATTTGAGCTCAGAATATAAAACACTTAGCCAAAAAGCCAAATCTCAAATGTAAACCAGAAGATGCTACTGGCAGGTGAGGCATTCACAGCAAGTTTGTTTTTCTATCATTTTTCCCAACCCACTTCATTCTTCTGACATTCAATCAATACTACACAGTTTTATTGTCAAACATTGTTTTTATTACCACATAACATGAGGAAGAGGAAAGCTGAAAATTTACCGTAACAAAACCTTGCCATAGCAAAGTGTTTTCTGCCGTTTGTTATTAATTGACATTAAGATGCCAACTTGTATAATTTTATCCTTTCAAGCACATATGTGACTCCTACCAATTTGCCCAGAAACATTCAAAATCTGAGGTATCCCATTTGAATAAGAATTGAATGTGCAATGGAAGTTTGTCAGTTATTTGTTTTTACCTTTTTATCCATCATGAAGCAGTACAATATGCTACACAAGAACAGGCATTGACAGCACTAACAGATACATTGACAGTGTTTTTAACATGAGCTGACCAAGTCCTGCATTAGACAGTAAAGTGGAAGTTACCCAACTCTTTGGTAGCAAAGAATCCCAGAGAAAATCTTTCCTGCATGTAGGTTCTACCATCCTAGCTGTAACATAACATACCCGAATTCATGGAGAAGTACAGCTTAGGCTGCTTACGTATTAATTGTCATCATACTCCTGTTTTTTGCTTAATACTTAGGCAACCTTTAAGCTTCTGAATTTAAAGTCTTTCTATTCTATATGTCACAGGTTGTTTTAAATTTTAACTAAAATCACAGCCAACTCCTCCATGAAATAAGGTTAAAGAAGGATTTCCACACACAGGCACACTTACCCACTACTTTATTAACAAGTCATAAGATTTTATCTGCCTCATACTTAGAAATAGCTTTTTGTCATCTTTTCAAGAATACCCCCAAGAGCACTCAGCCCACGTTTCAGTTTCCCATCTATTTGTGACCTTTTTGCAACTGGAATCGAAGGAGTCTTTCTAGCCTTAGTTCTCCCAGCCAGCAGCAGCGTGAGAAATAAGGATGGTGCTACCACTAATGTGAGCAGCACAGGGGAAAAGCATCATAAGGCACTCAGCTCAGCAGGGTGCAAGGACGTTAGACAGCACCTTGAGTACAGGGCTTGACCTGGCCATGGCAACAGGGAGTTACACCCAAGCCTTGAGTTCATAGCTGCTGAGTCAGAAGCCTACCACATATATGAGAACACCTGTTCACAAGTTGCACAAAACCTAAATGAAGGCTATCATAATTCTTACTGAGGCTCAGTGAAGGTATCAGAACACTCTTACTGTGTTTTCTGTTATGCCATCTGATGCACCTTTGTCCTCTTGATGCAATATTACACTGTGAACACAAGGACTCTGAGAAACATCCTTTTGCAAGTTTGTGTTTTAAGCAGCAGGTGAGCTGCACTTTTATAGATATTAATACTTAGGCTATCTTCCCTGCATAAGCTAGCGCTACCAAGAGGAGTACTGGGCTTGCTACAACGAAGGAATGAATGCTGTACAAGACAGAACTGTGCAGAAATCTAAGTGCACTCACTCCATTTTGCCTTTGCTATTCAGACACACATTCATCGGAAAAGCAGCGAGTTTCTCATGAAATTAGTTAGGTCTTTGTGGCTAAGCAGTAAAACTTCAAAGCAAGCTCTGTAGAAAAAAAGCTAGTACAGCAAGTGCAGCATTCTCCGTGTTTACCATGGCCACTGCCTGCAGCTGCATTAGCAGTGTTTGTAAAGCAGGCTAACAAACCTCCCAGATCTCTCCTCTCCTTTTTTAACAGCCACTAAGCAAACATGTCCACTGCTCCTGTGAGCCAGACATGCTTGGTGCCCTCTGCTACTCTCTTGTACCTTGCTTGCATTTGTCCATTTTAATTAATACATCACCTAAATTCAGGAGAAACTAGCCCCTAGTTGAGAAGCTTTCAGTAGAGTTAAAATGTTTTAATTAATTCCTTCTGAGATCCAATCTGTAAGTAGCAGCTTCCCATCCATCACTGGGAATTGGACAGAGACCCTGCTAAATACCATCTGAATCGGTCTCAGGTTTTTGCACTGAAGATACCCTCCAGTGAGCACTTAGCAGTCCGTGTTTTGGATTAAGCTATAGCAACACCTGAATGATCACTGCCAGGCTTTTTGCAGCACTAAATTCCTCACTCATGGGAGATGGGCATCCCAAATTGCCACTTTTGAGCACAGCAGCCATCTTGTACCATCCCCAGTCCTTGAATATTGGCTGGATAGTAGGCACAAAACTGAATCATCTGATTTTACATGCAGGATAAGGCTCTGCACATGAGTCACTCCTTGTCAGAGTACTCAGGTGGATATGACAGCCATGTCATTTAGAGCATTATAAATGAACTGAGTAACTGGGGAAGTAGGTAGAAGGAGGAAGCAAGAGTAATCATAGTTTAGGTAGAAGCTGAAAGGTGGAACAATCATGAGACAGTCCCAGTGGAAAACAACATTGGCAAATAAGTAGTTTAGGAGCTCATCAGTCAGGTTGCAAGCTAATTCACTAGTTACATAGAAGCAGGCACTGCCAAGAAGTAGTTTATGCCCCGCCCCCCTTCCCAAAATACGGGGGCACAGAGGATCCTGTAATCACTGCAGAGTGACTGACTAGACCTCGGCCTCAGGTTGACTCGCACCAAGTGATTAGGCCATACAGAAACACAGCATGGACAAGTTAATTTTTAGACCACTGCAGAGCTGCAAACTCCCACAAGATACAGCAAACAGAGCTCCTCTGTGTTGTGTCCTCTGCAGTATGCCTTGAAAAAAGTTCAGTGCTTCCTTATGGAGCATCTCAGTGTCCCTACAGGCAGTCCCATTCTGTGACATGGGATGATGCTGCTGGGAAGAAGGGTCCCAAGTAAATAATTAGGCAGGTTAGCCCACTTGACCCCCATCCTTGCCCTGCTGTTAACTGCTCCAGGTAGCTCAAGACCCAGCATGGCCTTACAAGCAAACCCCCAGAGCACGCTGGAGTAGTTCAAGTAGTTCAAGTCCCCAGATTACAATTTGCTGTGACTGTCAGATGCTCTGTGATTCTGAGACAAAACCAAAACATGACTTCTATTTTGACAGTAACACTGAAAAAGCCTGTCTGATTTTAAGCCTCAATTCATGTCAGTTCGTGTCCAAGTTACAACTGTATTTTATGGTAGCTATAGAAGCCATTGTCACATAGGTACTGCTGTGTGAACACTAAAGGATGACAAGAATCATGTCAGTTAAATACTAACTGGAACTGCTAATGAAGGTAGAGATTATTGTAGCCATCCCTCCAAGTAGAGGTCAGCAGTAAAAACTCAGGAGGTCCAACTGGCTAACAAGAAGTTACTCTCACTATGGCAAACTCAGCACAAAATCAGCATTAAGTCATGTAACTCTATAAGCATAAACTAAGAGAACTGAACTCAAGCAAGTGTGCTTCTGACAGCTTCCCTAAGTGCTATCCTCCACACAGTTATCAAAACATTAACATTCTAAGCCCAACAAGGTAGCTTTTTTTCCTTAAACTGACAGCTTAGACAATAGAATTTGGCAGTATTTATGACATTGCCTCCTGCATGGCTTTAACATTATAAAAACAAAACTTGGATTGATACATAGATTTTTTAATTTATTATTTTATTTTGCTCAGAAAATTGTTTTCCATCTACAATTACTCAAGTGCAATGAAGACTCTCCAGACTTTCCCCGCCTCCTTTCTCCTACCTAAGAACACATCACCTGCCAGAATCCTGAACCAGAGTAATATAAACGCACATCACAAGAGTTCCTTGCACTTCAAACCAAGCCCATGATCTAGAGTATATTCATTTTCTTAACTGTAAGGCCCACTTCAATACAATGCTCATGCTGATAATCTTAATTTGGACCATATACAAGAGAAGACAAGTATTTCTTTTCAATGAAGGGAGAAGGGGTGTATACATACCAAAACCAGATTAAGTTACCCAATAAGCATCTGTTTTGCACAAAAAGCACTCTAACAGGTCTAGAGTTGAGACTAGCACCCTCTTTCCCGATATTTGCTGTAATTACACACAAGTCAAGGTATGTGTGAACTACTATGTGTTTCCCACACAAAAAAACCCCACCAGGCCTCTGCAAGCAGAAGAATGTTTTAGGACAAAAACTACAAGTCCTGCTTGTTCTCAGCCAGGACTTCAGGAAATGCTGCTTGTAGGATGACTGCCTGTCACATGCAACTAATACCTTTAGTCTTATACTGACATTCTTTTGAGGTATTGTCCAAGTCTCCCAGGCACAGCCCCACAGCCCAGCCATGCAGGCAGGCCATGAGTAGCCCCGAGCCAGCTGGGAGTTTCAGTCAGGGCAGCTGCCCCAAGCTGACTCACAGGTGTATCCCATAGCACTGACACCTGCTCATTATAAAAGGAGGGAGTTCAGTGAGGGTTGGGAGTTCCTCTGTCTGTGGCTTTTCCCTTTTGGCCTTCAGCTGCTGATCCCAAAGATGAGGCTAAGTATAATTTCATATACTTTATGTTGGTGATTGTATTAGTTAGCTTATTTCACAAAACCTGTTTCTACTTCAGCCCACAGGGATTATTCCTTTTTTCCTCAATTCCCCTTCTCAGCTGAGGAGGGAGCATTGGGTAGTAGAACAGCTGCTACAGTTTAGCCCCAGGAACAGGCTAAATATAGACAGTAACATAGCTCAAAAATCCATCCTTTTCCTCCCTGTATGTCAAGAGGTATATACTAATTCAACCCTAGCCAGCTGCACAATTAACACAAAACTAGTCATAAGGTTTACATGGTTTGCATGTTACATCAGGGATTGCTACTTAGATCTTATACATTTAAAGAGCATTTACCTCCTCACCCAAGTTCCCAGGTAGTGGAATATCTGATTATGCTTCCCTAGAAACAAAGCAGAACAGCCTGCCTTGAAAAAGGGCAGAGTAGGGGGACAGCAAGTCAGTGTTGCATTATTCTCACTTAGCCATAGCCAAAGGTCAGATTAGTCCAGAGGCAACACCTTGAATATTCAAGAACTGTATAAACAGAAGAAAAAAATGTTAATGTTATAACATGGGTTTAACCTGCACAGTATCATCTCTCTAGAAAGAGCTAATAGTTTGTAGAAGGACTGTAGAACAGCAAAGTGGAGTCAACTCTTCCTATACCTTCCTAATTGCTAACTGTTCACTTATACTGACTTGGCTCACCAGCATCTGCATCTATACAGTTAATTTAAATACAGATGAATCCACTGATGGTTTCTGTGAGTTGCTCTAATCATTTGACCCCACTTATTACTCCTGAACTCCCATTTACTACCTCAGTGACTTGATTTTCATTTGGTACTGAGCAATTTCCACCACTCAAAATTTTAGCTTAACCTGGCTACCATTGGTAGGAACCTTGAACAGGCATCAGAAGTTTTCTATACTCCTATGATACTGAGAAGTTACCTCTCAGTAACCTGTGGGGTTCAAGCTGTTCAGTTTGGGTTTTTTTTCTATCCAAATACAGGCTGTTCCCCATATAACCATCCATGTCCCCTTTCCTGTGTTTTTCCAGGTACACTGCATCCTGTCAGGGGGAGAACAGCATGCAGCACCACCGACATGAATGAAACCAGCGGTTTCAGTGGCATGGTAAGCTGTTATCCTTTGTCATCTCCTTCCTGAGGAACCCTTTTGTCACCCATTAGCATTAACAATTACGTCACCACTTCACCACCACTCCAAGACCTCAAAGAAAACAGCTACTGGAAACCACCACTGCACACACATATTGCTTATGTATTTCAGCTCTGAAAAGGTTTATTCTATTTTGCACCAGCACTTTGAGCTCTCCATTACAATGAACCTGAGTTAACCTGTTGAACCAAGCTCTCTCCACTCCCTTAAAGCCAATCCTATTCTACAAGTGACAGCTGAAACTCCAGTGTGCCACAGTTACTCCCAATAGTATTTGCTTCTGTACTCAAAGCAGCTAATGCTGAGCAGTCTAGTGTATTTGATAGGCCATTAAGTTGTTTTAATATGTTAGTTTCATAACATACCTTAAATAACCTGTAGCACCCGTATCATCACACTGCTACCAGCAAGTTGATTTAAAAGCCTAGGTTTATCCACTGAAGGGGACAGCAAAATAAGCACCCTCTGACCATATTGACTAGGGTCACCTGATGACTAGTAGCACTTCAGTGAAACCCTCAGCCTCAGGACTTGAGGCTTCAAGTTCAGTGACAGTTGAAAACAAACAATCTAGTAACTCTTTCCTTCTAGAAGCAGAGTTAATGATGTCCTTCAGGAGAGCCAACTGATTTTCTGTCAATGCAGGACTCTTGATAGCTTTATACACATCAGAAAGCTAGAATTAGCCATCAGGGTTGAGATGTGTAACACTGCTTCAAATGGAGGTCAGGCCAAAGTTGTCAAAAAACCTTATCCTTAGATTTAAATGCCATTTGGGAAATAATAGTAGTCTATAAAGTCATCTGTCATGACAGAATTAAATATTCACCTCTCTTGGTTTATGGGCATTAATGCATCTAATACTGGCATCCCCTCCTACCAGACGACCAACTGCTAAATTAGCATCTAAATAAAGCCATTCTCACCCAGTACATATGAAGTCCTGCCTTCAGTTTGCAGGAGATAAAGCTGTCAGCAGGTGAGTGGCTCAGAGCACAGATGTCCTCTTGGCCATGACCCTGTTAAACTCATCTTACATTCAGCTGACCCTTGAGGTACCTCAGTCCCACATGCAGTGACAGTCAGTGCAGACAGTCCCATTCTGTTTCTTCAGTGGCAATGGCACACTGTACACACATCCCTATCTAATGAGAAATTACAAGTTCATGGTCAGTTTCCTGATGTCCCATGATTCACCTAGAAACTCTCCACTGATAGAGCTTGATGAGGTCAGATCACAGGTCACAAGATGACTAGAGCAATGCTGTGGAAGCAGCTGACCCAGCTCAGTTAACTTGTAGCTTTGTAGCAGTCTTCTCCCCTTGCTCCTCCTTTCCAGAACTCTGCAAGCTCATAGAGCAGCAATAGCCACACCACCCCGGGCAGTTTGCTACCCACTGGTCTCTCCACAGCCCTCTTAACAAGCCTGTAGGTACCTCAGCCTTTAGCACTGCCGTGCATCACCACGCCATCAGCACCAGTGGATCCTCCGAAAGTGTAGGTCCAGACGCACACGAAATGAAGGTTGACAGAAGGCTATCAGAGGAGGATTTGCAGGATGTACACTTTAGTCTGAGGTCTACACAATTGGATTGCTTCCAAATCACAGGGTACAGAAATTCAACTTGTAACCTTCAAGCGTCTTAGATTTCTGTTGAAGCAAGTAAGTTTTACTGAGATGCTCATTAAGAGCGAGATGCACATCCTAGATCCTGTATTGTGTCTGTGTTTAATAGGCATAAATTGGGCCAGGATTTAGGACATGCAGTAGCCATAAAGGAAAAAAATGAGGTAGCTGCTCTGCCTTGCACAGCACCAGCTAGCAGTACGTTTCCTTTGCTAAGATTTTCCTTTAGAGAACAGCAGTAGCACAGGTCTACTCCTCCTGTTTGAGATGCCATCTAACAAACACCTAATAGCAAGCCATAAGAAATGGTTTTCCCTTGCAGATAATAATAATTAATTACCCTTTCTCCAGCAAAACACTTGAAACTGATCCCACCGCATTGTCAACTCAGCAGCCCCCAAATATGGTTCAGTTTTAAAGAACAAGACACTACTCTTCTGTAGAGTTAGATAACAAAAGGTACTTCAAGCTCCAGATACTTTTCTCCTACTGGAACCAGTCTGCTCTTGATATCAAAGCAAAATAAAAGCATGTATAACTTTTCTATGTCATTACAGAAAATATTACCAAGTTACCCCTTAGAGAGCCATTTTGATTGAAGTGAGTTCTTCACAGGACTGGAGAGGTGATGTCCTTGGCCTAAAATATCCCCAATGTATTACTTCTTATCCATGTTGGTTTCCTCAAAAATAACATTGAAACTCAGGTTGAATTCCCCTCTGTACACCTGTGCCCATTTGGTGTTTGATCTGTACACAGTTACACTGCCAGCACTAACAGAAATAGAGTGTGGACCATCAGAGGTGCAGCCAACACCAGACTTGTTCTAAAATACTGTCCTAAGCTTTCCACACCTTCACTCCCAGGATAGTTAACTTAATTCCTGGCATATCCATTTCCCAGGCTCAGCAGGGCAACTGAGTTAACTAGCAGCATTTGACAACTGACCCTTAAAAGCTTATTTTAGCCCTTTAAAATTGAGAGCCATCTGTAGAGTCAGTCAGGACAAAGCAAGGCAAGTTCCACAGATGGCTGTACTTTCCCCTCTTCCACAGCACTGCTCTGAGCTGCAACAGGCTTTTCTCTGTCTAAAGCCAGAGCTCTGTGCAGGGATTAAGCTGCCAGCACATTTGGATGGGCACTTTCAGCAGCAGCAGCACAGATGCTTTCCCTGTCACACACAGTGGTCTTTGCTGGCCATGCAGCTGCCTTGTGCCTGCTGGTGGGAGAAGTGTTGTCGTGTGTGTACCCCAGCTTTGGAACCACAAAGCCATTGGGGTCAGAGGCATCTACTGCCACCCCCTTTCCCCCCGCCCCAGTGCATGAACTGGTCAGTGTTGCCCCCTTGCACTCCCTGGGACCAACTGAAGCAGCACACAACTGGGGCTCACTTGCCAGAAGGCAGATGCTTGTTGTCACCAGGAGCCCCATGCAGGCAGTGTTATGTCCCCAAATGAATTGGGGCACAGCCCCCTGCACCTTAGAGCAGCAGGATCAGCATCCCACCTCACATGCACACACAAACCTGTTGCTAACAAAGCAGCTGCTTGTTAGTCTGACCTCAGCTCCCAGCTTCAGCAGAGAAGAGCAGCCTAACCCAAGGTAAAAGCAGCCCCCCACCCACACAGGATACCCCCACTTACAGGTGCCAGAGCTCCGCAGCAGTTGCTTGTTCAGTGGAACAAAGAAGGGTGCAGTCCCAGGCTCAGCAGAGAGGGAAGACACCCTGCAGCTCCTGCCTGATGCAGGGAGGAGGGAGAGGAGGAAGGAGGGGCTGGAAACAACAGCCCAAAGCCCTGCTGCCAAACCCCGTGGTCAGAGAGCTGTCACCTGCGGCCACCACTGGCCTGGGCTGTAGGGGGATGTCTGAGTTGTGCATCAGGATTCTCTTGCTTATTTTTCTTCACAGAGTCTTCCCCTTCTGCTTTTTTTCAGACATCTTTGGGAAGCTTGTTACCTGGGTCAGGGACTGACAGGTTCCTCCAGCCCTCTGAAGCCCCCCCAGCCATTGCAGGTAGGGAGAGCAGCAGCCCAGAGCCATCTTAAATACTGCATACAACTCTCAGGCTCTACTCCTGCCTGCTGAGCTACAGCATTTAGACCAAGCCTCCCTGGACAGAAGGCAAGAGTGGCTTTTAGATTAGCAGCAGGAATCAGGGAAAAAGTACAACCTGTGTGGCCCAGGTTCGACTGGTTGACCTTTATATCCGACTTCACAGTTTTTGCCTTATCTGCTTCTGCTTTCCAAAATCCCACTCCCACTCAGACCCCATGGCCAAGGTTAGCAATATTCATCCCACCATGGTCAGTGTGAGCTTTTTCTTCCTCATATGGCTAAAGGGTGGAGGAAAGGTATCTCTAAAAGGGCAGTAAGTGCTCCAAGCCCAACTTTGATCTCCACATCTAGAACAAGAAAAGCAGCTCCAGGGCTCTAACTCCGACTGGAAAAGTGTCCCTGCTCTCCAGGGGTTCCCCACAGCACCACTCCGTGGGTACAGGTTACCAGAACAGTCATTTCATCTGAATTGGGCTCAAACAGATCACAGAAATTTTACCAGGGATGAAAAAAACAAGGAGTTCTGCCACAATCAGACTGAACATTTCTAGGTGTGAGCACCAATGTGCTTTAAACACAACATGCTCCAGTCTTCCTTAGTAGCCATAAAAAGGGATAAACAAAAGAAGTCACACACTGTCCCTAAGACAGGTGATGCAGATAAATTACAATGAAAGTATAAATCAAAAAAACCTGAAATCTAACAACACCAGGAAACCAGAGCCCCATACTAACTAAACTAGAGTTAAATACAAGTCAATAACAGTATCCAAGCAAAAATAGGAAATAAAACCCTAAATATCACAACTAACAAGAAAAAAGATAATTTGCCATACAGCTACTTGCTGAATTGAGAAGCCCCCTGGCCTGATCTTAAATACAGAGCTGGGGCCAATGGGGAAGGGTGGGTGGGGGAGGCCCCAGGTGAGGCCGTTGGGGTGATGGGGACCTGCTGGGGCACTCCATCAGCAGCTGAGACTGAGTGGCTCTGACATCCCTGACAGCTCCAGTGCCATGTCCCAGCAAGGCTGTGCATCCCTCAGAGCAAAGGGGAAGGCAGAGCCATCACCTCCATTTCAGAAGTCCCTTCTCCGCGGCGAGGGCGAGCAGTGAGAAGTGTGTGTGTGGTGTGTGGGCTGTTACCTGCACACAGGGGTCTCTGTGTCTCTCTTTGGTTTTATCTCAAACAGGGAGAGGGAGAATGAGTGTGTGTGTGTGTGTGTGCGCGCGGCTGTGCATGTGCGTGCATACCATGTGAGGACTGGCGGGGAGGGCAGGGTGGCCTCAGCAGGTAAGAGAATAGAAATGGGATCATGCTTCATACTGAATGTAAGGCCATGACTGGTGTCACAGCAGTGATTTCTGGCTGCCCCATCTGGGAGCTCCTCAGTGAGAAATGCCGGGGAAGGAGGACACTGGGGGTTCATTTACCCAAGGAACGTCGGAGCGAGTTAGTGACTCGGTGGGACCTTAGGGCAGCACGACGTGAAATATTTCTGATGGAGGTGGTGGCACTGGAAGTTCCCTGGAGTATCAGAAAGCCTCCACCTGGAACAGTCTGTATGAGTCAAACCCTTCCCGTCCAGGAAAGGTTAATTCAGAACACATTCCCAGCGGTGCTGCTGCAGGAGTGGGAGAGGACGCCCTGTGCAGAGGGGAGCTGCAGGCAGCGCCCCGCGGTGTGCCCGGACAGCACAGCTGAGGCACGGTCTCACCCGTCCCCGTTCTGGGATCTCAGGAGTAAATCCCAGGGAACAAACCCAGCCAGTTCAGCTACAGGAAAGTGTTTAAGGGTACCCATGGGGTATAAGCTGGCAGGGAGCAAATGTAGGTAGGAAATCAGAAAGCTTTTTCATAGGAAAAGCATCAGCAGAGAAAGTAGCCCCAAATATTTTATTGTGGGATTTTTTCAGGGTGAAAGAAATGCTCCCTGGTGAATTGTGAGCTCTCTCAGTGAAGCCCACGAGATTCCCGGGCACCGTCCTGACACGGTGACATCGGCTGGGTGTGAGCACAGACCCTCTGAGCGGGGCAGGCGAGAGCAGAGCGAACGCTGGGACAGGTTTCTGGACCGGCATTTCAAACCCTGACCGGCGCTTTTACCTCCGTGCTCCCCTCCTCCCGGGGGCGCAGCTGCCCTTTCTCTCCATCCCGGGTTAGATGGGAACTGAGAAGGACACTGTTCTTGGCCACAGCAGTGTTCCGTAGCCAGTGACAGCAGCAGTGAGTGGAGATTTATTTTGGGTGAGAGGAGTTGCTCAGGGCTGGGAGGAAGATGGGCCGGGGGTGACTCTGTTGGTGTCGGGGGGTACGGACGTTTTTAGGGGGGAAGGAGCTGAGGGCAGCGTTCCTTCTCGACACGGAGCCCAGCAGCTCCGGGGGCTGAGACGTGTGTTTGGGATGTCACACACAGTGCCACTGCAGAGCAGCAGAGGAGTTTGATCGGAGACGCGCGTGTGCGGCTGCCGTGTGCCCCCAGGTCCCCCCAGCGGCGGCTGCGGGGGCTGCGTGCGGTGCCGCTGTTCCTCCGCCGGGGGGCGACACCGGCGGGGACGGCTCCGCCCCGCCTCGCTATTGGCCGCTGCCCGGAGGCGCCGGCGCCGCTGATTGGTGGGCGCGGGCCGGGCCGCCCCCGCGCGGCAGGTGGTGCCGCGGGCCGAGGGCTCAAGAGGCCCCGGGGCGCAGTACCGCCGGGCGCCGCCAGGGGGCGCCTCCGCCGCGGGAGCAGCGCGGGAAGGGGCGGCGACGCAGGTAGCGGCGGGGAGGGGGGTCCCTGCCGTGCCCAGGCCCTCGGAGCCCGTCTTCGGGTGACCCGGGGGCCCCGCCGTGCCCCTGGCGAGCTCCGGGCCCGGTCAGGGCCGGAGGGGGCGGTGGGGCCCGGCCACAGCGCAGGGAGGGGGTGCCGGGCCCGGGCGGGGTCGAGGGGGTGCCCGGGGTCGGGGGTGTTGGGGCCCCCCGGGTCGGGGCGGTTGGGACGGGCAGTGCTGTCCCGGAGCAGCCCCGTGTGGCTCCGCCGGGGGGCGCGGGGTCCCCGTGCTCAGGTGCCGCCTCCCCGGGGTGCGCAGGGAGTGACCCCGGGGGTGCCGCCTGCGGGGGGCTGTGGGGGACCGTCCCCTGGACACCCCCGCGGCGGGGGACGGGGGGGCTGTGCCCCGTGTGCTGCCCCTCTGCTGTGGGGGCGGTGTCCCGGGTTGGGGACAGCCCCGTGCCCCCCGCCCGCTCTCGGGGCAGGGATTGGGGCACCGCTCACGGCACCTGCACTGGCTCCACCGGTCTCCTGCTGCCTGGCTTTGTCCCCAGTTTCTCCTGGCTCTCAGCCTCAGGTGTGGGCAGTGACTGGGAAGAATGGGTTTTGTCTCTCCCTTCCCAGCCCCCGAGCTGCAGCTGCTCCCAGCAGGGCCGGGGCTGGGGGGGATCCTGTCCCCTGCGCTGCTGGGGGCAGCAGGGCTGGGACCAGAGCTGCTGCAGCGGTTCTTCAGGTCCCCCCAGCCAGAGCAGCCTTTGTGCAGCGGTGCTGGGGAGCTGGGGGGTGATTGAATACATTTCTATTTCCTTTTGGTTAGTGCACTGTATTAGCTGATGTGATTAAGCAGCAGCAAGCTGTGCGTGCTTGCTAATCACAGGTTAAGGTATAAAGTTAAGACTGAAGGTGCCAGTTTTGACTCCCCACAGCAGTGGTTGTGTTTGTGCATTGATTTTCACCATGATTTTCTTTCCCCCCACAGAAAACGGTGTATTTTATTGTCCCTCATCCCTCTCCGAGCCCTTCCCATACGTGTGCCTGACCCCGCAGTCTCTGAGCTGCTGTTTGTTTGCCAGGAGCCCAGGAGTGACTGGAGACACGTTCCTGGCTGTCAGCCACAATGTTCCCGGGCTGCGGGAGCTGCTGTCGCTGTGCTGCCTGCGCTGCCTGTGCTCTGGCAGCTCTGCGGGGCTCTGCTGCTGCCGGGCACGACGGCCGCTCGCTCGCAGGGCTGCCGGCATCGGGGAACCGGCTGTGCTGTGGCTGCTCCCACCTCTGGTGAGTGGGGACTTGGGTGGTGGCTGGGGGGGGGGTCAGGGGTACCGCAGATCCCTTGGCCGAAGTCCCAGGGGCTGACACCTCCCTGCAGCACTCACTCTTTGAGGCCTTGGGGGACCCACAGGGGTGGCTCCAGGCAGCGACGTCTCCTGTGTGTGCCCCCCTGCCCGGGGTGTGTTAAGAAAATGCCCTTCTCTGACAGTGACACCAGTCAGTCTGTATCATATGGAAGTGTATTAACTCTGCTGATCTGTGCTGGTTCTCATCCTACACCGCACTGTGACGAGGTGGGGGAGCTGTACTGGAGATGGGAGGAGTGTTCCTGCTGCAGTAAAACAAAGTAAAGGACAGCCCAGCCCTGGACATGAGGACTCTGCTGTGTGGAAGCCAAAAGCTGTCCCTGGAGGGTAAAGGACACCCCGGGACAGCCGAGGTGACGCCGGCATCCCAGCCCCTCTGACGCGGCTTTGAAACCCTCCCGGCGTCGGCCGGCGTCGCAGAGGAGTGACTGTGGCACGAGGGGCTCCAGGGGCGTCTGGATCCACAGCCCAGCAGCCAGAACGCTGCAGGAACGGAGTTGCTTTGCCAGGTCTGTCTGTGATCAGTAATGGTTGGTGGGGGTGCCAGGGATGAGTCCAACGTGTTGGACCCCAATGTTTGAAGGGTGCAAGACCCCTGGGTGACCCCTTGTTTAGGGGACAGCCATGGGCGAGTGGTCTGTGTCCCAGGCAGCCTCGCCATCCCCGGCCAGCTCTGCTGTAATGTGCCCCAGTGCCTCTCATCTCACCCTGTGGCACAGCATGGCCTGGGGGTGGCTCTGAGCTGTTTGAAGCTGTACTTTTACCTGAAAACTTCTTTTTCAGCTCAAACCGTGCTGCAATGGGAGCAGAGGCTGCTCCAGGGACCCGCACCGGCTCCTGCAGCCCCGTCCGTGAAGCCGGCCTGGCCCGGCACAGGGAGCAACGGCTGTACCAGTGCCCCTGGTCCCTCGGGAGGAGTTGGTGGCCCGGGCGATGCCGCGTGGCTGTGCTGACGCGTGGGGAAGGCCCATGCCGGTGCCCGGGTGAGGAGCACGGCCCCGAGGCTGCGAGCGCCGGGGGACCCGGCGGGGAGGCCGTGCCTGGTGAGGTGAGTGCCCCGGGGCAGCGGCCGAGCGGAGCTGTGCGGTGGGACCGGGGCGCTCGGCTCCCGGGGCCGGCTGTGCCCGTGGGGATCTTGGGGTGCCGTGGGAGTCATCGGGGTCCCCAGAGGTGGAGTTGCAGGGGGGGACCAAGCCTCCCCCAGGCCGCGGGAGTAGGGTGCTGGCTCATGGGTGGGTGCTGGGGGCTGCCATGGCCTGGGGGCTCGGGCAGTCGGGAGTTCTGTGGAGCAGCCAGGGCTTGCCATGACCAGGGCAGGGTCCCCCCATGGCCAGAGGCTGTTTGTGGGTGCAGGTGGGGCCATGGGGGTTACCGTGGTTCCTGTCCCTGCACCCCTGAGCAGGACCTGGCAACGCTGGGTGCATGTTTCAGGGGTGTTTTGGGATGTGGCAGTGGGTGCTGTCAGGGTCTGGTCCAGACCCCGCTGGCACTGGTGTGGTGCCGGTCCCGTTCCCAGCCTGGGGCTGCTGCAGTTGGTCTGTGCCGCTGCTGCACAGGTGGGTTTTCAGGCAGACCCTGGCTCTTGCCCACCCTTCTGGGGAGAAATGGGACATTTCTGGTGTCCTGTCCCCGTTTCTCCCTCCCCTCCCACCTCAGGGGCTCAGTGCTGGGTCACTGCTGCCAAGGGGGCCGGGCAGAGCTGCCTGTGCCCAGGGGTCAGCAGGGTCTGCAGGGCAGCAGCTTGGGGGCTCTTTTGCTGATTGTCTCACATCTCTTCCTGCGCAGGGATGGACAGACGGACGGAGGAGCCCCAGCCCTGCCAGGAGCCACATGGGGTGTGGATCCCCAGGAAGAAGCCGGGCTGCCTGCGCCGAGGCCAACGCTGCCGCCTGCCCTGTGTGTGGCACTGCTCCTGCCCAGGGACAGCCCTGCCTGTGCCTGCCCAGCGACACTGTGGGGACTGTGTTGCTCCAGGTCAGTTGTTTGGGCCCCTTGTTTCGGGTCCTGCTCAGTTTGGGCCCCCATCTTCTGTTTTTTGTTGGTTCATGCCCCCCATTTATTTCGGGTCCAGCTTCCAGAGGGCTCCAGTTCATTTCCAGCTCCCATTTGTTTCTGCTCTGGTTTCAGATCCACCTTACGGACACCTCCAGTGCGTTTGTGGCTCTGTTTTGTCAAGGCTCCACCTCATGGACAGCTCGGGCCAGTTCCAGCTCCAATTTCTGGACAGCTCCAGCTCGCTTCATCTCCAGTTCATTTCAGATCCAGCTTATTTGCAGCTCCAGGTGGGTTGTTTCTGCCCCTCTTCATTTCAGCTGCAGCTCATGGAGGGCTTTGGGTCTTTACAGCTCCAGCTCATTTGCACCTTTAGGTAATTTGTTTCTGCCCTCTCTCATTTCAGGTCCAGCTCATGGATGGCTCCAGCTTGTGCTTGATCCCAGCATGGATTCACCTCCAGTCAGTTTCATTGCCTCGAGCTCATTTGTAACTCCTGTTCCAGCTTGGTTCCATCTCCAGTTGATTTCAAACTCCAGTTAGTTCCAGCACCTCCTGCTCTCCATCTCCAGTTCCTGTTGGCTCCAGCTCCACTTCTGCCTCAGCTCAATAAAGCTTGTGCTTGTTCAAACAATCTTGGCTTTGGCCCAAGTCGTAAATCAATCACTGTCATGACTTGCATATGAATATGACCTGTCATAATTGTACACTGTCTAAAGCTGGGATAACCAGTCCGGGGGTTGTACCCCCTCCAATAAAGAGTGTGAAAAGTACCTTTTCGCCCAGAGACTATCTCCTACGTTTAATTCGGCCTGGTGCATGCCAGCGTCCCAAGCTTTGGGGAACAACGCGACCGGACCCCCACCTCCGGCAGGGGTCCACGCACCCTGCCCACCCCCCTCCCGCACACCCACACCCCAACGCCCTCCCGCCTCCCACCCCCCCCAGCCACGGCCAACCCGGCCCCTGGCTCTGACCCCAGAGACAGCGACCGCGTCCCCGTCTCTGAGCCCAAAGGCGCAGGACTCGCTCTCTGCCCCCCGCAGCCCCTTTCCAGCCCCACAAACGCAGCCCCGGGCTCCGTTCGCAGCTCTGGGAAGGGCCCGGCTCCAGCGGGGCTGCTCAGCCCCAGCACTGCCCCGGGGGGAGTCCCCGCACCCCCCACCCCGCGTGTGGTGTCGGGACGGGTCCGGGAGCCCCGGCCGTGTCGGGCGGTGCTTGGGAACTGAATGGGGGGGACCCGCGGGGCGGATCCAGCCCCGTGTGGCCGCGGGCGGCTCGGGCGAGGACGGGGGGCGCCGGGCTCCGGCCCTCAGGCTTTATTCCCCGGCGCCCCGAGACCCGCGGCTCGACCGGCTCCTCCGCGGAGCGCCCGGCAGCGCGGCCGCCCGGGCACCGGCACTGCCCCCCCCACCCCCGCCCCGAGAACCCCCCCGGGGCCGCAGCACCGCTCGGCCGCGGCCCCTTCCCCGCTCCCCGCCCCGCACTCCCGGCCTGGAGCCGAGCTCCCTGCCCCTCACCTGGGCCCCGCCGGGGCATCCCGGCCCAGCCGCTGCCGCCCCGGGGCCGCGAGCGGCACCGCCGGGAGAGAACCGGAGAGAACGGGAGAAGGGAGCGGCCGCCGCCGCGCGCGCTCAAATCTGCTCGGCTCCGCCCCGCGCACGCGCCCTGGGCCCCGCCCCGCCCCGCGCAGCTGTGCCGGCCCCGCCCCGCGCACGCGCTGTGGGGCCCCGCACACCTGGGACCGATCCCGCGTGGGCGTTCTGGGGCCCCGCCCCCTCGCCCCGCCCCTCACACCTGTGCCGGCCCCGCCCCGCGCACGCGCACCGAGGCCCCGCCCCTCCGCGCCCCGCCCCGCGCCCGCGCGTCTTCTTCTGCCGCCAGAACCGCAGCGGCCCCGCAGGCGGCGGATGCGGTACGGGAGCGGGGGCTCAGAGCTTGTTCTGGGCTCTGCGGAGTCTGTGGGCGGTGAGGCCGGGCCGGGCGGGGGTTGTGGTCGGTTTGAGGCCTCGCGGGCGCGCGGTCCTCCTGCTGCCGGCGGGGCAGTCCCGGCTGCGTTCGCTGCTCTGCCGGCGGGCGGGTTGCGGGTCTCGGGACCGGAGGATCCCGGCAGGGCTGGGTTTAGGACCGGCCTCAGTCTCCGGCCTCGAGTCCGGTCCCGCCGCCTCCATCCCGGCGCCGCGGGCGAGAGGAGCCGCGCTCCGGGAGCGGATCTCAGGCGGGAAGCGGCGACCGGCGGGGGCTTCCCGTGGCCCAAGTCCCGCGTTGCCCGCTCCTGCCCACGGCTGCTGCCGGTGCGGGGCTGGGGGTGCCCCGCCGGGGCTGCGGGCGCGGCTGCGCTCCGCCCGCAGGGGAGCCGGGGCTGTGCCGGTGCCGGGCTCACGGGTAACGACGGCGGCTCCGTGCGGACACCGAATAAAGGCGGGGAAGGGCCGGGGGCGGTGGGGGGGGAGTCTCCGGGACTCGGTCTGTGTGTGAGCCCCGACTCTGCCCCGGTGGGGTACACGGGCCGGGGGCTCTGCTCGGCCCCGCAGCGCCGCACTGCGGCTCTCAGCGCTGACACTGCCCCGGGGAGCGCGGGGTCACCCCGACACCGCACCGGGGATGGGCTGGGAGCCCGACACGGAGGACTCGGTCTCTGCTCCCACCCCGAACCCAGCGCTCGGTCTCCATTTCCCAGCCCTGGCACCGCCCCAGTGCCCCCGGTGTGGAGCCCCCGAGCACAGGACTCGGTCCTTGAGCCCACACACACGGCTCTGCCTCCCCCCAGCACCGCACTGGGGCTCTGCCCGGCCCTGGCACTGCCCGGGGGAGCACAGTGTCACCCCCAGGAACCACAGCACTGAGTCTCTGTGTGTGAGCCCCATCACAGGGAATGGGGGCTCTGCTCCACACCCCCAGAACGCACAACTTGGTCTCCATTTCTCACCCCAAACACACAGCGCTCGGGCTCTGCTTCAAGCACTCAGAACATCACAGGTCTGGGTCTCTGTTTCTGAGCCCCCAATCCACCCAGAGGAGCCCTTTTCCCAGTTACCCCAAACACAGGACTTAGTCTCTGACTGACCCCAACACAAGGGACTGTGGCTCTGCCCCAGGCCCCCAACATGTAGCACTGTCTGTCTCTCAGCTCTCACACTGACCCAATGAGCCGGGATCCCACCCCCCAAAACGCAGGACCTGGTCTCTATGTCTGAGCCCTAAACCTGCC
This sequence comes from Podargus strigoides, assembly GCA_028020825.1. Taxonomy (NCBI): domain Eukaryota; kingdom Metazoa; phylum Chordata; class Aves; order Caprimulgiformes; family Podargidae; genus Podargus; species Podargus strigoides. The sequence continues at coordinate 71,641,720 of CM051621.1, forward strand.
TGAATGAGCCCACTTGGGAGCCCCCAAAACACACGACTTAGGTTCTATTTCAGAGCCCTAATTCTGGCTAAATTTGCCTGGTTTGAAGTCCCCAGAACACATGACTTCGTCTCCATTTCTCACCCCAGACACACAGCACTGGGGCTCTGTGTGAAGTGCCTGGAATGCAGGACTTAGTCTCAGTTTCTGAGCCCCGAATGTGGCTGTGTAAGCCCTGTTCTGAGCCCCCCCAAACACAGGACTTAGTCTCTGACTGAGCCCCAACACAGGGGACTGCTCCATGACCCCAAGGTGTGGGACTTGACTTAGTGTCTGTCTCTCAGCTCTCCCAATGCGCCCGGCTCCCACCCCCCAAAACACAGGACACAGTCTCCATTTCTCACCCCAGACACCCAGCACTCAGGGTCTGTGTGAAGTGCCTGGAATGCAGGACTTAGTCTCAGTTTCTGAGCCCCGAATGTGGCTGTGTGGGGCCTGTTTGGAGCCCCCCCCAAATGCCGGACTCTTTGAGCATTGAACTGCCCAAATGAACCCGGTGTGGAGCCTCCAGGACTTGGTCTGTGATTCTGAGCCCAAACCTGCAGGACGTGGTCTCTGTTTTCAAGACTTGAACACGTGTGCCTGAGCCCCAAACCCCCACCCCCCCCGCGAAGTCCCTTTCTGCATCTGAAAAACACAGGACTGAGTCTCTGAGCTGCATTTCGAGCCCCCAGACACACAGGGCTCGGTCTCTGCTTCGAGTGCCCAGAAGGCAGGACTTGGTCTCCACTTCTAAGCCCCCGATCTGTCCCTGTGAGCCCCCCAAACACAGGACTGAGTCCCTCTGTGCCCGAAGGAGCCCCATGTCCATTCCCCAAACCCCGCACTGAGTCTCTGGGTGTGACTCGGTCTCCCTTCCCGGGAGGTGACAGCGTCTGGGGGGGTCGGACCCCTCTGGCAGCCAAACCCCGCGCGGCCGCTCGCTCCCTCCCCGGGGAGCGGGGGCAGAACCGCAGAGGTGACGGCACAGAGACGGTGGGGGGATAAAACAGTTTAATGATGGCAATAAAACACAGTAACCGAGCGTACAAAGGAGTGCTGCACAGTGCCGCTGTCCCCCCATCCCCCCGGCCCTGGGCAGCGATCCCGGAGGAGAGCGAGCGCTTCCCGGGAACCCCCACCCGCACCCCGAGCGCGGCGCTGCGGGTACGGAACATCCCGCGGCCGCCCGGACCCGGTGCTGCGGCCCCGACACTCCCCGTGCCCCGCACGGCGCGGGAGGGGCACAGTGCGGGATCTCTCGGCCACGGCCGAACCCATCGGTGCGTGACCCGCACTGCGCCACCCAAACCCCGCACGGAACCCCGCACGCGGCGCTGCGGTGGCTCCGGAGAAGGACACCGGCTCTGTCCCCCCGAGCCCGGGACAGTGTCACTGCCCCCCCGTGTGCCGGAGCCCGCCCCCCGCTCGGTCCCGAGCCCCCACACCGCGGGACGGGGGCTCTGCTCCGCAACCCCGCACGGCCACGGGACCCCGGTACAGCCCCCCCCGGGCCGCCTCGGGCTCTGCGCGCCCCGCCCCCGGCCGCTGCCCGTGAACCCTACCCGCCGACCCGGGTCTCCAGCCTGGGGCTCGCTCCCTGCCCCGCGCCCCGCCATAGAGGCCCGAGCCCGGCCCGCAGCCCCGCCGCCGGTTCCCGAGCTCCGCGGGGAGCGCCGGGCGGTGCTGGGGACCGAGCCGGGGATCCCCGCGGGGCGCCTCAGGTGGGACCGGAGGCGGTGGGCTCCAGCCTAGCCGGAGACCCTCCCCGTGCCCACCGCAGCCCCGCGAGAGCCGCCCCGGGCCGGACCCCCGCGCCGCCCGCACTCACCGCACCGGAACCGCCGCTGCCGCCGCGCCCCGCCCGCCTGGCCCCGCCCCTCTCCCCGCCCACTGCTTTTATGGGCTCGGCACCGCCCGCCGGGGCCGCCCCGGGTCCTGCCGCCCGCCCGCTCCCCGCTCCTTCCCCGGCCCGCGACAGCCCCGATGTCCCCGCAGCGGCAGAGATCTCCCGCGGGGTGCGGGCCCTGACGGCTCCGCCGTGTGTGGGGCGGGGCACCCACCGACCCTTCGCTGGGGGGGTCCTGACAGTCGGTCCCCGCGTGTCTCCGCTCTCACAGCCCCTCGGCGCAATGCCGGGGGGGCTGGAGGAAAATCCCACGTGGCCGTGCTGGGGGTGCCACTTGCTGCAGCAGCATCCCTGTGGCGTGGTGACTGGGCCGGTGCTGCCCAGCGCTGCCGCGGGGTGGGGGGCTCCCTCCCCAGGAGCCACCCCTGCCCATGGTCCCCCACGCTGGAGGAATCCCCTCTCCCACCCTTTCGGTTCACGCACCGCAGTGCGCTCCATGTGTTCCACGGCCAACACGAGCAGTGAGGTGCTGGGCTCCCCCCGCGGCTGTCCCACAGCCCCGCTGCACAGCCCAAGGTCTCTGGGTGGCCCAGCATAGCCCCTGCAGCAAAGCACGAGCCCAGCAACTCCAGTGACACTCACAGAGACTTGGGGACACACAGCCCCACGTCAGGCACACACCCGTGGGCCAGGGCTGGTCCCTCAGCATGGCCAGGCTCCTCACAGCCCCTCCCCAGGGCAGTGTGGCCAGGCCTGCAGCTCCAGCCCCACAGTGAGATGTGTGTGGGGGTGGCTACCCATGGCCACCAGAGGGACCCCCAAAGCTGTCACTAGAAACTGGCTGCACTGGTTACTGCCCACCCCCCTACCAAGAGCTGCCAGGGTTCAGCGACCCCTGGGTAAGAGAAGGCAGCAGCAGCAACACCCAGCCCCTGGATGGAGCTTCCCCACAGCCCGAGGGGGCTCAGCAGCACCCAACCCCCTCCCTGCACCCCAACTCTCTAAAAGCATCTGCATCAGCCATCCCCTCCCCTTACCCCCAGCCCACGCCCCCCAGGTGTGGGTCCTTTCCCATCGGCCACAGAGTGCCCACACCTGGGGGTGCCCCAGCTGCTGCTGCCCACTCCAGAGCAGCGGGGGAACAGGGGACCAAGAGGGGAAAAAAGAAAAACAAGGGGAAAAAGCAGAAAAAGTGGGGAAAAAGAAAAAGGGAAAAAAACCCTACAAATAAGTACAATGAATTTCTTTTCCTGCAGCAGCCAGCAGTCTCAGCCCCTCTGTCTGGGGGCGATGTCCTGAGCGCCACGGCACGTTTCCCAGTGCCATTTCCCCGGGTGTCGTTTGGGGGGGGTCTCATTCTCCACAGGGCTCCATCACCACTTTGCTGGGGGCTCTGACTGGAACCCAGCCTCCTGGGGGGGGCACAGGTGCATGGCAGATCTGTGCAGGGCACCGGTAAATCCCTACAATGGGCATTTCTTTCATCACCCTCCCCATGCGTATTAAAACAAAACCACCAAAACAAACCAGAACACCCATTCCCCCCCCACCGGGTCACACAGCAGCAGCAGGATGAGCTGTGCCTGTGCGAGGGGACAGAAAGGCCGTGCCCTGTCCGCTCCCTGCTCCCACAGCATCCCCATGCCGGTCCCTCGTGATAGGGGTTATCTGGTGATACCCCACCAGACCCGAGGGATGATGACCTGCGGGGGCAAGTGCCACACCCAAGCTAGACATTCCTGCAGGAGACCCCTCCTGGGGCAGCAGAGCGTGTGCCCCCCCAACACACCCCTGGGCACGCCGCGGGGAAAGGCAGTGTTTGTGCTCCCAAAAATACGGGAATTGCCCCTGCTCTGTGGAACACACGGGGGTCTGGCCGGGACAAAAGGGCCTTTGGGTCCCCCTGGCCCAGGTGGGACTCTGGGGCTGTGTTCCCCATGGAGGTGTGGCTGTGGGGGGTGGGGGTTAAGGAACCCCGCCGGTCAGTGCAGCCCAGGCCCCCCTCGCCCCTGGCTCCGGCGCAGCCCCTCGCCCCGCAGCCCCCAGAGAATGACCCGGTGAGACAGGAGGGCGGTCTCAGGAGTTTATTGCGGGCTGCGTGCGGACCTCCCCAGGCAGGTGGCAGCTGATGGTCGGGACACCCCTGTGTGGGAGGGCGTTGGTGGCATCCTTACGATGCCCTTCTCCTCCTCGATGTCCGAGATCGGCGACCTGGGGGGGAATGGAGCCATCCATGAGTGTCCCCCCCCCACTCCCTCCTGCCCCACCACCCCCTCCCTCCCTCCCATGTGCCACTGACAGCGTCCCCCTGGCCATCCCTGTGGGGCCTGGGGACAGGTGTACCCCTCCTCTCCCCTGTCGTCTCCTTACCTGGTCCTCGCCTCCTCCGCCTGTAGGGTGTCTGCCGGTGCCGCCGGGCGCCGCGGCGCCGGGAGCGCCTGGTGCGGGGTCCCCCATGGCGGCTGCTCCGGTGGGGGCTGGGGCTGGGGCTGGGGCTGGGGCTGCGCCAGTACGCCGCCATGTCTGCTGCCCACGGTGGTCCTGGGCGCTCTGGGGGCCCCGCTGCGCTCCCACCCCAGATATAGACCGTGGGTGATTGTGACGTGTGATGACGTCATAGAGCTGGGTGGTGATGTGGGGGCTTCCACCCCAGGTACAGACAGTGGGTGATTGTGACATGTGATGACGTCATAGAGCTGGGTGGGGATGTGGGGGCTCCTCTGCACTCCCACCCCAGGTACAGACAGTGGGTGATTGTGACATGTGATGATGTCATAGAGCTGGGTGGTGACGTGAGGGGCAGCTATGCATCCCTCCATCCTTTGCTAAGGTTTATCTGAGTCCTTCACGCCATACCAGTCATCTGGTGCAACAATTATGTCCTTGTCTGCAGTCCTAATTTGCATTCCACAACTCTCCCCTTTGAGACTTCCAAAGTAAGATCTCTTTGAGAGTCTCACCTAGGTTGCAGAGTAATGTTTCCAACTTCCAGGTATACATAAGCAGGTACAACATGACATGATTAAAGGTAAACATAGAATCATAACACAACACAACATACATACAACAACTACTGCTTTAATGATTACAAACAATTCTTTTAACTAAGTTAGGTTTGGTAGCCATGAAGTTAACCAGTGCCGCACTTCTCGAAATCCGTGTGATGTATCATCCTTTTGTACTTCATGAAAAACTTTTCTGTTTCCAAGTTTCCTATAAATCTGTCATAATTCTCCCAGACTGATCTACATACACACAGCAACTTATATTTATTATTGTGTAGACCCCTCCTTCGGATGCAAGCACCATATCTAACGACACTCTCTTTGTAAAGCTCCTACACTCCCCTGTGACACTTCTCCTGGCACAGCACTGACAGCGCCTTGGTGCCGCTCCCGACACACAGCTTACCTTAGCAGTTCCTTGAGGAGAATTGCATCTTTGTACGCAGGTGCAGTACGACTCCCCAGGGCACCTGGAGATGGGCCCCGAGGATCCGGGCACAGCGCAGACCTCCACCTCCCACCAGGACCCCCCTGGCAGAGAGCACGTGTTCCCCACGGCCCCCGCAGCAGGACCGGGGCATCTGCCCCGCTCGGTGGCACCGCCGCCTGCCCCGGGCCTTCCCGGGGGTTCCTCCCGCCCGGCGGCTGCAGGGCCCGTGGGCTGCGGCACAGAGCTGCCCCCAGCAGCGCAGACTGCAGTGCGCTGTGTGCGCAGAGGCGCTGCTGGGAGATGTGCTCAGGAGCACCCAGGACGCACCCGCACCTCTGACACTCTCCCTGTCATTGAAGTGCCCTGCCCAGGCTCCTGCCCAGCATCGTGTCACGTTGGGGCTGTGGAGTGAAACGATGAAGGTCTCGGGTGTCTCCAATCAAACTCCTCTGCTGCTCTGCAGTGGCACTGTGTGTGACATCCCAAACACACGTCTCAGCCCCCGGAGCTGCTGGGCTCCGTGTCGAGAAGGAACGCTGCCCTCAGCTCCTTCCCCCCTAAAAACGTCCGTACCCCCCGACACCAACAGAGTCACCCCCGGCCCATCTTCCTCCCAGCCCTGAGCAACTCCTCTCACCCAAAATAAATCTCCACTCACTGCTGCTGTCACCGGCTACGGAACACTGCTGTGGCCAAGAACAGTGTCCTTCTCAGTTCCCATCTAACCCAGGATGGAGAGAAAGGGCAGCTGTGCCCCCGGGAGGAGGGGAGCACGGAGGTAAAAGCGCCGGTCAGGGTTTGAAATGCCGGTCCAGAAACCTGTCCCAGCGTTCGCTCTGCTCTCGCCTGCCCCGCTCAGAGGGTCTGTGCTCACACCCAGCCGATGTCACCGTGTCAGGACGGTGCCCGGGAATCTCGTGGGCTTCACTGAGAGAGCTCACAATTCACCAGGGAGCATTTCTTTCACCCTGAGAAAATCCCACACTAAAATATTTGGGGCTACTTTCTCTGCTGATGCTTTTCCTATGAAAAACCTTTCTGATTTCCTACCTACATTTGCTCCCTGCCAGCTTATACCCCACGGGTACCCTTAAACACTTTCCTGTAGCTGAACTGGCTGGGTTTGTTCCCTGGGATTTACTCCTGAGATCCCAGAACAGGGACAGGTGAGACCGTGCCTCAGCTGTGCTGTCCGGGCACACCGCGGGGCGCTGCCTGCAGCTCCCCTCTGCACAGGGCGTCCTCTCCCACTCCTGCAGCAGCACCGCTGGGAATGTGTTCGGAAGGAACCTTTCCTGGACGGGAAGGGTTTGACTCATACAGACTGTTCCAGGTGGAGGCTTTCTGATGCTCCAGGGAACTTCCAGTGCCACCACCTCCATCAGAAATACTTCATGTCATGCTGCCCTAAGGTCCCACCGAGTCACTAACTTGCTCCTACGTTCCTTGGGTAAATGAACCCCCAGCGTCCTCCTTCCCCGGCATTTCTCACTGATGAGCTCCCAGACGGGGCAGCCAAAAATCACTGCTGTGACGCCAATCATGGCCTCACGCTCGGTACAGAGTTTGATCCCATTTCTGTTCTCTTACCTGCCGAGGCCACCCTGCCCTCCTTGCCAGTCCTCACGCAGTGCATGGCAATGGCACATGTGCCTGTGACACTGTGCTGGAGAGGACAGGAGACGCCCTTGAATAGGTGCGGGGACAGACAGAAAGCAGGCAGGCTGACACGCACACACACACAGACACACATGTTGTTTGGTGATAAAAACAAAAGCACTCACCGTGAGCCAGATATATTTTTGGAACGATTGCTCTGGTATCCAGAGGAGAGGGGGTCATTATCCTCTGAGGCTGTCACACACATCTGCAATGACATCCCATCCAACAGCAACGTCACCGTCTGCTGCAGGACCGACAAGAACAGAACCGAGTCTGTAACCGCCAGCCCAAGCGTCGTTCATCTCCTCCACAGCAACTTCCCCTTTAACAACCAACAGACTTGCACATGAGATCAGCCCACACGACAGCCCCACAACACATCGACACTTTGTGAGCCATCCTGCAGAAAAGAAAAATATTCACACGGTTGCACCCGCAAGTAACTCACGTGGGACACGACTCTGAGCCCTGCTCTGCTGGTCGCAGACCCCCACACCTGCAGCAGCAGCACGTTGCAGTGCGCACACACACACCCACACCAGATTCTTTTTCCTCCGTCAGGCAAGGTGGGACTGTTAAAGCCTCACCATGTATTCTGAGGCATATAGCAACACACACACACCTCATCTGCGTGTGACAGTGATGCAGCCCACGCACCACACACACACTTCTCACTGCCCGCCCTCGCCGCGTGTCACCACAAAGAAGGGACTTTGGCCCATCCCCAGTGGAGGTGATGGTTCTGCCTTCCCCTTCACTCCACGGGATGCACAGCCCTGCTGGGACGTGGCACTGGAGCTGTCAGAGGAGATGTCAGAGCCACTCAGTCTCAGCTGCTGATGGAGACATCCAAGTGCCCCAGCAGGTCCCCATCACCCCATGGCCTCATCTGGGGCCTCCCACACCCACCCTTCCCCATTGGCACAGCTCTGTATCCAAGCTCAGGCCAGGAGGCTTCTTTCTCACTTCAGTGGTAGCTGTGTTGCAGATCATCTTTTTTTTCCTGTCAGTCTTGCTCTTCTATTACAGTTTTATTTTCTTTTTTTTCCTTTGGATAGGGCTATTAGCCTCTTTTTAACTTGTGTGCAGGTACTGTGGGACTCTGTATGTGCAGGGGGGGCTCTGGTTTCCTTCTGCCATTTGGGTTAAGTTTTTACATTTGCAGTTTTGAGGTAATCTGTCTGCATTACCTGACTTACTGTCAGTATGTCATTTAATGGTTTCTTTCACTTTTATGGGCTGATTAAGTCTGGAGCATGCTCTTTCTAAAGCATGCCTGTTAACTTTTGCATAACTGCTTATACCTATAAATGTTCAGTCAGGTACAGCATTATGACAGAGCTCCTTGCTCTCCTGATCCCTGGTGAGCTGTCTGTTATCTCTTTGAGCCCAGTTCAGACCAAAGGGCAGTTCTGGTAGCCTGTACCCATGGAGTGGTGCTGTGGGGAACCCCATGAGAGCAGAGACACTTTTCCAGTTGGAGTCAGAGCCCTGGAGCTGCTTTTCTTACTGTGGATGTGGAGATGTAAGTTATTCCCGGAGCCCTCATTGACGTTTTTGATCAGTCTTTCTTCCACCCTTTAGCTGTATAAGGAGAAGAAAGCTCCCAGAGATCATGGTGGGATGAATATCACCAACCTTGGCCGTGGGGTGTGGGCGGGAGTTGGATTTTGGGGAGGCAGCAGCAGATGAGGCAAAAACTGTTAAGTCGGATATAAAGGTCAACTAGTCCAGTCTGGGTCACACAGGCTGTACTTTCCCCAATTCCTGCTGCTAAGTTAAAGGCCACCCTTGCCTTCTCTCCAGAGAGGCTTGATCTAAATGCTGTAGCTCAGCAGGCAGGAGCAGAGCTGGAAAGTCACATACAGTACTGGGGATGGCCCTGGGCTGCTGCTCCCCCCCACCTGCAATGGCTGGGAGGGTGTCAGAGGGCTGGTGGCACCTCTGGAGGGAACTGTCAGTCCCTGACCTTGGTAACAAGCTTCCTAAGGGATGTCTGAAAAGGAGCAGAAAGGGGAGGCTCTGCAAAGAAGCATAGGCAAGACACCCAGCCCTGATGTACAACCCCAACATCCCCCTACAGCCCAGGACAGTGGTGGCCACAAGTGACAGCTCTCTGGCCCCAGGGCTTGGCAGCTGGGCTTTGGGCTGTTGTTTCCAGCCCCTCCTTTCTCCTCTCCCTCCTCCCTGCATCAGGCAGGAGCTGCAGGGTGTCTTCCCTCTCTGCTGTGCCTGGGACTGCACACTGAACAAGCAACTGCTGGGGAGCTCTGGCACCTGTAAGTGGGGGCACCCTGTGTGGGTGGGGGGCTGCTTTTAACTTGGGTTAGGCTGTTCTTCTCTGCTGAAGCTGGGAGCTGAGGTCAGACTAACAAGCAGCTGCTTTGTTAGCAACAGGTTTGTGTGTGCATGTGAGGTGGGATGCTGATCCTGCTGCTCTAAGGTGCAGGGGGCTGTGCCCCAATTCACTTGGGGACATAACACTGCCTGCATGGGGCTCCTGGTGACACCAAGCATCTGCCTTCTGGTAAGTGAGCCCCAGTTGTGTGCTGCTTCAGTTGGTCCCAGGGAGTGCAAGGCAGCAACACTGACCAGTTCATGCACTGGGGGGAAAGGGGGTGGCAGTAGATGCCTCTGACCCCAATGGCTTTGTGGTTCCAAAGCTGGGGTACACACATGACAACACTTCTCCCACCAGCAGGGACAAGGCAGCTGCATGGCCAGCAAGGACTGCTGTGTGTGACAGGGAAAGCATCTGTGCTGCTGCTGCTGAAAGTGCCCATCCAAATGTGCTGGCAGCTTAATCCCTGTGCAGAGCTCTAGGTTTAGACAGAGAAAAGCCTGTTGCAGCTAAGAGCAGTGCTGTGGAAGAGGGGAAAGTACAGCCATCTGTGGAACTTGCCTTGCTCTGTCCTGACTGACTCTACAGATGGCTCTCAATTTTGAAGGGCTAAAATAAGCTGTTAAGGGTCAGTTGTCAAATGCTGCTAGTTAACTCAGTTGCCCTGCTGAGCCTGAGAAATGGATATGCCAGGAATTAAGAGTTAACTATCCTGGGAGTGAAGGTGTGGAAAGCTTAGGACAGTATTTTAGAACAAGTCTGGTGTTGGCTGCACCTTTGATGGTCCACATTGTATTTCTGTTAGTGCTGGCAGTGTTACTGTGTACAGATCAAACACCAAATGTGCACATACAGAGGGGAATTCAACCTGAGTTTAAATGTTCTTTTGAAGGAAGCCAACATGAAAAATATCACTTGGGATGTTTTAGGCCCAGGGCAACCCCTTTTAATCCACTAAACTACTCATTTCAATCAGAATGGCTCTCCAAGTGGTGACTTTGTCATTTTTTCCTTAGTGACTAAGGAAAGCTTTACATGCTCTAATTTTGCTTTGATAACAAGAGCAGACTGCCTCCAGTAGGAGAAAAGTATCTGGAGCTTGTAGTACCTTTTCTAACACCATTTACAGAAGAGTAGTGCCTTGCTCTTTAAATCTGAACCACAGCTGGGGGCTGCAAGTGTAAAATGCGGTGGGATCAGTTGCAAGGGTTTTGCTGGAGAAAGGTTAATTAATTGAATATAATTCTCTGCAAGGGAAAACCATTTCTTAGGACTTGCAATTAGGCACCTGTTAGATAGCATCTCAAATGGAAGGAGTGGTCCTGTCCTGTTTCTCTTAAAAGGAGATTTTTCTCAAAAGGAAAATCCTCACAAAGAAAACTTATTGCTGCACAAGGCAGAGCAGCTCTCTGATTATTTTCCTTTGTGGCTACTGCATGTCCCAAATCCTGGCTCAGTTTACCTTAGGCTTATTGAACATCAACACAATACAGGATTTAGGATGTGCGTCTCTTGTAATGAGCATCTCAGTAAAACTTACTTGCTTCAACAGAAATCTAAGACGCTTGAAGGTTACAAGTTGAATTTCTGTACCCTGTGATTTGTAAGCAATCCAATTGTGTAGACCTCAGACTAAAGTGTACATCCTGCAAATCCTCCTCTGCTAGCCTTCTGTCAACCTTCATTTCGTGTGCGTCTGGACCTACACTTTCGGAGGATCCACTGGTGCTGATGGCATGGTGATGCACGGCAGTGCTAAAGGCTGAGGTACCTGCAGGCTTGTTAAGTGGGCTGTGGAGAGACCAGTGGGTAGCAAACTGCCTGGGGTGGTGTGGCTATTGCTGCTCTATGAGCTTGCAGAGTTCTGGAAAGGAGGAGCAAGGGGAGAAGACTGCTACAAAGCTGTGAGTTAATTGAGCTGGGTCAGCTGCTTCCACAGCATTGCTCTAGTCATCTTGTGACCTGTGATCTGACCTCATCGATCTGTATCAGTGGAGAGTTTCTAGGTGAATCATGGGACATCAGAAAACTGACCATGAACTTGTAATTTCTCATTAGATAAGGATGTGTGTACAGTGCAGCCATTGCCACTGAAGAAACAGAATGGGACTGTCTGCACTGACTGTCACTGCATGTGGGACTGAGGTACCTCAAGGGTCAGCTGAATGTAAGATGAGTTTAACAGGGTCATGGCCAAGAGGACATCTGTGCTCTGAGCCACTGACCTGCTGACAGCTTTATCTCCTGCAAACTGAAGGCAGGACTTCATGTGTAGTGGGTGAGAATTGCATTATTTAGATGGAAGTTCAACAGTTGCTTATCTGGTAGGAAGGGATGCCAGCATTTGATAGATTAATGCCCTTAAACCAAGAGGTGAATATTTAATTCTGTCATGACAGATGACTTTATAGACTGGCATTATTTCCCATATGGCATTAAAATCTAAGGATAAGGTTTTTGGAAAACTCTGGCCTGACCTCTCCTTTTAGCAATGTTATATATCTCAAACCTATTGACTAATTCTAGCTTTCTGATGTGTAATTGAAATCTATCCAGAGTACTGCATTGACAGAAAATCAGTTGGCTCCCCCTAGGGGAATCATTAACTTTATCTCTTCCCTTCTAGAGGTGACGCACAGAAAAGACTCTGTAACTCTCATAAAGTTATAAAGTAGGGATGTTTATTCAGCGCTGGGTGCAAGCGGGATCGCTCCTCCGAACTTGCACACTTAGGGGCCCAAAGCATGTTTCTTTTATAGCACTAAGTAATACACATTCATGAGGAGTGTATCATAAGCATTACATCACTGTAGCAGGTCATTATAATATTCCACGCCTCTTGCTTCGCCTGGTTGTGCCTGCGCAGTGCTCCCTGGTGGTCCTCTTCGGGGGTCTCGGGAGGAAGGCTCCGAGTCTTCCCCAGTTGGCTGCGCATGCTCCGTGGGCCTCTGGCTCTTCTCCAGACCGCGGCGTCGGTCCCCACCAGCTCGAATGCTGAGATGGTGGGAACCGACCTTCCTCTTATCAGAAGGAGCAGGAGCCGTCCTCCCTTTTCTCAACAGCCTTCTTCTAATCAGCGGCCTGTAGCCCCTGTTTCATTTGGCAGGCAAGGCTCCCAAGCAAGAGAGGCAAGATTACATACTGCCCAAGCAAGAGCTGCATACTTCTTTAATTAAACTATTTCTATTACCTCTTTTGCCCCTGTATCAGAGGCACTGTTCTGTTTATTTTCAACTGTCACTGAACATGAAGCCTGAAGTCCGGAGGCTGAGATTTCACTGAAGTGCTACTAGACATCAGGTGACCCTGGTCAATACAGTCAGAGGGTGCTTGTTTTGCTCTCGCCTTCAGTGGGTAAACCTAGTTTGTTAAACTTGCTGGTAGTAGTATTCCAGTATGGCTGCTACAGGTTATGTTATTGAAAGTACATAATAAAACTAACTAGATGGAAACAGCTTAATGGCCCATCAAATACCCTACACCTCTCAGCATAAGTTGCCTTGAGTTCAGAAGCAAATGCTATTGGAAATAACTGTGGCACATGTGAGTTTCAGCTATCACTTGGAGAATAGAAATAGCTTTAAGGGAGTGGAGAAAGCTTGGTTTAACATGTGAGCTCAGGTTCAGTGTGATGGAGAGCTCAGAGTGCAGGTGCAAAATAGTAAGTACGGTTAACTTGCAATAGGGATGTGCAGTAGCTATTTTGCTAATGGGTGATAAAAGGGATCCTCAGGAAAGAGTTGACAAAGCAGGACAGCTTACCATGCCACTGGAACTGCTGGGTTTATTCATGTTGCTGGTGCTGTGTGCCGCTGTCCTCTTCATCCCTGACAGGCTGCAGCACACCTGGAGAAACACAGGAGAGGGGCTGTGGATGAGTATGTGGGAAATAGCCTATGCTGAGACAGAAAACTACCTCAAACTCAACAGCTTGAACCCCACAGGTTACAGAGGGCTAACTTCTGAGTATGATGGGAGTTTGAAAATATCTACCTTGAAAAAAGGTACCTATCAATGATATCCAGGTGAGGCTTAAATTTAGAATGGTGGAAATTGATCAGTGCATGATGAAAATGAAGTCACTGAAGCAGTAAATTAGGGTTCAAGAACACTAAATGGATTCAAATGATCAGAGCAACTCACAATCAGTGGGTAAATTGGTGAGTATTTAAAGTAACTGTAGATGTAGATGCTGGTGAGCCAAGTCAGTATAAGTGAACAGTTAGCAAGTAGGAAGATACAGAGACAGTTCACTTCCCTTTTCTACAGTCTTTCCACAGACTATTAGCTCTTTCTAGAGAGGTGATACTGCACAGGTTAAACCCTTGGTGTAGCCTTCACAGTTTTTTTTCTTCTGTTCATACAGTTATTAAAGATTAAAGGTGTTGCCTCTGGACTAATCTGACCTTTGGCTACGGCCAAGTGTGAATAATTCAACACTGACTGGCTGTGCAGGTAGTCCCCCTACCCTGCCCTTTTCCAAGGCAGGCTGTTCTGCCTCATTTCTAGGGAAGCACAATCAGATATTCCACTACCTGGCAACTTGAGTGAGAAGGTCAAACACTATTTAAATGTATAAGTTCTAAGAAGCAATCCCTGATGTAACATGTGAACCACGTAAATCTTACAGCTGGTTTTGTGTGAAGTGTGCAGCTGGCTGGGTTTGAACTACTATCTACTATAGAGGATGTAAAAGGATCTATTTTTGAGCTACATACTCCAAAAGAATGTCAATATTAGACTTAAGGTGTTAGTTGCATGGGACAGTAAGTCCCCCCAGAAGCAGTATGAGCTCAAGCTCTGGCTGAGAACAAGCAGGACTTGCAGCTCTTGTTCTAAGACATCCTTCTACTTGCAGTAGGCTGGTGGTTTATTTTATGTGTGGGACACATGGTAGTTCCCACACAGCTTTACTTGTGTGTAATTACAGCAAATACCTGGAAGGAGGGTGTTGGTCTCACAATTCTGGACCTGTTACAGTGATTTTTGTGCAAAATGGATACTTGTTGGGTAACTTGATATGGTTTTGATATGTATACTCTCCTTCACCCATCATTTGAAATGAAGGGAAGGAAACTAATATCCTCCTGATCATGGGCTCTGTTTGATTTCATGCCTATCTTGCATTGGGCAGTGACACTTCCATCCTAAAACTGATTTAAATCAATTATATGGATTTTGCTCTTTTTTCACATTAAGCATGGATATAATCTAGTGCAAAGAACCCTTGTGATGTGCTATTTATATTGCTCTGGTTGAGGCTGCTGGCAGCTCACGTGTTCTTAGGTAGGAGAAAGGAGGCTGGGAAGGACCGAAGAAAGTATTCGTTGCACTTGACTAATTCGAGATGGAAAACGATTTTCTGGGTAAAATAAAATAATAAATAAAAAATTTCTTATACCTTTCCAAGTCATGTTTTCATAATGTTTAAAAAGCTATGTTACAAATACTACCAAATTCTATTGTCAAAGCTGTCAGTTTCAGGAAAAATGCTGTCTCTCTGGTTTGGTTTGGAATGTTACTGTTTTGATGACTGGGGCAAGGATAACACTTCAGGAGCTGTCACCAGCACACTATATCTGGAGTGTGGTCATCTTGATTTCTGCTTATATAGGTCTTTGGCTTAATGCTGGGGTTTGTGCTCAGTTTGCCATAGTGAGAGTAACTTTTTGTGAGACAGATGATCTCCTGAGTCTTTAATACTGAACTCTGCCTGGAGGGATGGCTGCAATAATCTCTACCTTCATTTGCATTTCCAGTTAGTATTCAGCGGGCATAATTCTTGTCATCCTTTGTGCACACAGTGGTACCTGTGTGACAATGGCTTCTGTACTTACCATAAAATACATTTGTAACTTGGGCACAAAACAACGTGAATTAAATCTTAAAATCAGAGGGACTTTTTCAGTGTTACTGCCAAAATAGAAGTCATGTTTCAGTTGTGGCTCTGATCCACAGAGCACTCTGACAGTCTGAGCAATTGTTCTGTTTGGGGACCTGAACTACTTGCCCTGCTCCAGCAGTATCTGGGGGTTTGCTTGTAAGGCCATGCTATCTGAGCTATCTGGAGCAGTTAACAGCAGGGAAAGGATGGGGAGAAGTGAGCTAACCTGCCAAGTAATTTCCCTGGGACCCCTCTTCCCAACAGCATCATCCCATGTCACAGAATGGGACTGCCTGTAGGGACACTGAGATGCTCCAGGAGGAAGCACTGAACTGCTTCCTTTGAGGCTTACTGCAGAGGACGCAGCACAGAGCAGATCTGTTTGCTACAGCTGGGCCACGTTTCTGTATGGACTAATCACTTGGTGTGAGTGAACCTTAGGCTGAGGTCTGGTCAGTCACTCTGCAGTCATTACAGGATCCTCTGTGCCCCCCCATTTTGGATAGGGGGGCATAAATTTCATTTTGACAGTGCCTGCTTCTCTGTACCTGGTGAATTAGCTTGCCACCTGACTGGGCTCCTTAACTACTTAGTTTGTTTGCCAGCTTCTTTCTCCACAGGGGATACCTCACTGTTGTCCCACCTTTCAGCTTCTACCTAAACTATGGTTACACTTGATTCCTCCTCCTGCCTACTCCCCCAATTACTCTGTTCACTTTCAATACGCCAAATGACATGGCTGTCAACTCCCCTGGAGTGCTCTGACAAAGTGTCACTCATGTGCAGAGCCTTATCCTGCATGTAAAATCAGATGATTCAGTTTTGTGCCTACCATCCAGCCAATACTCAAGGACTGGGGATGGTAGAAGTCAGCTGCTGTGCTGAAAGGTGGTGATTTTGGAGGCCCACTGGCCATTAGTGAGGAATTTAGTGCTGCAAAAAGCCTGGCAGTGATCATTCAGTTGTTCCTATAGCTTAATCCAAAATGCTTGCTGCTAAGTGCTCAGTGGAGGGTATCTTCAGTGCAAAAACCTGAGACCAATTCAGATGGTATTTAGTGGGGTCCCTGGTCAATTCCCAGTGATGGATGGGAAGCTGCTACTTACAGATTGGATCTCAGGAGAAATTAATTAAAACATTTTGACTCTACTGAAAGTTTATCAACTAGGGACTGGTCTCTCCTTCTGAATTCAAGTAAGGTATTAATTAAAATGGACAAATGCAAGCAAGGTACAAGGGAATAGCAGAGGGCACCAAGCATGTCAGGCTCAGTGTCTGGCTCATAGGTATAGAGGCTGTCCGTGAAGGAGAGGAGAGATTTGGCAGGTTTGCTAGCCTGCTTTCCAAAGATATCCTAAGTATTAACATCTTTAAACATGTCCTGAGCACCAGGTAAACTGCACTGACTTGCAAAAGGGTGTTTCTCAGGGTCCTTGTGTTTACAGTATAATACAAAATCAAGAGGACAAGAAAGCTATCAGATGGCATAACAGCAAACACAGAAAAAGTCTTCTAATACCTTAACTGAGCCTCAGTAAGAGGCACAGTAGCTTTCAGTTAGGTTTTATGCCACTTCTAAACAGATCTTCTCATGTATGTGCTAGGCTTCTGACTCAGCAGCTATGAACTCAAGACTTGGGTGAAAGTCTCTGCTACAACAGCCAGGTCAAGCCCTGTACCCAACGAGCTGTCTACTTCCTTGCACCCCACTCAGCTGAGTGCCTTATTTTCCCCTGTGCTGCTGACATGAGCAGTAGCACCACCCTTGTTTCTCACCTTGCTACTGGCTGGGAGAACTAAGGCTAAAACAACTCCTTTGATTCTAGTTAAAAAAAGGCCACAAACAGATGGGAAACTCTGAGACGTGGGCTGTGAGTGGTCTTAGGGGAGTTCTTGTAAGAATGACCAAATAACATTTTAAAGTATAAGGCAGCTAATATCTTATGACATACAAATAAAGTAGCTGGATAATTGTTCCTGTGTGTAAATCTGTTTTGAACCTTTTATCATGGGACAGTTGGCCAAGATTTTAGTTAAAATTTAGAACAGCCTGTGACACATTGAATAGAAAAACTTAAAATTCAGAAGTGTAAAGGTTGCCTAAGTATTAAGCAAAAAATAGGAGTATGATGACAATTAATATGTAAGCAGCCTAAGCTCTCCATGAATTCGGGTATGTTATGTTACAGCTAGGATGGTATAACCTACATGCAGAAAAGATTTTCTCTGGGATTCTTTGCTACCAGAGAGTTGGGTAACTTGCACTTTGCTGTCTAACCGAGGACTTGCTCAGCTCATGTTAAAAGCACTGTCACTGTATGTGTTTATGCTATCAATGCCTGTTCTCCTCATGCAGCATGTTGTACAGCTTCTTGATGGATAAAAAGGCAAAACAATTAACTGACAAACCTCCTCCTCACGTTCAACTCTTACTCAAATGGGATACCTCAGATTTTGAATGTTTCTCAGCAAATTGGTAGGAGTCACATATGTGCTTGAAAAGATCAAATTATATATGGGCATCATAAGATGAACTAATAGCAAATGGCAGAAAGTGCTTTGCTATTGCAAGATTTTACTATGGTAAATTTTCAGCTTTACTCTTCCTCATACAGTGTGGTATTAAAAATCAGTGTTTGACATGAAAACTTCAGAAGAATGAAATGGGGTGGAAAAAAAAAAATATATTCTAGAGAAACATAAACTTGCTGTGAATGCCTCACCTGCCAGCAGCATCTTCTGGTTTACATTTGAGATTTGGCTTTTTGGCTAAGTGTTTTATATTCTGAGCTCAAATGGATGAGTAATCTGCAACTAAGTCTTGATTTGTTTATTATAGCAATCCTTCTGATAGCATTGTTCTGTATAATTAGACAGGATAGGAAAATTTAAGATGTTTTAAGAAGTATTTTCTTTGGTTGCAGCTCAGACTACCCAGACATACAACTATTGGGGGAGGATAAACAGTTGAAATCCACTCATAAGAGCTCTGCATGGATCTTCAAGACTGGTACATCTCCCTGGGACTGCCCATTTAAAAATGAGAAATTTGCTTCTCAGTGTATACTTGTTTTTCTTCATGGCAGTACATGTCAGTAAGAAAAAAAATCCAGTAATATTGCAACTTGGTGTTTTTAGTGTGGCTTCTCTTTCACAGCTCCTTTTTGGTAGCTGAAAGCCTCCCATTTCCATGTGATATTCAGTGCTTATTTTGAGATAAGACACTCTGAGCTCTTTCATATAAAATACCATGGAAATTCTGATGTATGAAAAAATAAATAAAAAAATTGAAGAGTAAGTTCTTCTAATACCTTAATTCATCAATATCCTTGGAGTTAGTACTTGGCAGTTAAAGTCCTGTCTTACACAGACTGAACACTTCTGCTTCTAAGGGAAACTGACAGTAAGTGTAAAATGAAGTTAAAATGTACCTTACAACAAATTCTAAGAAGTTAAAGATGCTCTAATGAAATCTTGACTCAGGGAAAAAGGCTGTCTTGCCTGTGCCTCTTGGCGAACCTGGGTGCTCCCACTTGTTCATGACAGTTTCTGCACTTCTGCATGTCACGTACTTGAGCCTCCGTCTGGAACTTGGTGTTTGGCTGTTGCTGTTTCTCTGGAAGAGAAAGGGAAGGTGAGCCATGCTTGCAAGGAACTGCAGACATACATCCTTCAGTGTATGATGCTATGAGAAAGAATTTCAGACATTTACAGCAAAATGGGAGAACATATGCCACATTTTACCTTTTTAGATTAAATGACCCCTTATCTTACACGGTTTCCCTGCAGGTCATACTTTTGAGCCCTGTGATCTTGCCTGTGACTTCCTACAGACATCTTGCACTCGATCCACATCTGTGCTGAGTTAAATCAACAGAACTAAATGCAGCCGAAGTGTCTGGCTGGCAATTGGACTGCTTCCCCTGCTATCGCTTCCTCCAAATCTTTTCATTAAGGCAGAGGTCACTTGTGACCACTTGCCGTCCTCACACTACTTTACCTGCCCTACTTAATTCTTAAAGATAGCTGCTGACAGCACTTCACTGAGTTGGGAATGTTCACAGTTCATCTTTGTTCTTGCCTAAAAAAAAAAAAAAAGTACAATTTATTTGTCTTGGTCAATAGCTTTTTGCAATCCACTGAGTATTAGGATAATCCATGCATTTGTCTCTTCCTTATTTCTAAGCCACTTACAGAATGAGGCACTGCTATTTTTGCCATCCCTCAGTGGCTGCATCTTGCAAGGAGGATTTTCTAACTGCAGCAGACCAGAGATGCTGTCATTTTCCAGGGTCTCCAGGAAATGTCTGTAGTTGATCCATGACTGAGTAGAGAGCTCAGGACAAGAGAAGAACAATTTTTTTGGCACTTACCACATTAAATTTTCTTTTTCCATGACAACATGCTTCTGTTCTTCATGTCTCTGAAGTTTCCTCGTCTTTATTTCAGCTTCTAAAGCCTCAGAGGATTCTGTGATGAGATTTCACACACACAAAAATCAAGGTAACAAAACCAGATGGTTGTGCACAAAGGTGAAGCAGTGTTGGCTGGCTCCAGTGGTTGCTAGATTTCCTGCATACGGCCAACATAAAAATAATTGCATTCATTGCATAATTACCTTGAACTGTTACTGTAAAAATGGAAAATTCATTTTCCATATCCAGTGGTATGAGATTGCAGTGGTTTTCAAGGTAAAAGAAAAAATTGGAACTGGGGCACTGGCTTGTTTAGTGCATTTCTGAAATTTAAGCCTATAAAGAAGGTAGCAGGGGAAAAAAGCTTGTTCACTGCAGAGCCTCAAGTAAGCCAAGCAGAAAATTCTAATCTTAAGAAGAGAAAGCACAGACTGGCAGCATTCTTCTTACGATTACCAAAAGATTTTGCATCTCACAGCAATTCAACACTATCGAGTGTAGAACCGGTAAAGAATGAAGTCATTGACATAAATCAGAAACTGATTTCTAATTCCAAGATTTGAGACCTTAAAGGTCCAGATAAAAAACAGTTTTTAACATCACCTGCAGCATCTCTGGGCCACAGCCGAACCCATCGGTACGTGACCCGCAGCGCTCCATCCCCCCAAACCCCGCACGCGGCAATGCGGTGGCTCCGGAGAAGGCCATCGGCTCTGCCCCCGTGTGCCGGACCCCGCATCCTCCCGCAGCCCCGCGCTGTCTGAACTCGCCCCCCGCCCCGTCCCGAGCCCCCACACCGCGGGACGGGGGCTCTGCTCCGCGATCCCGCCCGGCCCCGGGACCGCGGTACAGCCCCCCCGGTCCGCCTCGGGCTCTGCGCCGCAGCACCCCCGCCGCCGCGGGCAGGGCCGGTGACCGCGGGACCGGCTCTGACTCGCGGAGCTTCCGCCCGGGCCCGGCTCTGCGCCCCCGCCCCGGGCTCCCGCCCCCCGGCCGCTGCCCGCGGACCCGAGCCGCGGGACTGAGTCTCCGGCCCTAGTCTTGCACCGGCCCCAGAAGACCGGGACTCCCTGCGCCGTGCCCGGACCCGAGCCCGGCCCGCAGCCGGTTCTCGAGCCCCGCAACGGGCGTCGGGGCGGCTCGGGACCTGCGACCGGCCCACCCCGCGCCCGCCGCAGCCCCGGGACAGCCGCTCCCAGGCCGGACCCCCGCGCCGCCCGCACTCACCGCACCGGAACCGCCGCTGCCGCCGCGCCCCGCCCGAGACACAAACACCCCCCCAGCACCCCCTCCATTCCAACCCGACCCCTCTGTGGGCTGGGGGTGCTCAGACCCAGCACAGCACCGCAGGCAGGGGGGTCCCAATGAACTCTTCTCCGCTCCAGCCCCGGTGGGAGGTGCGGGCCGGCAAGGTGGGAACTCTGGTGTTGGGCGGCCCCCGCAGCCGCAGCCCACAGAGACCCTTCGCTGGGGGGTCCTGACAGTCGGTCCCCGCGTGTCCCCGCTCTCACAGCGCCTCGGCGCAATGCCGGGGGGGCTGGAGGAATATGCGGCGCCCCGTGACGCAGGAGTACCCCTGGCATGCGGTGCTGCCCAGCGCTACCTCAGCGCGGGGGGCTCCATCCCCAGGAGCCACCACTGCCCACCGGTCCTCCCCCGCCGGAGGAATCCCCTCTCCCACCCTTTCGCCTCACGCACCGCGATGCGTTCCACGGCCAACACGAGCAGCGAGGTGCGGGGCTCCCCCCCGCGGCTGTTCCACAGCGCCACCGCGCAGCACAGGGGCTCTGGGGGTCCCGGGACACCCCCGCAGCGAAGCACAAGCCCAGCAGCTCCGGGGGCACTCACGGAGACGCCGGGCACACACCCGTGGGCCAGGGCTGGTCCCTCAGCACGGCCAGGCTCCTCACAGCCCCTCCCCAGGGCAGTGTGGCCAGGCCCGCAGCTCCAGCCCCGCACCGGGGCGGGGGTTCCCCACGGCCACAAAGGGGACACCGAAAGCCGTCACTGAGGACCGGCTGTCACAGAGACTGGCTGCCCTGGAGCCCCTCCCACCAAGAGCTGCTGGGGCTAAGACCCCCACGCAAGGGGGGCAGCAGCAACACCCGACCCCTGGGTGGAGCTTGCCCACAGCCTAGAGGGGGGTGCTCAGCAGCACCCAACCCCCCTCCCTGCACCCCAACACTCTAAAAGCATCCTCACCTTCACCGGCCCCCCGATCCCCTCATCCACCTATGCCCCCCCCAGCTCACCCCACCCAGTGCGGGTCCTTCCCACCAGCCCTGGAGTGCCCACACCTGGGGCTGCCCCAGCTGCTGCTGCCCACCCTAGAGCAGGGGGTGGGAACAGGGAAGCAGGAGGGGAAAAAAACAGCAGAAAAAAAAATTGAGTAAAAACATAGAAAAAAAAGGAGAGAAAAAAGAAGGAAAAAAGAGAACAAATGTCCCTGTGGGGGCTGCGGGTGCTGTGGGGAGTGGGGCAGGGTCTGGGGGCCCGGGGCTGCCGCCCTGCAGAGGCACAGGGGCCCCCGTCAGGGCAACGTGCCATGAGACCAGAGCATGGGGGTGTCACGGGAAACAGGCAGGATCGGGCAAAGAACTGCAATGAAACTGAAATAAATAAAAAAGTAAATCTCTTCTCCCACAGCAGCCAGCGCTCTCAGCCCCTCTGTCTGGGGGCCATGTCCTGAGCACCGCAGCACCTTTCCCAGTGCCATTTCCCCAGGTATCTTGGGGGGGAGGAGTCTCATTCTCCACAGGCTCCATCACCTCTGTGCTGGGGGCTCCAGCTGGAACCTGGTGCCAGCCCCTCGCCCCCAGCCCCCAGAGAATGACCCGGCGAGACAGGAGTGCAGTCTCAGGAGTTTATTGCAGACTGCGAGCGGAGAGGTGGGGGTGTCCTCGGGCAGGTGACTCTGTTCCCTGGGGATGAGGTGTCACCTCCCCGGGCAGGTGGCAGCTGATGGTCGGGACACCCCTGTGTGGGAGGGCGTTGGCGGCATCCTTACGATGCCCTTCTCCTCCTCGATGTCCGAGATCGGCGACCTGGGGGGGAATGGAGCCATCCATGAGTGTCCCCCCCCCACTCCCTCCTGCCCCACCACCCCTCCCCATGTGCCACCGACAGCATCCCCCTGGCCATCCCTGTGGGGCCTGGGGACAGGTGTACCCCTCCGCTGTCGTCCCCTTACTTCGTCCTCGCCTCCTCCGCCTGTAGGGTGTCTGCCGGTGCTGCCGGGCGCCGCGGCGCCGGGAGCGCCTGGAGTGGGGTCCCCCATGGCGGCTGCTCCGGTGGGGGCTGGGGCTGGGGCTGCGCCAGTACGCCGCCATGTCTGCTGCCCATGGTGGTCCTGGGTGCTCTGGGGGCCCCGCTGTGCTCCCACCCCAGATATAGACCGTGGGTGATTGTGACGTGTGATGACGTCATAGAGCTGGGTGTCCAGGGAAACCATCCCTCCATCTCCGCCAAGGGAGAACAATGAGGGGGTTCACCCCAATAACCTGCCCCAGTGCAGTTCCCCTCGCCCCAGGGCAGGATGGGGGGAAAAAGGAGGAAAAAAAGAATGGGGGAAAAACAGGGAAAAAGGGGAAAAAGGAAAATTAAAAAAAAAATCCCAGAATAAAAACAGCTAAGAAAAGGATCTTCTTCCAACTTTGATCAAAATTAAATATTTTTAATTTTGCTGGGGGAGCTCCCAATCCCCAGGGACCCCCGGGGCAAATGCATATTGCTGCCATGGGGGAGCCCGGCTATACCCAAAAAGGCCCCATCTGTGCTGAAACCTGCTGGGAGAGTCAGCAGGTCCCAGCTGGGCATGCACAAGGATCCCACTCTGAGGGACACGGACCACTCGCCCACGGCTGCCCTCCGTGCCAGCCTTGGAGCAGAGCAGGACCCAGTGCCTGTCAGTGCCCTCACAACCGTCCCCAGCGACCGAGAGGCTGGGGTGCAAAGGACAGCATCGCAGGAGGAAACACTTATTCCTGTGCATGAGGCATCCCAGCCAAACTGGGGCACCCCAAACGTGGGGCACACGGGGGTCTGGCACCCTTCAAATCTTCGGGTCCAACACGTTGGACTCATCCCTGGCACCCCCACCAACCATTACTGATCACAGACAGACCTGGCAAAGCAACTCCGTTCCTGCAGCGTTCTGGCTGCTGGGCTGTGGATCCAGATGCCCCTGGAGCCCCTCGTGCCACAGTCACTCCTCTGCGACACCGGCCGACGCCGGGAGGATTTCAAAGCCGTGTCAGAGGGGCTGGGATGCTGGCGTCACCTCGGCTGTCCCGAGGTGTCCTTTATCCTTCAGGGGCAGCTCTTGGCTTCCACACAGCAGAGTCCTCATGTCCAGGGCTGGGCTGTCCTTTACTTTGTTTTACTGCGGCAGGAACACTCCTCCCATCTCCAGTACAACTCCCCCACCTCGTCACAGTGCGGTGTAGGACGGGAAACAGCACAGATCAGCAGAGTTAATACACTTCCATATGAAACAGACTGACTGGTGTCACTGTCAGAGAAGGGGATTTTCTTAACACACCCTGGAGCCGCCCCCGTGGGTCCCCCAAGGCCTCTCAGAGTGAGTCCTGCAGGGAGACATCAGCCCCCGGGACTTTGGCTGAGGGATCTGCGGTACCCCTGACCCCCCACTGCTCCACTCCTCTCCCCCTCACCCCGAGCAAAGTCACCGCAGACACCACCCAAGTCCCCACTCACCAGAGGTGGGAGCAGCCACAGCACAGCCGGTTCCCCGATGCCGGCAGCCCTGCGAGCGAGCGGCCGTCGTGCCCGGCAGCAGCAGAGCCCCGCGGAGCTGCCAGAGCACAGGCAGCGCAGGCAGCACAGCGACGGCAGCTCCCGCAGCCCGGGAACATCGCGGCCGGCAGCCAGGAACGTGTCTGCCCACGGTCACTCGTGGGCTCCTGGCAAAAACCCAGCGGCTGAGAGACAGCGGGGTCAGGCACACGTATGGGAAGGGCTCGGAGAGGGATGAGGGACAATAAAATACACCGTTTTGTGTGGGGGGAAAGAAAATCATGGTGAAAATCAATGCACAAACACAACCACTGCTGTGGGGAGTCAAAACCTGATCTTTTAATATTAACCGTTACCTGTGGCTAGCAAGCACACACAGGGGACTGGCAAACAGCTGCTTAAACACTAATCAAGTGCGTTAAACAAAAGGCAACAAAAATGCATCCATCACCCCCCGAGCTCCCCAGCGCTGCTGCAGAAAGGCTGCTCTGGCTGGGGGGACCTGAAGAACCGCTGCAGCAGCTCTGGTCCCAGCCCTGCTGCCCCCAGCAGCGCAGGGGACAGGATCCCCCCCAGCCCCGGCCCTGCTGGGAGCAGCTGCAGCTCGGGGGCCTGGGAAGGGACAAACAAAACCCATTCTTCCCAGTCACTGCCCACACCTGAGGCTGAGAGCCAGGAGAAACTGGGGGCAAAGCCAGGGAGCAGGAGACCGGTGGAGCCAGTGCAGGTGCCTCCGGCTCCAGGGGCTCTCCCGGTGCTCCCCGTGATGGGGGCAGTAACGAGCATCCCTGCTGCCCCTCTCTGGAGAGCCCCAGGGGATGGGGACAGTCCCTCGGCCATCCCGGCGGGGGGTTGGGGTGCCCAGACCATGCCCCGGGGTGCAGGGAACGCCCCGCCGGCGCAGCCCAAACCATCCCGGCCTGTCCGGGGCTGGGAAGGGGCGCAGCCCGGAGCCATCCCGATGGAATGTCTCCCGGTGGGGCCGGGGCACATCCCGCAGCACTTCCATCACACGGGGACCGAACGTCCGCACCAAACCCACGGTAACTCCACCCGAGGCGCCCTCCGAGGCGGCTCCAGCGCTGCTGCAGAGCCTGTGCCCCCCGCACCGCCAGCCCCCCCAGAGCCCTCCCGGCACGGCAGCACCCGCAGTCGGGGCCCCCACCCCGCACGGGGGGACGCCCGTGTCCCGGCCCCGTCAGCGGGGCCCCAATCCCTGCCCCGAGAGCGGGCGGGGGGCACGGGGCTGTCCCCAACCCGGGACACCGCCCCCACAGCAGAGGGGCACACACGGGACACAGTCCCCCTGTCCCCCGCCGCGGGGGTGTCCAGGGGACGGTCCCCCACAGCCCCCCCGCAGGCGGCACCCCCGGGGTCACTCCCTGCGCACCCCCGGGAAGCGACACCTGAGCACGCGGACCCCGCGCCCCCCGGCGGAGCCGCACGGGGCTGCTCCGGGACAGCGCTGCCCGTCCCCACCGCCCCGACCCGGGAGGGGCCGAACAGCCCCAACCCCGGGCACCCCCTCAGACCCCGCCCAGGCCCGGCACCCCCTCCCTGCGCTGCGGCCGGGCCTCACCGCCCCCCTCCGGCCCTGACCGGGCCCGGAGCTCGCCAGGGGCACGGCGGAGCCCCCGAGTCACCGGGAGAGGGGCTTCGAAGGTCCGGGCACGGCAGGGACCCCCTCCCTCCCCGGCAGAAACGCCCCCGCCCCGCCACTACCTGCGCCACCGCCCCGTCCCGTGTTGCTCCCGCGGCGGTGTCGCCCCCCGGCGGAGGAACAGCGGCACCGCACGCAGCCGCCGCTCCCCGGCCGCCCTCGCTGCCCAGCACTGCCGTCGCACCCGCCTCATTGTCACCGGCGCCGGAAGTGACGCATTGGCGCGAGCGCGGCGGAGCGCGGTGACGGGTCGCGGCAGCGGGGTGATGAACAGCCGCTTGCAGGAGATCCGGGAGCGGCAGAAGCTGCGGCGGCAGCTGTTGGCGCAGCAGGTAGCGGGCGGAGGCGGCGTGTGCGCGGGTGCCGCGGCTCTGGCAGGCGGGGGCGCGGGGCGGCTTTGTGGCGGGCGCTCGTCGGGAGCGATCTTGCCGCTGGGTCCCGTCGGGTGGCAGGGGCGGGGCCGGGCCCCGGGATGCGGCTGGGCTTGGCCGTGCGGGCGGGGGAGAGGCGGCGCTCTGGCTTCCCGGTGGTCACCGTTTGCTTTGCCCCCCGGCTCAGCTGGGCGCGGAGAACGCGGACAGCATCGGCGCCGTGCTGAACAGCAAGGATGAGCAGCGGGAGATCGCGGAGGCTCGGGAAACGTGCAGGTCGGTGTGCCGGGTCTGGGGGGAACGGCGGGCTTTAATCGTACTGCGAGCTTTGGAATCGGGTGAGGTTGTGCTCCAAAGAGAAAAATAAAATCTTATCGGTAATTTAAAAACATACGAATCAGTGAAAGAAAATGCTCTCACTACTGAAATTTGCATAAGGTTTTTATGAGTAACAAGGAATGTGAAGGAGGTGAGTTGGGTTTCGTCATTCACCTCTAACAGCGGTTTGGAAATCCAGGCTCGCTTTTGGTTCCTGTGTTAAAAAACTGCCGCTGAGCAAATCCGAGGTGTGAATTTAGAGTGTGCCAGTTCGGAAAAATTTGTCCTATAAAACATTTCAAAGTAATTCCAAACTTGTAATAGAAACATGTTTGACAACAGTCAAGGCAGATCACAGAGTGGTAGGGGTGGGAAGGGACCTCCAAAGATCATCCAGTCCCACCCCCTGCTAGAGCAGGATCCTGGAACAGAACCCACAGGAACACGCCCAGACAGTTCTGAAATATTCTTTCTGGAGAGAGGAGCTGTTTTATACGAGGAATTTTTGTGGATGTTCACAGGGCTGCGTATGATACTTCTGCACCAAATGCAAAACGCAAATACCCAGATGAGGGAGAGGCTGATGAGGAAGAGATTGAAGAATACAAGGTAAGGGAAAAAGGACCGTCTGTCTCTGAGGGATTTATAAAATCTCTGTATGTGCATACGAATAAAAACAAATGTGACGTGCAGAGGTATTTTAAAATATACGTGTCCCTCAGTGGCATCTCTCCAGAGATGGAAGATCTGCTGTTTCTCTAATAATGGCTGTCTTACTCCTGTCTTACTAAACCAGAAAGTTAATGTATGACAGCACATTTTTGAGGACTAATTTTTAAGTGTATCTGTAAGCGGACAGACGTTCTTTTTAACGTGCTAAGTGTTTCTTATTTTATTTTGCTTTCAGAGGCCTTTCCCAGGAACACTGTCCTCATTAATGAGGGGCAGACCTTTTTGGGAAAAGACTTTTTTTTTTTTTTTTCCCCTGCAGTATTGGAATTGGAACCATTCATGACCTTCTGTCTGTAGACAGCCCATTTCTTTCCTTAAGAAGCAGAATTACAGTGATGATCTTGCATACTTGAAATATCTGCTTTATTTCCAAGGATGAAGTAGAGCTGCAGCAAGATGAAGAGAACCTGCCCTATGAAGAAGAGATTTACAAAGATTCCAGTACCTTTCTTAAGGTGAGCTGCTTTTGCAATGAGAAGCCTAGTCAAAGCTGGAAGGGTTGTGTTAAACTGTATTTACAATTGAAGGTATTTGAAATACAGCTTTCAAGTCTGAAGTAATTGGCTGGAATTCTCAAGTAGGGAAGTTTCCTGTTGAAGACAGGACTGCAGCTAGTGTTTACAGTGATCTGACTAAAGATCCGGGTTGACTCACACCGAGCCGTAGTAATGGCGGGCCCGATTTGGAACTAAAACCACAATGATGGTCTTGATTAGCGCAGCTACAAAGGCATGCTGAAAATAATAATAAAAAAATCTATTACTTTCTCATTTATCAGACTAACACATGTAGTGTGTGTGCGTATGCCCAGTTATCTCCCCATTGCTCTCACTCATCTCCCTTTTGTTCTCCAGGGTACGCAGAGCTTAAATCCACACAACGATTATTGCCAACACTTTGTGGATACAGGACACAGGCCCCAGAACTTCATCAGAGATGTTGGTATGTCATAGTCAGTAACTATTTGAAGACAACTCATTTTGTTTGATAGCACTTCTTTTTCTTCCCCTTTTGAATTCCTTACAGTTAACTGGGAAATGCAGATACATATACACTTCATAGGTTTGTCTCTTTCTGTGCATACATATCAGTATATAGATTTATATGAGTGATTTTCTTTTTAATCAGTTTGGAGGTGATTATTACCAGCCAAGGCTCTTCTTACTCCTTGTTTTATTTGGAAATATTTGACCAGGAAGACTTTTTTAAAACTAAGCTCTTTAGGTTCCAGAAAGTAGATGAGTCCAGTGAGCAGATCTTGAAACCTTTGAAAGTTAGAATAACTGACTGACAGTTCAGCTGTCTCCTGGACTGTATTACCTCCAAGAATGCATGTAGCATGTAAAGTATGGAAAATACTTATATTTAAGTCACTAAGCAATATGGATCATATTTACCAGCTAAATTATGTAACTGCTGACAACACATTAGAAGGCCCAACATATTATTGAATTTAGAGGATGTTATTTTTTGAGTTTACCTTCATCCAGCTATCACTGAACTTGCTATTGAAATCTTACGTTATTAGGCCTGAACTGAATCTTTCTAAAACTAAGCTACAGTTTGGTCCTGTTTCCCAGAATGGTTGCCTGGTAGTTGTTGTTTTGTTTTTTTTAAAAAAAGCAGGACACCTCCCTCTGCAGTTTTCTGCAACAGCTCTCCTGTATCAGGTTTTATCAGGTTTAAGATTATCAGGGTAAGTGTGTTGTGTTCCTAGATGCTAGCCCATACAGATTTTATTTGCCCTTTGAGGCAGTTAGTTTGTTTCTTCTCTATATTTTATGAATGCTTCTGTGAAACACATCTGTATATTTGGTATACAGGCTGTTTTGACTCAGTTCCAGATTTATCTGAAAAGCATCTGGGCTTCACAGTTATGTGCTTGAAAGAGTTATAAGTTAGGTAACAGAGTTACACACTGTTCTTAGAAATAAGATGAGAATGAAAAAATAGAGGCCTGTGTTATTTACTCTGCTGCATGAAGAATTGGGAAGGGACAGGACGAATTGTTATACAAGTGTTAATGTGGAAAGGAACATGTCAGCAGCAGTTAGTCTAGACCGTTTATTAGAGATGAGGTATGTCAAGCTGCATATTGGTTAGCATACATTTTCTGCATGAGAGAACCCTGCTTAGGTGCTACTTTGTAATTGGACATCACCCTACAAAAAGCTGTAGGGAAGCAGTGGTTCCAGAACACCCAGTTACATCTTTTTCATGTTGCTGTTGGAAGAGAGGGGGAGACCTGTGGGTTTTGTTTTGATTTGTTTGTTATTTGTTGTTTGGGTTTTCTTTTGTTTGTTGTTTGGTTTTAGTGGGGTTTGTTTGTTTTTTAAACAACTGAAGTCATCTTGATGGAAAATTCT
Organism: Podargus strigoides; assembly: GCA_028020825.1. NCBI lineage: Eukaryota > Metazoa > Chordata > Aves > Caprimulgiformes > Podargidae > Podargus > Podargus strigoides. Next base: position 71,671,526 of record CM051621.1, read on the forward strand.
TTTACATCTATTGCTTAGCTGCTGATAACTGGCTTCTGTTTCTGCTGGTCAGGACTATTTGACTTGCTGGAAGCAACACAGCAGTGGAAATCGGAACACCACAGTGGTGGTTTTTAAGCTGTTATATACTTAAGGAAAATAATGAAAATAACTTCTGTGTGGTTTATTCACATGTAATAAGGGATAATAAGGTTAAATAATAAGAACTTCACTTTTACAAGTGTGATGCTAGGGCTGGGAGTTCAGAAGCTGGGATTAAAATAAGGAGAGGGATGAAGGGTTGTGGGGTTAGTGGGTTCTTTTTTTCCCCCATAGGATTAGGACCATTTAAAGTTGTAAGTTTAAATGAACACGAAGCTTTGTAAATAACTCCTACTAAAGTTGAATCGACACTGCTTGGGAGATGGGAATGGTACCTTTTTGGTTTCTGCTGAGCCTGCTGCTGGCAATAACAGAAACATGCTGTCTCTACTTGTTTTTTGAAGTGAGAATGTAATATACTGAAAAGTTTGCTTTTTTTTTTTTCCTCCTTTTAAAAAGTTTACTGCAGAAAACCTAATTAGGGTTCTGTCTTTTGCGTTCTGTACATGTGAAAGGTGTGAAAATTAACATCATAAAGCCAAGTCTAGGAACCCATTAAATAAATATAAATGTGTTCAAATCTCCATGACTTGACACAATCTCCATATAAGGGTTGTCTAAGGGAACCAGCCACACCCCAGTTGCCGCCTTAGAAATAGTCTTCAAAGCTTAAACAAGAGTATATCTGTAAATGAATGTTAATTAGATCTTAATATAAACTTATGGATGGGGAGGAGAACTGAATAACTTTCTCTCATCATTCTGTCACTTTTAGTTTGAATGAAAGATTGTTTCCTTTTCTGACGTACTGAACAAAAAACTGCTTTGAAGGGTTTGGTTTGTTCTAACAAAAATTAAAATGAGGCTAAGTATTAACATTTGGACCTATTCAGAATACTGGACAATGCTCAACTGATACAGATTTACTCTCTAAGTAGTTGTTAACTTCATGTTTTCTTCTTCTTAGGCTTAGCAGATAGGTTTGAAGAATATCCAAAACTTAGAGAGCTCATCAGATTGAAGGATGAGCTGATATCTAAATCTAACACTCCTCCCATGTAAGTGTTCTTGTGGAAAATGCCTTTCTTCTCCAGACCTGTTTGAAGTTAGCTCTCTGCTTTGCAAATCTCTATCTTTAGCACCTGCTCAGAATTTACATTTTCTATTTCTGTTTGTATGTACAAATTAATCAATTGAAACTTTAGAAGAATAGAATCAGTTTGGTTTTGTTAGTTTAATCTAGATGTTTAGTATATAAACTACATTTTCTTTTCAGTGTGTGATTATTTATAGTATCTAAAGCTTTGGTTTTTAAGTTCAAACTCTGAACTGATTGGGCTGCAGGCTTTAATTTGGGAACTGAAAGAGCCTCCTATGATTGTGACTCTCATGATACCATGCAGTTCACAGTAGCAAGATAGGCTTTTAAAAATTGGCCTCTTATATAACCTTAGTTGTTCTTGTACCAGCTTTTTTTTTGGTATAATGTTCAGCTATTATCTTATTATCCATTAATCAGATGTTATTTCGTAGTTTAAAACCAAAAAAAGTTTAGGCTGGCTGGAAGTGATTTGTCCTGTTAACTTTGAATTACTTCTGAGTTTTTGCTGAACGTTAGACACAGTATAAGCATGCAGCATGTTATTTCAGGAATTTGAATCTATCTGAATGTGAAACTAATGCTTTTAATGTACTGCAGTCCTAATCCGTACCCACTAAAATAACATCATTTCATGATAGTCACATGGAAAACACTGCAATAGTTGTCTGAACAACTGAAATAAAAATTGCAAAGCTCAACTTGCTATTTTGAAGTTAAATGCGTTTTGGCATTCTTAGCCTTAAAGCACAAAAGGGTCAAAACCAGTAATCAAATGCTGCCTTTAGATAACACCAAATACACTTATAGAATAATAATCTCTTCCAGGCACCTTCTTAGGAAGGAGGAGGGGGTGGTCTGCTAATGAATTTTTTTAAGGCTAAAGGTATTGAGCGGAGGGCAGTGTAATTTTTTTGATAGTGATACAGCAGGGAGTGGTGGGCAGGTGTGGAGGCTAGGCATAAGCAAACATCTGAGCGTGTATTTAATAAAATGACTGTGTGTGTGGATTATGCTTTTGTTGTAGAGATAGAGAAATACATTTCTACTCTATGAAAAGTAACCATAATTCCAGTGTTCAGAATTTTATGAACATAACATGTAATAAATGGCAATCCTAAAAATATGCCACTTTGCTTAATGTGAAGCTAAAGTGAAATCTGTTAGCCAGGCAGCAAGTGTTTGCTTCCCAAAGGCTGATATTCCTATATAGTCCAGGGATGTACAGAAAGTTCAGTGATTCTGGACTAGATATTGCTGTACAGTCTGTGTGGGCATCTGTTTCCTGCTTGCTAAATTAAAATCCTAAAAAGTGTTTACTGGGAGAAAGGCTTTTAAAAACATCTAATGCAACAGCATCCAGCCTAGGTTAAGTGAGAATGTGTTATGCATCTCCTCTGGGTTTAGTGCCTTTGAGCTATATGAACTACACAGGAGACCCTACTCTTAACTGGCTACACAGAAGAGCTGTGTTGAGTATAATTTTCAAACCAGTATTATAACTTGTCCAAAAAATATGTCACCTTTTGTTTAAACAGGTACTTACAAGCAGACTTGGAAGCTTTTGATATTAGGGAACTGAAGTCCAAATTTGATGTGATTCTCCTGGAACCACCACTGGAAGAATACTACCGAGAGACTGGCATTACTGCCAATGAAAAGTGCTGGACCTGGGATGATGTAAGTGTTTTTCTAGATCTGAAAAAGATTTCATACATGTATTTAAGCAAATAGTTTGAGGATTTAATCTGGTATCAAAATGTTTGAGAGATGTGTTTCTTGTTTTATTTTTCAAGAAAAGTCTAGATTATTATAAAAACTAAGTTTTATATAGTATGCATGCCTACACTATTTGTGTTTTTTGAGGCATTTAATGAATGCCTCATTTGGCTCTTTCTGATCCTGTTTGACAACTTACATCTAATAATAGTGGGTTTTCTCCCTACCCTCAAATTCCATGAGTTTTCTATTCTGTTTCATTTTTGCTGTTGAAATTCAGAATATCCATTGTAAATATTCCCTTGTTTCTTGAAATTCTCAGAGATTTTTAAGGTATGCTTTTTAATATGCTAGTCTTCTAGTCAAAAGAGTAGATGAGCATGTTTCACTGACATACCTCCTTTCTCCAGAGTATTGATTGGGTAGGAAATTTTAACAATCAAACCAGTTGTAGTCCTGAGAAGCCTAATAAAATAGGTAGACATTATTTGTGGAATTTTGTTCTTGTATTTATGTATTCCCTTACTGTTTAGTTATTTCAAAGGTTTGTTTTGAAGACATGTTGATTTCTGACCCCTTTTTGGGAACAAGGAGACATCTTTTTAGCAGCAAATTTGTCATAATATGAGTGAATCAGTAGATAGAAACAGTTGTTGCTGAGATTTTTCTTACCTGTGTTCTGTGCAGTTTGGAGGAGGGAGGTGATGGTGTTACTTCAAACGAGATATAGTTTGTCCTTAGGCTGAAACCTGCATGTGCATAACTTCAGAAGTGAATCAGTCAAACTAAAGGATCATGAGAATAAAATAAAAATCAATCTGCCTTTAAGGAATGAATCTGAAAACAAAGGCATTCGTGTCTCTGATAAGAGACTAGGTAACTACGTGTTAAGGAACAGGCAGCTTCTGTGTTAGCCATTCTGTTACATCAGGCAAAAAATGGTGCCTGGCAGCACTGCCTGTGGAAAAAAACATTCTGTCCTATCATAAAAGCTGGAAGTGTTTAGGGCAGGAGTCACCCTCTTAGTTGGGAGTTACATCCTCTTAGAATACCTTCTGCTGCATACTTTTTCTTCACAATAGCACTGAATGAAACTTGATTTGGTGTGTTAGCAAGTTACAGAGAAATCCTTTCAACAGATGCTTTGCATCTGAAGTTATTTCATCCTGAATTTGTTGAACCACTGTCCTGATAAATTCTTGCTGCTTTTTTCCTGAAAGTGAAAATGGAGAGAATGTCTTTCCTATGTCTTTCCTGTATAGTAATGGAATTATGCTGGGTTTTTTTAATAATGTGTATTTACAAGCTTTACGTAAGTACCTCCAGGGCTGAAAAGAAGCAGAGCACTGTTGCTCTGTTATTAAATTCTTTTTGCTACCAATGAAATTAAAATGAAGCAGAGGTTCAGGGGAAAAAAATAATCGTGGGTTTTATTTTTAAGCCTAGAATTTTCTATACAGATGGAATAACCGTTAAAAAGAATAATTAAGCTGGCCATCAGCTATGTTGAAAATGTGCACTTGGGTACTGACAAGGTAACTTTTACATCATACTTTCTGGAAAACAGTTTTAAGGGGATGGCCATGAATGGTATACAGACCAACATCTTTAATAAAGTGCATCCTGATGGTTTCTGTGATAAAAGTATTCTTCCTGATATAATTGGTAATTTATATTTAATTCACAAACTCTTTTATTACTATTACTATTACTAGATCATGAAATTGGAAATTGAAGAAATTGCAGCCCCAAGGTCATTTGTGTTTCTATGGTGCGGTTCAGGCGAGGGTCTGGATCTTGGACGAGTGGTAAGATAATATTTTAATTCAGTTTTTCAGTTTATTGTTGACTTTTTCTGTATAGAATCCTCAACTGTAACTGCTGAGAGATGTTTTGTTACTGTGGTAGAGGATGTATAATTTTAAGTGGATTAAATAAATGTAAATGTATGTGGCATTAACTGTTTAGATACTGTTATTTTCCAGGTGAGTTGCTGTGACTCTGTGAGGAAGCACGATTTTGTAGGATCTAGAAAGGTGTACTGCTGTCTTGGTTTTGATGTATGTATGTTGCCATAGGAGCAGGATGCCATGTTGCGTGCATTTACAACATCATTTTCTTTAACAGAAGTCTTAGTAGTTTTCTGCCAGAAATATTCATGCAGGTAGAAAGGTGCTACTGTTCATGAAGTGAAAGAAAATTGTGTGTGTAGCACTGCTTATTTTCAGAAAACACTTGCAGTTAAGTAGGTTTACTCTTGGTGAGCTCTGTGAAGTTTTACTTCCCGTAGAAGACCTGTATGCCAGTGTAGCACTGCTTGTGTTGGGGAGGGTGGAATAAGAATTTCCAAATTCCTATATAAGTGTATGTAAGTGTCTACTTATATAACCTATGTAAGTGTTAAGTTACTGAAGTTTTTGGTGTAGTGTGAACTGTTTTCTCTGTCTGTAATATTTAGTGTCTACGCAAATGGGGTTACAGAAGGTGTGAGGACATATGTTGGATTAAAACGAATAAGAACAATCCTGGAAAGACCAAGACCCTAGACCCTAAGGCTGTTTTCCAAAGAACCAAGGTAAAGGTTTGGCTCAATTTCTCTTCTGTATCCTGTCTCCTCATGCCAATGAAACACATGGTGCTCCACAGCACTTAGTGACATGCTTTCAGGAAAGCAGACGTGAGAACTTTAGAGTTCTGTTCTGCAAAGTACATTAAATGGAAAAAAACATATTCATAGGATGAATGATGAACTTCTGTCCCCTTCTTGACTTTACTCAATGTGAGGTGTGGAAGTTTCATCTACACTGCTTGATAAATTTCATCTAATGCTGCTTGATAAATCTCTACTGTAGTTGTCTAAATGTGATACTCCTTTGAGCCTCGTTGAAATGCAGGTGGCTGAGGAGGGTTCATAGCTTGATGGAACAAGAATGAAATCCTGAGAGGGAAGATGGAAGCTGAACAGAAAGTGTTACTGTATGTTGCAGTGTTTTTGACTTCTGAGTTGTTTTGGCTATGGCTGAATGGTAAATAAGCAGTTAGTCTGTTACCAATACCTTTTGTATAAAACACGAGCTCCTTTCCAGATTAAAGGAGAAAACTTGTTGGCGGAGGGACACCTTTTGAATGGAACAAAACTTAGCAGTAGAATTTGACTAAACTTAATATCAAAAGAAGTCTTTACAACTATAGATTATAAATGGATGTAGTCATAAAAAATAACTCTGGAAGACTGGCTAATGGTTCTAAATCCACACGTGCAGATATGTGCCCAGAGCTTGCACCAGCCAGAGGACTGTTAGGGACCATAGCTCAGTCAGCATCTCCTTGCTTCCTGAACATGACTGTAATGCACAAGTGACAGAATTGGTCAGCTTAGTATACATAAAACCGTTTTTTAGGGATGTGCTGTGGAGGATGTCTATTGAATAACGTGCAGAGAAAAAAAAAAGTTTTCTGATTTAAGATACTCAAATGTATGTTATTGAAAAACTTAGGCAAACGTAGACAGGATTAATAAAGAGTTGCTTTGGGTATATGCGGATCTAACTAGCAGTTTCACTGAATACAGAGTTGTCTGACAATAATTTAAAGTGTCATTAACCTTGGGACTCATTGCACATTCATTAATCATTTGTTAGTATTAAACATCCTCAACTCTGTCTCAGATTTGCCATTTTTTAGGAGTATAAACTTCCCTTTAAGATATCTGGAATCTTTCTTGGACTTGATTTACGTTAATCTGAAGTTTGTTTGGAAGTGTGTTGTATTAGCTGTGAATATTTCTAAGTATTAATGTTGTATGTTTATTGCAGATGGTATTGCAAGTATGTGCTGCTTGCTCGTGAGGGAGAGGTTGAATTTAACACAGGAGGAGTTGTGGGCGACTTTATGTCTTTGTTTAACAGAGGAGAATAGTTTCTGGTATTAGAAAATGTCTCTGTTTATTGAGCAAGGGTTGAGCTGAGGTCACTATTTATAATAAGCATTGAAAATTGAGCTAGTGTAATCTGACTAAATAAATAGCCTGCTGTCCAAGATGTATTTACTGATGATTACAGCAGCAAATGCTGTCCTATTACGCTCAGTTTAGGCACCTCTCTAGATGGATGCTTTACGCTGTGCCACCTACTATAGAATCTAAGGTACTAATGAATGACATTCCACGTGTTATGAAAATAAAATATTTTTGATAGCTCTTCTGAGACGTACAAGACTTGGTGGGATGGTTAATTTGCTTAGCAGTATTCTGCTTTTTTATTTAATTAAATTTAAGGTCCAAAACCCCTGTGGCTTGGGTGCAGCTGACCAACTGCATAGATTTGATAGGTCACCTATTCTGCCTTTCATACTTATTCACTAACTCTTAAAACCCTTGTCAAAAATCTGGAAATGATTAGATGCTCTTGTCTGCAGCTTTTTTTAGAACCATCTGGTGGCACTTAATTAATCAGTGTTTATGATACTAGGGAAAATCGCTCATCTGAGCTTAATATTCCCAGAAACAGAACTCTGAAATGAGTATGTAGAACCGAAACGAATATTTAGAACCCTTTTTTCATCCTGTACCAATTGGTGATTCCTCATTGACAGATTCTACATACTAGTCACTTAAATTGATCTATAATGTTTTAGAGGAAAGGAAAGCAATGCACGTTACAATTTAAGAACATTTTAATGCTGATGGAGTTGACTGAGAGTGCACTGATGATTTGATAGTGGTTTTACCTTTTTGATGCAGGGATGTCTTCTAGAAAGGAATGTGCGGGTGAAGGCTACTTTTGTAACAGAGGTACAATGTGAAGAAGTACATCATCTTATTTTCACTGACTGGCTGTTTTATGACAAGAATTTTGAAAATTATTTGTATGAGTAAAGTTAGGAGCAGAATGCTGATACAAGTATTAATTGTAACTAATGACTGTTCCCTTATTCTTGCCATTACCTTGTATACTCTTCCCTTGTGGTGATTTCTCCGCCTTCCCAGCTTATTGTGTTCTTCTGGTTTGTGCTTCAGACTTTCCTCTGTGTAAGAGTAGGATCTACTCTGCCTAGAATTTATGTTTCTCTCCATTGTGCTCAAACCACCTCTGACCTCTGTGCTGCAGCAGTCTATGTGGCATGTGACACACATTCTTCTGTGTTCTGTGTGCGTAGGAGCACTGCCTCATGGGCATTAAAGGAACTGTGCGTCGCAGTACAGATGGTGACTTCATCCATGCTAACGTTGACATTGACCTAATCATCACGGAAGAGCCTGAAATTGGCAATATAGAAAAACCTGTAGAGATTTTTCACATCATTGAGCATTTCTGCCTTGGACGACGACGTCTTCATCTTTTTGGAAGGGACAGCACAATTCGACCAGGTAGCTGTTCAAGTTTATTTTTGTCAAATAGTTAAGTTTTAATTTACTTTAATAACCCTCTTCCATCATCTGGTGCCGCTTGATGGGTTATGATGGAAGCTGAGACAATAATGATTAATCCTGATGCATGATTCTTAAGGAGATACATTTTTGGTTTATGTGAATTATCTGTCAGTCACAAAGCAGCATTGTTTGGAAAGTCTACGGCTACTACCAATTCTATCAGCTTTTTCAGAAGAAAGTTTTTAGTTAACTAACAGTTTCTCCTGTTCATGTCTTTACACTTCTCAGAGGCATGATTTCTTTCTCTAAACCAATTTGAAATCCCTATGAGTTTAGTGCTGGTCCTGTTGCCAGTATCTGAAGACCCAGTGTTTTAAACTGGGTGCTGCATCTGGCATGATAAAAAATGCGTAGAAATATATGGATCAGATTCAGGATAACTGCATTTGATATGATGGTCAGACCTTTCAGTTTATCATGTGTAAGTGATGACGGACTTTCACTGCAGAAGAATAGAGACTAGAAGAATAAAATTTATTTTGACATCTTTTTAGACTTTTGTATCAGTTGTCAATGACATTTCTGCCCTAAAGCCTCAGGTGAAATACAGCTCAACAGTCCTGTTTCTTTCAACTACCAATGAATGGTTGAATTGACAGGCTTTATACCTCATATTATGGATAGTGTAGTCATACTTCACATATTGATGGATACTGTGGGTGTTGGTCTCTGAACAACTTATGCCCTTTTCGAAAATAAGTGTGGGGAGGATGTGAGCAGGGCAAGTGCTATAGCTATGCTTGCTTTAGGTTTGTTTAGCCATTTGTGTAACACTGTTTTCCCCTAAATAGAGATTAGTAGTTTGGATGACAGAGGAGAAATGGATACAAGTCCATCCACAGCTTGGTTTGCTGCATGTGAACAGTTAATACTTATGATATTAAAAAATGTTGCTTTTCTTTTACTGTGACTGGAATAGGATGTGTATCAGTATACAAGCTTCAAGCAGTGAAGTTGGTTTTTTTTTTTTTTTTTTTTTAAATGGGCAGGAAGCAAAGTAAATGTAACATAAATTCCCAGGATAAAGAGAATAGCGTTGAAGAACTGATCTTGGAGATTTTTTTTATTCTTATTTTCCTTACAAGCATGTTGTTGAGGTCACTGAACTACATTTTTCTTCATTAACATGACACAACTGAAAATTAAATTCCCACTGACATTTTTAAGTGGTCTGATCCCCATTTAAAGAGCCCTATTTTAGGTCCGAAAGCTACTTGAGCTCATAATAGGAAGAAACAGGAACGTGCTTGTTTTAAATGTCTGCCTGCCTTGATTCACTTGGTGAAGCTCAAGTGCCCACTGAATGTTTACGCATAAACAGGTTAATTTAACTCTTTAAGCTCTATTTTCATATCATGTGGGCTTCAACAGAATTGCTGTTTCATTGTGTTTTCAGATACATGCTTCCAGCATGCTTTGCTCTTGGTTGCATTGTCACAACTGGTTTCTGGAGACAAAATTACATAATTCAAGTTGAAATGCGTTTTAAAAAGGGGAGAAAGAGGATGATGTTATTTCTAAATTAGATGAATTTACTGATCTAGTTTAATCTGGTCCCAGAAGTGCTGGAAAACATCGTTGTATAAGAACAAATAGGAAGGAGGGGGAAGGGGTCTTGTGAAACCACAATGTGAATGTTCCTACAGCCATGTGTAATTTAAAAAAGAAAAAAAAAGAAAGATGCCTTTAGAAATATAAAACTAAAATCTTAACTTTTAAACAACTTGGGCTTTCCTAGACCTTTTCATTCTGTTCAGTACTGGGGACATGTAGATAAGTGTCTGTCCTCAGCCACTTGAGGAAAAAGGCAATAATGGCCTTGAAGCACAGTTTGTCCTTTCTTTTGCTGACTCTGCCTTTGTTTCCCAGGTTGGCTGACTGTAGGACCCACTCTCACAAACAGCAATTTCAATGCAGAAACGTATTCTTCATACTTCACAGCTCCAAATTCCCACCTGACTGGCTGTACTGAAGAGATTGAGAGACTTCGGCCCAAGTCGCCACCACCCAAGTCCAAGTCCGACCGGGGAGGTGGTGCTCCAAGGGGAGGAGGAAGAGGAGGGACTTCAGCAGGTCGAGGAGAAAGGGGCAGAGAGAGGAACAGAACTAACTTTCGGGGTGAGAGGGGTGGCTTCAGAGGGGGACGTGGAGGTACCCATAGAGGAGGCTTTCCTACCCGCTGATGAGTTAGGTAATTCTTCCCCCAGTCTATGCCTCATTCCTTAATCTTTTTCTTAGTCTTGTTTTTCCTAAAGTGAATTATTCTGGGGACTCAAGCTAAATGACTTTTAAAATTGTTTTTGGTGCAAGCAGTTACAGATAGTCTGCCTTCCAGTGCTCAGCCTGGCACATCCCCTCACCTGGCAGGCAGGGTCCTGCACCTGACAGCACTACACTCGGTCTCCTGCCAGCTTCTAAAACAGAGAGCACCATCTCCTCAAACCATAGACAGGATTGAAGTGAAGCTATGTGCTCTTCCCTTATGAAACTTGCAAGGTGTGGGCTTTAACTGCCATTTTCTCCAAAACACGGATTCCTTTTATTGCTTTGGAGGTTCAGGTTTGGACTGACTTGGATTAATATGATGGAGTGGGCATGGAATGCAGTTCTGAATTGCACAGCCATAGCAGACTTACTCTCTTACTCATGGAAGAAAAAGAGCTGTGTCTATATTGACACCTATTTTAACTTCTCTGAAACTAAGAAGCAAATTGAATAAATAGAATTCTATTTTTTCTTACTTGGTTTAAATTTCCTGAATTATTCCTGGGAATAGGGAACAAGTTTATTTTTCATTTGTGGTGTATATGCACTCACTTTTCACATCTGTAGTGGGGAGAGTGGCAATTCTGTGCCGTCCTGTGTTGTGCTACATGGAGAGGAACAAACACTGTGTTTATTTGCAATCCAAAACTTCTACAGAGGTCTCGATTGCTCCTTGAGTAGGGATTTTCACCCGACGTCTCTTCTGTTCATAATAGCCTCATTCTTCAGTAGGGAAGATCAGTTTTATTGCAGAGCAATTGCACACACAAGTAGTAGAATGACCCCACTGGAGGTCGCATTGGAAATGTGAGCCAATGTTGTAAAAGTGAGTGCTTTCTGAAACTAATCACCTGGGTAACGAGGGCGCAGTAATCGAACTGAGTGTTTTGCTTTGCCTGTGGATGTTACTTGCATTGGAAATAGACTGTTGGTGATCAGCTCCAGCGTACAGCATGAAAAGAAAGCAAGCACTTTGCTATGTACAGTATTTGTTTTTAGCAAAACCACAACTCTGAACTTCTTGGTCAATACTTGGTAGACTGAACAAACGTGGCTGTTGGAAGTCTCAAAGTCGTAGTTATGGGTTTTGGAAAATTGGCTTTTAAGTCTCATAGTGTTTCTCTACTGAAGCCTAGCTTCTACATAACTGTCCTGTAAAGCAGTGGATTATTAAACTTGTTTATCAAACCTTACATTGAAATATTTTTCTTATATTTTGTGGGTTTGTCTCCTTGAGGTCTTGGAATGACTAAGTTTCGCTGTGGTTTCCTCCCCACTGTTGTAAAAGAGCAGGCAGTAACTTTTCTTTTGATGTATGAAACCTTAGCATAGAAATTTTTAGGGTCTGGTCCATTTCAGAGGCTTGGTAGCGTCTTACTAAGGGACTGCTAAAGTGCACACAGTAAGAAAACTTGTCTCTGATTTTGCCCTAATCATGTTCTTACTCAAAATAAATACTGGAGACAGGTAACCTTAGGAATGTTGCTTTTGTACCAGTGACAAATCTTTTTTCTTTTTTTCTCAGTTGGTATAAAATGTTAATTCCTATTTCCACTTTTTAATTATATGTCCATGACAGAGTTCATGGTGTAGGCTACTCTTAACATAGAAGATTAAGCTATGCTGAAGAGGAGGCTCAAAGATAACTGGCCAAGATGTGCATCAGTATCAGTTTGCAGAAGTCAAGGTGCTGTTCAAGCTTTCAGTGACTTGGGCAATGAATTGCATGCGGTCTTGTGAAATAAAATTCTACCAAATAAATCCCTCTTGAGCATGCAGAGTTAGGTTTTTCATCTTCCCTCAAAGCTGACACAACTACAGTAGTGTAAGGAAAAAAGAATACCGTTCCAGAGAGTGACAGATTAGATCTATCTGGATGAGCCAACTTCACCAGGGAAGTGTAATGTACATGTTGGTAACAAGCAACTGACTGTACTTTTTAAATTGAAATTAACAGAGAAGGACATAGAACTTCCTACATATCCTCTATGAAGAAAGATACCTGCTGGTTGTAATGTGAAGGTGGTGTTTCAACAATGATAGATTGCCTGTAAAGGTAAGACAGTAGGCACATGGACGCATGTGCCCAAAGGCTTGGCGTCGTGCACTGCTGGTTGTGGAGATGACACTAAGTGAATACTCTAGTGAGACACTATTTCCCATCCCCCCAACTATAAAGTCAATACATCTGATCATTTTTTTAATTACTGTTGATTTGGACCATATCTCAAGTGGTGTCTAGAGATGTAAAGCTTTTAATTTCATTACTGGTGGTCAGTTAATTTCTCAGTTGTAATGCTTTAACAGGAGGAGGAAGATAATGCTCATAATTGGTGAACTGATGAATATTTCATTTACCACAAGTAAATTAAGACTTAATTTGAGCATACTATCTTTGAAGATAAAAAAGCCTAACAAGTTTCTTCTTTTCCAGTTTTATTAAATGCATAATGCCACTGATCTGATTTTTGGATGCCTGTCTAGATCTTGTCATGTCTTTCCATTCTGGGAGAGGCTTATAGTACTTTTGACTATCTTAGACCCTATATGAAGTAAGTAAAGGATTCAACAGCTGCACTGACAAGATACTTGGGATGTCTTAGCATTTAGCTTCAAAGGGGTTTCAAGACATCAGTCAACTGTAAATTGTTGTGTGTAAATCCAGCCATCAGCTTGAGAATTCTTAATGCCTTCTGACACTGCTGGTTATAAGCAGTTGGTTGAAATGCTGGATGTGCTGGTAGGTTGTTGGGAATGCTTCTCAGGGTCTCTGAGGTCCTTCTCCAGGACAGTATCATGAACAGAGGCTCCTTGAGTATGTTTGTAGACAATGAATGCTTTGTTCAGTGGAGTGGAATTTAGGCTGCAAACTAAAGAACAATTTTGATCTGACAATGAAAGTTAAATGGCATTAAATCAAGGAATTAATTTGAGAACACTCAGATATTCTGAAATCCTTGGCAATGGATGCAAATATCCAGAACACACTCTAGAAAAGAATAAATGAATACTTCAAGCCCATTACACTGAAAACATCTGTCAGTCTTGTTTCTTGAATATGGCTTTTTAAGGGTAGACTGAGTAACTGGAAGTGATAATGAGACACACTGTTTCTGTATATAGTAGAAAAAATGACTTCTTCCAAAATTAGGAAAGTTGGCAGCAATGTTGTTGCTGTAGTAGAAATCACCCAGTGTAATGGCATGAAGGTCAACTTAATAACATGGAGGAAAGTTTCTAATTCTTTGCATAATAGGACCATTCTCATGGCCGAAGAAGCAAGGTGTATGTCAGTTCTGTGGTGAAACATGAAGGAATTCCAGGTATAATTATTGCAGCAATTAAAAAGGAAAAAGGACAGAAATGGACTAACTACTGTAAATCTGAGTTGAAGAGTACAGTCCTGCCATTGATGCTGGAGACAAGAACTGCACTTGTAGTATGCCTGTGAGGTAACTTTTATGACTTCTGCAAGAGCTGCTGTATCGACACCTGTCTGTATCTCGGTGCTGGTTTAGCCATTATGATGTCTTAACGTTGGTGAGATGAACTCTATGTGAAAGGCTCAAGCTCTGATGAATTGGCTATGCAAGTATAAATAGCTTTGTCTTACTACAACTTTGTTCTGAATAGCACCTCTGTGCCTGAAATCCTGGCTCCCTATGAGGAAGGGAGGTAAGTGATGTGTATGCTTTGTTCCAGAATTCTAGGTGTAAGACAGGCTGATAGCATGAAGAACTTCTATAACTCAGTATATGAAAGAATAAACACATTCATGATGATTAATAATTGCTTATTTCTTTACACATAGAGTTGCTGGTGTCATTTTACAAAGTACACTGATTTGGAATGGCAACAAATACTTTCTACAAGGTAACATCTTCAGTTAAAAAGTGCTTGTTTTGGCAGCTGAATTCAGTCTGAGGCTCCTTTTAACACTAAGTAACGACACTAATGTTTAAAGGCACTTTTTTTTTTTTTAATGAGGCCCAACTCTTATTCTTACTTCTCAGGGTTTTTTTTGCTTTCTTTGAAACACTGATTTTTGTAACAATAGCTTTTTCAAGTTTGGAAAAGTTCAAACCTTACCTGTAGAGGTATTGGTCGTAAAGATACAGACTGATGAAGTATCTGAGGTAAACTCTGGCTTTCTAAATTCTACCTTAAGTACTGATATTAGCAGAGGTTTATTTTTCAAAGCGGATACTGTTGAGGAAATCACTCAGGTGAGAAGTCGCTGTAATAGAACTGCTATTAAACAAGAGGCTTTCTTTTTATAGCACCATAAATAACCTTTGGTGAATATGTCAACTGTCTTACAGTTGACCTGCCACTGAAATTTCAAGGGACAGATGTTTGTCTAAGGTGTATTAGGAATATTCCAGTTAGTAAATGTACTAAATAAAACCTAACATGTTAAATTTTGAAAACAGAACTAAATTGTATGCTAAATTAATCGCTGCCCTTCACATTAGAGAATTGTACCATAACAATGTGGCATTATCTGCCCAACTTAGCAAAAGGATTATTTGATTACTGTTCTTCCTGTGGTCCATTGTTGCGACTTACTAGAACTTACTAAAGTACTTACCTCAAAAATACTGAGGCATTTTTGTGTCCTGGATAACCCTGCATGTGGACAGTTATCCAGAGCTCTGCTTCTGTAGAAAGTAATGCTTGTCCCTTCCAGGAAAAATGGGATTATTTTTCAGAGATTAGCTTTACATGAAGGACTTGGAAGTATTTAAATTGAACCACATGATTACTGCAAATCTGGTTCAACTGTATGCTCTCACTTAGAAAAAGCAGTGTTTTGTGAGGTTTTTTCCCTCTTCTGTATAGATTTCTAGCATCTTTCCTGGCTCTTTTACAGCTCATGACTAGCAAAAGGAATAATTAAATAGCTTTCTAAATTATATTTTAATAAATGCGTACCATATGCTTTTAAGCATTGACAGTTTGAAATCTGGCAGTTCAACTTAGAGAAAGAGCCAAGACTCCCAGAAGATTAATACCTGAGTGCAGAACTTCCTATTCTACAGCTTAGTAAGTAAACTAAATAGTGAGAGGTTGTGTGAAATGAAACTGTACAAAAGAATCATAGAGAAGGTTCACTAAAGCACAGGAGAATGCCTGGGCACGGTGGAGCTATGGGCCAGCCTTCGGGCACCAATGACTGTCCCTCTTGCACAATCAAAAATAAACTGACAAATTATACTTAAGTTTCCTTAACTGAGCAGCTGGCAGATCTCTTTGTGAACACAGCATAAGAAATCCACATAAGAAGCTCCTCCATAAATACTCTTGTCTTCTACTAGGAACTGGCGAAAAAGCATCTCTGGCTGCTCCCGTTGTTTGACTATCATCAGCTGAAAAGATAGGAGATACATACTTTTAGGATACAATTATACTAAGTGGCAGTATGGTCTTCTGGTCTCTATTACTGTATGCTGTTGAGGGGGGGAAAAGTCCCCAAAATAATAAACCTCCACTGTCAGTAGATGTATTAATGAACACAGGACAGACTAGTGTGAATTAAGGTTTGAAGAATAAAATGGTAAGCTTTAGACTTGACTACCTCTGAATATCTCTTCTGATTAAGAATTAAGCACATTTGAGATACTTGTGCCTACAATGCATGCTGGAACTCACTGACATACAGGAAAATTCCTAATCTGTAGAACCTTTTACAGCTACTGGTAAGTTTTGTCAAAGCCAGTAGTGCTCTTTCGAACAGGTATGAGGAATGGTTGAGGCAGAGAGAAGTCTTACCTTCATGGTGTAGGGCTTTTGGACCTGGATATGCTCCAGTATTGACTTAAGTTTCTTCGAAAATGGATTGTCCAGGTCAGGCAGCGATGTCTGTCAGAATGAAAGCATGGCAGGTTGTTATGTTCCAGTCACATCTCTTAGGAATTCATACAAGACTAACTGCCCATATTTATGATGCAAGTTACTGTAGATTTCACAGAATCACAGAACAGCCTTGGTTGAAAAAGACATCTAAGATCATCAAGTCCAACCATTAACCCAGCATTGCCAATTCCCCACTAAACCCTGTCACTTAGCACTTCATCTACACATTTCTTGAATCCCTCCAGGGATGGGGACTCCAACACTGCCACTGCTTGATAAACCTTTCAGTGAAATTTTTTTTCCTCAGATCTAATCTAAACATCCCCTGGCACAACTTGAGGGCATTACCCCTCATCCTATCACTAGTTACGTGGGAGAAGAGACCGACCCCTTTCAGGGAGTTGTAGAGAGCAATGAGGTCTCCCCTCAGCCTCCTCTTCTCCAGACTGAACACCCCCAGTTCCCTCAGCTGCTCCTCATCACACTTGTGCTCCAGACCCTTCACCAGCTCCATTCCCTTCTTTGGACACACTCAAGCATTTCAATGTCCTTTTTGTAGTGAGGAGCCCAAAACTGAACACAGTACTCGAGGTGCAGCCTCACCAGTGCTGAGTACAGGGGAACAATCACTTCCCTGCTCCTGCTGGTCAGACCATTTCTGATAAAGGCCAGGATGCTGTTGGCCTTCTTGGCCACCTGGGCACACTGCTGGCTTATTTCATTCTGAACATAAACATGTCTGTCATCTGTTTCATCTTCAAGACTCATGTGTCTAAGCCATTTTTCAATTTAAAGTAATCACTATATGAAAATTCACTATCAGGAGAAAATTTTAACTCTTGCAAAGCGTTTTGCTCCCGTTTTTGCAATACACATTCAATAGGAGTTTAATATCTGCAACAGTGAAAGTTTAAGAAGGTTTAAAAGTGCTGTGAAAGCTTCTTGCCCATAATTGTTCAGAGTATAAAAGCTTATTCAAGTTTTACATATTAACAGCTTCTGCAGGTCACCTCTTTCTGCTTTTAGTTGTACGATGAAAATCCACCTCACTTGCTTCTCTGATTAGCAGTCTGGTCTTACTAAATCGTAAATTCTGAAGAAGGGACTATAGTGTCCATCTACTCACAGCCTCCGTGCTGATGTGTGCAAAGGACGGCACGTTGAAAAGCCCCTGGATGAGTTCCGGGGGTGCACTAACTCCCAGCCATAGGAACATACTCAGGCCGTTGGCCAGAAGGAAGGCCCCTCCTTCTGAGAGACGTTCCTCAGAGCAGCGGACAGCAGCTGGGGCAGTGTCACTCTTGAGATCCAGGCTGTGCTGTGGGGAGAAAATACACAAGAGTTGTAGACCTGGTGACTTCAAGGTGACTAAAGCTCTAATTAGATAGTGAAAAGTAACTATTGAAAGGTTAAGTACATCTTAGTGGCTCCTTTCCAAAACCTCTTTTTTTTTTTTTTTTTTTTTTTTTTTTTCCAGTTAACACACTGTGTGCAAAGGAAGACCTGCAGCAGTGTTGATCTTTATTAAAGCTAGTGTCTTTCATTAGCCTGGGCAAAAACTTTGCTAAAAGTACAATGAGATTCTTAGAGGATGCTGATGTCCATGACAGATGTTATTTCCTCAATTTCCATTAAACTAGAAGTTTAGTTAAAACTTAATTTAGTTCAACTAGCAACTCCATCACTGCATAAATGCAATCCAGTGTAATAGTATAATGTTTGCCAGCAGACAGGATTTTTTCTGCATCTGCAAAATTATAAAATCACTGCATACTGAAAACAGTTTTGCTGAAAACTAAAAGATATGCAGACAATATACTCACAAGTGGCAGAAGTTGAGGATAGAAGAACAACTGTGTGTCAGCTACCCCCATGGACGTGACCAGCTGTCGCTGGTAAGCCCTCTCATCAGTTGGAATTTCTGGTCTGCCAACCAGAACGCAGCTCTTCAGCAGACAGTTCATGTACACTGGCAGCACCTTCATTGCATCTGGAAGGATGAGCTGAGAGGCACAGAAAGCTTGTTATTTAACATATCCCATGTGCTGGGGAATGAGAGCTGGACTTTCAAACATTTAAATAAACCACTGCTTGTTTTCTTTGATTAAAGAGAAAAAAACCTAGAAAAACTTTGATATATGTGCTGTTTCAAACCAGATGTGACAGCTCTGACTGGTTAATACATTTAATAAGAACTCAACAGAAATTATTTGCCCTATAGACTGTAGTCATCATCTTGGATACTGTTATCTCCCTGTAACCCATGTTCATTTTTAGGTACTAAATCCAAAGTTGTCAAGAGTCCTTTGGCCTTCCTATTAACTTCAGCAATAATGTAGAAAATTGCTGATTGTCATGCAAAAAAGTGTTGGCAAACCAACCATTCCTGCTATCTTTTCAAGTGCCTCAAAATCTGAAGGAGACAGGGAAAGATTTTGAGAGTTGCAAGAAAAACAGAAGTTAAATTCCAATGCTTGATTTTAAAGGTCAGCCATCTTTGGTATTTGTTTGAAATGGAAAAAAGACTTTTGTCAGAAACAGTTGCTGGAAAGCTTTGAAAACCCCTTCCTGTTGGTTGAGTTAGACCTCCCCAAATGTTCTGAATACATAAAAGAATGGGCTGAAAATAAGAGGTGTCTTAATTAGAGAGAATTTTCACGTAGTGTGGAATATAAGTAATCAGGTTGCTAGAGCTTCTTACTACCCTTTAATAAATAAAGAAGTTAACAGACGTATCTTAATCACCATGGATGTAATTTTTTCCCTAGGAGTTTGGCCCCATCTAGACATCAAGTATTTATCATTCCAGCACACTTTAGAGACCTATGTGCAAATTTCAATTGTTTACTAGGATACAATGTTATTTTCTTTTTTGGACAGTGTTATTTGCCAAAAATTAGATATTAAAATCTGTAACAACATAAGAAGAAAAAATGAAAGCTCTGTGAGTCAGTATATAATTCCATCAGGAAGAAAAAGGCTGTCTCACCTCCTTTCTGTGAATATGATCACTGGTTACCTCAATGGCGCTGCCATTTCCAGAGCAACAAGCCTCTATGTGTTGTAGTTGCTACCACTGAATCCCACCTGTCACTAATTCTATTTAAAAGAAAAGTCTGTCCTGAAATTTCCCTTTCTGGCACTGATGTTCCAGGGGTGGTTGTTCATCTCCTGCAAAGCCTGGCTGGGGGAAAGACTCAGTTGGGATGGATTTTACCTGGCTTACTGCTGATGGGCTGGCACAGTTCTTCCTGTAACATGCCAGCATGTGAGCGGTCTGATTCACCAGGATCTCTCTGACCGTCTTCAGTGGTTGGCTTAGAATGGCTTTAAAAGCTACAAACACAGAAGAACAAAAGAGCATGTTAAGATGGACACATACTCTTAAAATATCTATACTCTGTTACCTTCCAATTCTACTAACCTGAGGTCACTGGCTGCTTTTTAGTCTCTGTTACAGACAGTATCTTGGAGGATGTTTATTCATATTTGCAAAAAAACCCCCCACCAAACCTCCAACACTATGACAGCATGTCCATTCCCACTACTGTGCCTATCCAGTTTTGTGCATTACATGTTTCTAGCCAGCTTCACATGCATTACTTCTAGGGCAGTATGTCCAAAATATGTAATCTGTTTGTCTTTTCAATATTATACTACTTCCAAGAGTAGGCTTGGAGCAGCAAGTTAGAAAACATGATTTCCCACTAGGCAATCACTTCAGATCCCCAACGTAAAAATAGGAAACAAAATTGGTCTGTTCACCTGACTTAGCAAAGAAGTTGATCAGTGCATCAGTCTCACAAGTCTTGTAGATGTCAGCTAACTGGGAGCTACAGTTCAAACCTATGTTGTGTATGCGAAGTCTTCTTTGCCCACTTATTGATGTGTAAAGGACAGCACACTGCAACAGAGGAGCAAATTACCATTAATTTCAAAACAAAAAGCTGCTGCCATGCAAGAGCCACCTACTTTGTGTGTAAAAGCCGTATAATTACTTCTGACGACAGCCTAGCCTTCCAGTGCAGCTTCTATCACCTATAGGAGCAACATACGTGTATTGTTTATGGAAGTACACTAGACATTACAAAAGTTACTAATCCTGACATTATAAAAAGTAGTAACAGGACTGACTCAAAGTCTTATTACTCTGGTTTGCTACACACTGATGGTATCATCTGAGAACCTCAGAGACCACTGATTGTAAATTTGTAAATCATACTTTGTAATTGTGTAATATTTGAAGAGTTCAAACAAATGTATCTGAAAAGATGCCATACAGGAGATGAGAAGCTTGCTGAGAAGTACTCTGCCCAACACATCATTTCTTTGTAAAAACAACACAGAAAAACTTGCTAATGTCAAAAAGCTGAGTGGTCTTTTTGCATGAGTAAGTTGATGACAGAGTGAAATGAGTAACTGCAAGTTACTGCAGTCAGCCTGGCATTAGATACTTCCACAACTCTCATATGAAAGAGCTGTAAATGCATCCACCATCCACATGGCATATACATTCCTGATCCTGCTGCACTATGGCTCTAGGAAGCAACTTCAAACATACCAAACTGGATGTTTGACAGTGCTGTATTCACACAGAGATTAACTGCAGACCTGCAGTGTATTTACAGGGGCAAGCTAAAAGTCAAGCAGAACAGAAGTAAGAATTTCAGATAATTCCATGGTTCAATTTTAAAACCTTGCAAGCTGTAACGTTTTCTGTCATTTAATAAGAAAAAGGTCATGACTAAACATCTAGAATACTAAAAAAACAACCTGCCACTATCTGGTAACAGGTGGGATATTCCCATTCCTAACAAAAGATGTATCACAAGTCTGTTTGTTGGCAATTTATGCAGAGAGATATCAATTATTGCCTGAGTAGCATTTCCAGGAACTGTTACTGAGGTCCCACCATGTTGTGGACTAAGGTGGGAAGTAAAGATTTAATCGGCTCTGGAGCATTTTTGAGGTAGACAGAAAGTTCCTGAAGCACTAGGCAAAGTTCTTGTGCTAGTGGTGCAACTGCGGCCAGTTTGATCTGAGCTTGGGCTATCCAGCTGAGCAGAGGAACATGGAGGGCTCTCCCGTCTCCTCTCAGACTGGAACCACTCTGCATGGGGCAGTGGGTGCTGCATCTCTCATCATAATTTGCAGAGTATACAGTGATGCCAGCAGGTGAGTACTGTGGGGCTCCTTGCACTCACATGCAGAGAGCCTGAGGGAGCAGGGCAGCCAGCTGAGAGGTGGCAAACAGGAACTTTCACTGCATAGGTACCATTGCTGGTGGGTCTTAAGCAGTCTGGAGGGTTGGAAGTGATGTTTAGCAACAGAGAACTGCTCATTAACAGAGATGTCGCAAGGAATGCCACAGCAGTGACAGTTTCCATGTAAGTAGTAATGAATCTTGTATTCCAAATAAACTTTAGTAAAATGGAAAACAATAATAGCTGATGAGGTCTCAGTGAGTGCTTGGGAAGGATTTTGGTATCCCTGACTAGAACATGCAGTACAGAGGTACATGAACACACCAGTTGTCATGAGGGGCTTAGTTTGTGCCTTTGGGGTAAGATTTAACCTTTGGCTAGTTAATTAAAACCTACTTTTATCAGTGCTATTACATCACCAGAGCCTGTGCAAGGCTTGTTCCCATCAGTCCTACACCACAATTTTTTTGTGTTATGGTTGCAGAAGGTCTTGCTCACAATTTCATGACATTACATCTAATTAAGTTTCTTTACCTGAATTAAGGCTCCATTGTCCTCATTCAGTTTGTCATCATGTTTGAACTCCACTGTCACTGCCTTGTCACAGTCAACTGCTGCCATCTCTACATCTGTGGTGTTGTTCATGTAAATGGCACCAAAGAAGTCTGTAGCCCTGAAGCCTACAGCCAGATTAAAACAACACAAATGTCTCCTTTCAATTAAAAATAGCAAATAAATATTATTTTGTGACTTTTTACGGTCAATTTTGCTTACTGAAAGAGGAACCATTTTCCCTCAGGGACTTGCAGCCTCAGGGGGGTCCCACCAACTGTCCTTGCCAATGGCATTTTTTGACAGTTGGGTGAGAGGTAAAAGCTGGTGTGCCTCAAAGCTGTGCTGCGACTCTGAGAAGACCCAGAACCCTTTAAGCTGTTGACTTGGCCTCTTTGTGTATGCTTCTCAAATAACTCCTTTTAAGGTACGAATGAATGCTTGAAAAGGAGACACAGTAATGTCATTTCAAGTATGAAAATGAAGGAACATGTAAGTGTCCAGCAAGCAACACTATTTTATACAATTTACAATCCAAGATGTGTGCATAATGATGCCTTACTTATTATTTATTATGGAAGCATATATAGAAAGGACATATTCATGCATTTTATCAGACTATCTAATGACTTTTCAAGAAATAGAGAAGTTAAAACAGTTAGCTTGATCTTATAAGTGATCTGTACAGCCTATATTATTTAAAATTATATATTGTCATATGCATTCATGTTTATTTTCATTCCCAAGGGGTACCATTACCTGTACTTGTCCGAACTCTCATTATTGCATCAAATCCGGTCTTTTTTTCGATATCCCTCCTGAGGTCACTTAAGAACTGCGGGCTGTCAGCATCGAGCTAAAAAAGGAAAGCAAAAGCAAACGTTGCAGTTCACCACCGGGTGGCAGCAACACAGCAGGAAGCAACCCTCTCCCCCTCCCTGTGACACCCCCCGCCTCTGACAGCAAATCTGGTCTTTTCCATTTAACATCTCTCTTTTCCTTTCTTTCTTTTCCTATGAAAAGAGAGGAAAAAAATGTCCATTTGTTAACAAAAACATATATACACAAGTGTCCACCAATGCATCACTAGGCTTGGACATCCAGCATTTCTATTCAAATTATCTCCAGTAACGCCCGTTCTTGCACTCAACCTCGCGGGCCAGCTAGGATTTATGGCACAGCCTTAAGAATAAGAGAGCAGCTTTGCTGACTTCACAAAATAATGCTTTTGCAGGTCAGCTCCTGATGCAAAGAAAGTCCCTTACTCCCCAGAGAGATTCTCATGAAGGTTTAAACAGGTAAGTGTTGTTAAGGTCTTTTTTTTGGGTCTTTATCATAAGCATTTTTATCTGTATATACAGGAGTAACTGACTTTCCTGCTCAGATGCCAGCATATTTAAGTAAGTAACTTAATTTTAAGCAGCTTATTACTGTTTCAAGATATATATTTGAGCCTGATTTGTCATTTTAAGTTTGAATTTTATCCTCTGGAGTTTCTAAGTAAGTTTTCTAGAGTCACTCTACTTTTATGTTATACATGGAAGCACATGTTGAAATGAAAAGAAAAACAACCATTTCCAAGGTGTTAGTATCTGCCAAGCAGGAAACTTGCATCACTTACCTGGAAATTGTTGTACTTGTACAACGTTCCTCCAGTGTACATTGTGACAAGACCCATGGAGGCTATGTCCACGTACTGGTTTGGGAAGAGGAACAAATTCACACAGCAACCGTTAGCCACACAGTCCCTGGCTAAGGCCTCATAGGAATTCACTTGGGGCTGGAAGAGTGTCTGCACACAATTAAAAAATGCAAGTGTCATAACATTAGATACCATTAGTAGCCAAGCACTAATGCCATATGCTCACTTGAAGAAAAAAAGATGAAGTCTGAAGTGAGGTATGGATTCGAGGAAAAACATGCTGCCCCTGTCCATATACTCATACACAGGGAACCAACTCAGTATGTTTTTAGAGAACTAAAATTAATTAATTAAACAACACATCTTTGTAAAATAAAATAAATGAAAAAAGATCAAGGCTCTATTAGATAAATTAGGTGCAATAGCAGTCCCTTATTCACTCAGAGTAGAAAATACCTTTTCTTTATCTGTATTGAGTAGTTTTTTGTCATCTCTGTTTCTCAGCTTCCCTGGTGCTTCTGCAGTTGGCAATGAAGAATGGAAGATAAACAATTTTCCAGCACATTCTGCAGCCTGTTTCAAAGACACCATATTGGCATATTTATTACTGCTAAGATAAACAAGGCTGATTTGCATACATTGTGGTATCTCAGAGAATAGTGTAAACTTTCTGCAAGTTCCTCAGAGCTAAATAATTCATTTAGAGACTCAAAACTTGATGGAAGTAAGTCCTGAAAAAACCTTAGAATTTTATGTCAATAAATAACTTGTTCTAGCACACAGACATGTCGGCTGATGCACTGTTGCAGTTGTTTCTACACAGGCATCTAAAATCTTGATGGGCAAAACAAGGGGTACCTCTCCTACAGACTTTCCAATTGGATACAAGCGTTTTGCAACAAGCGACAACCATCAAAAGTACAAATCCTAAATTGGATAAAATTAACAGGAAATGTAATTTAACAGAAAAGTTATTTCTTGCAGTTCAAGCAAACTACTGTTCACTACATGTTTACAGATGAACGACAGTTACATTCCTGTACTTAGAATCCACATTCAAATCTACACTAAAATGCAAGAGTATCAAAACTTGTGATGAGCATTGCCTCCCTCCACTAAGAAATGAAGTAACTGCCAATTTTTTCATGTTTTTTTCTATTCTTAGTTAGAACTCTGAGAACATGGTAATTACTGACATGACAAACTGTTGACAGAAAACCTTGAATTCCAAAGAAGAGAGCAACAACAGTAGCAGTACAGCATGCACCTTTGTACTTTTAACCACCTTTTTCATAAAAATTTATGAAATCCAGTTTACTGCTTACTCTTACTAGCAAGACAGCTAATGGGAATGAACAGACTAGAATAGAGTATTTCAGTTGGAAGGTATCTACAACAATCATCTAGTCCAGCTGCCTGACCACTTAAGGGCTGACCAAAAGTTCAAGTGAAATGAAAACCGATTAGCAATTCTGAGGTCATCAAGTATTGAAGAATTTGGGTGAAGGGAAGGAAGGAGGAAAGAGGGATTTGTCCTTTTCCTCCTCCAGGCATAACTACATATCTAGGTTAGAACTGGAATACCCAAGACTTCAGACACAAATAAGCTTTGGTCCTCTTTCTCCTCCAGATTTTAAGCTATTCACAAGATATTACACATTTCAAAATAAGCTACAGCATTCTGGGAAAACTAGAAATCTCTTTGCTATGGCAGAAATGCAATTCAAGACAGTATCTTACTTTTAATAGAGCTGAAATTTCACCCCTAGTATTTCAAGCGGAGTTATATTTAATAACAAAAGCCATTTTCTTCAATTTTTCCAATTAAGCATTCTGCTGAAGACTCAAGACTTGCCAAATACCTATGTGTCCTGATACGCATGAGGAATTACTGACATTGATTTTTAACAAATTTTCTAAAATGTATGTATGTTATTTCTAAAAGTGTATTAAAATTCATCTCCCATAGGAACACAATCCATTTTATTCTTTTTAGACAAGAATTGGTTTTTTTCGAACACAGGTATATGCATATTAATAATTCACAGTGAAAATCCTTACAAATTATGGCTTTAAAATACTGAGCTAAATAAACAGCTCAAATAAGAGCTGCCTTCTTTTACAGCCAATATCAAAGGAAATTTATAATTATGACCCTCAGATTTGTTTTGTAGAAGTCAGGTACTAGGAAACAGCATTCTGAAGGAAGCAGTAACCAAACATATGTTTTGCACGTACACCTTCTGCCAGTAGGAATAAATAACAGGAAAACTGATATTAATTTAATATTTAAGAAATATTGTGCGTTTTCAGTTCAACAAATGTATCTACTCACAGTTCATGTTTATACACAGCTTGCTGCTAAATCAACTATTTTAAAACATCACTGGCCGTTTTGTGCCCCTACAAATCTTGTGGTGAACCATGGTGGCATTCTTTTAATTGGCAGTGCTCCATGAAAATGTCAGCACTAGAGGGGATGTCCCGGACATACAGAAATAACTGGGGATGCATCTTGACCTGTGGATTCATTGTCAGCTGTATTCAAGCTGTGAGAACGTGTCAGTTAAGTAGAAACCCTCCAACCCCGTACCCGATTCAGTCACAGAGAGTCATAAATTATATCTCATTTTGCACAAGAAGTCAGCAGAAGCAGGAGAAAGACAGGGCAAAATCATATTTTACACTGTATTTATTTATGTATGTATAAACACTGACTCTTTTCTTGCCCTTCACACATGCAAGGACTGGATATCTGTGCAAACATCCAGAGTATCTATTAATTCTGTTGCAGTAACTAATGAGAAACTGACTCCTCCAGTCTAAGTAGAACAGACACTAGGGACTGGTTTCCCTCAATAAGCAACATCTGGAAACAGATGTTATGCTAGTCAGTGTTCTCATTTTGACTAAAGCAGTTCAAACTTACTGTTAGAATAACGGAACATAAGTGCTGAAAACCATCAGTGATGTGGGTTTAATTTCCCATTGTGATTTGGAGAAGGACTTGGGACTGGCTTTTAGCAAACAGACTTTCTGCAGCTTATCAAGTCTTACTCTCAAAGAGCTGCTTCTCTTACAGAGAGGAACATTCTAACCTTTAGCGCCTCCATGCCAGCCTGGATAACAGGGGCGAAGATGGTCTCACTCTCGTTAGTGTCTGCAAACATCTCTGGAATCTGGTCCAACAAGCTAAGAAAGAGGAAAGGGATCAGTGTCTCAGCTGGTGAGGGTATTTGGGATAATCCCCAAGCATGCCTTGTAACTTATCAAGTCTTCACATAGGAAGAGGTTTTCCATGCCAATTTATCTTTCAAAAAATGTGAATTTTGATGGCTCAATTTTTTAGGATCCCAGCCAAAACAAAACAAAAAATGAATTTTTAAATTCTATAAGATGCATTATTTCAAAGCTGGTAACATAAGGGAACGTGCAATAAATAAAAAATAGCTAAAATCTAAGGAGTTCTGGTGTGCTGTAAGGACTTAGGAGTCCCTAGATCACATCCAGGTGTACATCATATATATCACAAGAGGAAAAACATGCAACATGACACACAGCTGCAACCCCCCTCCCGTTTTTGAAGTAGCAAAGCTGAAGATGCATGATTTACACCTGGCCTAAATATGCTTTCAAATTCAGAACTGGGGGGTTGTTGGTATCACTTTTTCTTTGCCTCAGAGGTGAAAAAACATGACTTGGAGCATATTCTGGCTTCTAAAATATATCAATAAATACATGTACCCCCAAACCCCACTTAATACAACTGGCTAAAAGGCATAAAGCATCTCGTAAGCATTCGGATCTTATTCACATAGGGAATAATTATACTTTACTTGAGAACAACAGATCGCGATTCCTGAAAGTTAACAAGGAAACCATCCAGCAAAGGAACAAAAACTTCTCCAACATCTGAGACCACCATCATCTGAGGCTGAGCTAAGCTGCTTTTCACATTAAAGAAGTGGAGGACCTTGTTATAAGTGACAAAACCAACTCGAATTGCTGAGGATTCTTCTTGGTCTTCTCTGTAAGAAGAACAAAAACAATTGGTTATAATTCTGAAATTCTGACCTTGCAATAAAAGCTTTCCTTTGAAATGCAAGGCTGCTTTCAGATCATTATCTGTACTGGGAGCAACAAAATGAACAACAACCACACAGATTTAATGGCTTCAAGCTGTGCCTTAGGTCAAACTAAAACACTCTAATAAAAATCAACTGCTGTATTTACTTTTAAAAAAAATCTATATATTTACGTCAATCCTATCAACTGTGCATCCCATCCAAGCAGTCAGAAGTCCCTAAGATAAAGAATAAACCATGTTGTCCCCAAAACATGGCAAAGATAGAACAGAACAATTAGTTACAATAAGAAAATCAGCTTGACTTAGAATATATTGTAATTCAGTGACAGAAATGATTGATGCCTAGTAAGAAGAGTAACTAGTGGGTCAATGTGGTAACTGGGGGGTCAGTCTTCTGCTTCAGCAGGACTACTTTTAAGCAGCAAAAGCTGTTAGATCTTCCATAGCTGTGTATCACACTGAAAACACCCTCTAGAAATTACTCATTATGGCTAGGAAGCTCCCAGGCCAATCCAAGCAAGCTAAGTGCTGCTGTGAGCTAACACTGCAGGAACACTGCAGTCAGCACTGGGCCTCTGTTTCTGTGGAGTTATCTCCTCTAAGCAACAGCCCACTCTGCCTTTAGTAGCGGCGTTATTAATAGTACTAGTTACACTCTTACCAGGTTTGCAGTCCTAAGTTTAGTGAGCTTTTCCCTAAAAGGCAATCCTATTAAAAAAACTGGTCTTAATTACTTATAAACCAGCACCTTCTTGTAGCAGGGTGTTCCTCTCACCAATGACGAACCAGGCCTTTAGCACAAAAAATGCCAGACAGGAAGCCTGTGGAACTTGCAATTACTACACGTCAGCCCGTATGTTCTGCACTGAAACATTAAACACTTAAGCAGCCTACTTCACTTATGGTGACATGTCACAAAACCAGCCCAAACCCAGTCTATAGTCTAATGCTTTTGCATGTTTGAAAGAGTTTCATATTTAAAGTACTGAAACTTGGAAATCCTCATTCAATTCCCAGCTATGTCACTGATTTAATTTACAGCCTGAGAGGAAATTATTTAATTTCTCCATGCCTCAGTTTCCCTTTGTAAAAGGGGAACAGCAAGAATATTTGTTTATTCTCACCCTACGTACCACAAAGTTCTTTGAGACTGCATCAATAGGAACCCCCAAAAAAGCCAAGCTGATTTTATTTTCTTTAGTTTATTAAAGAAGTCACTCTTGGAAGGTGATGATTGTAAAAAATTTAACACAAAGAAATATGCTAATTGACAAACAGGACACCCTAATGTACAAAGACTCATACAGATGTTACTATCAGACCAAAAGAATTTACTAACAGAGCCCTACTATAGTATTTCCAATTACTAGGCACTTAAGGCAAAAACTATACTATTTATCCTTGACTGTAACCTCTGAAGAAACATGGGAGTGTTAATAGTCACCCTGAGCCTTCATCACAATGAAGAAGCCAGGGTTTGACAATAATTATCCTCTTAAAGAGTGTAAAGCCTTGGCCCCACCAATTCCAACAGCAAGGCCTCCATCTCCTTCCAAACAGCACGTTACATTTCATAACTTCACAAATGGTTGCAGAATCAAAAGACAAACTTAAGAGGAGAAACAACACAAATACACTTTTTTTTCCTGCAATCCCTGTTTATTTTTTCTTACAGCAAATAGAAAGAACTGTCAGCCTTCTTCTTGGCTATCAAATTTGTTTTCAGAGACAAAAAAACTTGTCATCAGCAGTTTCCCAAGCCTCATCTAAAACCTTGAGCTTGGGAAAAAAATAATTTTTATCATCTACAACCTTTAACTCTCATGTCAGTCTAGAATGTTAATCCACCATTCATGTTTTATGGGAACATAGCCAGATGAGAAAGAGGCTACTTTGATCTAAACCAAATCAATATTCTCTATTGAACACACTCGATAAAAAAGCATTTAAAGTAACTCCTCCAAGATACGCTAACTCAAACAAATGCATGATTTCTGGATGTAAATTTCTAATCATTCCCAGCACTCGGACACTATTTTCTTAGTAACATGATTAACAGAAGCTTGATGAAGACAAGGTATTACTTCATCTGATTTCTTCTATCATGGTTTTAAAGATTAGCTGTAAATGTAGCAGCTGGTTGCCTATTAGCTCACACACTAGTTCCTTTTAAGATCTCAGAATGAGATGCCTGGATCATATGTACAGAAATGCATTCAAATGTTTTTTTGTTTGTTTTTTAATTATGCATCTAAAAATCATATTTGCACAAGTAGTTAGCCTGATTTTCTAAGCTCATAAGCATAATTTCTATAAACACATTTCTCTGTATTTCTCTGAACATGGAGTCAGGGGATTCTGGTTTGGAGCACATAAGTTTGAAAATGCCTGCTATAAATTTCAAGCAAGCAAATAATGTGTTTTCTGCTATGCTGCAAGTCTACAGAAATATTAAGTTCTTAATATTTCTTGAGCCACCTACATTAAATCCTTTCTTTGCTACCTCTTCCTTCTCACTTCGCAGTCACTTGTACAGGCTTCCCTGGTACAGGCCTTTCCACCAATGGCCTTTCCATGACACAGATTGCTTTGCTACCCCAAGTCTTTGTTCTTAAAGATATGAGCACAGCGTAAATTCCCAGCACAGGGCTTTCGCCTCATGTAGTAACAGCAGAATATTTTTGCAGGTGCCTTTTCCCAGCAACAGAAAATGAACAGACAGTGCCCTTCGTGTGTCAGCACCAAAGGAAAAGTTTCACCACAAATTTTGGTGGAATGCCTTGTTTGTTTTTTTTTAAAATTAATATTGTTTAAAGACAACAGATGAGTCAGAAGAAACTGAAGGGCCTGCCCTTTCTTTATTTTTTTTGTTATTTTCAGCGGACATGAAAACTTTGGCCCTGCAAACAAACTACTTAGCATCAGATCTCTGCAGAGTGCTGGTGAGGAGAATTAATCTGTCTTTTTTGTGACATAGGTACATTGCTTTCATTTTTTCTGATCTTTCCCTACTCTAGCCCAGGTGTTTCTAAACTGCCAAATGCTTTTTTTACTACACTCACGCCTTTTATTACCTCCAGAGTCATGACCAATCCTGACCAAAAGCTCTGAGATACGTTCAGAATAATATCAAACACTTGTGTCTCCAGTGTAATCTTCAATGACAAAGTACTTGAGAGATGGCCTTACATGGGCATCTGACAAACTAACCTCTCACCCTGGACTGGAATTTCTTTCCTGCACAGAGATCCCAGAAGGACATATGATAAAAGGTTCATAACATATCCCAGATTATCTCAAGGATCTCGTCTCCTACCCTTCCTCACTTTGCTCTCTCCATTTTTTAAGTCTCTTCCTCTGCAAGTACTGTTATTTGGAATGTATTTTCTTTCTGTATGTTCTTCAATGCTTTTATACATCTTTGCTGAGAAATACCTTGTCTACTTAATTTCTCAGTCTTTCACTGCTCTCATTTAACTATGTGTGTGTCTGCATTAGTTAAACTTTAATGAAAACTATACTAAACACTTTACTATAATAATATACTGTCATTAATATTGACTAGTAGTAATACTACTACTGTGTGTTTAAAGCTCACAAAGCAAATATGCTATTATTTCATAAAATGTTTGTTCCCTGCAAGCTTTGTTCTCCTCTCTGATACATACCAGGAAAGTCTCACAGCACAGCAGGAAGCTTTAAAAGTTTTGCTAATTAACCGTAAGAGCTAAAGATTAAAGCAATAGTGTTGGTGGCTTGTGAGAGGTTTGCCATTCTTGAGTATTCTGGTTTTGCTGTTTCTTTATTTAATGAGAAAACCAGCATTGCAGTAAACAGAACTCCAGCAAGTAAAGTCAAAACTACAAGCTGGGACTTAGCAGATAATACCACTAGAGTTCACTACAAGAAAGGAAAAGCATGCAAGCCTCAAGTGCAATTACTATGACAGATTCTTTCCATTCGTATAATAAGTCTAGACATCAACGTTTAAGAACTGCCAGCAGTGTTAAAATTAACATTTGGTCACTATCACCCCAAAAACGCCTGTACTGTAAATTTTGACATTTTCCATAGCTTGTTTTTACCTCTCAACATGCAAAGTTGCACAAAAACTGCAGCGTAGTGAGTAAAGCAAAGCACACTTAGTTTCTTTACCTTGGAAGTTTATCTAGCAGAGTCTTGAGTTCATCACATATGAGTTTAACTAGGCCGCTGTTTATGTTTCTGTACGATACATCAATCATGAAGATGTAAGCTGGTGGGTTTGGAGGCTTGTTGTTCTACAGAAAAAACGGCCATTCACAGGGAAAATTAGACAGTGTCCTGTTACGTCAAAAAATTTTTCAGGTGGTACCACAAGGCAATCTAAATACAGTGTTCAGTTGTTTGAAAAATGCTATGCATCATAAATCCTAACTACTGCACAAAGCTGA
The DNA here is from genome assembly GCA_028020825.1 of Podargus strigoides. Taxonomy (NCBI): domain Eukaryota; kingdom Metazoa; phylum Chordata; class Aves; order Caprimulgiformes; family Podargidae; genus Podargus; species Podargus strigoides. The sequence goes on from CM051621.1 coordinate 71,703,895, forward strand.
CACACAGTGGGTAAAGTCCGCCCCGGAATAAAACATGACTGGAAAATAGTATCCTAATGCAATAAAACATGTAAGGGGTAACAGTTTATTAGATAAGATGAAACACAAACATTTTCTGCAGGAATTCACGTGTTTAAACAAATCTGCCTTTTGTTAATGTGAATGCTTTAATTCAGTTTGTGTTACCATTTACCTCTAACAACTGTTAAGTGATTTCTAACCAATCTGGAAACAGAAAAAACAACTTCGGTACTGAACCAGAATTAATCTATCTCAGTTCTTAGCAGTACTACGTGGTAATCATCTGCATCCTGTCTGTCTTGCTGCATTCTGGACAGCTGAACTGTACTTTCAGCAATAACCCGACCTTCTGTAAGATAATCAAAGCATGAGAGTGGACCATTCAATGTATGTAACTGCTGCGTATACAGCAGTGACTTGGGCTAAGGTAGATGCCTTTGGGAATTCCTCTTACTCATAACTGGCATACAAATTGTGTGACATACACTACTGACACAAGTTTCTGTAAGTAAGAAAAAGATGAAGGTTTTCTGTTTCCAAAGAAAGCAATGTAATGCTTAGAGATGTACCCAGGAAGATGATCATATAAAGTGAACACAGCAACAGTAATCATCATACTCTTAAGACCAGTTCTCCTAATTCCCATTAGGACAAGCAGTGGTCATTACTTGGTGTCAGTTCAGGACAGCTTTTCCATTATACTGTTTCACTGCCTTCTTATACAGAGTTCTGACCACTTAGTTAAACTAAACCTCACAAAACTCCATTTAAGAAAAAAAATCATCTAACCCTTGAATTATGACTTATCTATAGTCCTTGGCACACTTGAAACTAAACTTGACATTATAGTCTTGATCTCACTTCATTTGGATCATGTAAATCAGGATTAATTCTTCTGAACTAAAACCAGGCAGTATTCTTAAAAGCTGTTCCGTTTACTGTACTTGGATTCTAGTTTCAAAAACTGTACCAAACACTACTTCTAAACTCTCGTATCGCATCACCATTTATAAAGAATCCCTGTGTAACTTCTGACAAATAGATGGTAGAAATGAGGAGCTGAGCTCTTGCCACATCCACTTAGCAGGAGCGCAATAATGCAAAACAGCTGTTATTTGTTAACATTTTTTACAGCTGTTCATCCTTGTTCATCATTTGATAAGCACAAAAGGAAATGACTTTTCAGTTCTGGTCTTAAACTGGATTTATAGAAGAAGTAAACCATTGCAACTTGGAGAAAAATGAAAAATTAATTATAAAATAATATTAACTTCAGTAAAATTTAATGACTTGGCATTTCCAGCATGAATGTTCATTTCGTAAGCGATTTCCTTTTTGTAACATACTACTAAGTCTATGGACTGGTCTTTGCAAGAAGAAGACAGACCATATTGGATGATTTATCAAGGAAACTCCCTGATGTAAGCTATATGGCAAAAGCCACTGCACTGAAAGATGCATTGCGACAATGACCGTATCACACAGGGTTACACCCAGGAGTAGAGAAAAAGAACTGTGAAAGAGGCGCAGAGTTTAGCTGCCAGAAATCAGCAAAGCTTAACCGAATGTGATGGAGCTACACTGGGTGTACAGTGAGGATCCTGCACTGTATCTCTGTAATGCCTCACTAGGATTCTCTCCTGTTCTGGGGTTTAACCCGGGTTTCAATAAAACCTATACAGGTCGTCTCAGGGATTTCACTGGATTTTGGAGAAGTACCCTAGAGAGAAACCAAAATTAAATCTGTTAATTTTTTTCATACAGAAATCATTTGATGGTCCAAGGAAGTTACTGGTATCTACTTCAAGACTTTGTAGGATCCATCTGCCTTTCCCAACCCTATCATGACCTCAATTCCACTGACAGGAAGAAAATTCTGCCGGATATCAGCAAGAACAGAAAAATATGTCCATACGGTGGACAGATGAAGTTGCAGTTTTGTAAAATGAGGTAAAGTTTGGAAAGTTAAAGTAATTTATGCTTTCGGAAGTATCAAATACAGTTCTCTAATAAAATCAACTACAAATATTTACAGTGACTTGAGTGGGCTTTGGATTGAGTTGTTCAGTGAGTTAATATTAGGAGAGAGAACCCATTCCATTGTAACTTACTGGTCAGAACACTAAAACTACTCTTGCCAGGAAAAGATTACAAGGGCAAATTCCCTTGCTAAGGTTTTCAATATTGGGAAAGCATTTTAGGTCTGTCTTCAAAATCAACAGAAGACATGCATCTAGAATGCAACACTGCATCAGAATTTCAACTGTATCCTCCAAACAGTGTAACATGCTAGCCAGGACCAAATGAATGCCCCAGTTAAAGACCTGCAGTCCATGACTGTTGCGTTATTTGTTATTTTAACTTACTAGTCTCTTACTTTGCAGCACAAAAGAACATGAAGTCATACTGCAAGCTTAAATTCTCCACATCTATCTACATTTTCTAGAATGTTCCTGGACTCCCACATTCAGTTTATAAGTGCGTTTATTCTACTGTAGGTACTTAAAGGATTTTGTTTGTTTTGACATAAAATTGCACATTAGTTTGCATACTGGAAATACTCACTCGGCAATAATCCAAAGTAGCAACATATTCATAAGATCCTAGAGACAGCTCAGGCCTTTCATAGTGGTCTACTCGTCGGCCAATGTGGTCCAGATGTTGAAAGAAGAATGGAGGGACTAAAAGTCAGCACAAGAGGAGGAAAAAAATGTTTATATTTTGGGGAGGAAGGGAACAACCCAACAACTTATTTCAACAGATAGAATGTACTAACGTAGGCTCCCCAGTTACTGATTTTCACTTAAGAACTTACCCAGGTTGAAATGTGGCTTAAAAACCCCCCCAGAATATTCTAGTAATGCCAGCTCCTTTTGTACTTGAAGAATAGGGCATATTTCCCTATAAATGTCCATTTTTTCCCACCTCTACACTGTCAGGCGTGAATAGGTAAAATTGACCCAGGTCATTTCCACAGGCAGAAGCCTATTACCCTCAGGATACAGACTTAACAGTGACTATTTTGTTAGTAGGTACAGTCTACTGACAGCTTAATTCAAACCACCAGAGCCAGAGCTCTGCAAAGGGACAGCAGTAAAACCAGCACTTTTCCTAAAGCACTGCTTTATTCAAAAAAACCCTACTTCCCTGGAAATAGCTCTACAAGGTTCACAGCCCTGGCCTACTGTAGAGCACAGTGACTTGGGTCCGTTATACTGGCAACCTTCTGCAGCTACAGATAAAAGGTGCAGAACTCCAAAGCATTAAGACATCAAGTGGGTTTGCCACCAACAATTTATATACAGCTAGTCTAATGCTTTGAGTCACACTGGGGAAGAGTCACCTCTGGATTTTAGCCCCTCTTTCCTCAATCAACATATATTTAGAGTTCTTATTTTTCACATTTTTGCCTGTAAAAAGTGTATGTGCATGTGAGTGGGGGAAATATTTACCTAATTTGTTGGCCATTTTTAGTCCTCATTAAATTTTTTTTTTAAGTGCTTTCTGACTTGGATAAAAGACAGCATAGTAATACAAAGCATGATTTTAAAAGACACCGCAACTTAAACGTCTTAAAATGTTCACAATGCATTTACATTTCTCTTTATGAGAATTTAAACTGCTCATAAACTATGAATTTAGTTATCTGCTATGCTTGCACAAACATTTGAGCGTCAGGCAGAAAAGCAGTTGGAACGAGCCTGTCAAGGTTCACATTTCAGACTTGAAAAGATGACTGTATTAGGGAAAGCACTATACCACTGTGATCCAGCTGAGGAAATCCAACTGGATGCAAATGTCTAGAAAGGCTAGTTCTGGCAAAGACTTGGGATTTAGCCAAGAGTACAAGAACAGTTATGAGTCACATGCAGCACACTTGAACAAATATGGCATGGTATCTTCTGTGAAAACCAACACTTGTCACAGGAAGATTAATAGGTTATTTAACCATTGCATGCACAGTCATAGACTGGATTAGGCTAAATAGTTGGTTCTTGCTAGACGTTTAGATTTCTTAAAGAAATTAACTTTTCAGTTAGCAATACAAGCAGCTTTGTATCCTATCTTAATATAATATTTTTAAGTAACGTTTTGATTGTATCAGACTGGACTTCATGAGTCAGCACTATTTTTCACACATTTACTTTTTTGAATTGTACTCAACAAATGTTTCTACGTATTTTTCTTGGGTAGTATTTTTTTTTATTTGTAAAATAGGCCTAGTTACTGCATCTCACTAAACTGTTTTCTCACCAAGTCAGCAAGTCAAGAAAATAATTTTAAGGATATGGTTTCTATTTTAGTTTTATGGAACTTGTACGAATCACAGATCACTTACCATCATTTATACAATTGCAAAATCCACACTGGTATCTTCTTCCACCTTCAATAAACTGCATGAAGGGACACATATAAGCTTTGCACCGGTTGCATCGGATTGGTCCAGTCTCACCGTGGTTTACAACATAAAGAGGTGTCTAGACAAAGAGATACATGAAGTTATAAAAAGCAATGCAAAGTTGAAATCAAATAAAGTGAGCTAGAAAGCTACTGCTCAGCCTTAACTCTTGTTAGGAATCACCTATCAAGAGATCATTCATTGCTCAGCATTCACTGAAAATGTGCAGAACAGTCGGCTCATAGATCCCAAAGGGCTAAACTGACAAGTTCACAGGCCATATTACGACATAATCGGAAAGAGAAGAAGGATTCACACCAAAAGCCTATAAAGTTTTGAAAGCATTGGAAGTTTAGGGCGTAAGGCTCATTATTTTCTCCAGCAAATGGTTTTTATAACTTACTAAGAGAAGTCTGCTGGAGTCAGATATTCTGCCTTCTCTTTCAGATAAAGCTGAAGGAATCTAATGCTGCTCATCTATTGCAAACAGTCTCTCAAACAGATATTTGCTAAGAAAGCTTCCAATATTTTGTCCTAAATGCTGCCCCCTGCAGTGCTGCCATGTTACATGCTATGCTAATGTTTAGAAGTCGTCAGGGTTACAAGCTAGAGTAGGACATTATAAGAAATACTAATATTTATTGAAGGACAGTACATACAGCAAACAAACACAGTATCTCAAACACTTGTCAGTTTAATTACACTGACCATGCTTGGTTATAGCCTCTGCCAAAAACCACAGCTAATGGAAGACATTTTCCAGATGGCTCTTTCAGTAATAACTGTGCAGCAATTGAAAGATTCCTTCAACTATACTTCATGTTAGAAAAGTCATACTTGAAACCACTATAAAAATGGAAACTTGCTCAATTATTTGGGAAACTCTATGAAGCATAAACATGTTTTGTATTTTTCTTTTTTTTTTTCTTACTCCCTTTAATCCCAACTAAAAATCTCTGAACGTGAGAATAAGAAAAGAAATCCAGAGTTTGAACACATAACAGGTCTCTACAAGAGGCAAAATGCGGACAGCCTTTGCATGCTAAAACATTACCACTAGCATAATCACTGAAAAAAAATAATTATTATTCTGTCTCTTCTTACGGAATGGACATATTTCATCATTATACACTTCATCTTCGTTGGAGCAGAAGAGTCTTTGAATACCTAGAAAACCATTCAAGTCTTTCTAGCATCTACTGCTTACATACATTTTATTACTGCTTATATTTTACAGAGACTATTTTACTCATTTATTTCCCCAAAGGGTTTAATGCTTTCTGCCAAGGATTTTATACATATGAGTAGATTATTACTATGTGAATTTTAAGTGCTCCCTCCTGCTCCACTGAGATAATATTTTACTTTGCGCTCTTTCTTTCATGAAAATGGAGTTTAACACAAATTAACCAAAACCGTCACCTTGCAAACTATCAGGGTCATTTTTCAAACATGAAAGCCTGAGCTATAAAACCTGCTCATTAGCCGTGATCAGTTAATAAGTTTTAAAACTTCTGGGTTTTGTTCATTACTTGGCAATTTTCTGATTATCATTCTGCTGTATTAGTTTAATGAGGCCTGGATCTGGTTTGCAGTTAATATTATTATAGTGTCTGACCTGGCAGAGGAAAAAAAAAAAGACTAACTCCTCATGCATTTATACACATTGATTTAGTAATTTTAAACCTTGTTTTGATACATTTAAAGTTACCCAAGAGCAAAAAAAAAATTACCCCAAAATGATATTCTGAAATGTCAAAATTAAGGTCTTTACATAAAAAGCATGAGCAAGACCAATCAAAAGATAAATGCCATGAATTTCAGAGCCTAGGTGACAACATTCTTACACACAGTTAGTAAATCACCTTTTTGAAGACAGCAGAAATGAAAATAATGGGTTTTTTTAACTTGTCTTTTCATATTTGAGGTTTAAATTTTAGTTTTCTCCTCCCTTTAAGATTATTTATTTAAAAATTACTTATTACTAAGTTCTTTCTGAAATGCTGAGTTGGAGCCTCAGTAGTCTAAGGGTTATGTTTGCAAATATTTACATGCATGTTTAACTTTATGCATTAAACAGTAATCTTGAAGTTACTGAGACTATGTGCAGTGCATGACGTTAAAACATGCTCAAGTCTTATGAAAAGGGTATCCACAGGCAATGCTCTGTAAACATACACTAGGCTGGATTCTGTTTTGTCTTGCCCAGAGAAATACAGGATGAGACACCTATTTTTACTTCCTAAAAAGCTTGCAGAAACTTAAAAAAAAAAAATCAATCAAGGGGAAGAAAGGAGAAAAAAAAAAAAAAATAAATAAAATGAAGCAAAACCAACTAAAAATGCAAGCAACAGAGTTCTGAAAAATCCTGAAAAAATCCCTATGTACACCTTTATTGATTTATTCATTTTCTGAATAAATTATTGGAATTTTAAAAATTAATTGGAATTTACATTTTGATATTTTCTTTAAATAATGTGAAACATTACATCAATAATGAACACATCTAATGAATATGCTATTTGTATGATAATTTCAGAATAAGGACTCACATCAAAAGCATCAAAACCCCACCTCTTGATGTGAACAACACATTTGAGAAAGAAACTTTACCTCAAAAAAGCTGAAATCTTCCCGGGCATTACATCACAAGACTAAACATTCTACCCACCAAGAAAAAGTCACTTCTGTTTGAGTGTATGAACTGCTATTGCATTTCCAACTGTTAAAATAACTTCTGTCAGGATGAAGCAACTTTTTTTTTTAAAAAAAAAGGTAGATCTCCATGGGATTGTACAGAGAGAAGTAACACTGTACATGCACTAAAAAGCATAAAGTAATAAGTTTAAACTAATGAATATATAAAAGAAAAATAGTCATAAAAAAGAAGGTACTAAATAGGAAAGTCTTGTTTGATGTGCTCCACTGTCTGTAGATGTCACTGTATACCAGAAGATAAAGTTTACGGTCCCATGGAAGTCACAGGCAAAGTCTCACAGGAGCATGGGAATAAGATAAAATTTTTAAATCTTGTTTGGTGTTTCTTTTTTTTTTTTTTTTTTTTTAATTGCAAAACTTCTTCATTTGCCTTTCCACCTATAAAATAACAGCACTTTATTTCTCTCCTCTCTTAAATCTCTACCAACAATAAGTGTACCAAGTTAGATATCTATCGTAACTATTTGGGCGTTTTCTAGACTTGTGGCCTTGTTATGGCCTTACACCACTCTTCCCCCTCATCTCTTCACAAACCTTTGTCCAATTTGCCTATTTGTACCACCTAATTGAGAACAGAGACAGACCTCACAAAAAGGAACACTTATGTATTGACTGCTGGCGTTCCAGTACTATTACAATTCAAATATTTCTCAAGACCAATAACTAAACTAATGTTTGGTAGCCTAAATCTGAAGAGGACAGATAAAAGGGATTCCTTTTCTGTCAGCTGAAAGAAGCAGTGGTGCTGGGAGGCAGAACATGACTGGTTTTAGATTAAAGCAAAGGCTGATTGGGCAGAAGAGATGGGAAATGCTGTAAGAGACTTGCATAAACTTCCCCTTCTCTGGAACCTCAGGGTCCCGCTGGAGTGTGAGTCCTGATAGCTGATCTGATAAACCATAATTTATCCCAGTATTAGTCCAAAGATAGTTGGGATAGCAAGAGGAAATATTATTTTGGAAATATTTCTGCAAGAACATCTCTCAGGACTCAGAACAGTATCACAAAGCAATAGACAGACATTGCTGGCACAGCTCCAAGATGAAATGCATCCATAAAAATTTCCAAAGGGACTGTAACCTGTGCTTTAAAGTCTGAGAAAGCTAAATTACTATTGCTTGCTATAAAAATGAAGTCCTGACCCACTCCTGAGGGTTCCCTGTGATGCCTGCAAAGTATCACCGTCGTATTGCAGGATCATGGCCACAGCTGGAAATTGTAAGTGTAGGAGTAAGAACTGTGAGTAAGCTCAGGATCATCATGGCACATCTCTGGAAAGGCATTCTAAAGAGAAAATTCATAAGTGAGAAAGTGTCTCTGGAGAACAAGAGAGGCAAATGCAAACACTGAAGAATACTGGCCACTTACCACACAACAAAATAAAATACGTACAGCATCTGTTGTCATTGCCAACTGGCATAGAGACCAGGCTGTGCTGCAGGACAAATCTCCACGTGTGATGGACATGGTACTTTGTCTTTGCCTTTTCCTACCTACCACAGCCAAGGCCACTCCTTGACCTTGACAGGTCTACATTAGGAGCTACGTTTTTGCCCTTAGTTTGATTCCACAAGCATTTAGGTGCATTTAACACCTCAGCACTGCAACAACAGGAATGCTATTGTATTGAAAAGATGCCCGTGCTGCTTGCTGAGTCTGGCTACATCCAAGAGGAACACAAAAACTATTTCCCTGAGTGCAGTTTTCAGTTTGATCGGTGTCTCTACCACACCCTTACTCATGCCCACAAGACAAACTTGCCACCAGCTTTTCTGAATACTTTTGAAAAACATTTACTGCTGGAAGACATTGAGCATCACTCTTACATGTAATGTTGCATACTATGCCTGACAAGCTGCTTTTTCAACTGTGTATTATCTCAGGGGCGAAGGATTCTGAAAAGATGACCCATAAAACCCCCAGATTTAGGGGATCTAAGATTTGAGGACACATTTAGATGAGAGATATTTGTTTCAAAAGGAAGATTATCTCACAGATACTCTTTGGCGAGCCGCACAGATACATAACTCCTGATGACTTATAACATGACTTGCAATGCGTAAGTAAAATTATACTCCATGATCAGCAGTACTACAGCAGATAAAACATTTTATACGTCTGATGTACAGCGAACACTGAACACTGTATGTGCATGGCTAATTAACAGAAAAAAGACAGAAACCTGCCAACTATTCAATCCAGACAGTTCATTAAACAGACAAGCTGTGCAGTTTGCCAGGGCAACAGATTCAGAAAGGCAGTATTTCTTGAGTTATTATTTACACTGACACTGATGCAAGTCTAATTATTCAAATATTCATATGAGAATTTTAAGATATGCTATACAATATAACTTGCTAATGAACAGAGGAGATGACTGTTGGTTAAGTATGGTACCACTGCCCCAAGTAAATCTTGTGTTTAATTAGTACAGTAAAGAGATGAGGAAAAAACCTCCTCCGGACAATTAAATAGAATTGTGAAACACTGATGTTTTTGGAAAAAACCTTAAGGTCATGAACCAAATTGTCTCTGTTTCCGAGGAGTGCTCAAGAGGTTTGGGTTTTATTATATTGTCACAGATTGCTTTTGGGAAAGATTAACCAGTCTACAAATAATCCCTTGGTTTTGAGTTGCTTTACTGATTCACATTTGAATGTCAGGAATGCATTTCCCTTTGTGATGTTCCTACTGTCTTTTATCAGAAGCCATTCCCTCTGAAGACATAAATTATTTTTCCTATTCTTGGTTTTTAGATGTTGAACACTATCAGCCTCCTCAGCTGATGACTCAAGCTGATTTGGACTATCTCCTCTGCAGGGTTCACAGCAGGTTCAAGTATTTTCCATAACACAGTGCTTTTACATCTGTTTCCTTGTTTATTTGCGTAACTGCAGCACAGCTAAAGCACTGACCACATGATGCAGTATCTCGTAGCCCTATCCTGATTTTTACAGACCATATAAAAACTAAAGAAGCATGTTCAAACCTTCTTACTCAAAAAAATCTCAAGACCCAGGCTGAACATTCACCTGCATACACAGCAGTACAAAATACACCGCGGGACAGCAGCTGAATTTCAAGTTGATAGTGCACATGGGATATGATCCAGTGAGTAAAAAGATAAACAGGGAAGTAGTTATTGCTTTCAGTGGATTGTACTTCAGATTACCCTTGAAATCCTTACTCAAAATTCCCTTTATAAGGCAAGTATTGCAACTAACTGAATAGAGTTGGCAGCATGAAAAGTGTAAATACAGGCTACTCTATACAACATAAGGATTTTTATAAGTTTGAGCATGGTGGGGAAATACATGTAATAATGATAAAATTATGATGCAAAGAAACACCAACATTAGCCTACTTCTTTAGAACTTCTGTGTCATACAGGTGACGGAGGACAAAAAAAAAAAAAAGACAAAAATAAGGAAAAAAGTTTACTACCCATGCTTGAAAGAGGCACCACACGTTCTCCTGATCATGATCCCAGACCAGGAATACCAGGCGTTAACGTGTCAGCGCTCTCCAGCACTTCTTGGCTTTGAAGTGCTGACTGTGATTTGGATGTACGGACATGCTTTATCTCAAGTGAAGGTCAGCAGTCAGGATTAACTGATGATATAAGCAGGAGCGTGAAATTGGATAATCAAGAAACTGTGCTGAACAACAGATTTTCGAAATGTTAGCACTTTAAAACAATCAGATCTCAAGCAAGACCTGCCTCAGTCCAGTCTATACTCATCCTAGCAAGAGTGGGAGCTGGTGCAGCAGCACATAAACAAGAAGAGAACAAGGGATGGGTAAGAAACAAACAAAACTACATATGACATGCATGCGTTAAACCACATGAGAGAACTCAGGTTCATGCCTGTACTAATCCACAGCACCACATCCCACACATAAGTATCACAGATGGTACAGCACTGCAGTCCTTGTCCAAGATTTTTATGCATGTGTGTCAAAGTAGCTATAAAACCACTGAAAAATAAGACAGTTCTAGGAAGCTTCTCTACAGAAATGCTAAGTAATAATTACAAGTGAGGTAGTGTAGTTTTATTGATCACAGGAGTTTCACAATAAAATTACAAGTTTGATTTTCAGTGGTTTATTCTCTGTCTGGCTTGAAATTCATTCAGCACAGAACAAAATAAAAGGTATTTAGCAATATATTTTACAGAAGTAACCAGAACTCCTAAAGACACTTAATTCAGGCATCATTTTTAATTTTTCCAGAACACTGCAGGAGAACTCTAGAGGATCTTTGAAGTAGCAAACACAATTTGGACTCCAAATACTAATACTACTGACTACTTCTTGACTTTTTCTCTTACATGTGCCGTATGGTCATATCCATGTAAGTTTACCCTCACATAAAATTTTTCAAGATTGCTAAATAAACGATAAACCTAACACCACAGTTTAAAATACGGGCACAGCCTATAACATACAAAGCTAACAGGTAAATTGCCATATCAATTCTGGTTTAAAAGGTCAAAGACCATTAATGCAAACACAGCTGCGACCATTTCTAATATGCTCTAAAATATCCTTCAGTAAAGTACCCTTTCAGTAAAGCACTTGACACTGTCTCCCACAGCATCCTCGTAGATAAGCTGATAAAGTATGGGTTTGGTGATCAGGTAGTGAGGTGGATTGTGAACTGGCTGAAGGAAAGAAGCCAAAGAGTTGTGGTCAATGGGACGGAGTCTAGTTGGAGGCCTGTGACTAGTGGAGTCCCTCAGGGGTCAGTACTGGGACCGGTGTTGTTCAATATCTTCATCAGCGACTTGGATGAGGGTACAGAATGTATCCTCAGCAAGTTTGCTGATGACACCAAACTAGGAGGAATGGCTGACACACCAGAGGGTTGTGCTACCATTCAATGAGACCCTGATAAGCTGGAGAGTTGGGCGGGGAGAAACTTAATGAAATTCAACAAGGGCAAGTGTAGAGTTTTGCATCTGGGGAAGAACAGCCCCATGTACCAGTACAGGTTGGGGGCTGACCTGCTGGAGAGCAGTGTAGGGGAAAGGGACCTGGGGGTCCTGGCGGACAGCAGGATGACCATGAGCCAGCAATGTGCCCTCGTGGCCAAGGCGGCCAATGGCATCCTGGGGTGTATTAGAAAGGAGGTGGTTAGTAGGTCAAGAGAGGTTCTCCTTCCCCTCTATTCTGCCTTGGTGAGGCCGCATCTGGAGTATTGTGTCCAGTTCTGGGCCCCCCAGTTCAAGAAGGACAGGGAACTACTTGAGAGAGTCCAGCGCAGAGCCACAAAGATGATTAAGGGAGTGGAACATCTCCCTTATGAGGAAAGGCTGAGGGAGCTGGGTCTCTTTAGCTGGGAGAAGAGGAGACTGAGGGGTGACCTTATTAATGTTTATAAATATGTAAAGGGTGAGTGTCATGAGGATGGAGCCAGGCTCTTCTCAGTGACATCCAATGATAGGACAAGGGGCAACGGGTGCAAGCTGGAACATAGGAGGTTCCCCATAAATGTGAGGAAGAACTTCTTCACAGTGAGGGTAACAGAACACTGGAACAGGCTGCCCAGAGAGGTTGTGGAGTCTCCTTCTCTGGAGACATTCAAAACCCGCCTGGACATGTTCTTGTGTGACCTGACCTAGGTGTTCCTGCTCTGGCAGGGGGATTGGACTAGATGATCTTTTGAAGTCTCTTCCACTCCCTAACATTCTGTGATTCTGTGATCCTTAGGACAGCCAGTCAAGCAACACTCCAAGTAGTACTCGTGGAACATGCAACTCCAGCTTTAGGGAATAAATATTTAAGTTTGTAAATAAACTTATATGTAGCATAGTGAGCCTCAAAGCAATACTTCTAGATGAAATTCCGCATCAGAAGAACATTATCAATGTTATTCATGTCTTTGTAGCAGGAACAAAACCAAGAATTAACTTGGCGTTTCAGGACCATACTGGCCTGTTGGGCTATCGTCAACTTTAGAGACCAAATACGTGGGTTTTTTTCTTTTTATACATACACACACACATATACATATATGGGTGGATAGACAGATGTGTGTGTATACATATAGATGTGTGTGTATATATAAATATACATATTATATTTTTCAGCACTTGAGAGAAAAGCAATTACTGACTCAAGATCATGCATGAAAGTCGAATGAATGGAGGGCTTCTTTCCTTCTTGAAAACTTGGAGTTGTTTCTCTTTTGTAAGAAGGCGTTACTGTGACTTTTTAAACCAACTGAATACTCATGTTTGCATTCCTATTGTAGAAAATGCTCAGGAACTCTCTTGCTCCTATGTTTGCACAGCCAAACATATTAAAGAAAAAAAACTTTCATTAGGAAAAAGAGCATAGATGAGTCAAAGAGTGTTTTAATTGGAGGTGAATAAAATAGTTCTGCTTACCTGCAGGCCTTCTTGAACAACGTTTATTAGCAAACACGCCTCTAAGGCTAATGAATTTATTGCCACTTAAATCAGAAAGAACTGGGAATACTTCAAGTGTCATGCTGCATTCACAAGCCAACTACAGCGAGCCAACTGCCACAGGAGTACTTAGAAAGTACAAAGAGAATTTTTGTTATGTGAACAAAAACGAGCACTAAATAACTTCACTTCTGAAGCAAGGCTATTTGGGATGAAGTTAATATCCTTTTTTGAAAGTCAAGTCCTTTCTACAATGTTAGTTTTGAAGGTCAACAGCAAAACTGTTACTTTTAAAATACTACATCAGGTAGCAATGGTCATACTCTGAGTCTCTCTTCCATGAACACTTTTGCTACTATGATAGCTGGGGTGCTTCAAGCACCTCAGAACCTCCAAACATTAATAATGTTTGCATGCAAAAAAACCCCTCTTTCATTAACACTGAGCTATGGCTGAATGTCACAAGTACAGGGCTCTGTGGTACTGCGGTATGAGCAAAGCAATCTTTAAAAAACATTTTTGCTATGTAATTACACACTTCACATGGTTACATCCAAAATGCAATACTTCACTAATATGCACAGATAAGTAAAACATGTATCAACTCAAAATGCACTAACAACTTCAGTTTAAAAAGCAAACCACAAACTTTACCTCCTGAACTTACTAAATACCAGCATGTTCTGACTCTGTGAAGTTTCCAAGGTAACTGAGTAACATCCCTGATGGCTTAAAGTTAGAGCCTGCACAGTCTTACAATGTTTAATTTACTACTATTGCTACAATCAACTTAGGCCAGTGCATAAGAGGAGACAAACACCATTTCAGGAAAGCAACATGCAGTCTGTAGAGGAAAAGGCACATGCAGAATGGCAGATGCCATTCAAGCAGCTATTTTGAGTCAGAGGTATCTAGTGACAGCCAAAGTAATTTTTCAGTTGAGCCTCATTTTTGCTGGCAAAATAAATTATCAGTATTTTTGGCCAACTAATTAAGTGCATATAAATGTTACTTTTTATTTCCCTTCTGAAAAACAGTCTCCAACTTAGCAGAAACTAATGACAGCATCTTTAGAAAGGCATTTTTAAACTCTAAATTTCAAAATTGTAGAAAATTAAATCAGGAACTCTGATTACAATATGAATAAGGTTTATATAAGTGTTAAATTTCAAGTTACTGTCTCCACCTCTCTCAGAATTACCTCTTTACCATGACCACAATGGCACATGGAACAAGTTACTAAAGAAATATTTTAAAGGGTACACTTCAAAATGTACACTAAAAACAAAAAGGCAGAAAACTTACTTGAATCAGAAAATTTATCTGAATTAGGAAAAGCTCTGCTGCCAAAGCCTTTGCTAAATTTGGCTCTGAAAGTTCATTCTAGTTACAGAGTATAGTTACAGCCCAACAAAAAAACTTTCTCCTACGTGATGAAGTCTTGGGAAGCAATCCAATTCCAAATGCTTTACTACCAAATGCAGACTAGCACAGAGCAAGCTCAATAAAGAAACCCTCACCTAATACAGGATTGATGCACCACTAAATTAGGCATTGCAAAAACTAGCTTACAGGGACTAGCCTCCAGAGTGATATAGAACTTTCTGGGTGAGGCACCTGGAGATGCTCAAAAATTCTGGGCTCTCCATACCATGCATGGGAGAGACAGGCACCCCAGAGGAGCTATGCTAAAACCCCAGACATTAACCTGGCAGTAACTAGTTGAAAACAATTAAAATAAAATAGCACTGACAGTGCAACAAAGATTGTCAATACCCATCCTGCTCCATAGTCCAGGCAGACTCAGAACTATGAGACCAAAGTCTTACAGTTCTCTCCCAAATGAAGGCATCAACAAGGATGCTTTGGAATTTGTTTTATTTTAATATCTGGAAAATGGAACAAATAGTAGTGCTTAACAGTGTGGTATATAGCAATGAGTTCAGGATGCAAGCTTATGCTACCTGAACTTTCTCTATATGGATTGACTGTTCCAAATAGCTTGACAAGGGATTGGATATAGAAATACCAAGGCAGTTCTAAGAACAAGGAGGAATGTCTGGTAGCATGGTCCTACCATGAAACTAACTGGCTTAGTTGAAATCTACAGTGTAGTATTCGTGCATGTGCTCTCTTTCTGGTCCACTGACTTCCACCTGTGGGATTTTAAGTAGAGACAAGAAACACTTCTGTACAAACTGGCAAACAGGTTGGTGGTCAGCTCCCCTTTCCTGAAGGGTAAAAAAGCTTTTGAACACTGTCAGACTAAGTGTCCTAACTATTAAGTTATATCACATGTGCAGGCCTTCTACTCTTGCCATGCTTTAGAAAAACATGACAAGTAGGACAGATTACTTGGATAGTGCACTCCAAAGACACTGGCAAAATCATTCTCTGCTGGATCTTGGACAATCCAGAGACCAGAACTGCTGAGCACGTAAAGAGATCAGTCCTGCTTACAATTCTGAGATAACAAAATATTATCTCCTCCCTGGTCAACAGCTGCTGCTTTTGCTGTGGAGTACTCACTCAAAAGGAAGAAACTTCTGTTACCTACACTGGAGAGAGTCCAGTATTTTCAAAAGACATGAAGCAATTTTGAATAACCTAGATAAAAAGGGTCAATTAGACATTCAGTAAGCTCTGATATCTCATTTCCAGTAGTTGTAAATATGAAGAGGAATCTCACTTATGTCAAGTCCCAAGCATGTATGCAGATTACAAAGTTACAAGCCAACATTGAGACAGGTGGGACATTCCAAAACAGACAGCAGGCAAAACTGTTGCCAATCTCTCTTTCCGAATCTTTTTTTCATAAGGTTTTAAGAAAAATATCATCTTTTGATAGTTATAAAAAAACCCCACAAGCTTACTAGTAGTACGGACAGTTTTACTGTCTAACCATGCAATTCCTGTCTAAAAAGAGCCACAGTGTGAAATTACTGAACTGTACATAAAACCAATTGCTCACATAAGGTTCAGTGCCCAAAATGAAAGAAGGCAGCAATACAAAAACAAACTTTACAGAGAACTTCTGGGTGATCCCAGAGCTACAGACCAGCAAGCCCTACTTCCACAGAAAGCAAACTGGTAGATACTATGATAGAGGAGAATACAAAAAGACACATGGATAAATAGGATATCATCCTACCAGAGGAAGAACTGATTTGGCTCTTGTGGAGGCATGTCATGACACATAGATCTATTGAGTCCTGTCTGAAGTCAGCCACCATGCAGATAAGCACGACCTAGTTGATATAATCTTCTCCTTGTGAAAAAAGTCTTTTGATAAAATCCCTCATCAAAAGCTCTTAAATTAGCTAAGCTCTCATGCAATATGGAAGAAGGGCCTCCTGTGAACAGGTAGCTAAATAAAAGACAAATCAAAGGGTAAAATAAAAATGACAGCTTCTTACAGTGGGTAGATGTTATCAGCAAGCACCTCAAGGTGCTCTTCTGCAGTCTGTGGTTTTTAACACATCCCTAACAGAAAGGACCAGTCAGTAAGATGTTTAGCTTTAATTGTTTCATATTGCCTGTAAACGTAGCATTCTTCGCTCTCCTCAAACCAAAGTTCTGCGTGATCACATAGCCACTAATAAATGCATGTGTCTCTATAAAAATACGCTTCAAACTAAAGCTACAGCCTGCTCACCCTTCTTACTAGCTATAGAATATGGTCAGCAGCACCCAAGTTCCCACTGAGCCCAGGACAGATTGCAAAGGTGTGGGGATTTCCCTAATTCTTCATATTTATTTCACATTTGAATGACTGACTTAAAATCCAAAGAAGCAAACCTGGGGTGTAAAAGAAAATCTGCACTCTGATACTTGACTTTGTTCTTGAAACAAAAAAGATGTTTATATTATGCCGTGATGTGCTAGTTATTCACCCCACTCAGTCTGTAGCTTCTGCTAACCTTACAGCTCTACCTAGGAAACCACACTATCATCCCTGTAAAAACCATGGATTTCCAAACACCTCAGCTGCACTGGTCATCATCAGTTTGCTATTCTGAAAAGGTTCAATGGATTTCAGCTCATGATCACCAGCCTTATGAAAAGTAATTCCATTCCAATTTTATCTTATAACTAGTTAATTAACTGAGGAGAAAACAAAGAGGAATATTAAATTCCCACCAGTTAATATTTTTTTAAAAAAAATTCAAATAAATCACAAAGACCACGCTAGAGAACGACATCACAAAACCACTAACGTGCAAAGAAGAAAGTAATTTAGATATTTAAATGTTTAAAACTGTACACGAATTATTTGGAGTTGTCTATATTTGCTTTTACAACACAAAATACTCTTAACTACCTTTTGTTAGCAAGTAGTATTAAATGTTAAACCAAGATCACATGGTTTATTCAGGCTCTGGAAACATTCATACATCTCCAAAACAAATTCATGTAGGGCTTGGTCTATGATGATAACTGTGAGAGCAAGTTTATTTTTATAGACTGTTGCTAAAGCACGGGTGGACTAAAAATAAGTTATGTCAAACAATGATACTGTATTCTCAATCTATAACAAACAAATACTTTCCACAGATCATCCAAACCAGGAAAGTGAAAATGAACTGTTATTTTTGAGAAATAATAAATAAGGACTTGGTAAAGATAAGACTCAGAAATGCCTAGAGCTGTTAAGACACGGGGTGGGTAAGGCACGAATGTTTTAACAGCCTTTGTTTCGAATGATATATAGCACACATATAATGCTCACTAGTTTATAATTTTCTAGATTGGCTGTAGGTTTTTTGTGGTAATTTTTGAGAGGCTGTGTGCCCTCCATGGATTTTGCCCCTCTAACTTTTGACTTCAGGGCTTTTCTGAGTAAATCCATTTCACTTGCTCTGCTCTTATGAAGCTTTGTTTCTAACTGTCTCAGTACAGTAATAACATAGGAAAAAAAACCCCAAAACAGATAGACATGAGTTCTATGGCAACAGACCACTGAAAATGTAAATATATTTTATATACTATTTTAAATACATCCTCAACTATAAGTGATGATCAAAACAAAACGTCAATTAATTAAGAGTTATATTTATGAACACTCATAAGTCTATTAGTCACTTGAATGACACTGATAGCCTGTAGCTTTTTTTAATATGGCTTTACTAACACAGAAAGGCATGGTCTATGTAATATGCATCATAATGGATTATGTGTACTGTGTAGATTTGCTGAAGTCCTTACAGTTCAAGTGATACAGGTCAGCTTCTCAGCTGTTCCTAATCATATTACCAGCTACACAAATCATTTGTAGCCATTTCACATCTATGGTTCACTAAACCCTTGTAGCCATTGTTTTTCTTCCTTCTTCTTTGAAAAGGAACAGAACTGAAATTCTCTGGGTGCTAACCCTGAGTATATTAGAAACTGCAGAAACAGAGACACACCTGCAGCTGAGGCAGCAACAAAGATGAAAAAAGGGAAACTATTCATTAAAAGATTAGGAAAGAAAAATCATTATTTTAAACTGTTACTATGTACAACATGCAGATTCCCACTTTGTACTGAGCCCTGTAACATGTGATGAGCATCACTTGTAGGTATTGTTAAAAGGCACCTAAAGGCATCCATAAGATAGACTAGATATTCTAGAGCAAAGAACATTCTGTGCCTTGCAGTCACTAGTTCCAGGCAGAATGCACCATACTAGGAAGTTCAGAAACCCAAATAAGCCCTTGAATGTAATTTACTTCCATAAAAAGCCCAGTTCTTTCAAATTAAGTGTCTTTTCAGAATTCAAGTGGTTATAAATCCCACGTGGAAGACCATTTTTATTATAAGATCTTAAGGGCAAGGTATTACTTTGGCTGCAGCCGTCAAGACAACAGGCACAGGCAAGCCTTGGAAAAACTGCCTCAGCTAAGACTGCCCAGCACTTCCTACTGAAACACCACTTCTTCAGTGCTTAAAACTTTAACAAACTATAATTGTTCAGACTAAAATTTTCCACGCTGGACTTTTGCCAATTTTGAGAGATATTTTTCAGAGTGTTTTTAGCCTCTTCCAAGAAAGAGGCTAGGGAAAAATACACTGCTCTTTACAGATTAATGAATTTCACCGACTCTTCCAACAGCTTGAGGGCACTAACACTTCAGAATGGGTAGGTCACTGAGTACATCTTTTTTGCCAGCCCTGGGAAAACCCTCCTGAACTTGGCCAAGTATGAGTGTTTGTACATAATGCTAATTTATGTATGCAGAAGAGATTTAGATTTTAGCAACTCATCGATCACCCTATCCAAACACTATGCTGAAGAGAGGGAACCACGCACGGAGCACATAATAACTAGAGGCAGACTGAAAGTGAAAGGTATACAAATAAAGAGCCAACATGAAAGCAGATCAGTAAATGCCATCTGGGCATAGTAACTGGGATGAAGGGTAGTATAAAGTAAAGGTCGGCTGGTAAAGTGAAGGAGAGGAGAAGCAACAGCAGGAGTTTCACCTAGGAGAAAATGTAGGGGGGCTACAAGCCAAATCTGCACATTCCCCTCAAGAACTGGAATGAAACCCAATATTTCTGTCTAGCAGACAAATTGTGAGACTCAGTATCTGTAGAACCATAAGTAATACGTCCTGTTTCCCTGTGGAAGACAGAGAAGATAGCTACATACTACCCTGCTAAAATAATCCAAACTACGGAGGTTTGCTGGATTGGAAGTTATCCATCCTGATAAAGAACATCTGTTTTTTTCCAACATATTTTTCAAAAAAAACCCAAACCCTAAGAATTTACAATTAATAAAACAAAGCTAAAGAAAAGTCAAAGACTGCAAAACCAAGCACTGAAAGTCTTTACAATTTTAATTAGGCATGCATTTTACGAGGAGTTTTTGAAGACACGATCACATACTCCAACTTTCAAGAAATGCCTGCTTTTTCCCCAGCAAACAGAGCACGAAGTAAATCAGTGCAGCACACGAAAAGGAAATGCATTCTGCAGACCTTTATTGCAGAATTCAGAAGCTGTGCAATGGAGGAGAAGGGAGATGAAGAACAAGAAAGATGATCCTACAGATAGATGATGCAGCTTAATGCTGCACTTGAAAACCAGTTTTATCCCTGCAACTGATAAAATCCTTTGGGGATGACAGGAAATCTGGGTAACTGTCTTAAGACCACAGGATACTGTCAATCTGCAGAAATACTTTGCAGATGAACTATGGATATGTTTGAAACATGAAGGGCTATTAAAGACAGCAATGTGAGAACAGGAATTGATTAGGTTAGTGTCTCCAAATGAGTGCCAAAAATAGGTTGTTACGTTTATCTTCTTTCTATGACTTAGCTAATCCAAATAGAAAATACCATTATATTCTCATCTGCTGGGAAATTAAATTATTTGGTCAAGAACTAAATGGAAAAATAACATTTTTTTATTGTAACTGTCCATGTCTTAAAACTAACTTGATACAGTTTGTGGTCATCCTCATTTAATGTCTTTGCCTATACCTATGGAGTTCCAGAAGAGCAAGCAACTGATCAAGCTGGCATGAACTAGAGGCCATCAGGGGAACACCAGAGACCCAGCAGGTCAGATCACACAGCTGTCACTCTTGTACCTTTTCTGAACAAAGACTTTTATCTCTTGAAGTTGCATCATGACCCAAGTGCATCTCAGTCTTCTGCCACCTCTCTGTTCTCTTACTCTTTCACAGTTAGAGGTAAAACGTCCTCAACCCCAAACCAATCAGGGAAGAACAAGTTTGTAATATTTAGGAGACAAAACCACAAAGGACTAATATTCAGTTAGTTCTTACCTCATTTGGTGGAACAATAGCAAAAGGCTGGATGACAGCTGCCAGTGGAATGCGAGCCTGTTTGGCCATATCTGAAGACGACGGGAAGCAGTAGGTAGTACATCGGATATAACGAGGGCTGGCATGGCCTAGAACACCCAGCACAGCATGCAAAATGAAAGGTTGTTAAAAGGAATCTGCCTGTCCCAAACACAAACCAGAAAAACCGAAACAACAACATAAAGCAGCAAGTGTATATGTTAAGTTAAATTCACGCTTTTTTCCCTCCCATGCAAGCTTCTGACCATCTCTCTTCTTTATACGTCAGCCTACTGCCCCTCCCTGTGGGTAAATCTTTTCTCGCTGTTTGAGTTCAAAGCAGAGATTTAAACATATCAAGAAATACAGAAAAACTCCACAATTATTTGCAATAATAATCTCCATAGAGATTAGTTTGAAACGTATCATATCTAAGATCTTAAAAAGAAAATAATATGTATTACATCCCCAGCGGAAATGTCAACACTGTATATAAAGAAATGCTGCAGACTGTTACCTACTGTTAAGACTGCTCTATTGAGCTAGCTCTGATTCAGAAAATGGCATATCTGTGTTAAGATCATCATGCTCATTTACCTTGCAAAACAGTGTGCTAAAATCACCACACCACTTAGAGCACACTTAGCTCAGTTCCCTCAATAAGAAACTGTGCCGTGCACGGCAGAGAAGAACACTGAAAGGCAACAGTTGAGAAACCAGCTTCCTTAGGCTCCTTTTTTAACCATCAAGCTACAGCTCTGCTCAGTTACTTGAACGGAATTTCTTTGTTCATTAGAAATGCATTACTCCATTCTCAGATAATGCCAAAAAATCTTGATGCGTTTCTATGTTTTATACAGTTTATTCAAGCACTGATAAATTAATGCTGGACTAAATGATACCATCAGTTTAATCTCTCTTCACTATTCATATTATTTTAAAGGTCAGGAAGGGTAGAGGAGATATTAACCCAAGACGTAAGAATTCAACTCCCACTTCCCCCCTGCCACTTTTTTTTTTTAAAGGGAGTTTCCCATTTCATGTCCAATTTAGAGTAAGTCGCATCATTTTCAGATGAGAAATTAAGAGATTTAAGTATTTTTTAAAAAAAATTTGTATTTTATTTCACCTAGAAAGACTCCTAAATCAATAACAAGGACAATTACCTTGGTCTTGGATTACGCAGTCAGTGGTGACAAGAGGAGGAATCTGTCCTCTTGTGTTTGTAGCATAGATCTGCCCTCCCCTAGAAGCCTTATCATTTTCAATTACTTGAATCTGATGAATAAGAAGGCAGAACAGGATGAGAAAGGTGAGCCATGCATTCAGTTACATTCATAATCAGTTATGCTAACATCTACACCAGGTAATGCTATTGACACTGTCTTATACAGAAGTGCTATAAAACTCACACAACACAGGCTTCTGGGATGCTTAACTAGAAAACTATCAACACAGCAGAGCAATGTCATTCACTTGCAACTGCAGTTGCCTGTTGGAACTCACGGGTAACACTACATGTTGGGGTGGATAAGACCTATACACAGTGAACAAATGAGTTATTTAGAGTAAGTCTATTGACTGCTAGGAGGACAGACCTCTTCAAGAGAGGCCAGCCAGCAAACCGAGGAGCGTGATGGTATAAATAAGTCCTTGTTACTGAATCTGGCCTTCCATTGTCCCAGATTCAAAGGTGTGCAGAAAAGCTCTTGCAATGCTCTCAGTGCCACCTTGGGGCCCCCCTTAGTGTAAGGGTGCAAAAGGGTTGCACCTGCAGGGAGGAGCAGACAGGACAGGAGATCCAAACTGACCAACGAAGTATTCCATCTCATATACAGCAAACTCAGTATAAAGCTGAGGGATCACAGGGGGCAAGGTCTGCTCTCTCTGCCCCTGCCCTTGTTCATTTTCTATGGGCAGCATGCTGGGAGGATTCTGTCTGTTCGTCTGCCCCTGATCTGTGCATTCCTGAATCCAGCTCCCGCTTGCCGCTGCGTCCAGGAGCCCAGCCTGGGATCTTCCCAGAGCTGCTCTGCAGCACTGGTGGTGACGTGAGCATTACTGGGGGAAGTGTGTAAATGGCGGGGAGAAGCTCGATACTGGTTTTGTATATATTTGTAAATATTTCATTATTTTTCTTCTCGTTATTATATTTCTCTTTTTGTTATTATAGTTTCATTAAAGCTGCTTTAGTTTTAATTCCAACTCATAAGTCTCTCTCCCATTTCTTCTTTCCCTTCCCCTGTCCGGGAAGGGAGAGGGGTTAACAGAGAGCATCTGCTGTCTGTTTAGTGGCCAGCCCAGTCTCAAACCACAACTATCACCTTACTCAGATGCCAGATATATTTTTCCGTATGATCACAGTTGTACCAGCTGCTGTTCTTCATAAATGAATATACAGATAATTGAACAGATTGCAACAGTAGGAGGTGTTCGCCCTCACTGGTCCTGACTAGGCTCCATGCATAGGATGATTAAGAAGTAAACAATAATCTACATAGTAGATCACTTTCCTAGCTGAGCTCTATTTCAGCACTGCCATTTAGAAATCAGTGATTTAAACTCCCAAGAAAAACCTTGTTGGATATTAGGTAGTATTTCGACAGTGGAGCTCAGGGTTTTCGTTCTCTAGGTCAGACTACCATGTTGTGAGCATCCTCTTAGAAAGAAAGTAAAGAAGAGCAATCACAGGAATTTCTATTAAAATGGAGCAGCTCTGATCACGTACAAATTTACTCTGGTTGAAGTCTATAGCAATTTACAATGCAATGTCATGAAAAGCTCATGAAGCTGGCTTTACAACTGAACAAATTCCTTTCCCATACACTTACTCCCCTGCCACTTCTGTACAGTCCTTCACCCCTGTTTAGGTTTGGTATAATTCAGGATATAACTGAAGTTACATAAAGCTGCATTTTGTTGCACGCCATAGACCAGATCACTGAGATGATCCTATTGCTGCTCCTTTTCCCTCAAAGAAACTATCTTTTCAGTGATTTGGTTTAGAGCATAGGTGAACAGCTTTGAGAGGCAAGAGGAATGAGACAGGGAATTTCTGTAATTGGCTTTGCCACTGCCGCTGGTATCCCATGGAATTGTATCTTTACACTGCACATGAATTTCTAATAATAGCTAGGGAAGTTCAGAAGCCTCTGTTGGAAAGCAAACAGAGAAGAGAAACAAAATTAGTCGCATAGAGTCTATTGATCTTTGTCCAAGAGGTATTTCCGAACACACTGGAAACAATCTGGGGCCTGAAGCATTTTTTTTTTCCCCAATAAAGTTTTATATACTGCAATTTAAATATACAATACATTCCTCAGAGAGCTTGTTATATCTTCTACTTTATTACTCTTCCCTGTCTCCTTGGCTTGTATACTTATTGCTAACTCTTGCATTAGAAGGAAAAAAGTTTTGCTTTGAAAAGGTCCACTGGCTGAAGAAAGCAAACCATTTTCAGACTTAGCTCTGCAAAGGATCAATGTACTGTGGAGTATTCTGCAGTTAACTGACCTAAATATATCACTGCTCTTGGAAATAATAGTTGACAAAGCCCAGATGCTAGTTTTCATAGATGTTGTCAGAGCATGTATCAACCTCTAACATACATTAAAAAAAATATAAATCAACAACAGCTACAGATAAGTAGTACATTTATCTGGCAACAGTACTGTAATTATATAATGTAAACATAACAAGAGAAATACACATGGTCATACTTATTCCTCATTCTGAGTTAGCTTTTTGCCCTTCACAGACGTTGACCCAGATCACGTTTCTTTTAAACATGTCATTTTGACTCTCTCTGTGCTGCTTAAACAAACCTTTTAACCTATTTTAACATCGCTGTCATAGTCAAGGCTGTTTATTCTACGTGCATAATTGAAACAAGACATCAGCCCATGCTCTCATGCCAGACTTCATTCTCCGTCCCCAGGTTTTTTTTGTAATTAGATGAGACCATTGCATCCTTCTTATGTAAAAAGCACCATACTGAAACACTAGCAATTACTGACCTATTAAAGGCACTTGTTAATTACACAAACACTCACTTCAGGTTTTTTACATGATGGTTTTCAGTTACATTTAACTTGAAAACTGCCTTTAACAGAGGCAATTGCAGTTGTTACATTAACCTCTAAGTGATTATCAACAAGCATGTTTCCAAAATTCTTGGGATTTTACATAAAAACCATCACTGGATCAAACAACTAATCTTTCCTAGAAGGACAAAAGAATAGCTCAATTTAAGGAAGTGGGGCTGCTCCTACTAGATCGTGTCAAGACTTCTACACAAGTGCTTTTTCCTCAACTCAATGGAACACATTCTTTCCTGTACAGCAATACTGCCTCAGCAGAAGAGTGGATGATACCTTCACTCAGATCAGCTTACAGTGTGGTGGTTAATACATTTTCTCAAGTAGAAAGTTCTAGGTCAAAGCTGCAGTGCACAGCCTGCTTCACAAATCCTGACTCCCTGAGGACCTTTTGACCTGTCCGGACAATTGCCAGAATCAGTATAACTGTGTGCACCTGAATGTGTTTTCCCCACGAGTTCAGCACATTTTCTCCCTCTATTTCAATCAGCTGCCCTCAAGAAAGAAGTTAAATGCAGTCTCCTAAACCTCTGGAAAACCATTAGACTACCTTATTTAAGAGACATGGACACAATCATAACCTTGTTTTCTCTTTCTCTAACACCAATCTAAAAAGAACAGATGCTGTCACACCAGTGCATGTTCGGGTGTGCTTCAACAGCTGAGCCTCTTCCAGCTGTATGAAGCTTAAGCATTAAGCATATTCCAAGCTACTGAAATCTTCACAAGGCTGCAGCAACTGGAAGGATGGATGCTCAGGCAAATAATTCTAGTTGCCTGGGAAAATGCTGGAATCAGTGAGGTCGCTTGTGAGCGTGGGACTTCTCAGCATTTTCAGGATTGCAGTTTTAGAGTTCACATACCTGTATTCTGCCCAAATCCCCAGCTGAAATAAATACGGTATTAGCAGTGTCATTCCCTTATCTTAAATGCAGTAGACATTTACTTTTATAAAAAAATTAGTGCCACATTACTTACTGGGCTTGGAATAGAGTCAGGATCAAGCTTCCTCTGCTGTGGACCTGTGAGTTGTGCTGGGCCCCCAGGGAAAGTACCAGGATAAGACAGTTGAGATCCTGCCATCTGAGGACCACAGTTTGCTGCAGAGTTACAAATCACAATTCATTTAGAGTATTTAAGTTGCCTTATTTATTTTTAACATCAACTGTTGCCATACAATTAATTCTCACTCAGCTAAATCCAACTTCTCCTTCCCTTCTGGTTTCAGCAAGTAAAAGAAATGCATTACTTGGGCTCATGCAGTCTGTGTTCTAAAGGTAAGCATAAGACTAGGGGTGACAACTTCGGCTCAGGTAAATGTCAAGCAGGATGGTTAGTAGAGATCACCACATCTACTTATACCAGGCCATTACATTAGTGAGAATCTCTCCCCTAACATCAGTCAGTGCAAACTGGTCTATTTAGCTGGCTATTTAGTTGTCAAAGTTAACTGTTTTATGCACCTATGCCAGGTGAAATAGTGTATTCAGTTACAATTCTTTATTGCTGTAGTAAAGCATTTTTGAAAGCTGCTTGTGACAGACAGTACTACAAGACTATAGTTATACCTTTACAGAGTATAAGAAATACTCCTTTCTGTAGTATGTTGTGCCTTTACCCATTACTAACCAAATAATCCTGATCCAAATGAATCTCCTTTTTCTTGTTAACAGTCTCAGAGTGCTAAACTTGTGAGCAAAAGCATAGCCTTCCTTGAACATACTGACTGACAAAGTAAGTATTTCCATTCTACAAAAAGAGGATTCAATTTTCATTTTTCCAAGTCAGCACAACATCAACCGTGAACAGTCACAGTTCAATCAGTGATTCTCCATGCATGCTTTGTTTTCAATTACATAAACCACCTTTGTTACCTTGCTGAGGATGATACCCAGGCCCTGGAGGCTGTCCTGAAAGCTGTTGCAAATTAGGATTTGGAGGGACAGGTCCAGGGATTCCATCTTGTCTGGTCATAGGAGGCAATGATGGCTGAGCACAAAGGCCATTAACATTATTTGCTGGTGGAGGAACTTGAGATCTTGGTGATAAAGCAATTTGCTGCTGGGTCGGTGGTGGGAGTTGTGGACCCTGAAAAGACGCCTGATGCCCAGAAGACATGCGAGAGTTTGGAGCAGTGCCAGGGCCTGAGAAAGAAACTATGTCACCCGAGTCAAAAATGATAATCTACTAACTCTATGTGAAAGGTGCTCTGTTTTTGCTCAATACATTTACAACATATAGGCAATACTGCATCACATACTGACAAAGCTGCATTATGGGGATCCTGAATGTCTGTTCATACAACAAATTTGACCTCATAGTTTAAGTCTGAACCAATGTAGACATTCAATTTTATTTGTCTCTATTTTCAATCAAACCCTGCAGCTGGGGTAGATGGCGAAGGAGAGGGAAGCCAGTCTTTGGCAATTCTTGGTTAGAATACACATAAATCACTATTTGCTTTTGAAATAATATTTAATTTCATAATTAAATGTTAAACATTCTTTTTACTTAATAATCAGCTTCTCTTATGTGGCATGTTTTTGTTAGTCTGCTATGTGCATTTCACCATGACAGGTTCAATGCAAGATAAATTCATTCATTTTATCTGGTTTTACAACCCCCTTCTGGTTTTGATGCTAGAAGATGAAATGTGGGAATTATTTTGTACACACTGGCAAGGAATAGTTTCTTGTTTATAAGACCCAGATTCCTATTAGAATTAAGAGAACCCTGGAAATAGTGTGTTTTTTAAGACTTACAATCTGTAAATACTTATTACTTTACAAACCCTACAATTTTTGTTAAATTTCTCCCCAAAGACCTAAGGCAAAATGATTTTCAAGAAAGATAAAAAAATAACCAGCACTAGGTTTGGAGCACAAAAAGACCAATGTGTTAGTATACAAATGCTGAAATGCATCTTTCTGTCAGAAAAAAAATAATCACTCACATGCAAAACACAAGCTCAGGTTCTCAGTTGCTAAAACCAAACATCACTCCAGTAGCTTTACAAGCTGTGAATTTCAGCACTCTGTCAAGTTAAACCAACTTTGAGTAACAGCTAAGGAAAAATCAGAGGAGCAAAACCCACCACAGAGGCAGAGTTGTAAAGAACCTATGTCCTCAGTGGTCTGAAGGGTATTGTAACCTTCCAGTGTGTAACACAACAAGGAAGAACATTATATCTTGCATAATTATTGCTGAAGGGAATATAAGGAAGGTGAGAAGCAAAAAAAAATATTTCTCTAAATAATATGTGTTGCTATGGATGAAGTGCTCTAGAGGTGCTGGGCCACACTTCATCCTGTATAAAAAGGTCTGAGTTAATTGTGCATTTGCAGATCAGTAGCTAAAGGTTGAATTTGAGTCTAAATTAATTTTTCTAAGGTGAAGAGGGAGTAAGTTTTCAGAAACAATCGGACAAACTGAGGGTAAGACCCATGGTAGTTATGCAGGTTTCATTCAAGTCAAATCAGCAACTCCAGGTCAGTGATATAGCACCAGTGCAGCCTGAACTGAAAAGCTGACCTTTACACATACCCTACCAAGCTACCAACGACCAAAGTGATCCTCATTTTAAAAATTCATCCTCCTAAACACACTGGCCTCAGTAAAACAAGATGCTAACTAAATTCCACTCCTTTTAAATGAAATGGTAAATTTAACACGTGAATACTCAGGAAAAGCAGATATAACCAAACAGAAAATCAGTGGTGGGAAGTAATTTACATGGAAGAATCACATGACCACATCTTTCCCTAATGGCTTAGGTTTGAGATGTTTTAACCTCCACATAAATGCAAATAAATTTAGATGAACAACTAAACTATAAGATTTGGACAAAAAAGAATAAGATAGTTCCAAAACAAAGAGAAACTCTAAAAAGCTGAGAAAAATGAAACCCTGTCTGTGTTTTATTGCTCATGCCTTAGCTGTTACTGACAGGATCACCAAGTAATCTGAGAAATGACTGATAAGATAGCTGACTTTTACAGAAGGTTCATCAAACATCACTTCAGAATTAATCCCAGAATACTAATCTGAGGTAGAGTATGAGATAAAAAAAATCTAAGAACTTGAGCAAATGACAGTGGTCAAAGATTTCATATTCTGTTTATATTGAAGTTCAATAAGTTTCTAATTATGATAGTCTTAATAGCTTTAACTGAGAAAGAGTAAATCAGATCAGACAAAACCAGTTACCATAGCTATTTATCTGCATGCTGTTGAGCTGGTTAGCAACTTGTGCTGTAGGTGAAGTGGATGCAGTATTTGCGTAGGCTGGTTGTGACTGATGACTGTAGGGAGGATAGGAAGGTCCTGTATTGCTTGGAGGTGGAGGGCCTTGAAACCTGAAGGGAAAAATTAGTGCAGTTATGCAAAAAACTGTAACAACCAATTATAATTCCAGAAGGTCTCATACCTTCTCAAGGGTGGTGCTGAAAGAATTAATTAGGATGGACAGACTCTTCAGAGAGTTTGCTCATGTTCTGCTCAGATGATGTCTACTTGTATTAAAACAGTCATGAAGCACAGAAAGAATGCAGTCTTGTTTAAAAAAAAAAAAAAGTACATGTTTGTTTGCACACTTGTTAGAACCAAAGAAGGGTGGCAGAGTGGCAATAACTATATGAAAGTTTGAAGATGAAGAAACACAAGCTTCTGAACATATCACATCACTCGCCCTTTCCATGCTTATAAAGGAAGATTACCTACTGGGAATGGCTGAAAAAGATTAGGAGAAAAATCTGTGAAGAGAGGAAAATGAAGTGAGAAACTGTTAAGGAGTTCTCTGTAGCAGAGGAAAAAAAGAAGAGGCAGGTAGGGAAAAACTGCTTCATGATAATCAGGTATGGAAAAAACATGAATGAAAGAAAAACAACTAAATAAAAAAAAAAAAAAAGAGGTAACACACATGTGGCCTATAAAGATATTTTCTACCAGACTACTTCACTTTGGAAAAATAAGATCTTGGGCTATGTCCCCAAAAAAATCAACACTGATTTTCCTGTGATCACTTCTAAAACTGAGGAGGGGCCTAGCTATATCAAGAGATGTAGAATTTTGATGTGAAAATTTCCTGGCCTAGAATAGCAGGTTTCAGCAATCTGGGAATAAAACAAGACCAGGTAAAAAACAGGAGCTGTGCAGCTGTCAGGGCAATGGCTGGAAACTAGGAAAGAGGATGAGTATTTTGCTGCGTGGGTCATGTCAACTTGACTCTGTTCACCTTGTTTTCACATCTTCAGGACAACTACTTCTCCATATGCATTCTTACATTGTATTTTGCAATTGATCACCAGTCTCTTTGGGTCCTCCTTTACACAGTGATAACACACAGATAACAAAGAGACTTCCCTATTTTGATGCCTAATAAAACATACAAATGGCTTCGCTTGAACACAAATAACTACACAACTAAAAAGCACAGAAGCAGACTAAAACTTCAACCAACTAAAACAAGAACATTGTTAAATGGTGTCACGTTCACTAAAACTAAAATAGCTGTAGGTACACAAACTAATTTTGCCACTCCCGAGAGGTGAGCAAAATAATTAACACTTGACAGTTAAATAAAACAGCTAAGCATATTTACCTGCTCCTAACTACCTGCAATATAACCACTGTGTAATAATGCTTGGCCATCCCCTTGTATGGCCATTTTTCCAAGATATCTTTTTCCACCTTTCACCTGTACCTATTTTTTCCCTTCCCCACTCCTGTCTCCTTCACTTCTTCCTGTGAGCTACGGAAGCAGGACAACAGCACTTCAAATAAACTCTTCATAGTCAATCTCAGACCTTAGCAAAAGAGTAGCAGTCTTCCATCTGAGAGGTTATAACAAAACCGCATCATAAAATGTCTTTTAAGTACCCTATGGAACCTTGGCTGTGATCCCACAACAATGAAGCTAAGACATCTTATCAAGGCGGGTGGGGAAGAACTACAGATATAAAGACACGCACAAACCTCTCGTCAAAGCTTGCTGGCAACTATTAATTTGTAAATAACTTATTGGTACCTCACAACAAAAGAGAATTATG
Organism: Podargus strigoides; assembly: GCA_028020825.1. Lineage (NCBI taxonomy): Eukaryota > Metazoa > Chordata > Aves > Caprimulgiformes > Podargidae > Podargus > Podargus strigoides. The sequence continues at coordinate 71,735,388 of CM051621.1, forward strand.
ACATCAGAAAGCGAACCAAAAAAAATAAGCAACTTCTGTATCAAATAGCACTTATAACACCTTACTGCTGCTTTAAAGCAATGCAATAGATCTAAGATCAAGAAGAAAGAATAATTAAAAATAAAACAAACAAAGCATGATAAAGACCTGACTTGCTGTAAAAGGGAACTTAATGAGATTACAGATTGCACTGTATGATCTCGCAGTTTAACAGCACAGGGAACCAAACAAGCAGATTCAGTTCAGGACTGGACTAAGTCAGAACTGCTGAAGATAAAAGGGATGCCATACTTATATGTCAGTGAAGCAGCCAAAGACAAATAACACAGGTCAAATAGCTTAGATGTCACATATGAAATCTTCAAAGTCACCTGTGTGGCTGTTGCCCTGGTGTACTGGGCACATTCTGGAAGTTGATCTGGCTGAACTGATGTGTACCAGCTGGTGGAGGCCCAACAGAAGCTGAAGATCCAAAAGGCACAGTTGATTTCGACACACCTGCAAAATCAGAAGTACTTTTATGTAAGAACTCTGTAAGAAAACACAAGATTGCCAAGAAATACAACTGTAAAGCCCTGTTCTAGCGCTAAAATCGACTCTAGGTGGCCCTGCTTGAGCAGAGGGGTTGGACCAGATGACCTCCAGAGGTCCCTTACAACCTCAGCCATTCTGTGATTCCATAAGAAAGGGCAGATTTCTAATCAGCTGTAGAAGCAGATATGAAAAAGAACACACAGCAAAAAGGAAGCAAATAGTCGGTAACTTTCCAGCAAAAGAAGTCAAGAGAGACAGTTAAAAAGAAGCAAGAATGAACAGACCCTGCAATTCAATTTGGGATACTGGTAATTCTCTGTCACCCAGTTATCTTTACAGGTAAAGATCACAGTCAGAAAGAAAGCTTTGAACAACCTTAAAAAAAATTAAAATCCTCCATATGTAGAACCTGTAAATCTATGCTAAAAATGGTGCTTAATTCAGATCTAGAGACTACAACTTATGTCAACAGAAGTGCTGAATAAACAGCTTTTCAACCTGTATTTCTCAAATTATTTTCCTTTAAATTACTCTAACATCAAAAATTTATTTGATACCAAAACAGATATTTTTCCCAAGTATTCTAATAAGCCAATTACCAGAAGTAGTTGTATCTTCTGACTATATTCAGCATTGAATTAAGGTAACACAACTCCTACTGTCTTTAATAAGAAGTTTTAGAGAAACTGGGTAAAACTTCTTTTTTCTGTTTTCACAGTAACACAAAAATTAAGGACATGACAAAATATTTTAAAAAAACCCTCCATGTACTTGGATACTTAGTTCTGTAATTACCCTACTCCACCATCTCAAATACTAAACTTAATGTAGCTTATCATAATCTAAATGTCATTACAATTTTTAAACAAATACTTTTTTTTTCAGATGCTTTAGAGCATACTTCAGACATCTTCAGTATTTTAACTCATTTCCCCTTGTGACATCAGGCAAAATATTGAGATGGTCCCTCTTCCTGTCTCCCTACCTTGGCTATATATACATTAGTAAAGATCAGAGGGAAGAGGAAACTTTACTCTTTGGATATTTTCCACAGCCCCAATTCTCTAGTCCAGCATGGCCACTGTCATTCTACTGAAATTAGACCAGCACGACTGATCTACAGCAAAACAGGCTTAAACTCCATGCCCTCAAATTACTTCTTTTAAAGCTTCAGCCACCATATTATACTCACATATTACACTTCCTGAAAGAGCTGAAGCCATGTATCAGTAAGTTAAAACTATGAAAAGCAAAGGAGACACACTCATGTTTATCTGTTGGATGTCAATTACATCATACTTAGCATGATTATGCTGCCAGAAATAAAGCAAATATCCCCTTAACTTGCAATTTGCTAGTACCCAAGGTGCCTTTCCTCATAGAAAGCAATTGTCTCCTGAGTGGTTAGAAAGCAGAAGGGCTTTACTTACCATTCACTATCCAAATACATCATCCAGTAAGCAAGCTTAAGTAGGAGAACACCAACTCATAGGCAAGTTTGTGCTCATGAATTCCATAGAACAGTGGTCCTATTTTGAAGGATACAACCCATTTCTGAGAGCTTGCTTGCCATTAACGTATGTGAGTTGAGGAACACTTCTCTATTCCCAGAAATTGCTCCTTTTGTATGTATCTGTGGTAGGTCTTACTCATAATACAGTATTAAGTGCTGGTGCTCACTGCTCCCTGGACAACGGAATTGACAGATGAAGGTCAGATATCCATCTTACATCAACAACAACTCAGACAAAGCTAGACCAGGATCCTCTTGCAGTAGCAGTGCAAAATTGAGCATTTTGTGCTGACACAAGTAGCAAAAAGTCATGCAAGATGCCTTCATAGAAAAGTAGACTCTGAAAACACATTTTAAGCCAATTTCATACCTGGTTGAGGTGCTGAGTATGAGGAGTTTGGGTCCCCATAATGCCCATAATGAAGTGAAGAATTAGGTGGTCCAAAACCTGCAGAAAAGCCTCCTATTCCTGGCTGGGACTGGGAATATGGAGGAGTTGCAACGTAGCCTTGCTGACTCATGACAGCAATATTCTCATTCCAAGTATCAGGTCCTCTTTAAGAATCTGCAAAAGAGAAAGTGACACCTGCTACTAGTCTTCACCTTTTGTGTGTTTTAAAAGACTGTGAACTGTGTTCCCCAAAAGACACCTCTGAGGACAAAAAAGGACCTTGTTGTCCTTGCTATAACCAGGCTTCTTTTCCCTAAGCTTTCACATCTTGATTCTGTTGTGGTTAAAGAACGAAAAAAAAAAAAAAAAAACACACCAAAACAAAACCCAGAATTTCATTAAAAGCAATCCAGAAAACGTTTTTCTAATAATGAGAGCATTCACAAGACATTTAATTTCTTTCTTGCAGTCAGATTTTGTTAAGCAGGATAAAAGAAACTTTTAGGAAACTTTCAGGGAAGAGTATGCTGGTAATTGTGATAATTTAAGATTAGAACTAGAAAATCTGGAGAATTCCACGTTACTAAACCAGATGACTGTATTTCAGAAGACTAGTTTTCAGATGCAGTGTCCTTGTCACCAAGGGATTTGAAAAGTTACTGAAGTTGTACACTTTGCAGCCTTGATAGTCAGCTTTCTCTTTTCCATGCAAGACATTTTTTATTTTATTTTGACTTCATATTGAATTTAACAAAACCAGAATTCCACTAAGTTTCTTGATGTCCAAATTAAAACCATTTTGAGAAGTGCTGAGGATCCAGACTCTGAACGAGCACTTACTTCTGCAGAGTACGTAGGTCGGGCATCTCCAAAGAACTAAAGATATATGACTTAAACTAGCATTTTAGAAGTTAAATATTCCTTTGAAATAGCTTTCCCAACCACCTATACTTCACATTGTTAGGCTTGAGCTATGGAGCAGTCTTCAAGTATGCAAACTGCATGAAAGTAAACCAGGAATTGTGCTCCAGAAGCACACAGCAAGGCACCTTAAAATTTAACGCAGCTCCAAGATCACAACAAATTCATGCTGCACTGGCACATGTCATTAAAGAAAAGCTATCCCTATCAAAAACCCCATCTTTAGGCTTCTCATATTAAACATACATTTCTGAAAAAAACAGAAAAAGAAAAAAAAAAAAAAGGCAACAGTTTTACTCATCTCCCACATCAGACAAGAAATCGTTCTGAGCCGGGTACAGAGGCTAGCCCTCATCACACATTGCCCATGCAACCCTCTAAACCACACTCCTCAATGTGGCATTAGATTTCTCAGTTGCAGCATTAAACTGCTTCAGACAGGCAATCGTAGGGAGTTGTCTTCTATTTCTTAGTTAATGAGGTAAACATGGCAAGAAGAAAAAAAATGTTTAAACAGAGAGGCTTCATGCTGCCAGCCATACTTTCTCCCTCCCCCACCCCCATCAGAAAAGACATGGCAGTATGAGCTTTGGTTGCTCCAAAAGACAGCCAGCACTACATTACCTACACACTGATAGACAACTATGGTTTTTTATATCTATATAAAGAAAGAGGTTTTCACTTTGAGGCAGCTGCAACAGCCAACACCTTTAGCTGCGGCAGCATCCAGGGGAAACGACTTCCTTCACAGCTTACTCACACACACAAAAAAAATCTTGCCACGTCAAACTTCCCACAGACAGTACAAACACTGAGAGGCTGTGCTGAAGAGACAGGAACTCTAACCATAAGCAAAATAATATAGGTTCATTGAACACACTTCCGGATTCTATTTAACAATGAGCATATTTAATCCCTTCTTGAAATATGTATAGATACCAACATATGATGAAAATAGTTGGGAGGCAATACCCAAAATATCAACAGAAACTGATCACCTAAGGTTTTAGGGATCAGTTTCTAACAAGAAACATACAGATTGACTCTGGAAATTGCATGGGAAAGAAGAGAGGATCTGCTAAACCCAGATCTCTCCCTGCCTTTGTTGACCCCAAGTGTCACTACACAGAAGTACGTGTCACTTTTTTCTCCCTGTCTCTTAGCACTAATTTACCTCACGCCCCAATAGCCTGAGGTACAACATTAACATAAGCGCTTCTCCATGATTTAATTCACAATTAATTCACAGCAGAACAGGCTGTCATTTTTTCTCTTCCCAGAGGACTGCTGTACCTATGCAACGCTGATACCTCTGTGCACATGCAGTGCTCCCCTCTGTGCACACAGAAGTAGGATAATGGAATCACAAACAGAGGATGACGTTTTTGGCCAGCTGAAAGAGAACTAATAACGTTATATTTTTTCAGAGACACTGTGCCTGGAAACATATTACCTAGGAAGAGGTGCTGTCCCTCCCCAAGGCATGCTGCAGTCTCAGCTTGGCAAATAACCTTTGGGACACCTGCATGTATCCACACACACATATATATACCCAGGATGGAATGCAGCCACACATCGCACGTTTTGGGGTGGCTTTTTTTGATAACGCATTCTGGAATACGCTACAAAGGCATAAGCTTACATTTACTCTAATTCGGTGCAAAACCTGCAAATAGTTAACATTTCCATCCCGATTAACGATGAATGTTAAGTCACTATAACACAGCAACAGGTCTCACCCCTCGGCTGGTGTTGCCACCCCTCTCCGCGCAGGACACGGGGCACCGCACGGCTCCCGCGGGCTCCTCAGCTCTGCGCAGACAGGGTGCTGCTCCCTCAAAGCCCCTGCCCTCTCCCACCGCCCCCCCGCCCTCTCCCGCGGCTGCCTCCCCGCCGGCAGGGCCCGTTCCCCGCACTGTCCCCTCCAGCGCCCCCCGCGCCGCCCGTCCCCTCAGGCTGTGGCGGCGGGCGCAGAGCCCGGGGAAGCCCCTCAGACCGTTACCTGGGGCCGCGCGCAGCCCCCTGCCCGCCCGCCCGCGCCGCCGCTGGGGGCCACTCACTGCACTGCCACGTCTTAGCCTGCCCGCGCGCCGCCGCCTCGCTCCCCCCTCCCACCCGGGCCGGGCGCGCCTGCGCACTGCGGGCAGTGAGGCCGTGCCCTCAGCGGCGGCTCGCGGGGAGTGTGAGGGGAGCGAGCACCGGCGGCACGGCCGGGGCGCTTCGCCGCCTTGTACGAAAGCCACCGCCATGGAGCCGCCATCATTACAACCTGATGCGACGGGGAAGAGCCACCTTGCCGCTTGTATGCTCACAGCGGCGGCCGGCAGCGCTGTCCACGTCAGGGAAGGGCGGGGATCAGAAATCACAGATCAGCCTTGGTGGGAAGAGACCTCTAAGGTCATCCAGTCCAACCATTAACCCAGCACTGCCCAGTCACCACTACCCCATGTCCCTCAGCACCTCACCTACACGGCTCTGAAATCCCTCCAGGGATGGGGACTTCACCACTGCCCTGGGCAGGCTGGGCCAGTGCTGGGGAACCCTTTCAGGGATGAAATTTTTCCTGATATCCAATCTAAACCTCCCCTGGCACAGCTTGATCCCATCACCCGTCGTCCCATCACTGTTACCCGGGAGAACAGACTGATCTCCACCTCACTACCCCCTCCTTTCAGGGAGCTGTAGACAGCAATGAGGTCTCCCCTCAGCCTCCTCTTCTCCAGACTGAACACCCCCAGTTCCCTCGGCCGCTCCCCATCACACTTGTGCTCCAGACCCTTCCCCAGCTCCGTTCCCTTCTCTGGACACACTCCAGCAGCTCAGTGTCCTTCTGGTAGTGAGGGGCCCAAAACTGAACACAGTATTCGAGGGGCAGCCTCACCAGCTACTTGATTAGATTGACTAGAAACCGGTATACACCATGCAGCTATATTGTTATAATCAGTTCATTTTTCCCTCTATATTAGGGGTGAAATTCCTCTTTAAACACAGAAAAGTCCTAAAAATAGGATACTTTTTCTCATATGTGCTTTAAAGACAATATATATATGGCAATATATATATATAATTATGCCATCTGAATATCTAGAGTGAAATACAATGCAGGTACTTTACCTGTTTACATACTGTGGTTTTAGTTACTGCTCATGTACACTTAAAAACATTGGTTACAGTATAGAGTCAATGTTTTGCTAATTAACAAAGTAGAAACATGGGAGTAACATGAGAAAGATGTATTGGTAAATTAACTATTCCTCCCAGTCAAGCTCTAGCTCATAGCCATTAACTTTAAGCAGCTGTGGATAATTCAGCACTCAAGAACCATGCGCTTACTTGACCACTGAATACTTACTATCACATTTCTCCTCCCTGAAATCAGCTCTACTGAAACTGTAGAAAAGGTGAGATCAGCAAAAGATAGCAAGGAGAAGCTGTGGCTTTGTCAGTTCTTCCGTGCTCTGGAAATGATGGATCAAGACGCCTCTTTTTTGGAGGATGCAGCTTCGCTTCCATTGTCCTTCGGCCTGGAACACCGAGACAGAAAGCACCCAGCATGTCACCGTCTGGATGTTTTGAAGCTATAAGTAGTACTTATCTACAGTTTCCACCTATAACTTGAAAAGTAATTTAAGGTTTTCAATTTCAGAGATGTGGAAACATCATTAAAGATTTAAATGCATTTTCTGGTCTGAAAAGTAATTTCATAAAAATGAGACTGCAGGATCGATAAGCTGTTGTCACTCCATTTCAATTAAATCATTTTAATTAAACTGTATCATGCAAGCTGAGAATCAGACCAGTTTCTTCTCTGTCATCGTCAATAGTGAAGATCTTGCAGCTTAAATTGCTTTTCTTAACAATCAATTTATCCTGAAGTTGTACCTATGCAATACTGCTGAAAACTTAGGTGATTTCATATGTTTCAGACATGAAACTTACTTCTACTTACTTCACCACTACTAACTTGAAGACTTTGTCTGAATCTATATACTTTTTTTTTCATCTATATTAAAAAAAACAGCAAATCCCCTGCCTCTGAAATCTCACTTTTAAAGTTCGCACTAGAATTTTTTCCATTAGTTCTGAAACAAAAAGAGTCATCCATCAGCCTGAGACATCATTGGATACAGAACCAATACAAATTAGAAGGCTAACTCAAATCTTTCAAAGACCAGTATTATGGGTTTTTTATTACTATTTTAATAATTTGGGATTGATCTGTTCCCTGAAGTTACTACTGGAGGTTTATAAATGCCCCTCATGGACGACTGCAGAACTGTGACAAGACAAATATCTGCAGTTCAGTGCTATATGAATTTTTTAAAAATCAAAATATATTCTAAATCATTTTCTAGGGGAAGATGCAGGCAATATTGACTATGTTCTTTAAAGAAAAGACTATTTCATGACAAGAAATAGATAATAAAACTCCATAGATTCTGCATTTTAAAAGGCTTTTTTTTTGTTGAGACTGGTTTTCTCCTTTTTATTTCATTTCTATGTCCTGCAGACAAAGCAATAGGTTTGCTTTTGCACAACATCAGAAGGGTTCAAACACTGTTTACATATAAAGATTACTTTTTTTTCCTGTCTTGATAGATATAATCACTAAAATCTTTAATGTTTTGTCTAGGAAAGATCTATGGAAAACACTTTACAGTTTAGTGGAAAGCACTTTACAAGCAAAATGGAAATTAATATTTACAAAGGGTGTATTTATTTAAACTGAAAGCAAAGACTTGGGTAAAAAAGAAGCAATCAAATTCTGAAGGGATTATGTTTTTCTGAAAAAGTAGTGTGACTGTGAGGTCAGATTATATGAAGGAAAAGGAAAGATGTAATATTTCAGGAAACAACACTACTGTAAGAAGACACCTTGCTCTCATTAAGGTTTCCAAAATATTTTTAGATGAGGAGGAGTGTAATTGAATTCCAATTCATATAGTCTGTCTGTTGGAATTCATCTGCAAATTCATTTAGACCGACTATTACTCTCTATTCCCTGTTGTGAACTGGGCAATTTTGTTGTACAGTTACTGGTAGCTTTTGAACAGCTGCATTTTTCCACCCTAGAAATGGCTGCATTTTGTTATACTCTGCAGAGGAGAAGGACTGGGAGTGTGTCACTTCTTCCCTGCCCCAACCCTTTTAAACATCACTGGCAATTCCACAATGTCTTCATGATCCCCAGCTTCCCCAAAGAGAGGACAAAAATCAACCGCCACAGAGGACATTCACTGCCTGCCTTGGAGAGTGTTGGTAAAGTTTACTGGTATATTTGCAAAGCAAAAAATTCTATTTATGGAAGAAAAATTATATGCAAGTGAAATAGTATTTAATGCTATTTTATTTGCCTAGGAGAGACTAAAACCACTTTCTGTCCCTGAAACTCGGTAAAAAATAAATGATTATCAAATGCTTCATGGTCCACATGTGGTAAGTTCTATGCAAGTCACACATTACAAAAGCAAAACCGACTGTATCTGCTTTCTTTACAAAAGACTTTCTGGCTAGTTCAAGCCTCAGGATTTTTCAGTACCTGCAAACTGTGGGGCTCCTCTGCTTCTTCTCACTGATTGTTGCTATTTTGGTTTTCTAATGAAATCAACATTCTAGCAACTCAGTCTGGAACATTTATGGGAGATAGATATGGTGTTCCAAGACAACTGCTGTGATGTTTCAGTTGGGGAATTTAAATTATCTTTTTAAAATTAATTTAGTACTAAGATACATGAGAGTGGAAGATTGTACTACCAGTGCTTAAAGGAAAAAAAGCCAAGACTTGATTACCCTGCTGTAATTGCTACATAACAAACCGTAACAAAAAAAAAAAAAAGAGAACTTATTATCATCTGATGAATAATGTATGATATATAAAGCACTGTGAATAAATATTAAGCCATCAGTCTGAGAAAGGACAGCAGAAAGTTATTCGATCCTTTCTGTACTTGCTGAACGTATGGAATTTCTCAAACTTAAATCAATTTCACTTTTGTGTTCAAAAGCATCTGAAGCAGCTTTACTTTCATTTTACATTTCCTGCTCGTGTATAAAATTTCTAAAGTGTTATTCGAGTCTTGCTACAGAAAAGTACTCAAATAAGCTTACTGTCATTAAATGAAAAAAGCAACAACTCATATTTGTTCCATATAACTGACTGACTGCTGTAACTTGTATTATTTCCTGTCTCTGATCTGTTGATATCACAAGCAGGGTAAGTAGATTTCTATTTATTAGTACTGACAAATACGCATAACTGTTGAATGAATCTGTTGCATAAGAAAAACAGCTCTTCAAAATCACTCTGAAATTACTTAATCTGCAAATACTTTTACGTTTATTCGCACTCACATACACTGTGCTTCTGCTTTACACCACCATTTATGTGGAAATAAAAAATCTTCTACATGAGCATGGAAAAATAATAGAGGTACCACATACCAGTAAAACATCTCTGTCATTTCTAAAAATACCATTATTAATTACAAAAACATTTTTCAAAATACTGGTTTTGTGCTATTTGGGTACCTTTACTATAAATTAAGTAATGCCTTCTCATCATCAACAAAAACAAACATCAGAATTAAATCAAAGAAGATCAGAATATATTTTTTTTTAAAAAAATCCTTCATATTTGATGGTTGGACTCAATGATCTTCAAGGTCTTTTCCAACCTTGATGATTCTGTGATATTATTTGTATAAGACAGATGCAACAAAGGCATGGGAGATGCAGCTAGCATGGAAATAATAAAGGACAGGAGCAAAATTCTTGGTGTCACAGCACGAATACTAGATTAGCTCTGTGGAGGCACAAAAAACACTTATTCAGGATTTTCAGACATTGGCAGTTGTCTGGAAATCTGGCAGATCCATGCCAACACCAGCTAAACAGTAGATTAACACCGAAAGCAGAAGCCTGTACCAAAGACAGAAGGAGCTGAGAAGTCTGGAAACTGGTTCCTGGGAAAAAGGCGCAGTGCAACAGACAAAGATGTAGGATCAGCAGGGGTTAAACACGAAGGTGTTTTGGGAGGGCAGACTTTTCTAATATCATCTGCTCCATTTGGAAAGGAATTAGTTATCAAAGCAGAAAGTTGGAATTCTTGTTCCTATAGCCAGAAATAAAAATATGTGGATTGCTTTTTAATCTATTGCAGTGACTTGCACGGGTAAGGTTTCATGCAGGGAGGTCCTTGTTGTGTTATCTTTGCTGGTACTGTTTCTATGGTAAAAATCTAAACAGAACCATCCAGCTGCAAAGAACTCACAAGCAATGTTGTTAGCCTTAAGCAGACTGAACTTTATGCCATAGCAACTTTTTCAGCACTGTCCTTTTGCTAAATGCTGTAGTTTGAACCACCAATATCAGACTTGCCAGGGCAGACACTGAAGAAAACGCTGTATTTGTAAAGTGAGTGTTAGAAACTGCTTTACAAATCTTCCAGCTTGTTTTGTGGTACAGAGGAAAGAGGGAAGACCAGGGTATCGCAGGAGGATTCAAACTATCAAACTACAAACAGAGATTTTCAGAAGTTCAAGCAGACTTCTCAAGGTTACACTCTGCAGTAGTTGGTTGCTCCATTTTACAGGCCCAGACCAAAATTTAAATGTGAATTTGCAAGTGTAAAAATGGAACCCAAGCTTTCTGAGACCTGTACACTGTACTATAACTCAGTTGTTCCTCTGCTTCTTCCATTCTTGGTTTCAGGACTGACAGATTCACGTAAGTGCTGAGAAATACCCTCCTGGTAGTGTCATGGCAAACTTCACGTTTTCAGCCAACTTATGTTGTCTTCTTAGCAAACCATATATAAATGCCGGGCATGTGATCTAACCAACCCACCTGTCAATTAACACTGACTGTTATTAACTGCATATGCAATCAGCTCAGGACTTGTAGACATACACAAGGGATCATTGTGACCATTGCTAAATCTGCCATTAAGAGGCACTGAGTTCTTATTCCTCTGCATGGGCTACCGGCGTCAATAAACTTTGGCTTGTGCCTAGAGTAACTATTACTCATCGTACTAAGAACGCAACAGGGAACAAAGGGTAAAAGCAAGATAAACAGACAAAAGTTTGACTTTTCCTGAATGTCTAAAACTGTGTTAACCTTAGCTGAGCTGGCACTGAGGTGAGGTCATCTGTTTCCAGCAGAGAACAGTAAATGACTTACCCTCTTCCAAGGAAGCTTGATTGAGTGCTGTCCTGCATTACTCTTGGTAGATTGCAGACACTGTTTTTCAGAACGTGACAGCGCAACCCTTCGTATTTTCACCTAGAGAAAGAATTATCTCAGGTTCTACAACATGATCAGATTTATTTTATGTTTCTGAGAAAAAGGTTTCTCATACCAGAGCCAGACTGAGTACACTGCTCTGCTTCTTACACTACGCTTCATTTGCCAGTCTTGAAGTTGGGGGGGGAAAAAACAAAGCAGGACTAGTTTTAAAATTCCAGCCTATCACACAGTACCTAGCCTAATAATCCACATTAGAGATGAAAATTTGAAACCTTAACCTTTACTGGTGAGGAACTATACGTGCCTCTTACAAGTGCAGGTAGAACTTTCCCATCTGGCCTTTGAGGTAGCTAATAATTATCTGTGACTTGTGTTTTTAATTTCTTTTCACTAAGAACATGTCATTACTGTTTTTTAGTACTGTTACCACTCCGTGTCTGTACTTGCAGTCAGTAAACCCTCTTGAGCTGGCTGTGCACTGCAAAGTTCCTCATGCAACCAGAACATCTGGATTCTATTAATTTCTCTTCTAGGACAAGACAAATTTGATGGGAAAAAATGAAGAGCAATCAGCTTTTATGAACACTAGCTGGAGCTGTTCATTTGAACCTTCCATCGGTGTATTTCATTTACTTTGTCATTTTACAGCTTTTTTGAAAATTAAATCCTTTCCATGTGGCTCTGTTCCTTGTTGCTTCTAAAGTCAGGAGAACAAAAATTAAGGGTAGGAATTAAGCAGAAATGTTTTCATTCTACTTCTGTAAGATTTTGGGAAAATGATGTTTAATTTAGCCTTCAAAATTTGCTTTTACCTTATGCAACTACTGAGTTGTACTACCACAAAACAAGGAATGTTACTAGGACAATAACATATACTACATAGCCTTACATTATCCAGCTTGGAGAAGCCACTTTAAGAAAAAAATAATCTAATTTGAAGACATACTAGAAGAGGCCATTTTCACTTCATTTCGAAGAGACCATATGTCATGTTTTCTGAAGTGGCATGGCTGTGATTTTATCTTTTGTTCCATTAAACTAGCTATATATTTACAAGTGTTTTTTTTTTTTTTTCTTCCCTGGTGTAATTAATAAACAAACAAAAAAAGCACTGTCACTTTTTTTTTTTTCCCTTTCTTCCCCCCCACCCTGCCCCCCCTGGTGATTCTCCCATATGGCTGAAATCACATCCTACAATAAATTGGGTAGCTTGTTACATTGTCTACAGGTGATAGAGTTAGAATCTACTAGGAAGCTGTTAAAATGTACATTTTTAGGGAACTAGGTGATGATTTTATGTGACAAAAATCAGACAGGAAAACAAAATGAAATGCATAAAAAAGAGGAAGACCACTGGGGTATTTACAGCAGTAAAATGCTGCCCATAAATTAGAGATCATGATATCCCCTTTCCCTCTCTCTCTTCCTCATTACTAAGGAATGGGTGGAAAGGTTTGCATTTTTAAAGAATCCACAGACCTAGGATACTATTGAAGGAAACTGTAGGTGAAATGACAAGCTTTTCTTGTATTGCTGAAGGACGAACATACATCTGATTTCCTCTCACATTTGTAGAATTGTCTTCTGAACTCAGCTACAGAACTACGTGACTTAGATTTTAGAGAAATCCACTTACAGTAAAACTGTTCTGAATCATAAATGATACAATAAGGCAAGAAAATATATGGACAAGTGACAGTAGATGAGGCAAATAAAATTAAGAAGTAGTCACCAAGACCACACAGAGCTTTAAAGGAATTCAAGGTTCAATTGTCTGACTCTTACTTAGAAGTGTTACCTCAGATTACAGAGTGCCATTTTTTAACAGAAGTGTTCCAAAAGAGATTCAGAAAAAAACAAGCCTGTCAGCCTGATATCTACACAAAACAAATAGGTGGAAACTATAATATGGAACAATGGACATCTGAATAAATATGATTTATCTGGGAAGAGTTAAAAAGGTTTTAATAAAAGGAAGCCCTACCTCACAACCGTAAGTCAGTCCTTTGAGGGGATCAAAACCCATGTGGATAAGGGTGATCCGATTGATCTTGCATTTACAAAAGGCTTTCAACAAATTACTTCACCAAAGGCTTTTAAGATAACTAAGCACCATACCATAACATGGCTTAGAAGTATAAGGTGATACACATCAGGGAAAAAACCCAGCATTAATTCACATATAAATCTACGAGCTTTGAACTGACTATAATCAGACAAGATTTTAAAACACTGTTCCATCAACTCAGCAGCGTCTGAAAAAGCAAATCGGGTGTTAGTAACGTCAGGGTTAACAACTAGAGAACAAAATAGATTATATCATCATGTTATTGTATAAACCCCACCCTTGCCTGCAGTCTGGAGACTGGTGTTCCAGGTGCCCATCTCAAAAAGGATATACAACTATAGAGGATGTAGAGAAAGGCAACGAGGATAAAGAAAGGTATGAGACAGCTTCCGTATAAAGAATGACTAATTATTCTGTTCTTCCCTTGAATAAAAGATGACTGAGATGGATATATAAGAGGTCTATAAAATACGTGCCTGGAAAGTATGGCTGGGGATTGCACAGTCGCAGTTTCCTCTGATCCAAGAAGCAGGGGACATCACATCCATCTTTAGGATCCAGATTCAAAGAAGAAAACGCAATTCTTCATGTCACAATGTAGCTGGGGATGACTTCCCACAATAAGCTACAGATACTAAAAGTTATGTGGGCTCAAGAGGAAACCACATGGAAAAGTTCATGGAAGAGAAATTCCTGTTACTAAGTACAGAGGAACTGCATCCAGCTGAGGAAGTTTTTGAGTGGAAGTCACTGAAGGCCACCTGAGTCAAGTAGCATGCATTTTCCATGTCCTTATTCTTTTTCCTAAGCAACCATTTTCCACCCGCTATCAAAGATGACATGTTGGGGCCGATGGCCTCGCTTTGGCCTAAGCATGGCTATTCTATCACAGCTCATCAAGGCTAACGTGCTAGGTTTTTTGACTGGTGGTTTTTGAACGCAGATGAGCAGGTGGGGGTTCGACCTGGAAATTTTTTCATACATATCTCATCACAGAAGATGAGATTCAAGCCAGAGCTTTACCTGTATTTGGGCACAGGTAAATGTTGGGTAAGTTCTGACATTTGTCATTTGCAGAGTTTATAAAGTTATTTTTTGAGACATAAAATTTTTATCAGTTGTTGCCTAGATTTGGATCTTTAGGTTTTAGTGACATGATGGAGATGGTGGCAGTGGTTAAGTGGCTGTGGTTGCCGTTAGCTTTAAATTTTTCAATGGATTTCAAAAATTATATCAGAATTTACGCAGTTTATTTATGCTAGAGAGACCACAGAGACCACAATGTTGTAAACCACATGAATGACTCCTCTTTCATCATGATGTCCAGTTTCTGAACCAGCATTTAGAAATCCCATAGGATGCAGAGAATGTACAACAAGATAAGACTGGTATTAAAAATCAAGATATGCTGTAGCATAAGCATTTAAGCAAATCATATAAGGCAAATGGGAGTTGTTAATGCCTATAGAGAATTATTTGTTAGATTAGGACACAGGAAGCTTTGGGTCTTCCCATCATAGAGAGTTTAGTGTAGTTACAGACATCAAATGCTTTCCTTACTGCAGAGCAAGCAACAAATTCTGTCTCAGAAAAAAAAAAAAAAAGGGCAGCAATTTGTTTGGAACTGTTGTTATAAAACCCCCTCAACATATTTAATAGAAAACAGTTATATTTCCTATCTTTGTTCTCCTGTGAGGACCATAATTCTTACCAATTCAAGCAAAAAGTACTCATCAGTATAAATGCACCAGGTTTAAATGTCTCCAAAGCTTTGTTTTTACACTGGGTTACTCTTAGTTGAGAGATTTTGAGTGTGGTTTCAAATTCAGCAGAAAAAAAAAGGAATCTTGCTTTGGAAAGCAGAGATCTTGCAGCACAATGATGTTGCCATTACTTTCACAAGATGATTTAACTTGTAAAGCTCCACGTAGATTTCACAGATGAGAAGCCAGTGGAACATTAAACAAACAGTAAAGTATTGAATTTGAAGGATCGAAAAAACTAGCTCACAGAGTTGTGCAAAATGATTAATTTTGCTTTTAAGAGGAACTTCTCTAATGTTTTACATGGTGATTTCAGCCAAAACCAGTGGCATGATTTTGCTATGGCTTTTGCTATGACACAATCAAATTTAAAGCACTTCTTTCTGCTCTTTTGCCTTCAGGACATCAAATAGGTGCTGGGGGGTTAAGTTCAAGGAATATCAACTACTGACACTTCAGTACCTGTATAGAGACATTTGATCTATGTCATACAACAAAATCAAACAGATCGTGGTGTTCTGACTGGTTATTTTTTTCAGCTGAGCAATGGCTAATCAAGATTGCTCTGTTTTATCATTTTACAAAGTTCTGTTAGATGGCCAAAGGAGACAGAAACATCTACGTGTAGTACAAATTTCTGTCAAATATATAACCATTCAAATGCAATGTGATTTTAGCCAAGCTAACTGACTTTGGGCTGAGGTGAGGAAGAGTGCTTATGCTGTCAGCTGTTAACACTCAGCTACTGGAATATTCATCCCTTGCTGAAGAACAGAACCTCAAGCCCCTCCAGCTAGGCCTGGAGGAGCTCAGTTATTTACAGCCTGCATTACCCCAAAGTCAGCAATGACAGAACTAAACTCAGGTCTTGTAAGGCACCAGCAAATTAACTTACCACTGAATCTATTTCTTTTTTTAATGCTTATAGTAAGGTTCCCCTTTAATGACACAATGCAAATCAAATGTAGATAGCATCAGTAAAGAGATCTGATACTTCATTCCACTAATCCTCTTCACCCTCACTGGTAGAAAAGGCAACAGGCTGCATAAGAGCAGACATTATTAGGGTCCAATAATAATTCAGGTAATTGCTAAATAGCAGTGTGCATTCAACTATACTGAGCTTAGAGAGAATCAGCAAAAGAAGCAATTCTAAGACAGGGAAATTATGAAGCTTTTCTTGTTTTTTTTTGTTTGTATTTTTTGTTTTTTTTTTTTTTTTTTTCCCCCTGCATACCTGCAGTGCTACAGAAAGTGCATGTGGGGTAGAGATGTAAATCACAAATGTATATCAATCTTAAGTTTATCAGTTCAGAGGATATACGTGATGTTTTTCTCAGGATCCTGCTTTCTTCTTGGTTTGGAGTATGAATGCAAGAAATTAGAGTTTAAAACATCTAGCACCATTTACTAAAGTAAACATGTCCTAAATTGTCGCTGGGAAATACACACTTCTTTTTGCTGCTGTTTGGATTTGATTGTCACAAGAGTCATGTTAAAATACAGCCTTTTCTGCCTCATGGCTGAGCGTCTTTGTGTGCATTTCCTCGATGTTACTTACTTTACTTTGAAGGTGGGCTGAGCATAGAAATCTGACGAAAGAGTGGGCTGTGCCCTCGATCCGAGGGAGCTCTTATATTATTCTGAATGACTACATTTGCTCGTGCAGTACACAGCAGCAGCAGCAGCGTGGTGCTCTGAGTCTCCAGCTCGCTGAACATCTGCAAGACAAAATTTTCGTGTTCTTCTGTAAATGAATGCTGCCTAACTGCACCAGGAAAATGGGCACAGGGGATTATCTCTGCATTGCTATGAGTGGAGGGGCGCCTTGGGGCTTTAGATTGCAAGGTGGCAAGGAGCAAAAGCAGCCTTTGCAAATCGCCAAGGTAGGATCATGAGAGAAAGATGTTACCGGTGTTTTGCGAACACAAGTGAAAAGAATTTGTTTAAATATATACTACTTCCAGTGAAATGTTTGGTGTAGATCTTATTGTGATGCTTGTTTGAATTTGCTAACATGTTTTGCAGGGATTCTACAGGTGCTGGTTATGTTTGTTTCAATAGAGCGACTACTCTTTGGTAGCTTGCAAGTATTACAAACATTTTCTTAAGTGTTAAAGGTTTGAAACTGTGAAATGATGTATGGCTTTCAGCTTGTGTTTGAGTCTCTGTATGTTTCTGAATGCACACGGCATATCACAAAACTGAATCTCATTTTAGGAAATGCTGTTTCGGTCATCTATTTATGATACTTTTTCTACTCTAGGCATAGAATAAATACAGCTTTATCATGAGAAAGTGTTCTTACTATTTTGGGAATCCTGGAAAGCATTACATTGATTTATCTCTGGTTTTGGAAAGTTGTCCAGTCTAGAAGCAGCTTTAATAGATGCCAAACATTCCCTCTTACATTTCATGAGCCACACTGAAAATTACCGAACAATTCATAAATTATCTTCATGTATAAAATGAGAGCAAAACAGAATAAGTAAAAAAATAAGAGTTGGTAACCCCAAGTTGCAAAAATAATACTTAAAAAGTAGTTTTGCTAAAAAATCAGTGCTCGCTCTGTTGCAACAGCGTCTCCACTGGTGCAACAATGAAGATTTGTCACGGTTATTAAGGCTTACATAATGGTATGGAGCAGCGGTCCATTCTCCTAGACAAGAGGGACAAATTTTGTCCGGAGCTCCAAGGTCAGCAAAATACCACTGGCTAAAATGATACCGATGATCATACAATGAAATACAGATGGGACTGATCATCATACAATGAATTCTGCCTTGTTAAATTGAGGGAAAGAGGTTAGAATGGATCTTATCACCTTTTAGTATCTTGGTAATCCAGTACATGGAGTGTTAAGTTTCTTGTACTTGGATGTATTATTTTAGGTGAGTCATTAAGAAAGTTAGAGCTTAAATAGCTAAAGCTGTCGATATATTTCTTAATTAGTTATATTTAATTTACTGGATGAGTTAACTTTTTCACAAACAGCAGTAACAGTAAATCTATCTCATTTTATAAAAGAAGGTTCTTTCTGCTCCTCTGTCAAGAGAAGAACAGCTTTCACTACTATTTTAAATGATTACCAGCCCGCAATATTAATTATGTTCAGTAACAAAGCTATGATTTAATGAGCATATGCATCATTTTTCTAGTTAGTGCTAAGTTTTTTGTTTGTTTTTATATTTTGTAAAACTTGAATGTGTTTAAATTTCTTTCCTACCGACGGGTAACTGTTGCTTTGTAGATGCCACTGATAATAGATGACAGTGGAATCCTGCCATCTAGTGAAAACTTGTAGCTAGAACTTAAAAAAATTCTAAGTAACAGTAAAAGGCAAGTGGTCTTGATTACATAAAACCAATAGTAAAAACCCAAGTAATTTGAACACAAGATTCTGATTAAGCTTTAGTTTTCCTGATAAAAATGGGCTACACAATTTCTTTTATTCAGATTCACATCCTACACTGTGGCACTTAAACCTGGGTTCTGTTTTACCACTGAAATTTGGGACCTTGAGAACTAGATACATGGTAACAGTTGTGCCTTACTTCTAATGAGAAACATCCACCAGTAAAAGACAGCTAAATTTAGAAAAATATGTATTTTTAGAAAAAAAACCCACCAAAGAGGCATGAGTTTGTTTTCTTGAAATGAACCCAATCAAAAGGCCACGTAATACAATACTTCAGAACACCCTTTGTAAGAGTACACGCGTACGAGCGTATTTAAGCGTTAGGAGCATGGTGCACGGGGTGCTTTATGAGTTCCAGATCATTCATTTCTCCATGCTTAAGAGTGGGTCAGGATTAGTCAGATCTGAAAATTGACACTAGTTTCTGGCTGAAAACCTGAAACTTAGAGTTGACAGGCCACAGCTTGCTTTGGGACTCACTCTGTCGGCAGGCTTCACTGTCCTCCCCTGGGCTCTCAGGGCGGAGCAGACGTGGGTCTCCAGGTCAAGCACCACTGACAGTCTGAGGCACGGCAAGGTGGGGGGTCTGCAGCTACACTGTGTGTGACCCTTTTTGGGGAAAGGCAATGTTTTCAGCTTTTATTCTATTATCTGTGAAAACTAAATCTAGCAACTCATGAAAGAATAAAGAATTACCTATCTAGTGCATAGTCATTTTCCTACTGGCTCCAAACCCCCAAAACTGTGTTTCCTAAACACAGTAAAAAATTGTTTGGGGTTTGGTTTGTTTTTCAGTTCAAGGTTCAGCTTCTCCACTGGTGCATACTAATGCAGCTCCATGGAACCCGTGGGTCACTGCCAATTCACAACCGAGATTTTGTCAGAAGTGTCTGTTACTGGTTGTGGGGTCTCAGCTCGCAGGAGCTGGGAAAGCTGCAGAGGGGTTGCTCGCCTGGTTACCGACACAACCTGAGGACACTATACGTACCCCTGGACTGCTGCAGAGGGAAGAACACTTGGGCTCTGGTCATGAGCAGAGCAGTGGTTGTGATACAGACCCAAAGGGGACAGGGATATGAAACAGGGAAATGAGATAATCCATAAGAATATGGCAGGATACAAAAACCCCAGTTTCACACTTACCTACCCTTTTGATATAGGAAACATGCTGGTTTTAAAGCTAATGAATTAAGTCACTGCAGTTTGCTGCCAGAAACAACTTTTACCAGTCTGTTTTATGCCTTTTAAAATATTATTTTAGCACATTCATAAAAAAATACATAAACCCTCCCTGCATTGTTTGTTGCCTAGCTCTTAAACCGTATATGCAAGTAGCATTCCTGCTAAAATCAATCAGAGCTTTGCCTGTAGTATAAAGAAAGTATTATCTTCTATTATCATGCAAAGTGTTAACAGAGAGGTAGAGATAGAGACAAACCTTTTGCCTTCCCAAGAAATATCTCGGTATTTTTTGTCACCAGCACATAAAATAGGAAATTTTCATCATCAACTAATTTTACAACCATTAAATTAGATTCCAGACATTTCAGTAATTTGTTAAACATGACATTGCAACAAATGGATTTTTTTTGAAGTATCACAAAGTATCATTCTGATTGTCCATTTGTAACTCTTATTCACAACGTAAATTTTGAAAACATTTGACTTGTTTTCTGTAGAGGCATGCAAAGGGTTTAACACCCCTTCTCCTCCTCCCAAGCTTGGCTCTGTACATCACCTTACTTTGTTATGTCCACTAATGTTGCAAATGCTTCATGAAAGTTTATTGTCAGTTAAAAAGAATTTGCATGTTCTATGTACTGCCCACATATATCATAATGACTTTTAAAAAAAATCTATTCTAAATACTGTGTCAAAGACATATTGTGCTAAGGATATCTAACAAATGAATAATATTTTTAAAACCCCTGACAATTGGGAGTATAAAGCTAAGGAAAACAGTGGTTGTATCAGTTGTGCTGTGTATGCACCAAGACACTAACCCATGTCAGTACTGCCCTGTAGGACAGCTTTCCCAAAGCAGGAGACGGCTGGGAAATCTCTGTACAGCAGTGACCCTAGATGGCTAAGAATTCAAGATATATAAGAGCCAAGTGACATGCGATGCAGTTTGTTTCCACTGTGAGATATATAAAAGAATGCTTTTTTTTTTTTTTAAAAAAAAAGAATATCAGATATTTTCCTTGTAAATTTCTTTATAGTTTTTAATTTAAAATATTTAAAAACTATGTAAAAAATAATGAATGATTTTCTGGACTATCACTTGAAAGAAAGTCCTGTGAGTTTTTCTACTAATGCTTAACTATACTAGCTATGTTACATATAATGAAGCTATATCCTTTTAGAAGCATCTTGTTTACAATAGGTAATTTAATGGAGTGGTCCTATAGATGACTTAGATTTGTCCTTCAACCATGATGTAACTCCATTAAATTATCTGGATGCAATAGAGGTACATTAGTCTCAGCATATTTGTTACCAACACCAAATGGCAATTTGATGAACTCATTGTTTGTATCTGTCAAAGTCTTGCTAATTTAAGTTTGGGAACTTAACTGAATAGTTCTAGTATTCAAAGGCAGTAAGTTCCATGGCTTGGACCTCTACACACATCAAATGAAATTCAGTCCTCTTCTTCCTGTCAGTATCCTAAAAGTAAAAATGAACAGATGCTTAAAAATCCTTATGATGCATTGTGTTGTAGGTTTTCATGCTTGAGACATCGGGGTAACTAATATTATTGAGACAAGGTGCCTCACTTGTTATCAAATTCAGATCATGTCCATTTCAGAAGTACTCTGGTCAATATGTAGTATATACAGAGATATTTCTACAAACATACACCTCAGCAAGAAAGGTGTCTTCAAAGGGGATCATGTTGTCCTATTTTATATCTGTGAGAGTATTCATCCTGATCTCTCCCCAATTCATCAGTGGCAGAACAATATGTAGTTGCATATACAGAAACAGAGATTATTTTTATGTCCTCACTGATTTTATGTACTTTTTCAAGTCAAATTTTCTGAAAAATAAAATAGTAACATTTCCCTTCCTTTAATTCCTACCACGCTAGTTTGCCAGTGCATAACTACAATTATAATGTCCATCCTCTAAAATACCAAGTTATTTGAAAGAACTTAATGGATATTTTGAATCTCTTACCAATGCGATTTTGCACTCTCAAAATTTTTGCTCTGCTACAGACATTTTCTTACGTCCAAACATGCCAAATATCTTGCCATTTTCCATTGTCTTATAAATGTTAACTATAGTCCTAATTAACCCTATGAAATACTTTAATAATCCAGGGTTCAAATCTAATGGCCTCAACTAGGCTTCATGAAAAACTTACAGAGCTTGCAACTACTTGGCCAATTTCTGAAACAGACTTTCCTGCTGCTGCTCAAATAGTAGTTTTACCTTTGGCTCAGTAATTATATGTGACAACTGGCTGCCTGGTCATTTTAGACTTGTGCACTTGTCCATCAAAACACTCAGATTTCAACTGAAGTCTCAGTATCGTCATTTTGGATTCATTGGAACCTGAAATTGAAAGTGAAACTCGAAGACTTAGGAACAACCTGAAGCAAGTGTGAAAAGTTGATGTCTGAATATGATTACTTGATGCTGGGTGTATATGGAGGTGGGCCCTGTTGTTGTAGCTTGACTTTCTCCCTGCATTTATCCAAAACATTTGACACATGCCGCACAACCCCAAGTGAAGTTGACCTTTACACTTAGTCTAGTAGAAAAAAAATAAAGGATAAGATCATCCCCAGATGACATTAAAACTCATCTTGTAGTTGGTGCTTTGGTGTCACCTGCTTCAGAAAATACACTTGTTAATCCATAATCAAGTAGGATCTTACTATACACTCCTGTGTTTGAAATGAAGATGCTGCATGCTGTGTGAAGGCTCAGTACTGAGCTAACGTGACCCTACTGATATTTCCCTATTTGTATCAATTGGCATTTTAAACAGAATTTGAATAAGACTTTAAGCATTAGCATTAGCCAGAGCAAGCCATGTTTAAAACATGCTCGTTGAACTTTGGCAGCAAAGGAGGAGAGTTTAGAATTAACCTACTTTATTTTAAACACAACTTGCCTTACTTGGACTGTATTCAAAACTGTTTGTTTAAATTTTCTAGCTAATACATTTCCAAACTTAGTTTGTTTTTGCAGCCTGGACAAACTCTTATTCTCCAATTCACTCTTCAGACCATCTCACACAGCCAGTATCTGCTGATATTCAGAAAACCCTGTAAGACATGTTTACATACTCTTTCACATAAGGAGTTCTGTGGAAAATTCTGGCTTTATTTATCTTTTCTGGAGAGGATTTTGACTCTGTTACGAGCCTTGACCCAATTTAATATCCAATACATTTTTGCACATGTTTAGATGACATAGTTCAGATTCTGTTTAAATAAATGACAAAACTTCCATTGACAAACTGGGAAGAAGCTGGGCTTTATAGAGGTTAGGTTAATCTATTTTGCAAAACAATGGAACAAACTAAAGCTCCTAAAATCTAACTAATAACTGAATATCTGCTGTTGCAAGTCAGAAAAATAATGAGGAAAAAATAATTCATACACCTTTACCAGCAAAGTTTTTTACATACGTACAAAAGTTAGGTGTCTGCATTTCCTAGTTTCATACTTACTCATTCCAGCTATTGAGCTATGAAAATATTTAGTACTGAAGTCCCATCTCATTGTTTAAAAACTGCAGGCTGAACTACTGCATGATTGTATACCCTGTTTTGGATATACAGAACTACATACCAAGCTGGTTTTGGCATGCTTCCCACAGTATTTAGGGAAATAAAAGCATGGTTTGGATCCATGGTAGTATTCATTTGTGCATGTTTCCAATAGATACTTTTCTAACTCTCACGCTAGGAGTTTTCAATGGAATAGAATGAACAACATAACACACTGATTTCAACTAAACAAACTACAAAAACCAAACAGTATATTCCTACTAAATTAGATTAGCTGCTTTGTATAGAGCTTCACTTAATTTTTTAGTTTCTTTGCTGGAAACATTTAAAATACACTGCATGACATATTTCATTGTTCTGTATCTTCTGCCATTGCATTCTTATTGTGAATGCGAATGTAATAGTAAGACTGCTGCCCAAGTTCACATTAAAATATCACAACAGGAAGTGTTGTTTACAAAGCCCTTCAGGACTGTGTCAGATTGTTTGAGATGATACAGCTAGAATTTTATGCATGACATGGAAGGGCTTTCTTCCCAATACAAAACTCAGTGTTCTTCATATTTAAAGCAGAACTATTTCAAGCAAAAATTATTTTGAGGGACCATATTTCATGGGTTAAATGCTTCTATAAAATGAGACCGATTTGCAAAGATAGCTGCAACTTTAGAGGAACAATTCTGCGCGTGGAATTAACTGTGGACAAAAATGATAACATATAGATTGCAACCAGTACTTACAGCACTGTTTGTTGGCTGGAACGAAACTGGCAGTAAAAAAACCCCACGACCCTGGATATCAGCTTGAAGGTTTTAAATTTCAGACCTAATGTACGCAAGTTAGCGGATTTCTTTTTCCTTTTCTGTAATTTTTCCCATCTGTGCCATTTGATTAGAATCTGTAGTCCATAGTCAGTGTGGATGAGACTAATGCACATTTAGAGTGAAATACTTCAGCGTGCACCAAAAATCAAAGTGCTATTTTTTTGTTACCTGCCAATACAATGTGGTGTTGAGTATTGTCCTGGTTCAGCTAGGATGGGGTTGATTTTCCCCAGCAGTTGGGAGGGAGCTACAGCCAGACTATTCCATACCATGCTGCGATGTCATGTCCAGGTGCCCGGGCACAGGTGGTTCAAGAGCGGCTTTTGTCCCAGTCTGTCCCTCGTGCTGTGTCTGTGCCGTGTATCTCTCGTTCTGTACATTATCATCACTGGTATTGTTGTTATTGTGGTTGTTCAGTTTGTTTTTGTTACACTGTTGTATTAAATCTTCCTTATCTCAACCCCAGGGTTTCTATTTTACTCCCTGTCCCGTCCCCATCCGAGGGTGGGGGAGGGGCAGCGGCAACGTGGTCTTGGGTCCAGCAGTCTAAACCACCACAAGCATGAAAGCCAAAAATCTTCAAAACACCTCAGCCCCTTGCTCTCAGTGGGGTGCTAGGAACAGTGAAAAAGTGGCTGCTTTATTTGTTGCTTATGTGGAAGGTAAATTGTAACTAAAACCTAGCTCTATAAACGTGCCAGAGCCAATGGGCTTATACCCTCAGCTCTGTTATGTGCTGCAGTCCTGGGCACAGCACAATCTTCTTTTCTTGTTTAGCAGAGAAACGCTGTCTACAAATCTTCCTTTTACAGAAATGTATTTTGATTCCTTTAAGTTTCCTTCTTTGATATTTCCTTCATACATCTGGGATGGGGCATCCAACGCATGGGTAGCCTTTGGATTCAAGAGTTATGTCACCCTGAACTGTGTAGCTGTAGAATCATTATTTTATAAACTTGCCTTTTTGTAAATATATTTGAGAAATATGGTCTGATTTAGGAATCTGGATGCTTTGGTTTTTGTAAGCATGTTTTAGATTACAATTCATTAGCAGTTGAACTGGTGATGGGTCAAAACTCTGAAGAAAGCAGACAAGCTATGGTTTTCTATCCTGCTTGGTTTCATTTGGCATGCTCTCTATAGCATAAACATGCCACGTATGGCATAAATTGCTACAATACTGAATTTCAAGAAAGTTTCTGAAATAAAGATAATGCAAGACAATCATACATCCATTGTAGCACTTCACAGTAATACAAAGAAAAAAAATGGAAGGACAGAGGAACATAGTTTAGTAAGACCAAATTTCCTCTCCCTAGTACCCTCTGCCTAATACAAGGAGTACCAGGGGACTGCTTGTTGTCTGCAGGCAAAAGTGGCAAGGCTGAACCTTTGTTTTAAAAGCCTAACAGTTGAAGTTTCTATAAAGGAAGCCTAAAGAAAGGAGTAACATTTTTTTCCCATGAACTCAATGGAAGCTTTGCCATTGATTTCGAAGGGCAAAGGATTGGGCCTTGGTATGCATAATATAGTGCAGTTATTTAATTAGAAGCAGATCTCATGAATAAAACCCCTCATTGGGAAGGGTGTAACAGTTTTCGCTAGGGATCTACTTACTACAATTTTCTGTGTCCAGCAGAAGGCATTCCCTTCAAAGGAACAAAAACCACCTTAGACTACAGGGTATTCAGGTAGCACTCTTAAATAACTTAACTTTTTTCAAATTATTTGGTAATTGTGCATTTCATTTCCAAGCTGTCTTGAAAGTCTTTGTAAGGACAAAGAGACTCACTTCAGTTGAAGACATTTCAGTTTGCGTATTTATAAGAGTGAAATGATTGCTAGTAATAGGTAGTAGACTGACACGACTAGAAACTAGAGGCCATTTATTAAAAGATTGATAATGTATCAGTGCAAACTAAGGAGAAAATTTAGACTGCGGACATATCCCTTAGTCCCAAATGTTTACTGGTTGAAGGGACTACTTGTAACTGCCCTCTTGCATTCAACTCTGCAAATAGACAAGCTTGTGTTGGTTGAAATGAGCAGGTATTGCTTAAACCATTTAGATACCAGGGCTTTGCTAACACACCTCATTTTGCCTGAGAGCTCAGGGAACAATCATATGAGCAGCTCATCTAGAAGATTTCAAGTGTAGAAAACCATCTGCATGGAGAACTGTGTAACAGTAATGATAATGGTTGTCTATACCTGTGTAATATCAGGTGTTTCCAAGATGTACAGCAATCAAGGAGAATCACATCATTAGTTTTGTTAGCTTTACTCAACCAACTCCACTGGTGCTCCTGAAGAGATCATCTCTCTATTTATCTCTGTAAATCCTTCCCTTCTCTGCCAGAAATGTTTCTCTGCTTTCTCTTACCATTCTCTCAATAGAACTTTTATTTAAATATACAACTACAGCTGCTTACTTAAGCATCACTTTCAGTGAATTCACTGAAAATCGTGGGCAATTAATGCCTCAGACTTCAAGCCTCATTACTTGGTTAGAACAGTGCCCATCACTTCCAGTGAACTTCTGTTGGACTGAAAGAAACACAGGAAGCTTTCTGCTTTGCATCAACTCTCTTCATCACAGAAATCTCTGAACTACTAGAGCTTAACAGATATGGCTGGAATAGACTGATCAGCATTTTGTTTCACAAATTACATTTTCCTATTTTGCAGCGATCACTTCAAAGATTAGCTGCCATAACCCACTGATTTAATTACAAAGGATGCATATGGAAATTATCTGAAAGGGATAAATACCTTCATATATTATATTTTCATAATCATCTTCCTGCACACTGGAATAATACTCACAGAACAGATAGTCTAAGATCCGCTCATAAAATACTTCAAATTAGAAAACCCCCTAACATTAAGCACAGAATGTTTTAAGCAATTTCTAACATATAATACTATTTTACACCCAAGAGCCTTACACAGGAGCAGCTGTTTGACACCCTTCACTGAAAAAAGCCCAAAGTTACAGAATTGTTGACTTTGCAAAAAACTTGATACCTAGGAAATTAGAATGGTTTCACCTAAATTCTCTATCAGTGAAATAAGTATGTCATGCTGATCAATATAAAGTGAGCCATTCATTGGAGGGTTTTGTTACAATAATATATAATAAAATTACCTAATTGGTTTATGAAGCAAAATATTAGTTTTAAAGTATTATTGCATGGTATGCATACTGCCAGTCAAAGTTAGTCTTTGGATGTGTTGTGCATGTTTAGGAAGATCTAGAAGAGACTAGTCGTTAAACTGAACTGGAAATCACAATCAGAACACTGTTTCCTTTCAAGTCCCAAACCCCTTTGCTAAGTGAATTAGCAGTGTGCCTTTATGTCCAGACTGAAAAAAAAATCACCTTTTCACAATTCTGGCATATTATTGATTATCACTAGATGGTGCTCTTATTCACAATCCCCAAAATCATAGGTAACAATGTCAAAACAGTTGGAGAAACTTTGGTTGCTAGCTTTGATGTTTTCTTACTGAATCTGCTAAGTATTGTTCAGCTCAGTACCTCCCAGACCAAATAATTTCCAAGTGTAGAATTAACGCTTTCAAGTTAAATATCAAGTCAAGAATCACATACTACCAATTAATCAAAATCATAATATCAAATTAATCATTCCAAATCTTCCTTTCACTTCTACTTATTATTCCCTGCATAAAAATAGAACGCAACCCCTTAAGGAAGGCTCCATAAATTTGCACACATAAATAACACTATGATTAGGACACATTTTGACAATAAAAAAACTAACTGAAAAGGAATATTTTGGAAGGCTTTAAGAAAACGGCAGTCATAATTCTTTAAAAGGAAAACAGAAGAACATTTCTGCACCTATTTTACACCGTATTCTGAATATTCAGTAGTAATATTGCACACGACTATGGAATACATGTAATGAAATCATAATAAAAGAGTATACAACCCCATTATATCAAACGTCAGTTTCTTGCAGCTCAATGTGACCATAGCCAGAACAGACAGGTCTGGGAGCCCTGGAGATGTAAGAAGTCTCCCAGGTCCCTGCATCTAATTAAAAACAAATTTTGAGCTATATTAAAATGTTTTTTTTCTAAATTCCTAATTATCTTGCTTTTCATTTCTCTGCCCTCACTTTCAGTCATGATGTCAGTCTGTAATATTAGCTCCTCTAAACCCAGGTTATTTTACTAAACTGATGAGGAATAGACTCCAATGAAGTACACCAAAAGCAAATCCAAGATTGCATCCTTGAACAGCTAGGGTGTTGAAAATCTACCGGAGTTTTGCAGCTTGAGCCCATTTTTACTCAAATAGTTTTGAATTAACAGCTCAGGACAGGTGTGATCCAATTCATTTTTCCATGACTGAATCTTTATTTGAAAAGCCTTCATTCAGCTCCTAAATATGCCACATGTTTAAGTCATTTTCCAGATCACCAGGATAATGTCACTGAAAGATTTCTGATTTCATGGCACAGTTTGTGACTATAAAAAGGGTTTGACTTTAAAACCTCTTGTCATTCTACAAAAGCAAAAATTTCCCAGACTCTCAGAGTTATTTCTTCCTCTATATTTACAAGAACAGTGAAAAACAATCCAGCGAATCTAAACATAGTGAGAGGACCATGAATGCCTCTTTCTACACTGACAAGAACAGTACAAAGGACACAACAATTAAGCCCGATGAGATAGTTACCTTTGTGGCCTTTTTTTTTTTTGTTTGTGTTCCTCCATGAACAAACAGAGCACTGAAATGCATGGCCTGAGAACAATGGTGTCCAGCCCCGTACCAGCTTGCTGGGTCATTCACTTGTTTGCTTCCAGGCCTGATTTGCATCAGAGACCTGGCAAAGTTGCAGATACTGGGAATTAGCATAAATTGATATTGGGTGCTAATTGATTTAAGCAAAAACTAAAGATGCACTGGCCTGTTCAAATCAGGCTTGAACCAAGGCCTTCTGGATTCCTGCATCATCCAGCTCTGAAGAATTCAACTCTGGCATGATTCATCAGCTGTTGGACCCTGGGATAAAAATAGAGAGGCAGAAATGGGATCATGTTTTAGCACAAATAGACACTGAAAAGGGTGGGAAAGAAGCCTTCCTCTTATGAGAAAGACTTTCTTCTCGGGTGTTCTAGGTAACAGCATGTCAATCAAGCTCACCTAAAATGAGAGCCAAACCAAATCTCTTCCCAAAACCTTTTACTGCTTTAGATCCAAACTTTTTTTTTTTTAGTGACTGGAAAATATTCACTGTTCCATGTTTATGTGCAGGTGTGTTCCATCAAGAACAAGGGACACAATTAGATACTGAAATACAGTGACTGGATCAACCATGTTGGTCGCACACATAGTGACAGTCATAGCTGCAGGGGTTACCTATGGCCTCAGTCCTATGCAGCACCTCTTCCTTGTCTGTTATCCAACTCAAAAGCTTATTCTAATAGTTTCCATCAGATCATGATGCGCAAGCCTTCAAATGAGATTTGTGCTGTCTGGAAAGCAATCTCCTCTGATACAGTGACATTAAAATGCTCTTGCTGTGCATTTCCTTCAAATTAATTATTAGGCTTAAGTTAATATGAAAAAAGGTAAGTTTCAGGGCAAAACAATAAAGAGAAAAGGAAAATGGACACTGATTCTGACACTGAATTTAATTTATGAAGGTGCTGACCTGTGACACCTGTTTAAAGACTACGCAATCCTTACAAAGTGTGCTTCCCAGAGAAACTTGAGAAGATACTAGCAGCTCCTATAACAGGACCTTTCCCTCAAAATTAGATTAGTAATGGTAGTGTCAGCAAGGTTATAAATCATCTGAGGCAGATTATCTTCTTTGAGGTAAAAAAAAACACACTGTACATTTCTACATTCCTATTCAGTTGCTTAAAATTCCACTCTTGATCTTCAGGTGGTTTTCAAATGACTTCTTATATCACCAATATGCTGAAGTTTGCATCTGACTGTTAAGGTTTCTTAGCTATAAAGACTGCCAGGAGATAAGAAGCTCACCACCCATTGATTCCCAATGTATATAGTGATGAGAATCATAGGGAAGCACTTGCTCAGGAAACAAATACCAAATTACAGAACTGATCCACAGAAATGTCTCATTGGTTTCTAGCTCTGCCTTCAGAAGCTCCTCCTAGCCTCTACTCCCTCTCTTTGGTGCTTGGCATTTGGAAGAGCGCTGCAGATCAGGGCTGACTTGGCCATTACCACAGATTTCCTGACGCTCCTTCAAACTATCTTTTATGAATACAGCGCTGCCGTATTGTCAGATGTTCCTTCAGATTTTTTTTCTTTTCACAAATAAGCTCTGAAAGCAGCACAATGCATATGAGACAAGGAGACAGAGTGATTTCCGTTTCTTCATCTGCTTATGTCTCACATTTTTAAGCTACTATTTGACCTTTGTTAGGAGTTGAAGCACTTTCCATAGATCTAAAGGGAAAAACTACATGAAGGATTTGGGTTTTGCAGCTGCCAGAGCTTTAATTTCAGAAGTACTTACAAAAAGCACCACTCAACTCTGTACAAGATACATTTGTTTGTTCCTTTCTTATACAGTAAAGGCAGTGCTCACTCTAGAAATCAAGTCATGAAGATCTGGCACAGGTTTGGATTTATACACACTAAGGTTTCTTGGAGGTTCCATATGGCCATAACAATGCAACCGAGCTTGACACATTATTTAATAATTGAAAAATATGCAGAATATCTTGTAGCAAAGTTGGAGTGACAGTAGCCACACAAAACAAAGGAATGCTCTTGGCCTAAACTAATAGAACTAGGTCTGTCCAAAGACTTTCTATGACTATACTGGGCTGAAATATTCTGATAGCATGCAGGTATTTTATAGCCACATTAATCTCCTTGAATGGGATAAGTTATTAAATTAAATCCTTAAAATGAGTAGCTCTTTCATGTGCGCTTATATTTTCCAGATGTTTGATACAGTCAAGATTATTCTGTTCATTTGCATGTGCTTCTTTCTTTTGTTGTTATTTTTAGAAAATTATTTAAAACTTACTATTATTCTAACATCTGAGTACAATTTGAAAATCTTTTTTTATTTCAGTCCCATCACGTTTTTCAAATATCTTTCTTAATCCTTATTTCTATTATTTATACTTTTAGAAGAAGAGACAAAAGAACAGAACCATAAGTCATGATGGGCTTCTAACACTTATTTCAGTAACACTGTATAGAATAGGCCATACCTCTATACCTCTGTGGAATAACTCTCCAGAAGCAGATAGAGCTATGCTAGAACAACTGTAGTGCATTTTCAACAAAGCCCAGAGGGAATAAAAAAGGTTACGTGGGAGAATATGACTGTGATTTGGGGGTGACATGGTATTTTTCACAACTATCATACTCTTAAAGCAGGTTTCAGATCTTTTAAAAAACGGATGTTCAGTAGCAGCAAAATCCAGGACTTAATTTCAACTAAGTAGGATTTGGTCCTAGGTCTTGTCCCCATTACTGGACTTCAACATTTACATGGAAATTTAGTGAAATTATAATGCACAGGGATTATGATGTCTTTAAAAAACACAAAGCGTTTTACATGTGCTCTCCCATTACAAAAATATCTAAGGTACCAACACTTTCACACTTCAGTTCCTTGTCTTCAGGAGATGGAGATGTACCCATACATCTACTATGTGTGACTAGCTCATTGGGAGACCACAGCTGACTGATACACTGCATTTGTGAGCTATGCATCACTTAACATAATAAAATATATAAATAAATACAAAATAGATATATAGATATAAAATATAGATACAAAAGAAGATTATAAAAATACTATCTATGCGAAAACTAAAAACACTGCATCAAACATAAATAATACCACTTCAAATTGGGATTTTATTTTTCAAGGCCTGCCCTGACAAAACCAGAGTGTTGCAGAAAGTTAACGCTGTGTGTTCATTACGTGGCCATGTCCCTGCTGAGTCAGCCCCTGTGTAATCCTGCCAGGAAATGCATACTTGAGGTTTCTGACCACCTGCAGTAATTCCACTTTTTAAAAAGCCATTTGCAGGAGCGAGACTACTTTTCATGTCTCAAGCAAATTCCAACTTGTGCCTGTGATCTGATTACATTAATTACCCTGTATCCATCTCCTCTTTGAAAGTTTTGTTAGGAAAATATTACTTTACCTCCTAGAAGACACACGTAGTGTTACTCTTGCTAGAGAATTGCTGCATTTCCTAAGTGTATGGCCTTCTGTGTATATAACTGCATCTTTGACTTAGCCAACACGTCTTAAAGCTGGCACAGATTTTGGCCAAACGTCATTAAAGTACTTCAGAATTGATCTAGGATGAGAGATGCTTGGGTTAATACATAATAGTAATACTTCAGAGGAAGAAAATTAAATAAAAATTATAGAAAATGTATGCCAACGATCTGCCTGAAACAATACTCCAGTTTACTATATTAAGAATTGTTAAAAATGGCAGCATTAAAACACAACTGGCCCCTTCCCAAGCTACATGCCATTTGGATTTCCTTAAAAATCCAATCTTTACAGTTTCTGAATAATGCAACCATTGTAATTCAAGGACGCTCCCCTGCTGGGTTTGATTAATTTATTATAACAACACAGAAGTCTGCTGTAGCTCCTCTGGTAATATAAATCCATGTTACAAAGAATTCTGTTGTGTCCACCTCTTCAATGAACTATGGTGTCAGGGGTTCAGAGCTGAACAATTCATCTTTGCTTTTGCAACTGAAATTAATATTATTTTTTTTCTCCTTCAACCCTTAGCTAGTTTATAACTATTCTTATTTCCCATCTAAGTAACATATCCAGTGAAATACTTGAATTTGTATGCAATAACACACATCCTACACATTTTACATTAATGTATTGAAAAAATTTTACCTATAACTATGTATCTGAAAAAAAACAAGGTAAAATAACCACGGCTATCCAGCCAAAGTTTATTGTGAATCTCATGACATAAGCTATTTTACTTACAGTACCAGATACTGAAATCTGGTTCTTGCCTGAGTTACAGCTTTGATGAAAATTAGAAACATTACTGGATATTCTGGGTTGCAGAGTGATCCCACCCACAAGAGAAAAAAACCCAAGTACCCCCAAATTTTTAAGGTTTAAATGTTTT
The DNA here is from genome assembly GCA_028020825.1 of Podargus strigoides. Taxonomy (NCBI): domain Eukaryota; kingdom Metazoa; phylum Chordata; class Aves; order Caprimulgiformes; family Podargidae; genus Podargus; species Podargus strigoides. The sequence continues at coordinate 71,768,973 of CM051621.1, forward strand.
TTTTATGTAGTTGTAGAAAAATTATTATATACTAGTTGCAGGGCTAACGGGAGAAGCTTGGAAGGGGCACAGTCTGAGAAAGAAATGCACCATGAGGGCACCTAAATGCCTGTTAGTTTCTCTGGACAGATATTGAGTAACTGTACCGCATAGCTGCTATTAAAATAACAGTGGTTTTCAGAGGTTACAGAAATTGTAGCAGCTATGTGTGACGTGTAGATATTTTCCCATATTCTAAGAACATGTGAATACTCCAGCATTCAAGCAGTATGATGGGTTTTGGGAATCACATAGCAGCTTAATAGAAATTATTTTAACTTACACAATTACATGCTCTTGAACTGTTTTCATTCTGCATAAATATTTAACACTTCTTTGTTTAAACTAATTTATTTGAAATATCGAGTAAAATGAAATGAAACCATTTCCAAGCCATTTCTTACAGATTTCTGGTAAACTAGCCACTCGTTTGACATGTTGCATGTGTAATTTCAACAGTACCCTTCTGTGTGAGTGTATATACGGATGCTTTAGGCTAACATTAAACAACGTTCTATAGCTATGAATGTTTTTGTAATCCAAATAAAGTCAGTAGTGTTTTTATAACTATCAATTCCTGGGTTATGGAGAATGTCTTCAAATAGAAATGGAAAGAGGTTTATCATTACAAACAGGTCTCATTCCCTTAAAAGGAAGTTGTTTCTTTTTTCTTCTGCTTCTTTGGAGAACTGGCTACAAACTGGGAATGGTTATCCTATGACTCATTCGAGAAGAATAGTTACAGTGTAAAAAGTTCAGAAAGGATTTTAATAAAATCAGACCCAATTATCTTCTGTTTTGGGCACAATAAGGATAGCTTTAAAGAGAAAAATACTTCCTCCCCCTGAAAGATGTAAATTAACATAATACTGCAGTGATTTAAAAGGAAGGGGGGGAAAAGCCAGGAAAGAATAAAACATTTACCCTAGTTTCAGTTCTGCAGATCAGACAAATCTTTCATAAGCAAACTTCATATGTACTTTATTCTGGTCTGGCCTGCAAGTGAGCTCCTGCACCCATCAGTGCAAACCGCTGACTGCCAAAAACACACAGCAAACTTGGGAATCCTCACTCACTTAGCTAAGCACAGGTAATGTGACTTGTCTATTGCACCCTATGTACTTAAGTCACTTGGAAATCTCTCAAAACCAACACTTGAAGTCAAACTGTTCACAATAAAAATATTTCAAATTAAGCAACATTAATGACTAAGCAGCTATGCTGTGGACATTAGAGACTACAAATACTACAAGTAAATATTATTGTATTATTTGCCCCAAAAGCTTAAAGAGTACAATAGTTAAGTTCAGACAGAAAAAGACACCCCCCCTAAACAAGACTTCTGTTCTTGTTTATGATTCAGCATTTGATACTTTTGGCATATGGACCTGAAAGAGGTATTCTCATACCTGCTAGCTTCTGCCCACTGTGCCATTCAAAGGGGAGGCTGATGAGAAAGTAGGAGGCAGTATTCAAGTAGCCACTGCATCCTCTCATTACAACTGCTGTCTTAATTTTTACAATTTTATATATGAAATAAGCTCTCCAACACGCCACTTCAGGTTCTGCTTTTCTCTGTGCTGCAGCACTCAAGTATCCTATCTTTGATTTACAAAAGGGAAAGAAACTGGTGTTGTGCCTCACAAAGTTAAGTTTTAATAGGATTTGCATTTGCTAATATAAGGAATATGCATGGAAAAAGTGCATGCTAGCTGGTATATATGTTTTCAAGAAGCACAGCTGGGTGAGGGATGCCGACTTGAAGTGTCCCATGCAAGACATGGAGAAACGTAATTTTTTCTTAGGTTCAGCTCTAGCTGTTTACGTATTGCTGCTCTAGCAAGAGAAGTTTGTACACAGCACCATGAACTAAAAGATTCTGCTATATAATCCTCTCTTTAAACAGCTAAGTGTTGAGCTGTCTTTATCTAAACCCCAGGCAATAGGGTCAGGATATTCTATTTATTGTGATAGCCAAACACAGTTTGATAGTTAAAGATCTGCTGAACAGTCTGTAACAGTTTTTGTAAGAATATGGTTTGTCTATTTAAAGTGCGTGAGATTATAAGGGCAACCATGCTAATCGCTGCATGTGGCTGCCAAAATCCTGTAGAAACCATCTGGAGGGAAACACACTATACTGAAAAACATGCTTTCGCCTTAAAGTTATAGGCCACCCTAAAGGAATAAAACCTCATAGGGTAAGACAGGAGCTTCTCATCAAGACACTTCTTAGCATGCACTCCAAAGAAAACTAAGCATAAATAATTTACAGTTACTCCACTCTAAACAAAGACAATACTTGGTCAGTCACAACACAAAGATGTCAATATTTTTAAAGCTTTTTTTTCACTTTGTCTGTAGTGCATATAACTTGTGAAGGAATTTCCTGCATTCATCACTTATAGTCAAGGCATATTCTGTGTTCCCTTAAATGTCAAACAACTATTACCTGGTTTCATTTTGATGTGAAAGTGCATGTCCAATATTAGTCATTTATATAAATTAAAGTTTCCAAAAGTGTTAGTAAGATTTTACTTTTTTAAAAAAAAAAATAAATAAAAATTTCTCATGCTTGTAGCACTATGGAACTTTTCCCTAAGTGTTCCTCCTAAGATTGCTCCAACTGAGGCTGAAGTTAATAGAAAGTGATCAAGTGATTTCAGTGGGAGTTTTGCATTTGGAAAGCAAATACAGGACAGTATTTTGGCAAAACTGCCCATGTATCTGAATTCCCATTTCTAGGAAGTTTGCAAGAAAATGCTGAACATATCAAATTGTCATGAGATGAGATGTAACTGCATTTGAATCTTCTGAATATATGTGGAATATCCTGTAGTCTTCAAAGCTAGATTTTAAAAGAAAACAATGCCTCAAAGCCTGCTCCACCCCCTTTCCACCTTGCTAATGTGTGATCAGTTGGGAATGTCCTGGCCAAACAAGGTTCATGAATGTATCGCAAGCACTTATTTTTTTCCAAACCCATGAATCTTGCATAACTTCAGATGACTCTATGCTTCACAGTACAGCTCAGGCTATACTGTCAAGCAAGACATGCACTGCTGATGCTTTATGAGGTACTTCAGATAAGAGATGTACAGTTGCAGCCATACTTACCATTGCAGTAGGTTGTGGATAGACAGAATTTTCCAATTTGGATATTTTTAATAGATTAAAAAAAAAAATTGTATATGCCACATTTTAACAAATGTATGGGTTAAACTACTGTTGCTACTACTGTCCTGCAGTGCTGCTCAGTGTGGGGACCTGCAAGGTTAGTATTTGGGAGGAGAGGGCAAGGGGTTGTGCTGCTGGGAATGGGAGGCCAAGTGGGACAGGAGACTCCTCCTTGCCTATCTAATGCTCTGCCTGAGAGCAAGAAGTGATATTGCAGAAGAGAGGCTGTACTTCTTTTAAAGGCCTATCCTATACCTGGTTGCCAGGGAGCTGCAGGAGAGAGAGGGCTAGCAGCAGACAGGGAAATTATTCAGTTGAATTCAATTAGAGCACATCAGAAGAACTACGTGAACTATTAAAATAAACAGGCTCCCTAAATCAGAAAATAGTATGACCACAGAAATCCAAGTCTCCACAGATTTGCTTCATAGTGTGTTATTAGTGCTGTCTAACACGAGCCACTGCATTGCACAGTTGCAAATGTACTCAGGACACCATCATAATTAGGGTCACACAAGTGGCATTGGCCCACCTTGGTCCCTCTGACATGGGCTATTTTTCAGGATCCACAGCAGGAAGCGATGCAGCAAAACACTGATTTCGTACAGAGTGAGGAGCTGACACCTTAGTTCGTGGATGAAAGGAAAACAGAAGCAATAGCATGAGAGATTGGGATAGTGAGAAAACCCTTCCTTCCCTCTTCTGCTGAGGACTCCTGCTGAACACATGCAGACAAAGCAATGGTTGCTCTAGAAGAATGACTCTAGATTTATAAAGTATCCTCACCAAACCACTGCCCAGGATATAACTGAAATGGAACAGAATAACAGACTACTAATACCTTCAGATACCCTGCATCATTTTCCTTCTAAGTGGTAGCTGATCAATTTAATAAGAGAGATTTTCTTACTGAAAAGAAACCATCCTGAGAATTTCCTGAAAACTGTAGATTTAATTTGTTCAGCAGTGGTGTAGGCATTCATTAGCAAGCAAATATCTGATTTTAATTTATAACAGACATTGTACTTCATACTAAAGCCAGAGACTGGTCAAGAACCTGGGTTTAAGTGACGAAGTACTGCTTGTAATTGAGACAACATAGGAGAACTTTTTCCTACTGCTTTGATTTATTTTGTTTTACAGTAAATTTGGTAGATAGGTATAGCCAAGTGAAAAGTCACAGTGAAAAATTTATTGATACATGAAAGTAGTTAAGAGAAGGTCATACATTGCAAGAGATTGTTAGGTCATAGATTCAGGAAAATAATACAGCATCCTACAGAGACGACATAGATACTTATTAGTGCTGAAGAAAAAAGTACCTTGGTTTTTGGGTGGCATTCTGGAATTATGATTTCCTTCTTAAAAAAAAGAAGGATGAAGATAACCCAAGTTAATGAAGAGAAGTAAAGGAAACGAGCTTCTTAAAAATGTTTGTGCAGGAAGCAGCATACACTTGGTATCTGGAGAAAAATACTCCAAAGAAAGTGCAGTGATTGCCTATAAGAAATATTACTTCAAACTGTTCTGGAATTTGCAGTTGAGTTCCCCTTTCCTTTAAAAGTTCAACAGTTTTTGGCAAAGTAGAGTACTCAGTTTGTAAAATGCCAGTGGTTTAGTTTATATCTTTCCCAGTGCAAAGCAAATGACTGTCAGAGGTCAAACATACAATTTGACAATTAAGCCGTGTTCCCTACTCCTTTTCCTGCTGCTGCCTCCTCTTTGTGCTCCACTCTACAGGCTTCTGAGCTCTCCTATGTATTATTTAGCACCCTCAGCCGATACTAACAAAATTACACACATCACCAGCAGAAACTCAGCTTGGTGTAAGCAATAAAAGCAGTCCTAGGCTTTCAGTATGCATTTCAGCATACATGAGAACAAAATACAGGTGGGCATACTTCTGTTAGTTCAAATTAATAAATGTAAATCTGCTCTTAAATGGGCTCCATTCTAAAATGTTCTAAAATTCTAAAATTCCTATACAAAAGTTAACATCCTGAGCACTAGGATTTAAACCCATCATGGTGCAAAAAATCCCTAACAGCTAACTCTGCTGGAGGGAAATTTTCATGCTGACAATTTAAAGTGTTCTTTCGCTTGCTTTTTTTGTAATGAGCAGAAAGTCAAAATGTTTGAAAGTTTTGGGTTTTTTTTCCTTTCTTTCTTTCTTTCTCCAAGTAATACCTTTTTTGGTTATGGACCAGCAGCGCTGAGAAATACCTCAATCTTGCCAGGAGCTGAAATACTAAGTGGCAATCTAGTCCATTTTTGACAGTACACATCTGTAAAACACCATTTCTTAGCATGCCCCTTGGAATATCTAAAATTAAAACTGCCAGAGAAAGCATGGCTAGTTTCAAACCTTGTTGTATAACAGCAATAATTACTTGTGAAAAAAAAAAAATTACCCTGATGCAGACAACAAGAGTGACAATAGGTACCAATAATCAAAGTGTATGACCAGTTGTGTACTCCAAAAGAGCTAAAAGTGGTGTCCAAACTGAAATGTCAGAAATAATATTCAAGCTTCCTATCTTGACCCATTTCATACTTCTGCAATATGGATGAGATGGCTGTAAAGTTTTGCAGTTATAGATTTTGAGGTGTTTAGATGCCAGGACCAAATTCTTAGCTTGGGCCCAGGACTGTTCCAGCAAACTCTTTTTAGAAACATGTTTAGCTTTTCTTTGATGTGATAAGCAGAACTGATTAATGTCAATGGAATCATGCTGAAAAGCTCCAGTGGAAAAGCTGCTTCCAGCGATTGTTGCAGCAGATAGAAAGTGCTGATGAGGGGCAGTGATGAGTTAAGAGTCCACTCAGAGTAGTCCCATTTCGCATTACAGGCCAGGATCTAAACTTGTAAGTCAGATACAGAATCTTCTGGAAATTTTTATGACCTTATGTTTCCAGCTACTGCTCTTTATCTACAAACCTGCCTTTCATCACATCTAAGCGGATCAGTTCCGAGTGCATTTTGCAGTCAGAGCCTCATCTAATCTCTCACCTTTTCCTCATCCCTCCCCAGGCTCTAACACCTGCAGTGTGCTGCTCTGATGGCCTTCTGCATACAGAGACATGAGCATACAACTTCTGCCCTTGAATAAGCCACTTAAAAGTAATCTTTGTCTAAAATTCTGTATTTAAACATCTTGCATCGCTTAGGCTCAGCTACTTCCTAAACTAAGTGTTCTCATAATTTCTTCTGCTCTCCCTTTTTCTTTTCGATTCTTTTGCTCTATCCTTCCAAATATATGTAAAACCTGCGGTGTCAGGGTCCTCTTTTTGGCAGTTCCTGCTGTTTCTCTATTGTATTTCCCCATTTACTTTACTGACATATACACATCTTTCCTGACATTTCTCATTCCTTTGTCAGGTGTTTTAAGGAAAAGAATTAAACAAGCATATTTGAAAAAGTATAAAGGCACTGAGAAGCCATAATACACAATGAAAACTAGAGTTCTGTCTGGGATTCTGAGGATCACAAAACATGGAAGAACAGTAAATTTAAATGTAGTAACTGCTTTGCAACAAATACTGTGTGCACAATAAGATATAATGATAGTGACAGTAGATTAAACTTGGTTCACAAGCCTTCAAACGTACTCAGTATGACGTTCTTTTTCATTTATGCAGCTGAGCAAGTTTACTTCAGCCAGTGGGTGGGGGTTCTAAGCAATCTATTTGGACTGCATAACACCACATCTGTACAGCTGAAATAGCTTTGAAGATATGCCAAATTTGTTTGGGAATTTGTGTGCTTTTTTTTTCATAAACTTAAGACTTTTCTAAAAGAAACCTAACATCACTTCTACCCCTCACACCAAAAATAAACTCCATATGACAACAGCATCGGGAACAGTCCAGCATTTTTACAGTCCAGTACACAAACTGCTTACACATTCAACTCACAAAATAGTACAATATACACATGACTGAATGGAATTAGTTTACGTATTATGCATTCAAACAACCGTCAAACAACCATCAGCCAAAGACATCTTTGAAAGCGTTGATATGAAATACAGAAGTTGCCAGTTCCCAGCAAAAATCACCTATAGATGTCTGCAAACAGCATTATTCAATTATAGTATGCTTCAGTATTTAACTAGGCTTGGCAGGGAGAAGTAAAAACAAAAACATACTCATATCCTGGCAATCCACAGCATATTGAATTCTACAGCATTAACTAATGTAACCATCTTGCCCTATTTAGGAAATTTTTTGGTGTAGATTTCTTTCCTTGGGTTCGATAATGTAACTGCAAGCTGATCCCAAAGGACAAGAAGCTTCATTTCAAGCACAGTGTGAGGATGCAGTCACAAATGCTACTTCACTGCTTGTCCATAAGGAGAACTGTAAAGGCTCTATTAGACTCTTAAAGAAAGCAGTCTATTGGAAACTACCTTTCAGAGAGAATTTGCCAATATTACTGATTTACTACATTTGTATACAAAACAGTAATGTATAAGTTTCAAGACCATATCAAATTCTTATACAACATAAATGTTCTAAGCATGCAGTTTGGAAGGGCTTGATTGTATTCAAAGCTCTGGGGGAAAAAATTTGGAAAGCAAGAGACCTCAGATGTGCTCTGCAGTATTTTATGTGCTTGTATCAAGAACATTATGCAACTCAGTACAAGTCAGGCCTATGCTATCCCATGACATAGGCCACTGGCTTTCCTGTGCCCAGAGCATCTTTGGTGCACACTGAAGTGAAAAGAGGTTGGACAGGCTGCCTGACATTAGCACTGGCAGTGTCATTCCTAGCAAAGAGTGAACACCCAGACATGGCTAGGACTTCCTCAACAGTATGGTTGGTAACTCCCTTAAAATGGGAGCTATCAGTGGTAACACTGGGAACATGTTCACCATTTTCCTTCTATTTTCTGTGTCCCACATTACATAAATGTAAATTTAAATGTTCAGTTTTAAACTATTAGATATTAAGATTCTAATGAACCTAGACACATTATTATCTTTTGGCCACATATAGATATTTGCTTTCCTTTCATTCCTTTTTCTGATCTTCTCCCTTCATCATAAAATCTTTCCTATCAAGAGAGCCAGTGGGAAGCTTCAAGCTTCCAGTTAAATAAAACTTGCATTTGAATCTCATAAGGATGCAGTGGGTAAAGCACATAGAAGTTTCTTTACTAACACCTAGTGGTAGCTGTGCTGTTAGTTTTCCTGTGGTCACTGTGAGGAGTCCTCACAGAACAATCCAGCAATCCTCTTTCACAAGTAACTGCACACCGTAGAGCTTGGTGGAAGCATTACACAGAGGGCTGTCACATGTTATTGCAGTCTTATCTTTGAGCTTTTTTTTTTTCCTTTGATGAGTTTATTGTTTCAATCCTAACACAATTTTGATATATTTTTTGGCCCAAAACCAAGGCTAGTTTGTGCCCAAACAGCCCAGTATAATCTGTCAGAACCTATTTTTGTCCGCTTATTTAAGTCTTCCAGAAGAACATTTTAGCCCTTTCTCACCATACAAAACAATGCCTACCTTGCACAGTTTGTTTATTTCTAGTCAGGATAGCTAGGCAACAAGTGGACAACACTACCCACAACCTGGCAAAAGTGCATTGTGTTAAGCTGTACATGTTCAACTTCTTTTTATTTCAGAAGATGAAATCAAATGCAAAATCTAGACTAAACACATGAATTTGTATATTCTAATGTTATCTTCATCTCTTTTTTTCAAAAAAATAATAACACTACCACCCAGCATAACTGACAGAAACAATGGTAGCTTTAACTTCTGATCCAAAACCTGCAGACCCTTGGTATACCTGACTCATATATGCTACTTTTACCATGAAAAAAAGATTCAGTTTTGATTAATCTTTATCTACTCCCCATTAGAATACCCTGTAAGCAATGCAGCATGACCCATCAGCCACCTAAAATGAGCTCTTGCCAGAGGATGTTTGCAGTACCTGACAAGTTGTTGCTTTTCATAGGGAGTCTAGCGTATTCCAAAGCCAGGCTGGTTCATGTGCCACGTATCACAGCCCTGGAGCTGGGAGTACTGGGGAGCACCATGGAGAAATACAGCAGTCCCTCAGGCACATTCAGTCAGGTAGCACCAGATTTTTTAGCCCAAAGCTCAGTGCTATTGCTGCAGTCAGCATAGGCAAGCAGGACGCTGCAGCTGACTTCAGGAGCAGAGTGAAGTGGATACAATAGAGAAGAAATCTTGCCAGTTTTTTCAAGTATGGCTTGGCTACAGAACTGTTGGGAATCATTACTGTATAATATATTAGATGTGCTTGAACAAGTCAAATTTCTTGTGTTCATGGACAATGAAACAATCTTCCTTCTTTAATGTACTATAAATTACTGTAAAATACAAATTGAGATATTCTGTTGATATGTGGGTTTTCTTTCTTGTTTTGTTTGGTTTGGTTGTTATGCCTGGTTTCTAACAAAGCATAACTTTCAGTCCACATTCATGTCAGCAATGGCCTTATTTGAAACAGCAGTTCTTCTCAAGGTGCCTCACAGGGTGATAACCCTTAATTCCAGACATCCCAGATTTTATTAAAGCCACATGAAACAAGTTCATCTTTGTAACCCTGTACTAGTGTATTGCCTGCTTTCCTCAAACACACAAAAGGCCTTTACTAAGACTACACTAACTGATCTTTTTGTTGATCACATTTTCTTAAACTTGGTCTCTCTATCACAGTTCAAGTCCTAAACCAGGTACAGAATGGTGACGTACACTAGCAGCTACATCAAAACCAAGATCAAGAATGAATCATGGAGTGCCACATTTATTCCTTTAAGGAGGCCTTTTGTGAGACATTTGATATATGTATTTTTTACTTAACCAGAAAAAGAAATATAAATAGAGTGAGAATCTTAATATCCCAGGAGTAAAGTCAGTCCACTTTGCACTTTCTCGCTTTAGTTCATATACAAGATCATCATATAGAGGAGACAGCATAGAGCCTGTGTAAAGCTTTGACTAGTGACTTCTGAGTTAGGCAAGAAGGAACCTTTCAGTGCTGTCTCTGTAAAAGCAGAAATCTTGCTCCGTGCTCTCCCACAACATCAAAAAAATGTGCTCAACAAGGACAATTATTACAAATCACAAGCATTCCTCCTGAATGAGGGGCAGAGTAATTTTCCTTTTAAATCCAATAACAAAATCATGTTTTCCTACAAGATGAGCTCTCCCACTCTCTTCTTTAGAAGCTGCCTTTTATCTTCCCTGGAGTTAAAAGGAGATGAAATCATATACTTCAAGTCAGTGGCTATTCCTGCCCCTCCCAAAAGTAGCTGGCTAGAAGGAAGACGAGGGGAAAAGAAAAAAATAAAAAAAAAGGAACAGCGAATATAAGAGCAAAACCACAAAGCTCTATGGGGAATTGGACCAGTCATTAAAAAAACAGTTAAAAAATAAGGCAACACACAACTACCATGACTATTAACTGTACAAAAATTAAAGAGAAACTGAGGTACTACTCTGGATTTATTACCCATTTTAAGACAAGATCAACAAATACGATACAGGGCTGTTCAATGTAAGAGAAACTATGGTCCTAGCCATGTTATCATAGTGATACAGAGCACCTGGAAGACGACCCTTTGTGAATTCCCTTTCCCTGTGGGTGATCGCTACCTTCATTACTGCCATCTTTTGATCTCTAAACAAAAGAAAATATCTTGTTAGTTTGGTCTGTGTTTTGCTCTTTCAGGCTTTCACATACAATCTATTAAAAGTCACTAATATGTTTAATGATCATATTTGTGTGATTCCCATTTGAAATTCCTAACCCCCTTTTCCTTCCTTCTAAACCAGGTGCTCTGATCTAATACAGGCCTTATACTGATTCTAGTTTTTGAAATCCCACTGGAGATGTCTCAATTCAATGAGATACTCAGGGAAATCCATTAATAAAGCTAGCTTTACTTTTCATATCCACATTAACCTCTTTTCATCCATCCTTCCTCATTCTGGGGTAGAGGGAAGTTCTACCTAATATTTTCTTTACGTGATAAAAAATAAATCAAGAATTTCTAAACTTTAAAGTCTCTGTAGATCCCCAACTCCATCCTCACTGTTCAGTACTTTCAAGAAGAGTTTGGAATGAGTATAAAACATGAAATAATGCAGAAGTGATCCTCCAGTACAGTAATATCTAATGTATCATAGTTGTTGTTTTGGGCTCCTAGTTATCAAATGAATGCTGAATGCTATTTTCTTACTTGGGAGCACCACATACTGCTTTGTGCTTTTCTGACTTTCAGAGCAGATACCCATTGGTGACTACTTGCAATAATAATCCACTTCCAAGCCATTGCAAATTAATTACAGCACACAGAGTCAAATCTCAATACATTAATACACAATATTACCTCAAACTCCACCCTCTCCCCAAAGCTGTCAGACTTGGGGGTCTTTCCTTTAAAGATGATGCGGACAGAAGATACAATTGATAAAACACTAACCAAAAGAGAGTTTTTTCTTATTTAAATTCTGTCCATAAGTGTGTATATGCTTTCTCAAGGTAGTGAAGTGCAAATTATCCCCAAGGCTAAAACCAAATTCCTCATATCATAAATCCTAAGCATAATGCAGCCACTACAGTTACAGTACAGTGTATAAAATCAGTTGATCCTCTAATAGGTCAAATTCTAGCTGCAAAAATACTTTTGTTGATTGAATTATTAGACAGGAACCCATTACAAGCTCTGGAAAGCAATTCAATCTTACTAACTTTCCATCACTCTTAAGAGCTTGTAACCTCCCCTGAACATGGAATTCCAGATTTAAAAAAAACCCTGTAAAAACCACTTTAAAAACAGAAAATAGTTTAATATTGTTTTTAAAATTGTGGTTTCACTTTTTGTAGGAAGCATATGTTCCTGTGGGGATCACCTGAAAGAACGCCAAATATCCATAATAGACATTAGCACTGCGTTTCATGTAGTAGTGAGCCTGAAATAGGTTTGTTGTTTCTTCAGTTTTTGTGTGGAACCAAGTGCTTTTTAATTGAGTTTTGCAAGGAGATTTCTTTTAGTTCAAAGTCAATGTAAATTTCCAAGCACATAAGCTGTTCATGTGGACATATACACCTAAGTCAAAACTTAAGTTTCCATAGCCATCCTTGTGACTTTAAAATGTGAAGCTTAAAAGGTACATACTTAAGAGTTCATAGTTACATGAAGGACGTGTCCTTCCTCTTCTACATTCCTCTTTTAAAAATCTGAAAAGCATGAAGCTACTAGTACTAATTTATTGTAATATTTTATTTCTTAAACACTAGCATTAGTTAGGTTTATAGAACAAGCATCTTTGCACAGGCTATACAACAGAAACTGTAGAATACATGTACAACAATATATGTGCATGTACCGTAGAAATATGAACAAGCAATTCACAAAACATGGAGTATTATGCTGTGCCTATTTGTACGAGAGACCAGTTTTCTCAAGTATCATTGGAGGTTTTGTTTTTCAGATCTTTTGGGGCCAAATCTACAACTCAAATACTGATTTCTATCTACCCTCTCAGCCAGAAGTAGCTTATGACACACACCAATAAAATTCATAACCCAGCTGAGTGCTCAAGCACATAATCTGTATAAAGATACAAGCATTAATTAACACAAAGACTATTTGCTTATAATTAGATTCATGCTGATACAATTGGCTGAACCACAGCACATATCTGTCTGCCAGCACAGTTACATTTTTGTGAACACAGTGAAACATAATAGAGCCAACGAAAGTAAGAATTCCTTTATATGGATTCTATTGCCACAAAATGGAGCAATTACATATGCCCATATGAGACCCTACAACTTAATGCCAGCAGCATTTGTTATAACAGTCCAAAGAGAACATCCTCTCAGTGTGAAAGATAAACAAGGAAAAAAAAGGAAAACAGAGCTGAGTGAAGGACTTAGTCTCCTGCTGCTAGCGAGTAGGTAAAAAAGATGTAATGATGCTAAAAAGGTAAGAGTTAATAACCTTAGCCTTGCACAGGGAACTATGGTTCACCATCACTGGGAAAAAAAAAATCCCAAGAGATAAACCTGAATCTTGTTAAACTTTAAAAGTGTACCGTAGATGTAAAGCATTAAAAATTATTGCCTTAATCTTATAGATGTATCACTTTGTACAAAGTACAGCCAGTGATTTTACATCAAAGAGAACTGTAATCAGGCCTGCTGTCTGGCAGCCTGGTGTAAGGCTGAGTCATAGCTCCTTCTGGGTCTACATGACTGCTGTATCCCAGGTCTGGGCCAGCATGGCCTGGCTGCCAATCCTAAGTTTATCTTTTTTAGTGATGATGGCAACTCAAAGGCCTAGAGCTTGAGCTGAAGCTCAGAAGTGCCTTGCACACAGAAACAGGCAAGCACTGCTGAGGATAAAAATCTGGACAATCCTTTCAGAGGCTCTTACAGCACTGTTCTTTCTAATGCCGAGTACCAAAAGGACAGGGTTACATATGAAAAGGCAGGCAACAAGTTGACCACTTTTTTTTTTTTTTACCATTGAAAACTATAAACTCTTCTTTCCAAACTTGCCTAAGCTCTCTTTCTGATAGTCTTTAAACAGAATGGCAAACTGCCATATATGGGGTGGATTCTGTTCCTATTGTAGCCACTGCAAGCTTTCCCCAGTACTGCGTGTCTGCTTATATCTGATTTATCTGGAGAGCAAAAGACAACACAACAATAAAAAGACCACTAGTGAGCTAATGAGAACTTCTGTACACAATGACTTTAACGTTTTCCAGCTTGCTTTACTCCTTGACGTGATTTACTGATTCACCTCCTGCTGTTTAGCTTTAGTGCCCCACTAGGAACAAGGCTTCCAAACAAACTGAATCCTGTTTGTTTGTGACATATTTAGACAACAGTTTTCTAGGATCTTCCTCTTGTTCAATCTTCCATTTCACTAAACATGTACTACTGAGACACATTCAGTCCAATTTTCCAACTGAATATATTTCTTCTATCAGTTCGCACAACTATTTTCAACTTTATGTGGAGAATATTATGGATAGTAACAGTAAGTCCCACTCTCACAGCAGAATGAGTAATTATGATTGGAAATAGCATTGATTTTTATAGCCAGCTTGGGAAGAATCGGCACTAATTCATGTCTAATTACAAGCATATTTGTTGGAAGCATTTTCTTCTCAGCAAGAAATGTGAAAAAGTATGTGGGTGTCCATGAACTTACATTTTACTATACTTACCTTGGAGAGGAAGTCTCCCTGATAGCTTTAAGCAGTGATAAGCCAGCAAAAAAAGTCAACAAATATCTTGATCATCAGGCTAAATCACCTATTCGAGACTAGGGAGATATCAGTGTGTTCCTTGATAACAAGGAACACCATCAAATAAATCCAACCTGTTTAAAGCAGTCAATATAAATTCACCTAAAAGGTGGTATCCCCACTCTTTGTGGGCAAAAGAAAAACTGGAAAAAACACCTCTTAAATGTGTTTAATTTGGAGAAGCCAGGATACCATGAAATTGTTATTAATAACATCCTTGGTAAAAAAAGGAAAAAATTACAGGCAATGAGACACATGGGATCGAAGTGACTGTAAGTTTTTATTTTAGGATAATGCTCTCCAAAGACTTATTGAACATTTCCTTGCTTGGCTTTTGTACAGTAAGTATGCTGTGAGACTTCAGGCAGACCTTTAGCTTTTGGAAATGCTGAAGTCTCTGCTTGCAGAACAAGCCTGCACATTTCAGCTAAACAGAAGAAGCAAAGGGGATTGTTTTGTTATGGGGTTGACTCGTTTCTTTTAAACAAAGGAAACACTGCTGATTAAACAAAATATAGCTAGAGATGCCTTAAGTGAAAAGTAAGGGAAATGTTCGATCTGGTGAGCAAAATCTAAGTAAGGGAACGTTTTTCTATACATGGTTGAGAATGGTTGCCATTACATAGATGGTAAGTGAAATGGTATTTCTTTTATCTTGCTTTTTCTTGCATTTCTGCATTGCATATTGCTTCCACAGCCAATGCCTTTTCCAGCTGCATGTCAAAACCAGCTTATTTCCATTCTAACACTCTGACATAAATTCCTGATGAGGAAATGAAGTAGGAGGTCTCATTTACTCAATGGGTACAATCTGCTGTGGAGGAACACATAACACGCAAGGAAACTGTCTGTAGAATCATCATAATGGTTGCCAAGCTCCCTGCTAGAACTGCACTCACAACTTGTCTCTCATGCTGTACTGAGAGACAGAAAGAGGTAATAACTGCCTTTTCCCCTTCTTTGATGATCTCCTCATCTGCAGAAAAGACCGTGAGATGTGTGTCAATGTTCTAATCAATATTCATCTAAGCTGCCTCTTAGGAAAAAAACCCTACAGTTAACAGTGATTTCCTTATGAGTGCATAAGCTCAATCCTCTTTTAAGTTCTCACAAGTCTACTTAAAACTCTACTAAAATTAGAATGTTGTCCTTCTTAATTCATCACAACCCCAATATCTTAAGCTGAGACAATGCCAGTGGTTTTCAGACCCTCTTTTCCCAGTAGACTGCTTTAAGGGACTTGCACACTGGGAAATACAACTAATATCTTATTTGTTCTCATATCTGGCTTGGGACAGCAGAGTTCCAAAAGAAACAAGACTAATTTGTTTGTGTTAAGATATAGCCCTGCTCTAAGATATAATCTCATTTCTGATTTCTCCCATAAATTGAGTTCACTCAGAACCAGATGCTTCTTATTCAGAGTGATTAATTGTAAGAATACTTGTTAATATCTGTGCTCAAAGTTTTTCACGTAATTTCATTTCCATGTGAAAAAAGACAAGAATGATGTGCACAGAGGAAATTTGTTCCAGAATAAAATGGAATATTTTTTCAGTTCACAACCTGAAGAACTCTCAGCTCTAAGCACAACACTGTAGGGTAATCAAAACTGCCTTAAGCTTCCTTTGAGCATTATTGAAATAATTAATAATTAAAAATTCTCAATACTTTGAAAAGTTTATGCATACCAACTTATTCCATGTTTGATGATAGGGTGACTGCCTTCATGATAGTGTTCTCTTAACTCATTCATTTGCTTCTGCAAGGCCAAGATGCATGCGTGTTGCATGTAGGGATGGACGGGAAAAAAAATGTGATGCCATTATCTTCATGCCCTCCCACAGAAATAAAGAGCAAAGCTAGCACCCTCTCCTATAACCTGAAAGTTTTTCTCCATGGTGGAAAATCATCTATAGAAGGAAGTCCAGTGACAGCTATGCTAGGAACTGCAGAATTAGAGGGTACAGGCAACCTCTTACAGAGTACTTGTTTTTTAATACACAGTGTTAGAGCTCAGAAAATTATTTCAGTCTCAGGTGGAATGAGAGGGTGGGAAGGAGCTCAAAAAACTCAAAAGTAATTTTTCTTAGATTTTGGGCTAAAAGCAGCCATCTCTCCCTCCCCCCATGTTGCTGAGTAAAAAATAGGTACTGAAAAATGACTGAGTAATCACCATTTTGTACGTAAGGGGAGACTTTGCAATGAACTAAGCTATTTGCAGAAAGTCAAGTGGCTGGCATGGGTCATCACGAATTTTGAGTTACAGAAAAAAAAGCAGCAGGAGTATAGAAGAAAAATTTAAGGGCCTTGAACCTGATGGAGATAATTAACACTAACGGTCAGAAATAGCAAGATCCAGTGCCTTCTGTGCGTTCAACTTACTTGATGATTCCTTCATCTTCCTGAGAATGTGAACTGAGCAGGTAAACATTATGAAGGCTACACAATCCATACAGCATAGCATGCTTCCAGGCATTTTCTCTTTCTGTAATCTATCCTAAGTGAAGGAATAATTCAGAATAACCACAGAGCAATAGGATTCTCTAATAAGAATAGATAATTGGGGTCTTCAAAAGGTGATATTACTGAATCAAAGCTACTACCATTCCCAGAGGGAAAGAAGAAATCACCAAGAAAGGCAAACAACCCAGTAAAATGCTGTCAGAATTGGCTAGGAAACTGAGTTTCCATTCCACTATTTTTTGGGGGTGTATCTTCAAATTTTAGTAGTTTCAGTTTTTATGCATCATGTTTGAAACTGCTGCAGTCTTTGTAATGACAACTGACATAATTAAGGCAACTTCACCTAATTAAGTTAGCCGCCTAAGTAAGATTGATTTCTTCTCTGTTTATTAGAAGAGATTTTGAGAAGACATTTTAATAACTATCCAGCTGGACTACAAGCAAATATTGAAAGACAGTGTGGTGCCTTATCAGAACATACCTTACATGCAGCAAATTCTCCCCTTCCTTTGTTCAATGCCATGCTTCTAAATACATTGATTCTGTCACCTTTCCCTATCAGGAGATCTGCTCTTTTAGTGCATAAGGCCTCTTCAACAGAGATGACTCATAATGGTGAAGTATTCTCCAAACGCAAGATGAATAAGCATTTGCAGGGGATTAGGCTGACGTCAAAGTCACTCCAGACTGTGTATTAGATATGAACTTGGGTCAGGAAAGAAATGAAGCACTTGTTCATTGAATCATTGTGCTGTGTAACTCATCTTAGCCATGCTTTAGAAGGTAATTATATTACCAAGAGCAGAAGTGATTTGAAATAAATTTTGTCAGATGAGTCTAGATGCAAAGTACTGATAAAGGCACTGGGACCCATGAGTCTTATTTATCCTAACCAGACCTTCTTAGAGTCTCCAACAGGCTTGCTAACACAAGTGAAGTAATTTTTTCAAGGTGATTGCAGAACCCTCTCTAGCACAGAACATAGCCTCTGGCATTGACCCAAAAAGAATGTGAGAGATCTTATCATATGCTGTCCTCTGTGGCTGCTGCCCTCTTCCAAAAAAAAAATATCAGTCTGCACCTAAGGAAGTCTAAGGAGCTCTGCACTAAGTTATTAGAGAAAGAAATACATTTAGCTTTCATTATGCTCTTTTCTCAGACACAAAGGTAAAACGGTCCTGCTTTGGCTGTCATTTTCAAAGATTAATGTCACAGGCAATTTTCCTCTCAAGAACACATCCAAGGTGAAACAAAGCTGTGCTTAGAGGACAAATCAAGACATGTTTGTATCGGCCTTTTCAGTTACTGCAGCAACTACAGACCCAGTGAAGTCCTGTAGACTGGCATCTGGCTGTTTTATCCCCTTTCCCATAGGGTTATTTAGGTGGTTGCTAGCACTGGTCATAGGTGTGTGGGGCTGCTTGCACCCCAAGATATTACATACTCCACTGATCTGAGCTGAAACCACCCCATATAACCAACTATGCTTAGGACCTCTTGCAATTGGATTTAGTCAAAACCTCAGTCATCATCAACTAGGACTTGCAGCCCATGTAAAAATTCATGAGAACCACTGAAAAAGAGCTTCCAGCCCTGAGGATTAAATAAGCCTATGCAATTACTGACAAAAATTTGCTTAAACTCTTCAGAAATCCTCCTGTGAGTGAGTTTCAGGACTCCTAATTCAGCAAAGTCTTTCACCATACTCAGAAATATTTAACATGTAAGCTTCAATTTTCTTTGCTGTAAAGTTAATTTCTTTCAGGTTTTAGCCTACAAACCCAACTGTACTGCCTTCTTCATGGCAGGAAACTATTATAAAGAGGTTAAGTCCTCCCTCTCATCTTTATAGTTGGGTTCATTTTGTTTGTTTTTTGTTTTGGTCTGTTTTTTTTTTTTTTTTTTTTTTGTCCAAGAGAAAGACTGAATATACTAAATTCCTCCATAGCTTCCTCATAGGTCATGCTTTCTAACTCTTTTAGTATACTTGCTCATCTACTTTGGACCCTTTCCAGTTTGCCCACATCTTTCTGAACTTGGCAGACTCTTCACAGTGCCAAAAAAAGAGGAATAATTACCTCCCATGTTCTCCAGATTGAGCTATCCTATTAATATGGCCAAGGATTACGTTTCTCTCTTTCCTTAAGGGAAAAAAACCCAACAACAACAAAAAAATCATACCACCTACCTCCTGCCCCAGCCTTCCCTTATTTAGTTTAGAAACACATTAAATGTCCTCCAGAACCTTTGCAGCTGAACTGGTGTCAGCAAGACACTTATAAATTCAGTTTTTCTTTCCCAAGTGAAGCAGTTGAATTATTTCAGTTTTTATCT
Organism: Podargus strigoides; assembly: GCA_028020825.1. NCBI lineage: Eukaryota > Metazoa > Chordata > Aves > Caprimulgiformes > Podargidae > Podargus > Podargus strigoides. The sequence goes on from CM051621.1 coordinate 71,788,302, forward strand.
TCCATTTTCCAGATCATTTTGAATGTGGCTCTTTTATAATGCTAACAATCACACCAGGTAGGCTCTCATTAGCCCATTTGATGTGTATACTCCTGCTTCATTGAACAATTAATGGAAAAAGTCATAGAAGGGGATCCATGACATAAGACTGTAACATTGTTTGAATGTAGAACATTACTTTAAAAAAAAATAAAAATTCTGTCTTCTAAAGGATCTAACCTTGCGCAGCGCAGACAGAAGAAAAATGATAAATGCTTTGAAAAGCTTTTAAGAAAAATCCTTCCCTGGTGTCTATGAGCACAACATAAATAGTTTTCTAATCAAAGACAGAATCTTGCTACAATAAAGCGTGGTATGCTTTGTGTAAGGAAATGCAGAAACTCACAGGAGATATGTCGTTAATGATAACAGCCAATTTTCAATCCCATGGGGATTTTTTTCCTGCCTAGAGAGATTTGGTGAAAATTCTTATGTCCCCACATCAAATAACATAAGAGAAGACAGAGAAGCACAGAAAATGCCCTATCACAATGGACTTAGAACAAAAAAAAAAAGAAAAGAGATAAAATGGGCCCATCTCAGCTAGATCAAACTTCTGATTCGTACTGTTCACCTAAAGAGACTGTAAAAAGCATATTAAGAAACATGAAAATGCTACTGACCAAGTAAGTAGCCATACTTTTCATGTGCAATATCAATGTCCTATACCTCCATCAGAAATTATTTTAGTATAGTTTTTTTATATAGCTGCTTGAATATTTCACATCAAATTATTCCTCTTTGGAAAACTGACTTTTAAGCTCAGTATTTTTGGGGACAATGTCTGTGTTTACATGAGGAAAAGTCCCAAGCTTTCTGTATTTTCTGATTGATGGGGTTTTGGTTCTTTTTAATACCCGCCCCCCCCCCCCCCAGCCCCAAACAGCTTTTAGTGCTTGTATTTCACTTCTGTCAAAAAACATTCAGATATGGAAAATTACAAAAAAAAAACCCAAACCATGCAGAACTGTAGCTGTAGATATTATATTTTTGGTTTCCTCAGTACTGCTTGCCCTGAGTTTTAATTTTGGTCTTATCTCCCTTTCTTTTTTCCCCTCTGCCTTTTCTCTGTTCCCTTTTGTGACATATCAATGCAACAACTAAAAACTCATAGGATAGTTTTACATTACATATGCACAGTAGCAAACAGTACTCTGGTTTGCAAGTAACTTAGTTAAAAAATAATCATAGTTTACCTGTGTCTGTCTGGGGTCTATTAAATAAAAATAATCATAATACTTACACAGATTTGTAATTTACTCCGCATGGGCCCTACAGTGGCCATTTCTGAGAGGGAATGACTATAGGAAGTGTGTTTGTAAAGAAAGAGAATAATAATTGTCCTACAAGCAGACATTTTTATTTGTCTGTGTAGTGGATTCACTGCCCTCTGCTGCTTGAGATGAGAGCAAGGCCAGTAGAGAACTTAATTTCTCTCAACGAGCCATCTGTAACATAACCTGACTTGGAAAAGCTGTGGTAAGAAAACAGTCTCACCAACTTCTTAAGGAGAATTACTAGTAGCAAAGCTTTTACTGTTTACTTTTTACTTAACATGAAATTTAGTAATCTTTGATTATAAAGGTACCTACACAACTAATCAGATGTCAACATCTGAAACCAAGACTTTTTGTACATCTATATCATGCAATGGATAATACATGTTCCAGCTCTAGAGAAGCTCTGCAAAACCCACAAAAATAGTGTAATATCTCACCTTACTATAAGGTATTATCACCTGACGTTGAATGGCAATATGGAATTCCACCATCCTACTTTTAATACCTAAGCTAGCTTGTTCAAAGAAATATTTGGGCCTTCTGGTGGTAATCAACATGATATATAAATCCAGATTTTAGAAGTGCAAGCTGCTATTGAACAGTGTTTAGTATACACCAGGATTTTTCAGTACAGCATAGATTGTACTGAAACAAACAGGGGACTTCCATATAGATATTTGATTTATTTAAGATGTAACGGCATAACGTAATGGTACTTAGGCCACTGAGCTCATGAGAAGTCTAACAGTAACAAGGGCAGTAACAAGGTGAAAATGCCAAGTATATTTTTATCTCAAGACAGCAGCTGGTGACAATATCATCATGCCTATTCCAATAGTGTAATTGCACAGTGCAAAGATGCAAATCCCAATTCAACAGCTTGTTGAGCACTTCACACTCTGTTCAAAATACACAAATAGCGTTACACTGCGGCCTAAGATGTTCTGGGGAATCACAGTAGCTTGCCAAGAGAAACTGATGAGGAAGAGAGGCAGACAACACCAGCCTATAATAATCCTCAGGAAGTACTCTACACTAACAGTTAGTTTTAAGCATTTTTTGTAAAAACATTTCATTTTAAGTAACTAGCACACACTATTCTATAAGAGTCCTCACTGATGCTGCTTCTTAAGCAGCCATATTCAGACTGTATTTGGAAAACCATCCTTCCTCACTCATACTGAACACTGCCCATTCCCTGCTAGGTAGGGCTCAGTCTTTCCTCCCTCACCAGATACTGGTTTTAATGTCTTACAAAAAAACCCCACAGCCTCTTCCCTATACACTGCTCTGTGACTTAGCTTTACATGTGGTCGGTGAATGACAGTTTCAGCTATTTGCATCATGACTATCAGCTACTTCAACTACATTCTGTTTTGACACAAGTTCTCCTAAAGAGCCCAGCTAAGACCAGTTATTGTCCTCCCATCAGTCACAGCACACATGTGGTTTATACCCAGACCTCTAACATGAAAATCTATATACTGCCACGTTCTTAACAAAATTTAGTAGCATACACAGTGACTCTATCGTGGCCAAAGCCACCATGGCCATGATCACATACACACAACCTTTATTACCATTGTTATTGTGGTGCTCTCAAAGACATAGAGGAAACTCACCCCCACGAATGCCACACGGAGTAGCCAGCTATTTCTACTGACACCCTACTGAATGGTTTCTAACATAGTTCTCAAAACAAAAAAACATCTTCCTCCATATAAGGCAACATTGATGCCCTGTGCAAACATTTAGTATTGGCACGGCTGAACATGAAAGCAAACTCTTCAGTAACATCTCAGAACAGTATATCCTGCGGGTGTATATTTCTGATGTATAGTTTTTCTTTAAAGTAATATGACCACCAAATTAAAAAAGTCCACACCAGCTTTACCAAGCTAGTGACAAAAGTTAAACTAGTTAAAGTACCATTCTAATAGTGTCAGTTATGGTTTTAGTATGTATGCTTGATGATAATCCCATATAATTTTTACCACATTTTTTTTTCCATATCGCAGGACAGCAGGAATAGTGGGGTGAAAGGCCAACAAATTCTCACATTTACCTGGTGTTCATTATATTAAAGTTATATATGTAAATATCATATGACAAACATACAATCACATACAAACACACTTTACCAAAAGAAAGTCATTAAAGATCATACTCAAGTCAGACATTGGAGAGAAGAGTGGTGGGGAAGGAAAATAACCCAGGATACAAACCCCCAGTCTCTTCTGCTCTTCTCAAAATAAATTTGCATACTATTCAAGAAATTATCAGAAATCTTTATATAGTCCGAGACAAGAATTTGGAAGGGCAAATACTTGAGGTGTGAAAGGGAGCTGCTGCAGTGTGGTTCTACTGAGACTATCAAGTATAAGACACTTAAGTAACATACTTAGAAGGCCGGCCTCAAAAACTGAGTAGTCTTCCTTGACATGGGGTAGCTAATTTAGAGTGACTGCAATGTTTTGAGCTTCACCTTTCTGGGCAAAAGGATCTAAACAATTCCTACTGGGGACTCTATGTTGACCACCATCCTTAGGGTTTTTGGGGGTTTCTTTTGTTGTTTTTTTTTTTTTTAATGCTCACCTTCCCACAGTACATTACTCCCACCATTCTAGTATCTTCAATAGCATAATATTTAATAAATAAAAATTCCAAGCATTGCCTAGACAGTTGCTTTTTCCCAACATAGAAATACTCTAATAGAAAATTATTTAGCATGTTCCCTCAGTCTTCTTTGTTCTACCCAGTTTGTTTCACTTCTTGTTTTACCCCTCAGAACAAGTACTATCGCAAATATGTTTCGTAAAAGGACTCCAGGATTTGCAATGTACTTATAAATATTTCAGAGGTTAGCAGCTTTTCAAACAAGTCTTCATCCTTAACTAAATTCAGGCTCACACAAACACACACACTACAGCTGTTTTCTGTAACACACTGCATTTCATGTTGCTGAGTTAACCTTTAGTAATTTAGAAGAGGTCTAATGAAGTCACTGTACGATCACGATTTACAGACTAATGGTGTTTACAGCATGATGGTGTTGCTTATTCCTGTATGTTTCCTAGAACAACATTTCAGTAAGAAGATGCTGCTTTTTTCAGGGAGTCTTAAAGAACAGCTTGGGCTTTCCACCTTCTTCACTATATCCTTTGAAGACTTTTTTCTTCTTAATTTGCTGATTATGTTATTGTCTGACATGACTGGATAATACTGAGCACTGAAAACATAAGCATGCCTATCCAGAGGTACATGAGAGAGAGATATTAGACTAAAGTTAAAGAAAAAAATTGCAGTGACTTTTTAGTAGTATTTTACATTAACTTCAGAATTAAATTGAATAAGAGTTTGCAAATAAGATAGAAAGATAATCCAATTTGAATGACCAAATATGTGTCCTTGCCCTCATGATTTTAGATAATCAGTCAATTATGACTACAATTTCAGTCATGTCTTCTTGGTTTTCAGCTCTTTCAAACATTTCAAAATATCCAGTCAATGTAGGGGAAAAAGCTCAACTGATGCAAGTTTACTGTAAAGAAACAAAGGGAAAGCTTACCTCAATTAAGACTTCCCTTTCTCTGGTCCAAAACTTAACCTTACAGCTTTTAGTCCTTTATCACTTTGGACTAGGCATGTGTCTATTAAGGTTTTTGTATTTCTGTTTTACAAATGGAAACACCACATGTAATAGATTTATGCTGTTATTAAACAGTTAGTGACCATCAAATGGGAGTTTTTATTTGTTTAGCAATTACCAGTTCTAATCTCTCTCTGTACAACAGCTAACAAAATGAAAACAAATGCAAGTGCAGAACAGTATCTTCGAAGTAGAGCATGAAACTTTCTGTGGAAGTCACACTGAGAAAGTTAACCAAGAATACATTAAGACAACTGACTGACCAGACATACAATGTTTTAACAGATGTCTTCTCAGTAACATAAAATTTGTAGGTTTATTAATAAAAAACTGCAAGGATAAAGTCCACTGCCATCTGAATGCATAGCCAACAAAAGTCAAAATTAACTTCTAAAACCTCAACCAGTTACTTGTTTGGGAAACAGTGTAGAAATTTATTTAATCCCAGAAGGAAACTGTTCAGGAACTGGGGAGAGGCAGCCTGGGATTCCTGCCTGAGACAGCTGAACAGTGGATCAAATTAGGAACATGTTTTTGCTGCAGAGTAAGCCAGCAGTCCTCATGACATTTAGGAAGGAAGAGGGGACTGCCATGGGAAGATTTCTTGGGTGTTTTCTCAAGGAGGCAAGGGAAGGTATCGAGGCACTTAGCAGGAGAGAGGGAGAATGAAGTTTTGGCTCAAAGCAGTTAGTTGCTTTGACAGACTGGGAAGGATGACAAGCTTTTTTTTGTGGTCCTACTCCAGGAATGAACATGACATCGCAAAAGGCCTTTAGCAGAACCATATTACAGACTTATGTCCAAGTTGCTTAAGTTTATCGTGAGTAGACCCTTACAATTCCTTCAATTATCACAAAATGTTTATAGTTCGCATCCAGATCCTAAGTGTTGTAATGACAAAGGAGCTGTACACTGCTCAGACACGTTTGCACCAACTAAAGCCCTCCAGTCCTTGTCCATGTGCCGCTACGGGGCAGTGTTGCTTTGTTTAAACACGGGGAGCTGGTCCAGCTCACCACCTCCCCCCTCTCCAGCTAACATGTCTTTTGCACTGATTCCCTTTTGCTGCAGTCCCTGTACTTACAATATAACGAAACCCTGCATTGTCAGTAGTGCTATCCAATTGTTCTATTCCTGCGCTATGTTTAAAAGCAATATAGTTAGCATATAAAGCTGACTGGACAAATAAATCTGCAAAGGGACCCGTGTACACAACAGTTTGGCTAGAGTGGTACTTCCCAAAAATACTTGAACTGCTCCTTGTACTTTTAATAAGCCAGGACTAGTATGTCAGTTTATTCAAAAGCATTCTAAAATCACAATTCCATGTCAATAATTTTACTTCTTCTGAATAACAAATGTCAGAAAGCAGTATTTCTTCTGCTATTCCTGGTTCAGTGCATTGGGTGGATGAAAGAATTTCCCAGGTTCAGACTATTCAGCAATTGCTGCCTTTGCTGCTTCTTTGCCACCATCTAGTCTGCCCTGTCTTATCTTCTGGGTGACACAAGACTGTTGTCCTTCCTTACATTACTGGAATGCAGACATGACTTCCAGTTGCAGTGCTTATTAACCCCTACTTCAGGTAGTCTCGCTCTTCATAGTTTTATTCACTTAGAGCCAAACAGGTTATGTCACAGTTAACTAGGCAATACAAAAACAGAAGCAGAAACCCAAGACAAGTTAAGACCAGCATCAGTTCAGTCCTGCTTCCAATTTAGAATTCATTGCAGGAGCTGTGTCAGACTACAGCAGAAATGGACCCAGTATCCTTAATTTAGCTCTGTTACCTCATCTAGTCCTTACTCAAGCAAAACCATATTAGCCTCAACTGCTGTGCTAACATCAGCAACAGCTGCTAAAACCAGTGTTACCTGGGCTGCCTCAAAGTTTGATCAGACCAGAAAGTCTCCAGTGCTTCATATACAAATGATTCCATGGAAGCCAAATAGTTCCTCTTAAAACTGCAGTAGCAACGACATTGAGAGTTACTTGAGAACACAGGTTTAACCAGTTCTATTCAGACCTTTTTCCTATTTATTCTCACAAAAACATGGGTCATGGGTAACAGAATCAACCAGCAAACATATAACTATGTGAGAAAAAAAACAAGCTCCAGAAGACACTGCTCTGTTCTTCTGCCATTACCTGTAACTACTACTTAGCTCACCTGACAATTCTGATTGTTTTTCTGCAGCACTCAATCTGTTTAGGTGCACTTTGTACTCATTACAACTAAAAAAACTATAGCTGGAAAAACTCAATCTCTAACATCAAGTTTTGCCCAATTTCACATGAAGGACATGACAGTAATTAATAGTGTTTTTCCAGTGTTGTCACCTGTTAGCAGACTAAGTCCTCTTCTGGCATCAAACTGTGCTTGGAACTCTCCCTCCTCTCTTGCATCACCACTCATGATAAAGAGCCTTCGCTAACATTTTTAATAGCTAAAGCAATTGTTTCAAGAACTTGAGAGAAATGAGAATATTAAAAAACAAATACTGAGTCTTCAGGTCTCATTTCAGTTCCTTCTCCCCCCAAAAGACATTCAAGTCAGAATATCTTTGCGTTTTGCAGTTTCACACAGACTTTTTCTCCCCCCCGAGTAACAAGTATTCTCATATATTAAAAAAAGTAAATGGTCTCCCCAGCACAGCCTTATATAGCTCTTTGAGTAGAATCTCTCTCTAAAAATAGAAATCTCTTGACATTGAACCTCCAAGCAGCATGCAAACTGTTGCATTTCAAGCTGAAGCTTTTGGAAAGCACACTCTGTATTTCCTTTACAAGTGTCCCACAAATGTGCAAAATGCACGAGCTGTCCCGTCATGAACTTTGAGTAAATGAGATTCTGTTTGCAGCAAGTTCTGTTGCTGCAATAGCTTCTTAGAAACAAGCAATAAAAAAAAAGACTGCAGCACTGGCAAAAGGTGTTGGATTCATAGCTCTGCAAAACTAACACCCTTTCTTTTCCCCACCCTGTCCTCATACACAATTGCCAGCCCTTCCCAAACTGTCTGACTGGGCAAGGTACCTCGAGTTAAGCTCAACACTTGCAGTGAGGACAGAAGGACAGATGAAAAGAAGTAAACAGACATCTGGCACATCAGTGCAGTGGTTTTTCCAGTTCTTGGGCAGACATTCCTCTTGTGCATACACAGAAAGGAAAGGGCAGGGGGAACACAACTCCTCTTGGTCCAGCTTTTAAAGATGCTGAAATAATGCACTTTACTAGTAAAGTCAGGGACAGAAAAAGCCAGCTCTGCCAGCATGCCTGAATTGGAGACGGTAAGAATAGTGCTCTGAAAAATTAGACCTCCTAAGTCCAGGAGTATTAAATAGAGCTCAGCACCTATGTGTCAGACTTTCTCAGACATGACTGGGCAAGGGCAACAGCCACAGACAGGACTATTGACACAGGAGCCAGAAATCTAGCTGAGGTTCTGCAGTTACAGTCCGAGTAAAACAGTGTTTGCTCCATGTTCTGACTACTACTATCCATTTGCCATTCCAAAAGAGTTATTCTTACATCACTGTAATATCCTCCTGCAGCATATTTAACATAAAATTGAAAGTACTGTTATTTCCAAATTAACGAATCAACTGAGTACTGGTCTTAAAATCCCACTGAGGAGACGAGCATATGATACTAGCTTACCTTGAGAGAGGACCTTATAACTTCAGATCCAGGGCAAGTCTCAAGCTTTACTTGCAAGATACTTAATTTTTACTCTGGTTGGCCCCACACCCAAATTCTGATACATAGCCTTACACAGTACTTGATTTAAAAGCTGAAAGGCAGCTCCTGAAAACTAATATGCTTGTTAATTTGGTGAAACACACACAAATGGACAAATGGGTGCAAGGACGGCTTACACAGGAAAGTACTGAGAGTGACAAAATAAATCTTCGCAATAGGCATGTTTACTCCTATTTATTTTATCATTTTAGGTTAAAGCCATTTCAGATTAAGCCTCTGAAAAAGGAAGAATTTTATGTGACAGTGTGCATCAATTCAACTGTGACAATTTTAAAGCTTGATCAAATTAAACTAAGGTAAACTCTGAATATACTCTAAGCCTATAAAAACCCGAGACTCAGATAAAGAAGTGTTCATGGCAGATTATGGTCTTCAATTGTTTCATTAAAAACACAGGTCTAAACTCAGTGTTGTTCTCAGGTGAGTGGCAAAGCCCAGAGAGGGAATACTTTTGTCTCCTAGCTCCCTGGAGGCTTTAGAAACAGCCTCCAGCCATCATTTTCCTCCTCTCATTAGGGGCTCTGGCACAAGCACAGAAACCTAGTCTCCTCTGTTGGGAGAGCAAACTAGAAGTAGTCCACTGACCTCCCCTGATAGGCATGGATATCCTTGGTGTACATGCACCCTCTGAGCAATCATAGCTGCTTTCCTGGCTGCTGAACATCCAAATTCCCCAATGAGTCACAAAAAAGGAGCTATGCAGGAGAGCAGCCAGGCAACACTGGAGGGCCTCTACATGAACCTATGTATTGGCATTCACAAAACATTCACCTGGTTTGACAGAGCTTTCCTTTCTAAGCATCAAGATGGGTTGGCCTGATACTGCCCTCAGCTTTAAAAGGTTGCTTAAAAAATAAGTAAATTAGAAGACTGATAAAAAAAGCATGCAAACTCAGTTAAGTAGCGAGTCCTGGGAAGCTTGCCTGAAACTCTATTTCATGGCTAAAGCCATTTGCCAATATAAATTTATCCACAAACTAAGACATGCAGAATCAGGCAAGTGGAGAAATGTCAGGGAATAGAGAAATTGAGTCAAACAGTGAAACAGGCAATACTGAAACTTGGTCAGTAGAGAGCTTTACAGGGAATTAGAGAAGTTTGAGTCTCGCTGACTTATTTTGAGATGAGAAAGAAACAGAACTAGTTCAACAGAGAACACCATGGTGGAGTTTAGTGTGAAATGCTGGTAAAGAAAGCTACCAGCTTTCACAGAGGACCATTGTCTTTAGGCTAACTGTAAGTTTTATTTAGTTGAACACTCCACCTAAAGATCACTGCAAGTAATGGGAGCTGGAACTCAGTTCCTGTATTCAGCTCTCAGCTGAGTTTGGGCCACTGTTTGATTAATACTTCTCCAATGACTTTGAGCTTTGTGCTTCCCTTTGAAGATCAGGCATTGGCCACTTTGTGCACAATACAGGAACTGTTTAATGTATATTATCTAGATGCTGCATTTACCAGATGCTTGTGTTTTTTGGTTTCTTTGAACAATCTGACTCATTTGTGCTGATGCAGTCCCAAAAGACCCCCTACCCTGTAATTTGAGATCTGGCCCAATTGTGCTGAGCACTGTGTACACAGAAAGGTCTTAGAATGAACACAGTGCTACTGCTTTCTCCATTGGAAATGAGGCAAAACTTCTAGTAACCTCTTCATAATCATTCTGGTGTTGACTGAACTGCTGCCTCGGCAGTGAGGCAAGTATCATGAAATACATCATCGGGCATACATTTCAGTATAAGCCTGATGTCACTGACAGCGATAGCTACAGCCCTCACTGAAACAGAAACCTGCAAGACGGCATTTGTTTCTTCTTGCTGCCTTCGCTATGTCTTCTGGGAGGACGATCATATGCCATGCTTGTGTATTTGCAAACTCATGACATAATGTTAAGGGATTGTCATAAACAATACCATTTCAGGGAATGGACTGAGGAGACTGAATAGCGATTTCATTTTAACTGTCACTGGAGTAGTTTTGCTCTAAGGATTAAACGTGTTGTCTCATATCTAGATTTGTAATGAGAACCCTCCCTCCTTCCATCTCTGCCTGTTCCCTGCCCACCCCCCCTCCCCCTGCTGCTCCAAGAGAATTTGAGCAGATGACCAATGGAGTGAAAATGAGACGGGGAGTCACACAGGACAGAGTAATTGATACAGGATATGAAACTAGGAATGAGTGGGTTTTATGAAGAGCACACTAGTAGCTGAATGGCTCATTTGTCTGCTAGTAGGATGGATTTATGGCCTTATGTCACTAATCAAGAAGCCAGTTGTCCTTCCACCCCCACCACCCCAAAAAACTGTCACAGTCCTCATGTCCCTCCCTGAAACATGTCATAGTCTTAAAGGCAGGTCACCGGCCAAACCATCAAATCATACAAACATGCTTTGAGCTAAACTGAGCAAAGTACAAAGATGGCCAGCAAACTCTTTCCCTCCAAACTCACCATTCTATCACCGAGACCAAAAGATTTTCACATCTCAGCAACATCCCTATCACAACACTGGGAAATTTTCCAGCTGATCATAGAGTCTATCCTCGTATTCAAATAGGCTCTCCTCCTTCTTGCTACCTTTGACCCACAGCAAGGAAAACACCAAAAGTAGTGTGAAGCTCCCAGTGATGTTCCTGGGATGATGCACCCTTTACCAATGCTCATGTGTGTGCCGAAGGGCAGCCAGAAGTTGTCCCAGCAGAAAACTGTGAATCATCTGACTCAGCTTCATGGCACTGCATGCTCTATAATCAGTCGTAACTGACACTTGCATATCTGCCTCAAACCTAATTGATAAACAACTTCTCAGGAGTTAGTTAATCCTAGATTACGCAGCTTATTTCACAGATCTGAGGTGAAGGAAAACTAGCTGCACCTGAAACTCACAAGCTCACTTCAGTTCTGAGAAAAACCTCAGGAGAACTCCGAACTTCACGATAAGTCCAGAGCAGTCCAAGCCAAGCAAGGAACCACCTATTAAACTCAGGACCAATTTCATGATGGCTGAATGCAAGCTTGCTCAGCATGAACACTGCTCTGCTCTCATCCCCTTGCCAAAAGTCATAGGAATGAATTTGAAGCAATGTAGCACTGAAATCCTCAAACTGCCCTCAAGTTTAAACAGCTCAAACCAAACGAGTCCTTAACTTGGCAACAGCTCTGCCCTAACCAGAGATGGTAAGTTGGTGTCTCAGCATTGACCGCAGTATCTGTGCTAGTGTCAATTGTAGCCTCAGCTCTGAAGCCAATAACCCCAACTCCAGTCAAGACTGAGGGATAGCCCATCCAGCAGATAAGACAGAGCAGATTTTATCCTAACTGATTTCACAGCTTAAAGTTCCAAATTATTAGCCAAAATAGCACAGCCTGGATCCACACGCTCCTTCTCCCATTATCACAGTTTCCACTACTGAAATGCAGCAAACATGCTTACTAGCCCCAGATCAGGCCACAGAGCTCTGCCACAATAACCCACCCCAAGCAAGGTGCTTATTTACCACCTGACTTCCTTACTCATCACAGCAAAAATGCCCAAGTTTGGGCTGTTTCTCCAGTCCTGGTCTGAATCTGCAAACTCAGTTCCACAGTCACCTGTAACTGAAGGCAGTGTCCACATCAGCATATTTCACATGTGATGATGCTGCAAAAGCAGTAAGAGCTTTTGCTCTTAAAGTTACATGGGGAAGTTAGGAAAGCAATCTCAACAGGCCCCTGGATAACTAATGTTGACTTCCATTAAGTCAGAACATAGCGCTTTGTGTCAGAGGCCTAGAAAAAAAAATATTAAAAAAATCAAGAGTTGCGTCAGTTTTTTTAAAAGGATAAACACAAGTAATTATATGTTCTGATATCAGTTCTGACTATACATTAATGGAAGAGTCAGTACAGTGACTCAAGCAACCAGGAATATGCTATTAAAGATTATGGAAGATGGCATATTTGAGTTCTTTCCCAACAAGATGAAGTCTCTCAGGGAACTGAGAGAGTAACTGTGTAACCACGTTGATGTAATGAGCTTTTTCTAAAGGACTTGCCATGGCACTACACATATTGTCTGAGAAATCTAAACCAGCTCATTCCTAAACCAGTTAACAGTATGTATTCAGTTTGTTAGAACAGTTCACAGTTAAAGCCATGTGAATGTGTTATAGAGCTGAAGACAGTCTCCTGACTCCAGCACCTCACCCTCTGTTTCTGCCTCCTCTTTCCCCTCCATTTGCTTCCAAGGACCTGCAGCTCCTCTTCCTAGAGGATGGCAGATGCTGGCACGGTTCAGGCATACCTATTCAGTATCATCCTCATACAATATTCCCTCTGTCTAGTTCTGCAGCTAGCTCATACATCTTTGTTTTACAGCACTGCATGATGTGCTACAAACACAACAGAACAGACTAAAGTACACCTCATATCATGTATGACCCAGTTAAACAAAGCAGCAACATATGGGCACTTTTCCCCCCTTCCCTCTCATTTATGGGGAGGGACAGAAAAACAAACTTTTAAAAAATCTTTCTTAAGAAAGATGTGCAGGTTTGAAAGTGCTTACATTTTTACTTTTTTCTCACATACCTTTGCTGCTTTCTACCAACAGCTCCAAGTCCAGGCTAGAAAGGCTGTTGTCTTAATAGTAGGGTATACGCACACCGTTACCATCTTACCACCACCAGAAGTTAAGTACTTTCACACGGCAGTTTTTGCTTTTTACCTGTCATTTACCTGTCCTTTGACTGCAATTTTGGTATTAGAAACATGCCACACTTTCTACTGGTAACACCTAATGCACAGTCTTCAGACCATACTAACAGTGCAAGTACATAGCAGTTCCACTGCTGTATCAGTGACAAGAGTTCAGACCAAGATTAGGCAGTGGATATACTTATCACAAGTGTTATTTCCAATGTTGACTCAAACTACTCAATAGCAGATAATATAGACATTTTTATTCTCTATTTAGTCTCCCTTAACTTTAATGTAACAGCATTTCTTTTCTCCAGGCCATAAGCTATAATGTAGTCAAAAGACTTATGATGCTACCTATATACTAAAGCACTCAGTAAATATAAGATACTTTCTCAATCCCAAAGAAGCATTGACAATTCAATTACCTCTCTGCACAGGGGGTGGTGGGAAAGAAGAAATGAAAATGTAGCTACAATGTTCATGGAGATACCAATGTTGGTTAGGATCTAAAAATAAGCCAGGAAGCATAAAGCCAGTCCCTGTTCAAGCAGGGCAAGAAGAAAAGAGGAATGGAAATAGAGCAGAGAATGCATAGCCACACTACTGAAAGGCAATGGCATCATTCCTCTCCTTGACACAGGTTCACCAATTCACCAGCAGTACTAGTAAAAAAAGAAAAGCAGCACAACATTTTAGTTTTGATACATCAACTACAAGTATGTAGTACACCTCAAACCAGATAATCCACAGCCAGGCTATCCACTAGCTGTGAAGTTTGTTATTCATTTTGTACTACAAGTGCTGTACCCAAGCTCACTGTTGGGAAATCTGCTGCGTCGCCAGCATACCAGATCAATATTTCAGAGGTCATTATCTCACCCCTTCTTCAGCTGCTAACTTTGGATTTCTGCCAGAGAAACACAACCACTAGCAAGATGATACACCAGAACATTAGTCAAAGCTTTTGAGAATTGGAGGCGGCTTTTCTTTTCCCTGAGACCAGTCTGCTCTCTGGTTCCAAATGGCACAAGTGCTCTGTCAATATATAAATGATCAAACATGTTCTTTAACCCTCCCACCACACTATGTATAAGGAGTTGTAGCAAACTGCATTTGTTGAATATACTGCAAAGAGAACTGAACTGTTATGCAATTTCTTCTCACAATATGGTAAGGAGGAGATGACAGTTACCAAACTGGACCAGTGCACTCAACAGGTATAATCAGGAGGACTGACTGGAGACATAATTAAACAATAAGTAAACCAATAACTAGATGGTACCATCATCCCTCTGCAGGAAAGTCCTATGAACTTCTACATGAGTAAACCATGATTAAAGTTCTGCTTCAGCTCTGAGTTGCTAAGTAAAGCCAGAACCTTTCAGGCAACTAGATAAATGGGTTTTAAAGCTGAAAAGTACCTTCAACTTTACATAGCTTAACATCCTGTATTACATAGTTTTCCACAAACTACCATAATATTATACCACTGTTCTCATGGTCATCTTGCTGATAATCAATGGCAGCACTCCCATGAACTCAAAGACTAACATCTACCTCACCTTCTGGAAAGGCTTTATAGATTTGATCCAAGAATTCAAGACCTGCATCAGACACTAAAAAATATTAAGTAACAACAAAATGTCATAACATATTAACTAATTTCTCCTTTGATCTCTCTAATGTTGTATTTTCTCATTTTAAAGCCCATTTAGAAATATAATTAGCTTTAAAGACAGACATGAAAACCATTTCTACAACAGTGATGTGTCTAGGAGCCTTCCCTTAAGACCATGAGCACAAAAAAGTATGCTGAACTGCCAAATTCTCAATATCATTATCCTGCTACTGGGAAGGATTTGGCGACAAGAAGTATTTCTGTGCTTACCTTGCAAGCCGAAGATACTACATTATTCAAAACATCCTCCTGTATGCTTTTTCTCTGAAAAGGCTTACAAGCATCTTTTTTCAACCTCATTAACAGACATTTGCATAGTCTCAGTAGTCTTACTGTGCAAATTCTACATACATTGCCCAAAGAATGGGACACAGTGACTTGAAAGGTAAAACATAGAAGACAGTATTTTACTATATTCATACTAGCTAAAGACACAGCATTCCAGCTTCAGCATCTAACATGCTCTGTAGGCAAGACTCCTTATTGCATACCCGTACATTAAGAAGAGCTGGGAAAGGGTTAGTTTTCACACTCCTGAAGAATTTTCCCTATCTGAAGGTTTTACATTGCAACTTTTACTGTGACTGAGTCTGAAAGCAACTAGCTTGTTTGGTGAAGAAATTCAGCATAGAGAGGATGGGAACTGGTACCAGACTGATGTATTCTCATCTCTGGGCAGCACAGATGTAAATAGCTTGAGTCACATTATGCAGCAGACATCCTCAAATAGCAGCATTGCTAATGAGAACAGACTAGGATTTGGTATACCAGCTCTAAAGAGGCCCTTTATATGAGTAAAACATATACGGCCATCATGGAGTTTCAGAGTCTGAATATAGAATACTCCTACACAGGTAGATCACCCCACTCAAACTTCAGTCTACGACACTGCGTTATCTCAACAGAATATAACCCAGCTTGCTTAAAATTTGCTCCCTAAGCTTGAACTCTGGCCTGCCAAAAATGCCAGGCCTTCAGTTTAGACAAGAACCTAGTCGTTCCAATGAACTTATGTGGACACAAAGCCCAGATTAGAGTTCTATGCAAGAAGATTTCCTAAGCATATGGCTTGGAAAACTTCTTAAGGAGCTCCTAAAATATGCTACCATTACTCAGTTAAACCTGCAAGTGGCTCAGACTGCCTTTCTGAAGATCTGATGACTCTTTCCTGTCTGCTCATCTCTGTATTTATATCTACTGACTACTTTCTCTTTTAATATTCATATTCAAAGAGGAAACTAGGAACACAAAGGTCATTCAGTTTTTCTCATGTATGTGCACAAGGTCTGGTAACCCAGTGCAGCTTGCCCTGTTTCATTATCCTGACATGTGGGCCAGGAAAACAAAATGCTGACCTTAATTTTCCCAGCTATCTGAAGCATACAATCATCTCCAATATCTCTGTGTCACCAATGGCTTTCACAAACACAGTAATGAAGGGAGGAATTTTGGACAAATTTAGTTATAGTGCTGAAAACATTGCTCGAAGTATGTGGGAAAGTTGGCACGGTAATAGCTCTGAAGACTTGGCTTTCTTGCTGAAGACAGCATTGTTATACTGGACTTAGCACAGGAGTTGCATGTTAGCCATGTAACAGAAAGCTATTATGCATGGATTCCGTCTATACAGTGGATAAACTGTTGTACGGGTACTAATTCCACGTACTTGAAAACCCAGAATGAGCACAGGAGCCAAATGGCATGTTCATATAGACATTAATAACACACAACCACATGCTAATTTCAACAAGCCTAGGTTTATCAACCAAAAAGACAAATGGTCTAACTACATCATGGTTTTAGTAGGTTTTGAGGGGGTTTTTTTGCCTTTTTTGTTCTGACGCCATCACTATTTTAAGCATACAGCCTACAAGCTGCAGTCATGACAGCTTCCAAACCATGATGCACAAAGCATCTTAAAAAGAGTTATTTCAGCAAAAGCCTTAGACCCTTATATGAAATAGGATCTACAGGCTCATTGACAATCCCTATCTTTGTTTTCCAGGGGCGTTGATTTAAAGCTGGAAACGGTCTGGTTTTGGATAAAGCTGACAAAACAGACATTTGAAACGGCTTCTTTCTCCTTTTTATCTCTCTGATAATACAATTCCTTAGATCGAATTCTTCTATCTAGAAAACCAGACACACTTATCTATGCTCAGACCTGTATTTTTTCCAACAGTAAAATTCAATATTTCTGGAAAACTAAAACCCCCCTTGTAACAATCATCTCATTCACAACATACTTCTGTATCTAGAAACAGTTCTCAACACACACAGACAAAACTGATACTTGTGCTTACAAGTGTGAAACAACGTACTGACACCAAGTGAGAAATTTAAACTGTGCTTACCATCTAGTCGCATGTTCCCACCTCAAACTAGTTTAAGGATCACATGCCATAACCTGAGGAAAGAAAAAATAAAAAGCCTTTATAAACTTCCTCATATTAAAAAACCACTGATGATTACCCAGTTACCTGTCAGACAATCCCTCGAGAGATACTAAAATCTTAACATTACATGCAGAAAGTCAGGCAAAGGGGCAGGTAGATAGAATCTACTTATAAAATAAAAAATACTAGACAATTTCTGTATAATGGGAAGGCTTAGACTGATTTTTTTTTTTTTTTTTTTTTTGTCTTCCTAAACAGAAAATAGGTCACCAGTTCTGTGGGGAAAAATTTAAAAGACATCAACACCAGGGACATGTAAACAAAACCACTCTATTAGTCAATGGTGAGACTGAAGTGACTATACAGAATAAGGGTCATAATCCCAAGATTAAGGTTAATGATTTTCTTTTTCTAAATTACTTTTTAAAAGATATTTCTTAAACACAGTTCTGCATTACTGATGATGGCAAGACATGTACAGGTACAGTTGGCTACTGTAGTAAAAAAATACTGTTTTAACGGCTGGCTAGATGTTGGGTCCAAGAAAGTAACAAACTGGAAATTATTATCCAACAGGGTCATAACAGTAGCCAAAGGACATCCTTGTTAAGCACCCTTCACTCTTTGTTACTGATGGTTAATCATCAGTCTAAAAGAAAACACAAACTCACTGCTGGTAAAGTCTGCAGTTGACACAACTAAAATAGTAAACAATAAACAAGATGGACAGCTGATCTACAGAAGTTCTGTTTGCCTGGTAAGATGTGCTATTTTGGGCAACATGTTTCATCATAACAAAACACAAGGCCAGCCACCAAAGACTCAAGACTATTAATGAGGACTTACACATGTAAGTAAGGTTCACTGAAACCAGCTTCAAGCCTTGAGGGGCCATCTAACAGTTCATGAGAGGCTTCAGGAATCAGATGGGATATTCAACTGAACAAGGCTCTTCCAGAGGTGACTTCTCAACAAAAGGAACTCCTCTGTCTGTATGAGTAAGGGACCTTAAACAGCAAGGAAGCATATTTCCACTACATGAAGAATTTGGAAAGCTTGCTTTGAATTGAGAATATTGCTGTGCAAATACACATATATTTCAAAGCCAAAGAACTCTTACTTTAATAGATAAAGGTTTAGGCTAAATGGATTGTGCTTATGCTCAGGTTGCTCATTTTCTCAGATGGGTTGCTTAGGCAGGCTGAGCCATCATTAAGCTCAATTGATCACTCGGGGCACATCTGAAACACATCACTTAAACACAGGTCTGAGATACAGGTGTGTACTCCAGCAGCACACCAGAAAAAGATTAAGATACACACCATCCTTCTGAAAAGTCACTGGTAAAAGTAAGACTGTGAAATATTCTAACAATTTCTTAGTTGTGGGATTGGAGGATGAGGACAGCAGAAAGTCCTCTAGTCCATTTGCCTCATTTTAAACTAGAACTCTGTTGACCTTGTTAACAGGTTCAACATCCCTCAGCTCTCTGCTCTGCTCATTATAGGGATCAGATACACAACCAAGATCATCAGCTGGTAAGCTGAGTCCCAGTTGCTGTCTGTGCATCCACTTTCAGCCAGGTGCATCTACTTGAGCAGGTGCATCTACTTGAGCTGTTTAGCTTCATCAGGATTACATTTTTTGAAGCAAGTTTCCTTAAACTGACTTATAGAATCATAGAACTGTAGAGTAGCCTTGGTTAGAAAAAACCTCAAAGATTAGCAGGTCCAACCATTAACCCAGCACTGCCAAGTCACCACTGCATCACGTCCCTCAGCACCTCATCTACACATCTTTTAAATCCCTTCATAGATGGGGACTCCAACACTGCCCTGGGCAGCCTGGGCCAGTGCTTGACAACCCTTCCAGTAAAGAAATTTTTCTTAACCTCCAATCTAACCCTCCCCTGGCACAACTTGAGGCCATCACCCCTCATCCTATCACTGTTACCTGGGAGAAGAGACCAACCCCTGCCTCCCTACCCCCTCCTTTCAGGGAGCTGTAGACAGCAATGAGGTCTCCCCTCAGCCTCCTCTTCTCTAGACTGAACACCCCCAGTTCCCTCAGCCACTCCCCATCAGACTTGTGCTCCAGACCCTTCAATGGCTTGGTTGCCCTTCTTTAAACACACTCCAGCAGCTCAATGGATCTTATGTTGTTTCATAGCATGGAACAGTTTCAGGTTGTACAAACTAAACTGCTTTCAGGTTAAATCAAAAGAACAGATCTAATACCCACTACCTTGCAAGAAGACTCCAGGTGACAGAATGAGACTACAGCTAGTTTAAAGCAAAAGCACTACAACATACACAAGACAAAGGCTGAGCACTCAGCATTAACTTTTGCTACAAAACCCTTCCTTTGCCCCACACTAGTATGAACACAGCCTCTGCATATCCCACTGTTCATTCATCTTTCACCAGTTAAAAAACTGAAACTGCCATGTACTACAGGCACTCATGAATACTCCAGCCCCAGCAGCACCCCACAGCAAATTACTATCCCACACTTTTTCCCCCACATACCTGTATCTTTGGGATGTGATCTCTCAACTAGTGCACCTCAGCACCCAGACATTACTTGCTCACAGTCTCGAGCCCAAGTATTTATAGACTCCTGAGAAGCCTCTGGACTACCCCCAGTCCCTTGTTAGAGCAGCTGCATGTTAATAGGTGCCAGGTGAGGGGGTGAAGAGCCCTCCACCAGCCCCTGTGGCTTTCTGTCCCCGGAAGCAGTGCTGCACTGCTTACATGAGAGTCCTGGCTTCTCTGTGGTGCTTGGATAACAGTGAGCATCAAAGCCAAATTCTTCACAAAGGAAGCTTTCCTTAAAATTAAAATCTCTGTGGATATGAGGAATTGCTCAGCACTTGACATTTTAAGCAGCAAGGGGCACTCCTGATAGTGGGAAATTCTGGATACAGGAGTAAACTGGAAATAAAAAGAAATTATGTACTTCAGATAAATTGTCCAAGTAACCCAGCACTGTTGTTCACACCCTCTAGTAACACCGATCTAAAAACCTGAAATTAGAGAATATTATAACAAATGGCTGAGAATAACCTGAAGTCTTTACGTGCAACTGTTTATATACAACACTTTAATACCATTAAAAATTCAGAAATCTAAAACCCCTTATGGGCAGAACGTGCATAGTATTGATTAAGGTCAGTACTGCTGCAATGCCAGTATACTTTGTTCCTTAAAAGTTATAGAATTCACAGTAAATATTTCCATTGCCATTACATTAGAAATAATGTGACTGGAGGAAAAGCAAAGTATTCTAATGAGTGTGTGATATATAACTTGAATAATAAATAGTCCTGACTGAGGGGGAGCAGAAAAGCAATACAGGCAGCACCAGGGCACAGTGGGCTAAACTGCTTCAATATGCCCTAGGAGCAGCTGGTGTCTTGACAGGTTCAGCATTAATGGTACAGTCTCAGCTTCACTGTGTTTTACCGGTATTGCCAGCATTTAAAAACTAAGAAAATATTTACAAACATATTTTTCTAGTAGTAAGCTCCCACTCACAACTTTTATGGGAAAAAAACACTTTTCCTTCCTAAAGAAAACTCCAGCCCAAAGCAGACAGGAGAAACAAGCAACCGAGGAAGCCTGGGATGCACTATAATGCAAGAGCAATCACTAGTTTTGGAGGAATCTCTTCCGCTTTACAACCAAATATGCCTTTCTTTAAGTTCCTAAGAACTGGATAAAGGTTTCTTAACTGTCCCCTGTGCGACTAAGTTGTATTTCTGCTAACAAAGGCAGCTTTCGTTCCCCAGTGGGTTTGTCAAAGGCTTTCTGCCAAAACTTCCTTCAGAAAATTGTCCACTAAACACATATTTAACCAGGAAGATCCTGCTTTCCACAAATCTTTTTTTTTTTTGTTTACATAAGTAAATTATTTGTTCATGTTTGTGGGTTTCCAGTGAAGACAAATAAACAAAACCAGAAACAATTACAGCTTGTCTGGCAAGGCAGTCTACATGTTGCTAAGAAACTTGGTGATATCCTGAGGTTAAAATAACACAAATTTTGATGGTATATTTCTATCCCAGCAGCAAGTTACTATATAACTTGCCCTTGCTAATTTTTTGTCAGTGCTCAATCCTCCCTTTTATTCTACCACCAGACAGAAACAGCAAAAAAAACCCCCAGCACAATACTGAGGTGATTATCTATAGACATTGTTCAAATTTTGGAGGCACAGGTGTCCCTGGGGGAGGCTGGGAAAAAGGCTGACATAGAGTCAGGAGAACCATTAATACATACAGCATGTGCAGTGTGATCCTGCAATATCATGTTAAAGGTTTGATTTATGTGGATAAACCTGGAAATATAATACTGACAGGAAATTTGCTCTAATGTGCCTATGAACTGAAATGCTACCAGAGAGTGAGGTATAGCGACTTACAGTAATTTCTTTCTTGCGTGACCAGTCAAAGGAGGGGCTGAGTTTTTGTATGAAGGTCCAAATATCTCACAGTTGTGATCTTTCAACAATTCACAAGGCATCAAAATGGACTGAGAGGCCCTTTCAAGATCTTTAATAGGAAATTCAATACCTTTGTCTACTTTATTTGAAGGCTACCAAGGAGTGTATTTAAAAAATTATGAAACTGGTTGAGCTGTCTAGAAATTCATGTAGATCTATTAACATGGTACATTTGTACTTTTGCTTTTTGATATAAATCACTTAAGTTATGGAATGGGTAATAGTTTCTTTCCTGAGACAGCTGTAATGGTAATCTTTGACAGAACTGATCCCAAATTCTCAGATACTTAAGAAAGAAACAGAAACAAGTTTTCTTCTCACAGTCGAGGTATTACATTATGCTATTTCAGAGTTCACATGTTGCTATAATTGCTGTTTACATGTTTTTTTGAAAAAGGGTGACTCTAAATTCTTCCACATAAATATTTACATTCAAGCCTAAGACATCTTGTAAAATTTTAATAACTTGCCTTCCTATTTAAAAAAAAAACAAAACAACAAAACCTCAACCCAAATCCTAACTGATATATGAAACAAAACATTCTAAACATTGTCTAATCTGGCATTTCTTCCGAACTAGAAGGATGTTTATGTTCTTGCCTAAGGCGAGATAAACAGAGCAGCATACCACTCCATATTTGTAAATGTTAACTCTGACAGGTAGAAACTGGCTTCTGTATGCACCAGGCTTCTGTTTCTTCACTACTCCAAAAGCCATAATATGACATATGAGTATGTATAAATCGAAACAACAAAGATATATGGCCTCACCACAGAAAAATGTGCAATCTCACTCTTTATTCCACATGTCATCCTGTCACCAAGAAACTTTTCAAAATTGCCTCTAGAAATGCATCTTAGGTACCAGCCTAGTGGCCTAACAGTAAATTGGAGATAATTCCATGGGTCTGTGGGACAGTTGCACCCTCAAATCTGGTGTATAGCAGAAGAAACTTTCCTAGAGTCAGTGGGGACTGAGTCTGCTGCTGTGAGTGTAGTAGAACTATACTTCTTAAAAGAGTTTCAAGAAAATGCTATGAGAATTAATAAGGATAACATACCAACCCAGCAACTGAATATTGTATAAGGCCAAAGTACTCAAACTAATAGGTAGAAGACTGAGAGCAAAGAACCCAAGGACAGCCCTTTTATGTGTATGTGTCATTCTAAAATAGACTCCTGCAAGCATCCTGGTTAATATAACATACTGTTTGCCAAATATGTATTTTAAAAATAGCATTCGACTGTATGGCATACCTTGAGTGGTGTTAAAGCAGTCTAGGTTTTGTTATACAAAGACTATGATAAGTTATAACATGCTGCCAGTGGAAAAAGAAGTGAAACAGCAAAAACTGAACTGCATAAGATTCTTGAATGAGTACTTAACGGGGAAGGTTAAACCATAACAGGCGTGTCTTAACTTCAATAAATCAGGGCACTTACTCAGATGACTAAAAATGGATTTAGGATCTCCAGTGATTCAGGCGTTTATAGTTTGGCAAATAAACCTAGAGTTGGGCTTCTAAGGAAAACTGTCCAGTACACCAGAAGTCTGTATCCCTACAGCTCTAGCAGCATATAGATATTGACATCCTGCCCAGAAGAGACTGAAGTTATACAACCTTCTTTCAAAATCTTGGTGTAGATTTCAGCTCTAGTAGTCTTTAATTTGGGGAGAAACTAATTAGATTTTTGCATTACTGCTAAACTCTCATCAATGGATTGTTGTCCCAAACTTCTACGTCTCCTTCATTTTTTTTTAAAAATAAATCCAGCCTATTTGACATCTAGCTCACAAGCTCAATAAAGCAGAAGTTTATGTTATTACTGGCCAGAACAGTGTTAACTTCAACTGGGACAAGTTATTAATTTGTGTAACTAGACATTTGTTTATGATCAATATTACTGATCCTTTTCCTTTTGTACAGACAAAAGTAAGTTGAAGACACGGTTGCTGCTGTTTTCAAATGAACACTAATTCTGCAATTTGGAACTTGTTTTTGACTCACTGTAGGTTCGCAGCAAGAGCAAAGCAGCTAAGGCTGGACTGTGTGAGGGAGATGAGGTGGTGTCTATCAATGGCAAGCCTTGCGGAGACTTAACCTATGCTGAAGTTATCGTTTTGATGGAAAGCCTGACTGACGTCCTGCAGATGCTTATCAAGAGGTACAGGAATGCTCAGAATGCTTTGGTGCAATTCTGTTCAGTCAGCCACATGGAAAATGCTGGTTTTGAATGCACTCCTTTTGCAGACTTAATAATGTGAGCTTTTGATAGTCCTCTTATTTATGCCTGCAACTCTCTTTATCTGTATGGAAAAGGGAGGGAAGACAGAGTATTTGATCTGAAGGAATTAATGTATATAATTTGAACAACAGCACAGTTTAGCCACATAATTACAAGTCCAGTCTCCAAATGTAAGAATTTTATTTCTTATTAAGTATTCTTAATACTTACAAGTTGTCCACTACCATATCTGCATACTGCAGAGTCTTGAGTTCAATTATTTTTTCCACCCCTTTGAAGTAGTGAAGTGTTGGTTTTCCCCATAGATAGGGAAGTGAGGCTTACAAAAAGCAAAGGCTGTATAGATGGAGAAAGTGTGTTACACAGATATGCCTTGATGACATGGCAAATTGTCTTCTTGGGTGGCAAAATGTGTTAGTAGTCAGGAGGGGGAGAGGGTCTGGACAACACAAATTCTATTTCTGTAGCTGTTAACACTTCACTAGATGAGGGAGGGCAAGTTACTTAACAGCTCTCTGGGTCTCAGCTTCTCCATTTATAAAATAGTGATAGTGAATTTCAGTTTTCTTTGAAAATGCCTTGAGCTTCTTAGAGAACCTTCATGTAAATTAGCAAGCACATCAGCATCACTGCTCACTGCACATCAGTCTGTTCTCATGACTGTTCTGTAATTGTCATCAGTGTAATGCATGAAATCTTGAGTTCAGAACCACCTGCAGTAAGAACATTCTTCCCAGAGTTTGTGAATTCAGACAAGATGAACTCTGAATTGCCTTCACTGTGGGTAATAATAAGAAGAAAAGACCTGAGACTTCCACACTCCTTGTAAGGAATTATGGCTCCCCCCGAGCTACTGCAGTTCCCTGTGTTTGCTCTCCCACACACAGGACGGGGAGGACATAAGGGGTCAGGGTTCATCACAACACCTAACTGTCATTGGAAAGGCTGAAAGGACTCTGGTGCAAAAAAGGCACCTGCCTCTGGTTACCAGGGATGTCTAAACAGCATGTGAAATTCCTCTGTGGTTTCTGTAAACTGTGCAAAAGAAGTTTCCTCAAGCGTCTAGTAGTTCAAATGCAAAATTTGCCTTCAAAACAATATGCTCTCAAGGACTATTCATTTTATTTATAACAGACATTTTGCATGGCCTGTCTGTGCATGTTGTCTTGGGCTGAACAGTGGACCAATGTGATGAGATCAGGGGAACATTGACAGCTGAGAATTACAACTTACCTTTTCCATAGTGCATAGCTGTAGTTGCTGGTTCAGCTGTGTACCATTTGAATGTTCCTCATGTGACATCTGCATTCTTATGTTTTTAATTCATAACATGACTACTGGAACTGCACTTGTAAAAATGGTATTTGTGGCTGACCAGCTGTCTTCTTTGCAGCCATAGAAAGAGCTCCATATGCTTTGACTCCTGCCTGTTGCTGCTCTCTAACTGATATTTCAGTTGGTCTGAAGGCCACAGTATGCTCTAGCTGAAAGTGACAGCACATCTTCCATTCACTCCATTGTCCCTGCTTGAATGTATGGTGAATGGCAAGACATGTCCTGAAAATCAGAACCAAAATAGAATGCTTAGACCACAGAACTCAGTGTTTCAGGGAATGAAACTGTGTCTGTTAGAACATTTAAGAAAATCGCAGTTGCTCAACACTCTGAAAGTGACTAAAATTTTCTAAAGGAATTCACCATGGGAATCTTAGAATTTCTTCTCATCAGCTCATCTCTCCCAACTCCCAGCCCCTACTGTCAGTATCTTCCAGGGTATGGGAGAACCAATTGAAACACTTTTCTTCCCCCTCCACCTACTTTGTAGGTAGTAGCCCTCTCAGCACTAACACCAGAAGGATTTTTCAGGACATGTCTTAGAATCTTCTGAGAGCAGTAAGATGCAAATCCTTCCTTTCCTCAGTAGCCACTTGTTAGCAGCCATCTCAAGAAAACACTGGAAATCAGGAGGAAAGAATAATGCCTAATTAAAGTAGTGTTCCAGTGGTGATCTTTACATCCAAGTATCTTTCACTGGCAGGGAAGAATATTTCTCCTTGGGAACCTTCTGACGGTTCCTGAGCTATTTGCATGAGGGATGAGACTTTCATAGGCATTCATTGTTGGCCTAATTCTGCTCTTACTAAGCCTACTGAGAGGAAAATTAAAGTAGTTTTTAAAAGCTACTTGGCCTTTGATGTCTTCAAAAAGTTTTCCCAATCCCTTGTAAACCACAGTCAGTTACTGGCCAGCAGTCCCCACAAAATCTTTGGTTTACAGGATCAGAGGAAAGAGACACCCTGCAGGGCAGGCACTCTCCAGATGCCATGTGGGGGAGTATCTTACTGACCTTCCCAACAAATGCTGAACAGATGTATCCAGGAAACATCGAGAGTGGGGACAGAAACAGAAATGCCAGCCTGCACTTTTCACATCCGTGTTAGCAACTCTTGGGCTACCGCTGAGTCTAGAAAGAAAATTTCTAGGGGGAAATAGAGAGTGTGTTCAGTGCATACCAAAATGAAATGCACCATGTAGGGAGTAAAACATAGCTCTGAGACAAAGCCTGCCGTGCTGACTCCATGAGTTCTGCTTCCTTCCTGGAATTACACCAGGGGTGTTGTTCCTGCAGTGAGCTGGAAAGACCTGAAACAAAAATAATAATTTGACAAAACAGAATCTTAAATGACAAAAAAAGAGACCAGACCCAGTATTCTGCCTCTTGACACATGCATACACATTTATGTCTATATAGAGTAGAAGTATATCCATAAGGAGCAAAGGCCTTTTAAGGTGGAAATCTTTCTCTCTCACACATACACACAATCACTCAGCTACCAATAAAGGATAACATTTAGCTGGCCCAGCCCCCAGTCTCATATCTTACAAGGAAATGTTTACAGATTTCTGTAATTTATCTATACTTAAGAGCAGTACAATTGATCATCCAAACAGCATAATACGGTGCAATCCAGCAGCACTCACAAGGAGCTCCGTAAATTAAAATCTGTCTGACCTTTATGTAGCTCCATATGTGGTTTAATGGATGTTACACATTTTGTGCTATTTGAGCCAGACTCAGACTGCTAGAAACAGTATGCTGCAAGGCTAGAAAAGCAAGGGATATTGACGTTTCCTCAGTGCACTGACAGATTTATTTCTTCTGTTGCTTCTTCCAGCCTTTCTTCGTAGGGCCTTCCAAAGTTTCAGAACACCTGGGTTGTGCTTTTGATTTCAGAAATCTCCATAATACTTGATATTATTATTTTACTGAGGGTACCTACTATTTCCTTCATTTGAAAAAGTGCTTTGCTACCTTCTAGTCAACAGAAAGTCTTAACATGCTGCAGACTTGCTATACAGGAAAGGTTTATTCTCCAACTAATAATAATGAGTATGGCCCAGAGTACTGAAAGAAGCTAGAGAGTACAGTAGGAGTCCTAACAGCCTAACGGGGCCAGGGGAATGAACAGTTTTAAAAGGGAGCTACACAGAGGTACATAGTAGGCTTCAGGAAGTCAAAGTAACATTTGCCAGTTAGAAATATATATTTTTTACTAACTAGGAAACATTGCATGAGTTCACTACTCTTTTTCTTTGTATCACTGGAATAGAACTTTGTAATTACTCCATGATATATAAGGATGATCCTCACAGGAATTCATTGAATGTCTATGTTAAGTATTCATTCCCCTCCCTCTGATCCTCTTCCAGTTCTTATCTATTCCTTAGAGAACAAACTATTTGGGACAAGAACTATATGTGAGAACAGTGCCTAAAACAGTTGCGCTAGTAGCCACAGAGTCAAAAATTAACCGCTCTTCTGATGTCATGCAAAGTTAATTTTCCCATGCTCGTGTAAAATATGAAGTACCACCATCCCAGAAGTCTCAGCAGCATTTGTCTGGAAACACTATAACAGAAATGTGCCTGTGAAAGCACACTGATGTTAGGAATGATATCATTCAGCATGGCAGGAAGATGGTAGTAGGATCATAGTTCGATCGCAGTAGTGTGATTTCCCTCTTACTGAACTGTGAAGTTGAAGAATTTTGAAAGGTATAAAGATGCTTCAATTTAAGACCTCTACATTCTTCTACTTAGTGATCTGCTAACAGGTACCACAATTAATATAGGGGGAAAAATAGTATACAGAAATTGCTTTTGTAACCATACTTACAATTGCTGTGCTTACAGCAGCTTAATTTCTTGAATTACTTGTTATGTATATGCAGATCCTCCAATGGAATAAATGATACCTTAAATGCTGAAACAGAAAATGGAAAGCACGATAACATAAAAAATGAGGACTATAGGGAAAGTACTACACTGCAAATTAACACAGCGAAAGAGATATCCCATGGAGATTTATGCATCACAGAGATATACAGCGAGACTCACCAGGGAGCAGGAGAAAGCAACATACACCTTTCTGAAATGAAACAAGAGACCACACAAAGCCACAGAATTACTCCTAAAGTGATAGGCACCTCCAAAGTGCTTGTGACAGATGAGGCTGCTTTCAGAGGGAGGATAGAAGAAAGAAGGCCAGGTACTACGGTTGAGCTGCAGCTGTCCCTCTCAAATGACGCACACAAGGGTACCAACGCTCCTGCTGTGACACTCTTAGAGGCAGAAAAATGCACCCCTTCAGGAAGAGGACCCAGTGTACAACACGATGGGACTAGCCCTGTAATCTCAATTCCCCTGGGCATGAAAGAGGGCAACATCCAGTGGTCAAGCAAAGTAGTCCAGTTTTCTAGTGGCAAAGAGGTCAAGAGGATCCAAGGTGCAGCTCCATCTATCCCCAGGGTGGAGGTGATCCTAGACTGTTCAGACAGGGAGAAGGAAGCACCCAGGTCTCTAGCTGAAAGGGGGTGTGTTGATTCTCAAGTGGAAGGAGGGCAGTCAGAAGCACCTCCTTCCCTCCTCTCCTTTGCAATCTCATCAGAAGCCACAGAGCAGGGAGAAGGTGACCAGCACTCGGAAAAGGATCACAGACCTCTCAAGCACAGGGCAAGGCACGCAAGTAAGTACGTCCCATCTAATAATTTGCACTGCCTGAAGGTATCTTTTGTAACTTTTAACATAATTTTGTAATTTAGACTGCATTAGAAAAAAACGTTTAGAGTTTTTTTTCTAGTTTTCTAACTCTCCCTCTTTTTTTTTTTTTTTTTTTTTTTTTTCTCCTTTTCAACAATGTTTCTGTTCTTGCTTGATATATTTTTTCAGAGTAATGCAATGCTTCTGGTGATGAGCCAAGAGCATACCCATGCCTCAACTGTGCTGGATAACTTTGCTTAGTAGACTTCCACTTTGAAATTAACTCATGACTTTGTTCAACTGAAAATACTTACATGTCCAAAAAAGGTGGAATTCCGCTGGTCTTCTAATGTATATTCAGAGGCGATCTGTAGAATATTAAGGAAAAAAACAAGTTGCTTGCACGTGTCTAAGTGAATCCTGTGGATTTTTCCTTTTATAGCAAAAACTTTGCCTTGTCATTTGCATCACCTAAAACCAAAGCCATGCCACTGCTCTTAAAAGTTAATCAAAAAGGCAAGGCTTGATGTTGCCTGCAGAAGGGATTTTGACAGACACTAGCATGTGTATAACTGTTACATGATCCTTTCAGTTTTGTCTGTCTTCTCTAGACTGCAAAGTGAACATGCTATTTCTTCTGACTCCCATACCCAGAGGTCAGCTGCAAAATGTGTCCAAGACGTTTATATGAAAGTAAACTTGCAACTGGTTCCAACATGAATTAACTGAGTGTAGATACATATTATTTATTTATCTATGTATTTTTAATTTTATTTTTCATTTGGGACCTTTCTATTGGTTGCTTGCTTTATCCAAACAATGTTAAGAATCCTGTCTGGGGATTTAGTAGCAGTATGTCAAAGGTGCTTGAATGTGTGCAGTGATATACTGTAGCAACAAGCTATTTCATATGCAGTGTTGGAATTAGTCTCCTAACCCACTGCTAATTCCTCTGTAAGCATATTTTTAGCTTGATAACCATTTGTATCTTATTGGCAAGTGGATTAAGCAGTTACTTATGCCCAAGTGTCTGTATGCAATCCACATATTTTCGGCATATTAAATGAAGCATAAAAGAAAAGTGCACATGCTTTACATCTTGGCTGCAAAGTTAGAAACAACTGTGGGACTGTGCCTGCCTTTCTTGCAGAATTACTTGCAGTGCCTCTCTAATAAGGCAAAACTACAAAGAATGAACTACATATTACATGATAAACTCTGCTTTCAAGTAGGACATAGATTTTGTCTGTTTCCCATCTCAACTATAGCAATCTCAGTTCCTTCTAATCTAGTGGCAGGTTGTTATCCTTAAGAACCACTGATTTAATCTATAAATGTTTCTGCTTTTATCATTATTATTTCTAAAATAATACAAATCAGAACACATTAGAACAAAGGAACTGCCAAGCACAAGGGAATAATCTGTGTGCAGCAAATACTACACATTTTTTTGTTAAATTAGCACTTATATGGAGCACTTAAGTCTAAACTAGAGAAGAACATTCATCATAGGTGTTTGATCTCTTTAGCAGAAATTTTCTCTGTAAATACTCATCAGATTATATTTATCTGAGCAGGTAACATTTCTTCTGCCATCTTTTGAAACCATTGATTAAGTAACTATTCAGATAAATTAAGAAAAAATATACTATCAAAATGAAAAGTTTCACTTTTTTCTTCCCACAGAACTGTATGGGTACCTGCCGAATTCCCTTCCTAAAAAAACACTCACTGCCGATGCAAGTAGCTTATCTGAAAGAGTAGAACATAACATGCTGAAGGGCAACCATTTCTGTTCGCAGAGGCACTCTAACGCTAAAGCCCATACTTTTGGAAAATGTCTTCAGTGACTATTGTAAGAATTTGGATTGCCAAAGGACTGAGTCAAGGATTTGGTGATTTGGCCCACTCAAAATAAAATGTTAGAAATTCCTGGTTCAGGTGCCATGCTCTTTTCTCTTTTATAGGTTCTTGTAAGAACCTTTAGTGCAGTCATGCTGTCATCTGGCGTAACGGCAAAACTCCAGATGTCTTTAATAGGAGAAGTATCAGACTCCATCTACCGACATGGCTAAAAGGATCATTAACAGAAAATACACCACGTGGCTTTCTTGAGGAGTTTGCTTTATACTAGCAAAGGAGAGTAAATAATTTACTGTTACAATTTCATATATCAGAGGCATGCTTTTTCCCTTTGAAATTAAGTGTAAGGTGATTATTGATTTAGCTTTTTTAAAGGAAGAAGCTATTGAGGCTGTCATTCATGAGATACAGTGGTAGAACATAAGGAAAGGAAAGAAAGAGGAACACCACCTGACTAGAGCTGCCCCAGGAGGCACATGCTCCATGTCACATAACAAGGAAGCAGTCATGCTGATGTACAGTGCATCTATCAGCTTTACAGCTGCAACAATTCCTGTTCCACATCATTTCTTGATGAAAACCTATAATTTATGCTTTAAGAAATATGTATTATTGATACATGCTAGCAAATGCTCTTGAGAAGTTAGTTTAGCCTCCTCCATTCAGTTCTTAAATGTGTATTCTTTCTTGCCACATTTTCAAAATAGCTATTCTGGAGCTGTTATATCCTGTACAATTTGGATTATGTCTCAGACAAGCAATGCTTGTTAAAAGACTGAAACCTGCTTTCATTGAGTACCATGGCAAAACTCCCATAGATTCCAAAGCCCTGAAAGTTAATGCTAATGGTTTCTGTGTATGCCTTTTTGAACGTATACTTGCTTTTAAATAGCCAATACATAGAAGCATACCAGCTTTTATCAACTACACACATTTTGTAATGCATACGAGTAAAACTGCTGCCACCATCAGACAGAATACACTCTGTTTCATTTGGTCTCAGACGTTAAGTATCATGGGCCTGACTGGCTGGGAATGTCTGACGTAACCCTAGGAACTGTGATCAAACACTTGGTAAATATCAGACCATAGAAACTGAATAAATGACACAGTGTCATCCGCCTGTTGCTGCTGAGATTACTTAGAGGAATAAAAATCAATAACGCTAGAAAAAGACACAGGTAACATTCCTGCTGAACTAAGGAAGTCCTAAAGACAGCGATGTAGCCTTTGAACTGGCATGGGTGTGACTCCAAAGAATGCTGGGTATGGAATTTACAACACAGTTGATATTGTGGGAAAAGCTTAGACCTCTCCATAGAAAAGAAAATATATGTTTGAATATGGGGGAAGGGGACAGGGGATAAACTTCAGTATAGATAAATGCAGAACTATTTGTTGTTAGCCTCCTGGTACTTGTGGGCTGCATGCAATTAAATGTGCACTTTGATTCCTTCCACAGGGCTCCGGCGAAGTGAAAGTCTGTCAGAGAAGCAGGTCAAAGAAGCCAAATCTAAATGTAAAAGTATTGCATTGCTGCTGACAGCAGCTCCCAATCCCAATTCCAAGGGGGTGTTGATGTTCAAGAAGCGTCGTCAAAGGGCAAGAAAATATACTTTAGTTAGCTACGGTACAGGGGAGTTAGAACGTGACGAAGACGAGGGTGAAGAAGGTGAAGGTGAAGAGGGGGACAAAGAAAACACTTTTGAAGTGAGCTTGCTTGCAACAAGTGAGTCAGAAATAGATGAAGATTTCTTCTCTGACATTGACAACGACGGTAAGATTGTGACATTTGACTGGGACAGTGGTCTGCTTGAGGTTGAAAAGAAGGTAAAAAGTGGAGACGAGATGCAGACGCTTCCAGAGAGCACAGGTAAAGGGGCCCTCATGTTTGCCAGGAGACGGCAGCGGATGGATCAGATATCAGCGGAGCAGGAGGAGGTGAAGGCACACACAGTGCATACAGAGGAACGAAGGGAAGCCACCATGTCAGAGAACTGCCAGAAAGTAAGCTCTTCGGTCTACCAGACAAAAGAGGAAGAAATGTCAAGACAGCAGACCTGTGTGAGCAAAAGCTACACAGACGTGAGCCAGAATCATAGCAAAACAGTACAACAAAATGGCTTTGGCTTAGCACCAGACACAAACCTCTCTTTTCAGTCCTCTGAAGCTCAAAAAGCAGCGTCTTTGAATAAAACAGCTAAACCCTTCTCTTTGGGGGTTCAAAACCGAGCAGCTGCACCATTTTCACCCACCAGAAATGTCACTAGTCCTCTTTCAGATTTACCAGCACCGCCTCCTTACTGCTCTATTAGCCCACCACCTGAGGCTTTCTACAGACCCGTTTCAGCTCCTGTAGCCAGCAGAGCTGCCCCAACTGTGTGGTCACTCACCGAGCCAACAGAACACATAGCATCCAGAGATGAAAGGATTGCAGTGCCAGCCAAAAGAACTGGGATTCTGCAAGAGGCAAAGAGAAGAAGCACTTCAAAACCTATGTTCACTTTCAAAGAAGCACCCAAAGTAAGTCCTAATCCTGCCCTGTTGTCCCTGGTACACAATGCAGAGGGCAAAAAAGGTACTGGAGCTGGTTTTGAGTCAGGACCTGAAGAAGACTACCTCAGTTTGGGAGCAGAAGCTTGCAATTTCATGCAGTCTCAAGCATCTAAACAAAAGGCACCTCCTCCTGTTGCTCCAAAGCCTTCACTCAAGGTCTCTCCTACTGCTGGTACTCCAGTTTCACCAGTTTGGTCACCTTCGGCTGTGGCTCCTAACAAGGCTCCTTCTTTCCCAGCACCGGCGTCACCCCAGGCAGCATATCCTGCACCACTCAAATCTCCACAGTATCCTCACTCTCCTGCCCACCCCCCAAGTACTCTCAACTTAGCCGGACCTTTCAAAGGGCCTCAGGCAACCCTAGCAAGTCCAAGCCACACACCCAAGACAACACCAGTCACACCAAGTGCTGGAGGAACAAAGCCACCCTTTGAGATGCCGCCAGCTATGAGTGGAAAAGGAGCGCAATTATTTGCCAGAAGGCACTCTCGAATGGAGAAGTATGTGGTAGATTCAGAGACTGTGCAGGCAAACACAGCACGAGCCTCATCTCCAACTCCATCTTTACCAGCTTCTTGGAAATACTCATCTAATGTCCGAGCACCTCCACCCGTTGCTTATAATCCCATCCATTGCCCATCTTATCCTCCTGCTGCTACCAAGCCCTCCTCTAAATCCACTGCTGCTACCAAAAATACAAAAAGAAAACCTAAGAAAGGTCTCAATGCTTTGGATATTATGAAACATCAACCTTATCAACTCGATGCATCTTTATTTACTTTTCAACCTCCTAGTACTAAGGAAAGCCTTGCTATTAAACAGACATCAAAGTTTCCCACTTCAAAGCAAGCTCTACCTTTAAGACCACCTAGTGCTGGCTCTCCTACTAACGCCCGGGCATCTTCAGTGTACTCCGTGCCAGCCTACAGTTCACAACCTTCGTTCCAGTCAAATGCCTCTACCCCAGTAAATGAATCATTTTCACCTACTGGCTACTCTGCATTTTCTAAGCCACAAACCGCCACATCTTCTTTGTTTACTGCTCCAAGGCCAAAATTTTCTGCAAAGAAAGCTGGCGTCACTGCACAGGTGTGGAAGCCATCAATTATTGAAAAGTAAACCTTAGAGCTGAAACTTAGTGTCCACGCTTCCAATCAATTGTTTGCAGCGGTAACCTGGCACACAAATAGTGCCAGTAGTCTTCCTTAGCTCACTTAACATCAGATATATCACCTCAAATCTGGGTCCAAAACATGTGAACTTTCTTAAGGAATCAAAATAGATACAAATTTTAGCACATCTATGCATATTATCAGATGCTTTATACACCTAACATCCTGAAATGAATAGATATCATTCTATGAAGTAAGCAGGACACTAGGTTTTTGCTTTAGGACTACTACAACAGAAACAACAGTAGGCAATATTCCTGGTATGTCAGATGAATAGAGAAGAGCTTTCTTTCTGCTCCCCTCCCCAGCTATATTCTAATGACCTAAGGATTTGAGGACTTGTGTTTTGTTTTGTTTTTTTTAAGACGTGCCTTATTGAATGATATTAATAGTATTACTAATGTAGCATAAAATAGATACAGTATTAGACTCTGACTGATCACTAGCAGAATACAACTGGATAGACCTTTGGCCTGCACAGAGCTTCACTGAATTCAGGCAGAATCTGTCCTGGCTCAAAGGTCCTTCCACAGACATCTGATCGATCAGCCAGGGGCTTAGTTTGTAAGCTATGTGGATCAGCTGTGATCCAAAATCATGAATTGCCTCTGTGATTTCACAGAGAATGTGCTAGAAGAGATGCTAAAATGTTCTGAAGACTAAAAGAGGTGGAAAGGCAGCCAGCACAACTGTTAAAGATTTCCCCAATTTTGTGAAAATTGACATCCCAAGTGCAAACATATTTTTAGCCAAAGTTTGCCTTGAATCCAGCAAGAAGGATAGAAGCCAGTAAGTCAAAATTGTTGAACAGTCAGAGAGGCGAGCTGGGTTTTGCAGCTGCCATGTTATGCAATAGTTTCTTGTGAAAGCACAGTGATTAAGGTCTGAAGGGAGATATATATATATATCACTCAAGAGTACCAACTCTTGCAACCAGAGTAGTGTATGCCACAGAAATTAGCACTTAACAGTAAATTATAAATATGATCATGTCTTCCTATTGGTCTCTTGTACATATTTTATCATTTCCGCTTGAGGCTTTACAGTGCTTCTTCCCACTTTAAATCTTTTTACTCTGGTCTTATACTTTCACCTTTTACTTGTCTTATTGGGGACTAAGGACTGAAATACTGCTACTGTATAAAATCCTTAAGAGTCTGTGGTCTTGAAACCTACTGCATAATATTGCAGTGAATGCACAGTCTTGCTAAAATCAAGGAGCTATATATGACTAGTTTAGCACGTTTTTCAGTAAGCAGTCCTGTTAACATCAGTGGTGCTAGGTCTGAAACGGTGTTGTTTCACACAACTAAGGGTATCAAAAATCCATCCCAAGATTAAACCATCACTCTGCGAATAAAGCTGGCAGAATCTGTTGATATAGTTGTTTAAACTACCATTCAACTAGCTACAGACCAGATTATGGATCTTTTATATCCTAGAGTTTTTAGTAGAAATATCTGTCTTGATGAAGAAAACATTCCCCAGTATGAACAAAATCTCTGTTGCTCAGTCCCATGATGGTAACTCAAACTGCAATCAAAGTTGAGAAGAATGCATTTGGTCGTACATGCAGAAAGCAGACTGAAATCGAAGTCTAATCAAGCCAATAAAAATTACTCCTTTGAATTTTGGACCTCCAAAATCCTGCTTTACCCTTTAAATTTTGGATTGGGATACTGACTGCATTAGAAGAAAATGACCAACTGATCATCTCCCTCTTAAAATTCAGGAGTATGACAGGAAATGATGAGAAAAAAAAAAGTTTGGAACACTCAAGTAAGAATTACATTGCATTTACCTGGGAACAGATAGTAGCAATATTTTAATTCTTTGGAGATCTCCCTTCTATCTGTTTTCCACTGTCAATACCTGTATTTTATTTCTATCATTAAACTTGTCCCTTTCCTCTCTGCCTGTTTTTTTTGTTGGTTTCTTTTTCCTTTGGTTCAGTTGCCTTTTTTTTTTTTTTTTTTTACTTACATGTAAAGACTGACAGTATATTTCAGGGGAATTCTATTTTCTACGCTATCCTGTTAATATAAAATCTCCTCTCTCCTCTCCCCACCTCATCCCTTTCTCATTCCCTTTCCCTTTCCTCCTTCCTTCCCCTCTAGTCAAAGTTTTATCTGAAATTACACACACTATTTCAGGCAGAAGTTTAAGATACTAATATCTACTTGGAATAAAGATACCCTGCCACAGATAAGTAGTGCTGCTAGAGAGATGCATAGGAATCCAATCAGCTTCGCATTGCCTTACATGTTTTTACGTGCAGTCTCCTCCTGTAAAATACATCTGTAATTTATAATCACACTTCCGTATGTGTTCAATGACAGAAAGATTTTTAAAGTATCAATAAGAGTTAAAAGCAAAAGCCCCAGTGACACCAGTCCTCTTAACTCAGCTAAGATGTTTTGAAAATCCCATTTGAAGTCCAGCTCTGAATTCAATTTCATATATACACATCATTCTACATGCTTAGTGCTTGGATCCAACCTGGCTTCGAGACTCTTTTTACGAATCAGGTAAGTCTTTAATTCCTATTAATATTTCAGAAGACTGGCCTACTTAAAGTGTTTTATCCAAAACGTAATCACTTGTGAAGCAGGTATTTAGAGGAAAGTTGAGCTGTTCATTGTCATGGCTCCAAATTCAATTATGATGTCAAACGTAGCTGAAAAGAGAGGAGTCATCTGAAATTTCACTTTGTAAGAGCAGTGAGCTTCTGTAAATGTTTTCCTGAAAAACCTAGAAGTACTCTAATATAATATGACAAGGCTACCAAGATGCAATTGTTATGTTTACTACATAAGCTTATTTAACAGTGAATTTTAGGCCACCCCTAGTAATAATACTTTCAGTATGTTCACATTAAAAGAATAATTTAAATTTTTATTGTTGTTTTTAGCAAATTTAATTATAGCACATACTGGAGGTATTATGCTGCACTGGTTTGAATCTCACATTCTAGACAGCCTTTTCTTGAAAACAGCTACCTCAGTGAAGGGTTTATATACTTTAAATTTCTGGTTCAGTTGGTTATAAAGCTCTTGTTATAAAACCTAAATCAAAAAGGTTGGTTCTGGTGATGAGTAGCTTTTAGACAAAAGGTTAAAATTTTTGTTGCAAAAACAAAAGACAAAATTTAGTTCTTGAACAAAGAACTGCTTAACTTCTCCCCCTTTCTCTAGGGGAACCACTCTTACTGTGTTCCTGCTCAGCAAAAGATAACACATTATAAAACAAACAGGAAGATATTTCAACATTTATTTTTTTTCTATAGCAACATTTACAGAGTAAATGTTACCATGTCTTACAAGTAAGCCTCGTTCTTTTGCTTTCTGCTCTTTTATGGAAGAAATAATTTTGCCTGTGTCCTAAGATATGTGACAATATACAGTGACAATAAGCTGTTCAGCTCCAAAACCACCTGGGTGACGGCATGGGACTTAGCAGGGAATGCCCAATTCTCTCCTACACACACTGACAATTCACTTTGAGATCAAGCCAATGTCATTTTGAGATCAGCCACCAGAAGGAGCTTTCAGTTTAATTTGGTCTGAAGATTTCTTGCACTGACCCTAATTTTATATACCTAGTTTTATTTTATATATCTAATTTTATTTTATGAGATATTCAAGAGTCAAGACACAAAATCAGCCCTAAAAGTGCAGTGACCCGTTTTGCTGTCACAACAGAAATCATGTGACAATGAGTTTATTTTCTTTTTAGCAGTCTGCTGTTATTATTCACACATGTTCAGAATTTCCACAAATTTGTATTTGAAGTAAAAAAATACTAATAGGTTGAGGTATCAGCAGGCTCCAAAAATTAGGAAGTGAGGGGCTGAAACGTGGTTCAGATGATGGGAAAATGCGTGCTAAGTGACAGGGCAGCAATTTTGAGAGGAAAAACTACTAGGATTAGAAGGAGTCAAGCAGCAGGGAGAAAACTCCTGGAAAAAAAGCAGACTGCACAGGATAAAATACGTATCAGAGGATCACGAAATACTGAAGGTACAAGAGAAGAAAACAATCAGCAAGAAAGGTTTAACTATTCTGCACAGGGATGGCTGACTATTTCCAGCCTTTTGAAATTTTCTAGATTTTTTTTGGATGACAAAGTCCTCACATCACTGGGCATGATTTTCTTCCTCTGCTGTTTACAAAAAGGTATTGTGAAGGAACTGAAATGCAAATACCCAGCAAAAAGAAAAAAGTGAGCTGTTAAAACCCCCAGGCTCTATAAATAGACTACTGCTCCGAGAGACAACAGATCTACATATTGTCCTAGATAGCTCCTATACACAAGGGATTTCGAAAGTGCTAAGGTGAACTCTGAGAAAAGATTATAAGCAATTATAAAGAGAACGTGACATCAGATGATGTGATCTGGGAGCAGCACTGTTTACCAAGCATCCAGGATGACACCTCAACAAAGGACCAGCCTTACCACCACGCTCTGCTGGTCCAGCATCTCTGCGGGGAATCCTCCGTACACTATAAGGTAGGGAAATACTGGTGAAATGACAGCACTCTTCGCAACTAACAATTTGCAAAATCTCTCTCCTCTCTTTTTTCAGGATCGTTTTCCAGATTCCGTAGCTTTAAGAACCAAAAGTGATTGGTTATAAAAAGATCCACTCTTCCAGTCTTGCCTTTAACAAAAAATGATACAACTTTCTTTGCCTGAAGTCAAACACCCAGGATTCCACTGGTTGCTTTGGCAGTTCGGCATGGCAAGTGCAAACCTTAATTACACAGCTTGGCATAATGTTATTTTATAATGAGTCTACTCAGCTTGAAATAGAAATGTTATACAAAGAAGAAACTTGACAAGACCTTCAAAAACCTGTGGATTCAGAAGCTCTGAATTACTCACTGCTGGTAGATTTCTTGGGATAATATGCGAGCCTGATAATTTCATAGCACACTTGGTGTCACTGTCACAACTTCATAGTACCCATGACAATGACTGTTCTCACTTTATAGTAAACATTACCTTTCCATTTGTCTACATAAAGGAGGAGTTGGAATCACTCGAGAGCTATGTTTTTATGTGCTTTTCAGGCCAGTTGCTTACTATGGGAAGCATTTTACAATTTTTTAGGATTTAAAAAGTAGGAAAACCCCTGAAGCTCAGTGAAATACTATGTTGGAAAGAACTCTACAGAAGCAGACTTGAACTCTTCCTTCACAAGTTAAGACTAACCAGATGATGGTGTTTCCATGGTCTTAACATTTGCTTCCTTGAGTAAGGCAGGCAAAGACTTTTTCTTTGTATAGCATGATAACCAAGTCTACTGTTATCCTCTGCAGTTTTCATAGGAAAAACATCTATTCCTGTTTGTAATGACCTTGACAAACTGTTCCTAATTCCAGTGCATGTGAAACCTGCACAAATTATGTGGTATTATGTTATAACAACTAGACATTCCTTTAGGCTGAGGAAATTCAGCTATGATAAAAATAACTTGATGAACCATGCTTACAGATTGACTATCTGGATGAAGGCTTCCTGTACGGGGTAACCAATACAACAATAGTAAGGTTTTTCAAACAAATATTCTTGATTCTTTTGCAAGTCTTTAAGACAGACGTCTTAAATCAGAGTCCTCTCCTAATTCCAAGCAATTGGAAGATAACCTGCTGTGAAAGTAGCTAGGTCATTTCTAAGTAGGTGTAAAAACTAAATGGTGGAACAGATGGAGTGTTTCTCTTGGTGTTTCCATCTACGTCTGAAACAGTATATTTTAACTGATTTAAGAAATGCACAACAGACAGAAGGAGGAACATTACAGAAGTAAAATACACTCCCAATCACTGTAACACACATTGGATTACAGATGGTGACATGGACCAGAACAGTCATTGATTTCAGTATGAGCTTTACCTGACTGCAAAGCAAAGAATCCAGTACATTATTAGAAGCAAAAGTTTCCATATAGTAACAATCGACAAATATTTTCAATTTTTTAATGAAAGTTTTAGGAAAAATTTTTTTTTAAAATATCAATAACTGCTAGTGATTTTTTTCTTTGATCTGTGAGACTGCTATTTCTTATAGCCAACCTGTGCAGACTGTTGTTCGTACACGGCTTTATAACTGTGAACAAAAGCAAAGCATGGGCATCTGGCTACACTTTGTTTTCTTCCTAAAGGCTTGGTAATTTTCCCACATCAGGGCTATAACTTAAAAGTGGAACCTAAGCAGGTGATAAGAAAACCTCAAAATCTGCCTTAAGTTGAATTTTCTTTGGTTAGGTAAACAGTTCTAGATATGTACAGATATTTCTGCCAGTCCTAGCTATGCTACCTGAATATCTTTTATGAACCAAACTGGGCTTTTCATGTACTTCCTTGCTGCTTGTGTGACAAATGAGAAAAAAGATTTCATGATGGCATTAAAATTATTACCAAAAAAGAGAGGTAGCAACCTAAGTTTTTATGGAGATGTACATCTGCACTTCCACTGTACTCTGCTGTATAGCTGTGAGCTTTTGAGATGTATAAATTGATAAACTTTTCCCACCCTAAGATTGTTTTCAGAGAGGTGTTTTGGTAGAGAAACTTGACAGGCTGGGTACTGCTGCAGGGACAGTATTGAAGCAAGCACCTGACCCTATGTTTATATAATTATGAAAAAGCAGTGTTAAACACTACTGTTCAGATTGCAAAGTGAGGCACTTAATGTTAATCCAACCATCCTGGGCATTTGTGTGATGAAAACATCTGCAATCATGGCGGCATCTGCTATTTTTTTCTGGAAGACTCCAGAGTCAATTCAGGGCACAAAATGTAACCACTTACCTGACAAACAGCTCTTCACTATTTTGTTTTAACATTGTTCCACACTTAGCACCATTCCTTATTTAATGTACACCTTCCAAGTATGCTCTTCATGCAGAATTATTTCCTCATAGACTTTTTTTGTTAGTATCCAAGTCAAAAGCCACAGTTTACTTTTACACCATCACATTCTACAAATGAGTAAATAAGGCATGTAGAGTGCAGCACTACTACTAGGACATTCATTAGCCTTGGGTGTCCAGTTCAAGACTCTTAGCATCTTCAGAGTCCAGTAGCATATGAATTAGTTACTGTCTCAAAGTATCTGATTCTTAACATCAGCCTGTGAGTGTTAACATATCACAGGCCACCAGGTGGAAGCCTAGAAAGGGAATCCTCAGTGACCAGCTATGAAATCCAACCAGTGAAAGCACCTTTTGCACAATATAC
Organism: Podargus strigoides; assembly: GCA_028020825.1. Lineage (NCBI taxonomy): Eukaryota > Metazoa > Chordata > Aves > Caprimulgiformes > Podargidae > Podargus > Podargus strigoides. The sequence goes on from CM051621.1 coordinate 71,830,404, forward strand.
TCCTTTGCTATATAATCCTCGTATTTCCTAAATAAAGCGCTCAAACAGCACTGGATGGGGTAGAAGTTCTAACTTGAATCAAAATGCATACGCACTGGGAAATGATGCTTGCACTTCATAGCTTTTGAATACTTCACCAGCATTGTTTCGAGGTAGCTTTGTGTGTTTAAGACCCAAGGGTTTTCTAACAACAAACCAAGCCCCAGAATACTATCATGTAGCGTACTGTAAGCAGCAGGTTCCTCCAGCGTGGCTTGAACCACCATAGACAACTGCCATCATGCTGCTGCAGTAACTGGCAGCAAACACCTGTTGACATCACACCTGTGAATCACCACTGGGAGGATGGCACCTATTTCCAACAGGCCTTCACAGTCTTCTGACAGCAGAGAGACTGTGGAAGGACAAACTCCATTGCTCTGGGGAAGAAATTGCCCTGGAACTCTGGAGGAAAGTATACAGTAGTGTGCACAGGTTCTTTTCCCAAAATGTACCTTCCTTGCCCCACTTCTCTATCTTCTTTTCTTACTGATCTCCTCATCGTAGCCTCATTGTGAGCTACACAGGTCAATTCTCCATTCTTTAAGCTTCTTCTCCAAGCTCAGGAGCCTTGGCCATCAGATCCTAGTCTCATCACCCTCCAAGCCACTGCTGAAAACACATTTTCCTTCTGTATCAGGTATTAGCAGCTCCTGGTTTTGCTCTGTCCACTCTCTTCGCAGTCCTTCCCTTGTCTTTTTCTTTTACCTTTTAGGAAGTCTGTTTCTTGCCCCCCTCTATTCAAATCAGATGTTCTCCCCTTTGAGGCTGCTTGGGGACAGACAGGAGGTCTTGGGCTCTACGAAGAGGCAGCCATGCTTTGCCATGCATCTTGGTTCTGATCAGTGAGTATGCAGCCTCAGGTCCAGACCCAAAGGTGGGAAGGGACCTTGGTATGCACCACACACCTGCATGCACTACTTTGTGCATGAAAACCCAGTGATGCAGCCAGCACAAGAGATGTGGGACACCCCAGTGACATCCCCAGCCTGTGGGGGTATACACAGCCTGCAGTTTAGACAGGCAAAGGAAGCACAAGGACAGTCTCCTTGTTCTTCTGTGTGGTGTCCAAAGACATGACAGCCCACAGCAGCTAAGATCTGTAATAATGAATAAAATCCTCCTGCCTAACAGAATATTATCACTGCTAACAGTTTCTCAGGAACTAACTGTAAAAAGCAAGGTGCTCCTGTTGAGCCTATATAAGGCTCTCAGCTTGAATATACATAGGCAAGTTTGCATGAAAATATGAGACACTTCAGATAGATAGTCAGATTAGTCTTGAACCAGTTCTAAAGCATGTAGTGGTACCACCTCTCAAGGAAAAAGATGCTAGATTTTTTTGTCATTGATGTGTTCTTCCCTAATCTCACTCTTCAAAACAGTTGAACTACATAGGTGCATTTGGTTGAAAAGCATCTGAAATGACTGGAACATTTGGGATGAGGTAAATAATAAAAACCCTAAACAACTAAGATGGAAAATTTCACTTTGAAAGACTTAAGAAAATTATAAGTGACTGGATTATTTAACTTTTAGTTTGGGTAAGTTCAGCAACAGTGTCACCACCTCGAAGTATTACAATATAATTAATATTAATTTTCTTCGATTTTAGAAAAAATATAATTAGCCTTTACTTCATATCAGCTTAAAACCCTTTCATTGTTCATACAAAACAGTAAGGTCAGAAACTAGGACCAGCTTTGTACTTGTTTTTCAAATGTCCATTCACAAGGCTTCATCTTCCAAGACCTTCCTCTAAGCTGTATAACAGAAGTCCAGAAGGTGGCAGCAAATACTCTGCCTTACAAACAAATAGTCTATTCCAAGGAAAGCTAAAATGCCTACGGCCAAAAAAGTTTCAGCTATTTGCTTTGTATAGCCATAACTGTATTGTATTTTTCTAATAGTACATGGATAAAGTTTAAATTACAATTGAAAAGACTGATTTTCTTTCATTTACACAGGTGCAACCTGCGCTGAGTAACAAATTTATGACATATTAGCAGCACTCTTACGTTTCTTGTCCATGTAGGCATTCTGCAGTAGTGAAGGGCTGACTCTAATATCTTACTTTTCTCTTCTACCATTACTTGACAGTTAAAAAGGACTTCACTGTCAAAATCAGAACTTGTAACAAAGGTTATGTAACTGCCTCATTACTTCATATACTAATAATGAAAATAAGATTATTCTCACCTGAAATAATACCACTGTCATAAATAATCTAAAATTAGAATAAATTAGGTTCCAGTTATAAAACTCTCAATAAATTTTTCAAAGCAAGCCCTGACAAGACAGCATTGAGGAAGCTAGGATCAGACATGTAAATGGTTTGGGATGAAAAAAACCTATAATAAGATTAACAATATATCTCCCTTCTATACGCAGTTCACTTGAAAAAACGGAAGTGCTTGTTTTATATTTACAAAAATGGAAAGAAGGAAAGAATTAAAAGGCAGAAAAATCAAGTATTACTTATTTTGTCCTACCATTTTCTCAGTGGTTTTGTCTCTAACCACAACAGCCATTACAAGTCCAGAGAAAGCAAAATGAGAAATGCATCACTGGGGTTTTTGTAGACAGAGTCATTTTCTGAGATAGTACAATTGTTTTATCTACTTCCTCCCCCTTTCTGTGCAAACATTAGCCAGGCACTAATGTTAACTCAGATTTAAACACACTTTGATATGGGATTAAGGACCAGGACTGTAAGGAACAGATAAAAATAAAATTCCCTTAATGACTTAGATCTAGGTGAATTTTTTTGAAGTATCTTAATTAGGCGGGAGTCTATGTTGCAGAGAGTTTCACAGGACTATTAAGAGTCCAATGTACTTTTAAAAATAGAACTCTACTTTTTTGGAAAATGTAATATGTCTCCTTAACTGGTGAAAATGCAGTTCTAGCATGTAAACATATGAACAGTTTCCACTTACTAGGGAGGGGTGCCATCTGAGACAGAAGAACAGTTATTGTGAAACCATTTCACTAGGTAGTATTTTGCGTTCCCATTTGGTCAGTAAAAAGAAAAAATCCTGACTCTTAGTTTCATAAAATAGTGCCAGTTTTGAAGGCAAGTATTGCTCTTTTTGGCTTTCAGCTTTGCATAATTATCAAGACATTTGAAATAGCAGTGAGTTCCAAATAACTGATTTTCCTGGACTATTGATTTAGATATTATTGAATCAAATGCACACATTCACACTCCTATTTGCATGAAATGAAAGGTGTTTGCATATATAGATCTATAAGTACTGTGTTTACAGCAGACAACAGCTGTTGTTAGGGCTCTATGATTGCAATGGACAGCTCTGAACTGCCCTTCCTCTTTTTGACATCCAAGAACCACCTGCCCTTCAGTAACTATTGTAGGAAAGATCTTTCCCTCTGAAAATGTTTACACAAGACAATGGAAAAGAACAAATTAATCACTGTACAGGGTTTGGTATATTTTCAGCATAATACTTTGAGTGCTGGTACAGTATTATAAAGAACATTTTACAAGATTACAGTAATACAATTTGTGATTATGTAGTAATTCTGGTAGCATATCACTCTTCTTGCCCTTCTCCCTTAATTTCTGAGCTTTATGATCTTGTAGGGAGACAGAGGGTAGAATAATTATTCTCTATTTGCACTTAATATTCCCTACTGCCTCACTTATGACCTGAGGTTTGTGCATTCCTTGTAGTACATACTTGTCAAAAGAGGTATCTCCAAGAATTAAATACGAAGGGAAAATAATAGAAAGTATCACTCTGTCTACTGCTGTCTATTAAATGACAGACGAATTCTAGTAACTAAATGTTGCCTTCATTCCAAAGTTTGTGTTTGTTAGTATGAAGGGGCTGAACACCAAAGTAGAGACAGAAATTGGTATAGAAATGTCAAATACAGATCTGCTTTGAATTTAGAAATGTTCAGACCTAAACTTTCAGTCTAGGAACACCACTACCAAAAATAAAAATTGCAATGAACACAAGGCAATATTGATCATCTCTCAGTTTTTGCATTTGAGATACACTTATTTTAGCAAAATCATGTTTTCTACAAGTACTTCAAACCTATTTACCACAGAGTGTGTAAACATGTGCAATATTATCTATTCTGAAGCCAAAGATTATTCAATTTAAGATTTAAGTTGGGATAGATAGAAATATTCTATTCTTAAGCTCAATAAATTATTGCAAAAGTATGTCACTACACAATGCACAAAAATCTGCTGTGCAGGGTGCTGTTGCATTGCTTTTATTACAACAGATGCTACCACAACAATCTTAGCAGTCAGTAGGCTTAGAAAATAAATTCCTCCCCCCTCAGGTAAACACTGAGGCATGATGGCATACTGCACCTGATGCATTTGCTGTATTACTTCCACGGGAGATGAAAAATTTACTATTTTTCTGTGAAACAGACATAAAAATTAGAAAAATATTCTCCTAATCCAAAGGGTTATAACTGCTTCAAGTTGCATTCACTTGAAAAAACTTAGAATTGTTTCAGGCCACAACAGATATTTAATTTCCCTAGATTTATTAAAAATAAAAATAATATAAGATTTTTGCTTTCTTCTCTCTGAGCTCATGGGAATGTATGATTCTGACAACTGCTATTTATTTTAGGAAGAATGTAATTCAAAGTAACCAAAGCTCACCTTAGCCAAATATCTTTTCACCTTCCTAGTTCTTCTGAGTCTTCAAACCCTCTTCTGCCCACCTTCAGCATAGTCCTGACTCTTTCTCATTGGGAAATGTAGAGAATTCAGCTAACTCCTTCTATGAACAACCCCTTCCTTCCAAAATTATTGGTGCACTCTTCCTCACCATCAAAAGTCAGACACCCAGAGACAACATTATAACTGGAAATTACTAAGTAAATGGGTCTCTCAACTTCTTCCTCAAATTCCTTCAGACCCTTATGGAAAGGACCAGGTACTTCAGCCTTTTTTCAGGTAAGTCCTCTGGAAACCCTATTTGCCTCATACACTTTTTTCCTCTTAAAATCCAAAAAGGTAACTGTAAGTTGAAAGCACTGTTCAGCCCTTCCTTCATGGAAAGAGAGATTAATCCTTACTTTACCAAATCTAGAGGAAATAGATAAGCAATTTTATGTTTTTAGAATAGTAAAGTTAAAACCCAGCCTATTATCAGAACTGTATCTAAATAGAAGCTACCAGGTGGGAAAGGAGAAGAATTTGACTGTTTGAGAATATCACAACTGGACCAAGTATGCTAAGGAACTGCCTACAGGTGAGAATGATCCAGGTGACAGTACCATAGTCTGACAGCGTGATCTTGCAGCAGAAACTTTGTTGCAAAGATTTGGATGCGGGTTGAACAGTCATCCAGAAGGAAGTAATCATCGACTATCTTCAGTGATACAGATCTTACTGAATGTGTTCACCGCACCCAAAGTTTCTAGGCTCCAAACAAGACACTTGGCACCTAACAAAGCAGTCCCTGGGGCATTCTTTCAATAACCTGGTCTGTTTTTCTATCAGAATGAAATCTCTCAGATGACGACTATTAAGATGAAGTCTAGAAATGTCCGTAAATATACAAGATCTACTTTATGCCAAATGCATAAGCTACTCTGGCAAACTGAAAGCCAGAGCTTTCAAATAGTACCTTGGTAAAACAGACAAGACTTGAAATAACTATTCTCACCTTGGGGTTCTGAGATAGAAAAGGAGAGTATTTATCAACTTGTAAGGAAATTTTTTTTTCCCCAGATAAATTACCACAATCTCTTACTGGCCAGGTAAATTGTTACGGTTCTTGCAGGTTACCTGGCAAGGTAACAGACGTAAATCAATCCCATTGGAACAATTATCACAGATGTTTTCATTTAATAGTGTGATCATTGGGTAATCCTATTCAGAGCCCAGGAAAACCATCCTTCCACAATAAAACATTCTTCATCTCATAAGACAACTATTCAGATTCTTACCCAATCATTTTACCTCTGAGAACCCAATTAAAGTTAAAAATAAAACAACAAAATGAATTCAAGGAATTTTAGTATAACCAAGCTCATTCCCAAGGCACTACTGATGCTCCAGTTTACTGACTGCATTTTTTCCTGCAAGGCCCAACATTCTAGTCAAATGTAGACCCATGCTGCACAGAAACTAATAAAATAAGCAGAACCTTAAACCAAAATGGAGATTTTTACTTGCCTATGAGACTAAAATCTTCCCTATCCAAAGTTTTTTGCATTATGGGATGTTTTTTTAGTAAGGACCAACTCAAAAGTTATAATGATGTTCTCCACACTACCAGTAATTGAGATTTTGCTTTTTCTACATCAACCCTTACATGCTGAATTTGTGATTTATATGAGATTAGAGGAGCTGTGGATAGATATGATTTGAAGTACAAACTCTTGCTCGTTGCAGTCTTCCAAATTAAGGACAGAGGAGATTCTCAGGCCAGTATAACACTCATCCCTGAATCTGATTGTCAAAATTCTGTGCTAGTTCCTGTATACTCTATTGTTTGATTCATACAGAAGTTTTTTCTTTGAAGTCATTTTACCTCTCTTCTGCCAGTTCCCTTTCTTTGCCTTATACGACAACAAAGCTATCCATAAAACAGTTTCCATCATCACAGGTTACTACCTTAAAATCCATTGATCATCTTGACTTTCTGTTGAATCTGATCTAACACCTGTACTAAAAAATTGTAGAGCTTGCTATAATGTGATCATATCATTTTGCCTACACCACTTCTCCTTTTACGAATTAAACTTCTACCTTCATAACTGTCTATACTTAGCCTGTATCCAGGGCTAAACTGCAGCAGTTACTCTATCACCTGATACCCCCTCCCCAACTGAGAAGCCCTGTGGGTTGAAGTTTAAATGAATTTAATGAAATAACAACACTAATAGAATCACCAACATAAAGTGCACAAGTTGATCCTAAGCCTTGTCCTTGGTTAGTCCTTAGGAGGCAACAAAAGCACAAGACCAACAGGTGCAAACCCCAGGAAAAGGAACTCCCCACTTTCTCTAAACTCCCTTCTTTCATAGTGAGTATGATATAGGTGCTATGGGATACACCTGTGAGTCAGCTTGGGGCAGCTGCCCTGACTGAAATTCCCAGCTGACTTGGGGCTACCCATGCCCTGTCTGCCATGGTTGGCCCATGGGTCTGCTCCTGGGAAACCAGGACAATAACATAGTAGAATGGCCCATTTTCTTAGACAAATAAGTGAAATACACTTGATAACGCATCATTCTCTGATTAAGTATCTCCTGCTTTATCACTAACAGTTAGGCCAAAAACTTACTTCTGCAACTTGATGAACTCAGGAGTTTTTCTCTAAACATCTCAGACTAAAGAGTACCTTCATCTAACTGTTTTGAAAAGCCTGATATTTTATGTGATGCTTCTTTCAGCAGTATCATTTCCCTCTGCATCTCTGGAATCCTGCAAAGTACTTACGGGGCTTGGAACTGGAATCTCCATTAAATAAAGGGGAAATTTTCTGTCTCCTCAGCATAGACAATGTTCTACAGCCCTCCTGAGAGCAGTTAACAAAGGTAGACTAACTAGGTAGACCTGCTTGAACAACGTTTTCATCCCTCTGTGTAACCTTGTCTTTTTAATGTAATGGTTCAGGTTATCAGATTAATTTATAATAGAAACTGTATCTCATTTTGCATACCTATTTTGATATTGCACCTTTAAAATTTTTTTTCTCGACAATAATTTAAACAACATAAACTAACCAGGCTTGCTGAATAAGCTGCTTTCTGTGGATTCAGTGAAGAAAGAAATTGTAATACATTAGAGGAAGGAGAGGTATTCTGACTGGCCTATCTGGGTTTGCCACTCACTGCCCCAAGCATGATCTGTTACCTGGACTCTTACTTTCCAGGTAAGAAAAAGAAATCCCACCCTTTAGGTGAAGGTATGGAGAAACTTTAATTCATTCTTGACAGTATATAACTTTGTCTATGGGAAAAACAGTTCTATATTTTCTTTTATTCACTTACCTTCCAAACAGATAATTCTTGTTTTTTATATGCTACCATCTTAGAGTACTCAGTTGGGATCTGTCTACGTGTGATGATCTGATTAGTCACATTTTAATGTTTGATCATCTAAAGGTTTAAGTAACACAGGCCAACGCTGATTGAATGAAATTCTAGCAAAGCCTCTGGCAAAAGAGCCTGGAATTTCACACCATATTTCAGAGCTAAAGGCATTTAAATCTCAGTATATGAATCAGTGGGTGTAAATCAATGAGTTTAGGAACCATACGTTTAGAGACCACTTGGTAAGAACAAAGTAACTTCTCTGTGTAAGACAAAGAACATGTCTGGCTTGAGGAAAATACTGTACCTGCTTCATACGCAGTCAAATGACTGTTGCAGCAGAACCTTCTCATGAACACAGTTTCTGTTTCAAAGTGCTGCATTACTAAGAAGATTAGGATTTGTCAAATATGAATGGATTGCTCCAATAAATGGGTCGGAATGTACTGAAATTTCGAGGGCATCGCCTTTTTAAGAAGCCAGGTTAAGTAGCATCCTGTAAGGGTATTAAGTGAATGACTGCATTAATGTCTTTAATTTTTTGTGTTCATTTTTGTGCTCTGAAAACTGAAAACTATGATAAGTTTAATTGTTTTAGAGTAAGAAATGCCTTACTTAAAAGGAGATTGCCAAAGATATGTTCTTGGACAGATGTCCTAGACAGAGCCTGTTACCAAATAAATTAGGCTGTGCCTGCATGTTAGAAAGAATCATGCAAACACACACAGAACTGTCACAACATGACTTCCTCTTTCATTATTAACAATGGTCTTTTCAGAACAAGGAACACTAGCCCAGTAGTGGAAAAGCTGCACAGTTGCTAATGTGATTGTAACTTTTCAGTAAAAGCCTATCTTTTGTCTGTTTACTTTCCTCAAAAAGTCCATTTTCTCTGTATTTGTTCCCATTTCTTTCTCTGGCTCCTTTTTTTTTACACCTCCTCTCTCACCACTAAATTAAAGTACTATAAAGTACCCGTAGACATAAAAAGGGATGGCCAGGATGTCATGTGCTTTCAGGGCCCAGTTTGGAAGTGGAGGGGGTTCTTTTTTTGTTGTTTAATAACTCTAACTATATTTGGGATTTTGTTTTCCTAGGAAAGAAGCAGTGGACGCTCATTATCACTTCCTGGGAGACCTTCTTCATTCATTTCTCGAGCCATATCTCCTACTTCTCCTCTTATATTTCAGCCTGCCCCTGATTACTTCAGCAAGCCAGACACAGCAGCTGACAGGCCTGGCAAGCGACCGACTCCCTGGGAAGCAGCAGCAAGATCCCCTCTTGGCCTAGTGGATGAAGCTTTTGCACCCCAAAATATGCAGGAATCCATTGCTGCTAATGTAGTATCAGCTGCTCGCAGGAAAACACTTCCTGAGCCACCAGATGAATGGAAACAAAAAGTTTCTTATGAGCCTCCAGCCCCAAGTGGTAGCATAGTCTTATCAGGAGGGAAGCAATCGGGTCTTGCATCTGCCCGCAAAAGCTCCCTGTCTGCCCCAAGTGCCACCATGCAGGCTGGCTCTCAGCTGCCGTATGCTTACTGCAGCCAACGGTCCAGAACAGATCCTGATATTATGTCCATGGATTCCAGGTCTGACTATTGCTTGTCAACAGCTGATTCAAACTACAATCCACAGCCAAGGGGATGGAGGCGTCCAACATGAGCAGCTGAAGGGCCTGGCATATCTTCCCTTCTTCCAGCTTTACAAGCCTTCGGTTTGAGTTGGAGAAGGAAAGTGTCTTGCTGGCCTGATGATCTTTGAACTCAAGAAATGAAGAGGTATAATTGAATGGAGCACAGTTTTCACATGATTGCAGGGCTCGCAGCCTCTAGAATAGACTCAGTTTTACATCTAGCCTAAGACTGTTCTGTTCATCAAAAGGCAAAAATACATATTTCTTGGGTTGAGGGATGGGATGAGAGTGGGGCAACCAATATGCAAAAATCTAGAAAGGATGTAGATGAAGACAGTACAAGTGCTTGCAGTTAAGTTAATGTGAAAAAAAAAAGAAAGTAAAATAGGGGCATTTTCAAGGCAAGAAGTATTTTACAGGCTCTTGTAGGTTTTCTGGGTATGTTTGACATCTGAGTTCCAAGGTACTAGATATAACCAGACTTGGGAAAGTTCCAACGGAAGTGGAATACTGGGAAGCACTGGCTCTTTTTGCCATATGGTTTTTTTACTGCATTTTAAAAATGAGCTAAGAAAGTAAATCAGTGAATATTTTTACTGTGGGAAAAGTTAAAATACATCTGTGGTCATGGTACCTGTATCCCTACATATCAATATCTGCAAACTTATGCAGTCATCTATTTCAGATGGATTTCAAGACAGTTTTGATGAAGTTTTACATATCTTAATTAATCAAATAATCTGAACACAAGAGTAAGAAACATGTTATTAATAGAGATCAGTACCATGGCACCTGAAAAACAGAAAGGATGAAGAAAGTATTCAGAGTGTATTTAAACTGGACTGCAAGTTAATTTTGTAATAAACTATTGAACAAGTCAGAGGCTGAACAGCCTTTATTTCTCTGTGAAATGCACTACTTGCTGAACATTTACTGCCACAGTGTCTGGTAATCTGACTGGCTGGGCAGTTATTCTTAGTATCTAGGTAACTCAATGTTTAGAAAGCTTTTGATTTGTATTCTCAGTTTGGAAGACATAGCAGAGTTGTTTATCAAGAACAATATCTGTTCTACATAGAAACTGGTATGTGAAAGAGGGTTTATGACATGTGTTACACAGTATGAGTCTAGTACAAGTAGGAAATGTTTGGACGGTTGTTTACAATTAAACTGTCTTGATGGATCTGAAGAGATGGTAAATAATTTTTGCTGATGATATGTATCTTGCATTTACAGCTTATTAAAACAGTAGAAATATGTGGCTAAAAATATATGTATTCCAAGCTTATTGGGTAGTTTAGATGTTGTTAAAGCATTAAACAAATACCCCAAGTTTTACAAAGTGCTCTGCATCCTCCTAATTTTGTAGGGCATTCTGCAAGGATCTGTCAAGCACAGCCAACTAAAATTACTGCATAAGCACTGTTAACTGTCCTTAGTTTCAATAAGGTGTCAACTGTGAGTAAAGTGGTTAGATTAGTAAGGACTGAAACATAGACGCAGTAAGAAAGAATACATGACAAAATATTCCTTCTGCAAAGAATTTTCCATTATAGAATTAGAAAATATAAATGGTTTAAAGAAAAGAGGAAAAGTTAACCCAGGCTCAGTTGAGCTGGAACTTCCCATAAAAGCAAATAATGACATGAACAATATACCCTTAATTAATTTAAGTTGGCAGTAATTCTCTAGTCAAACTGAAATCTTCCCAAAATCAACCGATCCTTTTGATTGATCGATTTTCTATATCGAAGTTAAGGTCTTTGTTTTAAACTGTATCCTTTAAACTGTTAAACTGGAAATCAGACCAATGAGTTTGCAGTAAGGGATACAGTCTATCAGAAGGAAATGTGTGCTTAATTTTAAGGTACATGCAATTAAAAATTGCCAAAAGTATTTTTAAATTTTGATATTAAAAAAAGGTTACTATACAAAGTGATATTAAAAAGGATTTAATGCTGTGATCACAGAGCAATACAGAAAAACATACTCTAGGATCAAGCTCTAGCCCCCTCAAATAGACAACAAACATGTCAGAATGGCAGAATCAAGAGAGTTTCAGACAGACTCACTGACTTTCTGTCAAATGTCCCAAGGAAAACAAAGTGTAGCCTTATAATCTTCTATTCACAAGAAGGAATTCATCATTAAATACTTCTGTGAACAAGAGAACAACCGCGTTTCATGTGGCTTTGTATCTTATCGTAGATTAATTTGGGTGTTTAACATGATCTACTACAGACTTTTTTTCCTCCCGCTGAGGATTTACTAGCTCTCTAGACCGTATGGATTCTCTCATATCTAATAAGGAATGAGTTCACACTGCAGCATTTCTCTCAGTAGCCACACTGGTAAGTGTATCCATCCTCCACCCAGCTGTCTATTTTTACAAAGTCTGTGGGCAATGGATTGTCTCTGAGATCTATTCTGCTGTCACATAGAAATTAAACAAATAAACATTTTCAAAGTTATTAATGGGATACACACAGGCATGCAGACAGATCGCAGAGCCTTGATCACAAAGGAAATCAGGCTAAAACCAGACTGAGTCAAAGTACTGATTTCAATACAAGCAGCAGGCCCAGACTAATAAATGACATATTAATGCACACAGAGCTTTATGAAGAACCACGCAGCATTTTTCACTTTCTGTCCTTCACCCCATTCCTCCACTAGCAAAGAATCTTTCTGTCAAATAGTTGTGACTGTTGTGTGTGAGTTTCGAATCTATTAATGCAAGTATTTCTTTTGAATGCACAGATCTGCTCAGTAAATGTGAGGAAAAAAACTCTCTTGGTATTTTAGATATGTTGGTTTTGTGTTCACCCTGAGGTGTCTCTGTTAATACGTGGAGTATCTGAATACACTGTATAACTGAAAATTTAGTTTCTTTTGTTATGTTAGATGATGATGTTCACAACTCTTGTTCATAATTTGTTTTCATTTTTGTTTGCTTTGACACAACCAAATGTCTATTCACACTGCATTTCTGCCTAGTAGCAAAAGACTGTATTCTCTTTATTAAAGGCTTTTCACTTCTAAAGACTTCTTGCTCACTGCAAAGGACACTTTATTTGAGACTGCATGCCAGAGATGTAAATTGTATCATTTAATAAAGTGATTTGACCAATCAGATGAGAAAAACAATTTTGGTTTCCCTAAATTCTTGTCTGTTTGTTTAAATAATCTGAACCCAAATAAAGCCTAATCTCTTTTTTCTGCACCATTTTTAGATTCACTGACTTTGCCTGTTGGTGACCTCGTGCTGATATGAGCTTCTAGAAGCTTAAATCAACATCAGGTCAAATGGCAACTTGTCAAATGCAGTAGAATTTCATTTTCATACTAACTAAGCAGAGGAAGGAAACACAGTGAAACACAATCTACCCAGGTAAAATAATATGGTCAGAGGAGTTTTTATTTGAACATTCTCCCCACTGTAAAAACCTGCAATAATGTCTACTTACTATAATTACTTGTCTGCCTCACATGCATTTAAACCTCTGTTTAGTTCCCACAGGTTTGTTCATAAGGGCTGCATTGGTGTATTCTCTTGTTGTTTATTCTTAATTAAATAAAGAAGAAATAAATATTGAGAATAAATTGTGAACCCAGTCTTTAAACTATTCAGGCTATTTGGGTAAATAGCTCTTAAGGAATTAAGTCCAGTATGTACAAAATATCTGTGAAAAGCCAGTTCAAATTGTCACTATTTACACGAAACGAATCATCAAGCAGTTATTGCATTTGTAAAGCAAGCAGGATTTTGCCCCCAGTACAAGAAAAAATGATTGATGCATGTAAAATTTGGGGGATAAAGCTTAACAATAGCATTTTAATAGCTTTGCTCTACCAAGGGTTTGCGAGGTTATGAGACTCAGTATTATTCCTTTTGACGTTTATGTTTTCATTCTTCTTTGGCAAGTTCTTAAATACCTTGTAAAGAAAGAACACATAAGGCAGATTCACAGTTTAATGTAACTCCCTTAACTTCAGTCATTTGCAACAGATTACGACAGGCAAACAGTCATTGGTTTTGCATGGTGTTTCACCCTCCAGAGAATGTACTTTGGGTTTCTTGAAATGCCCTAGATTTTCTGGTGCATTCATCAACATTTAAGAGCATTTAAAATGACTACAGTGTGGCACACTGCCCAATTACTGAATGTTAGTCTGGTGGAATGAATAATTGGTGTGATGAGTAATTTTAAATCCAGAAAGAAAGGCAGATGTTTCCAGGACAGTATCCAGTTTTCCTCAGATGGAATATTAGTGCTTCTACATTGTTCACTGGATATGTGATTGGATTTTAAAAGGAAGTCTAGTGTTGCTGCTGAGTCAGAAACAGCGCTCAATATGCTGTAAAACTTTTGGTGTTTGTTCACACGTTCTCAATCCATAAAAAAAAGGACTCCAGTATTTTATTTTCAAAACAAATGACCTCAGGAGTCATTTGCGTGTTTGTGTGCATGCATACCTAAGATGGGTTTTGTTTTTTTTTCTGGAGAAAGAAAGGTAATGGTTAACTAACAGACATTAATGGAGAACTAGAACACATTGTGCTGTGGTACAGTCCAAATACAGCTGGAAGCTTACAATGTAAGTGATATGCATATAGGAAAGAAGGTGTTGATAAACCCTAGCTATTAATAATACCTTAGTCTATTTTCATCTTTAAAATAAACCAAAATCTGTGGAAAATTTTGTCTGATTAGTGCAGAGTTTCATGACTTTTTCTTTTTCGGTATAAATAAAGAACCTAAGGAAAGATATGCTAATTGCTGGAAAAATAATTTTGCATGCTGTAAACAATAATTTTAAGCAGGCTGCAGACAAGCAGAATTTGCTCAAGACAAAAATGGAAAATAAGAAGCTTTACGGCATTCAAAATCAGAATAATAGATGCATTGGTATCTTTTCCTAGCATGGACAACCTCATAGGACTATGGCAGTTATAAAACAATTGCCACATTTCAATATTACTAAGAATTTGCTAAACCATCTTAGTTTTAATCATTCACTTCCTGTTATTAATAGATGCACTTGAGTTTAATCTCAGAAAATCAGTAATTTTTGGAAAACAAGAGTCAACATAAAGTCAGCATATGCACAACTCTAACTCATTTTTTCTAACAGGAAAGGCTATAAGCATAAACAGCACATAGCATTTTTGATCAGGTGCCCACCAGCTACTCCGATTTTCAGGTCTGTTCAAGACAGTTAATATTTACAGTTAAATGCAAATCTCTTGACTATTAAATAGTTCATATATTGGAACACAGAGCTTAAATTGAAGCTCTCTGGTGAATTACTTGCACATACAAAAGATTTGTCTCAGATGCCATTTTTTTAAAAGATGAGAAACAAGCAGATAATTTTTTCTAGTTTCCAAGAAATTCCCCACTACAGGTCCACATAATTTCACATCTCATGTGAAAGTTCAAAACTACTTTCTGCACTATTTCTGTGAACTTCTCCAGCATTCTGTACTTTCTCTAATAGTTTAAAACTCCAAGAGATTTTCCATATGGTAGTAAAATAAAATAAAAAGATCAGTGTAGAAAGGAATAAATTTACCTCCTGAATCAGTAAGCCCTGGGAAAAAATGCAGTTCAAAGAAACACCAAGAACAGAAAAACAATGCAACAAAAATTCTTTGACAATATGGAGCAAAATCCTGATACCAGCTAAGTCAATGGGAGCTTTACTAATTTACCACCTATGTCAGCAGGGCAAGGATTTCACCTCACATAGAAATGGTCAGGACCACAAAATATAACTGGTCATGAACTCACAAGCACTGAACCGGTGTCAGCAGTTTGTTAGTACTTTGAAGCCTCTAGTTTTAAAAAATGTGATCAACAAAACAATAAGGCATTGATCAGATTTTCTAATGATGTATTTCTGCCACTGGATACTTCCTGCCCTGACCAAGTCATCCTGGCATATCATACCAGAAAAAAAATAAAATCAAAGAGACCATATTTAATTTTTATCCTCTTTTATGACAGAGCTGAGTAGACTAGCATGTTATGCACACTCAGCAATATGAAGACCCTATACAATCCTGTATTTAGCTGCAATAACTAAAGCGGCTAGTGAATTTCATTTATTTTGTGCTAAATGACTGTCAATTGGTCACTAAACACTTCCAACTTACTTACAGAGTATTATCACTTTTCTTCTCTCTCAAGTTTTTCCAAACCTCGAGCTGTATCGTCTGGTTGGGCTAGGCTGTAGCTGTTAGATGCTTCTGTTGCCTTAGTTGATAAAGCCACGGATGAGTCTGACACAAAATTTAGCTTGCTGAATTGCTACATCAGTATCCATGAACAGTGATACCTAAAGGTATCTGCAAATCTTCATTACTAGTGAAATATAATCTTTGTTCATAGCTTAGGAAAGGGAAGATTTTGAAGTGCACAACTACTGACAAAGCAATTGCCTTTTTCAAAACTCAGTCTCCTGAAGAAATGTTTGATGTATTCTTTCAGTGTCCAACCTTTAAGTCCCAAACAAGATAAGCACTCTTAAGTCTAGTGCTGTCCAATAGAGGGCAATGGTACACAATCCATATAAGCTAATACACTATATGCTCTCCCTGAGAAGGCCTCTATTTCAACAGAGAAGGTACGGTACAGTTAAAGGAGATCAGTTTGGACACCAGGTGCCAAACAATGTAATTATCAGCTAACCCACATCCAAGCTGCAGCAGAAGCGGAACTCAAATGCCATAAAACTTTACAGTTTGAGCTAAGTAAGATGATACAGAAGGTATTCATACAGCACTATTTAATGACTGCCACACAGATAATAGCTAATTATTCCTGACCTCAACACCATGGGGTGGATAAATGTCATTATCTCATTGTAGAAATGGAAGAAAATATGACAACAAAGAACATGTGAATTGCCCCAGGCTGATGAGACAGTGGGAACACTGGACTTCAACACAGGCATTCCTGGCTCTTATCTTCACCTATAATCCACTATCTATTTATAGCAGTAGTGCATACTTAACAACTAACACAATCGCATTCTTAAAACTCAGAAAAGAAATAGCAAGGAAGCTCCAAATCTTTTGAAGAAACAATCTAGGAATTCAAGAGACTGACCAAGTTATGGCCCAGTCTGCCAGACAAAATACACCAAATTCTGTGAGAGAGAATGTGAGGCTTTGGAGTTGTTTACTGACAGTAATCATAGCAGAGTGGATAGGGATTAATCTCAAAGGGCAGTAGAAGGACTAGCTCAAAAATCAGAACAAATAAAATGGGAGTCTGCATTTGTCTTATCATAATGGAAGCACCTGTCCTCTCCCATTTCACCACTCTAGTTTCACTTAAAGTCTGTAGTAAAGCAAACAAAACCTATCCAGATTAACAGCATCTCTGAGTTTCCCTATGAGCCAGTGGGCCAAATCATCACCGGCAGTGCCCTCAGTCTTAAATAATTACGACTCAGATGGTCTTGATGATGTCTGTTACAAGGAGCACATGTTTTTTTGTCTCTATCCTAACAGTAATGTAAAATACACACTCAGCTGCTACCAAGGTGCTCAACTCTGCTGCTAGAAGGAAAAGAATAATACAGCCCTAACTAAAGTCACCAAATCAAGGCAGTTCGTGGCATGTTTATGTCAGGAGTCTCTTCCATTAACCTGGGGAGAAGGTGACACACTGGAAAAATGATGTCACTGTAGATCATGTAAGAGTATCTTTTGTGACTCCTTGAAAACTACTTTAGTAAGAAGTTGCATGATTAATTTAAAAATGAGTAAGTAAAACTTGTCAAACTTGCCACTTCTTCCTCAACAAAGTGGAATTAACAGTTAACCTTTGCCTCTAAACAGGTGACATAATAACAAATGCAGATAAAATCAGTTTGTTTGCAGAGTATTTCTATAAACAAATTCTTAAAGAAAAAAATCTGTTCTGATGAATTAGCAATGCTAATTCCTGGAAAGAGAAATCTTCTGGAAAAAAGAGATGGAAAGTACATGAAAGGAAAACAACACACCCATTGCCAATGAATCTTCCCTAAAATCAGAAACAAGGAAGAGCCTCAGGATAACTAACACACATATAGTAAGATTATGTGAATACATGTCCACAAACTCCAGCCACTGCAGACACAATATAAAATATCAGCCATTTCCAACCAAGATACTAAGGGTAAGTGGCACAACACAGACTGGAGGGAGAGAAGCACGTTGGCATAATTAAAATGCATTATGTAGACTGTCAAAAATTATGCAGACTTTGGTGTTCCCTGCTTCCTTGCCATGCACACCCAAGTTATCTTCCACTTCCTAATAGGATAATGACAGTATTTTTTATTTTATTTTTATTTATATATTTATATTTATATTTATATTTTTATATTTTTATTTTAATTTCATTAAATTTTCATTTCATTTATTTTAATTTCATTTCTAACAGTAAAGACAATACAGGGAAAAAAGCAAAACCATCATATCTGTCCTCACTAAGATACCATTCATGATAAGATTCATCCATGCCTCTTCTTTCCTAGGGCCACAGATCATGTCTATTTGTCCTAAATCAAATATTATAGCATCAAGATAAATATTTCCTTAGGAAAAAAACTTTCAGGCTTTGTATTTATGTGTTTGCTCTTTATACTATACATATTTTTTTCCCTAGTGAAATGATGTTGAAGAATAGCATCTGTCAGAGTTCAGATGAAAGGAAGTCCACATTTCTGGGGAAATAAGCTTTACACTTCTAGTTCTCCATTCAAACTAGCCCTAAGTCCTGCACCACTGGAGGTGGGGAACTGTAAAGACAACTTGAAGTTCCAGACCTTTGCATTCAATAATTTCTTGTTCCTTTTAGTTCTGTTCACTATCCTAAGTAGAAGAGGAATTTGGAAAAGTAAATAAGCTGCAAATGCTGGCAGTTTCTATTTGGTTTGACACATAAGCTTTATCTGAATGAAGGTGTATAAAAGTGTTGGTACAGTGAGTGTTATTCCAGTGGGCCCACATTGTCCACATTCAGTGTCACTAAAGTAACGGAGAAATTACTCAGTAAAGTAAAACACACATGTACAATTCCATGTTGCACTTCCATATAGTGTAAGGAGTTTTAATTCCACATCTGTAGGATATCAAGACTGAGAATGGAAAATATCTATGGCATGGCTGGACTCTTGTAAAGTGGAAAATATGAGACGGTAGGAGTTTTGTTTTCTGTTAATCATGCAACAAGCCCATTAGTTGTGGAATATTTCTAAACTAAGTGAATCTGTGAAGACACAAATAAGAGCAACAACATTAAGAGGAAATAAAGCGTGTTTTAAGAGTGAAATATTCCTTCTCTTATTTTAAAATATTCCTTCTTGCAGCCACCTATGGAAAGATGGAACTTCAGATCAAAATTTGGTCTTTGATTCTCCATGTTTAAGACTTATGTACTTGAATTCACAATTATCTGGACATAGTAAATTACCTTTTATAAACAAAAATTAAGAGGCAGACAGATCATGGTGTAATCTGGATATAGTAATCCAGCAAGTATTACTTCCAATGCTGCTGCGCATACATGGTAAAGAATAGTATCCAACCTATTGTGCACCTTCCAAAAATACTGTAAAATACATACTTACGACAGCAATCTGCTCTGTGGGGGATCTTTTCTGCATGACTCTCATAACAGCTAAAGGAAAAATGGAAGAAATGCCAAGAATGAATCACAAATCTAAAAATTATGTCCCAAAAAACTGCACAGTAGTATAGCAAATGTGCTCTACACAATGAAAACTACTGCACTATTTTGCACTTCATAGGGGTCGAACTGAAAGGTATATTTGGGGGCTATAATATAGTAGCACTTCTTTAGTTGTGATGTGTTAGAGTTTTAAAGTATATATTTGCTTAAGCTAATGATATAGTATTTCATGTAAAGAGGTTAAGTATTGACAAGCAAAGCCTTTAGAAGTTGTTTGGGAACAGTGTTAAAACTTAAAAGATGAGGTCATGACACATCTTGATGACGCAGCAACAAAGAAATGGTACTTCAAATTCAGTACTTTTATGCTAACTTTACAAAAGGACCATCTGCTCAGCTACAGGCTTTGTACATTTCAGCCATGAAGTATTCCAATTGACTTAGAAGTTAATGGGATCACCAGGAAATACCCAAACACTGGAAATGTCACAAAGTAGAACAGCAACAGTAAAAGTACCATCTAGTGAAAATTCACTGCTAAAGATGGTTGCTAATGATTTGCATCACTGAGTGCAGAAATTGTTTCTCTACATGTGAGATAGGAAAAAAAAGTGCCCAAATATAAACTATGATTGATATTTTTATAGTGACAAAATAGTGTTGAATCTTTTTCAAGGTGGGCTTTAGTTTCTGAAAGAAGAATCTTCATTTTCACATGGAGACCACTGGTGGTGGGCAAAGGCATATCTTTTTCCTCAGCAAAATTAACTGTGATGAGACAGAAACTCTTAAGCTTCTTTGATAATGAAAAAATCAAACGGAAAACAAGTTCAGCCAGACTGTAACTTCAAAAAAGGGGTCTACATCTCATCTATGATTCTGGAAAAAAAACAAAACCAACAGATTCTACTTCTTCTCTGCTAATACTGAGTCTGCCTATGCAAAAACACCTTGGGAAGAACTTTCATAAATGTCAAAAGTAGACTTAAGAGCTTTAGAAGTGTCACCTCATTACTAAATAGTCATTCTGCTACTTTATTAAATAAATAGTCTCTGAATGCTTTTAAAACACATCCAGGTGTCCCTGCTTCACAAACCTGGATGTTAACTGACACGCAACACCTATAACATCAGCATATATTGCATGGTTGCAAAAGGAACATCACTCACTTTGGTCATGTGATTGTCAGATGAAGATGATCAGAAAGTTTATTTAGATGACTTATTAATTTCTTCTACCTCCACTATGTAAGGATTTAATTTCTCACCACAAAATTGAAGAGGTCAGCAGAAAAGCTTGGTTCGTATGACTGAATGAAATTAATCTATTTTGCCCTAAAACTTTCAGTCTTTTTTGTATTGCACATTTATTTTCCAAAATATAAGATATGTTATATAAAATATGTTATATAATATATGCTCTTCCACAGGAACAATGTAAATTCATCTCTCTTCAGATGCCAAATAACAAACTCATTTTGCATGTACAACTAATCCTCAATTAATTTCTTATCTATATTTTAAAAGAAAATTCAATCTGTCCGGATGGTGAATTTTCCTCAGGTCCCTTCACTGGAGAAAACTGACCTCTAGATATAGGATTCATTCCCTGAGGATCATCTGCAACCAGCCTTTAACTTGCTATCTCAGCCTTCTCAATTCATGTCCTGAATAAAAAGAAATTGACAGTAACTGAAAAATGTAGGTCCAAGTTTGTGGTTTAGTAACCAGTAATCTCTGTTTCAAGAGTCCTTTTGCCCACTATCACACTGTGAAGTCTAAAAATAACCTAGTCTCTATATTTACAGGGTTGGAGAAGTTAAGTCACTAAATCCATATTCAAAGCATGCAAATAAAAATTTCTTTTCAGAAGCACTGAGACCCAGAACCAGTAAAATGCATAAATGCCCATCATGTCTTAAAATCAGCCCACTGTTTCGTAGCCTGAATAGGGTGCTGCATATGTAATTTTAGACAACTAGATTTTAAATGCTTTATAAGAACAGTGTCAATAAGTCAGTGACAATCTTAAACAGGAATTTAGAGGCCTGCTGTTTTTTTTTTCCCAGTGTATAAGTGCTTTCTAGAAAGTACTGCTTTTCACAGCATTTTCAGATGTAGATATGATACAACAGGCTGTAGGATTCAATATTACATTTAAGACTCAGCTGCAGGTCTCCCTGCAATGAATGCATGTAGTTTCCACTGACATTCAAAGAAGCTACACATGTGCTAAAGGGGAAATCTTATTTGCCAAGTGACTACCACACAGCATTGCAATCCACTGAGTACAGAGACAAATCCTGGTTTCATACTTTTGCAGTAGCAAAGCCGCCATCAGCTGACACTCCCTTCCCTGAACCAATTGTGTATATATACTTGTTATGATTGAAATATGTTCCTGTGCAGGAAGGCCAGCAGAGGGTAATTTATTTCCACTGAGAAAAAAAAGATGAGCAGCTATAAAGATTAATGGGAACATAATTTTCATAACACTGGGATACTAAAAAGAGAAAGAAATGTGGGACAAGTTATGTAATGTGTACTCACTGAAATATGCTGCATGTCTCTGAGAGGAGACATGATCTTGCTCTCTCTGAAGCGAACAGGAGCTTTGCCACTGAGGGAAACCTCAGCTGCTTTAAAACACAAATCATTTTCCCTTATGTTATTCTAATTTACTGTAAAATGCTCTTGTGAGTATGACATCAGGGATACATCAAGGAAGAAGAATTAAAAACTACAACACCCAATACCAGAATATCCACTGCATGACCTATTCTCACCTCATAAAGAGCAGTATCCCTGTGACACCTAGGCCTAAAACTCAGTGACACCAATGAGTACAAGAGCTGCCTTGCCCAAAACGACCAACGACAAAGCAATGTTAACATAGTTGCCCTGAAGGTTCCTCCAGACTTTGAGACATTGGTCTGAATCACTCACAAACAGCACCTGTACGCAGACGAACAAGTATCTTGGAAACAAACCACTGTTGCCTAGGATGACTCTTCTCTTGGAACTGTGCTGAAGTTTCCAGGATAGACTCATCTCAATTTGAGGGATTATAACACATGTTCACAACGTTTTTCCTCAGGGCAGCGGGAATATGACATAATTTCTCCATTTTTCTTTTAAAACAGGATTAAGTGCCTGGTCATAGGCAATCATGAACTTGTCTGCATCAAGAAACAGGATTTTTTACCTCAGGTCTGCTAGTCACTGGGGTCACCCTTCAAATCTGTATGACAGCCTAGACAGTGATTTAAGAAAGGGATGCAAAATTATCTGTGTACTTTCTGCTGCAGGCTGCAACTTGGTAAGGAGAGGGGCCTCTGGAGGGGTGATGTTCTTCATCCTTCCTCTGCAATGGCAGCGTGGAAAGAGAGGCTGCAACACTGTGATGCCCGTGAGGGGCTGTGGGAGCAGAGGCAGGAGAAAGCTCATCTCTCTCAAGTGACACAGTGCTTGCAGATTGTTTCACTGCTGCATGAAGGAGGGAACTGGAAACACTGCCTGGGGGTAACACAGCTCATGTTTGTCCCTGCAGCCTGTAGCAGAGTTAGAGTCTGCATCCCATTTAGGGGATGCAGTGTTATGTGCTCGGGGAGAAGTTGGGTATCTCCAATGAAACTGGACAGCAATAGACATAGTGGATGCCCCATTTCCTCACCACACACAAGTTACCTCCTAGGTCAGAGGAGACAGAACTTACAGCTTAACCTGCTGCATCTTGCAAGTTTAACCCCTACATCACTGGCAATAAGCATCAACAGTACAAAAATGTTTGTTTTACTAGCTAAGAAGGTAATATAAGTTATGTGGCACAACCTGAAATTCTCTGAGTAAATCTGTTAGTATTTTTTATGTCAGACATTTCCATTACAGAAAACATAACAAGCAACTCCCAGAACTCAAAAAGCCCATAAACTCTACAGATCTACTATGCTTACAACACCCCTCAGTAAGATATCAAGCTGACCCTTAACTGGTACAACAGTAGAAAAAAATTAGAAAATATTTTTAGAAAGTACATTTGGAAAATATGTCAGCTATGAAGTTAATGTAATTTATTTGCTAAAGTTATGAAATTAATTGTACCCACTTTGTCCTACTATGCTGGGATATGCTTCAAGGGAAAATAAGGAATATCTGATGAAAAAATGACAAGAACTTCCAGTAGCTGCTACAGTAGTTATCATCAACTCTTCTGGTAGAATGTTTGCCAATATAAATCACATTTATATTTAAGCTGTGTACTTGTGATACGGCATACCAGGTGGTTGTGAAGCTGCAAGACTGTACTATGATCTGGTTTCTGTATTTCTAGTGCTGGGAAGAATTTGGTCAAGGATTAATCAGAAAACAGATGGAAGAGACATTTTTTATTAGCAAAAAAAAGAACTTGTTACTTTCCTTAAGGGAAAACAGCAAAATATTTTTCAGTTACTGGTTATAACAAAGTGGATGTTGATACACTCTAGGGCCTTGTAAAAGCAGTAATTAGAAGTTATATTCTTCATGCAGACAAAAGAATCTGCCTGGAACATGAATAAACCAAAAGAATAAAATTCTGCTTCAGAAGATGACGACCAGAAGATGACACAGTTTACAATTATAGAAGAGGGCATGTTCTCCTTTCTGGGAGAACTCAATTGGCTTTAAAACACCCTATATGAATAAAAAATAAACCCCAGTAAGTTTATCGGTTGTGGGAAAGAATTAGAGCAAGTGATAAATGAAATCTGAGGCTCTAAAGAAAAATTGGCATTAGTCCACTTAAGTACTACGCAGAGGTCCCAGGCAAGGTGATAACCTGTAGAGAGTACCAAACAACGGAGGAACAAACTCAAATAATACTGAACACTTGGTTGTAGCAAAATAGTAAATAAAAATGGAGACATATAGATGTAAGACAACTGACAACACCTTTCTCATAATAAACTACTTTTCCTGCAACTGTTTTACTATATTTTTCTTTGTTTCTACATCTTCTAGAAAATGTGCTTGTGTTATATATTTGTTTCAGGAAAAACTGTTTAAAATAATTGAAACACATCAGCAATAAAACAGTTGCTGTGTTAACCTTCTGTAGAGTGCTTCTTACCAGATGGTAATGGTTACCATGAAGTATTAGTATCAGCCACAGAAATGTTTTCACAGCAGGGCTACCTATGGCCGCCAGCCAGGCTGCCTGTTTTTGAAGCAAGTCAAAATGTTGATAACTGTTCTCTTTCTCAAGGCTGTAAAAAAAAAAAAAGCAGCACTAAAGCAAACTTTTACACCTTGTTCGTACTGTTTTTTTTATACAAGGGTGTTTTCCTGCTAACGTTTTCCTAAGAAAACACTAGGCCACCTTATTCCTTTTTTTAAAAATTATTATTATTTCCTGCCAACACAGTTCCTGTGAGTCACAGTCTTCCTACTTAGCCACAACTCCATCTCAACTTCTCTGCCTTTGCACACAGGTGGTATTCTCAGGCTGGCAGTTTTTGTGTTTAGTTTAAAATTATTTCAGGCTTGATACTGCTCATGCTTGGATGTCAGAAAAATAGCTCAAATACTCTTCTTCCTGTTCAAATTTGTTTCTAGCTCTAGAAGCTTTTATTTTGTCCTGCAGACCACCTTTCTGATGAATTTGTGCTTTGACTAGTCCAGTCTTGCTTTGGAACTGTAACCCCCTAGCAATCAGTAGACCAAGCACACATACAATTGAACAGGTGCTTACTGGTAGGATCAGAAGTTTATTTTTCTTTAAACCACAAATTATTTTCCCTACTAATTATACTCAGCTTTCTTTACCGGTGTTTTCCATTTTAAGGCTGATTTTTAACTGGTAGAATTTTGCTCTCTCCTCTGTTTATTTTTAAGAGTTTACACTGCCCTGACTTGAAAACAAACATATGAACTGTAAACCACATATAAAGACACTTGCTCTGCTCATAATAAAAGTCTTATTATCTTCTTTGAGTTAGTTTCAAACCATCAAATTTATAGAAGTTAGAGCAACTTTTTAAAAACACTTTTCAGATAAATTTTATCAGACACAGGTCAAGGAACCCTTAGGAGTTGCAGAACAGCTTAATTACTGAAGCCACTTCAAAATTAGATGGTGAAACTGGAGATGACGTTTGGCCTGAACACCTCTGTGGCTGAGTCTGCACTAGCGTTGCCGATCATGATGGCATGGCTATAATGCATGTGGTAACCATGCAGACTTCAAATACTTTAAAATCATACTACATACTTTGCCATTATGAAACATAATGTGGACTAAAATTTGCCCCTTCACCTTCAGAAACAAAAGCCCCAAGATACTCTGCCAATTTGATGTTTGGTACTCTTTGGCAAACAGAAGTTCAGCATCTTGGGAGAATGATAAGTTTAGAGTCTTTTCATTGAACTGATTTTTCTTTTGGAATATTTCCTTTTAAAAGCACAGTACCAGCATTAAAAATGAATTAAATAAACCCAAAACCTTTAATGAAGGTATTTAAATAGATTCACTGGATATGGAGAAAGAAGTTAGAATTAAATGCAGTATCAAAAGGATTTATTTCCAAACAAACATTGACCTGCCAAAGAGATATACCTGCCATACAACATTTAAGGAGCAAGGCTTCTCTCTTTAAGAGATCCTTATGCAGGCATAATACATGTTGAGGATACTATGTCAAATGTAATGTTGCTATAAGTAGTGAGGAGACTTGTATCCTTTCAATGAAAGAAAAAAACCCAACAAGCAATATGCCAACCTCACAACGCAGTGGAGCACCCACAGAAATGAATGAGTTCTCAACTAGTCATCAACAGAAAATGCATATACTAAATTAAAGCTTCCTGGCCAGCTTCTGGCTCTGATTAAGTCTTTGACAGTACAGGCCTGTGCTTGTGGCCTTAGCTCTTGGGATTAAATCAGGCTCTCAGCTTTGTGTTTTCTTAAAATGACTGTCTCTCTACTCTCAAAGACTGTAGTGATAAATCTTCAGAAGTCATCCCTAATTTGCTGTTCTTGTAGCCCAGACTACAACCATCCCCATGGTACTACAGCATCCCCAGGGCTGCTGAGGCAATTGTACCACTCTCAGTGAGGCACAGGGGCATTACTCTGCCTCCAGGAAAAAATGAAGCTCTGCTCCATCACCACCTCTGCACAGAAAAGGTATTTCGAATATGCCTGTCCTAAACACAGAAGAGTCCCACAGCATGGAAAAAATGCTGTTGAAGAAATGCTCCTTGCTTCCTGTACCTATTATTATGGATTATTTAACTTCAGTCAAATACATACCACAGTCTCCAACGAATTATAACTGTCAAACCATGCATTTCAATGAGGGGAAGTATTATTCAACATGTGGCAAATTAGGATGATTAAACCAGCCCGTGAGCCTGTGAACAAGGACAACATTTACCTGTTGACTTCCTTTAGGTCATTTTATGTTACAGACAAAACAGGAGGGCTTTTTGTGTGTGTGTGGGTGGGAGTG
Organism: Podargus strigoides; assembly: GCA_028020825.1. Lineage (NCBI taxonomy): Eukaryota > Metazoa > Chordata > Aves > Caprimulgiformes > Podargidae > Podargus > Podargus strigoides. Next base: position 71,857,303 of record CM051621.1, read on the forward strand.
GTGTTTGGGGTTTTTTTTTGCAAGCTTTCTATGTAAATTGTTACTAGATGTGACGTGACAAATGTAAATCCTACAAAATAAACCATCTTGTTTTCTTTAAAAAAACTTGAGGATAATGAGAATAGTAAATCATAGAATGTGTTCCTATGGAACTCAGAAAAACAATGACAGTCTTTGGATCCTGAAAAGAAGTATAACACTAACAATATTTTGAAAAGTCTATAAAATACATTATATGTTATTGAATACATTATATCAGTACCTCAAATATATCGATCTCTTGCCAGTCAGTCCACCATAGCTACAGAGACACTACCAATCCAGTACATAATTGAAATTAAAATATTACATTTTTCAGCTGCAAAAATAATGAGAAGAGAAGAAGAAGAAGAAGAAGAAGAAGAAGAAGAAGAAGAAGAAGAGAAGAGAAGAGAAGAGAAGAGAAGAGAAGAGAAGAGAAGAGAAGAGAAGAGAAGAGAAGAGAAGAGAAGAGAAGAGAAGAGAAGAGAAGAGAAGAGAAGAGAAGAGACAAAGCAAAACAAAAAAGAAGGACAGAAAATGAGGGAGAAAAGAGTTAAAGAAGTGGATAAGTGGATGACTGTACGTAGTTCAGGCTTTTTCCACTTGCTAGCCTGGACTTCCTTTCTGGCCATTTATGCAAGTCCAAGGAAGCAGTGTGGTGGGAAAGATCCCACAAGGTGCTGGAAAAGACAATAAAGGAAAAGCCTTTTTCTTGGTTAAACAAAAATGACCTAAAGGAAGAAGACAGGTAAGTGTTGCTTGTGTTCGTAGACTGACTTAATCATCCTAGTTTGCCACTTGCTAAATAATCCCTCTCATTGAAATGCAAGGTTTGATTTTGTTATGATGTCACATGGTACTGTAATTCTTTCACCTTCCTTAACTTCCTTACTCATTATTATGGACGTTCTATTAGTCACATATATATATGAATAATGTTTTAGCAATTTGCTATATTTTATGGAGCCCTGAACTTCTCTGAGCATTATAGAAGGAAGTAGCATTCAATAGGATCAGTTCTAGTTTTTCGGCTATGACAGTTAAACATTCTTTATTCCAGCTGCAATGACATATGTTTATTTCTATTTCAGTTAATGGCAAAATCTTGACACACTAGTAAGCAGTAAATTAAATTCTGGGATAGTCATTCTACAAAGTTTTTTAAAGTTCAACTTACAAAGGATAAAATTTACAGATAAAAATATCTGTCAGTAAAGTTTGTGCCATCTGTAAATTGCTATCACTACTTTTTCTTTGGAATAAAATGCACTATTGAAGTTCAACTATGCAGTAAGTGACAACACATAATATAGAAAATGGTTTCAAAGCAAACAAAAGTACTAAAAATATTCTTAAAACTCTAATCAGATGCACTTTGCTAAACTGCAGATATTGCCATGAACATTTGGATTTCTACATGAATATCACAAATGAGTAGGTTGAATTCACAAAGCTTCCAAAAGTCCCAGTGTTTGTGTTCACATATTTTCCCCAGGGCCACCAAAAGTGAGAACTGATACTCTTACGGTATTTCCATTATTCAGATATCAAAATATTGCAAACAAAATCAGAAGCGGGTCCTGAATGCACAAGTGAAAGCTTGTGAAAATCTTAAACACAAACAAAATCTGAAATCTGTGAATACTGTCCCTTTGTGAAGGCCAAACGGGAGCTGGAAATAAAACTGCAAAAATAGAAGCTGATTCCAGTATCAGCTCCAACAAAAAGCAAAACACTAATCTCATGGGGTAACCAGTGGGATTGTTAAATAATGATTACTCCTATCTAGGGGGTATCTGTTTTCATGTGAACTTGTTTTCATGTGTATTATATAAAAATTAAGGGTGAAATTGAAATCTGAAGTCATCAAGTTCATACCCATGCTCTGAGGCAGGACCAGTATGTCTAAGCTACCTGCTTTTAAATTTTGTCAAGGATGTTCTTTCCACAACATCATTAAGTGTTCTGGTCCAATGCCAGCTATCCTCCAAGAAAGAAATTTCTTCTTAACATGTTGTCTATATTTCTGATATAAAATCAGCTCATTACATCTTATTACAACTTTGTGAACAAGATCGGAGTCTAGATTACAGACTCATTTTACACGTGAAGAGATTGCTGTCATGATTCACCTCCTTCTTGGCTTTGATAAGCCAAAAAACTCAATTCTTTCACTCTTTTCTCATGAGTATATACTCCTAAGCATGTGTTGGCTGGATTTTATTCAGGTTTTGATATCTTTACATCTTTCTTAAAGATGATCAAAATATTCCAGCTCTCCAGTGTCAGTAAAATAAGATTATCTTCCTTTTGATATTATTTTCATAAATATTCATAAATATTCTCAAAATATTTGTCTTTTTTGTTACTGCACTAGTGATAATATTTATTTTGTGATTCAGTGTAATTCTTCTGCCATATTCCTTTTGGCAGTTATTCCTTAGTTCCTTTCCCTGCAATTCATCTCTCCTATTTTCATTTTATTTCCTATTTTTACCGATTTTGAATTATTTCAACATTTTTTCAGTGAAATTTTGAATGGTAATCATACAATTCTCAAGATCTTGCTGTCATCCAGAAGTACCAGTTGACTCAATTGTACATGCTGTTCCAAAAGTGTAAACGCACAATTTATCTTACTAGTGCATTTTTTATTCTATCAAATAATTAGTTAACGGAAATTGGAATAGACTAAACATGGACTAACGCATTTGGCATGCCTCTTATTATTTCCTCCTGGATCAAAAATTCAAGTTTAAAGACAAGTGCAGTGTCAATCAGTTGAATGTCCACTTGGTAATTTCATTTGGATGTGGTTTTACTGAATTGCATTTGACTGATTGTTTTTAATTTATTTTTTTTCAGCGCATCAAGTTAATTTAACATTTAAATTCTTCCCTACAGATTGCTCATAATTTTCCTAGGTTGGCACTTAACTGACATTCTCTACTTCATTACTGAAGTTACTACTGAAAATACTGAGTAGCATGAACCTGAAATCCTACTTGACAGCTTCGTGGTGAACTACTGAGAACAATCTTGGCCTTTAGTTGAATAGACAAGATTCAACCAAGACTTTGACCATGCTTGTTGATACTGTCGAAAGAGGCTGCTCCAAGCACAAAAATGAGAAAGGAATTACCAACGAGTAACAGCAGCAGGTAAACTGGGATGGTGAGGTCTAAAATGAACACCTCTTTGGGGCAGAGATGTTTAGGATCTCAGCAAAAAGTTTTGCAAAGCTAAGCCTGGGAATAGAAAGCTTGAGGAAAAAATAATACAGTTTTTGGGTTGGACAGGTAGATTTTAGGACATTGTATCAAGGCACATACATTTTATCTGTCTCAGAGTGCTTCTTGCTTGAAAAGTTATGCACAATGGGTTGATATGTTTTATTACTCTCCATATTCCATTTACAGTCAGAATTCATTTCTCCTGTCATATCAGGATCCAAACAATTTTCTGATCAATCCTCCAAGCCAAACAAGAACATCATTTTCCATAAGAAAAAGCAACTGGCTAGAACAAACCCAAATCTGAATCAGAAATACAGAAACTTCCTCTTGCTTTTACTGCCCCATAGTCCATCCAGCTGCATTCAGACAGGAGGGTAAGGTGGGAATGTTTCCTTCTGCCACTGTTTTTTTCTGTCCAAAGTTGGTTGCTGTCATGAAATAGCTGTGCTCTACATATCACGCATTTCTTTGATAAACTGATACAATGGTATTCTGGAATGCTGAATATTACCAAGTTTCAAGTTACTGCAGGTTTCCATTCCTGATGCACAAAGAAAATTCAGAGATTTTGAGTAACAGTTCACGAGGTGTGTGCTTGTTGAGTAATTGCTCCCTACCATGTATAATTCTGAAAAATTTCTCATTTCTTTTTCAGAACAGACTTTGTATATCAGCCATCTGCCACTGCCTTTAGCCATGAGCTACTATTGAAGCATGGTTTCATCTTTCATTAAAGGATTAGCCCATGCCATTCTCATCTGATATAGTCTTGTCCATCCATATATTTAACACCTTATTTTTAAATGTCTCTTTCCTGGTTATAACACAGAGATTATTATTCTCAGAGGTGATGAGGAGATGATCTGTATGAGTATGAGGGCAGCATTCCATTAAATCTTCCAATAAGCTCTGGAAAGGATATAAACTCTCTTTGTTGTGGGTGCAGTTGAATCTTTTCTGTTCTCTTCTTTCGCCAGGAAGATATGAGTGGCTGGAGTGTTTGATTCTATATATAACTAGTTGATGTCAGCTGGATGCCAGTCCCTTTGAAGAGGATCAGCCCCCAGTTTGTCTCAGTACTAGGTACCATGCAGGTCCAAGCACAAGGGTAGAAACCATCCTGGACCAGGCAGGTCATCCCCATACATAACTAACTCCTGAAGCTTCAACTAAAGGGTCGAGATCGCTTTTTTTCTGCACCACAAAACAGTAGGGTAAGTGTATTGTTTCCTGAAATATTTTGACATTGTCTGTCCTACAAACTGTCATGTAAAAGACGTTTATGTAACCTCTTGACTCTGCGATTGAAAAGATGCTTATTTTTTTTACTTAGTCAGAAATGCACTTTCTCTAAAGATGCCGGATCATCTCATTTAGTTCCTCAAATTCTTTATTAGATTAAGAAATGTCAAAATGTAACATTTCTGAAATCATAAACCTAAATGAAATTAAAATATTTGTTATGAATTTACATCTTTTAATATAATGTGTAGATGTGAGAAGGCCTAGACCACTGACACTGATTTTGCTACAGAATTTATGTAGCCAACTCACAGTCCATTCCTTCAAATCTTCAATCCATCAGAACATGTCCCAGCATCTGTCTGCAAGCAAGAACTGTCAGTGCATTTTACACAACTAGAAGTGCAGTATTTCTAAGTCAGAAGTAACTAACTTCACTATTCAGCCATTCTAAACAGCCTATTACTAATTAAAGTTGGCTGAATTGTGAAAGCTGGCTCAACAATGTAAAAATGTGTTGTTTTTTTTCAGCAAGGAAAAATCGTATCAGAAAATCACAATGTTATCACATTCTGCCATGGTCAAAGAGAGGAAACAACAAGCATCAGCCATTATGGATGAAATGCACAGAAATGGTATAGCGCTGAACCCAGCTTACTGTATATGCAATGTCCTCTAGCCCTCCCTAATATATTTTTTTAATCATAGAGTTTAACTCTCTTACAGATTTGTCTCTGGGTGTTTTGCCATAAATAATCTTGTGGGAGTATCATGCTGCCTATGGTAACTAATCCTTTTGTAGTTGCCTCTTTTCATTTAGAAGCTATTTTCAGATGAACAACTGCTGTGGAGGAATGAAGTAATCTAACAGCTGATGTACATTCTGCTAGGATAGCCTTTCAGAATATTATTTGGGGTTAATAACATGACTTCATTCCATTTTGAAAGGCTATCATCTAAGAAACGTGCTGATCAATATCCTCGTTTTTTTGCTCTGTTTCAATCTGCTTTTTTATATGAATGATAAAAAATTTTGAAACAAAATGCTTACATCTCTGTTCCTTCCTCTCCAACTTTATCTTTGTAACTAACAAATTTTACTAGCATTTGGCAATTCTCTTTAATGCACAGCCACCAATTAATCTTATAGGAAGAATCTTTACTTTCTGTTGTTACCCTGATGAAAATGCAGATACTTCTGAGAAGGTAGTTTGATTTTCTAAAACAGGTTCTTGAAATTACACTTCTAGTGTGACACCTGAGAAGGAATTAACTCAGTTGAGAATACAAATCTGTTTGGCTTTTATTAGGTATGTGCTAGATGCTTTTGGACATCCTTCCAATCCCCCCCCCCACCGTGAAGCCTTTTTTACCATCTATGTAAAAGATCGGCGTTTTAACAGCGATAAGCACCCCACAAGCCTCTGTGAAAAAACAGTTCTAATATTTAGAATTTATGAAAATTATACCACTTGAAGAGGATAAAACACTGAACATTAAATTCCAGTTGGAGCTTTAGCTTTAGCTCCAACAAGTTTGGGGATGGTTTCTGTACTCACTCACTGACTATTGTGACCGCAGGAAGAGTAGGACAAGAGACATAAGTTTTTTAGAAAAAGAAGCCTCAAGTTTCAGTGCCTGGTCCTAGTCCTTCTGATATTTCCATAGGTTTTTTACTGTCATTTCTGTTCAAATACCTCTTGTCTCCTTCTATTCTCCACTGAACACACACTTAAGTCTGGAAGCCAGTCTGCCATTACAGATTTCATTATAATTCCTTTATTTATTTTTTTTTTTTGGTATTATAAACTCAAGTACTGTATGTGCCTGAAATAGCCTATCAGGTCTTCAGGGCAAAAAAAAAATGTCTTTCATACGTTTGTTTGGAACCAGGCATTTCACATGGTAAACGTTGCTACTATTCATAGCAATACTAACAAATCTACCATATAGCCCTTGAAATCATTGGAGTTGTTGGATAATCTGTGCTGATGCTTGGCATTTGACTCACATAATCTGTCCTTTTTATTATTTCCGTGTTATCAGATTTGCTGTCAAGTTTAGATTGATACACATAGATGTGACAGCTTATCCTACAAGATATGATGTGATATGTGGCCACTGAAGGCAATACTAACTCTTAAAGTGCACATTCTACTTTCACATCTTCTTTGGATGCCTGGGATATTTAAATGTTTCAAATAATATGAAATTTCATTAAATGAGTGTGATAAGAACCTGAAATTTGTAAGTGTACAAGCTCAGTGAAACCAGCTAGGAAACAGAAGGATAATCAAAGCTGTAATTACACAAAGTATACTTTAGTTCTTTGGGACTGAACGTAAGCAATTCTTGGAAAGATCAAGGAGAAATCTGTTTTTTAAATGACTAAATTCAGCTCTATTAATTTTTTGACATTTTATTTTTCCCCTAATTGTTAAATTCAACAAGCTTAACCTGAGAGCTGGAAGGTGAACTGCCAGCTTCTGGGTTTTGCATCGCTATTAGTAATGAAGGTCCTATGCCTGGTAATTATGTCAAAATTAAATGTACTGTTTCAGCCAGTCTCACAGACCTATGAACTCCCTACTGTTAACAGAGGTAAACTGTAACAGAAGATTCTGTAACGCGAGCCACGGAAGCTTGGAATGACATGCAGAAAGCATACCTACTCCATTTTTATTTCAGCCTCTTTTTATTCTGATGCTTTCAGATAAACAGTGAATATCAAATTCCCTGTTAAAAGATACTCATAGCAGAAACGGTCATTGATAAAATACAAAATCAGCTTTTATCAGTGCCTCAAAGATTACCAGTCTCTGAGCAAGACTGGTAATGATTGACAGTCCAAATCTCCTGCTGGCTTGTGGGACATGTTTTAGAGAAGTTTGACACATCAGAAAAAGCTGCAGGAATAGAGAGTTATAAACCCCCTTATGGTCTCAGAAGAGAGACTGCAGTAGTAAGTCAGTGTGTGGATGTAGCGACCTCCCCAGCCCCGTGGTTTTTCACTGGCAGACTTGGACTAATCATAACATTTCTAAGGCTACTCTGTAGAGGTAAAAATGTATGTAAATACATATATTTAAAGAAGCCCTTGGAGTTCATCAGGTTAGCCTTCAATTACACTTAAATCTTATGTCCAGTTCTATATTATTTCTTAAATGCATGCTTCAGTAGCTACATGATTAACTATCTTTCATGATACAGTTAAAAAATCTTATTTCTGATACTACAACAAACATACTATCTGTTATTCATTATTAAAATTTATAATCCAGATTAAGGTATTTAGAAGACTGTAAACTGGAGGATTAGAGGGGGATTAGCCAGTGAATGCAGGAAGAACTATATAAATCATATTTAAATACAGTTTGCTATGATTTTAAGCACCCGACTGGAAGGACTTGGCGGGAACAAATTAAGAAATGAAGCTAAAAGGTTAAGATTAGGATTAAACTATGAATTAAATTTCCAGTACTAATTTACAAGGTCCATTTATGACATTGATGTTTTTCTATCATCCTTTAAATGCCCTCCTTTTCTCATTCTCCATCACCTTTTCTGCACTGACACTGAAACAATCCCTAGACACATCATAAAACCAGACAGATGATTAGATTTTAGTTGGCAAGTGATTCAAATGAACTTCGCACTTATGTTTTTGGGATGCTGCCTGGATACACAATAGTACACAACTGTGAGTTACAAAGTACCTTGGAGCCTTCAGTTAACATGAACAAGAACAGTACGTATGTAAGGGAACAACAAGGCCCAAAATAGTTAACATCCAGCATGCCCCAGAAGAACACTGAGTGGTTTGGACAGAGATCTGCAATCACCTTGACACCCCAGTCTCTGCGGATGTACATACTACCCACTCTGTACAACGAAGAAAAGGTTTTTCTATGTGAAAATGTTGATTTGAGTGGTGAAATTCTTACTCCTTACTAATACAAACCCATCCAACACTCCATACCCCTGGAGCAATCTTGAGAAATGACAAAATCAAAATATGACTTCTGGGTCTAAATGTCAGGCCACAGGTCAATCACTAGTGCACTTATCTCAGCCACAGAGCCAAAACCCCACCACTATCTGTCACTGATAGGGCTACATTGGGCAAGCTGAGTCATTTTCTTCCATGTTAAGACCTCTGTTTTGTAGTTACCTTTTAAATAGCAGGAGGGCATTAGGATTATTTTGGCATACTATTTTTAAAGCAGAAGTGCATGCTCCTGCTCATGATTCAGTTAGCTTGCTCTTATTGCAGTTAAATCTATTACAAAGACTCAATTGAAATCAGTATGAACAGAAGTGGATCAAAAGTGATGCACTCCAGGGCCCACAGACTTGTTTAATTTACTACATGGAAAACTCTTGTGTATACAGCTTTGGCTAAATATTTAATATCCCTGTCCCAATTAAGTTTTCCTAAACGTCAGCAAATCCCACTGTTTTTCCAACATAAAGTTACTAGGAGACATATGCCATGTTGAACATGCCACTTACTCAAAATGAAACCCTGCATACGCAATATTAACTTTGACATTAGGTACCTTCTGCAGTTAATTAATTTGTAATGTTAATTTTAAACTGGGTTTCCTGTGAGCTCACTCTGGAAGCGAGATACAGTGTCTTACATATAATTTGTTTTAATTTCATTTTAATGCCTTAAAATATAAAGTTCAGGATTTGAAATCCTGAAGACTACAAGAATATGCGAAGAATAAAATGTCTTATTATTAAAGAAATAACAGAATGTGACTTAGAATAAGTGGCTCAGACAAACATACCAGACCATTGATATAATCCTCAAAGCACACTGCATCTTCCTATTTTTCTTCCTGATGTTTATGAACAATTTAGGAGAACAATATAAATTAATTAAATGATATACATGAAAGTAAGTGGCAATAGGAATTATTTTCCTAAAAATTCTGTTTTTACTATGCGATGCACCATTGTTACATTTGTTAAATTCTACAGCCTTCTAAGCAGAAATAAATTAGAAGAAAACAGTTTGTTCAGTGTTGAAGTTACTGTATTCTAGGGTTTAAGTTTTATCTATAGGTAGAGGACCTCTAGTTGAGAGAGTGCAGTCACAAAGCAACAGCTTGCTCATTGCCACCAGCATCCCAGTTTCCAGAACATTACCATGAAGACAATCAGTAGAGTTTCTCATACTCAGAGTTCTCCATTTACAGTCCCAATTGATCTCCACTTTCCCTGCTTATGCATTTTCATTTTCAAATCACCCAGGAGGTCACTAAAGACAAAAAAGGAATTTTTCCCAAGCACTGAATAAAGTAATATTGCATCTAGTAATTCAGTTTCCTCTTAGAAAGAATTAAAATGTTCTAAATATATCAATTCCTAATTTAGAAGCAATAGGAAACCAGCAGGTATGTTTAAAAGGGGTTACCTGCTCATCTATCCAATGCAGGATACACAAAGCTAATGAAGGTTTGATGTGAAAATGCTGGGGTCAGATGGAATTTTGTTCCTGGTTTCAGCAGAAGCCAGTTTTTACCAGTCTGCTTATAAGATGGTGTGTAGGATGTTATAGGTCTGATTTTGATAAGAGCTAAGTACTGAAGTAAATTTGGAGCTTGAGGTGCTTAGCATCTTCAAAAAAACAGGTTTGTGCTGTTCATCACTCTGCAACAAACTTTTGGAAGAATAATTAATTTCACTAACACCATATGAAGCTATGTTAAGTGTTAGATAAGTATGCATTAACATGTTGTTGGATATCAGGTGCAGAGTATGCAATATCAGGCATTTAAAAAACCAGAGGTATGTATTTATCCATTGTATTGCAGTCTCACCTACCTTAAACCTTGGAAAAAAGGTCAGCACCCCCAGAGATATCATGGTAGAGGAGCTATCAACACTCAGCAACAGAGGTGCAAGACTCTTCAAGAGACGCCAGCGGAGATCTGACAAATACACATATGAAAACTATCATTATGTAGCAAACAAGCCAAGAAATGTGAGTATTTTGTAATAACTTATTCATGAAACACAGCGAGACTAGCTTGGGGTTCCCTTGATGCTCGTGACACATATCGTGCATGATTTATTTGAACTTTCAGGAATAATAAAAGCAAAATCCTGCACTAGAATGAGGCTAACACAAAGTGAGCCATTTGTATTTTATTGAGCTCCTACAAACAAATAAAAAAATCTGAAAGCCTTGTTCAGATTCAAATAATTCTCATTCAAATATGTTCAGGTTACTAGTGATTAGAGTTCTTATCCTGTAACAATTGGCTCATTGACTACTGAAAATTGACTAGTTAATGTGAAAATTGATGAGCTAGTGATATTGAAAAGGCTGGAGGAAATCAGAATCTGTTTCATGCAATCAGTAAGTATTTTTATTAAAATATGTTAGTGTTCTCAATGTGGCTTCCAGGCAGCAAAATGGCTCTCACAGCTGGTGCTAACACACTGCTGGCCTGCCTGTCTCCACAGAGAGAAAAAGGATGGAGCTCGTCATTGAAAAACAATTATTTTTCAAACTCCTCCTTCAGGAATTGGGTTAAAGCATTAGTGATACCCTGGGAATCCTCATGGCAGGAACGAAATGCACCTGGCACTTGTTTCGCCTGTGACCTTGGCAAAATATTTGAATCTTTCACTTAACCTCTGAAAATAGGGACACAACAATTCATAAATTTTACCTAAGTCTCCAGTGTGCTGCAAGGTTTAATTATTTGAACATGAATACTCTATGCCCAGTCTAATACAACAAGTAAGCAGCCCTTCTGATTCCAATATTGCATGAAATTCTGCTTCAGATACAATGGTACGCCGTTAAAGAAGCAGAATTTGTCTCAGTACTTTTAAGCTGCTTTGAAGATGAAAAGAAATACATGCTACAAAAGTTAATTATTATTAATTAACCTAGGAAATGTTTCTTGTAGAACAGCAATTCTTTTTCCCTAGAGTTTTCAAAACTAATCATTGCATAGGTGGTGCTATGATTGTGTTTGCATCCAGCCCCTACAGAACCCATACAAAGCCTTTGACTCAGTTCTTCTTTAATTTTCACTTGGCATAAGAAAAATATTACTGTGTTGTTGTGATACAATCTAAAGTTTTTATTGGTACAAACAGGAAACACAATTTATTAACTGGAACCAAGCACTAAAGGGCTTACACGTAATTAGATTTTACTAAAGAAAATACACACACACTGGTAAAATAATCAGAAACAATAAAATGAATACAATTTGTTGACTCTAAGGAAACTTTTTGGCTAGTTGCATCTCATAAGGAGGCTTCGGGAGCAGACAATAAAAGAGGCATTTGCAATTTACTGTTGTCCATGCTAACGGAATGTTGAGGGATCTCACAACAGTCAGAGAGGCTATTACTGGAGCCGAGTTCAATTATTTCCAATATCGCAGCTGAAATCTCAAAATATTTTTGTTCCCTTCTTGGAGAAGGAATCCTCTATGCTTTGTTGACTGTAAATACATTTGTCATTCTGTGGCTTTTACATTTCCCATACAAAAACTTAACTCTATTCAGCAACAAAACTATGTCTTAATATCCCGTGTCCTAGAAGAAAATTTTTTATGGTTCTTTTTTTATGGTGCAGATATTTCAAACTTCTTTTGTCACTCACTCAACAGGAATTAAATTACACAGGGACCAAATGGCATCATATTTGAGTGTTGATAAATCTGCCTTTTTAAAATAAATCGGCACAAAAGAACTGCCATATAAAAAATCTGAATAACTATTGAACACCCAAACCTATTTTTAGAACACTATTAGGAGCCCATCTATGAATACTGTCCCCCCAATTTCTCCCTCTGTTGAATATTAGAAGCTACACAGATAAATTCTGAGCACAACACCATCAATGTCGTCAGAATTTCTGTAACCAGCTCCAAGTCTGACAGATCAGTTCCTCTCTAGTCCACTTCTTTCCACAAAAGCACAGAGTACACATGCTGTACAGTCACAATGACGTTCTGACATGTGAAAAAATGATGTCTCTGTTCCCTTTCCTTAAATGCCTATTTAGCCACCACTGGTGTTGTCTTTATCACCTGTATGATTCTGCCTGTCAAAAAAAAAATCTTTCTAACATACTTCATGACGTCTAGAAAACATACTGCTTTGATCTTTTTCGCTTTCAAGTTTAAACAAGTATTATTTGTTTGCTTTACTACTTTAAGAAACTCCTACTCTAAAACAGTCTATATTTAAATTGCTTTTAGCCTATGTGTCATAGCTAAAATAAGATACTGACTTCTTATGAGACTCTAATTCTATATTTATGCAACAATGATTAAGCCTTTGGATGTTTCCTTAGAACCGATGACCCAATAGGAGGGTGGAAAACAGCAGCATATCATCAATCTCCAGAAAGTGACCTGCACTGAAGTTGTTATTTCTATTACAAATAAAGGAAAAGAAAACCTGAAACAAAAGCAATTCAACAAATGCAGTGAATTTTCAACTGATATGGGAAGAAATGCTTTGAAGAATCAGTGCTTTGAAACTCAAATGGCTCAAGCTTGCCAGATTTCTTGAATCTTCGGGTAGCAAGGGTGTTCTGTCTGGCACATAACAGCTTCTAGTGTCTAGTGATCCAAGGGACACATTTTATGCCCCCCCCCGCCAAAGTGACCAGATCTACTTTTTGCTGTGAAGCACACAGTCCACATGCACAGGGAGATTTTGTGGCGATTGGTGTAAGCAGCAGATGGGATGAACTCTCTTCACAAACTGCATATTGATATTTAAATATCCCAAACTTGGGAAAAGGTCAGATAACTCAGCTGGATGGTTATGGGGCTTCAGGAGTCTTCTTGACGTAGCTTGTAACACCTCCAATCCTTTTAATAAAGCATTCTTGCACTTGTAATACAGACATTTAAAATTGTGCTGGGATATCATTCTTAACACTGAAAAATTATTCATTTTTGCTTATATAGCCAATGTGAGAGAGTTGTGAAACTATTTTCCTCACTAACAGTCAGAAAATCCTGGGGAGTGCTATCTAGCAAACAGAGTACCAAACAGCAGGACAGTATGCCTTCAGATGGTACACTTCTGATGGTCTCAGATCCTGATGGTAAATTGGAGTATCCCTCCAACCCTCAATAGAGAATCACAGAGGCTCTTTTTTTTGGCCTGTGCTGTCAATGATATTTATTTCCCTTTGAATGCAGCGTGGAGAGCCCATACAGAGTGTTAAAATGGATGGCCTCAGTGTTGAAGGAATTCCCCAGTATGCTCCAATGACACCGCCTAATACACCTGATCCCCGGAGCCCACCGCATCCTGACAACATTGCCCCAGGTAATCTATGAGTTTACAGACATGAAATATATTTAGTTCTCATTTCACAGCAGAGGAAGTACCTCTTTATAAACAAGTACCTTCAACAAGAATTTGTTAATGGACTTACTATTAGAAATTGATAAATTGGAGTCAGATAACTGTTCAGAATCTCCCACAGAAATGGAAAGTGATGCTCTTCAGTTACTTCTGTTCATTTTTAAAGATTTAATATGCCTTTTGTACTACTTCTCCCTAAACTGAAAACATACCTTAATTTCAAGAGAGACTGCTCCTATATCTACTGGTCTTATAAACCGGTAGATATACAGACCCAGCAGATAAACTGAGATATATCCAGTAGATACACTGAGAAACAGATCCTCAGATTTTAAATCAGATTAATATACTGATTTTTCTTTGCCAAACCTTTTTTTCTAATATGGAACACACTGCTCAACAGTCTGAAAGTTATCCATTGTATTTTAATACCCATAAGTGTCAATCCTAAGTCACTGCAAGTTTTGTTAGAATCCTTTACAGAGGACTAAGTTAAAAAGGAATTTGCCTCTGGCTGTATAAACTGTTCTTTTTTAAGTCCTTAACTGTGAGGGTACTGTTGCTTTTATTTAAAGAAGTGAGCTACAAGAAGGCCTTATTTTGTATTCTTTAAAGACTAAAGAAGGCTAATTTATTTAAATTAATTTATTCAGTGATATAGCCCTTCTTCCCTATTATGAATTATCCATGAGCAGACTGTGTTTTTTACAAATTCATTCTTTGTTCAGAATTACTCAATGCTTGTTTTGTGCAGACCTTTTCTGTCTATGTAAACTGGGTCAATGCTACTCTGTCAGTGCCTGCTAAGACTCTGTGGAGCCATTGGTCAAATGCAATGCAAGCAGAGGTAATTTCCATTGCTAAGACATGACAGAAATCTTCAAGGCTTTCTTTAGGTGAAAAAGGTCTGGCAAAAGGAGTAGATATTAAACCACAGGGGGTTTTCAAGCTTACAGAAGGAAAAAGCATTAATTTAAAGAGCTAGATGTGGTGGGATGGTAAAAGGGTAGAATAGATTTCCTTTGTTTTTCAAATAAATAGTACATTTATATACATATAAAAAGATAATCCCTTACTGATTTTAATTCTTCAAATTCTACATTAAGGTCTGGCTTCTCCCCCCTGCCCATATTTATTCCTGCCATATTGTACTTGGCTTCAGAAGAAATCACACTGAAAATGGATTTTTAATTTAGTAAAAGTATGATCAGAGCCTGATCCTCAGATGATTATGCAGAGTAAACAACCGACTCTTCACTTTTTCAGATGATGAAAAGGACCAGAGAACCAAGTAGTAGGACATTTTAAAGCATCTAAGGCAGAGGCAAAGACAAAAACTCCACTATAATGACTGTGATCCTAGCTCCTTTTAATACTTTTGGAAAATTTCATCCAAAGATTATAGAATTATCTTAGCTTTAACCAAAAGGCTGTTTTAAAAATCTTTCAGTTATTTCAGCCCAAGGGCTGCGTAGCTACATTCTGGTTTCAAACAAATGCTTATAAAGATAGAAACAAATTTATATAGAACTAAAATAATCTTAGCCTCACAACAGGGTGTAATACTTTGGAGCAGTTACCTAAAAGGCTACAAATTCCCCCTGCCAGCTTTCTGTTCCTGTGTAGCTTTGGCCAGTTGACTTGGCCCAATAGTTCACTTGTCCGAACTGTGAAATGATGGTATATTACTTCCTACTTACATAGGATGGCAGTGAGGAAGCAGAAAATGCAAAAAACCTATTATAAAGGGTTTGCCTTGATCACCCTGCAGGATATTCTGGACCACTGAAAGAAATTCCTCCTGAAAAGTTCAACACTACTTCTGTGCCAAAGTATTATCAGTCTCCCTGGATAGAAGCCATTCGGGATGATCCAGAGCTGCTGGAAGCTTTATATCCCAAACTTTTTCAACCTGAAGCAAAGCCAGAACTGCGTGACTACAGGAGCTTTAACAGGTAATATGCGATTATAACAGGTTATAAATGGGAAACATGGGCTACAGTAATGCTTCAAACTCCTTTCAGTATTTCAGTATTTCTGTTGTTGACTTGAGTAGGTATGGGATCATAAGCTCTGTCAGGGAAAATCTCAATAGAAACTTTGTTTGTAAGCTGTATAATGCAAATCACTTTTTTTTTTTAAATTTTTTTTTTTTTTAAATACAACTCACATGGCTTGTTGTTTAGGCAATGATAATACAATGAACTTAATCTTGCAGATTGCATATTTTATTGCATTTAATGATTTTTATACCTTTGACAACCTTCGTTATTTATCGAAGTTATGGACATTTTTTCCCTTAATAACCCCTAGTGAGTTCCAGACAGCTGAGCCAAACCAAAATCCTTCCTCAAAATGCCAGAGAGCAATCTATTGAAAAAGAAAATGGCTCATGGCAATATAAACTTAAGAGAAAAATACCACAAAGATCACTTGTGCTCCTGCCGTTGAGATGGGCCTCAACTATGAGTGCAAGGACAAAAGAATTACACAATGCAACATCAAAACTGGCACTGCAGACACTATACTAATTCTGATTGCCTAACAGCAATGTACACCACTGTGTCAAGTCTTCGTAGCACACTCTTCTCAGCAGACAAAATAGCAAATACAAGCTAGAGACATGTGCCACAGCTGCTAACAGTGGAACAGTAACAGCACAGTTTATGTACTATGTTATTGTAACTGCAGAAAAAAACCCCAATGAGCAAACAAAGAAAAACCCCACCGAAGATATATATATTGGAATAGAGACAGAATCATTTCTCCCTCTCACAAGACAGATTTTGAATCCAGCATGCAAGTTGTTACTGTGAAAGACAGGGACAGGGCACAGAGGCCACGTTAACAGGGATGTATGTGTGTCTTGAGATGGTATGTGATGCCTTCTTTGTGGATTTTTAGCTGCTCTGTGGTCCTATATTCTGTTAGTTGTCCTCTTTACAACACTACATTTTGGATTTCTTTCTAAGAGGATTTTCTTTATGTTTGACACAGCAGAACTGTGGCTCACCACAGTCCAAATTTCTTGAACATATATGCATTCTTATAAGGGAAAGGTCAATATTTGCCCTTGTAACTGCCATGAAAAATTAAAACCTGGCACACAAATCCAGATCCAGACTGTGAAATTGGTAAATTCAAAACATGAGGCAAACAAATATAATCCACCACAACTCTCCTTCTTATGGAAAAAATCCACATCTAGAAAAAAATAAAAGGATGCCTAGTGGTCCTAAAAAAAGCAGTTACATATAACACACTCAGATTTATGTTTTTTAGCAAGAAGGAGTAGATTCAAAATGAAATTGAGAATTTGCAAAATTGAAATTCAAGATACTAGCCTCTTGGAGAGGATTTTACAGCCATCACTTAGGTGTCTACACTCCTAGAAATGCACAAGAGAGTGGGGTGTCTGATTACAGGATTCAAGACAGTACACTGCATGCCAAGCTAACCAACAGAAAACATTACAGAGAAAGCTAAATGGGACTTAAATTTCTCTTTGCTAAGGCCATCAGCACCTAATTCTGTCTGCATATCTTCAGGTCAGGGATACATTAAGGTCTTCCTTTCCAAAACCAGAACAAAGGTGACGTATTATTTTAAAATGTGTATAGACAAGAAGGTTCATTTCTTTGGAAAGAACATTTTCCTAGAATGTGGCCAGCCTGGATTTATTTCTACATGAATGCCAAACCCTGAGGAGAAGTGTAACAACCTGGTTTCTGGCTCTTCCACGGAAGAGGTGGGAACACTCTTCACTTTCCTTATTAAGATCTATACCACAGTGCAGAAAATAATAAAGCTCTCTAGGCTAGAGGGAGTAAACATCTTTCTCTAGCTGAACAACTAAGAAACTCACTTGGGAAAGAGAAACCTGGGCCTGCATCTGAGTTGCCAGATCTTTCAATGCACTTTCTTTAATTACTGCTTACATTAAATTAAACAGATTCAAAGCTGGCTGCAGTAGCATATTATGTATGTTTTCAAGCATGGAAATTTAGGCAAAAGATTATTAATTAGAGAATCACAGATGAGCCTTTGTGTAAGACAGGTGCAGCTGCCAGTATAGATAAGATGAAGGTAGATCAGAGCATTTGTATAAGGAAAACATTAGGCATCTCAGGAACTCAGCAGCCTATGGGCTTTGTGCATAAGGTGAGATATCTCTTTGGACTTCTGTGTCTAGATCCTATTAAGTCATTCTGTGCATCCAGGTCACAGCATCCTTGACTGTAATTGTGGTCTTTGGAGAGAAAGTAAATGATACTATATTAAACAATTAAAGTACAATATAATGCCACTATTCTGTTATCAGTGAGGGTATCAATCAAGGCTTTCCATCGTGTTTCATCATTCAATAAAGTGCCATCATGTTTGTTCTCCTGCAAAACACTGGCACAGTCATCGCTAGTCAGGAGGGGGTGTGGTTAACAGTAAGTGACACATTGGACTCCCAAAGGAAACGGGCCTGAGATTCTTCCCAGTTCATTCAGTGGATCTGTTCAAATGGCACTCAGACTTTACAGGCCATATTCAGGCTCCTTTCAGCTTTCCTTGTTACACAACAAACTGTAAAAGCAACACTTTACCAGCTAGGGACATCTCATGTGTTGGAACCAACATACACATGCATGGTTTAAAAGCATATCCAGCACAAAACAGCCTTCAGATTTTTTTCTCCACTGCCAGCAATGGAGAGGCAACCCTGGACCCTGTAGCAGTGCAATTTGTATCATAGTAGCAGAATCAGAACTAAGGAATTCACAGAGGTATTAGTTGCGGTCTAGTATGCATTTTATGCTGCAGGGATCTTGCAACGCTGGCAGGTCAATGAAGGAAGAAGCGATGGCAGAAAATGTCAAGCACATTTGCCTTCTGAGGCAGGGCTTTCTGTGAGACAGGCAGAGAAACTGGGTTCTGAGGATCTCTGAACAGACTCTTCAGACAAGGCCACGCTTCCTTCTCCTGGATTAAAATGAATTTGTGCTAGCAAAGAAATGCTGTAGAGCAGAGCCATACCACCTAATTTCTCTTGGAGATTAATTCCTATTATGATTGAAAAACTACTTAGTGGTGGAAAATGTTCTTGTCTCTTTTCCCAGTGTGGAAACACCTATTAATCATCTGTGGGAAAGACAGCATGAATCTACATTTGTTCAGGAGTATGTAATATTAGTTAAATTAGTACCTTTATTCCATCTGCTCTCTTGGAGCTGGATAAAATATCAAAGGTAGGGTTATGAGTAACAAAGCACTACATCTTACTCACATAAGACAAGCAAGTCTGACTAGTTCTGCCTCTCGTACCAGATAAACTCTTGCTCAGCTTTCTCAATTCCCAAAGAGGACTGTTTCAAAAACACTACAGGAATCTAGTCCATCTGGATTGGGCTCTGGTTTTATTGATTAATGGATTCTGAACTCTATTGTAAGAGAGATCTAGGGCCTCAAAGGAATTTTGCGTGCTAACTTGAAGTGATGCGAGATTAGTAGAAGCTGGGTGCTTATCCAGTTCCTTAGCACATACCTCTGTGAAACTGGCATTAGTGCTTGCAATAAGCTACTGTGAAGCTCTAAGAATTCTGCAGGGTCAGGTTCTTTGCTCCTGTGCACAGAATTAACAATAAGCAGAATGTTCTAAGAATGACAGTCCCATTTTTCAATGTGAAACTAACACATATAATTGAAGGTGCTAATCTAATACAGTTACAACATTTTTTCAGACTTTCCCAAATAATCAGCTACAACTAGTCTCTGGTGTTGAGACAATATAATGTTCAATAAGAAAGACTGCAGGAAAAATAAAAACAACCAACAAGCCTTGCTGAAACAACAGCTAAAAAGAAACATGTTTGTGCCTGCAATTGTTAAATCATGTGCCTACTTTTTAGGAATATGCAAAGTGATTATTAAACAATCTCTTAGACTTCCTGGTGCCACTTCCCATGGCTCTGAACCAGCATTTCCGCCCTTACGATGAGCAATGACTACTGGAATTTTTTACACATGAGTTTTAGGCTTCTATACAGTGAATCAGAGCTCAAGTAATACAGTTGATGTGCACACAATGCAGGTCATTACAACACCATGCTGTCTGACAAGTTATTGCTCACAAAAATACACTGCTGTTGTAAAGGAAAATTAACATCTATTAGCCAATTACTGTATAGAATCATAGAATCATAGAATAGCCTTGGCTGGAAGAGACCTCTGTACTCTCCTTTATGTCGGCCATCATGTGCCTCTGCTTAGCATGCAGAAATGCATTAATCTCTGAGGTCAGACTTTGTATAGGAACTACTTGGGGGTTTTTCCCACAAAAGATATTTGAATTTCCATAGAACGCTCTCCTGTTTCTGTTACCTACAGAAAAATGATGTATTTTAAACCCAAAATTACTACAAAGAGGAAGTTTTACACTTTAGAATAATTTTACATTTTATACAGCTATTATTGTTCAGTTCATATTGATTATCCCTTTAATTTACATATCAATGGGAATTAAATATTACAACAATGTGAGAATGGGTATCTTAATTAGAGCAGCAATTAAAACAATCTTCATTCTGCTGTAAGATGTAGATCACTGCATTCACTCTGTGCCAATTACCAACCAATTATTTTTAATCAGTATCATGCGGTATCCAGTTTGACACTGTGACCTAGAAGACAGTTTCACAAGAAAAGCTTGATACCACAGGCACTTCGTATAAAGAATTTCCTTTGACCTCAAGAGAGTTTAATGACTGGACTGGCTGCTGCTGTAAAATTTTGTCTTATCTTCATTTGAGAAACAGTTTTAGAACTTAATCCAATGCAGTAAGTGTGCATGCCCATAACTTTAATTATTTTTGATATCTTACATGACTGATCCTTTGGAGTTACCACGACCTCCTTCAACAAATGCTGCTAGTACCAAAATTCAGGGAATTATCTGTGTAATGACACAGCAGTAGCATAACTTTTAGGTTACGGATTCATTTTTCTGAATTAATCTCTTTTTTTGTGTGTGTTTGCGTACTTTATTCTCCCTAGGTGTTGTTTTTTCTATAGTTATCTTGCTGAAAATCCTAGTCAGATCTTCAAATGATCTCTTTTTGTTTCTGTTGGTATTAATTTCTCTCTGCTTCTGCTATAATACCTGAAGCCACTGGAAACAGATATCAGCAGATCTGTTGTTTTGTATCAAACACACAAAACCTGCCAAGGCTGGTGAAAGTTCATTTCAGCAAAATTCATTTTCGCATGCCACGATGTATTTAGCTTTGCAGAAATCAGGTGCTCGTGTGTAGCCTAAAATCCAACACTCCTAACTAGTCAGAATATTTCCCAGAAAAGTTATGCAGCTGATCAAAATGCAGAGCACACATAATGGTCTGTTTGGTCACGTTCGCTTATACAAAGGAGTCTGGGAAAAGTGACAGAAAAACTCAGGGCTTTTTTTTTTTCAGCCGAGAAACCAGCAAATATAGAAGAATCATGGGAGGTATTTGGAAATATTGTTGATTTAAAATACTTGCAAATGTATGTAACAGTCAGTTCCTGCTTAGTATTTCTTATCTTTTAGTTTCTCAGGCTTATTGCCTGAGGGAACACTTACATTTAAATAATATGAAAAATACTGGTTGAAGCCTAGGGGCCAATTTCAGCCAGTGTTTCAAGGTTTAGTTACATAAACATTTTCTTCAGAAACAAAGCTAGCGTAAGGAGTCCTCACCCATTCCCCTCCTTTCCAGAGCCTGTTGTCTTTGGCTGTTCCTTTCTGCTTCACATTACCTTTACTGCCTCCTCACTTGTATGGCTACAATTGTTTGATCATAATGATATAAACCAGATTGCTGACATAATTTAGATTTCGGAATGCTCCTTTGTTTTGAAGGGTCTTGGTTTAACCTAGAAGTGATCCGAGTTTATAGCACAACCCACATACAGTCTAATTGATGCAATAATATGGTGCTGAAACACAGTGTAGTGGGAGGAAAAAGCAACTGGGGATGGGAGAAAAAGGGGTGAGAATTTCCTAAAGTAATTCTCTGCTACAGAGAATGTGTTGAACTATGTTTTCAGATTTATCAACTTATCACCAACAAAATAATTTTAGTAACCATGACTCACCAATGACAAGGTTTTCTTGCAACATCTTTTTCCTTTGGCTTTTCTGTCCATTTGAATTTCGAAGAAGGCTGAAGGCATTATCTGAGGGAAAATAAAGTGGATCTTAAAGAGAATTTGCAATGTTTTTCCCAAAAGCTTGAAAATGTAAACAAGAAATTGTGCCAAGTCTGTATCATTAAAATAGCTTTTGTTCTTTTCAACTCCTGGGAGGAAAAGAAAATAGGTATTCTTAAAATCACATTTTGCTTTTATTTCTCTAATATCTACAGAGTTGCCACTCCCTTTGGTGGTTTTGAGAGAGCATCGAAGCTGGTTAAATTCAAGGTACCAGATTTTAATCTACTGATGCTAAATGATCCCAGATTCATGATCTTTGCAAACCCTCTTGCTACCAGAAGATCCTTCAATAGGACTCCTAAAGGATGGACGTCTGAGAATATTCCTGTAGTGTTCATTGAGCCTTCGGATTCCAACACCGTCCCAGAAACAGAGGACCTGTGAGAGAAGTTGTGCTCTACATCGTGCAAAATGCTTAAAGCTGCACACCTGTGTATTTTTGGTCCAAATACATATTACTATAGGCTACTGACAAAATTTTTCCTTGGCAGCTGGAGTATAAGTAATAATGTCTGACGCAGTGTCTCCTTTTCTGGTACCTATTTTCATCTGTAGAGAGATAAATAAAGCAATTTGGCAAATGTGACAGAGATATTTTCTATTGTGTTGACGTGTTTTTTTTTTACTTCAGCAAAAACTACAATATTTCTAAAATCTTTCCCATGTCATTTAAGAAAAAAAAGTGACACTACTGTCAAGGGATTTGATAGGTACGCTGATTAAGGTTAAACACTCGAGCAATGTCACACCAGTACACTCAGTGCACCCCCAATACTGCCTGCTCAAGCTAAGCTCTGACAAATCAACCTTTTTTTCCCAACCCTGCTTTCAACCAAAGTTAAGAATTTTGTCATTATTTCAATGACAGCAAGTTTAGGCCATTTTTCCTCCTTTCTGACTCTTAGCTTTAATTCTAGCCATCAATATCTACCTCACCTTGATTTGTTTACAGAAAATGAAGTAAATTTGGCAATAACCAAGATTACATAGTGGTATGAAAAAGTACAGAGGTATTTCCTGGGTAAGTCTAGAGTGTCTGTGTTAATCACAACTGAAAAAACTCATCAGTGATTGGTTATGTCAAACATACCAAAGGAGTATTACTGAGCTGTTACCACAAATGCTCTTGTTACTAGAAAGCAATTTCATATACCTTTTACCCTACAGCCATAGTATATATCACGACTTAAAAGCACACAAGTTTTCTTGCTCTTGATATGCTGGCAAGCTGTGACATTTTAGAAATGCAACTATCAGACTCTTAAGCATCTGTAACTACACAAAGGGCAGGGAAAAATCAGTAAGAGGGTGCTGGTTTTGAGTCATTTTTCAGGTTACAACTACATTCTAGTAAGAGGCAAGCATCAGTTTAATTATTGCTTGTTTCTAAATGCATTTGCATTTGAGAAGTATTCAAAATCTGCAGGCTGGATATTCTAATACACAGTTTAGCTTGGATGTGTTCTTAAATAGGAAACTGCTTCAACCAACAGGCCACTCTCATGTATCCTAGATGCTTCTCCGGGGCATTATGGACTTCAAGTGTGTATCCAAGAGGTTTCTGGGTATCTCAGATACCATTTTTAATTTAAATCAGAGTATTCATAAAATTTTGCAAGCTCTATAGTAACAAGTTAGTCAAATTTTATCTCAAAAAGAAACCCATAGAAGACAATGACAGTAAGCAAATAAAATAATGATTTTCCTCATTAATGATCTTGCTGGCATTGAGCTACAAAAGTGAATATTTCAGAAAGAATCTCGACATCTGAAGAAATGAATGGTAAAATGAGATTTTAAGTGGAAAGATGAACAAAAAGTTACGCCTATGTTTTTGTGACTAAAATTTGTCTGTAAAAATGCATTCCACATTTCAAAGGAATGTCATCTGTTTTCTTTAACTTACTTTGTTGCACAAAAAATGTACAAGCCCTCAGCAAATTTACGAAAGAAAAAAAAATCAGCCCCATTGACCAAAAACACTTTCCTAGCAAGAGATTAGTTTGGGGACCTTAACTGTGCACATTGTACAACAATTATATGGACAATGACAAAAATCTGAATTCTTCAGTGCTAAAAAGGCAAAGGCTACAGGAAAAACTATAGTGAGGAGCAATGCAAACAAGTTCTGGAGGAATTTGTTTTTATGAGCCAGTACAAGCATTCATACTGAGCCTGCTATGCATGTATTCAACTGATAGCCCAAATAACAGCATTAGATGTGGCTGGAAAATGCCGACAGTCCTTAAGTCCTCAAATTCTGTCTGAGACTTTTGAAATGAGCTGTGTCACAGCCAAATTGGTAGTTCTAATTTATTCAACACTCAGCTACAGTTATCAGGTGCAGCAGAAGAATAAGAACTCTGTGCCTCCAGTTTTCCTAGCTCTGTGACCACAGACCTACGAAGACACCAGTAAATCACATGAGCTCAGATCGCTCTTTTTAAAAGAAGCCAGCTGTCAGAGAAGAGCCTGCAGCCACACTATTTTATCTTCCCATACTGGGTGGCTTTTGCCAAACTGCCTATTTGGGAATAGGCCCTTGACCACACTAAACTCTCCAACCACGCTTGATAACTGTTTTAGAGAGTGTTAATTGGCAGAAGCTAGGACTGCAGAATGTGCTAAGCATTCTACAGCACAGCGGATTGAGTGCCAGTGTCCAGGAATGTTCCCTGGCTGCATTAGCCTAGATGTAGCCTTATTGTGCAAGTCCCGCTGCAATAAACAAATCTCTCTGCCAAAAAACAATTCCTTTGCCACAAAGGAAGATCTCTCGTAAAGATCAGTAATTCAGAGATTCTCTCCTAACTTCAATGGGTTTTAGCACCTGTATTTATTTTGTGAGACATTTATACGGCACTTGAAATGTATCCTATAACTAGAGTAAAGACTAGATTTGGGTAACTAATGATGAAGAACTTCAGAGATGAAGACTTGTATTTTGTTTTTTGTAGACAAAGAGATGGCTCTGAAGTGAGAGAATAAAGGTTTCCTTAGTTATAGGTCTGGAAAGATCAACAAACACATATTATTAAATTTTCCGTGGTGCTTCTAAAGGCTTCTTTTAGCTGCAAGGAATACAGCTGAAAGCATAAACTAAATGGAAAAACACATGAGCAACAGCTTTACACAAACAATTACAGGTATATAGATATTATAGAAAATGTGCTTACAAAATCAGGTAAACTTTATCACAAGATACTCATATTTGCTTCCAAAAGAGAAAAGGACTGAAGGGTATGATGGAAAGGCAAAAATGTGGTGGGAGTAAATATATAGCTCAAAACATCCAGAAGCCTTTGTGCTCCAAGTTTTTTTTTATTTACATTAAAGTACCCATTGCAGCAGTATAAAGGGAACTTCAAAATTCATTTATATGTTTTCACTAAAAAGATACTGAATTGAGGAAATAGATTTACTACACACCTTAAACCTCTTTTGACATGAAAGGCCAGGATTCATGGCCTGTACTGTCTGCACTGTTGAGGATAAATTGATATCAGCAATAATAATCATCAGAAGGAGCTCGTATTTTAACCCTATACAGTTATAGAGTTAAACCCTATACAGTTATAGCCTGAAACTATGCTTATTGGTCTCACTTGTGACATTTCTATTTCGCATATTTTGGTCAGACTCATAAAAAATATATATTCATATTTCACTTTACTCAGCGAAGCTGACAGGTCAAATTACCCTAATATCAAAATCTTTCACTGGCGGCACTGAAATAATTTCAGAACTACTACCTACAGTAGATGATCTGAAATTCGTTCTTGAATGTAGTGGCCACGGTCTCTCTGATGGTGATTTCTGATGATGTGCTGTTTGCTTATGTCTGCTATAAGATATGTTTGCATGAATGAGGTAATAAAAACCCCACATGGTCTCTCTCCCAGTTTCAACAAAGAAACTGCAGCTGATTTGGTTTCTGGTTGTTGTGTAATAGACACTATGTATCAGTATCAGGAAATGAACAATTCATGTTGTTACTTTGTTACTGTCCAGAAACATTTTGCTTATACCTAATCTTGTACTTTGGATGTACATCTTTTTTAACAGCTACTCACTTCTTTGAGGTCTTAAATATGTCAGCATATCTTGGCTGCTTTCCCTTCCGCATAATCCATACAATTGACAATTGTGGACATAAATTGTTATTCTATTGTCTCAAAGTATCTCTGTGTTTTAATTAATTTAATATGCATTGTCTCAATGAGAAGCAGGAAAAAGACTGGAGATGGAATTCTGGTCACAGTGAAATCAAACAAGGTTTTTGGCACTGACCTCTGTGCAGACAGAATTTCACCATTCATGGCATTTCTTGCATCTCAAATGTGTATTTGTAACTGAAATTCATGCCACTACCAAAGCTACTATGTGTTCAGCCTTACTAACCAGTACATAATATTCTGGACAGTACATAAGAAAACAGGATAAAGTATACTTCTCAAAATATAGCAAGACTGGAGACAATAAAATCCCATGTATGTTAGATTTGAATTTCTCAATGTGGGGGTCCATAAATTACCAGCAGTCTAGACAGAAATACCAGAAGATCCCCAAAGGGATGACAAGTCACGTAGTGCTGGCTCCTTCATTATTCCCAGAGGCTACATGCTGTTCAAAACCCAAGTGCTCTAAATAATTTATAAATAATAATTTGTCACAGAGCTGTTATGTAATTGGGTGTGAGAATATAGATGATAAAAATTAATTATAAAATGCAGTCAGCATACTGATATAGTTTAAGAAACAAAAGTTGCATATAAAATACTCCTACTAAAATCAAATTAAAAAGCAACAGAAAGGGTAAAATCTATTCAAAGAAATAATACATTACTTTGAACAACCTGCAGGCTAAGTGTTCAGAGTAAGTAAAAACTACTACAGAGCACTAACCCACCCCTCAAAAAAAGTTAGCATGGTTTAAGGGTAGAATAGAGGATACCAAGAAAACAAAAAGACAAAGAAAAGTTCTCTGCAAGGAAACAGTAATTAGACCATCTAAAGACAAATAAAGGAAGTTAAGACAGAGGTCTCCACAAACGGTATGGAGAAGATGAGGAGGGAACAATAACACAGGAAGAAGCTAAGTCTTAATAAAATGATAAGGAACCAACTTTAAAATTAAACACTTTCCCAAGAAATGCCTAGTTGTGGGACCTGGTGGTACAGGATGCTGTGGGTCAAAAACTAGTAATAACTTCAAAACAGGATTAAACAAATTCAGAGTGGCAACTGCCTATTATGTATGGATAATGGCTACTGTGTGATCTGAATCTGGGGCTTATCAGTGGAAAATAGTTGTGTGAGAAAGATCATATTTAGCCAATTTATTTCTATAAATATCTTACACTGAGCACTGTCAAAGACTGATAGGAAATCAGAAGGATCTGGTGGTCGTATGAAATATTTTCTGTCTGTCTTAGGAAAATCATGTGTTCAAGTACCATGGCAATTCCAGCAAGTGCTGTTAGTACAGATGTTTATTAATTTACATCAAAATACCCATTATGGAAGCAGAGGAAAGCCAGATTCCACATGTGAATAAGAACACATAAAATGTAAGTTAGAACCAGAAAGAGCCAGGGTTAACTTAGAACCTCCCACACAGAGCGCAGGCACTGCAGGGAGCACAAAAGCCTGACCTCAGCTACGCCTTTGGCAAGACTCCTGATCCTGTGCAGTGAGACCTCGCCCTCCCGCGTCCACACTCCCTGTGTTCCACATGTAAGTACACATCAGCTCCTGGTATATCAAAGGAATTTTTCAGGAAGTTATGATTATTTTACAAACTTCAAGGAAAATGGATAAAAGAGAAAGGAAAGTTTCACTTTACTGATTAGAAAACAAGAAGAGCCTCGGGAAAAAAAAGTCTGAAAAAAACAAGATATGTACCTGGGTTCACAGCCTGGTTTTGGACACAAGATATAAAATTTGTTCATCAGTTTTCCTATTAATAAAATAGAAATATTAATTCAATTCAGGCTGTATAAGTTTTCGGGTGTTTGGGTTTTTTTTTGTTTGTTGGTTGTTTATTTTCATTTCAAACAAGAAATTTCATGGTAAAATAAAAGAAAAAGTAAAAAATAGGTGTACGTGAGTACATACATAATATTCCAGGCTACGATGCATAACGACTACAAGAACCATTACAAGCAGAATAACATTCTGCTTTCATTTTACTTGAAATAACAGATTTCATTCCACAGTAGGCAGATTTTTACCTGGTAAAAGTCTCAACAAATTAGCATGTGATGTTTTTAAATTTAAAGACTTAATTTTAGTTTTTAAAAAGTCCAAAGAACTTCTTTCTTACAGTTATTTTTGGCCAAAACTAGAAGTAAATTCAGGATGAATTCACAACTATTTTGTTTTCAGATGAAAACTGCATTTTCTGTGAACAAACTATTCACCCAAAACACCTGGCCCAGCCTTTGCAACACTTCCCTACTTCACAAAGTTAAATAACACTTGCAAGTGGCAGAGGATTTATAAATCACTCTAAGAGTAAAAATCAGGCTGGATATTGTGAGCCAACTATTCTTTCAAAAGCAAATGGAGATTAAAATATTTGATGGAGTTTGTACAAGGAACAGTCTGAACTTTGCCAGTTCAGAGCTGGCTGTACTCATTAACGCAGGAATGCCCTCAGGCTGCTTTGTGTGGAAGGTATACCTTAGAACTGGATTTCTCTGGAGTTCTGAAGGACATCTGGACAGTCATCTTTCAAAAAAAAGAAGCTTCAAATCTTCTTCCCATAACATGACAGGACCTTTCTGCAAGAAAATACATTCAGTTCCTCTGATGTAAGAGTGGGAAAAGAATGGAGAAGGATTTAAAAGGCCAGTGTAGGGAATGAGGAGATCTTAGGTGGTGTAGAGAGCAGCAGGCTAAGAATTCCCATGGTGGGAAGGCTGGCAGCCATGCAGCAGTCTAGAGAGTATCACTCTACTTCCTTTTCCTCTGGAAAGTTTCTCTGTACAGCCAAGTTACTCAAACTAGGCAAAATATTAACTTTAAACAGTAGTTGCTGTAGTCATTACACTCAAGATTACTGAAAGATGACTATGCAAGATAACCACAAATGACTATAAACAAACATTTGAGGCATGACAGGCTCTTCTGAGCCTGGCCTACTGTACATCAAGGGGCTAAATAAGGCTTAATTCTGGCAGCTGAATTCCAGCAGTATGTCATTCCTCAAGTTCTTAATGAGACAATTTGACTATTTGCTGGCAAGGAAAAAAATAAAAACATCCTGTTTAAACCAGGAGGAGGAGAACAAGCTGACCAGCTACAGCCAGCATTACTGAACTAAAATGGAGCATGCTTATTTTCCAACAGAGTTTTGCAATGATACAAATATATTTCATTGACGTATCAGTGCTCAAAAACTACACACAGTTTAAAATGAAAACGAAAACGTCTCCATATATTTAATGATGCTACTTAATCATTCATTCAGATATGGCTCATAAAATAGGCACGGAAAACAGTAGATGTGGGAATCGGAAGGATCAGTGGGAAGGAAGCAGTAAAGCAGACCTGCAACTCTACAGTTCCATGAGATGAAGACAGGAGGCATTTGCCCCAACCCTGCTGTCTTTCTCTTCTAAGAGACAAGAGAAACAACGAACAGCATGCTCTGTTTGGCACAGTGCTCGGATCTGTCACTGGCAGCACAGTGGAGAAATCTCACCATTCTCTACCACCTGTATCAGTCTGGTTTCACCCACGGTTGCTTTGAGCTACTATATATGAGACAGTTCAGACCTGAGTGTGCTCTAACTGTAGCTTAATGAAGCACAGGACAAAACAAGTTCCATTTCATAATGCGTCCCTTGCTCATTGTAGATCTTGTATCATGCAATGATCACATTTTCTCTCACCAATGCTTAGAGATAGTCAAAAAACTTCCTCTAATTTCCAATCTAAATTTATTCATACTCAGTTTAGAGTAATTTCTTAACAAAACCTTTTTATTTTAAAAAAAAAATAATAATAAAACCAAGCTTCCTTTCCTGTCACATTTGCTTCAACCAGTATACTCAGAGACTGTAAGGTCTTTTACGCTTCACTTGTCCAAACTGAACAATCCAAGTACTTGTAGTCTCTTGTCCACTCCCCTCTTTCAGTAGGGATTTTTAAACTATTATCTAAAACTCTTCCAGATCCAATTTCTTGCATGTGGATTTACAGATCCATTCTCAGTTTTAGAGATAAAGTTCCACCAGCCACATGTACCACACATGGCATTAGTACTTCCTTATCTGTACAAGAAATACAGGGCTGAATTTACCTCGGGCTGAGTTTATGTTTTCCACAGTAACACCAAATCAGTGGCTCACAGGCACCCTTTATTTGGCTTATATATCCATTTCTTTTAAAATCTCTCATCTTCCAACCGACAAGCTCTGAGCTTATATCAGAGAGCCTTTCTTATTAGTCCCTGAGCACACAACCTTGTACTTTATATTAATCTATTTTATCCCATTTTATTTCTCTACTTCTCAAAGTCATCCAATTATTCCGGTATAACACCATCCTACAGGGACTGTTTCCCAACTTCGTGATGTCAGCAAATTTCATTAGCAAGTTATAGTTTTTGTGCCAAGATCACTAACAAAAATATTAAACAAGACCAGTTTCAATATCAATTTTTGGACAGAGTTCTAACCACTTCCCCTTTCATTCAGCATAACGTATTGTCACCTTTTCCTCTGAGGTATTTCTTTGCCTGACAATATATGTTAAATTTTCACTTGCAAAGTTACTAGTTTGCTATTGAAATCCAGCTGCTTCTGCGCATACAAGTGAGCAAGCGAGGCTAAACATTTTTCTATTACACTATAGACCATATTCTGGGAGCTCTGAAAACTTCAGAAAGGATTAAAAAAAAAAAAAAAAAAAAGGATGAGATGAGCTAAATCCTGAAATGCAATGAGCCCTGAGAACACTTAACAAATCCAAATTTTTAATCAGCCTATTTTATAACACAATCCTTCTAAATTTTGCTTAGGTAAAGACTGAGGTGCAGACTCAACTCATATATGTTAAATCAAATGCCTCAGACCCTACATCATATAATGTTCACTTTCTCTCACAGGACAAAATCAGGTTTTTTAATACTTGCTAACATTTTGGCATTCTATTATCTGAGGTATTCAATGTGTTTTCAACTTTTAATGAGACAGAGTACTGTATATTATGTAATGGTAACTCCATACTACTCCTAATTTTATATTCGGTGAATCCTGCTCTTTTAGCCATATCCTAAGATAATAAAATGAACCAGACCTGCACATTTGAAAGGACTGTGCAAGACTGATGCAACACAAAGACCATCATTAAAACATTTTCAAGAACACCCAGATAAGGACACAGTTTCAAAAAAGTGCCTGTCATATACAGTACGTACAGAATTTTCTCATACTTCTACTGTTCCAGGAACTAACTCTAAAAACAGAACAGTCTATAACAGGAGAGGATTTCAGTTGCATTGTTGTTCCACAGAAGTAGATCACTGGACTGGAAAGTGGATTATCCAAGAGGAAAAATAGACATTCACAAGATTTATGCAACCCCCCCTCTTTCCTAAAGAATGAACGCAGTCACGCACAGACAGATCTTGTTCCAGGCCCATTATCACCAAAAAGTCTGGAGAAGAATGAAAACCAAGGTTTCTTTTTCTGAGGGTGAAATTCTAGACCACTTCAATGAAACTGCTTTTGCCACCCCACTGAACATTTTAGTGCTTGAAAAACTACTGGGAAAAAGTTTATAGCCAGGAGAAAGCACTATGAATAAGTAAGAGCAAAATATATTGTATTTATTCCTGCATCTAATGGAAGAAGACTTAAAAATTGGTTATACTCTATGAAAGCGTGTCTAAAGCTAATTGAGAAGAGGAAGAAGGAGAAGAAACTTGAACAGAAATGATAGGAAGTTTAGAATCTCAGCCTCTGAGACAGCACATAGCAGGCTCCTGCCTGTAAGTCTGTAATGCTCTTTTATTTAAACTCTCCTGTGGTTTCCTGTGTTCTGTATTACTTTTTTCTAACCCAGCTAAAATAAATCAACACTTCTTAACATGCTCATTTCTTCTGAAGCTTAACTTAGAGCTTTTAAGACCAAAAAAATCTGATGCTTTTTCAGAAAGGATGTTTTCTTCTGTCATTCATGTCTCCTTATGTCCTCAATTTCTTCTTCCTTCATGCCCTTCTTATTGCTGATACTAACCCTTGTTTCGTCACTTCATTCTTGTATGTCACCTTTACTTTTGTCATTGCTAGTCTATATCCTTGTCCTAAATTGCAGTTCTCCTCTTTCTGTTCTCAACTCTGTTGTGCTTTTGCTGAGCCCTTTCCCATAGACCCAGTATGCATGGAGCAGGGCTGCAGCACGTCCATAAGCAGAAACACGTCAAGAAAGGCTACGAAGAGCAAAATACCTTTTAAACATAGTGCTCCAGATAAGATGGGAAAAAAAAAAAAAAAAGAGTGGGAAACTAGCTGACCGAACACATCTGCCTGAATGAGGCTTTAGAGAAATGCTCCAGTAGCCTATTTTGAAGATAAAAATGGCTGTGAATGTGCGTATAAATGTTAGACTCTCTACAGGATGTGGGAATGAGAGCAATCAGATGACTAAGCTTCATGTGACTGCTTGCTACAGCCTACATAAGGAAAACTTAAGTAGAGGAAAGGAAAGGTTGTGAGTATAGGTATTCATGGTAGGGGAGATTTGAGGGCTGGAATATAGTCAGATAAAGTTACCCATGAAATAATGTATCCTCACTTAGCTTACTGCAAGCTGAAGAGATTTTTTTTTACTTCCTCTGCTCTTTGTTTGGATCTTTTTGTGATCATAGAGCTGAGCATACAACCTAGAGAATGTGGACTAAAATCTTGCTAGGGCTTCTTTTCAGCTCCCCTAGCAAATGCATATAATTTTTACTTTATGTCTCAAATAATAAAACTACTATTTACTTTTTTCTCTGGCTCTTTTACTCCTTTATGGCTCTCCTTCCTACCAATCTGTTTTCCATATTGTAAGTAACTCTTGTAGTATTATGAAGAGCACTGAGGTAACCACTGCGCGAAAAAACACTGCTCCCAAAGACAAATAGGAGTGTCTTGGAATATGAAAGAATTTTTTTCTCCTCTCCAGGCAAAAAAGTTTAAATATATGATCTAACAATACCCCAAAGGCTTAGAGAACATGGAAGATCAGGTATTCTAAAGTAGTTTAGCAGTACAGCATCTTAAGTAACCCTTATCTTACTCAATCAAACTTCATCCTGCTCCTGTCTATGCAGAAGAGGGCCCCACTTCCCTGATATCTTTCAAATTGCAGGTTCTTCTAGAAGTATGATTTTCTTCATTCTTTTTCTATTGAGCAGAGTAGCACAGCCTCAGACACTCTCTTAAGAGTGCAATAATTACTTCAGAAAAACACAATGGGAATTCCCAGCCACTAGAATTAAACAAACTTTTCAATTATAATGGGAATGTCCCACAAGTGTCTTAAAGTCAATGATAAATGGTACTTGATCACACAACATTCTTGATAATAGGCTAGTAAAAAAGACTGGACCATAACAGGCAGTATAATGTCTAGTGCTGAATTACATTCGGCAAAAATACTTGCAAAAAAGACTTAACTAATAAACCTGCATAAGTTTGTGGAATTTTCTGGCTCAGACCCTACACATAATTTATTAATTTATGTTTTGCTAAATCCGGCAGTACGTACAGACACAGTTTCTGTGAGGCATACAAAGTTGATTTCACGCAGTTATCAGCTCATAAAGAGGAAGAGAGATCAATAGAAAGAACAAAAGTAATAATGACAAAATCAATTAGTTACTCAATAAAACATTACTTAACTAATTTTTTAAAAAACACACAACTTAGTCTTCCACCTATCCGATTTGAGAAGATTTGAAGTAGACAGCATTTCTTTATGAATCATTTGGACATGAAGATGACCGTAACTGAAAAGGTTGTTGTAAATGTGTTCCAAGTGTTAAGAAATATTAAAGAAAATAGAGAACAGGTGTTCCAGTACAGCTACAGGTAAGAAAATGTTCATAGAAACACTGTGTATACAAAACGTGATAAAATAAAATTATTTCAGAGGAAGGAATCAGTGGCAACAACAGTATAAATAACACTGGAACAGAAAATTTCTAATGCAAACATTAAACCCTTTTGTATGCAGCTGTGAAACACAGATTTGCAGATCATACATCAAGGAAAATTATGTATGATGTTAACTTAACTATGTTAAGATTTTTCTTTTGGTACATAACTTTCCATAAACGTGTTTTAACCTGGATTGGACATGTGCAAAAACCCAACCCCCTGGATATACTGAAGGATCTAGATAAGGTCCGCCTCCATTCTTTTCCAGGTCTGTGGTTTGTGTCATACCCTGACCACCCTGCCACATTGTTCTATCTTCCTTTTGAAAATCCTAATATTGGCCTGTTAGCCTGAAACCAAGTTGAATGGTTGGACTACTGAGTAGAACTGTAAAAGCCCATTTTACTTTACTCTAGATCCCTCTCCCCCAAGTTTAACACCTTTTCAACTCTCTAGTCAACTCTCCAGTTCAACAATCGGTGTTACTAATACTACCAAACTTTACATAAACATCAATACTCAAACCACATAAACATTCTTCTGCATCCCTACATCATGCATAGCACACATCCTGTACTGACAATAGCTGCCACAGGAAATCATTTGCTCTTGTAGCATTGTTTTCTACTTGCACCATTTATTCTAATTTTAAAATTCTTCTTTTAACTCATTTAGGGCTTCCTGTGCCACACCTGTGTCATTGTCTGTCTGAATTGCGTGGAAGACTCTATTAAGATTCACTGGTAGGGAATCTTAAAATACACCATAATTAAAGCTCGTGGACTACACTTACTCTGAAAAAAAAGAATAGAAGAAACTGATATAAATCCCAAGGGACTTCTAAAAGATTAGCAGTGAAAAACAAATCTGTGCTGAAGAAAGGGCAGAGGCAAACAAGAAAGCAGAGTCCACGGAGAAGCAAAAATAACAAAACGAGGTCATAATCAGAATGAGGTCATAATCCTACTTTGGGATTCACAGATGCCTTTGCTTGACTAGCTTTGTAAAGAAGTAATGCAAGGATCAAGGACTAAACTGATACTGACCAAAACGACAAGCAGAATGTCTGTTATAAATACACAAGAACAAGACGCACTAACACAAAACTGGATTTTAAATGGTGATGTTAACATACTGACATTACACATGTTTTTATCTTAAAATTTCTAGTAAGAACTAGAAATTCAAACACCTATCAATAAACAGCTAAGAAAGAACTACACAGAAAACCTCAGAATGCTGATTGTGCCCATATATTGTATGAATCTTAGGACAATGAGAGAATCAGATATTAAATTTCCTTCAAAAATCACAAAATATAGGAAAATTTTCAGAAAGTGCGAGGCAAACAAATACAGTATCTGTTAAAAAATGAAAAAGTACATACATGTCAATTACTGGTGATAACACCTGGAAGCCTCAAGAAAAAACACTTTATACAAATCCTGCATTAACTCACTCCAGCTTGAGAGTATGACTATCCAAATCACATATATAACAAAAACCTGGAAAATTTAATTAAAATCTCCCCAAAGAATTCGTGGGATTTTTAGAAGGAAAAAGTTGGCCACATGATGAAAAAAGTTGGAAAGTGAAACTGACAAAACTGCCTTTGCCAGCGGCCTGCTTAGATTAGCAATATAATGGAAGAAACAATACCAAAATAATCTGATCAAAATGTATTAAAATTGATTTTTTTTTAAAAAGAAAATGGATACAAGAATAACAAAAGTCTAGTATTTAAGTAAGGCAGTGCCTAATTTTATGCAATGCCTTGTGTTCTTCACAATAAGTCATGGAGTGAAACGCTACTGGAATCTAGATGATCCAAAGGAGATGTGGGAAAGGAACTTTACAGGGAAATTATTTAATTTACTATTGCAGAAGATTCTATTGGAAAAGTGAACATGCTTTTATACACATAAGCACTTTTCCAATCCTGAAAGAGAACACAAAAAACTGTAAAACCTGTAACTGAGCACTGGCACAGGCTGCCCAGAGAGACTGTGGAGTCTCCATCTCTGGAGGCATTTAAGACCCATCTGGACGTGTTCCTGTGTGATCTGCTCTAGGATCCTGCTCCAGAGGGGGGTGGGACTAGATGATCTTTGGAGGTCCCTTCCAACCCCTACCACTCTGTGACTCTGCATTCAGCAGCATGTGCTAAGGACTGACGTTGGGTGTATTAATACTTAAAATATCATTACTAATCAGGAAGTGCTTTTTTATTTATTATTAATGAAATCTATGTGTTTATCCCAGAAAGATGGTAATAATAGCGAAATATAAAAGATATTTGAGCAACTAGAAATATGAGTATTCATCAACACGTAATTCCTTTTGCAAATAACAAAAGGAAACACCGCTCCCTCCCCCAAATAATAGACCAGATAAAAATCATAGGGAACACGCGACTTCAGGCCAACGACCCTCAGGCACATGATATGTTATATAGGATCTTTCTGGGCAACATGCACTGCAATGCAGTGCAGTTCTGAGACGGGGTTTGGTTTGAGAGCTGCCTTCGCTCCACCAGCCACCCGTGTGCCTGCACTATCTCACGGGCATCTTAAGTAACGCCAGCGTGGGGAGACAGATATCCTGAAATAAGCACTGGGAAACAATTGCTGGAAAAACAACTCCTTCCTCGTTCATTTTAATGGGTTTTTGACTGGAAAACCCAACGGTCTGGAACAGACCCAACAGAGGTTTCCTGGGCTGCAGCCTGAGGGCTTTCTGAGAGAGTTACCTGACAGGCGCGACCACAGCGGCTTTTACAATTGGGACAACCGCGCCCTCAACCAGTGATAAAACAGGGAGGGAGGCGGAGGTTGCGGCAACCCCTTACCTCGCCATAGCGCCCTCAGCCCTCGGCACGCCTCAGGGAGCCTCACACGCCCCCGTCCCGCCGGCTGAGGCGCGGAAAACCCCTCAGGCACTCAGCACGACCCCTTCGCGGGGCGCCCACTGCGCATGCGCAGTACGAGCCAGCCGAGGCAGCTGCGCCCACCTACCGGACTCCCCCCCGCCGGAGCCGGGAGGTGGCGGCACTCTGATTGGCCCGATCCCTCCAATCGCCTCCGAGCGCTTCTCCCCTTCAGGCCGTCCCCCCTCAGCCCTCCCTCCTTCTTCCTGGCGCCTCGCGCGCTCGGGAACATCCGGGTTACCGTCGGGAGAACACCCGTGTCCCGTCCCCGCCCCCGCCCCTCCACCGCCTCATTGCGCAGGCGCGCTGCCGGGCGGGAGCGGGAAGGAGGGGCGCGTGTGGGGCCGCCCCCGCCTCCCGGTCTGGACTGGCCGGCGCGTGCGACTGGTGAGGAGAAGGAGCGGGGCGGGGGGCGTGCAGCAGGAGTTGCCGTGAGGGCGGAGCGGCGGCCGGAGTCACCGCTGGGTGCGGGCGAGAGAGGAGCTGCTGGGGACGGGAGGTGAGTCGGGGGTGGCGGCGGGGGTTGGGCAAGGTCGTGTTCCCGGTGGGGCGGGAGGTGAGGGAACGACTTCGGCGGTGGAGGTCGCCCAGGTCCTGACCTGGGGAAGGGGCAGCGTGTCTGCCTCTCCTCTCCCCGCGGGACGGGGCGAGTTGTGCCTGGCGGCACCGGCCCGGGGTCGGGAGCCAGCGATGCCGGGACCGCCAGGGGCCGTTCACCTGCTGCCGCCGCCCGCTCGGCCATTGGGGCGGTCACCGTGGTCCTCTCGCAGCGCCGCGCTGAGCCCCGTATCCGGGGAGCGGCGCCCACCCGCGGAGGGGACCCGCGTGGCGGTGCAGCCGTGGGTCAGACCTGTCCGTGAGAATGAGCAGGCA
This sequence comes from Podargus strigoides, assembly GCA_028020825.1. NCBI lineage: Eukaryota > Metazoa > Chordata > Aves > Caprimulgiformes > Podargidae > Podargus > Podargus strigoides. The sequence goes on from CM051621.1 coordinate 71,895,360, forward strand.
GCGGCGTCCCAGTGAGGGAGGGCTGGGCTCTCCCCGGGAGGGACACGGGGTGCGTGTGGCCACGGCGCGAGCTGTGCGGGAGCCAGCGCTGAAGTTAATGTTTGCCGTGGCAGTCACATGCCCATCAGCCGGTTGTTTTTTTCTGGAGTGTTTTCCGAGGCTGTTTAGAACAGGAAATGCCAGTACAGGTGGGACGGAGCTGTTTGAAATTCAATCGGTTTGCAGTGTTTGGAGGCCGTGTTCTTGGCTCTGTTCGGATGGACCTTCAGAGGCGGAGAGGGAGAGGGATGCCGATTGCCTAGCAGCTCATCTGAGTTCAAGTTTATCCCTTACTTAGTTTTTTTTCACTGCAAATATTTTAAAATCGGCTTCTCGGAAGAAATAAGTCTTCTTCTCTCGACGTGTGGTTTTCCTTTCCCAAAATAAGTGTGGGTTTTACATGTTTCTACTCAACACTTTTTTTTCTTTTTGAATATGCAAAATAAAGAATCCCCTCTTGCTTACCTTTGAAGATACTAGGATTCTTTTAAGAGCAGAAACTTAATCGCATGAATAGTATTGTGCCTGACTGATGATGCAGTATCCCTTTCCCCCTCAACGCAATGGAAATCGCTCTGACTCTCAGTTGTCCTGTTGTTGTAGTATGGAAGGGTGCTTTTAGTTATCAAAATAGTGAGAGCTTGTGTTTTCGTCTGAATATAAATGAGCCTCATCAAATACGTGATCCTTTCTTCCTATAACAGTGTTGCAAAGTAAGATATATTTACTGGTTAGGGTTTTTTTAAAATATCAAATTTAAGTTACTGTCCTGCACCAATGGGTTGCTGACAATAAGAACACCTAAAATATGCACTTGATTTTCATATCAGAACTTGATAGTGGAGACTCTTTTTCAGTCATCAGTGCATGATTTACTGGCAGAATTGTTTGGGTATGAGACCTATAGGAGTTAAGGGTCAGGGTATGAGTACTATCAGGTGGTTCAGGTACGTTGCTTTCCAAGGTCTCAGTAGCAATGCTTTGTCATTTTTCCCTGGTTAATACTTCTCAATACAGTAAAACAGTGTTTGGTCACTTGAGGGATATAGTGATGGAAATGAAACCCATTCAAAGAGTTCTTGAAAAATATCCTCATGGTTTAAGCAGAAACAAGTTGGAGTTTGGGGCTGGATTAAATGATGATGGATTGAGGCTGTAATATGGAGATGGAGTGGATCAGGGTTTTAAATGTGTGGGTTGAGTGAAATTTTTGTGGATAGGTTTGTACAGATTTGCTTGTGAAGAAATACAAGAAGTGTAAAATTGAGAACATTTTTTTTTGTTAAGCCTATAAAATATGAATGGGTTAAAAGATGATGCTTACGTTACCATTCCTTTTAACACAATTATGTGGTTTTTCCTGATGACTTAAGAAATAAAAGTTTTTTGGGAAGGAACAAAACTTGGTCTTTTGTACTTCTGCTAATGATCAAAAATCTACACAGAAACAGAAAGGCAAGGTTACAGTGTGGACAGGCAGTTAATCTGGGATTACGGGATAAAGAAGGCAGGGGTGAGAACTACTGTTTGAAACAGATAGCTTCTAACTTTTTGAGGCTCAAGAAAGAGTACCTGGTAGATTTTGAACAAAGCACTTTGTTTCTCCATCTTACTACTCCTTTACAAAAATGCTCTGCTCTGTAGTTCCTTTGTGATGATTCACTGTAAATGCTGGCCCATGTCATGGGTTCGGAATTTGTGTTCTTTAACATCTTTAGACAGAGTTCTCATTGTAGCTATTTCTAAAGTTGGTTTCTAGTTCTAACAGCCCAGAGATGCTGGACTGTGGATTGTTGTGTTGGCTTTGCTGCAAACAGAAACATATTTATTGCAACAGCTTAAATAAAAAATGGTGTACTTATACAAAAGCCATCTGGGGTAGCATCTACACTTCTGGTCCTCCCATCTCGAAAGGATATAGAGAAGTACGATGTGCAGGAGCAGTGGTTTGGCATATGAGGGACAGCTAAATTGCTAAGAAGAGGCAATAGAAGTCTAGATTTAAAATCGTCAGAGATGGCTTGAAAGAATTTCTAGAAGAGATAACTATCAAACACCCTTTTTATCTCTTGGGGAACTTCTTGAGTCAGTGACTGAAGGCAGAAAGAATGTGTCAGACCAATACCACTGGCTGGTGTACTTGAGACTGGCTCACAAAATTAAGACTAGTGGTTGCTGCTGGGAATGGGATTTTTTTTTTTTTTTTAATCTTGTCTTGTAGTTTTCTTCTTTCATGTTATCTGTGTTGCAAGTAAGTGCTATTAATGATTTTTTTTCTCTATCTGATGTTTCAAATCGTGGTAATTTACATTCTTGTTAATGTATTTCTTTGACAGCTTTTGAAGTCAATAGTATCATTTTCAAAGATGAAGACTGGTGACTACTAAAAGCATCCAGTGTATCTTCTGGCAAATGAGATGTGTTGACATACGAAGTTCAACACAACAGTAAAGGTGGAAGGGTATAGAAGTTGTGCAGGTACCAAAAAAATGCAGTCAGCTCCACTGAGGTGGATGTAAGAGTTTAACAACTTTCCATTTCAGTTTTGGGTTTTTTTTTACGTTTTTTTAAAGCAACTTTGTTGTGGTTGGGTTGTATGTTTTTTCAAATGTGGGGAAAAAAATCATGGCAACCTCTGATTTTGTCACAGTACAAATCAACTTTTTGTTCCGTTGACAAAAATTGGCTATTTAAAATGTCAAGCTTTTCAGCTGTGTAAAACACTTAAAATTCTTTGGGTTGCAAGTTGTTGAAATTTTGATGGACTTCTTTCTGTTGTGGAGGAGAAAGTAACCACAGTCCTAATAATGTTGGCTCACTGCGGGCAGCTGCAGTGGTTTCCCATCATAAGTTTATTTCCTTGCAATACATTTAATTACTCTTCCTTAAAAATTGTTGTTGTCTTGTATCAAAATTCCTAAGTTATAGTATGAATTGGTTTGGAAACCGATTTACCAGAGTTGTCAGACCACTGGGTGGGTTGCCTGCCAGCAGAAGCCAAAGGCTGTGTTGCTTAAAAGCAACCTCAGCATTGGGCATGAGAAGGATTTGTCATTAGTCGTTTGTGCAACATGGAGAGAGTAGTTATAAAATGAAGCCGAGAAGATGTAAATAATGATTCTTCAGCCAAAATTCAGAGGCATGTGGAGTCAACAACTTTTGAACCCATTGGCAGGTTTCCACTCAGTTTGACAGAAGGGGGATAGAAGTGTTAAAGTACTTACAGAGTGCATGAAAACAGGCAGCTGGCAGGAAGAGAGAGCCCCTGGAAGATGATGTAAGGAACAGAGTTGTTGTATGCCCCAACTGGGGAGAAAACTGTGTGAGAAGTTAGCTGTGAGGCGTAATGCTATCAGGAGCCAGGCATTGATAGTTTCAGAATTCACAGAACCAACTGTTCATCTCATCACTTTTATCTAAATAGATATGAAAGGCACCTCCACCTAAATGTGCTTGTAGAAAGGGATGTGTTTAGGTAGAACAGTAACTGCACTGATTTCTAAGCTAATTTAGTGTCATTACTTATTAAACTGAAAAGCCTGGCCAGATGCGGTTACTTAAGTGCTAGGGTACACCTACAAAAGGGGTGATAACATGTGTTTTTGTTATCAGCAAAAAGTACATTCATGTACTGTGTTTGGGAAGCTATAAAGGCAAGTGCCTGAAATTTGTGACAGGCATATATTTTGTCCTCTAAGGGTAGTCAAGGTGCTTGATGAGATCCTTGATGACTGAAGGACAGTGGTTCAAATTAGGCAAGGTAGAAGAACTGACAAATACATGTTGGTTTGAGAGTTCATAGCCCTTGTTTAGTGATACTGGTTGAGAACAGTCGTCCAAAATTTATCCCTTCAGTCTGAAGGGCAAGAATTTCTTTAACTCTCAGCTGCTAAAAATCTTATGTAGCATGTCAATAACAGTATTTGAAATAACAGTTTGGTTGAAAGGTTGCACTTGTTGAAGACTCTGTATGGTTTAATGACTTACCATCTGTCCTCAATCACTCACACCTGTGTCAAGCTGAGAACTTCTGACGAAGGGGTAAACCCCAGGAGCTAATAAATGCTACAGTGCTCTTAGCAATACTGGCTTGCCAGAGATGTAAGAACAGTCTTCAGTTCCTGATTATAGTCCTGTAGAGTATTAATTTAGGGTGGGGGAGTCAGTGGTCTGAGTCCGAGTCATCTAAAAGCTTAACCAAATGTTGTGTGAGGTGGAAGGAACCAAGGCTGATCAGCAGCATCATTTCTCTGGTTTAAGGAACAATCTACAAGGAGGGTAGGCTTGCCAGTGGAGGAATTATACTCTTGGGGGATGGTCCAAGTTCAGAAAAAAACTTGCTGTGACTACACAGCATATATTCTTTCCAGTGTCTTCAATAGATTTCTTTGATCTTGTTTTGTTTTTTTTTTTCCCTTTTTAAAAAAAAAAACACAACAAGCTTTGAGGTATTTCTACAATATAAATTTCAAAATAAGTTGCTACTATGAACTTTGTCTCCTTTAAGGAGAATCTGTGATGACAAATGGATGACAGAAGTTAATCCCATAGTTTATGGTGCCATTGCAAGGCTCATATACAGTGCCCCTCCTACTAGTGAATACGAAGCTGTGCACTGTAGTGTTTGATATAGGGTGTTAGTGAAGAAATAAAGGGTAGTGAAACTCCCTACTCCAGGCTAGGAGTTAGTAGGCATGTTGGCCAGAGAGCTGTGTGTCGAGATAGTATTATTTCACAGCTACTGTTGGTGCTTGGATTGACTGTGATGATTTTTGGAGATAAAGAGTAGTAGATAAAACTAAGGGACTAGAGTGCTTGTTGGGTGCAAAGTCTTAGCAGTGTATGTCTTAGCAGATAAAATACAGACTAAGGAAATTCAGAGGTTCATCATCCCCACCCCACCCCCATATCCATGCATAAGTCTGTTGTTCAGAAACATGGGCGAATTGTGATTGAAAGTATGATAAGAAAGAAACGTAGAAGTTGGAATCTATTCTACCTTGGTGACTTATTTAAGTTCCAAGGCTGTAAACGAGAACTACAGAGGTAAATTATTTTTCTGTACATTTTAGAATTTTTGTGTGTTGGTCTTACGGGTGAGTTTCAGAGATGTTTATACTGGCTATCTCCCTTTTGCATTTAAAGCAAAAAAAACCCAAAAAGAACCGAACAACAACAACAACAACAAAAAACCAAAACAAAAAAACAAAAAACAAACCAAACCACAGATAATTCCCAGGTTTAACATGACTTTGGGTCTGTCATTATACTTCTCAGATGAGGAAATACCTTACTTATGAAGCGAGGATTCAACTTGTCTCTTTCTATGGCTGGAAATGAATCCTGCCATTCTTAGCTATCCTTAGATATCTTTAAATAACCAACTGTAGTCCGACTGCACAGTTGAATATGTGAGATCTGTTTCCAAATGACATGCAGATACCAGATACATGTCTTTTCCCAGTAACCTCTGTATTTTATCATTGAGTGCAGTCTACCTTACTTTCCGTCTCTTTCCTCCCCTTTTGTCTGTGATGCTGAGCAATCTTTACATGGAACTGCAGACAGCAGGGGACAGGCTTGCTGAATTGCCACTCTTGATGGGGTCCACAATATGAGCAGGTTTGGAGAGAAGGTGTAGTGTGTTCAGTAGGGAATTTATTTTGGTTTGGAAGACCCTGATAGCAAGCCTGGTGCTTCTGCGTCAGAACTGTATTGATCCTGTTGCTCCTCTCTACTCAAAGGTGGGAACACAGTGAACACTCAAGCCTACGTTGGAGTGCCAATACACTTCACACCTTTTTGGCTGCCACAGGCCATCTGGACTGTTCCCAGTCTTGGTTGTGTTTTTCCCCTTCAGTGCAAGCAGTTTGATATTTCTGATTACCAAAAATTATTAATCTGAACTTCAGTTTTGTCTTCTGGGACAGCAGAAGGAGGGTGGAAAAAAATCATACGTAATTTTCCATATGGGAAGTTATTTAAAATGGAATTAAAACCTCTGTATTGCCAGGAAAATCTGTGCTTAAGAAGCTTCGCTGGTATGGCAAGGAGCAAGCAGCTCTTGTGACAAAAATGTATTAGGTCAGTTTTGCAGTATGGATATAGAAATACTAAATCAGATATCAGTGGAAGGTATTTGATGGTTCAAAGAGTTGAATGTAAGATTCTTTGGGCTTTTTTGTTCATTTTTTTAAAAAAATCATAGTTAGAATGTTATTTTTAGGAATTGATAGAGGGGACTTTGGGCCAAATGATGCTGTGTATTAGTAACTGCTTTCCATGTGTAATACTGACTTCTTGAATATATATCTACATGTATTTTTTGTGTGTCTGTGCATTTATGTGTCTGATTGTAAAAAGCTATACATTTTAGATGTTTCCCTTGATTCCTTTTTATTCTTTACTGTAGGGATTCATTATTTTTCATGTACTGCACTGAAACTTTCTAAGGAAAACACTTGGTAAAAATATTTTCCTTTAATGGCCTTGTACAGGTCATGTTATCACTTGTGCATACTTAACTTGAGAGAATCTTCAGTCTTCTGTGTTAATCTTTGTTTTACTCTTACCTTCACCTCTGTCCCCATTTTCTTAATTAGGTCCTTTGTAGAGTAATAGCTGTTAAGCTGTTGAGCACTTTGACCTCTATGGGAGGTGGGGGGGAGAACTGAAGTTGATACTCCTTGAAATTAATTTAAGGTCCCAATAAGATCTTAAATCGACATGCATTTCCAGTTACTTCCTACTAACAATGTCTTTCTCCCCCCCCCTTCAGGGTTTATTGAAATGAACATAAAGAAAACAAAATGATCACATGATTTTCTGTCTAAGTCAGTTTCCAGTTAGATTTCAGACTCCTTGCTCAGTGCTGTCACAAATCACACTTACTATTTCCAGTAGTATTACATCAAATTACCTATGGATGAGATCCAGTAACATCAGTAAACAAATAAAAAGATGGGATTATGCATGGGTCAAAAGGGACTTTTGGTTAGCTCTAGTTATTATTTTTTTTAATAATATAAGCAAGTACCAATGTTTCTTTTAAATTAAGGGGAATGGTTTTAGGGGTGCAAGACTTCCTGCAGGCATTTTTGAAAGTGACGGGGTTTGTTCTTGTATTATCCCAGCTGTGCAGCATTTGAAAGCTCTAGAACTGTTTGAGGTGAATGCGTTGTTGGTTGTTCTGAGTTGGTGAAAGTTGTCTTCCAATTTACACAGTGTTCCAGCTACAAAATTTTTGTTGTTTAATTCTGCTCACCAGTCTTGAAAGGCTTGCACAGTGGAAAAGTTGTAGTGAAAAGGCTGCAAGTTTTGAAGTGTAAGGATACGTCTTTAGCATCTCACACGCTTCTGAAATCTAAGGTGAATATCTTCGTTGTGATGTGAGGCCCAAACTTAACTTTTTTGTGTGTTTCCCAAATATGCAGCCTTAATAGTTTTAGATGATTTCAGTTTATTCTGTTCCATGCCCGTTACTTCAAATGCGTGTGTGGATGACGTAGTAATGCCAAACTGACTGAGTAATCGATTGTTATGAGATGATCCATGTATGGGCTTTACATCTGCCTGCGGTGATGTTTTGGTTGATGAGTTGTTTAACCTTAAATATGGACCTTCAACAAGAAGGGAAACAACTCATTGGAATTTGAAAATCTTGGAATCGGTTGTTTGGGCAGTTACCAGAACATTCTTGCCATGCTATTAACTATGTTTTTCTGGATGCTTTTTCTGGATGCAGCTGAGTTAATGATATATGTATGTACATAGTGTTTACTAGGTTAGTACAAATTTTTGAAAGCTGAGTATTAGCTGAGAATACATCTATAACATCCTGGTAATTTTAAGACATATAAATAAGTACATGTTCAATAAAAATATTTCTTGGTAATCTTGTTATTAGACTTGGAGATTAGAGTAACTTGTGTGTCATGTGGTCTTCTTATGACCTGTTACATACTGTTAGCAGAACATTTACAGTAATTTTATTGAGGTCTTTAGAGGTGTATAACAAGTTAGAAGATAATTGATTATGACACATAATTTTTCTGCCTTAACTACCTCTACATGACAATTGTTTCTTCTCCTTTTGTCTGGTTATTGTATCTGCCTTTAGGTTAAGAGGTTGTTCAGGCCATGATCTTTTTTCTGACTTAGTAGGTCTTTAATGTTTTGGAAAATTTTGGTTTTTATATTTTCTGGTTTTTTTTTTTTCCTATTTCAGATTCACTGGCAAGAGAAGGAAATAAGCATGGAATCTTCTAAACTGGAATATATTTGATGAGTCATAGTTCAAATTGAAAAGAAGATGGAACAAAATGAGAGAACAGGAGTATAATGCCTGTCAAGAACTTTCCATTTTTGCAATATTAGTTGTATTTTATTGCAAGCTTATGTATAAATTATAGTAATATTTTATCGATATCCCTGGAAGGTTAAGTCAGTTACTGTGCAATTTGCTTAATAAGAATAACTATTCTGGTAACTTTTAACCTATGTTAACTTCAACTGGACTTATTTTTAATTTTTTTAAAAACTGATTTTAAAAAACTTTGTATAGCTGCATTTTAACTGAGAGACTGTTCCTGATGGGTGGCTGACAGCTCCTCATAGAAAATGGACTTGAACCCATGCGTTATTATTGCACAGAGTTAAATGGAATGTCATGACTTGAGAGCAAATTGCTTAGGACCTTCTTTGCCTTGCATCCATCATATCCTTAAGTATTCAAGCATAACTATTGCAATTACGAAGTCTAAAAAACAATGGCATGGGTGAAATTCTTAAGAAAGCCTGGGGGTAACCTTGGAAAAGTTTATCAGCCTGGAAGTATACTGTCCCTGGCCCCTACAAAAGGCTTATTAAATGAACCAGGACAAAACAGCTGCTTTCTTAATAGTGCTGTTCAGGTAAGAAAACACTTGATTTATTTAAACCATTCTGGTTTTGTCGCAGCTTAGATGGCAGTAGTAGGGGAAGTGTTCTCTTGGCAAATCTGTTTTTACCATTTGTATTGCAGTAAGTGTATTCTACAGAAAAACGTGGCGTGTTTTTTGATGATGATAAATTCAGTTTGCAGTACAACTTCTTAATGATTCCAAGTAAAGCAGAATAGCATGTCTCCTTGGAATGGACATTCCTGAAAAACAAAAGTGGCATTTGTAGGAAGTGAGACAATTGTGTGGAAGTAATATTATTTAGCATTTCAATTTAAGGAATTGATTGCAAGTATTAAATATTTCATTTTGAAAAAAAAAAAGTCTGCATGTCTTGTTTGCATGAATTAAGAATATCAGAAAGACTCTCTTTTTTTTTTTTATTTAGCAACTTATGGCTTGTAACTAAAAATTGCTGCTTGAATTTTAAATCTAATGGTTCTGTCAAACGCACCAGTTTTAATACTTGGCAAAATTTACAAGACACTTAGTACTGGTTGTCCCACATTACTATTACTTCTATTGAATAGGACACTATTTTTATTAAAATACCATTTTCTCAGAAATAGTACATGATACTGTCTTACTGGGACATGTTATAAGGTGCACATAGTGGAAAGCTTTGATTATGATCTTAGGAAAGATTTATGTAATTAGGGTAGGAGATATACTTAATATTTAAGAAATATGACTTGGATTTGTTTTTATTGTTTATATGCATATGTATTCCTCACCAACTTCTAGGATGTGTTTACCTACACACTATTCTGTTTTTACATGAGCTGGAATTGAAAAAAATGTTGGCTCTTTAGAGCTGTCAAGTATAGTTTATTAGTACAGTGACATTAGCATGATAAATAATTGAGCTTTTATAAGCCTACTTATAACAGCAAATATGGGAATCTATGTAATTGTATGACAGAGCAGTGCTAACTTCTCCACATTGTGTGCTAGTCAGAGTACCAGACACAGATGAGTTTATACTGCTTTCTTTTTAAATCCAGATATTAACAACATCAACAGATTTCTAGGCTGTGCAAGTAAAGAGCAGAACAGTTTTTTTTTTTTTTTCTTAATGCTTAGATTTTTGGATCAAGTTGTACAGAATTACTTGTGAAACTGGCAGAGGGCTTAATGGCTGTGTAGGCTTCCTAAAAAACTCTAAGTCTGAAAAAAGCTATGGATTTAAACACAGGAGATACACATGCCGCACAGATACATTTCTCGTGGTTTCTAAGTACGTATAAAATAAAAATGTACAATAGACTGAGTAGAATGAGTTTGCTGTTTTACTTTCAAAGGGAACAGCATGACCTATATTATCTTGTGATTTTGCTGTTTTTCCTTGGGGTGCCCTTAAATTAAACCCTAAGTCGTGGGTAGTTAGTTTCAGACAATCCTACCACTTCTCAACCTACTACTGTTTATCAAGTGGTGTCTGGTGATTGATGAGTGCCCTTTTACAAGGAGGAATGTGTTCCTTTCTTTAGTTTTTTAACCTCTGTTCAACCTTTAGGACTGAGGTTTGAACATGTAATTTTCAAATGCATCCTAATTAGTTTTACCTTTTATATTTATAAATAGGATTTTTTTTTTCCTCTGGATTTGCAGCTGTTGTGTTGCTATGCTTCTTGAAAACTCATCTTTTGGGGTTTATGTGTTTGTTTTTTAAATAGGCAGCTTTCAGAATGACTGCACTCATTGTGTACCTAAGACATGAGATAGAGAAAGCAGTGTAGTGTAGCTAAGCTGACCTTACCTGTATTACAGAGTAGTTACACACACACAAAAGGTAGAAACATACCTGATTGAGCACAAGGATTATTTTGGTCTGTGGAAAACCAAATGTATTTCAGCTATCATTTTAGTAAGACCACAAGAATGTAGTAGAGACCTAACCTGAAATGATGCTTGCATTTTGCATAACAATTCAGTTAGCATGTTTGTCTTCTTTACTATTATTATTTTTATTTGAAAGAAAGCATGGAGTGGGGGAGGGGGTAAGAGAAAGAGAAATGAAGTAAACCCCATAGCCACGTTACTCCTATGTAAAGCTGTAAGTCTATTAAAATATCTATATGCAGGTTAGCTTGCTGCTTGTTCCCTTAGAGTACTTCATCTGTTTTTCCACACAAAGTTCTGTTTGCCATGGTTTAAAAAGGAGATCGAAATGTTGAGTGGTGAATGCCAACTTTCCGCCTCCACAATTTAAAAAATTAGTGGAAAAGGACCATAATTCTTGTAGCAATGTTGGTGCTCAAGTTGTAGATGTTATGTGAAATTAAAAAAAAAATCTACTATATGTTTCTCTGTTAAATGTAGAACCTTCAGGACTCATTACTTGTGAAACTTTATTTTTTTAGGTATTATGGCAACTTGACATATTTCGACGAAGTTTAAGAGGTTTAACTGGACATGTGTGTCAGGGAGATGCGTGCATATTTTGTGCTTTAAAGGTAAATATAAATTTTTGGAAGAATCATCTTTCAAAATGAGGGAAAATAAGTAATTTTTACTAATTTATATCCTTATGTGTCTGGGTGATGGAGTTATCCTTCTGTAAAGAAAGAATTTATATTGAAGGATGTATTTAATAGATGTTTATAACAGAAGTATTTTCCTGTATTTAAAGAAGAAATTTTACACTACACCAATTTTACAGTCTGCTTAAACTTAAAACATTTGTCTATTAAGAAGACAGTAGAACTTAATTGAAAATTTCTAGCTAGCCTCTCTGAGATTTTTTTTTTTTTTCTGTTTACATGATATGCTTTTGGTCTTCCCTATAGTGTTTGCATACATTCTTTACGAGAACTATATTACTGTTTAATAAGGACTCAAGATTCTTTTTTTACTCAGTAGTTGATGGTAACGGTGCAGAACTTGGTTGTTCATTTTTTAAGTAATGAAAGGCAGTTAGTGGTACTGGAAATGTTAAGAAAGATAGTAACTTTTTAGTGTTTGACGGTAAGTCAGTTCTGCATATCTTAATTAGTGCATAAAACCTGAACTTCAGTTTTATATCTCCTCTGAAGTCTGTAAACAAATGTGGAATTCTGTTAGGCTCTTATTGCTTGTACTGCACTGGTATTTGGCTGCGTGCAGTTACTAGGCAAATAGCTGTAAGCAGGATATCTGTTTAATTGGGATAAAAATCCCAATGGAAAAAAGGTATAGGTGTATTTTAATTGTTTTTCTAGTAGCCTGCACTTTCTACTCTTACTGCAATTTGACAATAAAGACACTTTTGGGATTCTAATAGGGGATGGTAGAATGTATAGTCAAAGATGGTAGTAGATACAGTGATACACAGAACTGAGAATCACTCGTCTGGAGGGAGCTGAAAGGGACAACAGTAATTGAAAACGTAGTTTATGGAGGAAGTGTTTTTTGACAATGCTAAATTTTAGGCAAGGATAAGCCTAGTATTTCAGAGTTTATTCTCTGGGAGTTTCACAGGCCAAACCTTGTTACTGAATAAGCATTTTAGGCAAGAAATGTTTGCAGTGACATTTATTTAATCTTTCAGGAGGTGTATAATCTATGTACCATGTAGTGTTTTTTCAGCCATTTTTAGTGTTTATCATGATTGTGGTATGGTACAGCTGTTGCGAATGTGTCTTTTTCCAAACAAGTTTTTTCTGCAAGGTGCCTTTTTGGTTAAAATGGCTAATTTTAAGAGCCAACAAGTTGAAGTAGGTTGAGACTACACATGCTCAGGCTAATTTCCTGAGGCTTTTATTCCAACCTTTTTACAAGCTCATGACTCTACAGAACTTGTTGGGACATTTTGTGTTTTGAAGCACATCATGTTCTTCTGTGTGCTGAACACTTCGTTGTTAGTACATGAAGTCCAGACCACAACTCAGGCACACCTATGTTTTCAGATAAAATCTCACGTCTTTCGTGGCATGATAGCTTTAGTTTTCTGGAGTTTTGTATGTGTAGGGATTCATGTTTGTGTCTGATGTCATAATATAGACTAAACTTTATGGCCTTTTCCTTTTGATTTGACCCGTGCTATATGTGAAGTTCTGGTCATGTATATTCTTGTTCTATGCTGCACTGGAACCGCCTTTAAGAAATAAAGAGGGATTGAAGGGTGACAATTGCTGGAATATATGTGTTATGCTACAAACTCTTAATGACTAATCATCTTGTTGAAATCATTGTGAAAAATAATGTAGGAGCTTCGTTGTGCTCAGAATCATGGAGCAGGTAGTGCTCGTGGCATGTTGCAATTGAACCTCTAAGTAATGAGTCATTCCATTCTAATGGTGCTCTTGTGAAGACCAGGTGCTTCTTTTTTTCAAGCTAAACATAACATTGTTGTACCTTGATACCTTCTCTCTTCCTGTAGTTTTTGGGCCTCCAGTACGAAGTAAGATAGGTTTTGCATCACTGTAAGTCACCTTCCAAAGCAATACAGTCATTTGAGCTGCTTCTTAAGTCTGCTGTAATTGAGGACTTGAAATTTTCTTTCAAGTGTTTGTTCTTGAGGGATTGACTCCCATGATGCATCTTCTTGTGCGATTTATTTAAATGGCTTACTGCACCTGAATATTTTGAATAGCCTGGACTATCATGTCCTTCTATTCTGATACGTTACCAAGAATACTCAGAAGTAGTGGTATTGCTGCCCATTCTGAAATTGGTTAGAATGGAATTAGTTACTGTTTCAGCAGTATCACAGAATCACAGAATGTTAGGGATTGGAAGGGACCTCGAAAGATCATCTAGTCCAATCCCCCTGCCAGAGCAGGAACACCTAGGTCAGGTCACACAGGAACGCATCCAGGTGGGTTTTGAATGTCTCCAGAGAAGGAGACTCCACAACCTCTCTGGGCAGCCTTGTGACTTTTATAACTCCATGGCTAATAGCCAGTGTACTGAACTCAAAACATCGCGTTTAAGTAATTAGGAAGTATCTGTCCTCAGTTGTCATATACACTACCAGTTTTGCTTTCTTGTATTTGAGATAATGGTTGACTGCTTTTGTTTGTTCAGTGTTCAGAACCTGGGGCATTTTCATTTTTTCATGCAGTGTATGTGCTGGATGAGGATGCATTTCAGTAACTTGTTTGTGACTGGAGTTGCTTTTTTTGTTTGTTTTTGGTGGTCTTGGGCTATTTTAAGCCTTCTTGTTCACCAATCAAGAAGGATATTTTACCTATATCAGCCTTTCCTGTAAACAAAAAGCATAGCCAATAAATTCTGGTTTACTTCAGTTCAATCCATTATCTTTTTTTGGTGGTGTTCTGAGAGTTAAGTGTGCTCTTTTATCTGGGTAACAATGGGATGGGACTTCGAGTATGCAGGCCACTAAAATTATCATACATACCTGCGTAACTGCTTATCTGTTTGGTTTTTTTTAGCTGGACATTTAAGGCTCTGTTGCATACTAAAAACGACCTAGCAGCCTAAATGATTTCAATGTTTTCAAATGAGTTTTCAAAGCAGAGTTAACGTATATTACCAGATCTGTTAAAAACTTAATTTTCCATGTTTACATTGAGATATTGACTGTAACTTTTCCCAGTAGTAGATGGTTTTTGTTATGAGAGGGAAGCTGAAATACTTGACACTCACCGTGGAATGCATAATACTTAAAACACTACTTTGTTAGCTCTGTGACTTTGCTTATCTGTTGTATCTTTGCCTTCTCTCCAACAGATTTTTTTTTTTTAACTGTAGGAGGCTTTGTGTGAAGAATGCCTCTCCTTATTTATATTTTACATGGCTTCTCCTGATTTTCTTGGTCTTTATTCTCTTAATTTTTTTCTGAAGTTTGACTTAATGCTTGACAGTGGAATACACCCTTTAATATCTGCAAATGTTTTCTCATTTGTTTAATAGCTTTCTACTTAGCTTATTGAAAATTGACATCCCTTACTTGCTAAATGATGGGGTCACTTGCATAACTATCTCTGCCAAAAAGAAAAGTAATAGACAACCATCTCTTCTGGGCAGCAGAGAAAAAAATCAAGTGCAGTTTATTCATGTGTTCTGCAACTGCAGATATTGACTTGTTATCTTGCATTGTGTGCACTGGTTCAGCAGAGAGATGATCTAATAGCAAGGGTTATCAGCGTTGTATCTAATTTATGGGAGTTTTTTGCATATCAGTAAATTTAAAAGGTACACTCCTGTCTGAAATAGTAATGCAAATGTTACCTTACTTAATGAATGATGGGAGATAAACTAACCTGAGTGATATTACATTATGCCCTAAAAAATACACGCCATCTGTACAGATGAGATGGGTATGCATGAACTGCTATTCCAGTGGCCTAATTAAAAAAGCTGCGTAATTACAGACCACAGCTTATGTTGCTTCAAGTCAATCAATCGCTTGCATTTTTATGTACTTTTTTGTGCTGGATCAAAGTTCTGTTTGGTAGGGTAACTTTTTATAATGGAATGAGTAACAGAACACGGAACCTAATTAGCTTTAAGCGAAAATAGTAATTTCAGAAGCTGCGTAGATTTATAAACATTTTATGCATTTGCTGTTTAGGCATGCTGCATAAGAACTGATATATTTGTGTAGAACCACAATGTCTAGTCACATGGCTAATGAAGCTAAGTAAGCGTATTTTTTCCTAGGCAATATTTTCACAATTTCAACACAGTCGAGAAAAAGCTCTCCCATCAGATAATATGAGACATGCACTGGCAGAAAGTTTTAAGGACGAACAGCGTTTCCAGCTCGGGTTCATGGATGATGCAGCAGAATGCTTTGTAAGTATTCTTTGTGATAGTTCAGTACAGTTGTTAGTTCATAGATACCAAGCTGGCCTGTTGTTTTGGTAGCTCCAGGCTTACAGGTGGGATACAAGTGACACAACACTGCTGACTTTCTTGATGTCAGTTCAGAGGAGCAGACGTGTAGTAAGTGTCTGGTGATGTGGGGTGGAGTGATCTTGTATTTGCTCTGTGCTTCCTTAACTAACTCTGTAGCTCAGGCAGAGGTATATGTTAAACATAGTTACTACAGGAGGTTAGTGTGATGAACTCTGTATCACTCCTAAAAGTTTTTGGATGGAGAGAAGGATTACCTTCTTGGGAGAGGAGGCATCTATGGATTTGAATATATAGCCTGTTCCTCCAAGTATTCTCTCATCGGCTCTTGAAATATGTTCCATTACGAGTAGCCAGTTCACTGCTGAAAGTCTTCTGCAGAAGAGACACGCATTTTCTTATCCAGGAGTGAACAAATACTGGAAGATCTTGACTTTTGCTCAATTATTTTCTGCTTTTATGACGTGTCTCATTGTAAAACATGAGCCATTACTGGGGCCATGAAAGATGACTCAAAATGATATGGAACACTGGTAAAGAATCCTTTCTAACTAGTCCTGAATTAGACTAAGAAAATTGA
This sequence comes from Podargus strigoides, assembly GCA_028020825.1. Lineage (NCBI taxonomy): Eukaryota > Metazoa > Chordata > Aves > Caprimulgiformes > Podargidae > Podargus > Podargus strigoides. The sequence goes on from CM051621.1 coordinate 71,911,719, forward strand.
AAATTGTTCGCTACAAAAAATTAAACCAATATTAACCTTCAGACAGATTTGAGGGACAGAAAATATGGTTGCTGCTTGGATTATTTTGATCTTTAGACATCCTTTGGAAGGATCCACAAATTAATACCTGCCTGCCAGTTGCATTTGCACATACATAGGAAAATCCAGTGAAGAACTGAAAGGGACTGTTCGAGATCTTGCAGTCAGGTCCATGGATTGCAGTAATGAAAAAGAATCTGTCATTAGTGCTCCATCTAATCGAAATGCATTTTGGACCCCTGAAGTGATCAGCTCTCTGAATGATCTACCTGAATAGATTAACATCTTCCCATTACCTGTGTGGTATTTTCGTTAAAAGAGGGAAAAATGGCCACGTTGATTCAGGGGCCAAACTAATGACAATCGTACTTCTTTTTCCTTTCTTTTTCTTTTCCTTTCTTGTAAGATTAGAAAGGGAGACTTGGAGTGGGATCAGGCATATGCTATTTATGAGCTTTTTCCATGCTTCTGTCAACGGTACTTCTTGTGTTGGCGTATGTGCTAAATGTGATCAGATGGATAACGCAGAGACAAACCTAAAAGTGGGAAGAAGAGCTGAGACAGAGGCCTGATGCAAGAAGTATTTCAGTCATTGCATGCAATGACATTAATATCATGTCTTACTGCAAGAATAGGTTTTTTAATTTTTCTTGAAGATTCAGTTCCTTGAAAGGAGAATGCAGTCTGTAAGACCAGCTAGGTAACTGTTGTCTAGTACTGATTTGTTAGTGTTTGGAAAACTTAAAATGAAGATAATTCCTGTCCACTGGATTAGGAATAGGGATGGAATTAAATACAGGTTAAATGTGTAGGTGGACTATTGGGAGCCAAGGGGAGTAGAGTATTGAACTGTAATGTTGCTCATATATGCTGGTTCAGTTTATATTTGTTTTTATTTCTATTCAGGAAAATATCCTTGAGAGGATTCATTTTCACCTAGTGCCAAACAGTGAAACAGATATGTGCACTTCAAAATCCTGTATTTCTCATCAGAAGTTTGCTATGACACTGTATGAACAGGTCAGACCTTTGTTTCATTGCTTTAAGAAATAATTTGGTTCTACTGTTGTGAGTAAATTAAACCAAAAGTATTCTTCTTTTTGTAGTGTGTATGTCGGAGTTGCGGAGCATCATCAGACCCTTTGCCTTTTACAGAATTTGTGCGTTACATTTCTACTACAGCCCTGTGGTAAGAGCTTTTATTCTTATATGTTTTTTTTACTCTGTACACCCTTCCAATAATAAGCAAAGCATGCTAGAAAAATGCTGTGTTTAAAACAAATGTGTATTCCTTTGTTAAAATGTGTTTTTGAGGTACTGTACAAAAGTAACATTTGGATTTCAAAAGCAAGATGTAGAGAGAGCTTGACAAAAAGTATGTATTGCTACTGTTTTACCTCTGCATCTTTTCTTTTTAGTCATGAGATACAGTTAATTGAGAGTTGACTGAAATCTGTTAACTGGAATTTCCCTTCTTAAGAGTTCTTTTAATTTTTTACAGTAATGAAGTAGAAAGAATGATGGAGAGGCATGAACGTCTCAAGCCGGAAATGTTTGCAGAATTGCTGCAGGCAGCAAATACTACTGACGACTACAGAAAGTGTCCTGTGAGTATAAAAAGATGTTGTATTACTTGTAGATACAAGGGAGAACTTCTTAGGATGTTAAATCTGCTCAAGTATTCCCTTAAAAGCAGGATTACCTGTGACTACTTCAGCACAGTCCAGCTTAGGGTGAAGAAGCCTGTAAATTTATGATTTATTGCTCCAAATATAGATAAACATGCTATTGTAGGTGCAAGTGGCCTGTTTAAAAAGTGTAGTTACTAGAGCTGTGTTTTATTCTTCACTTCATGTTGAAGGTAGAGCTTAGGTGGTTTTGACTAGTTGAAACAGGTGTGTTTTCTGAGAGAGGCTGCTCTAGTTCATACACACTGACAGCTTGGCAACTTTGTCTTCTATTGGAAAAAATTGGGGCTTTTATTAACAAAAACCAGGTTCTTTTAGCTTGTTCAACTTAATTTCTCTCTTCCTTAAATGGTTCTGTGGAAATGCTGGTAATTTATGAACCATAGAGAAGTACACAAGAACACGGGGACTAAAGCTTAAATGATGAAATGGACAGGGAACAAATGAGAAATTATCAGTGACTTGGGTGTTTTCAGACATAGGTTTTAAGTTGGCGATTGGATGTAGATGTTTAGCTGTAGTCTTCATCAGAGTGTTTTTATGATAAAGAATTTTATCCTTAAATTGAAAGAAACCAACACCATAATTAAATTTGAGAATTAGAAAAAGTTGCAGAGCTGTTTTTTGCACTGTTTATTGTCTAATAACTCAACTTGGGACTTCAGTTTTTAAACATCTTTGTTTGTTCTCCCATCACTTTTTTTTTCCTTTTTCTAGAGTAACTGTGGTCAAAAAATAAAAATTCGTCGTGTTCTTATGAATTGTCCTGAGATTGTGACAATTGGTTTAGTTTGGGATTCGGAGCACTCTGATCTGACAGAAGAAGTCGTGCGAAATCTGGCAACGCAACTTTATCTGCCTGGGGTATCTGACCTAAAACTTCCTATGTTCTTAGAATTGGATTTTACGCTTACTTTATGTATATATAAACGGATACAAAAATATATATGCATATATATGTAATGTTTAAAAAAGCACAATTTAACTTCTAAGTTTGTGTACTGTTAAACTTCTTTATAATGTGCTGCTTGATGGCGAGAGGAAGAAGTCCCATTAGAATTGTTGATCTTCCACCTACATAAAAAGATGAATGTAGTTGAAAGCCAAGGAATATCATGTTCAGTTAGAAATTTGTGAAATTACTCCAGAGCGTTGTCGTTTTACCCTTTCAACTATGCAAAAATATATGTTAAAATAGAGCTTAATAAGTACGAAAATCATTATACTCGTGAAAAATTGTATAATGCAACAGGATATTTAATGGCGCTGCCTTGGTGAAATGCCAGTAGATCTGGAAATTGAGGCTAAATGTTTTATGCTTACTTTAAAATATATAACCATTTTTACAGCTGTTTTACAGGGTTACGGATGAAAATGCCAAAAATAGCGAACTTTTCCTTGTGGGAATGATTTGCTACACAAGCAGACACTACTGTGCCTTTGCCTTTCACACCAAGAGTTGCAAATGGGTGCTGTTTGATGATGCTAATGTAAAAGAGGTAAATATTTTTACTGCTGTTTAGTGATCTTTAGTAGAGTGCATTCTTCTGACAAATAAGCCTTTAGTTTTGTAAATGGTTTTTCACAAATGAATTTTAGAATTGACTTCACTACTTTACAGTTCTGCTTTCCAAATGCTGCATGTTTCACAATGTTAATGCACTTGTCTACTGTTGTATTTGTACTTGAAATGAGAAAGAAGACCTAATTACTGGCCGCTGTATTCATCGTGTTAGTGTTGTGATTGTTAGCCCATGTAATACTGGTTCTAGCTTTTAGCCACAATTTACATAAACTCAGGTGCCAGAGTGTTAAATATTAATGTATCTTTGGAATGAGCTGTATGGTACATGTTGTTTTAATGAATTATTCTTCCTGTAATTGGGTTCAATGCTGTTACTAAAGTTTTGGAGGGTTTTTTTTTTTGGTTATTTTCTTAGATCGGAACAAAATGGAAAGATGTGGTCTCCAGGTGCATTCGATGTCACTTTCAGCCATTGTTGCTATTTTATGCTAACCCAGATGGCACACCTGTATCTCCAGAAGACGCTCCAAAGCAGATTATTCACTGGTCTCAATGCAAAGCAGCAGGAGGAAATGGGGAAGACTTGGGTAATTAGGATTAACTTATTTTTTTCTAAATAACCTATCAACTATATTTCTGAAATGGGGACTATAAAGGAGAAGGTAATGGATTAGCTGCTTTGTTCTTAAACACTTTTATCAGTAATTATCTGAAGGTTTGCGAAAGAGGAGGTTGTTGTATATATTCGGTATTAGAGCTGTTTGTTTGGGTCTAAAGGAATACAAACTGAGGCTTGTGGGTAATAGTCAAAAATTTTTCTACTGTTGGTTATTCGTAACCACTTCACTTGTGACTTCAGTAATTTCATAAGAAAATCGTAGTGTGTTTGTATACGTGCATGTTCCTATATGTATATTCATACATGTGAAATGTCTTAAAAAATGCTATAAAAAGATACTTTGAAGCTTCATACGGATACGGAGATATATTGCACAGAGTCACAGAATGGTAGGGGTTGGAAGGGACCTCCAAAGATCATTGAGTCCAACCCCTTGCTAGAGCAGAATCCTAGAGTAGATCACACAGGAACACATCCAGACAGGTTTTGAATGTCTCCAGAGATGGAGACTCCACAACCTCTCTGGGCAGCCTGTGCCAGTGCTCAGTCACCCTCACAGTAAAGAAGTGTCTCCTTATGTTAAGATGGAACCTCCTGTGTTCCAGTTTGTGCCCGTTACCCCTTGTCCTGTCACTGGACACCACTGAGAAGAGTCTGACCCTGTCTTCCAGTCACCTGCTTTTGAGATATTTTAGAAGCATTAATGAGATTTCCCCCCTCAGCCTCCTCCAAGCTAAACAGACCCAGTTCCCTCAGCCTCTCCTCATATGGGAGATGCTCCAATCGCTTCATCATCTTAGTGGCCCTGCACTGGACTCTTTCCAGTAGATCCTTGTCCCTCTTGAACTGGGGAGCCCAGAACTGGACACAGTACTCCAGATGCAGCCTCACCAGGGCAGAGTAGGGAGGGGGAGGAGAAGCTTCCTTGACCTGCTGGCCACCCTCCTCTTAATGCACCCCAGGATGCCACTGGCCTTGGCCGTGAGGGCACATGGCTGGCTCATGGTCAGCCTGTTGTCTGCCAGGACTCCCAGGTCCTTTTCCCCAGAGCTGCTCTCCAGCAGCTCAGCCCCCAGCCTGTACTGACACAGGGGGTTGTTCTTCCCCAGATGTGGGACTCTATACTTGCTCTGAATGAATTTGATTAGGTTTCTCCCTGCTGAGCTCTCCAGCCTGTCCAGGTCACTCTGGATGGCAGCACAGCCTTCTGGCATGTCAGCCACTCCTCCCAGCTTTGTATCATCAGCAAACTTGCTGAGGATACACTCTGTCCCTTTGTTCAGGGTGTTAATGAACATGGGGAATAGGACTGGACCCAGTACCAAACCCTGGGGGACACCACTAGTCACAGGCCTCCAACTGGACCCTGCCCCACTGACCACTATTCTCAGGGCTCTGTCCTTCAGCCAATTCGCAGTCCACCTCCCTGCCCAATTATCCAGTCCACCAGCTCCCCATCATCCAGCTCCACGTTTGGAGCATATGTATTTGTGCACATAGACATGCACACAGCACAATTCAGAACTTTGGGAAAAGTCAGGAGCTACAGGAGACTTCTGAGATGTCTATAGCATAGACTTCAATATGTAAGAATCCAGTCTTTTGGTTCTGTAGTTTGTACTACTATCTTCTTTTGTGTTTTGTTTTTTTGGGGGGGATTTTTAATGTTAAGCATACCATACAAGTGAAATAAAAAGTCAATAGGATTTGACATGTTACTCTTCACATAATGAATAGCAATAGGACATGGACTGCTTCAGGGAAGAAAGAACTGAGGGCCCTGTTCCACTACAGTCTATCACTATAAATATGGCGGTATGTAAAATATTACAACCACCTTATCACCTAGCATATTGATGTGTGGTGAGGTTTTTCTTAGGTTAGTTGTTCTAATTTGCAATTAAGAAGTTTACTTATTTTTTAATATAGATATTGAAAACGTTAAATTAGGAAGACTTTAATTTCTAAACATAGGTATGTTGTTTGATAGGATTTGAAAAACATTCTGCTACTAAATCAGACCACATCAAAGAAAATGGAATTGGAGATGCCACTAATGCCACTAATCAAAGGAGTAATAAGAAACTTCAGCCAGACAATTCAGCATTCAATAGAAGCCGTATTCAAGCTAGTGGTGGTAGAGGTCCAGGTATGTATTCCCCCACCCACTACTCCCAGCCCTGAAAAAGAGAAATGTGTCATTTTATTTAATATTTTAGCTGACAGCATTTCAGATGTGTTAACTTTTGGGCTAGAACTATTTCTAAAGGAAGAGTTCTATCAGGAACTTAAACGCATCTTAATACTTAAACATTAGTAGTTATTCCATCTGCTGTGGAATGTCAGCTTCTCTGGAGAACTGTAAATGCAAATGTTCTTTTATTACCCCTCATTATTCCTGCTCTAAAGTGGCTCTTGGGGCCCTGATCCATTTCTCAGATGTGATCATGTCTTCCAATCATATTGTCAGTTAAAAGGCACATCTGAAATGTGAAGCTGGTTTATCTTCTGGAGCACAAGGTGTGGCTCTGTGGATCCTTGGCTGTTTGAGGAACACTGTTCCCCAACAGTATTGTGATATGCAGCATTTTTTTGTAGTCCTGTATATTAATGGGCTATCTTATGTTTGGAAAAAAAAGAATAAGAAAGTTTTCTTCTCTTTTGATCTGTTAAAAAGTCTATTCTATCTGTACATTACTCTTCCAAGCAAATCAGACTGTAAGAAGTCGTATGAGCCAGTAACTTATATGTTACTTGTCAGTGCCTTTGCTCTGAACTCCCCACACTTCTCAGGTGGAGAGATGCTGCCTTTTCTTGAGGTGTTTCTCCTCTGTTTTTATTGTTGAATTCCTAGACTTTTTCAAACTGAGAATGCTCGGCTTGGTAACTTTTCTTTTTGATAGAGTGATGACTTAAAAATGGTCAGTATTTACCTTTATAGAAATAGAAGGATTTGTTTTTGTAAACAATGACACTCCTGTTTTAGTGTAAGTAAACTTTCACATTTAGACAATATGAAACTTGGATTCATTTTTGAGTATAATTTCTAAAATATGATATAAATGCAATGGACATGACTTGAGCATTCAATTTTAATAAGTGTGTGCAAGACATGTTTGACATAATGAGACTTTGTTTACTTTTATTAGATCAGTTTAGCAGACTCTCTGGAGATGCCTATACCTATATATCTATGCTATACATTTCATTTTCTTAACCTGTGTTACGTAACTCGTTAGTATTTTCAAGTACTACTGATGCTAAAAGCTAAATGTTACCATACATAAACATATTTGTGTGTTTTGATGATGAATGACTTTTTCATAATGACCTTTGACAAGAAGTATTTTTTGCAGCTAAGTTAAGTTACGGTGATCAAAAGGACAGGCTAAAGGACCTATCCAGAGAGTGTGCTCAGAAAGCTGCAGATATGAAAAACTTCTCAACTTTACGAAAAGATGCAGACAGAGGACCAAGAAAAGAGCCTGGGAGACAAAGAGGTACACTTTTAAAATATGACCGTAATCAATTGGTTGTGGAGATGCTTTTTCTCCTTTTCGAAGACACTGTAAGATGAGAGTTTTCCAGTTTTCAGTGTTCTGAAATACGTACTGAATTTGTTGGGGTAATCTAAGAAACATAAGTACTGTAACAATATCAGTTAAATGTTAGAACTTTAATGCAGCTTTTTTCTTTATCTTCTTCTAAGACTTGGTTGGGGAAGATCGTTGCAATGTTAAGTCAGGGTCTCCTCCAGTTGGAAATGGACTTAGACACTGTGCTGATCAGCGCATATACAGCAGCCAGGGAAGAGGCTCCTATAAGCATGACAGTGCACCTCACCAAACAAAGCTTTCTGTACAGGTGCTTGGATCAAATAAAACAGAAGCTTTTCCTGCTGGGGAGAAACCAATGATCAGGACCCGGCCTGATGGTGTCACTGGCTACGATACAGACACCAGTCAAGACTCCAGGGACAGAGGAAGTATCATCAACAGCAGAAGCAGAACTAAAGGTTGGAAGCCAATGCGAGAGACACTAAATGTAGACAGCATTTTCAGTGAGACTGAGAAAAAACAGCATAGCCCAAAGCACAAGGCAAATCCCAACGTTAAATCTAAGCATGAAAAGGAGCGAAGCTTTAACCATTGGCCAAAAGACACCCAAATCCAGAAAGGTTTGATGACGATATATGAAGATGAAACAAAGCAGGATACAGGAAGTCCAAGTTCACTGGATTCGGAGGGAAAAGGGAATGCTGAAAAAAGCCACATATTTACAGAGAGAAAAATTCACGGTGATAATTGGCAGATTCAGAGGACAGAATCTGGATATGAAAGCAGTGATCATATCAGTAACGGATCTGCAAATCCAGATTCGCCTGTTATTGAAGGAATCATTCCGGCAGATGTCAAGAATGTTAAAGAAAGTGCTTCCTGCAGGTAACGTTAATGCTCTGCCAACTTATGTAGATTGTATTTACAGAGGAAAAAAGTTGTTTCAGTGATCACGTTTTGTTTTCCTGATAATTTTTTTTGAAACGTGCTTTGGAACTGTATGCTCGATGTCAGCCATGTAGGAAGCTAGCAAGGTATCTAGAAATAGGGGTGAAGACAATTAAGTGTTAAGTTACGCTTCACTCTGAGGCTGCAACACTGATTCTGTTTGGAAGGCAGTGAGCCAGAACAGCTAAGCCCTGCTGACGGGCAGGGTGTGTTAATTTGAAATAATTGCTCCACTTCAGTTACAAGCTTTTTAGACTGTGGGTAACATGCTACCTGTAATGGCATACAAGTGTCTGTATAAATCATATCTGTAACAGCTGTGCAGACAGCCCCTGACAAGGAGATGGGAATGGCAATAGGTTAATCTTGTACGCTGTTAGTAGTCATTGTCCTGAAATGCCACTTTCTAGAATCCCTCAGATATTTATTGATCACTTGATGATTGATTGGTGTGATGTACGCTAGTAACAAGTAGGTTGCCCAGAGACAAGTAGAGCCTCTGTGCAGATACTCATTACCTAACTGGATATGGTCCTGGGCAGACTGCTGTCGTTGTCCCTGCATGAGCAAGGGGGTTTAAATACCAAGTTATCAACCTTCTGCATGTGGTTTTCTGTATTGTGTGTCTTAAACTGTATGTGGAATGTAGTTCCTACTACAACCCATACTTTTTTTTTCACCTCCTGTTTATATCCATAAAATGGAAGAATACAGTTGAGACCAAGACGAGTCACAAATGATTGCTCGATTTGAGAAATTTTTTGGACATATTTTCAGCATGTTTTTGAAAAGGGTGCCTCTGAGTCTATCACAGGCATGTGTTATCTCACCGTGGATGTTCTAGTTGTCAAGGCAGAAGGCTAAGCAATTAGCTGTGTGAAATACGTGTCTTGCAACACTCCATGTGCAGGTCACTTAAGTGTGTTTACAATCCTCCTCACCCATCTTCCCTTACATTCCAACAGTTTTTTGTAGCAAGTTATCAAAACTCTTTTTTTATTTAAAACATAGCAAATAATGTCTGTGTGAACTGAAATGTCTTCAATAATTTTGGAACGGCAAGGAATTAAAATCTATTGTTTGCTTAGTTCTTAGTTTCCTAGGGAATTATTTTATTTTGCATATTGAAGCATAAATAAGGACACTAAAATGGCCATGCCAAGATAGGGTCAAAGGTTCAAATAATGTGTGTTCAGTCTATACCGGTAGCAGATGCTTTTGAAAGATGACACCAGGTAGAGTGGTATTCTGTAAGTGTATTCTTTTGGCCTGTTGTGTTTGGCTGCTTTGTGGACTTACAGAACTGGAGACTGATGTCCATTTGCCACTAAAAAATACTATTTACCCCATGCCTTTATTTCTATCTTTTCCTCCTCCCTCCCCACAAACTACAAAATCCTGGTTTTAAACATGCCCAAGAGGTAATAGGATGCCCAAATGCTGCTTATATCTTCCTGTAAGAGAGAATATGATGGATTTGAAACAACTTGGTTAAGAATCTGCTTACAGTGTTTAAATATTCATCAAATAAAAAAAAACTTGTACTTTTATGAAAACAGAAATGATTTCTTAGGACTTTGAGAAGGATTTTATGTGACTGGTAATTAGAATTGACTGGCAGCACCCACTAGTTTGCTTCTAAATGCTAGGACTCCATCTCATAAAAGCTAAAAAATACAAATTAATTACTCAAAAGTTCTTATAGAAGTTGGGGGGGAAAAAAAACGCTTAGTATTTTATTTTCTGTCAAGTTCTTCATTCTTCTTGTTTCTCTCTGTATTTTTCTTGGGTTTATGACCTTTCAGTAACCAGAGTGTGTGTTTGTTTCCTTTTTAATTGAAAAATTGCCACTGTGTATCTTTACTGCCTTACCCTTGGAGAAGGAAGGAATTGGCAGGGTGTTTGACAGCTCCCTATCTGGATTGGTAAGGCATGCTTTTTGCTTAGCTAAGCCAGCCAGGTGTACTAAATCTGCTGGGTTTTTTAAATATTTTTTTTTCTTTTTGGGTTTGCTGTTGTCTGCCCATTTTTTTCTAGTTTGAGGATTAACGTTTTAAACTAAAACCTCTATGAATGAAAGACCAAGTGACAGTCATAACTAAGAGTGTTGTTTGTTGTCACAGCAAAGTACTAATGAGTAGCAAAATGTCAAACTAGGAAAATGCATGAGATTGAATGTTAGCTAACATGTTACATGTACTTCTGATACTGATGGGATTTTTCGCCTTTTTAGGGAACTCTAGCTTGTCATAATCAGGTGCTGCTATATGTTTAACTTTGAAGTATTCAGGGTGTAAATTACTAACACTGGAAAATGTGTTCATCAGGCATGGGTGATGCTGATGAAAAATCGGAAATGATACAGTACTGCAGGGCTAGTAGTATTAGCTGTACTGAAGTGGCAATTTTAGCTAAAACCTACAAATAAATTGCATTGAGTGACTGGTGGTACTTGTTTCGTTTGGAAATCACTACAAAAAAGTATTGAACTGATGCTTTTTTGATGATATCTGTTAATAAGCACTTTTTGAAACTTCATGACAGAAAAAGCGCAGTGGCTAGTTCTTTCCCACAGGTGACACATCTTTCTGTTGCTGATAACTTTGGGAACCAGCTGTCTTTATTAAGCAGGCTGAAGCAATATTAAGGCCAAGAATATACTGCATATTAGGCATTCTGCTTTTGTACTGCATAGTGAGTCTGGGATGAGTGGGTGTCTACTCTCCAGAACAAGCTGGGAACACCAGCCTCACAAAAGATGTATTTTTTGTCTGTCTGTATTAAATTTCTCTACATCAGCACAGTCTGTTACGTATTGGAGTGGTATTAAAAGTATTAAAGGGCCACCCCTACTATCTTAAGTATCTTCTTTAAATTGTGTGTTTAGTAAAAAATATGACAGTGATTATAAATCACATAAACCAAGTTATTCCGCTTGTATACACTCAGGGCAAGAATGTCTGTGATCATACATCAACAGCTGAAGCATTCAAATCACATATATGTTTCCTTTACAGTGAACAGAACTTGTCAACAAGAAAAGCTGACAGTGTGTTGCATTCAGTATCCCAGCAGAACAGAAACATTTATGGTAAGAACTTTTAACTTGTAAAATAAAAAATTAGGAGTTTTCTAAAAATAATATAGATGTACCAAAATTTTAAAACTCATTTCTTGAAATCACACTAGAGATGGAGAGATTTCCGATTAGCCTTTTGTATTTTATAATTTTGCTGCATAAGTTCATGTCATGATACTTCATAAAAATGAGAAAGGTATATACAATTTATGGTTGCTTGTTTTTTTTACAAGCCATAACAAAATATCTCAGTGTTACAAAACTTGTGTATCAGGCTGGCTACATTAAGGTGCATTAGCAGTACTGGCATTGAATGTGTGGCTGTTTTGGCCATGGTTAGGGTTTTTAATATACTTTTTTAAATACAGATTTCTCCTTGCTGACTCATCATAGTCTGTGTACTCTGTGTTGTTTTTTTTTTAAAATAGCAGAAGAAATCTGTTTTGTGGGCTTTTTGTCCTTCACAGTGAATTCCAGATTTTGGTTTTGTTCATGTTTTAAACCTTTTCTGTGAGTTAGATTGATGGATAAAGGTGGAAAGTTTTCATATTCTTTCTTAGTATGTTTTGATGGACATGTGATGGAGTAGCAGTTCAGTAACTGCATCACTTTTTTTCAGGGGCATTTAAAGCATTCTGTTCCAGAAAACACTCTCATTTATTGATTTTTCTTGGCTTCCATGTAGAGTGCATACACAGTTTAAATGCATTTCTAACTATCTGCCATGATATATAGGTTAGGGTTTTTTCAGTGCTTCACCATCATGTGAAGAAAATAGTTTGTGTTACGATGGTAGCAGGAGTAACAGTTACCTACTGTCATGAGTATGCATGGGGGGAGTTTACCTATTCTTAGCATCTCCTTTCAGACAGCAGTGGAAATGCTCATCTGTGTGCTGGGTCATGGAAAAGCATGACATGTCTCCCAAACAGTTATTTCACGTGACATTTAGCACCAAAGTAACAGAATAAGTGGGGGTTTTTTGAGTGCTTGAATCGATTTTAAATATGGGATTTTGGTGTGGAAAATGTAGAAATAGTTTTCAGAAGCCACAGCTTCTTTATAAATCCTTAGATAATCGGGATACAAAGATTCTTCTTGCCACAGTTGTTCTCTCCTGGTATGTTCTGCTACAAAGCATTTTCTTTATGGGTTGACAGAACAGTTTGTCCTTCCTTGTGCGTGTCATATACCACTGCCACCTCAAGAAGTGGCCAGTGCATAACTGCTTCTGACTGGTGTACCTTCTCTGTACAAGAACTGGAAACACCATTGTTCACCTGTGTTAGTGATTTTACCAAGGCTGTAGTGACATGACAACAAGCAGTGGTTTCAAACTGAAGGAGGGCAGATTTAGGTTGGACATAAGAGGAATTTTTTAGGGTGAAGGTGATGAGACACTGGCCTAGGTTGCTCAGTTAAGTTGTGGATGCTTCATCATTGTAAGTGTCAAGGTCAAGTTAGACAAGGCTTTGAGCAACATGGTGTAGAGAAAGATGTCCCTGTTCATGGTCTCTTATTTTATTGTTGGGGTATTTTATGTTTTTTAGCAAGTGTGTGTGTTCATTCCCTGCCTGCCCCCCAAATTTTTAAAAAAATAAAAACAACACCAAAAAAACCCCCACAGTAATTTTGTTCACTCCCTGTGTGTTCCCCAAAAGCATTTCCATGAGCTTGGTTGGTGGATACTAAGGAAGATTTTTTTCAAAATGAGAAAGTCTGGGTGGACTACGGTACCATTTGTTTCTTCAAGATACGAAGCAATATCACGAAGAAACACTTGTAATAAGGAAATCTACTTCCTTTTACTTACTAATATGTCTGTTGGGTTTTTAAAGAGTTGATAAATGCCTTGGCATATAAATATTCTAGGTCAGCATGAGGTGAGCCAAAAGCATTATCTGCTGTTGCTGGAACAATGGAATTGTGGCTGTACAAAGAGCTGCAATAAATACTAGACCACTTACTCAGGAAATGTTTGAATTTTATAGATATTATACTTCTTTTAAAATCATGTGTAGTATAGTTTCTGTTAAGGTTTAAATTGCGAAGGGGAGGGTTTGCCATATCACCTTCATCTTTGTCATTATTCCAGTTTGTTTCTTGGTTGTAGAAAGGGAACTAAGAAGGAAGAAGTCCTTTACTGAGAGGGTGGTTAGGCACTGGAACAGGCTGCCCAGGGAGGTGGTGGAATTGCTGTCCCTGGAGGTGTTTAAAAAATGAGTGGATGGAGCACTTGAGGCTATGGTCTAATGGTCTAGTGGTTAGGGAGATGATGGGATAAAAGTTGGACTGGATCATCTTGGGGGTCCTTTCCAACCATAGTGATTCTATGAATCTATGATTAATTAGTAGGTAAATACCAAACGGACTCCTACAAAATAGTACTTCAAGAAAGAAATGCCTAGTCCTTGCTGAGAGAGGAATAGAATGTAAGAAACCTTTGTTAACCTCACATGTCAACTTGAAAAAAATCTCTCTGGGTGTGTTTTTTCTTGTGAGGAAAACTTCTTTTGCAAATAATGTTGGACTTGTAATTACGCCCACCATTTGTATAATTGTGCTTTACCAGTTCCTCACTTTTCACTGGAGCTGAATAAGGCTACTGTTGAACAGTTGAGGAATCCTGTCCCTGACTTATAAAAATAAACTTACTGTTAGAGCATTATGAAGATAGTAACATTGGATCACACAGTGGTTACGCAAATGAAATGGCTACTTCTCTAGTAAGCAGCAGATAACTGTAGTGCTGAAGCAAATGTCAAAACCTAATTTGTGTGATGAAGTTTTCCCAGGAAAACATGGTTATTGAGAAAGCAGAAAAAGTATACTTAATTTATATTAATGAGTTAGTATTTATGAAGGTAGAACTTGAACTCTGCAGGCTATTTTTTTTTTGTTTACAGAGAGCATGTGACATAGTGTGACGGCAAAATTGCCAACCTTACGTTCTTCAAGTTGAAGCAAGATGACTGTAATACTTGAAAGCTGGAAAGGGCTATAAAATATTTTAATGAATTTTCAGAACAGTCTGTGTGCTAGCTACCAATAATCATTTTCAATCATAAAGGGGATTTACTAGCTTTCCTGGCAACCCTACCGGATTCCTAATGCACAGATATCTTAATGGAATTGCCACTTCTGACCATTTCAATAGAAGGCATTACAGTTGGGAGGGTTAGGAAAAAAAAGGGGGGGTGGTCTGAGGGGAAATAAATCCTAGCAGTCATGTTTTATACTTTGCTCCCCTCCTGGACCCCCCCATCCAAATCTCAGAGCATTTCATTCTTGAACTAAGCTGTCAGTAGAATAGTCACATCGATAAAAATTGGCCAAATATGTGATGGCCTCCTATTTCAGATGCTCCTATTTTAATAACCTGCCCATTCAGTGATCTCAAAAAAAAGATGTGCTTGGAATCAATGCCTTCAATTAATAATTGCTTCCCTTTGACAATAAGTGCAAAGCAGTGTTTGTAATACTACAAATGCAGAGGTTTTTCCTTTAGAATTAATCAATTCAGTGTCATGAGACAAACCCAACTGAAATCTAGAATCATTCTGAAGCTCTGAGTATGTAAAAAAGATTTGATCTGTCACTTAAGAAACGCCCATGAACAAACAATAGTTTTGGAAAAGAAACCTAATATTAGAGAAACCATGTATTTATAGTAGTAATTTTAAAATATGCATCTATACTTAAGAAAATCCAGTCATTACCCTTAAGGTACAGTCAGTGTATATGACTTGTGTTTGAAGAACTAATTAGTAAATAAAGGCATACAGCTACTTAATTTACTTAACATGAAACACAAAGAAATAAATGCTTTTCTGGAGTCTCTTTAAAAGACAGATTAAAGATTTTGGTTGAAAAGCAAAAAACAACAAACGTAAGCCTAAACTTTCAAGATTTCCAAATGTAATCAAGTAGCCTGTGAGGTTTGGAATGTAAAGCACTCTGATGTTTGCAATTCACTTTATGAATGTGAAAAGGTTGCAGTTTAAAATAGATGATGCAAAGTTTCCGGATTGGGTTTTAAAATGAAGACCTGATAAACTGAGCTGGGTAGATCAGAATGAAGGCAGGGCAGTAGCTGGTGTTCTTTGTCAACTGTTGATTCATGTCAGAATTTATTTAAGCTTTCACGCATGTGTAAGTAGGCACACCTCCTTCCCACCCCCAAAAAAACCCAACAGCAGTGGAACTTTATTTTCATTTTTTCCACATGTTTAAAGCCATGGGAAAAAAGCCACTGATGAATTAGATGTTTTGCAACTGGATGTTGCTTCAAAAGGTCAGTTTCTTGAATGTAAGGAATTTCATCTGAAGATGGTCACTGATTTTTAAAAATAATGTTCTATTTTGTACAAGGTATAATGTATTTAACTTCTTGACTGGGACTATTTTGCTGTTTCATGTTTCCAAAGCGATCAGTAAGTTTACATCATGGTTTCAACTGAATACAGAAAAATGGCTGTGTTTGGAGAGAGGAATTTGCAACATCACTTGTTACAAGAAGTATTACACATAGCGTTTTTATTGGCAACTTTAAAAAAAAAAAAATCCAGTCATGTACATGAAATGTACAGCTAAAACACATTAGAAGGAAATTGAATTTAATGTGGTTTTTTTGTTTGGGTTTTTTTTTTTTTTTTTTTTTTTTCTTGGTTGTTTCTATGTTTTATTTTGCCCCCCAGAAATTGGGCTTTGCAGATTTTTGCAAACGCTCTGTATGTGTAAATGGAGATATTAGAGGAGAACTTGTCTGTCATCCTTGTTGGGTATAGAATGGCTGTTAATCTTCTGAAAATCTGGACTGGCTGTTCAGATGTGAAAATAGATGTTCACAGATCTTAGAAGCTGACTGGCTTGTATGTCAAAATGGTGAATTTTTCATTAATTGGTAAGGTTCTTGGGACCCGTTGATATCTGTCTCCAGCAGAGCACAGCGCTTGCGTGTCCTGTCTTTAGGCCAAAATTCCCAATCAGGTCTGCGTCTGGTTCTAACCATGCATGGATATCCTGTCAGTAGAAGAGAAAATAACACATCTATTTTTAAGTTAGCTGGAATTCTGAAGGCACAAACCACCTAGTACAGCTGAGCAGCTTTGGCTGAAAGTGTGCTATGGCCACGCCAAGGAAACAGCTCATTAACCTTTGCTGCCACCCTGTGACTGGTTTGTGACACTGTCTCTCGGAAGGGATGGATGGGCTATATTCTTTAGGCTTGAATTTTAAAAGAAAATATTTCTTTTTAAAAATTAAAATCTGTAATCTTCACATCAGACAGTTTGGGAAATTGCGGAACAGTTTTATGGGCAATTTATTTGCAATTTTTACGTAGATGTGCTCTTGTAGGAGAGTGAATATATTCCAAGTCTGAAAGTTCAACACACAGCTTCAGGCACTGTTCATCCAGCAAATTATTTAACTAATCAGTTCCCAGGACTGTATCCTGATGTTGGGACTGCGGTTAAATACTGAATTGGAAACAGTCACAGGAAACTGTATTGGAGCCTGAGCGTGCGTTCTTGTCAGTGAAGCACTTTACAGTTCATTACATCTGTGGCAGAATGAAATATTTTCTGTTACAAATATTACAGCTGTGTGTGTTAGCTCTGATGCCATGGCCCACTGCAGTCAGGAACTTTCAGGTTAATGGCTTGTTGCTTGTCAGTGTCACACGGGCTCGTTCAGTAACTATGTTTTCCCCTAAGTCATCTTCTAAGGTTGTGATATTGTTTATTGTGCCACAATAGCAATATTGTTTCAAACTCCATTATTTTCATTTCAAGGCTGGAAGGAAAGATATTTGGGGGGCTTTGTCTCTGGGGTTATATGCCATTTTAGCCTCCACAACCTGTGTTCTTTATCAAAGATTTCGTGTTTTTTATTTGTATTCCATCAATTAAAGGTAGTGCAGATCTTCACCCTCAAGGATCAGCCAGGAGCATCACCCAAAGGTTTTAGTTTATTCTCTTCTGTTGTTGGATTTTTGACTCGTATGTTCACGAGTTAAAAGTTCCAAGTCTTACTTAAACTCAGGGAAATAAAAAGATAATGAAAAAGTATCTTGGTAAGTTTATATCATTTAAGAATAGATACAATATTTTTCATATCTTTTGTTGACAAAAGTATGGAGCAGCTGATGTTATCCCACTGGAAATTGTCCAAGTTAGTACTGTCTACTGAACATGAGAGTATTCTACTAGAATTCAGCCTATGTATGCTGCCTTTTTAACATTTCTTTCCTGTTTTTCTGAAACAGATGTAGTTACATGAAGCTAATGTGTATATAGGCGAAGTAAGACTTGCTTTAAATGGCTTCAGAGCAGGTGACCGATTCTAATGGGCCAATCGTTGCATTAGGAGGACTTCTAATATCTATAATAGATTGTTGCTTGTCAATTGCCAAGAGAGTGCTTTATGTGGTGTCAACATGGTTTCTTGAATGCTTCCTTTATTTACTGTTAACTAGGAGCTGCACTGTTCAAAAATTGTGTATTTTTAGAGAATGATTTTTCTTTGCTTTTGCCTGTGAATCAAAGGAGCATCTAGAGTGTGAGTGTAGCAGTACTGGCCCAGATGCTGTCATGTTGTGTGTTCAGGGCACATGACTGAGAGGGCTCTCTGATCAGCAGCTCTACAAACCATACAGCTTGCTCTAAGTTTTAAAATCTGTTTCAAAGAATGCACAGTGCATTTCATTTAAAGAAAGAAAAAAGCCAAGCAACCCACAAACAACAAAACCAATCATTTCCCAATCCTTACAGTATTCATTTTGTTTAACTGTCATTACATGATGTGAAATTTCAGAAATGGTAAATAGCTTTTAGTTTGTAATTTAAATTACTTTGGATGCTTGAATAAACATGCTTTAATAAAAAGCTGCTTTTGAAAGTGTCCTTGTAGATTAAATGTTAGAAATGTTGTCAGGATCATTTTGAAGGACTGCAAAATTGTGGAGATGGCGTATTTTCTGGTAAAGTTAAAAATTTAAAAAAAAAACAAACCCAACCCCCCAAAACTTCCTCCAGACTATTTTGGATGAAGATAAGATCTGACCCTCTGGACAGATTGATTTCAAAATGGCTGTTTTAATCAAAGTCAGATAATGGAAACAATTAATTGTGTTGTTGTCTTGTTTGGTTTTGTAACCTCTGAGGAATTACACAAAAGGAATTAGACTGTATTTCTGCTTAATTTGAAATATTTTTTTCTACTCCCAGATATGAGGAAAGACCAGATCAATTCAGAAGTTAACTACAGACCTCATGTTAATTTTCCAACAGAACTATGTTTGCAGGCGCCCAGTCCTCCAGTGAAGAGGTAACTAGTACTGGCATTAATTTATTCTGTAATGGTTCAAGAAATATGGAATTCTGTTATGTGATAATAATCAATATTAAGCATGCAGAAGTTGAGGCATTGAGTATTTTTGATAGACAATGCCTTTTATATTTTACATAATTGATAGGGCTAAGTGCTATCTGTCTTTACTTAAATGTTGATGCTTTCAGTGGAACCGCATAGCTCACGTTGTTTTAAACCATCTTACCTGACCAAAGGGTTTTAATATCTTTGCTTCAAATGTATATATTACCACAGACAGTGATTAACCAATTTGAGATTAGTGCAACAACTCAACACAGTTTTGAGAAGTCGGGCTGGAAGAGGGAGGAAAAGGTAAATTCTGTTTAGAGGCTGCTGCTGTGTACCTGTTGTACGCAATTTGTACTATAAGTGCTTAGTACCTCCTAAAAATTCATAATCTAAATACTAATTTAGCACCCAAAAGGAACATCTAATATTTGGAAAGTGGATGTATCAGACTGAGTCACAGCAATGCTTAGAAGAGAGCAGAGGTCATGTTTGACATAGTCGTGCATTTTGAAGGAAATTATCTTACCTTACAGATACTCAATCTTGCAGAGATTTTCTGAGGCACTTCACGTTGCAAATGAAAGAAACCTTGGAGTGATTTAATACAACTTTATATCAAATGGCTGTATGTTAAGCAGATCCTAATTCTCTAGTCAATTTGAACATGTAAGCAGCGTTACCAGTGCTGTCATTGAAAAAAACCCCTTGGGTTATTTGAGTTTTTCCTTGCTTTTTTATGTATATGTGTGGTTTTGTATTTTAGAGCTGAAATAACTGAGAGCAAGAGGAAACAATTCCCATCTTCGGCTCTCCAGCCAGTTCTTAAAGACATGGTTAAGTCAGAAGACAGGAACAAGGCAAATGAACAGAGTTCTTCAGAGTGGCTTAATCCAGACAAATTGGACAAAATGAATGTGTCAGTGTACTGTGCTGATGGTGTATCCCATCCCTATACAGAAAGTGTCTGTGGAAGGAAGCTGATCAATAATGACTTTCACGCCTCTTCTCAGCCACAGTCGCATCACGCAAGAACGTTTGGCCCCAAGGTGGGCTTGTCACCTTGTGTGCCACAGAACCTGTCAGAAAGGCCCATGGTGCTTCCCCCTCCCAGTGAGCATGCTGGGCACCCACTCCGAAGAACGGATGCTCTTTGGGTGCCTGAAGCAGTGTACCAGAATCTTCCTCCCCCTTTACCACCGAAGAAATATGCTCTGAATACTTTGCCAGGATCAGAAAGTAACTCCGCAGCTCATGTAAAATCAACACAAGTGTTGCAGAGTAATCCATTAAGGCCAACAGGTACGCCTTTAAAATCTGCATCAGAAGCCAGCATACTTGCAAATGAACAAAGGCTTAAAGAACCGTTTCAAGGGAATGAAGTGTTTGTTCATAAACCAGATTCTCCTCCTCGCTTATCAGTTAATGACTTTTGGACTGTGTCTGAAAGCTTTCTAAAGAAAGGACCTCATCATACGGGACCAGGTGCTGGCTATGTGGATGGAAATGATAGTGTATCCCTAACAACTTACTTTTCAGTAGATAGTTGTATGACTGACACATACAGGATGAAATATCATCAGAGACCCAAGCTGTATTTTACAGATAGCAGAAGCTTTCACAAAGAAAAGCATCCTCCATCAGCTGGAGTAGAACTGAATGCTACATATCACGCTGCTCTTGAGCCCAGGCATCCCACGTACGAGCAAAGGTACAAGGTGAATGTAGAAGGCATACACTGCAGTAGATAGTTTCTTTAAAAAAAAAAAGAAAACATCTATATCTGACTTTGCATTTCATGTAGTCTGTAAGTAGGCACAAACCTTGAATCCGAGTGTCATAACTAGGTACCCAGTCAACTGTACTTTGCTTGGGAGTTGTGACTGTAGGAATGAATATGCAAATAGAGGTGAACAGAGGAGAAGAGGTGCTAAACTTCTGGTTCTTTGAATTGTTACTCTAGTTGCCTTAATGCTTACCTCTGTTATTCGGCTTGTCTTCTACAGTTTCTATGAAAAATGGCCCCTTGGGGTGTGTGCATCTTACAGCAGCGGGATGGACTAGATGTTACTCATTTTGTAAAGAAGATTTAAGTAGTTGCAGTTTAAGAAGCATTCCTTCAGGCTGTGGTCACCCCATACTTAGACTACCAAAAAGGATAAACACATTACCATATCTAATGCAGTAAATGTAGTTATAATAGAGCAGTTTTTGTCCTGATAGGTAGCAGGAGGTGACATAACGTTTTTTCTTCAGCTGACTTCTCTGAGTGTCTGTGCTTTCACAAGCCTTCAGGTGTCTTTAATATAAGTTTACCCAGAGAATTTTTAACTTTGTATTTGAAAAGCCTTAATAATAATTCTTAAAAAATGGTTCTGGTTTGCAAACATTAAATAAGATTCTCAAAGGGAATTCAAGTAAACTGCAGTAGTAGATCATTATGAATATACCCACTCCATATTAGTGTACATTTTTCAACACGTTTATCAGATTTGTTCACCCGATAAGCTATATACTTTACCTTACTAAAATGAAATTTAACCACATAAGCTACAAACTGATAGAGCAGAATAGGATGCTAATTTTAAAATACAGAGTTATCATGCAGCTATAAAAGATAAATTTTGTGAGATTTTAGATATATATTTGCTACTTATGTTCAGTTACAATGTATTTTACAATGGCATGCTAAGTCAATGCTGCTATTTATTGAACTTTGTTTTTTCAGCTTGATATTTTGAGTAATGTTTAATGGGGATCAGACATTGGATTTTACTGACAATGTTTTTTCCTCTTTGGAGCAGTTGCACACATGGGTACGCTCTGTATTAGCAGATGAGGCTGTCTGAACCTGCAGCCATTCAGGCTGTTGGGGGTATGAAAAGAAGAGGTTCCTCTGTCTGCTCCAGTACTCTGCCCTGCACTTCTAGCAGTTTTGGCATTTACAGCATCTTTAGTTAACCCCACTTATCTCAATAACCAAGAGGAGGATTTATTTGGCTTTTATTTGTTTAGTTAATCAGTGTGCAAAGCTGTCTAGTGAGTGTGGAGGCCCAGCATGTGGCCCAGTGAGGGCTGGGGGGGTGGGGCAAGACTGATTTCATCCTCATGGCAGCCCTGAGTGTTTGAGATGACCCACTGTGTCTTGTGGTGTCAGAGGCAAGGCCTTTGACTTTTGTCTTACTGTTACATTGAACAATGTGTGATTTAGAATTAATGTCAGCAAAGCTTGACACAAACCAAGGTGGCCAAATTTTGCCATTATTTGTATTGGTGTGAACTTGGGGTGCTGTTGATTACATCTTAAACATCAATGCCTTTCAGTTATGAAAATAATCCAAGGAGGTTTAATATGCAAAAGAAACATTCTTGCTTATATTTGTAGTTAGTCAGAAAGGCTTTTTTATGTTTATGAATCTAATGTGAGTTTGTGCTTTAACCAAACGTTGGCAATTTTTCAGCACAATTATCCAAGGTATACATTTAAACAGTAATGTTAGTTATTCAGTGTCATGGTCAGTTGGTTCTTTTTTAAACAATGTGTTACTTAGAATAGGACTGGAACATGATATATGCAACAAACCAGGTATCTCGGATTAATCTTACTTCTGCCTTCTTGATCAAGATTTGGTTTAGCACTTAAAAAAAAATTAATTCTATAATTTCTAGTGCAAATCATGACACGTTTAGGTATGGCTGCTGGTAAACAGCAACTAAAAAAACCACAACCCTTTTATAAGAATAAGAACCCCAAAATGTAAGAACTTGGAAGATTCCCAATTGTAATATTTTTGAGATTTCAGAACATGTAAATTAACCTTTTCTAGTTGATCTAGCAATGTTACATAATACACCAGTTAAATCAAACTGTCTTCTAATACTTGTGTAAAAACAAAGATTACTGCAATTTGTAAATAATGTATAATTTGTAAAATGTTTTGCAGAAATGTTTGACATGACGTATTTTTACGTATGAATAGCACAGCAACAACTGTGAAGGATGTTAAAACACTTAGTTGTAAACATGCACAGCAATGTTCATATTTCTGTATGATGAGCAATATGAATGCCTGTCACTGATACCAATGAATTTGGCTTCCAGTAAGCACAGCTGGTAAACTTCTTTCTAAAGCAGGTGCAGTAATTTAGATGTACTTCAGTCTCCTTGAGTTGCTTGAAACAATCTTACCAGATGACTTTCTGTGACCCGTGTTTACCAGGTATTTAATGATAGTAAATAAGACACCTAATGGAGGCACCTTTGTTTTTATATTTGACTCGGCACTACATGTATATGTATGTATGTAATATTTGCTAACTAATATGTGATAACTTGTTTTAATGTACCTAGGGTGCCTATTTATTTTTTTATAAATGTCCCCTTCTGGCTATAGATTTGTATAAGAGCCTAGACAATTTTTGTAACAGTAAGGACATTAACAAGCCCTGTAATTAATATATTTTTCAGTCTTAAGAATTATTTTCTTGCGAAGTTCTGCTTGTTCAAACTATCAGATAAAAAATTAAAATATCTTTGTCTAATGTTTTTCTTGTAATTCACATTTTTCTAAAAAAAAAAAAATATACCTACTAATAGTTGAAAGTTTTCCAGGGATGGTGGTTTGGTTACCGTTTTTGAACAGTAAACTTGATCTTCAGAAGTACTTGTTAATAAACCTGTTATAGGTATTTAGAAAGCTACATAGATTTGAAATACATGAAACAATTTTAATACCATAATCCTACAGACTTGGTAACAACTGATTAATTAGTTACACAAGTAGTCCTTCTCCCTTACTACTTTTGTAAGTTACGTTTTCCTTGATATATGTATTCACGTGCTCCAGGAGCTTATGAAATGGCTTGAGCCCTGTGCATCACAGTCCTGCACTTCGATAGCTTGGTCATACCTGGCTGAAGAAAACTAAATTACTCAAAAGAAATGTCAAGTTATATTTATCTTCAACTTTTTAAAGGCTCTTACGACTTACTCTCACCTGCCTTAACTACCAGAAGAGGAATGGAGCAACATTATAGTGCTTCCTAGTAGGTTATTCCCTTGAGGTTTCCCTGGTGAAATAGTGTTAGAGGCAAAAAAAGACCCAAACAGTAGGGGTCTTGTGTCTTAATAGCTTCATTTGAAAAACTGGAAACCCCACTTTTCTAATTGTGAGAAGGCAATCATAGTTCAGCACTCTTCCACACTGAGTCAAGAAATCTGAAACCACTGACTTAGATTGTAGCCAATACCATAAATGTCAGCAGGTAAAGGTATCTCCTTTCTTAAAGCATAGGTCTGATACTTAAAGGAAGCCACTGTCAATGGAAGAGTTGTCTTCAACAATGAAAGAAAAGCGAAGGGTAAGAAAACAACCTTGCTTCTTGATCACAAATTGTATTTAACCTGGATGTAGACTGTTTTCATTTTGTGTTGGAAGACACTGAAATACTTTATATTTCCAAGTCTTTGTTATCTTGTCAATTTTATTCCTGAAAAAAATACTACTATGAATTACACCTGTCAGAATTAGAAACCAGTATTCACAAGGAGAAAATACTCAAGAAAACTGCACCCCCTTCATCAGTAGTTCGACTGTCTTCCCTAAAACCTGATCAGGTAAAGAGCCTACTGCATGTACTTAGCTTCTGTTTCTTTCTCCTCAGAATGCAAGAGACTCCTTGATTTAACACTGTTCTCAAAGTCTCCGTAGGGTGACACATCCATTTTTGATGCGACATGCAGAATTTGAAACCTCTTGCTTAGCCATTGCTGTCTACTTCCATGGAAGGTATATGGAAGAGGGTACTTTGTGTAACCTGCTGCATATTTACACTTGAGTTACACTTTGTGTAATGCAAGAATGTGGTTGTTGTAGGCTTGCTCATTCACAGCTGATACCAAGGAAATTTTAACCTATTTTATCTAATTGAGTGAGGACAGTAGGCTTAAGCTGTTAAACAGTGGCATATTTCAGAAAGCAAAGTAACTATTAAAGCTAGAATGTCCTGCACATAGTGGTAGAGAGAGGTATAATAGGAAACCAAACAGCATCAAACAGTTAGAAATTTTTGGAAGTGAAACAGCTGGATAAGCCTCATTTAATGAGGGAAATGGTATGAGTTAGGATTTTACTCACAGCCACCCCACAGTCTGTTGTTTCAGTTGATTTTATTCAAACAGTATAGATTTTCATTTCTGCTGAACAAACATTTAGGCAGTAATTAGAGAAGCATAGACAAGATGTTTTAAGTGACTGTTAAGGCACAGTTCAGAACTCAAAACAGGTAAAAACCTGAACTGTAATACTTGTGATACAGCCAGACATACACTATATCAGAAAGTATATCTCTGTCTCCTGCATTCAGATGCAAGGGGAGTTGTGTTCCTGGTTGTTGGTACTGCACAAATGGTCCTCTTCTTCCGCCCCTTGTTTTCATAAGGTGCATCCTGTGATGAGATAGTGGCTCTACAGAGAACAGAAAAGGTCTCGTTACTTTTGCAGTGCCCTACAGTCCTTGGGAAGACGCAGCAAACATTAAAGAAACATCCAAGAACTGATACAATACGCGTTTTTTTTGGTAATTAAAAAAATAAAATCAAGCTGCGGGTGGTTTGGACTTGACTTTACATTTCTTCAGAGGTGTCTGTGCGCTCCATGCCCTCCGGAGCTGGGGCGCTGGGACTCCCCAAGCAGGGGAAGCCAAAGCTGCTGGCGGCGCCCGTTCCCCGCCGGGAGCGGTACCTTCCCCCGCAGCCCTGTCCCCGGGGGGCCCCGGCCCCGCACAGGCCGTCCCGCTGTCGACAGGAGGAGCCTCCCGCCCTCCGGTCCCCCCCCAGGCCACCCGCCGTCCCTTCTCCCCCCGCCCGCGGAGCCGGTGCCTCAGCGCAGCGCCTCCTCGCCTGACGGGACGGTGGCTGACCTAGGCCCGGCGCGCTCAGGGCAGCAGGTAGATGACCGCGAACAGTGCCAGGTCAAAGAGAACGAAGAGCCAGAGGTCCAGCCAGTAGGACTGCCCCGACAGCGACGGGCCGACATCCGCCACCTCATCTCGCTGCTCCTGCTGCTGCTCCCGCCGCCGCGCCGCCACCTCCATCTCCTCAGGAGTCGCAGCGCGGCCCGGCGCCCGCCACCGCGCAGGCACCAGCTGCTCTTCCGGGTGTGCAGCCAATGGCAGCGCGGCGCACGTACTGTCGCCCCGCCCCTTTTACCTCACGCAGCGCCCCGCCCCCGTTGCCTCACGCAGCGCCCCGCCCTAATGGAGGCGGCAGTAGGTGGCGCTGGATGACCGTTCGGGAGCGGTCGGCGCTCCTGCGGTCTCTGTGGCGACCCGGTGAGGGCGCTGGTGTTTTGCCGCCTGGTCCAAGCACAGCTGTGCTCCTTCGGTGCTCTCCTGGCGGGTTGCCGCCGCCGTAGCCGTTTTCCCGCTCACTGCTGAGGGGCTAGTGGCGATGCCAGGCCGGCTTCGTGTGGTAAAGATACTGAACACGGAGGGAAATCCTGCTTCTCCTTGTGGTGCTGGGAGAAGTGGTGCGTGTGGAGGCTCTCTCTGAGCTGGTGGCTGACGTTTCGGCGGTAGGGCCCGAGCACTGCTGGTTGCTGCTCCCTGCCAGTCCTCAGGGCGCTTGGCCAGGTGAGCCGAGGGTGTGGGGAAAGCAGGGGTTCCGCCCTGTCAGACCCTGTTGGCCTTGTTCTCTTATGCTGTACTGGGAGCTGTGTGGAAAAAAACACAAATTCTTCCTGATACGGTTTCTTGGAGAGCTGATGGTGCCCTGGAAGAAACTAAAATACTTTTTGGGAACTGGAAAATTGACAAGTTTAGGAAAATTGAAATTGTTTTAAGATACGCTCCTGTCCTTGAAGGTTAGTTGGTGCCTGTACACCCAGAACAAACATGTTCACGTAGATAGTGTATATACTGTGTGCTTTATTTACACAGCACACAGCTGCGTAAGCACTTAAATTAAGCTGCACAACCTGATGCCACACTTTTAGTTGGGAGGTAGTACCTTCAGTCCAGCCAGTTCACTCAGTGTTGAAAGGAGTGCAATTATTTTCATTGTATATAGAGGTATGACCAGAAACTTAAGAGTATACTAAACAAAAACTTCCTCATTGTAGCCATTAACCCTTTTTAGCCTCACATTAAGGGAAAATTCAATACTTGCTGCAGAATGCAGAGCAGGTGCTGATCATACTTTAACTTCTTATAAGCATGGTCTTAGGGCTAGCTATTTTCCTTAATAAGTTCTATCATAAGAAATAGGGATGAACTTGAATTTTTCTTTACATTACAAGAATCAATTCAGCACATGTTTATTAGGTGAAGTATATTAGATTGTACCCATACATATTACCTCATTTGAGCAAAAAGGCACGGTGGATTGTATGTTTCTCCAAAACAAATGATTTCCTATTAGGTTGCAAAGTAATGTAATTCTGAAAATTACAAAAGTCTGCTAGTCAGATTTACTGGACTATCTCATTCACATTCTGATATCATGATCTTACTTGTTAGTTTACTGAAGCTGTACCAGTCTCCTCCATCCCTTAAATTGATGATCTTATTTCAAGTGTTGGAGACTGAGTCTTTAAAGATTTTTCCTTATTTTTTAAGGACAGCTGCTGACCACATCTGTCTGCAGTATTTGGAGTTCTTAAATACTTTTGAGTTCTCATTTTTTTTAATGTATTTTTAAAAATAAATAATTAACAGAGTACTTTTCAGTTTGTGGCCTTGTATGTAGTCCAGGTTTAACTAAAATAATTCCTCAAATACTTGATGAAAAAAATACCCTACCGATTATTGCAGCAAATCAATCAAACAAATCTGGGAACCTAGATCAAAACAACCATGAATCAGGGTGTTACTGGGCTGGGGATGGCAGAAGTGTGTTGATAGCAGGCGTGGGCTACAGTTTGGCTTTCTGAACCAGAAGAATGCAAGACTTAAAGGGTCAGGGAATATACTCAGGGAAGAAAGAGAGAATGCTTTCAGAAAATTAATACAGCTTTCATTCCAGCCAGTAAAGTCTCTAAAAGAAATAAAATGGCATTCTCCAATTTCCTGAAACCTTTGACATGTAATTGTTAGTATACTTCTGTGCTATTTCGAAGCAATAATGATATGCAGCTGATAACAAAGGTCAAACTCTGTAACAGCGCTTCGATGGTTATGGCTTCTGACACTTCTGAGTTGAGTCTTTTTTAGTGCATGTAGCTTAACTGAAAGAACCTGTCACATAGCTTATTGAAAAGTATTATTCTTTATTCCTCTCTCTTTTAGAGGCCTTAGTATCTAAGTAAAAATAGCCTAGAGATAGACAGAATTTTGTAATACTGTTGTTTCCAGATTTGAGGGTGGTGTTTCTGTTTGATGGGGTTTTTTTAGCTTTTTCATACCTTTTGTTTCTGGTTTTAAATCTCTTTGTAATCGAAAATTGAAGGACTATTTAAAATAGTTGCATACAATCAATATCTGAGGGAGGAAATCCAAATTTACAAGAGGGGTGGTCTGTCCTGCTCCTAACTCGAATAGTGTTTGTGTCATGAGAGCATTGTGGCAGTAGACGGAGCTATGAGACCACGCTGGAGACCATGAAAATATGGGCTAAGAGAGGATTCAGTTATAAAAATAACTGAAATAATAAATATTTTTCTTTTTTATTCTTTTATGACCAGCAAAAAGACAGTCCAAGAGAGCCAAGAAAACAGGGAAGTAAATTT
The DNA here is from genome assembly GCA_028020825.1 of Podargus strigoides. Taxonomy (NCBI): domain Eukaryota; kingdom Metazoa; phylum Chordata; class Aves; order Caprimulgiformes; family Podargidae; genus Podargus; species Podargus strigoides. Next base: position 71,940,279 of record CM051621.1, read on the forward strand.
TGTGAGGTATTTTAAAAACCCGTTAAAATCATAACGTAATTGTACCCGTTTGGAAATGATATTAGAAATTGGACCTGTAGCAGCGTGTGAATAAGCACATGGCAGAAGGTTATCTAGCTGTTCACCATCGTCAGGGAGTTCTGTGATGAAGTGCTGTGAGACTCGACAGATGCGGCTGCATTCATGTTTTGGGTTAGACCGCAGGGCTGTCCTCAGGCCCACGTGGTATCGCTACCTTTTAGCAAAGCCTTAAAGAAGCTCAGAAGCCAAAATAAACAACTGGGGACATGTTTGCTGAAGGACAAGAGTGCTGGCAGCACACAGGTTTGTTCTGCTGATGTGTCAGAAAGAGTCCAGGTCTGGGAAGCAGGCTGCCCTCTAGACATGGGGGCGGGACTAGATGACCACCAAGAGGCATAGCTAGAGGGAGATCTTTACTAGTGCTGACCCTCGAAAGGCAGTTTTACTGCACCCCTTAGGAAACAGCATGGCTCGAGGTGAGGCTGGGTTGAAAACAGCACTTGCAGACTGGCCAACATGAGCAGAACACGGTGTGTATTTGTCACCCAACAGAAACAGCTGTGTTTGAAGCCAACGTAGTCTCAAATCATTCTTTATCTTGTTAAAATACCTTCAATATTTTTATTTATGTCCTGGAAGAAACTCACCCAGAGCCTGCTAATACTACTCCTGATGCAGAATAATTTGAACTCCTGATAAACTGGAACAACTCAAAATCTGCATGTTCAAAAGCATGGTCATGCTTTTAGAAACAAATTCAATGAAATTATTTTATGTGAGACATAAGTATGTACTTTATATTATTCCTATTGATATGAGCAAGATATCGGCGGGATATCATTTAAGTCTTCCAAGTGAGCTGTATTATCATACCATATTTAATGTTTATTCCATATTTATATTTACATAGAATAGTCTCAGAGATTTGGGTGTTGTCAGGTTTCTTTTAGGTTTTGCCATCCTTATTACACAATATTCAATACACAGAGAAATTGTTTATCAATATAAATATTATGGTAAGGAAACTAAGTTGCCATTTGAGAACCACTACAAAAAAAACCCCATTCAAGTTCTGCTTATATAAAATAGTTTCTACAGCCTTTTACAGTATGGCATTCAGGTAGGACTTGGTACAAATAACGTTTTAGCATTTGTATCAAATTGTAATTGGAGTTTGTTTATTCAAGGCAAAACAGTAAACATAAGGAGCTAGCCTGTGTTTTCAACAGGGCTAAGTAATTGCAGCTTAGGAGGTGCTGTGAGGGAATAAAAGGGAAAAAAAAATGTGGAGAACATGGAAAAATGGTCTTTTTTCATTGGCTTTTGTTTCTGGTGCTGTCCTAGATGAAGTACTTTAGCCTCTTTTGAAGATTCTCTTGGCTTCAACTCCTTCATATACGTAGGTCTGTTAAGAAATTAAGAAGAAAAATCGATGGCTGCTATTACAAAGTTTTATTTCACAGATGCTACTGAAAGATGGTCAGTAGTGATTTAAATAATAGTGACTGGTGGCTGTGTGGGGCCTACCAGCCCTCATGCAGGCTCTGAGGAAAGGAATGTAAGGAAGACAGCCTGTTGCCAATAGACATAAATTCTCTATGCAAACATTTGTGCTTTGGGGGGCAGAGACATTTGCACTTTGGCTTCACAGAAAACCCAAAGTACTGAAGTGCTTTCTTCCCAATACCACTACTTAATGAGTTTCATCTATGTGACTGCTGTTATTACAAGTCTGAGGAAGCACTAAAGGGTTGGACTGTATGTTTTTGCTACCTCAAATCTCGCACCTGTCCATAAGGTTGTTTCTTTTTATTTATTCCTTTAAGAAGCTTATGGAGCAGAGAGGATCTTCAAGCATTACAGTTCAGTTCAGTTTCTGGCTTTACTGGAGAGCTGTGGAATGTTTCCTTTTTGTCTCAAACTTACCACCTCTGTGCCATCATCCCCTGCCCCAACCCCAAACTGTATTTTAAAAGGGCATTTGTCAGCCATTGACAAGCATTACCCTGTAGTAAGCTCCTGTGGTACGGCTTTTACAAGGCAGGCACTTGGAAAAGGGCCTTTAGTCAGAGCACATCTATAGAGTGTGTGTGTATCTCTCTCTCTCTCTCTCTCTCTATCTTCAGTATACAGCTTGTATTCTCATGCTTCACAATGCATTGATAAGATACAGTTCTCATGGGTAGAAAAATGTAAAAATCACAGATTGCAAATTTTATTTTAAAGTTTTAAATTTTGATAGATTACTTGAGAATTTTGAAGGTATAGGAGGTTATTTGGCTTGAAGAAAATATTTCCTACTTTCACAGAAACTTGTAAAGGTTTTTCAGTTGATTGTATTATAAAGTTGTGTGTGACTGCTTAACTCACCTGAACAAGTTCATCACCGACGATTTCTCTGCATGCTGTGAGTACTTTTCCATTATCTTTTCTAGTAAATGTTCCTACAAGCTTATTTCCTTCCATGTTCCAAGAACCCTATAATGGGGAAAAAAACCCAACCCTCAAATATTTAGCAATTTTTAGCAAATATTTAGCACTGATTTGATTTAAAGACTGCAGGAATGCTTAAAAGTGAGAAGAGATTAAAACATTGTAATAATGCTTTTTAGGACATTGATGGAAAGAATATAAAAATGAAAGTGTAATAAAAACACGAGTTTATTTAATTGCATAATAGTCAAGCTAGATTTTTTGAGTGCTCAGTACACTTTCTGTTAATTAAGTGTATTAACAGAGAAAAAGTAATTTCTTATAAATACCCACTCTGCGCTCTAGGTGGAGCACGTGAGTGTTATAAGTAGTAAAACTGCAATCACCTGGATTGCATCGTGTGAAAAACGCTACATACTCTGCTTTTTGGACACTCTGTGAAACCCTGAGTTTCATGGTACAGTGTTGAACCATTAAAAATTAAGACTACCTGTGTTTTTTTTATATAAGCTGCAAGCATTCCTGAACAGTCACACTTAAAAAGTAAAATTTAAATTAAAAAAATGGAAGACAAATCATTCATCTTGAAACTATACTTCATAAAGTTATTATTGTAAAATAAATATATAATTATATAGAAAGTCTCTTACAGTAAGTTCAGTCCCATCAGCCAGACTGTACTCAAAATTGACTCCCAGAGTGAATTCAATTTCTATGGTACGGAAGTTGCTTGATTCTTTGACAGTAAATTTGTTTCCATCTTGTTGAATAGTGATCTTCAGATTATCATGGGCTCCTAATTTTCTTTTCATCACGTTAACACCTAGAAAAATCAATTAACATCAATCAGAAAAAAAAACCAAACCAAACCTAGAGCATCATAGTTCTCTGTTTTTAATGACCTTTATGTGGTCAAGTGAGTTTATTCCAGCACTCGAATCTGAATTTTTATTTTTCTTCACTTTTTATTGAGGTTCTGTTCACTAGTACAGGTATAATACAAACCATTATCCAACTGGAATGGTTATGTTTATATCCATATAATGTAGTTTGTACAAACTTAAAGTAAGTATCAGGAGGTGAAAATGACTTGAATCATGTTTCTATCAAATTGAAGAATGATGGTTTCCTCCCTGTGTAATTTTTAAACAAGTTTCATGTTGTCAAAATAATACTGCTATAGAATTCTGCTTAAAGTTTGTAATTCAATTTCTCTGAGCCTTTTCCTCAAATGTAGACTTAGAGATTCTTTCTTCTGCAGAAATAAATCTGCTGAAATTACTTAAGATTAACATAATGTAATTAAGATCAGATCATTTCTCTTTTGAAAATAAATGCAGTACACTATGCAATGGCAGAGCAGCAAACAGCAGAAGAGGCTAGCCAGAAGGTTGTTCACAGACAGCTCAAGTTTGTATTCAGCCATAGTGGTATTACTCTTGTAGAGAGCATTGGAAAAGTAAGACTTACCCATTGTCTCCATGAACTTTTCATAGTTTTCATTTCTGTCTATTTTCCAAGTACCATTAAATGTCATGTTTCTGTCTGTAGGAGGACTGTTCTGAAGCAACAGTTCTTTGCAAAGAGAATTTATGGAGTGACTTATCTTGAAAGCAATTTACAGGATGATGTGGCTGACTAAAGCTCAACTGATGCACTGATCTTTTCAAGGAGAAGTTTACTGTAGTTTAATCAAATTTTCAGTCGTGACCACACTGCTTCCTGAATCTCTCCCTTATTGCCCCCAAATCGTGGCAGTATCTTTATTGCTCATCTTAATCATTTTATTCACCATATTTGAGTTGTAGTAAAAGTCAGCTATCAAGTGAAAGCAATAATTAGACTAAGAAAATTTCTTGACATTTGCTGTCTCTGTTGTATCTCTGTGCTTGTGGGAGAGTCTTTATGCAAATGGAGGAAATATATTTACCCCAAAAACCAAACACAAATCTCTACTCTGTCTGTTATAATTTGGTAGAGATCTGCTCTGCTCAACATAATACGCGTGGGGCAGATGATTTACTGAGTGTCTGGAGGTTGTTTTAGAAAACTATCCATTTGCTTCTTGTCTAGTGCTGAGCTGTGAAATTTGGAACGATAATCTATATTCATGTGCTCACTCTTTAATATATAGTTTGAGTTCTGGGCAGTTTCTACAAATTTTATTTGTTATAACAGTTCAGCGAATGCTACGTGCATCTAGCCCATTCCTACAACAGAAAAAGATGTGCAGCTAAGTGAATTTACCTGGTGTGGTTGATTTCCATAGGTCCCAGATTTTGTCTGTGCAAGGATAATGCAGATCATGAGTCTTCCCTGACTTAGATTCTTCTTCCCCCACTCCCCTTTCCCTCTAATTAGTGCTACTTGAAACTGAGCACAACTATTGACCCAGCTCTTGTCTTTACCAAGTTTAGGGTTATAATTATTCTGTTCACATGGATGGCATCAGCTTTGCTATCTGTTAGCTTCAAAAGGTAAATGTAAATCCTGAACGCTGAATTAGATTTTGCTTAGCACACAGGTGATGGGTTGTGCTCTACTTACCAAATTTTAACTGTGTCTCTTGTTATCATAAACATGTACATATATGGATTGCAGCCTGGAACAAGAGGTTTTACTGAAGTGTAACTGTAAATTTAGAACTTTGCTAGTGATACCAGAATTGTGTGACTTTTCACTCCAGTCAGCTTCATTTTGAAATCAATAGCAAGCTGGCTAATAGACTGGAGAGGAAAAATAGCTCAACAAGTATTTCTCACTTGATGAAAAGAAAAGAAAAAGAATGTAGTGATAAGACGAGGGGTAATGGCCTCAAGTTGTGCCAGGAGAGATTTAGATTGGTTATTAGGAAAAATTTCTTCACTGAAAGGGTTGTCAGGCATTGGAACAGGCTTCCCAGGGCAATAGTGGAGTCCCCATCCCTGGAGGGATTTGAGAAACATGTGGATGAGGTGCTGAGGGACATGGTGCAGTGGTGACTTGGCAGTGCTGGGTTAATGGTTGGACTTGATGATCTTAGAGGTCTCTTCCAACCAAGGCTGTTCTGTGATTCTGTGATTCTGTGATTCTGTGATTCTGTGATATTGTTGCAACTGACGTGGAGAAAGGTGCCATACATGCAGCCAAAGCAGGGTCCTAGAAGGTGACCATGCATTAGACTTAAAATTAACTTTTCTGGACCCTTTGGCCTTTTGAGAGATGGGATTTAGTGCAAGCTCCTCTGTTGTAGTTGTGAACACCTCGTGTTCCAACTACAGCTGTTTCAGTTCAAGAAGACTCTCTCAGCAGTAATTTGCAGAGGTTATCTCAGATTTGCTATCAGAGCTCCTTTTATGAGTGTTTCCTTATTCATTTAATTTGTAGTGAGCCACGTCCTCTTACACAGCAGATGTGTCAAACCTGGGGGGTTTGCCTAAACTATGTAGGGAAGTGTCTACGTTCAGGGGAATATAAAGAATCTCAGCGCTGTTTTTACATGCAGTTTCTTCCCACATTTTCATGCATTTTTTTTATCACCTTGGCTTACATAAAAGTTCTAAAATAAAATTTGTAAAGAAGTAGGCATAATTTTAGTAGAAAAAAAAATCCTGCCTCTATATAAATATTAGAGTTCCAGAATTAACAACTTTTGTGAAGGGAAAATTCGAAATACTGCATCTCATTGTTAACTGGAGCATTGTCAGGTGCAGGCAAGATGTTTGACTTAGGGAAATACGTAGATGCTAGACCCTGTAATTGAAACTGGGAAAAAATCAGCCAAGCATAAAACGGAAGATGCATTGTTGTGTTAGCATGGTGCCGAATCCAAACTCAGTGTCTCAAAAAGTGTCATAGCTCGTGCCCACTGCTGTGCTAATCATGGATGCCCATCTGACCCTTCAGCCAGCTCAGTAAATGGGCAAAAGGAGTTTTCTACTCGAGTCAGATTATCTCTTGTTAGTGTGTTGGTGTGTATCTTGACTTTTGTAGTTTTCATTGTCAATCTGTATTATTTATTTAGTGTATATAAAAAAAATAATGCCTGGTGTCTGGTTATAGTTCATCCAATTTATTGTTGCTTAACAAAATTATTAATTCTTTGTAGTCTTTGCAGAAGAGTTCTTTCTGACAGTGGTGTAGTGCGACTTTTGAACCACTTCTGTTGTATCCAGTAGAAAATTCACATATATGACTCACAATAATTCATGTTATTTCAGACGTATATGAAATCTAACAAATAGGAAATGACCTTTAATTTTGAGCATCTTAAGAAAGCTGTTCTACTCTTTAGGTGGGTTCTGCATTCACTCCAAGAACCTGCTGATTCGTTTCATTTAAGGAATGCTAAAGTATCTGAAGTAGTTTTTATATATTTAAACAAAAGTAATATTACTGATTAGTTTCCTCATTTGAGTCCAGTCCATCTTCTTATCCTCTGAAAAAATAACTCAGAGTACTGATGTTCTGCAGGTTAAATATGAACTTCTACATCAAACTTCTTCCAGCAGTTTTCCTGAACCTTAGAAATGGGAGAGGGTCTTCTGGTGCGAGCCCTCAACTAACAGGAAGATCTCTCAGATGTGCTTTTCCAGCCAGTTATCTCACAACTTGCCTTTCCCACCTTGTGAATCATTGGTCTCCCTCAGAAGTCAGGCTGAAGAGCTGACTCCAAACCTTTTCACCATGGGAGTAGAGAGTAGCTGGGTCCTGAATTTCACATCAAAGCTTGTTGCTCCATCTCTGTCCCATTTTTTCCTTCCTTAACATTTCTTTTCACTGGGCATGAATCCTGTTCAGATCAGCCCCACAGATCTGTCAGTTAAGTAAGAATCTCCACAGGTGGTCAATATTTATGAGTTTCTTGGTGTGTCTACTTTGGTGTAGTGCTGACAGCATAAAGAACTGTTCTTCTCTGAGGTCTGATGGAATGTCAGTGCTAGAACAAGCAGCCGTGTTAATAATCTCTCACAATTTACATGAGTTACTTAGGACTATTAATGCACTAAAATCTGACTTCAGTTTTCTTACATGTGCTAGAATCATACGATACACACTTCATTCAGAGTTCTTTTGGGTTCCTATAAAAGCTGGGTTTCCTTCTAAAATTATGATTAAAATTATTTTTATAGGTTTTTTTTAAATGCTGAAATATTCCACAACATTTTCCCCCTCTTCTGCCTACCTCTTCTTTATGTGGTTTTCAAAACTACAATTTTTGCTTAGATGGTGCATGAAAGTCATACTAAAAAACCAAGTTTTGGGTTTTACTATTGCCAGTTGCATGAAAGTCATGAAAGCTAAGGGTGTGTATTCTTCGCTTTGTGGCTTTCTTCAACATGTCAGTTTCAGGGCACTGCAAATGGATCAACTTTGAAGTTTGATCTTTAAATGAGGTAGATGGAAAAAAATTATTAACTTATATGGCCTTGCCAATCTCATCATGCCAGCCTGTGATAATCGTACCAAGCTGTATTATGATGGTCGTTAACAATGAGATTCAGTAACAATCCAAAGATCAGGGTGATAAAAATGCTTTTGCAGGGGGTTACGTTCATATGTGCTATTTATTATTTTTTGGCTTGTCTTCAAATTGTTCTGCCTAAACTTAACTAGGACAGTAGAACTCAGCTTTACCAGGGAGTGATAATGGCTTGATGCCAGCATAAAGGTAATATACTTATGTAAATATTATTATATATAATATTATATATGAAGAGAAATAGATGAATCCCTGTTAAAACCATGCAGATTATTAACTGGTTTCTGTCAGGTAGTTGTGAACTGATTTGGCAGTGTTTATGCATGTTTTCTACTGCATGATTCTTCTGTATGACTTAGGATGGATTGCAAAAATAGTTGCGCACCTAAATCATTTAAGTGCCCCTGGATCCCTTATTTTGAAATTTTACTAAGCATTTAAATCAGAGCACTCAAATTTATATCGATATGGTAAATAGATAATTCTATACAAGTAAAGCCAACTGTAGCATAGCCATGGGTGGCCTAGCAACAAGGAGCTCGATGGAGCCTAACTAATGCCATCTCTTGGATAAATAATTTCAAAGTACCTATTGCAATTGGATGTTGTATTGCAGCAGGATTAGATCATTCTTGAACTAGATTTTTGTCCTAGTCCAGCTGCCTGTTTGCTAAATTTCTGGTTTTATTTTGGTTCAAGGAGAATCTCCTGGATGCTGCTATAAAGCAATCTGTTCAACACGGAAGATTCAACATTTGAAGATTACTTAGAAATTTCCAGTGAGTACAGATCCATTTGTCTGATTAGTTAGTAGCGGGCTGTGAATCTTAACACTTACTCTTACGTGTCTGTATACACTCCTTTTTAATTTCTGTGTAATGGCTCTGATCCATAAAGTGCTGCATGGTTTTTGACAGCTGACAATTGGAGAGGACTGAAGTGCATGAGCTAATAAGCTCCATGTTAAAAAAAAAAATCTAGAAGCAAAATGCAGGATTTTTTACAGAATAACAACTCTTGTATTTACTTCATCCATTAACTGCATGCTAAAGTGAATGCTAGGATTAGCTAGAACAGTAGTATCTAGCCTAGTTTTAATGAAAAGAGGGTGACAGTGAACAATTGCCAGTAAAAGTAAGTGTGCTTTTCCAGTAAAGGTTATATGAATCTCTGAGTGTTAGTGCCATTTGTCACTTGTCACATAGAGGCTGATATGTCAGTTGACCCGTAGGGCTTTGTGTCAGGCTTATCTGAGGTATTTAAATGTATATCTTAATATTCTTTTCCCATGTTTTCCAGGCAAATACTTAGTAGCAGGCAAATTTAGGGAAGTAGTTTCTTTTTGTTCAGGATATGAAATGTGATCAAAGGGTGGGGTTGAGTTCTAGTCCAGTGAGCTAACAATGTACAGTATTGAAAGTCTGCATCAGTCTTTTCAGTTTCTCCAAAATTTGAACTGGACTTTTAGTTCATTTCAACATTGCTATTTGCTGATTGTACACTTTTGTTCTTGATTATGATATAGCTCCAAACTCCACCAAAGATTATTGTGATTATCTGGATTAGTGACTTGAATCTAATCTCATCTGTAAAAGAGTGAGCTTCAGAGTTTTTCTTAGCTCAGCATAATAGCAAGAATGCAGCCTATATGCATCACATATCTAGATATTTGTATATCCAAAAAGGAAAAGATGGCTTCAAGACAAAACATGATTTTCTTCATGTCTCTCATAAAAGCAGAACGGACACCCAGATCCTAGTTCTGTTTCCAACTCAGAAGTGCACTTTCTATGTGACCTTGCTGAAACTAAGACCTCTACTTATCTCTAAAATGAGCTTCCCTTCCATTAAAAAGCTGTATATATCATAAAATAATGTGCCAGTGACTTGATTAACTACTACAAAAAAGGATTCTGAAGAAATGCCTGTATGTGAATGTATCATGTGTGAACTAGTGGTATGATTTAACCATAGATTTTACTTATTTAGTTTTTGTTAAAGATCTTTGACAATATTAAGCAGTAGAAACCTGTGTATAGATCTGTTTATCAGCCATTATGAACCACTGGGTGGGCAGTAGTGGGCTACGGCTGAATTGATTATCGTCGTATTTCAACAGGAAAGAGGATTTTATATTTACTTGATAGTACACATTCAGAACAGAAAATAATGCAGCTGTTAGGAGAGCAGTTTGATCTCTGAGGAAGTGCAAAAATAAATTTCATTGTTAAATAAGAGCTTTGGAGTAATGGGGGGAAAAACATGCAGCAAGGTATTTCAAGAAATTCTGATCTGTAAACACTGAAGTGAAAATTTACTGTGTTTATAACATGGTATTTTTCAATTGAAAGTGAAGTTCTAATGTTCTGTTTGTGCTAAGAAATGCTACTCTCCTCTGAAAGGCTGAAAAATGCAATGGCTGTCAGATTCCATAAATTTAGATCCTACTGTAACAAACTCACACACTTGAATTATTTCCAAAAAATCTTAAAGGGTGAGGTTTCACGGCAATGTGAAATGCTACAGCAGCAATAGCTGTCATCACTGTTTCTAAAAATATGGCTGGAGGAAGGAGGTATTGTCTCTTCCATTTGTTAAAAAGACACTGTAGTAGTGTAAGATGTGAAAGACGGAGGAGTGTAATATTCTCATCCACCTCTTCAGTAAAAATGCTGTCGTTGAAGGTTATATCCTTTTCTGGGCTGGGTAAGAAACGTATTCCAGTACTCCTGTTGAACACTGCGCCACTTCTCAGAAATGAATTCAAACATTCAGTACACCAGGAAAGACGAAGCAGGAGCATGACTAGGTTGGTGAGTGGGCTGGAAAGACTGTAATCCCAACAGCAAATGGTTACCTGATATACGTAGATATACACAGACAGTTGTTCAAGTGCACTCAGAAATTGCAGTTGGTTCAAGCAAACAGCTCTTGCGTTTTGTGCTGAACTAAATCTGGCCCTTCATAACTTTTTGAATGAGACTGTTGTTTGTCAGGGATGTACATACTTTATGGTTTTGCCTAGAGCTAAAAAAAGTCAAGCCAGAAGTGTTGCTGTGGAGAACCTAATAGGCAAAGAACAGAAATTGCCAAGAAGCTCATTGGTCTAGAATTACTTCTAAGATCAGCAGTTAGCATGTGATGAGGCTTTTGTTGTCAAAAATAATTTTTTTCACAGTTTTTTTAAAGTCACTGGGTTGACCATTTCCATCTCTCTTAGATGCTACCCCAGGAATTAATATTTAGAGGCAAAGGATGAAGGTGAATCTGTGTCACAGTTGCACATGCAGTTCTACTTAACCAATAAACTGATTTCTGACAGCTCCTGGGTGTAGCTGCAGTGCTCTCTAGTGGGTAGTAGCAGTGAGTTATTTTTTCTTGCTTTTAAACAAGAAGTACTTCACCAGTGGCTCATCTCAGTAGTACTTATATTAAGTATCTTGATATTAATAGTGAAGTTTTTCACATCAGGATTTCTAGGACCTAGATGAGTTATTATTAAACATAAATTTACAGAAGCAATGATTTGAATCAGGGAACAATGAAGTGTTGAAAATTCAACCTCAATAATCTTAATTAACAAACAGTAAAATTTGACATCGTCCATTTTATTTTAAAAAGCATGAAAACAGTACAAAGAGAAGAATGAGGAAATAAGTAACAAGCAGCAGTCTGACCATAGAAAATAACCTGACTCTATATTCTCTACCAGCTGTACAGTAAGTAGGACTAATGATTCTCTTAAGTAACTTAACTAGTTTTACTAAGTACTCATAGGACAGAAGCAAGTGAGAACACATACCATCAAGAAGACTTTAATAGTGCTTAAAGGCAAAACATAATATACAGAGTAACCCTGTTAACCTAGTACAAAAATACTGTGCCCAGAAACTATATATTTGTTCAATTATTTTTAGAAGATAAAAGAATACAAATAGACAAACTCAGTAGCTAGTGACTGTGATTAAGATTTTTATTAAACTGTAATAGAAATGTATAGTAAAACTATTTACAGTGCATTTCACACTACATTCTTTAAGAGACGCATGCAGGTGTCTGCCACATGAATATATAGCGGGCTCAAATTCTAACTTCAGTTACATCTGTAAGGTACCTTGGGCATCAACAGGAATAGCTGAATACAGGAAAGAGCAGGTGAGGCAGGTGTTACTGAGGGTGAGAGTTCAGTCCCTCTTTATAGGTAAAAAAGGTGGATTTGACCCATTCTTTCACTTCCTATGCAGCTCAGTCCAGCTCCTTCTGAGGTAAATGGGAATCTCATCATTGACTTCAAATGGGCATTTGAGCATGCCTTAGGCTCTGGCATCACAAACTCATGCTGTGAAAGTTAGTGGAAACTAGCTATTAGATAACATCGTCACATAAATACACATTTACAAACAGTGGTACTTAGATGAGAGTTTCTCTATGGAAACAAAACTTCTTTTATGTGGAAAATAACCTTTCCCATGCAATTTCCATTCATCTAGCAATGACAAAGATAAAATATCTTGCTGTCAAAATCTGCTGTATATAGCAAGTTACCAGGCAATTACTAGGTCAGATTCTGTGATGTTTCTTCTTCCTCTGAAAGTCCAAACTACAAAATCCAGCCCTTGTTATTTATCATACTCTAGCCAAACTCATTTTTATATTCAAGCTCCAATGTTGAAGCTTATCTTTCAAATTAGTGCAAGTCCCTGAAGAAGTACAGCAGGGAACTGTGAAATAAAGCTGAAACCTTGTGGAATGTAAATTGCTTGTGATTTGACATGAAGAAGAAACTACAGCAACACAGAGACAAGACTCCTAACTAAAGCTAATGTATAAATTTGCCTGAAATACTAGGTCTCTAGAAAACCTTTAAAAATGTATGAATTTATTATGAGTGAGTGAGGCATTTTTTTTGCCATCAAAACTCTCTGCTACCTTCTCATACATAACTGCAAGGGCCACCAACCAGATCAGTCAGGCAGCATCTCCTTATTTTAAAGGGCTAGATCTGACTTTTCATAATCTTCCTGTATAATGGGCTGAAAAATGAGTTACCTAGTAATTTTGAAAAATCTTATATATGAATTAGACAGTATTCGTATTTTGCCAGTTTGTGCCACCTCCAGATAAAATGTATTGGAGTTCAAAACTTAGTCTTTGCATGCCCACAGGCATCAGAGGGTGACACAAAATCAGGCTTCAGTCGTCTTTTCTGAAAATAGATCAACTGGTCATCAGTGGAACAGATTATTCACTTTTATCACTTGTATTCTGTGAAGATATGAGAGTAATCTGCTCTTAACTTTAAAGAGCTACTAATTAAAAATCAATACCATCTCAATACATTATTTTCCTCCCCTTCTTTTATTGTGTGAGATAGTAGAAAACCTAAACGTTTTACAGCTACTATTGGATGTATGACAAACTTGTTGGAGAAGTGCTACCTACAGGTTAAGAGCCTCATTATTATTGTGAATTACAAGAGGTAGGGTTAATCAGTAATTTTCTGTATGTTGATACATATGACAAGTAATTTTTTCAGAAGGGGAACAAAAATGGAAAGAAAAGTGTATTTCAAGCGTTAAACTGTGCTGTGGAGTGACTTTTAAAGAAAATACGTTCGTGTCTGTGTAGGATCCCAACTTAGATGTCCTCATTGAGACAGGTATTAAAAATTAGTGGGACAAATTCTGTACCTGAAGACTTAAATATCAAATTTCACAGTGGCTTTAATGGACTTAAGAATGAACTGACAAAGTGATAAACTCCATTTCAGCTTGTGTCTTGTATAATCCACACTGATTGTTTAAGCTAGACAATATAAGTTGGGGAGAGTATGTCTGAGACCCAACTAAAATAATTAGATACACAACTCATGAACTGTATTTCTATGTATGTTCTAATCTTTGTAGTGGAAGAGATCCTGTGGGATGTATATGTACAGATATGTCATTAAACATACACACATACTGTATAACTGTGTTCATTTTAAGTGAACCTTTGGAAAAATGCAACATCCTCTCCATTTTTTTCAAGCCAAAGGTATGAGTCCAGCACTCCTTTGTAGTAGTTATAAATTTATGTCATAATAAAGCTTTGCTGAACACGCAATATAGCAAAGGAATACTGGGATCTTAATGTAAATGATCTTTCACTGTAATATCACCATAGTTGATTTGCTGTGTTGTCACCATGAATTACTAGTCTCAACCATACTAGCAAGAATACACCTATAAACATATACCTGATTCATATTTATATTATATATGTATCTCATCAATTAGTGTAATAATTATATTTCAGTGTCTTGGGCATTCAGGGAAAAGAATATAGAAGGATTAAGCTAAGTTTCCTATTTAACAAAAAGTACCTAAGAACTTTTTTTGTTGCGGGGGCACAGGCTGCTGTCTTTTTTCTGCATAGCTATGACATACAACATGTATTGTACTGTGTATGCATATCAACATGCATAACAGCAGCCCTGAAATTCTTAATTATTGCTTACCTCCATACTTTTTTTTTTTTTTTTTTTAAATCTGGAGGAAAAAAAACCAGGAGAAATACATTTGTAGAAAAACGTTTTCAATTTCAGCTGCAATAATATATTATCGGTAGTCATTAGAGAACTTTGAGACAGGATTTAATCAGTGACAAATAATTCAGGTTGGCAGAAGTGCTGCAGACTAACAGAATACCTTATTCTACATTAAAAAAAAGAAAATCAACTATGAAACTCAGTATTGTCAAACGTTCTGAAACATTTGTTGCTTCGTTAGCTTCTGGTATAGTTCATCTAAATTCAGAGACTGCTAAAAAGAGGTTGTTTTCGCTGTCTGATCAGCTCTTACAAGGGGGAGGATTTATAATCTCCTGGGAAGAAGAATTTATTGCAGTTTCCAACTAGAATTTTCTGGATTATTGTGGTAAATACAAACTTCTGCACTTCAAAAGACAATCCCACATGTATTGCTTTTGCCTAATACTATTGCTGATTTTAGCTGAAAAATCATTACTGCAGATTAAAATAACCCAACAATTGCTGTGTCTCTGTGCAGCCAAAGTTAAACCTACTGCTAAACCAGTCTTAGATTGCTGACATGAATCTCCCCAAAGAATAGTACTTTCTCTGTGTTACTCTTTTGGGGTTTGTCTAATGTGTACATTTTCTTGAATTGGTTCACAATTCAAAACAATTTTTATTAGTCATCTTCATTTAAATAAAATATCAATGTTGCTTTTTTTTTTTTTTTTACTAGTGCAAATTATTTGTTTCTTTTCAGAATGTTAATGCCTCAATATACAAATGGCAAATCCCTGTAGCATTCTCAGGTATTTTTGCTTTCAGTATTCTTTTTTCCTGTTCCTTTAAGGCATTGTGATTAATCATTGTTTACATTAACTAATGCTAAACATGATTTTTAAAAGATCTTAACGTAAAACTTTCCTCAAAGTGGTCATAGTCATTTCATAATAGCACTGGCCTCAAGAATCAGTCATTGAGTCACCAGAAGTGTGCCACTCCTGCATCATTCTGATTCAGATTTTCATCTCTTGCTTTTGCAGTCACATTTTCTTCTACTCTTCCTGCCCGTGATTCAGTCTGTTGGTTATGATGATGTTAAATTCAACTTCCAAATGAAGTTAAAACCAGCATATAAAAATGACCTGGTTTAGTTTCCATTTTACTATGTGCTTCTTGCAGGTTTCTATGGGAGCCATTCTTCCATGGCAGGCTGTCAGTTATGTTGTGACATTTCATTCATCTTCAAGCAGTTTCCATTATTCATGGATAATTATAACACTTCCACCACAAAACTCCTAAGACCCCCATTGCCTTTTAAAAGTTTCTCCAAATTTAAGACATTTGCTAAGACATTCCTCTAATATGAAGTAAACTACTGGGTGCACAGATTCTGGGGCTTTTTCACTTCAAAGACCAGTTCTGTCTCCTGAAAGAGGTTAGCATAGTATATGCTAGATTAGTCTCCCCAGAGTTCGTCCCAATCTTTCCTCTGAACCTCTGGGAAGAGAACAGGCAAGACTGCTCATTACTTTTATAACATAACACAGCAATACTGGAAAAGGAAAAAAGGTGCGAAATGCAGTAGTCTTTAAGGTACTGGCCACAACATGATCACTCAACAACTATATACATCTATAAAGTAATAGGCTCTTGGGGACAGTTGAGTAACTGCACGCGTACCTTCTTTTGGAATAGGGTAGCACAACCTACCCTTGTAGATCTTTTTCCATTCTCCATCAGATGTGATAAATGAAACATACTATCTTTAGATAACCTTGGCACATACATGGTCATGCTATATCTTGAAATGTGGAAAAAAAATACAGCAGTGGCAAAACATAAGCCAAATTCATACAGTGTTTAATAAAACGCAGTACTCCCCTATTACTGTGTCTTCTATGTCAATTTAGGCTTGTGGTTGTTAAATCAGCATCTCAGTTCCGTTTGGCTTGATTACTTTCTCCGTTAATCAGATTCTTCTCTTGCTGTTCAGCTAAGGATTGCCATTTCTGCCTATTTTTTCTACAGCCATCCAGTAAAGGGTAGCAGGCCTCTGACACGTGCGTTAGGGCCTGAAATAAATTAAGAACACGTACAAAAGATTACATTTAACAACAAAACAAGCGTTCTTACAGATAGCCATGATTGAAGTACAAGGTCTATCTATAATTGAAATGGAACTTGTATTTCGAACTTCAAGGAAGGCTTCCTGCTTCACATTAAACATGAACACAATTACCTGGCACTGGTACAGGTGACACTGAGCAGCAGCATCCATACAGCACTTGATAAATGGATGTGGAAGGAACAACCTTAAGTTTGTTGTATTATGCACAAGTGACCTGTCCAGTATTCCTAGTGAAGTACTAGACATAGACTTTGCTTTCAAGCCAGTCCTTTGAATGTATAGCAAGAAAAACACATCAGAAGTCATTATGTTTTGTTTCACACTTTATCTGACCAAGTATCTGCTTATGCAGTTTGTGACCAGGATCAAAAACATTTCAGTGAATTTTCTCATGCACTGCTTTTGTGCGTGATGAAAGAGAAATAAATAAACAGGATGGGAAATGTTAAAACCCAGGTAAGTTTTCTATATCACCTTTTGCATGAAGGATTCTATATTCTTTAAAATTCTTCAACAATGCTTTTTATCAATGCACTACAGGGATACAGTTCTTTTCCTAGATAGCAAAACATTAGTCCCTGATGATCACAGCAGGTCACTGGAGTTGCTGGAATCCAGAATATAACCCAGGGATCTAATACGAAGTGCACAGAGCACAGCAATTACCACTAGGTTTTAAAAAAATTACAACGAAATACACTAATCAGACAAACATACCATTAATGATAAATACTAAAATAATCATTTCTTCAACTGAATAGTGAACCATATGTAATATATAACAAATAATTTTTAACTAAGGGACTAGTTTTTTATTTAATTTTTACTCTAATTTTAAACCTGAATCTTTAGAGGGCACAGTGAGCAGTTCTGCTTTTGGATATTTGCAGTTCTTTCTTAGGCACCATACCTCATACAGCTGCAAACAGACAGCATCTATGAATCCAACCTGCATGCTGGGAATTTTATTTTTCTTCTCTCTGTTCATCAGATCCTGCAGAAAAGAAGTAAACAAGCTCTGTGTTTAAATGCATTAAATAAAAAACCCAACCCAAACCAAAGAGACAGGCTGAAATTAAAAAGCAGCACCTTAAAAAGCACAGCAAGCTCAGCACAGCAGGGTATCAGTACCTGTGTTACAAAGCAGGTAATTTGACAAGCTTACAGGTTTCAGGTAGGTTACAAATAGATACCAATTTAGGAATGTACTTCCTAGACAATTTAGTAATACAGATTTAGAAGAAATAATGCTGGATAATGACACACTGTGGTGTTTGGGAGCCGCAAAAGAAAACTGACTACTAGGAAGGCAGGGAAGGAGTTGGCCCTGTATTCTGGTTAGGGGGAGAAATTGTGGCTTTTGAAAGGAATGTGAAATCCTGTTTGTAGAAGCCATTTTGAAAGAGGTGATTCTGCATGATTCTGCCACTTACTGTTGGTTCTATGTTGAGTTCCTTCCGCTCTTTATCTCCTTGATCAAAGAACTCGGTAGCTACAAGCTCAGCGATCTGTAAGAGAGTTCACACATTGAGAGCTCTGAAAGTCTGGTTACTACCTACGATCAAAACTGTTTGCTGTGTTTCCTTTCTCTCCTTAGGATATATTGAATTGGGACCCCCCATAATGAGACTCTCCATCTTAACAGCTCTTAGAATTCTTCATGCACACATCTGTTGCACAAAACACCTCTGTGTGCTGGTATTTACTCTGACAAAGCACAGTGAATAAAACGGCATGTAGGCATTTTACCACTGATAACAGTTAGAATGATCAGCTGTACTAGTGTGTTCTATCAATTGATTACATTGTATTAACACAGAAATGCTGGAAAGAACAAAGATTCCTGATTTACCATCAGATTACTGCTAACATGGTGACATGGCTAAACGTACAGATGTTGCTACAAAGACCTGAGAAAGTCTTCAGTCCCCATACAGCACTTTAGAGGACTACTTCCTAAGGCTCTGCATGCCACCTCTGCCTTTGCAATAAGGACTGGATGGACGAAGCAGAAGCTGTTACACGGAGTTTATATTAAGCAAATCTTAAAATTAAGAATATACCCGCTGCTGAACTGGCCATGGTTTGGTTATGGCTGATAAATCACAAGCAGTCATCAGCATTGCTCTGTAAAAAACCAGAAAGAAATCTATGAATTACTGCATTGTGAAATGTATGTAGCTAGTGATTAGTAAAATAGAATATAAAATTGCAAGGAGCATCAAAGTCAGAAAAACAAGTGAAATTAAAGCTAAGCTATAAAGGTATCCAAGGCTCGATGAGGTGGTAGACTTTCACCTGTGTGAAATGAGGACACAGAAATGAGCAAATGAACTGCTTCATTCTATTTGCTACTGGACAGACAGCATATTTATTTATGACATTATCAGTGACTGCCATCTTTATTGACAGTATGAGGGCCGAGGACTGAAATAGGAATAGACATAGAACATGACTAAACTAGACTGGTTTTTAAAGGCACTGAATTTGAAATACGGCATCCTTCCTTTCTCAGACAGCCTATGCAAGCCTGCTTTTCTGTACCTGTGCATTACAATATGGGTCTCTATTCTTAACCTTCTTTTTTCCTCACTGCCAGTAAAGAATCAGATTCAAAACAAACTTCCTGTCCTGGATCTTCAGTTCCTGGTTTCAGCAGTTCAATATCTAAGTATAAAGTATCAACAGCAAAATAACATGGTACCTAGACAGGAACCCTACATTCTTTAGGAAGAACAGAAATACTCGTGTAACTCTGCTCGTGCTGATTAACAAAGTTTATCATACAGGCTGCAGACTTAGTAATTTAGACCCAAGGAGTCTTTCAGGGACCTATATGTGCCAGTTTGTACAGTCCCAGAGCACATATATCTGCTGGTTTTAATGAAACACACAGCAACACGGCATGGAAAATTTGGTACCTGATAATGTTAACTGCCTTCTTAATCATCCTGCTTTTACTTACAAAAATAGTTCCTTCTGTGTAGGATCTTCCCAATTAAACTGCTTCTTCCTTAGAAGTTCAAAAAATTCTCCTCTCCTCCTTTAAAAGAAATCAAAACAAAAGATTTTGCAGCACACTGACGTAATCCAAACATGCAGCAATGACTATCTAGCCAAACTTGCCTCTGACTTACTTTATGTATAGTGCTAGGTCCGTAGCAAGAATGGCTTGTTTTATCATTTTCAATGTGGCCTTGTATTCTTCAATGGAAAGGCTGCTGAGAATCTGATTTCCCTTTACAACAAAACAAAACCAGTGTTATGAGTAAAATGGGCAACAGCACACCAGTTTGTCAAAATGTCTCTTGGATACTAAACCATTATTAGTTGCTTGCTGCTATGTGATGTCATTATTTTACCCTCCTTCCTATTGCAGATTCCCCACTTCAAAAATAAAAATTCCAGTCTTCTTGAGTAATGGCAGAAAGCTGCACAGCAACAGCATTGTAATCAACTATTACAAAATGAAACTGCAAGCAGAGCAATATCAAAGCCTTTAAGTCCATTTAATTCATCAAAATTAGATTTGCCACTAGTTGTATTGTAGCATTTCTCTTTGCTCTTCCCCCTCCCGCCCCCCAGCACTCAAGCAGAGGAACTATAATAGATTTCAGTACCTGCCTATATACCTCACATAAATGAAAATCTTTTCCTCTTATGAAGAAACATAAATATCAAGCTATTGCATAGAAACACAAGCTCAGCAGCCCACTGTTAAACGACAGGACTATGGAGCTGGTGAAATGGCAACTTGCTTCCACTTTTTTTTTTGTCCATATTTTCCTGTCTGAATAGTAAAGAATCATTACAACACAAAGGATGCAGGAGGTACCATACCTGTGATATGAAATGAGCAGTGAAAATATACTGCTTTGAAATGAGTGTGTGTGCTGAATAACTGGTCTTAGAATTAGTTAATAGTTAAAAAACAAGAAGAATGTAGTTTTATTCACATATTTACTTAACTTAGGTTTGGCTTCACTTTGGAATGTCAACATTAGCAGTGTTTGGATTGGTCTCATCAGGACTGCTTTGTGTTATGTGTAGGTTTTTGAAATGAGAGCAAGGACTTGGGTTTGTTTGGTGATTCTTAAGAGGTCATCAAATGGCAACAAAGCCTTTTGTTTCCTTTGGTCCAAGGAAGCAGGTACTCAAACGACTATTAGCAAGGCTTCCCTTATCAGGAAACACTTGGAAAGGTTTGGTGGCACTCAGCAATGGAACTGTGATTTCAAAACTGCAGCAGTTGCTTTCTTTACCCAAAAAGGAATAAAGATCACTTAGGAATGTATAAGGGTGGGAATCTCTCCAAAAGCTAAAAATAAAAAGTAAAATAGGGAATAGTTTCCTTCAGCGTACACAAAAATGTGGCACTCACTGGACTATTCAGGATCATAAGGCATTGATCAAAATGATGATGCTCCATGATTGAGTGGCAATACAGTTGAGCCAGTGGATGTTCACTTCTGAGGAGTAAAAAGACCCATCAGATGAAGAAATCAAACTAAACATGCTCATAATCCAGAAATAACTTCCCTTTTAATGTCCTCTTCTCATTATCAGTTTACCCCCATCCACTCATGCTGGTTCTTAACCAGTTCCTTTCCCCCTTCTGCATAACAGGCCAAACAAAACGAATACATTTGGAAGGATGCAGGAGGAGTACAGATAAAAAGACAATGCTGTTACTTTGTCAGAGCACTGACAACTCTAGTTTTCTGCCTCCTGTTACCTGTAGAGACCAGCTGCACACAAGGAGTGAGAATATAATACAAGGTTTTATAGAGAGCAAAAGGAAAAGCAACAGGGTTCGTTCACAATCAAAATTTAAGTGACAGTTTTGGTTTCTGTAACATTTTTAACACCTGCCAGGCATATTTAGTCAGCTCAGCTTCTGAGCTTGTAAGTAATAATGCAGACCTAATCAGAAGCCCAGCAGTACCAATGGAAAAATTCCTGCTGCCCTCAACTGACTCTGGTGCAGGGCCCAAAATGTTGATGGAGTAATTTCCTACTGTTAGTAACTGTATTGGTACTTCATTGGTCACCACTCTCTTCATGGCCAAACTACTGCAATATTGCTACCTACCCTTTGCCTAGGGTAAACTCCAAAAGGGAAACAACATGTTGGTTGTACTCTGGGCAGTGAAAAACAGCATTAAACCAACTGTGTGGGTGCAGAATTTTAAGCTATCTTAGTCTAGAAAATAGAGTTTTTTGTTTGATTAGCTTTAGACAAAATACAGAAACAACTCCTCTCTGAGGATTTCTGATTTCCCTTGTTCTGAGCTTTGCTACTGCAATCTTCATTTTCAGCCCCTGGTCCCACGTTGCTTATGTCATCTCTTCCACCAAATCAGGATTCTTTTGGAAGTCTCTTTTGCAGCTGTTCCTAAATCTATTACTCTAATGATAACCTGACCTACAAATGTTGAATCATGTAAGAAAATATTTTTTAGCATATAGTTTCATGGGACTTTTTGTATGGCTAAGGATCATTCACATGAATTAGTGGTTGCAGGATTAGGTCCCTTTGTGAGTGAGTGCACAGAAACTCAAATAAAAGTCGTAAGAGGAGACTCCGGGGATTTAAGAAGCACAAAAATGTGGAGAGAAAGATGGAAAGACAAACAAAAACTCGGAAAGGAGATAAAAGGATGCAAACCCCTGAGGATTATGGGCTAGCTGCCCAGCGCCTCCTCTGAGACCACTGCAAAAGGAGTATAGAGCAAATATGCTTGCATGTTTCTGTAAGGAAACAATGTAGGATGGTGCCAGCACATGCTGGGTGAAATTCCCATTGAGTTAAGTGGGATGCGTTCTGTGTCCTCTAAAGTTCATCCTGACTGAAGAAAGAAATCTGTGAGAAATATCTTAGGTTATCTTCCCAAGTACTGCACCAAACTAGAGGTTGCTCTGTACTTACAGACCCTGGCTGGCTGGGAAGACACAAGTACAGGAAATAAACTCAGGTTCTACTTCTATAGTACATAGCATTTCTGTTAAACCACCATGCCAGGCCAAAGGACACAGCTGCTTTCTGAACACAGTGGTTTGGTTATGCAGTTTTCACACTCTGTACTTACCTACTTTATGTGTGAGTTTGGAAGAAAAAGAAAATAATAAAACCCCTGCATATCTACCAAAACACCTTTAAGCAGTTCATTTCCTGTAATTTCTACTACAAAGCCATTTTAATTTTTGAAACCCTGTTGCTTAAGGAAAGAATCATATGCTAAGTATGCAGTCTTCCTGCTTCCAAGGAAGAAATGAAAGGGATCTGGTCCTGGAAAAAAATAAGTTCGCATTTAGATTTAAATGAGGGATTTAAAAACAAAATTCATGGAACTTCCTATTGAAAAAGAATTAAGTTGTAATCATCTCCGCTTTACAGCATGTGCAAATGTTAGATTTTGCTGTCTATGACACTTTCCCAGGACATTTTTGAGAGGAGATGACGTATCTCCAGATGTCTTCCAGGAAATTTATTTTTAAATAAATAAAGCAAAAAATAGCTAACTGGTTCCAATCACTGCAAGGCTACAGTTACTGCTGGAATTCCCTATTAGGGAACTAGAAAAAGGTTACTATTTCCATTCTGTGGGGTTTAGGGGTTTGTTTTTTTTTTTTCTTTACACATTAGCCTTGCTGTTATTTTGACCATGTATCTGAAAGGCAAGAATTCAGCCTAACTTACCTTTGTATGTAAGAGTTGTTCACTCCCCTGTGATCCAAATCATGGCTTAGAGTTGCTATCAGCAAAGCCAGTGTTTCCAAGTCAGTCAGTTTGCTCTATATATGAAGAACAATACAAGAAGTGAGTTAGCTTTGTGATCAGGATTTATTTTACACAATGTGTTGTATATCTGCTGTCTTGTCTTTACTCCCAAGGGAGGACAAGGACTTAAAATGGTATGCTGAGAATAAGGGTTCTCTCTTAAGTTGTGGTACACAGTAATAATAATTTTCCATAGGCCTCAATGCAGTTTTCAGAGGAAACATTATCTAGCCCTATATATACACTGAGGAGAGAACTGATACAGAAGAGGTGACTTGCATAATGTCACCTGGCAGCAAAGAGAGAGCATGAGGAATTTTTTAAAATTCTGCCCTTGTGACTTTTAGTTCAGCTCCTCAATTACCTCAAGGGAGTTAGGCTACGTTCTCTAAGTAGGTATAAAAATTCATTATCAAATGTTCTTGGAGTTATCGGAAGGGGAAAATGTCATGCTTTTCATTGATCACTGGGCAAATGAATTAACAGAAGTTTAAATCCCATGGAAAACAAAATGAACCAGTATCTGACTGATTATTAAAAGTTTACTCTGGAGCTCCAATGAGGACTAGTGGAAAGGCTACAGTTCCTCTTTTGTGACTATTTCCTATCTTTAATATTGTTCAATAGAACTGGACAGAAAATTATTTCAATCTTTCCAGTGAGGAACAGAGGCTGGACAAAGCTACAGTATTCACACAACATTTTGTCATGGGACAATAATAGCAGGCACAACAGTCAGGACAAATTTGAAGAACAGCAAGTGACAGCACTGCCACTGGGGGGCTGTGCCCTCTGTACTATCAAATCCAAATTTTCTTAAGCAGTTAAAACTTCTGCACATGTTCATCTGCTTTCTAGATTATGAAACCTGTCCTTAGTCTAGTCAAATGACAAATCAGTTTGGAAATGACCGATTTTATGTTTCTCCTAGGAAGATGTGTCCCCCAGTGCTTGCTTTTTCCCCTCAAACTAGAGAAAATTGAGAGACTTGGAATGTTCATTGACCTTCTGACTCCAGAACCTAGGACATGAAAATCAGTGAGGAGTGAACCCAATGTATTTAGGAACAAGACAATTTATGGAAATAGCAGTGGAGACTGGCAGGATTCCAAAAAATAGCAAGCAAGTTATCAGGATCATCAGAGCTTGCTAGACCAGACACAGAGCAAAGCTACCACGTCCGTTTCAGTACAGAAGGAATATGAAAGCCATTGCCTTGGTCTCTTCCAGAACCTTTTTTTTTTTTTTTTTTTTTTTTTGTGAGACAAAGTTTGTAGAGGAAGGGAATGCCTCTTCGTTATTGATACTGGGTTTTGGTCTACAAATAGAATTTATTTATTCTCTTGGAAGTTCTTACTGTAAAATAGTATAAGCCAACTAATAACAATTGTCTGTAATCAAAGTGAAGGAACACATTAATTCAGAATAAACAGAAACATTTCGTTTTCTTCAAAAATATCAAAACTAACCCTAAAAACATTTTTTTGAAAAATCTTGAACCAATATCTTTTTTTACTTTGGGGATTATCTAGCCCTTCACAATTTGTAATAAAGGGTGATTAGGTTGTTTTTTAAATTATTATGTGCCTTTTAAGCTCAAGGTTGAAACATTGTTCAAAAGCACTGAAATGGGCATTTAAATCTTCATTTTCAAAAAATGTTCTATTGTTTGTTTAAAGTGGTACTCAGCTCTGTGTTTCAACTTAAAAAATTTCCTGTTGCATTTTATAAGGAAACATCCTGAAATAGAGTCAGTCCTTCTATTCTGCACCTTTTTGACTTGCTTGTAGTGTAAGTATTAACTTTTCAAAAAACATAATCATGTCCGTGCCTTATTGGAGATATTCCCATTGGGAACATCTGCCTGATCATTTCCAGAGTATTTAACTGAAACTGGCTACATAACAACATGACGACAATTTCACGAACCAAGCCCTTAAAGCCAGAAGTCTTCAGCAGAATTATTTTGATTTCACTAGCGATACCAGGGAATGATGAACATCTAGTAAGATGTTCTGATGTGACAATCAGAACAATGCATCATTATAGAATTTGTTTAGCCAGAAGATTCTTAATGTAGAAACAGCAAAACGTACCTGAATTTTACCAGATTTTAAAGCAGCAAACATGCACTGCGCTGTATTAAAGGCATGTCTCCAATTGTGATAAGCAACATTTTTCCGATAATTTTTCTTTACACTTAAAATCCACCTGCAGAGAACCTTTAAAGAAATGGCATCACATAGTTAACGGCAAATGTATTAGAAATCTATTCTTTTTATGCAAATGAATCTTTCTCTAATCCCACCTGAAGTCAATTAAGTTCAAATACAACATACTTTTAACTGTGAACATAAGTAAGAATATACTTACAGCCACTGGTTCAGCCTCTCGTTAACTATGTAATACTTGTGTGTTTGGGTTTTTATTACTAATGGCTAAATATTAGTGTCAGATGCACTGCTCTAATGACATATTTGATAGAGAAGATTTATCTTTTTATTTTCAGAGTACTCTTAGGAGCTGTTTTGATAATGGACATGTGGCTTTTCCCTCATATCAGCTTGTCAAAAGACAAGCAGAATTGGACTTTGGAAACCAAATAAGTATGATAGACAGCGATTACTATATCGCTGGGTAGTATTTTTTTATGCAGGAAGAAGTACGTCCTGGATGTTTTACACAACAGTATTGTAAGTTGTGAGTAATACTTACTTCTAAGAGAGTGAAAGGTATGAAGGTCAGATAGTAATTTGATATATACTGGAACAGGTCCCTTGGTCTAAATGGATACAGCATACTGCTCTATGTTCAATGATGGCTGAAAACCAAGGCGTTGGTTTGTTCAAAAAAATTTTTAGTGTTCCTAGTGAAAGATGTTGTACTGACTGAAATGAAAATCCTGCATTATTCACCCACATAAATGATTCCACATAGACACAAGCAGCAGTATTCTCTGCCTTTCCACTGGTAAAAAGGAAGGCTAGGCTACTGCCAGTTTTCTTTAGCTCTAGTATGGGAAGTTAAAAGTGTATCTTCAAAGCTGTCAATATTCTCTTGCTTCTATTGAGATGTGTAATTATGAGTCTTTCGTCATGGTGTTATTTTGGTTTTGCAAATCCATTACAATTGCTCCAGTAGGAAATAGAAGCCCACCCCTTACTGGGCCACGTGACTCCCTCTCTTCTGCTGGGACATATCCCTTAAGGAAGTACAAGTTCTACAAAGGTGAAACTACTGGGATATTCAAGAGGTCAGACTAGGTAATACAGTACTCCTTTTGGCCCTTAAACACTACTAATCTAAATTAGTCTATAAACTGGTGATCTAGAAAATAAACATCTCTTTTCTTTTACTAATTTATTTGCCTATGAAGTTCCCTGAATTAACATTGCATTTTCATACTGAACTTTAGAAGTTTTGTTGAAAAACATGTAAAGCAAAAATAAAGTATTTAAAAATGAAGGTTGACTGGCAAAGGCCTCAGAGATTATCTAGTCTACTTTTAGGGTTAGAAGCAAAATAAGAATATATATCTAGATCATCTCTGACAGATGCATATCTACAACTAAATCTCTTGGTAAACACCTTCAGGGATACTTCCAGAGCCCACAGAAGTAATCTCTTTCAGCCTTTACTACCTCCAAAACTGTCAAGTTCCCTCTACTATCTAGTCTAATCTTTTGTGGGGGAAAGACTAGGCTAATTACTTTTACTACTTTATGTGGACATAGAGAACAATATTACTGTCCCCTTTATAATAGAGTCTCCCACTTACGGAAAAGTTGCTATCATCTGCATCCTCAATATTCTGTTCACTGGAAAAAACCAGCTTAATTCATTCATACTTTGCTCAATCTCCTAAATGATTATTTTTTAAAATTAATTTTTATCTCTGTGTGTCTTCTTCAAATATGAACTACAATATAATTACTCCATGGGTCTTAAATACCACTCTGTCAGCGAAGAATGAAATTTGCCCCTTTTTGCCACTGTGGCACATTATTGACTGATACATGGTTTCTGCTACTAGCGGCTCGGAAATGTTTTTCTCTGTTACCACTAGCTATTCTTTTTTGTTTACCATTTTTTATTTTTCATTAGTCTTCACATATTTATTCTTGCTGGGTTTGAAATATTGCTATACATTTTCAAACTCATTTGAATTTTAACCAAGTCTACTTCCACTCCCCAAGTTTTCTAAAAGCATTTTACAGCTCATTAACCAAATTGTTAGTCATTCAGTAGAATCAAACTGAGGACAAACCCCAGCACTGCCCACTTTATATACCTTCCTAGTTTGCCAACTACTCTTTAATATGGATTTCCAATTATATTTACAGTAGGCTTGTTTCACTGTTCTCCTGATTTTCTAATAGTTGTGTCTTTATGTGAAGCAGCATTTGACAGCATTCATACCTCATGTTTCATTTGGAAGTTTTGCACCAGGTTGAGGTCTGTGAACATTCGGATTGTACACAGTGTTGTTTCAAAATCTGATAGCTCAAAATCACTGAATTTGAAGTCAGTTAGGTTGAGAGATTGTGCAGATGGTACTACAGCAGCCTAAAGAGGAATAAGAGAACATAACTTATCACTAAGAAATAGAAAGCATTACATACATATCTGCTTTTTCAACAGAAAAGTAGTGACATAGCAAATTTTACCTTCACATTATACTGAAACCTGACCACTATTTCTCATTTATCTTTCCTTAGCCTTTCTTGTTTAACATTACCTTATTTGCTTAGATTTAACACACACTTATCCATAGATCAAGAGAATAAGGAAAGGATTACCTGGTCAGTTTGTTATCTAAATCACCTAAAGGCAAAACGTAACCAAGAGTATGTATGAAATTGGGAGAGAGACAAAATAAGGCAGTGGAGTTCAATGTTTGCTTTTATGGATGTGCAGATATCAAAATCTGTAACTATTGTTATTTTTCTAAAAATGGTGAGGAAAGGAGATGTCAGTAGAATAGAATTCCTAAGAGAATCCACATTCTGTGTGCTACGATAGTCGGAACACGCTCATGGGCAGAGCTTTCTCAGGGCTAGAAACCTGAAAAGTTAGGGTTCACCTGTGATCAATGATCTTTAAAACCTTTGGACAATGTTTTTGATGTAGTTTGAGTACAACCACAAACCTTCAATGTGAAATTTGCAACTACAAAGTAGACAAAAAGATACCAACCCTATACTTTTAAAAATCTGTACCTTTTATTATCAGTAATATCTCCACGTATTACATGTGTTCCATATACCACAACTCTATGTCTTACTGGAGAGACTGAGCACAGGCTGTGCTCTGAACTACACTTGAAATCACAGGTGTAGTTATTCCTTAGGCAGTGGTTTCCAAACACAGAATTAAACCTGAGCAGAACAGGACCCTGGACAGAAAAGTAACTGAGAAAATAAACTAAAATCCTTGCATTAACAATTAAATACAGAATTTCTGTAAGGCCATAAAGCTGTACCCATACTTAGGATGCTTGAAAGGTATCAAAGATATAAAATACACAACATTCAGACTTAGCTGCAGAAAGAAGAGTGCTCAACATTCTGCTTCTGAAATACTTCATCACTGTGAGTTCATACTAACATTGCATTAGCTGTTACTGGCACTTAAACTCATGAGAAAGGTGGTCGCTGTACTCCTGGTTCTTCTGCAATTGCAGCTCTCTGGCCAACCTGTATCCCTCGCTGTAGGCATTGTAATGCTTCCCTTTAATGTGATGTACTGATTCAACTCGGAAACTGAGCAGTTGAAGCTTCACTATAATTTTTACTACTTGAAGATGTGCTTCTGCATGTTTAGGGATCCCATCTGTGTGAAGGATTGCCCCTTGCTCTATTAGTGGCATATTTCTAAAGTAATAGTAAAAAAATCAATTACCGCTGTTACCTGCAGCTCCCTCGTTTCTTCCTCAGCAGCAGAAGCATGGTATGAGAGAACCTACAGAAGAGAAAAGCAGCCCTTAGCACAAACAAAAAAGCCATGTGATAAAAAAGGTATTTTTCCTAAAGTAGAATTTTCAGCTTACAGCTGCACTGCACTGTATTGCATTTGCTGATGAAATCTAGTGGGTGTGCAGGGCCCGCACTGGTTTTAAGGGAGCTCTCTGAAAGCATATGGGGAGATTATCTGCAGCTTTCACGAATCTCCCACAACACTGAATCTTCTTGGGATAATTAGGCCAAGAAAACGTAAATAGTTTCTATAAAAGAGCAAAGAACTCTGATTTTCTCTCTGGAAAGTTTTCATGCCCCACTTTCAAAGACAAATAATACTTGAAACAGCTATAATTATGAGTCTGACACTATTGCCATAATAATCCTTCCAGGACTTTATTCAGACATAAAATAAAGTTTTACCCTAACTAAAACTTGGCAAAAAAAATTGAAATATGTTTGTTTTACATTAACAAAATCAGCTCATGTTTTTTCGCTGTTGAGAACACAGAACATGAAAATGTTATGGAGTTTTTTTAGCAACTAGAGTCTGACTTTCTTTCTAAAGAAGCCATCTTATATACTAATCTATAATCTGTCTGGACTTCCTATATTATCTATAAAGTGTTCTAGGAGCAGAGAGAATTGCTCATTTGCTATATAAACAAACAGTTCTTTTTAAAGCACTGAGATAATTTTGACAATTTTACCACCTTTTTATTTAATGTGACTTAACGCAGGTTTATTTGAGAGTTGTAACATTTCTTTTAGAGGCTATGGGGTACATAATCCCCATTTCAGGAACTCTGCAAACACTCTGTATACATCATGAATGTTAGGAGATCCAAAGTCTGCACATCTTTAGCTTTCAGCTTCAAGTTATCACCTCTGAGTAGTTCAGCTTCTCAAACTGAAGCCCTCTTTAGCTATTAAACTTAACAGTAACCAATTCAAAGGCTGAGACCAGATGATGTTCATCTTGATACAGTTAGATGGAGTCTGAGGAAATTGCTGAAAACCTACAATAGTGCTGCTGTTACTTCACAAACCAGTTTGTCTAAAGGAGTGAGCCAAAGTCATCACAGAAAACCTCAGACAAGAAAAGGAGAAGCCCCTAATCCTCCAAACCATTTCCTTGTCCTACGCAACAGAACAAACCCACTATATTGCCAATGCAGAGGAAAAGATTCCTTCAGCTCACCACTAAATCTCATAAGTAAAGTTAAAAACCAATACCAAATAAAATAGTTTGCTGGCAGATAGGAAAACAAGCAGAAAAATTCCTGTGCTAGTCAACAGACCAAATGCTGTTCTCTGGGGGTCGAGAACAATTTCTGTTCAGTATCCCTGTGAGCAGCTGCATTTATGTGTAGAACAGACAGGGTGTGTACAACATTAGGATCTGTTTTGGGCCAATTAAGGACCACCTAGATTTTGAGCTCACCTCTAATGTCACCATCTGTTTGGCCATGGCTCTTTCTACAGCTTCGTACATCTGCGTATTCTGGATCCCCAAGCCACAAAAGATGACAAACGCTTCCAAGAACTCTTCATCATTTCTGTTGAAAGCCTTGATTTTGCCCGAGTTTTCTTCCATTTTATTCACAAGCTGGCAAACCCCTATGCCAGGATACAGAAATTAAAAGAAGTAATACAAAGAACTGCCAACATATCACCTGTTGTATGGCACATCAAGAGAAAAATAAAGTGTAGGACAGTTTAACCTACAGTATAAACCACCAATATACATAGAAGTGACACAGGAGTGCTGTAGTATTTTTAGAGTAATTTCACTGTATTATGAAATAAATGCTAAGATGTTATACATTACTTAGTAGACTCAATGATATTTACTAGGGTTTGTAAAACAGAAATGTAGGGCTTTACAGACTTGATTATCTTGTGAAATTCTAGGGTCATTTTCATCCTAACTTTTAATATTAATAGTATTCTAGATTGAGGTAATCCCTAAAGACAATTTGTCCTTTGGAGGCTAATTAAATTTTTGTAACCATGCCAAAAGAACATTTATGAAAGTCATAACAGTGCTACACTGAGTTTTCACTTACTTATTTGAGTCAGTACTGGAAATTTTTAAAAAGAAATGACTTAGAGAATACCCAAATTGAGACCCAAAACTTCAGTATACTTGCTGATTCTATGAGGATGTAATTGAATTACAGCCTGCTCCAAAGACTTCTGAACTCACTGAAAAGCATCTTAATGAATTCAGCTTGTTAGGTTCAAACTTGTTGATAGTTGCATCTGTTTATATTCTATTAAGACTTTACAGATTTTTCTGTGCACATGCCATTAAAAGGTCTGACAGGTAACTTGTACCAAACCTTGCTGCACGCTAAATCTCTGACACCATTTTAAGAAAAGGGAAATTCACACATATACCTCACTTCAGTTTCACCTACTGGATGGCAGTTTCTGTTAAGAAATCAGTATATTAATTAAAGCAGCTGCACTGTAAGTTTATGTTGTCTTTTGTCAGAACTGCTTTAGGGGTGATTATTGTCTTAACCGAGTCCAAATGTTTTCTCATTCTCATGACTCTAAGTACTAACAGTCTCAAGCATTAAAATTAGTGTTTTCCTGGCCAACTGCAAATAATCATCCCAGTGAAAATAACAATCGCAAATTAAAAAATCTGATAAAAAAACCTAAAAGAAAAAGTCTTCATTTTCGATAAACTGCCATTGCATACCTGTTTGTATAGTTTATGTATTGTATGAAGAACATTTTGCAGCAGCAAGAGTGAAATATTAAATAAGTATTTAAGCAGCAAAAGAGAAGATAGCTATTTAGCATGGTGTTTACAGAACACTCAACAATTTTAACATTTTCTTGTGTCAGTAAAGCTGCTCCTAATTTACACAGGATATATGAACAGAATCCGAATGCCTTACACTTTGTCACCCTAAGGTCAGGGAGGCTGGATTTGCTCTCTGCTTATGGATAGGGAAGAAACTATAATGAATACTATTTTACAGCAGTACCAACAGTGAATGTAATCAGCAGCTACAGTTATGCCTTGTCAGCGCTAAATATTTTTATATGAAAGTATTTCCAGCATTTTAGTACTCCATATTTACAGACTAAAAAAGCTCATTGAGGTTTTTAATTAAAAACTAAAAAAGTCTTTGAGATGCAAGTATGCATCTTTGCTGTTAAAGTAGGTAGAAAAACTGGGGAAAAGAATGCAGCACAGACATGCAAACTCTGTTTTTAGAAGAACAATGGCTTTGCATGTAGAAATTTTAACGTCTCCTGACAATGTAATACTGTTCTGTTTCCAAATTACATTCTGTTTGGGGAACTTACTAAGTATCAGTCTCTCCTCTAAAGAAATCAGTAAGAATATTATAATTGTAGCTATAAACTGCTGTGGGAGGGGTTGTGGTATCTGAATATTGCAAACAGGATTCTGAACCTTAATGGAATGAGATGACTAGATACTTGAATGATAGTAAAAATATATAATCCCAGCAAAGAAGGATTCACTAACAACAAGATTAACTTTCCCTGGGAAAAACAAACTGACTTACAAAACTCTACAAGAAAATCTCATGAAAGTAATTTTCAGATCTTTGTTTGGTACTGCTTAAGACATTATAATTATTTCCATAGCAACTGTGATGTAATGAACACAAGATAAAGATTTAACAGTGACTAAGTCCCAAAAGCAAATGAACTTTTAAAAGACACAGCATTTGGATGCACATAGATGTCTCTTCAAAAAATTAGAGAACTGCAGTAAATATACTGTGTACTACTTAAGACTCTTAACTGTAGCCTCATTCAAAAGCTTCCCCAAAGCATTGAGCTGTCCATACATTACAATTAAAGGAACTCAAAAGTCTTTTATTGGGACAATTATAAAACCACAGAAAGATTCTGTAAAGCTTTTACCACATAACTGACAAATCCACATTAGGAAAATATAATTGTCCTTTTCATCTTTCTTGCCGGTAAGGTTTGCTTGGTTATGCTGTGGACAGTTTTTCCCACCCCGTGCCCACCTGCACACCCCACTTCCAAATTCTGGGTTTGGGTATACTAATCTTAAAAATAAAAATATAGACTTATTATAAGTCTTATATAGGAACTTCTGGGTGTTGTCCCAAATACAGCTTCTTGACCTTGCCCTTTTTAAGATCTGAACATTGGGCAGGCTGTGAAACCTTAAAAGACTTCAAAGAACACTTCCCAGTGAGAACGACTCAGTTTGGAAAAACCCACCTAAACGGGTGGCCTGACTGAAACTTTCAGTTTGAACTTCTACAGAAAACAACCACAGGATATACTATACGAGATCAAATGCAACTGGTTTATCGGTAGCTAACAGCATAGTGAAATATCTCTAATTAAATCTCAACAGTTCAATAACAGATTACGGGAGAAGGGTCTGGGATCTAGGATCTGGTAAAATATTTAAAACAAAGTAATAAAAGAATGCATTAAAAAAGCCGATTGAAAAAGACATTTCAAAGAGCTCCATTAAGATGATGCTTCTCCTGCTTCAGGAGATAAAAAAAATAAAATCCGTCGTCAAGGAAAAGGGACCTCATATTTTCTATGTACATTGGGTTATGCAGTTTTGCCATGATTCTCAAGGAATAATATTTTAAGACTATTTAAAAAATGCATTATTTGAACTCTTAACATTTACTTGTCAAATTTTGTAAAGCTGAACGAGTTGGGTGCATGCTGCTATGTAGGAATTAGTTTATTTTATGTTCTGTTTGCTTGGGGAACTTATTGATGCTAGAAAATAACACTAACACTCATTCTACTCTTTGTGTGACAGGGAAGTCCTGATAATTTCCAAAAGCATCATCATCCCTTTGTTTCAGGTGAATCTGGAACTCACTGAAGACTTAAAGCTCATTAAGCTTATTCCCTGACCAGATCCTCAAAAATATTTAGGTCTATCTCACCCTTGAGGATCCAGACCATGGCCACCTAAATATTTTCAGGGAACTAGGGATAACGAGGCTTCTAAGTTACCATAAGCTTCTAGACCTATGTGGACCTAAGTGAAGCCAAATAACTTCTGAAAATATTATCTGAGGAAATCAGTGGTTCTATGGCCACTCTTTAAAATAGAAGAAAAGTAGTTCTAAAATAATAAAAGGAGATATTGCTACTGGGTAGCTTATGCACTTAAACTAGTTTTTTACGATAGGACTGTAGGCTCCTTATAAAATCCACAGATAAAAGCAGGCACCTCCAAAGGGCAATTTGTAGCACCAGAACTGCACAGCAGCTAATCTTCATGTCTAAATCTTTCCGTAGCTGAGTCTCATTCAAGGAAACTGCCAACATCTGTGCAGCTCAGCTTGCCTTTCCACAAGCCACCACTGTTCCCTAAACGCCCATCTCTACAGACAGCTCAGCCCTGAATAGCTTATCTACTGATTTACATCTCCTCTTCCTTACACTTTCTTGTGTAGTTCTTTTTGAAGGCAGAGTGGTAACTGACTCTCTCAACAGGATGCAATGAAAATAATTTTACTTACAGAACATTTTTGAATGTGAAGAAGCTATAAAAATGGTGAAGTATCCCAAGAGCATTCAACACGCTTGGTAATTTGTTAAGCAATTTACAGTCAAGGTTGCAGTGGACTTATTAGTTGAAAACATGATAACTAAGGATCTTTTCTCCTGGGCTGAGATTCCACATTGCTGAGATTTTACTGTGGAGCAGAGAAATATTTCTATGAAAGCTATAAAAATATTTTTTAAAAGATACCTACCTATCACTTTATTCTTTTTCCCATTTTTTATTGGTGTACACAGCAAACTCTTTATGTGTTGACTTACATTTTCTGCACTGTCATTCTGTTAAACAAACAAAAAATAGTTACAATTTTAAAGACTAATGTTCAAGTGGCTGAAGTGAAAAAGGTGTAGAGCTGGGGTCTACAACTATTCTTGGCTTACATACTCCTTCAAAAAGCAACCACGTATTCAAAGAGTTTGCACATCTTGTAACGAACACTATCTGATACAAGCTTTGGTGAATACTAATACAGATAATGATAATCTTCCTTCAGTAGGAGTTTGCAGTAGGATCGATTTGTTTAATTGTGCTAAAAATGTGCTAATTATATAATAGGTGCTTTCATTAAAAGGTACTGCTCCCATGAAAATCACAACTTTGCACCAAGACAGAAGTGCATCTGAAAAGAGATCAGATGGGCTTTAGGAACCCTTTTTACTCTCATCAGGTGATGAGCTGTAAAAGGAACTGACCTTTCCCCTTTCCAGCATATCCCTTCACTTGCAATATGGCAATGTAAGGAACAGACGTCAAAACAAGAGTAACTACCTGACATAAAGCTAACTGTGCATTTTGTGGCACTAAAATTTTTGTAAATTCTTTTGGTTCATTTAAGATGCCTCGATTAATCCACCAACACAATGAAAGAGGGCTTAGAAGAAACCAAATTAGGAAAACTACCACTGCCTCTCTAGACAACAGGCTTAAATATAAATTGACATCTTTCTAATTTCTGCATTATCAGGAAAATACAGAATCACAAGTTTGCTTATTGTGGATGACAACTTTGAAGGCAAGCCGACTCCAATCCGAGTCTTGCCAAGTGACCTTCCCTCCTAACTCTCTCTCAGTATCTGTGCATTCAGTAGTACACCATGCCACAAACTCACACTTAAAGTAGTTTGAAGCAAAAGCTCCCAAATAAAAGAGAAGTTGTTCCTTGTCCAAAACAGAAAAAAACCTTGCATCTGTAATATTAATCTTTGCCAGAACAAGAAGGAAAAGTTGATAAAAGGGAAGGAACTTCTGAGAGCCTCCCAATACTCACAGTAAACAACTGAGCACTACTGAGAAAAACCTACAACTGTTCAATGTTTTCTATAGAACATATTGCAAGCTCTCCACATCGCACTGTCAATTTATTGACAAATTAACATTAGGCTAGTTTAATAATGGCTGTAGGGATAAATTCCTCCCCGGTCACCCGGCTCACTGTGTGAGTATTGTACCATTTCTTCACTGATAATTAATTTTATCAAGCAAAATCAAACTTGACTTTGTGTTTGCGTAATTCTAACTGTGGCCATTAAATTAATAAAAATAATAAGGAGGAAACAAAAAAAGGTGTGAAAGGTAAACAGAAAAACGTTTTTCATTTCTGAATTTCAAATCTAAGCTTATTTGACTTACTGTCCAGGGAAATCTTCTGTCTTTGCAGACATCTGGGATGTTGAGAGGCTCCATCGTATTCTTGACATACTGAGCATACATATAATTGATTTTGTTTGTATCATAGTCCCTGAAGGATACAAGATTATTATGTGCTTAGTATGAAAATGGGTCATTTCATTATGCCAAGCAGGTAATTGCAATATCTTTC
The DNA here is from genome assembly GCA_028020825.1 of Podargus strigoides. NCBI lineage: Eukaryota > Metazoa > Chordata > Aves > Caprimulgiformes > Podargidae > Podargus > Podargus strigoides. The sequence continues at coordinate 71,976,968 of CM051621.1, forward strand.
CTGTATGAGGAAAGTATATAACAAATCGATATATAATGCAGTTGAGTTCAAGTCCTGTATCATAATCCCGCTGTCGTCACAAAACTGCCCAGTGGATTCATTTATGGATTCTACCACTTCTTCAATATTCAGCAACATTAACACTGAACACCAAAACTTAAGAATTAAACAAATCAGTACAGTTTATGCAGATAAAGAATAAAGAATGAACAACTGGGGTTATTATTGAAATAAACAGTACTTTTTGAAAACAAACTCTATTCACAAATCTGACAGACTGGAAAAAATCAATACTGGATGAAATTCACATATTCTTGAAACCGAGTGCAGTAAGCAACATTTGTGATTTTTCTGCTGCTAAGTTAATTTCAAATTTGTTCTAGAAGTAAAAGCGCAGTCAGTTGCATGGGGATTCTGTTAGTGAAATGGAACTGTTTATTCCAAATCAGGACATAAAGTATCTTCACAGAATCAATCATCTCCTACTTTTTTAGCCACAATGTATTTAATTAAGGCATTTCAGTTCTCTTGGACCCTTTGCCTACTTTGGAGGAGGACATATGTCCTAATAATAAACCTATACTTATCAAGCTCGTGTAGTTTCCCTCTGACATTTGACTTAAGTTATCCTTCTGGTGTAAGGATCTTCATAGTGCTGGAAAAGAGACTTACTCTTTCCTTCTTTCACCAACTTGGTTCAATGCCCCACAATTCTGAAAACTGGTCTGATTTGGGGTTTGATTTAGGGTCCTTGATGACAGCATAAGCCTGAAATTTAATTATGTAAAGTAATACTTCCCATCTAATCCATGTTCTTTCATTTCTGCTATTGCCCAAAATCATGCCCTTCAAGCAGAACAGAAGTTCTAACTGCCATGGTTGATTCAGAGTAGTCCTTGGCATTTAATTGTCATGTCTCATGAACAGGATTCAGATACACATTTAAGCCTTCAAGATTGCTTTCCTATCAGTTAAGAGAAATAATTTAGTGATGGCCCACACAAGCACTAAATTACCTTTTGAGTCCATTAACTAATAACTACGAAAGAGAGAATGAATAGAATGGTAAAGGGAATTTACTTTCCCCATAGTGTAGAAAAGGAAGTCAACAGGAACCTTATCTTTCACCCTGTGATCTTACCAGCCTGTTGTACCTCTGTATGTTCTGGTTGTACATTGTCTAAAATCATAATACAGCTCAACAGTTTTTCGTTGCTCAAGCCACACACTTTGGACATAATTTTCTAACATATGGAATTAAATTTAATATAGTAAATGTTCACTGCAATAAAGATCAAAGGGGTACAGAAATACCCCATTTTCTCTCTGCACACTGTATCTGTAGTAGTACATTTTATATACAACTGTCTCTCACTCCTGACATTATTTGAAACAACTGTTTTTGATGACAGACACAGGTAATGGAGACTTATTAATTTTCAAACTGCAATACAGAGGTTCAGATAAACTTGGAAAAAATTTAATCTGGGTATTTTAATTCAACTATTTCTACATCTTTCCCTTCCAGTTGAGCTTCTTTTTTTTCTGAAAGATGACTCAAAGTTAGTACTTCAAAGGCTTCATTCTTGATTTAGTCAGTCATGTTCTTTGAGTCAGCTTCCCTATCTATGAAATATGAATAATCATTCAAATAATTGATTAAAGCCATAAATAGGATTAGTGTCTACTAATGGCAATATTTCTACTCTACGACATAACTCATCTACACAGATTTCTTACATATGAGTTTCAGAGCAGCCCACCAACTTAGATTTTTACTTCTCACATTTTGTACGTTTCTGTAGCTTCATCTTGTGATACAACAATGTACTGAGACCTGACAAAGTGAAAAGATCAGGCCCTACTCTCCTATTCTGCTCAGTGTGACCTTTTTGTAGACAATAGAGTTTGTCTGCACATTTCAGGGAAAAACATGCTCTATAAAAGTAGCAGGCATACATGTGGAAATACCCAGTGGAATTGAGGTCTGTTACTATGAAAAAGTATTAAAAGCATAGTTTCTTAAACATTCTCCTGAGATGAACAAAAGTTTGAATTGTTTTACCTCTTCAGATTTGCAGATGAATCTTCTAATTCCTCAGATTCCATGTGAAACACACTAGAAAATGAATCCTGAAATACCAAGAGGATATTTTATTATATAGGTACATTGTCGTAAGTTACAATAAGAGTATTCATAAAAAGCTTGTTGCAGTTATCAAAACCTATTCTGTAATAAAGACAAGTATAAAATTATTTAACTTCATTTCACACCTAGCAGCAAGTGTACAGGATCCTGCCACAAAAATATATTTTGGTACAACTTCAAGTATCACTGAAGTGTCTTGAATCTCTACTGAACACTCTGTGAAGGAATGCCAGTATTCACAAGCTGTGTCAAATTTACCTGTCGGCACAGAATGTCTTTATTTTAACTTCCATCCAAACCTAGACCTGCTTTGCTTGGACAAGAGAGAACATCAAAACCTTTTAAATATATTGACTGATATCGTTGTTGCTTGCCACACAACTTTTCGTAACAGTTGAGAAGCCTAAATGTAAAGGGAAATTACATTCTTTCTGCACTACAGATTCAAAATACAGACTGCAAACTGGGTGCTGGAGTTTATCTACTGTGCAAGGACAGTGTGAATATGTGAATACAAAAATCATGTAAATTTCTATCTTGTTATGTGCAGGTGTAACTCTACTTAATACAGTGAGAAATGGGATTGTGGCAAATGATCACAAGTGATGCGTGTTATTTCTGTGCTATACAATGTGGAAATGCTTCCTCAGTTCCAGATCTTAGTATACCCATATCTCTAATAAGTAGTAAAGGTAAAACTAGCAATGCAGCATAAGACTGAGGCATGCGACCTAATATTCTGCTTCTTGTTCTGCAGCTGATTTTCAGTAGGAAGGAAATACAGGTGGGCAGATGGGAAAGGAGCTGTGCTTTGCTTCAGTGAGCCAGGATCTTGGGACAGGCCATGATTCTGTTTAGATATCTTGTTTAGATGCTCCCTGCTTAGATATACTCAAGAAATAAAAAGGGTCATCAAAACTGATTCTGCACAGGAAGCAAAGGCCACATTGTTTTTCTCCTAGCCTTTTCCTTTTTTCCATCCAACATCAGCAGCTAAGAAAATGAGTTATGAAAACATTCACGATCTACATCATAGGAGAGAGCTTAGAGCCATAAGTTACCAACAGGTAATGCAAAGTGGCTGCATAAAATGGCAGTCTAGCCTACACAGTTCAAACCCTCTCAAGTCAACACCTAACCTGAGTAGATGCCATTAAAGAAAAGGCAGGGGATGAAAAGGCAACAGAAAATACTATGGGTTTGAAATACTAGTGAGTCAGAATGGAGAAGAGCCCACACTGCTCCCAGGGAATAAGGATTTCTGCTTTTAGACAAAAAACATACTCACAGTACAATCTTCATCCACTATGAAGATGGTACACCTCTGCACTTGCATGAAGGATATTATAGTGGCAGCTATCTTCTTCAGAATTACTTCCAAAGACTGCTGCTCCTCAAAAATCAGGCTGGCAAGATCAAGAAGCACCTGGGGAAAAGGTCTTTTGTGAAATTTTGACTAATTGGGATTTAAGCAATAATTACCATTTATTAATGATACTACTGTCTTTGATTCTTCTCTTCCCTGAATCAAGAAAGTCAACAAGTATGTTTGTGACCAAAGTTAAGTTTTGGCTCTCACACGGACTGCAAGCTAACAATAAATAATAGCCAGTTTGACACTTCTGATGGAAGAAATAAATAAAACAGTTAGCTGTCCAATGTTTTCGGAGTAAATTTAGGCATTAACAGTTCATAAAATGAAACCTGAGAGATGCAAACAACACACAATTATTTGTCCTTGGGAAACTTAGTAGTTTCCTATGGCCCATGTGTGCACTCTAAATGCAGTGATATTTACATTTCTTCAGACTTTTGAACACACTTATCTGTTGCAATTTTAGGAGATCCTAATGAACTCATTTGATGAAAACATCATTTAGATAGAATGCTGTATTCCAAAGCTGCTGCTGAAGGTCTTGGCTGCTCTGATGTACTCATATTATATTCCTTTTTTCCTCACAAGCAGCATGGAGCCATTCAGATTATCCAAATTTATACCAACTTACAAACACTGATAGTCACTTGGAAACTCAGACCTATCAGATGTTTTTTAAAACAAGTGCTGCCTAGTTTCTCCAAAACCTTTTCATACTGTATATGGCAGACACATTGACCCGTAAAGGCCATGGCATTTAGAACCCATCAGTTATAAAGATGGCTGCAAAATACAGTTAATAAGAAGTAAATTCAGTTTTCCATGTGATCATTACTGAAAATATAGTTAGTAACTATTTATATTAGTAGTAGACTAAAAGAGCAATCTGTATAACCCCTACCACTCTGCACAGATAATGCTATCTGAAATTACTGAGTATGTACACCTTTGGTTTTATGATATATACTGTGAGCCACAAGATAACTTCAGGCATAATTGAGTATATTAACATAGAATGAATTTTCTGACATGTAGCTTTACCTTACTCCCCTAGATGGTCTGCTTAGCACAGCCCAAGCTGGAATGTGCCCACCTACTTCGCAGTGCAGTTAGAGCTTTGCCAGAGATACACAGCATTCAATTAGAGTCATTACAAATAGCCAAGGAATAACTACCATATGAAAAATATCAGAGGCAAGCACTGATTATAAGCTAGCCGTCATAATTTCTGTATTCTTGGAACAAACCTGTTGACCATACCTGATTACGTCTGTTCTCAAGCAAAGACATCTCATACAGTTGAGCATTGTGAAGAACAATTCCACAAAATGCCAAATAAGCAGCAAAATCCTGAAGACAAATGAACACCAACACCTCATGAAGATGTCTCACAGCATCTTAACTCTATTCAAAGATAAGCTACTGCAATTGTTTTGGTTTCACTTTGAGGTATTAATTGAAATTTTAAAGTTACTTTTAGCAACCACACATTCAGTTTTTGGGTTTTTTATCCAGTTACTCATAATTTGTTATTTCCTCAAGAATCTCTTCTCCCTTTTATAAACTAATGATCTTCACAGTTTATCCTGGTAAAAGTAGAACTGGTATAAGAAGCAGCTCATAGGAATCAACTCGTTTTGCAGCAATGCGTATTTTATCTAGAAAAACTGAGTGCAGACAATCAGCCTCTCTTGTTTTGGGGAATTCAGTCTTTTGGACAGTGGAAATAAAATTCTGCTAACATAGTAAAACCACAGGTTTTTGCCTTTAGGAATCTGACTAATTCTGATATGCCGCAGATACTCAGCAGGCATTTTGTTTTAAAGAGGAAGTTTTCAAAGAGAAACAGTGAATTCCAATTTTCTTATTGCTGAAGATTAAGTCAGCTCCTTCAGCCTGAGTGCAGCCATTTTTTTGCTACGCCTGTCTGAATGTGAAGTTTGCAAATGTTTGGAAAGCAACAAGGAATTAAGAATCAAGGTGCTGTGTGCTCTACTGATTATCTCATATATTGTTCATAATTTACCCAAAGCTTCTTCTCATCCTGCAATTGTTATATTGAGAAGTGATACAGTATTTAAAGAATCACTACACACATTTTAATAATCAAAATATGTTTGCTGGGTATGTCAAGGGAGTTAGAGCCAATTAATAAAAATTATGTGTATTTAAAGTTATGAAATTGTTTTACAACGCATTTCAGCAGAGTAAGCCTGTGTTTCAGAGATGTATGAGAGATACCATGATGATCCAGAAATTCATCTATTTCACATCCACATTTCTCATGGCCTCATAAAGGAAGAAATCTGCAGTATTACCAGCAATTTTTAGTTTTTCAGATGTGTTTAATATTTAATAACTTGAAAATTTCTGATCAGCGTGAAAAGTAATAACATAATCTGTGCACCATTCCCCTGTGAAAAAAGACATAAATGCCCAGCTTTTATACCTTTTCATCTTGTTCAGTGAAAGTGCCACCAATTCCAGATTTCTTATTGATCGCTTGAGCCACACCAACCACCTAGTGTATTCAAAATGGAGTAATTAGATATTTTTTAGGATTCTGTCATTGGATTCTATTTTTAGACATATTTATAGAAGATAATAAATTATCATTACAGGTATTCATTTGGTTGACCTTTGGTTAACAGAAGATATTTAAGTCTGTTGTTTCCTAATTGCCTATGTTTAGCCTGTACCTGGAGCTAAACTGTAGCAGGTGCTCTACCACCCTATGACCCCTCCCCAGCTGAGAAGGGGAAATGGGAAAAAAGGGAGAAGCCCTGTGAGCTCAAGTAGAAACAGATTTAATGAAATAACAAAAGTAGTACAATCTCCAACATAAAGCATACAAGGTTATACTCAGCCTCATCCTTAGGATCAGCAGCAGAAGCAAGAGGCCACAAGGGAGGAGCCCCAGGAAAAGGAACTCCCCACCCTCAGTGAATTACCTGCTTTTATAATAAGCAGATGTCAGAGCTATGGGATACACCTGTGAGTCAGCTTGGGGCAGCTGCCCTGACTGAAACTTCCACCTGACTTGGGGCTACTCCTGGCCTGCCTGCCATGGCTGGCCCATGGGTCTGGTCCTGGGAAACCAGGACACTAATTTATTCATATAACAAGTAGCTGAGAATGAACCCAAACTATCAAAAAAATAAGTGGCATGAGTCCCGGATGCTTTTATGAAGAGGGGTTGATTTGATCCAAAATTGATTCTATAAATTGGAACAATAGCAATACTCTCCCAGAAAGACATGCAGTTTACACTTCTGGTCATAAGCCAGACCATATAAGAGCTCTCTCTAAAGTTCATCTGCTTGAGTGTGTAGAAAATACCCTTCCTGCTAGCTTTGACAAAATTTCCAAAACACAGCCTCCTTACCAAATCTAGAGTTTGGCTGCAGTTATCTTTTTGCATTCTGTATCTCCCTGAATCTGACCAGATTAATTTTCATCTGCTGAAAAACAGTATACCAAGGTTGTATTCCTGCAGATTCAAGTTTGTTACTCAAATCTAGTACATTTTTAAAGGTAGGCTTTTATTAAGGCCACATTAAACCAACGCTGAGAAGAGATATTTTGTTGTGCTTCAGCTGGTAGTTAGACTGTCCTTGCCAAGATATGCTGATATCTTGCCATTTTTAATTATTTTCCCCATGGAGCAACTCAGAAGGTAGGGAAGAACCCTGGTTTACAGGTAAAGAAGCTAAGCAACAGGTAAAAAGTCATTTACAGGTTCTGCGATGGACCTAAGAAGTAAACCCATATGCACTGATGAACATTAAAGTCTTTTCATTAAGTAGTTCTTTCTGCTCTTGGCACATGGCTTAAGTCCTAGCTTTTAAAATGGACTATATATTAAGATGACCAGCCAAGAGGCTTCACAAATAAAGCCTGCTCACATAAGTAAGTAAGTCCCTTTAAGGATAGTCAATTAAAGTCTGAGCCACTGGTGCTTCTGTAACTTTCTACAAAGAGAACAGTTAGGCAATAAACATGATTTCTCAATACAGGATGTTGGTTTAAATTTTTTTTTAGATGTATAATCAATGTGAGAGAACAACACAGCTGTTTAAGCATGATGCTGTTGTTACTGCCAGTCTTGTGGAGTTCAGTTCTGCATGCTGGTGAGAGTCTCCCAGGAAACCACTCTGCCCTGCAAAAAGCAGAACTCTGTATAAAAATGAAAGTGGAATTCACATCTTTGTTTACCACTGATTCCAGTTTCTAATGCAGGCTCTTAAGTCTGACATCTGGGGAGAAAAGAAATCAGGTGGTTGCTTTGGACTCACTCTTATATACTCAGCATTGATGTCTTCTCTGGTAACTTGGATCTGTTTTTCTGAGCCGAAGGAAAACAAGAGAATTTAAAGAGACCTTCATACAAGTCTGTATGAAGAGAAACTTAGCATTTCTTAAAAAATTAATTCACTAGGATAGTATTTCTGTAGGTTCCCCACTGCAGTTATTCAAGCTGTGTACTGGCAATACTTCCACACTTCTACTCTTCCGAGTCATAAATTAACCACATAATTTCACAGTACAGCACAAATGGAAGGCTTTCAGAAGGAGAGACAGGTTAATTCCAGTTGAGACTTGTGACTTTCAATAAGGTAAAAATGAGAGGTTTTCTAACTCAAATATTCTGTCATTTCATTAGAAAAGGTTATTTGTTATTATTATACTAGACATTACTAATGCACACTCCCTTTCTCTATTACATCATTATTATAATAAATGTTTCTCTCTGATGCATAAACTTTTCCTAGACTATAGAATTTAAAGGCTGTAGCCTTTCCTTAATATAATTCAGTATGTTTCCGGTCCACTTGAGACTTTGCAAATTACTACTAATCTGACTTCAGGCTTAAAAGAACGGGAGAAAGTATAGTTTCCTTGACTTCTGAAGTAAAAAAAAAAAAAAAAAAAAAAAAAAAATGTTTTGACTGTTACTGAGTAATGATAGGTTTCTGTAATTGATATGAAGAGTGGGAGCTATAAGGTGGTAAACTCAATGCTATTTATGAGGTACCGAAGTTGATGACCTGAGGAGGGTCCCAAGTGGAGGATGGGGACAATTATGTCTGAGCCATCACTTATATTGGAATCCAGAAATGCAGCCCCCAGTTTATGGTATCAAGTTGAGTAGCCACTAGCAGCACCTGGAATGGGTTTAGGTTAAGGCAGAGCTGAAAGAGAGGAGTAGTGACAGAGCAAGAGGTAGGAGGGGGAGGCTGGCAACTGGGAGGAGCTGGAAGTCACTCACTAAAACCCTGCACTTCCTTACAGTTAAGCCATTCATCTACTTATATGGCTGGGTCTCATCTGTTGAACTCAATAAATCTGTTGTGCAATAAAACTCCAAGGCTAGAATGTGCTAGCACAGATGAAGCCCACCTAGCTGAGTACAGCAACATTAAAGAGTATGTGGTAGAAGCCATAAAGTATACGCAAAGCTTCCGATTATTTTCAGGTTTTTTGGCACACAAGTGAATGACAAAGCTGCAAAAAACTTCCTTTGTTTGAGATGCAAGTAATGCAAGACCAGTGCCAGGTGTTTAAGATGGTATTTTTTTTTCCATCTTGCTTTTTTGGGATAAACAAAATAAGAAGAAAACTGTGTGGTATGCATGTTTAAAAACTTGTACTTAACTACTAATCATTAAATTTATAACTGCTAAACTGATGGAAGGCATAGAGTTTATTTTTGTAATGGAAAAGAAGACAATTAGCTATCTCTCAGCCTAGTCTTCCCAAAATACTGATGTTACAAATAAGGTCATTGTTCTGCAGCATGAATCACTGCCAACTGTGGGCTCAAAAACGTCTGCCTGAAATAAAGCCTGTCTGCTCCGTTCCATACAACCCAATTTTTCCCAGAGCCAACCTCTCATTTATTTCAGAGAGGAATATTTCTTATCCAGTGAACTTTCTTCCTGTAATAACAGTGTACAACTAGCCTTATATACTTCTATAGCAGACTTAGAATAGTAAGCAAATCCATTTACCAGTCAATATGCTTTTATGCTGACCTACATGTGCAGAGATTAATGGCTAGCCCTTTTATCATACCACTGTATTCTATGGGTATTTATTTATTTATTATTTTTTTTTCCAAGTTTTGATCCAGCATGAGCTAAGACAACTTCATTGAGGTCAGAGGCTTTTTAAGGCATCCAAAAGGTGAGTACTTTCATCTTGTGTAAACACATCCCTTCCATGAACGTGAAGTCTGTGGTGCTTAAAAATGCTATAGCAAAACAGTAAAAGGACAATATTAGTATAGCAAAAAGACTACTTAGGCTTCCTTTATTAGCACTGTAGGCTTCTGATACATTAACAAAGGCATTAACGTGTTCCAAGAGATACGGTCATTTTTATATCTTTGTTAAGGTCTTTCAATAAAAGGTTTTAACTGAAGAGAGAGGGAGTAATGATGAAAATAAATCTGCTAAAAATTCGTCACTGTCTTGATAATGACAAAAATTTTATGCAGATACAAACTGTTGTTGTTTCAGAGGCCTTCTAAGCTGTTAAAAACAACTTAGTAGTATGTGCCATTTTTTTTCACACAAAATAAGAATTTAAAAAAATTAAACTGGTCCAAGTTCTGGCCTCATTTATATCAGTACAAATTCCAGTAAACTTGACTAAAATCTATAGAATGTGGTGTAGAAACAGTAAATGAGAAAAACCTGAGACGGATATCATCTAGGCATTGGAGTCCTGCCTGCAACAAGGTAATTAGGAGAAGATGTAGGAAACTCAAGAGGATCTGTTTCTGTTACTAAAGTAATTATATAATTAGGACAAAAGTAAATCATGTGGTAGCATTTTAGGCCATGGAGAAGATATGCCTGCATTTTAGAGAATACTAAGCACAGTGTTAAACCCAAATCCTCATTTCTATAACTCACTATAAACAAATCTGAAATAACAATAGGCCTGTTCTGCAATCTCCAGCTGGGAGTTACGTTCGCACCAGCAAAACAACGGTGAAAAAAATAGGTGACTAACTGCTCTGAGCTCAGCTAAACAGAAAACTTATTCAGATAACAGGTACATTAAAAGTGTGAAACCTTTGTGGCAATAAACAAGATATATCTGAGATAAAGCTGATTCTCTGTAAAGCTTGGAGAACATTGTAAAAAAAAAAATGACAGTCCACTCAAACACTTGCTCATGAAAACACTTTTCCAGTTTAAGAAGAAGATATTTGTCAAGTTACTTAGTCACAACATTTCATGTGTCTTTAATTCTCTAACAGGCAGGCACCAAGTGAACTTTTTTTGAAAGTTGAGTCCTGTAGCAATAAAGCAAAGATACGTATGCTTGATTCTTGTCGTTCTCCTACTATGCCTACAGAATTATCCTTTGTATTTCTTGGTCCCCTAAGACAAAACTAGAAGGAAGGAAAGGGGTTAAGAACAGCTGTTAAAGGGGATGACCACTAGAAAACCTTAAGGTAGTAGTCTAGACTGAAGAAAACGAGGACTAAGGGAAAGGAAATAAGTATCTGCTTATACTTTGATACCTGTGAGTTTATGGCCTAATCCCTGAAGTAACCAGTGAGCTGTTGAACGCTACACACTCTTTCTCATGAGCTTTACCCCCGAGTCTGACTAAGTAGGTGGGATTATAGAACAAGCTATATCTGTAATAGTCATGCAGTTCCTAACAAGAGCCTTCATCCAGGTTTGCTGTAGTGACAGCAGATAAAGGGTGGGCAGAAACAAGCTGTACATAAAGGACCTTAGTGCTGCAGCTTGCTTTAAAGTCACTTAGAAAAATTCCTCTTGCATCAAAACCCAAGTACTTCAATATTTTCCATTCAGATCCCATAAGACAGACATACACCATGAAGACAAAAAGCAATTTTGATGATGGAATTCTCTTACTTTCAGTCCCAAACCCAGGGAAATAACCCTCCAACAATTACGGAGTCAATATCCACACCTGTTTTACCACATCTGAACACAATTTTCCTAAAGGTATTCTTGCTGGCAACACAGGTAATCTTCCAGTGCTGCTACTCCTTCTGTAACCTTGCTTCTCCATCTGTACCAGTTACCCTATTCAATAAAGCCTGATCCACATTACAAGGACGGAGTTCTTCTAATCAGCAGAGAGCTTTATTTTTACTATTTTCTTGCAATAGCTGACTCCTGCCTCTAAAAGCAGCAGACTACCTAGAGTACTTCCCAGTAGATGATGACTGATTATGTCAGTGCCTGTGACTGCATTCTGAATTTTACCAGGATTGTTCCATGCTGCATTTTTTTCTCCATTAGTATTACAGACCTAACTCTGTGAAAACTGTTCCATCTCTACAGGCAGCTAGTGGCCTTTTTAGTTGGTTCTTACTTCAGCTGACTTTAAAATATAATTAATATAACTTAGTTTCCTAAGAAGATATATTTTTTAATTTACTTTGCTGGCACCTGAAGAAAAATTACATTAAGCCGAAGAACGATAAGAAGAGGGAAACTCAACTTTTATCTCATTTGGAAGAGGGGAACATATCCACTTGAGAAGGAAGACTAAGTGATTTTAACCTTACTTTGCTCTCCTGGTCTTGTTGAAGTTTGATTCAGGCTTATAACATTATCCTGCAGGAACAGAACTGTATTTACAGACTTTCATTTTTAAGCAACAGAAGTTTCACATCCTCTTTCACCATTCATGCCAACAGTAGCCTGCATGATTTCCAGCAGTCTAGCTACTATAACACATCTCAGTACAAACTGAAAATCCACACAAGAAGCAAATTACTGATCTCTATAATCCTGCGGTAAGACTGCTACTGGAACTTAAGTTACCTTGTTTACCAAGTTAGCTTGGCTAGATCTATACTATATTGCAGTGACTGTGATTTATTACACCTGAAGGGTTCACTGTGGTAGAAAATAGCTGGCTAACAGTAACACACCTGATCACATTTTATACAGTAAAACTCAACAGGCTATTTTCAAAGGCTGTTGTAATTAGCATGTCACCCCTGACTTGTTGGGAAGAGCTTCCTAGTGACAGGAGACAGGGCAAAGTAAACAACAAACTAAACTGGAGTAAGCATTGCCAGAATGTCTACATTTAGCCTGTACCTGGGGCTAAACTGTAGCAGTTGTTCTACCACCCAATGCCCCCTCCCCAGCTGAGAAGGGGAATCAGGGAAGAAAGGGAGAAGCCCCGTGGATTAAAGAAGGAACAGATTTAATGAAGCAATAAGACTGATACAACCACCAACATAAAGTATACAAGGTTATGGTCAGCAGCAGGAGCACAACACCAAGAGGGAGGAACCAAAGGAGGAACTCCCCACCCTTACTGAATTCCCTCCTTTTAAAATGAGCAGATTAAGTGCTATGGGATGCACCTGTGACTCAGCTTGGGGCAGCTGCCCTGACTGAAACTCCCAGCTGGCTCGGGGCTACTCATGGCCTGCCTGCCATGGCTGGTCCATGGGTCTGCTCCTGGGAAACCAGGACACAGAGTAAAACATTTTCCTAGTCAATTAGTAGGAAGTTCAGTCTTACATACTTGAGAGCCTGAGAGACCGATCTCAGTTCATTCAGTTAGAAGTTCCCATATGAGAAAACCCTACAGTTGTCAACAGAAATTAAACTGAAATAGAATGTAATGGAAATTATTTTGCACAGCTGAATAAAAAATAAAAAAAACAAACAGAAATAACAGAAAATTATAACAGTCCTGTAGACATTCTATGGCAACTGTGATGACTCCATGCATCAGAGACCATCCATTATACAGATATTCCAAACCAGTTAGAGAGATGTACTGAATCTTGTATCAGTTGTGGATAACTAACTGTCCAAGTTGGTTTAAGCTAAGGACTTCTATTCCCTATTTAGTTCTGTCAAATTTTGTCAAAATGACTGTTTGTTAAAAAATGTCTACGAAACTCAATGAGAAATTCAAGGTGATAATTATTTGCAACAATTTCTGTAGTCCTTTTTCTGGGTCTTTGAATCTAAGACCAAACAAAATCAGGAGGAAGTGCTGTTGCATTTACTGACTTTATTATGGGAGCTCTAGAACACAAATCGGTAGTATTTGAAGCTTCTGAAAAATTAAAGGTTTAAGGAAACACCAGGAATGAAAAGCTGCTTTTGGAGATACACAATGTTTAACTGCCACAACCTTAAGCCTTTTGCCAGTAGTGGTAAAACCCGGATTTCTTTATAAGCATTGTAGTACTGAAATGGTTTAGCATTAATAGCTCCAGCTAAAGCCTGTGGCCAGCAATACCAGTTTCCTCTTGAAAAAGAAATAACCATGGTAACTCTGTGGTACAAGCTGGCTAACTTTTCATTGGTGGCTTTTGTACTACTGAGGATAAAAATTCAGTCTGTTTGGAAGGTTTTAATGTGTTCTGTGATACATGTCGATAATCCAATAGCAAATCTTAGAAACTGATGCCTAGATAGGTGTACACAGTTATCTGCTCTCATAGAACAATCACCAAAAAAGAATCATAGAATCACAGAACAGCCTTGGTTGGAAAAGACCTCTAAGATCCTTAAGGCTAACCCATTAACCCAGCACTGCCAAGTCACCACTACACCATGTCCTTTTATGTTCTTTTACTATTAAGTGAACATAATAACATTCTTCCTGCACATCTGTGCAGAGGTAAAGTCCTCTTATTTTGCTGCTTTTTTCTCATTGTTCCTAGTTCCTGGGCCCTTTTTATGAGCTCTTCTGTGAATCAAACCATTTTCTTCTTTTTATCTATAGCTGTTCTTTTCATGTGAGACTTTGGTTTCTCACATGCCTCATGGAAATATAGGCAAATGTAAAAAACATCTACTGGAAAAATCTCCATACTTGAGCAGGCCCAGAGGATTTAATAATCAGCATGAGATTTTCTTCCTCTCAATTACTGACTCTTTTGTTTTTTAAAAATAGTACTAATACTAAACAAACAAACAGAAAATCCTAGTTGCTTTTCTTTCTCAGTGTTTATTTTTGGATGTCTTCCCAAATTGTCTTTTGACTGTGGTTGCTAACATCCGGGGCTAAGGTAGCATTCACTAGCCTTAATATTACTAGAGGGGCTTTGGGGATTTTAAAATTCTATTTATTTATTTTCATAACTAGGAGGAGCCAGTATTCTGGTTTTGTTGTTCTAGTGTTTAGGGTTTTTTGAAACAGAAAAAGCAGCAGAATGCAAATGGAAAATTGAGGACTGATTCACTGACTCCAACATCTGTCCAGAAACATGTCAGCCATGCATTATGGTGACAGGGAAGAAAACCTTCTGGTAGAGACTTGAAAAATCAGAAAAAAGTTAAAAGTGCCATCCTTTCCTATAAGAAATCTTATAGCCCTTTCAAATTATTGCATATGAGTGTAACACTCTCCTGAAACTTCAAGTTGGCTGAACTTATCAAAATAAATTCCTGCTTCATTTCCACTTGCTGATGCACCTAAGAGTAGAAAGCTAGCTGAAGATACAGTCAATTGCAGGTTTATTCAGCCTGCAAGTCATGGTGTATTGGACCAACAGACTACAGCTCTTATTCCTTTCCTTACCTACCATCAGGACTCGGTGAGAATTAAATACTTAAACGCTACCCAGCCAGCAAGATTTTGTAATTAATTTCTGATCCCAATTACACAGAGCATAGCATTTTTTCCATTCAACAAAAATAAAATGGGATGCCATGGGTGAAATTTAAAGCCTTGCATCAGCCTGACATGGACCACTGGTCCCTGACAGCTCTTCCCCCAACATCTGCTTTGCTCATCAGCTGGCCCAGGGCCAGCAGTGGCTGCTGCTGGATAGAAAGGGGAAGATTTTTAAGTGGGAGTAGGGGTAGGAGAGGATCAAGTGCCGTCCTTGGAAGCACTGAAGAAAACATTTTAAACCAAAATTAACAGTAGGTGAAGAAAAGAAATCCTAGCTGATCATCTGGGTCAGATAGAGTAAGATTCAACAAACAAGTTAAATCAAGAGTTTAATTAACTTATTTAATGAAAAAAGTTTCAGTGTAGTAAGAGTCAAGGTGACACATTCCCTAAGAGCAGTAAAAAATAAGCATGATGTCTTCAGAACAGCCTTGGAAGCATTTCTTTTTGGAAGCAAACTATAAATACTCTGAAATATAAAGGAATTACAGGAGAGAAAATCTCCATCTTAAAGCTCTGACACTATAGAGAGCCTGACACTTTGTGAGTATTCTAAGAACTGGTGATGTGGCTGAAGGCTGTGACATTCAGGATCAAAAAAATCCAAACTTAACTTATTCTGTAAGTAAAACAGTGGACCTCACTGTTTTCCCATTCATTGGCTTTCATTGACTTCACTGCATTTACTCTTCATCTACTCAGTGCAAGAAGACATTGTTAGTCCATAATAAGAATTCTCCCTACTGAGGAAAAGACAGGAAGAGAGAACTTCTGTGAGAAGTAGCATGGATGGAAAATACATACAAGAGTTCCATCAGCAGATTCACTTTGTTTTAAATTAGGAGTGATTTAAGTTATATGATTTCTGGATGACTTTTCTGAATCACATCCACACCATGTGTTTTTCAGTGCCTGATGTTAAGCACTTAACATGTTTCTTAAGTTATTACTTATGAGCTGAGTTAACAGAATGTAAAAAACAGCCTTTTAGACAATGATAAAACCCAATTTGTGTGCTCTGAAGAAAATAATGTAGGTACAAGCTAAGCTGAACTACAGTAGCTCTTAACTGCAATCTGAGCATGCACTGGGACAGACCAGTAAGTGTGCAGGGAACTTTAATGCTGACAGATACTTGGTACAGGAACTGGACACAGCACTTCTAGAGTTAAATACATATATTCTACTTCTGCATCTGGGATTAAACTCTTCTTGACATTTCCCTTTGGCTTACATTACTGAACTAGATAAGATAAAATTGAACTCCAAGCAAACATAAGTAGTCATCTTAAAAAAAGAAATGGTTTTATACTGTAAGATAATGACTGCCAGCTATTAAAAGTTTAAAGCATTAGCATATCTGGAAACAGTATTACATGAAGTGATCCCAATACTGCAACTTACCTCTTCCCTGTGATTCTTTATTGGCATACAGAGAATACTCTGAGTCTTATACCCTGTGATTTGGTCAACTTCGGCATTGAATCTCGGATCCTGATACGAGAAAAAAATACAATTATTTGACTGCTTGCCCAAAGACCGGTTCTTTTTCTTCCCAGGTTTAAAGGTTAAGAAAAGTACAATATTTGACTGAACTGTTACCCAGGATAACAAAGGTTCCATTACTAGCTGAGTAAGTCAGTCAAGAATGAACTTTTAAACTATAAGGACAGGCGATGTCCTGCTGGAAACATGTACTTAGCAAGTGTTTAGACATTTTCTGAGGCAAACAAGTATTTGCGGAAAATGAAACCATATGAAATCATACCACTCTTTTTTTTGCTTTTGAAAAAAAATACTCTGCATTGTTACCTAATTCTGTAAACATCCTCAGATTAACAGAGATATTATCAATCAGAAGCATTAATTTTCAGCTCAGTATGCCTTCATTAATTATTTAATTAATCAATTAAGTGATTCATTAAAAATTCCAACATCCCTAAATTCAAAACACAAAATCAGCATCTCCAAAGAGCGTGGAACGAAGAGATGTTAAGATGAGATGTAGATGTCCTCTCCCGTTGCTGGATTCTCTTCCTTTTTTCATCTGGCCTTGTATTAAATAACTCAAATGGCAGAGTATCATTTAATTTGGGAGACCTCTATATAGTTCGAGCCCTTCTTGTTTATTCAGCTCCTACTCATTGTGCCTCACGTACGATCAATTTCTCCTAAGTATTTTTAGTCCTAGGACTCCAGTTTTGCAGACAGTTACAGTTTTGTTCATTTTGGTGCAGAAGTATCTTACGTCCTTATACAAGCAGAAGTGTAAACATTTAAGTGTCCAAAGCTAGAAATGCAAATACTGGTGTGCATGTAGCTAGTTAAGATGGGGCTGATATCTGACCGTTAATGTCAAACTTAAGTAATTTATATATGTTAGCATTCCTCTAGCATTAGTCATAGCTACATGTTTCTGCATATGCATGTCTATAATACACATATTATAACCAAAACCACAGTGTCAGGTTCGCATCTTGACTGCCTTAAGTCAATATAGCTCCAAATATGTATACTAAAATGGCAATACTACAAGAACTGATAATATGGATTTTTCTTTTTTTCAAGCATTGCTAAAGATAAGTTTTCTTGGTTTACCTCATACGCGTTTTTGATGTTCAGAGGCTGGCCTATTGCTGCTACGTGACCTACAATGCCCTTGTTCCACTCCAGCCGAATGCAGTTGTTGGAAGCCTCTTCCAGGGTGGAGCCTTCTGCCACGTCAAACAGCCTGCTCACAAGAAACTTCTCATTAGAGCTATCCTCACAGACCAAGAACAGGGAATAACGATCAGCTGCTATAAGCTCATGGATATGTAGGAAAATTTTATGGCAAAGCGCTGTGACATCTAAGTGACTAGAAATATCTTTCACAAGTTCTAATAGTCTTGAGCATTGATCCCCTGCACTGGTCTCAATCCTTGGAGATTGCAGAGGCATCTGTTCCTTCTTTTCAGAGCCAGAGAGAAAGCTCACTGCTCCTTCTGAGTCCTTGACAAAAATAGGCCTTAAGGGTCTGTCAAATTCAGAAGCAGAGATTTTCCTTGCCGGTGTCACAGGGTTGGTGGTCTCGGCGCAGGCAGGCTGTTGACAAGCACAGGAATCACTCTGGGACTTGGTTCCCTCCTTGCAGACTGGGATGTTATGAACTCTCTCAGCAAACCATGCATTAACCATTTCTCTGTAAAACAAACAAACAACATACAGTGAATGATGTAAGTTAAAAATCCTCAGGAATTAATACATATTTGAAGAGCAAAGACACAGCAAAAAGGATAACTTAAGAACTTTTCCTACAGTGGACTTGAGTGCACCTTCAGCCCTCCTCTGTATCAATAAACAATTTTACGCAGCACTTAACCTAGATTAAGCAGTAATGTTTTGTGCCCCATAAAAAGGAAGCTATTTCTGCCTAAAGGAAATACCTGAATAGGGCAGAGGAAGACTGCTTACGCTGTGGCTTTCAGAATATAGATCAGAAGTTTACACCATACTTCCATGCTTAAAAAGTTCTAGCCCTTCCCATTCCTAAGGTTTGGATTTCTACATAAGATGTATATATATATATATTCATATGAAGACAAAACTGTCTGCTTTATTTCTGTTTTTATATATCATTTCTAACTTTTAAAAAGATATTTTTGAACTTTAATTCTGTCAAATCACCTGCAGCCCCTCCTATTTTTATGTCACCTATCCACTACTTTTAAGTTAACTTGCCCTGTTAATAAAAATGCTGTTTTGACACAAAGCACAAAAGTCTTGCTTAAAAACTGTCAGAAAGAAACATGAATATTTCTAATTCAACCCCCTTCAAAATAATGAAAAGACAAACTGCTTTCATCCATCTCTCCTATTTCCTTTCCTCACCTAAGTCAACCCAAAATAGTGAATACCCCCAAAATGATATTTTTGAAGAGTTTACCATTAATTAAAAAATGTCACACATATCTAGTATTAACTGCGTTTCTCAAATTAACTTAGCACTAGAATAATGCCAGTCCTAATTATGTCCTCACTAAGACGGTGTATCTTGAGTTATCTGCAAGCACACACAGCATTGATAACATGAATATACTTATTCTTATCACTATAATATCACTTATCACTATAATATTTTCTTGTCCAAAACCTGCCCTTTTTTTTTTTTTTTAAATACAGGGCTTTTTGTTTCATTTACTCAGTGTCGAGGATTCCTCACAGCACATGATCTGCTTTCAGAAAAAAATGGTTTTTTTCTGAATTACATAATATATGGGCCTATGAATGGCAAAAATCTTTTAAAAAGTCTGATCTTTTGGAAAGCTTTCATGGTGATCATGTTTTAAATTTGGGATATTTTTTATTTGCTCAGCAGACCACAGGAATCTCAAGAGTGAAGCTGAATGAAACCATGGAAATTAGTCAGGTTAGTCAGCCGCTAATCGGTTACATGCAGCAGTCAGCACATGTTAAATATGAAAAGCACTGTACATAGCCATTTTTTCCTTACAGAACAGCTTCATCTGTGTTGTCAAATGCAATACTGCAAGTGTAATTAAACATTAATTCAAAGTAAAGTAATTGATTAACATCTAAAGTCCACCAATATTCTTTTTATTAGTAAGCAATCGACAACAGGAAACTCATTTGTCTTCTATTAGGAAGGTTTCAAAATTTTTCAGATTTTGCAATCATGTATCAATTGGAGACCTCAACTGTACGCAAACACACTATAAAAAATGGAATTGATTTAGGGAAAAATGTGAGTGTAAAGGGAGCACCTGGGCAAAAGAAAGTCAGTATGTTACTGTCCCACTTCAGTGCAAGCTACATGGTAATTTTTCTTCCCCCCTCAAAAAAATATGTGTGACTGAAGTAAGTATCACTCAATGTAGCACTGTAAAAACCAAATTATTCTCTTATGCACACCAGTGCAACTCCAAATATATGGACAATAAACTATTCTTCATTTTGGCTTCTGTCTGTGTACTCTGGTCTTGATTATACAAAACCTTCCATACATGGTTAATACAATCTATAGCCCCAGTGATCTCCAAGGCTGAATGGTCACTGTGGTCACATAGGACGTTTGTCAGTCTTCTGATGACGAGAGTCCAAAACCACTGAATGAGAAAGCTGGACACAATTAAGGTGGTGGGAGTTTTGCCTCCGAGTTCCACAGAGCTAGGGCTTCGTTCCATGTTTTTACATTTTCCATGAAGCTCCTGGAACAGTGCTTGCTATAGCAATAATATAACTCAATCAACATCTATTATACATTTCCCAGCAATCTAAAGCTAGTCCAACTATGGAAACATGGTGCCAGAGAACACAATGAAATTCCACTGTTATTCTGAAAGAGTTTTGGTTCATTGCTTAGCTACTTATTTTTTAAGTAAGTAAGCTCTGCTTTTTAAGTATATGAATAAAAACTACCAATGATCCTTCTTTATTACAGCAGTGATACATATTTTTTTTGTGGAGTTATCTCATCCAAGTGTTTCTTGCACTGCAGTAGCATAAAGAACAATTAATATATTATTAGAACGTTATTTTAACAAGATTACTTAACAGTACTTCAACAGGCTAAATATTAAATGTGGGAGCCATGACCATGTATTACCAAGATGCATAATATAATTTGCATAAGGCAACATCATGTTTGCAAAAGCTGTTTCAATGAGAGTCAAATAACAAACTAGCATTTGATAACATTTGGAATTTTCATTTGTTAAACTGAATGAAAAAACAGGATAAAAATCTGAGATGGAAATGACTAGAAGTATCCTTAAGAAAAATTTAAAGCTAAAAATGCAAAAACTTGTAAGTAAACACAGTACATCCTCTAAAATCAGTGCTGATAACAAATATGGTGACAAGAGTTATGTGTGAGTTCTTTTTGTTTTACTCGGATCTCCTCAAGATAAGAAACTACCTGGAAATTTTAGCTTTTTCTAAATAAACTTCAGCATCTAGCATTCAGGCTGCAGCAAAGAAACTGTAAATGTGAGCTGGGTGCATTTAGAGCCTCAGATACAGGAAGGTAAATAATAGAATAATCAATAGTTTTAAAAGAAGGCTTGAAACTTGACCCAGTTTCATGATTGTGTGTGGTGACTTGATTTTTGAACATCAAGGACTGGCATTAATGTAAAATAAGATTTAAAAGCAACTGTAATAACCTGGTATCAGATGGAGAGCATTCTTAAACTAGCAAGTGATTAGGCATAGGAAGCTGTGTACTTTGTTTAGACATGTTTGAAAATGCACAGGTGTGAACCTGTACTATTGCCAAGTGACAGCAATGTGTAGATACATCTGATTCACTGCTTATTTACACAAGAGGAAAGGAGAATATAAAGTGCAGTCATTTCACAAAGATTTGTTTTACACTGAATTTACATACATGGATGTGTTGATCCAAGATACAAGGCAGAGATAGAATCAGGTACCCTTTGTGGACAAATCAAAAGCTAAAGCAGAAATTTGGTTTATCAGTTAAAACCTGCCCTTTTGTTTATTCTGGAGTGCTGTGTTAGCATGTCCCCTGGTCTTCATGGTGTAGCAGTAGTAATCAGTAAGAACAATGTAGTCTGAACTGTAATACCAGTTCTCAAACTGTGCCTTTTTACTACGTAAAATTAGCATCCATTTCTCTGTTTTATGGAGGTTATTGAGAGATGTGGAACTTAACTGTAAAATCTTTGACATGAAAGCAATTACATTTCTTTAATAAGAACTGACTATTTGCTAGGTATCTGCACTATTTATGAAGCACTTTGACATAGAACAGAACTAACGTGGAGCTGCATAATTATAAGAAACATATTTCTGTCTGCTTTAACATCTCAAATGATGGCCCAGTAACTTGCCAACATAATGTGTGATTCTCAAAAAGCTCAGTAGCTTAACAACAAAAACAAATCCTTAACTATACGGTTTAAAGCATGGTTTTCAACTACAAACCTTTTAGGCATTTTTATTTGGGCAACAGGAAAGTTGTTCAAATTCAGCTGGAATAAGAACAGTGTTCACTGACCTTTACTGAATGCCTCTTCTAACAAAGAAACTATTTAGCTCCTTTTACTCACACAGTTACACACACGGGCGGAAGAACTAGCATTTCACATTAACCAACGTATTCTGACTCTATTTAAAATCTATCAAAGTCTTGACATGCATTTGCTTGTTGACACTCAATCCTATTTAACAACGCATGGTAGGAGTATTACTAACACAACTACTTTCTCAGCACCAAATTAAAGCAGCAGATATCTGATACCAGATACATAGTGAACCACAAGTAAGGTTACTGGAAATCAATAACAAGTTGTACGATTAAGGTGTCATTTTGAAAGGGCTACAAGTGGAAAAAAATACTTGTGACTATTCATATGAACAGTCTTCAGTAAGCATTGGCACTGTTAGGAGCTGATTGTAAGGACAAGACCCTTGCTGTAGAATTAAGTTTATAAATTGCAGGAGTGTATTAAACAGGAGCAGATACTGATCCGTAGTGATCTACAGAGGTAGTTAAAACCAATGCAATGTCTCCATCCCAGCATAGCAATCACTGCATGTTGAGGAGTTAACGGCATCAGCATCCATTCCTCATGAGTTGCATGCATCCATTACTGCAGTATGAACCTCCACTCGAAAAAGCTATAATTTATCCCAGAGTTCATAAACAGGAATGGTTGAATATGAAGTAACTGTTTTCAGTCACTTCTATTGGCCAAATCCTATGTTTCCTCTATAAAACACAATTCAAAGGAGCATGACAATAGCGACTGCTGAATTTGGCTGGTGACTTCATCAGCAAATGACAAAACCAGAGAGGAATTTCATAGAGATAGGGATGAAAGGGAGATGAAAATAAAATGGCAAGTAAAACTGCTGAAGAAAAAAATGATTGTGTGATCCTCCCCTCTATAGTCACTTGTATACAAGTACACATCATCTGCATTACACGAGAACTCAGGAACTTCAGAGGAATTAACCTTTGGCCCCGATTTGTTAAACACTGTAAAGAAAGTAGATCTGCCCCTAAAGCAAGAAGTTCTCACTATGAATAGACAACAAAACCAGAAAACCACTGGGTGAGAAAAGACAGGCACAAGGAAGTCAGCTTGAGTCAGGTCATGCAGAAGGGCACAAGTAGACCTGAAGACAAACCTCAGGTCTAAGACCTGAGGAGAACCTTGCTTTATTTCCTGTGCCGTATGTATCAAACCACGCTGACATGACACTAATTACTCTTCTACTCATACTCTGGGAATATTGAATGATTTACTGTGGGAATATTGAATGATTTATTGTACCCATCTTTGCTTCATTGTGATTATATGCAAAATACACAGTGTACTTCTCAAAAAAAAACCAAAACAGTGAAGATGTTTAACGAGTAACAACCAGATTATAATTGTTTTGCTCACACATGGAACCATGCTATGTATGCAAGACTATACCAACGTGTCCATTCAGCAAATGTTTGGTATCTTTGGACAAAATGTGCAAAAATAGAGCACAAAAGTAATAATGTGATGTAACAATGACAGTATACTGCATCTTACTTATCCTGCACAAAGAACGCATAATAATTACTATACCATAAAAATAATGAGTGATGAGGAGCTTTCAGTGAAACAACAAATATTACCCCATTTCCTTTGTTGCTCATAAATCTTTCATGCACACCATGTGTAAAGTTTTAGTAGTTGTGGGGACTGTTTTGCTAATTTTCCATTCAAACCAGCAGTTACTGATAATACAATTCGGGAGAGGGATTCCATCCAAACTTGCCTACTAGAGAATGCCAACTTTCAAGGATCTGAATTCCTGTGGCCTGATAGCTAGTGTTGAAATCAACAATATTTCAAGCCAAGCTTTGTAACTATTTTCTCAATTGCCTTCCTTAAAATAACCACTAGATGTCTTAAAATTTCTTTCCCACATCTTGACATAATTCAGACATAGAAATCATTTAAAGCATTACCAACAACTTGAAAACTATTTGGTTTTAACAGATTAGTTTGGAAGTCAAAGTCACGTGGATATTATACTTGTCTTCCCATTTTCCTTCCCGTACTTCCAATTTCACAACCATGTTCTAAGTGCTTTTGTCTCCTTTCTGGCCATGGAAATATTTAAATAAACTTTATAAGGTCTCATTAGGTGGAAACAGTAAACTGACTGTAAAAGAAGGGTTTTCAAACTAACTAAAAAAGTAGATTGACAAAGACAATAGTTGTTTTTCCTTAAACCTTTCCAATTATAGTTACTAGTAAAGCTATTTCTAATGGTGGTAGGCAAACAGTTTTTGAAGATGAAGCATGACTTAAATTCAGTGACAATTTTTTGGCACAATGCAGTCAAACATATAACTATACATCTAACTTGAAACATGTTAATTGGCCTAATTGACTTCTTTTTGAATATGGATCTAAATTAAGAACTCTAATTCTGGATTCAAACCATGTTCACGCAAGAGTGAAATAACAACCTTTTAGAACTATGAAATAACATAAATCTTGTCTGTATGGTCATAGTATTTTTTTTTAATAGGAGGCAGAGGTTGCTTTAGTATTTGAAGCACAAGTTCCGAAACAGCAGACTAACAGTAACAGGCTATTCTTGGCTGTTTTCAAGTTTTCTTTAACAACAAATTGAAAGCTTAACTCTTTTCAAGAAAGTTTTCCTCTACAGAAGGGACTTTCTAGTCCTACTGTAAAGAAAGAATAACTCCTCAGAGACTGAAGGTCACATTCTAAAATATGACCTTTATTTCTCCTCCAAACATCTACTTCTTGCTCCAAGCCCAAAAAGCCCCCAAAAAGCTTTGTACCCAATGATTTTGTTGTGGAAAGCAGTAGAACAATGGCAGTGACTTTGGTGAAAGATGGATTAAAAGTTAAGTTCACACCTACCTGGAGACCTCATGTAAATCTCAAGCATCACTTCAGTTCCACTTAAATTCCTAAAACAGATGTTAAGTAGGACTTCAGTGGTGCAGAAGCTTTGGGATGGCTCTCTGTGCTGGGATGAGTTCACCACAATACACAAATAAACGGGAAAATATATATATTCTACTAGGCAAATATATTTTGTGTCTATATTTTCAGTGCCAGACCTAATGTGAAATTACAGCCATTGAGTTATTCACAACGGCCATTGGAGTAAAGCTTCTTTTCTGGCACTTCATAAATAGCTCCTTTTGTATTTAATGTGGGTTTTTTTTCTTTTCTTCAAGTAATACATATAAATGAGGAAGCATTCTGGTAAATTTATGTAAGTTTCTTTCCCTGTAAGGAAGGGAAAGACTGGTGTTCTGTGGTTTTATTATTTATTCACAACAAAAGCTAATGGCTTCCTCTTCAACAGAGAAAATCAAAATAGGTGGTAGCATATTAGTTCAAGTCAATAATCACAGAATCATAGAATCACAGAATTATCTAGGTTGGAAAAGACCTTGAAGATCATCAATAATGTATTGTCTGAAGTTGCTTTGTTTGTAATTTTTGATCCGAGTCATATATTCCCACACAATTCAGCTGTAATCTAGCATTCGAGTAAGCATAAGCACAGGCATGATGTACTTTATTTGATCTGACAACACCATAGGTGATGTATCGTGCATTTTATCCTTGTGCAGAGAGCTAGCACAATGTCTACACCCTATGGAAGTCTCACTTCAGCTTCTGAAGACGACTGATAGGCGTTTTTATTTTATATATGTAGCCTTTGTCCTAATCCTGTACAAAGACAGGATTTTTCACCTCAAGTGATCGTCCTTCAAGAGTTGCCCAACCCAAAACTTGCATAAACTTCTACAGTTTATAATTACAGAAAGGTGTCTAACTTCCTTGTCTTCGCAGTTGTCATCTTAGTAAGAGCAAAAAAAAAAAGGAAAAAAAGGAAATGAGATTTCAAATGTCTATTGGCATTATCAAAGGTAGTGCAAGATGATCATAAAGTTACCTTGAAACAAAAGAAAGCTAAAAGATGTTAACTGTTAAAAGTAGTTCACCCCATCTTATTTCCTACCTAGCTCTAAAGATTACCAGTTTTATTTTAATTAATGTATTCAGTACACCCATTCCTTTCTTTGTTACCTAGGGCAAATGTTACGTAGTAAAAGCACATTCTCATAGCTGCTTGGTACAATCTGCTGACTAGTTTGTCTTCACACAAAGACTCTGTGTAGGAGTTCAGGCTATAGCTTTTGGAGAATTAAAGATGTAAATTGCTAGTAAATTATTTGTTCTCATTTCTCAAATAACAGTTTCTCCAGTCTACAGTAATTGCTGCTTTAGACATTGTTTCCAAAACACTCCAGCACACACCTAGCTTTATTTCCAAGAATAAATACCAAATATACTTAATCACATTTACTACTTCATGAATGTGGGTAACATTGCTCACCTTCCTGAGTGCTTTTTGAATCAGGAGTTTAAAATATTTTGGGATGAACTTAATACTTTGCAGTTATCGAGAATGTCATAAGGATACAGATACATTATTTATAAGTGGGACAACTACAGAGAAGATTAGACCAATGAGAAAACTTTCCAAGATTTCATAGAACTTAATTTTTTTCTGTACTTCATTCTCAGAAAAGCTCTGTAAACATCTAATAAAACCAAGTAAGTAGGATAAAATATTCTGATCCCTGTATTAACACCACTGCTTCCTGTGGTTTTCAAGCCATGGTCCAAATAATCAGTGCAGTCCTCTCATAAGTGCTTCCTATAGGATGACTTCAAAAAGCAAGTCCCCTTTCAGCATATTTGAACTACTTGCATTGGATTCTGTGTCTCCACTGGAGAACTGTTAGGGGTCCTCCGATAGGCTGGAGAGTTGGGCGGGGAAAAACTTAGTGAAATTCAACAAGGGCAAGTGTAGAGTTTTGCATCTGGGGAAGAACAGCCCCATGTACCAGTACAGGTTGGGGGCTGACCTGCTGGAGAGCAGTGTAGGGGAAAGGGACCTGGGGGTTCTGGTGGACAGCAGGATGACCATGAGCCAGCAATGTGCCCTTGTGGCCAAGAAGGGCAATGGCATCCTGGGGTGTATTAGAAAGGGGGTGGTTAGTAGGTCAAGAGAGGTTCTCCTTCCCCTCTATTCTGCCTTGGTGAGGCCACATCTGGAGTATTGTGTCCAGTTTTGCCCCCCCCAGTTCAAGAAGGACAGGGAACTGCTTGAGAGAGTCCAGCGTAGAGCCACAAAGATGATCAAGGGAGTGGAACATCTCCCTTATGAGGAAAGGCTGAGGGAGCTGCGTCTCTTTAGCTTGGAGAAGAGGAGACTGAGGGGTGACCTCATTAATGTCTATAAATATGTAAAGGGTGAGTGTCATGAGGATGGAGCCAGGCTCTTCTCAGTGACATCCAATGATAGGACAAGGGGCAATGGGTGCAAGCTGGAACATAGGAGGTTCCGCATAAATGTGAGGAAGAATTTCTCACAGTGAGGCTAACAGAACACTGGAACAGGCTGCCCGGAAGGGTTGTGGAGTCTCCTTCTCTGGAGACATTCAAAACCCGCCTGGACATGTTCCTGTGTGACCTGACCTAGGTGTTCCTGCTCTGGCAGGGGGATTGGACTAGATGATCTTTTGAGGTCCCTTCCAATCCCTGACATTCTGTGATTCTGTGAATCATGGAAGTTTAAAACTCACTGCCTACTTAGCAAGGTCATTTTAGGGATTAATATGGCTCATGACTGTATATTTTTAGGATTATTATTTCTTGTATGTCAGCAATATCTTTTAAGGAAAAACACAGGCCAAAGCACATGTCAATGAAGAAAATCTTCAATTCAGTTATCTTTGAAAGATCTGAATTTCCATACACTTGCTCCCAAAATTAATTTCCTTTCACAGAATCGCCAGAGTTTTCTATCAGAAAAAATAAGCACACATATACTACCAAACAAAACAATGACATAATGCTTGACATACAATATTTACGAGAATAAACATCAAACAGCCAGCTCAAAATGAAAGACATTTTTTAAAAGCCCTCTAGACACAGCGATTAGAAGACAAATGTCCTAAGTAATTTAGTACTGCAGGCAGCACATTACAAACCGATTGTCCACAAAACCCCATAACTGTACTTGCGTCTTTTCAAAGTAATAAATGTAATTGATATATTCAAGTTGTGCAATCTCTAAATTCCAGCAAAGTACAGTTTCCCAGTAAACTCAGTGAAGCACTATAAAGTACCATGCTGTTAAGGACGTGTATTTTTCCAAATACAGCTCCACTTTCATTGATTTGTAAATATTTCCCCCCCGCTACTAAGCCAAGATGTACTTATAACAAAAGAATCTTATTTCCAGTGAAATGCATACAAGACTTGGGTTAATCATTTGTATCTATCATGCCATTCATTTAGGAAACCAGACAAAAAACTGCCCGGAACAATGCAGTTGCCTCTAACAGAGAGAATTTTTACTTTGGCTGTTTTGGCAGTCTGCTGCTTCCGATTGCAAAGAGCACTAAGAGAGAATCACTCCTCTATTTTTAAGAGTAGAGACAAACAGGAAGTCAGAAATACAGAATCATTCCGTAGGGGGTTAAAATAAGTATGACATTTGAGCATGACAACTCATGGACTTTTTTTTTTGTTTTTAAAGAAACATAGAAAGATAAAACTTCAGGAAGACAAAAATGGTAACGAACTCAGCTGTAAATGCAGTACAATTTTGTGACTAAAAAGGCTGCAGATTACACCTATATAACAACTAGTTAGAATAATTATATTCGTAGCAGCAGCTACAAAGAGCCTTTAACAACAGTATGAGTAAACATAACACAATCTAAAAGAACAATCATTTTTCCTGAAAACATTTCTGGTTTCTGGGAAGCCAGAATAGAATAGTCAATTCTAAAACACTGAAAGACGAAAAATAACAAGAGCAGCTGAAAAAAAAAAAAAAAAAAAAAAGGAATGAAATAAAAAGCTTAAATTTAGTAGGAGCTAGGCATTTAGAAACTCTTGAACTCCTAAGTGTGCAGTAACAAACTCTCCAGCCAGAACGTTTGTCAACCAGCACACTGTATCACTAAGCGAACCAAATTCATCTGGTCACCGCGTGTGCTGGTGACACACCTCCCCTTGGCTGTTCTGCCCTTTGATCAGACTGTAACAACGCTTCATGGATAACAGCTATTTATATTATCTCTGTACACCACTTGTCCCCCTGATACAAACTGAAGCAATAAATAACTGATTCTGTAGTTTCCTACTCACAGAATCAGATGTCATTCACATACTCAAAGGAGGGAGCAGTTTAAAGCTATTCACTGGGACTACATGCTTGTAGGATTGCAATCTTGAGCTGTACAGGTGGAAGTCAATCAACATCGCTTTATTGCAGAGTATGTCCGCGCACCCAGACATCAAAGACTTGAGGGAGGCAGTGACGGGGCCTGCCTGTAGATGCTGTCAACATCAAGGCATTGCAGGATCAAAATATAAGGTGTAAGATGTTTCTATATACTTCGCTTACACAAGACATTTTAGGGGAGAGGAGAAAAGTGGATACAAATTGGTTAAATATATGACCTGCAGCCCTTTTCCTCAAGAATCCTGAATAGGGACTGGGGAGCCTAAGGACTCTAACAGTTGTCACATTATGAACAATAGTTAATACAAACTAATTGTGAATAAAAAGAAACGTTGTCTTTTGATGTGCCACCTTGCCAGAAAATATAACTTTTATTTAAACCGTGAAAACACGTAGTAATATCAAAGTGACCTGTGCAACATGGAACAAGAGGTAACTACTCAGTGACTATAGGAGATGATGTGACTCGCATACTTAAAAGTACCAACAAAAAAAATCTGCAGGCGTACGACCACCCAAAGCATTTACAAGTATTATTTAGACACCTAATTAAAACATTTTTTTGTGGGAATTACCAAAAGAGCTACTGTATAAAACACTACGGAAATCAATTAATTGCAGCAGAAAAAACTATATAAGTAATTTAATACTTATAATAAAATTGCTAAATTAGGTTCTGACTCAAAACTCATTAGTATCAGTGGATAGGGCTTGTGTTACTCTGTAGTAAATGGCTGAGCTGGTGATCTTTTCCTATTCCTGCATGTAAATGAGAAACAGATACAGAAACTATCTTTATCCATTAGCAATTGTGCCTCGCAATGTGAAGCAGACTGCACCGCTGTGCTCTGCAAGATACCAAATGAATTAACTTCTTGCTCTGTTGCTTTTAGGACCTGTGAGGGCTTTGGCGTATTATGAAGCAAAAGAAAAAAAATGGAAGCAGTAAGTTAAGATTAGAAAACAGTTGCAACTAGTTAAAGGAATGCTGTTTTACTCGACAAAGTTAAATATAATACTAACGAAACAGAAACAGCGTCATCTTTGCTCAATGTATTGTTGTCGTACAAAGATTCAACTAAAACAAAGCATGGCATTAAAACTTAGGGGTTTTCTCTCTCCAAGCTCTAAATAACATTTCAATGTAGAACATTAAACCTTTTTAGAAAGTACATCAGTTCTTTCACACCATTCAGCTTTACGGGATAACATTTTAGTGAATAAAATTTCAACCAACACACAGTCAAGTAACTTCTCATTTGACTTTTCAAATGCAAACTTAGATACAGAAGAGGTATTGCTTATCATATAGTTATAGTTTTGTATTTATACAGTGAGGACAAACATTCTGTGCAAGAAAACAGCAGAGATATTTGAAACAAAAACATTTCCATCACTTCAAAAACATCACAGAATTGTTGCTAAGCAAGAGCTCGAAGTCAACAGGTTTGTTTTTTTTCTGCAGAACCCTCTCTAAAAGCAGCGGCATCGCCGGCACGGAGACGTGGCTGAATTGTATTTTGTGAACTCCTGCCTATTTCAGACCCACACAAACACAAAACTGTGCCTCAGCATTCAAATAAATAAATAAATAAACAAAGACTAACCGAACCTCTCCATGGGGAAAACAAATCTGACACAGCGGTTACTATTAATTAGCATTCCTATTTGTTCAATACTACTTCCAGTTTCCAAAGGAGGTGTGACTGGCTGAACTAATAAAATGCTACTTCTCAAAGCTGCTAACACCCCCTTTTCCTGGGCAAACAAGGCACCCTTCACTCACAGACCATGCACCAGTGTTCTGAAGAATATCAAGGTTAACTGTCTCCATCTATCCACACAACACCTATGCACAGCCTTTTCAAAAAAATAATCAGCATTCAAAAGACATTTTTAAAGGCGTTTTTCTTCTTTCCCTGTTGAATGAAGCTAAGGAAGAAGCAGCAGCAGAAAGGGGACTGCCTGACAGATGGTCACAAGTGACCCCTTGGAGCTTTCTAGCTAGCTGCGAGTCAATTATTAATGGGGATTTCTCTTCTTACCGCCCCATCCCATGCAGAGAGGAGCCGCAGGAAAAGCTCATTCAGAATCCATGCCTGCGGAGCGGCCGGGGAAAGGGAGGCAGCGGCGCGCAGATGGTGCGAGCGGCTCCCGGCAGGAGAGGAGCGGAGAAGGGGAACACAGCGCAGGACTTACTAACCCGAGCTCTCCACCGAGATACACCCTGGGAGCTGCAGACCGCCTGGGCTCTGCATCCCCACTGCTTTGTTTATCGGAAAATATTCAAAATGGAAACCTGACTCCAGCTGCTAAAAATAGCCGAATTTCCTCAGTTTCCGAGTTGGGAGTCCCACTACTGAAGTGTGACAACGCCGAGCGAAGAATACCTCGTTTTCTCTCCGAACGGCAGCATGTCACACGGGGGGGACAAAGCCCGGAGGAGCTCTTCGGGTCTCTACATCAGAGTTCTTCCCAAGGACCAACACAGGGAAAGGCGAGAGCGGGGAAGCCGCCCCCGCTCAGCGGTGCGGGACGCTCGGCCGGGGGAGGGGGGGACATCCCCCCCGCTCCCCTCCCCCCCCAGTGCCGGGGGAAGGATCTGCCTCTCTCCGCCGCCGCTCCGGTCTTACCTTGTAGCTTTCCGTACAAAGTAAGAGCGGGTAAAGTCGCCGTGATCGTCCAGCCACGCTTCTACCGCTTCCTGCTCGGGCGAGGGGGGGGAGCTGCGCTCCATGCTCCGCCGCTCCTGCCGCTGCCCCCGCCGTGGTTGTTGATTCCCCCCCCTCCTGTTACGGATGCCCTCGGCTAGGAGTGCGGGGCCGGCTCCCACCCCCTACCTTCCCCCCGTTCCCAGGTGTGCGGGCAGCAGGAAGCGCGGTGCCCGGCCCCTAGCGCCGCGCCGCCGGCACCTCAGCGCATCCCCCGTCCCGCCGCAGACAGACGGCTCCACCTCCCCCGCCGCCCCGCAGCGCACCGGGGGGCTGCCCCGCCCTGCCCCGCCCCACCCGGCCCCGCCCCGACGCTGGGGGGCACCGGCGGGAGCCCCCGGCCCCGGCGCTGTGCCGCGGGGGATGGAGGCAGAAGGAGATGTCTATGAGCGCGGCCCAGGCAGCTCCCGCGGGGCGGGCGGTGTAAAAATAGTACGAAAAGCGATGAAAAAGTGAATTGTTCTCCCCGGAGTCTGGCAAAAGGAGGTTTCCTCCGCCGCCCCCACTTCACAGTTCTTTTCAAGGTATGGCCTGTTTGAGCCCGCTTTGAAAAAGGGGTGAATTGGCTGTCACTTTGGAGTGTTTCATTGTTGGGTGTCACTGTCTGATCTCTGATAGACCTCAGCCTGGATACGAGTGCTACAGCCCTGGCTTTTCAGTCCCTCATGCTTACGGTGACGCTTCTAGAGCCATTATGGACACTTAACAAGCACAGCCTAGCTCTGAGGATGCCCCAGACTCGCAGCTCCTACTTTCTCTAACATTAGACACCTAGGACTGAAATTCTGGTTAATGCCGAGCATCACTCTCACGTATTGTAATTCCATTCCAAGATATTAAGTGTGCACACATTTATAATCATTTAGAATCTGCATTCACCAAAGACCTTGCACAAAGTATGATGCACACGTACGGTGTCCTGCATCGTCACATGCAGTACCTTTGAAGGTAAGTTATTAATAACAAATAGCAGCATGTTCCTGGGGAAAGGGATATACATACAGGGTCTTTAAAATTGTTCTACTGTGTAATCAATTCAGAAATATCATATAAAATGTTTTATGCTACTCTTAAACCCATTTCAGTGTATGCAAGGCAGCGTGCTTCAGATAGAGCAGACATCACTGCACACCTTGGCAATAGTTTTGCACTGCTTATAGAGACTCAACTGATAGAGGCTCAGCTTACAGAGAGATGGGATTCTGCAGGCTGAGAAGGGGCAGCAGCAGAAACTTCAACATCAAAGGCCATGAGCCTGGCCATGAGCTTGGGGGAAAAGTTTTCTGTGTCTTTGTGTCACATCCGTGCATAACATTCACTGGGACATGTGTGTCTTTTGGCTGGAAGAGTTTGTGTGTGATGTGAGCCACGCAGAAAGGGAAGCTTTACGTGAACATTACTCTCCTATAAAAAGAATCTCAGGAGAAATGTGCCTGGTGACCAAAGAGCAAATGGGAAGATAAAGTACAAACTAGTTAAGATATGCTGCAAGGGTCAAGCTGCTATTCAAGGCAAAGAGAAATCTTTCAGCAGGAGAATACAGAATTACCAAGCAAACTGCATAAACAGACAATATGGCAGTAAATGAAACTCATGTTTACTGTCCAAGTGTGGTACCTTAGAAAAAAGATAATAAACCTGTCATGTAACTCATAAACTTCTAAATTAACCATTTCATTTCAGGGTCTTAAGGCTACCGTAGGCATGGCAATCACAGAATGGTTTGGGTTGGAAGGGATCTCAAAGCTCATCTCGTTCCAACCCCCCTGCCATGGCAGGGACACCTCCCACCAGCCCAGGTTGCTCCAAGCCCCATCCAACCTGGCCTGGAACACTGTCAGGGAGGGGACAGCCACAGTTTCCCTGGGCAACCTGGGTCAGTGCCTCACCACCTTCACAGGAAAGAATTTCTTCCTAATTTCGAATCTAAATCTCCCCTCTTCCAGTTTAAAGCCATTACCCCTCGTCCTATCACTTCATGCTCTTGTAAAAAGTCCCTCTCCAGCTTTCTTGTAGGCCCCTTCAGGTACTGGATAGTAAAAGTTTCTAAGCTAGAAGAGCTTTTGGAAAATAACACTATGTTGGACAGAAATGTAAAACACATGATTATAAAATGCAGGTTTTATAAATACCTGAAATGCCACTCTCTGAATGGTCTCATATGAAATATTGATCGTAGCACTGCTCATCCCACCTCAAAAAGCAATTGCTGAATTATCAGAGGTGATCTAAGCAGGAAAAAAAAGAATGACCAAACACATGGAAATACATTTTCTGTAAAGAGGCAAAAAGGCTTTGTTTACAAAAGGATGAAGAAAAAAAAGCATAATTTAATTACTGGTATTTAAAAAGTAAGATAGGATTTTCTCTCTGTCTCATAGGAGGATAACAAGGTAATGGTCAATGAAATTATGTCAGCTGCAATACATAGCATCTTATTTCATGTAATTAGGAGTAGCACTAATAGAAATCAGCATTTATACTGTAGTAACATCCAGTAAGTCAAGAACAGATACTGCACTGAGCACTGTAAACATGTAATATTAAATACGAGGCTAGCTGAGAAGCATACAGTGTCCCTGTACAGCATGCCACAGGGTCCTGGGACCCATGGGTGAAGCTGCCCAGGCCACGCCAGTACGTATATGACAGTGTACAAAAGGAGGTGGAAGCTGGACAGTGCAAAGGCCCTGTGGGCTTTTCTGGGGATTGGCAAGCATGCCATGATTAAGCCTGTGGATAATAATCAGTAAAACCAATGCAAATGATTATCTTCCTGTGAATGCAATGGCAAAGCAGCAGTTCAAAAGATCGTTACCCAAGCAAAGAATAGCATAGTCTTTCTGAAAAGAAATAAAAATGGAACAGTTTGGGGGGGGGTGGGGTAGGAAAGGGATACTTTCTCTGTATCCAATGAATAATAATGAACATGCTGTTTTCATTTTTAAGGTGACAGGCGGGGGTGAAGGCCAAATGTAACAAAGAAGTGAATGGTAAAAGTGGAAAAAGTCTTCCATAATTTTGGCTTCCAAAGTGCTCTGAAAGAGCTCCGTGTATCTTAGCTCGCGCCCAGCTTTCCAGTTTGCTTCCAGAACTCAGATGACAGAATTCATATGCAGCAGCCATAAACCTGAAACGGATTGGTAGTAACAACATACAAATAAATATGTCCAGTTCGAATTTAAAAGCTGCTTGTGGCAAAGCAGTATGCTTGAGAGCTCAGTAAGAGAAGCCAGGATGCTTTTCCTGGAGTAGGCATTCTATAGCAGGACTGGTTGATGGAAAAGCTTTTCAGCTGAAGTCTTTCATTTGTATGTTTTGAAAATATTGTCATGTACGGAGATAAGAAAGGTGGGGTTTTTTTGTACACCCAAGGCATATAAATTAGAAATGCTGCTAACTCATACTAATTAGTAAGAACAAATATAGAAGTATGTAACCGAGAAGTATTTATGTGATATTTTATGCTTAAGGAACTCTATATTTATTTACACTTATTTTAAAGTAATTAGTTTCTCTATCATTTCCTTTTAAAAAGAGAAGAAAATAAGGTTTCAAATTTCACTGTAGTTGACTTATTTGCCTGACTTACTCATTAGATGAACTGGAGCAGCATTTAGCTTTGCTAAGAAGTGGGAACTGGCTCTTTCTACCATCCCTTAAATCTGGAAAACAGTTGGTCCATTTTGGCTCCCGAAACAAGTTGAGGGCTGTACTGTATTGCCAGTGAGGCTAGAATATGATAAGGCAGAAGAAACTATTCTGCTTCTTTATTAGCCAGCACTTTTACACACATGTGCAAACACACATGCAGTGCAAGAATCCCAATATTAGTAAAGCAAGTTTCCATTTCCCTTCCGTTATTTAAGTTGCGTAAAGAGAGTGAAATACCAACCACAATCCAATTAATTTAAAATCTGTTACTTTAGTGATGAATATACTAAATCATGAGAATGTCTTATGAGTTTATCCTCTCAGTCCTTTCCAAATAATTGCTGGAAATGCTTCCCAAAGAAACGTGGCTATGCAGAGGTGCTCACTCATTGCATAACCTGCCTTCTCCTCTGGGATAACATTGCATATGTCCTACAGGAAGCCATGTAAAATAGTAGCTTCCTCCTATTTTGATTTGAATGTGACTGAGCATTTGCGTCAATCAAAGTACCATGCAAAATTATTGTTAACCTCAGGAAAGCAGGAGCTTCTCAAAGCTGTTTGTAATAAGCAGACATTCATCTGGAACATATGGTCTAACTTTATCTCCTGAAAAATGTCATTTAACATTTGAGTTTAACATTTAATATTAATTAATATTAATTCATTTGCATTTAATATGCCAGTCGACCAGTATGCTCAAATTTTAACCTTTCCTACTTTCTATTGGAAGTCTCAGGATAAGTTTGAAGACTGTTACCAAATCTCTCTTTCTTTCTCAGCCTTCTCTCCTTTAAGCTAAGTAGTATCACATCTTTCAATTCTTCCTTGAACGTTGTGTTTTCCAGCCCTGTGATCCTTCTTTTTCACTTTGGACATTTCTGAGATAGTCTGTACTATTCCTGTGTCTCACCAAGCTAGGATTAAGAAATGCCCCCTCCCTGGCAGTGTTCAAGGCCAGGTTGGAAAGGGCTTTGAGCAACCTGGTCTAATGGGAGGTGTCCCTGCCCATGGCAGGGGGGTTGGAACGAGATGATCCAACCCAAACCATTTTGTGATTCTATGAAATGCAGTTGAACGCATATCCATACTAAATGAAGTGGAAGGGATATTTTGGGTCCCTTGCAGGTTGGATTCCTGCTAAAACAGTCACCCTTAGATATGTCTTCTTGACAATAGCCTGATATTGTCGACTTGTGGTGACTGACTGTACTGTGTTCCCTTTTTCTAAATACTTTCCATGTAGTCAGGAGTTGCCTGTGTGCCTGCATACTTCTGCCTAACTGTGTTTTCTTGCTCTTGATTATTTTTAATTTCATCCTGTGCTTGCAATCCATTTCTCCAATTTTTCAAGATTATTTTGAAATCTACGCCTGTCCTCCAACATATACTTGGTCTAACTAAGCTGAGTGCAAATTTGCTGAAGGGCGCAGGTCTGGGCAATGATTTGGCATGATGCAGGTAGGTGAAATTGTAGGTGGACTCGTCAGCATCATGACTAGTTTGGCTGGCTACAGCTTCTGATGTCTACGTGCTAGAAGCATATCTTCAGTGAGCATGCAGACACAGCCCTGATTTAAGGAGGGAGGTTATGCCATGGTTGTATCATGTGGAATAAAAACAAATGCAATGGATCAAATGGGCTGCAATCCCTGGTAACTCTACACCCATGTAGTCCATCTCCAGTTGCATTCAGCAGACCCTTTCGGGCTTCTGACATGGTGAAAACTGAAGCTATGATCAACCTGTTATTTCTTTTAATGTATACAGAGTTTGACAGTGTTTAAATAGGAGGTAGTGAACTTGTATAGGCCAAATTTCATCCCAGGCCCTTATCAAGTGCATAACAACCCCCCCCCTTTTTTTTTTTTTTTGTATATACATGATACATAGCTTATTTTTAAAGAGCGTTTTAGCAACTACTAGCTAGTTAGTCATTTTCAATTAGCAGTTGCTCTTATTAGTACTTTTACTGGTAGTTGTGATTTCGAATTAAAGTCTTAAGTTTGTACTTAGATTTACAGACTGTTATGAAGTCACTTTTTTCCTAATTGTGGTTATTGGGAGAAGGAGACTCAGTCATGAACTTAATAAATCAAAGATTAGTCAGAAGTTTTTCAAATAAAATCCTTGCAATTTGGACCATGCTGTTTAGGACTGCATGAACTTCTTAAGCCTGTGTGAGGAGGAGAACCCTGACTCCACTGGAGTAGTGCAACAGCTTTCATCCATGTCCATGGATCCAGAATTCAATTCAACTCACAGCTTCAATCTCTCTCTGCATTCCTAACTGGCAGTTAAAATAGTTGCCCCAGTGCACAGTAGCTACAGGCATCTCGCTCACCATCATGCAGCTCTATGCAATTCTTCCCTTTCTTTCGTGTTTCTTAAACATGTTGCTGCTTTACTTGAGGCTTTGCAGCAGACATTCTGTATCTACAGAAGAGCGCAGGATACCTACCAAAATCTGGTGTGGATCTGACCAGAGCTGGGACAGCGGGCAGCAGGATGGACAGCTCAATGTTTTTTTGCTGTTCAGTATTTGTGTAACATAGCATGCCAGAAATGGAACACAGGGGAAATACTCTCGTGGGGGAAAACAAGATGTAAATGCACAGCAGTTTGAAATACATTACTCTTATGATGATGTCCTCATGTTTTCCTCATAAAAGGCCATGGAACCTCACCCAGAAATTCAGCATTAAGGCAAAGTTTTAGGAAAACTATGGGGTTTGTATAGGGATTGAGATCCAACATGTCCCAGAGTAAGTTGTTCACACAGTTTTACTTGCTGCTGGATGTTTCTACTGGTTTTCCTTT
Source organism: Podargus strigoides (assembly GCA_028020825.1). NCBI lineage: Eukaryota > Metazoa > Chordata > Aves > Caprimulgiformes > Podargidae > Podargus > Podargus strigoides. The sequence goes on from CM051621.1 coordinate 72,015,663, forward strand.
GTGTTTATCAGTCTTAAGTAGCACGTATGGAGCCTGTTATGTTTTTTTTCCAATAGATTGGAAAGCCATTTACTTTTGCATTTTAGTATTCATAGACCATAATTCTGTTTAACTTCTCGTATATTAACCTAAAAATTGGAGTTTCTAAAGGCTCCCTATCATCACAGATTATTAGTACCGTTTCTCTCAGTAAAGGCTTTGGTTTTCCAGGCATAGTTTTTTCAGCACATTTTCCCAGTAATGATCTCTGAAACCACAGAGAGGTGTAATGGTACCAACAACTCCCACCAGTTATCTCCCATCTTGTACAGTAAGAATAACTCTTGCCCACACTTAGCTCCAGGCACGTGTGTCCGCTTGGGTCTACTATTGCTGTTTCTTTCTTTTCAGAGTAACTGCTTTTCACGAAATCATTTTCCATCTTGGACATGAGACCATTTCTCATTGTTCTTTTAATGAACAACTTGCTCTTCTCCATGTTAAAATACAGTCCAGACCTTACTAAGTGATCTTAGTTGTTCTATATTAATGGCATGCCCTTCCTATAATTTGTCACTCTAACATATTGTAATTTGCAGCTTTTTCCAGCAATTATTTCATATTTTTTTCAGATCATTCAGTCTGGTTTGGGTCCATGTAATATGGACAACACTGATATTTTACATAGCTGGGGTTTTTCTCAAAAATGCCATGAAGCTATGAGCCAAAACGCTACGAAAATATTACAGAAGTCTCACTTACCAAACTAATTCATCATCTCATGAGAAAACAGGAAGGTTTTTTTTCCTGACAAAACTAATTTTCTATGTTGACTGGCGTTAATTGTACTATCATCCTTTAATTGTACACTGATTGCTTCCTGTACCAGCCTTTCCATCAGTTTTCCTGACATTGATGTCAGGCAAAATGATCCGTAATTTCCTTATTAAATAATGGAACAATGCTTGCTTCTCCTCTGTCTTGAGGAACTTGCATGGGATTAAGACATGTTTTTCTTATATGTTTTCATTTTATCTTGCTGAGGTTTAGGGTTAATACCTGTTAAACAGGTATTATTCTACTAGCTGAGATTTTGGAATCTTAGGAGTGAACATAGGAATTTCTGCTTCGATAGATTACATGAGGAATATTTTAATAGCACAGAGCTGGTTAATCTCTCTAGTACTGTGTTGCTGTCAGTAAGAAATCTTCATAACCCAGGATATAACATTACAAAAGTGTATATGCAGTTAATTTCACTGTTTACTATCTTACCATAATGAGTAAATTTGCTGTTTAATCATTACCCTAAAAGCTATGAAGCATCTGCTGTGCTCTAAGGTACCCAGAAAATTTGTATCACAACACAGTCCTGCTAGAAATACAGGCTAGTGCCAAAGTGTAAAGCATTTTATGTATCTAAAACTACATTCTTTCACTGATATTATTTACTTAGAGTAGTAAAACACTTGATCTCTACCAGATCCCAAAGTAATTAAACTGTTGAACATTTCCTATTGTTCTACATGGAAGACATTTTTGAAAGATGATGTGTTCCTTTGACCCAGCTTGCACTGTACTTAACTGAACAAATTAACTCTTTCTGGCCCATTAGGAAGAAACATACTTTAGTACTGCCATCTGATTTACTCATGGGAACTAACATCATTGGTATTCTATATGCATCCCTGGTTCTGGAAAGACAATCATCATGATACTTTCTAAAGACCGCAACTGGAGTCAGGACTTCTTTGTACTGGAAGCTGTACCACAAATAGATCTCTTGCTTGGGTGGGTAAGTCATCAAAAATACAGTTGTTTCATTTTTGGAAGGAGAGAGGGGAATGGAGGTTTCTCCCCAGTCCAGTACAGAACCTACAACTAAGCACAGAACATATGACTGAAATATTATGCAATGGGCATAATTTTTTTTCAGGGTATTGTAGGAATGCACAGGCATATTCTAGTAATTAAATATTAATCTGTGATTGTTACAGATGAACCAAAAATTAGACGGTAAACAAGGTGAATAGAGATTACTTATGTATAACACTGGTAACTTAAAGGTGTACCCACAAAATCTTCACTGTTCTGAACAAGCAAGGAAGATGTACAAGAGATTAGCTTTTAACTAAGGCTAACTGCAGCACTGCTGAATGAATGTTTTGGGCTTGTACAGCATTTTAATTATATTCTATAACAAAACCTATGAGAACAATCAGATTGAAAAGATGTTTCTATACAAGAGTGTGTCTATTTCTGGATCATGTTTAATTTTTTTTGAGTAGTATGACATACTCTGATTCCTTCCATTTTCTCCTTCGGCTTTCATGCCTGTCCCTCAAGACATTTGTGCTGTAGAGATTTCTTCAGCCAAGGGAGTCTAAATGAGTGTACTCACAATGTACCATTGCTGATCCCAAATCATCTGCAATCTGATGAAGAGGTGTTCACCACAGTGCCACCTCATCTCTTTTTTTTAAGCTTTGGCAGACCTGAGGATCTGGAGACTTCAAAACCTTCCAATACTAGGTAACTAGTTTCTGTCTGCTAAATAAAAGAAGAAAACTATTAGAGCAAATCAGTAAAACGTATCTTTAGACTCTCCCAACATATAGCTTGGGGTCGGCACCATCCTGCCTTCCTAAAGATATGAACCTGTATTTCTCAGGAAAATAGCAAGTGATCCAAGAGCAGCAGTTCAAATTGACATGGCTACTTACCTTTTCACACCTGGTGCTCTGTTTCTAAAATTGCTGCTTACATTTCATCACAGGCAGGTTGCACACTGTTAGTTTTCTGAGGCAGTGGTTGTCCACGGCCATGTTTCTGCATAGTTAGTACTTCATGTCCTGCTGTAAACCCAATACAAATAACGAACTAAAACAATTTTTGTTGTAATCCAAATACCATTTTCACCTCTTAAAAGCTTTTCTATTGATCAGTGTCCCCCGATTAGATCAGTGAGGGCAGCAATAGTTGTCACTGGTCCTATAACACAGATGACTATAACAAAGCAGAAAGATTATGTGATTTGACTTTGGCTATAAAAAAATTTATGTCATTACTAAAATGATATCAGATAAGTCACTTGTTTTTGATATCTTGTTTCATCTTCTAAACCACTAGGAAGATGATCTTTGATCTATCTGTCTACATTTAGACAGTATCCAGGGCTGAATCATATCAGTTATTCTACCACTTGATGCTCCCTCCCCAGCTGAGAAGGAGAATTGGGGAAAAAAAGAAGCCCTGTGAGTTGGAGTAGAAACAGATTTAATGAGATAACAAAACCAATACAACAACCCACAAAAGCTACAGAAAGTTCTACTCTACTTGATGTTAATAGCAGGAACAGAAGACCACAAAGGAAGAGCCACAAGAAAACAAGAAACTCCACTGTTACTGAGCTCCCTCCTTTTATAATGAGCATGATGAGGAGGTGTGGGATACACCTGTGAGTCAGCTGCCTTGATTGGCTCTCCCAGCTGACTCGGGGCTACTCATGGCTGCCTGCATGGCTGGCCCATGGGTTTGTGCCTGGGGAACCAGGACCCTGTCTGAACTTTCTATAGCTATGGAAGTTATAAGCTTCTAGCAGCTTATATCATGACTTAGGAGAGGCAGAGTTATAGCAACAATGTGTTGTGGGCAGCAAGTGACACTGCTCGATTCTCAAATGTGACAGACCTGATTTGGTGTCTTTGGTCCCAAATTAATAAGAGCGTCTGCATACAGCATGGACCTCACCGGTGACTGCCTGATCTGCTGGCCTCTGGGCTCATGGTGAAGGAGAAACTTGGTCACTCAGCCCTGCAAACAGGTAGCCAGCTCCTTCCTGAGCCGGGCCAAGCTTGTAGGGGTACTCTGAGGGAGCTCAGCAATAGCCAGTTCTGGAGTATCACAGGGATTTAGTGCCCGGATGGGACACCAGTATGGATGTAGATGGCTCTGTTCATGTCTGTAAGTGGTTGGTTAGATACCTTGGGATTTAAAATGCCAGTAGTGCTATGTGTAAGTACTCCTGGAAGCCACAGCCAAGCATCAGTGACCAGGGACCTGGGATTTTTCACTTCGAAAATTTAGGCATTATTTATTTTGGTAGAATACGAAAATGTGAACTGTGGCTTTCATCCTTCAAAAGCAAAAAGCCTCATATCCACTAAAGGAGGCAAGTACCCGCATGTTAGCTGTTGTGGCACCCCACTTTTAAGGCCTTCAGTGTAGATTTTAGAGCAGGAGAGAATCAAACTGTGTGAGAACAAGGCTGCCAGAAAGAGCTAGGTACAGTGATACGGAAATAACCACGTAATTTTGCTAAACTGTTCCAGTTCGGAACAACAATGTTAAGGAGACTCTTGATGAGCCTAAAACTCCTTCCAGCTGCTTGTGAGCTACCAGCTGTGCCTGACATTCCTGCTTTCCGGCTGCAAAGTCTCATCCCTTTTTAGAAACCAAAGACAAAGCATTTAATTTTTATTTGAGCATATTGAATTTATTCTAATTTTATTTATTTCTCAAGTAAAATTGTGGTGTGGAAACAGAAGTTTGTGTAGTGGTCTAATGGCTCGCACAGTAAAATGAGCACCCTTGAGGAAATGAAATGTGACACAGCATGGGCTAGCCTGCGAGGACAGCCTTTTGTTTTCCTCTGTTAGTGATCTAGAAGAGGGACTTTCTGTGTTTTATAAGAATTTTATGCTACCAAGAGCACATGGTAAACGCTGCTGGTACAGTGATATTAACAGATAAAAGCCTATGCAGAAGGTATTGCAGTACTGGACTTCAATACATTTATACAGACTTCAGATTTGTTTATACTGCGTGATCTGAATTTGCAGTGTATGTGTTTTGATTATAACTGCCAAAATCTATTTTATCTTTCTCAGCTGACTTTATGGATTTTGTGAGGAAAAACCACTGCTGATTAAATTCGTATTGACAGGACTGGATTCTGTATTTACAGGAAAACGGCTACTGCAGGCTCTCATCTCTTCCTCTGTTCTTACTTTAAGGTCCTGAAAAGCCAGGACAAATCAGGAGACATTTGCCACTGAATGTTCTTTCAGTGTAAAGGAAACCCAGCATGTTACTGATAATTGACCATGATATTCTTTTGATAAATTTATGTCTTCTATCAATCTGCTGTTTAAGTGTTTTTCAGACATGGACTGATTTATTGTTCCAGCATTTCTGTCTTAGACAAAATCTTTTTGTTAGTTTATAGGAGATGAATCACAGCTATTCCCTTGAGTTACTTCATGTCTGACTCTTAATTTCTTCATCTCTCTGTGTGCAAATAAAAATATGACCTTGTTTTGCTCCCTAAAAGTAGTTTGGGGAGATAAGACAATACAGAGATGTATGAAAGGAGAACTAGCAAAGGGGGAAAGGAACCAAATCAGTCTTCTTGATGGTTTTGCATTTTTAGTGAAGTTGAAATATGTTCATTTTATATAGACTAATATTCAATTTAACTGATGCATGGAGTTTAATATTACTACTAGGAAAAACACATTTTGCCATTGCTATAATCTGGTAATTCTATTGCTTGCTATAGTGTGAATTATTTAGAATGTAAAATGTATAGAAAAGGGATATGAATATATATATATATATATAAACAAAAGAAATGGTAATTGGAATTCTATAATGCTTATAGTTACTAATAAGGGAAGAAAATAAAGAAATATAAGTTGTTTTTAAACTAGTCAGTGAAGTTGAAAGTGAATGCTGCAAATTCTCCCTTGTGCTTTCCAGCCATAAAAACTTGTAGAATGCAGATTTTAACAAAGATACAACCCCACTGAGCACTGAGCTGAAACATGCATAGTACTGTTGTTTTCCTTTGCTCACAGTCCTTACTTGCTGTGGTGGTCCCTGAAGGTTCATGCTGTTTTTTTCATTCAGAGTGGCTCAAAGCATGAGGATAGTTTGGTCACTTCACATCTCAGTAGGACAGCTTCAGATTGAAACAACCTCCCTCATTCAAAAATAGAGCTTCTTTCTTTTTTTCTTCCACACACACCCCCCCCCCCCCCCCCCAGGATTCTTGCTGTTTCTGAAGAGCTATGCTTATGAGTAGTAATATAAAATAATTTCTGAAGCTCTTATGACAAGTTAATAAAAAAAAGGACTGAGATGTCTTTCATTTTTTGTGTTTATCTGTGTCTTTGAGTATCTGTCAGTTCCTTTAACTCCAGGATCTTTCAAATCCACTAGTCAGCATCAGGCAAATCTGGTGGAAACATACAGATAACAAAATAGTGTGAACATCTCAGAAAAATAAAAGCCCCATTGAAAAGAGACACATTGAGGGTCAGGATGTCACTGCACGTCTCAGGGGAGGACAGTACCCATGCAGCAGAGAGCTTTACAGCCTGCTGGCGCTGGAGCTTCAGCTGGAGGTCTGTACAGTCCCAGATAGGTGCTTGGGTTCTTCACTGTCTGCAGTGTTTGTGTAATTCAATTAAAAATCTGTCAGTCACAAAAAAAAAAAAAAAAAAAGGTAGAAAAAACCCAGCTGGATTTATTCTGATGCTCCAAGAGCAAATGTCTCTCTTGCTTCAGTTTGGAATCTACCTGAGCTCTTGCTTCTTTCCCTCTGCTGAGGTTAAGCTTAAACATGTCTTGCCCACTACTTCAAAAAACAGTGTGGAGATAGCCTAACATTCATTTGCCCTCCTATTTTTAGTTTCTTTTTGGAAAGAATCAGAGAAATGTCCCTCTGCATATTGCCCATCACCCTATAAATACCCTTCCAGCTTCTAGGTTGAGAGTAAAGATCTTCTCTAGTATCTCTAGTCTTCTCACCACATTTCACCATATTCCTTTTCATTTGTGCTCTTACCATCACCAGTGCTTGAAAATACCATACACTCTAGGGCAAAAGCACAACATCTCCTATTCAAGTCTCCCTCAGAAAACTCTTCTTCCATTTAGGAATCTAAGTTAATAGCAACAGATAGCCATCATTATCTAACCTGCACACGGGTGGTTGTGGCTTATTGCTGTCCTTTGGTTCTCCCTGTGAACTGCTCACAGACCTGTGCTGCTTAGCACAGGTCCTTGGGACACGGACCAGGCCTTTGTGTTTTGTACATAGTGTTGTTTCTGTTCTCTGACTGAATGTCTTGACCTTTAAAAGGCGACTCCGAGCCTGCCAAAATGTGTTTTATTTAATCAAGAATCTAATTCAGGGAGAGCAAATCTCTGTAACAGGCCTGAAATTCTCTCTGCGTACTGTTCATGCCAACCCAACTTTGCCCACACAAATGTTCATGAAGCTCAAATAAAGAGAGCTGTAAACACAGAAGAAAAGGCCTTCAAAAGGATGAGAAAAGCTTTTCTTAATATTTACTTTCTTTCTTGTTGACAAAATGGGCAATGCAATTTGGGTTCAGATTAATGTGTTTTTATTCCAGAAATGATAAAAATATAACTGCTATTTTATTCCTCAGCAGAACAGATTAGTTAGTGAGCTAAGCACAACATAATGAAATGAAACAATTTAAAGAAAGCCATTAAAGGTAAAAACATTTGTGTAATCAACACCAATGTTCCCTTCAGTACAGGACGTTACAAGAAAGCTGGTTGTGCTGCAGGCCTTGTTGATTTTCATTGACTACAAAGGAGAATAGAAAGTTTCTACATAAGCCCTTGGGTGCTAATGCAGGAAGGTGGCTGTGTCAGCTGAGCTGTCTGACCCTGGCAAAGCAGCAGACTTCAAGCTCACTGCCTAAAGAAATTATTGAACAAATCAGTGCTGGGAGGAGAAGCTGTTGTTTTATTAATGTTTATCAGATTAAAGAAGTGAAATAACTGATGCAATATGAGCAGTGCATAAAAGAAGGGGACTGAAGGGAAAAAATGCTTTTGAAGTGTGCCACAGCCTCTCTTGGAGAGCCTCTCATCCATCTCCCTTCCAGTTCCTCCTGTCAAACATTGGCATGGTGTGTGCTCCGCAGCAGTCGAGCAGCATCATTCATACAGCTGTGCTATCTGGAGTGCAGATGCTTTCACTTGCACTTGGTAGTTCCTAGTCAGCTTCCAGAGTTTTGCTAGAATCGTTCACAGATGTGTGACACACAGAGATGAGACAGAAATTCATTGAAAAAGGATATGAAGTGAATACATAGATTCATCTCACTGTTGTCTTTATCACTCTATAAATTCCATCTCTGTGAATCTGGTAGGAAATAATAAATGCAAGTTGCTTTAAAATTCCTCCTTGAAAGTTACATATCATGGAAATTAAGGTAAGAAGCCATTTCTGCGTTATTTGTGCATAAGAGTTTTGCTGTGCTTGTGAAAGGCGCTGGTCTGTCACTGCGAGGGCCGAGCTGCTTATCCGCAGCACATGGTCCACAGCTCGCTCTTTAAAGAGCCCTTCAATGTGCCTGAAGAGTGACTTAGATTTCCTTGTCCTAGCTGAGCCTCTGCCTCTTCACGTCCCTTGGCTCCCTTAGGTCACTGCGGTTTTGCCAATAGTGAAAGTAGTAATGACTTTCTTATGTTAATGCAGTCTACTGGAAAGTGACTGGAATAAAAAACCTCCCTTCTTGCACGCTGCCAAACAGCCTCCTATGGGTGGTGGGCTAAGTTCCTACTAACTAGAAGATTTCATTGAAAGAAGAAAGCTTGAGGCAGCACATACATGCTATTTACCTAAGTGCGTGTTCTCTGGTTGTGGTTTAACTCATTCGCTATGCCTGGCTGCTTTGCAACCTCTCATTCTCTAAGTCGTTGCTGGTGCTGGGCGTCTCAGCAGCCTCTCAGCAAGTGTGAGGCTTGCAGTAGTATCCTTTTCTTCTCCATACCGCATATTTGCAGTGGTTGACTAAACTTCCACATCAAGAGCTTTTACCTTCAGGGCAGTTCAACGGAATACTGCCATCTCCCCTGTTCTCCACATTGCTGTTGGAGTGGTAGGAAAGTTGCTTGGGATTAATGCCAGTATATGAGAGTGCAGAATTTAGGCCAAATACCTTTCTCATTATTCCTAAGGACTAAGCCTGTCCCTGTAGAAGTCAGTGGAAACTGAGGTGGCCCTAAGTGTGCATTTATAGGAAAAGAGAAAAAAACCCTAGTGACAGACACAAGAAAATCTAATTTTTCCCTTTTCGCCACATGTTATGCAGCGTACAGTGAGCACTGTATTTGCTGGCAAAGGAGGGAAGTCTGGGGAATCTATTCATTTTCCTCCACATTTAAACAAACACTTTCTCATAACCGTGACCAAGAAAGGAAGCAAAAGTACTTAGCAAACTTATATTAAGTGTTCTAACTCAATGTTTATATTTTGTTCCTGAAAAATATACTGACTGTATTGATAGCAGAGCAGCGTTCAGCTCCTGCAGTCTGATGTGGGAGAGGGCTCAGTGAATATTTTTAACCTTGTATGGAAACTTGATTTTGTTTTCAAAATACCTGCAGCTCAGAACAGTCTGAGCCATTCTGAAGCAAAAATTGTGGCCTTCAAAGAAAGTTCGTATGATTCCCACAGGGTAATTATGTCTGGGAGGAAAAAGCTAGTAGTGTCCAGAGATAGGATTCCCTTTGAGGAAATCTATCACTTCCCCTAGCTTTCTAGTATTTTGGTAGTATTTGGTTGATTTTAACATAGAATTGTTACGAACACCAAGGAAGTTGTGGATGCTCCATCCCTGGAAGTGTTCAAAGCCAGGCTGGATGGAGCCTTGAGCAACCTAATCTAGTGGGAGGTGTCCTTGCCATGGCAGGGGGGTTGGAACTAGATGATCTTTGAGGTCCCTTCCAACCCAAACCATTCTATGATTCTATGATCCTATGATTCTTTCAACCAGATAGCTGGGTAGACTAATTCCAAATGTGTAATGCCAGTACTAGCTAAGGTTTTATAGAACTGCATTTGGTGGATAAACCTGTGATTTCGCTTACTAATCTGGAAGTTTCTGAAGAAAAACACCAATATTTATGAAGTTGCACTCTATTCCTATAAGTCTGTATTTTCAGGTATAGTGCCAAAAGTTCTTACTTTGGGAAATATAAATCAGATTTTAAATATGTGATTGAAAAGATAATTTGGTCTTGAGAAGCAAAAATATTTAAATTTTGTTTACTTTTTATGCTCATCTCATTCACTTTGAATATTTCATGCTACAGTTCCCTTGTGTGTAAGTAAACTTTTACTAGTTAAGGATGAGCTGCAGTTCCCTAAGAAAAAAGGAAAAATAACAAAGGACTAATGTTGTTTTTTAAGAATAGATCTGAAAGTTTTGGATAAAAGAATTTGATATCTTTCCAGAGTTTATCATCCCAGTTATCAAAATAATGGCCCTCCTGCCACAGAAAGGATGAGCCATAAACTGCATTGCATGGCAGATATTGTGTTTTTCATGAACAGTGTTGTCATTGTGTGGTTTGATTTTCCTCAGGAAAGTCCCACGTCTTTTGCAGAGTTGAAACAAAATGATTTGCTTAGCTGCCTTGAAATAAATTAATTGTAATGGTGAAAAAAGGAGGAATTATGAAAGATAGGTATTGATGGCAATGAGTGGCTCTTTGTTTCCTGTTTCTGTGATAATGACAGGATATGACGGATAGGTTCGTGCCCATCATTAACCTCACCAAATACAGCAATGCAGTAAAACCACCACAGGCTTACAATGAGAAATGACTGCAGTGATTCCTGGATTCATCTTTGCTCTGCACTTCACTGTCATATTCTCGTCACTACTGCAAAACTAAATAAATTTGAGAAGCACAGTCACACTTTATGCAGTGGGTCAAATTCTTCTCTTTGCCCTGTACTATATGTTTTGAGTGACTCATTTCACTGGGGTTTATCTAGATTTATGCCAAAGTAGTGACAAGTAGAAGCTTACTCAAAATGATATTTTGTCCTTTTTGGGAGATTTGCACCTGAAGTGCTATTTCTATGAGAAATGTAAGGAAGCACCAAATCTGGATGATGATAACGCGTTTATTTCACCTTGGTAATTTTGCTTTAAAAGCTGTTACTATTTTTCTTGACTCTACTAGATTCAGCTGTTTGTAAAATAGCTTTTTTACTGCTTGTGTACCACAATAGTTTACAGAAATGGTCTTGTCTCTGTCTCCAGTGCTGTCATGGGAATACTTAGTACTGTTCATCAGTCTGAATATCTCTGAGTGACTAATATAGTGGATGGGCCAGATCAGCCCTATGAGCTTTGCTACCACACAGCAAGTAGTGATGTTCAGTAAGAGCTCAGTGTAGAGATAGGTCATCTGTATGATCAAATGAAGTGAATAGATATCCTCTGGATTCAAGAATATTTCTTTTGATGCTTTAAGGACCTTATTCTCCATATTTCTGTGAGTTTAATTCAGATTTACATTGATAAGGAGAGAAGATGTGGGTCTTTTTTGCTCAGAAATAACGGGTTAAAAAAGAAAAACAACAAAGGGTCTTGACAATTATTTCTTGGCAATTCCAACTTCCCGTTAGAAGCAAACACACATGCTTTTTGCAAAATGACGCAGATATCTCTGCACGTCCATAGCTTGGGAAGATGCAGATGGACTCATGTTTTGAGAAAAAACAACAGGCAGTCAGTTTGGAGAGGAAAAAGAGTCTTTGATATTTCGTGGCTGTTACTTTTTGACAGAGGCATGCACACAGAGTGAGCCCTGCTGTAACAGAGGGAGAGACGGGTAGTCCCACACAGGGACTTCCCCCTGAATCTCCACAGCTGCCAGTGATGGTGTGAGAGTCTGAGTGTGCTGTGCTGTGCACGTATGGGATGGTGGGAGTGTGCAGCAGGCATGGGCAGGCTGTGGTGAGACCTGACCGTCACCTCTGTCCCAACAGTTGTGCTGCCGGGATAGAGGGAAGTGATGCTCTGGAACAGCCAGAGGGATGCAATGTGGGGGGCTTAGCGTGGGCCAGAAGCACACGAGTTTAACTCAGCCTGCACTGCTGTTTGAATTGGCTTCTCTGTGGAAAAGAATTTCCATCTCACAAATTAATCTATGGCTGCAGTGCAGATACTAGCAATAAAATACCTGTGGAAAGATGAGTGGAAAGCTGGAGCTATGAACCAGAGGAAGACACTGAGTACCTTAGCAGCTCAAGTTCTCAGTTTCACGAGCAGGGTTTCCAGTAGTACCATTTCTTCCCATATACATGTAGGGTTTTAGTTATGCTTCCTTCTGATTTTCTGCCATTTTTGTCTAATTAGCTAATTTTTAGTGGTTTGATATAGCAAAGGGTCAAAATTCCTCATCTCCATTTCTACCACGATCATGAACTAGGATTACTTTTGTTACAGCTGATTATTTATTATAACTAATTAGTAATTTCTTTCTGGACATAAATAAATAAAAAGCAGTCCCTGACCAAAATAGTTCATAATTTAACATGAGCAATAATTTACATTATTTAATTATCTTTGTCTCAGACTACTTCAGTTGCAAACCAGGTATAAAATAGTTATTTTAATTTAGAAAGGCATTGTGAGCTTTACTTCATTAACACTTGTAAAAATGTACACATAAGAGAAATAAGAGGTGCTAGAACATGTCAAAGTATTATTGAGGAGAGGAGAAAGATGTGGCTAATTGACGATAAATATTCAGAATCCCATATGAAATAGGGCACTGAACACAGGCTTGAAACACCAGCCTGCCATTGTCATCTAACTGAACTTGGCCAGAAGGTACACTATAAATACGTGGGATCTACTTTGTCACGGGGTACATTTTGCTTGCCTTCTACAGTAGAGCATTGATTTTGAATCATTATTTTTTCATGTCATTTGATATATGAAAGTATGTTAGTGACTGAAGTGGAGAAAGCTGCCAATTTATCTTTTCTAGGAGATCATCCAGGTGTCATCAAACTGTCAAACAAGGGTTTCTTCCTGTTGCTGAAGTAAGGATTACACTGCCTGCTTTGACATTTCCAACCAGGACAATTAGAAGTCTGCCATCCACCTACAGCTTGCACAGGAAAGAATTTTGTCTCCTTTTGAATTTTTTTGTATTGTAGGTGACACCAGGCAATGCTCTGAGTTGACCAGTGTAAAAGAGCATGAGGGTAATCACAGAAAGAGAGAAAGGGGTTTGATCTATATCAGTTATAAAGAGGAGAAGAGAGGCTGTCTCTACTAGTGTGTGGATACTATTGCATGTGATTCCTGAAGGACTCCTTAAGTCTTTAATCCAACCAGACTGGAAAAAGTCATATATATATATCAAAAGTTTTCGCACACTACTGTATTCAGTTATTAGTGAAACTTCAAATTCTTTTTACCACTGCAAGAATAAAATTGTTGCTTTGGAACTTGTCTTCTATTAAAAGGGAAAAAAGCCACTATCATTCCTTCCAGGAACTGAATCAGAAAAAGTTTTCAGGGAAAATTTTCTTTTAGGAAAAAACACCCACTTAAAAGCTCCATGTGGCACAGATTCAGCATACAATTACACTGCAGTGGCTGTGCAGCAATCGAGAGTGCTGGTGGGTACTCACAGGTACGTTGTTTGGCAAGGTAGAGCAGACAGTGCTTAGCTTTGGTTATGTCAGCTCTAGCCAATAAAATAATTGCCATTATTTAATAATCTTAATCTGTGATTAAGATTATGGGGAATTGCTGGGAAATAGAATCATAGAATCATAGAACAGCCTTGGTTGTAAAATACCTCTAAGATCATCAAATCCAACCATTAACCCAGCACTGCCAAGTCACCACTAAACCATGTCCCTCAGCACCTCATCTGCATGGCTCTGAAATCCCTCCAGGAATGAGGACTCCCCCACTGCCCTGGGCAGCCTGTGCCAGTGCTTGACCACCTTTTCAGGGAAGAAATTTTTCCTAATATCCAATCTAAACCTCCCCTGGCACAAGTGGTGGTCAGGCATTTTGCCAAATGATAGCCTTTTAGGACAAACTAGCCATCTTGTATGTCAACTAGGTTTCTGCCCTTTAAAAGGGAAGATGGTAAACTCCAGGTAATAGTTTATCAGGGAATAAAAGGGATCAGAGTACCTTAGTACTCCTTCCTTCGGTGTCCTAAGGGCTTTCTATAGTATGGCAGGTCATATTCCTAGTGGAAAAGAAGGCTCATTATCCCTTTGCTTGGCACAAGGCTTTCGTTGTTCCGAGCAGTGACTTTACATTAAAATGGTTTCCCCTGAAAAATGGGTAGATAATTCACAGCAGAAAGTGGTGGGTTGAACTGAAGCATTTAATACCAATGAAATGGTTAATAATTTGAAATTATTCAGGGCCTTATTACATGCAGTGTTGTAGAGAATGACACTTTCCTGACTTGTTTTGCATCCCACATGCAGGACTTGTTTCTGTCAGCCAGTTGTTTAGGGAAGCTGTTGAGCTGGGTCCTGTTCAGGCTCCAGCTAACCGGACTGATAAGGTTAATGCCCCCCAGTACAAATAAGTTTAAGTTTCTCATCAAGACTTGCCCTTCGTCCAGCAGAGGTTACTGATCCCTAAAATTTGGTGCCACAACTATTCATGAAATTTGTGATAAACACCATTGATTTAGAGGGAAAAAAATAAAAGCAAGTCAATCTACACTTAGTAATACTTAAACTAACTTGGATTATTTTGAAATATCTGTCTTAAGGACTTAACTACCTGTGAATTATGTCAACAAATGTAAGGAGATGGTAACCTATAAGTGTGATCACGACAGAAACCTTTTCATCCAGTTGATTTGCCGCCAAAAGAAGACAAGTGGCTTCTCCCTATGTTTTCTTTTCCAAGGCCTTATGGTACTGAGAAGTAAGACCTCTGAAAACCAAGATAGCTAGGCAAAAAAGCAATTTAATTTACAATGTAATTTACAATTTAATTTAATGCTGAGAAGGCATTCAGAGAAGCATGGTAATATAGCTGAGGGAGAGTGAGATAAATAAGCCTGCACTAATGTCAGCACTAATAAGGATCCTGTTTTCAGCAGCTGAGGTGGTGTGGTCAGAACTAGCTCACTTACGTCTGTGCTGTACTGCAATGTGCAGTGCAGATAAAACCAGAAAAACATTGCAGTGTCTGTGTTTGAAGGCTAGCTCTTATGGCAGCAAAATATTTGAGACTATTCCAGATGTGCTCATGGGGAATTTTCACAAATTCTGATTTTTAACTTGCAAGGAGATACAAAGCTTTCTTTTAGGGACTTAGAAGAGAGTTTTAAAGAATGACACACAAGTATGTGAGTCTCAAAGGCCACTACAGTTTTCATGATAATTTAATAGTCAATGTATTCTGTTGTGTAACACACTGGATTGGAAGTCGATAGAGCTGGTTTCTAACATTTCATCTCTCGGAGCTTATTTCTCCTCCTGTTTCTAGTCTGTTATGAGCTAACAATCTAAATAAACAAGACAGCCTCGTATTACAGATATTGTGCAGTTCTAAAAACAGTGAGAACACATCATTCCAGTTCTCAAGTGCTATTGTAAGACATATAATAAATAGTACTAAATGTTACCTTGAGAGGTCACTTTTCAGTTTTATGGTGAGAATAGAGTTGCAAGTGTGGAATTTAGCTATGTGGATGAAGACTTTGGGGGCTTTAGAAATGCTAGTTGGTTTAAAGCTGTAACTTCATCTGTGAGCTTGCAAGCATTTCAAATAAAATGCTTTATTCTTTGAAGCTGTGTGTGATTGGATATAATTGATCAAGTATGTACAAAAACCTACCTACAGAACTTGCCTTTCTAAATATTTAGGGAAACGGAGAGATTGTTTCTATAAATTATAATAAAATTTACAAATTGTATAGAAAAATGACAAACGTTGTAAAATGTTGACTGAAAAGTTCAACCAAGCACTAGATACAAATTGGCTTTGAATTCCAAGAATCCAAATAATTGTATTTTTGCCTCTCTAGATTTATATAAGGTGTTCTAGTTCTCCAGTAATTTCCTCTTAGTTCTCAGAGCTGTGTTTATATTTGGTTCATTTGGTCTACTTGAGCATCCTTTTCTACTGCTAGTCCCTAAGTTTGATTTTCAAGTTGAATACTCTTCTGGGGGCACTCAGCACATCAGTCCCTTGAGGGCTAAATTTGGAAAGCATAGCAACTATTGTTATGATTAACTGCCTTTAGAGTACATTTTAGTAGTGAGTTAAATGATTAATTTCCCAAAGCTTCCTAAAGAACCTTTTCCTACTTTAGACCAGGGCACATGCCCTGCTATCTGTTTAACAAGTGACAGAAGAAACAGCCGTAGTCAAAAGCCAGAAGAGGAATAATTATCTAGTCAGATAATTTGAACATCTTTAAAAATTGACTCCACAGCATAGTAAAGTATCATTTCATTTTCTTCCAGACATTAAAATTATTAATAAGAAGCCACTATGAATTATGAACAGTACAAAGTGTTCAAACCAACTCAACTGTGAATTTCTTCTGGCAAAATTCCAGAGGTCTAGTTTAATCTTAAAGAAAAGATTTTTGGCCTGATGCTGTGCTGCTTTTGCAGTTCCTTTGTTTTAGTACTGGCAAGAGAAGCAGAAGGCTGGACCAGCCATTCTTCTCCAAGGCAGAAGCCGAAAAGATCAAGAAGGACTCTTGATATTATCTTTATAAAAGAAATAGGCTACTGGCTAAGGTCAGGAGTAGTGGGAGGTGAGTAATTTCATAACTAGGTTGGATATCTTCCACAAGTTAGTTAGCGAAAAAAGATATAATTCTGAAACGATAGCAGAGAAAGCACAAATAGCAAATTATTCTACTGAAAGATTTTGCAGGCAAAGCCTTTCATTATAGCTGTTCAGAATGTGCAATAGGGCAAAGTAACAAGTGTAAATACATTTTGTTTTTCCTTTGAAGTGATGCCCAGTGTCACTTGAGCTTCATTTGTTCAACTAAGTAGGAATATAGTGATACAAAACCAGATGGTGTTTGCTGTTATTGGATGACAGATGTTCTCTTATCCTTGAGATTAGGCAGTTAAGTGCAATGTATTTATAGCTGGGTCATGCAAAATACTGAGCATCCTCAGCTCCCATTAACTGCCAGGGCAGCTGGAGGGTCTCCGGACCTCCCAAGAGGTGCATAGCACTTAGTAGTCATGGACTCTTCACCTAAACACTTGCTTTTGAGGTGTCCTGATCATCAGTTCCATTGAAATCAGCATTCAGCATCTTTGGGATCACTCTTCAGTGACCCTCCTTTGGCCTGAAGTCAAAGACCTTCCTCTTTTTTTTTCCAGGAACTTGATCAAATGCCGAGAAATGTGTCCAAAATGGTTACTTGTTTGATGCAATTCTGTGGATGTAGTAATGCCACGAAATGATGACCTTATTGAAACACACATTGTGAAGAGGTCACATAGTAAGATAAGATAAGATTATCTTAGTGCTCAGTAGAAAACGTTTAGTAAAAACTAAACAGTTCCAGATGCTGGACAACCTCCCCTTGAACTTAATACTACTGCAGTATAAAAGTACTGGGTGAGCCCTCTAGCCAGCCTGGATCCTAAGTGTGTCTTGAACATGGACATCCTAGAATTATCAAAGAGATTTTTTTCTCCTTCAAAGGAGGTTTCTTTTGAATTGGAACCAGCATTTTTTTGATATATTAATACGAACCCTGAGATGAGGCTAGCAAATGTATAAAAGTCAAAGTCAGATTTAGAGACACACCATACAAGTTTATAAAAGGGAAATACAAACACTGAGTGTGCCTATAAATATACCATGTGCATATAAATATACCATTTATACATAATGCACAAATAAATGCATCTTGCAGAGGGGAGCTCTGGCAATCTGCATTTATTAAGCACAGGCACTGAAAATCAGGATCACACTGTGAGAAGTGTCTGTTAAAGTTACTGTTCCCAGATTTTGTGATCTCAGTTTGAGGTGAATGGTTTCTCATTTTCAGGAATGGTGGAGATCTACACCTTCTTTTGACAACATTTAGAGTTTTGATGGCTTTGGCAATCTGCGTGTTGATCATTCTAATCCAAGCTAGGCACTCCAAAGGGAGGCACACAATTTAGAATGATTCTGAAGGTGCTGGTTCTTTTGTATTGTATTAAAGCACAAAGGCACATTCCAGAGTTATGGAATAATTCAGTTGATTGTTTGTTTTTTTTAAATTAGCAAGAAAGACAATCTGATGACCTAAATAGTAGTTTGAGTCAATGCGTATAAAGTGTTTTGGAGATAACCTAGGAGCAAGTGAATCTTAAAATTACTTGTGATAAATTGAATGAAACAATAGTTGTAAACAAAGTAGGAACTCCCCCAAATTATCATACGATGGGTTCTAGCAACCTATTTAGGTTAATTAAGACTAAAGAGAACAATAACGAATATCAGAGACATCTAAAAAAACTCAGTAAGTGGATAATGCAGCTGAAAATTATATTAATTTGTTGATTAATGCAAATAATATGTTAAAAGTGACTTCTAGATTCAGGAGTATGTGTAGACTGGCTTCTGAATATTTTGATGGCACATATAGCTACTTCAGCACACATATAGGTAGGTGTCATCTTAGAGCCAGAAAATACTCTGTGTCTTGGTTACCTATTGCCACCTTGTCTTTCCCAGGCACCATTTCCCTGTAGTGCATAACTTGTGCCAAGGAAGTGACACCTCTACTGCTGCTCTGTATTGTAGTTTCCTCCTATGCCATTCGTATTACAGACACTGGGATCAGAGAGAGGTCACTGCTCTAAAGTGCCAACAGAACTGTGACACATAACGCAATGCTTAGGTGCCTTCTCCATCTGCTAACCCCCTTGCAATGCCCCCAGCCAGCACCAACCACCACAGCATCCAAGCACTGCACACTAAGCTCTGTGTAAGAAATTCCCTACTAATGAAAATTTCATTAGTATTCATTAGGAGGAGTTTCTCCATGATCATCTAGAAACTAATCTCTCTGTTATTTCAAGGTTGGTTGTGTAGTCCAAAGTACAACTACCCATTCTTATTTCTGGATTTTGGTGTATACTCTAGATGGATATAGTTACAGAGCAATACTAACATAATTTAAGAAAACATGCCCAGGGGTTCATTCATCCTTGCCTTAAAAGTTTCTAGCTTTCTGCTGAACCTCAGTTTTGACCTCTGAATAGAAACAGGATATAGTGACTTCAAAGTTAATATATTTCCTGGTGTCCTGGTTCCCTGGGCACAAACCCATGGGCCAGGCATGCAGGCAGCCATGAGTAGCCCTGAGTCAGCTGGGAGATCCAATGAAGGCAGCTGACTCACAGGTGTATCCCACACCACCTCATCATGCTCATAGAATATGTTACAAAGTTTATATTAACACATATTAAAATATTTTTTCAACAGTTAATTCCTATATTATTTTATTTTATAATTTAATGCTACAAAAATGACAATTCCTTTATACTAAATTGTAAATTTGATTTTACTTGGTGGTTCTCTGCAGTTTGAAAAGCAGACTTTTCTTTCTAACTTATGAAATACTGTTATTTCAAACAACAGCATCTCTAAAGAATTGCTGCTTTTAAAAAAGTGTCTCTCTTATACCAGCTCCATCTAAATTTTTCTCTTTTTAATACAATGTTGTATTTTAAGGTAAGCAATATGCATGCCAGACACTTGCATGAAAAATATGATGTGTATAGTGTACTTCATTTATTTGTTGACATAGCAACATAAGTTGAAAAACCACAGCTGTTTGTAGGAATTAAGTTATGACGTAAAACAGACTATTTCTGTCAAGAGAAGGAGACAATTTGCAATTAAAAACAGATGAAGACTGGCTACATAGTTCATGCAAATCTTATGTTATTTTGTATAAAAGTATGGCAGTGACTCTCTGTGTCCATGTGACAAAGTGCAGTGTTGTCATTCCAGGACAGATTACACTAACAGTACAGAGTAGTTTTTCATTACGGAGAAACCTACATACTAAATCTAGTTAGTGTGCAAAACCCATTGCTATTGCAAGTCCTGGATGTGCAAATGCCTGAGCAGCTCCTGTGACCTGGGAAGGCTCTAGGGCAGTACTCACTGGCAGCACACAGTTTCTTCCCCATTATCTGCAAAGGCAGGGAATAAGTTACTTTGGGACTTCAGCAGGCAGTGGTAGGAGTTCTACCATCACGCTGAACAAAACGTATTGTCTGCCTGAAATTACAGCATAATTTCAGGAGGAGCAGGCTGGCATGAAATAAATATTTGAGGTTCAGTCCACTGTAGACCATTAACCCAAAATAATAGATGATAGTTAAAATTTATATTTGGTTTCCAGATATTCATCCAAATGTGTTCCACTTGGCAGCATGACAGAATAGTCAGTTTTTACAATTTTATGCCATTAAAATCAGAGGTCACATGAAGTGTAACTAACCAAACATTGAACTAATTATTACTACCCAGTGCCTGTAAAGGGCTTTGTTCTCTGTCAAGACGCCTTGACACTTCAGCATAAATACTGTAACTCTCTTTACCTACAATCCCTCTCTTCCTCTACCCCAACCCACACACGAAGTGGCTTTTAAATAAAACTCTTCACACTATGTTATAAATATTAATGGACACAAAACTCAGGGCTTGGTGTTTTTCATTAATGGTCCTCTTCATCACTGTTTCACACCTGGACTGCAGCCAGCCCCTATGTAACTGGCTGATATTTTTTAAAAACAATGTTAATATTGAAACAAAACGAAATACCGAGATAATTTTTCACAAATTAAAAATGTTGGCAAACCCTCTTTCCATGCTGTGTGCTCGGGATGTCATTTGGCATGATTTCTTGAACAATGCCCTTGCTGGCTTGGCATGGTTTCACTTGTAGTTACAGTTAATGCCTTTCAGCTATTCCCTACTATACCTCCAAATGAGCTGTGGGTGGAGACTTGATACAACACTAGGGCTGTTTTTGAAAAAATGTTTACTTTTTTCCCCTATGCTCCAACTTTTTTAGTCATCTCAGTAGAATTGACTGGAGATGGACTAATGCAAATGTTGGTAACAGAAGAAAATGTATTTGTTAGTTTATGTGGTCACTGGCATTGTTTCTGTCCTTTCGGTTTGAGCTGTACCATTTGTTTCAAGTTGTAAATTAAACAACAAATCAGGTTTTGGAGATGATTATTGCAGTGTTCAAGAATTAATTTTGTTTGCTGTCTGCCTGAATGAAATACATACAGCTCAGTCTCCTGAACATCGGCTCAATCCTACAAGATAATGAGCCTTCTGAACAGGCTGCCAGATTATGACATGCTTCCTTTAACAGCAAGTATGTGTTTGGATCTTGTTGCCCTTCATTGTTTATATGAATAAAGACCATGATGTTCATATC
The DNA here is from genome assembly GCA_028020825.1 of Podargus strigoides. Lineage (NCBI taxonomy): Eukaryota > Metazoa > Chordata > Aves > Caprimulgiformes > Podargidae > Podargus > Podargus strigoides. The sequence goes on from CM051621.1 coordinate 72,036,927, forward strand.
TCATGGGCTTGAGTCTTGAAGCTTCTAGATTGTCATGGAGAAGCAGCATTTCAGTAAAACAATTGCTTTGAATGAAGACAACAATTATTTGTCTTCTGTCTTCAGCAGAAAGTGAAAATAGAAAGTAGAGAAGCAGAAACACGCACTGAGCTCATTGAAATAAAATATATTTTTCAGTGTGGTGTACATCATGACCTTTAGTGCTTTGAATTAAGCAGGGATAAGAGCAAACAGAAACTATATGATCATAGATCAAGAAGTAACATGAAGTCACTTGATCCAAGGCAAAAGCAACAACCTTTGGGTCCTTCAAGACGGGCACTTATCGGCTTGCCTCGAAGTCTTCAGCAGGGATACATAAAACCTCAAACTCTTCTGCTCTTCATGGCCACTTAATTATAAAATGTTTTTGGAGATATAATGTGAATCTGTTTGCTTGAATTTTAGCCTGTTACTTCTGTAGCCAGATAAAGTAGCCTTCTATGTGTCAGAAAGACTGTTATCAAGTCTTCCCTCAGTCTTTTAGGCTAAAAATCCCACTTGTCCTATGTTTTATCATCATTCATACTTCATAGTGTTTATCATTTTTATTGGTATCTTTGAGACTATCTCTGAGTGGTTCTTGAGGTGTGGTCCCTGACCTCGGCACAATAATCCAGTTAAAGCCTTTTCAGTGCTGAGTAGAGCAAAAGGGTTATTCTGAGGACTTGCATGCTATCTGCATTCCAGAATAACATTTCTGGGTTAGCAGCAGCACATCCTTGTTAACTCACGTCCACTCTGTGGTCAAGTATAATTGCTATAGCCTTTTGTATCCGAATTTTCTGTGGTCAACTATAATCTGAATTTCTTCCTCTTGAGGACTTTCTCTGCATCTCTGTGCAGCTTATGATCCTGGAGTATGGTACTTGTACAAGTTGAAAAATATCTGAAGTTTTCCATTCATATTTCCAGTTTATCACAACCATATTGAATACTTTTCTTGTCCTCCAAGTACTTAATGTACCAGAATTCATTTGTCTCTAAGTCTAATGAGCCTGTTCTGTGATCAGCCATTTGGTCAATAGTGAAAATACTGAATAGCACTGGACCCAGGACAGACCCCAGTGGAAAATCAGTTTAATATGGAACTTAACTATTCAGGTTTGCACTCACATTTGATATTCTTTTTTGCTAACTGGCTTGGGATTAATGATGTGGTCACACCAGACAGTGTCATAGACATAACACTAGTGAGTGCTAAAAATTTAAGATTCATACTTTTGCTTTCTTCTTTTTAGGGGTAAAGAAAATCTTCTGCACAGCATTCACATCTCTTCTGACTTATTTTTCAGGATTTTTTAAAACTGAACACAGCAACTGTATCATCATTACAGGCTATATATCTCCTCAAGGGCTTTATTTCTCAAAAATACAATTCTGAAAAATTTGGCTTGATATGCAGTTAACAGAGTAACCTTTGAAAGCACATATTAAAAATAACATCTTTTGTGTTGCTTTATTTCTTCAGCATATAGAATTAAAATATCAAGAAGTATTCTTTCGATCTGAATGCTCTTGATGTACTTAGTGCAAGCCTGCACATTTTAAAAGTTTGCATAATTACATAGACATGTGCCAAATACAACAGATTATATCTACTGTACAAAGAGACACTCATGGCATATTTCAGTTCAGCGAAGTATTTGAGTTTTACAAACTTAGAGCATTTGGTGACTGGATTTCATCCACTGAGAAGTCTCCAGCCATTCAGCAAACTCAGTGTAAGAATGCTTGGGTCCAGGATGCAAGTTTTGTTAAGATCTCCAAGTTCTGGAAATTTACAGGTGTTTGTGTTTGGTGTCTTGGTTTGCCCCATGTTACTTATATCTTTGTTTTAATATGCAAAGTGTTTAAAAAAAAAAAAAAAAGCAGTGCTGTTATGCATGGGTATTTGTCAGATGTATGCCCAACTGCATACAAAATGTTAATAGGCCAGTCCAAAATAGATTGTGGAGTGGGCTGTGATGTCCTGCTCTTGTTCATGGGCTTGTAGTATTTTATAAATCATAGAACGGTTTGGGTTGGAAGGGACCTCAAAGATCACCTCGTTCTATCTATCTCCCCTACCATGGGCAGGGACACCTCCCACTAGACCAGGTGGCTCAAAAAGCCCCATTCAACCTGGCCTTGAACACTTCCAGGGAAGGGGCATAAATGCTTACTTTAATTTATACTTGTACTCAGAAATATGCAATGCTTTGCTTCTGAATTTAAAACATTCATACCATGTTTTGACTCCAAAACACAAAGGCAGATCACCTAGGAGTTTATGACTCGGAAAGGCTGTCTCCTTTCATTGCTGTCACCATAAGTATTTTCTGTACAACAGTAGCCAAAGTGTGAAGTATAAAACTCAATATGTTTTGTAGTTTGAAAGCAGAATCATTATTGTAGTCGATATTTTTCTAAGTGGAGTGTAGAATTGTCCAACTGAAATAAAAAAATGCAAGGGGAAAACCTATGGTATCTGGTTTTAGGATATAATGGAATAGCAGTGAAAATAAGTTTGACTTGTAAGGAAATTGCCATGTTTGGATAATAAAAGTAAGTGTTTTCTGGAAATGGACAGTAGATGTTAGTGTAGAGAACAAAATGGTGATAAGGATGCATGACACTTCAGAGATGCTAAGGCACAAGCTAAAAAAGCTAAAATCTGAAGTTTTCAACTATTTGCCAAATGCAAATATTCCACTGTAATGGGATCACAGCACTCTGCATTTCCATGGCACTTATTTTCCTTAAACCCTGAAACCTTTCTAAGTGTTAATTAGCTCACTTCATAATGCTCCCTTAAGGGAAAATAGTATTTTCAAACTTTTTTTTCCCCCAGATTTTGCAACTTTGTCTCTGGAAGATTAAGTTGCTTATCCCAGTTCAAAGTAGAAATCAGATGTGAGCTCCACGTTGTCTCCTATGTGAATGTCAGGTTTAATCCTACAAGTTGGCAAGCACTTAGAATGGCCAAGAAATGAAGGAGTTTCAGACTTTGTACAAGTAATACTTGTCTTTCTGTCCTACAGAGAGATCTTGAAGTTATGTTAGGTGACCTGAACTGTATACCTATTGAAATCTGTGTAGCACTTGATCTACTGTCTTCACAACATTTTTTCCTGGTCCTCACCAACAAAAGTCCATATGAAAATGTACAGATTAATAGTACTGTTCACATTATACAGTTCTCACAAGCTGAAAGGGAGAGCTTTGCACTTCAAGTAGAGCGAACTGTGTGTCTTACCGTCATTCTTTGGATGCCCTTGCAATGAAGAACTCTTTTAATCAGGATTTCTTTTCCAAGGTGTTTGTCCAAACAACTTAAACTATTCTGGTGTGGAAGGGTAGGCTGTCAGCATGGAATGGAGTTCTGGTACCTCTGAAAATAGAGGTCTTGCCTATGAATATCTCAAGGGCTCTTCCAGTGGAATTCAAACATGAAGCCAATAAGACTTAATTCCGTCAGCCTTCTGCTAACTGGCATTTGTATAGAATGAGCTGAAATCTGTGGGCTTCCAGTACGGCTGGAATGTACTTAGTTCTTGATAAGGTATGTAGAATTTCGGTGTTTGGGGTTGGTTCTAGTGATTGCTGTTACAGCCCAAGAGCCTTACAACATACCTGCAAGCCTCAAAGCACTGCTTAGAGGTTTCAGAGAAAGGTCTATGTAAGGAGCTATGGCTTGATATCACACTAAATTTATTTTCACAAGTAGTAACTTAAGATGAGATCTTGTGTGGCTAGATGAAAAATATATCCTCGCATACAAATGAGGACATATGCAAATTGTTAGCCTCACATCTTCACTGAGAAACTGTTTCTAAATAAGTGGCTCTGTGTCGGTCAGTTGTTTACTTTTTTACTGCTAGTACATTTTACAGAAGACAGTGATAGGAGCAAAGCAACAAAAACATTGCAAGAAAATATTCACTGGTTTTGCAGCAAATCCTTGCACTAATTTTTATATGTTTGTTGTGACAATATGTTTGCAGAAAGCGAATGTTGGACTTGAAATTGTGATTAATGTGATGAGATAGAGTTTGTTTCAAACAAATTTAGTCTGCATGCCTATCCAGTCAGGAAGAGGAAACAGTACCAAGGAATTAAGTTGAGCAAACAGCTGGGATACAGTGAATTGTGAATATTGTGCACTCAGAAAAATTTCATATGGCTTGCAATTGGTTGTTTTGTCCAAATGAATAGCAAGTAACTTTCTGAATGAAAAAGGCTGCATTGTATGTTGACGGACAATTACTCAATATAAAATTCAATATGAAAATCATGTGACTCCACTGCCTCTCTGTTCTCTTCTCACTCGTGTTTACTAGTGTTACACCTCACAGAGTATTCCATTAAAACCAATCATTTTATATAAAAAATTGCTACCTAGCTAAGTAAAGACTAAAGAACATGGTTTTGACAGAACTTCTGTTCTTCATTGATTATGTCTAGCTCTAACTTTAGAGTTACACTATTTTCTCATTTTTATGTAAATGAAAGTCACATAAGCAATGTTCGTGTTGCATATTCCCTCGGTCTTTCTTGCAGAAATCATTAGCGCCTGACTTTTCCACAAAAAGGAATGCAGAATGCTGTCTGCTTGTAAGTTTGTGATTCATGCCTCCTGTCAAGCCTACCAAACCAGTAAAAACACTGGAATGTAAAAAAAATAAGCATGATTATGTATTTCAGGAAAACAATTTTCTCAAGAATGTTTCTGGAACAAATCTTCAGTGTTTAGCTATTTCTAGTTGATATTTCAGTGATGGAATGCCTACTGGCACCAATTTGTACTATGGAATTGTCCCACAGGACAATGCTTTGCTTTAGTGTGTTTAAGGTGTCTTTTTTCGGATTCTTGTAGCAGCAAATCCTTTAGCAGCTCATTACTTAATGGAAACTAAACAAAGCTTCTTCCAGGAAAGAAAATGTTGATGTCTATCACCCCACAGTGAACTTTTCCTAAATATGTAACACATGCTTTTGGAAAATATATTCAGTTTAATCTGGACACTGTAAACTCCAACGACAAGACTATGTCCTCATTCATCCATCTTGCATAGCTCAAAACTCAAAACTTGCTGGTAAAGAGAAAAGGAAATGCAGAAGATACAAGTAGACTTCTGTACACAAAGTGCGACATGACCAGACTTTTGTCTGTCATTGCCATTTAAAAAAGCAACCTACATAAGTAAGAATTCAAGGGCAGGCTCTTTTACAAATGCACTGATGGACCTACTTTGTTCTATACTAACATATATCTTTAGGTGATTTTCCATTTATTACGGAAACTCATTTTGCTTCTTACTATGCAGAAAGCTCAGGGCTAGCTGATCCCTCCACATGTGGTGACTTAATTGCTCTGTCTGTTTCTGCTGGAGGAGCTTTCACACAGCTTTTTCTTTCCACTAGAACTGCCACTGAAACACCAATATCGATTATGCAACAAGTATAGTGTGTAATTCACATTCAAAAGCCATAACTTTAGCAGCTGATAATTTAATCATAGGTTTTGAAAAACATATAATGACACTGATCTTTGACCATGAATATCATACACTTAATGTACAATCTTAATTTATTTGGAGCAACACTGGATCAGGAGGAAAGATTTGTCAGGTTTTAATGCTGCTGTCATTTGCAAAGACAGTGCACTGTTTTAGTGTATCCACTGAAAAACAGAGGTGTACTTCCACATTGGCTTTGGTTTATGCTTTTTGCAAAAAAAAAAAAAAATATTAAAAATTACCATTCTTTCTGCAGGAAAATACTTCTGCATAGGGTTGAGCAACCATAAAGCATAATGCCCTGAGTCTCATGGAAGCAATGAATAAAATAAAATTACAAGCTAGTTTGCAGATGTATTTTGGAAACATGTTTTCAAAATGTTTGTCCTTTCAAAGCATTAAATTACAAGACTTTATATTTAGTCATTACTGTTCTGACCTGATACTGTAGGAGGACAACTTGCCCCATTTGTCCTCTGTATCTGTGAGCTATTCCCACTAGAGAAGTCTCTGTCTGTGAAAAAGAAACTATTCCTGAAATCAGTGAACTCTATTTTAAACTGCCAAAGCAAGTTGCTCATGTTTCTCCCCCCAGTTAACCCATGATACTTGAAAGTATAAAGTTCCCACATATAAATGTGGAAAACCTAAAACTAAAAACTGATCACTTGCATTTTCTTTAGAGGGTTATGAAATCACATACTTGTTGATTATAGAACAGCTTCTATCTAAATGTAAAATACATAGCAAAACACTGGTTAGTCGTTATGCCAGGCTTCCATTTGTGACTTTTTTTACTTGAATCACTCGTGATTTATAGCAATACTATAAAAATATAGGGCACAATATTGTCTACTGTAAAGAATCTATGTTCCAAAATAAGTGAATAAATCAAACAGATAACGCACAAGATCTGCTATCCAAAGTCCGCTGCGTTCAATTCTAATGTTCTGTAGTGGTTCTTAGGCTGCATTCAGGTAACTGGAGGACAACATTCTCAGTATCTCTAGCAACTGGTTTTGGTTGTTGTTTTTTTTTTTGAGGAGACAGTTGTCTTTTTTGAAACATTACCACCATATAAGCTTAGGTTTCTCTGGAGGTTATGTAAACAATTGATGCTATTTTTGTGTATGTTTCTTTCATTAATTTAATGTTGGCAGGTTTTGAGTTCATTGAAATATAACATTTGAATTCATGCTATGATTATTTCTAACTTGAGATGTACAAAAAGTAAGTTAGTGCTCATTTTGGTTAGACAGAATTATAAGGTTTCATGAACATATAAAAGTCATAGCGACATGAAAATTATGACAAGCATCCAGCGCACATGTACAAAGACATAAAATATCCCCCCAAACTCAGAGGATCTGATCTCTTTTCCATAATTTGTCTAACACATCATTCACGAAGGTCTTATTACTGCTCATGCCATGTTATCGTTGGAAATATCTTATGTGTAGAGGGCCAGAAATAAACTTTTAGCTGAGTAGCTCTACTTCATAATTCATGCATAGTTGTTTACTTTTTACTTCATATTCCTTATTTTCTCTTCTGGTTTTCTCATCCCTCACAATGATTCTTTGGCCCTCTTGGCAATTTACTACACCAGAACAAATATCTATGTGTAAGGTCTTTGTTAGTAGGATTACTTCTAGTGTGTCATTGCAAGATCACTCTTATTTCCTTCTTTATTTAAAAACAAAATTTTCCACAGGGCACATATACAAGAAATAGCAAAGACAGCCCCTACAGTGTAGCTGTAAATACCCAGTAAAAAAGAATATTACAGAGAAAACACTAGCTTGTCTGGCAATGTCAAGGTTATAACCACCTCCTAATAGTGTGAGAACTGAGTGTCCACTTTTTAGTATTATGGTGAACTATTTTGGATTTGTTTCAAAAGGGACTTCAAGTGCTCGTCAGGCACAAATGATATCATTTAATCTTGCATTAGTCTTACAAATCTAAGTATAATTCCATAAAGTTCAGGCAGAAGTCTTCAATACAGAGGCCTTACAAAAAGAAACAGAGATAGCCCCAACAGAATAATAACTGTTCAAAGCATCCAAAATGTAAGAAATTTTTCATGGATATTTCAGTAATTTTTCCAGATCTCTATATTGCCTTCATACCATCTCTCATATTTTCTTTAAAAGAATAATACCAGTAATCAAACTCCATGAAAATAATACATTATAGTAGAATAAGGGCATTCTTTTTACTACAGATAGCTTTTTGTAATGGTGAAGTTAGGTTGCTGAATGCTCCTTGATAGCTGGTGATGAAGGACAGACTGACAGCAACATGTGCTTCCAAGTTACCTTATCAAATTTAGATCTAATTAGTTAGTTGGTGTCCTAAAACATGAAGAAAAATTAAGCAATCAAAAAGAACAGAAACAGCAGATATTTCAAAAACAGTAACGAATGGGTATTACTGCAGAATCAAGTCCTTGTCTGTGCTTCAATGTGATTCTATGATTCAAACCCATTCTTAAAAAAAGGGCATCAAACTGCTCATATTTCAGTGCTTCATCATCCCTATAAAAATTCCAGATGCTGCTGTTTCTTAAAATGCATAAACAATTTGTTGTACAGCATCTGCACTGTTCTGCAGCACTCACAATTTTGCTAGTAACATTTGAAGTACATGATTATCTCATTACCTAACCTTTGTGAAATCTGTTGCTAATTGTACAAGAGTTCCCCATTGGGTAGGCAATAACACAGTGCATGAAGAGGCAAGATAGATTAGTAAACAACTATCTAAAGAATTATTCTTTTCCTGTTGATGATGAATGCCTTGTTTTTCCCAATACCATCCTTCCACAACATGTTATTTTCCCCACAATACACTTAAGGTGGATACAGAAACAATGCCATTCTCACACCATTATAAAGAAAAGCAAAAGCTGTAATGCTGCTTAGAGTTGTTAATCTATATGCTCCAACAAGCATCTTGTAGAAAAAATGTCAGAGTAGTCAAAAAAAAATACGATAAATGTTCTATGCTCAAGGGGTGAAGACGCACTACAGCCTTACTTATATTTTCTGACTCTCTGAAGGATTTAGCAGCACATCTTCCCCCAGTGCCATAATGCACTGCTGTGCCTCAGGTCTGGTGAGGACTGTGGAAACTCCTGTGATTTCTCTCTGTTCTGTCACACTTCCTGGCAATGGCCAGAACTGGAGAAATTGGTTTACATCTCTGTAATGTCAGGTGAAAGTTAATAAAGACCACACTACAGCTTACTTTTTGTGTTACTCTACCTTTTTCAGGTCTTTTCCAGTTCTTTAAACTGGTGATCACTCAGACCCATTGGTCACTAAAACAGAGAAACTACATTAAGAGAATAATGTTTGCTTAGGAAAGCCAGGACAATAGGTAGCAAACCATATCGGTCTCCTACATGCTCTTCAATCACTAAGGGGGCACCAATCATCTGGCCTCACGACCAGTCCCACTTTTGGAAAACGGCAATAAATACAGAGGATGAATCCTAGAATTTAAGCCCCAGCTTATCCGTTTTCCCTTCTTATATCCTGATAAAAAGAAGTATCTACATTCAGCTGGTACCAGGGGTCAACTGTAGCAGTTGTTCTACCACCGGATGACCCCTCCCCAGCTGAGAAGGAGAATCAGGGGAAAAAGGAAGAAGGATCTGTGAGTTGAAGTAGAAACAGATTTAATGAAATAACAAAGCTAATACAATTGCCAGCATGAAGTATACAAGGTTATACTTAGCCTTGTCCTTAGGAGCCTCAGAAGCATAAGCAGAAAGCCAAGAGAGAGAAACCCCAAGAAAAGAAACTCTGCACTCTTAATAAACTCCCTTCTTTTATAGTGAGCATGATATAAGTGCTATGGGATGCCCCTGCAAGTCAGCTTGGGGTAGGTGCCCTGACTGAAACTTCCAGCTGACTCAAGGCTACTCATGGTCTGCCTGCCATGGCTGGCCCATGGGTCTGGTCCTGGGAAACCAGGACAAGAAGAAAGGAAGCAGAAGAGGGAAGAAGAAGCAGCAAAAGAACGGGGAGAGTTAGAGGGAAGAAGAGACTTGATGTTGTTTCTCTTTAAGAACTTGCTTAGCTCAAGCCTTGGTCCCAAAAGTATCTTCAACACCCCTGGCTTCACAAAAAGCCCAGTGTGGTTAGTGGTGAATATTTCTTTTCTCATATTCTTTGATTGATTTTGAGGGTTTATGACTTCTTAAGGGCATTGTAATATATTGAAGTTCATCTCTACGTAAGTGTTTCATGTATGTGGCCGGCTGCTTGTGGCTATGTCTAGCTTTTCTAGAAAAGCAAGGAAGGAACCTAAGGTGTTAAGTCCCTTGTCTCACAGTGTTTAGCCATATCACTCATCCACTTCAATAATAAATACATTTAGGGTGAGTGTCATGAAATTGACACTACAAAATCGTTGATTGCAGTTATTCGCAATTTTCTGTTTGCTGTAAAAATAAGCCTTCTTTAGAGATAATGAAAGTAGAAACGAATCCTTTACCCAAATTTAATTTTATTGCAGAATTCTATAGGCTTGTACTAGTTTAAATATTAAATTTCCATCTCAGCAGCTTCTTTACACAGATTGGGCCAGATGTGCATCTGGTATAAATTAACATTGCTTTGTTGATGCTATGAGACAGGAAGATTCCTATCAAGCAGTGGTTCCTGTATGATTAAATGTACATTATGTCATGCATTTGGATATAAAATGCTTTTGAATCAGGATTGTTTTGCAACCATTCTACACTTTATTTGTCCTGTATGTTGTAATGGTTATAGAAGGGGTAAAGCACTGACCAGTCAGGCCTGCCTGACCTTAGTGATACACACTCAGCTGGAATGAGGGAAAAAAAAAAGAAGGTGGCTGTGTCACAGGGCATATCAATGGGGAGGGGACGTTAGAAAGGCAAAGAGGTGGCTGAGAAATTGGGGCACCAGTTATTTACAGATTTGTTGTGATCTGATTTATAAGAAATTCTGAAATGAAGAAAGTTTCACCTGATTTCTGGATTTGTAAGAAAATATTGTGGAAAGTCTACAGTCTGCACCTTTGCACTGATTTCACATCAGACTTCTGAGGTCCCTTCAGACCATCATTAGTCCTTTTCATTAAGCAATATCTGGCAGTAGTTTGGATCTAAACTTTTTCTCTGGAATAACTAAATATAATTTTAATAAATAATACTAAAAATAAACATGATACCACTTCTAAAATACTCTTTAGGATGTATTGTCTCTCCCTCTTTTTTTATGTTTAATCGTCTTCTAGACCTTGATTTAATCTTTTTATGTTTTTCATTAAACAACACCTAATTCTGCTTTGTTTCTTGTTTTTAAAAATGTGACTGGTGCCATAGCACATTAAGGGTTCCCTGAGCAACACAAAACCACACTTTTCCTTGGAGCTCTATCGCCGTAGTCTAAAACACTTAAATCATAACCCTTTAGCTACAGCTTGTTCTGAGATTAATTAAGAGCATTTAAAAATACTAATGATAAAGTTTAGAACATTCTTTGATCTCCAGAAAACTGAACTAAGTGCTTGTATTTACACTCATGTAAGGGGGCCAGATCTTGAGCTTTCTGCACCCAGTTTAGTAATGAAATACTTGCATCCTGAGTTTATATAGTATACATTAAAAAGGAATTTGATCCTTGTTTTGGACTTTACATTCAGTTTCGTTAAATTCTGTCTTTACTAAGGTTGGCGCGATGTGGATACACAAAAGTTTTATCTAACTGCAATGAAATATGTTTATACAGTTTTGTATTTATTCTCTGTCACAATACGTCAGCTCCTCTAGAGTTATTACACTCTCCATAAACAGAAGGATGTGTGTATGCACACACTTCAATTTGCTCAAGTTTACCCAAGCCTAACTGCATTGAAACAAAGCAAGGAAAATGAGTCGACAGTCAAGATCTGTTTAGCTTGCTACTAACCCTTTCCAACAGCAGAGCTTGAACGCCTGCGCTAAATCCTTTTTGGGGCATTTGTTTCTTTCCCCCTTAATGGAAAAAATTTCTTAAGAAAAATATCTAATGTGAATCGTTTTACCCTAAAATATTGAAACCACAATGAAAGAGTGCAAATAGGGAAAATTAGTTTTTCTTCATTATGATAAGTTCCAGAAAGTACCTTCTGAAAACAGTTTAAACACAAAGGAAAAGCTCATGGCTTTGCTTCTTGCAGCTTTGCTCGAGTTTGTAACAGGAGAACTTCACTGGGTTTGTGCCAGTCTGCGATGGGACTCTTTAAATCCCCATAAAATACTTGTCTTTCATTACTTCCCTTCGTCATTCTTCCAATGTACCGTACTATTTATTTACAATGATCTATGCATATCCTACCCTTTCATTACTTTTGCACCAATAAAACTTAAGAATCGGATTTGGCGAACTTCTTCATACCTGTCGTGGTTTGAGGCTGGGCCGGCCACTAAGGGACGGCAGATGCTTTCTGTTAACCCCTCTCCCTTCCCAGACAGGGGAAGGGAAAGAAGAAAAGGGAGAGAGACTTACGAGTTGGAAATAAAACTAAAACAGCTTTAATGAAACTGTAACAACAAAAAGAGAACTATAATACTGAGAAGAAAAATAATGAAATATTTATAAATACATACAAAACCAGTATCAAGCTTCTCCCCCCAATCACATGTTCCCCTTGATAATGCTCACGTCACCACCTGGGAAGATCCCAGGCTAGGCTACTGGACACAGCAGCAAATGGGAGCCGGATTCAAGAATGTGCAGATCATGAACAGACAAATGGACAGAATCCTCCCAAGATGCTGGCCATAGAAGACAAGCAAGGGCAGGAAGAAGCAAGGGGCAAGACAAGTGAAGCGCCTTGCCCCCCATGACCCCTCAGCTTTATACTGGTCTTGACGTGTATGGGATGGAATACTTCACTGGTCAGTTTGGGTCACATCTCCTGTCCACTCCTCCCCACAGATGCGAAAGTTTTGCACCCTTACACTAAGGGGGTCCCAAGGTGGCACTGAAAGAATTTGGCTGTGACCTCGGCCTCTGCAAGGTAAAGTGTAAGCAAGAGCCTTTCTGCACACCACTGTACTGAGAGCTCAGTACCAACTATAAACATGGAGTGTTATCACTGCTAGACAATGTCTGAAAAACATGTTGACGACTTCAGAAAGTGCAGTCTTAGAAGGGACTTAACTGGGAAGTAAAATCACTGAAAGGAAAATTGGTTCTGTTTAAGCCAATCCAGGACAATACCAAATTCCAAACCACTGATTTCAGAATGAGGTCTCAAAATCATAAAGTAATAAGCAACAGTTGCTTGTAGAACTTTCCAGGATGGGGGAAAGGCACTGACTATCAGATAGCTATGAACTGCTCTTGCCTTCTTTTTTCTCCTTAGTCTTGTCCTGTGTTACTAGGCAGTAAATATTCAAAGCTCTGGATATAAATAGTCTCTGATTTACTCCCACAGTAAGGCAGATAGATTTCCGGTTGTCTCATTGTTTGAGGGGGGTAAATGTAGGTGAAAGATAAGTTTCCTTACAGAAAAAATGTAAGACCTTCCTCCGGTCTTCAAACCAGTCAGCCTCACCTCCATCCCTGGAAAGGTGATGGAACAACTTATCCTTGGTGCTGTCTCCAGGCATATCAAGGATAAGAGGGTCATTAGGGGCAGTCAACATGGCTCCACCAAGGGGAAGTCATGCTTAACTAACCTGATAGCCTTTTATGAGGACATAAGTCAGTGGATAGATGATGGTAAAGCAGTGGATGTGATCTATCTTGATTTCAGTAAAGCATTTGACACAGTCTCCCACAGCATCCTCACAGCTAAACTGAGGAAGTGTGGTCTGGATGATTGGATAGTGAGGTGGGTTGTGAACTGGCTGAAGGAAAGAAGCCAGAGAGTTGTGGTCAATGGGACAGAGTCTAGCCAGGCTTTTCTCAGTGACATCCAGTGATAGGACAAGGGGCAATGGGTGTAAGCTGGAACATAGGAGGTTCCACATAAATGTGAGGAAGAACTTATTCACAGTGAGGGTAACAGAGCACTGGCACAGGCTGCCCAGGGAGGATGTGGAGTCTCCTTCTCTGGAGACATTCAAAACCCACCTGGATGTGTTCCAGTTCCTGACATTCTGTGATTCTGTGATTCTGTAATATGGTTAACTTTTATCTTTAGTCTCTTTCTGCAAGTAAGCCCAGTTCATTCAAGGCCACCTGACCAAAAAAAAAAAAAAAAAAAAAAAAAGGCTCCTACCCTTAAAATTTGGGAGCTCGTTCAAATTTGGAAGAGTTATGTATGTCTAAGTGCCTATGAACACAGGTCCAGCTGCAGAAAATCACTCTTATTTGTGAAATTTTGGTGATCAAGTGTTTTATTTGTAAGCCTGTTGTACTAAAAGCAAAAGAACTCTGGATTCCAGTTGGAATGGATGTGCAGGGAGGATATCAGCAAAAGCAAGCTATCACCTTTTCTTGAAATGCTGTTTTATTTACACAAGAGATTAATTGAACAGATATAGAGCTGCTGTTGAAGGATTTGTGAACAACCTATGGAAATCCTTTCTCTAAGAAAGCTCGGTCTATTCAGTTAGAAAAGAGATGAGCTCTATAACTAAGAAACATAACAGGAAAAATTACAAAGTTAAGTTCTATGTGTAAATGTTAAAACCACATACAGGCCACTGAAAATTATAGGTGATCAATAGATTTTATCTTTCCCCTACCATTTAGCTTGTAAATAGCCCTTGTGTTTCTGCTATACGTGATTTAATTTTAGAATAATAAATTGTAGTCACAAACAGATAACTTTTTATTTTAGAAAAATAGATAACATTGGGGTTTGTTTTACCTTTCTGTAACAGTTTTTTCTACATGAAGTTTTTAAACATAACTGACTGTATTTTGAGAAAAATGATTCCTTTTGGAATAAATCTCCTCGAGAACTCTGGAACACAGATTTAGGATTAGGAGAGTCAATAGAAATAACTGAATGTATCTACTCATCTATGACAAATATGACAAATATTACTATTAAATCCCACCTCTATTTCTGCTTACTATTCTTCAGACTCTTCAGTGAATGTTTTTGTGATGTCCTATTGCAATTTTGTTAAAAAAGGATGAATGACTACATTCTGAATAACTTCAGAGAAGCGTAAATTAAACTTTTTATTGTACTTAAAAAGAAATAGACGACAAGTTACCATGGTGTGGAGACAGAAAAAATAAAGCAAAGCTTTCTAATATTAATTTACCAAGCCTGTTCAACAGGCAAACAGTATTTCCAGTTGGATTCAATTTGTTATGGATATTACCCAAAACACTCTTTCATTATGATGCAGGGTGCTTCAAACTCTAAAAGAGCAATGACAAATGGAAAAAAGCATGAAGGATCCCATCCGCTCATGGTGAAAGCAGTTCTATAAATCTGTGAGGCAGAGAGTGAATAAATCTTGATGATTGTAGCTGGCACTAGTATATCATAATCTGTACACTTGATCCAAGGTCCACCTAAGTCAGGGGAAGTGCTCCACTGACTTGTGATTTGTGATACAGTTCCTACCATGAATTTTTATGTTGGTTAGACTCCTTTCATCTGGCTGGTGCATAATGCCATTTTTGTGCTTTGAAATGGGCTTTCTTGCATTTTCTTTTGATATTGTGACTGTTCTCTGTGGGAAAATACAGTTCTGGCCCTCTGTCTGAAAGCTAGCTGCTCCTCCCTTCCAAAACACTGCTGTTGCTGCAGGTGTGCAAAGCAGCTTGTGCATAGGATCACTTAGCCATTCTTACTGTGGATTTAACTCAGCTTCCATAGGGTCTGACTCCTCACCCTCATTAGTATTGTTTTTGTACATGTGAAACTGATTATATGATTCTTTTCTTCAGCCTGTACTCATCTATACAGCAATGGGTTGTCAGCTCTAAAAATCACTTCTACTTTTGCTCTTGTACACTTTCAGTCTTTTATGATACCTGAATCTGAGGATGCTTTAAAATGTTACGCAAGTACCAAAGCAGGCCGTTTCATCTCTGAAAGAATAAACTGAACACAAGTCAAGAAAGATTCCAGGAGAGGAAGCAAAAAACTGGCTGTTTATTCATAGCCAGATGTACTTGTCTCTTTTTCTCTCTGTTTGCATTAGTCCTGGCTCAGTTTTCTCCTTATTTGTGGTTTGCAAGTATGAATGAATATTATGACATGCTGTCTCCCAGTGGTTCCATGTAAATAATTATGAGGAAAGGAGAGGTAGATGGAGTTACACTCCCATTTTGCATTTTAGAAGATATTCTGAAATTTCATACCCAGACAAAACATGGCATACTGCTAAATATGTGTCACTGCTGTCACTCATCCTGCTAAATTTCTGGTGTGTATAACAGGGGACTGCAGCAAGCAGTTCCCAGCTGAAAAGGAGAGATTAAATCCTGGTTGCCAGTATGAATGAATGAATCGTTTAGATAGAATCTTCATTGCATAGAAGATGCAATTATCATAGAATCAAAGAATGGTTTGGGTTGGAAGGGACCACAAATATCATCTGGTTCCAAGCCCCCTGCCATGGCAGGGACACCTTCCACTACATCAGGTTGCTCAAAGCCCCGTCCAACCTGGCCTTGAACACTTCCAGGGAGGGTGCAGCCACAGTTTCCCTGGGCAACAAGTGCCAGTGTCTCACCACCCTCACAGGAATGAATTTCTTCCTAATATCTAGTCTAAATCTACCCTCTTTCAGTTTAAAGCCATTACCCCAGTTGTGCATTGTGAAAAGGAGGAATGAAAGGCCACGATTAAGAAAAGGCCAAGTTACACAGAAGTTCATAGTTAGATAATAAATATTTAATGAATTAGTAGAGAATATCAAGGTTTGAATTAGGATCTCTGAAAGATACCTGAGATAAATGGCCAAACAGCATTGAACTTTAAACACCAACAGGTTCTTTACCTTCCTATAATATTCTGGAGTAGAAGCAGCTCCAATCAGAAGTGAAATACCAACATGCAATTATGGCCACACTACATGACAGGGACTTTCAGTGGGGGCAAAAGGGACAATAACCCCTGCACACACCTGGTGAATTTGCACATGTAGCCCCTGCATACCCCTTTCTTCAAAATCTCTGACTACCTGTGAAGTATTTGAGTTCATGCTTCTTGCACCTCTGTGATGTAAAGAAACACCATTTTGCAAATGATAAGTCCAAGTACAGCATGTTTGCAGCCTGGTCTTCAGAATTAGTGGAGGAGTCCAGTCAAATCTGAAGATAATAAGGCCCATGAATAGGCAGGAACTTTGAGAGCCTGGTAGCAAGGAGCAGTCCTCCTGGGCTGGCCTGGGAATGGGATGTCGCTCTGTTAATAAGCAGTGTTTTAATCACAAAGAATTTCCACTTAAACAAAATGAGACCCAGGGGGTGATTAGGAAAGACGACTGGCTCCTTTATGCAGCAGATTTCAAAATTGATTATCACAGAATCACAGAGTGGTAGGGGTTGGAAGGAACCTCTGAAGATCATCTAGTCCAACACCCCTGCTAGAGCAGGATCCCAGAGTAGATCACACAGGAACATTTCCAGACGGGTTTTAAATGTCTCCAGAGACAGAGACCCCACTCCCATGTTTATGTTTGACTGAATTATTTATCCACCTCTGGAAACTCAGGGAAGGCTGAAGAAGAGCTCAGTGGATAGTGTGACTGCATGAATTCTGTGAGTTTTCCATTGAACTCAGGAACATTTGGGTCATGTTCTCACAATCCAGTTTCCTCCAAAATTGGCTCTTGGGCCTGATGTCCCTGAAACTGACTCTTGAATGACAGGAAGATGAGCTAAAATCTCTTAGCAGCTCTCAGAAGTTCACCTAACAGTACTGGCAGGGACTGGACCAGCTGGAAATGGAGGATGAATTGAAGGCAGGGGAAGATATACTTTTTGCCCTTGTGAAGGCCAGCTGCAATGTGGAAGTCTAAAACTGCAGAGGCCTGTAGTGACACTGAGGTGGTGTTTACTGTAGCCTGAGGAGGTGAGAACTTCGGTCAAGTGATACTGAGATTTGGCTGTAGTGCTGGATTTAACCTACTGTGTATCAAGTGCCTATAAATGCAAAGACCATCTAACTTTCAATACAGATACTTAACAATTTTGAATATTGTGACAAAACTTTGACAGCAAGGTAGACGTCAGACAGGGGTGTCCAGAGTTTGGAAAGAGTACAAGGAGAGACTACAGTCCCCTGTCTATTAAGAGCTGTCCCACTGGAATGAGGTGGAAGGCCCCCCTAATTACCTGGTGTAGTGGGCAACAAGATCAACTGCTCTTCCTGCCTCTTCTCTCTGGGTGGCCCTGCCTTCCTTGGATACCACCTCTTCGATTAATGTAAATGAGTGAAGCAATGATATTAGAAGAGTCTTGGCTGATTTCACAAGTTAAGAATATGGTCCCCAATTGCTTAAAGTCTTCTGATTGTCTGACACATTAGTACTTCACATCTAATGAACTATAAAACGTTTCTCCTTAGGAGAATCAGAACTCAATTTTATACATTTGGAATTATAAAAATTAAAAATATCACACACTGATTGCCTTGCAGCAGTTATATAACATTGCATTGTTATGTGAAAGGGATCAGATGTGCATATTATGAGAATCTTTCACTTACAGTACAGGGTAACTGGATAATGTTAAATAGAGTATATTTTGATGCAGACCTGTGCTGCCTTTACCTTGTAACTGATACATCAGGTTAAAAAAACCCCAAAAACTCCACACCATTTTTAAAGCTTGGTTTTAGGAACTCAAGTATATTTGAATAACTCTGAGATAAAATATCTCTGTACACAAAAAGTTACAAAAGCATCGCCATAGCATACCCAGACATCATTTACTGTGCTTCCAAACAAAACTTTTCCTCTGTAGCTGTACATATTCAAGTTAATAGAGTCATTAATCTTTCTTGCAGTAATCTCTGCCTCTCAGCTTTTACACATTCAGCACCTGGGTCAAATTTGACCTAGCAAGTTTGTCCTTGAATACTATCATTTACGAAGTCCACGTTAAAAAAATCCACGTATTATCAGAACTGCTGCATTTTATCAAATATCTGCCATCAGCTCTTGCCTGGAATAGTTCATTTGCAAAGCTGTTGCCACCAAACTGTGGAAACCAACCATCAGTCAAAGGCTTGTTTTGCTCTTTTTTTAATAGCAATAGCAAATGAACTGCAGATGGAGCACTGTTTATACTTTCCCATCATCTCTGGAGTGCCTGGAACTGTTGCTGTGATGTCAATACATTTGGGCAGGATATAGAGAAAGCAGCAACACTGGAAATATTTATTTACTGGGTCAGTGCCAGTTTGATTTGTACTATAGGAAGAACACCAAGGTGTTTGAAATGGAAGACTACATGACCTCACTTTTCACTTGTACCTATAGTGGAAACACCACACCGGAACAAAAAGTTTGATACATCTAATGATCAAATAGAAAATATGAAGAAGAACTTGTTCTTAGGTTTTATATAGCTTGATGTCAGAGGGAACTTTTGTTTGTTTGGGGTGTATATCTGAAATCTCTGACCGAAATATTGGCCTTTCTGACTGTGATGGATGAGTTCTGTCAGATTATGGCATATGGTTTATGACGTTCTTGCTCTTAGGTGTCTACCCCATATTGCAGGAGTTACAGAAGTGAATAATTTCAGTTAAATTTGCCAAACTGTGAATGACAGAATCTGCAAGACTGGCATGTCTTTGCCACGGGGTGATCACGTCTGGCAAAGAGGTGAGTGGACAGCTGAGAGTAGGAATGCCTTAGAACATTATAGCTAAATCTATCAGTGCCCATCTATCCCAGATGGAGATGGAGATAGCAGATGTAGATTCAAACATGTGATCCTCTATTATTATTAGAATGTGTTACTGGACTACCCATATCTAACAAACCACTGTGATTGGCTTGTGCAGGGGAATAGGCAGTGAGGATAAAGCTGAACTAAACATGCTAGTGCAGCGAACCAGACAGTCCAACCAGCCAGAACTGGGCAGGAAATCTGTAGGTCTCGTCATCAATGTAGTTCTCATCAGCACAGAGCGCTGGCCTCAAGGCAGGCAGAAATTCACAGGAGGGCAGTGCAATGGCTTTGGCTTTACATAGATTGTTTCTTAGCATTGTATTCATAAAATGTAATTGGTTTTATGTCTTTTCATAGAGTTTGATCCTGCACATACAGCAAAACAGTTTTGTCTTCCACGTGGTGCTGCAGCACCTCTACTGGATTAACTGTTCTCTAACTGTACAGGGCGTTGCTAACCAACACGAACCATGTTCTTGCACATATGAAACGGTGATCTTTGCTTGATAGAGAATGTTGTGATAGGCTCACATGGTTTGTTTACAACTTTTACAATTAGTAGTACAAATTAGAAGTACACTTGCTAGACAATGAGGAAGTAATACTATAAAGAAACCCTGTTTTCTCGCCAAGCAGACAAAGTTCCTTTTGTGATACCATAACCTTAATTTGTTTTCTTTATCACTGCTTGTGCACTTTCTAACTCTCTGTTATCACGCTTTCACAATGGCTGTCTCAGTCACTGATGTGACTTTCAGTTTCTGCTGCAAGTACAGATTAATGTATAAAGACAGGTATAGAAAGTGAGAAAGTCTATGATTAATTTCCTGAATTAATGCTGCTTTGCTTTATGCACAAGAACTACCAGCTGGCTTAAATGACTACTTCCAAATTCTCTGAAAAGGGAAGAGTGCCCTCACGATGTAAATCCAGGATGGGCAGTTCCATACAAGCCCATTTGCAGTCCTGGCTTAAAGTGCTCTGCCTCAGCCCTGGGCAGGGTGCTAATAGATGGATTAGTGCCAGCTGTGAAGATAGCTCATAGGTATCTGTAATTTAGATTAACTATAAAGGTGATCTCTCAGGTGTCACATGGTTAGCTAGTCTGGGGGGGTATAGCTAGTTTAGGCGGTCTTATTGGTGGTACTGGGTGTTTTGCTTCTGAGCTACTGTGGCCAGTCCTGTGTGGTAGAGATATGACCTCTGACAATAGCAAGGATTGTGGAAAGGCCTAATCTCAGGTAAAAAGGATGGACTAGTATCACCTGGTAAAATAATTAAAGTTTAGATAGTTTTCATTCACTTTTTTTTTCAGCAGTTTTCAAGAAACTTCATATCTAGTTCTGCTTTGCTAAGCACAAAGTTTCTTTAAGCTCAGCTAAGCCAGTCTATAGCTGAAATGTGAGAATGTGTTTTTCATATGCAACCTATGTATGGTGACAAGCGCCCTTTGTTTTTATTTTAATAGTGAGTTTTTAAAGCACCTGTGCTGCGTGATTTTGTTCTGATGGTACTGTTTAGTACTCAATTTCATTGCTGCCTCTAGAAAGGTGCATTATTATGTGTTTAATAATCACTTAAGACTCACTTAAAAGTTTTATTACAGCATGCTTTTTAATATTGCACACCTTATTTCCTCTCTTTGTGTTTAACTGCTGCTAAAAGAACACAACCAAACCAACAAAGTAAGATTTTATGTTGGAAGGGTTTTCAGGAAGTCATTTAGGCCCATTCCTCTGCTCCAAGCAGGGCTAACACCGACATTAGAGCAGGATGTTTGTGGCCTTTTGCAGTTACATTCGTGGTGTCTGAGACTTGAGGTTTCACAGCCTGATCTGTGCCTCTCAGTAGGAGCCACACTGAGATGTGCTCAGTGCAGCCACTCAGTTGGGCTGATAGGCAGCCTCAGAGAAAGCTTGCTAGAGATGCTAATGCTGTGACTAGTGATTGTGATCTGCCAGCCTGTTTATCAAAACTTTTTCCAGCTTGCTTGGCTTCCCTCTATTCAACTTCTGCTTTAAGGTAGAGGAAAGGAAATGTTCAGTATGGCTCTACAGGGAGAAAGAACAGTGTGGGATATAATTAACTAAAGGTCAGGAGAGGGAGATATGGGAAGATATTTTGGCAGCCAAATCCAATCATGAACTTGCTTTCTGTTCACTTGATCTAGTTTCTTCTGCTGCTGCTTCATCATCACCCTTTAGGTCACTAATATAGTGTCTGCTTTCCTAAATAGTTTGACTTACATTAGTCCCTCTGGTGTGGGGGTAGTAGAAAATCCAGTTTTTGAAGAACACCAAAGTATATACAACTTGTATTTTCTTTTCTCGTAGTTTTTACTTTAGAACTACCCATTGACTTTCAGACTTGGAGAAAATGTAGGTTATCTTGCCCAGTGTAGATGTATGCAAGTAGAGGAGAATGCAGATAAACTAGATGATATGAGAAGGCTTGCAGAAGCATTGCCTTCACTGAGCAAAGTCCCATGATTAACTATGACTCTGAGAATCTCTCCTACGCTGTACTTAGAAGGAAACAATAAAATACTCCAAGTCATAGGAATAGGTGATATTTGAAGAAGAGCTACTGTGGTGCTGCTACAAACCTGTGCAGGAAGAGGAGTTGCCTGGGTAATTTAAGACATTTTACCCTTGGGCTGGATTCTAATTTTGGTTATGCTGGGGTAAATTAGGCATAACTTCACTTACAACAAAGGCTGTGGTCAAGAGGATCTAGCTTCATACTCCTGAAACTGAAGGCAAAAAGGCTAACTTTTCTAGGCAAGTTCTGCCCAAAATGAATGGGTGGAGCAAGGTCAAGCCTGTGATTTTCTTCTTTGCACTGGGCACTTGAGCACTTGAGTGTTCACAGCTGGCTTTGTCTTTTAAAGGGCCTTTTTCTGGCATCTGAACTGGCAATTGTCTGGCCACAGCTGTTCAACTGCCTTGTTCTGATGGGGTAGGTTAGAGCTCCCAAGCTTGCATAATAAAGATGTAAAGGGGTATGAAGCGATTTTTATGATACTTTAGGGAAGCTAGATTGGATTCTAGGGGTTGAGGTTCAGGCTATTATAAAAATGGAGCATGTTTTTAGCCTGTACCAATTTTCTTCTGGGGCTTTAATTTTAAATTAGTGAGCCATGTGCAGAGTAGGGTCAAAAGCCTCAAAGTAAATGCCTGTGAACTTACTTTGAACTTATTTTGAATTAACTCTAGCATTTTTCTTTATGATAAAACATAGAAATCAGCAACTGGTGAGATACAGACCTGACTTCACATTGTTGCACTTAGGTACATGTCATGTTTCAGCTGGAAGCTTATAGGTGCACCGAAGTTGACTTTTCTCAAATTGACACTCACTGTTTTAAGTTCCAGTATTTTGGTTCATAATTGTATTGCATCAAGTGTCTTAGCTCAAGGCAAAACCAGTATCAGCACAAGTAGCAACTTTCTATCTATGTGCACTTTAATATTCTGTACCACACATGATACTCGGGGCTCTCGGCGTCTGTCTGACTGCTGTGAGTAACTGTGCAGAAACTGTCAGGGCTTTCCTCATAGAAATAATGCCCCCTGACATGTCTTATTTCAGATTGCTTTAGAATCAGAGAGTTATTCTAGCAACCTGCTACATAAGACATTTCTTATTAATAAATACCCTTCTGAAACTATTTTTGCCTCATGACTAAAGGTTGACCGTATTAGATATTCTTAGCCACTAGGTGGCAATGAGATGTGACATTGTGGCTGGAGACACGTGAGAAGCATCCCCAGTGATACTGGGTATTGGATGTGAGAGGCCATATTCCTATTAAGTGACCAGCACCATGCCTTGGGGCTTCTGATAGATCTTGGCTTACTGACAGTGACTGCGGTTTCATTTAAGACCCAGCTGGTATGAATTGGTTTTCATTCCCTTGCTTGTCTTTTGTCATTTACCACTTAGCAATATCATCTCTAGTGTTTTTTAACATTCTCCCTGTCCTTTGGCAAGCAGAAGTGTTCTGTTATTTCAGCTGTGAGCCTGATAATCTACTGAAGTGATGATGGGTTTTTAAAGCAATTGCCTGTTAGGTTGTGCTGTTATGCTCGGTTTGAGGACCACTCAAGTCAGAGTATCCTGTTTGCAGCAATAGGAGCATGTGGGGTACTTTCCTTACCTAGCAAAGGGCTGGTGATAATTTAAGGATGAGTTCTCAGAGAAACATTTTCTCCTGTCCTATCCTGTGGTTGTAACTTTTAAAAAGAAAAGAGGGGAAAAAATCCTACCAGATTTTTTTCCTTTTGAGGCAAGAAGATAACCTTCAAGAACACCAGCAGTGCTCAGCAGCAATTGTACCAAGTTACGGTAAGGTGGGCATCAGGAAATCTTTATTTGAACAGATGGTCTGGGAACTCTTCATCTGTTTGTATTAAGGAATTGCTCTGTAAGTATCACGCTTAAACTGAGCAGTTTGATTAGTAGTAGAATATTATTTGAACAGCAATAAGGGCTTCTTAGGTATTTCCTTAACACGTAAGAAACTGCTTCTGAAGCAGCCCCAGGTTGTGTTCTTCATTTCATTCACCACTTCTAGTTCCTAATGGGCAACAGAATTGACAAACATGTTCTGCATGTGGTATAGTGCTTGTTAGTACGCGCTGCAAATGCTTGTCACAAAAATTATACTAAAAAGGAAGTTGCTGTAGCAAAGTTAAGCACTACAGGCACAAAGCAGAAATGCTGTAGATGTTGATGCAAATTTTATTTCTTCTTTGTCCTTTATGGTGTCAGTCTTCAGTTACATGAGCAGACCTATAGTTTTCTCTCATTTTCTGCTTATTTGTTTGTGCAGGAAACAAAAGTGTATTCAGCTAAAGCTCTGACAAAAACACCTTGAGATAATTGCACATTTATGAGCATAATTTCTTGTATGCTTAGATGCAGTTCCAATCATCATTTTGTATGCACTTAAATTAATAATGTACTTTCTTTGGAAAAGTGTGTTCTTAACATGTAAAAATGAGAAAACCCCATGCAAAGTTCAAAAAGGGCAGGGAGTTAGAACCCAGAAAAAGGACATGGTAACAGTGAAAAGACTGAATTTCATATAATGAGAAACAGTCTCAGCATGCACATTGCCTAGCCAAGGCAAACCACACAATAAGTTACTGTATAAACAGAGATTCATAAAGTATATGATCCTTTAATCTTGGTGGCATCAGTGCAGTTCTACTGTAATTACCTTTATTACAGATAGGAGAACCTAACGTGGTTCCAATTCCTGAAGAGGTATGTGAACTTTCACTTGTTGGAAAATAAAGACAATTCTACTTTTTCACAGGCGTGCTTAAAATTCAGCTGTCAGATGTATTTCTATTTAGCTGTGGTTTGGAAAGTGTTTGAGAACAGCAGTTTTAACAGAGCATCTGGATCTCATTGGAGACCTGTTTTTTTGGTTTTTGTTTCTCAATTTATTGCTACACTTTACAGCTGGGCTGATAGAGGCACAAAGAGGATGAGACATTGCTCCAAGTCACAAAGCAAATTTGTATCTCAGCTTAAATTTGAATGTTTTCTTTTGTGTTTTGCTTTAAACATTAAATGTAAGGGCTTCCAATTGTGCCTGATGGCATTTTTGCTTGTCACTTAAAGTTTAACTCAGAAATGTAATAACATTTATCATTTTGGAAACAACTCTTTAAAGATTTTACAGAATGTGTTATTTTTTCAGCTTTGTATTGGTCCACTGATCCTGTTTTATAGGATTAGTTGTTATGCATTATCTTACTCAAGAGCCCGTTTGGGTTTAATAAGACTCCTGATTATACGCAGCACTGCTTAGGTGTCTAGCATGTCAGCACGTGCTGGTGCCCCACTTCATTGCAGTTGTCCTTGTACTGGAAATAATAAAAAAACCAAACCAGAACAGCCAACCTGGAGCTACACTGTGAAATGTCCTGTATGTTCAACATAATCAATACTTAAATCTTAATACAGATAGAAAAATAATGGAACATGCCAACTATTGACTGTATCATGTTGTTTATCCTAGTTACGAGTCTTCCTGCTGGATGTTCATCTTCTCAGTATCTATTTTCCAATTATTTTCGACTGCAACTTTTGCTTTCAAAGTAAAGCCAAGAGCTGCAGTCACATTCATGTTATGATTGTTGCCTGCTGTATTCCTCCCTCACAGGACCATTTACACTTTCAGTAAGCTTGTTGTCTTCCCACTCTGTTTAACTATGCCAAAATGCAGAATGTAGTTGGGAAATCATGTATTTTTCCTAAAGTAAGGAAATTCCACTTGCAAGTGTCTTCCATGGTGTTGAGGCAAACTGTATTTGGTTGTCTACTTGGAGAGGAAAACCCAGCCCATGTAGTTAAAGATGTGTGTGATCTTGGCTGTGCTGGTTGTTTACCACTTAGGTAAGTTAATGCCATTTCTGACATCTGTAGATCATCTTCTTTGGACTACTGAGTAACCCAGCCAAATCATTCTGATGGGTGTCAAGTGGAAAGACAAGAAATTTATCCTAGGGTTTAATCTGAATGCAATACATAGTTTTACAGGAGATACGAAGAGGGCTTTTGAGACAGTAAATAGAAATATATCAAGAAGCAGCCCTTTGGCTCTCAGATTTTTAGATTTATTTTCATGCTCACAGATCTAATTACTACTAGTGAACTGGAAAGATCCCTATTGGCTCAACGCTTCAATACATGGCTGATCACAGCTATATAAGCCAGCAAGTATAAAAACAGGAAGAGCTTCTCAAACTTCAAACACTGTTTGGTCTAACACCTTTTTTATTCATGATCTGTGCAGAAAAAGGCATGGGCAATGCCAGTTTACTTTTCATCACACAAATGAGATCAGACGATCGCTCTGATTTTTGTTGAACACGGTATTTCCTAATGCAAATTACAGAAGCCATATGGGTGTTTTATCAGAGAAGCCATTCTTCTAGCTGGGATCATTGGAGTATTTTCTACTCTTTCTTCTTGCCTTACTTTTAAACTGCTCCTGTGCTCAAGTGATGTCGAGGTATAAACATGAACCTCCAGGATCACAAAGGAGCCTAATGAAGGCTGCGGACTTACTCCACTGAGTTTGTGACAAACCCTGAAAGACAGCTCATACCTACTTGTAAAAGTGGTATATAACCTATGGTTCTCTTATGTGCAGCTGCTAGTGTGACAGTTCCTCATCAAATTGCTGTGTTTATTCAGAGCTGTATATATTACTGCAGCTCTGAAAGCATCACAATATGATCCCTTTTGCCTGTTCATCTCTGCTCTGTTGACTAAAATTCTTATGCCCTAACCCAAGATTCACGTATTTCTCACTCACTTAGCAATTCTTAAAACACTGTCAGGATTTGAAACTCATCAAGTCATTGGACAACCATCCAGTAAATGCATGAGTTCCTGCTTTGGAGAATTCTTTCAACACTCTTGGTATGCATGTCAGCAAAATTGTACCTGTATCAGTCAAAAGAGCAGTGGAAAAATACAAAGATTAGAGCATGCTAACTAGTGTTGGAAAACAGCAGGCTTGGCAAATGAGAGCATGCAGAGCGTAGTGCTTTGTAGAGTGGTGGAATTGGTTGCTTTATTCTAATTTCCTGTGTTTAACAGCTTTTTGTGAAGCTGTGATGGTACTAGAGACAGTAGTCATGGGGAGCTAGAGAGAAAAATATTTTGTGTGCAGTCCACTATCTCAGGAAACTTTGAAACCTGAATTGTTTTCTTCTGGGGAAACTTTTAGTGCCAATTATGTTCCAACAGAATTTCTGAGGCAGTATGCCCATCCAATTTCTCTCTTTTCAAGTTGATAAAATAGCAAGCTGATAGCATGCATCTATCCTTTTGACCCTGTTGAGTGTGATAAGGCAATTGAAGAAAAGTCATTGGGCTGCCCCTGGAAGCTGGCTCATGGATTCTGGCCAACAGCACGGAAGCTGTAATTGCTCTGGAAGATTTTTCTTCTCTTAATCATGCCTTTACATTCGATATCTTTCCAGTCTTTCCAAAGAACAAGTCATTAGCCACTCCTTTGGAAGAAGAAAGGCTTGAGGCAGCGTAGCTTGAGATTTGTTTGACCTTTCAGCTCTGCTTTTCTTTGAAACAAGGATTACTTCTACTGTATGCAATTTGGATTACATAGTAACTCCAAACAGGTGAGAGTGTGAGGCAAATGATGATTTTGGGATCAGATTCTCAAAGGAACCTGACTCCAGTGACTGAGACAAGGCATGAGACTTTTGAACAACCCCCCTGTATTGGCTGGTGGGTTTTGCTTTTATTTATTTATTTTTTATTCCCCGAAAGTTGGATGTTGTTAGAATAGTTGCTGAAGCTGCGTGCATGAAAATCTACGGGGCTTGAATGGGAGATGAGACTTGGAGCTGCTAAGGATGTGTTGCATGTTGTAGGCCTGCTCGCATCAGAAAAATACTTGAGCAAAATGCAGTATGTAAAAGGAAAGAGTTAAATGATAACTTTAACCCATTTCTTGAGGGTTTTTTATCTGCTTTGACTGTCCAACAGAAGAGCACACTGCTTTCCCTAGACCCCAGAATGATTTGCAAGACTGACCTTTGAGGGAAGCTGACCCAATATGTCTAGAAACAAAAGAATCTTGAAGGAGTTGCCTATGCCAGAAGAGCAGCTGCAGAGATGTTTCCCTTCAACAAGTGACACCATAGCACAGAAATTCAGTAAAATATGAACACTACTAACCATACAATATAATGGTTAACATTTTGAATATTCAATTCATTTATAACCTATAATTTAGCTAAACCATATTTTACATGAGCATGTTGCATCAATTACTATGCTTCCATTTGTTTAATGCTGGAAATAAACTCAACTGTTGTACTCTTGTTGAAAGACCTAGGGCCATTTTTGGTATGCTCATGACTCCCTTTGTCCTCAGTAATGTCTTTTATAGAAATGACAATATATCACTCAAATCACTATATGCCATTATGTAAAAGATGCCAAAACCTACACTATGCAATTCTGCATGCAATTGTTACAGAATATCCTACAGATGGGATGCACATCAAGAGGAGTCATGCTACTTAAGGCCACCAATGCTAATTCGACAGGCATATCATGTCATCTTGTGTATGGAAACATAAGTCAGGACAGCTGATGTGATCAACAGAAAATACTGAATTTGGCTAACAGCTTTTAGTGATTGGTTATTTCACTGATGGTGGGATTTGTTTGATAAAATCTGAATGTAAATACCATTTGTACAATGTAACCCTAGGTTACTATGATTTCCTCATTGGTCGGGGGAATTAGGGTTTGATCTTGTAACTGAGACACATTTACCATAGTACAGTAAATCCAACATAATACTATATTACCCCAAAATACACATTCCAAAACACTGGAAGAACACTGCATTTTTTCTGAATTATTTACTCAAGAAAATAGATGAAAAATAACTTTTCACATGGCAAGGAAAATAGTTCAGGAAGCTCATGAGAAACAAAATGAAGGTACTGTGTGTACACCTCAATATGCAATATACATATAGTGCCATCTTGCTTCTGTATTAGTGCATGGAGTCAGAGGAGAAGATATCTCTAAAGGCAAAGCAGGAGTTACTCCAGTAGCCCAGAAACCAAGAGGAAGATAGCCCAAAAAGTAACTTTACTTGGATTTTCTTTCTACTTTGCATGCAAGGTTATAGTATGTTGGAATCTCATCTGCATACATGTAATATTTGTCTTTTGAGCACAATTAATGTTCTGAGGAGGAGGTTTAATATGCAGTTGGGGGCCTAAAGAGCTACTTGGAACATAGAGATCCAGCTCTGTGGTGTATACTCCATCCTGGAGCTAGGATAACTTTTTTCCTACAGGTAGGTAAGGAGAGTGATGCTTGAGCAGAATTGGTTGTTAGGGGGTTGTTAGCTCTCGGTGTAGAGCAGGCAAGTGACACTGCCTGTTTGTCCCTCCTGGAGCTGCCTGGCTGTGCTGACGTTATTTATTCTGAATATGCTGCTCTTCTCTGGTTTCTAATCAATTTGAAGGGATCACTAGCAATGCCAGGCATGTGTGTAACTGTTAGGATGTATAGCTTTTATAGCTTTTTTTTTTTATATAGCTTTTTTTACCTGTTTTCAGCTTGCACTATCAGGTTATTTTTTTTTCAGTCAGAGCCAACATGCCTCTGCCTAGGAAATGTAAATCTCTTGTATAAAGATTATGACTAGTGCCAATTCTAAGTGTAAAGAATAGCCTTTTTTGTTGGGGTTTTCCTTTCATGTATACCTAGAGGAAGCATGAAAACCACGCTGGTTTATCTGTGTTCTCTGTGGTAAGTTCCAATCGGATGTAGTTTACAATTAACTATAAAAATTGGAGGATTTTAGAAGCTGTAATTCCAAGTTATTCCCAGCACAAACCCCAAACAGCTGCACTTTGTGCTGGTAAATGCCTCTGAGGCTGAAGGAGGGATCCTTCTCTCCAGGATGTCTAGATGTTCTACAGCTGTGAATATGGCCTTGAGGTTAAAGTAGCTTCCTTGGAGAGTCCATCTATAGATGGGCTGGCCAAGCAAATTTGTGGTTATGAAGCATGATCTGAGTCTGTTATTCCAAATGCCTGCTGCGAGGGGGAACAATGTGATGATTGGAGATCTGCACATCTTCACCTCTGAGGCCTAGCTTTTAGCACTTCTGTCACCTCCCTTTCTCATGTACTTATTGCATGTTGGAGCCCTACTAACACATATGGACAAGTCTGGCTAACCCCAAAGTGTGTGTGCCTGTGTCTGGGAAGCAGTGTGTGCCTGCCTGGGTGTGAGGTGCTGAGTGGTCTTATAAACTGTGTGGGCAAGCAGAGGAGTCCTGGGCTGGAAACGGTGCTGATGCAAGTGCCTTGTTTCTGGCAATTCAAGTAGTGTTTGTTTTACATAACCAAAACTGTCTCAAGCAACTCTGAAAGCCCCAACTCCAATGTCTGCTTGATAATTATCTGACAACTAATTTAATGAAAACTCTACAACGAACAAGTTGAATTCATGCAGCTCCTGTTCTTCAGTCTCATCTCAAGGCTTTGCAATTACTAATGGGCAGAACTTTGCAGATGCTGTGCTAATTCACTAAGCTCTGCTCTAATGTTTAAAAATAATAATCACCCTCACCATGCTGTTTGCATGGTTTAGAAATAGCAAAGTATAAATTCAGGAAGCTGCCTCTTGCACCAGATTATAAATTGCTGGTTGGGGTAAGGTATTTAACAGGCAGCTAAAATAAAATATTAAATGCTTTTTTTATATTGTATACGTTCTGTTTATATATCATTCAACAGAGACACTGAGTTGGTTCCAAATAACATGCAGGGGGACAAGTTCTTCTATCAGTAACAAGAGCAGACAGAGCAAAAGGTATTTGGCCTATAGCTCTTCCCATGAGGAACTTTGCCTGGAAAAGATATGAAGAAGATCTTAATAAAACATTAATATTTGACCTATTGCTAAATCTGTGATAAATGCCCAGGAGAAAGTTAAGGCAGGATTTTAGTAAGAGGGAGGAGGAAAGTAGGGTGCAAAGTGTATCCTTAAAAATTAGAATTTGCTAATTTGTGAGTAAGAGGAACAGCATGTTTCATTAGTGGCTTATAAACAACACTTAAACCTGGAAGTGACAATTAATGGCAGCCCACAGCTTAAGTCCATGATAGAAGGCTATAATTCATATGCCATCTGGATGTGGAAATTGTGTTGAAAGCAGTACTTAAAATTAGCTCATTTGGTGCTGAATATTCTTCTGCAGGAATGTGTCTCAAAGAACAGCAATAAAAATGGGGGGCAACAGTTTTCAGAGTAAGAAACAATAAATTCTGAGTGAAGGAGGGTGAGTTTTTCATCTTTGACTTATCAATATTATTCTGAATTCAAGAGTTTCAATTAGATCCAGAAGTCTGGGTGCTCTGTAGCAGTTAAGGAACCTTATTTGGCCAAGAAGGGATAGGAAAGGTGGACAGTGAATGAAGAATTAGTAGAGGTTTTTATGGCAGAAATTCAAACCAACCAAACAGATGCTATTTAGTGAGTAAGCAGAGACAAATTTTGGAGACTTCACCGCAGAAGTTTTTTTCTGGAAAAAAAAAATTGTTATCTGTTTGTGGACTTGTGTGGTTTTTCAGTGGTCTGAAGAGAATGGAGAACCTTGTAAGTCAAACAGAAAGGCATTTCAGTAAACCAGGCATGCTACAATAAGTGTATAAGTGAGCTGACCAGTGTAACAAGCATTAACTTAAGTGAATGTTATTGCATAGCTTGACCTAGACTTGTGTCTAAACCGTAGGGAATGTGTGCTTTGAGATGGTGTGTGTCTTCCTGAGTGAGGCTGGTGATCTGGTTAGACTGTGCCATGGACCACAAAGGAAAAAGTTCTGCTGCAGACTTTACTACAGAACTTATTTAGAATACCTGGCAGGGAATTCGAAATGGGAGAAAAACATAAAAATAATATATTCAAGATAGCCTCATCAAATCTATCATCTTATCTGACACATAAGAAAAGATGGGGGAATTTGTGTTACTTCTGCTAGTAAAACAGAAGGCAGGTAATATGTCATACATAGTACGTAAAAGAAGTTAAATGCTGGTGAAAAGAAATTATTTAAGTAAGTGGTTATGTTGATGCACCAACAAATTCATAGTGACTTAAATCCATTTTAGATGGCTAAGTATCGCAGAATGTTAGAGATAGGAAGGGACCTCAAAAGATCATCTAGTCCAATCCCCCTGCCAGAGCAGGAACACCTAGATCAGGTCACACAGGAACATGTCCAGGCGGGTTTTGAATGTCTTCAGAGAAGGAGACTCCACAACCTCTCTGGGCAGCCTGTGCCAGTGCTCTGTTACCCTCACTGTGAAGAAGTTCTTCCTCACATTTATGTGGAACCTCCTATGTTCCAGCTTGCACCCATTACCCCTTGTCCTATCATTGGATGTCACTGAGAAGAGCCTGGCTCCATCCTCATGACACTCACCCTTTACATATTTATAAACATCAATGAGGTCACCCCTCAGTCTCCTCCAAGCTAAAGAGACCCAGCTCCCTCAGCCTTTCCTCATAAGGGAGATGTTCCACTCCCTTCATCATCTTTGTGGCTCTGCGTTGGACTCTCTCAAGTAGTTCCCTGTCCTTCTTGCACTGGCGGGGCCCAGTACTGGATGCAATATTCCAGATGCAGCCTCACCAGGGCAGAGAACCTCTCTCGACCTACTAACCACACCCCTTCTAATACACCCCAGGATGCCATTGGCTGCCTTGGCCATCTTAATTTTTTAAAGCAGGGAAAGCCTAGATAAGGTTGTTTCATTTGACTCAAGCATGGCAAACAAGCAAGGTACTTCTAGAGTTTGATCTCTGGGAGATTAGATGACATGGTGCTTGTCATAGCAGCAGTCAGATTTAATGATTCAAGAACTCACTTCTCATATATATTTTCGTTTTCCAAATAAAAGGTCTGGGGGGAGTGTTTTCTTCTCCAGTCTGTGCATCATCAGAAATAGTAATTCATAGTAATTAGCACTGTGTAATTGCCTAAATTGAAGGGGTGTGTAGGGGTCTGCCTTTGAAGTCCCCATGCTCTAGAACCCAGTGCAGTTCCTAGGCAGTGGGGTTAGTAAAGAATTGTATGGAGAGCCTGAAATAGCCTTCCAGAAATGTATGTAAAATTCATAGATTTCATTTACTTTTTAACACAGAAAGTATGTATACAAACGGCAGCATTAACTACACTACCAAGAGTGATTACAAGTAAAACTGAAAGCACATATGATAAACTCAGTTTGTGAATCACAGCACACTACTTTAAGAATTATGTTACATGTCATGTACCTGATGCAATCTGATATAGATTCCAATTATTTTTAGCAGTTAAGTTCTGTGACTAAAATCAGTCTTTTCTGATAGCATTGGCTGTCTCCACATTCCTTTCAAGTGCTTGACCTTCAATAATATTTGCTGAACTTAAATGACCACAACTACAATTGGCACAAACATATTTTGAAGTGGTGGAAAGATGAGCTCATAAAGATTTCTCACAACCCACAGCTTGATCCATGGGCAGCGATTACTGGAAGCCCGGACAACCAATTTGATTTTCATGTACCCTGAAGGTACTCTCTGCTTGCATTTATGTTCAGAGATGCTTTACATAGAATAAGTCATCAGGTTTTCTACTCTGACTAGTCATCTTTATAGAGGTGCTGTGCAAAGATGTGCTGTCAGCTGAAATTCATACCATTAGTCATATTGTTGATTCAGCTAGTCATTCTAAAATGTGGGCTTTGTCTCCTATCAGTTTCTTCCTTACATATACTTGTCTTTGAAATATTGCTGATGTAGCAGTGTATTAAAGTAATTCTATGTACACAGAGTATTTTTTACAGTGTTACTTATATTTGCTTAGTTTGCTGAAGACCTTCAGGTATAATCTTTAATTTTTGAAAACACTGTACTTATTAAAATTGTACCTGCCACTGAAAACACTGGGACTTGCCTAACAGATGGTTCAATTCTATGAGATTAAGGTACTATAGGATCATTCCCTTAGTGTAGGGAAGATATAAGAGAAACCTTAATAACTTCAGTATAAGCCCAGTTCAAAATGAGACTCACTACTATACATGATCCATACTGTTGTTTATAGAATAAAAAACTATTAAAATCAAGCCTATGAGGACATCCAAGTCAATTAAACCATTCTTGAAGATTCAGTCTTAGCATTTATTTGGGAGCACTGACATTATTAGACCTATGAGGGTCTATTGTGAGAATAGCAACTTCAGTTATGCCTACAATCAAACCTTACAGAAAATTTATTTCCAAATCTAAAGCCATGAAGCAAATAGAGTTCTTTGAGGTTGGGAAGGCATAATTGTGTTTGGGATTCCATTTATTTTTTTTTTTAAAAGAATCATCTCAGAAACAAGTTTTCCTTTTAAATTTGACAAGAAAATGATGAAAAAGAAGTGTTAAAAACAATATCCTGTTTAGTATTTTGTTCTGCTTGATTTTTGTGTTATGTTCTTTTTTATATGGTACATAATAAAACAGTCTGGTCAAAGAAATCAGTTACCGAAATCATAGTCTGAAGTGGCAAACTGAGAATTTCTGCTAAATTGTCAAAGGCTAACATGAGAAAGTGGTATCTGGTATCTTCTCAATGAACAAGAGCACATCTCTTTTGACATGCATTCTTGCTGTCTGCTGATCTTAGCATTTAAGAATGTTTCAGGATAGGTCAGGACTGAAGTAAGGGAACTTGGATGAGTAAATTCTCTTGTGGCTCTTTAGGAAGTCATAATCTGCAAAAGAACTTCAGTTGCAAGGTATGTCTTCTACTTAGAAGGCAAAAAAGGAAAAATAAAAGCCCCTATTGCACACAGCTTCCTATCCAATTCCTCCCCCTCATATGTAGCCAGGTTTCTCTGAGGGAAACAACTTAATCAGGAATTAGTTTCTTTCCATAGTGGTGCAAGAATTCCGTGAACAGATGCTGACTGTTTCTGTTCTGTGCAATTGGACTGGTGTCTCTCTGAGTATTTATTCAGAGCTGCCAAGTTAGGAAATGTTTGATGTACAAGCTGAGTGTGAGTAAAGATTTTATTACTTTGAACAAGACAACTCAGCTCAAAATTCCCTTGCTTACATTTGCATGGATATTAATGACCTGTTAGTTAAAGGTGGATATAAAAATGTCAGATGGACTAAAACAGATCAAATAATACTTCTTAGTTTTGCCCTTTAAATATTTTATGGTTAATATCACTGGGCTTCCCTTCTCTGCTCTTGATGTATGTTTACTGGTTGCTACGTGGTCACCTTTTTAATTACAAGATAAACCCACAAATCATTTAGCTGCTTTAATTGTAATTAACAGAGTTGTTTCTGCTTTCATAGATGAAGGAATAGTTCCTAAAAGGATTGTCTGCAGAACTCTTTATATGGAAAATGGTATCTCTGAAAAACACCAAGCTTTCCAGGGTCTAATATCTTTCAGATACGGTAGGAGAAGCTTGGATTAATCCTCTTTAGGTCTGTCTCAAGACTTAAAATACAAATGTTGGCATGCTTTTACAATCCAAGATTAAACCTGTATTCTTGCCTGTTTTTTGGGGGTTTTTTTTTTTTGTTTTTTTTTTTTTGTGAAGACATATTTATCATTTAATCTGATAATGATTTCAAAAATGGTATGACTGGTTTTCTAGTTTTCTTTTATTCTTTTTCTCCTGATGTGTTTTCTCTATGTTAAGACAAATAGTTAAGGCAAGTATGAGAAACTGTGTTTCAGAAAATCGATCAGTTTAAGTGCACTGAAAGAGAAAATGAAATTTCAGTGTTTTATATGAAATTATTTTATCACTTTCAGCGAGATCTAGTTACTAGTATCTAATCATGATATTTCTTAAGTAATTACATAGCATTTCTGAAAAAATAACTAATTCTAGAAAATGCATAGTAAATTCAAAGATTACATCCTTTTAAAAGGGATGCTTCAATCATACTGTTGTGGTGCTGCAGCACAAGGCTGATCTGGACCAATGTCCTTACAGCTGTAGAAGAAATTCAGAAAAAATGCTTCTGGAGGAAAGTGGCACTAGACAATAGTGAAATTGCAAATGATGCCCAGATTGACTTAAATCCATTGAGCTAATGTCTCAGCTAGCTGCTACCCCATAGGCAAATGGTGTTTAAAGAACTCTAGTAACCTCTACGCACAGGAATAGTTTTGCATTTACCCAAAGCCTATATTCCATTTTGTCTTCCTCGTGTGAGAAAACTAATAATGTGAGAAGCAATCTGATCATTGATCTAAAAGGTTTCAAAGAAGTAGTACCCAAGCCTTGCTGGCTCCTAGGCAGTAATGCTGATCAAGTAAAGCATTACAAGCAGCGTAGTATTTTGTTCTTGTTGTCAGCTAAGGTTTTCAAATGCTGTAAAATTCTTGTTTATAATCCTTCTCATAATATTGTTGTATGATATTATAGTTGTACAAGAGTTGTGTCAGCACCCTGTAAATCAACATCTGGAAACTATTAGACTTCTTCATAGAGCATAGGATGGCACAGAAGCAACTGATGCATCTGGAAAGATCTAAACTTTTCTGTTGAGCCCTGGTAGGGTAAGTGATTGCCAGGTTACGGCTGGGAATCTCTTGAGATCCTTTAGACAGACTTCTGGTACATATACAGTGTGATACAGGTCTGCATGTACAGTATGGCCAGGTACCTAAATGCTCCCTGTGAAAAGGATATGGAACTTTGCTCTTCTGGTTTTGTTTTGTTACAGTCAGTTAGTGGCAGCCAGGTCTGCAAAAGTGACAGCTACTTCTATGTGGATGAGCTTCACATCTGAAACAGATATTTGAATCTAATTTCATGTCTTGCATTTGATTTGTACACGTGCAGAATGGCTCTGTGGCATACAGCATGAGTCATAGGTAGGACATCTTGTCACATATGACGTGACTTGTACAGTAGTATTTTTTCCATGCTCATGTGATTCATCTATTCAAACTTAAGGGGCTCACTTAACAGAGCAACTTAATTTTTCATTTCCTTTCTTCTCCTGTACTGGTAGCGTAAATTGATTATTCAGTTCCAGTTTAAAACCAAATATTTTAAACGCACATCTTGCCTAGACTTATGCAAGGTCATTTGTGTCTGATTATTATACATAAGACACAAATACAAGACAAAAGTAGAAGTGATTCTGGCTTTTTATTTGCAGAATGATTTCTCCAGCTATGATATTCCATTCGGTGAAGATTTTTGACCCGAAGGAATGAAAAGCAGGCAGATGCTTAGAGAGCAAGTGATAAGGATCTAGAAAGAATAAGACCTGCAGCTCATGACTAACTAAAGTCCTATACAAACAGATTTACAATTAGCTTCTTAGCTATGTTCTGATGAGATTTCCGAGGAACCAAGAAATTCTCGGTGGTTCAAAAAGAGAACTTAACCTTTTCCTAATATGCCTCATGTTCTGTCAGCTATGCAGAGGCAATGGAAAACATTTGTCAAAACAGATGGCAGTGCTAGCCCCTGCCATTACAAATGTTAAGTTCAAGGTCCAGTTAATGGCGGCTGAGCCAAGAAACATTTGGAGATTTAGTTTAACATTGAATATACCCCAAAGAATACACTATTACAATTCCAGGACTTCTTGGCTACGGCCAAATTCTGAATACTGCAGGAACAGTCATTTCATAGCTTACACTTCCAGCCAGAACAAAGAACTGCTGAGGTGCATGAAAACTAAGCTGTATCAGTTAGCATGGTTTTCAAGGTTTTTGAAGAGAATGCTCGACAGCTGGTTCAGTCCAGCAGAACACTTTCTGCCTAGCGCTTCACGATAGTCTACTATACCTTTCAGTTGTTTTTAATATACTAAAATAAATATTATCTTAACAGCAGTTATGTGTATAGAATATACTAGAGATTAAATGTAAAAAAATCTGATTTTCCTATTTAAAAAGTTTTGGCATGTTACACTTTTTTCACAGAACAGTTAAGTAAAATGTGGAAACTCTGATCTGTGTAGCTGAAGTGTGTGTAATTGCTGGTGGCATGATTACTGAAAGCAAAACTAAGATGCAGAGATGTTGTCTTACATGCATCCAAAGAAATAGATGCTGGGGTAATCTGTGCTGATAAAGTTAACAATGAAAAAAGCTTTTGCTACGATTTGAACAGTTCACTGTTACATAAGGAGATGTAACTGGCCTGAATTTAAAATATGCATATAGAAAAAGCACCTACGAAGTGTTTCTAATAGTGACATCAGTGCTTTATATTTATTGACCCTAATTAAGATCCTAGTTATTTAATCATTTATTATTCTGTGAAGTGAGGTGTTTTTCTGTGAAATTGATACAGTGCTACTCACTGCAATGCAGTAAGTGCAATCTTACACTGCACCGTGTCTGTCTCTACTTACATAATCTTCGCCTGCATGCTGGGAATCAGGCATTGAAGATGAGAAGTGTAGAACTGTTGAAAGCAGAACTACCTACTTGGTCTTACACACAAGTGCTTGTCATCAGGTTCAGAATGTTTCTTCCCAGTCATACCTTGCTGCACTCCTTTCTGCACACTGCAGGGAATGTACAGCTTCAACTTAAAATCAAGAACAAGGGCTGAAAGATAGCTAACATGCCTGATAGTTGTTAAACTACCTGTATTTGCTTTTCTCTGCTTAACATTAATGACTTCATAAGGATTAGTTAAACCTACCAGTTTCACTGTACTTTTTCTTCTAGAGTTTCTTGAACCTATGGGGTAGACTTATAAACTGATGAGTGGAAGTCAAATTGCTGTTAATTGTATCTTAAGGTAAGCTGTTAAAGTGTTACTAGTGGTAAAGAAGCTTTCACATGCACTATATCCTCTGTAACTTCTTTGTGAGTATGCATCGATGGCAGGTATTTACTTTCTATACCTGTTGTTTCAGACTGGACCTAAAGACCATACTTAAAATCCAACTGATCTTATAAAGATGTGAAATACTTCCTCTGCAAAACCCTTGTGATCTTCATTTAACAAATTTGGCCCATATCTCACCCTTACTTTCTGTGAAGCAGGATTGGGAAGTATGTGGAAAAAGCTGTTAAGTTTTCTCTTAGGAATTAGCACTGAAGATCAGTGCAAGAGCCATGTGCAGATGTTAACGCACCTCAGCTGGTAGTAATAGTCACCTTTTAAAACATTGTATGTTCCAAATAACTGTGGCAGGTGTAAAATAAAGTACATAGAGATGTGGGAGGTGATCATGAATACTAAGGATCTTCAGGATTTTCTGGACACACAACAGCTTGCTGTTGCAGATGTCTTGGCTAGATTGCTGTTACTTGGGAGCAGCACATGTCTGTGTCTCTTTTCTCGACAGTACCTGGGATTAGTTAAGTTTGCTGTTACATAAGTATCTTTATAGACAAGGATCTATCTTGAAGGATCCAGTGATCTTAGTTGAATGGCAAAGTATTATGGTTGCCAAATTTGTTTACCATAGATATTTTAACTGAGACTTTCACTGTGTGGTTTGACACGAACAAAAGTTATTCCTGCATTGAAGCATTTGGAAACAGCAGAAGGGAAGAAAGATGGATGTACAAAACTAGAAAAGCACTCCTTTAAGTATATCCATCATTTAAAACAGAAAAAAATCATTAAGTGAGTAGTCTGGCTAATGATCAAGGTATTACTTGTTTCTTAATGTGTTCAGTTCTGTACAAACAGAAGAAATGTTTTTCCCTTAATATCTCAAACTTAGGTTCTTCCACTTTAACCTTAGTGACAATCATACAACACTTTATTCCATGATTTGCTGTGGTTATTAATCCTATGAACTGAGATAATTTTATTAAAACACAACTGAAATTTAGCAACTTGCCTACTATATCTTCCTAATCAAATTTGTCCTCATGTGACCGGGCTCCTTTCTAATTTTGACATTCAATTCTGTGAGAATGAACAAAGGTGGCCTCCTATTTCTTATTACACAGGATCAACTGATCAGATAATTCAAGCTCTGATAAAATATCTCAGTGAGTTCAGCTTGTATGCAGTAACCACTGCTGTTACTAGGCCATTCTTCTGTAAACAGCATCAATATGCTATACTTAGCAAGTACCTCTTTCTCCTGTAGGACGGTTTTGGTTTTGTTTTGATTTTTAAAATGTACCATGTCATATTAAGATGCTAAACACTGTGATTTACTAACTGTCCTTGAAAGATTGTGTTGGCATCTTGTGAGGACTGCGTTCTAGCTTTCTTTGCTCAAAATATAGTTAGTTCTAAGAAAGCAGCATTATTCTTGTGCAAACAGCATTTATATATTTCTTTTGCGTGTTTACCCTCAGCATCATCTTACTGGGAACACGTTTTATCTGCCAAAAGATCTTCTGAACTCTGACTACAAGCCATTCTTTAGTCCAAATTTCTCATGCAAATACCATATAACTTCAGGTAGATAGAGAGCTTCAGGTTCTCTATGCACATTATCCACAACAGAGTTCAGAGTTTTCTGAGGCTTATGACTGCTGCCTGTTCAAAGCACTGTTCATGTATTGTAGCTGTCATCTAGTTAGACTGTACAACTTTAATCTAGGCAGTTTGCTTTCAATCTTACCTCAGTATTCACAATCTCATCTTGCTGAGATGTCTTACCCAGGCTCCTTATCCTGATAACTTGGGGCTTTTTATTTGTTTGGTTAACTTCCATGGCTTGCAAGCAATCCAGGTTTTGTTCAGTCGATGTTCGGTAGGCTGGTGTGTGTCTCGGCACTGCTTGGGTTTTCTTTACTCAACATATGTGCTATAATATATTGTTTGTTTTGAATCTGATGTCATGGGAAAAAGTGTTGCTTGAGTCAGTATGGAAACTTGCCCAGATATGTTCAAGTTGTTTCTTCCTTGACTGTAGTATCTGCTTGAAACATTTCACTTGCCTTCTAATGGTTATTGCTGCTCATCCACAGTCTGTTTCCAGTCCAAATATAGTGCTACTTGATTGAAAAAATCCAAGAAGCAGTTCTGATTTTTGGCACATGTTTAACAATTCCAACCAAATCCCTTCTGAAATGCCATGGTCAAGTTAGTCTTAGAAGGTCACAGGCTTGCTAAGCTTGTCCCTCCAGACATTTCAGTGACTTTTGTGTCTGCACAGCTAGAAAAACTCTGCTGAAATGTGGCATGTTTTTCAAACCCTTTTTTCCCCTCCCACTGAAGCTGCTGTGAGGAAGCAGTGACCTAGGGTACCCTTGTGAAACTCCTATTGACCTGCAGTTTGGAATGTGCAGCCAGTTCAGGGCTGTGCCCTTTCTTGGGGCGCTGTGTTCAGGGGTTGTTTTTGCACTGAAGGAGCCTTTCGGATGTTCTTTGCAAATGACTTCAAAAGCACAGCCAAAGAGATTTTATTTCCTTGGCTGCTTAACTAAAGAATATTAGTCAGGTCAAACCAATGTAACTCCACTGATATTAATAGTTACAACAACTGAAGAACAAGCCCTTAAAATGTAGGGAAGTTGTTATACAGGCTGAGCTTGAAGGGCTCTAATGATGTCTTACAGTGTATAAAGTGTTAAGAGTGTTTAGTATCCAATTCATTTCTAGTGAGCTTTCCCTTTTTTAAACTTCATGCCTTTTTTCTGTTGATGTGATAGTTTTCTTGTAAGAAAAAGACAGAGCTCTCTTCTGGATAAAGGTGTCTTGAGTTGTACCTGCTCAGGACAAGAGGCTCTGCAGGCTTTAGGGCTTGCATGTTGCTGTTGAAGCCTTCAGAAAAACAGAAATGTTACAGTTTCTGTTTTGTAAATACCATCTGGAATTTTCTTGTACCTCTTAACCCAGCTGATTGTTGATTTTCCCGGGGACAAAAAAGATATCATTCTAACTTGAGGGTTGTCTCACTGCCAGATCTCAAGATCCTATTATAAATCATGATGGCTCTTCAGAAAACAGATAAATATGGGTGCTGGCAAAACCATCCTTCACTAAGTTTGTTCCAAAAATGGCTGAACTATTTTCTATTAAACTTTAGAAAAAATATATATTACAGAGTCCAGGAAGAATAAATTTCAGCCTGGCTGGTTATAGTTTGGCATATGTGTAAACTGAAGTATGTAATGAAATAATTAGTGATATTGAACTGCCAGAATCACAATATGTTCAACTGTTAAGTTGCGTGAAGATTGAAGGGAAGGGTCAAGATGTCTGTTCTGTTTCTTCCTAACAAAAGACACCTTGGTAGACAGGCAAGATCCTCAAATGGACTTTATAAGTGGGTTCTTGTGGTGGAATTTAATATAATGTATATAGCATTTAATTATTAGCTACCTGGATGCTATTGTAAGATAGGAAAAAATGTATGTAGATTATATTTCATAAAGATGCAGAAAAGAAATCCTGGAAAGAGTAATCAATGCTTTTGAAGCTGTTCATTTCACCTAACTTTTTCTGGGATGCTTCGCAGCATGTAGCCAATTTGTCTGACAGTTACTAAACTACTTATAAATTTCCCTCTGTTTCACTGAACAAAAAACCACCATCCACTACAGAATAGTGGTCATGTTTTGCAAGTGCTGAAAAATATTTTCTGACACTTTAGGATGTTGCATGCTTTCTTAGTTTCCTGTAAAATGACTTTGTTTATACTCTCAGAAGTGATGCTGATAACTACTTTTTAACACATTATGGAGTTCTTTGTACCTCAGTGTAATCTGAGATTTTCTGGACTCCCTTTAAATTGCAATGAAGATGATGGCAAAATTTATTTTGTCTATAAATGGGCTCAGAATAAATAACTATTTGCATGCAATATTCTTTTAATGCAGAATCTAGGCTAGTGCTTTTTGTTACCTTGTGTCATCTATTGCATTTTGAGGCCATAGTATCAACAGCTGGTTATCCCTTTAGCTGCTCCTGCCTATATGATGATGATAAGCCAGGCAGAGAATATATGGACTATCATGACACCTTCGTCTATTTCATTCAATGCTTTGTGCTCAAAGAATGCATCTGGCTCTTAAAACACCACTTGGCACTGACAAATGTGCACGTATTCTGACATTCCAACTGAAGGATCGTGTCCTGAGGTTTATTCTCAGTTACTAGTCAGTGGGACCAGTGTTTTTAAAATAGTGGAGGTGATATTTGGGATGTTCTTGCTATTTGTAATTCTCATTGTTGCAGTTCTCTGGGAATGATTAGATCAGATGCTTTCAATAGTGTGATAGCTATTAATATAAATAACTTTCCAGAAGATTTCCTTATGACTTCAGAACAAATTAGCCACTAAGAAAAACACTTCTGATGGAGTTTAGTTCCCTAGCTGTTTTCCAAAAAACACACTAGGCACTGATCTGCATACCAAAGAGCTAAAAATATTTAAAAGGTAATCTTTGAGTGCCTAGGCTTCTCATAAAAAAAAATAATTTATCAAACATCTAGGTCCCATTTTCAGGAGACTCCTCAGTTTCTTAAGCATTTCTGAATATTGTGCTTTCTGTGAAGTTTAGAGAAAATAAAAAAAATGCTTACCTAGATGAAAGCCAAAATAAACTGTATGTATCTGGCAATGATCAGGAACAAACAGTGGTGTTGAATGAATAGGAAGGGAAATCTGGCCAAGGGATGGAGAATTATCCAAAACTCTCCACTTCAGTTGAATCGTACCTAAAGGTCTGCTGTTGGAAAATGTCTTTCCTGTGAGACTTCCAGCATTTCCTGGTTCCAGCCAGGAAAGGAACAGTGGAAGAATTGCATCTCGTTCTATTTTGGTACTTATTCTGATCCCTATAGAAGGGAAGCAGAAGCATAGTGTGTGATGGAAAATAAATTAACCAACTTCTAATAGCACTTTCATGTGTGTTAACTTCGTTCTATGTTTTGGCTGCAATTTTAAATCATCTTTTTGTGGGCTAATGCTTAGGATTTGTTTCACTCTTTCCTAGGAGGATCAAAGATTTCAGGCAGTCCAGTGCTGTAAATAACCAAAAGGTGATCCTGTTTGACATTCTTTTCCTTTCTAATCTGAGATTATGCACCCAAATGCTCAAACTTTGTGTGTGTGCATATGTGTGTATAAAAGTACAATTTGGGTAACTTCCTTAAATTACTTGTGAAAACCATAGTTCTCAAAACGCTGAGAGTCCTTGACATGTTCTCACATTTGTGTTGTTCAATTACATGACTTCTTCTGTGGAAAGCTGCCTCTAGCTCATAAGGGGTGTGCAGGTAGCATCCTATGA
This sequence comes from Podargus strigoides, assembly GCA_028020825.1. Taxonomy (NCBI): domain Eukaryota; kingdom Metazoa; phylum Chordata; class Aves; order Caprimulgiformes; family Podargidae; genus Podargus; species Podargus strigoides. The sequence continues at coordinate 72,081,096 of CM051621.1, forward strand.
AGACTTGATTTATTGAAGAGACTGATACTACTATGGCAGCAAAACATTCAAGGTGGTGTTTGAGCTAACTGCAACTCTTTAGCTACTTTCATCCTGCTAAGGTAAACATTATTCCAGTATGAAATGCTCACCATTTCGTGGCGTGCTGTTTGCTATGTGGAAACAGATGTTGCTCAGCTCAGTAGTGCTCCATGAACCTCAAAACTTTCCTCTCTAAGTGACAGCCCTGCTTTTCTTGGAGAATATTAGAAGTGTTTTAGAAATATCTTAAATGGGAAACCTCCAGAGAATGAGCTAATACCTTGACCAAGGAAATAGGAACATATTTGAAATTTAGTAACAGCTCAGACTTGCTGAAGTCACCTAATGCTAATCAATCAGCAAGACTTTGCAGAGTGGGAATAAAGCTGGCACCGTGTGCTCCTTCATGTCAAGGGAGTATAATCCTTGCCTGCCTCAGTAAAATTACTGTGTTTCTTAAGGTAAATGAACTGCAATGAACTTTTCTTTAAAAAAACCTCAAGTTATTCTTGCCTGCATAATGAAAGAGGATTACTTAGTGTATTTATAGTGAAATCATTGTATTGTGCTGAATGAGATCAGTGATGTGTTACCATAGATGGTGGTGACAAGAAGCAAATGCTTCTGGGAAGTGTAGGAAATGAAATTGTAAGATCACATGCAATAATCTACTCATAAGGGAAAATTTCCCTTAGAGACTGTTTATAATTGAGATTGATAGACTTGCATCTTTTCAAGACTTCTTTCTTTATTTTCAGTTTAATCTATATGATATTGCTAGCCTTCATGTAAACACTAGGGGATGCAACCATATCTGAGGGAGGAGGGCAGCTTCATTTTGTGAGACATTACATATACTAAAAGACAATATTTAGGTGAACTAATTATAATATAAGCAGCTGACAAAGGTAAAAGGTATCCTATGTGATATTTTAAAGAGTCATTTGATCACTTTTGTTCCTGCGTCTACTGCAGACTGAAAAGCTGCTTGAGTTCTAGCCTATTTTTCTAACCATAAGTTCCTTCCTGATGTTTCTTCAGGAACCAGATAAATATGCACATGCCTTCCAAAAAAAGTATGCACTTTCAGTTCTACTCATTCTACCAATGAAATGTCAAAGAGCATTCTTCCAACCTTCCATTGTCTGCAATTTTCATGTGACTTGAAATGAGGGGGGAGTGTGCAGTGTCCATACAAACCACTGAGCTAAGGTGATTTTAAAGCTTGGTTGGGGTAATGATCTCAAAAGCTCTCCATTTCCACCTCTCTATAACATGTATTATGAGTATCCTTACCAAAGGAGGTCCTTTTCACATGAATATATAATCAATAACCATGTTTTTACCTTTCTGCTTTATCACTGAATGATGTCTTTATCAATTACTTGACTCTACAGTTTTGTCTGTTTGTTAAAATATTTCCTGTCTTTCTTGAAGTCAATGATTAACACCAATGATTATTATGCACTTGGTTTTGTTTAGCAAGTTTCTACTTTCATTGTCATGAGATTGTTAATTTTTTAACCAGATTTCCTGCCAGGACTCGTTTAACAATCTCTCTGTTGCCTGTCAAACCAGGATGAGGGAATTACTCATCAAAGACCATCAGGTACTGCAATAGCTAAAGCTCTCCAGCAGGTCTGTAAAAGGATGAGAGGAAAGACTTGACTGGGAACATAATCCACTGGCCAAGTGGCATACTTGACTGGGAGTTCTCCACTGGAAATAGAGGAGGTATTATTCAAAAGAGATATTGCCTGAAGATACGAGGGAGGAATTTTGTTGCCACCTCTGGTATATTTTGAGTATCCAAAAGCTGGTGAGCTGCGACACTACCAAGACAGTTCTTGGCTGCAGAAGACTGGTACTGAGGAAGCTGCCACCTGTCAGTGTGGTGTGTTACTGCTTCCTTTTTCTGTGCTGCTCCTGTTCCCTGGTGTGAGGGAGAGATCATGGTGGAAACCCATAATTCATTAGCCATGTTAGGTACTCTTTTTCTCATGTTAGCTCTAGATTGACTGTGAAAATTGACAGAGAAAAAGAATATTCACTTGCTGTCATATCTGACTTGAACTAGGAAATTTTTGTAGTCCTTTACATGAAACTTCATACAGACTTATTTTTACAGACTTGTTCTGTCAAACCATCTAGTTTCCTCAAAAAAACCCCTACTGTTGAAATATCAAATCTAGAGTTAAGACATCTCTGCTGTCCTGCCTCATCTGAATTTAGTGTTTCCAAAAATAAACACTTTTAGAATCTCTATGACTCTACATGGGGTAATTCTCTGTAGCAGGATGACAATGTGTTTGTTCAAATCAAGTTAATTATTAACAGTAAAAGCTAATCAGAAGCAAAATGTAGTAGAAGAAAGAATGAAAAACCTAGTACTATTTTCCCATTCGAGCTCCAACAAAATTTCACACTTTCATGTGCTGACTTCACATAAGATACTTCCAGGTTCAATAGAGTAAGCTGATTATATTGAGTCTAAGTTTGAGAAAAATGTGGGTTTTTTCACTGTTTTTGATCAGAGATACCTTTCCAGTTAACCAAAAAAAAAAAAGACACTGCAAATAAATCTTTCATGGAAAAAAAAAGCTTTGAAAAGATGTTTGAATTGCAAATAGACATCTTTAGCTAATGCATTCATAGTGCTGCCAGGCTTGAATTGCAGAAGGCCACTGTTTGAAAGCTTATCAAGTTACCCTTTCATCCCACAAACAGATGGTGAAGCAGCAAAAGGCAGGTCTCACTTTTCAGGGATCTGTCCTCCATACTGTCTTGACCATAGGTTAAGAGAAGGAAGGTTGTCTTGTGGAAATGCAGCAGGCACATTTCAATATCTGAGTGTAACTGTGCTGGCTCTGACATTTGGAGAGTGTATAAAAACTGCCATCACCAGTGATGAGAAATATAAACTTCTGACATTTGTTCGTAGCTCTCTATACTGCTGAGATCCAACAAATGTGGACAGGGTACCTAAATGTATTTACGTATCGCAGAAACCCTACAGGTCATAAAGGTGACACAGAAAATAATTCAGTTGCATCTTGAGGTCAATAATGATGATTGTTTGGGGATTTAGTTGGGCACTTGAGCCCAGTTTCTTTAATCTGTCTCTGGTGGCTCTTGCTTTAGCTTAAATATAGAGTGAAAGGGAACTAGATCGAAGCAGGGACACTGGTGCTGGTGGAAGTGGCTTGTAATTCAGCTCAGTCATTGCAAAGGGTATGGTTGCAAAAAGCTGAGCCACCTGGCTCTGTGGTGTCAATCTGAATTCTAAGATTTGCTACCAGTGGTGGTATGTGTAGTATGATTTCTCTGCACAAGACCTGTTGCTCCCTGAAAGCGGGGGCCCGATGATTTTTCGCATTTCTCCAAACGAGCCCCTCGAGGCTCTGTGGTCTGACAGGGAACAAATAATTTAAGATAATGAAAAAGGAAACTTCAGTCAGCTGCCTGTACTGAAATATCAGGAGGAGGATGTTCCTAAGGTCAAGGGTCTTCAGATCTAAGTGCAAATTTTTATGCTACAGCTGAGCAACTTCATTTACCTTTCCAGCCATGGCAGATTCTCCTCCTGTGGGAGAACTGCATGCAGAAACTAGTTTGATGTCAGATGGCTATAGAGAAACTAGGGGACAGGAATTATCACTTCAGCTGCTAAGCCTGGTTTTAAGGGTGTTCTTGCTGTGAGGGAGACTGAAAGGAGCTAATCAGGACAAGAATCTTTCCTTTAGTGCTTGTCTCTTTGTTTGTGTTGCAGATCTGCAGGTGATACATCACTAGTTCTTGGTGCATATGACCTTGTGTTACAAAACCAGTTGAACTCAAATGTATTTTTCATAGCTTCCTCTCCTGTCCAGGCTGCAGTTTTCTCTCGCTTGGAAGGAGCTGGCCTGTCATTGTGGTTTTTGCAGAAGTAATGAGTTTCTCTTGAAGGGATAAATCAGAAAGCCATACTAAAACACAACAACCCAGGCAGCTGACATGTTTTAGAAGCAGATGAAAATGAAACGAAAAACCCCTTCAACTTGTTCTCAAACCGCTTGTGTTAAATCTGCTCTCTAATTGCTGTCTGCACAAACATAGTAGTAATTAACCTTTCCTTGTGTTGCTCTAAGGCAAATACGGCTCTGAAAGTGGATAGTTTAGAACGTGTAGTGTTCCACATGCACATATTTGAAATATTGATTTTTAGACCCAAGTGCATACAGTAAACTATTTTTGTACTGTTTTCTTTACTATAGTTTAACACTTTTTCAAACTCAGTTGTGAATTAATTTTGTATTTTCTTGGACATTTTTTCCTTCCTTTCCTTTTAAAGGAATATATTAGTTGATAACACCTATACAGAATTCTTTTAGGAGTGATGGAGCTTACAAAAGATCTTCAAATAAGAAAAGGTTTGAAAACGAAATGAATGCAACAGTTATCCAGAATTCAAATGTGGAAGTGCTTTAGACTCTAATGAGGTAATGGATCATCTGCAGCTCTTGATAAAAAGTTTTAGTGTGCCTTTTTAATTTCAAGCTCATGAACAGTGGCCTTGGAACATCTTTTGATGACAATACAACTTCTAGCTAACTGCTGCCATAGTTTGATTCCCATGGTAATATCTTTCAGGAGTTCTCTTCATTTTTTATTTTGATCCATGACTAGCCGGCTTAAGATACAGAAGAAGAGCACTTCTGGCCTTGCATAAATGGGGAACGACTTCATCAGGCAGGAGGAGAAAACTTTAGGATGAATTGTGGTAAATCCCCACATATGCTGTGCTTTTCATGAGCAATTAATGAATTGCTTGGAGTGGAATTCAACGTGGACTCTCTGTGAAGTTATTTCTAAAAGGGAATAACTATGGTGCTTAAACCACATAAAAGACTTTTGTTTAGGTGCTTACCTGTGACCTTTTAGGAAATTAGAAACCTGGTAAGGGCTCTGCCTTGTATGCCCAAGTGTATGCTCAGCACTCACTTATCTTAATGACCCAAATATATAAATATGACAGAAAATAACTAGAGTTACACACTTGTTAAATTATCTATGTGACCTTGATAATACCTTGAAGTATCAGCTTTGTGTGCTATCAGCTCAGGCTTTGTATCATCATTTGTCATTTGCGCAGCTGCCAGATGTTCACAAATTTGTTGACTATGAAATCTGATGATAAAAGTTTTCTGTAAATTTATTAAGGTCTCAATTTGTGTGATCTTGATCTTGTCATATATCATCTTAACTATTTTTATATGTGGCTATTTAGAAGTTATTGAGCAAAAATTGAGGACAGCTGTAAGCAATGATTTTAATGGCTAACTCATTCCCGAATGACAAAGTTAAATTCCCAAATATAAGCACAGTATGCATGGGTTAATTATTGTACTTCAGGAAACCACAGTAAACTGATACTCGCTTTTACAGATGCCTATTTGATAACTTCAATGCACCAGTAAGTTAATGCTTGGAAGAAAATACTATCTGAGCAGTACCTCCATAATTAAGATTTCAGCTCCCAGTGTCAGGCTGCCTTCAGGGAGTGTGCTGTCAGGAGTCTAGACGCATTTTTGTGATACCTGATATTGTTGTTTCAATGCAATAGGCAACTTGGCATTCAGCTGGAGCAGTGCAAATGATAATATTATGGCATGACAAGGTTGTTCTTTTAACAGATGGTTTGCACCTCTAACAAGGAAAGCTTTATGAAATTTGTATTGGCTTGATTTAGAGAAAGCATACCCATTTAGTGATTCACTTTGACGTAGCTGTTGTAGTTTACATTGCTGCTTGGTGCATAGGAACAGATTTGTTTAAAATTTTTTTCCCTTTCCTTTCTTGCTTTTGTCTGTAAAAAGCACCAAAGAATCTGTGTACAATGTGGTTTGAAAGAGAAAGATATTAATTTTGAAAAGGCATTTTGTTTTAGTAAGTATCCGTTTTGGGACTCTTGTGTATTTATTGGTGTGAATGGAAAAGCTTCAAAGGATAAAGACAAATACTTCATTCTTAGTGTTGAAAACAGCCTACTGTCAGCAGAAAAGTTTTTTTGAACTGGTTGGAGCCTAGATCTGAGAAGTTAATAATTTTTGACATCTTTTAGGCTCTCTTTTTCTTTCTAACTTATTTTACTGAACATCACTTGCTACAGCCAAAATAAATGGCATGGTCTTGTTCTGAGTGGGAGGCTTGGGCCAGGGAAGCATTGGCACTGGGTACTCTCGTCTGTGCCAGAGTTCCAGACTTGGGTGGAGTCACATTCGGGTACCCAAGGAAGTAACCTGCTTTTCAGTGATGTAAGTATCTTCTTTTTGCAGTTACATGCAAATATTTGAATTCTGATGTAGGACCCTAACATGTAATTTATGAGCTTAGGACCTAGGTCTGAAAATTTTGACTTAACCTTTTTAATAGTGGGAGTGCTGACCTGCACACAAATGTGCAATCTAACCTTTCCAAAACCATCTTTTTTGGAAAGTGAGCCATAGACAGGCATTTGACCTTTAAAGATGCCCCTAATTTTATTAAAATGCTTTTTATGTTTGTTTTAAACTTTTTAATTTTACCAAGATAAAGCTGGGATGTGAAAATCAGTCTATGCTCGATCTACCTATTATACCCTCCCTTGAGAAGGAACATTTTGCAGCCTATTCCAACAGCATTGCATGAGGTAGATTAGCCTCAAGCTTGTGGTAGTTGCACAGTCCCAACAGGTGATGTTGTTGAAGGAAAGCGATGGATCCAGATGAGTGACTGCTGTGCCCCGGTGGGGAAGGGACTCTTGCTAGTGCTTTTCTGATTATATGGCAGTGACCAAACTGTCCTCCACTTGGGTTATCTCATTGCAAGTCCAACAAAGGCATCGTGTGTCCAGCACAACACACAGTGAAACTGTGCTTTCTGCGAAGACCTCAGTAATAAACTTGCACTCTGAAATTCTCCAGTATTTCAGTAATATGGACCATATTGTAGAGTTGTTGATTTGTCCTATCTGCTGCTGTGATACTTCCCACCCTTCGTTTCCCAGGTGAAGCAACAGCAATGGTGTATACGTAGAGATAACATGAAAAAGTACTTCTTGTAAATTGGCCATTTAGGGGAGGGGGGAAAAAACACGGCGTTATACTTTGTTGCTGGTTTCCTCTCTTTTCCACTGCCTCCATGCCTCTTCTTGATAGCAAAGAGGAACTGCCCAGCACTGTGTGAACTTAGCTTGGCTGTGAAGCATCAACAAGAGCTGTATGGATCAGTGCTTGGTAACAGATTAAAAAAAAATTCACATATGGATGAGGTTTTAGGTATTTGCCTTTTGTCAGCTCAAATACCAACTCTTTGAACAGGATCCACAAAAGACCATTCATGAAATCAAGCTCCTATACAAGATTTGATATCAAGACGATGCAATGACAGTTTGTCCAAATTAATGGGCTTGAAATATATTTATTTCGGGAAATGCTTAATATTATTCCTTATGCTAAAATGAGTTGAAAGATCACAGAAGTGAATAATGCTTTCTCTAACATTATGTTTTCTGCTTCTGAGGAAATATTGAAGACAAGATGTTCAGTCTATTTATCCTCAGAATTCCTGCTGGACTCCAAAGACTTCCGCAGCTGAGAGGATAGTAAAAACAGCCACGGAAATTAAAAGTTCCAGCTCCTCAATAAGAAAAAGCAACAGTCTTCAGTTCACTACTTAGTAGATTCTTAACCCTTAGCGAGAAATTTTTTTTTAAAAAAATTAAAATAACTTTTGTTGTCATGAAATATGTCATTTGGGTATCTTACAAAACTGAAATATCACTTTCTTTTACTTGAACTAAAACTGTGATTCAAATAAGCAGGTTCATATTTCTCCTGTAACAGTGAGTACCTGAACAGACCCCTTGAAATTTTTCCCAAAGCCAAATTACCTCTATAGGTGAAACTTAAATGGAAAAAAAATATTTAGCATTAATCATTTTTGTATCACTGCTGAATCGTCACTCTTGATATTTTTGGTGCTGGTTGGAACCCTAAAATCTAGGATTTCTTTCCCATATGGAATGTTTTCAGCAGCTCAGAAGAAAGACAACGGGCTCGGGTCTTCCCAAAGACCTCAGACAAAGGTTGCATTTACTGCAATTGATTCTTTCCCAGCCCTGCTTTTCTTTGAATCTGAAATAATTGTCAGTTTCATTGCAAGAATTAAATTAACCCTTGTGGTAAAATAACGCCTGTGAAACAGAGCTTCAAACATGTATTGGTTTCAGATTCCCTTTCTTCCTGAGAAATAAGTGCATGTGAAGTATCCTTGAATCATGTATGAACCAAATTATTTTTTATTGAACAATTTAATAAATGGCATCTTTAGAGTTTTTCTTATTAAGGGTGTCTTAGGTAGTTAATTTGTAGGTATTTACACAGTAGAGACAATTTTTTTAATGACTTACTGGGTATTTCATATGTAATGTATCTGAGTAGTAAGCTTCAGAAAAGGTCAGTTAATTCACGGGCTCTCACAGAGTTACAATGGAGATGAAAAGAAGCTGTTAATGGCAAAAGCAATAAATGTTTAATCTGAGGAATGGTATTGTTGTTTGTAGTAGTCCTGCAGAAGGTACCTCCATTAAATGCAGGCTCAAGAAATCATCAAACAGCATGGATATATTAATGCCAGCAAGTTCCTGTGTTTAGGAAGACAGATGTGGTATTTAGTTCCCTTTTTTAATAAGAGGAAGCAGATCTATTTAGGAAAGGTGAGGTGCAGTCCAAACTTGCTCTTGTGTCAGCGGCAAGGCTAGATTAAGTCATGGCAAAGGCAAGTGACAAAGATAATGAAGAATGATGGGCACAAAGGGACAAGACAGCCAGTACTGACTGCAGACAGGTCAAAGGCTTCTGGCTCTGATCACTTTTATTCCTCTCTTGAAGGCTGTAGCTGCTCTTCCCCCTCAGTAGACTGAGGGCTTAAACACTTGAACATCCTTACCCTGCCCCCCTCCCACATGTACTATACTTTGGTCATTGATGCACAAATTATGCTCTTCTGGTGTAGCTGAAATATTTAATGGAGATAATGAGATATTTAATTGAAAGGATCTAGGACAGAGTACCTATCCTAGAAGAGTAGTAAAAAGCACCTTCAGCTAGGAAACAGATGTTTCAACACAGTACTGTTTCATAGAAATGTTTGAAAGCGTTTAATTCCTCAGTGAAACAAAACCAGATTTGTAAACCTTGAGCACAATTGCAAGATGGACTTTTTCCCTGGCCAGCTCTGTGCTCAAGCCTGAGGCCAGGTGTTTCTGCTGCCCTGAGCTTGGCTTTCCCTGCCCATAGCATCCTTGAGCCTTCAGTTCCTTAGCCAAGGGGAGGGGGGCAGCACTGGGGAGCAGTGCTCCCCATACCACAGCGGGGAGAGGCAAGAGAGCTTTTCTTGTGCTTGTAGTGGAAAACAAGGAGCAACTCTCTGTATACCTTAAACTGTGAGTCTTCCAGGCTATGGAAGAAGGATGGTAAAGGAAAAGTGCAAGAAAGGTATCTGCTGAAGCAATGATAAGACAAATGGTCAGTAAAACCTAATGTAAGGCTTGGGTCGCTGAAAATGAGCCTTGGGCAGGAATTTAATTTGATCAAATTTAGACTTGCTGATGAGAGCAGCCCTGCTGGCCCCCGGGCCAGGACATACAGGCCCACTTTCTAGCTTAGTGCTTGGCAAAACCAGCCTAGTCTTCGATCTTTTTCTCCTTTCCTATTCCTTTCTTTTCTCTGATATATGCTCTAATTCATCCAGCCACTCTAATCCCTTTTTCCTTTTTTTTTCCTTCTGTATTTCACACTCTTCTCCTGTGTTTTCCATATGTTTCCTTTCCTGCTCCTTTTTTTTTTTTTTTTTTTTCCTACGTTCTTCCCTCAAGCCATGACAGCTTTTAGTTACAATGAGAAATGACATCTTGTGAAGGTACTGTATTTTCCAGCCTCTTCCCATACTCACTCCGAGTTGGGAGCAAAATGTTCCTGGTGTGCTGCCAGCTGAACCTCTTGCAGTGCTCCAAAGCTGGCTCCCTCCCATGCATGTACTCCAGGGATGCACTCCCACAGCATGGGCTTTTTGTCGGCTGTTTCCTACGTGTCTGGCCTTCTCTTTCCTTTCCAGTACAGCAATTATAAATGAAACTATTTAGAAAAACTGTCCTTAAAGACTAGAGGTATCATGTCTATTTATTATAAAATGCATCTTTCTGGAGAAAATGGCAAAAACTTTATTACATTCAAAAAGTACATGCAGTCATCTTACAGTTAGCATGGCAGTCAGACCTATATAAGACAGCAATGTATTACTGTCTTCCCTCTTTGGGATGGGCTGGGATGAAGTGTCACTTTATTTGTTTTTATCTTTCAATTTCAGGATTATAAGGGGATCTAAATACCATCTTCTCAGGTTAACCAGGCAAACCCAGACTGTCTTCATTATAATATATTCAGAAAATGCTTTTTTTTTCACTATTTACTTCACTCTAACTTCTGGCCTCTCTTTAGCAGCTGTTCACATCTTTTATTATAAGCTCATAAGCTTGTAACTTGACATCTATTTGCAAAGAACAATAAATGCCATCTATTACCCTCCCATCTTTAAAAAAGCACTGAAGTATTTTAGTGTATTATTCCAACTAGTGAATTTTTAAAATATAAATTTATCTCTCAAGTACATTCTGAATTTATGGTAACGTTACTGCTTTCAGTATTTATCTGCAAACAGGAAAAAAAAAGGTATGGTAGAAACAGCAAATAGAATACAATGAAAAGCAAACAGTTTCATCATCTGAATGCTAATTTGTCGTTTTACAACACTGTTTTCAACAGCCCTATTGTGTCTGGGCAGGACCTGGAAAAAGTTTCCTATCCCTTTATTCCACTTCTGTGTGCTGGGGTGTAGTGATACAGCAGGCACCTACTGTTGCCCACCAAGTCTGCGGTAAGCCAGCAACACTGCCCTAACAAGATCATCCTTCCACTTCCCTATAAGCTGAGCTGGCAGGGGCTCCTGGCAGTACTGCCCACAGTATGCTGCTACAGCATCAGTGGGATACATGTCTTAATTGTCAACACTCCAGTTAGAAGTCCTTGTTTTAGCACAAAGCCCACAGAGGTGGAGTGTTTTAGCTTAAAAACTGGGCTGCAGACAGTGGTGGCTAAGGCAGAGGAACAATTCCTGACCTGTCCCCAAGCATTCCACAGCTAGATTTGCAGAAATGTCTTGGACGGACGCAGCAGAGTCCTCTAGGACTCATCTGTCCAGATCATTCAATGAGTCATGCCCACATCCTTACATGTAGCTTCTCTTTTCCATTTGAGATTTGTGCTCTCTGCATTCAAAGGTATCAATGCCTGTGACTTTTTTTGGCCTTGCCACTGTGCTAGAAATCTGCATTCTCTGTACTGCATGTGGCCAGATCCAAATTGTGAGCATATGGTACTCCCCATTAATCCTTTCAATTATTCTTTTACAAGCTTCTGGCTGCCTGGTTGGATGATGCCTTCTCACAGCCATATGTTGGCTCTAGCACAGCTACTTAAAGTCACTAGGAAATTCTGTGTCACAAACAGACTAGTTTTAATTGTCCATTTTATCTCAGGAAATTCAAACCAGAGGACATAAATACATAAAGCAAGAGTGTGTGAAGCAAGTGGGTTTTAATTTGTTCACGTTTCCAGTATGCCTGTAATTAATTTGTTTCTAAACAGAGGCCAAGGTCCACAGGAATGTGCTCAGACTTCAAATTTGGCTACTGGGAGGAGACTGGGGAAGGAGCTGGAGCTGGGTCCTACTCTCACGCCCTTTAACTCAAGGCAGACTGGTCATGTTCTGGCCTCTTAATCTGTTTCAGATCTTTCAAATGGGACATCTGTCTATCTATGATTTTGTTCTGTTATTTATTAATTTCAAAGCATGCAATTTAGTCCTTACAATTTGTGGTTGTTGCAAGCTAAGAGCAGCGGACTTAAGCAACTGCCCTTCAGTGAAATGTGAGGTGCTGTTAGCACAGGAATTAGCTCCACATCTGCAGGAAAGCTATTAAAATGTAGACAAACGTATATTTTATTAGCTATTATGTTGCTAAGGAGTCAATGACTCAAAATAATAGTGATTCTAGTTAAATTTAGATAGATACCAATTTAGCACATTAGATAACAGGAGGCATACATGTGTTTAGAACCTGCTAAGTCTCACTTAAACCAGCTTGTGCCTGTGTTTGCAATGGCAGCAGTTCCAGTGCCTCTGCTGGAGAGGCACAAGGACTGCCCGGGTTACCCCACTAAGAAAAGCACAGGAAGCAAAGTGGGTCTCCCTGTGCCAGTCCCATGGGATTTTGATTATATCATAGTGGGTGAGTAACGATGGGCATTTTGTCTGTCAGGCACAGTCTTTCCAGCATCCCTGATGGGTGTTGTGAACATCAGCACTGTCCCCCACCAAAAGGCACAGCTTGAAGCTGGAGTATTGCTCTTGAGTCTCTGGTCATAAAACAAAACAAAAACCTGGATAACTAGAAAACAATTCGTCTTTTGTTCTGTAAGCGCTTTGGGTCATAAGCTCTGTAGAAATTCCAATTATTCTTGGTAGGAGATGTAGGCAAAATCCTTTCAAACAGGAAGTTCTTCTATGGCTCTTCTGAGCGACTCTAATTGCATTACATTTTCTGCCACTTCAAAGATACCAGAAATATCTCGGTTCACGTTTAATGTCTGGATGTGTGTTACGTTGATGGTAATTTACTTGCAAAGCATAATTACGGGAAATTCCCACAGCTTGTGATAAAGTGCACAGAACTGGTCACCACAGCAGGTTTTTCCTCTTCAAGTGAACCCTGACTCATTCAGAGAAGTCAAGACCTTTTCTGGGGGAAGAGAGCTCTTTGTCAGTGTTTAATTTGTGGCAAAGATTTTTTTTCACTTATTGCAGTAAGATTTGGAAAGTGAAGATCCATTTCTAGGGCTGCTTCTTCCACGCTTCCTTGGTTCCTTTTTTGTTTTTTAAACTCACACATTGCTTAGTTTTAACTGGCAGAACAGTAACTCGTATCTATTTTTCTGAAACCAACTGTGCAATAGCTCCACAAATATGGAATAGTTGTCTGAGAGTTCGGAAGAGTTAAAGCATGTTACAGTTTACAGCCCGTGCCTGTTTGTTATGGATATACCTGGTACCACCGTGGAATCCAGGGGGCCATTTCATCAGCTGAGATGCTGGCTCTGCACCCTTGCCAGGTTTCTGTGGACGTGTATTCCTTCCCTTGTACTCCCTCCGCGTGAATTCAGGGTCTCTACTAAATGAAATGTAATTTCAGCTACGTGAGTGTGAAAGTGTTTTCAAACGTTAAGTCTTGCTGTGCTATTGCATAAGCAAAGCGGGGACAATAAAAGCAAGATTAAGCTGTAATCCAGTTCTAAAATGACTATGGAAAAAATAATACATGAGCAATTATGAGACTCAGTACAACAAATATTTACCTACTGCATGCAGTGAACTTAGTGGTAAGAGCCCTAGGATTCTGCTGTGTGTTGCTCACAATGGGAAGGGAGAGGAAATGGGCAGCTGACAGAACAGCACAGTCTGGTAGTTTAGCTGTCAGCAGAGAACTTTGTGGAAGCTAAGAGTTGGACCTGAGTGTAACTACATTTACTAAACATTAGAAAGACAAAAAACTCAGCTCATAGAACACAAAGAGAGAAATTGTGTCAGTGTTAAAGGATTGACCCTGCTGAATTCGTGGGTGCTGTGGTCACGGTTCCTGCCAAGAACTGGTTATTGTGGCATTTTGGTCCTGCACCCCCCTGAGCTGCAGGACAGCTGCTGTAGTTGAGAACATTGAGGAGCTGACTCCTAAAAATTTTTCTCCTTAATTCTGAACTTCTCGCTTGTAAGCACCCTGCAGATGTTTCTAAGCTAAGGTAGCATCCTAGGGCTGTCCTGAGAACCTCAATGCTTCCTAGAGTGTCTTCAGGACACCATGAGATGTTTCTAGCATGTCACTTCTGTTCCCAGGCCAGTCTTGCTCTTTGCTATGTGGACCTGGGAAGATGGCTTTGTACCTGATCTTTGGAACTTCTTGCAGCAGAAAGTTCTCATCCAGTTGGATAGTGAGGCCACAGCCCTGTGAACCCCAGGAACAAGGATAGGGTCCTATCCAGCCATGCACAAAGATGATGATCAGAGAAGAGTCAGTAAACATCTGCAGCACTAACTGTCTGGACTTATCCCTTACTTTTTTCCCCATGCTTAATAGATCTAATAAAACATTCAACAGTTAATGTAAGAAAACTGTAACGACCTTACAGCACAATGCTGAAGGTTATACATTGAAAATACTTTATAATGATGAGCATAGTGAAGTCCTACAATAGATGATGTGGGCAGGCAGTGGAGTCTAAATTAACACAGAAAAAAATTATCCTCCTATATCATAGGGAAATGGACTTAAATTTATCTCTTCAGACCCCTTCCAGTCTTCTAGTTGTACATCTGCAGTGCCACTACACAGCACCTCTGGTCTTTCACAAGAAGCTACTTCTTGCAAGGCTGGGTGTGACAGTAAGAATGCAGAGGGTTCACAACCAAGACTGCGATCCTATCTTGGTATCATGAACCTGATCTGTGCTATGTCTTTTGCTAGATGCTTAAAAGCATTTCATATACTATTCTTTCCTGGCAGACCAGATGTGCCTTCTGGCTTCTTGGACCAAATCTCTCTGAAATTATCTCTTAAAACTCTTAAAATTCCAGTAAGAATGCTGTAGAGCATTTGGCCTTTGTTGTGACCTTTTTTGGTTTTTACACTAGTATGTAACTGTACTCAATATGAAAGTTTATACATCTAGTTATATATCTATCTATATGCATTTTCATTTCTGTTTCCATTACATTTATAAAAGCCTTTGTTTTGTAGTTTAACCTATTTAATTTTATTGCTTTTGTTAACACTCATTTAAAAAATTTTTGTGTCAAACAAAAATATATGAAATATCCAGTTTATTTTTGATGTTTTAATGTGCCAAAGGTGGCTTTTTAGACTGTATTTACACATACAGAATTTCTTCAATAAGGAAGGTGCTATCAAAAGACTTTGCTGGTGATGGGATCTTTGTATCTAAGTCATGCTGATCATGAGATAACCTGTGTTATTTACACTCAATTAAACACAAACCAGAGCACCTATTGGGTTGTAAACTCTCTCCCAATGAACTGCTTAACTCCTATTTCAGTGAAGTCAAGAGACAAAGTTGCTGAGCAGTAGTCTGTATTAAACAAAATGAAAAAAAATCGTGAAGAATTATGACTATCCTGATACACACAGGCTTTTTAAGAGTGAAGACATTTCAAGGCGAGTTGAATTGCAGTAATATATCTTTTGCTTAAAGATTTAAGCGTAAACTTTTTTTGTCAGTCATAATGAAAATATTACTAACAAGTAAGTATAACTTTAAAAGTTCATTTCTACAGAATTAGCATGGGCTTCCTGTTATGTTGGAAAGAGCACGAGTTCAGCTGAAATTAAGTTTTGGGCTAAAGGGAATGTTTCTTTTTTAGCTGTCTTTTAATAGCTCGCTATTAAATTAGTGTTATATAAACTAAGCTTTAGCTTAGTTCTGGGTTTTTTATCCCTTTTTACAGTTGTTATAATAAAGATCTAGAGGACAGAAAGTCATGAAATACAAGATGTCACAGTATGCGGCCAAATCTTCTTTTTCAGTTTGAAATGCAGTTGTGAAAGGAAGGGCAGCTCTAGAGGACTGATGGAATTTCTGATTCAGTGGCCCTGTCAGGAAAATGAAATATGAAATCTCTATGAAGTGCTCAGATACTGCCAGTGTAAAAGCAACACAAAAATATAAAAAGCCCAACAACCACCAGATCCCTCTGAATGTGAAATGTTTTGTAATTCTACCACATTAGAAGTGGAGAGAAAGGGAAAACTTGAACTAAGCTTGAACCCAAGGGTCTGAGAGGAAATGCCTCCAAGAGAGGTGCCAGAGCCCTGGGGAAAGAGGCCATGGGAGAGACAAAGGCCATGACCGTCTTTCCACTCAGCTGTCAAGACTGAGAAGGAAGAAGTAACCACTTTGCTGGACACTTGGGGTCACATCCAAAGAACTTTTAAACCAGACAGTGCACAGCCAAATGTTATGGTCGCAAGTCTTGCATAATCTGTAAAGTATTTGGGAGTAATCTTCCTCATTTTGGTCAGAGAGCAGTACATTCACTCTTGCTTTATTAATAGCATCCTGTTAAGTAACACAGTTGTCAGATTAAACATTCTTATGAGTTAACGCATGGATGACCTTACTCTGCTAATAGTCATTCACTGATATTTTTTAGGTACAATATGCTGGCCTGCAATAGACTGATGCGTTCAGGTTTGTCATGTATAAGTCTTACGTTGCAGATAGTGTTGTTTAATTTCTGCCAGATACCTGCAAAAACTTTCAGGCATAAAATGGAGAACCACCGAAGCAACACTCCCTTTGGTTTCTTACCTATACCCTATCTTCTCCAGCAAGTGAATTGGTATTGGCATGTGCTTTGCATTTCAGAAACCCCTTAATTTTAATTTAATGCCTTTAAACTTTTATACTTGGACCAGTGGTAACTATTATTTTTAATGTATTCTTCCAAAGGGTATACTAAAGCAAGGAAAGAGACTTATGAGATGAATGAGATGAATTATAGAAACAAAATAAGCATTTAAAACTTATTAAAATGAATTAAGCTCATGGGAAGGATAGCTTAAGCACTAGATTTTTAAAATAATATGTAAGTGATGGAAGGGAATATTTCATACCTTATGAACAACAGTGGTAGAACCTATCAAGCAAACAACAACAAAAGAGAGAGTTCTATTCAAAAATCAAGTTAAAAAAAGAATAGGAAGAACCGTCCCTGTTGTATGTGTTTTTGTGAAAGACTTTTAATGATCACTTAGGAAGTAACATGAAGAAAAGTTTCTTAATAGCAGGTAGTGCATTTTCCCCAAGAAAGGTGTGGTATGGCAGTGGTTATTAATGCCACTGCTGTAGTAAGAATATGATATATTTGGAGAAGACTGGTAAAGATACATGATTCTTGGTCACGCTGCTCTTGTATAATAAGACTTCTGCCATTATAAGAGGATTGCAAGAAAAGGTCTGATGAATTACACTTGATCTGAAGGAGCTGATAAGGAAAGCGCAAGTCACAGAGCCATGTTTTGTGTATTTGGATTGAATTCTGCAAGAATATCATTGTCTGCATTTGCAAGCAGTGCAGCAAGGAAGAGATGCTCTACTTAAAACAGCGAAAAGTGCCAGCAGTGTTTGTTCCTGGGGCAGTTGGTGGCCCAGGGCTGCTGGCTCTCACTGCCAGAAGCTGCATGCCCTCCCTAGCTGCTCGCTCCATCACTGCCCAGAAGCCATAGTTCAGCTCCGAGTTGTGCTGGCTCAGCCCTATGGCCCTTGTGGCCTGGTGTCTTGTCTCTACTTTGGAGATGGGCACTTGTGTGCGCCTGCACTTGCAGGCATGTCACCAAACCTGCACCACAACGCAGACAGATCTTCTCTTGGCTATTCCCCAAACCGAGGCTAGACATGGTCTGTTCTTCTGGAAGTCTTCTGCTCAGCCAGGAGGGTGTTTTGAGTTCTGACACAGTATGTTGAGTGGTACTGCACTACCTATGCCTGCAGGCATCTCTCCAGCACCATCCCCCAGCTCACCTAACAGTGAGTTACTATAGGAGCTGTGATGACTGTGAGAAGAGACTATGCGTAAGGGGAAAATAGACTTTAGACAGCAAATATCTCTTTGTTAAAAGTAGAGTGAAACCAAAAAACAAGTTAATAACAACAAGAAGAGAAGCTCAAGCATCACTGTCTTTGCAGAGTTGTTGTAGCCCATATGGGCTTTTATCGGGAACAGTCAGTGATCACACATGCCATATGTGCAGTAGCATCTAGCTTAGCAAGCTGGAAGTTTGAACTACAAATTTCCTTACAGTTAGTGGTGTTAGTATGAGCCAAAGTGATATTAATTTTAATTGGAGATGAAAGAAGAAAAAAATAATAATTTATACTTGTTCTACTAAAACCTCCAAATTTCTTTTTTGGCTCCATATGGAAAGCCCTATGTTAACTTTCCAGTAAGCTTTTGTTTGTAGAAAGAGAAGGCAGTGAAAATTCCCATGTATACTGAAAGCAGCTTATAGATTTGGTGGTTCGTAGACTGGAGAAGAGAATCGGCAACAAAAAAGCATACACAGGGGACCACTTGTGCAATGTAAATTCTGAAAAGCAAACTTGTAAAGTGATGGGAAGGATTCATCATTTGCAGTATTTTTATTTAAACCATCTGGTGAGTGATCTGTAATAACAATAAAGCACCACTAAATCCAGGTGTCTATTCAGATCATTACAAAGAGATAATAGGGTTGCATTCCTGTAGTGCTTTCCAGGTTTTGAAGTATTTCTCAAGTGAGCTCTTGAAATTACATCCTTATCTGGATCAAAATGAAATACAGAGGCCACAGTATATAACTGGGCCATACAGATCTATGCTGCAATATAGTCCCATGGTCCTTCAGCATCACTAGGACATGGCACGAATGTTTGCTGGCTCTTCCCTGACCTGCCCATGCACTTTTTATCATGTAGAAACCCGGATACAAAGAGAAGGAGGGGAGGAGATTGAGGCCCACCCTGGCAGGAGTTAGGCACAGCTATGGCATGTCCGTGGAACTGGTGAGCTTCTCCAGACAGACTCAGCCTTGGCATGGGCACAGGTGCCTCTTCACTGACCCATGTTCCTTCCAACACAAGAAGTCAGGTCACATTGGAGCAGCGCGTTTTGATAATCCATTACGCTTCACCTTGTTACTTCTACACTGAATCCTGCAGATAACGTGTTTTTCATTCCATCTTATCTTCCAAAAAGGTAGGTAGTCTGGATTTGAAGAGAATGAGAGATGGAGAGTCCACCATTACCTATTCTTTCCTCAGATTTTTAAGTGTTGCTGAATACAGATTTTAATATTTTGGCAAGGGGTGAGTTTGCAAGTATTCTTTTCTGTTGCCTGGCTAAAAGGTTGTGAGAAATTATTTTTCTTTGAGAGGGAGATATTGAAACCTAAGTTGAAGCACTTAAATTAAGCAGTATGAAAATACACAAAATCTTTCTACATTGGCTGTATAGGGAATTTGGCCACTGCATTCAGGAAAACTGTGAAAACACTGAAAACAAAAACCCCGGTATATACATAAAATAGGTCAGATTCTTCCCTCTCCTACAAACTTAAGAGCTTTCTTTTTCTTGATAAAATCTACCTGGCTCATTAGCTTTACCTCTTCACATAGTGAAATCCTCTTACATTAGGCAGTGACTTGACAAAACTGGTCTTAAAAAAACCTGCCTGTGTGTGCATTTCTCAGATACAACTGCAGTGTGTCAGATGCTGAGGAGGAAGATTCTGTTTTGAGAACAAGAGTTTGTTTGAAGCACACCAGCACCCAAAGGATTTCTTTCACTACTGAGGTTCTGAACTGACAGGAAGGAGCTTATTCTTACTATTAAAGAATAGGAGAAAATGATGATGAATCTTTTCTTTTGAGTCTATAATGTATCAAAAATAACTTACAGTATCATTAGGAGGAAATTGAAACTAGCAAGACACGTTTGTTATCCTGCTGATAGGTTTAGGAATGGGACCCAGTTTTTCTTTGTCAGCTCTTCCTCAATATAGTCTCCGGAGTCGGACTCTCTCTTACATCTGAGAGCACAGCATCTCATATAGAAAGGCCTTGATCCTGCTAGGGACTGTAGAAAACTGTCAGGGAAGAAGTAAATCTTGCTGAGCACAGCAGAGTTGCTTTGAATTTTTGCAGATTATTTCTGTTGAGGCATGCCCCTCATCATATATCCCTGTACCAAGAGGCTGAGCAATCTGAAAGCTGTTTTCTTTCAAGATAAGTACCTCTGCAATCTCACTCTGTCAGCTGATTGTTCAATGTTACTACTAGAAGGATGGTGCTCTAAGATGCTAGAACCAAGCAACTGAGTATCCCTTGATGCAAGTACATAGCTATGGTCCAGTTGTACCTGGAGCTAACTTGCTCTTTGATCCACTTCCCACTAATTACAGATGCTGCTATAAGATCAGAATGATAGGACGGCACAGGCTTTGCCGTAGGATTATCAGCAGGGTATGAGACCTGATATAAAACACAACCAAACCTGAGGTGTACATACAAATACTGCTGTCCTTTTAATATCCTAAATCTATACATCATGAAAAAGTCAGGTAGCAGTATGATTAGAAGAATGACAGTTTTTTTGAAACAACTCCTGGGTCTATAATGGTACTTTTTTTCTCATCTCCACCCAAGCATAAATATTTAAAATACTGGAAGAGGATGCAGGATCATTTGGCCCCTTTGTGACAACACTGATGTTGTTCATTTTGGTTTCCTTTTTTTTGTTATAGGCTTAAACATTGTTGAACATTAGGGTTTTGGGCATAGCATTGATATTTTTGTTATCTCTGGTTCATCCCCAGGGTGTTAATTTATTCATTTTCAGCTGCCTTCTTAATTGGCTTATCTGTATTAAGATCAGTGCATGAATTTAGCAAAAAAGCGGATGAGTGTTGTGAAAGGAACATCTGCACCCTTCGCAGGAAAAAGCGAGTGCATGCCTATTGTGAGAAATGGATGAATAATCAGGAGTCTTGCTGCCCGTAGAGACAGAATACTGCAAAAGTTAACCTGTTCAGGAATTGAACTGCATAAATGTCATTATATATAAAGCCCAAATATATAAAGAAAAGGTAGGTATAAAGAAAGTCCGAAGTGTTACAAAACTTAAGTTGTGAATGCTGAATGTTGTGTAAGGTACTGCATGTAAGGTGGTATTTTCAAGTGATGTTTGGCATTCATCTCAGCGGTGCCCATTTGAAAGGTATTTTGCCAAGAACGCCAAAGGAGGAACTATCAGTATTTGAGAATCCAATATTTAATGCTCTATCTGCAGGCCCAGCTTAATATTGTAAATAAATCTCCAGTCTTTTGCAGGAAATGTATCTTAACAGAAAATGGCATGTAAACCTGCATCTTCATAATATATAAATGGCTGGCAGAAGTGCCACATCAGTGCTCCTCAGGAGTCTACGACAGGGTCAAGTTCTTCTCCTAACTTTTGATTCAGCTGACCTTTCTTAGAATCCAATGGTTAAGAGGTCTGGGTCTTAACTACAAGTTCGCCCACTGGGAAAAAAAAAGGTATTTGTTCTTAACCTGCCTTCTGCTACCTTCACATGAGGTTCCCTGCCTCTTGTGCTGGAAGAAAGAGGGAGCAACTATCCCACCATGGATGGTTTTACACACTGTTTTATCTCCCCTCAGACACCTTTCTTCCATCCTGAGGCTCCAGTCTATTTAACTGCTCCACAGATGGAAAATATTTTATATCTTTCATCTTCTTTCTTTGAACCTTTTCGAAGTCTGTCTTTGGGGGGGAACGGACAGACAAAAGAAAGAGGACTGACCAAAGCTGTAGCACAGAAAACGTGGGTATAAGGGGTTACAGTATGTAGTCTGTTCTTTATCCTTTTTCTAATGATTCTCAATTACTCTTCTGTTTGTTGTCCTAAGCATGGAGCTGCTACTTTTGTTTATCTGTAGTAATTCCAAAATCATACTCCCAAGTTTAGTAAGTAGCCTAGGGCCCATTGTATCATATCATATATAAATTTATGAATCATTGCAGTGTTTTTACTTGCTGATTTTTATCTGCCATTTTATTGCCTTAGCACTCAGGTTTATAAGGCCTTCTGCTGTGCCACAAGGAGAACCCTGCAACTACCTCCTCTCTTCCTTTGCTCCTGCCATGCGGATGAAGCTCAGAGGAGCTGGGGCACAGCCCCTTACTTGGGACAAGGCCATGGGCAACCACTTACATCTTTCAGGCTCTTCGTTTCCCTGCCTGGTTGAATGTGAATGCTCTGTGTCTTTATTTTGACTAGGCAATCGTCACAAATAATTGTAGGCAAAGTAAAATGTTACAACCACAACTTTCCCTGCATAAGTTAACAGGGGAAAAAAGTGAGAGCCCTATTGTCATGCACTGTTAAGCACTCAGAACTACAGGTTTGACGGTGCAATCTACAAACCATTAAAACTATTCTGCTGTGAATTCACATAAACTACTGCAGATCACTTCTCACTTAGGGTGTTACAATTCTTTTGATTGCTGTTTCTGCTTGAAACAACAGCTCCCTCCCCTAGCCTCCAAAACTGAACTTGTTAAAGGATTTCAGGGATTTTGGTGGCAGAGCCACCAGGGTCATAAAGGAAAAATAATTATTTTAAGTTTTTTTTAAAGATAAAACTTATTGTTCACCACCCACCACCACTGTATCATCATCATTGACATTTAGGACAGAAAGCATAACTAGGTATAGAAAGCATTTCCTATTAGGTTTTCTATGTTGAAATGATCAACTTCCTAATTAGGTTATTCCATTCTATCTCTTTTTATGGCTTCCCATTCTGTAGTATTTTTATGAATAGTTCATGCTGTGCTGTACATATTAATATGCTTCCGCCACCTAAATGGCATAATTAGTTGCATTTTTGTCTCCAAGATTCAATTAAAATGAAATCTAGTAGGAGGTAGGACTCCCAATTACTGAGTGTGGGAAAGACACCTATTCTCTCTGTCTTTCATCTCAGACATAATTCAATTGTTTTTTTTTCCCCAAATAAAATGTTGCTTTTCATCCCTGTGGAGGAAGGAGAGGTCATAGAGACCTGCAGAGACCATATATAATGATGTCTATTTTTACCTCCACTTTTCTTTAAAGATACAATTAAATTGTACATACTGTACACTCTGTCAACAAGACAGAAAAAAAATTTTTCATTGCTGTTTATTGTAATTGAAAAATATTGTACTCTATTGTAAAAAATAGTGTAAATGAAAAATGAGAAATTTTTCTATTTAAGGTTCATTAATCGAGCCTTTATAAGTACTTCAGAAGTAAAAGGTAGTTAATTTACATTTTATTTCTTCCAAGTGTTTCACTTCAGAAACGTCTCAATACCGTCACTTTTTTAGAATACGTCAAAACATTTTGACAGATGTAAATCTGTAATTTAGTATTCATAACATAAAAGCACTTAAAATTCCAGATATAATTTCCAAGAACAATAACTTTGAATAGTGTGAGGGGTTTACTAGTAGTCTGCTTTTCTTCTAGTGAAGTATTCACAATAGTTATTGTAAAATCAAGCTTTCAAAGTTAGACTTTTTGCAATGAATGCTTGTTAAATGAATTGTGCTAAAGTAAGTAAGTAGAGGCAGTAGCATTTACTGAAGAAGCTTG
Source organism: Podargus strigoides (assembly GCA_028020825.1). Classification (NCBI taxonomy): domain Eukaryota; kingdom Metazoa; phylum Chordata; class Aves; order Caprimulgiformes; family Podargidae; genus Podargus; species Podargus strigoides. The sequence goes on from CM051621.1 coordinate 72,104,500, forward strand.
GCCAGCCTCTCCACTGGGGCAGGGCTAGAGGACTTGGTCTCGTGTACATGGGCAACTCCCCCCATTAGAAGTATTTTATAGCTGCTTCTCACACAGGAGGCAGCTTGAAGAAGACAATGAAGCCATAAATGAACTAGCACATTGAGCAATAATTTCATGTTCAGTAGGACTGCGTGCCCTCTCCAGAGATGCAGCGTTCCTATCTCCCACAGCCAGTAAGTTTTGGCCCAGCCTACCAAATATCCCAGAGCGGGAGAAGTTCAGAGTTGTCTGTGGGGCCATGGAAACCAGGGGAATTTATCACAGAAATAGGTGCTTGCAAGATGGGATCATTAGTTATACCGCAATGAGTGAGGTAAGCAACATGGTCTCACTGCAATGGGTGAGTTATTAATTACCACCCTGTTGTACCCAATGGAGAGTTATTTTACTTAGTTACTTGAATCTATTTATGTGTATTGCACAATAATTAGAAAGTAGGGTTTTAAATGATACTACGCTCTATCTGATCCAATTTTCTTCCAATTCAGTAAAAATGAATTGGGTTTTCCCCCACTCATTTTTTTCCAGGAAGACACACAACCAAAACCTCAACTTTTTTAGCCGTTTCACTTTGACATATTAGGTGGCCGCTAGCTGCGGGTACACACCTACGTTAGTCTCCTCCATGGCTCTGCATTACACCCAGATCCCTCCTTTTGAGGCATGAAATAGATTTGCAGGATTTCTGACAAAAATGATGATAAGGAACTGTATTTTAAAAGGAACAAAAAGATGCATCTCTCCACAGCTTTTCACAAAAATATTTTTATTAAATATTAGGCTATCTCCATATTGTTATTTTCATGAAAGTAAGTCTTGGACCACCCAGCCTTTATCTCTGTTAAACATGGGTTTGAATGTGTGTATAGAGTAGTTCCTGGGCCTCTTTCCAAATCATATAAAATTTTTCCTGAAAAGATCTGAAAATGGGAATAATTTACATTCACAATGTATTTTCCCCATTAAAATATTCACAAGATTAGATCACGGTTTGGCAAAATAAACAGAATTTAATTTGTTGGCTCTTTTTAGAGGGAATTCATTACAGACAGATTTCAGACTGGGGCACGGCTCACTGGCGAGTGACAGGCTTTGTGTGGCTCTTCTGCTGCTTTGAGACTGCACAGAGTGGCAATAGAGATTTTGTGGGATTTGATGGGGTTTGATTAATTTAATGGGGTTTTATACTCTTCCTTTAAAAGTGAGATCATAAAATAAGGCAAGAAGTTTCATGAACAAGATGCTTCAAACATCCTGTCTCACTTCCTGACTTTGCTCTCGGAATCAGTCCCCATGTTCTTATGTGCCCTTTATTTCTTTACCCATCTGTCCTCTCTGCCATGCAGGCGCCGATTCTGCAGTCAGGTCAGCATCATCCCTCCTCTTACTTTGCACTATAGACTGCATCGCAGGAGCTCTACAAGTTTACATGCAAAAGTGAGTCAGTTTTTGACATATCCTTCCCTTAACTATATTTACATGCTTTCATTTTATTATGTTTACATTTGTTTACACCAATTCACATATATGCATTTTATATATTTTTAGGTACATTTGTGTGCTTAACTAGCAATGTGGTTTTGTTACTTCTTCAACCTACTTTGAAACTGTAGATCAAATACCAGCCTGAATACTGTGGCAGCTTCACAGACGTGCTGTCATGCTTTTTAGATATATATGGCTTATATACAGTTATGGAATTATGGCAGTGCAATATATCATATTAGTATTAACTCTCCCCTCATTATAGAAATCTCGAGAGAAGCTGCAATGCAAGAACCATAACTGGCAGGATCTAAACAGAAGCACAGTAAGTATAAAGAAAGGCTTGGAAATTTCTGTCGCAGTAGGCATGTCATAACAAATTCTTTTGGGGACATAGACTGTTGTCCAGGATTAAAAACTTCAGAAATTTAGAGTCTGTGATTGCTATCATTGCACGACTGTAGAAACAGCCTGGCAATGTAGAGGACTAGAACTTCTCATACAAGTTATTCCTTCCACATCTGTGTGCAGTTCGCCATCAAAAACAATGCATCCAAACTCAATAGTCTGTACACCGAAGAGCAAACACCTCAGCTGATGGGAAGAGAGAGATGTTCAGATACTTCCAGAAAGTTGGGCCCTTCACATAATGAAAGTGAAGATTAAAGCTGTAACTATTTTTTCCAACTGTGATGAAAAAATAGCCTTAAACATTATTAATAATATGAACAAGAGCTGAAGAGACTACACCCATACCACAGTGGAACAAAGCAACAGCATCTCCTTTTGTGAGATTCACACCCATCTGCATACATTTGCTATTTTTGTGTTTTCTAATGTCTTTGCATTTGCATCTGTGAATAAGATAATAAAAATAAACATTAACATACATGACACACAATACCAGCCTGAAGTATCACTGTAAAATGAAAACCGGCAAGACACAACGTTAGAGAACATGAGTTGTGTAAGGCTGGCTGTGGAACAAAAGGGAGGAGATCTGGTTTGCTGGTTTTTATTTACTCTAATATTACAACAAAGTCCCTAGCATAAAGAAGAGATCTGCTTTTGGCTAGCTCTGCAGGACCTAATGGTATTGTAGATGCATCATGAATAGTTTCAAGCCAAGGTAGGCAGAAACTGTGACAGGGATTCGTGTGTGCTGCAGCAGCACACCAATATGGATGGGTGTGATTACAGTAGGGTCCCTTTGTCATCTGTAAAATATTCCAAGTTTTACTTATAAAGGCAAGCAGCTCAGAATAAGAAGGACCTGGATTTCTGAAAGACAGGTTTTTTTTTTTTAAATTCTTACCTTCCAGGGTAGAGAAAAAGCCTGCCCGTTCTGGAAAATTATCTGCAGTGTTTGGATTTCGATGTTTCTATTCAGCCTTTCAAAGACCGTCTCCTGCTGCAATTAGTAGCAAAAGGTAACATGCTTTGCTAAAAATATGTTCTGATTTTTTTTTTTTTTATTTTGACATGAAAGTGCAAAAAGCCTCCTTGCAGTACAGGGGGAAAAAGGGGCTATATTCTATTCTGCTGACGAAAAGATATGTGTTTTCCTGGCTTGCTTTATGGATTACTTATTTATGATAAAACATATTCAAGTTTGGTCCTTAAAGGTGATCTCTGCCTTCCCTTCTCACTCTCCCCAAGACAACAGGCCTTTCTGAATTATACAAAACCTTGTTTTCAAAAATAATTTCCTTGGGTGGGTCCTGAGCCTTCTTTGAGATACACTGGCAAAGAATGGAGAAAATGCATTCACAATGGGGCTTCATCAAAAATACTGATGGGAAGCTACTGCTGGTTTGTGAAGTCATTGAATGGCAGTGACTGAACAGGGCATGACGAGACAGCCAGTTTTTTAAAAGGATTTCACCTTTCATTCTGAGTGACCTATAAACTAGGAGAAATCATTTAATCCATTTCTGATGGATGGTGACTATCAGCAGCGTGCAGTCGTTGGATTTGTCTGTAAGAGTTAATGAAAAAAGGAGAGAATAGGAGTTCAGAGTGCTGAAGGTCAGTTTCCAACAGCTTACTGTCTAGGAAAGTGAGAATATTTCTCTAGAGCCACCCTGAAAGCAAGGGCATTTGGGTAGTCACTCATTAATACAGTATAACTGTTCAAGTTTAACAAGTCAGCCGAGGTGTGCTGCTATGCTGCGGGACATCTCGTAGCAACAGCGCTTGAAATATTTACTTACTTACTGTTTCCTTACCATTAATAACGAAGTACCTGAGATCCTGTTTGCATTTTCCTTCTGCTAAACAAAGCCCGTGCATTAGTAGATTTAAATGGGCCACATTTTCTGTCGTGAGCTACCAGAGATTTCAGCTATTTTTAATGGAGCAGCGTACTCCTAACGTCGGATTTATGTACTTAGGAATCTGTTTCTAATTTCTTCAGTGATAGTTTCATACGATTTATTTCATAAACTCATTGCTTTCTGTCTCGTAATGCAAAAGGCTGCAGCAGGAAACACTGGGAGGAGGCTGAGTGGGTTCAGCGAGGGGTTGTTCTTGGCAGAGCATGTGCCGGAGCAGGTCCTGGAGTGTGGGGTCGCGTTTCTGCGTACAGATCATCAAGTATTAGGTGTCAAAATAGAAGTGGCCTCATTTACAGTGTCGTAAAGGTTTGCAGCTTCCTCGGGGTGAGCAGTTAAACCCCGACATCACTGAGCTTTCCACTGAAAGGCTCAAGCTGCCCAGCTGAAAAGTATGGCGATTGTAAATCATATTTATTGGATAAATAAATCGAGTAATGCCAGGGACAGGTCCGGTCTGTCCGCACATGCTCCACTGTCCTGCATGGCAAAGAGGCGGCATCAGAGCGTGACTACGAACTCCTTAGGAGCAGCATCTCTCCGTGCGAGGCTGTGGCACCACCTACGGGTGACAGCGCTGTCCCAGCCGCTCCCCCTTCTCCCCCAGGCTGGGCTGTGCACGGCAGCTCCCCAGCACCGCCCCTGGGCCGCCCGTCCCTCTGCCCACGCCACGGGGCTGGAAAGCTGAGGGGACTCTCGGACACCGCCTCTGCTTTTGTTTAATTCCCTCCCTCATGCTGTGGGAGCTTTGAAGCGAGGCGGAGCAGGCGCCTGGTTTCCAAGAAGTCCCTGCCGGGGTGCAGGGCGCGCCTGCCAGGCTTCACCGGTCATCTTCAGGCTTCCACCCACCCGCCATCCTGTCCGTACCCCTGCCCACAGGCAGAGCGCGGGCCGCACCACCGCCAGGCATCCTCCCCCTCCGCGGCCACGCGCCTCCGTGCGCCTCCGTTGGCGAAGGAGGGTAAGGGACGAAGAGCACCCGCAGGGACCCGAACCCCAGACACGCTCGCCGTGACACCGCCCCTTCCGGCGCAGGCGCGGTAACCCCGGCAAGATGGCGGAGGAGGAGTGAGTGTGGGAGAGCGGCGGGTTGGGTATCCGCCGGCATCCGCGGGGAGTGCGCTGTCGCGGGGCTGTGGGGGGCTCGGGGTGCGGTGCTGCGCGATGTGACCGGCTTCTCCCGCCCCGCAGGCCGAGGCGGCGGATCCCGCTGGTGCCGGAGAACCTGCTGAAGAAGAGGAAGGCCTACCAGGCCATCAAGGCCACCCAGGCCAAGCATGCGCTCCTCAACAAGCGGAAGGTAGGGCCTGGCGGCGGGGTGTCCCCGGCCCGGGTGTGCCGCCGGGAGCTGGGGAAGCGGAGGGGAGAGCCTGGTTGTGAGGGGGTGAAGCCACGGGGGGGAAATCGTACTTCTCTGCAGTCGTACACAAATGGCGTGAGGGGGCAGGTTTCCCTGGGAGGGAGGATGCTGGGGTCCTGCGGGCGGGCGGAGGAGGGGGTCACCTCGCTGCTGAGGCTCTGTGTGCGTGCTGTGATCACAGAATCACAGAATCCTAGGGGTTGGAAGGGACCTCGAAAGATCATCCAGTCCAACCCCCCTGCCAGAGCAGGGTCACCTAGAATACATCACACAGGAACGCATCCAGGTGGGTTTTGAATGTCTCCAGAGAAGGAGACTCCACAACCTCTCTGGGCAGCCTGTTCCAAGTGTTCTGTTACCCTCACTGTGAAGAAGTTCTTCCTGATATTCACATGGAACCTCCTGTGCTCCAGTTTGTACCCGTTGCCCCTTGTCTTATCATTGGATGTCACTGAGAAGAGCCTGGCTCCATCCTCATGACACTCACCCTTTACATATTTATAAACATTAATGAGGTCACTCCTCAGTCTCCTCTTCTCCAAGCTAAAGAGACCCAGCTCCCTCAGCCTTTCCTCATAAGGGAGATGTTCCACTCCCTTAATCATCTTTGTGGCTCTGTGCTGGACTCTCTCAAGCAGTTATGATGATCCCCTGGGTTGTTTCTGAAGGGAGGCTTCAGTTCCCCTGTGCAGTTGTTGAGCATCTCCCCTGCGTGTCTGTGAGCCCTATAAAGAGGGCAGGACTCTTCGGGTTGTTACACTGAAACACAAGTGTATAGAAGGCTGTGAGCTGTTCCTTAGATCAGTGGTCACCGCGGAGGGTGTGGGTATGGCCACACGTGATAAAATGCAGTGCTGCTGAGTTGTGTGTGGTACTGTGGGGTGGTGCTGTCTGAACCCGGGTCACCTGTGCACTGTAAACCTTCACGGAGATGGTGTATATCGAGTTACCTATCTGTCGTTAGCTCAATTAACTAACTGTCAGAGCTGTCAGAGCATAGACAGTTCATCGTGAAGCCTTGTTCATCACATAGGGTGGCACATGTTGCTCATGCAGAGACTCCCTGTTCACAGTGTATGGCTTCTAGACTGTCAGAGCACAGCAAACCTTTCTGTTCCAGAATTTGAGACGTATTCTGGCCGTGCCTCAGCTAATATAGCAGGTGCCTGTCTGGGAGTTCGCTTAAAGCTTTCCCAGCAAATCTGTGCAGTTGGTGCAATAAAGGGTGAGACTCCTGCCATTTTTGTTAGATAGAGTTTATGTTTTAAAATACAGGAATGGCTTGCTGTATTTCTGAGGTGGAAGTGGAAGCATAAGCAATAATGTTAAATAGCTATCTTTTAAGATTCTCATTGGAAGAATGACCCTAGTGATGACATTTTGATCAGGTCTGCCTGCTTTGAAAATTCACACCAATTTCAGGGGTGATTTGCAAGGTAAAATAGGACAGAAGACATGTAACATTAGATACTTTAATTTTAAAATGGCCTAATAATTTAGCCAGTAATATATCTGAAATATTGTTGGGTGACTGCCATCCACATTCAGCTCCTATTCATAGGAGAAAGCACTATGATTTAGGCGGATGTACTTGTCCTGGGCTAAGGATAGGCATTTAAGCATCTTTTTAATTTCTTATCCTTTTGCCTTTAGCACCAGAAGGGGAAACAAATCCAGTTTAAACGCCTTGAAGCTTTTGTTCGAGACTCATGGCGCAAACACCGAGACAACGTCCGGCTGAGGCGCATGGAGCAGAGGCCTGGGCCAGCACCTGTTCATCCGGAGCACAAACTAGCCTTTGTGGTGCGGATTGTAGAGTAAGAAACTCCTGTTACTCTTGACCTTTAGTGTTGCTACTATTCATATAATTTCTAGGCAAAGGGTGATCGACCCAGATAGGTCCCCTTGCAGGTGATCTGAGACCCTTTGCTGCTCTGTTAGAGAAATGTGGTTACTGACAGTACTTTTTTTCTGACTCAGTATTACCGGGGTGAGTAGGAGGGTAAAGAGAGTGATTGAGATGCTGCAGCTCAGAAAAAATTTCACTGGAACGTTTGTTAAGCTGACTCCTGTATCACTGAAGATGCTGCGGATTGTGGAACCTTACGTGGCGTGGGGGTGAGTACGAGTCCCGTTACTTGATAGTAGTTTGTATGTAAATATCAGAGCTTTTGTGATTCTCCATGTGGTGTCACAAATCCATAGCTGGCTTTTGCAGTAATGGTTGAAACTTTGTCAACTTTATATCTAAAACTTGTTACTGTCCCTTTTCTCATTGCTTTAAACGTAACTTGGCTACGTGCCCACCTCTGTACAATGAAGTGGGATGGGACTTTGTGCTGCATCATATATTTTTGTTACACAGTCTGATTTTTGTTTTTACACAGACAGCCTAACCTGAAGTCTGTACGAGAGCTCATCCTGAAACGGGGCCAAGCCAGGATTAAGAAAAAGAAGGTGCCTCTGACAGACAATATGCTGATAGAGGAACACTTAGGTGAGGAAGAAGATGAGGAAATGAAGAAATAGGCGAATGTTAAGAGTTTATAATCTGAGCTAAGAGGGGAGGGAGAAAAATCTTCGGCTTTTTCTTGTTTTCTTGTGGGTTTTGTAATGGTGTTCGGGTTTGTTTTTCCTGCAGGGGACTGTGGTATTATTTGCCTGGAAGACCTTATTCATGAAATCTACTCAACTGGGAAGTATTTCAAAAAAGTCACAAAGTTTCTGTGGCCATTCCATCTGTCCGTGGCTCGCCACGCTTCACGTAACAAAGTGGGTTTCCTGAAGGAAATGGGTAAGCCTGGCTGCAGAGGTGAAGCGATCAACCAGCTTATACGTCAGCTGAACTAGGCAGGTGAGGAATGCCTCTTGAGTAACTTATAAATCTTACCCTTTACCTGTTTCCTAAGAATAACTGTACTGCCACCAGAGATGGGGGGGGGGGGGGGCTCCTTTCATTCATCACCCTACAGAAGTGACTCCCTAGGTAGGGGAAACACTGAAGAGTGTGGGTCCCATTAGGTATCGGGCAATCCTGTTGGTACATCTGGGAGATGGCATCAATCTAACGGTTTGTATTTGTTTTTTTTTAATTTATTTACTGTCCTACAGAGTGTTTGTGAAAACGTCGGGATTTAGAAGCTGTTCTTTTTTACGTGCAGTTTTTGTGGACGTTATCTCTATACAATGATACATTGTAAGTCTTGGCTGTTGGTGCCTCAATAAAAAAAAAAGAAAGACTATACAGGTGATCATGGAGATGGACTTTGGGCTACTCCTTCTTGACGAAGAAGAACAGTATTTGGTACAAGAAAGAAGTGACTTGACCTTCCTGGAGCAATACAACTTCTGCATCTCTGTAAAACAAGGGGTTTTTATACTTATGACTGCTGGCTCTGTACCAGTCACCTCCTGATCTCACCTTTGATATAAAGCAGTGGCTGTCAGATCCTGATTTACATTTTTGATCTGGCCCTCCCCAGGGGAGCTGCTTCAAGTGACACTCTTTGAAGTGCACATCCTTCCAAGCATAAAGGGGTAGTGCAGTCACCTGCTTCACAATATTACTGACAGGCAGAAGAACACACTAGTTATTCCTCTGTTACTGTAGTGCAAGCCCAAGTAGTGAAGGAAGTAGCACTTATTTTTGAGAATACCTAGATTCTATTGTAAAAAGCCATGGTTTTGTGCTACTCGTTTACACAAGGTTACCTTTTCACTTCTGCTAGATTGGGACTGCTGGAGAGAACTGTTTCCTGGTGAGGAAGCCCAGGAACTTTGTAATACAGAGGTGGAGTACGTGTAATGTTTTTTAAATAAACTTTTTAAATTATACTGCTATAACAGGAATGGTCTGATATCTCTCCTAAAGAATGGAAAAAGTTAAATACTCTATCTGAAGTCAGTTTGGTGAAGGAAATGAACAAAACTATGCAAGAGTGCTACTAAATCCCTGATTTCTCCCACTACAAAAACGTGTGAAGAATGCAGGAAGAGTCCTATGGGATTTAAGAAATAAGGTACTGTACTTAATCATTAGGTCATTGTGACTATTTCTACTGTTAATTTCAAGACTTAACTCAGGGCAAACTATTAATCCATGAATGGATTTCATATTGACTCTGATAAAACAGTTAAAGTAATACAAGGAGGATAGATTTCGGGTATTCGTTCCATGACAGTTATAAACTAATATGCATAAAACCGTCTAAAATCTGAAGTACTACAGACTCTGAATTAAAGAACGCTATACTATTTCAAGCTTTATTCTGTAAAACAAGAATACAAACATAGAAAATGCTTGACAGACACTGAAGACAGACGCTGACTTGGACTACCACCATCCCCAGAACTAGTGTCCAACAGTCATTAATATACAAGGCTTCGTATATTTAAGATAAACAACTGCTTTCCTTGTAAAGAGGTACCATGAACTTCAAAATGGTTCTGTTCATTGATTTTAGAATTGTTTCTGGTACTAGAACAGCCCAGGCTTACAACATGAGAACTGGCATGTTGGGAGTAAGATTTTTTTGTGCCAGAGAGAACTTAGGCCTGCTAACAGCGTGCAGTTTATAATAACTGTAAAATACTAAATTACAGGATCTGAACACAATTCTAACACTTAATCCTAGATTTGGGCAGCGTTTCTAGTCAGTGTGGCAGTTTAACACACCATTAGTTCAGCTCATACAGCTTGTAAGTAAGAATCTAACTATCAAAAAGACCTTCCTTAGACCTCTTTAAAAACAACGCCAGCTTAGTCTAGTGTTACACCACATAATCACAGGCAAACACGTTGCCCTTGTTCTGTATTACACTTAAGGAATACCAACAGTAATGATGTGTTCATGACATAGCTGCGTTATGAACAGAAACTATACAAAGTGACAGGATATATACGAAGCCCCCCATGCCTTAGGGGAAGGAATCCTTTTTGTAAGCCACCGCGCTGTTCACTTTGTGGATTGTAGTCGTGAAGGAACGAAGACAGACTTCTTCTGAATTGGCAATGAATTGTGGTCCTGACTCTTCCCACTTCTCTGGCACTGCCAAATCTTTATCTGTGTATATCAGCAAGTCAAAGGCGCCTGAAAGCAAGTGGGAACAAATTAACAGCAGTGCGCTAGTAAGAAAAGGGCATGTTTGGATTTAAAGTCTATATTCTAGAACTTAGGACTCAGAAAGTTATATGAAAAGGTAAGAGTAGTTAAAGCATGAAAACAAGGCCTGGTTGTCTTCATGTGTAGCCATTTTAGTTTTCTCGAGTGCGATGTAAATTTGTTTTACACGTTAAAGTGCTGTGGAGCTGAGCTCCATGTAACACTTACTATGAACTCAGCGGTTATTTGTACAAGCCTGTCCACAGCTAGCGTCACAAAATAATGTATTCTTTCTGAACACTTGCATTTCTCAATAAGTTAGTTAAGCCACCCTGTGTTCTGTCCTTTTGACAAAAGCTTCAAGTATTTTGGAGAAAAAGTAGCACTAGTTCCTTCAAATGAAGTTGCTCCAAGTTCTTTAGAGAGAGATGATGCACAGTATTTACATTCACAATTATTTTTACTGGTTTTGTGCAAGAAACACTAAAGGATAATTCTTACAAGTATTTGATCCAACATACTGTTTTCCATACTGTACGCAGTTGTAAGAGACATGATCTCTGTCTAAATACTGTCTGAGAAATGGGATGGCATACAACATGAAACAATTAAAAAGCCCCAGAAAATTAGCAGAAAATATTTTCTGAAACGGAAAAGTTGTTGACTTCTGTAGTGAAGTTAGGAATACTCACAGGCAGTTTCCAACAGTGGCAGAAAAGTTACCGTGGCAGTTATTTGTCTGATAACAGATCGAATTTCCTCCTGAATGGCTTTCTGAGATTTCTCTCGTGGTGCGCTGGAAAAATAGGTGAACTCTGTTAAGAAATCAAGCTTCTACTATACTGGCAGTTTTCTTTACATACAGTCCTCTCTGTTAAGCTCTGTTGGTCTGTTTGCTATAGGATCTTTTAATCCCTAGTGGTGTGATTTGAGGCTGGGCTGGCCACTAAATGGACGGCCGATGCTCTCTGTTAACCCCTCTCCCTTCTCAGACAGGGGAAGGAAAAGAAGAAACGGGAGAGAGACTTATGAGTTGGAAATAAAACTAATGCAGCTTTATGGAAATTATAGCAACAAAAAGAGAAATATAATAAAGAGAAGAAAAATAACGAAATATTTACAAATATATACAAAACCAGTATTGAGCTTCTCCCCCCCAGTCACACGCTCCCCCCAGTAATGCTCACGTCACCACTGGTGCTGCAGAGCGGCTCTGGGAAGATCCCAGGCTGGGCTCCTGGATGCAGCAGCAGATGGGAGCTGGATTCAGGAATGCACAGATCACAGACAGAGTCTTCCCAGGACACTGGCCACAGAAAACGAGTGAGAGCCAGAGAAGGAAGAAGGGGCAAAGGGCAAAAGATGAAGGGCCTTGGTCCCTGTGGTCCCTCAGCTTTATACTGAGCTTGATGTGTATGGGATAGAATACTTGGTTGGTCAGTTTGGGTCACCTCTCCTGTCTACTCCCTGCAGGTGCAACCCTTTTGCACCCTTAGACTAAGGGGGACCCCAAGGCAGCACTGAGAAAATCGGGCAGTGACCTTGGTCTCTGTAAGATTAACTTCAAGCAAGAGCCTTTCTGCACACCACTGTACTGAGAGCTCAGTACCTACTATAAACATGGAGCGTTATCACTGCTAGGAGCAGACAGTGTCTGAAAAACATGTTGTTGACTTCAGAAAGTGCAGTCTCAGAAGAGACTGAACTGAGAAGTCACTAAAAAGAAAATTGATTTTGTTTTAGCTGAACCAGGACAGCTAGGTAAACAAGCACATAAAAGATAAGTGGTGGTTGGTTTCCCTTTACAGATCTTTGTGAACCTTCAGGGTATTTGCAAGGAATGTTACATTTATTCTGAGACCAGAATGGATGAGAACGCTTTGGTATAACCAGAGGAAAGCAGTAGTCCTTTAGGGCATATACCTGATACAGGATCTTATATACTTTGTTGAAGATTAAAAATAACGTTTTAATCTCATGCTTTAAAAAAACCCCACACCCCCCACTTGATGATTGTGTGTGTTTCAATCATAGAACGACTGGTTTACAGACAACAGGAAGGAATAGCAGTAAGAAAGATAGTATGTTTGGTAAGGTTGGATGCTTATACTGAGAGCAGGCTCTCTACATGGTGCTTATCTTGTGCCTGCCCAGCTCCTAAATGTCGGGGAGAGCACACACAGAGGAACACTGTTACTCACATCTCATCCTTTGCAGCTTTGTCACACTCTATGTCAAACTGCCACCGCTCCAGCACCTCATTGTTGTCCATGCTCGAGATGACCACCACCAGGCGCTGCACAACGCACCTGTACAGCCACTCTGAAAGAAGCCACCGCCGTTACTTGACAAAGATCAGCAGCAGAGGCATAACAATGAGGGCACAACAGTCTCCCACAGTTTGGAGGATCCCCCTCAGCTCCCCGGCCCACCCCCCCTCACCCTTCATCTGCTCCACCACGTTGTTGAGGTAGTTCCGCAGCTCCAGGTCGGTGGTGACGAGGAAGGTGAGCCCGTACTTCTGGACGCGGGTGAAGGTCTCGGGGGGGTAGATGCCGCGCTGGTAGAGGATACTGTTGATCCCATAGACTGCAACAGACGCGGAAGGGAGAGGGCGGGGGGGAGCGTGCGTGAGGCAGCCGGCCGCCATGCCGCCCCACGGGAGGCCTACAGCCGCTCGCCCGCGCGTCCTCCCTCCCCTTCCCCCCTCTCCCTCTCCCTCTCTCCCCCATCCCGGCCCCCCGAGGCTCACTCCGCCTCCCACAGCTCCTTACAGAAGAACTCGGAGACGATCTCGGCGCTGCCCCGCAGGGTGATGCCCTGCTGCTCCCGGCCGAGCTGCTGGGCCATGGCGGCTGTGCGGCTGCCGCTTCCCCGCCGCCAGGTTCAAACGCAGCCCCACGCCCACCGCCGCGCACGCGCGGTACGCAGGCCCCGCCTCCCCTGAGCGGCGTGTGGGGAGGAGGGGGAGCTGTCCGGCTTGGGGCGCATGCGCGCGGCGCGCGGGCGTTGGTGGGAGTGGCGCGAGGCGCGGTAGCGGTCCCGGCGGCTGAGGGAAAGGGGCGGCACGGTTTGGCGGCTCGCTGTCCCCAGCGCGGCTTCGTACGGTGCTTGCCGTGCTGTTAGTGCTGGAGAGGGCCACTGGGTGCAGCTTTAGCAGCTATGTGTTAGAAAGAGAAGGTTTTTCCACGCTAAATGTCCCCCCAGCTCTAGGTGCTGTTGGGCGGGGCTGAGCTATCACCTGTGGCTGCCCTGAGGGAAGCTGAGGGTGGAGAGCGGCCTCGCCATGGAAGTGCTGTTGGAAGTTTGGTTTCAGAGTTTAGGTGCGTTTGTCCCTATGAAGACGCTTTTGAACTTTGAAATTATACTTTCCAGGTACGAATGAGGTGAAACAAGTATCTTATTAACGAGTGGTTGTTGTTAGTCTTTGGTGTGTAAGTTACACAGTAGCTATCCAGAATAAAAACAGTCTATTCTAGAAGCACTCTCAGGTAGGGAGAACCGGGGAAAGCAGGACGAAACAGACATTTTCCTGAAATCCATAGGCTAACGTGTAACCCCGAAACAAATGGGTGAATATTCAGTGTAGAACTATCTCAGTAGCATCACAAAGATGGTAAGCCATAGTCTGCTGGGATAGTAACTAGGCGACCAGGGAGCTGGGTGATAAAATCCATCAGTAGGCAAGTGAGTGAAAAGTGAATGGATTTGTTGGACATGAAAGAGCTGAAAATCAAATCATGACCTGAACATGACTTTTCTGAAGTATCTGGAATAAACAGACTACTATTTGTCCTGGTCTCCCAGGAAAAGACCTGTGGGCCAGCTGTGGTGGCCTGGCCATGAGTAGCCCTGAGTCAGCTGGGAGTTTCAGTCAGGGCAGCTGCCCCAAGCTGACTCACAGGTGTATCCCATAGCACTGACATCTGCTCATTATAAGAGAATGGAGTTTGAGGGCAGGTGAGTTCCTCTTTTCTGGGGCTCTTCCATTTTGATCTCCTGCTTTTTTTGCTGCTTGCAAGGACTAGTTGAGTATAAGGTTGTATGCTTTATGTTGGTATTTGTATTAGTTTTATTATTTCATTAAATCCTTTTATATTTCAACCCACAGGGTTTCTCCCTTTTTCTCTTGATTTCCCTTCTTAGCTGGGGAGGGGACATTGGGTGATAGAGTAATTGCTGCAGTTTAGCCCTGGATGTGGGCTAAACATAGATGCCATCTAAGACATACCTGTGTTAAATGTCTTTATTGACCTTGAAATAAACTGATTAAAACAGCCTTAAAATGAAGTGACATTTAAAACAGAAGTATTTTCAACCTAGGATAAAAATCATATGGTCATTCAGTGCAGTAAGCTAGCTGCTAAAAGAGTGAATCAATGATGTGATTACTTATTTTGTCATAATGAAATGCTTTTTCTGGAAAGCTAAGGCTTTCTGTTGGTTCCAGTTTTTGTTCCAAGAGGAAGAACAGTTTGCTTCAGGGGTCATGCTGCTGTGATTAAAACAAATAGTGTAGTCCTTAATTTATGTGCTGAAGTTCTGAAAGGGCCTGACTTACGTAGTTATTAACCTAGAGAACTTTATTCTGGGTCTTGATCACTAGTGATTGTATTATACATTAGCCTTCTAAATCAAGTGTTTTCTGAATAAGAGTGGTGTATTTCAAACCCGATGGTAATGGAATGTTTTTCATCTGAAGCCCAGCCTTTAGAGATAGCTGTGAGTATCAGCTGTTTCCTTCAGACCTTATGTACTGTCATCTTCTTATGCATCTACCCCAAAATGGACTCGACACTTTCCCCCCCCCCCCCCCTTTTTTTTTTCCCCCCCTAATTGGCCTTTCATATGTTTTGCTTCCTCTGAGGTATTTGGAGAGCTGTTCATTTTTGGTGATAAAGAGCTTGAAAGTTCTGTCGCATGAGGCCAGGGAAGAATAGTAGAGCTCATGCTTAATATTTACACGTTTCTTCTCCAACTGTTTTACTCTTAAAAACAAATGGAAAAAAATAAATCCAAATGCTCTTGGCTTACTAAATGAATTTTGCTGTATTTCAGTGTAGATGGCTTGAAGATCTGTTGTTGAGATGACCAGGCAGATATATTTATCAATAACAGACTTAATTGTATCTTCTTTATTTCTTGCAAGGTTCATCTGGGAGGCCTTGAGAGGTGGTGGTGATCCCGGTACCTCTGTTTAAGCTCAAAGCTTCCATCAATGAACCTGGTACGTGGTATTTCACAAAGTTTTGGATCACTTGTTATTCCCCAGTTCTGTATTGCAGCTAACACTGGTTTCTGCTCTGTTGTGTTGTCCGTGTCCCCCCCAACCCTTTGCATTTTTGAATTTTAATTTTTCTCTTGTTTAGGGAAATACATTTCCCTTTTATGATGTGTCATTACTTTTCTTTGCATTTCTTATAAATACTGTAATGTAATCTAATGGCAAGAGCTGCATATTTTCAATACTTGTGAATTTATTTTGTGGTACAAAGCTTATAATATTTCCCTTTGTCTTCTAACACATTATTTTTCTGTAGCAAATTCATTAGTTTTGGAAAATTCAGTCTTTTAAGTCCATGAAGTAGCGTCTGTCTTTTTCTTAACTTTTGTGTTTGTTTTACTAGAATGTTTTTTATCTTCACCTTTCTTTTTCTTCTCATGTCATCAAGATGTTCCTCTCCTTTTCCCTACTGATAGTTTACTTGCTTGAAGGTTAAGTTATTCAATAATGTGAGTTTGCTGCTTTTTCCCTTCACGTTCTCCGATTATCTCCTCTTTGTTTCTCTGTTACAAGTCCTAAGCTCTGCAACACTTCATTTTATTTGATTCATTTAGGTCAGTGTCACTCAGCTTCTCTGCTGAGTCAATCCAGTATCCCCCCACTGAGGCACCCAGGGAATGTGTTCTTATCTGCCACCTAATCTGCAGTCACCACTTGACCAAGTGTGATGGGGACATATAAGTCCTTTTGTGCTGTTACAGAACAGGCATGCTCCGTGCGATGATGATGCCTGTAGTTTGTGTGTAGGGCACGTCCAGCTACAGGGCAGGAGGAATGCTGCGGGGCTCTTGTGAGGGAGAGCAGCAGCGAGACTGCTGTGGGTTAGTGAATGATTTGTGTGGCTGACAGCCTCCTTCCTGACCAACTCTGAGGGACCCTCAGGAATGAGGATGACAAGCTGAGTTATATGTTCTGGCACATCATGAGCTGGCTATCCTTGCTTTAATTATCTCATGCTAAAACCTTAATTTTCATAAGGAATGTGAAATCCCAGTTGTATTTAATTTAGGTCTCTTACAATTCTTTAGTCATTGCTCTGTTTCTCAATTACTGCTCAATGTTATGACAGAATTTTTCTGATTCTCTTTCTGTGGGAGGAAGCATTCCCTATTTAGTTTGGCTTTTCTGCAACATTTAATGATTGCTTCCCCATGGCAATTGTTAGTGAACCTGGGACAATCCAAATCACTGGTATGCCTTCACTTTTTTGAAGGCAACCCAGGTCACATTCCCATAGTCATTCAGCAGACTAGAAGACATAATCCACTTGTAGAGATTATTCCCAATTTTATTTCTTTTTATTACCCTCAGGATGATGTGCACAGGTCTCTCCTTCCAGCATAGTTAAATAGACTATAAAATGAAAGTTTTGTTTGCTACAAAAGCCCTCATATCACATTAACAAATTGTCATATTAAGCCTCAGTAAAACCAGTTTTTCCTGTGCAGAGAAAGGAAGTCTTACCTTGGCCAACAGAGCCTCAGTGCTTCACCTCTTCTGCTAGATCTCAAGCTCTTTTGAGGCATTTCTTCCCACGCTTGAGGAGGAGGTTCTGTACTTAGGAGAGAGGGCAGCAAAAGGGCTAACTATTTCTATGGGCTCCTATTTTCTGTGCATCACTTTCATTCTCCTTAGGGTTTTAGAATGGTGCCCATCTGTGTAGTTGCCAGCACTCAAAATTCATGGCAAATGTTGAGCTGCAGGTTAGACTTCTTGCTCCCTTCCTTCCTCTGCCCCACTTGGCTGAGCTTCCATGATTCTGGACGGAACTGTTACTTTTCTTTATCAGCTCTTTAGTTTCTGTGCTATAGGAGGGTGTGACATTTGGGTGGTTACCAGGAAAACTTCTCCTGGACACAGGGTAGGCCACCAGCACAGGTACCATCCCTGTTCCTTTATGCAAGAGTTATTTCTAAATGTTCTAAATCTTTAAATCACTTGGCTGCGTGTGAGCTTCTTTACTGGCTTCCATTGTTTCTTCACAGCGCTCATCCAGGATTCCTTTGGTGATTTATTATTAACTGCAATTCACTCTGGAATTCATGTAAAATACTGCACTTATTGACAGGCATTTTATTACCAGGCTCATTTATTTTCTTTTTTTGTTGCTGTTGTTTGTCGTGTTTGTTTTCAGTAGTCTTTGTAGCATTAAAGTTTGCAGTATAAGTACAGGTACCTCATGTCAGCTGTCAAAATACTGCAGCATTTCTTTTCAAGTTGGCTAATGTTACTTTTTAAAACATAAACCAGGAGATATTATTACAGACAGTGATACTGTATTCTTTGACCAACAGCAATGAAATGGTGGTGCAGCTAGGAAAGATTGCATTGAACTTTACGTATTAATCAAAAGAAAATGATTTTGAAATGATTGCATATGGGCTAATAAGCTGCACTATAACTTCTGATATGATGAGTAGACTTTTCAAAGGAACTTCCTCATTTTAGTATTGACTGCTGTGTAGAAATTTGTAGAATTAGTTTTAATTTTAAAGTTTATCAGTGGCATATAATGTATTTTGAAATCAGGCTTACTCACACAACTTCTTATTTCTTCTGGAAAATGAAAGAGATTTGATGTTTCCTTATTTAAGCCAAATGCAGGAACACCATTTAGCTTAAAAATAGTTACATTCAGATACTGGCTGCCTTGTACAGTGAAATAACTTTTTATGTATTTTGAGAGTTTTGAAAGCTACTTCTGTGGAACAACATGCAATTGTCTTTTTCTTCTGTTGCTTTTCTCCCCCCACACCCAAAGACCTGACATTTTTCTAAAAGATATGTAGTAGAAAATTTAGATATTTATGATGGTTTTACCTCCCAGCTACCGGGAGATGGCACCAGGCACATATATTATCTGCACCCTTTCAGTTTAGTCTTGAGCCAGTTCATTTCACGGTTATATACTTCAGTTTAGACAGGTTTTAGATGCATTTCTTTTTCTAGTTTTTAAAGCATTGTCCCAGAATTTAGGAAATAATTAACTTAATTCCCAGTTCTGATGTTTGCTTTTGGTTGCTTTTGCATGAAAGACAGTTTAACTGATGAACAATTATTTTTAAAGGTTTCGAGTGAAGATGGGAATCCTGTTGCACCATCAGAAAGAGCAGAACTTGAATGAGCTATCCATGCCTTGAAAACTCCATAGTGCTTGATGATGTCATGTTGCAGTGGTAACAGGTAATGTGAAATCCACTGAATCCCTCTCTTTACGACTTAATCTCCTTTATTATTTAATCCCCAACCTGAAGGTTGATAATTTGAAAACTGAATGTTAATCCAGTTTGTGTTAGCTCCTGTCATGTCTGAATCTTTCATATTAAAAAGTTAATGGAAAACTAAGGAGTCCTCGGGTAGTTTAGACTCACTAAACCAGTATACCACAGTTTAGCTTGACGTTTGTAACAGACCTTCTAAAGAACACTAGAACAGATTTGTCAGCAGAGACTTAGACTGTCAATTGGTCAGCAGATACTGAGGAGCAAAATGGTCCATAAGAGCGGTGGCATAGTAAATATACCTTGATAGTACTGCAAGGACTTTTGATTGGA
This sequence comes from Podargus strigoides, assembly GCA_028020825.1. Lineage (NCBI taxonomy): Eukaryota > Metazoa > Chordata > Aves > Caprimulgiformes > Podargidae > Podargus > Podargus strigoides. The sequence goes on from CM051621.1 coordinate 72,123,660, forward strand.
TGCTGTTGTATGATTGCAAGATGTTATGTGACAGTTATTTTGTGATTGTTTTCCAATCGTGTCAGTTCTGATGTATAACCATGATGGACTTGTTCGATTAATTATGTCGCAAGGAGTATAATACGGTTTGCGTTAAGAATTATCATGACTGAAGAGGTAAATATATTGTGAAAAGCATATTATTAACATTAGAAATATTTGAAGCAAAAATATGAATAATTCCTTCATTTCCTCTTCAAAATGAGTGTTTTTGCATTTTTTTTGTATAGTTAGATTCCCAGGCAAGTTAGGAGTCCAGTTATCAAAATGATAATCATTACTGAAAATAGACATGCAAAATATTCAAATTCTTTCTCTTAAGTGTTGGACAGCTTAAGAAAATGGTAAAAGATTGCTTTCTAAATAATATCACTATTCCCATATGGAAGGAGGAATTCCTTCAAGAATATGTATTTCAAGAAAACCATCCCTTTTCCTGTGTTTTGAGAAATTTATGAGATTTCATGGAGCCAGTTTTTTGGTTTTTTGTCTTTTTTTTTTCTATTTGGTAAAGGTGCTGTTACTTATTTATATGCTTGAGAATAAATTTTCTTATATTTGGCTTATCATATTTCTAAGTAGAACACTAGAAACCATTCTTATGATAGAATAGGACTGCCCTTTATAACCTGACTTGTTTTTGTGAAGCAAAATAATCATTCCCAGAGAAAAAGGTTCTGTCCCCATCAAACCTCCATTCTATTTGACATACTGACTGTTCATTCTCTGGGAATTTAAAAGTCATTTTTAGTGATTTATGGACTGCTGTTGCTAACATTTCCATGATCATGTTAAAAGTGAGTGGCTTTTCCTCAGTGGCCAATTTTTGCATTTGAAATAAGCAAAATGTCAATTAAACTAAAACCAGGTCTAAATCACATGCAACAGCTTGCTGGCAGATTTTATAAATCATCCAAATCTGTCAATATTTAAGGAAAATGAAAAGCAAAGTTCTGAATAATATAAGGAACCAGGAAACGTATAAATTTACGTTGTGTGTGGCAGTGAAATAGTCACAAGTCTAGTTCAAAATAGTCCTCATTTGTATTTACTGTGTTATATGCCTCTGTATTATGTCAGTCATGGTTATATATATATATAAATATGTACCTATACTTGCTCTGGTGGATTTAGTTTCCTTTTTGTGTTATGCTTTTTGTAGGTAATAGAAGTGAAGAGGTTACACATGTAATTTAACATGTATTTATTCATAACACATGTTATTTCTAGCACTTTGAACTGCTTGTATAATGGAGTATGTGACTGGGTGTCTGATAGTGGGGTACTAGGCTTGACCATCTTCTGTCTCTAAGTCTCTGCCCTGAACACTTGGTTAAATTAACACAGCTGATATAACATGGCATGTGATAATTAAGGAGTGAAAGCTTTCAGCCCTAGTAATGATATGACAAAACCCACATCAGAATACCTTCAGGAATGATGTTTAATATCTCATTTCTCCCCTATGGGAATGTTCAGCAAGGCAAGTTAAACAATTAAACTGATATCATTACACCACATTTACATTCATGCAAATGGGAACAGGCTTTGCACAGTACCTATGAAGCCAGATGTCTCTCAGTAACTCACAATAAGCAACAAAGTACAGGATATTTGTAACATGATACTTGTCTTACTTTTTAATAAATTATCCAAACTGGATGATTTAGTAAATGTATTTATTTTTCAACAAATTATTCTTGTGCTCACATAGTTTCTGTTTAGAAATGTCTTACACGTCAGCTTTTTCTCAGAAAACAAGCCTCGCACGTCGGCCTTCTTGTTTACAGTGAATGCTATAAAAGCTGCAGTATGTATTTCTCTGCAGGGAAGATTTTTTTCTTCCCTCTTTATGTTCAGCTTGTCTCAATGTGTTTTATCGTAGAAGTGATCAACTCGGTGGTAAATCTGCTTCGCTATTAATGCTGCAAGGGGGAACGGGAATAGAGGCATTCACATAGCAAGAGCCCTAAGCTTAGCTTTTATTAATGCGGTCTTAGAGAGTAAATGTTGAGACTGAATCGTCCCTCGCCATAGTGAACGTTAACAACATTACCTACATGCACGAGGATAAGAGTCTAATTGTTTAATTTTGTGTGAGTTCCTATTGAGTTTTTTAATTCACTTCTAAAAATATTTTGGTCCACTGAAACACAGTTTTGTGAAAAAAACGTTTGTTTGATGTGCCATTCTGAGTTATGTCCCATATTGAATGTCTTTGACTCTTGATTATTTCTCTATACAGTTAGACCATAGCTTTCATTTGGTTGCTGTATATTCCAGGTTGCTAAATTTTATTTCTTTAACCCATGTTTAGAAGAAATTAGCACTTCTGAAATGTAAGATTAATGGAAAATATTCTTACACGTTTCCCTGAAATTACCAAAATTCATACCCACTGAGCATTCGTGTGCATGTTGGAATACGAGAGATGGCATCGTGTGCAGCTTTCATCAAAGCACCACTTGATCTTGCCATTGCTAAAGGAAGACTAAAGGTGAAATTTAAATCACGATTAGCAGTATTTTGGGTCTGCATTTGAGAGAAATAGTAATAACCAACAGTTATTAAAAGCCAGTCATTCCATGAGTATGTGAGGGAGGTCAGCACTGTAGTAAATGCTGTGAGGCTGGTATTTCTAGAATGCTGTAGGGAGCTGAAGTGCTGGGGTCTGAACCCCAAGCCCTGAATTAAGATTAAAATGGAGGTCACAATTGAATATATGATTCTGGCTGAAGAGTGCAATCGAAGGAAAATACAATATTATAATACACAGACATAATCAATAGTCCGAGTTTGTATTTATATGTCCTGTGAAAAGTTACAGGAAACTTTGTCTGTCAGGAGGTGCTTCATCCAGGAGGGAGTGGGGAGAATGAGAAGATTATGAACTTCTAATACAAAAGTCTGTACAAATGTCTGGATTTATGCAGACAAGCTAACCAGAATAAAACCAGTGTTTTTGTTCTGTGGGAACTTCTGCTTTATTTATTGTTAACTTCTGATCTACGTGAAATTAAATTAAAGTACACTTTTTGAGATGTATATCTTTTGAAAAGTTTTTACTGGACAGATTGTAAGATAAATAATATTTGTGCTTATCACATCAAAATTTACCATGATCATATAAACCTATGTGGATTATGAGATATATTATAAACACATGAATGAAATTGATGGAAAATCTAGGAGAGTTTTAGAGTACAAAGTCAGTATTTCTGACACAGATTTAGACCTAGACTTAGTTGAAAATTTTCTGGCTAAATATGGGTTAGGCCAGAAAATATGATTATGTGAATATTTCAGTGAAAAAAATGAGATATTTGAGATTAATGACATTGGAACTTAATGGCATTTCATTTTTCAACAATATTTAATTTTTTTTTATTCAGCAAGCATTTTGACAAACTTTTTTGAAAATAATTAATGCTATGCCATACTGCTCTAGGAATAAGAACAATGAGTAGGTAGGCAGGGACTGAATTGAAAACCAAGGGGTAGTTTCCCAACTAATGATTGAATAGAATTTAAAAGCATTCTAGTGAAGTGCATTCCAGAAAGGAATCCTGTTTAACAGCAGGCAAGGTACAGGGTTGTATGCACTGCCCAGCTGTTGGTGTTGTCCAGGTTAGAAGGCGTTTGTCAGAGTAAGGACCTTTTCAGAGCTACTGATATTTCAGTTGCTGGGACTGATCAAGTGAACATTTTGTCAGGAGCCTGAAAGGCTTCAGAGAAGATGGGTTCTGGGAGTGCAACAAGGAAGGCTACACAGGATCCAGAGCTGGGAAGTTTTATGTGGCACTTAAGAAATGCAGAATAATTTGCTTTCTCCTGATCCTGGACAAGTAACTGTATTAGCACAAGGACAGAAATATTAACATCCTATAATGGCATGCCTTCTGTCTAGATTTCACGTAGCTTCCAGACTGTTTGGATTCTTGCTGCAGTTTAGGGAAAAAAAAAAAAAAGTTTAAACTGGTAGGTTTTCATTATTGTTGTCCTAAATTCTATTTTTAGTACTTTAATTTACCTTTATAAGGTACTTTTAAAAAAATCAGAAACTTGACATGAAATAGAAGCTCATCAAAACATATTTTAAAAAGTCATTTTAATGTGAGGAAGGTGAAGAACAGCCTATAATAAAATAAATTATAGTGGTTTATGTCTTTTTTTTTTAATTAAGAAAGATAAAATGTTACCTATGAAAGCTCTCATTCATGCACATTTTGGGCCCAAATATCTGTTTTTATTGAAGGGGGAAAAAAGAGGGAAAGCCTTTGATTCAGATTATTATTCAGTGTTAAAATTAGTTTGGGATCTGTGCTGCCCTTGCAGAGCTATTGCTGTCATAGTGTGATGCCAAGCCTCTTACCGAAGGTTGGGTAAGTGAAGCCTATCGAGTGCAAGGTATCTGTAGTGCCAGCTGATGCCAGTTCAGCACTAACCTCATTGCACAGAGTTCCACTTGCTGCCAGTGTTACTCAAGTGTTATTCCTAGCCCCATTCTAGCTGCCCACAGTATATATGACCTCTTTTCCTTGCATGCTGATAGCTGGTTTACAAATAACAGGAGATACCTGTCCTGAAATAGCCTTGGGGATCTGTTCTGGATCCAGTTACAGCTGGGTTTCAGAGCCTGACCCTTTGTTGAAGCGCAGGAATGAGTTATGCTTGGTTCAAGGATCTCTTCACTGTTCTCTGCTGTGCAGTGTAGCCTTTCTGTTATGATTCAAGCGTGACTGGAACAAAGCACTGTTTGGAAAGCTAGCTATATCATTTGGTTGGTGGCCGCTACATGATTTCTGCCCTTTCCAGTTCAGTTGTTGAGTTGATCTCCTGAGTGTGTGTATTTGTCTTCAAAGGGAGCCTCTTGCAGTTCCTTCGCTGTTAGGTGTGCTTGAGGAAGGCACTGGAACGATAGTATTTTTCACACATGCTATGAGGCACAAAGGAGGTCTCTTTTCCCTGTTTGAATGATTGGTTTGGTAAACGTTAGCAAGTTCTGATAGTACTGTTGTGTCCATGTGTTCAGTATATCTTTCTTACACTGTTTAATTAATCCCTAGTGCCTTCACAACTCTTACCCAAGAGATAAGTTTGCTGTAAGAAAATCGAATTCCAGCAAGTGGGATTCTTTCACTGTTCAGTCACTTTTAGTGTCCGTTTTGCTGTTTTGCTATGAAAAACTGAATTATAATAGTAAGCATATCAAACAAATCTGAATGAGAATCGTTTGAATTCCCATTAACTCTAATTGGCTTTTTAAAACTCAGTATAAAAAACACATTGTTTCTAATTAACTTCCTAAGTACCCCTTTTTACCCAAAGGCTTTCCCAGAGGAAAACTTGGCAGACATCCCTGTTGAGCTTTTTTGCAGATTCCTGTATGCAGAAATGTAGTGATTAGTGGAAAGCCACACCATTTGTTGCTGTGATACTTCGCATTAAATGTGAGTGCTTTCATAACGATGCCACGGAGGGAGTGGAACTTTCTGGTCATGCACTGAAGCCCAGAGTGTAGTTTGGACCAAAACAGAAGGATAGTTGTGAATATTTATTGAGAAAAGCACTGAGGAATGCAAAATACATGGTATTATGGTATCTGAAGTAATTGCAAGTGCAGAATAGATCAGTACAAATTAGTGCCTCCATCAGATAACTAATTTTGAAAATAACAACAAAAAACCCACAGTTAGCTGCTGTTGTGTCTCTGAAGAGGACAAAGACAAGCCTGGGTTCATAGTTGCCTCTTCTCCTTCTTACTGTCTGTGTGTGTTTTCTCCTGTTTGTCCCGTTTCTGTCCATTTCATTCCCAGTATTGTTACAGTTTTCCAGACCTTGGGCTAGGCCACATGTCCTGTAGGCACTGATTACCTCAATATGGTTTTTTGAGTTTGGAAGCTGATTGAAGGGTCCATACAAACATAACTTCAGAGCAATAGATAGGTGACCTACAGGAACAAAAGCTGTCATTGAATTTGCATATTGGGATGTTTTAAGTTGCTGTATGTTGCTATGCCTTATGATTATTAGAATGAGTTACTATGAAAGGGCTGATACTGAAGTAGTAAGAACTGCATCCTTAGAAGCATTGCCAGATAATCTGAACAAAGGAAAGCAAAATGAGAGATGTGGAATTGATGAGGATTCTAGAAAATCCTGAGGACAAAGAAAATGGTTTGGAAGTGGATTCCCTGAGGTCTGCTAAGGTGTGAACCTCCTTCAACCTTTTTCTGCATTTAGGACATTCATAATACCTTCCTGATGTCTACTAGGGACTGAGAGATACCATTCCTTTCCCACATGGACCTTAGTAAGTTTTCTCCTCACTTCTGGTATCTGTAGAAATATAACATGTTTTGAGACCGCTACTGTCAGTGAGAAGAGGGCTGGCAGAGCTTTAAAGTTATTGAGAGGGATGTCTCAGGCAGATGAATACACACACAATACATGAATGTGTAAATTTTTTGTTCTAGGAAAGCAGCTCTTCTAAATTCTGATTTTGGTCTTCAGACTATTTATGGTCACAGCCGTAAACTGCTAAGAACTGTTTCAGCTACTGATTGATAGAATCGGGGAAGAAGATACTCTGAAATAACAGGATAAGAAAGTGCAGCTCTTTGACCTAAGGAGCGTTGATGATTACTAAGGTTTGCTGTCCACAGGTGGAATATACTGTCTGAGAAAAGCAGATTTGTCCAGTCCTGCTATCCTCTATTTATATATTTATGTATGATTTTTTTTTTTCCCACTTCCCTGCAGAGGTTTCTTTCTTGAAAGAAAAAATTGAAAAAAGAGTCAGACTATAAACTTAATGGTGAGCAGGACCCAAGCTGCAAAGGGGTAACATTAGTCACATTGGTGTTTTTGCTACATTTGGCAAGACATAGCAAACAGTTAAGAATATCTTCCCTTTCCACCCCAAGGTATCTGAGCTATTGTTTTTCCAGTATTTATATGTCCCAGTCATGTAACTGGTACCAGTGAAATCTTCTTCGTGCTATTTGTGTTCTCTTACTTAGCATGCTTGACAAAGCAGAAATGTGTAGATGATAACACTTAGTACTTCTTTACAAAAAGATTATTTGATTATTTTTTTTAGTTTACGTAAGATATGTCATTTTCACTTAGATGCATCTTAATACCTCTCACGAATCTGCATATGTTTGCTTTTGTAGAGTTGAATGTTTTGTTTCCCACAGAGAAGATGATTTTGTACATAAACACCATTCTAATGGTTTTTTGTATCTTTCCTAAGGGGACAAAAATGTCAGGTTTTGTCTATTTTCTTATGCATGTTTTTCTTCTGACGTCGTCTTTTTGTCTTGTGGGAAGCTGTGCTTCAGTAGAAAGCTATGTTAAAAATATAGTTAGAAGAAAATTGATCTTAAACTAATCCTTTGAGTCAATTAAATAGTACTGATCTCAGTAGAACATCTATTAGTGTACATGTGATGTTACTAGTAATACAGCATGAATTTATTACAGCTAGGGGTAGCCCAATGAATTCCAGATGAATTCACAATAGCTGGATTCTTAAAATGCTACCAGGTTTACTTCAGGTGTTCTGTTTCTATGTGTAATTAATACCAGAACTCAGCACTGCTACTTGCTCATATTTAAAAAGTAAGAAATAAAATAATCAAATATATGAAATCAAATTGAAAACTTGAGAAGTTTTCTCATGCCTGAGTCTTGGCATTAATAATCTAAAATAACAGTTTTACAGCCACCTGAAGACACTGACTTCACATAATCGAAAGTTGTTATTGGTTTATCTCCTTCAGCACAAATCCAAACAGCCAAAAAACTCCAAACTGTTTTAATATAGCTAGCTAGATTAGTAGCTTAATTCAAAAATGATTAATATCATATTTAGAGATATTTAAGGGTAAAATTGGCTACAAAGCTATACTTCAAAGATATTTAGGAAAATAAAATGTCTTTTCAAAGATTTGTTAGTCAGACATCCTAATCCCACATAGAAACCTATAAACTTCTTAAGAGTGGGAAAATCTGTTTAAATTGGCTCTTTTTGTAAAAAGAGACATGTTTCACACTGTCATGGGTTGTATTGATAAGTTATTTTTTTTATGAGCGTCATACGATTGTTAGAATCTTCACCTAATGAAGTTCAGCATTTCATGTGGTAGGTTAGGTTTCACACTGCAATCTCCTGTTACGTTGGGACCCATGTAACATCACCCATTTTTAATTACCTTATCCCGGCTTGGTATTGGCTGTTACCAGAATGAGACCCCCAACTTTGGCAAATGTATTTAGGTTGGAAGATTTTGCTTGTCTCTTTTTTTCATCGGCCCCTACCATGTGGTTCACATGATGTTTCCATAGCTTAATAGACCAGATGTGCATTTTGTGCGTACGTAATCTGAAAGCACTGCACCAAGGACATGGCAAAAATCATCTCCAATAACTCTTTTGTGTATTGGTTATGTGATGATGTAAATTAAATCATGGTCCCATAAGGGCTATTTCTTTTTCTGTAATGTAGAGGACGTGTACTGATAACGGAGAGTAAGGGAGCAAGTTGGGAGATAGAAACACTGACAGAAGAATGTAAGAAGTATAAGGGAGGCAAAGAGAGAAGGGAATAAAGATGGAAAATAAAATTAAAAAGAGAGAGTCTGTGCAACTACTGTAAAAGAAAAAGACAGGATTGAAAATAAGCTTCATACATTGAAGGTTTTACATAGGGGTGGTGAAACTCAGATCTGATACTGCTGGGAATAAGTCCAATTGGACTTGTGGGTTTGTACCTGATTACAGTAGAGCAAAAATGTAGCTGCTTTTTTTTTTTTTTTTTTTGACAAAATGTTCAGTGATTTATGAATTAGTCTGTTTTCAGAAAGGAGTTCTGAGTATCAGGGTTTCATTTGAGACTTCAGCTAAGCGCCTATAGCATTTCAAGACTTAAGCTTATGCTAAATTTTAGAGGTGTTGTTGAGCTTAAGTTCCATGAAACATTTGTTCGTTAATGCTTTTGAGAACAGTATCCATGAAATTTCCTAGGGACAGTGAAATAACCAGGAAAGGATAATAATAGTTGGCTTGAACAAGAGGAACTTTTGGTTACCACGCCTGGCTGGAACGCTGAAGGGAGAGAATGTATCCACGTTTTTGTTTAATGCAGCTATCAGTAAGGTCATTTCACAGATTTTTAAGGATGGTCTTTGCTGTGTTCTGCAAAGAATGATGTTACCACATTTGCAGTAGTAATACAGTCTGATACAGCAGGACTCCCTTACTAAGCTGTCTGCTTGTTTGGGACAGTACAGAGGGTAAAATGCTGTAAAAGAGCTCATGAGTAACATCATGTAAAATACTACAAAACGTCTTTTCCTCAAGATGAAGTGGTCTGACAGTGCTTGCGTTTGCGGCTGTCTCTCCAGAGCATCCATTTGCAAGAAATGGGAAATATTTGTAGTTACAGGCTGCCCAACACATTTCTCCACAATACCACTGAAAATGTTTCTCATTGTAATGTAGAAAACCCCCAGAATGAACTACTGAATATATCACTTGACTGTGAGCTAATGATATTCTGGCTTGGGACTTTTTCAGTCAAAACCGCATGCACATTAAATTTTCGTGTGAATGTTGGGCCGCAGAGAGGATTAAACACTCACAAAAATCACTCCAGCAAAAACAAAGATAGAAGAAAGCAAAAGGCATCTGGCTTTTGTGCCTTTTCCCTGTCACACTAGAGGAATGAGTTACAGCCTGCTGATTTAATTGTGCTAAGTGCTGCGGGCCTTCAGCTATGTTAACCATGCTCTGTGCCGAGCAGCTGTGCAGTGCTGGGTGCTGGCTGGGGGGCAAGCCCTGCTGCAGCCCCCCCACGCTTCTGGGGCTGGGGCTGCGGGGGTCAGACTAGAGGGCATTTCAAAGCACAGACCTCTGCTGCCTAAAGAAACGGCTTCATTTTCTTTAATTCTATGCCCGCTGTAAAATCAATTCAAATAATAATATCTAACCTATTATTGACACTTTATCCTGTGGGGAATTTTGACTATTATAAGCAACCACTGATTTTCCCCAGACCCTCAGGGCCTCCTGTTGTGACTGAGGCAAATGTTGCTAATAAACGCCTCCTTCAAAGTGACTTTTCCAGCTGAATCGGAGGGATTCCAGTCACCCATTTGATGGAACTTTAACCAGAAACGTGTTGGACAAATTAAATATGGGTTAGCCTCTTGCTCTGGACTATATCAAGAGCCTATAAATGCAAAATGTTTGAGTCACAGAAGACGGTGCTCTGTAATTAACTATTGTAACTCTCCTCGCAAATCAAAAGCAGCTTAACCTGTTCAGTATGTCAAGACACGGGCACTGAATGGTTTAGGCAAGGAAGAATAGGAAAGCAGAATAGGAGGGAAAGGTAAACAACATTGAGCATACATGTATATTACTTTTAGCTATTATCACAAGCCTTGAACTTCACACCAAGTTGTGAGCAAGTGCTTTAATGTGTGGACTCCCATTTCAGTCCGTATGTCATCCTACTGGGAAAAAAAAGAGATCTTATTCACTTGGAAAATAATGATGAGCTGGAAAGGTTTTTTTCAAACTAGATATATACTGTTTCTTCTTTCCTTTGAACTGCTCCTGAAATATTTACAATTTAGTTTAAAATAGCTTGTCAGTGGGCTGTTTGACAAGTTGAACGTGGCAAGGCTGATCTCAGCATGTCTGACTGTAAAATAGGCATTGACTCTGTTTTCAGATGTCAGTGCAGAAGGAAGGATTTTTTGGAGTGGACATCAGGTAGGTTTTTTCCTGCCTCTAGTCAGGAGTCAAGTGTTTCAAAACCTGGGCTCTTAAGTAATTTCAAGAGGGAAAAAGAATTTGATGAACAAGTACCGAGACTTACATTTAAATCTGGACCAAAATATCATTCTAATCCAAGTACAATGAAATATTTGTAAACCTGTTCATTGAAGAACTTCTGTTTTAAATTCTGTCTCAATATTAATTGAAAATGTGCTATAATTTTGCATACCTCTCTTGCTCTTGCCAGCCATCTTTTGGCAAGCATTTTATGTTGTTGATCTTGGGTTAATTTTAAGTCTTTAGTTATGACCAGGTTTCTTGGAAAACCTGTGGAAGTGCAGTTTTCAGTGATGCTCATGCATGTATATTTCATCAGTGATAAATTTGAAAGAAGTGAGACTTAAATTAAGCTGGTATGCTGTGATAGTGTTTTTGCAGAAAAAGCTGTTTATCAAAGATGATAACCTCTTTGCTTATCTGTCTTAATTTTCAACTAAAAGTAGCTGACAAAATAGTCTTCAGACCTTGTCACTTCTTAAACCAGACAATGAAAAATAGTGTGCCTTTTTTTTTTTTTTTAAATCTCAAATCAATCTGATACTATTTTTATTAACATTAATCACACGCTTGTTAGGCCAAAGGGATCTGCGAGCTGTCTTAACTTTGTAAACTCAAGCTGACCAGAAGGACAGCAGTCCAAAGCATTAGGGAGGAAGTCTTTGTTCTCAGAAATATAGAAGACTAACTTGATATTCATTTGATCTTGTCCTTCCTACTTAGAGTTTATAGAGAGAGGGCTCAGTGGGGAGATAAAGGTGAATAGCTTTCCCCTCCTTCTCAGTCTAAAACTCCTTCTTAATACTTACTATACAGCACCAGCATACTGGTAAAGGACTTCTGTGTGTCTGGCCAGAAAACCATGGGCAGTAAATATGAGTAACATGTGCAAGTGGATCTGGTATAAACATACAGGAGCCAGGAGGATTCTCAAATGCCTTTTTTCTGTTAGGCAAAGTTTAGGTTTATAATACCACAGCTTTTCCATTTGGAAATACAGCTCGCACTGATAAATGTAAAACCGAGCTGGTTTTGCCTAAATTCTGTGGATTGCAAGACAGGACTTCTGCTGAAAACACTTTTGTCAGCTCACTTCCCTCATGGTTTTTAGACATCATTTTTGTCAGCATTGTTATCTCCAGTGAACAGAGCAGGAAGAAAAAGCATCTGAGTTAAGACAATTACTGGGGCAGACTTACTTGAACCTTTCTAAATCTTCCTGGGAAGAGACTGAGTCCTTGTTGTGGATCAGGTATTGGACTGGTAGCTCATGGAGGGCAGGCAGCAATGCAGTACTGTGTTCATCCATCTGCCCTCTTCACATCATAAGCTCACAGCTAATTAATCAGTTGTAATTTCCAGATGGCCTTCCAAATCAGCCTAAGGCAAGGCAAACTTCAGCAAGGAAGCATGACAGAGCTCCATTATCAAAGTCTCTGCTGAAAGAAATACAATATAGTGTTATCTACTGTACTTAGAAGGCTGAAAAACCAGGAGCTTATAGCTTCAGAAAGAACACGTTGTTCAAATGTGAGTAAACCAGTTTTTTCAGTGGTGATACTTGTCATGAAACACTGTTTTCTGTGATGTGCATACTTCAATAAATAAGGTCTTCTAATGCACTTGGTAGAAAGAGGAGGACTTTTCCATTTCGTAGTAATACTAGAAAACTTTTCAACTTTTTTTTTTTTTTTTTTTTTTTTCCTGCACTGCACCATACTAAGGATTATCTTCAAAGAGCAAGCTACTCGTAGTTCTCAGATGACTGATTACTTCAGTTGGATCACAAGTGTGATAGAATGTTGTTAACAAGTAAAAATGCTGAACCCTGTGCTTCAGTACGGTTGTAATTATTTGAAAACTGACCATTAGCATCTATAAACTTTGGCTTCATTCAAGTGTTTGAAGAATATCTTCTGCTGTAAGAAAAAATGTCACATGTGGCACAGTACGAATGGGTAGACATTGCAGATAAATTTGTTTTAATCTATGTTGTCCAGAAACTAGAATTTATTCATGGAAACAAAATATTTTTGAACATTGTATTGTATTTTACTAAAACTATTCCATTTGATACTACATATAGAAGGCATTAGTGTGAACAGTGTTCTTTCCTCCCTTTCAAAAGGATGGGTGTATATGCTGAAATCACTAAGTTAATCTTTAAATTGTCTTTTTTTTTAGAATTACTGTCGTGCGAATTATCATAAGGCACCAAATTCTATGCCTCTCTTAGATGAAAAAAATAGGATTCTTTATCAGAAACCTTTTAACAGGTTTTGTCCAAATAATGATTCTAAATTTTTATTTTATTAAACTCGGCACCATGGAAAATTTAGGTGACATGTAGCTGGGCATGTTTGTTATGGGAATAAGGGTTTGTGTGAGTTTGGGTTTGAAAATTAGAAGAGGGGGATGCAGACTCCCACAGATATGAAATTGAACAGGATGTTTGCACAAGCTGTTGCAAAGGAAAACAACCAACTCTGAACAGCTCTGTTGCATAGTCTGAATATTTCTATGATCTTCCTCTGATTGATAATTTTTTCATGCCGTGACTGTTAGGGGCCTTCATCTGCTGCCTAATATAGTTATGAGAAGACAGGAAACTGGAGGGGTTGTGGAAAGTAGCTTTTCCTTCAGCCATGACCTTGTGAATGATAATAAACATTTTAAGTTGAGTTTTATCTGGTCCCAACCCCAAAAGTCTTTTTAGAAGTCTTCACTGTCACAGCAAAAGTGCCGAGCACTTCTGAAAATTATTTTTCAGAGCTCCTACCTGGTAAAGTGCACTATATGGAATCCTAGGAATGACAGACCAGTGAGCATGACTTTCTTACCTGGCAAAATGGGAGACTATAATAAAAAAAAGATATTTCTGAATGCATGGAAAGCAGCCTGTTTGGCAAAGGTTTCAAAGGGAAATCCTGTATTTTTATTTTGTTGGAGTTCTCCAAGGGTGTGAAAAAGCATGTGGTTGAAGTGCATCTAGTAGACTTACTGGATTTTTCATACCGGATTTTAAATTAAATACTGGTTTTTAATTTTAAAAAGGGTAGAAAGCACAGGATAGGTTTTAGTTATTACTTTTAATGTTAAATGTGCCAACAAAACGTTTATTTCATGTATTCATGAACACCATGCAGAAGAGACTGGGACAGTGAGGTTTTTCAAGTCTGCAGCTGCTACTAGGTTGCTTAGGTAGAAAAATGTCATGTTTGCATTGCAGAAATACATAGGGACCTCACAAAACTGAATGAGTTGGCAAAAAGTGACAGAATTCCGGTGTAAATTACTGGAAATTTATGCAGCTAGTAAGAAGTAAGCTGTACATAGATAGTCCTGGACTCAGAACTGGAGGTTATAACTCAGGAAAGAGAGATTTTGCCATCATTAGCAGTTCCTCGAATCCATTGACTTAACCCATCAACACCACTTGGGGCATGCCTAAGAGAATATTGATAACGAGACAAAAGGTTTTATTATACTACTGTAAAAAACATCTCTGGGCCCACATCTTCACACAAAGTCACACAGATAATCACATCCTTGATGTATCAGATGGGTTTGCTGCCATTCAGAGGGACCCTGACAGGTTGGAGAACCGGGCAGAGAGAAACCTTATGAAGTTTGACAAAGGGAAGTGCAAAACATTGCACCTGGAAAGGAACAACCTCAATAGGTGAGGTCCCTTCTACTTGGCAATGGTGAGATAAATCTGGAGTGCTGGGTCCCATTCTGGGCTCCCCAGTCCGTGTCTCGATGTGGACTTACTGGAGCAAGTCCAGTGAAGGGCTGCAAAGATGATTAAGGGACTGCAGCATTTCTTAAACGCAGAGAGGATGAGAGAGCTGCAACTGTTTAACCTGTAGGAAAAAAAAAAAAAGGATCAGGGGTATTACCAATGTGTATAAATAACTGATAGGAGGCAATAGGCACAATTTAAAACACATGAGATTCTGTCTGAACGCAAGAAACACTCTTTTAATGAGGGTGGTCAAACTGGAGTAAATTGCCCAGGGTTTTGTGAAGTCTCCTTCCTTGGAGATAATCAAAGCTCTCTGGACATGGTCCTGAGCAACCTGCCCTAGTGAGCAGGGGGGTGCTGGGTAGGATAATCTCAAGAGGTCCCTTCCGACCTCAGCCATTCTGTGTGGGCCACAAAAACTGGCCAGCTTTACCTCCTGTCTCTTTAGTGCCTGTTGTGGTTAGTATCATGGACAGTATGGGCCCTTTGCTTGGAGTTGGTAGGGCAGTCCTTATATTTTTCTTTAGATTCCATAGATTGAAACCTGCCTCGTTTCTGCACTTTCTGCTGAGTTTAAATTCCGATCCATTTCTGTTATGAAGTGTCTGTTCCACATAGAGCCTTGCTTCCTTTTGTCTTCACCTGGACTCTGCTTGTCCTTTTTTCCCCACCTAGCATAAATTGTCCTATATACTTACAAACTGTCGTAACTATATAGCTTCTGAACTAATGTAGTAAGCAGAGGGAGGCGAAATCTGGCCTGTGGAAACGAGCAACAGTGGTATGAAGATCTATGTTCATTATTGCTGAGCTTTTATCCAAGTCTAAACTTCCTGCCCTTATGGAGAAGTAGACTTTGCCTGGCTGATACAACTTATGTCACTTGGAGCTTATATTCTGTTTAGTAAGAATGACAAGTTGTGAAGGGGCTCAGAACTAGATACTGATCTAGTGAAGTCAGCTGACCTAGTTTAATTTCACAAATTAAACTGTTCAAGTCAAGTCATCTACTTCATTTACACTAGGCCTATGTATCTTATAACAGTTGCTTCCTTTTAGGACAAGATGCCCAGAATTAACTGACTGGGATACTTTAGAAAACCGTTTAACTTGATAGAGAATTTACTTTTTCCTCTGCATTTTTGGTATGTGGTTTCTGAAAAAACTGTCCATTTTGGAACTAAATAGCATGTTTCATGAAAGCTTTTGAGGAAGAAAAGTTGGTTTCAATGGTCTTGCAGTAAGTTACTTGTCTAATTAACTATTACAGATTATGAACTGCTTGTGAATTCTGTGACAGCTGGCAGCACTGCTCCTCAAACCCAACAGCAATAACCAAATGCTAGTTAGTATAAATGAATGTGTCCACATATTTTACTGTTGTTCTGGCCTCTCTCTGTTATTACTTGCTGTCCACCACAGTTGTTAGTAAGGACATAACAGTGAGTTCATGGAACTGTAATATCTCTTTGCATGATAAAGAATTTAAAGAAATGTATGTTCTTGGTAGATGATACTTATCTGACACGAGTGTCTTAAACATGTGCTATTAGTGTAGGCTATGCCTAAAATGTTGAGGACCTAAATGTTGAAATGAACTATCAAGAAATTAATCCCATGATCAAAAAACTTTACATTCTTCTATAATTCTTCATAGACACCTAATAATTTTTACTTCCTTCCTTAAAACTTGATCTGCACTTAAGTTATTTGTTAGATAAATTCTCAGTGTCAGAGTAGGGGTAAGTAAATGGAGAAAATATTTCTCTTCATTTTGGGTGTATTCATGATGTTATCTGAAGAGGGCGCCCCGCATCAGACCTGACTGTGGGCAAGTCGCTTATTTGTTCTGCGCAAATATTTGTGTGTGAAATCCCAGTTTCCCTTGGATCCAAACCTACTCTCAGATTTGCTAAGCATGAGCTGCAGACTTGAATCTGTTATGCAGCTTGTGGCTCTTCAAATTTCTTTTGCGTTTTCAAAAATGATGAAGGGTAACCAGTTGACATGCTAGCTGATATAATTTTGTAACAATTGACATTGGGGGCTTTTTTTGTGTTACACTACTGCTGTAAACATTATTCTTTGCGAACACCTCAGCTGTGTATGGTAAAATTGACACAAAATAAAGAGTATGTTTTTCATGAGCATGCATGGATGTGCTAACACAATTGCTTTAAGTGATAAAACTGCCCTTGGACCTAGAGTGAG
This sequence comes from Podargus strigoides, assembly GCA_028020825.1. Classification (NCBI taxonomy): domain Eukaryota; kingdom Metazoa; phylum Chordata; class Aves; order Caprimulgiformes; family Podargidae; genus Podargus; species Podargus strigoides. Next base: position 72,140,506 of record CM051621.1, read on the forward strand.
TGAGAGTGTTTGATGAGGAAGTGGAATTTTTTGTCGATTGTTCCTTCTGTGTGCAGAACAGAAATTGAATTTCTTTATCTACTTATTCTTTGTTCAGTAACTGTGAGCTCAACATAACTGAGATAGAGCAGTGGAACATGCTAGACTGTGAGATTTTCATCTTGCTTATCCTAAAGAATCAAACCAAGAAAATAATGTACTGAATATATAATCATCCAGGATATTTAATATGTATAATGAGAGAGCATGAGTATTAGTAATTATAAAATGTTGTAACATCTTTCTAAGCTCTTCATATATGAATGGATTTGATGTAATAAATGGCTAAGACTGCAAAATCTGGTTGATCGGACGTATAGAAGTACCTTTATCCCTCAGATGCAATGCTACAGTGAGCATTGTCATAAACTACAGTAACATGCTACAGTGAGCTTATTCTTACTGTAGTGTTTTTAGAGAGAAGGAAACTTCCCAATTGCTTGTGGTTTGTTTTTTTTTCCTGTTACTGTTAACTGTTCTCTTTTACTGTTTTTACAATTAGATATGTACAGAAATTTCTAGAAGGAGGGGCAGCAACCAGTAAGGAGGCAGACTGATAAAGAGACTAAGGAAATATTTTAGGCCATGACATGAAGAATAAACATGACAAATAAAACCTCTGGTAAACAGCTAGCTGATCTGTAGAAAAGGGTAGGAGAAAATGATGCCTGGCTTGCTCATGTATTTACCAATGGCACAATCAGTGATGTGTTCACCTTTTTATTTGCAGGCCTCTGTGCTTAGCTGGAGTGAAAAAATTTACTAAACTCCGTAGAAAGATTTTTTTTTTTTTTTTTTTTTTTACCCTGTGGTTTTTTTAAAATCAAAGTCCTACTCTTCACATACAATTTCAGTTGCTATGTTCTCCCACAGATGGACCATAAAGCTGTTCAGTACTCAGCCATTATGCCTAAGAATAACAAGCATTATGCCTAAGAATAACAAGGAGATTATTTTGTTGTGCAGTACCGTTCTGTTCCAGTGAGTCTCAATACTTGAGTACGGTGCTTATTTGAGCCAAGTCTTTGTTAGTGGCTTTTCCAGCTGCCTCATAACTCACCATGACTGAAGCTCTATCCAGAGTTAGTGGCATCTCTGATCAGTGTCCCTGCTCATCCCCTTTGACCCATTCAACTGTGCTTGTGTGCTTGAGATCGTGTCTGATCTGGCTGCTGTGCCTCCATCTTCTCCTGATTTCTCTTCTGCCTCTCTATTTATTCCCTCAGCACATCTTACAAGCAGATCCTCTCCCAATTCCCTCCACTTTTTCTGTGAGGTTTTTGTGCCTCTCATTTCTTCCTATTTTCCTTCTATATCTAACTTTGGATAATCTCTCAAGAAGGACATTCAATTATCTCCCTTAGAGTAGATTGAAATCTTTGTCATTCTTGAATGATTTACCATCAATTTGTCTCAACAGCTCAGTTCCTCTCCTCTGCTGCAGTTACTCTGAGTCACATTACTCTGCCACTGTTCTGCTACTTCTGCCAAGCTGATTTCCCTGTGATAGAATCTTATACTGGACAAAGATGTCCACACAAGCATCTTAGGCTTTCTTCTAAGTTGTCCTTCGTGTTTAGAAGGATGTCCCCATGAGTTAGCAAAGCCACTTCAAAACTGTTCTTCAGCCTCTGGTATTTCTATTTTGTCAGGAGGTCTACAGAAATATTAAAAACAAGTATGCAGATGATGTGCTGAAATGATTGTTCTTACTGGTGACTAATCTTAGTTTCTTCTTTTTTGTTTGTTTTTTGGTAGTATTATCTATTTGTCCCTACTGGGGGGAACAGCTGTATACTTCATCTGTGCCTAGCAACTGGAGTCCCTGATTTTGGGCCATGTCCTAAGTAATAAAAATAATTATTATTAATAAAAATGTTTTTAATTATGATCTTAAATAAATGCAACAGGAGTTACAAATTATAGAATTATATATGATATAATTTATGAATTTAATAAATGAATTAAATAAAATGGATAAATGCATTTTCACCTATGCAAAAATTCAGTACCTGCTGAACTCTTCCTATATTCTGCATGACTTTGCACTTTTATTTATGTTAGCTCTTATTGAATGCCTTCTGCTTATCCTCCACTCTTATGCTCTGTACAGTTGGGGGATGCTGTCTGGGGGTCACAGTGTATTGCTTTCAGGTTCTTTAGGCTTTCACTTGCCTTTCATAGTGTTTTAATTTGTTGGCTTGAATCTGCCTCTGTTTTTCCTTAAGCCTCTTAAAGAAATGTCTGTGCTAGTCTTCTTGTGAAATTTGTAAGCCAGTTGGACAATGACCTTTGCCAGATCTTCCTAGCTGATTTATAGAATCGAAATCTCCCCATCCTCCAGGGCATGCACTCTGGTTTTTATGTATAATGACGTTTTTTATGTTGCTCGCTCTTACTTCTGGCCAAGGAATCCTCTTATTCTCCCAAATGGAGTGCTACAAGTGCTGGAGCACTGTGTATCTTTTTTATTTGGCTGGCCTTTTTGAGATCTAGGAGTTCCTAATCATAAGGGTTTTCTAAATGATTAACGAACAACACATCTGTCCTTTGGACTCCTTTGACTGACAAAGAACTGCTCTACTAAATGCATCTGGGTTTCCTCCATCTGCACAAGATTATTCCCATTGAAGTTTCTGTACTTTTCTCATCTACTTCATTTCAGCAAAAACGGAATGTGAAAGGAAGTGAAATTTGGACTAAATTTACGTTATCCTAACAGCTCTGTTGTTACAAATGACATAGTAAGGAACAATATTCTTCAAGGAAGAAAAGTAAGTTTTGATCCAGGAACACGGGCTATTGAAGACAGACACAGCAGTGGTGTTTAAAGGAGAGGCTGAAACTGTAACTAAAAGAAAAAAGCCTTGTATGAGTAAATCCAGTGTGGTAGACTACTGGATTCTTAATATATAACCCTTAGCACAAGGTAGTCTCTTTGCAGCTTCTTTGTAGGCTTCAGTTTTCTTTAAAACCCCTTTGTCCCAACCTCACTCCTGTAAAGGGATAATGATAATAAAATGACTTTATTTTAGAAGCAAAGATCTGCTACCAAAATCCCAGAAGACCTTTTACCTCTAAAATTTGCCATTTGGCAATGTATCTACTTCCAACGCCAGCAGAAGTAGGGGAAAAAGAAGAAGTAGGGTAAAAGGAAGTGTTGGCAAGATGGAAAAGAGGAATGGAAGAAGATGCAGATGCTGAGTGTGGAGAACTAAGGGGCCCTATCTCATGTTAGTGTTCACTGGTTCAGAAATGTAGTGTGCAGTGTTGCTACTATGTATATTGCTGCAGAATGCTGAGGATCCAGCTGAAACCTGTTTGTGTTAAGCGCCATAGCAGTACTAGATATAGGAGGAAACAGAACAAGTATTAATAAAAATAATCCTGGAATGTAGTGTCAGAAACAGTGGAAAAGATGAGGCCTTACACCCATGTAACAGAATGCTGCAGAATATAATTATTTCAAACAATGCTATGATTTTTTTCTTTACATGAAAAATTATACAATGACAATGCATAAAATGAAAATCATTGACATCTGTAAGTGGGGAACTATAACAGCTCTTCGTGTGCTGAGGCATGGATGATTAAAAGAAAAAAAAGTAGCTAGAAAGTGACATTGAAACTGCACCTAGCGTTAGATGCAAAGATGGTGTAAAGATTATGGAGTATTTTATGCTTTTCGAGTTTCCACTGCTCCAGTGCCATCCTTTTATAGAAGTAATACTCATTAGCTATGTATGTCAACAAAGAGAGTGTATAATCTGTTCTTGAAATCCCAAAACTACATTAACACGTCTTGCATCCTGTACCTGTAGCCCTTGAATGTTGAATTCTGAAACCAAGCTCTGGCTAACCAGAAGCACTAGGTTGGTTCAAAACCTGAGCCTTATGAGCACAACATGGGGCGTGGATGGTAAAAAGTATCTGAGGTGCAGATTACTCATTAGAATAGCTAACTGTGCTATGTTCATGAGAAAGTCAAACCATGGAACCTAAGTTAAATAAAGAATTAATTCATTCCTCCCTGCACACCTTGCCCAGCCTTCTAAATCATTTGATCTTCTATGTTTGCTTCAAGAAATTTTAGACAGCTGTTCTAATTCTTTTCAGTCTGCATATTTCTAGTTTTTCAGCAAATGGCAAGGACTTTTATTTGTCTCCTTTGAAAAAAGAACCAAAATTTGCAACATTTATGCTCTTCCAAAGCTATTTTGCCCACAGATATACTCTTAAGGTCTCTCACGTGGATCAAGAAGTCATCTTTCATTCTTATTATGTTGTCAGCTAAATACACCAAGACAGTTTAGGAGAACCAGGCATGTGGTGTATTCACAAATTTACTAGAGGCAAGATGTACTTAATCTGTGTACCATCAATGATCTCTGAAAATTCAATAGCAAAAATTCTCTAATATGTTTAATAAGCAATAGTGGGGAAGGCTGAATGTCATGTGGAATGTAATGAAAAGGTCCTAAGCCTGGACACTGAAAAAGACAAATAGAAAGCTATCTGCATTTAAAAGATTCAATATTTGGTCCATAGAAGCATTCACAAATCTATTTTAGTCTTCCATCATTTGCAGGGACCACTCACTTTCACTGGTTGCAAGTTTATTGCTGTTTTATCATGAGGATTAGGATAATCATGTATCTATCCCTACAATTAATAAGTAATAGCAGAAAGCTTATTTGCAACTGACAGGAGGCATTTTGTACTTATTCAGCAAACAACAAGGGAAATCTTGCATTTCAGCAGTTCTAGCTCTGGATGATCTTGCCTGTAGAATATGAAGGGTGCACGGTGATGGATCTGATTTATAATTAATGCCTACCTCAAAACCAGCCAATGGGTGAAGGATTGTGATAGGGTACTTCGTGGTGTGCCCCACTAGGGTCACAGATACAGTAATTCCAATGTTATTGTTTGTGCAGATATTCAGAAAGTAGATTATTGCTAGAGCATAGATCAAAGTCTATGTGAAATTACATCTGATCAAATAAAAGGACAGAATGATTCTGTGTGCCTGCTATAGGGGTTTTATCTTATTATATGAACTCCTCATAACCTATTGGGGATGGTATCAGTCCTGTCCAGGTTTTTACAACTGCTCTGTTTCTCCCCTTGTAAAGGAGAAGAGAGAAAAATATGGTCTTTGGTCTTCATATTGCAATTCTTGTATTAACATCCTTAATAATTTTATGGCAAGAGTTTTAAGGAGTCACTTGAGATACCATGTACTGTTTGCTTTTCAGTCAAATATTCGGCCTTTACTGGTAAAAGGATACCCTGACATTGTTTTATTGATCTTCTTCCTTGCATTTTGTTAGGTGGTTAACCTATGTACTTTGTGGTTGAACATCTGGGGCAGCGTTTACGATGAGAAAGTCATAAATTTTACTTTTTATTAGCTGTCTATGTTACAGACAGATTCTCATCTGAAGATCTAACCTGCCTAGGTCAGACACACACAAATATTTTGGCAAGCTTTGCTATCTCACATTAGTCACAGTTTTCAATCCCCCTCTTCTCCCCTTCAAATATTTGAGCCATTCCAAACTTCCATCCTCTTTTATTGTATGGGCCCCACTGTAATTTGCTTACAGGGTATGGACTTCCCGTCTCCATTTTTTTCTGTTAGCATCTGTCGTGCTATCTGTACCAGAACTTAATACATAAGGTACTGTGTTACCACAGACTCCTAAGCTATACTCCAAAGAATGTGTTTTGGTTGCAGTTTTGGCATCACAAATATTGATCGTTGAGTCAGGCCTAGCTCCTTGGCAGTCCTGAAGTGTATGGCATAATATTTTGTCTAAGCAATTCTTCCATTGAGTTAGAATATACAACAGACTTTTTGTGGAAACATAAATGAATGTTTATCATGTTTCACATTAACATGGGTAAGAACTGTAAATTCTTAACCTAATAAAGTTACAAAGAAATCAGTGTCTTCACTGAGGACTGCTTCACTGGCAGCCCACACTGCTTGCTTGCTTGCTTTCAAGATTGAGTAACTTTTCTTCAGCCAACAACTCCCATGTTCCTCGTAGCCATTCTCATGCCGTTAATCTACTCTAGCAGGAGCCAAAACAAACACTTTAACTCCCTAAAAAGTATTGGACCAATATATCCCATCTGGCCTTTTTCTTTGCACGGAATTCTCAAGGTAGTATCATGCTAAACCTGATTGTAGAATGAAAGTATCGTTCTTTCAGTCTAAGTACACATCAGTCCCAAAAAGTTGCCTTCCTTCTTCCATTATCTTACTACATATGTTGTGATAATATTGTTTTCAAATTTAAAAAGTCAATATTGTATTTTTAAAATGTGTTTTTTATCTAGTCTAAGTAGTAGACAGTATCCTGAAAATTTATTGGAGTCCTGTAATTTACTTCATACCTGGCTGAGATTACCAGATGGTTCAAAGTGGAAGTTAAAAATATGAATAGAGAATTCTAATGTTTCCATTGGTGTTTCTAGTGAAGCTATGTAACATGAAGAGTACAATCAAAAAAGATTTCTTATGTCAAAAGTACTACATTAGTAGTCCCATGTGCATTCATTCAGAGAATAAGAATGTCTGAAATGTATTGTATCACTGCAATCCAGCCTGAGAATCATTTCATTAATGAAAAAGAAATCACAGTTTTCTCAAGTCTACAATCCACTGAGGGTAATATTGGAAGTGTAAGTTGCACGACCCAGAAGAAAGGCCATCTTGTTGTCAAAGCCAGGTGAAGAACAAAAATTGAAAAGAGATGTGAAAAACTGGAGTCCAAGTTCTTGTCTATGGTAGCTAGCTAGGTATGGAGCCATTGACTCTACTCCAGGACTTACTAGGTTACATTCACTGAGGAGCTGAGACTACATGGGGCTCCAGAAAGTGTTTTCAGGCAATGTGACACAGAGAATCTATGAAAATTGTGAGAGACACAATGACCTGGTTTACGAGCTGGTATCTCTCTATGTATTATAGAGACCCATTGGGGAAGAGGCTTGAGCCACTGCTTTTTGGTTTAACTTGGTAGGGTTAGTGGAAGAGCATTGTTCCTCCTCTTTGCCTTTCATTTATCTCTCTCTGGTACGGCTTAAATCCTTTGACTTTCTGTCCATGGTGCAGCATCCAGCTATTTGTATGGCCACGTGGGGATATCTGAAGTGTATGAGGCCACAGACAAGAGGCCAGTTTAGAAAGCTGAAGTATATAAACTGAATAGACTGTGAATAGACTTTTTCCTTGAGCTTTTTTGTTGTTGATTGCTTTTCTGCTTTTATTCTGTTGTTCCAAATTACAATTTAAGCATTCTTTTATGGAATTTGGTTTTGTTGTGTTTTTGTATGTGCTAATTCAAAATAAATTAATGGACGCTTCACAAGAGAAACACTGTAACTTTGTTCTTTTGGCACTAACTATGTTCAGATAGCATGTGCCATCCAGTCAGGTATAGCTTCCAACCATCCGAGAAATGTTTACCGGTCAGATGTTTTGTGACTGCATTGGCTTTTGCCAAGTTGCATCCACTAACACCAGGATTGAATTTGTCCTGTGTTGATGTATATGGATTTGGAAGCTTCCAGCTTAACAGTTGGATACGATACTTGGAATGGTTATAGTTATGGTTGGGTTAGAGTTAATAATTTTACATTTCTCAGCTGTAGTATTACCTAGGGCCTAGAGAGAAAATTGAAGCTTGAAATATTTCTCTACCTTTGTTATAGGACTCAATATGAAGAATATCGTGCACGTGTCCTCAAGTGTGGCTGACCTCTCCATGTCGGTGCACATTCTCTGTGGGACAGTGAACTGGCATTCTGACAGGTTAGTAATGGTTCATTCTAGTCTGGCTGTATCTTCAAGTGCACTTTTAGAAAAAAGAGCTTGATTCTTAACAGTTTGAGTTGAAGTCTTTTGGAAGTTTCACAGTGAACTTCCCTTTCCCCAGTATTGTTCTGGCCACGTGCGGCTACGAGGTCGGCAACATTAGAATAAATTTGGTATCGGTATCCTTAATGGAGCAGGCCCCAAATCAGACACGACACATGCACAAGTCAATCATCTCAGATGCACAAAAATGCACCTTGGTCACCGATGTCCACTGCACGTTTACATAGAATAACTACTCTTTCTATCAAGACTTGATGATCTTGAAGGTCTTTTCCAGCCAAAACGATTTTATGACTCTGTAAGTAAAATGTTAATTGTTTCTCCTTACCTGATGATTATTGTAGTAGTAGTATTTCCTACAGTCATTCTTAAAATACTAGTGTCTGACTCACAGTGCAACATTGTGGGCAGGTATCATTTATGTGTTGACAATTTTTGTTTTAATTTGATCTCCGGAGCAGCCTGATTATCAGACATCAAGGTGCTGTTGCAGCATGTAAGATGTCTGCAAAAATGACTCTTGCTGGAGACTCAGGGCCGCAGTGTACTAGTTTGGCTAGTTGGGACCATCGTTGAGGATCCTAACAGCAGCCCACAGGCCATTTCAACAGTCTGATTTTTGCCTTTCCTCTGTACAACATTCTTAATGACTGTCTAAGTGCTTGGTATTTTCTTTTTCTCCAAAAATATCTGTTCAGTGCTTTCCCCTATAAGAATAACTAGAGGTGTGATAACAGTTGCAGGTGATACTGTTTAAGCACATAAGCTTGAGGATTTTGATAGATTTGGTATTATTAAATTTAAGGATATTGCATCTTCCTTTGTGGTGTTTTTAAAGACGCTGTGAGCTCATATTTCTTTATCGACATTATCATCATCTGAGGCAGAATTTGATTGCCACATTTTATCCAAATGCTGTTTTTAAAAGTTTTTTTCAGTTTCTTTTTTGCATCAAGTAATTAAATAACACGTCTTTGGTCTGTTAGTCTAACCTGTATTAATATTTCATACTGTTTGTAGTGATTATTAGATGGTACAGTGCTAGCTCTCTGGCTGGTTGCCCAAGTCTTACATGCATTTTGTAGGTTATGGTCTGTGAACCCCAAATGCAGTACCAGTCAATATGAATTTTCTTTCCTTTTACCTGTATTCCCATTGATACCAAGAACCTAAGTAGTACATGTGGAACTTGTTCTCCCATTTCCCAATCATTGGAAATATTGCCAGTGGAGCTTGAAAGACTAACAGAAATAGGCAGATTTTGAGCCAGGCTATCCTTGAGTTTCAGTTTGATTTTAGTCCATATAAAGTGAGAATAATATCCAGTGATTCAATGAAGTTACTGTGATATAAAAAGATGTGAGATCAGGAATCACTGTTCATTCAACCAGTCATGATATATTGTACATAGATACTATTTTAAAATTATTTATTTATTCATTTCTGTAAAACACTTCAATAACAAACTTCTATGAAGTGACATTTGTGCGTATTGTTACGTCCAGTGATTTCCACAGATCTGCACTTAGCTGTTTCTTTTCTGCTGCTTGGAGATTTGGAGTGTATTAACTTTATGAACTTCATGGAAAAATTATTACTTTTTAGAGGGATTATTCAATTACCCACTTCAGGCAAAATGCAATAAATCTTGTATTGCGCTAAAGCCGAGCATTAATCAACAGACCCTGCGAGCATGATGGCTTTGTTCTTCTACTTGTCCAGCAGGCTTAAGACAATATTCCTCGTCTTCATCTCATTGCTCAGAGGTACAGGTGATCAATTCTTATTTTTCTTTAGCATTTTTTACTTACTAACATCTGTCTTCATCTTCTGAATTTGCTGTAACCCCTAGTTGTGCTTATGCATTTTGATTGTACTCTAAAATTCTGTTCCCCTTTTAAGCAAGTTCTATAGGAACATACCAACAGAGGCAAAATATTACCTCTTTTCCCCTAACTCTTATACTTGGAAAATGTCTAGGAGCCATTTTCAGTATTTTTAAAAAATATTTTTAGTACAAATGTTGTTCACTGTTTGAATACTCAGTTTTTATTAGTGGCCAAAATCTGTGAAACTCAACTTTGTTTCTTTTCAGTAACCATAAAAAAACAGGCAAAAAGCTGCCGTTTGATAAGTGTTTACTTAGAAATATTTTCAACCAAATATTAGTCACATAATGCAGTTCCTTATCATTTATGATTTGCTCATTAATGCATGAGAATGTATTCTGTCTAGAAAGAGAGAGTGAAATATTTAGAAAGGCAAGAATAAGAAAACTGTTGTCTAGACCAAGCCTGCATGTGAGGGGTTTTTTGCATTCATATTTTAGTGGATTTTGCACAGCTAAGAACATTCCTGGCAGTTACACTGGAATGGCTTGTTCCTCCTCAGCGTCTGTGTGGTGAAGAATTGCTTGCAAAGTCAGTGCAAGCAACTTTTTGTTTATTTGTACTGGTTATCTTACAGACTGGAAAGATCCTATTACATTATATCATTGCACTCTCATGAATGTCAACAGTAATGAGAAGCTAAGAAAATATTTTTCAAGGATGTAAGTTAAAGCCTTCTTGGTGATGAAAAAATAGAAATATTCACACTGCAAGAAAAAATTAGGGCATAATTCCTTGATTAATGTATCTTTTCTTGGTCTTGTAGTCCAGGCACTTTTATTCACTTTTCAGTAGATGGTGCCAGAGTCAAAGTAAGCTCTCGCCACTCTCTGAAAGACTGTTTTTATGTTTGCCGGTGGTGTTAAAATTTAATTTCAAAATACTATGAAAATGCTGTAAGTGGATATATGCCAGAAAGAGGTTTTATGTCAGAAAGTTCTTTTGGTGAATTTCAGGATATTTGGTTTCATCCTTAAACCCTTGATAGAAGCTAAACTTAGAAAGCAAAGAGCTGGTATGTCACAATTTAGGAATGAGCTGGTACTGGATCTGCTTTACCTGATAACTCCAGATTTTGCATCAGAGAGCAGCGCTGCTGGAAACAGAAGGAAATACAAATTATAAAAAATGAAACTGCAAAACAACGCATCACATGGCGATAACACTGTGAAAGCCTCCTTAGCTTTGAGGAATCTCACAGTATTTTTGTGGCAAATAGTAATATTTATTATTTCTAACAATCATGCATCTTTATTAAAACATTTCTCTGCCTTGGAAGAGGAAAGACGGATTAGCAGCTCTGTTTATTGAGGTAAAGATTGGAAGTCCCCCAATTAGCTAAAAAAGCTGAGTTCTTTGTATTTCATATTTCCATTTTACTTAACAACATAGTAGCTATTAAACTTGCAAAACAATGAATACTGTATTTCCCAATTCACAAAAATATGTGAGATTTGGAATGATGCTTTTTGAAAATAGTATCTGAGGGTTAAAAAGAACAGGAAAGTGAGAAATTTCAGTTTAAGAAAACAGGAGATTTGAGAACAGGAGCATAAGGAGCTTTAGAGGTTTAAGGTGTGAATTCAGAACAATGAATATCACTAGTCAAAGTCATGTCCCCCTAAGTATTGCTGTGGATTTCCAATTCTTGAACTAATTTGGTCATTTTTTAATTCATGGGGAAAAAAAGCCGAATACCCTTCCAATATTTGTTATTGTCAGCAACCCCACAATAAAAGATGTAGGAGACATTTAAACATGGCATTTCTGTGTCTAACTTTGTCTCCCAGTCTTCTCACAGATGCTGGTCCTTGTGGGTTCTGGAGCTGCCCAGATGTGTCTTAGGGCAGATCTTTTAAGCTCACTTGCTAGCTTACTTCTTGGCTTTCCTTGGCTTTGGGGACCCTTTCCTCAGGACCCTAGGTGTGTTGTCTGTGCTCCTGGCCTAATTTTAGAATTTCTTTTGGTATTTATTTACTTCTGTCCCTATACAACATAAAGTTCAGTGTTGCAGCTCAGTCTGTCTTAGAGTGAAGATCCCAACCAGAACTCAGGTCTGAATGCAGCAGTACAGGTAGAACAGTTCTCATTGAGCTTGTCTTGCTACCATTGCATCTGGATGACGATCATCCATTTGCTTTGGTGAAAGCAAGTTTCAACTTGTTTGATTATGTTTGATAGCTGTGTTAAGGCAAAAGGATTTTTTAAACTAAAGAAACAACTGAGGGAAGATCAAATAACTATCTAGGTTTTTTTTTCTATGTGTGAAGGTCAGTACTTCTTTCGTGGAGGAGTGTAAACATTTTTAGCGCTCATTTACTTGCCTGCCAGGCTCTTGTCAGATCGAGAGAAGACAGTGTGCTGGCTAGGGCAACAGCATCGCTTCAGCGTGTTGGCTTTCTGCCGTGCTTGTGATTACTGATTGTTTATTTGTATAACCTTAGTTCATATCTCTAAGGCTGCAAACTTCTGTTTTCCAGTATTTGGGCTGAGTTAATGGATGGCAGGACAAGCAGGCAAAGACCTTCAAACTTGCTACATCTTCATTCCTGCTGACCCAGCCTGGCAGTGCAGCCGTGCTACCAAGTATTCTTTCAGTGTAGTAGCCACAAGTCTAGTGATGGTTGCTCTACAGTATCTTATCTGTCATGTCTGCAGTAAAGATCATTTTGGAGACTCCATAATGTTGCCATATGCTGATGGTACACACTGCCTCCAGGATGGGATAAAGGGATTTATGGATTGCTGGCTATGGTCCATTTTTTATATAGAATAGGCAACATTGTTTTGTTATCCAGTTTAAAATACAATTAAGGGACTGGCCTAGTTTATTATACATTGTCATTGAAATTGGGAATTGACTAACAAAATGAGTGGCTCGGGCGGCATTCTTACAGCAGTCAGCTATGTGAGCCATCTTCAGCATAACCTGGGTTGTCTAGAAGATCTCATCATGTACTAACCTGAATGTGGTCCACATTCAGCTGCAATTGTATGTTGTGTATATATGACTCGCACTAAAACCATTATTCAAATAGTCAGTCAGGAGCTTTCTCCTGACTTCACAGCTGTTTGAACAAGTGAATTGAAGCTGTGTGCATTCCTGGGTATAGTCCCTGAATGTCCATGTAAGGACTTAGAGAAGTGTATACAACTACCGAAGTTTTTGTTATCTTTCTACTCAGACTCCCACACACTAGGACAGTACCTGCATCCCTCCAGGATGTATGTTGCTGCCTAGAAAAGGGTAATGCTTTCAAAGTTTGGCCACAGTTAAATAAGGTGACTTAGTTGGTGACAGGCATAACCGGCTTTGTTGAATAAACCACTGGTTTTGACTGATTACAGCAGCACACTTTTACACCTTCCTGCAGTTTAGCGGAGTGTGAAAAGTAGAGTATCCTTTAATAATAATGATGACTTTTTATGTACAGCATCCTACCTTTAAATAACTCAGTACTTTTCAAACAGAAATAGTAGCACGGGGAGGAAAGTGATTGATCCAAGACTGTTCATCAGCTAAGCAGTGGTTCCCGGACTAGAACTTGCTTTCCCAAATCCCTTTGAGTTACCCACAAGGCAGTTTAGAGTTACAGCTGTAGCCATAACCAGGTAGATTTATAAGAATTTATAAGTAGCATATCCATGTGCTAATGGGTATGAACCATTGCCCTGTTTGAAGGAATTTGGATACAGCACTTTGTGTGATTGCTTCATGTCTCTGCATTCAGGGTGCTCTTCCATGCTTTGCAGAATGTTCAAGAGGGAAGGAAGAACAATGCCTCCTGCGTACATGTAAAGCACTGCACAAAGTAATACCAAGATAATTATAAAAATCATACAAATATTTCTTTCCTGGCAGGCTCCAGAGTCAACGACAGTACAATTTATACAGAAAGGAAATCCCTCCACACTACGCTGTAAGTTGCAATAATGAAGTACTATGGCTACTCAAGCGCATTGTGTTCAGTGACGGATTAGCATAGTCAGTTCCTGAGAGCCCTGAAAAGCCCCTAACCAGAAAGGACCACCCAGCTCACTGGCTGCAACCTCTCCGGTCACAGGCAACCACTCAGGAACTGAAATATTTCTAACATACTCAAATAAAATTTAAACTGTAGTGAAAGGTCAACCCTATAATATCTCAGAGAACTTGCAGGATACAGAGCAACACAGATGATTCTGTACATTTTATCTTGTGCTGTGGCATGTGGCTGGGTATTTCTTTCAAGGTTTTGTGGATAAAATTGGTTAGGCTAATTAAAAGTGAGTGAAGAGCCATAATCGCCTAATACCCCGTTAGTCTCCACAGCTTGGAAACCTTTGTGACTACAGTACTGTAATGGAAAATGTTTGAGGACTGGTTATGTTTGTGGCCATTGTAAGTGAAGATAAAAGAAATATTTAATAATACATTCCCACTGTTGTCCAGCACATTGCTGCCTGCAAGAAAGCATGTGGAGTCCTCTTTGTAGACAGTGGAGATAACTCAGTGTAATGGGATGGGAAAGAGGGTGTCACTGGTTATAATTCAATTGTCACAGAATGCCTGAGGTTATTCTAGCAGACAGTGTGTACAGCTTCAAGATCTGAAAGGGCTTTTGGTGATGTGAAACATGCAGTTGCTAAATGCTGGATTTGATTTGTTTGTTGGAAGCTCAGAGTAAAGAGAATAACTTTAAAAGGGGTGTTAATTCCTTAGCCAGGGACAGTTGCCATCTCTCCAGAGGCACATGTGTGTAGGATTAGCTCCTCTCCTAGGCTCTTGAAGCTGATCTGTAATATAAAAGAAAAATTTTGAAACAAGCAGGATCTGTGCTGACCTCCCATAGGAGGGGTAAGACTGAGCAGTGACCATGTGGGTGGTAGAGTGGAAGTTTCCATGAAGTATGGGTGGGAGCTTCTCTAATAATTTATGCTTATACTGGTTCCAGTTGGAGAAGGTTGACTCACTGGCAAGGTCAATGCCCGATGCGTGATTTGTTCCTGCTTGTTTGTTTATGTAACATTGTTTTGGGTACCTAAAAATAACTACCTTTCTTAATACAGTGTGTCTTCAAGTAGATCTGATATGAAGCAGACTGGGATGAAAGTGTGCAAGATGTAAATCTTAGTGTCACTGCCACATTCATTTGTTTGGCAGCTGTAGCTAGGTTAGGAGATACAGAACCAGCACGTAAGGCAGTGTCAGAGATGGTCACATAGCACATGCTCATCAGGACATGTACACAGCCCGGTGGAAAAATGATTCATCTAGGAAGCAATGAGAATAGATACGCCGTGCTGACAAACAGTTGAAATGAAGTTGTGGTTTCATGAGTGTATGTTGCTGCTTCGAAACTCAACATTCTTTAGCTATCAGTACGAAATCTTACTGCTTTGAAAGATGCAATCTGCAGATGATCAGTGTGGGCTCAGTTTTCCACATATCATAATACAGTTATAGATTAAGTATCTCCATTTGTTGTTATCCATGGTGAAAATGAAACCAAATCTTTAAGGGATATATGTATTGTTATATAAGAATTTTTTAAAATAAGATAGTTGTTTTCCTTCATCTGATTCAGACTTTGATCTCCTTAAGTATACATATGGGCATGGTCAGACTTATTCTGACTAACTTTGAACCTATTTAAATATTACAAGTGTGAAATTGTGACCACACGTGTTATATTAACACTTTGCGTAGGAGACTTGTGTGTACGTGAGAGAAAAATCAAATGCATATATGAGGTGACAATGGAACCAGTTGAAAAAGACTGGAAAGAAACAAGGGAGACAAAAGTAACAACATAATGATCTGTGTCTATGTAGCAAAATACATAATATAAATTTAGTTATCTAGACCATCTTCTTCTAGTCCAGCATTTGTGAATACATCACAAATAAGTAAAAAAAAATTATTTAAAAATAACTGAATTATTCTTTTCATAGTAAAACTGCGGGGAAGGCTTTTTCTCATGCAGAAGTGGTGTGTGTAGGAAGAAATATTTGAACTATCAGATAACCTCTTCTTTAGGTTATGCAATACTCTGATACCTTTAAATTTTGAAGGTCATGTCTATCCAGTGTTTATTTCACAGTTATTAAGCTCAGTGCCTCTGAGAAAGGCTCTTACATGCTCTCATAAACCCACATTTCCCACCGTTTTTGCAGCTTGGCTTTGGAATGGATTTTTCTGGTTCTGGTATTTAAAAGCATTTTGAAATGCATAAAGTATCCAGAAATCTACTGAAGTCAATTGCCCTTTCCTTTCTGCTCCTAGGAAGTTTTTTGAAGATTAGCCTTGAGCATGGCTAAGCTACATTTTCGTTACAGCACTGCTGAGTATATGCTTTGAGTGTTCCCCAACCACAGAGTTGCACTCATGTTTTCTGAGCTGCTGTGGAGCACGACTTTTGGAAGCCCTCAAAACCACCATTGCTTCATAAGACATCAGATGTTCTGTAAAATTACTGAGAAAGGAAAAAAGAGAGGATCAATTAGTGTCTACAGATGGGGAAAAATTAAGACTGCAAAAATCAGTACTCTGAGTCTAATATTTTCCTGTGCATAAACAAAAATTATGGAAAACATGCAAAAAAAAAAAAGGCTTATTTATTTATTTTTTAATTTCTGAAAGTGAGGTGGTCTCACATTGTTGGTTTTTTTTTCCCAAAGCTGTGAAGTAGCCATCTGTTTAATGTAAGTTGATCAATACTGCTCAGAGGGAGGGCAAATACCTTGAAAATCAGGCTTGAAATTTGCTTCAAATTGAGGAAACTGAAATGAGGACTCATTTTGAAAAATGGTTGTCATTTTAGGCTATCTTGTGAACTTTGAAGCCGCTACGGCACTGAAAACCATAGATATATCCGCGCTTGCCCAAAGCATTTCAGTAGCAAGGTGGATATAGCTGTGCCTCCGGCAGAGAGAGGGACGTTCCTAAGGTATGCACACTGCCCCTTTATGTGTATTTATCGAGAGGGGAATATCCAGCAGCCGTCAGGCATAGACACGGATGGCCAGTGGTCATCTCACTTGCTTAGGACATAGTTCTAAGCCTTAGACGTCTAAGTCCGAGGTAGCCTCCTGCACACCCTACTGCAACCAAAGAAAATTGTATTTTTAGCATAGCTACCACATTTTTCTGAAAAGCCCTTACATTTTTAAACTTTCCAAATGAGGAATTATAAGGCAAAGGGAGAACATGCAGAGAAAGGGCTTCCAGGCAGAAGATAGGGATATGAATCAAAATGTCTTTAATTTTTCCTTCTTTCCAAAATCTGGCATGAAGTGAGAGCAGTGACTGTGATAATAATGGCAAATGCTAAATGAAAGAAGGGGCACTTCAACATAATCTAGATAACAGGAAAATTTTAAATGGACAATTTAACATGAGGGTCTGCATGGAATTATTTTTCATTAAACAATCAAATCTTGTGATGATGCAAATGAAGTCCATTTTTAGCTGCAGGAAATTTTGAGAATTTCAGAGGAATAAAAAATATGAGAATAATAATATCATGATGGTAATTCACAGTAATTATAGAAAAGTATAATTGCACAACACAAGCACTAATCAAAGCTCAGAAGAGTGCTTTGGCAATCATTAGGATTGCAGAGCTATTAGCATTTACCTTTGTCATCGGGCACCACACAACAAGCATTATTAATTTCATGTCAATCTAGAGCGTAATTTCCCTGATCAAATATCAGTTCGTAATAACTAACCACAAAGATTATCTTATCTGACATTGATTTTTGTGAAGCATTTTAGTAAGTAAGCTTCACTAGTGATTGCTTTGGAAGTAGCAATGTTGTCCTTGAATTTAGGTTATTTCTCAAGCTTTGTGGGCTATCGTGTATGCGTACAAATTTCATCAATTTATTTGCATCTGCTGGCCTAAAGAAGCTTGAGAGCGTTGTCCACACTTTACCTCTTGATATCTCATAGGTGTAACATTCTGAGCTTCTTACATCTGTGTGTTAATAATCAAAGTATTATTAAACTATGCACATATTTTGTGCTGCTGTGGTACATAAGTAACTCATCATTTGTGCTCCCTGTAACGTCTAATCTGGTGTACAGCTAGTCCTAAATTATTCAATGTACAGAATTTGTTCATTTGTTCTTTTTCTCTCTTTTTTTTCGCCGCTGCCCAGCTGTGCTTTTGCACAAACCAGCCCTGACCCGCCTGGCTTGAGGAAAAGTACATTTTGTGGTTTATACAGTGATGGAGGTGAAGGGAACATTTGAGTGAATAGAAGTTGAATTTAAGAGAGTAGACTATGGAGCTGGAAAACTCACAATGTGCTCACAGAGAAGGGATGATGGATCATTAGGAGAGGTGCTGGCTTTCAAGAAAACTCAGGAGCACAAGTAAGCAGTTGAAACCAAGGACAAGCAGTTTGAAGCTGTGGTTTCGAGAAAGGATGTCCTGTAGTGAATAAAATTGTGAACAACATGTTTTTTCCCAGGTGAGGAACTTAAATTGTGAAATTAACCAAAGCACAAATAACTAAAGCAGTTATTTATGCTAGTATTATACATAAGTATTTGGGATATGTATAACGTTCTCTTAACCTTTTGTAGAAGAAAAGCTGTATTTTGTACAGCAAAAGAAACGTACAAAACCATGTCCCTAAACATGAAATGTGACTCTCTGGGCCTTCTTGGTTCTTCTATAACCCTCTTTATGCATGAAGTTTTTTTTAAATTAAATGTTTCCTTACTGATGTTTATAGGCTTAAAAAAATTCTATACCGTATTTATAGCTTTTAAAGGGAAAGGTTGTCTATAGGAGTAGACACTGGCTGATAAGTAAAAATATATTTCGATTTGTTGTTCAATAAAGCAAGATGCAATTTATCAACTTGCAGGTTGGGTCGTTTCCCAGTGTCAGAAATACCAAGTATTGAAAATCTTTTCCTTTGCTCAACTGACTCACCATCACAGTGCTTTTCTCTGGCTTGTGGCAGGATTGTTTTTCTGTTAGCAACTTATTTTTTAACACACCGTTCTGACACCTTGACAGTTCATGTGCTAAATCAAACTTTACAATTACTGGCAGGCAGTTATTAGATGTATTGCACTTAATTAACTTTGCACCTAATTACAGGCAGTGCTGGCCGATTACAAAGGGCATAAATATATTAGTGCCCTAGCTGTCACATCATGAAAATGGCTGTTTGAACAAGTCAAGCAAAAGCAATTACCACATTGTGTGCATGGTGAAGTGTAGCAGAGTGCAGAAAGAGGAATGAACTGTTTTACTGTTTGTAGGAGTTTAATTTTGCACTTTGCATTTCAGGTCACCTGGATGAGCAAAGAATAAAAGATTTCCTTTCATTTGTA
This sequence comes from Podargus strigoides, assembly GCA_028020825.1. Taxonomy (NCBI): domain Eukaryota; kingdom Metazoa; phylum Chordata; class Aves; order Caprimulgiformes; family Podargidae; genus Podargus; species Podargus strigoides. The sequence goes on from CM051621.1 coordinate 72,159,662, forward strand.
TAAACGCTTCAGGAGTGCTTCATGTGTGTGAAGGTAAAAGAAAAGTTGCATGGTAAGAGCTGGCTTAGATTTTGTTAGATATCCATCCTGTGTATCTGTAGATGATAAAGTATGAGGATTCCAGCATTAAGGAAGGAAAATGGTCTAACATAAGATATATTCTAGAGATCGTAAGCAGAACTTGTGATTCAGAATGACACTGTGCAACTGATACTTATACAGTAGTTGCCAGATGAGAAGGAAAGCAGAATTTCTTCTCATCTGTAGAGAGGTACATTGTCAAGACCAAATGCAAGCGCTCGGCTGGCGTTCTGGGGAAATCTGTCTCGTGTTAGCACAGGAAGAAAACATCTCTGCTGGAAAAGTAAGCAAGACATTCGGAGCGATATTTAAAATTTAGTAAGCGGCTTTGTAAGCAGAGTCTATATAAGAGAGATGTTTCCTTCCGTATCAGGTATCTGTTCCAAGCAGCACATGGTCTCTTCTGCGTAGGAAAATATAGCATGTTACAGATGGCCTAACTAATTGTTTTTGTGCATATCGCCATAGAGGGGGGTTGTCTTCGTTTTACAAGAATCCTGGCTAAGCAGAAAAAGAGAACTATTAAATATCGTACTTGTTTTCATTGCTTAAAGATTTCCTTTTTCTGCTTAGCAGCAAAATAGCCCCTGAATTAGCACTGTATTGTGACAAAACTAAACAAAATGTTTGTTTTCCTTTTCAACAAAACTTAGTCCCACACTTAATTATTCAGTAATGCATAGACAAACCAACTTAAGCCCAGTCAGAGGAATGTCACGGTCAACAGACTGTACCATTTGCTTTGTAAAAGATATGTAATGCTGTGTACAAAACAGTCCTGAGGTCACACGGACCAGTTTTATATATATTGGCCAAAAAAGGTCACTAGAACTTGACTTTGCTTGAGGCAAATGGAAAGAAACAGAGGGAGTCACAATGTGGTGCTAAATTAGTGGCTGTAGGGCTTGTATGCTGTTGTTATTTACAAGCGCTGAATAAAGAGCTGTGAGGATGTATGTAAACCTTTCCCAGCCCAGAACAGTCATTCATTGTTATTCACTTCTAAATAGGCTGCCTGTGTTGTTGCTGATAACTCATGGAAAAAGTAGGTGGCCTTTAATGAAAGTTTTGGATGCCTTTGCGGTCGTGCTTGCATGAAAAAGTCAGTTGACTCCTTTGTGTGCAACAGCATAAAGTAGAAAGTAGGGAGATAATGTGTTTTCAAATACAACATTACATCACTGCTGAACACATTGCTCAATGTATTAAGCAAGACCTTGGGTGGCCAGAAATTTTTACCCTGTATAAAATTAGAGACATTGCTGTAGGAAAATAAACCTGTGCAGGAAAGTGTCCTGATGGAATGATCTGGGGGAGACAAGCACTGTCATTCAAGTAGCCTGTGCAAGAGTACTTCTAGCCACCTCTTACTAGAAGAGTCAGGAGCTCAGACCGAGAAAGATGTTAAATCAGTCAACGGTTCATGTAAAGCTCTACGATTGCAGTTTTCCAGGGCAAAATATACACTACTAAGCATTTCACTGATGAGAAACTGTGTTGTGCAAGGAGTTAATGTGAAATAATATGGACTCGACTCCTCCAACGTGGAAGTGATTTATGTTGGACACAAAGCGTGCTAAAATGTTACTTCCTTAATTGAACACGCTGGAACCAACAAATAATCTTTTAATAATGTATAAAAAATTAAAGTCAATGTAAAGCTCCGTGCATTTGAGGAAAATCATATAAAACAGCAATGAGAAGTTATTCTAGCAGAATATGCCTGTATCTTATGTGCTTGATATTTTTTCTCATGCAAACGGTCATAGAATTGTTTAGTTTGGATAAGACCCTTAAGATCAAACCCAGACCCCTGAGTCCAACCGTAAACCTAACACGGCCAAGTCCACTGAGCCATGCCTCTAAGCACCATACCACCATGTCTTTTAAATATCTCCAGGGAAGGTGACTTGTACTTGCTACATGGTTGCTGCTTTGATCCAGTCAGTTAAAATGTTCAACCTGTTAGTTTGTGTGTGTATATACATATATATGCTTTCTGTTGTATCATAAACTCATGGTGGGGGAAATGGGGAAATACGTAAAAATACAGATTTCTCAATTTCGACATAGAATATCCCAACTTCTTTGTGCAGCAGCCCTGTCCAGAGCAGGCAGGGGTTTCTGTACATGTGGGGCCAAGAGACTGCTAGCTGGCTAGCGTGCTAGAGAATGAAGACCGCTGCCTCTCAGCTGCTTCCTCCTGGACAGGCTGTGGGCTTTGGTGAAGAGGCACTGCTAGGCAGGGCCAGGAGCCGTGCCTGCAGGACACAAGAATCTGACTTCTTCTCGGGACTTTAGGGACTCATCAAGAACTTGAAGTCCTGCTTCTGAGAGGACAGATAGATGCTCCAGTCATTCAGCACACTGCTGGTATCTGATGTTTTCGGAGGGCAGGGACTCCCAGTCCCGGTGAAGTTGTCTCCTCACTTGAAGCATGACAATTGTATTAAGCACTGATCATGTGGTAACAACAGTTGCCGTGTTTTGTTCTTTGCTTCCCCAGCCCCCACATTGATAATAGCAGAGCAAAGGCTGGAAAGGCAACTATGGCAGGTATTTTGCTCACTTGCATAATATTTCACTAACCACCATGGAGTCCTCAGCTTTTCTATATTTGTATCATTTGTACTAATGGAACATTGACAGAAAACTGAGCTGGTTATTTGTTCTTTTGATTTTGTAGGTGAGACATTTCTCAGCCATGACTTTTGAAAATGTACAGCCTTAGTGTGCTCCTAAGACACAGAGCCTTCTAAGATCCGAGGACATCATCTTGCCTGTTTTGTACCCTTTTTTGGAGGCATCTAAAGAAAAACTGGAAACTCCAGTGATCGTGAAGAATTGGCAGGTATGTAAAATCCCTCTGTTAGATTTTCTGTCCAAGTCTGATTTGTTCATGGAACCGTATACTTTATAGTTTGACTTTTACACTCTGTTGTAATGACTCTTTCCATCTGAGTGCATTGTACTATAGGAAGCTAATTGACTTTGACTTCTCTGCTTCTGTTCCCAGTGGGATAACGCCAGTTGTAATTCTTTTATTGATTGTTTAGAGCAATTAGCGGAAAACAAATTTCTCCAAAGAACAGATAATTTGGTTTTGTTGCTCTCTACCATTAAAGCTAAACAATTTGTTATCTGCAGAAAAAAAAATTAATAGGAAACACGTTCCATCTGTTTATTAGCTGAAGAGAGACAGGTTACCTCATCATTAACGTCGTCGGTAATTAGCGCTCTTATGCTGCCACCATCTGCACCAGTGGCTGGCAATCTGTCAGCAGCTTCAAATGCCAGGGCTGATTGTGTTTATCTGTGCCAAACAATGGGCAGACCGTATGTGATCCTGAAATTTGTAAACAGTAGTTGGCTAATGTAATTTAACTAGGCAGTTTTGTTATATGTGTGCCTGCTACCCTGGGAAGGACATGAGAGTTTAAACCTCCAGGGCAATTCCCAGTCATTGGGTCACCAGCACCAGGCTCAGAATGCCACTCTCAATTAATCAGGTTTCTGATGGTCACAACTGTTTTTTGTTTCTATTCAGGAAGAGGTCTGGAAAGGCGCTGTGGTCAGAGTGGCAGGACCTGCGCTCACATTCCATCAGCGTCACTGCCCTCCACGATAACCAGAAGATAAACCCTGACATATCTCACAGAGGCCTCGTTAATTGGATAGGCTTCTTAGTCATTATATAGTAGGTAACGTCTTGTTCTACTCCAGATGGAAAAGACTGGATTTTATTTTACACCGGGTAAAGGATCTTCAAAATAAAAAACAAGTCAGCGAAAAAGGAAGTAGTTCTGTAATATTTAGGCACTAATCTTAGTGTTTAACTGACTTTTTTCCATGTTGTTCTTGATCTGAAAAATACACCACATTTGAGTTTGATTTTGTTGTTTTGAGGAGAAAAAGATCTGAAAATTCTGACTGCCTTATAAAATAGCTCCAAGGGTCAGAGACTCTTGAGATCCCACATGCGCGGATTTGAAAGCTTACGTAAGCATACATTTGTAGTGGTGGAGAGCTGTCTGCCATGCTGAAACGATTACACATGTAAGTGGCTAGTGAGTTACTTGATTAGTAATTTTTCATTGGTACTTTCCTATGCATTCAGTCATGTGAATAATGTATACAAGCACAGGTGAAAGTTAAACCCTTTCTTTGGCGTGTGGTTTCGAAGCCTACATTAAGATGTATTACTTCAGGTATTGTATCGTGGCATATTACGATTATTGAATATCTATTAATAGTGCTTATTGCTAATATTTGGACATTTTCCTCTCCAGGGCTACTGAAGCAGAAAGCTATTAAAAATGCAAGGTCCCACTAGCATTGTAGAAAAATCCATTTCATAGTTGTATGGTAGCATGCAATTTCCAAGGGATTGCTAGATGTTGGTATTTGATGCATGAAGCCTAAGTGTGTTCAGGGAATAATCCCTTTTTCTGATGTGAGAACATGAAGCTGCTCCTGAAAACTCTGAAACTCAGTCAAAGCTGAGAGGAATCATGAATTTCAGAGAGTCCGTTATAATGCATTTCAAAAGATCTGGTGTTTGTTAGCAAGAGGTGCAGCTGGATTAGTTGGTCTCTTAAATATAGATGGGAACAGATCATTAGAGGCAATAGCAAAATAGGGAAGAGTATGAAGCATACTAAGAAATCTGTAATGTCTCAATGTATTAAGTCCCTCTTGTGGAAAAGGGTCTGTGTGTGTATATATAGATGTATAATTTGGCAGGTGAATAAGTGAGGAAGGTGGTATTGCAATGAACAAGAAAGTAGGAGTATTTGATGACTTAATATTCTAAAATGTTTATGTGAAAAAAGTAGTTTCCGCCTGTGGACTGATCCAAAGCAACTTGAATTGAAATTTTCATTTGGGTTTCAACAGGTTTTAGGCCCAGCCCATCTTTTCCAATGTTCATTGGGTAAATTTACTCCATGCAAATTTTTACGCAGAATTTGCTGCCTTCAGACACCATAAGAAAACATCTGTCCTAAAGGAGTGGAGTCTAAAGACAGAATAAATCTGGCCTGAAAAAATCAAGTCTTTAATATCCAGTTGAAATAGAAATACAGTTTATGAGAGTCTTTTTTTCTTCCATTTACTTTTGTGTCGTTTCAGTAATTTGTTTATGTGGCGTGCCAATTTGCATAATATAGAATGTGCTTTTAAAGATACATATGTGTTTATCCTGGGGTAATGGCAGATCACTACAGAAAACAAAGTTGTTTTAACTTTGGGATTAGAGGAGGAAAAAGAAGTTTGAACAGCAGTGCAGGGATGTTCTAGAGTTTAATTGTAACCCCTCTGCCACTTTTCTACATGTAAAGTGGAAAAATATTTCAGATACTAAAAATAAATATGATGCCAATACTGTAAATCCTGTGTGAGGGTTTATTGTATCATTGAGCTCTTAAAAATGTTAACATTCCTTGGCTTCATTTAGAAGCATTAACTAATTCCAGGTGAGTCACCTCAGACAATAAAGTCCACTGTTGGTAGACATCCATCACACAGAGTATGAGGCAGCAGTTCTCCAGAGGCATGTGTAGATGTGGGAATATTTTGTTATGGTGTGGTGACTAACATTCCTTTATTTCTCATTAGTTTGTAGTGTACTCTGTTATATAAAAATTAATTTGTGTTAACTTCTGCATTCAGTTAATGTACACACATCATTTAATGGACATAATGTACTTTAAAATATTAAATTACAGCCTTTCTGCCCCCCAGGTAGACTGTTGGACATGGTGGTATAAATTAGTATGTGATGGTGCAAAGCTAACAAATTCCATTTAGCCAAGAGGCCACTGAAATAAATGGAAAGACTTACACTGACTTAATTAATTGCAAAAGTGAGGGTGGGGATGGAAGACTAAGATCTGTGGAGAATAAATTAGGGAGGCAGGTTATATTTCTCCATTAGCAGTGGAAGTTCTTGGAGGTAAATAAGCATTCAGTCCCAGGCTGCCTGAGTAACTAAAGTATTTCAAAGTGGCTCTCCTCAAATGAGTATGATTTAGCTATTTTCAGGTATAAAATACATCCACTAGCTTTACTTGAGCTGAAGAGGAAAGCTTAGTGTTGTCATTATCATCGCAAGCGATGAGAGTCCTGATCTGAAGTGCAGGTGGCTGAAGTCTTCTCAGATGCTCACAGTATCTTGCCTGTCCTACGAGGTCCTCGTCAGAACTGTGCTGTCTGGTGGAAGTGAAGATGATGGGAAATGAGCTGTACCTTTCGACTTACTCTCTGCTGTCCTTTGCATGTTACTTGTGCTATAATGCCACTACTATAGAAAGATCAGGAAGAAAGGGAATTTAAATTAGAGGAAGCAAGTTTAAAAAAAAAGAAAAAAAAAAACTCAAACCAAACAGAAGGAATCAAGACAGAAAATGAGGTATATAGAACTCGGCCCTAATCCCAGAAATTGTGATTTCTGTTTGCAGACTAGCATGCATTCTGCTGAAGTGAACTATTTCTGTTGCTTAGGTCTTTTATTAATTGGTCACATGGCAACTGTAAAAAGGCCAATGCTTTGTTTTAGCCAAAATGTATTCACAGGATAAAGCTGAGTTCACTTTCTTTTCTGAATTCCTGTAAAGCCGAATATTATGCCTGTGACATTGAATCTTCTCCTTTTCACTCAGTCTGAATTTTTTTGTATCATTTTTCAAAACACCTGTTGAGTTGGAACAGAAGAAACTAAGCAACCCATGATATAATTGTTCATTTAGAAAAATATGATGTAAGCGTATAAGGTTATTATACATTGTTTCTTGATTGTAAATAATATACATACACACAATGGATAATTAATTGCAGGCAAAGATCAAATAAGAAAGCTTGCTTATTAAATGTGTCTTATTTGTCTCTATGATTATCACTGGTCAAATGTAATTACATACTTGTCGAATTGCAGCTCTGGAAAGATGGGTTAAATGTCACTGTAAATAGCAGGTTTTAAACAAGTAATGAATGTCTATTTCTTGACTATTTTTAGGGGATTTTTTTAGTCCGATTGTACAACCATAGCTTAAAGCATTCAGAGCTGACGCAAAACACAATCAAAATACCCTCTTAATTTTAATAAGACTTGGACTTAACTGTGGGAGTAGAAATGTCTTAGCACAGCATACAAAACCTTGTGGTTGGCAGAGCCTTAGGTAGATGCCACACCAAAATGAAATGTAATAAGAAAAGTACTACTGCTTCTGACAAATTAGCAAATGTTGTGAAATAACTTCACTGGGTGGTCTTGAGAGCTCGATTATAGGCAGACAGAATCAGGGATCTAACTGTTATCTATATTATCAGAGGCTAAAGAGAGACAGGATAGCTTCTTGTATGAGTAAATGACCAGCAAAGTAGGAATTTGTGCCTTTTTTTACTTATCCCTCTTTGTGATAATGTAGTTAGATTGTTGGAAGACAAGTATTTTAGTAGCTACACTTAATTTCTGATATGCACTAATATTAGGGTTCGATGTAATGATCTGCTACTGAATGTCACTTCCAGAGTACAGTTAGTATGTGTATATGTGGGTGTGGACTAATAACTTTCCTGATTATCAGTCAGAGTTTGCCAGTGAATGAAGAAAATTTTCTGACCTTTCTCATTCCCTTTATGGTGGGACAACTTCATGCAGCTTTTGGCAAGCTGCACGACTCTAAGAAACATAGCACTTCTGAATTTTTAGATGAATTATTTTTAATTTCGACCCGCTCCTCCTTTGCCCTGCGGATGTTGTGCAGTACAGCCAGAGCCAAGAGGAATCTAAAGCTGTAGTTTTGTTGAAGTATTGCAGTGATGTGAAAACGCACTCCTCGAGTCCCATCCTGGGTAACATATTATTCGAATGTTACTTTAGGGGATGGGCAATATCCTGTCTTTGTGAGTGTGAATGCACAAGCATGTGCTCAGAATCGTCACGCCACCAGATGTTAAGAGGAATATCTGTAGGCAGCAGGTTTACTTGCCAGGTTGCAAGGTATCTCAGATCATTTGGGAATCAGTTGACAGACTCTCTCTGACTAATTCTGGATGTGTTCCCTCACCATTATAGACATGAGAGTAAGCATCATGCGTGATCTTGACAAAACAATTAGGCGATATTCATAATAGTGAATGCTAACTCCAGACTTTTTAGCCTCCCCCCCACCCTGCCCCTTCACAGCTTTTCTTCATTTTGTGTTGTTGTTGGATACATCATTTTCAGATGTATTGTATCGACAGTCAAGTGCTGAGATTCTTTTGAGAATGCAATGGCATTTTCAATCTGTAAAGCTGACCAGAACACTTCAGCATAACCCTCCTCTGGCAGTGAATCAGTGGTGGGTATCAGATCTGAGCTAATGCAGATCAGATTTCATGGTGCCTGCTGATATTTATTGGGATGGAAAAAATAAAACAGATTTGCCCAGAATGTTGTAGCCTATTTCAAATGCAAGTAAAGAGGTCATGAATCTGAATCCCTCATCTATCATAATTACTGGAGGTAGGGCGTAGCTGGGTCTAAGCCAACCCCATGCATGAGAGCTAAGCTGTGAGCTGAGGAAAAGAGAGGTTTAGTAAGAATGATCATTGATAGAAATCCACTGAAATGAGTAGAGGTGTATTTGCCTACTGATGCGATTCTATTGCAAGCTTACTTTTCATCTCCTTTGACCACAGAGTGTGAAGCTTTGCTTTCTTTCTCCCCTTTGTATCACGAAGCATCTCATGTTGAAGAGAGAACACAAGTTATACCCCACACCAAAGAAGAAAACATCTAGAAAAAATGTACTACAGCTTATTTCAACCTCTTTTCTGCTGGGAAAGGTTGGCTTACGGGGATATTAGATGTATCCCATTGATTCTCTCACCACTAGTATCGACATGTGAGCTGAGAAAATTAACAAGGTTTTTGACTTTTCTTTAAATGTTTGGATCGTGACAATTTATTTTGGGTACAGATCACTCTTTAGTAAATGTAGTCACACCTAAAATATGCTTCACTGGTATGAATCAGAGCTGTGTCCTGGCGCCAGAATAAACTTGCCTCAGGTCCTGCTGGACCTGAACTGACAGCTATCAGGCACTCACTTTATTGACATCTGTGGTAGGATAGAGAACTGCTTTTTATTTTTGCTGACTCTGTTACCTCAGATAATTAAAATTTAAAACCTCGCAATCACTCCTCAGTGATAAAAGGACCCTTTATTTTGGCTCATATCCTTCGAGGTGGAGTTAGTGTTGAGCATCAGCTTGCGGTGTACAGTTTCACAAGTGCAGGTCTTGGGAGATTTCACAAAATTCTTGGACAGAAGCGCATGCTAACTTTTGAATGCTATGTTTAAAATTCAATATGGATTATTTTCAAATATGAATCAAAGCTTTCAGAATGCTTTTTGGGGGAGTGTTAATATGATACAGGAAAAGAGGATAATTTTTCCAATCTAGAGGCATAGATCGCATATGCAAACAGGAACGGAAACTGCCTGCAGAGCCTTCATGCTTCAAGTGTATTGTGTTATTATTTTTATATTCAATCATGAACAATGCGTTCTGTGGTAATATTCCACTACTTTTGTTTTACAGTATCAAATGAAGACTGAGACATTAAAAGCAGGGCATAAGAGAAATGAAAAAATGTCAGTAAAAGCAGCTGATGAAAACCCTATTAAACAGCTATGCATGTCAGGCTGTGTTCCGTCTGTAATGTATATGTTTTAATAGCAGCTCTGAGTTCTGCAGGGACCTATAAGTAATGATGAAAATTGGTCAAGCAAAAAAAGAAGTTATTGGAAACCTGAGTGCTGTTGAGTCCCATAATATGTAAACTGTACATCTGCATAAAATAAACCTGTGCCCTGCTGATAGCTTTTATATTCTTCCTCTTGTATATAACAATTTGTTTGCTGGGTTGAGTTTACTCCAGTAAAAATTTTATTGTCAGAATTATGTCCCCAATTTCCATAAATAGTCAAGATTCATATTGATTTAATATCAGTAACATGGGAAAATGTAAAACTGGGCAGGACAGTGTCTGCAATGAGAAAGTTGCCCTCTTACCTGGAATGGAAAGCTTCTGGCGTTATTATATATTTCACAGTTGAACAGAATAACGAGGGGGGAGAAGAGAATGATCAAAGCATTGCAAATACTGCGGGAAGGAAGCTACAGTGTGGTGTCAAAGGACACAAACATGAGGAGTCAGGCTCTGCAGAAGACAGAAGTGAAGGAAAACAAAAACAATGACGAACTGTGCAGAAGGGAAACTACTTATTTGCGTAGAAGGCAGGAACTAAAGAGGCAGGAATACAGCCTGAAATTGGAAAAGAAACAAAACCTTTTGACTTGGAACAAAAGTTGCACAAAAGATGTAATGCACCAGAGTACCAAAAATTATGTGTTTGAAACTCTTAGAGTAATGTGAATGAAGAATAAAAGGAAAAACCAGGTGCTCAGCACAGTTTTGAGATGGGGGAAGTACGTCTCACCCGGAAAGCCTTAGGCTCTTTCTTGGTTCCTTTCTTGGTTCTACTCTGTCTGAAAAATGTTGTTGATCCAAGGGAGCTGCCTTGAGTAAACATGATGATAGCAAGCTGGTGAAAATTGTGAAGCTAGGGAAGTGAAAGAAAGCAAAAAGTTGAGTATTTCCTTGCCTATGGGAATATGGAATAGTAGAAGACATGAGGGAAGGGGTGATGTGGGGGGAGTAAGCAGATTACGAAGATGATGGTCTGTTGGAGGAAGTAGCATTCATTCCTCCAGTGAATGCAGTACCAGTCAGATGCCAATAAATGTCATCTTCAACTGCGGTCTTCAACTGGACTTCAGCCACAGACTTCTAGTAAGTACTCTTTGAAAATATGGTGTTACAGGATCTGCCTCCGAAGAACTCACTTTTCAATAAGTAGACTTCATGGGGCATACTCTGGGGGAAGAAGATGATTTATGTACCCAATAATCTTTCCTCTTCTGCCCTGTGGAGAAATCTTCAGCAGGCCCTGCATCAAGGAGGGTGCTAGGGCTGCTGGTGGAGCGACCATTTTATACTTCAGTACTGGAATTTTTTTTCCTGCCATCATCAATATCAGCTATTTGTTTGTTTCTAAACGCATGCAAGGTACTTCTTCAGTATTAGAGTTGTGAATGAATACATACATCCCTTTTGAAACATGTACAGGTTTTACAGAAAGTGATACATTTGCAAATCATAAAAAATTTAAATTCAGTATTATTATTAACTATAAATTTGAAATCAGACTAACATTCCAACGTAACTGTTAGCTTCCTATGTGTCACAACATTTGGAATAGACTGGGGACACACACTGAAGTTTTAGTGGGTCACACAGGAAGTGAGGAAGGGCTGCTCTTATATGGGACTCACCTCACCTGCTGTTGGCCATCTAAGGGCTGGGGGTCTAATGCGGGCAAATTATCTAAGGACTTCCTGTGGTTACTTGAGAGACCCAGGACGGCTCCATTTCATCTTCTTTGCTCCTTATGGTATGAGCTGGAGCTCAAGTCTTTATACAACCTGAATGGTTTATGAAAGACAAGTTCACTGGGAATTCCCAAGAAAAAAACAGAACTGCTTGTATGAGAGATTTTCCTCAGGTTCGTTCAAGTACTAAGTCAAAAACTACAATGTGTTTGGCTTCAAGATGAGGAGAAGCAACATTTATACAACTATGTCCAAGTACATGACACAAAACATGGGTATACTGTTTATTTTCTGGTCTATATAAAGAAAAATACCAAATGAGCCACTCTATTCTTTAGTGTGACAGGCAAGTTCTCCTTTTAAACTCCATTTAAAAACCAAGCATCTTCTGTTTTTAAATATTAGTCAGACAGCAAATAAGACATCTTAAAGTCGGTAAATACTAAACAGAGGAAAATGTGGCCACATCACTGAAAACTTTGCAACTGGCTTTCAGAGTACACAGCCACTTATGTGACTGTGGATATTACCAGCTGCATCTCCAGACTACTGAGCTGCTTTATTTTCAGATGTAGCTGTGGAATAATGTTTAAACTTATTTCCACTTGATAATGTCCTTGAAAGAAATCTTCCAGAAAACACCAAAGACCACAGAAAGAAGAAACAGTCTAAGTTGTTCCAACTAAAAGAGTATTGGTTTAAATGTGCTGTATGGAGGCACCACGACTTCCACACAAGTTTTATTGCACAACAGAGCTGATATCAATGATACATCTTCCCTCTAAAATTGTCTCCTCCAGACAGCAATACTTATGCAGGCAAAGTATGTCACATTTTGTGGTTAGGAGAATGCCCAGGACACTAAGTCAATCTCTTAGAATTTGGTGTCTCACATCAGTGAGCTAAGTACTGATTTAACAGCTGTCACAGACTCCAATGCACACATCGTGTGAAGATATGATGTAGTAGAGATCATGCTAGGGTGGTACATCAAAATAATGGGAACTGGGGTTTTTTTTCAGAAGTCTGGACACAGTGGGCAAATAGAGTATGCCTCACCCAAAAGCATTAAGTGGTTTGCCCATTAAGGACAAGATTCAATCAAAGCCATTAAGTTTCATCTGTACAGTATCAGGGTACACGCCACAATTGTGAACTGTGAAAATGAAATCTTTTTTTCCTTTATTTATTTTACTCGTCTCGGGGTTAATCAGCTGTAGCACCATTTCACAGTAATCCATTTTAATCTGTTTCCCTTCACCCAGGATAGGAGAGAGCCCATTATCTGTACCAAGAAGACAAGAATTAAAAAGAAACTGAGCGCCAAATCCAAGTGAAATGTAAGCGGGTGTAGTTTTACCAAAGTTGAGTGAAATCTGCTTTCCCATTATATAGGCAACACAGCTCAGTTAAATCTTAATGCAACTGGGAAAAGCTACCCATCCATGGTATGTCATCTCAGGCCTGAAGTCTTATGTGCTTATGTGGTCTTATGTGTCTTATGTGCTTACTCTGTGCTTACTCAACAACTGTTTCATACTGCTGTCTACTAGTAATATTTCCACATAGTATTGTTTTGTTCCCAATTCCAACCCCAAATTTCTGCGTCTTTACTACTGTCCTGATGTTATATCTCTCCTGTACCAGTTTATCCTATTTCCTTCTCTTCTGCTCTTACCCCCTGCTCCACTGTGTTGAATCTTGTCTGTTTGAATGAAGAGCCTTCATTCACTGGTGTCATTTCTGAGATCTGCTAAGGCAGTCTGGGAAAATCAGTGATCTTAAGGTGAAATGCGTCGTGGTACAAATGCAAGAAATTTGATGCTCTCCTCACCCTGTCTCTGTAATATCTATAGTGTGCTGCTTTGCCTTCAAGTATTTTTGGAAGTTTTATCTTCAATTTTCAGTTACAAAAATCATAACAACTGGCAACAGATATCCAAAAGTGGCCTCAAAAGAATAAATGTGCTTTGACATATTTCTTTGTTCTTTTAAAGCAGATGAAACAATTAGTCCAAATGAAGTGCTTAATCACTGAAATCCAGAGGAATTTCTTGGCTGCTGACAAATCGTCAATAATAATAATAAAAGAGAGTGCAGAAAGGGAGGAGGGGTCAGGAGAGTAGATACTCTATGGGTGATGAAAAAAAGCTTATTTCAAGGACTCCTGAACTGAGTTAACTTCTGCTGAAATGTTCAGTTTCTTTTTCAAAGTGTTCAGTAAGCCTATAGTGTTACAGTGGATTGTGTGAGCTTCTGCAAAGTGCTTTGTGCACTCATTTCATTTCTGTCTTAAATAACTGATTATCCTCCAGTTTCATGTAAAACCCTGGCAGCAGAGATCTTTATTTCATTTAGTAGAAAGCATGGTCACTTGCAAATGTAGCTGGAATCATATAAGGACAAGTTGAGCTTTGTAGTTCTCTGCTTTCTGTTAGAGCCTCTTTATTTTATTTTGCAGTCATCTTACCCATTTCCACCACATTTTTCTGTTTGCTTGGCTGTCTGTCCTATGTGACTGCGACTACTTGGGACACAGGTTCCGTCATTGTTGCTGTAGGTCACGATTACTTTGTCTGCAGTCTTTCAGTGAACAGGACCTTCATTCATGAGGGATGTGACAAGGCACTACAATAACATAACCAGATATTTTTTGTGTGTGTGTGTGTGTGTGTGTGTGTGTATTGGTCAGGATCTATGTGTAATATTAGTATTATCTGATGGCACTTACACTCTTCTGACCATGGAAGAAAAATGCCTGCCTTAAAAATCCAGAGATTCATGGAGGCGTCTCTACATTTTAGGAAAGGCATTAAATCAGCTATAGTTTGATGAGACGAAGTTATCACAGATGGATTAAAAATTAATCTGACTACCAAAGAGCAGGTCTCTTATTTTGCTACCATGCATCTCACCTAAAGGACACAAAACACAGTTCTTCATTCTTTCGACACACTTTAAAAAACTGTGTCCTTGGTGCTTAAGACTTCATTAGGGACACACAAGAAAGTGCCATGGTTTGATATAGGAGAAAGGGGGAAAGAGAGTCTACTGCTGTTCAGCTGTACTTCTGTCTGTCCTTATGAGCTGATTTTGGTTTGCATAGATCAGGAGGAGACTCAGTGTCTACACTTGTCACCAGTTTGTATTTTAGGGGATCGTTGTGTGGGTGGGTAGCACAATGGAGCAATTTGTAGAGTCAGTTACTTCAGCACTGAGCATGCCCAAATGGTTTTAAACCTACTCACAGAAATAGGAGAGATGACGCCAGAAAGTCCCAATATTTCAAAGGTACAAGCGAGTCATTTTACTGTAAAGCTTCCTAAAGCTGTTTCATTACCTATTACAAAATCATATCCTACAGAAATGCTGCATGAAATGTGCCTAAGATCGGCTACACCGGTCACCCAGCAGATACTGCAGGCCACAACCACAGCTTTTGTAACTCTATGGACTTCATAAATTAGCATGAGAAAAGAATTTGGTCCATTTCAGCTAATCACAATATGGTGTTTGCAACTTCCCAGATGTATAATTCACAGAATGTTAGGGATTGGAAGGGACCTCAAAAGATCATCTAGTCCAATCTACTGGGCAGCCACCTGCTCTCCCATCAGTGAATCTCCCAGGATGGCAAGGTGTAGTGTCTTTCCTAAAGTGGAGGAGCAGTGGAAGCTGAGAGATGTCCCTCAGAGCTCTCGACCCAGGGAAGAGCATCAGCTCTTCTCTTGCAGGTGCTCCTGAGTGTCGCCCTGACTTGTCAGCTCTTGGAAGATATGCGGTGTTGCTCCCCCTTCCTTCCGTCCTTCTCCTTCCACTCCCATAATGTAACATGAGGTCTTCCTAGTTCTTTCCATACAGCCTAAGGGAAAGAAACATGAGCTACTTTTACTTTTTCTATAGGTGTAAATGCAAATTTGGGTTTATGCCTTTACATTCTTACCGAGGAAAGTGTGAGGTGCTGCTTTTGCTGATGTGGTGGAGTAATCGAAGTACTGGTCTAAAATGTTAGAAATTCCTCCATCTGCTGTATGGAGTAAATTTGCCATCTCAATGATCTAACAGACCCCACAGATCTTTGTGTACCTTGGGGACATTGTCTTAGAAAAGCTTTACTTTTCTGAACTTTGAGAATGTAGTAATGCACAGATATCCAAAGCAATGCAAAATATTAATAATGTAGGAGATTTTCTAAACTTTTCCTAATTATTTTTCAAGGAACCTTTTCTGCACAACTATGGCAAGACAAATTTTTAAAGCAGCATGTTTTGAGTCTTGCTGCTGTTACAGATATTAATGGATGTTACATGGTTGAGTCCCCCTGCCAGAGCAGGATTACCTAGATCAGGTCACACAGGAACATGTCCAGGCGGGTTTTGAGTGTCTCCAGAGAAGGAGACTCCACAACCTCTCTGGGCAGCCTGTGCCAGTGCTCTGTCACCCTCACCGTGAAGAAGTTCTTCTTTACATTTATGCGGAACCTCCTATGTTCCAGCTTGCATCTGTTGCCCCTTGTCCTATCATTGGATGTCACTGAGAAGAGCCTGGCTCCATCCTCATGACACTCACCCTTTACATATTTATAAACATTAATGAGGTCACCCCTCAGTCTCCTCTTCTCCAAGCTAAAGAGACCCAGCTCCCTCAGCCTTTCCTCATAAGGGAGATGTTCCACTCCCTTCATCATCTTTGTGACTCTGCGCTGGACTCTCTCAAGCAGTTCCCTGTCCTTCTTGAACGGGGGGGCCCAGAACTGGACACAATGCTCCAGATGTGGCCTCACCAGGGCAGAGTAGAGGGGGAGGAGAACCTCTCTCAACCTACTAACCACCCCCCTTCTAATGCACCCCAGGATGCCATTGGCCTTCTTGGCCACAAGGGCACATTGCTGTCTCATGGTCATCCTGCTGTCCACCAGGACCCCCAGGTCCCTTTCCCCTATGCTGCTCTCCAACAGGTCATATATATAATTCTATATAAATCTATATAATTCTCATAGCCTTCTTTCATAAAGGAGATGAATTTCAGAAGCAGCAGATTTTACAGATCCCAGGACACTTGCCCTAACCATTATTTTGCTTTGAGTAAGTAGGCTCTTTGGCTAATTTTAACTTGTGGGGAATTATGTCACAGACATATTAACAGCTATACTCCAGTTAAATGTGTACCAGTAAGGATTGCCTTAAAGCCCAATAAGCTTGCTATTATTTCCTATTTTAAAATCTGTGGTAAGTAATAAAATTTAGAAAGAGAAAAAAAAAAAAGTGTGAAGTCACACTGCAGCTGCATTTTCATTGAGAATTCAGATGGAATACAGAAGTTCATCTATTAAAAAATGACACAAAAAGCCACCTAAGTAATTTTGGACATGAAAGAAAATTTTAGAAGCCCCATAGTCTGATCAGCTTTAATAATATCTTAGAGTTGTCATCACCTTTCCTGGTGATGGGCAGACAGAAGGATGCTGTGGTGAGACCTGGTTCTGTTCTGGGGAGTCCATAAATCCATTTATATTTATATGCATATGGTTAAGTCCCATTCCAGTCCTGGCTACTTCAAGGTGTGCTGTTGCTTTATCTGCTTGAAGGGTGAATGAAGACCTTTTATGCTAATTCCTACAAAGAGCCGCAAGTGTAGCTTATTCTCAGGGGCAGAAAAGGACTGTTGATTCCTGGCGTGTGGCTTTTGCTAGCCAGTTCATCCTAAGGAGGCGTGAGCCAAAAAGTCCGTTTCTGTTATGCTTCCCTGGAGATCCCCACCAGGTGGCCTACTCAATTCTGTGAACTAAGTTGTTCTTGCTTTTAAGTTCACTTAGGTCTTGAGGACACATGAAATCCTTGATGGTGCAAGTAACCAGGTCGTCCCATAATTGTAATTGAGCTGATCAGTATTTTGTGGCAAAATTTTAATAATTGACAATAGACTTGCTTTTTAAAGTAGGACCCTCATTGATAAAACTAATTTTAAAGTGTTGAGGATATTTCCGCAATTCTTAAAGTTAAGATTTTTTTTAATTGCAATTATTATATGTATTTTTTTGTGTGTTCACTTTATTCTCCTTTATAGCCATTTAGGTAATTTTGAAAATTGATTTCCCCTGAGCTAAAATGGGAGGTAAATGAAACAGACAAGAAAGGGGGTAAAAAAACAGAAATCTGTAAACAAAAGATTTATTTTAAAGTGCTAAAGCAAAAAAGCAAAAGTCCTGGGAATGGGGAAAGGAAACTTGAAATGAAGGAATCGCAAACAGGAAAAAAAGTGTGGAAATTTATGAAATTGCTTTCCAGCAATTTTTTTCTGAGAAATTTTTTCTCAGCAGGCCACGATACCAAATTATCAGCAAGATGGACATTTTAGTGTCTCTCTTACAGTTCTATTTCAGGGCTATGGAAGAGATATTCCAATCTGTATTTAATTCTCAGACTTACCCATGTGCCTTTTCCCAATAAACAGAGTCAACTATGCAATTTGTTGTTTTTTCAGCTTTCTCAGCAGGGAAGATTGGCCTCTTTACACTGGAAGATGTCAGTCTGTGGTGTATGCATTTCAGAGCCTTCCCACCTGCTTTAGACAAGGTGGGTGAAATATATCAGTAACATGATTTTCACATAAAAGAAAAATTGTATGTAATCAGAAATAATTGAATAAGAGAATTCACAGTTCCATTTGAACAAACCTATGGCTAACATTAAACTCAATAGATTATTGACTCAACATTTCTGTTAATAGATGAAAATGTTCCACTGTCTACATTTAGCCTGTACTCAGGACTAACTTGTAGCAGTTATTGTACCACCCAATAACCCTTCCCAAGCAGAGAAGGGGACCTGGGGAAAAAGGGAGAAGCCCCATGGGTTGAAGCTTAAATGGATTTAATGAAATAACAAAATTGGTAAAATCAACAACATAAAGTGCACAGGTTTATACTCAGCTCAGTCCTTGGTTAGTCCTTGGGAGGCAGAAAGAGCAGGAGGCCAAGAGAGAAAAGTCCCAAGAGAAAAAAAACTTCATTACTAAACTCCCTCCTGTTACAATGAGCTTGATGTCAGTGCTATGGGATACACCTGTGAGTCAGCTGTCCTGAGTGAAGCTCCCAGGTGATTTGGGGCTATTCATGGCCTGCCTGCCGTGGATCAGAGGCTTTTGTTTTTCATTACATTCTCTAAGTTCTATACACCATCTCAGGTGTAAGAGATCGGTTTTGACTCCTGCCATCGTCGGGGTGTATTTTTTCTCCATCTCTGCTGTTCGTGCAGCACTAAATCCTTTGGGATTCTTGTGTTCCTCACAAAAAGAGAGAGAAAGGAACAGTGCACACAAGCAAGGTAATATATTTTAATGTTTTCTACAGTATGATCTTTTGTCTTTACTTATCTGGTTATGCTAATGACAAAATTGTTGAGCTTTTCAGATAATAATCTGTTTAAAACTCTTGGAAAGTGCCTGTTTTTATCAGTATTAATTGCTTCCAGTGGGACTAAGCATTAGTAAAGATAAGGCTTCACATCATGAGGGAGTACTTAGGACAACTGTGAAGGAAAGAAAAGTAGAATGAAAAATGTTTATATTATTCTTAATATTGCTCTTTACTGTGTTTTGAGCCTTACAGCACACTGTTCTTTTTCTTGTTTGTAATGGTACCTGTTAGTGTTGTACACATTATCTAACTCGGAGAACTTTTTTTTCCTTTATTCATTGCTATTTTTTATCTATTTTTGTAAATGCTATCAGTTTTTTTTCCATGTTTTCACAGACAGTCAACATAGGTTGTCTGTGCTATAATTTTCTGAGATGCCTTTTTTCCCCTTCTTTTAAAAGATAAGTAGGATGTTTGAGCTGCTCCAATTTTCTGTTATCGGTGGCTTAGTGGTGTTGTCCAACACTGTGATTCACCAGCCTGAGGTTAGGTAAATATCATGATCAATTCTTATATTTAAGAAAATGCCTTTCTGCCTCTGATGTGCAGCTACTCTGTAACCAATCAGCCCTGTCACCCTCTCCCCAGCTATTTCAGCTCAGAAGGAGAAAGTGGGCCCAGTTGCAGGGAGTTGTGCTGGGGCACACACTGAAGATGGATCCAGTAATGGCCATAGTAGCAGAAGTCTGTGACCAGACAGGAGGAATTAGGGAGAAGTCTGAGCTCTGAGTACGAATAAAGAAGTAGGAAAACAGTACTGTAAAGAATCAGAAAAATAGCCTGTTTTTTTGGGAGAGACTTCAGTGATTATTCTTTTACTGGAATCGTTAAACCCTTCTCTAATTAAGTGAGAAGCCTGTAATGTTCACATCCCATCTCTGCAGGAATTCCTTGAGTATTTTGTTTAGCTTGCAGAGGCCTAGCTTAAGTTGGCCAATGGTGAGAGACCATCCTTGGTTTATTTTTCACTGGGGACTTCTACACCACACAGACTGTCTGTTTGACCTTTACATTTTCTTAAGAAGACAGGAGGCTGAAGTCTGCAGGATAACCAGAAATACCCAACGTGGCACAGCTGCACTGGAGAAAACCTAAACTGCCTTTGAGCCCAAGAAGTAGTAAACATCTGGGGATCATTTGAAACTGTAGCTGCTCACTCATTATGGAAGACATGAAAGAAGCAGTTAATGTTTCTTCTCTGGGTAGGGGACTGATCTTTATCACCACTTTCCCTAAACTGTATTAATAACAATCACCAGGGACAGGAGAAGTACACATATTTTAAAAGGCAGCAGTAGTTGCCCCAGGTCACAGAAGTAAGGGAGGAACTGCAATCTGAGTTTTACTTGTTTTTTATCCAGAAGTATGAACCTCTTTTGTTGGAAATAAATTTTGCATGAAGTTTGACTGAGACTTCTAAGGATACATACAAATAAATCAAGTTAGCAACAAAGAGAAGAAAGAAAAAATCTCTCTTGTAAAGCCTCCAAAATAATTCTCTACTGTCCCAAGAAGAACTGCAAATATTTCTTTTCTTTTAACCAGCACTATTAATTTTTAAATCAAGATAGAAGTGTATGAGGAGGTAGTTCTTGTTTTCTAGAGCATTTGGTCTAGTATTTTCTATACCAGGTCACTGAGGCTGCTTCTGTCTGTGGAGCCAATAATCTCCGCAGAGGACTGTCCTCCAGCCAAACATGCATGGCTTGGTTTGTGTGGAAACCAAGTAGACGAGGGGAGGAGAAGGGATGGTTTTCTGCAGACATAGTTGGTGGAGTGGCTTGAGTCTACTGATAGGAAATACGACTTTGGGAGTACTTCCTTGTGTGCACACCACCATGTAAAATGCGACTACAGAGTCCTCACTCTTGTCTGTTCTGGGCGGTTCTGAATCTTTCCATCTCATTCCTCACTGACCAAAACAAGTGGAAAAGGATGGCATCCAGTTCCCTCGGAGCTGTCACCATTGTTGAAATACTTCCAGTACCGTGGAGCAAGCTGGCTCAGGAGCTGGCCTATCTGCTGCTCAGCAGTATCTTCCTTCTGTAAGAGATAAGGTCTTCTAGATTGTTCATATCTCTCAGATACTTATGATGAGGGTGGATCAGCACAGGAAGGGCCTGGCCAGATGGGCCACAAAATTTCTGTATCCAGAGATCCCCAAAACTCGACACGACAGTCTCTGACCGACCTGATCTGACTTTGAAGTCAACCATGTTGTGAGCAAGTGCTTAAACTAGATGACATTTAGTGGTTCGTTCCAAGTTTAAATTATTTTATGATTCTACTTTAAGCTCTAGAAACTGTACAGCTCGGTAGCAGATCTGGGGTCAGAAGTAATGAGGAATCTTGCTGCCTGCAGAAGCCAGACCCTTGGTCAGTAACAGCTGCTTACCTAGAATAGTGTTTTCCCCAGCCTCTGAGCTCACCAGGCTACATTGCTGTCTACTGAATGAGTTGGTTGTCTTGGTCAGAGACTTTTCAGGGCCAAGTACAACTATCAGGCATTCCTGAGCTCAGAATTCACGTATGCCCACTAATACTGGGCAGCCACCTGCTCTCCCATCAGTGAATCTCCCAGGATGGCAAGGTGTAGTGCCTTTCCTAAAGTGGAGGAGCAGTGGAAGCTGAGAGATGTCCCTCAGAGCTCTCGACCCAGGGAAGAGCATCAGCTCTTCTCTTGCAGGTGCTCCTGAGTGTCGCCCTGACTCATCAGCTCTTGGAAGATATGCGGTGTTGCTCCCCCTTCCTTCCATCCTTCTCCTTCCACTCCCATAATGTAACATGAGGTCTTCCTAGTTCTTTCCATACAGCCTAAGGGAAAGAAACACGAGCTACTTTTACTTCTTCTATAGGTGTAAATGCAAATTTGGGTTTATGCCTTTACATTCTTACCGAGGAAAGTGTGAGGTGCTGCTTTTGCTGATGTGGTGGAGTAATCGAAGTACTGGTCTAAAATGTTAGAAATTCCTCCATCTGCTGTATGGAGTAAATTTGCCATCTCAGTGATCTAACAGACCCCACAGATCTTTGTGTACCTTGTGGACATTGTCTTAGAAAAGCTTTACTTTTCTGAACTTTGAGAATGTAGTAATGCACAGATATCCAAAGCAATGCAAAATATTAATAATGTAGGAGATTTTCTAAACTTTTCCTAATTATTTTTCAAGGAACCTTCTCTGCACAACTATGGCAAGACAAATTTCCAAAGCAGCATGTTTTGAGTCTTGCTGCTGTTACAGATATTAATGGATGTTACATGGTTGAGTCCCCCTGTGGTGCTTTGAAAGGGTGCACTTGTGTGTACAATAAATTAGTTTTTTTCCTTGTTCATAGATTTTTTGAGGAACAGACCTACAAAAGCATTCCTTCCCATAAGACAGAAGCAAGGCCTATATATCATACTTCATTCCTTCCAAATGGAACAATTTTTTGCTGTACCTGGAAAGAATGTCAGGATCCTAGCTGATAAAAATTGGATTTCAGTGAATTCAGAAGGGAACATGAAATCATGGAGGGAACAGACCACATAGAAACCCAATAGCACAAATTAAGGCAAGGTTCTTATCTGTCACAGACTAATTGGCTGTGGCCTACTGTTTCACATATCAGATCTCTCCCTGCTGTTCAGAGAATCTTGAGTGAAATAAATCTGTGCCAGAAATCATTTATACTCATATGTGTATGTCTGTCCATAGATCACAATGTCGTCTGCTTCCTATACACCCCTTCTGTTTGCAGGCATCACCACTGATTTTAAAAAGGGGGTGTATGCATCTACAGTGAGGTAAGCAGAGTTTGTAAAGTTAGACACGACGCTCATTCGTCTTTACTGGGTCACGTGTCAGTAAGGGTTTTGTTAAGTGCTCTGTTATAATTTTGAAAGCTAGTTTAACGACTGCGTGCTATAAAAGCTAAAGCAATTATATGTAATGCATAATGAACAATATGACTTCCAAATGTTCACATGTAATGCATGTCAGATTTCAGTTGAAAAACAAAACGAATCCCTCAAGGTTGCAGTCTCTCTGTAGAAGAGCCACATGTTGTAACCTGAGAATCTCAAAATATCAGCTGGTTTCTGTGCATGATCAGAGCAGCAGAATCTGTGCCACATTCTGCCCTTTGTTTTCTGAAATCTGGCTGCAGTAAGGATCAGATGTGCACTTCTGCCAAATGCAGTCGGTCTTTGATTCGCATACAGATCAGTGAATTGATTTATACTTTTGTTCTCGTGGCATATCACATTATGACATAATTTTTGTATAGGATATAAGAAGGACGGGTATGTAAGTAAGGAATTACCTTTTCTCAAGTTCATCTACGGTTGCTCCTCTTATATTTCTTTTGCTAAAATGAAAGTATGTGTAGTCACTAAATAGGATCGAGGACCATTGCACTCTCATACTGGAAGAGGTAGCCTTTTGTGAAACAGTTAAGGTCTAGATAATCTGGACAGATAAAAGCAGCAGATTTACACTTTCCTAGAAAGTAGAGTAGAAGTGATTTGTCGTGGTTGTGAAGAACACATTGCCTTTGTCCTCATTGAGAGGTTCTTCTGATGGTTACTGTTGTTCCAGTCCTTCAGCACAGATTACCATGTCCCACACACGTTTCCTATCACGTTTCTGGTGTATCTGCTTCTTCTGTTTTTATACACCACTAGTGCCTTCTTTGTCATACACAGTATTAGTTTTATTATCAGAACTGTAGATGTAAGTTACCATAGTACAATGAGCTTGAGCCATTCAGGAACTGCTTATCTGTCCCTTCAGGCTCACCTTTTCCTTCCGCAGAGGCCGTGGCGCCCAGAAAACAAGTAGTGCTAAAGGCAAGGATAGCAGCTGCCTCAACTGTCCAACTGTGGTCTGTATTCACGAGTTGCCACTCTCACATCATACACCGGTTCAGTCAAATAGAAGTTCCAAATAAGGATCAATAAATAAAAAAAGGACAGTGGGAAAGCCTGGCTGGACCACTTGGATGTCTTGGACTGGATTTCTCTGAAATCCTCCTTTGCACGTGAACTGATTTATATGAGAAATACAGCCTCAGGCCCTGAAGTTTTGAAGAGTTTATCAAAATGCATAGATTGTGATTTTTGCTGAGGATTACAGGATTACTTGAAAAGTTCATGTGAAGGGTTTGGTTGTTGGTTTTTTTTTTTTCAGGCGGTTGTATCTACAGAGGGGTAATGGCCTGAGGTCATCACACGGGAAGTTTAGATTGAATATTAGGAAAAATTTCTTCCCTGAAAAGGTTGTCAGGCATTGGCACAGGCTGCCCAGGGCAGTGGTGGAGCCCCCATCCCTGGAGGGATTTCAGAGCTGTGTAGATGAGGTGCTGAGGAACATGGTGTAGTGGTGAGTGGGCAGTGCTGGGTTTATGACTTTAGAGGTCTTTTCCAACCAAGGCGTTTCTATGATTCTATGCTGTAGTCCTCAGTTCTGAAACATATCAGCTTCTTGGGAACTAATCAGAATGGTTTCATTTAAGTTGGTTAGGAATATTCCCTTCAGATGAATAGACCAACAATGCCCTAACAAGGTATTTGAGTATCACAGATCGAAACAAAACATTTTTTATGTTGAAATAAAACTTTATGTATGGGATCTTGCTTAATGCAACATTAATGTGATTTTCGGCAAAGCTCTTCAACAGGGCAAAGCAAATTCCTGAAAGAGTTTTTATTTTACTTCTTTACTTACAGTGTGGTTGGTATAAACTGCTTTTGTTAGATCGTTAACAAGAGTGGGAAGAGGCCACGTACTGGGAGATTAATTTAAGAAATAGCTCACAAGAATTAGTCACAGGAGAGCAACTTCAGGGTGTCTGGCACATACCAGCATTTTATTTCATTCTAACCAAAATATTGCACATGTATTCATAGAACACATTTGTTGTGTTTTCTTTTAAGTTTCATGGGTTGTTCTGTCTTTTAAAACCTGTGGTAGGTCAAAATGAATGGTAGCAATTTCCTTTGCTAATGACCTCAAATATACTCTTTTTAAACCCAAGTAGATGCCTTTTTTGAAAAGAGCTGGAGGCTCTTCTAGCAGTATCAAGATCAAGCATAAAATGACACCTCTAAATTATGTATCTACATTTCTATTAAAACCTGCAGTAAGCAGCCTCTACAGAATTATTTTTAAACTATTGGAAAATGTGATTAGTGTTCATAGGTGAAACATGATACATTTGTAAGGAGGTGGTCTTTGTACAGTGATACTGACATCGATCTGAATGCTATATGCGAGAATAAAAAGAAATGCAGTGATTACAGGAATGTAGCAGAAACTGAAGTAGGTTCATTTAATATTTATTATCACTCATGTTTTCCCGGTCAGTGTTTCTCTCTTTGGCAGTGAGGAAGAAACATCGCAATCCATTCTTTGTAGTAGGATTCTGTAGTTGTATAAGGTGGTTGCTTGCTTTCTGTATTTGAAAGTGTCCAACAGCATGGAAGGATTTGTCAATGTTCTTGGCATGAGCTTCATGGATATATGTGTAGGGCACGTACGTCTGTGTAAAGCATTTGTATCTTTGGACAGCCTGAACATGTTTTCATTCTACCAAATTATGTTACTGGAGATATATCCGCTTATATCACGGTTGAATGTAATCTGTAGAGAAGTTAGGGTGCTTTTCTGTGTTTTATTTTTAGTATTTAGAGGATATGAATGATCGTTATTAATTCAGACTAAGTGCCAAGAAATTTCACAGGCTTATAGGCCAGAGATATATCAAGTGACATTGACCTAGAAAGATGAAGGAAATAAATGACTTCCTACATTGTGCGGTTTCATGCGGCGATTCCATAATTCTTAATACAAAATCTTTGCTGATGCATACAATGATGCAAAAGTGATCTGGATCAGGAACACAGTTGCATTTTGGTTGAGTGAGCCAGCGCATTTGTTGCAATCTTTATGCCATATTTATGCTTTTAAATATTCTTAAGAAACATGCAAACACCCCCAAAAAACTGAAAAACCCAAGTCTGTGGAGTGAGTCTCTACCAGGTTGGTAAATTGTATTGGGTGGCTACAGCAATTTTGAGCTGGGGAAGGCTGTCCAGTTAATGGACATCTTCTTCATCACAGACTAGACATGAGTGTAGACATGCTTATTCTTAGTAGTCTTCGATGTTAGAGAAGAGAGAAGATTCTGTGTGCAGCTGACCTGTTGAGCCAGCAATGTGCCCTTGTGGCCAAGAAGGGCAATGGCATCCTGGGGCGCATTAGAAAGGGGGCGGTTAGTAGGTCAAGAGAGGTTCTCCTCCCCCTCTATTCTGCCTTGGTGAGGCCACATCTGGAGTATTGCGTCCAGTTCTGGGCCCCCCAGTTCAAGAAGGACAGGGAACTACTTGAGAGAGTCCAACGCAGAGCCGCAAAGATGATGGAGTGGAACATCTCCCTTATGAGGAAAGGCTGAGGGAGCTGGGTCACTTTAGCATGGGGAAAAGGAGACTGAGGGGTGACCTTATTAATGTTTATAAATATGTAAAGGGTGAGTGTCAGGATGATGGAGCCAGTCTCTTCTCAGTGACATCCAATGATAGGACAAGGGGCAACAGATGCAAGCTGGAACATAGGAGGTTCCACATAAATGTGAGGAAGAACTTCTTCACAGTGAGGGTAACAGAACACAGGAACAGGCTGCCCAGAGAGGTCATGGAGTCTTCTTCTCTGGAGACATTCAAAACCCGCCTGGACATGTTCCTGTGTGACCTGACCTGAGTGTTCCTGCTTTGGCAGGGGGATTGGACTAGATGATCTTTTGAGGTCCCTTCCAATCCCTAACATTCTGTGATTCTATGTTACCAGCATCACTTACGCTAGGTCAGTTGAAGGCCAAGAAACATGGTTTCCAAGCTAGAAAAGAGACCCCCTGTGATTATATCTCTTACAGGAGGAGATGGGACTGGACAACTGCAAACAGGTTAATTTGAGTGAGCAGCATCATACATTAGAAATCAAAGCATTTTTCCCTTAGCAAAAGAGAGTCTCGGTGTGATAGGTTTACTTTGATGATGAAAAGGATGTATTTGAAGCATTCTATTCTCCTTTAGCTTCACATTTCGTCAAGGTTGCTTCAACACTTCATTTTTCTAAGGAAGATTAATAGTGTGCGATGAAGTTTCCCATGTGTCTGCATCTACCTGAGGAGCCCTTAAAACCTGATCTTCTTATCAGGACCTTTTTTTTTTTTTTTTTTTGTAAAACCCCACAAAAACTACAGTAGGGTTTGCCCCGGTGACCTCAGCCAGTCTCTTTCCAGAGTCATAGCAGCTTGTTTTCTGAGTGGATGTAGCACTGCACTTCAGAGGTGGTTGCTTTTTATTTAGTTTTTTACTCTTTGTGAAGGGAAGACCTAGATTAAGGTAAAGTATTCTGTGAGTTTTTTCAATAGAAGTGACTAATAATCAAAGTCTTTGCTTATTGAAGTCAGTCACAGGCTTTCAGAAGAATGGAAGGGAGGGCAGCAGTGAATGTTTATGAAAAATCTGTCTCTGCACTGTTGGTTTAGTTCAGTATAAACAAAAATCAAATGGATCTTCTTTTGAATATCCCCCAATTTCTTCCGTCGGGTTTTCTAGTTAATGATGACTGAAAAGAAATGATCCACCTCTTCATTTATCAAGCAGGGAAGGGTCAACGGACTGTTCCCTTGCTGTAGGTGTTAACATATGGAAATACGGTTGCTACTTTATATCTGTAGCATGTTAGTTTCTGGCATGTGCACAAAGACTTGGTTTAATGATATCCCTTTTAATTCATCTGCAGAAAAAAGCATCTTTTTTATAGATTTGTACAAATTACTTGAAATGTTGGAAAGCTGAAATGCCATTTAAATGCATTTCTTCGCCTTCTTTTTGCCAGCGTCACTTTTCTGAATCACCTTTGTAAAGGAGGGACAAAGTTTTTCATGCATTTCTGGACAGCAGCAACACATGCAAGTTTTTATTTAAATACAGTTGCTGTCAGATGTTCTGTGCAAGTGCCATCCTGGGGCAGCTTGTTTTCAGGCAGAAGCTTTCCAGTGCAGGCCCAGTACTATTGCAGCACCTACAGGGAAGTCACGTCTATTAAGAGCACAGCTCTTTCAGAAGTTTATTTCTTGTTCTCAAGCACAGCACATAACTCACCCCATCATATAATTTCAAAGGATCCTTTGAACAATAAGCCTACCAGCAGAACTAGTGTTCTGGGTGATATTAAATTTATTTTTGTATTAAGCTCATTAGTACTGATGAGGGCCTGATCATAATCCTGGAAGCTTTACTACTCTTCGTTTGCCCTGTAAGGCTGGAATGAACAAAAGTACGAGCTGTGATGAGAGCAAGGTTTGTACCTCCTTGTCAAGTGTTTTTACAAGAACAGAGTGGTAGTCAGTCCATCCATTCCACCTTAGCTCTTCCAGTCTTTCCATCTCTGTAGTGTCTCAGGCTTTGATTTCTGAAGTATTTTCCTCAAAGAAGAAAAAATTTGAGACAGTAGCTGGTAAAGGAACAAGCTTTGATGCTTTGAGGATTTCAACCTCACGATGGGCACGAGTATGTATTTTCCATCCTGTGCTTCCAACACCCAGCTAGCATTCGTTTGTGTCCCACAAAGGCCCACAGACTCACAGCACAAACAGATGTAACAAAGCAAGGACTAAGCAGACTAAGCATCAAAGGCCTTTTTGTGAAAATAGGGACAATGCTATAAAACTAACCTTGTGTTAACCTACTGAAGAACAGACGACCAGAATTCTGAATGCCAAAATATAGAGAGATGTGTGAAAGGGGAAACCTATACAAAAGCAGGCAGACTGAATAAAACTATTTATCTTTAAGCCGCACAAGTCATGGTAATTAAATTAGGTCAGGCTGGCTATAAAGCTACAAAAAGCAGGCTGTAACTAATTTAAAAGAGACAGAGACGACCTGAAAAGAAAACAGAGTGACAGCCCCCTATTATTTTTTATCTAATCAAGGCATCAAAACTTAAGAAAGAGGAAAAGGGAAAAAAAACCCCACTACTCATTGATTTGTCAAGATTTTCTCTCAAACCATTAGGATAGACAAAAGCATGTAGTCACATCTTTGGTGTGTGAAGGTTTTCACATTGTTATTAGTCCTAACTGAGGGTTACACGCATACAGATTTTACCCCTGACAAAAACAGAATAATTGAATGCCTTAAAGTTCATGAAGTGGTGGAAAGTATAACCAAGAGTAATGCTGATCTGAGCCTTATCATTACATTATCATTTCACTGAATCATTCGGAGTATCCATATCATCTGCTGC
Source organism: Podargus strigoides (assembly GCA_028020825.1). Classification (NCBI taxonomy): domain Eukaryota; kingdom Metazoa; phylum Chordata; class Aves; order Caprimulgiformes; family Podargidae; genus Podargus; species Podargus strigoides. The sequence continues at coordinate 72,188,897 of CM051621.1, forward strand.
TATGTGAAGAGAAATCCTCAACATCTGTGAAAAAAGGACAATTAGACTTTTATTTAAAACCATTTTTATATAAAACCCACTTGCCAGCTTGTATTATTAAAAAAAAAATAAATATTTTTTTTTGAAAATGGGTTCAAATATTTGATTTGAATTTAAATGTGTGGGGTTGTATATGTTGTGGGAACTACCATTCTTGGAAGTTAGGTAGGGAAAGATTAGGAGATCATTTACAGTTGTGGATTCAGGCTCAATAAACAGGGTTTAAAACAATATTTCAGTTGATTTCTGCAAAGTGTTCCTTCCTCAAGTCATTAGCAAAATTAGCATTCTGAGGCTGTCTGAAGGGTGAAGAGGACTGTGTGAACAAAATGGGGGAAGGGAGTAGACAAAAAGCCCAGCTTGGTTTGTGTTGGTGTTTAATAGCAAACAACCCTTTCCCACCCTTCCTCTCTTTTATGCCCATTTTAGTTTTAAGTAACTTCTAAAGGCTTTCCAGCAGCAGATGACGCTCAGCCACTACATTCATCTGAAAGAAGATACGAACTTTGACCTGAGAAGAAAATTTTTGAGGTTTTTGAACACAATTAAGGCGTTGCAAATTCTCTGTGGAAATAGAAATTCCCTCCCATTTCTACCAATAGGTCCCTGAAGGTGAAGTTTTGACCCTGGCGAAGTCAATGGAAACTTCACTCTTTTTCATTAACATGTGCCACGTTAATGTCATCCCTCATCCCATCTTGCGCTTGCGACAATGAAATGTGGATAGTAAAGGAGAAGCTGTCTCATTGGAGTAAGGCCATTCAGAGCAGGCAGGGGAAAAGCAACATTAAGCATTTTGCCTTGCAGAACCTGGCTCTGGGTCTGGCCTGATAACTTGCAGGTAAAGAAAGAAGGAAGAGAAATCATTTTTAAAAAGCTCCAAGAGGGAGAGTGGATTCTGCTCACTGTAGGAATATGTAGTATAGAGAACATAAGCCGTCAGAGCTGGCTTGTCACTGTTTCAAAACTGAACTGGCATCAGTGAGCAGGGTTTATTTCTGCTGGAGAGAAGAGAAAGCTCTCACTCTTAAACTTGAAGAGAACTCATTGCTCCTTGTCAATTGAAAGATGGAATTTTAGTGAGAAGTTGCAGAACTAACAGAACCTCAGAGCATTGGCCCAGAATTTGGCCCAAACAGTGGCTCAGAGATTGCCAGTGTTTTTGTACTAAAACTTGTTGGCAAAACATTCTTTCTTGCCTTCGTACCTCCACTCCTCTGCTGCCTCCTCCTCCATCTTGTTCTTCCGCATTACTCACTCTTGCTGACTCCACACTGCTTTGTGCCATGGCCCTCTCCCCACTGACTTCTCCTTGCGTGACTCTGTCACTGGTAGAGGTTCCAGGGATGGAACTAAGCCTGATCAGGCAGCAGAACTTAATTTCTTGAGCTTAGAGCTCCTCATCTCTACTGTACAAGTGGAGAAGTGTTAACACTGCAGGACATTTTTTCCTTGTTTGTCGCTTTAAGTGACAAGTACTAGTCAGAGAGTAATATAGAATCAGATTTTTAAAGATAAACCACACGAGGAGGTCCGAACTCCAAGATGTCAGTATAGCAATTTACTACTCTGTGTAGTGTGCACATGTAGCCAATATGAGCCAAGGGACTGAATTAAACCTGCTGAGTTTTGACAGACTGGCTTTTATCTCATTTTTATTGCTTGTAGGGAAAAGGGGACCTGCCAACCTACTATAGAATCTGCATCTTAAGGATTTGGACCATAATATCTTATGTTTTATTGTGTTTCTTTAAAAAGACCCCTGTTGTTGAACAAGAAGCTTTAGTTTTTTGTTGTTTTTTTTTTTTTTTATTATTATTTTATACCTCAGCGAAATCAGAGATGGCACAGAGCAGTGGAAGATCAACAGCCTTTAGAAGCACTCTCCAAAATTAGAGTTTGTGAAAGACTTTCCAAACATCTGCATGAAGAGTGTTACATCAACCTTCTAGCCGACTGGGTAAAAAAAGAGCTTCCTTTAATCTAAACCATGTTCCTTGGGATTTCTTAACGTCATTAACAATTCGTCTTCTTTTTGTACTTTGTCAGTGAGAATCTGACTAGTGGTGGTTACCTCTGAGTCCTTTTCACCGACTATTTCTTGCAGTTTTGGCACCATGTTGTCTGTTTTCATTGCATCTCCTCAAGCAAAGGAAAATTTTGAAACTGTCAGATCAAATTTCATATATTGCTCTTGGCATTGCACTCACTAGACCTGGTACGCAGTAAATTTTGAAAGCTTCTGATGTTTTATAACCATTTCCAGTTTTATACATATATTTTAAAGTTCCTCCTCTACAGTCACTGGGAATATGATTATTAAAGCTGAGGTAATTTGGATATTTTTTTTCTGTAAAGATATATAGAGTGATCAATTACACCGTAAATCATTTCAAATGTTTCGTTATCCGTTCTGCTATGCTTTTTATTGTTATATTAAGACTCTGAATTTATTTCTTTGACTTCCCCCCACCCTGCTTTCCCTGCTAGGGATATATAATGCTTTGCTATTTAAAATCAAGGTGCTCAGATGAAGTTTGTTGTATTTTCAACACCTCTGGGTTTTAAATCACATTCATGCTTCCTTTTATTATCTTTTTTTCCGCTTTGTGATTTTCTAAAAAGTGTTATCTCTCTGCATCTTTGATTTAGTCGATTTACATGTTTATAAAAATGGTCAAATTTTTTGAACTATTTCAACAAAAAAGGGTATCACATTTTTCTATATATCTGATAGACAAAATGGGAAAAAAATCAGTGGGTTTTGTGGCTGCTGAAGGGGAGACATAAGGTTACTCAGGCGTTGGTCAGAAACTGTGCCTATGGGAATGAACACTGAGAATGGGTTCAGAGTGGTGAGCTCCTCCTAGGTCTTATATTACCATAACATGGAGACATCAAGGACACAAAAATATTTTTTTGCTTCACCCAGGCTGCTGTATCAATCTGAAAGCCTAATGGTCATGCATTAGCACCTCAATTATTAACCATCTTGTGGGCTGCGATGATTAGGATTTCTCTGCACTATTATATTTCTCCTCAGTTCATGGAAATCAACCCAAAGTGAAGATATGTTGACCTTTTGAGGCTTAAAGAGAAGATTCCTTGACACAAAATCCTTTAAGTGTATTTATACAATGATTTCCTTGGCCAACTTCTTTACGAACAAAGAGTATATTTTCTGGAACAATTGGCTGAGAAGACAGGTTTTATAGATTTTTTTTCTGAATGTAAACAAAACCAAATCATACTATCTTTAATGCTGGTGTTACAAACAACTTGCATCCACTTCTTAATCCCCTATCTCCTTTCCTTCACTCGTATGAGCACTTGAATTTAAAAGAGGGAGTGATTTTGTAAATGTCTCTCAAAGTTCTGAGTGTACTTCCCTTCTTACTTGTACAGCTCATGGACAAGTTGAAGCAGAATATCTGCACTCCTTTATTATGAATACGGTAGACTTTTTGGTTGTGGCTGCCACTATTTCCACAATCATTTCTTAGTAGCCTTTTCATCCAGTCTAAGAGATCAGTAACTTTCTTAGAAAGAATATTTGTGTCCTTTCTGATTTTCACTTCCTTTACATTTTTTCTTGGCCATCTACTTGGCCATGTAGCCTACTATTCAAGTTCCATCTGTTTTTCTTAGCTCAGATGATAGTCCTTCCTTGTCTACGTACCAAATGTTGGTCTCCTACCCCAGTGTTTCTTTTGACTGCTCCTGCTTATCAGTTTTATATCCCGATGTTGTGAAATTTCAGGTAGTGTATTCAGATAGCATTTAAATGTAGTTACTTTCAGTTATGTTGATTATTTCATACAGCATCCTGAACTGATGACACTAAATCTCTCATCTTGCTCTGCCTAAGGCGTGAGCAGTTTCCTTCACTTTTTTTCTTCAGCACAGTAAGGTTTCCTATCTCTCCTCACAGTTGTGGTGGTGTGGTTTGGTTGTGTTTTTTAATCAAGAGACTATTGCTTCTTTACATATTGAAATACCATTGTATGTCAGTGAGAGTGAGTTGGTGTTATTCTTGCAAGGCAAGGAACCTCTCTAGCCCAATGGTATATCAAGAGGATGGCTGAGTAGACCTGGGACATGTTGGAAACAAATAATTTCCAAGTTAACAGGGAATAAATCTTTACGGATTCTTCTCTTAGCTGAGAGTCTCTTTCTTATTTCAGAGAAATTCCAAATTTAGCTCAGATATTTTTTCCTGCACTAGGAAGATAGGTGTAGAGAGGTCTCTGAGAGAAAGACATTAAAGCATTCCTGAGTGAGGTATGTGGATAACGTTGCCTATGCTGATTTTAACAGCAAGCAGACAGAGGCCATTGCCTAGAGAAACTCTGAAATTCATTACCTAGGTTGATCTTACTTTCAAGGAAGAAAAAAAACAAACCTGTCTGATATGCCCATCCAACGCTCTCTGAAAAGAAACAATTCTTCAGCCAGACTATTCCCTCTCCAAAGCCAAACAAAGAGAACTCATGCATTAACTTTTTTTGCTTCTCAAAGAACAGAGCCTATAATCTAACTAAGAAATGCTTTAGATTTAGAAGATGTGATAGATTTAGTCGCTGGATGCAAGTATCAGAGTACTAAAGAAAGGACAGTGCATAAAAGTGAATGAGAAATATGGCAAGGTTATCAGTGAGCGTAAGATGGAGGAAAGTAGTCCTTAGGGAATAAAAAGGAAAGTGTTGTGGAGGAGGGTTCCTGGTGTTTAACAGAACCCTAAGCTTTGCTGAAAGTGGTATGGGCAGAAAATGGGTGGGGTTTGCTCAGAGTCGTTCACCTTGTAACCGAGCACATGAGGGAAGCTGCTATACAGCCCCAAGTTCAGTATGGAGATTATTACACCACTTAACCTTATTCTCAGGTCAGGCCCTACTAGATCCATTAACTGTCATTTTGTTTCCTGCTGCTTTCAAAAGCCCTTGAGATGCTGTGAAAATAATGGGCCTGGTTTACTTCAAATCATTTAGCATGGATGTAGCTTTGGTCTCCTAACCTTTAGCAGAGCAGGGCAGCACAAGAGCCTTGTGGCATTGCTGTGGTATGGCATAAGCAACCCCATATGACGTTTGTAGCCCTGGTATCCCAGACACCATTTCCTCTTATCGGGACTTCTGTTGTGTTACTAGCTGGTAGAGTCAATAATTTCAACTCCTATAGACAAATATGATTTTTCCAGAATAATGGGTAAACTTAATTCTGCCTAATTTTCTAACATTTCTTTCAAGTGTCGCACCACAGTTTAGGCAAAGAAGGGCAACAGTCACTCATCCAAGGGAAAAGAAAGGAGACTCACATGGAGCAGAACGAGGCACAGGAGGACATATGGCCAGCACACTTTGCACTCCAGCTGTCCTCAGCTGGAGGATGGTCCTCTGGAGGCTGGCATTAATTTGAGTCTCCTGATGGCACCTTACTTTACCCCGGTTCCTCATATAGAATTTTAAATTGGGCCTTAGATAAATAACCTTAGTCATGGCTCCCCTATAAAAAAAAGGAGCCAATGTGGCTTGTTTAACCTAGAGGAGTAAAGAGCTGTTAATTTGTAAACATACATGAAGCATTTCGACTGAAAACAGTATAGCATGTGCATTACAATAACAGAATGACTTAGCTTATTAAAGTGAACAGTGACAGCAAGAAAGTGTTAGTGGTAAAAAAAAAAAAAAAAAAAAAAATTGATTTTCCTATGGTTTAGTGGCAACTTGGCAGTGCTGGGGTAATGGTTGGACTCGATGATTTTAGAGGTCTTTTCCAAAACCAAGGCTGTTCTGTGATTTAAGACATAGTATTATTAGAGGTGGTCTTTAATACAAGCCTCATGGTATCCTTAAGCCATAACTCTTGGGACCACCTCGTTCCTTATACCTCTTCCTCTGAGCAGAAGTGTTGCAGCAGTACATGCTCCATTAAAGGAGCTTATGTAGGATCCTAGAGGCTTGTAGGTCTGATGGGAACCTTTGGCAGACACAGAAATACTTTGGAAGACTGTGGGAGTGCTGATGACCTGACAATGATTTATAATATTACATTAGAAAATAAATACTTGTATAATATGGCACAACCTGTCAGGATAGATAAAACAAAGACTTGCCAGTAACTATGCTGTGCTTTCCAAACATCTGAATCCGATGGTTAGCTGAGGCCTCTATTTCCTCTAAACCCTCATTAAAATTTATTGCAGATGGGTACTAAGACAGTACAGGAAAATCCTTCACTGCTGTAAGAGCATCTCTGCCTTAAGATAGTTTCTCAGTAACTTTTTTTTTTTCCCCAGGCCAACATGGTTTAATCCTCTCCTGCAAATAGCAAAGCAAAAAATTTATCGGCCTATCTGGGATAGCCAAGGGATGAAGTACCAAAAAGCTGTATATGAGCAACAGAGCCTTAAATCACACTTGCAATTGCAGGCACAGTTTCAGCTGGTGTGTGACACTGTTCTCAGCCCAGGTATTATTTTGCTCTGGGGACTGAGGGTGACTAACTGCCCAATATATCAGAACAAGACAGGTTTGTGTAATTTGGCTTCTCTTCTGCTCTGTATTCATCAATACATCAGGAGCAAAAATAGCTTGACAGAGTAAACCTGGGTGACAGCATGGTTTAGAGCTGCCTGAAGGCAGTAATGGGCCAGCGTACTGGCACGCTGGGGACCAGGACTTGGCACGCGCCACATCCTTTTGTACCGCTCACTGAGCAGAAAGGCATGACAGATCCAGCTTGGATATCCAGCTGCACATGCTGTAAGGATAAATCTCCTCCTGGACTAGCAAACCCTGGCGTAGCACAGACCTGGCACTGGTGGTTGTACACTTGTACACCATTCATTTGTATCATCCTGAATGCAATGGTTTTACAATTACACAGTGGGAGTTGCGGGCTGCAGTCACCCACCATCCGTGGGTGGATGCCTGCCTGTCCCACCCTGGCCCCAGGCTGTGCAGACCTGGACCAGGTCCCTGAGCAATTTCAGCTGTGCCAGCGCCTGCAGCAGCTCCAGAGGCTGGGGTGAACATAAAAAGTGGGGGCAAGTGTCCTGTGCTTTTCTACGCTCATACATGATGTCCTGGTCCTACAAAAAGATAGACATAGCTGTGTGTAAAATACAGCCCTGCTTACTTCTGCATGGTATGCAAGCAACCCAGGCTCTCCAGAGGAAAATAGTTAAGCCATACTGGCTACTTTTAAACTTAAAGATGACCATTCTAAACCCTATTGACTTCAAAAGGCCTACTCCACAGGTGTACACTCAAGTAGTTCATTTGCAGAGCCATGCTCTTGCCTACCAAGATGTTCATAATTTACTCATGTAGTATGTGGACCTACCAAAATGTTTCTCTGTGCGCACACTTTCTGCAAAAGAAGAACAGTAGCAATTTTTTTTTCTGCTTACCATAATGTGCTAGTGAATCTACAGGGGAATTTCCTTCTATGGAATTTGGGATCTTGCTCCTCAGTTGGTGAGGTCTGAGAGCTGAAAGCTGCACTTGCTGAAAATATGAGGAATTAGGATGTGGATTTCAGGACGTGTGGAATTAGAAGTAGCAGTACTAGATGTCTGTTCAAGCTATCTTAATTTTTGTCCAAATTGGTATGGCTTGTCTGATCATGTATATCACATTGATTTCATTGCTGACAACTGTCCTTTGTCATGAAAGGTATATGAAATTTAAGTTTATTCTCTATATAGTTGTTAGTGCTTTTTTCCATAAAAAGTTACTGAGCAGTGAAAAATCCAAAATACAAGAGAGGTCTTGTTAAAAGTGAAAAAAAGAACATGACAAGCATGTAGAAGCGTTTTCAGAATGGATTGGCATTCCATAATGAATACCAAGAGAGTAAATTATAGCAAACCAAAATCTTATAAAATGACACGGGAAATAATAAAATTTCCATAATAAAAAGCAAGCAATAGGACAAGTGCAGGAGTTAACCAAGTATCTGATTTAGTTATCCATGCTCTGAATCAAGACTGAGCGTGTTAGTAGTGTGATTTTAATATTATTACTATTCTCATTCATAAATAGATTACAGATACAAAGAGATAGTCTCTTATGTCATAAGAGAAGGCTTTTTGCTGTATTAAGCTTACAGATCTAAAGGTTTACAGTGATTATGAAGCGTGCTTTATACATTCCTCGTGATAGCAGGTTAAATCTCGAGATAACCACCTCAGACTGGCTGCATCCGTAAGTGTTTTTCCCCCTTCACAGCTGTTAAAATTTTATGAAGGCTCAAAACATATCCAGATGGACAGTAACTGTGACTGCCACTTACGGAACCGGTATAATCCAGCACAATACACAAAGTAGGTTAAGTGTGGAAGGAAAAGAAGTTCTGAATAGAGGACCTCCTTGGAATATTGGGTCAGCCATCAGACACACCAGTTATGTTTAGACAGGCCTGTTACACACCCCTAAGTGTTCTGCAAAACAAATCACACCCCCAACCTTTCAGCACTGTAACTCTAAACAGTTCTGCCCAAGGGTGGTCTTCACCCTGCTTAAGGCAGTATTTGTGCCTACATCTTTATTCACGAAGTGAAGCCTCGGTTTCCATAGTTTTTTGGCAAAGCTGAGACACATAAACCATGTTCTTCCTCTCAGAGGAATATCGTATCTTGGCAGTGTTATTTTGGTCTGACCTTTTCAAATATGCCATAGCAAAATATGAACAAGTAGATCACTGTACAATTGCGCTGGCATTCCGTCTCCAGCAGATTCCCCTTGACACCTCCTTCAGCTTGCTCGTGTAAAGCCAGGATTATCCTAAATAACGTAACCATAGCAGAGAATTTGGTCAAGATAAAACTAGTGTTATTTGAAATTAGCAAATAGCACACACGAAGTAGCAATTTATAGGGGTTTCTACAGCATATTTTACACTGGGCACAAAAATAATACATATTTTTTAGTACAGCGTATGCATATATCACAACAGCATGATAAGGTAACGGAGCCACAATGTAAGAAACAATCCCAAACCTTGGCAGATTTGCAGCAACAAAATCTATGGCTTCATTCCTGCTACAGCTCAAATGGCTACTTAATTCAAGTGAACTTCATTCTGGCATCCATTTCTACTTACACGTATGTCGGCTAAGACACATCTGAGTGCAGCAGGCCTTCTCAATTATTTCCTTATTTGTCACATTTCCCAAATTTCCAAGTTATAAGTTAGGGTTTTTTTTTAAGAAAAGAAATGGCTATTTTAATTTATGATATTTTATCTCTTGTTGTGGTTTTCTCCCTTTCAATTCATTGTAGTTGCATTACGTGTTAAAACCCTGGTGCTACCGTAGAAGTTGCATACCTGCTGCTCGTGGAGAGAGCGTGTTGTGGAACGTATCGTGGCAAAGGACAGTGTTTCCTAACACATGGTAGCGGTGCTGTGTTTCAGTTTGCTGATTTGCAGTGAGGATTGCTTGCCATATGTCTTTACAGAGCCTGGTCTTTGCCAAGAAATTGGCTAAGGGAGTTAAGGTCAGTTGAGTTGGTTTTGGGTTGGGTTTTTTTGGGTCTTTTTGTATCGTGATTTGAGATCGGCAAGTGAAGCTGTGAACTGCTGTGTATTTAGCTATCTCCAACTAACAAACGTAAATAAGAGTAAAAAAAGTTAGATGAAACTAGATTAATCTGGCAGTTTTAACCAGCTGTAAGCTATCCATACCAGACTAGTGAATAAGGAATCTATCATTAGGGCTTTCAGTCCAAGCCAAAAAAAAAAAAAAAAAAGTTTTGTTATGTTTGTTTGTGTTTTCTTCATGCTGCAAACAAAGCTCTAGCCTTGAGCATTTCAGCTCAGATCTGTTTTGTACCAGAGGTGACTGAGCCACTCGAACAGTCGGTTGCATGTAAATGTGCTGAACAACAACCAGATCAGCAACAAAAGCACGCTGGGGCTTCAATAAGTGAAGCACAAGAGCAGAATATTAACTGCGAATCCTGCCTAGGTAAAATAATCCTTTAGCTTGGTCATGGCATTTAACAAGGTTTCATGCCTCTCTTTCTGGTATGTCTGGTGCCACAGACTACCCCGGAACCTTATTTAAATCAGATGTCTGCTTTTTAATGAGCTGATCTTTAGAGGAACAGCTAATTACTGATTCATTGCTGGGCTACACCTTTAGCACAGGATTTTCTCTCACAGTGGTTAATGAAATAGGAAACTTGCTTCATTGGGCAACTGAAAGCTGAAGGAATTGCAGGAACGCCAACATGGGGAATATGGGACTCTCTCACTTAGCTGCAGGAATGAATTATTTGAAAATTTAGTAATCCCTTATAGTGGCTTAATCACTAATTAGTGCCTCTCAGTTAAGTGAGAAAATATACTGTGTCATTACACAATACTGTGTGAAACATCAGTATACATGAGAAGTGATAAAAGTGATTTAAGCATGACTGCGTCTTCTTCACATCTTCTGGCTGTATCTGCTTCACACCTTTTAATTTTTCAGGCTTTCACCTTTGAATATGAGGAGATTATGAGGGTTTAGTTGTAAAAATGCATTTCCTTCACTCATTTATTCAGTTCAAACGCTTACGGTTGTGGAAATGTTCACACCACTCCTTTAGTGAGTTATGGCTGTATGAGGAAGAGTGGGAAAGGAAAGGAAATGAAAGGAAAGGCTTTATTACCTGACTCCTCCCTATAGTTTATGATGTCTTTTATTTTTTCAAGTCTTCATTTTAAGTGTGGCTGCTTTGTTACCCAGAGTGTCCCCGTGCAGGCCGGTTATCTCCTAAATTTACTGTGCTGTCAAAATAATGAAAAGATGGCTTTGTTAAAGAGACATCAGCAATTAAATAATAAATTTTGAAGTATTTGTTTTGCATGGCTATTTTTGAACTAAGTTTGCTTCCTGAGGCAAAAAGCAAGAGAGCTGAAGGATGGTAGGTAAGTGTTGAACTGGATAAGTGTGAGAGGGAGGCATGAGAGCGTGAGCTCTGGGATATAGTCAGTAATATTGTCGACCATCATTATTTCATCTTGTCAGCAGAAAATGGGATCCAGTTCATTTTGGAGTTGGTACCCTTAGCTGGAGTATAACGCTTTTCTAAATGTTGTTCAGTCATGAGTGAACCTGAGGAGCTAGATTACAGAATAAGGCTGTATTTTTGCAGAAGTTAAGATTAAAGTTTAGGTGGTCTCTACTGTAATTGTTTGAATTTCACAGGACAGTAGAAATGGTCTGTTATGATAAACAGACTCTATCTGTGTATCTGTGGTGCTGGTAAGCGGTAATGTAAGAAAAGCTTGGTTTGACACGGCATATAGCCACAGACAAGTGAGGACAACTCATTTGAATATGCCAAAGCTGTTATTTAATAAGAATCTGATTTCGTAAGAAGTTAATCTAAAATCATAAGTGGTGTAATCGTTCCAGGTGAAGGAGAAAGATTTAGGATTAATGAAAAGATGGGTTAGTTCTGTTTCCATCATCAGATGAAATACAAAATAACTTAGAAAGATGCAGATGAGGTTTTTTTTCTGAACCACAGCTACTGAGAAACTTCAGCTGTTGTCTCTGCTCCCACCCTGTTGTTTTCCTTTCAGGTCCATTCAGTCAGTCTTGTTCTTTTGATTTTTTTGGCTGATGTGCTGTGGGTTTCCACTTGCTTTCTGTGCAGTTCATATTTGTATCTTAGGAAACTGATTTTCACAGAGAGCCTTCATCTCTCCTTCCTCCCTCTCTCCTTCCTCTCGCCTTCCTTTTTTTCTTTTTTCCCCCCTATTTTCCTCTCCT